>CM047005.1:87960134-92960134 GCA_025698465.1 Gossypium longicalyx
TCTAAATCAATTTAAATTTAACTTATTTAATTACATATTCATTCAATTTCACCCAAAAACACATAAATGGGCATTTTGCTTAGCCCCTGACATTTCACATTTTCACAATTTTAGTCCCTATTTCAAAACAACTCAAAATACACAAAATTTCAACATGCTCATGTTAGGCCGAATTTACCTTAGGTCCCTAGCAGCCCTTTAATTTCATTTATTTCACATTTTGACCCCCTCAATTTATAAATTTCACAATTTAGTCCTTAGTAAGCATTTTTATCAAAAATTACTTAATAAACTATGATAATCTAATAACAAATATTTATTTTTCATCATCAAACAATAAAAACATCAAGCTATCAACAATGGCAAATCACAAATTCATCATCAAATCTGAAAATTAAAGCATGGGCTAGCTAGTATACGAAGCAACGATCTCAAAAACATAAAAATTATCAAAAACCGAGCAAAGAAAATACCTAATTTAAGACATCAAAGTGCTGAACTTGCAAGCTTCAAAATGGTTTCTTTTTCTTCTTAACTTTCGGCCAAAAAAATGATAATGAATGCATTTTATGTTTTAATAATAAAACCATATAATGCATGCCATTACCGTCCATTCATGTATTCAATGGCCTAATTTCATTTTAAGGACTTTAAAATCAAGAAACCATATCAAATAAGTACTTTAACAACTAGAAAGCCACTTTTACATTTTATGCGATTTAGTCCTTTTTATCAAATTAACTAATCAATCGATAAAATTAAATCACGAAATTTTCACACATATCAAATAACATGCTGTAAAGACCAAAAATAATATTAAAATAATTTTACGACTTTGGATTTGTGGTTCCAAAACCACTATTCCAATTTATCTAAAATCGGGTTGTTACAACTCTCTCCCCCTTGGGGATTTTCATCCCCGAAAATCTTACCAGTGAATAGGTTTGGATATTGCTCTCTCATAGCATTCTCGGGCTCCCACGTAGCTTCTTCAACCCTGTATCAATGCCATAAGACTTTCACTAATGAAATTTTCTTATTTTTCAATTCTTTAACCTTGTGATCTAAAACTTGGATTGGTTCTTCTTCGTATGTCATATCAGATTGAATCTCAATCTCAAAGGGGAAAACCATATGCGAGGGATTTGATCTATATCATCGAAGCATCGATATGTGAAATACATTATAAATCTTTTCTAACTCAGGTGGTAACGACAATCTATAAGCAACTGGCCTAATACGCTCGATAATCTCATACGAGCCAATGAATCTCAGACTTAACTTGCCTTTTCTGCCAAATCTAAGTACTTTCTTCCACGGAAACACTTTCAAAAACACTTGATCCCGGATCTGAAACTCAATATCTTTTCGTTTCAAGTCTGCATACGATTTCTAACGATCTGACGCTGCTTTCAGACTTTCACGAATCACTTTCACTTTTTGTTCAGTCTCTTTAATCAAATCGACCCCTTGAATCTTATTCTCGCTGAGCTCAGTCCAATACAAAGATGTTCGGCATTTGCGATGCCATTTTTATACTCGATTAAAAACTATTATTATACATAAATTCAATCAATGGAAGGTATCGTTCCCACGTACCTTCAAACTCAAGAATGCAACATCTCAACATATCCTCGAGTATCTGAATAATCCGCTCGGATTGACCATCTGTTTGCGGATGAAAAGCAGTATTAAAGTGTAACTTTGTATCCAGTGCATCTTGCAATTTCTTCCAGAAACGCTGTAAATCTCGAATCTCTATCCGAAACAATAGAAATAGGTACTCCATGCAATCTCACAATCTGAGAGATGTACAACTCAGCAAGTTTATCAAGTGAATAATTCGTGCGTACCGAAATAAAATGAGCCGATTTAGTTAGTCTATCAACAATCACCCATATCGCATCTTTCTTACTCGGAGATAGGGGCAAACCTGATACAAAATCCATCATGATTCTGTCCTATTTCCACTCGGGAATTATAACCGACTGCAGTAACCCAGACGGTACTTGATGCTCAGCTTTGACTTGCTGACAGATTAAACATTTCAAAACAAATTTAGAGATATCACGCTTCATACCAGACCACCAGTAAAGCTGTTTCAGATTGTTATACATTTTCGTACTCCCCAGATGAATAAACAAACGACTACTATGTACTTCGCTCAGAATCATCCGAATCAACTCTGAGTTTCTCGAAACACATATTCGACCTCTGAATCTTAAACAATCATCAGTATCAATTCGAAACTTTGAATCAGAATTCAAATCACTTTGAGCTCGTTTTGTTAACAATTCATTATCAACTTTCTGAGCTTCGCAAATTTGTTGTATAAATAATGGTCTCACTTTCAACTCAGCTACAATCGATCCATCATCAGATAGAGCCAACTGAGTATTCATCGTACGTAGAGCAAATAAGATTTCTGACTTAAAGCATCAGCAAAAACATTGGCTTTTCCCAGATGGTAGTCAATCACTAGCTCGTAATCTTTTAACAATTATAACCATATTCTCTATTGTAGATTCAGATCTTTCTAAGTCATCAAATATTTTAAGCTCTTCTAATCCGAATAAACATGACATTTCTCACCGAACAGATAGTGGCGCCAAATCTTCAACACGAACATGATAGCTACTAATTTTAAATCGTGCATCGGATAATTCTTTTCATGCGGCTTTAATTGTCTCGAGCCATAAGCTATGGCTTTGCCTTCCTACATCAAAACACAGCCCAGACCATTCAAAGATGCATCACTATAGATTACGAATTCTTTACCCGATTCTGGCTGAACTAACACTAGAGCTTCGGTCAATAAAGCTTTCAGCTGATCAAAACCTTTCTAGCACTTGTCCGACCACTCAAACTTAACATCTTTCTGAAGTAATCTCGTCAACCGAGTTGCAATCATTGAGAAACATTTTACGAATCATCTGTAATAATCGCCGAGTCCCTAAAAACTTCAAACTTCAGGTACATTTCTCGGAGGTTTCCAATCCAATATTGCCGAAATCTTACTCGGATCTACTCGAATACTTGATGCTAACACAATATGGCCCAAAAAACTGACTGCACGCAACCAAAATTCACATTTACTGAACTTTACAAATAGTTGCTTATCTCGCAAAGTCTGTAACACTACTCTTAGATGTTCAGCATGCTCTGATTCATCACGGGAATAAATCAAGATATCATCAATAAACACAACAACAAATCGATCCAAATACGGTCTCTCATTTAGAATAATATTCACAATTATAAGCATCTCCATTTCTCATCGTATTATAACAATATATAAGATCACATTTAAGCAATAATTTGACACCTGAGCTATGAAACATAAAAGTGGGTTCTATCACATCATATCGAATACACAAATCTCCAACACACTAAATGACATATAGAGTCGAACATATCCCAAAAGCATAGCATTTAGCTAACACTCTCCAACACACTAACATATCCTAGTGAATGAAGCTTGGCGCTCATTCCCTTATTTCTCCAAACTATCCTGGGCCTCAATGCCCAAATCACAAAACACAAGGGTGAGTACTCACAATCTTATGGCATGCTAACTATCTCCAACGGTTTCAAGAGATCACAAGGCAAAAATATTCGCAATTACACACATTTAATTACTATTTTAATGCACATAATCTTTGTTCATATTCATCAATTCACATCACAATCTCATACTCAATGCACACTTATCAAATTCACATTTAATTGTAATTTAAGTACCACAATAATGTTCATTGAGCCATCACATATCCAACCACATATGTGTGCATTAAAATTAGTACATCATATATCACATACAAGTATTCTCACATATTACCTATCATAATAATATCATATTCCACAATTCAACACATATGTACTTAACCAAAATTATGATCGCTTTCGCTACATATTTGCATTATTAGCATATCATTATCACTATTATTTGGCACGTATATCATGCTCACAACACAACACAATTCACAATAGTCATCACACATGTCTCATATCACAATATCGCATCATAATAATCGATCCACAATTATTCACATAGTTACATAATTTGCCAAAATAAAGCAAGGGAAATAGAAAGCTTACACACGAAATTTAGGATAGAGGTTTAGGTTATTCCTAAGCTCCCAATTAGCATTATGAATTGTGTTTACTAGCAGCGATTCCAAACACTCACCGATTGTGTTTTCGCCTAATCACTGAAATCTTAAACTAGCTTTTCATTACATTTATCATTACTCGTTAAAGGTCCTAACTATTTCGAAGCTTCAACAAGGTAAATCATAGAATAACACAATCAACAATCAGCCAAAGACTCACTTCAAACAATCAAAACACAAGCCTAAGCTAAATTTTCTTGTAATCGAAACCTTTGACATAGCAAGCTTGAAATTCAAATATCTCATTCTATACTTAATATTTTTTTTTTCTGAAACGAACTTCATTCATCTAATTATTCACCTATGAAAGATTCTCAATCTTTAAACTATGCAAAACTACCTAATTCATGGTATCAAAATTTTTTTGACATGTTATGGAAATTTTCACGGAAATTCATTAAATCTTTATAAATATTTAACGAAACTTTAAAGTAAGTTTAGAAATATTCTAATCACATCAAAACTAATTGAAAAATAGTTTGAAACCACGTTTTTATTCAAAATCCTAAAATCCACCATTAACAACCCAATTTTTTGCTTTTATTTGAAACATACGATTTAATGGATAAAAACTCTATTTAGAAGACTAGATAACATTAAAAACTAATAAGGAATCAAATAGTTACCTTTGATGGAAGAAAAATGAGCTTTTGGTTGAAAACTCCAAAAACCCACAAATTTGATAGATGACAAAATTAATGGTGTTTTGGGTGTTTATCTTGAAATTCTATGGAGATTTATGGCTTGGGTGATGATAGAAGTCAAAATATTAAAGTTGAGGAATCAAAATTGAGTGAGAGGAGCTTTAGAATGCAATGGACAGAAAAACAAAAGTATAAAGAAGAGACTAATGTAGGTTTTATAAAGATGAAGGGGGGAAATAAGGTATTTTTAAAATTTTGGGATATTTACCTTAATAGAACTCCTAATTCAAACATTTTTACAAAACAGTCCTTAATTTAAAATTAAAGATCTTTTCAACCTTATTTTCAAAAATTGATTTGATTTTCAAAAAGCTATAGTCGAAATAATTTCGGGTTGCCCCAATTCAAAATATTTTATTCTAATCTGAGCCCAAAGTTACTAATTTATGCTCAAAACTTCTACGCCCAATTTTGGGGTGTGGCACATTGATTGGTTGAATGCATCTTTTTGCTTAGACTTACATTGGGCTTTTCAAGCTCATCCCCCTAATTTACTCCTTAAGATTACCCTTAAGACTAGGGTTATATTCGGCTATGGAGGCCTCATCTCGGGTTTTTACCTAATAAAGTGTTTTGAATTTCACTTTATTTATTCTAGTAATATTTTGGGACTGTAATTTTTATTTAAGTATGGACTATGGTATAGGATATTTTTAATTGGGATTTTGCATGAATGAGTTTTTGATGAAAATTAAACAAATTTAAAAACTGGCCAAATACGACTTTAAAATACAGATCTCCACTGCATAGCGGTAAAACTAAGGTTTTTAAAAGGAATTTTTGATGACATCAACTGAAACCTATCTCAAACGACACGATCTTTTAATTAATTGAACTTAATAATAGATGACCTAACAAACCAGATTTTTTAGCAAACCTAAAGCAACCACGCAAGTTTTTTTTTTTAAATTGTTGAAAATTGTGATTTTTCAAACCGAACGTTTCTATTTGGCCATTTCAGTGGCTAATGTAACCTTTAGGATTTGGCCATAACATCTAGTCTGGGTTTGGGAGGTTAGAAGGACCAATTTGTAAAGTTTCTAAAATGTCTAAATTTACTTCGCGACTTTGTCTCGTCATGACATGGCCATCATAGTATGTCACATCACGATGACACACTCATGCTCATCACAATGTCACTCTCTAAAATGACAATGTTGCGATGTTCCTATTTTTGCCAAAATGCACATTGGTACCTACTTTGAATTATGCCTATTTCATTCCATACATGTTTTCAACTAATCTTCACCAAAATAAAGTCATTTAAACCATTCGAATGATAACCAAATACAAGTATAAAAGTACCTAAATCAATTGTTCAAGATTTCCTTATCCAAACATTCACCATTCAAGCCAATTAGTCAACATTTAACCATGTACAGGTCAATTCCATTTATTCCTACCATAACCCCTACAATTCCCAATTCAAACACAAATATCATACCTAATGGAAACATACCAATACAAGGAAATAACATGAATAGGTTAAAACATACTTTAAACTACCTAACATACTTATCACTTATCTTATCATTAAACTACCTCTATTGTGAAAATTATTTTTTCTAAAATATAAAAAGGTTGTGTGCATGTAACTTAAGTTATGTTAATACTGGTTGACCCGAATGAAGGTTAATATTTAATAAAATTACATGTTCAATTGTGGTAATAAACATGTAACAATTATTTAGTTTTACATGTGAGTAATAAACCAACCAAAGGAAGACTTATTGTTCGAAATGTTCTTATTGTCAATGTTTGATTCCTACGCCAAGATATCACTTACAAGTTAATATTTTATCTAGAGATGAAATATTAATGGAGTGATCGGAATCTTGAGAGTGATTTACCTTTATTCAAATTATTTTGTTTTAAATTTGAAATATTATGTGAGCTTGTTTTGAATTGGTGCAACTACTATTATACCTACCAACATCACTGTCTGTATTGAAACATTTAGGGGCGCTATGTCTGATAAGATTATTAAGGGTAATAAATTTGGGACCGACACTGAAAAGAGGTTTGTCAAGAATGAAAAGGTTGAAATTCATATGTTCTTCACAAATCTAACTTCAATAAGGTATATAAAGAAAAATAAGAAAGTTTTGGACAAGACACTACAAAAAAAACAACAAGTGGAATTAATTAAATGGTTGTTTTTCTTGTGGTGTGACAAGTGCACTTCTTAATTTTATTTTTTATGCGGTTAATTTGATCTCAGTACCTAGGCACTCTTGGTGGATAGATTCTGGTATGACAACTCACATCAGTGTGTTTATACAAGGTTGTCAAACTTACCGAAAGTCTAATGTTGGTGAAAGTTACATTTATGACAACGATAATAAGTCGATAGAAGTTGAAGCAATTAGGGGCTTTTAGATTGTTGTTGTTGTTGTTGTTGTTGTTGTTGTTGTTGTTGTTGTTGTTGTTGTTGTTAAAAATTGGATTTTAATTAAATATGAATGAGACTTTTATTGTATTGCCTTTTAGGTGAAATTTGATTTCCATTTCAGCATTGGACATATAATGTCCCAAATTTTTGGACTTTTTGAATGTGTTTGTTGTTAAATAATTTTATTTGCTATGGTGGTTAAGTACGTTGGATGTGAACTTCAGGTCTTGAGTTCCATTTCCTTGTTTTGGTTTTTCCATTAAATTTTGGCATTAAGGTAAGTTTGAGCTTTAGGGCTTAAATTATTTTCCTTGTTGGGTTATACTAATGATGAGCTTAATGGTTCAATGGTTAGGTGTTTGACTAATTGGAGGTCTTATGCTTGAATCTTGTTGTATGCGATTGTGGAATAATTTTTGTTGGGGCTTGTATAGATGTTAGAGTTCTACTTAAATTTTGTTACAATTGGATAGTTGGGATTGGGATCAAATTAGTGGATATTATTTTTTATCTTATTTATTTATATTTTTGGATTTCATAAGATTATATTTCTTTTTCTTTTGTAACTGCCCAAAACCCACCCCTTTTTTGCTCTTCGTGTTAGTTTCCTCAACCCTTTTTTATTTATTTTGTTTTTATTCTTCCAATTTTCTTTGTTTTTATTTTAGTTTTTTTTTATTTGGGAAGGTTTTTTATTCTCTTGCTACGAATTTCGTGTAGATTTTGAGTAGAGCTTTTGGTTTCATTGTAAGGCTATCGTTGGGTAAGTTCATTGTATTTTCTATCATGGTTTGCTCATCATTTGTTTTAGTTAGGAATGATTTATAATGTTTATTTTCACATTATACGCTAATAAGTGTTTACTCGGTTTATATCTTAGGCGAAGGAGTTGTGAATCAAGACCCTTTGGTGGGGTAATCGTTGTCTTCAATCGTTGTTGGTGGTAAGTAAGTGAGTGAACTCGTTTCTGAGACTGTTTGGTATAAGAAATGGGTGTTTATAGATGTGGGTTTGGGTTGAATTTATGATTTAGTTAGTTGGTTTTAATGTTATTATAGGTTTTAGAGCGTGTTGATTGTGCGGGTTATCACCTCAACAATCAGATGTGTTAAAATGCTAAAAAAATCCCTTAGAAATTAGATTGAAATCGTAAAACAGAGGTTGTTGCAGAACTGCCCAGTTTTTACACGGCCTGGAACACTGTCGTATGGTAGGCTGTGTGTGGCACACGACCGTGTGGGATTTATACAGACCATATGTGGTGGCTATGTGTGTGGCACACGCCTATTTTTTAGGGTGGTAATCAGAAAGCTGAAGATGATGTTGTGTCTGAGGATTTGTTTAGAGATCTGCAAAGGGTCACTAAGGCCCAATTTGTATCTGTGAGTCGATGGTTTGTGACTAAGAAGCATCGGTCGAATGAAACCAAGTTAGCATAAGAGATTAATCATTTAGAGAATAAGGAAAATGAAAAGAATAAGTACAGAAAAAGAAGAGTTACAGTCCTTTTGACTTGAATCTGTAATTTTAGAAACGGGACAGAATAGTAATGCCTTAGTAGGTTGAGGTAGTTGTGAGCATATGTTAGGTTTCGATTTGTGTCATCTGTGATAGGCATCATCTGAGTGAGTGTTGGAGGAAAAAGAAAAGTGTTGTAACACCCTGATTTATTTAACTTTGTTTTTTTGTGAATTTAGTCACAAATATGTATTTTCTTCAGTGGTTAAATGATTTAAGGGTCTGTTTGAGGTCTCGGGTTCAAGTCTTACTTTTAGTAATTTTGCTATTTTTTTCCCTAGCCTTATCTTTGGTAGGTTCGTTTATATTTTATTTTCGGTCAACTTATATCAGAATGAGCCTGCTGGTTTAAGTGGTAAGGAGTTGGCTTGCCTTAGGGTCTTGGGTTCAAACCCCCGTGCGAGCGAAGGATGTTATTTTTGCTTCTATGAGTGTGTGTCAGTTCTGCAGTATAAGTTCAGTGGGATTGGAAGTCTGTAGTGGCTGAGAGTTAGTGGGATTCAGTTGTTAGTGGGGAGTTAGGATATTCTTCCATTTCGATTTTGATTTATTATTTTTCTCTCTCTTCTCAATTTTATTTCTGATGTCAGTTTCTTCTACTCCCCTCTTTCCCTCTGTGTTTTTCTTTTTGCTTTTTCTTTTCTCTCTACTCTGATGAACATATCGATTGTTTTAATCATTAGGGGTTCGATAATTTAATTGTTCTTCATTTGTTTGGGAAGTGTAAGTTTATTTGGTTTGGTTTTTTTTTCTTTCTGCTTGAATTAGTGTAACAGTGTGAAGTTAGGGAAGTTAATTTTATGTGAATGTATTGCATAGCAGAAGAAGGTGAACCGATGGATTTCACTCCAATGGCCTAAACCGTGATAATAGTTATTTTCATCGGCGGTACGTTTGTGTGTGCTATTCCGATTTATGTTGCCAAGTTATTAATTATTTTCTAAATTAGTGTTTGGGATATTGTTTCTAAGTTTCAGAGGTCTCGGGATTACTCTCACATCAGAAACGAGCCAGGTGTGTAACAAAAATGTGAGAAAATGTCGATTGGCGAAAGCCAAAAAAATGGCCTGTCGACGCCACAGGGGCATGTGCCCCGCAGTGTGGTAGGCCTTGTGTGACACACGGTCGTGTCACAGGTGTGTTTGTGGTCATGTGGGTCACATGACCTAGGCCGATGATCATGATTTTTTGACAGGTTTTAAATATTTATGTAACACCCCAAACCCGGCCCAGACGTTATGGCCGAATCCGACGTGTCTCATTGAAGTTTTAAAACCCATGATTCATTTTAGTGTTTAAAAAGAACATCTTTTGCTAAGTTAACAAAGTGAATGGAAGCTGTGCACCAGGTAGGTATCCGAAACAGAGGAGGTGAGCCATGAAGGCTGCTTAAGTACCAAGCTCTTGCCTAAATCCAATCCTAGACATGCCCACAACCATTGCCACACTTTGGTGCGAGGTTAGGTTTTGAAAAAAATGAGTTGGAATTCATTTAAGTAGATATTTTTGATAAACCGATTAGTTGCATCGTTGCGCTATTTTGAAAACAAGTATCATTTTGAAAACGCGCCCTAAGTCTAACCCATTTTGAATTATTATCAGTAAAATATAGAGTATAAAATCAAATAATCCCAGAAAGAAAATTAAAATGGCCTTATTACAACCCAAAACCAAATAATAATAATAAATTAAAAAAATCGGTTACTTATTGCAAAGTTCGAAAGCGATCATCACGGCCACTCTGAATCCCCTCCGACTCCAAGTCTCCACATCAAGACTCACCTGCAAAGATAAGGAAAGAGGGGGTGAGTTTGGAAACTCAATGTGCAACAAGCCCCTTTCAGAGCCCAAAACAATATCAGCCTGCTGGGTCTAAGCCCAAATTCAATCTCAACATATACTGGGCCGAAGCCTTTACATTATTCATATCACTGGGCCGGAGCCTTTTCATTATTCATATCACTGGGCCGAAGCCTTTACTGTAAACGGTATGGCCCATAAGCCCAACTCAATACCACATGCACTATTAATGGATGTATGCAAGCCCGTTTCGGGAGACTACTCAACCCACCAACCGCTACTCTCCACCCGTACCAACCGAGCTTTCTATGTGGGGAATAACTCAACCCACCCAACCAAACTCTCCACTGGCAGCATAGCTGCTTAAACATATAACTGGAGGCCTAGCCTCTTTTTAATAATGGCAAAGCCCTTTTTTGATAAATCGGCAAAGCCTTTTTGATGGCCCTGGGCAAAGCCCTTTTGCACTTCCTCCATCCATATAAAACCCAACCCATGCATATATGAATACATCATGGCATATCATGTGCATATCATGGCATATCATATAAAAAACAGTATCACATGCATCTCAATTATAACATAACCCTAGGGGTATAATGGTCATTTTCACATTATAAGGGTAATTTCATTACTTTATCAATTATTAGGGTTTTCCATGCTCATTATTAGTTATTAACAACTTCAAGTGTTCAAACAGCGATTCTCACCCATTCTTAGCAAAACCGGGTTATTGGGCCAAAAACCCTTAATGGGCCTACATAGTCGATTTAGTCATCTAAGCCCGTTTAGCCTATATTCCTTAACGGTATTAATTGTCTTAACGCGCAATTTGACAGGATTCCATTTTCTATCAAATTTACCCAAATGGGCCCGGAAGCCTATTGGGCCCGATTTCAGCCCCTCGAGGCCCAACTTACCATCGTGCACAAAATCATTCCCTTACCTATTCCAATGATCCCGATCATTGATCTTAGCGAATCTAACTAACCTATGAGCGTTCGCATGCTCAAGAGTCCTCGAAATGCCGAAATTTCGGCATTTCAACTTTTCGGCATATATCGATTTAAGCTTCGAAAGAGGGTTCGTTACACACCTGTTTTGGTAACGGTACGCTGGCGCGATCCACTCACGAGTTGCCTACAATCGAGTTACTAAACGTTAGTCTACATACCGAATACAAACTACGTACTTTTCCCTTACCAAAATCGGCCAACATCCCTTAAACCCTAGAGTTCTTACCTTTTTGCCGAAATATGGATTAGATCTAGAGATCCAATCCAAATCAGTCTTCAAACCCTCCATAGCACGTCCCCTAGTCCACGCTAACGCTTACACAATGAAAAAGAAAGAGGCACCAACACCCTTAGTCCAAACGTTAACCACCCTTAAGGGGTTTCGGCTTTTATCTTAAATCATAAATAACTAACGAAAGCTATTCGACAAACTTACCAATCGTTGTTCGGTCCAGAAAAGTGCTCCTATCTATGATTTTAACTCCAATTCATCGTTGTTACGAGAAGAAGCATATTCAAGTAGCAAAAGGTTCGGATTTTTAAGAAAGAAAAGAGTAGAGACTCGGGTATGATAAAATTCGGCTATTGAGAAATAATAAAGAAAGAAAAATAAGAGAAGAGACAGAGAGAGTGTAGAGTATGGGTCTGGCTATGAAGAAAAGTAAAAATGGAAGAAAAGAAAAGAAAATATGATTGAAAGAGAGGGGAGAAGGGAAATAATATTCATCAAGGGAAAATAAAAATCATAAATAAAACACATAGACTTAGCCGAATTGCCTATACTAAAGACCCTTGGCCGGCCAACTCTTGCCCCTCAAGAGTCCAACATTCGGCCAACACCAAGTCCTTGATCAGGCTCCTAAATTTCCTCCCTTATCTTATCTTTACCCAATCCCCTGATCAGCTCAAACTCCCCCGCCGATTACCAGCATCCTTATCCACCCCTTGCACCGTTTTAGCATCCAACTCTTTCCCCACGAAGCAGCAAAAACCCAAGCCTTCTGTGCGCGAGGTGAGACTCGAACCTCAGACCTCCGTCCGCCCTTACACCTACGCCCGTGCTGCTGGCCATTGCACCATGCTTTCTTCCTTACTAATATACGGTCACAATTAATTTTAAACCTTACCTGCTGAAGCTCCAGTCCGCTTAAAAATAAAAGGGAAATTCCGCCTTCCACGCCACTCGAACCTTCAACCTCCAGAACACTCACCACACCGCTTTGCTTGCATTGCGACACAACCTCGCTTTTGTTATAATACGACTGCATTTACTTATAAGCCTTATTCGCTTCAGTCACGGGCTACTTAAAAATAAAACAAGTTTCGCTGTCCCCTGCATTCGAACTCGTGACCACTAGGTCTCCTTAGCGCACTGCTGCCACTGCGCCAAGGCACTCTTTGTGTTAAATTATACTCGCAACTCCTCTTAACCCTTATTCTAGCTGCGATCTGCATATTAAAAAAAACCCAAATTACGCATGCCGCGCCTTAAACCTAGGCACATCCCACGCCCTCCTAGCGTCCTTAGCCACTGGGCTAGATGCCTGCTTGTGCTAAAACTCAGCCCTAATTTATTAATGAAGCCTACTGCCCAGATTCCCTTAAGAGGCAAAATTTAAGAATTTTGCTAAAGCTATGGGCCGAGCCCCAGACCTTTCCCCACACTATAAACCCTTCGTTACTTATTTAATTACCAATAATAATAATAATTTTCATAAAAAATTTTCAAACATACATACAGTAATATTTTTTTCTAATAATAAAAATTTTATCTCATAATACTAATTAAAATTTCATAAAAATTTAAAATATCCGTAATAATAAATACAGTAAAAATTTTCTAGTAGTAATTTAATTCAAATTTTTTTCTTAAACGATAATATTTAGAACTTCTTAATTATTCAGGTTTTCTTCTATCTGAATCCCAGACTCCAAGCCCAACTCTTCTAGGCCCAAAAATCGGGGCGTTACAATTTATAATTAATCGTTCTTGAAACTAACTATTATCACGATGTAGGCAAGTGTACCTATCGAACAGTAGTATAGTTGTAGCAAGACCGGATTGTCGAGCCCAAAGGAACTAAAAGTACTAGTAATGACTGTCTTTTAATTATCTAGCCCAAGAATAAGGGGGTTTGTTTTAACTAACTAATTAACTAAACTAAGAATTCACATAAAATAGAATTGGGGAATTACTTTTTGGAAAACGATTGAATTAAGACAATACCTAAGGAAAAATCCACCTAGACTTTACTTGTTATTCTGACTCCGAATTGGACGATTATTAATTTACCTTGTTCCATAGAGATTTCTAAGTTATGTTATTATCCCTATTCAAAACTAATAACGGCTAATCCCTAGATTGAATAACTGAGACTTTTCTCTAATTATCACCCTAGGGTTGCATTAACTCGATCTATGGATCCCCTTATTAGGTTTCACCCTAATCTGGCAAAATCTTGTCACCCTATCTCTAGGCGCGCAATCAACTCCGCTTAATTATGACAATTGTACTCTTAGACAGGGTCTATTCCTCGTCTAAATAAGAGCGTAACTTGAATCAATATCCTGGAATATCAAAACAAGAATTAAGAACACATAATTAAGAACAAGTCAAATATTTATCATACAATTCAGAAAATAAAAATAAGATTGGTCTTATGTTTCATCCCCCTTAGGTATTTAGGGGATTTAGTTCATAACTGAAAATGAAAACATCTCAGAAGAATAATAAATACAAAACATAAAGAAAACCCAAAACTCCTGAAGGGAAATTGAAGGGAGATCTTCAGTCTTGAGGATGAATCCGGCTTCTGAGATGGATCAATCGGCTTTCTTCGAGTAATTTTATCTCTATTCAGTTTGGTAGTGACAATGTGACAATGTGAGAGACTTCTTCATTCGGTTTGGTAGTGACAATGTGAGGATCTGCGACTTCTAATAAAATTTTATCTCCAACCTTAAGTTGATTTGGAAAGGTATTGAGCTCATTCTGGCGTAGTTTTGGTTTATCGGGTGTTCTTGGTTTATGCGCCTGCCATTCATCTAGCTCCTCGATTTGTAGCCTTCGATCTTCATGAATAGGTCCTCTACTATTGCTTGAGAATGGCTCATGTACTTCCTTCAAACTCATTTCCTGCAAAGTAGGTTGCACCATATTGTCAGTTTTAGTAGAATGGTTTAGACGATCACCTTCAATTTTTAATGTGTTGCCAGAATTGCGAGCTTGAAGGGTGATTATTTCGTCTCCCACACGAAGTGTGAGCTCACCTGTGCCAACATCAATAATCATTTTAGTAGTTGCTAAAAAGGGCCTTCCTAAAATCAAAGAAGTGTTGCTATCCTCCTCTATGTCTAGAACAATGAAATCAACGGGAAATATAAATTTATCGATTTTAACTAGCACATCTTCAATAATACCCTTATGAAATCTTATAGTTTTATCTGCTAATTGTATGCTCATCCTAGTCTATTTGGGTTTCCCAAGTCCTAATTGTTTGAACATTTTGTAGGGCATGATGTCAATTCTAGCCCCTAAATCAGCTAATGCATTATTAACATCTAAACTACCAATTAAGCAAGAAATCGTAAAACTCCCTGGATCTTTTAATTTGTTGAGTAGCTTATTTTGTAGAATAGCTGAGCAAACTGCGTTTAGCTCTACATGCGATGCCTCGTCCAACTTCCACTTGTTTGCTAAAAGCCACTTTAAAAATTTCATTGCGTTTGGCATCTGTGATAGAGCTTCAATAAACGGTAAGTTAATGTGTAATTTTTTAAGAGTTTAAGGAATTTACCAAATTGTTCATCTGAGCGGTCTTTCCTTGTCGCGTTGGGGTATGACACACGAGGTTTATATTCAACATTCACTGATTTGTTTTTATCATGACCTACCTTATCTTGACCTCTGCTCACCACAGTTTCTTGCCTTGGTTCTGGCTTAGGCTCAACGAATCCTTTTTCATCTTGAACATTAATTGCGTTGAGTTGTTCCCTTGGGTTGGGTTCAGTATTACTTGGTAAGCTACCTTATGGTCGTTTGGAGATTAGTTTGGACAGCTGGCCTATTTGAGTTTCGAGCCCTTGGATCGACGCTTGTTGATTTTTAAGTGCTGTCTCGGTGTTCTGGAAACGAGTTTCGGATACCGAGATAAATTTAGATAGCATCTCTTCAAGGTTTGATTTCTTTTCCTGTTGATAGGGTGGTTGTTGAAAACCCAGAAGATTCTATGGCCTTTGATTCCCTTGACCACCCCAAGAGAAATTTAGGTGGTTCCTCCAACCCGCATTATAAGTATTGTTATAAGGATTATTTTGAGATCGAGGATTATTACCCATGTAATTTAATTGTTCGTTCTCTATGTTGTGGCCATAAGATTGATATTCTGAATTACTTGATCCACCTCCACTGACTTCACAGTGCATTACTGAATGAGTCTACGTAGAACCAAGTAAACCATCAATCTTTTTATTTAGAAGTTCTAGTTGATTTAATAGCATAGTAACCGAAACGACGTTATAAACGCCTGCTGTTTTAGTTGGCTTAGTCCTCATGACTTGCCACTGATAGTTATTCAATGACATCTCTTCAATAAATTTGTAAGCCTCTTCAGGCATTTTGTTATTGATGGTTCCCCCGACTGCTGCATCAATCATCTGTCTTGTCAAGGGGTTCACACCATTGTCGAATGTTTGAACTTGCAACCATAGAGGTAATCCATGGTGAGGACACCTTCGCAGTAGGTCTTTGTATCTCTCCCATACATCGTAAAGAGTTTCTAAGTCCATCTGTACAAACGAAAAGATATCATTATGTAATTTGGCCATTTTAGCCGGCAAAAAATATTTTAATAAAATATTTTCGGTCATTTGTTCCCAAGTAGTAATTGACCCTCGTGGTAACAGTTCAGCCACTGTTTAGCTTTGTTCCTCAATGAAAAAGGGAATAATCGAAGACGAATGGCAACGCCAGAAACGCCATTAATTTTAAATGTATCGCAGAATTTCAGGAAATTTGCCAAGTGAGTGTTTGGATCCTCATCCTACAAACCATCAAACTAAACAAATTGTTGTATCATTTGAATAGTGTTAGGTTTTAGTTGAAAATTATTCGCAGCAATAGCAGGTCTAACTATACTTAACTCAGTTCCTGTTAAAGTAGGTTTAGCATAATCATACATAGTACGAGGAGTAAGATTCTGATTTGCTAGTTCAGCGAGTATCGCAGGAGGTAGCTGATTATCTTGATTTTCAGCCATCTCCTTAGTCGTAGTTGAGATATCGTCCTCTTGCTCTTCCTCTGTGTATCTTAGGCTTCGCCTTATTTCTCTTTGGTTTCTACGAACTGTGCAATCGATTTCTTCGTCAAAAAGTAGTGGTCCTGAGGGTTTCTTCTAGTCATAAACTATAAAAACTTACCAAGAGAAAGAAAAAGTAAATTAATAAATAATAATAAAATTAACTTGCAAGGAAAATAAATGGCTAAAGTAATAAAAATTGAGTGTTCCTAATATCTTAGCTCCCCTTCAACGGCGCCAAAAACTTGATCATGATTTTGTGACAAGTTTGAAATATTTATAATTAATCGTTCTTGAAACTAACTATTATCACGATGTAGGCAAGTCTACCTATCGAACAGTAGTATAGTTGTAGCAAGACCGGATTGTCGAGCCCAAAGGAACTAAAAGTACTAGTAATGACTGTCTTTTTATTATCTAGCCTAAGAATAAGGGGATTTGTTTTAACTAACTAATTAACTAAGAATTCACAAAAAATAGAATTGGGGAATTACTTTTTGGAAAACGATTGAATTAAGACAATACCTAAGGAAGAATCCACCAAGACTTTACTTATTATTCTGACACCGAATCAGATGATTTATTCATTTAACTTATTCCGTAGAGATCCCTAAGTTATGCTATTATCCTTATTCAAGACTAATAATATCTAATCCCTAGATTGAATAACTAAGACTTTTCTCTAATTATCACTCTAGTGTTGCATTAACTCGATCTATGGATCCCCTTATTAGGTTTCACCCTAATCTGGCAAAATCTTGTCACCCTATCTCTAGGCGCGCAATCAACTCCGCTTAATTATGACAATTGTACTCTCAGACAGGGTCTATTCCTCCTCTGAATAAGAGCGTAACTTGAATCAATATCCTGGAATATCAAAACAAGAATTAAGAACACATAATTAAGAACAAGTCAAATATTTATCATACAATTCAGAAAATAAAAACAAGATTCGTCTTAGGTTTCATCCCCCTTAGGTATTTAGGGGATTTAGTTCATAACTAAAAACAAAAACATCTTAGAAGAATAATAAATACAAAACATAAAGAAAACCCAAAACTCCTGAACGGAAATTGAGGGGAGATCTTCAGTCTTGAGGATGAATTCAACTTTTGAGATGGATCAATCGGCTTTCTTCGAGTAATTTCTTCCTTCCTCCTTGTGCCTCCTCCTTTTCTCCTCTTCTAGGGTGTATTTATAGGCTTTAGAATGCCTAAGAGCCCCCAAAATTAGCCTTTTCCGAATTGGACTCTACTTGGGCTCGGTAGGGACACGCCCATGTGCGATTACTTCAGGCCGTGTTCGAGCATGTTAGAATGGCACGGCCGTGTGGTCTGCCCGTGTGAGGAAGTCCAGGCCGTGTTGATTTCGTACGTTGGCCCATTTTCTCCCTTTTTGGCCTATTTCTCGTTCCTTTCGCTCTCTTAAGCTCACCTAAGTATAAAACATGAAATTAAGGCATTAGGAGCATCGAATTCACCAATTCTAAGGAAAAATCATCCATAAGATGCGCTAGCAAAAATATGTATAAATGACGGTTTATCAGCCGATTTGGGTGTGTGTGCCACACGGGCAGGGCCAATTCCGGTGTGTGGGTCACATGAGCGTGTGGGCCTAAAATTCAGTATTTGTCCCTAGGGTCACACATGTCGTTCCAATCAATTGTGGGTCTTCCGTAGGGTCGATAAGGGCAACACAAACCCTAATGCATGAAATTTGTTATTATGGTAGACTGGTTTGAGTACTAAGAAGTACAATATGTATGATCTGATCGTTTTGTATAAACATGTGTAGTATCTGTAATCGAGCATGAGGGACATGTTAATTCTAAAATATCTGTTGATCTGTTATGTAACTGCCTATTTTCAGTCAAATCAAAACAGTGGTTTTAAGACCACAAATTCGATGTTAAAATAATTATTTTATTTTTATTTTAAGGTCTATAGCATGTTAGTAGAGTCATATGAAAATTTCCTTAAGAAATTTAATCGTTTGTATGCTCAATTCGATAAAAATGACAAAATCGCTTAAAGTAAAAAATTGGAGTTCTATAAGCTAAAGGGATTTAATAGCTATGAAATTAAATTATTGAAGGGTTTATGTTGTAATTAAACCATTAACATGTTGAGTGGTCAAATATGGACATAGTTTAAGTAATTTTTAAAGTTATAAACTAAGGTTAAATTAGTAAATTGATTAACAAATCTAAATTAAACTAAATGAAAAATGGTATCATCTTCCTAAATGAAACACACTATCAAAATATTGAAAGAAGGAAGCCATTTTTAGGGTTGAAGTTTGGCTAAGCTTAGTTTGGTGAATGGTGAGTGTTTTTCTACCCGTTTTTAATGATTTCTATATTTTTGAGGTTATTTTAGCTTAATCTAGCTAGCCCGGGGTTCAATTTGTAATATTGTAAAAGATTGAGGGTTATGCCATAAATGCTTTTGTGTTATTCTTGATTTTTAATGATAGATTATGAGTCCTTGTTGATAGATAAACAAGTTTTGTAAAGAGATTTTGGTTCAAAATGTTAAATAAGGATTTATTTGTAAAATATCAAAATTATGTGGTGAATTGTGTGAAACAATGAAATGTATAGGCTGCTATGAACATAGATGAAATTCGACTAGCATGGGCGTGGATAAAATTGCATAAATTTGCATTTTATGAGCTAGGGACTAAATTGTAAAGAAGTTGAAATATTAGAGGTAAAAGTGTAAATTTGCAAAATTATGTATTTTGGGCTGAATTGAATTGAATGAATACCAAATGGATTGAACTTGATTATTTAGATCAAGTGAAACCTCATACGGATCTAGATAGAGGGAACGATAAAGTTTTGGACTAGTTGATCCTATTTCGTCATTTTTGTGATCGAGGTAAGTTCGTATGTTAATAAGCATTAAAGTAATTGTGTTTTAAATACTTTATTATCACATTCTTAATGAATACAACTTCACAAAAATATTAGACGAAGATTTAGTGACATATAAAATCCCGGTTGAACCTTAGGAATAGATAGGATACAAATAACATGTCATTAGGGATTACCATGTTTTGGGTGCTGGTCCCGTACGTTTAACCAGTGGCTGAGTTTCTCGGCATGTGTTGTAGTTACTCATCAGCTTGTGTGAGCAGCATCGTGCAGTAACATCTTGACCGTCAGCTTGTGTGAACAGACCTAGTGATAGCTCGAGAGTGAGCATTTATACGAGATATGAGATAGAGATGGTTTCGACCATGTATTAGCACTTAGTGTACGAGATTCCCGAGTATCTGATAGTATTCCAAATAGTTCAACGAGTATATTGATGGTATGAAAGAATAAGAGGTTGATACGTGTCATTTCAGGTATGTATGTGAATCATATAAGCATAGATCTATGAAATTTGGGAATCTTATGTTTAACCTTATGGATGAATATGTGTTAGGTTTGTGGATTAAATTGGGTTGCATTATGCCATGTTTAATTACTTAAATTATGATTAAATGGTAAGTTGTACTTTTAGCTATACGAGTTTACTAAGGTTAATAGCTTACTTTGTTTACGTTTCCGTGTTTTATAGTGATTTCAGAGCTTGATCAGATTGGAATTTGTCAGAGATCTCATCACACTATCCAACTGTCATTTTGGTACTTTTGAACTTTGTGTATTTTGGTTATATGGCATGTATTGATCTTTTGGCAAATGTAGCGTATATGTCTTGATGAATTTTGGCCATTTGAATTGGCTTATAGGTAACCATATATTTTGAAATGTATATATGTGTATATATGGTCTTCTAAATTGTAGTGTATTGTGCCTTTCTTGTGAAATTGAGTTTGGTACCAAATGGTTGTAATTGAGATGAAACTTCATGCTAAATTCTAGGCATTATGTCTCAAGTATGCATTTGACCATTTAGGTAGCTTTTGGAGGTGATATTTGCATGTTTATAAAGGCCAATTGTGATGCCTACTAGTCTTAAGTTAATGGTAATGATGTGGCATGTTCCAAACTTGAATTTTTTGTTAGTTTGAATGCCTATTGATGATATGGTTATATACAATTTGGTATGTTTAGGTTCGTACCACATTGGGTGAGGAATATAGCTTGGAAAATGGCCTATTTTTGTCCACACGGGCAGAGACACGGGTGTGTGTCTCAGCTGTGTGTGACACATGGTCAGGTGACACGACCGTGTTCCCCTGATACTTATTTAGAAACCAAGTCGTAGCTTTACACGGCCTAGCACACGAGCGTGTGACTTGACCATGTGGCACAAGTTAGTATACCCTCCAGTTTTCACACGGCTTAGTACACGGCCTATCACACGGGCATGTGAGGCAGTTTCGAAGGGTACACGAGGTTAGACATGGGTTGGGACACGACCATGTGATCCCATTTTGAATATCCACACGGCCTGTGATACTGGTGTGTCTTTTGTCACACGGCCTGGCCACACGGGCGTGTGTCCCCTGCGCTTTGAAAATTTTCTATCTTTTTCTAAAAATTTATTAATTATTCGATTTAGTACCGAACCACTTCTAATGCTTGTTTTTAGCCTCGAGGGCTCGTGTTAGGGACTATATGATTGAATTTGAATGACTTTTCTTTGGATTTGAGAAATGAATATGAAATGTATGATTATTTAAGAGATAAGTTCGGTAATGCTCCGTAACCTTATTCCCACGACGGATACGAGTTAGGGGTGTTACATGTTATCTATATCTGTGTATAGGATGGGATATGTATATATGGAGGAAGTGTTCTGTGAGGCGACATTTCGCCAATATTCTGGTAGCATGGCTGCGATTTATTCTGATAAGTGTCGTACAGACACTATGTGGTCTGTAGGGATGGGTGGGTGTTTTATACCCCACGTGGTGTGTTAGAATGGTCGGAGTTGGTGTGTAGAGGATGGGAGTAGGACTTTGCATATCTGCATGATTCTGTTATAATATGATTCTGTTAAGGACTTAGGTCCGTATCTGTTCTGTTATGTGAGAAATCTGAGTTTACATGTATGTATGTATGTTTCCATTGAGTTCCACACTGAGTTTTTGAAAACTCACACCTTTTTGTCTATCCAGATCAGGTAATCCTCGGGCATAGACAGGTCGGTGCGACGGAGGCTCAACGGTGACCACTAGTCCATGAATTGTTTTACTTAATAGTTTATTTAATTTTCTGGTTCTTCTTGAGAGTTTTGTAAATATGGAACTCTCTGGACTTTTGGTTTTCTTTTGGTTTTTGTTTTTTGGATTTGATTAAGATTCATATGATGCTCAACAAAAAAAATGGTTTTACGCAAACAAAAGTTTTGAAAATACAAACTCAGTTTTCAAGATATAACGACTTCTAAAACTTCTACTACAAATTATATTTTCTGAACGAGCAAACTGTCGATGGTTTCATTATTAAATATAATAGTAATACATTTCATAAAATGCGCACTCTCTTTTAGTAATAAATTTTACGAGGATTTTAAACATGATAAGATCAAATTCGTAACCCTACTTCGTAACATTCCCAAATTCGGTCATAACGTCTAGGCTAGGTTTGGAGTGTTACACGTGTGTTTTATATATGGATCCGTTGAGCACTGTGTTAGGGATTGTTCACAACATTTCCTTAGTCGGATGTAAGTGACAGCTTAGAGAGGAAATCGGAGACTAGTTTGTGCAACTAGGCATCGTGAGGATCAAGATAGATCTGGCAATAATACGGTTATATCTAGAAACTGTACCCTACATTGATTGAGTGTTTGATCATTATTAGAGTTTCTAAGGCTTTGGGATTGTATCGTTAGTGGAAAATTATCTAGGTTTGTATTGAATTAGAGTTGTGCAGCGTTAGTGTGGTGATCAGTTTGGAACGAGAAATTTTAGATCTTGTGGTTAAGTGAATGGTGTGACGACGGGAATTTCAAGGACAAAATTCTTTTAAGGGGGGAGGAGTTGTCACATCCCGAAAATCGGTTTAGAAGAAATTGGGTTAGTGAAATGAAGAGTGGTCACGTCCTGATTTTTAGTTAAGATTGTAAAATTTTGTCAAGTGAATTAATTTAGTTTAGTGGTTGGGTGTTGTGCTTGGGTGTGAGAGGTTCTGAGTTCAAATCTTTTGCCTTGCATTTTTTTTGTTCTAAATCTTTATCTTTAAACATCTGATTTATATATTATTTTCATTCAACTAATGATAGAATGAGCCTGCTGGTTCAGTGGTAAGGTGTTAGCTTACTCAAAGGTCTTGTGTCCTTCCCACAAGTAACATAGCATCACCAAAAACCTTACAAAAAATTTTGCCAACACTTACTTGTAAAAAGACTGCGAAAGATAAATATTCAACAAAAAAAAAACCAAAGAATCGTAGAAGAAAAAGGAACACAACTGAGGCGCAACAATAAAGAAAAACAAAGCAATTTGACAGAACCGCAAAGCAAAATGGTAGAAAGGAGAAGTGGGGGAAAAACAAAAGAAAGAATACGTGAAAAGGGGGAGAGGGAAAAATTAAACCAAAAAAAGGAAAATGGGAAAGATATTTGAGATAATTTTTCCTATTTTCAAAAACCACCCACAACCCCACCACTTCCACTAAAATCAATAACTAACCACTTATCAGATTCTCTAAAATTCAAAACAAAAATAATTTTTCCATTTTGCACACACAAGGTTTTGAACACAAAACCTCTGGGTAAGCTAACACCTTACCACTGAACCAACAAACTCATGTTGTTATCAATTGAACAAAAATAATATATAAATTAGATGTTCAAAAATAAAGATTTAGGCAAAAATAACAAAAAATGCATGATAGAATATTTGAACTCAAAACCTCTCACACCCAAGCACAACACCTAACCACTAACCAAATTAATTCACTTGACAAAATTTTCACAATCTTAACTAAAAATCAGGACGTGACCACTATTGGTTTCACTAACCTAATTATTTTATAAACTAATTTTCAGGATGTGACCGAGAAAGAATTAAAGACATTGTCTTTGAAGAAGAATATGTTGATATTTCTCAACACATTCTTTTAATTTCTATTGATGAAGATCATGAACAATTTGTTATACCTGATATTATTCAAGTAGTAACTTTGAATCAGGACAATGTCGTTGAACCTCTCGGTCAAGTAACAAACTCTACAACATCAAGAACTAATGTCATTAAATAAGTCTACTAGAGAAAGATTTATAATGGCTTTAGTGGCATATTTTGACCTTAAGCTACATTAGATGGATGTCAAGACTGTGTTTCTCAATGGTAATATTGATGAGACTATTGATATGATGCAAGCAGAAAACTTGGTGTTCCGTGATTGGAATTACACCTATAGGCTTAAGTAGACCTCTCGTCATTGGAATTACAATATTTACCAAGTGATTATTTTATTCGGTTTCGATATGGCTTTGGTTAATGGTTGTATATATCACAAGTTTAGTGGAGTAGCATAGTCTCGATCAATGCATAAGATTCCCTACATTTTAGCACTGGGAAGTCTAATGCATGTTCAGGTTTATATGTGTTTTCATATTGCATATATTGTTGAGATGTTGTGTCGATATTTGACCAAATCGGGTATGGATCATTAGAAAGCAATCAAATTGTTTATACTTTTTTTTTGTTATAGACGCATTTTTTTTTATTTTAGTTTACAATTTTTATGGTTTTTTTTTTTTAGAAATAAGGTTTATTTGGTTCATTCACACTCTAATTTTGGTAAGGTTTGATCTTATTAAGGTTTAAGGAGGATCAGTTGGAAATAAACAACTTTAGATCACATTGCATGTAATTTTCATGCTGCACATTCATACTTGATCTATGTGATTTGGTTGTGCAAATATACGTGATCAGGGATGGACTTTGTTACGATATTTGTAGCAAAAGTCGTCTTGGTTCTATGTTTACATAATTAATGGATAAGATTATTCGGAATACCTTTTGGATATGATAGTAAAGTTTTGAGCTCATAAGGTTATATAATAACATGTCATTATAGAGTAATTAGTATATATATGTGGTCCAAGTGGGAGATTGTTGGAAAAATATGGACATCATATATAATAAAAATAATTACATGTTAATATTTACTATCATAAAAGGTCAACCCAAATTAAAAGTGATCTAATTTGGTTAAGTCTTATTGGTCTTCAGTTATTTAATAAAGCATGGGCCAAATATGTGTAGGTACTTCAGTAACTAATTTCTAATTTATGATGGACTGATTAGAAATTAAGGTGAATTTGAAAAGGTTATGTATTAGGGTTATGGTCCCAAATTACACATACATAATTTTTCTAACGTCCCGTCTTTAAAAAAGAGAGACACACCTTCTCTAAATTACTTGTGTGTTAATTTGAAAGATCAAAACCACAATACACGAATATTTCAAGATATCTATGGATTCAGATGTGTTTTTGCGTCTAGTTTTATTTTTTATTTGTTCCTGATTATCTGGCATGACAGACCCTAGTTTTCGATTCTAAGTTTCATATCAGAATTTTTCAATTCTAACACATCATTGTCAACTATTTGTTTGGCATAATAGTCAAGTATAAGATACATATTTATGAAAATGTGTTACATTGTAAGGGATTTGGAAAGAGAATGTAACATTGAAAGAGGAGAACAAAAGTTTGTAAAATAAAATTATTTGTAGGTTGAAGAATAATGAGTCCTAAAGTTCAATTTCCTATGCAAGAAATATAGATGATTTGCATGATGAGGTTGTCAATTTAGAAGAGGAGCATTTATTGATATAAGGAAGATTGAAGATTGTATTGATTTTTGCACGGTCGAAAGCAAGAGCAAGAAAATATTTACAAATATGTTTTAGTGTCTTCATTGTTCATGGTGATATGTTTTGCATTATTGGTTCAATTGAAGAAATGATTAATTTGGTTCTTCCATGAAACTATTATGTTTTGTGTATTTATTAGTTCAATTGAAGAAATAATGTAACATCCCCAAAATTTTCGGAGAATGGAACAATAAAAAATAAATGATAAACCATTAAAAATTTGAGAAAGCTAGAAAATAAGAATTATCAATGTTATGAGACATTAAAGATAAGTATTGAAGGCAACAGGAAAAATATGCATATTAAGAGAAATACATACGGGGTATTGATTAAATTGTAAGAGAGTGAAAAGTATTGGGGCTAAAGTGATAAATTTTAAAGTTAAAATGATTAAATGGAATTAAAGGGAAAAGAAGGAGGGACTAGAGAAGGAAATTTACCAAAAGAAAATATGAATCATCCATGGAATTGTAGAAAAGTGAAGGGGTAAAAATGGTAATTATTGGAGAAGATAATTAAGGATTAAAATTGGTGGCAAAACATGATTGGAGGGACAAAGTGTAAATAATTAATTTAAAACTATTTTGATTAGAGTTTTATATAGAAAAGTTTAGAGAAATTGAGAGAAATGAAGGGAAAAATGCTATAAATCAGCCATCACCCCATGGTTCTCACGTTACCTTCCATGGTTATTAAGTTTTGTTTTTCTTTCAATTTAATTCTTTTTACCATTTCTTAGCCAATTGAGCTCCAACCTTCAAATTTTCTCCATAAGTCGAAGATGAAATTAATAGAAAAGAGTAGTAGCTATATCAATTCCATATGGAAAGCATCCATGGCTGTCTTAGAGGAGAGAGAAAATAAGGGATTGTAAAGAATACAAGCAATTGAGCTAAGTACTTCAATATTTCTATTTTATTTAATTTAAATCAAGTATAGAGTATACTAAATTGATAAAATTATTTGTGAATGTGCAAATAATATGTATGAATTTAAATTAGTACGATGAAGTAGTAGGAAAATGATTAAATTGTAAAGTGTACATAAGTTTGTGTGAGAAATAGTATTATGTTAGAAAGTTTAAAATGAAATATTGAGTGTTAGTGAATTAGTTACAAAATGATTTTATAGTGAAATTATATTAGATAATGAATTCTCATGATGCTAATGATTAAATTGTAAAAGTTGTGAAATTTATAATTGAAATAAGATAAGTTATTTTAAAGCGATATGTTGATGATAAGTGAGATATAAATATTAAATTGGATGATAATTAAAATTATAATGGTTATGTGTGACAAAATGAAAATTAATGCAAAGATTCTTGAAAAAGTAAATACTAGCACCAAACAGTTTTGGACAGAAGCAGTGGTTTCACTTTAAAAATTCACCAAAAATTGTAGAGTTCGAATTAGAGGTTATCAAATATGGAATTAAATACTATTGAGCCTAGTTTCACATATAAGAAACATTATAAGCAATGGAATTGTAGATTGTGTGATATAATAATTTATTTGGCACAAGGTCAGAATGATTTCTAGTTTTCCTGTTCTAATTTTAAAAAATCATTATAAATTGTACAAAAATGTTTAGGAGATTAAATTTATATGGATAAAAGCTTAATAAGTCTATTTTCAAAAGAAACAAACAGTATCTTAATACGAGATTTGTACTGAAAGATAATAGATTTTTAGTGAATAAGGGTTAGTGCTATCTAGCAGTAGAACAGGGAAAGATTTAAAGAATAAACTGTGTCAATTGAATTAAATAAAAATTCCAAAAATTTCATGGTAGAAACTTCATTAAGTCTAATTTCAAGAACAAAAGACGGAACTTAATTTTCGAATCATGTAGGTTGAGATATAAATATTTTAGTAAATGCCACTCAATAGACAGCTTTTATAGCAGTTTGTGTGAGATTAGAGAAACTTTAATTAATATGATACCTAGACGTGGTATGTTAAGATTCAAATATTTATATAAATATATAAATAAACTTTAAGCTTGTACTAAGTTTGTGCTCTTTCGTTATTGTTATAGTTAATGGATGTTCCTAGACTAATTTTGGTGATTAAATGTCAGTTTGGCCGATTTGGTATGCTCAATTAGAAATGGACCTATAAGGTTCTCTTTCACGAGTTTCAATTGTTTGAGTTATAATAATTTATTATGCATGATAAATAGTGTTAGTTTCCTCGTTTAACTTTGTTAGGTTATTAAAATGTTGGAATGTTTAGTTACGATATATCAAGAATAAAAATGATTATTTTGTATATTTTTAGGTAATGATTTTGAGACAAGTTAAACATGTTTTGAGATATGAGATTTATAATTTTGAAATAACAAATATCGAAATTAAGGATTCAAAATAGGAGAGGCAAGTCTCTAAAAATAAGAATTATTATCTCGAGACATATACCTTATTATTATGAGACACCATACTTCAAAGAAAAAAAAAAAGAGAAAGTGTGTCTCGAGACACACTCTTCAATTTTGATAGTTTGAGTTTAGATTTGAATATTGACTTTGCACTTGATCCTATACAGCCCTAGGTCACTACATGTAGGCCCAGCTAATCATGATTAAATGCATAATAGTATATAAAATATGAGATCAAGTCATGTTTTTCATTTAAAGTTGATTAAATAAATTAAGACAGTTTGAATTACTCCAACAACGTAAGGTGATATATCGTACTTGACTTCAATAATCAAATTAGATGTGGAGTGTTACAAAAAACAATCCTTAACCAAGCTTGATTTTAACTTCATTTTTAATTTACTTACCATGTACTAAATTATTTTCTATCAATAATTAAGTCTAAAAACACATTATCAAAGCTTTATCTCTCTAAACTTTATAAGCATCCAACAATATCCATTTAAACATTTTCCTTTCAATATCTATGTTCAAGTCTATCATTTAAAGCCATTAAGATAACTAAATTCAAGCAAGAATTTCTTATCTTTTGTGGAAGAGCTCACGGCATTGAGAAGACGCATACAGAATTTTCCTTTTTCCTTTCTTTCTTTCATGAACCGTTTGGGAAAGAGCTTAGTGGAGAAACTTGTTCTTTCATCTTTCATAAATTTCTATTAGAATAAAGGCTTATATTTTATACGGATAATCTATAAAAATAGTCATTTTTGTTTGCTCCAGGTTACATTTTAGTTACTTATGTTTAAAATGTTACGTTTTACTCACTTATGTTATTATTTTGTTACGAAGTGATCACTCTACCGTTAAGTTCCGTTATCTCTCTAACAGTAATCATACGTGGCAGTCCAACTAGATTTTAGGTGCCAACTTGTATCTCTAAATGGGATGAAAATAGATTTTTAATTAAAAAAATTTAATTAATTAAAATTTTTAAACCTAAATATTAACTAAAAAACTGTTCATCTCCTCTTCTTTATTTTTCTTCCATCTCTTCTTTTTTTCAATGGTTTTTTTTCATTTGACTGGAAAAACTATTATTAAGATCAAAATGATTGAAACCAAATTGACCGCTTCATAAAAATGAATTCAATGGAGGGTTCAAGTATGTCTTCTTTGCATTCCTCTATCTCTTTTATTCAATACTGAAAAATAAAAGATTAAATTTTTTATTATTTAATGAAATACCTAAATTAAAATTCTTAAAATTAAAAACCAGCTTCTTCTCAACTTCAGGTCACTTTTTTGGCAATGAAATCAATGTTTAAGCTTGCAAAAGTATGGTACTTTTCTCTTGTCTAATGTTTTTCTCCAGTTGGATGGCAGGGTTATGATTGAGCTAGAAATTCTTAGATTTTTTTGGTAACCCACTTGAATTCCTTCAAATTTTTTAATTTAGGGTTTTTATTAAACAATAAAAAATCTAATATTTTGTTTTTCAGTATTAAATAAAAGAGATAGAGAAATATAAAGAAGACATACCTGAACCTTCCATTGAATCCATTTTTATGAAGCAGTCAATTTAATTTCAACTATTTTGAACTTAATAATAATTTTTCCAGTCAAATGAAAAAAAAAACCATTGAAAAAAAGAGATGGAAGAAAAATAAAAAAGAAGAGATGAACAGTTTTTTTAGTTAAGGTTTAGGTTTAAAAATATTAATTAATTAAATTTTTTAATTAAAAATCTATTTTCATCCCATTTAGAAATCCAAGTTGGCACCTAAAATCTAGTTGGACTGCCATATAGGATTACCGTTAGAGAGATAACGGAACTTAATGATAAAGTGATCACTTTGTAACAAAATAATAACATAAGTGACTAAAACGTAACATTTCAAACATAAATAACTAAAATATAATTTGAAGCAAACAAAAGTAACTATTTTTGTAGATTACCCTATTTTATACACATCCATATCTAAGGTTTAAACTTAACATAAGAAAAATTAATGGAGATCTATGGTTTATAACAACACCACCCACTAACTTAAATTAAGTAATGGCCAAATTACATTCAAGGTCTTCATTTAATCCCTTCTCAAGTTCCTTAAATTTTGCTACCTTCACACTTAAATCCTTTTGCAATAATTACTAACTTTACTAGTAATTTAATTAATGATTCTCCTCTCTATTTTCATATTTATCTCGTAAACTCTTTAATTTAATTTTACGGAACGACTCAATTAAAAAAATTCAACTCAAAACCGAAATTTTTCAACCCCGACAAAAAACAAAACATTACAATCGAGTACAAAAGCCTTTACAAAAGTCATAGAGCATATGAGATTTGACTTAAGAATGCTATCCAAGATCAAACAACAGTTCTGAATTAATTGGAACCTGCACATAGAACAAATATTTGCCATCAAGCTTAATGATGTTTTAAAAGTTTCCAATAATAATTTATATATTACATTAGTCAAAAACATATTAGTTAATAACATGAACTTAACGTTAAAGCATCATAACATTTCATCAATATCCATCATTTCATTATTAAGCAAATCTCATCAATATCATGAAGTCAACGCTCATTTGCAATATCATATTCCATTTCATATTTAAGTAACATTTACAACATTAAACATCATTAGAGCATCTATTAATCAAACATGAAAACTTTGTTTAGATATCTAGACACACCATATAGAATAACAAAATTTCGTGAGTTCCAACCAAACACATTACAAAAATATGCAAAGCACAACAATGTACCCTCTAAACACACCAAAATATACATAAGTCTCCATCAATATATTCTCCAAACATACTAACTCTTGGGTACATTAAGCAAACCCAACAATACACACAAGATTAAAAAGTTCAATATTTTATGACATATCAACTATATCCGAACACATTTCAAAATTGTTTAATAAAATTATTTAAACAATTAAAACATATTTAATAATTTCATTAAACATCTTAACCAATTCTATTCAATCAAAAATCATCTTAATCATATGGTTTACTCAACAACCTAAGCATTCAACTTAAGATAATACAAAGTAAAATAAAAAATTAAAGAGTACAAATCGAAACTGTCACGCTTCTCCTACTTTCTCATTCCCATAAGCTTTAGAGGCCTCGCCAACCTCCTTAGCTTCAATTCATACCAAAACAATAAAAATAAGTTGGTAAAACATTAATCAACAATTAAAACACTAAAGTTATTAAGATGATGCAATTCGAAAAACCGAGAGGCTCATGTCGCTTCCAAAAATCTCATAAGAGAATTATTTCATACTTAACCTAACCTTGCTAAAATTGATTTCTATTGGTTTAACTATAATCCAAAGACCAAAACTCACCTAGAAATTATCAAGAACCTAACTCTTCTCATTTTCTCTCTGTAGAACTCATTAATGGTAACTCACTAAAGCTTGACTAGAACTCTAATTAAATTTGAAATTCTTTGTTCTAATAACATTCGAAACTCAAAAACACTTAGAATTTAATTTGAAAACTACACAAAACACAAAATCAAAGTTTTCTCTCTAGCTTAAAACTAACCTAACTGCCAAGGAAAAGAGAACATGCTTGATTTTCTTGAAAAAATATTGATTCCTAGTAGTTTAAATTATCTTCAGAACCTCAAAACATTAAATCTCAAATAAATTTTCATCAAGAATCATTAAATTCCCAAAACCTCTCCAGATTGACGTGGAAGTAATTTTTGAAAGGAGAAATGTTGAATCAAGCTTAAAACATTTGACTAAATGAAAGAAATTATCAAAATATTGCTTACCTTGTTGGAATTGAAAGACTGAAATCAAGAATTGAAGTTGAAATTGAGAGAAATTTTGAGTAGAATATTTTAAGTATCGTGAAAATGATTTTGGAGTAATTGTTCCCTCCTCAATTTTCAAACCTATGGTCTAATTGCAAAGATACCTTTCGCTTAATAACCTTTTAAACCCCTCATATGAACTAAATCTAATTTCTCACTATTTAGATATTGACCCTACTAACTTTACCACTTTTACAAATTAGCCTATATCTCAAATATCTAATTATTCTATATTAACTAATTACTGCAATTCAATAATACTAACACTCTATCTAATAAACCACAACTATTTGTATTTGTATATGGGAAGCAGAACTTGATAGTAGCTTTTCTTTTCTTTTTCTGATCCATTCAACTGATGAGAAAGAGAAAGTGATGTAAAAAAATTTTGAAAAACTTTCATCCAAATAATATATTTTAAAATATACATTTCAAAATATAAATAATTTATGTGTGTGTGTTTTTTTTCTTTAATTTAATTCATGCAATTAAAAAGTTTTAAACAACCAAAGAAAATAATATAAATAAATATACCTGGATTAAGAATAGTAGCCTTATTAGAGTAGATGGATGAAAGAAGGTAGCACCAATAGATTGAATGCATTCCCATTAGCACTTGACTTTACTCCAAATTCCCGAACCACGAGACTTGGTATAATCTCTCATGCAATCCAATGGTGCACCCATTACCCCTTGGCTCATACAGCTCATCACCATTACTGTACAACTCTATCATCATCTTCATCCCTTCACTTGCCATATCTTCATTTATTAGTCTTTTTTGTATTCATCTTCAAGCCATTACCTCTGTTGTTCCAACTAAAAATTTTCAAGCTTATTTTAAAGGAAAATTTATAAGCATGATATTGTTATCAATATCCTTTTTGCTTGTCTTTAAAATTAGTGAATTTGTCTAAATTTAATATGGTGGTTTTTATTTTGCGACCATATTTGACCATTTTGAAGATCAATAAAATAATTTTTGTTAACAAAAAAAATGAGTAAATTTGCCGACTAAATACTAAATCAATTGGCATTAATATTGTTACCTATATAGAAGGATATGGATTCGAACATGTTGAAACACATTTATTTTTCTATTGATCCTCTTAATTATAGGTAGTTTTAGACATTTATATCAAACAGTAGTAAACATGGTTTTAATGTTGCTCTCTAAGCCCCCAGTCAAATATGAATATGATTTGCTATAAAAAAACTATTCTAAATATTATCATTAGTTACAACCCAAAAGCTATATTACTCGGACATAAACGTGAATGTCAAAATACGACTGCGTCTAACATTGATATTTTCACTTTCTAAGCTTTTCCATGTACAGGTACACGTTGAACACAAGTTTAGTATGCAAACATTTCAAGAAAAATTTTTAAGAAAAAAAAATCCAAGCAACATAGTTGAGACCAGCTTTTGCTTCATATTAACAATCCCATGTCCCTTCATTCCAACCTGAACCTTCTACTTCGTTACTTAATCCAGTCTCAGAACATGATTCTTCAAACTCATGGTTCACCCTTTCTGGTGGGGGGCAGCCCTGATATGAGTTATTTTCATGACAATGCCACAACAGTTTTTCCCAGTAAGGATCCTGCAAATTTCAACATTAACATATCAATTTCTGAAATGTTTAACTGCTCAATGATGATCTCCGTAAAAACCTGAACTCAAATTAGGGCATATATGCATTTATACCTTACAAACGATGTGTGGATTTCCGACAATGATGAGCAATGATTTGGCCCGGGTAATCGCAACGTTAAACCTTTTTGGATTGCTCAGAAATCCCAGACAGTAAGTTCTGTCGAACTCATTGTGTTTGACTGTTGATCTTACCGTAGACACAATAATGACTTCCCTTTCTTGGCCCTGAAATTGTTCAACACTGCCAACTTTTACATCTAGCAAGTCCCAGGTTTCGAGCACTTTCTTGATCTTGAGAACCTGCTGGCGATATGGTGTTATTATTCCAATATCTGACTCGTTTAGATCGGAGCTTCCTCTTAACTTATTGATGATGTCAACAACTTTGCTTACTTCAATTCTGTTAAACCATGACGGATTATTGCCTTCTCTCTCGTCGCATCCCTGGATACCGAAGAATAGGACCGGAAATTCTTTATTTGGAAAGAAATCCAAATTTGAAATTATTGAGAAAGAATTATCATCTTTACATGCAATCAACTGGCCTTTGTAGAAAAGCCTTGAAGGGAGATCGAGAATTGCCGGATGACAACGGTAATTCCTAACCAACTTTGTTACAAAATTAGCATCTTCGTTGCAGTATGATTCACACTCGAAAAGCCTTTCAAGATAAGATTTTCCCAATCCAAGAGACTCCGCATCTTTTGAAAATACAACTGGACCAAGCTGCTTAGGATCTCCAGCAAGGACCACAACCGTTTCCTTTCGGCAAAAGTTAGCTATAGGAACCATGCTTTCTGGTTCCGAGGCTTGGCCAGCCTCGTCAAGGAATATGTGGGAAAAATGGCCACGATTCACACCTTCTGCATAAAGTAGAGTTGAACTCATATAAGTTGATATGATAACTCTATAGCGGTTGAGAGCTTCCAAAGGAGGACATTTGAAAACAGACAGCTCGAAGTAGGAAAAGCGAATATGATCAAGTGGAACATCCTCATAGGGACGACTAGTAGCGTTTAGCCTAAATATTTCGCTCTCTTTAACTTTCACATTCTCATTTCTGATAAGTCTCTCTAATATATGATCCGCAGCACTATTTGAAGCTGCACATACTAGAATCCGACCATTTTTTCTTGTCATATATATCTGTAGAATTGATTCCACCAAAGTCATGGTTTTACCGGTGCCAGGAGGGCCATAAATCACATAGGGAGGAGCTCCCTTGCAAGCAAGTATCATCTCGACCGAATGCATCTGTTCCACATTCAGTGTGCCGGTACAAGGCACAATCGGAGCATTTTTAACCAATGTCCGTTTGGTTGATTCTGATGGAAACAGAAGATTGTCTTGTAAAGTCTGTGCAGCTTCAATAGCTTGATACAACCTCTTCATATTCACCCGGTTATATGTGAAGTGAACATTGTATAAGTTTCCGTCCCGGTGAAGGGTGTGAAATTGGCTTGCAAATTTCAAGAGTATTTCATCAGCCTCAACACGATAGATGTAGCCCTGAAACATCCAAAAAAGCAATCCGCAAAAGTTCAGATCAAAGAAAGCAATAACGACAATAGTGAATACCCCCAGAACTTATCTGGTTGACTTGGCTATAACAGCTCTCAAAGAAAACATCCAGGACAATCAATTATAATCTCAAATATGGTTATTTGTTTAGCATCCCAAACAGGTTTCAGCACACATCACCAATCAAAGTTCTCTCGAAAGAAAGAGCATACCTGATATACTAGAGAATCTGAACCATTGGAGGCAACCTTCACAAAAATATGATCACCATGTACAAGTGATGGCCTCCTCTCAGCTAATCCGGGGACCTCAAGAGCTACGAATTGCGGTCCTTTCCTCCTCATCATGACACATTCCATGTTATAAGACCTCATTTCTTCCTGAAATGAAACGAATGGAGTTATAAACGAACATAACAAGGACCATATAAATATTAACATCTTCACACATCAATCATTAATAGCTACCTCTAAATGCAGCTCTTCCATTACAAGCAATGTACTGAAGAAACCAGCATAGTTCTCCTTCGTCAAACCTTCTGCAAGAAAATCAGGCACATGCTTATTCTCTAATGACTCTCTGATATTTTTCGGGATTGGATAGTCATCAAGCTTAGATTTGCATCCACGGGTTTTTGGCTTAGCTGGGCGAGAGGAAACGACATACTCGTCAACAGCAAAGTGATTTCTTCTTCTTGGAGCTCTCCTGTAAGGCTTAGTAGAAGCGAGAGATTGGGAGACATTATCTTCGGCCAATAGAAACACTACTCGTTCAATCCTATTATCATCTACATCAAAGTGTACTACAGTTGTGTGCAAACCCATGTCTTTCGGTTTGCAAGACAGCCAAATGGTAAGAGTTTCCCGGGATTGAAGTACTCGATCCTCAAGAAAGAATCCTTCTAAGAATCCTTGGCTTTGTTCTGACTTTGAATCAGCTGAAGGTGGCTCCATGAGAGACAAAGTAAACGAATCTGCCGGATTTGAGCAGAAAATCCTCACTCCCCAAAGTTCTACAGGCTCGTCAATAGTGTTCTCTAACGTAATCGGCCACTTTGAAGTTTGGCCAACAAGAATGGATTGAGGCTTCCCTTGAGAGAAAGGAAATGGAACTGAGATAATAACCGGCCCCTCTTCATTTATGTCATAACTTTGCACGGACTTATCATCAGCAAAGTCAATAAACCCGATCTCACCCTTATCACTTATGACCGAGCATTCATCACCCCAACCATCGTTCCAACCCGAACTCATCGTTAATGGATATTGATGCTATCGAAGATCCAGAGAAGTATCAAACCTTAAAGAATTGTAAACCCCATTAACAATCAAAATATCCAAGACTACAACGTACATTTTCCACTTAACCATAACCTGGTCCAAGTACCCTAGACAACAAAGATCATTGTCTATCGCGATGCAAGACTACCAGCATTACTTTATATTACAAACATTAATCTGCAATCGATTTTAAAGTTTACAAAATTCGGCCAATGAAACATGATATACTGTGAGCAATTGAAAAGATTTATACTTCCAAGAAACAACTATATATAAATATATATAATCCGATATCTAAACTTGATTTAACCAGCATTTGTAGTAATTCCTAATGGGTTGACATAGTATTGTAGATTGTTAATTTAATTCAAGGAGGGTGTTTAGCCTTTGCACAGCTTTCATGCATCATAAACAATGATCAAACAAGTTCAATGGTATACATATTATTCCAAGTTTCAACACAGTATGGTTCATCAGTGATAAACGAGATTCTAAGATGAGAAAATAGAGACAGTCATCCCAAGCAGGAAAAAAATGTTTTAAACAAAATAAAAAAAAGGATAAATTCTATTTCTTTTCTTTTTTAAAAAAAAAAAGACAAAAGATCTATTTTTGACGAAACAAAATGGATTAAAATATAAGAAGAAGAGAATTAAACATGAAGTAATTCATATATAAAATAAACGAAACGAAATGACAATTAAACATGAAAGAATTCATATAAAGAATAAGACAAAACGAATTGACAAGTAGTAGAGTACCCACCTTTGATTAAAAACACAGCAAAGTTGGAATAAGAAGTGAAGAAATTCGGGGACTTTATTTGATAAAACAAAGAAAGAAAGAAAACCCACTTTACTGAGGAACACTTAAAACTAAGAGTTAGAGTGAGAAATTTGCTGTTTTGAAGATTTCGAGTAGGGAAGTGAAATTTGATGAGAAAACCTGGAAAAGGGTTAGCCTTGCGGAGTTGAAGATCACTAAATTGATTATTTAAAGAAAAACAAAACTGTTGCCTTCCCAATTGCTACTTAGAAATGAAGTTACTCTAAAAATAAAAGGAAAAGAAAACAGTTGTTATTATTATTAATTATTATTTTTTTATTCACCTTAAAAACTATACTCTAGAGGTGATAATGAACCAAGTTAAATCGGGTTCGGGATAGGTTAACTTAAGGTATTTAAGTCAATTTTTTAAGTTTAAATTTGACTTGACTCAAAAAATAAGTTTATTTTTTATTTAAGTCTAACTCAATTAAAAAAAAAAAAAGTAAATTTACCCCAACTCATTTTACCCATATTTGATTTTTAATATTAATTTTTATTTAAAAATATTTTAAAAAATATATAATACACTAATAAAAGTTTTCTAACACGTTAAAATACATTAAAAAGTATTTATATAAAAAAATACGATCATAAATATAATAAATGTTTTATTGTATTAAATATATTTTTTATATTTTTATATTTTGGGTTTGGTTATTTAGTTGAGTAATTTTTTTTAGGTTTTGGGTAATGGATTTAACTGTTATTGGATTAGTAATTTAATTTAAATATAAATATATATAATTATTATTTAACATATAAAATTAACATAATATTTTTTATAACATAATATACTCAGGCAGAGCCAAACTCAGGCCAAAAAGATCTTGCCCAAAGCCTGACTTGTATAAAAAATGAACATTAAATTTTACTCAAATCCACTTTTCGAATCTCGTATTTTTATCCAAATCCTCTCATTTTTCGGGTGAACCTTTGAATCTAAATGGATGGCCCTTGAGTAAACTATCTACAACTAGTAAGGTTTGCCTTATTAGTCTCGTAAGAAATGGGACCTAGTGAATTGTGAAATTCGATGATATTAAGACACGTCAGATTCAAAGCTAGTACGGTGGAAATGATTGATGACGTGGTATGACATGAGTGAACTCTTGGTCTTTGAGTCAACACATGAAGAACCAACATTTTTCTCTTTGTCGGCAAAATTACCCATATATGCTGAAAAAAATCATTTAAGAAACCATGCGAAATTTCTAAAAATTAACTTATTTACATTGTTTTTGGAGAGAGAAAGGAAAATGTGTCCTATAGGGTGCATTTTCGTTGATCTTCCAGACTTGAATAATCATATGCTTCTAGAAGAAATCGAAGAATTTCTTAGGAATCCTACAAGATCCATTCGTTCTTTTTTCTTTAATAGATGGTCGAATCCTGTTTAGAGGTCCACTAGAGATCAGAAATTGTTGAAGAAAGAACAAGATGTTTCTTTTGTCCCTTCCAAGCGATCGAAAAATAAAGAAATAGTTAATATATTCAAGATAATTACGTATTTACAAAATACCGTCTCAATTCATCCTATTTCATTAGATCCGGGATGTGATATGGTTCCGAAGGATGAACTGGGCAGTTCCAATAAGATTTCATTCTTGAACAAAAATTCATTTTTTTAATTTATTTCATCTATTCCATGATCAGAACAGGGGGATACACATTACGCCACGATTTCGAATTAGAAGAGAGATTTCAAGAAATGGTAGATCTATTCACTCCATCAATAATCAAGTTAGATTTGGTGTATTACAAGGGATTTGTCTTTTCTATTGATTCCTACGGATTAGATCAAAAATAATTATTGAATGAGGTATTCAACTCTAGGGATGAATCAAAAAAGAAATCTTTATACCTCCTATTTTTATGAAGAAAATGAATCTTTTTATCGAAGAATCAGAAAATAAATGAGTCCAGATCTCCTACAGGAATGCTTTGGAAGATTCAAAACCAAAAATAGTGGTATTTGCTAACAACAACATAATGGAGGTAGTCAATCAAGGGGGCAAGCAGATCATTTATGATGAAAAGGATAAGCTTCAAAAGAATGATTTGGCGTTCTTGCAAAGTGGAACAATGCAGTACCAGGCACGAGATAGATCTTCCAAAGAACAAGGCTCTTTTCGAATAAGTCAATTCATTTGGGATCTTGTATCCATTGTTTTTCCTATTCAAAGATCAGCCCTTTGTCTTTGTGTTTTCACACCGAAAATTCTTTGCAAATGAAGAGATGTCAAAGGGGCTTCTTACTTCCCAAACAGATCCTCCTACATTTATATATAAGTGTTGGTTTATCAAGAATACGCAAGAAAACCACTTTGAATTATGATTCATCATTAGAGATAGCTTAGAACCAATAGTTCATTATCTAATAGATTTTTCCATTCCTAAGAGTAGCGTGTCTACCGATTTCACCATAACGGCTTGCTCGAAATCATAATAACCCATATTTTAGTCAATCATCCAGATTGAAGGTGAAGGCGTCAATTCAATGTAAAATGCCAAATTTGTTAGGAGGCATTTAATTTTTATTGATAAATAAAAACTCATTGAAATAACAATTTGACGGTTCAAAAGGAATCTTTAGTATTTATTGTATCATTTTATTTATTTAATTATGTTGTCAATAGAGATTTTTTAGTTTGTGTTTTCCTAAAAGAGAACTCCTTTATTGTAACTAAACTAACTAGTTGTAACTTCAATTCATAGATAAAATTCAAAAAATAAAACAAAAAAGCATTCTTTATCATTTTCATTTTTTAATGATTCATTTCTCATTCTTTTGTATGATTTTTATGAATTTATAAAAAAATGCTTACTAATTAAATGAATAAATGAATGAAAAAAATTATTATTTTTAGATATCACAATTTCAACACCACATCCAACGATTTCAAAAGATTTATGTAATTTCTATAGCTTTGTATTAATCGTTAGCATTTTGCATTTGTTTTAAGACAAAAATGAAGAATCCTATTGATTGTAGCTTTCTCTAGACCTCCGGAAAAACATGAAAAAAAAGGCTTGAATGGTACGATTCTTACGTCACCCTAGAATGAAAGGGGTGATCTCATAGTTCTTGATCTGTGAAGATACGTTTTCTTCTCTTTCCTAAAAACGCATCCTACATTGAGAGTTTTCTCTGGTAGATCAATGAAAACGCACCCCGTAGGACGCATTTTCTGGCCAACGGTAACTTCCCAACGGGCAGAAGTCCAATGGCTATTTTTTTCCTATATAAACCCTACAATTCTCATTTTATTCAGCTCAACTCTCAACATTCAACTCTCAAGTCTCAACTCTCAACTTATTGTTCAATTTCTTATTCCCAATTGTCAATTCTTGATTTTTTATTCTAAATTCCCAATTCCCAATTTTTTTTAAAAAAATTTGTATAAATCCTTTGGTTTTGTTTTATTCAATTTCCGATGGCATATCAGCTTATTTGTTTAGATGAGAAGCACATCTCCGACGTTCAATTACAAATGGTAAGAAAATATTATTTAATTATTTAATTTTATTCTTCTAATTATTATGATTTTAAGAAAATATTATTAAATTTTTATGTGTATCTACTCAGGCCGAAGATAGAATTTTGGAGACGTACATAAACAACTTAAACATTGGTACACCAGCGGTCATTTATGGACACTTGCAAGATGCAGGCTTTTTATACGTGGCTCGCATGCTCAGAGGGACTAAATTGGATCCCCCACACATCAGTACTTTGGTCGAGAGATGGAGACCAGAGACGCACACGTTCTATCTCCCCTGCGGCGAGTGTACAATTACACTCAAGGACATCAGTTTACAACTCGATCTACCGGTCGATGGGGATGTCATTATGGGGTCGATTGTTAGTGTCAATTGGAGTGCAACATGTGAGCAACTACTAGGGAAGGTGTCAAATAGGTTTAGGTGTAGTTGGATCTAGATGAGATGGTTGGAGGACAACTTCCAAACTATTGATGCTGCAGCGAGCCACATTGAAAAGGAGCAATTCATGCACACATTCATCTTGAGGTTGATCGGGGATCTGCTAATGCCAAATAAATCTCACAATATGGTACACTTGATTTGGCTACTACTATTAATTAACTTGAGAGAAGCGGGACTACTTAGCTAGGGATCAACGATGTTGGTGACATTGTACCGATAAATGTTTCGGGTGACGATACTAAAAAAAGCTAAAATAAGCAGTTGCATGCTCCTTTTTCAATCGTGGGCGTGGTATCAACTACCATTTCTACACCTCGAGTGCTATTCCCTTACGAATTCTCACCAGTAACATGGTAAAATTCATTTGATAATTTTGTTACCGTACCAGAATTTTCATTGTTGTAATTTTGAAATAATATATTTTTTGTACGGGTGGAACAACCCCGCCAGACACAATTGTATACCGACCGAGCTTGGGGACATGTGACTAGCTAAAGACCAACAAACAGATGAAGATGTTAGTTTATTAATTTCAAAGTTATTGATTTTTTATTCCAACATTTTAAATTAAATATTCTGCACTTGCTGAAATTTATAAATTTGTACTGCACTTTTTATGAATGCCATACACGGATCCATGGATTCAAGAATGCATCCCAGATGAATTTTTGGCCAACCACAGAATCTAGCACGTGAAAGTGTCATTGATCGTGTAACAATCTAATTTCAGTGAAATCGGAATAGTGGTTTCGGGACCACAAATCCGAGTCTGAAAAATGAAATTATTTAAATTTTTATAAAATGATAGGTATTATGATAGGAATATTGCATGAAAATTTTTATAGAAAAATTTTATCAAATATGTGTCTAATTGCAAAAAGGACTAAACTGAATAAAATGTCAAAGTTTAATTCTAGTAGTTATAAGGATTAAATAGTTATAGAATTAAAAGTGAGAAGTCCTTATATGGCAATTATACCATTGATGAAAAATATGTAGATATTTTTAATGATTCATCCATGAAAAAATTGAAAAAGGTTAAGGATTAAATTGGAAATTAAATTAAATAATATGTGATAAATGATTAAATAGAATTAAAACTCATTTTATATCTTCTTCTTCTTCATAAAATACATGGAAACCCTAGGAGAGAGAAAGGAAACTTTTCAAGCTTGAATTGGTAAGTTCTATGTCCCGTTTTTAGTAATTTTTATATTTTTGAGATCGGGAAAGCTTAATTTCTTTATTTGGGTGATTAAAGTGAAAGAAAACCAAAGTTTAAAAAATTACCCATGGATGAATATGCTTTAAATTGAAATTTTTTTATAGAAAATGAAAGATTATTGATAGATAAATGACTTTTACTAAGTGATTTTTAATGAAAACATATGTAGGGACTAAATTGCAAAATAGTGAAATTCTTGGAAAAATTCTAAAATTTATGAAATACACGTGTTGTAAAGTTATATTGGAATTTTTAATAAGCTTGGAATAAGGAGTAAATTTCATGAATTTCAATTTCCGAGCCTAGGGACGAAATTGGAATTAATTAAAAGTTTAGGGGCAAAATGGTACCTTGGCCTAAAATGTGAAATGACCTTGATTGAATGTAAAAATCATAGAATTGATGACTAAATTTATTTATATAGATCCGAAAGTGTCGAACAAAGAAAAAGATCGAGGGAAAAAAAAAGTTTCGGATTAGTAGATACGATCAATTGTCAAGGTAAGTTCGTATAACTAAATTAAGCATGTAAATGTGTTGAATTGATTGTTAAACTATTTGCATCATGTCTTGTATTCGGTAAGTACATGTAATAAACAATTATTGATTTGTGACTTATATAAATGACGAAATGGTGCATGAATCCATTTGAATATTGATTTCCGATTGGACAGGTGATTACCGTGAATATGAGATCTTGCATATATTGCAATAAGGGTTGTCCCTAAAAGATAATCTTTTGATCTCACTATGAAAAGAAAATGTGTCCCGAAAGGGTGATACTTGAAAAGGGCTTATGTACCCAAATGGTACAACTTGAAAAGGTTATGTACACTTTGTGTGTACACTTGGAAAGGTTAGGTATACTTTGTGTATACCATATGAAAAGGAAAGGTATAATTTGTGTGTACCACTTGGAAAGGAATGTACACCTCAAGTGTACAACTGGAAAAGGAAAGGTCCATCGAAAATTCAATAATTCAGCAGTAACGACATATATAGTGATAAAAAGAGAAATGGCATGATGAGCTCATCTATGCATTTTAGTATTTTTGGAAACTAATCAGTTGGTTGAATGAATGTGTATAGGCCTTATTTGCTAATTGACTAAGTTAAAGGATATATTACTTAATGTGTGAATTACTTGATGAACATGAATAGTAAGTGTATTTTAGTTATATGAACTTACTAAGAAATAATGCTTACTAGGTTTATTTTTCCTATTTTATAGTGCTCAAAGCTCGTGAAGGTTGGATTTGGGGTCGGAGTTATCATCACACTATCAATCCCTTGATTTTGGTATAAACATTAGACTTATTTTGATATAATGGCATGTATAGACTAATCTAGACAAGTAATACTTAAAAATTTTGGTTTGTAATCTAGCCATTGGAATGGCTAGTAATGTATGTTTAAATGATGATATGGTATGATATTGTATCATGAGTTGTTTTTAGTTAATTAAGTTAAGTAAAACCATCCATGAACATAAATTGTCAAATTTTATGTCAGAGTAAGTTTAGAAGCATGATTGAAAATAGGAACATATCAATTTGAACATTGGAAATTGGTTGAAATGGATAGTTTATACTTGTAAGTTTTCATGCAGGAAAATGGTTAAGTTTGGGTGAGAAATAGGGCTAAGAAATGGCCTTATTTCGTCCACACAGGTAAGACACACAGGCGTGTGTCGAGGCTGCGTGTGATACACGGACAACCCACGGGCGTGTGAAATGATCGTGTGTCCCCTGTATCCTTAAGTATGAAATCAGAATAGTACATGGGCAAAAGACACGGCCGTGTGTTTGGTCGTGCGAAAGACACAGGTTTTAAGCATGGTTGTGTATCAAAACCGTGTGAAAATGGCTTTAAAATGGTGAAAAATCAATGTACCACACGGCCTAGCCATATGGGCATGTGCCCAGGCCGTGTGCCCCTTTGATACTTAAGAAATTACAAGTCAGAATTCCACACGGGTTGGCCACACGGCCATGGGATCCCTATGGGCTGGCCACACGGCCATGTCCTAGACCACACGGGCGTGTGCCCCTATCTTCAAGGTAAAATTTCCAAAGTTGCCAGTTTAGTCCCAAACCACATCCAAAACATGTATTGGGCCCCGTAAGCCCATATTAGGGACTTTATGATGAAATATGAAAAGTTTTTATTTGGAATGAAATTTTTTTTCGATTTATATAAATGCTAGTGTATAAGTCCGATAATGCCTCGTAACCTTATTTCGGTAACAGATACAGGTTAGGGGGTTAGGGGTGTTACATTTATTAGTATCAGAGCTACGGTTTAGTCGATTCTTGGACTAACGTAGCAAATGTGAATTTAGCTATACATGCCATTATATAATTAATGATAGTGTGATATCTCCTAACAATTTTAAATGTGTTTTTCATATAGTAAATGTCTTCCAATCGAGCAAAAGCAGAATCTGAGGAAGCTGAGAGTACTTCTCAAGCTTCCGTATGACGAGCTATAGATGATAGTAATAGTAGAAGGTCCGAATCAGAAGGCCGAAGTGAATATAATAAAGAGGTTTTCTTTGAAATGTTGGACAAATGGTTTTCCTGAATATTTGAGAAGAAATTATGTTGCTTTCTAACCACAACCTCCCCCACCAAATACTCAGACTGTTCTTGAGAGACCATCAAGTACTGAAACTGTTAAAATTAGTAAGGCTCCAGTGGATAAACTTAGAAAATATGGAGCTGAGGAATTTAGAGCTACAATTGATGGTGATCCAGAAAAAGCTGAATTCTGGCTGGAAAATACTACTTGAGTTTTGGACGAATTATCATGTACTCCAGCTGAATGCTTAAAATGTCCTGTATCTCTATTAAAGGACACGGCTTATCACTAGTGAAAAACAGTAAGTTCAGTGGTTCCAAAAGAAAATATTACTTGGGAATTCTTTCAATTTGAATTTAGAAAGAAATATATTAGTCAAAGATTCCTAGATCAAAAAAGAAAAGAATTTTTAAAATTAAAGTAAGGGAACAGGACCGTTGCGGAATATGAAAGGGAGTTTGTTCGGTTAAGCCATTATGGTAGTGAATGGGTTCAAACAGAGGCAGAAATGTGTAAACGTTTCTAGGAAGGATTAAATGAAAACATAAAGTTATTGATTGGTATTTTGGAAATAAAAGAGTTTGCAGCACTTGCTGATCGTGCAAAGAAAGCTGAAGAGCTAAGTAAAGAAAAGAAGAAGGCAAACAGAGAAGCCCGATCCTCTGGGAAAAGACCTATTAGTATGTCTTAATCATTTTCTTTAAAAAAATCAAAGAGGTATCAAGAAGGGTCTACTATTTCAGCTGGGTATTCCTGTAAAGAGCGTGGTTCGCTTTAATCCCAAGTCTTCATCACTGTCAGTGATTAGTGTTGGAAGTGTGGGAAACACGAAGCCAAAATGTAAATACTGTAATAAATTTCATCATGGGGAATACCGAATGAAAATCGGAGCATGTTACAAATGTGGTTCACATGATCACCTTTTGAGAGATTGTCCGAAAATAGTTGAAAGAGATGCTGAACAGACTTCAAAACCAAGTAGCGCTGCTTCAAGGGGCAGACCACCTAGACATCCTAGAAATGTCAGTGGTAGCCGAAACGCTACAAAAGATTCAAATGCTAAATCTGAGGCTCGAGCTTTTACAAGAAAGTATGCCATACGTGCCCGAGAAGATGCTTCAGCGGCAGATGTCATTACTGGTACTTTTTCTTTATTAGATACTGATATTACTGCATTAATTGATCCTGGTTCCACACACTCGTATATATGCACAAATTTAGTAAATGTTAAAAATTTACCTGTTGAAATCACTAAAATTGTGGTGGAAGTTTCAAATCCATTGGGTCAATGTGTAAAGGTGGATAAAGTTTGTAAAAACTGTCCACTTATGGTAAAGGGTAAATGTTTCTTGGCTGATTTAATGCTACTGCCTTTTGATGAATCTGATGTGATATTGGGAATGGATTGGTTAACCCAACATGATACGGTGGTTAATTGTAAGCAGAAGTATATTGTGTTGAAATGTCAATACGGTGAGTTACTTTATGTTGAATCTGACAAGCTTGATGGATTATTTAATATGATTTCAGCAATAATAGCACGGAAATGTATGAGGAAAGGATATGATGCTTATCTTGCTTATGTGTTGGATACTAAGGTAACCGAGTTAAGGATTCAATCTGTGCCAGTTGTATGTGAGTTTCCAGACATGTTTCTGGAAGAATTTCCTGGCTTAACACCTGTTAGAGAAGTGGAATTCTCTATAGATCTAATTCCGGGAACAACACCAATATCGATAGCACCTTATCAAATGGCTCCTGTCAAGTTAAAAGAGTTGAAGGCGCAATTACAAGAATTAATTGACAGGGGTTTCGCTCGACCTAGTTTCTCACCATGGGGTGCTCCGGTGTTATTTGTAAAAAAGAAAGATGAATCTTTGAGGTTGTGTATTAATTACAGGCAACTCAACAAAGCCACTATAAAGAATAAATATCCACTACCTCGAATTGATGATTTATTTGATCAGTTGAAGAGAGCTACTCTATTTTCAAAGATTGATCTTCGTTCGGGTTATTATCAGCTTCGGGTGAAGGATTCAGATGTTCCAAAGATAGCTTTCAGAACTAGATATGGTCATTACGAATTCTTGGTGATGCCATTTGGATTACCAAATGCACCAGCAATGTTTATGGATTTAATGAACAGGATTTTCAGACCGTACCTAGACAGGTTTGTCGTGGTATTTATAAATGATATTTTAGTTTATTCTCGAAGTGAAGATAAACATGCTGAACATTTGAGGATTGTGTTCAAAACTTTATGGGAAAAACAATTGTATGTCAAGTTTAGTAAATGTGAATTTTGGCTACGAGAAGTTAGCTTTCTTGGTCACATTGTATTTGTTGAATGCATCAGAGTTGACCCGAGCAAAATTTTAGCAATTATTAATTGGAGTCCACCAAAAAACGTGTCAGAGGTCAAAAGTTTTCTAGGCTTAGCCAGATATTATCGGAGGTTTGTTAGAGGATTTTCAATGATTGCTTCTCCGATAACTCGTTTGTTGCAGAAAGATGTAAAATTCGAGTGGAATGATAAATGTCAGCAGAGTTTTAATAGACTGAAGAGTTTGTTGACTGAAGCACCTATATTGGTACAACTTGAATCGGGTAAGAAATTTGTAATTTACAGTGATGCATCTTTAAATGGCTTAAGTTGTGTTTTAATGCAAGAAGGTAAACTGGTTGCCTATGCTTCAAGACAACTTACACCACATGAAAGAAATTACCCGATACATGATCTTGAACTGGTGGCCATAGTGTTTGCATTGAAAATATGGCAACATTATTTATATGGTGAAAAATGTCATATTTACACTGACCATAAAAGTCTGAAGTATTTAATGACACAGAAAGACTTGAATTTGAGGCAACGCAGGTGGCTCGAGTTAATAAAGGATTATGATTTGATTATTGGCTATCATCTGGGAAAGGCTAATGTTGTGGCGGATGCACTAAGCAGGAAATCTTTGTTTACTTTAAGAGCAATGAAAACCCGATTATCTTGTTCAGATGATGGTTCGGTTGTAGCTGAATTAAAAGCTAGACCGACATTTATACAACAAATCTATGAAACACAGAAGAGTGATAATGAGTTGCAAGTTGAACTAGAGCAATGTCAAAAGAATTCTGATTCAAAGTTTCAAATTGGGTCTGATGATTGCTTGTTGTTTAAAAATAGAATGTGTTCCAAAGAACTCAGAATTGGTATAAAGGATTTTGTATGAAGCTCATAATGGTACAATGTTTGTTCATCTCAGTAGTAATAAAATGTATAATGATTTGAAAAAGATGTATTGGTGGCTGGGAATGAAAAGAGATATTTTTGAATTCGTAGCCAAATGTTTAATATGTCAACAAGTGAAAGCGGAGCATCAGGTGTCTTCAGGGTTATTACAGCCAATCAATATACCGAAGTGGAAATGGGAAACGATTACTATGGATTTTGTAATGGGATTGCCTATGTCACCAATTAAGAAAGATGTCATTTGGGTAGTTATCGACTGGTTAACAAAGCCGGCACATTTCATACCGGTATGTATGGACTTTTCATTGGATAAATTAGCCGAATTGTATGTCTCTGAAATTGTTAGATTGGATGGTGTACCGGTTTCTATTGTTTCTGATAAAGATTCTCGGTTTACATCTCGATTTTGGTATAAATTGCAAGAAGCACTGGGGACACAGTTGCATTTTAGTACTGCATTTCATCCCCAAACTGATGCCCAATCAAAACGAGTGATACAGATTTTAGAAGACATGTTACGGTGTTGTGTACTTGAGTTTAAAGGTAACTGGGAAAATTATTTGCCCTTGGTTAAGTTTGCTTATAATAATAGTTACCAATCCAATATTAAAATGGCACCGTATGAAGCTTTATATGGTCAGAAATGTAAAACACCACTGTACTGGACAGAGCTCAGTGAAAAGAAGATTCATGGGGTTGATCTAATTCAAGAAATTGAAGAAAAGGTAAAGTGATAAAAGACAGCCTGAAAGCAGCTTCAGATAGACAAAAGTCTTATGTTGATCTTAAAAGAAAAGAAATTGAGTTTGAAATTGGTGATAAGGTATTCTTGAAAGTGTCACCTGAAAGAAAGTTCTCCGGTTTGGCCATAAAGGAAAATTAAGTCATCGGTTTATTAGACAATATGAGGTCATTGAAAGAAGTGGACCGATAGCTTATCGGTTAGCATTACCGCTAGAACTTGAAAGAATTCACAATGTTTTTCATGTGTCAATGTTAAGACGGTATCGATCGGATCCATCACATGTTATTTCTCCAACAGAAATGGAAATTCAGCCTGACATGACATATAATGAGGAACCAATTAAGATCTTAGCACGGGAAACAAAAGAGTTGAAGAATAAAAAGATAACATTGGTAAAGATTCTTAGGCAGAAACATGGAATTGAAGAAGCTACTTGGAAACCTGAAGATATCATGAAAAGGCAGTACCCGAATCTTTTCACTGGTAAGATTTTCGAGGACGAAAATCCTTAAGGGGGGAGAGTTGTAACAACCCAATTTCAGTGAAATCGGAATAGTGGTTTCGGGACCACAAATCTGAGTCCGAAAAATGAAATTATTTAAATTTCATAAAATGATAGGTATTATGATAGGAATATTGCATGAAATTTTTATAGAAAATTTTATCAAATATGTGTCTAATTGTAAAAAGGACTTAACTGAATAAAATGTCAAAGTTGAATTCTAGTAGTTATAAGGATTAAATAGCTATAGAATTAAAAGTGAGAAGTCTTTATATGACAATTAGACCATTGATGAAAAATATGTAGATATTTTTAATGAGTCATCCATGGAAAAGTTGAAAAAGGTTAAGAATTAAATTAGAAATTGAATTAAATAATATGTGATAAATGATTAAATAGAATTAACACTCATTTTATATCTTCTTCTTCTTCATAAAATATATAAAAACCCTAGGAGAGATAAAGGAAACTATTCAAGCTTGAATTGGTAAGTTCTATGTCTCGTTTTTAGTAATTTTTATATTTTTAAGATCGGGAAAGCTTAATTTCTTTATTTGGGTGATTAAATTGAAAGAAAACCAATGTTTAAAAAATTACCCATGGATGAATATGCTATAAATTGAAATTTTTTTTTATAGAAAATGAAATATTATTGATAGATAAACCACTTTTACAAAGTGATTTTTAGTGAAAACATGTGTAGGGACTAAATTGCAAAGTAGTGAAATTCTTGGAAAATTCTAAAATTTATGAAATACATGTGCTATAAAGTTATATTGGAATTTTGAATAAGCTTGGAATAAGGATTAAATTTCATGAATTTCAATTTCCGAGCCTAAGGATGAAATTGGAATTAATTAAAAGTTTAGGGGTAAAATGGTAATTTTGCCTAAAATGTGAAATGACCTTGATTGAATGTAAAAATCATAGAATTGATGATTAAATTTATTTATATTGATCCGGAAGTGTCGAACAAAGAAAAAGATCGAGGGAAAGAAAAAGTTTCGGATTATATACGACCAATTGTCAAGGTAAGTTTGTATAACTAAATTAAGCATGTAAATGTGTTGAATTGATTGTTAAACTATTTGCATCATGTCTTGTATTCGGTAAGTACATGTAATAAACAATTATTGATTTGTGACTTATATAAATGACGAAATGGTGCATGAATCTGTTTGAATATTGATTTCCGATTGGACAAGTGATTACCGTGAATATGAGATCTTGCATATGTTGCAATAAAGGTTGTCCCTAAAGGATAATCTTTTGATCTCACTATGAAAAGAAAATGTATCTCGAAAGGGTAATACTTGAAAAGGACTTATGTACCCAAATGGTACAACTTGAAAAGGTTATGTACACTTTGTGTGTACACTTGGAAAGGTTAGCTATACTTTGTGTATACCATATGCAAAGGAAATGTATACTTTGTGTGTACTACTTGGAAAGGAATGTACACCTCAAGTGTACAACTGGAAAAGGAAAGGTCCATTGGAAATTCAATAATTCAGTAGTAATGACATACATAGTGATAAAAAGAGAAATGGCATGATGAGCTCATCTATGCATTTTAGTATTTTTGGAAACTAATCAATTGGTTGAATGAATGTGTATAGGCCTTATTTGCTAATTGACTAAGTTAAAAGGACATATTACTTAATGTGTGAATTACTTGATGAACATGAATGGTAAGTGTATTTTAGTTATATGAACTTACTAAGCAATAATGCTTACTAGGTTTATTTTTCCTATTTTATAGTGCTCAAATCTCGTGAAGGTTGGATTTGGGGTCAGAGTTATCATCACACTATCAATCCCTTGATTTTAGTATAAACGTTTGACTTATTTTGATATAATGGCATGTATAGACTAATGTAAACAAGTAATACTTAAAAATGTTGGTTTGTAATCTAGCCATTGGAATGGCTAGTAATGTATGTTTAAATGATGATATGGTATGGTATTGTATCATGAGTTGTTTTTGGTTAATTAAGTTAAGTAAAACCATCCATGAACATAAATTTTCAAATTTTATATAAGAGTAAGTTTAGAAGCATGATTGAAAATAGGAACATATCAATTTGAATATTGAAAATTGGTTGAAATGGATAGTATATACTTGTAAGTTTTCATACAGGAAAATGGTTAAGTTTGAGTGAGAAATAGGGCTAGGAAATGGCCTTATTTCGTCCACACGGGTAAGATACAAGGGCGTGTGTCGAGGCCGTGTGTGACACACGAACAACCCACGGGCGTGTGAAATGATCGTGTGTCCCCTGTATCCTTAAGTATGAAATCAGAATACTACACGGGCAAAAGACACCGCCGTGTGTTTGGTCATGTGAAGGACACAAGTTTTAAGCATGATAGTATGTCAAAACCATGTGAAAATGGCTTAAAAATGGTGAAAAATCAGTGTACTACAAGGTCTAGCCACATGGGCATGTGCCAAGGCCGTGTGCCCCTTTGATACTTAAGAAATTGAAAGTCAAAATTCCACACGAGCTAGCCACAAGGCCATGGGATCCCCACGGGTTGGCCACACGGCCATGTCCCAGACCACACGGGCGTTTGCCCCTATCTTTAAGGTAAAATTTACAAATTTGCCAGTTTAGTCCCAAACCACTTCCAAAGCATGTATTAGGCCTCGTAGGCCCATATTAGGGACTTTATGGTGAAATATGAAAGTTTTGATTTGGAATGAATTTTTTTTCGATTTTATATAAATATTAGTGTATAAGTCCGGTAATGCCTCGTAAACCTATTCCGGTGACGGATATGGGTTAGGGGTGTTACAGATCGTGTTTACAATGGTTGAGATGCACAAATCTGACTGAGTGATGCGGTAGTTCGGGTGTATGCAGCGTATTCCATCGCAACCTCAGGAGCTCGATGACATGCACAAGATCGACATGCGTGGGAGACTTGACAAAGATTGGGCAACATTCCATAAGAAGTATATCGAGATTTGGCAGCATAAGTACAATTACTTGCCAATGCGTGAACCATTATACCATGTCTCATTCCCTATATAAATGCACTAAACCTAAACCTACTCATCCATATCTCTAAATTGTTTTTTTCTTTCTTCTGCATCTTGAAATTTTCGAGTTTGAAGATTTATTTCCCTCACTTTGAGAAAGACATAGTCTTAGTTTTAATTTATGTTTAGGTTCACAGTGATGTCATGTAGCTGGGTGACCTACAAATTTCACTTACCGTGTAAGCATTGAGCCATCACTCGAGCAGTCGGGACCGCATTGCAACTCGAGGTCCAAGTTGATAATGATATACCGTCTCGGGTTGAAGTGTAATTAAGGCTTTAAATTTACAAAGGTTATGCTGCCAAGGGACGAAGCATAACTTTGGCCTTAGTTGTCGTTGGTTATACGAGCACGACAATGGTTTTTTCATCGTCAAATATGGAAGCTATTCACCACAGAAACATTAGTACGAGGAAGACAAATGCAGTTGCATTTTTGTATAATCGAGTAATTCGATGGACATGGATAAAATGAATTACTTGATTGTACTAAAACACCACTACGTTTGTCTTCCTCGTATTTATGTTTCTGTGGTGAATAACATCCTCCCCTAATGATGAAAAACTCATTATCGTGCTCGCATAACCACTGCCAACTGGGGCCCCATTTATGCTCTATCCATTGATAGCATAACCTTTGTAAAATTGAAGCCCTAGTTACACTTCAACCGGAAACCGTATAACCATCGCCAACCGGGACCTTAAGTTGCAACACAATCCAGCTTCTTAGTTGATGCCTCCATCCTCACATGCCAGATGAAATTCATGAGTCACCCAGCTCCACTGCACTATTGTAAATTCAAACATACCTTAAAACTATACCAATGTTTATCTCGAACACAAGAAAAGATAAATTTACAAACTTTTAATTTCAAACCGCAAGGAAAAAAATAATTTTTAACAAAGTGGAAAAGTGTCCTTTGGGGCGCGTTTCCGCTGATCTGCCAGAGAAAACGCTCAACGTAGGACGCGTTTTTAGGAAATAGAAGAAAATGCGTCCTACGTAGAGCGTTTTCTCTGGCAGATCAGCTAAAACATGCTCCGTATGATGCGTTTTCCTTTCTCTCAAAAAACAATGTAGATTGGTAAATTTTAAAAAATTTAGCATAATTTCTTAGATGATTTTTTTTCAGCATATATAGGTAATTTTGCCCTCTTTGTCCTATGGTTTTTCTTATTCCAAAGCTAAAATTCCTTTTTAGTGTTTCTAGAAAATCAAATATTTATTTGAATTTTGAAATAAGGAATAATATTTAGTATATTGCCTCTACTAGTAAAGTTTTTAGACCTTAATAAGGTGTGGATTAGGGATTGATAAATATTTATCAGGATATATTAAAATATTAAAAAATACATATCAATTTTTTAAAATTACTTGTAAAATAAAAAATATATATTATCAATATATCAAATACTAACTTTGAAATAATTGATTTTGGTTATTCAACTTTCGTGTCATTATTTAGTTTGTCAAGTTAAGTAAAATTACAATAACTTGAGTACCAAATTGATGCAAATTCTCTTTAGGTTGTTATCAATTTCAAATTTGAATAAATTGATTTCTCCTAAAATTAACATTTTAAAATATTTATGAAAAAATTAAAAACTTTACAAAAAATTATTAAAAATAAAAATTCCAAAACAATTCTAAAAAATTGTATATAGTATGTTAAATAAAAAAAATTTAAAAATAAAATGATAAATTTAAGGTCTTAAATAAATAAATTATTATATCGAGTTTTTTACACTAAATTATTTTGTCTTTCGTTTATTTTGCTTTGAAAGAATTTTTATATACATATGGTCTAAAATTAATGTATTCTGACTTCTTCTTTTTTATTATCATCAATAAGATTTTAATTTAACTCGAATAAATTATTTGACTTGACTCAATTCAAAAACAATTTGACATTATATTAAGATGATAAAATAATACTCCTCAACTCAACTAACTTGAATTTTTTCTGTTGATCAAAGAATTCTTCTAGCCTACTTTTGAAAATGAAGCTTAAAGGAGAAAAACTCAAATTGAAAAAAAAAATTGAATTTCGAGTTAAACTAATTTGAGTTATTTGATATTGTAGAGGTCTAAATTTGCCCTGGGCCCAATAAGCCCAAATTAAACAAAAAAACAAAAAAATAAATCAAAATTACAGCCCAAAAATTAAAACCTATATCAGACCCAAAACCTAATTTACAAACCCTAACAGCCCAAGCCCACAAAATATTTTCCAGCAATGAAGGGAGGGAGAACCCTAGGCGCCGTATCAGGTCACTCCAGCCCTCCCCACACGCATCGCTGCCCATGTGCACCGTACCAGTAGCCTCCTAGCCTGCTGCCACCACCTGCTCCCGTTCCATCACCTGCAAAAGAGAGACGAACACTCAAAGCAGAGAAATAGGACAAAAAGAGTAGATATATTGTAATATTAGGCTATAAGAGCCTCAAAAAATCGGGGGATTCAGGGGGGATTTTGAATACAAAAAAAAAAAAACATTGTATTTTCATATGCACCGGAGAAATAAAAAAAAAAAGAAACTTTAAAAGGTGATTTCAATCTTTTCTTTCCGATCTAAGTTTTCTTGTTTATTTCAGTTTTGTTCTATTTCATCTTCTTTTTATTTTTATTTTTTTACTTACTATAAAGCATAAGAAAGGGTGAATAAAAAAAGAGGAGAAAGGGAAACTTATCCTGATCTTCGCGGCCCCGACCACCGTCGACGGTGGAAGCCACGGCGGCTTCAAGGAGGCATGACGGCGACGCTAAGAGGAGTTTTTGAAACGCTATCAGAGAAAGAAAAGAAGAAAGTTGGAATTTTTTTTTAAATCAGCAGAAATGAAGTTTTTAAAAAAAAATTGATTTAAATAACAAAGATGAAACGGCGCCGTTTTGATGTGTGGGTTCAGAGGCCAAAACGACGTCGTTTTGGCTTCTGACCCGTGACCCGACCCATATGCTGGAGGATCCACGTGTTTTTTACTTTGATGGGATATTTCTGATCAAGTCCTTTCTCTTTTGTGGCGCTTTTCAATTAGGTCTCTTTTGTTATTTTCGTTTTTATAAATTTTACCTTTTAATTTATTTAGTTTTCAATCGGGTCCTTACCCATTGATGCTTCGAAAAGGGGTTAAAAAGGGGTTTAATTGCTTATTTAGTCCCCGTATGTGTTTGCGCACTTGATTTCCCCCCTTGCTTTGTTTTTTGTTTAATTTGTTGGTTTTATTACGTTTTTTACCTTTAATTTCATTTCTATTTTGATTTAATCCCTTTTATGGTCTCATTTATTATTATTTAAGACTTTAAATTTCATTCTAATTTCAGCTCACCCCTTTTTACTTTGTGTAAGTTTCAATTAAGCCATTTTTATTTTAATCCATTAATTAATTTATTTATTTATTTACTTGTTTATATGTTCATTATTTTATTTTATTTTTTTTATTTGCTCGTTCGTTTACTCGTTTATATATATGTGTATATATATATATATATATATATATATATTATATTCGTATTTTATTATAATCCTTGTGTCCATTTGTTTATTGTCCTTTCGTTCCTCTTTAAATTTTTGTTTTGTTTTCATTTAATTATTTCATTTATAATTTTGTTAGTGCCACTTCATCATCTGCCATTATTATTTTATTGTTATTTATTCCTTTGTCCATTTATTATCTTTTTTTATATGTATATATACATATATTTTTAAAGGAAACTGAATTATTTATACTACCTTATTATTATTATTATTATTATTATTATTATTATTATTATTATTATTATTATTATCAATTTTAATTCTTTAATACTACTTCATTTATTTGTAGTTGATTTAATTTAAATCGTTTGTTTATTCGTTTTTATTGAAACTTTATTAGTTTTTATTATATTATTTCTTTATTATTTGTTCACTTGCTTATTAATTCCTTTTTGCTGTCCTTTTATTTATTTTATAATCAGTTTTTTTTTTTAAAAACCCGTATTATTGTTATTTTATTATTTATTCTTTTATTTGTATATATATATAGTTTCCTTTAAACTTATTTATGTATCTAACCTGTTTATTTATTTATATTTTATTTATATTAAACACTTTCACAAATTAGCATATTTGTATGTTACACTTTCAGTTTCATATATATCATTAATTAAATTAATTTGTTTTATTTGAAATTATGTTATATAAATTATTTATTTCAAATTTCTTTTCACATAACATATATTTTAATAATCATTCATATTCTATTAGTTTTATATACACATAAGTTATTTCAAATTCATCAACTCATCAATTCATGTATTATGTATATTATATGTTCCTCGATTCATCGTTATTTTAAAATTGTCTTATATCACATTGGCTTCTAATTTCTATTTTGTCTTATACATTTTGCGTTGATTGTTTTATATTATTGTTGCATATTGTTTATTTATTTTTTTGTATTATTATATCAATTGTTTTCTATCCATGCTTGAAAATATAAAATCATTTTTCTTAGATTAATTATATTTAATTGTTTGTTTTGTTAGTTGGCTAAATAAAATTATATTATATTCATGCACCAAATATTGTATGTGTGCACATTATTCCATGTTTTTATTTTTACTTTTAGTCCACAAATGTTGCATTATAATTTTCAACTTTTTAAAAGCAATTGTTCCATTTGGAATATTAAAGCGTTTTGAGCTAGCTTATAATAGTTTATTTAAAGTTTTTCAAATAAGGTAATGTTCGATATTTTTGAAATTCAAAGAAATCGTGCCTTACCGTGCTGGGTTTCGATTCTTCGTTAGACTAAATCATGGGACATCCTTTTGTAATTTTCAACATGCAAGCCTTCGGGGATTAAAATCAATCGTAGGTATAAAGAATCGTATCCAATCGTGCTTGATGTGATGCTATATACCTTCGAAACAAGAGAATTTTGACGACCAACTTGAACCACACAAATGTTTTAAAAAAGAACCATATTTCAAAATGTTTTAAAATCTTAGACATTAAGACATTAATTAATCAATTTGGTACCAATTTTGGACGTTACGAGGATGCTAATCCTTCCTCGTACGCAACCGACTCCCGAACCTATTTTCTCTATTTTCGTAGACCAAAATCATTGTTTTAATAAAACAAAATGTTTTAAAACAATTAAGTTATGAGATAGTTCGATCACACTTAAGAAAAGATCGGTGGCGACTCCCATGTTCGTTTTCGTTTTCAAAACTAAAGTCGATTCCCTTTTTTTTTTAAAAATGGTTTCGACAGATATATTGAATCAACTTGAATAAGTAATCCAGTTTTTCAAATTCGAATCAAAATGAATTTTTACAACTCAAATAAGCCAAATAAAAAAAATGTTGTAAGAACGTCTTAAGTCTATGTCAAATTTAAAAATGAATAAATTGATCTTTCTAAGGAAATACATAATAATTCAAAATAATTTTCAAAAATTCAAAAACTCCAAGATTTTATAAATAAAAATAAAAATGCTATAAAATTGTTGAATTTAAAAAAAAATATTTTTTTAAAAATAATAAATTCAAGGCCTTAAACAAGTAAATTAATAAATTAAATTTATCAAACTAAAGTATCTTATTTTTTTCTTATTTTACTTTAAAAGAATTTTCAAATATATATTATTTCAAATTTATATGCTCTATCTTGAAGTTTAATCATATTATCTATAATGTTTTAATTTGATCTATTTAATTATTTTTTATTTAATTCAAATAAAATTATTCGAATTTACTCGACTTACATTTTATTTTATTCTAACTCAAATTTACTATTTAATCCAACACTCACCCTACCTTTATTCTCTACATTGGTATCTAATTTTTTTTTATCTCATCCTAGTAAATAAAGTTTCTATCGATTAATTATGACCCAAAAGTTAACGATAATAAAAGAAACATATGGCACACAAAGTCAATAAAAACACACCACATATCATTCTTTATACATGTTATTTGAATACATAACATTTTTCTAAAATTCAAAATTTAAAAGATATATTTTATAAAAAATATATAGAAATTCAAAAAAAATTCTTTAAAAGTTTTTTTATAATATATATGATATAAAATAAATATATTTATATAAATATAAAAATTAAAGAAAAGGAAAATTAATAAAAACAAATTTTAAAAATTTAAATATATAACTTAAATATATATAATCTAAACAAATTCTAAAATATATAAATAAATTCTAAATTTTAAAAAAATATTAAAAACTTTACAAATTTTAAAATATTAAAAAAAAGTTAAGCTTTTAGAAAATTACAAAAAGACAAAAATTCAAAAAATATATATTTTTCAATAACAAAAATATATAAATTTTAGAAAAGTTCTAAAATTAAAAAACTATTTTTTCTCAAAAAAAATAGAAAAAGAAATAAAGATACTTATAATTTCTAAAAGAAACAAAAATAATATATATATATTTTTTAAAAATTAATCGGTCAACACCGATAAACCATCAATGGCTAATCAACAATAAATACATCAATGATATTCAAAAAAGACATACACATGTCACTTTCTCATTGATTGGATATCATCTACTGTTTTAGATGATGTTAACTTTTGAATTGAAATCTATAATAGAGAAATAGTTTAAGTACTAAGATGAGTAAAAAAAATTAAGTGCCAAAGCCTAAAAAATACATCATTCTTGACTCAAATCATAAGAATATTAAGAATATTAGGTTTGAAAAATAAGAATAAAAATGTTAGATTAAAAAAATAAATTTTAGCAAAATAAACATTAGACTCGTTTAAAATGAGTGAGATAGGATCTAATTTTAATAATTAAAATCCGAGTTCAACTCCATCCGTTTTTCAAATTTTTAATAAATTTATTATGTATTATATAGTTTATAATATATAAAAAATAAGTATATATACTATAATATAAATATTAAAAAAAATTTAAGTCCAAACAAATAGGTTTAGTCCACAAGCCACTCACAAAAACACTAGCATCCTTAGCCGCCACTGTTATCGGCCAAGTTGATCAGCGAATTGCCTGTTGAGGTCAAGTCATCGTGAAGCCCAAAAAGAATATTTAATCCTATCCTACAAAAAGGAAAAAAATACCTTTGAACTAAGAAAGAAAATGTTAAAAGAAAAAAAAGACAAGCCGGAATTATTAAAAGAAGTTGGAGTAGCTCCGATGGTTGGCTCGCCGATCCCAACGGGCAAAGGAGAGGTACCAATAAGGATAACCACATACTAGAAAATTGGGCTGACCTAACGACTAGATACCAAGACCGGAGAAGCTTCAAGTTTGGGGCTTGGTTGGAGATTTTGAAGTAGCGGGTTTTGTTTCTGTTAAGAGATAGTTTCCAGAAAACAAGAAAACCAAGAAGAACATAGAGACAAAGGAGAAGATAGTAGAGAAAGAGGAGAAATTTTCACTGATTCAATCAATAGCCAAAAAACAAGCCTTCCTTTTTTCCTCGATTATGTTATATTGAAAAAGAAGAATTGCCACGTGGACAAGATAGCAAAAGCGGTTTCAACCAAAAGCAAAACACTGCGTTTAACAAAGACTAATCAAAATGATTCATTTCATTAAAACCCCCTCCCAAAACGTTGCGTTGAACATTAAACATAAACATAACAGAATAAAAAAAATTTTTAATCTTACTAAAACACCCTTAACAATACTCCCCTCATCGAAAATCCTTGACCTCAACAATCAAAGAACATATAGTGCTGCTTAAGGTCAGACAAGATTTCCCATGTTGCATCCTCTGGAAAGGAATTAGCCCACTCGATCAAAACCTCAGTCACTGTTTGGTTTCCCTTCCTGCTAGTCCAACGATCTAAAATTCGAGATGGCTCCTTCAACGGGATTCCTTCAGGTCCAGTAGGTGGTAAAGTGGCAGCGATAGGCTGATGACCCACATGATGTTTGAGTTGAGAAACATGAAAAATAGGGTGGACCTTCGAACCCGCAGGCAGTTGCAAGGTGTAAGCAACGTTTTCCACCTTAGCTTTAATAAAAAAACGGCCTAAAAAATCTAGGAGAAAGCTTTTGGTTTTTTATTTTCCTCAAAGAGTGTTGCCTATAGGGTTGAAGCTTTAAATATACCTAATCACCCACAAAACTACTTCTTTCACTTCTTTTCTTATCGGCATAATGCTTCATATAGTCTTGAGCACGGTAAAGATGGTACATGAGTAATTGTCGAGCAGCTTCTCGTAGTTGTTAGCTATGATCCACACTGTCAACTTTAGAAGAGTCAGCTAGGTAAAGAAGGTGTTCAAGAGGTGGCTGACCATACAAGGCTTCATAAGGAGTGGTTTGAATGGCAGAGTGGAAAGTTGAGTTGTACCACCATTTTGCCAACGATAGCCAAAGAATCCAATCCCTAGGTCTTTTACCAATCATGCAACGCAGATATCCCTCTAAACAACAGTTGAGTACTTCTAGTTGGCCATCACTTTCTAGATGGTAGCTGTTGACAACTTAATTTTGGTCCCAAACCTGCGAAATATCTCTTACCAGAATGAACTAATAAATACCCGATCCCTTTTAGATACTATAACATCAGGCAGACCATGCAGTTTGTAAACATTGTCCAAGAATGTTGTGGCCACTGAAGCAACTGTGTAGGGGTGAGCCATGTTAGAGTAGTCAAATAATATTAATAAGTTGTTAACAGCAGTTGCTATTAAAGAATCTGTTAAGCAGTTGGAGTTGGTTAAAGTAGTTGATATTTGTCTTTATATAACATGCATGTACTACGTTCAGAAATAGAACAATAAAGGTAGCAGCTTTGTATTCTTCTTAGTTTCTCTTGTTAAATGTTTAACATGGTATCAGACTGCCATTGATCCTTGGCGAATTAGTCTCTGTGGCTTTCATGTCTCGGCCCTCCAGTCCATCTGCAGTTCAGTCTAGCGCATCTCCGATGGCTTCCAACTTGCCTGATGGTGTGGTTGATAGCAGGTTTCTGTCTACCAAGAAGATTAGTGTCCTTCTTGATGACACTAATTATCTGTTATGGCGTCAACAAATTCTTTTAGTGATTAAAACTTTCAAGCTTCAGTGTTTTTTAGATATCAGAACTGTTGCTCCTCCATAGTTTCTGTCTGATGCTGGTGGAGTTTTTCAAGAAAATGCTGATTTTGTTCGGTTTGAGCAGCAAGATAGTGCTCTTGCATCTTGGCTTCTATCCTCTGTAAGTTTAGGGGTTCTTCCTCACCTTATTGGTTTGGACACCAACGCTCACATTTAGAATGCCATTGTTGATCTCTATGGCAGCAAAACCATGTCTCGTCTAATGTTCTACAGGCGTACCTTACACTCTAAAAAAAAAGGTGAGTTGTCTATGCGTGATTTTTTAGTAAAGATCAAAGGATACTGTGCTAATCTTGCTAGTTGTGGAGAGTCTATTAGTGAACATGGGCATGTTATGGCTATTTTGAATGGGCTGCCCCTCGAATATGAGTCTGTGATCACCATTATCACAGCTAGTCCCACACCCTACACTGTTCAAGGAGTCACTACGATGCTTTTGGACGCTGAGGCGCGTCAACTCTCTGTTACTGAAATTCCTGCTTCTGCTAATATAGTTACTCACCAGCCCATAAGGGCAGATGCTGAGACTGAACCAACGCCTGCATATCGCCCATCTACAAGTGCTCGTGGGCGAGGGCGTGGTCGTGCGTCTGGCTCGAGGTTTCAATGTCAGTTGTGTGGCAAACAAGGTCACCTTATTGATCATTGTTATTATAGATTTGATGCATCGTACAAGAGTGCTGGATATAGACCTCCACCGTTTTCGCAGGCTAATGTTTGCATGTTTGGTGCAAGTTCGCCTATGTCACCATGGATGTCCTCTATGCCAATGACCGTACCTGCTCACAATACACAACCAAGTTAGGTTTATCAGCCTTCAATGTCCACTATACCTTGGTCAAATCCGGTTGCTGCCACTGCTTGCTCTCCAGTCAATATGTCTAGTCTGGCAGCACCTCAGCCTCAACCTCAAGCGTACATTGCCACAGCTGAAACTGTTGAGGATAATGCCTGGTATCCTGACTTTGGGGCAACACATCACCTTACTCATTCACCTACTTCTCTTGTAGAAAGCACTCCATACAAGGGTCCAGGTAAGGTTTATGTTGGCAATGGCGATGCTCTCTCTGTCCTATCTTCTGGTCAGTCTTCTCTACTTACTCGTTCACGTCCATTGTTCATGCGTTCTTTATTGCTTGTGCCTGGCATCACAAAGAATCTCTTGTCTGTCTCAAAGTTTACCAAAGATAATCAGGTAATCTTTGAGTTTCTTCCTTCACAGTGCCAGGTTCGGGATATGCACACGGGAGAGGTTCTTCTTAAAGGGTTGGAGCAGCATGGTTTGTACAAACTTCATTTGACCGATTCTGGTACATCAACATCTACCTCAGCTCAAGGCCTTACTGCTACATCTACTGTACCTTTTGATGTCTGGCATTGTAGGCTAGGTCACCCTTGTACAAACATTCTTACAAAGGCTCTACATAAATGTAACATTCCTCTTGGTGTTAATAAAAGCTTCTTTCATTGTATTGCTTGCCACTTAGGCAAAGAACACAAGCAGCCTCTTCCGAAATCTACAACTAAGTATACTGCTCCGCTTCAACTTATGCTTGCTGATGTCTGGGGACCAGCTCTAGTTGCTTCCAGTACTTTTCGCTACTATGTTACTTTTACAGATGCCTATACAAAATATACTTGGATCTATTTCTTGAAAACCAAGTCTGAAGTGCTTCATGTGTTCCCTCATTTTCAAAGACAAGCTGAAAGAGTTATTGGCCATAAGCTTAAAACACTGCAAACAGATGGTGGTGGAGAGTTTCAAGCTTTGAAAAGGTATCTAGCTCAGCAAGGGATAGTACATCGCCTAACGTGTTCTTATACTTCACTTCAAAATGGTTTGGTTGAACGAAAGCATAGGCAAATTGTCGAAACCAGGCTCTCCATGCTAGCTCATGCCTCTATGCCTCTGGTCTACTAGAGTGATGCTTTTTCTAGTCCAGTATACTTGCTCAACAGATTGCCCTCCCATCCTATGAATCATACTTCTCCACATGAAAAGTTATTTAAAACCACACCAGACTATACCTTCCTGCGTGTATTTGGGTGCCTGTGCTTTCCTAACCTTCGGCCTTACAATAAGCATAAGTTGCAGTTTAGGTCTACACCATGCACCTTTTTAGGCTACTCTCTATCTCATAAAGGGTACCGCTGTTTGGATTTTTTTAGGAAGATATATATTACCCGTCATGTCACCTTCAATGAAAACGTGTTTCCTTTCCAAAATAATAGCCTTAAGCCTGCTAGCTTTACACCACAGTCAAAGTCCAGCTCTAAACTCCTTGTCCTATCACCGACGTCTACCTACCTTACACCTTCTGCTCCAACGTCAAATCACTTACCCACTACATTTTTCACTTCACACAACAGTAGCCCTCTATCACCTAGCTCATCTTCTAACCTTAACCCTCCTTCTCGACAATCAAACCCATCTATTTCTTCTTCTTCTTCATTCGAATCCACTCAAGTTCAACATATACCCGATCATTCACCCTCATTACCTGTTTCCTGTAACACACATCCTATAGTAACCCATAGTAAAGTTGGTGTGTTTAAACCTAAAGCTTATGTAACCGTCGTACCCTCTTCCCGTGGTGATGTTCCCTCCAACATACATGCTGCCATGTCTCATGAATCTTGGAAGGCTGCTGTGTATAGTGAGTTACGGGCGCTCATTAGCAATAACACCTGGACGTCCTGCTCTCTACCAACTGATAGACGAGCTGTGGGTTGCAAGTGGCTCTTTAAGGTGAAGACAAGGGTCGATGGTATTGTTGACCGATACAAAGCTCATCTAGTTGCAAAGGGATTTTCGCAACATGCTGGCTTCGATTATCACGACACCTTTAGTCCAGTAGTTCGTGCTACTACAATTTGCACAGTTCTAGCTATCTCAGTCATGAAAAAATGGCCTTTAAGGCAAGTTGATGTCAACAATGCTTTTCTTAACGGGGAGCTGGTTGAAGATATCTACATGGAACAACCACCAGGGTTTGAAGAGTCTGGTCCTCATGGAGAGAAGCTTGTTTGTAAGCTGAACAAAGCTCTCTATAGGCTGCGCCAAGCCCCTCGCGCATGGTTCCAAACACTTAAGCAGTATCTTGTTGATCAGCTTGATTTTCGGGCTGCTAAGGCCGATCCATCGTTGTTCATACGTGTTGCCTCTGACAATGTTCTGTTGCTCATGGTCTATGTTGATGATTTCATTTTAACTGGGAGCTCGACATCTGAGATTGACAGAGTTGTTCAGCTACTTTATACAAAGTTTGCTCTTAAAGATATGAGCTCTCTTAATTTTTTCTTGGGTATCGCTATTGAACGGTCTTCTAAGGGGCTGTTTCTTAGTCAACAGAAGTACATTCGTGAGCTTTTAACTTGCACTGATATGTCCGCTTCAGCACCCACACCAACACCTATGGTGGGTTTTCCAAAATTGGTGGCAGTTGATGAGAGTCCACTTCTAGCTGATGGTTCTCTATATAGAAGTACGATTGACAAGCTGCAATACCTATGTATCACTCGACTTGATCTGGCTTACCATGTCAAAAAATTGAGTCAATACATGAATGCTCCAAGAGAGGTTCATTGGAGAGCAGTCAAACGCGTTTTACGCTACCTAAATGCACTGTTAATCATGGTCTCTTCAACTCAACCAGTTCGTTTCAGCTGACCGACTATTCCGATGCTGATTGGGCTTCTTTCATTGAAGACAGACGATCCACAACTGGTTATGTGGTATATCTAGGATCCAATCCCATTGCCTGGTGTTCTAAGAAACAGGCCGTTGTATCTCAATCAACATCTGAGGCAGAATACAGAAGCCTTGCCAATTGCGTATCTGAGTTCTTGTGGATCAAACAGCTGCTAGAAGAAGTTGGAGTGGTCACCTGTCAAACTCCTGTCATTTGGTGCGATAACACATCCACTGTGTCCATGGATGCCAACCCTACGCATCATGCTAAGGTTAAACATGTTGAAATTGATCATCACTTTGTCCGAGAAAGAGTGCTTGATGGCACATTACAAGTCAACTATGTTCCTTCTGACAAATAGGTTGCTGATGCTCTCACCAAGCCAATCATACCCAAGGTTTTTTACTCTATTCGACAGACACTTAGTGTGTTATCCATTGCTCGTGCATCAGTTCTCGAAGAACAAGAAGAAAACTAGGAGAATGTTAGAGTAGTCAAATAATACTAATAAGTTGTTAACAATAGTTACTAATGAAGATAGCAGCTTTGTATTCTTCTCAGTTTCTCTTGTTAAATGTTTAACAAGCCAATGCTATAAAATGACCATACTTAGTCAGTCGATTGATAACGACAAAAATAGTATCCTTTCCTTTTGAAGAAGGGAGGCCCTCAATAAAATCTATAGTGATTTCAGACAAAGCCCTCGGTAGAATAAGCAAAGGTTGGAGAAGCCCAGGCTGAGCAGTAGTGTCGTATTTACAGCGTTGGCACACTATGCATTCATTGATCCATTTCTTGAAATCAACAGTTCCCTTCTAATAAAGCACACTAGTCATTCTATGCCTAGTTACGTGAGTACTCGAATGTCCTTCAACAACCCCTTCATGGAATTAAATAAATAACTCCTTTCTTAGTGCCAAAATCGAACCAACTACAAGTTTTCCTTTCCTTTTAAAAAAAAAAACTGACCATATATTTTGGATGAGAGGAAGACTGGAGTTGCAAAGAATCAAAAAGTTTCTTAAGCCTCAAATCTTGTTTCCATGATTGTTGTACTCTTTCCAATAATTCAGAAATAATAAAAGTACTCCCGATTTACCAATACCATCCTTCCTCAATGATCTGTTGTTTGGACAACCCATCAGCCACCATGTTGGTTCTTCCCTTTCTATAAATCACCTGAAAATCATAGCCAAACATTTTTGCTACCCATCTTTGTTGGAAAGGTGTAATGCCCTGCTGATCTAAAAGAAATTTCATACTCTAGTGATCAGTTCCGATGCAAAAGTGGCACGCCACCAGGTATGGATGCCATTTTTTAACAGCTAACAGAGCAGCTATCATTTTTTTCATATATCAAAAGAGATTAATGCTTGATGCACAAAGCCTTACTAAAGTAGGCAATTGGATGTCCTTTCTGTCGCAAGACTGCCTCAACACTAGTACTACTAGCATCCGTGTCGGTGCAAAATGCCTCATTGAAATCTAGCAAGGCAAGGACATGTGCTGAACTCAAGGCACTTTTTAATGCTAAAAAGACTTTGTTAGCTTGAGGTGACTAACTCCAGTTCCCTTGTAATAACCCGTTTTTAGTTAAATTGGAATAGCGATTTTTGGACCACAAATTCGAGGTTAAAATATTTATTTTATTATTATTTTAATATTTATAGCATAATAGAATGATTGTGTGAAAATTTCGTTAAGAAATTTTATCATTTGAATGCTTAATTTGATAAAAAGGACTAAATCACGTAAAGTGCAAAAGTGATGTTCTAATAACTATGAAATATTAAAGTGAATGTCCTTATGTGGTAATTAGCCCATTTGTGAGATAATGGATGATATTGGTTTGGCATTTTGGAAATTATGGATTAGTAATAAGGTTAATTAAGTAATTTAATAAGTAAATGATAATTAAATAAAACAAAAACATTTTTATTTGTGTTCATCTTCTTCAAAAGACATATCAAAACCGATTTTCTTAGGAAAAATAGGGCTAGGGTTCAGCAATCTTATTTGCTTCAATTAGGTATGTATTTTTAATTCGTTTTTGATGATTTTTATGTTTTTGAGATCGTTGCAACTTAATTTATGTAGCCCAATGACTATTTTGCAAAACTGTTAAATGTTTAGGGTTTTTCCATGATGAATCTATGTGTAATTTGATGTTTTATGATAGAAAATGCATGCTTGTTGTTAGATAAACAACATTTGTGAAGTGATTTTTGATAAAAATTTCATTTAGGGATTAAATTAAGAAATGTTGAAATTTTAGGGTTAAATTGTGAAATAAATTAAAAATATGAGCTACTAGGGACTTAATTGAAATTCTGTAACAACATATTTTCGGGTCAAATCGAAACAGTGGTTTTGGAATCACAAATCCAAAGTCAAAATATTTATTTTATTATTTTATTAAAGTTTACAGCATGATAAAGTTACTGTGTGAAAGTTTTGTAAAGAAATTTTACTGTTTGAATGCTTAATTCGGTAAAAAGGACTAAATCGCGTAAAGCGTAAAACTTATGTTCTATTAGCTAAAAGTGTCAAATAGCTATAGAACATTAAAGTAAAGCTCCTTAAGTGGTAAATAGGCCATTTATGAGTTAGTGGATGATGGTGGAGTGGCATTTGGTGTAATTACTAATGTTTTTAAAGGATATTTTGGTAATTAGTTAATAAAGTTAATGTTTAATAAAAAAAATTAAAATAATCATCTTTTCACCATTAATCCACTGAAAATTAGAAAGAATGGCAGCCAGGGGAGAGGCTTTTGGTTCGGCCAAACTTCAAATGCTTGATTAGGTGCGGTTTTAGCTCCGTTTTTAATGATTTCTACGTTTTTGAGATCGTTGCAACTAGTACTAGCTAGCCCGTGTCTTCGATTTCAAAAATGTTAAAGATTTTGATAGTTTCTATTGATGAGCTTATGTGTTCTTTGATGTTTAATGGTGAAATATGAATATTTGATGTTAGATTTTCATATTTTATAAATTGATTTTTGATGAAAATGCAAATTAGGGATTAAATTGTGAAATATTAAAATTATGTAGTTAAAAGTGTGATAATTTGGAAAATTTGGGCTACTAAGGTAATAAGAAGAATTCAGCTAAGCATGGGTAGGATGAAATTGCATGAAATTGTGATTTTATGTGATAAGGACTAAATTGTAAAAATGTGAAATAATAGGGGCAAAAGTGTAATTTTTCCAAAATGTGTAAATTGTGTTAAATTAAATGAATTAATGATTAAATAAGTAAATTTTGTTATTATATAATTGAGAAAAATAAGATTCAGATCTAAAACGGGGGAAATAAAGTATCGGATTAGTCAACCTAATTCGTTGTTACAGCGAATGAGGTAAGTTCATATGTTAATAAACGCACTTAAATTGTGTTATAAATGCTTATTTATTATTGAATTGAATTGAATGTTGAATGGTCATGATTAGAGCCGAAATCGACATAATTACGACGTCTGAAAGTCCCGTACGAACCTTAAGAATAATATAGGATACAAATGTCATGACATTAGGGTTATCGAGATGAGAATACGTGCAAGACCATATCTGGGATATGGCATAGATATAATATTACTTGTAAGACCATGTTGGGACATGACACCGATACAAAATTTCGTGTAAGACCAAAGCTGGGCTATTGGCATCGATATGAGATTACATGTAAGACCATATTCAAGATATGGCATTGTACAACTTATGTGTGATTCCCGAGTATCCTTAGTGATTCTAAATGGTTCAACAGGCATAGTCAAGATGGGAATGAAAGTACAATCAAATTAAGTGTAACAGGTACGTACAAAACCTATATGAGAATCGAATTAAGGTAATTTGGTGAGTTCTTAGTGTATCATGTGTATGAAATGAGAAAATTTTATGTATAAGTATGTTTCATGCCAAAAATGTGTTTATTTGGCTATAACGAGGTATGAATTGAATGATGTGTGAGATATAAGTTATAGATGTTTTAACTAAATATACATACGGCACATAGTGTGCGAAATATTGTTATTTGATGATATTTCACATGATTCATCTTTACTAAATAAAATATGATTGATATTGGATTGAATAAAGTTATATATATAAATTCGTTTATGTACATATAAATGTGAATGATTGGATAAGAATGTAATTGATCCACACGAGCAAAGAAATAAATAAACTTGTGAAGCTTTGTTAATTATGTGATTGGAATTATGGTATAAAGATGAAATCAAATGAATTTATATTATAGTATATGTAAATGCTTAATATGTGCTTATTCAATAAGATAAGTTTAATATCATATGAGCTTACTAAGCTTTAGAGCTTACTTTGAGTTATTTTTCTATGTTTTATAGTGATTCAAACGTTCACTCGGGTTGAAAGTCAGCGAAGATCGCATCACACTATCCGGTTTTTTATTTCGGTATTTATATACTTGTTACTTGGTTATATGTCATGTATAGGCTTGACTTATGTGGAAATGTGTTTGGTAATGTTGAATGTGAGTTTAGCTTGTATATGATGTAAATGTTGGTGTGTATTTGACCATTTAAGTTGGCTTAATTCATAAGTTTTATAAGTGATATATGATGTATATATATATAGCTTTGTGTTTTGGCATGTTTGGTGTGGTACAGGGATGATGAATTGGTACATTTTGATGATGATAAATTGATATATTTTGTGGCATGAATTAGATGATAATATGGTGAGAACTTATATATGGAATATAAGTGAAAAATGTAGGTTATGACATATTGATGTGGTATGTTTATGGTTATGATTTGAGTAGTGAAATGGTTGAAGAAGAAATGGCATGATTTGTATATGAATTGATATGTTTTGGTTGCCTATAAGTGCATTGAAATGGTATGAAATGATGTGGTTTAGGTATGCTTGAGGAGGGTGAGAAATGTGGCTTAAACTAAGCCTAATTTTAACCTACACGGTTGAGCACACAAGCGTCTAACTCGACCGTGTGTCTGCTGTAACTTAATTAAACAAGTCAGTGACTTACATGGCTTAGGCACATGGATGTGTCTACTGGTCGTGTGTGGCACATGGGCTGGCATATGGGCATGTGGTCGGCTGTGTGACCAAGTCACTGTACCCTCCAGATTTTACATGGCCATGACACACGGGCGTGTCTTCAGCCGTGTGATATAAGTTAGTATCTATGCCCTGTTTCCAGACGACTTATGACACGAGCTTGTCTGGTGGCCGTGTGAGGCACACAGCCTGTTCACACGGGAGTGTGATCCTTGTAGCATGAAAATTTTATAAGTTTCCTAAAGTTTTCAAATGTTATCAGTTTAGTCCCAAACCTCTTTCAAGTATGTTTTAAGGTCTCGTAGAGCCTTATAAGGGACAATGTGATTATGTTTGATTGATGTTTATGTGATAATGGCTTTATGTTCGAGAAATGTATGTTGTATGTTGTGATTTTGATTGGTAATGCCTCGTAAACCTATTCCGGTGACAGATACGGGTTAAGGGCATTACATTTTATTGGTATCAGAGCTACGGTTTAGTCGATTCTAAGACTAACGTAGCATATGTGAGTCTAGCTGTACATGACATATTTAACCTGTGATAATATGGTATCCCCCGATTCTGATGAGAATTGTTTTAATTAGACAGATATGTTTTCCAACCAAGCTAATTCCGATAGTGCAGAAAGTGGTACTTAAATGTTTTAGTGAAAATGTTTTTATGATGAGTTGAAACTCATAAAGGTATGAATAAAAGTTCATAATATCGTGTTACTAATAAATGTTATAGTATGTGCATGTATATGTGAGAGTTAAAGTTGAGGCTTTATGACCCTCACCCCATCATTAGTATGGTATTACAATGAAATCCATAACATTTAGATTAAATAAGCTTAGAAGTGTGGAATTATAGAGTTCTGTGGTTGAAGGATTAATATGGTAGTCAGATAAGAGAATGAGTCAACAAGTAAGGATAGCACTAGAAAAGATATCATATTGTTTTGAAAGTCATTCGGATTGTGCAAAGTCATTGTTAAAGGAAAAGTTGACTTCGATGAAACAAAATATTCAGGTATGATATCTAAAGAATGTATTATCTGGAAGTTCTACTTAATTGATTTCTGTTAGTGATGGAATAAAGAGGAATCAATAATGACATATTTAGACAGTGGAATAATGTTTGAGTTGTAAAGATATCTAAGTACAGAAGTGTAGTCGAATATCTTATAATGAACTCTTTTGGGTATTCTATGTGTTCATTCATTCTAAGAGATATATGTAGCAGTTCAGTTCCGAGTGTGATTCTTGTCTTATGAAAACACTAGTTAAAAATACTGATAGAAGAAAGCATTGTTGGTCTGTTTGGGTTATGATCAGCATTGCTCTATTTTCCTCGGTATTCTATTCTATTACGTTGATAAAAAATTCGACGGTAAAATCCGTATGATGCCAGTATTATGTTTCTACTAGTTATTGTTTTGTTGAATATACATAATGATTATATTGCTTCTATCACAGTTGATTTCAGTGTTTATGAGTGATGTTTTCTTCTGGAATTTCTCTGGTATATCATTGAGATCTTTATCATTCTATAAGGGTTGTAATCTTCAGAAATTCTGTATAGTTCCATACTTTGAGATTTTTCTACCTCGGTTTTATTATGATTCTATGTGATTATTTGCAAGAGATATTCTTCTAATGGAGATGACTATATCTATTATGATTATAATTTCTAGTTTGATCATGGGAGTACAATGGTACTGTCATCAGATTATAGAGGTTGTGTTTCTGTATTGGTTGCTGAGGAAACCATATTTGATTTTCTTTTGAGTTCAAAATACATTATTAACAGCTAGGATTTTACCTATTTATACGGTTCAAACGTTGGTCTTATTATGGCATTATGATTTTTATATGATGGAAGTGGCTTCAGTATAGTACAATGTTTCGATGATTAATAGTTGAGATAGCTTTATTATAATCCTTTCTAGTTTTCTTGAAAGGGAATTGACATCGGCAAAAGCATAGACGATAGAAGATCAAGTTCAAATATGTATAATAGTTATCACTTTTAGGTAAATCTTGATATGTGCCAATGAGTAAAGACGAAATGTTATGTCATATTCGAATTATGCAGTTTTTAAGAAGATCTTTGACTAGTATTCTGAAGAAATTGCGATAAATTGTATGCCTGAGTTATCTTGACAAAAAAAAAAGTTTTCTTTGAAAATTTATTGTTTGACAGACAAGATCGATCCGGTTTTTTAGTTTGATTGGGTTATTTGTTTGAAAGGTGAATTTAGTTATATGTGTTTGAGTTTATCCTTGGGTTCGAAAATGAATTTTGTGCGTTCACGAGTAAATAGATGGATAGTCTGAATAAGATTTCGTATTTTAGAAGACATGATACAGAATTATATTCACCGAAACGGTTCTATTTGAGATATATTATTGTAAATTAAAGTTGTTTCGATTGTTGAAGTTCTCGTTTGTGCGAAGTTTGATTTGGTTTAATATATGTTAATAAAGTTATAAACAGTTAAAACCATTGTTAACTGAAGCATCAGTTTTGGCTTAGCCTGAATCGGGTAAAGAGTTTATGATTTTTAGTCATGCGTCATTGAATGGTTTGGAATGTGTTTTAGTACAAGAATGTACAGTGACGGCTTATGCTTCCATACAGTTAAAGTTACATGAAAGGAGTTATTCGATGCGTGAATTAGAGATGGTTGACATTGTAATTGCATTGAATAGTTAGCAACGTTAATTGTTTGGTGAGTAATGTAACCTAATAGATGACTGCAAGAATTTAAAATATTTGATATTATAGAGAGATCTGAATTTGGGACAGCAAATATGGCTTGAATTGTTGAAAGATTTTGAGTTAGTAATTGTTTATCATCCTGGACAAACGATTTTAGTCACGGATATTTTGAACAAGAAATCTTTGTGTCCTTTTACGAGCTATGAATACACGATTGATTTTATCAGATGATGGACATATATTAGAGGTGTTAAAAGCATTCAGCAAATTTGTGAAGTTCATAAATGTATCAGCGAATTGCAAGTTAAAAAGGGGTTCAATGTAAATTGACTCATGATTCATAAATTTCAGGTTGGAACTGATGATTGTTTGATGTTTCGAGATAGAGTTCATGTATCGAGAAATCCAGAAATTATGTAACAATTGTTACATATGGCCCATAGTGGTTAACATTGATCATCAAGTGTCTTCAGGACTATTACATCATATGTTGATATTTGAGTAGTAATGAAATAGAATTTCGATGGATTTTGTAAAGATAGATGTTATCTGAATTAGAGTTGATCGTTTGAAGAAGTCTGCACATTCTATCTCAGTACGTACATATTTCTCTCTTGATAGATTAGCTGAGTTATACATGTCAGAGATTTTCAGATCACACAGTGTGCCAGACTCTATTATTTCGGGTAAAGATCTACATTTTATATTGTGATTTGGTAGAAAACTACTATAAGCTTTAGATAAACGGTTTCAATTTAATATTGCATTTCATTCTTAAACAGATGGCTAATCTAAGGGAGAGATTCAGATTCTCAAGGTAATGTTTCATTGTTGTGTTTTAGAATTTGAAAAATACTTAACGTTGTTTGAGTTACGTATAATAATAATTTATCAGTTAAGCATAAAGATGGCACCGTACGAAGTTTTATATGAGATCAGTGATAAAAAGAATTACGGGGTTGATGTGATTAGAGAGACTGCAGAGAAGGTGAAAGTAATTCGTGACAGTCTGAAAACAGTTTTAGATTGACAGAAAACATATGCGGACTTGATACGTAAAAGCATTGAATTTCAGTTAGTGAACCGAGTGTTTGTGAAGGTATTGTTGTGAGAATAGAATTTATTGAATTAGCTATAAAGAGAAGTTGAATTCGTGATTCATCGGGCTGTATGAGATTATTGAGAAAATAAAGGTAGTGGCTTATTCAACTTATGTTATTATCAGAATTTGAGAAGATCCATAATGTGTTTCTTATATCTATGATGTGACGATTCAGATATGACCCTTTATATATAATATCTCTTTTAGAAGTTGAAATTCATCTTGATATGACGTATAACGAAAGATAGATCAGAATCTTAGCTCGTGAGATTAAAGAGTTAAGAAATACGAGGCTATGTGAAAAATTGATAAGGTTATAAGAAAGCAAATCTCTAATTTATTCTCTGATAAGATTTTCGGGGACGAAAATCTCTAAGGGGGAAGAGTTGTAACAACCCATTTTTGGGTCAAATCGAAAAAGTGGTTTCAGAACCACAAATATGAAGTCAAAATATTTATTTTATTATTTTATTAAATTTTACAGCATGATAAAATTATTGTTGAAAGTTTCGTAAAGAAATTTTACTGTTTGAATGCTTAATTCGATAAAATGGATTAAATCGCGTAAAGCGTAAAACTTATGTTCTATTAGCTAAAAGTGTCAAATAGCTATAAAACATTAAAGTAAAGGTCCTTAAGTGGTAAATAGGCCATTTATGAGTTAGTGGATGATAGTGGAATGACATTTGGTGTAATTACTAATGGTTTTAAAGGATATTTTGGTAATTAGCTAATAAAGTTAATGTTTAATAAAAACAAATTAAAATCATCATCTTTTCACCATTTCTCCACCAGAAATTAGAAATAATGGTAGCCAGGGGAGAAGATTTTGGTTTGGCCAAACTTCAAATGCTCGATTAGGTACAGTTTTAGCTCCGTTTTTAATGATTTCTACATTTTTTAGATAGTTGCAACTAGTACTAGCTAGCCCGTGTCTTCGATTTCAAAATTGTTAAAGATTTTGATGGTTTCCATTGATGAGCTTATGTGTTCTTTAATTTTTAATGGTGAAATATGAATATTTGATGTTAGATTTTCATATTTTATAAAGTGATTTTTGATGAAAATTCAAATTAGGGATTAAATTGTGAAATATTAAAATTATGTGGTTAAAAGAGAGATTATTTGGAAAATGTGGGCTGCTAAGGCAATAAGAAGAATTCGGCTAAGCATGGGTAGGATGAAATTACATGAAATTGTGATTTTATATGATAAGGACTAAATTGCAAAAATGTAAAATAATAGGGAAAAAGTGTAATTTTTCCAAAATGTATAAATTGTGTTAAATTGAATAAATTAATGATTAAATAAGTAAATTTTGTTATTATATAGATTGAGAAAAATGAGATTCAGATCTAGAACGAGGGAAAACAAAGTATCAAATTAGTTGACCTAATTCGTCGTTACAGCGAATGAGGTAAGTTCGTATGCTAACAAACGTACTTAAATTGTGTTATAAATGCTTATTTATTATTGAATTGAATTGAATGCTGAATGGTCATGATTACGAGCCGAAATCGATAGAGTTACGACGTCCGAAATTCCCGTACGAATCTTAGAAATAGTACAGGATACAAATGTCATGACATTAGGGTTACCGAGATGAGAATATGTGTAAGGAAATATTTGGGATATGGAATCGGTATGATATTATGTGTAAGACAATGTCTGGGACATGGCATCGATACGAAATTTTGTGTAAGACCATAACTGGGCTATTGGCATCGATATAAGATTACATGTAAGACCATATTCGGGATATGGCATTGTATGACTTATGTGTGATTCCCGAGTATCCTTAGTGATTTCGAATGGTTCAACGGGTATAGTCAAGACGAGAATGAAAGTACAATCAAATTAAGTGTAACAAGTACGTACAAAACCTATATGCGAATCGAATTAAAGTAATTTGGTGAGTTCTTAGTGTATCATGTGTCTGAAATGAGAAAGATTTATGTATAAGTATGTTTCATGCCAAAAATGTGTTTATTTGGCTATAATGAGGTATGAATTAAATGATGTGTGAGATATAAGTTATAGATGTTTTAACTAAATATACATATGGCACATAGTGTGTGAAATACTGTTATTTGATGATATTTCACACGATTCATCTTTGCTAAATAAAATGTGATTGATATTGGATTGAATAAAGTTATATATATATATATATAAATTCGTTTATGTACATGTAAATATGAATGATTGGATAAGAATGTAATTGATTCACACGAGTAAAGAAATAAATAAACTTGTGAAGCTTTGTTAATTATGTGATTGGAATTATGGTATAAAGATGAAATCAAATGAATTTATATTATAGTATATGTAAATGCTTAATATGTGCTTATTCAATAAGATAAGTTTAATATCATACGAGCTTACTAAGCCTTATAGCTTACTTTGTATTTTTTTCTCTATGTTTTATAGTGATTCGGACGTTCGCTCGGGTTGGAAGTCAGCGGAGATCACATCACACTATCCGGTTTTTTATTTCGGTATTTATACACTTGTGACTTGGTTATATGTCATGTACAGGCTTGAGTTATGTGGAAATGTATTTGGTAATGTTGAATGTGAGTTTGGCTTGAATATGATGTAAATGTTGGTATGTATTTGGCCATTTAAGTTGGGTTAATTCATAAGTTTTATAAGTGATATATGATGTATATATATATATAGCCTTGTGTTTTGGCATGTTTGGTTTGGTATAAGGATGATGAATTGGTACATTTTGATGAAGATGAATTGGTATATTTTGTGGCATGAATTAGATGAAAATATGGTGAGAACTTACATATGGAAGATAAGTGAAAAATGTAGGTTATGACATATTGATGTGGTATGTTTATGGTTATGATTTGAGTAGTGAAATGATTGAGTAGTGAAATGGCTTGATTTGTATATGAATTGGCATGTTTTGTTGCCTATAAGTGCATTGAAATGGTATGAAATGATGTGGTTTAGGTATGCTTGAGGAGGGTGAGAAATGTGGCTTAAACCAAGCCTAATTTTACCCCACACGGTTGAGCACACAGGCGTCTAACTCGACCGTATGTCTGCTGTAACTTAATTAAACAAGTTAGTGAGTTATACGGCTTAGGCACACGGACGTGTCTACTGGTCGTGTGTGGCATACAGGCTGGCATATGGGCATGTGGTAGGTCGTGTGACCAAGTCAGTATACCCTCAAGATTTCACACGGCCATGGCACACGGGCGTGTCTTCAGCCGTGTGATACAAGTCAGTATGTATGCCCTGTTTCCACATGGCTTATGACACGGGCGTATCTGGTGGCCATGTGAGGTACACGGCCTATTCACACGGGCATGTGATCCTTGTATGCATGAAAATTTTATAATTTTTCCAATGTTTTCAAATGTTATCAGTTTAGTCCCAAACCTCTTTCAAGCATGTTTTAAGGTCTCGTAGAGCCTTATAAGGGACAATGTGATTATGTTTGATTGATGTTTATGTGATAATGGCTTTTTGTTCGAGAAATGTATGTTGTATGTTGTGATTTTGATTGGTAATGCCTCGTAACCCTATTTTGGTGACGGATACGGGTTAGGGGTGTTACAAATTCGGCTAGCATGGGTGTAGGTTGAATTGCATGAATTTGTGTTTTTTTTAGCTAAGGAATAAATTATAAAAATGCTGAAATATTAGGGGCAAAAGTGTAAAGTTACATTTATATGTATTTTGGACTAAATTGAATAAAGTGATAATTAAATAAGTTAATTTTGATTACATTTAGATCAAGAAAAGAGAAATTCAGATTTAGATAGGGGGAAAAATAAGAGTTTGGACTAGTTGATTCGTTCCATCATTTTAGCGGTCGAGGTAAGTTCGTATGTTAATAAGCATTATTATAATTGTGTTTTAAATGCTTTAATATTAAATATATTGTGTATACGACATTGCGAATATATTCGATGACGATTTAGCAACGAGAAATCCCCGTTGAACCTTAGGAATAGATTAGGATACAGATGATATGTCATTAGGGATTATGTGATTGGGTGCTGGTCTGTACTTCCTATCAGTGGCTGATTTATCCTGTATGTGTTGCAGATTCTCGTCAGCTTGTGTGAGCAGCACCGTGTAGCTTCGTCATGACCGTCAGCTTATGTGAGCAAACCCGTTGTTAGCTCGAGAGTGAGCATTATATGTGATACGATATTGAGATAGCTTCGGCTATGTATGTGGCACTTGGGGTGTGAGATTTCTTGAGTATCCGATAGTATTCCAAATGGTTCAACGGGTATATCGAAGATATGAAATGGTGAGAAATAGATACATATCAGTACAAGTATGTACAAAAACTATACGAGTATTGAAACTATGAAATTTAAGAGATCTTGATTTATTATGTGATTGAATACATGTTAACATTGTGACTAAATGTTTTATAGCATGTTATGTACATATTCTTGAATGGTAATTGAATAGTGAGCTTTGCTTATTATTTCATACGAGCTTACTAAGCTTTATAGCTTATATTGTTTATTTTTCCGTGCTTTATAGTGAAATCAAAGCTAGCTTGGATTCAAGAAATCGTCGGAGACCTCATCACACTATCAAGCTATCACTTTCGTACTTTTGAATCTATGTTTTTGGTTATATGGCACGTATAGAAACTTTGGTCATTTTGGTATATATGTTGGTAATGAATTTTGGCTATTTGAATTGGCTTGTAAATGTTAAGTGTTTGGTTTTGTATATAGCCAAGTGATTTGGCTTATTTTGGTTGATTTGGTTGTGCATATATATGTAAATGGCCTTTATTATGTATATGGTATTTACAATATAAATGCTTGTGGTGAATGGTAGTTTGTGAACTGGTGATTTGTGTATCATATGTTTGATAAAAATGAAATTGATATGCTTGTGGTTTTAGGTACAATGATGCTTAATTGAAAATGACCATTAGGGTGATTATGAATGTGAATTTGGTATGAAAGTGTTTGAATTGTTTTGACACATGAGTGTTTTATGCTTGATGGTATGGATTTAGCATGAACTAGGCTTGGATATGCTTGATTTGAATGCATATTTATGTCATGTTTGGTGCCATTTGGTTTGGTGTAGGTGTATAAAATTTTTGGTGGCAAGATGGCTTGGTAAATAGTCTATTTTTGTCCACACAAGCAGAGACATGGGCGCATGTCTCAGTCGTGTGTGACACACAGTCAGGTTTTACGGCCGTGTGTCCCCTGGTGTTGATTTAGAAATCAAGTTAGTATGCTCTACACGGCCCAGTACACGGGCGTGTGACTTGGTCGTGTGGCATAAGTCAGTATACCCTACAGGTTTGGCATGGCCTAGTACACGACCTGGCACACGGACGTGTGCGGCCATTTCGAAGGGCACACGGGTTGGTCACACGGGCGTGTGGTTGGCCGTGTGACCCAAGTCAGAGAGTTACACGGGGTCAGACATGGGTTGGGACACGGCCATGTGATCCCATTTCGAATGTCCACATGGCCTGTGACACGGGCGTGTCTTTGGCCGTTTGAGACACACGGCCTAACCATACGGGCGTGTGTCCCCTATATTTTAAAAATTTTTCTAAGTTTTCCAAAAATTTCCTGAGATATCATTTAGTTTCGAACCATTTCTAAAGCATGTTTTGGGCCTCGTAGGTTCGTGTTAGGGACTTGATGAATGATTGTGAATGACTTGTTTTTAAGTTTGATAATTGTATGAGAAATGTATGTTCGATTGTATAATAAGTTTGGTAATGCTCTGTAACCCTATTCTGGTGACGGATACAGGTGAGGGGTGTTACATCCCTTTCCTCAACAAATTAGTCAGGGGTTTGCCATTGATCCATTGTAACACCCCTAACCCTTCTCCATCGTCAGACTAGGGTCACGGGCATTACTATCACTTCAAACAATTAATCAATCATAATTACACATATACACACTAGCCATCAACAATATAATATACAGGGGCAAGTCACAAACAATCAAATTATATAATACTAGAATATTATACAACCAAAAATGATGATTCATGCTATGTAATGTTAAACTTGGTCTTCCACTATCTACACTATTATCACTATTTAAACATTGCTAACTTAGTCTTCTACTGTCTACACTCTTATCACTATTTATCCCTTCTTGAATGTCAGAATTCGGATACATACAAGACTATTCCAATTATTAGCATCAGAATATTGGTTCATACTTCGTCTACGATTATCTTTTTAATTTATCTTCGATGATGTTAGTGAAATACACTTAATTTAGGTTTTACAACCCCTATTACGAGTCTACAAGACCCTAAAAATAGTTTTAAAATAGGCAGGGACTAATTTGAAACAATTCTAGAAGTTTAGGAATTAATTACAAAAATTTTGATTTCAAGAGTCACACACTCGTGTGGCTAGGTCATGTGCCTCACACGCATGTGTGGCCAGGCCGTGTGCTTCACACGACTGAGACACACACTCGTGTCTCTAGCCGTGTAACTCTTTGTCTTGGGCCACACACCCATGTGTGTTTCCCGTGTGTGACACACGCCAATGTGGGCACTTTGTTTCTTTCTTTCTTTTCTTTTCTTTAATTTGCATGCAATTGTTTCATCTTTCTCTCCACTTTCTTTCTATTTCTTTATTATGTTTTCATTTTATTATCTTTATTATTATTATCATTATTATTAAAGTTACTTTAATATATAACATATACACATGCAAATTCATTAAACCATAACCGGCCACCTCCCATCATTTTAATAAATGGCAAATTTGTTATTTTAGTTGCTTCTATTTCTTTCAATCTATAATTTAACTTTTAATCCTTATGCGATTTAATCCATGTACCTTAATAACTCCTAATTTCACGAAATTTACTAATCCAAAAATTAATTAGCTACTAAGTTAGCTTTGTAAATATTTTTATTAAATATTTACGAGTCTAGTTTACAAAAAGGAGTCCCAGAAATACGTTTTTCGACACCCTAGCTATCGGGTTGTTACATCCATACCCCTTGATAAATCTTTTATAGTATCCAGACAGACCCAGAAACCCTCTTAATTCCTTTAGAGATTAAGGAATCTTCCAAACCATGATACTATCAATCTTAGACCTATCTATACTGACTCTTCCATGTGAAATTACATGTCCCAAATAATCAATTTGCTCAGCACCAAAATGGAATTTGCTCTTTTTAGTATATAGTTGATGAGCTCTTAAAATGGTAAACACCTCTCGCAAATGGTCAATGTGATCCTGCTAAAACACTGAGTAAAAAAGTATGTCATAAAAAAATTAAAAAAAATTAACACAAACTTCCTCAACAATGGCTTGAAAATGGAATTCATAAGGGCTTAAAAAGTGGATGGGGCATTAGTGAGCCCAAAGGGCATCATAAGGAACTCGTAGTACCCTTCATGTGTCCTAAAGGCAGTCTTATAAATGTTAAGTTCCCACATCCTAATCTGATGGTAACCTGACTGTAGATCCAACTTAGAAAACACCACTGCCTTCCCCAATTCATCTAACAACTCTTCAATAATTGGAATTGGGAATCTATCTTTGATGGTTAAATGGTTCAAGTGCCTATAGTCCACACATAACCTCCATGTACCATCTTTCTTTTTCACTATAACTATGGGAGAATAAAAAGAACTATTGTTATCCCTAATTTCCCCAGCTTGCAACATCTCTTGTACCATCATTTCCATTTTGGTCTTTTGTAAGGTAGGATGCCGATATGATCTTAACTTTACCACAACAGTTTCATCTTTTAGGCGAATTTTATGATATTGCAATCTAGGTGGAGGTAACCCTTTAGGTTCCTTAAAGATGTCAAAGAACTTTTCCAATGTGTCGTAAATTCTCTAGAGTGGATGTTGTCATGGCTCGCAGAACAGCCTGTGTTGGAGCAAACACCATAATAGCATAAGGACCTAGAAGACTCCCTGCCAAAGAGAAACATTTAGAACTCTGAGACCCTTCCACCAACTGAACATTACCAGGTTGAATACCCTTCAAGACGCAAACCTGTCCTTAATACACAAACTTCATGGTTAAGGAACTAAACTGCCAACTAATGGTCCCTAAGGACAATAACCGTTGCACTCCTAAAACCAAGTCACATTCCTTAAAGGGCAGAACATAAAAGTCAGTGTAAAAGTGAGTAGACTCAACCTTCCATTGGACAGCTCAACAAATGCCACCAATTACTAAGATAGCTCCATTGGCCACAGTAACCTTCAGTTTGTTCATGGGACTCATTGATAGTGCTAACTGCTTGACTAAATTAGCACAGAATCGATTAGGAGAATGACCCTGGTATGGCCAATGTTGGCTGCCACTCTCATTGTGTGAATGTCCTTAGACCCTTGGATAGCATGCAAAAATAAAACTGTACCAGGAGTAGACTCCTCCCCTAAATTCATATCTTCCAACTGCTCACTGCATTCTTGAAACTCATCATATCACCCTCTGTACCCGGTTCCAACAATATTTGGTATAACTTGGACTTTATGCACTTGTGACCAACCCCATATTTGGCCCCACACCAATAGCAAAGTCTTTTGTCCTCAAATTTCAGCAGAAGATAAGGACTTAGGTATTTCTCGAGTCCGTCCTAAAACACCAACTTGTGCAGACCCCACATTCGATGGTTGAAAGTAACCAGACCGCTTCTGAACATTAGAATTCAAAACAGATAGAGGTGTAGTTTTGAGTTGAGCACCCCATCCAATCAACAACCCCTCGTTTGTATGAACCATTAAGGATGGCTTCCACCTGTCTAGCAGTCAGAAACCCTTCCATCAAGGTGGTAGGTTTAAAAAGCTCCAGGTATTGCCCCACCTCTGCCTTTAAACTTTATTTTATGATTATGGAACGGTAATTTTAAAAAAATAAATAAATATTTCTAAAATATATAATTAATTTTTTAAGTAATAAAACAATCAACAGTTCTTATATAGTATGTTTGAAAAACAAATTTTTACATTATATTTTCATAAGGTAGTTTCACTATTTTAAATATAAAACATCTATTTCTACATTATAAAACAATTAAAATTAACCATAAATTAAATAAAAAATATAATTCAATTCAAGTAATCACATTTTTTTAATTTCTAAACTAAACGGCCCAAATATCATTGACTCGATTCGTCTTCAGTTTCTTGGTTTTATTTGCTCAACTCTACTTGTGATGGATAATTTTAAAAGACAAATTAAGAATGTATTAAATTAAAGGTTTAGGGATAAATCTCAAAACTATATATAAACTATGATTTAATGTGTAATTGTATACATAAAATTTTAATTTGATCTAATTCTTGTAAATTATTAACAAAAATATTGATATAACATCATTTTATATTTATATGTTGCATACATAAATAATTATATTTATCCAATATAAAAATAAATTAATGTATTTATTTAAAAGTGTATGATTAAATTAAAATTAAAATTTTAAGTATACATTTGAACCACAATTAGAGTTTCACGTATATAATTACACTAAATTATAGTTCATGTATACAATTACACATCAAATCAAAATTCATATATAATTTTAAATTTTACCCCAAAGGTTTAGCGTACTTCTTGACCTGAACTTGACAATTAAGTTTATTTTGATACTTGTATATTTTTTGTCCACTTTAATAATTGAACTTGGCAATTAAGTGTATTTTAATCCTTGAACTTAAAAAATATAAGATTTTCATGAGGTAACACTTTAGCCACATCATTAAATCTGGACTGAATCTAAATTCATAGTCAAAATAGACCTACTTGTAAAGTTAGATACTAAAGTAGAACCCAACAAAATATAAGTATCAAAACGAAACTAGCTGACAAAGCGAAACTTCGTCTGAAAGAAGATAAACAAATTGTGCTACTTAAAGGGAACATCACTGGCACTGGAAAAACATACCGTGGTTGAGGACATAAAATCTCTTGAGCACTGCGTCCAGGTTATGAGCTACTCACAGCAACACAGATCACTGGGCTATTGTAGCCTCCAAGTTTAGGCTTATATTTAGTTTCTCTTAAGTCTACTTGCAATGATGTTATTTCTTTATAAAACTAGCTTGATCAGGTAACAATAAAATAAAATAAATATATTAATATTTCAAAAACAGTGAAACAAACAACCCAACCGAGCATGAATAAGCAAACAAAAAATTCAAACTTCGATCCGGCCAAGCCTATGGACACATTTGAACACCTGTCCCTATGCAAAATCTTTCTACGAAGGCAAAGTTATCCAACTGAGAACATTAACTTCCAAGCGATTCGTAGAATAATGTCATCAGCAACTGCATGGAGATGCTTTATACCAGTTCATTGAGGATTTGTGCAAAGCTAAGCCCAAGATTAGTGTCTGGTTCACTTCTCATCCCTTTTCTCTTTGAATCTACGGATCCTTGCCACAGCACCTTCTCATAACAAAAAGAATCAGAAAGTACACATGTTAATAAGATTTAAGAACAAGTTGTGAGAATTTATACAAAGTATTCCAGAATCTGGATGGTGAGTGTTGCATTCAAATATGATACACATATGAGTTCGGCTAGGATAAAAAATAAGTGTATCTCAGGGAAGGTTTGAGTATAGTACTGGTGGAGATAAAATGATTGTCGGATTCGTAGATACAGCGATATGGAGATTTAATGGAGGATACTAACTTCAGAAGATGGAGGACAAGACAAATATGGTACAGGTTAGGGTAGAATCCATCGAAAAAGACATTGCTAAGGCTGATCTTACTATATATATGATCATAATTTGAGCATAAGGAAGAATATGATTAATATGATGCTGAAACTTCCTACTCCGTTGTTGCTATAGTCAGCTAGGCCTTATATCATTGTTGTGTAAGAAGAAAGCTAGACAAATTTCAGACTTAAAGCCTGATCTCTGGTAGGAAAGAACACTTAACAATGTCTGCTTTGAAAGAATTTGTGAACATGAGCCTCTTGACTGGAAGAGAAGAAAGGCTGCGGAGGAGAAGACAACTTAACTGCAAAAAGGCAAATTTACATATCTAGAGAGCAAAAGTGAACATCCAAAAGGTTTTAGAAATTCATCTTCCGATGAAATATAGTTTGCTTGAAAACAGCTAGGTAAGGTTCAAAATAGCAGCAGACAATATACATAAATTATATAATTCTGATTTAAGTGACTATTCTGACAAACCCTGATTATAAAAGCCTAGATATTAAAATTTTATAGCCCAAAAGAGAAAGAAATAGTGTGCCAAAGTACCTTTTGTATCTCTTCTTGGAACCACATGGACAAGGAGCATTACGGCTCATTTCTCCACTCTTTGCCATGTTAAACTTGGCAAGATCCAATGGTGTTGAACCCATTAGCTTTTGCACCTACAAAAGAGAAAAAAATAAAACGAATGACATTTCCAATGGAGAAAGAGAGAGATGCATAAACTAATACTTGTCATTGATGTTTTAAACTGTGGGAGAAACATTCATCTGAACTCAAATGCGAATTTCAGCAACTGAAGATGAATGAAGGCAGACATCTCAGTCTTTTAAGCAATCTGGCATTGAACCAAAAAGGAATAATGCAGTCAGCAGACCAAACATCCTTAAAAACTTAAGTGTATGAAGACAGATTTAATGCTTCAACCATCGGTAACTCTATGTTAGTTCGACTCTTTCTTTTCCTTTATGCATCCATGTTTGATGCAAGTCTGGGACCAGAACGAATATAGGGATATAATCCTCTAAAAATCCTCCAAATACATGAAAAAACTTGGACAAAAAATGAACATAACACACCCGTGTCAAACATATATATCAGACACTCAAACTATAATCTGAATAACAAGATGTACAATCATCATTTTGGTTCAGATAATATGCATAACTGACTCCCCTACCCTCTTAGACAAATATCTTACTTATCTTTCAAATAGCCCATCCTACATTCAACATCATATTCACCGAGCAGCAGCCAAAAGACAAAGATACATTAACTTAGAGAATTTAAGATCAGACAAATTGAGCGATAACATAAAGACACTAGCTCATACATTTTAATCATCCAACAAATGATCAGCAAAAACATAACTGAAAAAAACCAGTGGTGAACCTACCTCAGCAAAGTTCTTTGGCATCGGTTTGCCTTCCTCTTTCAGCTTAACCATCTTCTTATGAACTTCTTTAGCCCATGTGAACTTCGCAAGAGCATTCTCAACATCTAATAAGGTACAATCACACTGTTTTGCAGCTTCTTTCTTTTGACTCAGTTGGAGATTCTTAAAAAAAAAAAGTCAAAATCTAAATCCACAATCAGCGAATTCACGCGCAGGGCTCCAACCATAAACGTAAATAAAATCAGCATCAATAACAACCAACAAATTCGCCACTCAACTGAGAACACATTTAACATAATATAATAAAGCAAAAAAAAGAAGAAAATTCATAAAAATAAATTTGAGAGGAAAACTAGAAAACAACCTCGCCGGTCGGATCACAACCTCCAAGATACCTAACGATGGCTAATTTTTTCTCAAAAACATCCTCAAACGTAGCCTCGCTGGTTCCACCAACTATGTATTGCTTAAATTTCCCTACATTTCTAGCATTCTTCAGTTCATCGGCAAATCCTAAAGTAATAACATTAAGTAGTATTAGCAAATTAATTTTAAAATTTCAAAAACAAAAATGTGAATTAATAGTAGTAAAAAAAAAAAAAAGGGGAACTACAACTAAATGAAACCCAGGTAAATGAGCTAAAGTGAAAGTGATGGTCAGGAGATGACTCACGGAGGAGAGTGAAGGATTCGGCACTGGTTACATGATCATCTGGAGAGGTCTTCTTGCCGGTGAAGACCTCTTTGATCGAGTCCATCCATGAGGAGTGGACAGGTGACGTGGTGAAGATCGGACGGTGCTGTGATAAAATCAAGTGACGTTCGGGGTAACTGTATCCAGAAGAAATGAAGTTTCTCTTAGAAATGCTGTTTACGAATCTAGAAGAAAGCATTGTTTCTGGAAAAAATGGGAAGTTCTGCCAAGTTTCCCAGGTTTATCAATGAAATAGACGATATAGATGCTCTTGATCCTTTATTTTAACTCTTAGTCGCTAAAACACTGCGTTCTGAGTAAAATAAATTTTGGATTACTTTACTAGAGTTAGAAATTTAATTCTTTTAGGTTTAATATATAAAAAAATCCCTGTAAAATAATTTAATAATCAATTGAGCCCTCAATCGAAAATAACACTCAGTTAAACCCTTAATCGAATATAAGATATCAATTACGACTCAAAAAATCAATTTCTGTGTAATCCCCTAACTTCCATTAATTTCGTCACATGACATGTCAGGATTAATGCCACATAACGAAATCCGGTAATTTCCCTGTTTAAAAAATCATGAAAAATCTTTTAAAAAATTCCAAATTTTTTGAATTTTGAAAATTTTAAAAATAAATAGAATTTTCAGAATTTTAAAATATTAAATATTTTAAAAAAACTGAAAAATATAATTTTAAAAAAAATTTAAAGTTGTAAAAAGCCATATTTTTTTTCAAAAAAAAAAAACAATTAAGCTATTATTTTTCTTTTTCACTCAATTAGATAATTGAACTTTCAAAATGTTTTAAAAAGTCCTCAAACTTTTTCAAACAAAGCAATTAAGCCCTGCTTTTTTTTTTTTGCATTCAATTAGGTATTTCAATTGTCAAAATGCATAAAAAAAGACTCTTTTACTGTTAACTTTAACAGTTGACCGTTAAAATTAATCGTCCTTAATTTTTTTCAATTAAAACCATCACGTGTCACAACCACGATGTGACATGCGGTAAAAAATAAAAATCAATAAAAATTATTAAATTTTAATAAAAAATATTAAAATATTAAAATTTTGAAAAAAATTATAAAAATCGTAAAAAAATTGTAAAATTTTATAAAAATTAAATACATCAAAAAAGTCTTTTAACCATTAACTTTAACAGTTGACCGTTGAAGTTAATGACCCCCAATTTTTTTCAATTAAAGCATCACGTGTTGCAACACAGCGTGATATGTGGTGAAAAATGATAAAAATAAAAATCAACAAAAGTTATAGAAAGATTATAAAATGTTTCTTTTAGTACGATATTTTTTTAAAGGATAAGATAAAAATTTAAACTTCAAAATTTATTTTTATTTAATATAATATACATTTAAAATTTTATTTTATTAAAACTATTTATAATTTTTTACAAATATAAGAATATCTATATTGGATCTTTTTTATATTATTTATTATTAATATAATTACTTTTTTTATAATTATTCTTTTATTTGTAAAACTTCATTAACTTTATTTTTTCTAAATCGATTATTTATCCTAACAAAGCATTTACAATTCTTTCCTAATTCTATAATGTTAACATTTTAAAAATCTCAAAAAATTTAAGATTCTTCATCCAAATGTCATGGACAACGCGAATGAGCCTATAATTGATGCATACATTTTAGACCCTTCATGTTTTTTTTTGGGTCATTTGACCTGACAAAACTGACTTATCATTTGAAAGAAACTTAAGACTCATCTATTTGGATATTAGTTAAAATGTATACTCTGGTAACTTGCATTTTTACTGAGAAAATTATTGTAAATCTTAAAAATAAAAATATATATAGTTTAAATCTTTCATAACTCTCATCTTATAGATAAGCGCTAGATTTGGGATAATCACTTCATTCTCGAGTTAAAAAAAATATATGTTTGAGAGTATTTACCTTTTTAAGGCTATACGATTTACCAAACTAAAGTTCTAACCCGTGAGACAAGTTAGAACCAAATTGTGATATAACTCAATCTATATCACTAGATTTGGGATAATCACTTCATTCTCGAGTTAAAAAAAATATGTTTGAGTGTATTCACCTTTTTAAGGCTATAGGATTTACCAAACTAAAGTTCTAACCCGTGAGACAAGTTAGAACCAAATTGTGATATAACTCAATCTATATCACTAGATTTGGGATAAACACTTCATTCTCAAGTTAAAAAAAATATGTTTGAGAGTATTTACCTTTTTAAGGCTATACGATTTACCAAACTAAAGTTCTAACCCGTGAGAAAAGTTAGAACCAAATTGTGAATGATGCTTCGATCATCTGATTCCGCTAAGGATTCACTATTCAGTCACTAGAATTGAGCTAGCATTCTCTAGTGCGTTGGTCTCTCCTATTACACGTCCCAAGTGATCTCGTATAATGGTACCCAAACCTTCCTTTAAATTGATTTGATAAAATCCCCTCGGCGCATGTTGCCAGATTCCTTGCTCTCCTAATCTCCCAACAAATCAATCCTCCCAGACTTTGTTTTTAAATTCATAATCAGGATATGCAAAAGTGGAGAGTGGATCTGACATTATTGACCAAATTTGGGTAAAAGGAGAATGTATTATTGAAAAAATTGACGAGGAATGGAGTCTTCATTTGTTTTTAAATAGTTATATTGGAATGAATAAACAAACTGATGAAGTTGTTCAATTAATTTTTACCATAGGGAACTATGAATCAATTCAAACAGCAAATTGCTTAGCAACAAATGTTCAAATTCCAACCAGCCAACCTACCACATCAATTGACAGCCATTGAAGTGCAAGAAAGCTTTAGTTTTCGAACTGTTCTATTCAGCTTGAATAACTACATTAATGTTACTGCACAAACAGATCATCTATTCAAACAAAAATCTCTTAGAGATTAAAGCCCCCTTCAGTTTCATATCCATTGATCAATGGTACAACAGCCTTAACCTTCCAAGAGAATCGTGGAATTGATCAATGAGCCCGTATGCATCATCTGTATCTTCACTTCTGGCTTCTTGAATTGCAAATAACAAATCCCAGAAATAATATCGGACCATCTAAGCTTTAGACCGCCTAAACTCGAACCAAATCTCATAGTGATTAAAGAGTAAACTGTCATGTGTATGCTTCCCAAGATACTCAAGCCCTAAACTCCCAAGCCTTTTTGTGCATTCATCCCCTCCCAATCGTGAACAAAATTTTATGTTATGTGAAACAAATATGCGCCCATCATAAGGCTTCAACCTACTCACTAACCTCTCCAGTCCAACCCACACAAGCTTATCCGGCATATGAAGAAAAACAGCACTAGCATATATCAAATCATATATAACATCGGATCCAAACTTTGCGAAATCCATATCCTCCCCACGAACAATTAAAGGTCTCTTATGTAAAAGCCCTTGTGAAGGAAGCTCATACCTAAATGCAGCCATTAAGGAAAGCTCGTCCCTTTCAAGACAATGGAAATGCTCTGGTTTAAGATACCGGATAAAATGCAATCCCACACGAAGTGTTCCACAGCCGATCTCGAGTACATGGGAATTAGCCGTTAGACGGCTAGATTCAGCAAGGAACTCAAAGACATCCCGACCTCCAGCCCATGGCTCCCCATAATTACTATGGTGCTCCTCGACAAGAAGCTCACCCGGGCATGGAAGAGCAGTGTGGTTGTTAGCCTCAGATCCTTCATAGTGTGAAATACCCTTAAAGCTGAACATTGCAGAAAAATTGATCACTAATTTGAAAAAACACACACGCACACAGACACTAAAAACCAAATATAGTAATTGTTCGATTGATAGAATAAAATCATGCAATTTTTATTCACAAAATGCTAAACTAAATTTTGAACTGCTTTCGACTCCCAAAAGCAAACATTTGAGTAACAATACCTTTGTAAATAAAACAGGAACCAGAACTTAATTGCTGTAAAAATGTCGATTTTCTCATTTCTCTAATTGTTATTCATTTTGCAATCTAAACAAATAAAAATTAATTGAACTTTATTTGAAGTAAATTTATATTCACTACTGTTTCAGTTAATATCCTTTGTTAATCCATCCATTTTATCTATTTCAGCTTATTTTGAGAGAAAAAAAAAAACATAACAGACACAGCAACTGAAAATCGGAAGCTTGAAAAGAAAATGAATCAGTTCGAGATTTACTTGTTGAGATCTTCCAATTGCTGAGCCCGAGTGCGAGGATTGATCCCTTTACGAAGCACATTATCTTGCATATGTAACCCATTAGCTCGGATCTGATCTTTCACCCACTCTATATCATCTCTGCTCACTGAAATTCTCCGATCCACAACTTCCTCCACCACTTTACCACCGGTTACGACGGCGGCGGTGGTGGTAAAGGTGGAATCGGGTGTCGAGGGAGGGCAAGTGCAAGGAGAAGAAGAGAGGGAAGATAAGAGGAAAAATAAGAAGATAGCGGCGGCAGAGACAGAGAGAACTAGAACTGGAATTGTTATCACTACTCCTTTTTGCGACGATGACGCCATTTGTGATTTCTCCTCCACTGAGAGTTTCTGGAGATTGAAGATTTTTTTCCCCTTAATTTATTTGTTTAAAGTGGAAGACGGTTGTTGTTGAGGTCGAAGACAGTGTCGTTTTGATGGTGAAGTTAAATCGACGTCGTTTTCCTAACTCCTTTACTTTCCTTTTATTCTTCTGATAATAATCCTATGGCTTAATTCACGATTTGGCCCATAAAGTAAATTAATTTTTCCATTTTGGTATCTAAATTTTTTGCCTCAATTTGATACTTAAAATATCAATCACTTCTCAATTTGATACTCAAAATATGCGTGAGTTATATATTCGAGTCCATTTTTTTACAAACATTAAAAAAAAAAATCTGATAGTTAATCTCAAATAACCATGTGATGGCTTTATGTAAAAAAAAAAAAATCTTATTTTATTAAATGTACACACACATTAAAAATATGAAAAATGAAAATAAATATATAAAAATTCAGAAAATTATATATAAAAATAAAATTTACAAAAAAAAAACGATAATTGAAAAACTTAGTTGAAATTAATAATATTATTACAAAAATATATAAAAAAATGATAAAAAATTTTAAAAAAGTTTAAAGACAATTTTTTAATAAAATTCTAAAAAGTATTTAAATTTCTAAGGGTTTTTTTTTCAATTACTTGAAATTTAATTTTTTTTATTTTTTATAACAATTTTTAATTTTTATATATTATTTTGACTTTGTAAAATTTATAATTATATATTTTAGAATTTAATAAATTTTTTATATATTATATATATTTTTTCACATTTTTAATCAATATAATATATAATTTTAAAATTAAAAAAAAAGACATGTGGCATATTCTAATAGCACCAAGTGGTCGATCAACGCCCGATCAACGGTTGGTCAACGTTGGTCAATGGTTGGTTAACATTGATCAACAATCGGTCAAAAATAATAATGTTTTTTAATATTTAAATATTTAATATTTTAATTTTCTATTTTAATTTAAATTTAATAATTTTACTTAAATAAATCTAATTGCTATGTTGCATTTTTTTATTGGTAAAAAAAGCCACGTGGAATTTTTCCATTGACCAAAGTGGCATAATAGATTTTTTTTAATCACCGTTACAAAATAGACCAAAAATAGAGGAAATTAATACTTCAAGTACCAAATTGAGACACAAAAAAATTTAAGTATCAAAGTAGAAAAATAGGTATACTATAAGCGCTAAATAGTGAATTAAGCCTAATCCTATATTCGGTGAAGTATTTGTTATAAGAAAATATTGTTGTCGGGGTTGTGCAAAGATTCGATGTTCCTAGTTCCTTATACAAGGATGCGGGAGACTCCACAATTTAACCCATTCAAATTACAATATTCTCCTCGTCATAGTCACTTTTTACAAATATTTACTAGTTGCGGTCTAATTTTGGTTTTAGTTCCTCTATTATGTTAAAATTTCAAATTCAATGTTTCTACTTTTGTAACACTCTCTAACCCTAAACCGTCGCTGGAACAGGGTTACGAGGCATTACCGGACATATCAGACAACTTACGAATAATTCACAATTAATATAACATTCATAGTAAAACAAATAATTAAGTCCCTATATTGGACTCTCAAAGTCCAAAACACATATTAAAAGTAGAACGGGACTTATTCGAGTATTCCGAAAAAAATTTCTTAATTTTTATTTTTTTATATAAAAATTTCGACAATATTTCTGCTTATTTTTACTTAAAACCCCCTGCAAATTTCAAACCAAAAACAACTAATACCAATGTTTCAAATTCACCTGACTGATATTTATATTATTAAAATAATTTTAACTTAATAATTATCATAGCATCATTCAACAATTTGATTGAAAACTTCATTCATTTAACAACTTAATGTTCATGTGTCAAATATATCATATACCTTTCTTACAATTTCATTTAACCATTAAACCTTATAATTCATCCTTCACAACCAAAATAATATACATATTCAAGTGATCACACAATACCTATGTACATGTCACCTTTACCCAAAAGAAAAATACATCACCAAGTTTGTGTTGGAGTTGGGAATGTTCTGGATGCTGAGCCGGGACACTTGACTTCTACTATCCTGCGCACGGAAACAACCGTACGCTGAGTATGGATATATTCAGTGGTATTACTATAAATCAAAACTATTTAACATTAATAAATTACAAACATCAACCATAAACTTTATAATCATTTAAACTAATTATATATAATTATATTACCTCATAACTCTTAAATTCATTTATATATATTTATATATATATTTTTACATACTAACTCAATTCATAATTTAACTCATACATTCTTTCTCATACTTTTCAATAGTACCAAAATAATTAATCTCATTTTTTTTTAAATTTCATTTCAATTATTTACCCTATTAACAAGGCTCGGACTCTGATTGATACGCAGATTCCATCCAAACACACCAGAATATCCAAACCGAACACACCCGGAATATTATAAATCCTCCATAACACACCAATATAATATATCCTCCTAAACACACCAATAAGGCATTAAATGCCTCTTCGGATAAACCGAAGTATATAATAACAGAAACATCTTCTCGGTTGAACTACAAATCTCCTCATCACATCACAAATCCAATGGCATGCCATTTGTATCAAATCTAGTCCGACAAGTTAATAGGGTATTATTTTACTTTTCCAATTTCAATTACTTTTCCAATTTCAATTTCATTTCCACAAAAATTTTCAATACTCAAATAATTCAAACATCTATTATCTTAATTCATATACAAATTAACTTTCACACCTACTCATATTTAATTTCAAATATAATACTTACCTTATCTTAATTATTCCATAACTATAAATTCAATATACATTTAATAAATAGTTTGAGTTATAGTAATACAAACCCGGAATACGAGTTTACTCCTGAACGATCTTTTCTTTTCCTTTGGATGCTGATGCCTCGTTTTCCTTGTTAGCTACGAAAATAAAAATAAAAATAATATTTTACATTATTAATTAAAGCATTAATTTAAATAATTAATTAAAATTCTACTCAATTTATGCCTAATTTTAAATTTAATCCTATTTGACTCTTTTATTTGTTTCATTTCTTTCATACTTCAATTCTATTCATTTTTCTTCCATATTCATCCTAACTATCAAGTATTCATAATAAAACCCTAATTTAAAACTTCTTTCAATTTATTCCCTACAACACAAAAATTATAGCCTAATTTACAATTTAATCCTTTAATCAATTCTAACTTAAAATTCATTCAATTAAGTCCCTAATTCATTATTTTGTTCAACATGAACTATGTTCAAAAACCTAAGAACTTTCAAAAATTCAACTTAATTTCAACAAAACTTTGTTCTAAAGCTTCTAAAACATCAAAATTAACTAAAAAGGGCTTAATTGACTTACCAAATTAACTCCAAGCTTCAAAAACCCTATTTTCCCTTTTTCTTTCTTTTTCTTCTTTTCTTTCCCCTGTTTCAAATGCTCTCTGTCCTTCTTTCCTTTCTTTCCTTTTTTTTGTTTCTTTTTCTTTTATATTTTATTTACTTTACTTATTTATTTTATCATTTTAACTAATATAGATTATTATTAATTTAATAATTATAAAATATCTACTTAATAACAATATAATTAATACATTTGTACACATTTATTACCATCCATTTGTCTTTCTTTTATTTATTTAACAAATAAAAATCTTATAATATTAATATTTAATTAATAAATATCTTTAACTTAAAATTTAAGTAAATACATAATTATAATACAAATGTATATATTTATATTATTACAAATGTCATTTTTTTAATTTGTTTTTCGTACTAAAAATCTTATAATATTGATATTTAATTAACAAATATCTTTATACTTAAATTATAAGTAATTAAGTATTTAAATTACAAATGTACCAATGTAATTTTTACACATGTATATTTTATTACCATATATTTATCAACTATTTAATTTATTTAAAACATAATATCCATTAAATAATCATAATAATTATAAAACCATAATAATAATTTTATATAAAACCATGATAATAATTAAATATATATAATACATATATTCAAGAAAAATCTTAATTTTTTTTTATTTGTCACCTCAACTTTTATAAATGGTTTAATTACCATTTTAATCCTTTTTATTTTCTATTACTTTAGAATTAAACTTTTACTCCTTATTCAATTTAGTTCTTTTTATTAATTACTCTAAATTAAGCTAAATTCACCTAATTAAAACTTAATTAGACACACCACTAGGCTCATAAATATTTCTAATAATTATTTTTGAACTTATTTCACTAAGACGAAGGCCCTATAACTCACTTTTTCGGTGCTCGTGAATTTTGGGTCATTACATTTATTTAACATGATTTGGTCTTTTGTTTTTATAATGCTATTAATAAATCAAAATTGATAATGTGATTAGTTATTGTTGTTAAAATGATAATTTTTTTACTGGAGTTATTAGTTTGGACTTATTAATTAAATTATAAACTTTTAATTCTTAAACAATTAGGTTAAAGAATAAGTGCTTCAGTCGGTGATATTGAAGCATCTCGATCACTTGAAGATTGGAATACTAAAAAAGTGAGGTTTAAAGAGGAATCTGGAGAGTTGGTTTCGAACATGGCAGTGGATCTTGATCAGATTCAGGCTCCGTCTTTGATCCCGTCCTGGAAGGACAAACTTTTGGGTGTTAATTCATCCAATCCTAGTAAGATAAGTGGTGGTTCTACTGGTGAAGGGGACTTTGAACTTTTGGAAGATGATGTGAGAAGATATTTTGTTAATGACATCCCATCCATAGACTTTTCAAATCGTATTAAACAAATCCTTATTAAAGATATGGAAAAGACGGTTGTCCTGAAACTTTTGGGGCGTAGCATTGGTTATGTTGCGCTTTTCAATTGGGTTAGTAGTCTTTGGAAACTAGAAAAGCCTTTTCAATTAATGATATAGACAATGGTTATTTTTTTACTAGGATTCAATGTAGTGAAGACTACGTTAGGGTTTTAACTAAAGGACATTGGATTATCTATGGTTAGCATCTGACTGTGCAACCCTGGACTATAGATTTCTGTCCTAGTCAACCGTACCCAAGTTTGGTGATGGTTTGGATTAGGCTATTAGGCCTCCCGAGTTTCATGTACAAGAAACGAATTCTCGAAGCTATTGAGAGTCTGATTGGTTTCGTGGTTAAACTAGATCTGTAAATAGACAGTGGAAATATGGGTCGCTTTGCCTATATAGTTGTTTTCCTTAACCATGATAAGCCATTGGTTTCGCATGTCATGGTGGATAGAGTTGTGCAACGTGTGGAATATGAAGCACTCCCGACCATTTTTTCTCTTGTGGCCGGTATGGCCATGTGAAGGAAATGTGTACCTTTGGGGTTGTTGATCGGAACCAAGAGAGTGAAAGGATGGTGGAAGTCAATAACTCTGGTGAAAAAGGTGCAGGAAGTGTAGGCGCAAGGGAAACGACATTTGCGCCGTGGATGATGGTGGAGAGAAAATCCTGTCATGGTCAGAGAGATGCAAAGGCAAATGATCAATTGAAAACAACAAAAGAATCTTGGGGTTCAAGGTTCTTAGAGTTAATCATGGAAAAAGAAAGGGAATTGAAGAAGAGTGAAACTGATGGGGGTTATTGGTTACTACGGTTGTGGAAGATGGAAATGGGGATTTGATGGATAGGAGGGCTAGGGTTAAAGATAATATGGATGAGACTTTAGGGGCTGGCTCAAGTGTAGGCGTTTCTCTGCCTTGGGCCATGAAACTCAAATGGGGCCTACTAAACTTTTTGAAGAAAACCATGCTAGAGATGCGGTCTTGGGCCAAGGGGTTTCAAGAAAAAAAATAGGGTGTAACACTCTTTACCCGTATTCAATGCTGGAATAGGGTACGAGGCATTATCGGACTTATCACACGAACAAATATACAATTTCAAGTTATAAATTTGCGCCCAAATTAAAACCATTCATATTTAATCACAATGTCCCTATTACGAGCTTACGAGACCCATAACATGCATTGGAGGTGGTTCGGGACTAAACCGACTTTAGAAATTTTTACAAAACTTAGAAAATTTTTACCCTAAACAAGGGTCACACGCCTGTGTGGATATGAGACACGCTCGTGTGGATAGGCCGTATGATCACACAAGCCCGTGTCCTGACCCTGTGTAACTCTCTAACATGTAACTCATGAACAAATTGAGATATCACGACCAAGTCACATGCCCATGTGCTAGGCCGTGTGGAAAATAAATTTTCATAAAATAGGTGCAGACTTCACACGACCAAGGCACACGCCCATTTTCGAGGCCGTGCCGTCCACATGGCTGAGACACACACCCGTGCCTCTGCAGTGTGTTCAGTTCTGAGTATTCTATTTTTCAAAACTAAGGTGCAGGGGACGCACGGCCTAAACACATGCCCATAGGGCAAGCCGTGTGTCGCACACGGCCTAGACACATCCATGTGGACAAAAATAAGGCTATTTACCAAGCCATTTTTCCACCCCTTTAATGCACACACCTACACAACATAACATAGCACCAATCCAAGCATATACATACACCCAAACATCCACAACTAAGACATCAACATATCATTCATGAAAGGCATCATTATATGAATATACTTGTAAATAATATTGGCTCATTTCCAATGGCTTTATACAAAATGAACTTCTAACCAATATAAGCCAACACATTTGGCCAAATCAATTATGACACATAACAAAATGACCAAGTCCCCTATACATGCCATAACTCAAAATGTTGATTCATTAATACCAAAATAATTGTTGATAGTGTGAATGGATCTCCGATGGGCTCCGAACCCGAGCTAGCTTAGTGACACTATAAGACAAGGGAAAGAAATGGGAGTAAGCTATATAGCTTAGTAAGTTCATATGCAAATAATAAGCATCTTAACCACACATTTATCATGCAATTTAAATAATGTGGGATATCATAAATGTTATTAAAATCTCATAGTCATAACTTGCTCAATCACAACCTTACCAAGAGTTCATCACATATCAAGTTTATTACTTATGATTTTTATGTACATACCTGTACCAACTCGTAACATAACCACATCCTTTCACATCTTTGACATTCCTGTTGAACACTTGGAATATTATCAGATACTTGAAAAATCTTTCACATAAGTGCCACATATGTAGCCAAAGCTACCTCATATCTCATAACACATATAGGCTCGCCCTCGAACTATTCATGGGCCTGCTCACACAAGCTGTCAGTCAGGATGTAGCTATACAGTACTGCTCATACAAGCTGTTAGGTATCCTCAACATATGTCAGAATACCCAGCAACTGGTAGGATGTACAAGACCAGCACCCAAATCACATAAACACATATATACATGGGTTCCTAGTAACATGTCACTCGTATCCTATTCTATTCCTAAGGTTCAACCGGGATTTCTCGCTTGTTGAAACTTTGTCGAATGCGTCCAAAGAGTCAATCACACAATTCATGCAATATTAAAGCATTTAAAACATAAATATAACATTGCATTATTTACATACGAACTTACCTCGGTACAAAAATAGTAGAATTGGACCAAATCGTCAAACACTTTGTTTTTCCCTCGATCTAGATTTGAACCTCGTTTTTCTTGATCTATACTAAAAAATTTAACTTATTTAATACTCATATTATTAAATTTAGCCCAAAAATCATATTATGAAAAAATTACATTTTTACCCCTAATGTTTCACATTTTTACAATTTAGTCCCTAGGCTCGTAAAATGAAATGTATTCAACTTCTTCAACACCCAAGCCTAGCCGAACCATTTTCATACTCATACCAGCGCACATTTTTCACTTAATCACACTTTTACTACTCATTTTATAACTTTTACAAATAAGTCATTTTTGACATTTTTACCGAAAATCACTTAGCAAAAGTTGTTTATCTTACAACTAACATACATTTTCTACCATTATACATCAAAATATATACATGTTTAAAATGGATAAAATTTTATACTTTAATTTTCTTTCAAATTAGTCCTTGAAATAGCTAAATTAGGTTACAAGGATCTCAAAAACATAAAAATCATTAAAAATGGGACAAGAACAGACTTACAATTGAGCTTGAAAGCTTGGAAAACCCAAGCTATGCCTTATCTTGTGATTTTCGTTCATGGAAGGATGAAATTGAGAAGATGACATCTTTTATATGTTTAATTTTGTCTTTATTACCTAAATGACCAAAATGCCCTTAATGCCAAACTTCGAAATTTTACCCTACCATGTTTATTTTTGTCTGCCTTAAAGTAAAATGGTCTAATTACCATTTAAAGACCTCCAATTTAAAAATTTCATAGCAATTATATTCAACTATTACAATTTAGTTCTCTTAATCAAATTGGACACCTTATCGATAAAATTTCTTAGCGAAATTTTCACACAATAATTCAATCATACTGTAGACCTTAAAAAAATATCAAAATAAATATTCTACTTCAGATTCGTGGTCCCGAAACCACTATTCCAATTTGACCCTAAAACTGACTGTTACATGGGGAAAAGGCCTATCCAGGAGCTTAGAGTTATTTCAAATTATGATATTGGTTTAACTTATGTTTTACCCTCTACTATTATTAATTATTTTTTTTCAAATTTGTAGGTTCTTCACATGCTGTTTCGCATGGTGGAGTTTTGGGTACTGGGTCAAATTCCCCGAATAAAGCTATTCGAACAGTGGGCTAAAAATTATCAGATGTAAATGAAGGGGTTTTGAAAAACTTGGGCTCTAAGAGTAGCAATCAAATTGTGAAACCAGAGATTAACGAGGAAAATGGTCAGCTTTTTTTCAAACTTTTGCCCTATTAATAATGATAATATTATTTCCTCTTCCTTTAGTACAGGTACACTTACATCAGATAAAGTGGTACTTAAGCCAGATAGAGAAATTGATGGTGCTAAAACACGAACTAACCTAACTTTTGAGGGGTCGGTTGGAGAGGACGTCCAGTTAACCGTTGGCATCTTAGACTCATGTAAGCATTCTGGTGTGATTTTTTAGGAAGGTGCTGATAAAAAATCGACTGGTTCTAATGGCAAGTGTAACAATGTTTCTAAAGGCAGGGGTCTCTCTTTTAGTAAGGATAAGAAATTAATGGGTAATTTTAATGCGTCCCGAGGGAGTGGGAAAATGAATAATGTCTTAAAAGGAAGGAGAAGTCGGTTTAAATTCTCCGGCAACTCTTGAGTCCTCTTAACTGAGTCCATGGAGGCAGTGGTTGATTTTTTGTCTTCTTACGTGTCTGGTGACACTAGTAAAGAAGCACAAGTAATTGTATTTCTAAATTTGGATAGGGTTCTTCTCAGCGGTAATAAAAGTGTTTTTTTTTAATTTTTTTAATCATGAATTTTCTAATATCTTCATGGAATTATCAGGGATGTGCTATTGTTAAATTTTCAAGAGCTTTTTGGGAATATAATATTGATTATAAGCCATACATTGTTAGCTTAATTGAATCAGGAGTAAGTGGGGTCAAAACAAACAACATTATTGCTAAACTAGAATTTCAGTGCTCTTATCGAGTTGATGCAGTCGGTTATTCAGGGGGCATCTGGCTACGCTAGAAGGATTCTATTCATCTTGAGGTGGTTCATAGTCATTCGCAGTTTATTTTAGTTTGTATTTGGTCTGCACCCTCTACTGTTCTAGTTTTTGTCTCTTTCGTTTATGGTAGTCCTTATTGGCAAAAGCGAAAAGATCTCTAGAAGGATTTGAGTATGAAAATGTCATTGGGACCTGTTCCATGGGATGCTATTAGAGATTTTAATGTCATCTTATCTCCTAATGATAAAATCGAGGGTATGTCTAGGGGTAGATGTTGTCTTCAATTTGGTGATTTTGTGGATATGGCTGAGCTTCATGATTTAGGTTTCAGGGCTCCTCTTTTTACTTGGCACAGAGGAGGGCTATTTGAGAGACTGGATCGTGTGTTGGGCAATGTCCACTGGGTTCAAAATTTTCCTAATACCTTGGTTACTCATCTTTCGAAGATTAAGTCAGATCACAAGCCCCTTCTGCTGTTTTTTAGTCCTGAGTTAAAATTGCCTAGAGGAAGACCATTTAGGTTTCTGGTAGGATGGATTGAACATCCAGATCTTGAGTATTTTGTGGGTGCTAACTGGAACTTTAGAGGGAATATGGCTGATGCTTCAGCTGAGTGGGTGCTAACTGGAACTTTAGAGGGAATATGGCTGATGCTTCAGCTGAGTTTACTTCTGATCTTAAGGTTTGGAACAAATCAGTTTATGGTTATATCATATCTCATAAGAAAATTTTGATCTCCAAGTTAGCAGATATCCATCGGCATATGAATTTTAGTGGCTCAAATCATTTAGATCAAATCAAAATAGAGGTGCAGTTAGAGCTAGAAAACGTTCTCCATCATGAAAAAATCCTTTTGAAGTAAAAATCGAGATGCGATTAGCTTAAGCTGGGTGACCGCAATACTAAATTTTATCATGCGTGGACTCTGCAAAGAAGGAAGTCTAGTCACATAACTACTATTTGTGACTCTGGTGGTCATTGGATTTATGACCCGGAGATCATAGAGTCAGAGGCGAATGTTTTCTTTTGTAATCTTTATGGGTAGGATCCTGGGCCTATGAGAAAATTACCAACTAGTAGATGCCCTCGGTTAGACTCTGTTGATGTTAATTTTTTAGGGAAGTTAGTATCGAATGATGAAATCAAGACTGCTCTATTTGACATGGCTCCTCTTAAGGCTCCGGGTAGTGATGGTTTTCATACCTTTTTTTAGAAGTATTGGGACACAGTTGGGGGCATTGTTTACTTTTGGGTAAAAGCGATCTTTAATGGGAGGAACATTACTTCTGATTTGAATAACACTTTGGTGGTCTTCATTCCCAAATTTTCTAACCTGGTGAATTTCGCTAAGTTTCGCACTATAAGTTTGTGTTTTGTCCTCTAGAAATTGATTATGAAAATCATTGCTAACCATTTCAAAAGTGTTTGCCCTAAAATTATTGCACATGAACAGGCGGGCTTTATTGTTGAACAGAATATCACCGATAATATAATAATTGCACAATAGGTGATTCATTTCATGAGGAGTAACAGTAAAAGAAAGTGGATGGCAATCAAGATTGACTTGAAGAAGGCTTATGATTGAGTTAGATGGGATTTTATTAGGGCACCTCTACGGGCAGCAGGTATTCTTGATTACTATGGAAATTTGATTATGTCAGCCATTTCTAGCTCCACGATGCAAGTTTTGTGGAATGGAGCCTCTTTGTCTAAGTTCAGGCTTGCCAGAGGTATTTGTCATAGTTGCCCGCTCTGTCCTTATCTTTTCATGCTTTGTATGGAATTGCTCAGTCACTCTTTTAAGTCGGCCATTTCTAATAATTTGTGGAATCCCATTCGTTTGTCGGGATCGAGGCTGGCTCTATCCTACCTCTTTTTTACTGATGACTTGGTCATCTTCAGTAAAACTGATTTGGAGCGTGGCAGGTTACTTAAGAAGTTACTGGGGATTTCTATAAAATTTTTGGTCACAAGATTAATGCCCACAAAACTAATACTCTTTTCTCTAAAGTGGAGGATTCTATGACAGATGTGATTAGCAATACGTTTGGGTTCCAAAAAGTGCAACACCTAGGTCATTACCTTGGAGTGCTTCTGATAATACTCTATAACGACATATTTTTATGTGCTAATTGCATGTTTATTTTGAGTATGTCCCTACTAATTTGAGCTATTTATGGTCTTTTATCTTTCAGGGACTAATTAGAGGCAAAAGGAAATTTAAAGGCAAAAAGTGTAAAGTTGAAGATACAATGGGCCAACATACGACATAGGGAAAAATGTGGTGCCAAAAATGCAAGTATAGAAGACATAAGGGAAAAAATATAAAAGAAGAGATTTTATAGCACAAGACTCTATTTAATGTTTAATTATATTAGGATAATTATTAAGTATTATTATTTAGATTTAATTTTAGGATTTATTTTTATTTATCTTTAATTATCTTTATTTATTTGTATTTATCTTTTAGAATTTAATTAGGAATAGGCTAGGTTTCTTAGTACTGTAAATAGGGGATGAAGTGACATAAAATTTATCCATCTTTTGCTGTAACACTTTCTCCCCCATAAATTTAGTCTTTTTGTTCTTTTCATATTTCAATAAAAAATTCCCTTTCCATTATTTTTATTTGTTTTTCCCCAAAAATCATGAGCCACTAAATCTATCTAGCCGAAGGTTGTCAAAATTTCCCAAAAAGGTTTCATGAGGCTTAGGATCCGTACTTAGCCTTTTCGATGAATATTCATCGCTTCTCCGATTACGGGGCTGACACTTTTGTCCATGTCCCTTCAAAGGTGATCTTTTCAATGTGTGCAAAGGCAGCCGCCTTGTATGTTTTGGGAAGGTTGCACAGTCGATTCGTTAGCTTACTGCGCCAGAGGTTGGCGAGCCCAAGAGACAAAATGGCGTGGGATTCGCCATTTAGAAGTGATGATCTATCATAAGATAATCCCACAAAAGCGATTGTTGGCTAGAGTCAGGTTCCGCTAAATTGTAAGTCTAAATTCTCGGAGCTAGTGGTTGTAGGCGTTCTCTTCCACTATAACTGGCTTATTCTGTTTGAGAAGGATCACCTAAAAGCCGAGGATTGAACCCAAGGCGGATCGAGACAACCGGAGGCTGGAATCTCTCTATAAGAACACATTTTCCTCAACTTTCTTTATTTCTATTATTTTTAATTTTCAAAATCCCAATCAAAACTTTTAATTCTGTTTTTATTTTATTTTTTCAGATCAAAACTTTTAATTCTATTTTTTTATTTCTTTTCCAGGTACGCAGGTTTTCTTAGGAACGATTCTGACCAGGATTCTGAGGAACAAGCAATTGTGCAAATCCGGTCCCTGAGGATTTGACCCTACTTCTCTTATACTATTATTTTTTATTTTCAATATTTTATAGGCATAGGATATTTTTGGTGCACTTAACGATAGCATCAAATTTTGGCACCGTTGCCGGGGATCGGTAACATACTAATCTTGTTCTTTGTTTCTTATGACCAAATCTGCTCCAGGTACTCTTGTGTTTGATTCGGAAATAGAGAAGACTACGAGAGCCAATCGCAAGGAGACAAAGTTACGGAAAAAGTAGTCAAGAGTGGTTGGGACTCAGAGTAACCCACCACCAGAAATCGAAATCGACGACGAAGTAGAGTCTAGGGTTAACGAAAACCCTACTTAAACATTTGAAAGTGAAAAAGTAGAAGTCGATTCCCCAGAAGAAGTGTTTAATTGTAGGGTTAACGAAAACCTGAATCTAGCACATCAACCAATGGCTCAAATAATTCAGCAACTGGCCGAAGCTTTGGCAGAACAATCGCCATTGTACATTGCATATCCTACTATGGATACTGATTTTGAATTAAAGTCAGGCTTAATCCAGCTAGTGTCAACTTTTCGTGGGTTGTAAAACGAAAATCCCCACAAACATCTAAAGGAGTTCCATATGGTTTGCCTTAGTATGAAACCTCAGGGGGTAACTGAAGATCAAATTAAACTACGTGCTTTCCCTTTTTCCCTAGCAGATTTAGCTAGGGAATGGCTATTTTATTTACCTCCTGGATCTATTACAACTTTGGCTGATCTTTCTCGGTTATTTCTTAACAGGTTTTTCCCAGCATCACGAGCAACAGAGTTAAGAGATAGTTGGAATAAGGCAAAAATAAGCAGAGTCTCTTTACGACTACTAGGAGCGATTTAAGAAATTGTGTGTGAGCTACCCATAACACGGTATAGCGGAACAATCTCTTCTCTAATATTTTTATGAAGGCTTAAAACCCATAGAGATGAACATGGTAGATGCCGCTAGTGAATGAGCGTTGGTCAACATGACTCCCCAACAAGCAAGGGACTTGATATCCACGATGGCTGCAAATACTCAGTAATTTCGAGCCAATCTTGAGCCCCCTAGAAGGGTTCACCAGCTAAGTAATTTGACCTTAGAAGATAAAGTTAATAGACTTGTTAATATTTTGAATTCTCTTGTTGCAGAAAAAACAAAACCAACCTGGCTATGCGGAATCTGTACTACACCTGAACATACAACAGATGCATGCCATTGTCTGTATGATGATACTATGGCTCATTTAGATATTGTGAGAAACTTTCCTAGACCACCACAAAGGCGATATGACCCCTACGTTAATACCTATAACCTAGGATGGAGGGACCATCCTAACTTGAGTTATGGGGCCAACCCACGGTATAATCAGCTATACCAAAATCAATTTCCACAACAACCACGAGATTCAAGTACTTCTCTAGAAACTATGGTCAATAAATTAGCAGCTAATGTCCTTGATTTCCAACAGCAGACTCTTAATTTCCAAAAAGAAATGAAGGCATCTATAAGAGAATTGACCATATCAATTGAGAAATCGAACTCTCAAGGGAAGCTGCCGTCACAAACAGAACCTAATCCAAGACAACACGTAAATACAGTGATGTTGCGAAGTGGAAAGGTACTGGAACCAATTCCTGACAGAAATCTTGGCCAAGATTCTGCCCAAGAAAAGCCCGAAAATGATGAACAAGTCCAAACGAAACCTCTATTGCCTAAAATTCAACCTCCATTTCCAGAAAGGTTATACCAATGTCATAAAGGTAAAAAGGACAATGAGATCCTCGAAACAGTCAGAAATGTCGGGATCAACATACCACTGTTGGATGCCATCAAACAAATTTCGCGATATGCCAAGTTTCTTAAAGAGGTTTGCACCAACAAGCGAAAATTAACAGGTAATAAAAGGGTAAACGTTGGTGAGAATGTATCCGCAGTGTTACAGTGAAAGATGCCAGCGAAATGCAAAGATAGGGGTATGTTCGTAATACCATGCAAAATAGGTCACTTGGGGATAAAAAAGGCTATGTGTGATTTAGGGGCATCCATAAATGTCATGCTTTTTTCTATTTATGAATCACTTAATGCGGGTTTTTTGACGAAAACAAGTGTTATCATATAGTTCATAGACAGGTTTGTTGTGCATCCCGAAAGAGTCTTCGAAGACGTATTAGTGAAAGTTAACGAGCTTATTTTCCCTGCAGATTTTTATGTGATAAAAATGGAAGAGGATAAAGCTCTTGGGTCTTCAGACATCTTGTTGGGGTGACCTTTCCTTAGTACTGCAAATACTAAGATTGACGTGCGTAGCGGAACCCTCACGAAAGAGTTTGACAAAGAGATCATGAAGTTTAATGTTTACAATGCTATTAGTCACCCAAGTGAAATCTTGAACGTAAACCGTGTCGACATGATTGACTCATTAGTAGAAAAAACTTTTGAGTCATCTTATGAAGATAAATCTAAAATGATGTTTGATAATTTTTCTATTAATAAATTATTGGCTCCTATGGATACTAAAATTCTACCTTCTGTTATGCAGGCACCAGATCTGAAATTAAAATCACTTCCCGAGCATCTCAAACACACATTTTTGAAGAATAATGAGACCATTGCCGACTTAAAAAAGATTAGCCCATTGAAAGGCACACATAAGATTTTCTTGGAAGAAAACACAAAACCAAGGCAAAAGGCGCAAAGATGGTTGAATCCGAATATGGTGGATGTGGTAAAAAAGGAGAATTTTCAAGCCCATACGAACAAAAAAATTCAGTTGGAACAGTCCCAATACTAGTTAAGGCGTCAAGCTAGCGACGTTAAACAAGCGCTTGTTGGGAGGCAACTCAATTTTTATTTATTTTTATTATTATTCTTTATTTTTATTATTATTTTATTATTTATTATTTTATTTTTTGGATATTAATAAATTTCTTTTCTTCTATCTAGGTAAACCTGCAAAAAAAAAAACTCATGAATTGGCATACTTTAACAAACAACCCTTATCCTATCCTTATTCCAACCAGGAATATTGCGTCCCTGCCCCATGACTACCTAAAACCTGCCTCCAAACACTCATCCTGCAGCAAACATCCCTCCTATACACCCCCAAACCCTAACAATTTACCCCATTTTCACACAAACCCTTACCAACTGTCGCACCTTCTTCCTCATCCCACCTACTATCGGTTTTTCAAGCGCCATGGTAAGAACCCGCAGCCGAGCCGCCGCTGAACCACCCTTCACCATCAACAACCACTTCTCGGTGCCCCAACACGTCAATTTAGCTGACGAACGCCTTCCCCTCCTTCCTCTCCTCCACGCGACGCCGAACCTTCTCCTCCTTCTAGCTATGCATGAACGACAATGACTATATGGGGAGTTTTCCTAAAACCTTTTTTTCTTACAAATATTTCTTTTCCTTTTTCTTTCATATTGAGGATAATGTGTTTTAAGTAGGGGGAGCTATTCCTCATTATTTCTGTCATTTATCTGCTGCTTTTAGTGTTTTGTTGCTGTTGCTGTTGCCTTATGCTCGTTTCTGCCCATATTTAATTTTTTAGAATATCCTGCCTCTTTTCATGCCCAATATTTTTACCAGGAATTGCCCATTGTTTGACCTACAAGTATGATTTTTGTCTTCTGAGAAAATTATGATTTTGCTATAATTGATTTCATCTCTACTATTTTTATTTATATTTTGTTAAAATAATTATAATTAATAGAGTTAACCCTTTTTTGCTTTTAGTAAATTTGATTAAGTCTAAATGAAAAGAGGACACTTAATACAACTGCATGCTTAAAATATGTTCATGACTATTAAGGTGATTACTGAAACTTATTTTTGACACTTGATTGTTGCTCCTAAGTCCTCCAAAATTAAAATTTCATTTATTAATAATGTTTCCGTGGTTATGAATGCAGTTTAAGACGTGACTAGCTGAGTAACCAGGGTAGGGTGCTTAGGTTGTCATCCTATTTCGAGTCAAAAGGTTGTGTGACATGTTAGGTAAAACTCCGCTAACCGGAATTAATTTTTAAGAATGTGTTGGGCTGAGTAACCGGGGTAAGGTGCTTGGCTATCATTTCTCTTCGCGTCAAAAGGTTCGATATGTTCTTAAGAAAAATAAAAATTAGGAGTATGTTGGGCTGAGTAACCGAGGTGGGGTGCTTGGTTGTCATTTCTCTTCGCGTCAAAAGGTTCAATATATTCTTAAGAAACAATAAATAAATTAAAAAATTAAAAAATAAATAAAAAGAAAGATGTATTAATAAAATATGGGGACAAAAGGTAGAAACAAATAGGGTGTCTTGATAGGTTTGGTATATCATCTAATTTTCATGAAATAATTCAAGTCGATCTTAATTTTTGTGTGTTAATTGGAATACTTTTTCAATTTTACTTAAAGCAAGCTAAGGGTTCTCTTTATTTTTCATATGCATTTTGACTAATTTTTATAAAACTTTGGAATGGTACTTCTTTCATGGCAATTTCTAAACTTCACAGTGGATAGGAACCATACTTGAGGGCAAGCATGGGCTACGTAGGGAGAATTTGATAATACTCTAAAACGACATATTTTTATGTGCTAATTGCATGTTTATTTTGAGTATGACCTTACCAATTTGAGTTATTTATGGTCTTTTATCTTTCAGGGACTAAATTGGACGCAAAAGGAAATTTAAGGGCAAAAAGTGCAAATTTGAAGATACAATGGGCCAACATGCGACATAGGGAAAAATGTGGTGCCAAAAATGTAAGTATGGAAGACATAAGGGCAAAAGTGCAAAAGAAGAGATTTTATAGCACAAAACTCTATTTAATGTTTAATTATATTAGGATAATTATTAAGGATTATTATTTAGGTTTAATTTTAGGATTTATTTTCATTTATCTTTAATTATCTTTATTTATTTGTATTTATCTTTTAGAATTTAATTAGGAATATGCTAGGTTTCTTAGTACTATAAATAGGGGATGAAGTGACACAAATTTCGTCCATCTTTTGCTGTAACACTCTCTCCCCCATAAATTTAGTCTTTTTGTTCTTTTCATATTTCAATAAAAAATTCCCTTTCCATTATTTTTATTTGTTTTTCCCCAAAAATCATGAGCCACTAAATCTATCTAGCCGAAGGTTGTCAAAATTTCCCAAAAAGATTTCATGAGGCTTAGGATCCGTACTTAGCCTTCTCGATGAATATTCATCGCTTCTCCGCATTATGGGGCTGACGCTTCCGTCCATATCCCTTCAAAGGTGATCTTTTTAACGTGTGCAAAGACGACTACTTTGTATGTTTTGGGAAGGTTGCACAGTCGGTTCGTTAGCTTACTGCGTCAGAGGTTGAAGAGCCCAAGAGACAAAATGGCGTGGGAATCACTATTGAGAAGTGATGATCTAGCATAAGATAATCCCACAGAAGCGTTTTTTGGCTAGAGTCAGGTTTCGCTATAACTGGCTTATTCTATTTGAGAAGGATCACCTAAAAGTCGAGGATTGAACCCAAGGCGGATCGAGACAACCGGAGGTTAGAATCTCTCTATAAGAACATCTTTTCCTCAACTTTATTTATTTCTATTATTTTTAATTTTTGAAATCCCAGTCAAAACTTTTAATTCTGTTTTTATTTTATTTTTCCAGATCAAAACTTTTAATTCTATTTTTTTATTTCTTTTCCAGGTACGTAGGTTTTCTTGGGCACGATTCTGACCAGGATTCCTAGGAATAAGCAATTGTGCAAATCCGGTCCCTAAGGATTTGACCCTACTTCTCTTATACTATTATTTTTTATTTTCAATATTTTATAAGAATATGATATTTTTGGTGCTCTCAACGGTCGCATCAGCCTCTCTTTCATAAAAGAGTCACAGATAGTATTATGCACTTTGTGGTTGAAAAGGTGCATCGAAAACTTCAGAGTTGGGATGCTAGACAACTTTCCACAGCTGGTTGGGTTACATTAGCACAGCCAATTCTTTTGTCCATTCCTACTTACTTCATGCAGTCCATGCTAGTACCTAGATCTATTTGTGATGAAATTGAAACTTTGGTTAAAAGGTTTATTTGGGGCTCCTATGATAGTAAAAGGAAGATGTCTTTAGTTGAGTGGGATTCCATCTGCCAACCCAAATAATGCAGTGTTCAATGCTTAAAAGACTATTCCAATAGCGAAACAAACATTGGAGGTATTGATAAAACCAAAAAGCAATTAGTCTTGCTCAAAAGAGCATGAAGAGGTTCACTAAGAAGGGAACTAAAATAGATACCAGCGAGACAAGGAAGAAGGATGTTCAATGTTATGAATGCAAGGGGTTTGATTACTTACAATCAAAATGTTCTAATACTAAGAAAAAAGAGAAGTTACTTTTAGGATAAAAGTTCTAATATAGATAAAAATGTGAGCAACTATGTTGCTTTTACTACCACTATTCAAAACCATGGTCCAACAAATTCTAAAGAAGATTCGTATAATAATGATGTTCCTATTAAATATCTGGAAAATGCTTTTAGCCACATGATAAAGAAAATGAATATATTGTGCTAATTGAATGATTCATTGAAGAACGAAATTATTGGTCTTAAAGGAGAAAAGGAAAAGCTTGAAATCATGGTCCAAGAAAAAGATGATGCTTTAAAATTAACCAAGACTGAGCTAGATGATGCAAAGGTTGTCTTGAAGAAGTTTGAAGGTCAAAGTGAGAAGCTTGATGAAATTTTGGCTTCAAGGAGAATTGAACCAAGCCATAAAGGACTTGGTACATCAATAAAGGTAAGAAACTTATTGCTCCTCTAATTTTTGTTAAAGCTAAAGATGTGAGTTCTTGTTTTCGTCATGAGGTAGAGAATAAAAAATTTAGAAAGATTATATGCTATTATTGTGGGAAAGATGAACATATTAGACCCCACTGTTATAGAATGATGCGAGATTAAAAGAAGTTCAACTCTACAACAAAACCTGTTAGAATAATTAATGAAACAAGAAAACCACAACATAGGCAAATTTGGTTAAGAAAAAATCGAAAACATTTGAGTAATGAAGATTAGTATTTGATTGATGCTCGCATGAAACATGATGTTGTAACTCTTGATGACCACGTTAAAGATTTATCGAGGATTGGAGAAACGTTTTCTAGGTTTCGTGGAAAAGATAACATTTGATCTTATTCATCTAAACAACATGATGGAAGTCGATAAGGATGAATAGAGTAAGGGAGAATAACAATGCTATTTTAGTGATTTTGTCTACTTTGATTTCACTTATGGTTGTACTTTTGGCATCTTTGCTAAAAACTAGGAGGATATGGTAGCCAAAAATAGAATTAAGCATTTCCTTAATACAAGAAATGACAGGTAAATGTTGCTATTTGAGTAGTTTCTTTGTAGTTGTCTGTGTATTATTTTGGATGAATAATAATACTTATGAAAAGAATTTATGTTTTTCAACTTTGCCAATTTATTTAGATTATCAACTATGTATTTAAAATATATAATTTAGTTTACAATAAAAATAAAACATGTGGTTTGAAAATTAATTAATAATAACATATAGAATATATACGGTATCAAAATGAAAAAATTAGATTAGTTTATAAGTAAAATAAAATTTAAACACATAAATGCATCATATTAAGAATATTAAATGTATTACAATTGTTTATCATAGTGTTATCATCAATCTTGAGTTCGTACTGAGTTGACTTATGACACCAACTCAATTAACAATATTATCAAAAGTAGAAATTCTGTCACATACGTACTTAAAACACAGATGTTAGTTTAAAAACTATATACAATAAATAATGAAATGTATGGTTTAAAACTAATTAATAATGACACAAGAAATATGCACATTATTAAAATGAAAAAAATAGATTAAATTAAAATTTAAACGCATAAATACATCATATTAAGAATAGTAAATATGCTACAATTGTTTATCATGGTATTGTTATCAATCTTGAATTAGTGTTGAGTTGACTTATGACACCAATTAATCAACAACATTATCAAAATATATACAATTTATGGAGGTAATAAACTATGCAAAATACAATTTAAATGTAAATATTATGTTAAGATAAATTTTTGATTTAGTGGTAAAGTTAATGTTTTATTGATGTAAATAGCACAAGTTTAAATTTAATCACATATAAATTATTTATTTGTTTTCTAAAAAATAGAAAGATTAAAATATTCTCGGATAATATAATTTATTTTAATTACAAAATGACATTTTCTTAATTTCCCCAATTAAGTTGATGTCTGATTGACTCGTGACATCAACTCAACTAAGGGTTTAAATGATAGTTTCTATAGGTATATGATTGATGGAGGTAATAAAGCATGTATAATAAAATTGAAATGTACAAAATATTATAAGATAAAACATTGGTTGAGAGGTAATATTAAAGTTTTATCCATGCAAATATCATAGGTTCAAATCTTACCATGTATAGATTATTTTTTTAAATAAAAAAGATTAAAGTACCTTCAAATAATATAAATTATTTTTTAAATAAAATAGAGTTTGGGCTTCATGGTAAAATTAATATTTTATTCATGTAAATAACATGAATTCAAACCTCGCCGCATGTAACTTTTTTTATTAAATTTTAAAAAAATTAAAAAGACTAAAGTACCCACAAATAATATAACTTATTTTATTTATGAAATGATATTTTCTTACTTTTTCTAAATGAGTTTGTGCTTAGCCGACTCGTAACATCAACTAAAACAATAACTTAAATTTATGTTTTTATTATATTTACATATATTTCTAATTTTAATTAATATTTAATTAATTTTTAAATAAATATTTAATATTTGATTTGTAGTTAAATAAGCTACTTACCTACTTACCTTTAAATTAAAACTTTAACATAAATCAATATTTCATTCGAACAAAAGGTCTATTTAAATCTCATTCGGTATAAATAGAAATTTTGACTTAAATCTCGACCACCTATTTTCCTTATCCAATTTAATTTTAATTTAGGTAAATTATGTGTGATTACTAATGTTAATTTTACATGTAATAATCATTACAATAAAAATAACAATTTTTTATTTTATAAATATAGGTATTTTTTTAAGTAAAAGTCAATAACTCTAAATATGGATATGAAAAATATTTTTAAAAAAACACTGATATGGGTAGACCTCCCATGTATTGAATCGTTGTTTAGTTTTTAATGAATGTTCTTTTATGAAGAAAAAAAAAAGGAGTAAAAGGGATATTTTAATAGTTTAGCCAAAAATTTATCTATAATAATAAGTTGATTTTTTTTTCTTTGAAAGTGTTATTAGTATAATTAAAGTACGAAGAAATATATATTTAAAAATCACAAGTATCAAATTATTATAGTATAGATTGTCTAAAGAATCACAAAGTAGATACAAACCATTACAACACATCTAGATTAATAATCGGTAGAATTCATACTAAAGCTAATTGTTGGAAAAGCTGTTGTTACTCGTTCCATATCCTGTTATAACGAAATTGTTTCTCTACTTAGGCCTTAAATATGTTTCATTTGTGTTGAGTTCAATCCACATGAATTTAGAATATTTGACAAAACTAGAAGTATGGATCAACTATGGTGCTAATATTGTCAATCAAATTGCTTGAGGTGATTGGATAAGCATGAAAGTCTTATTATTAAAATGATATTTTTTAGAGATAAATATCATATTTATTTAAGAGATTTTTGGAGCAGTTGGAGTACTGATATGTGAAAACTTTTATGTGATAAATATTCGGGATAATTAATGGATAACTTTAGCATTTAAATAATAGTTTAAAGCCTATTAAAACATTGTTGATTGAACATTTGAAGAAGCCTATAAATATGTTGTTTTATGGTGCACATCAAGAGCAAGTTTTTAAGTGTCTTTGTCGACAATTTTATAGTGTTCTTATGGTTATTTTGCAACACTCTTTTAGATGTTATTTGAAGAAGTTCATTGATTGTATTGTGAAATATTTGGGTGAGTAATTTGTGACAATTGGCGTCAATATTGGAGCTGCAATTACTTTTTTTGTGTAAGGACAGATTAGGCTTGAGCTAATAGATGATCCAGACGATTATTGAATAAAATCATTCACCGGGCGAGGCTTTGCAGACGTAAGACCGTTGTGTCTGAACTGCATTAGCAAAGATTGATAGTATTGATTCTTTTCTACTCTTATTTTTTGCGTTGTCTATTTTCATTTTAACTATCGTTACAATGAATGTTAAGCAAAGTTGATTTATCATATCTGCAAACTAATTATTTTTCAATTGGTATTAGAGCATACTTTAAAAATTATTTAAATGTGATCTTTTATTCGGTTTATGACCATGGAATCTATGAAGGAATGTAGTTCGATTACTTGATCCCTGTTGTTACTTAGTTCAGCAAACTATGCTTATTGGAAGGCTCGTATAAGGGCTTTCATTATGTCTGTCAACCAAGCAGTTTGGGAAGCTATTGAAGATTGGTGGACTCGACCCACTATAACTATTGTTGATGGCATCACACGCCCTAAAGAAAGAAACAAATACACTAAAATAAAGGCTTCTCATGGAAATTCACAAACCCTAAATGTCATTTTTAGTAGAGTTGACTCGGAGTAACTTAAAGTCATTTTTGTATGTGAATTTGCTAAGGAGGCATGGACAATCTTGAAAAACCAACATGAAGGAAATGATGTTGTACACATGTCAAAACTTCAAATTTTAACAACTAGGTTTGAAATTTTGAAAATGTTTGAAAATGAAACTATCTCCGAGTTTTATACAAGATTATGAGAGAATTCTAATAAGGCTTTTTATCTTGGTGAGCATTTTTTTAATGATAAATTGGTATACAAAGTATTGAGGTCTCTATTAGAATGGTTCACCGTTAAAGTCACAACAATAAAGGAGGCCAAAGATATTACCACTCTCAAGTTGGATGAGTTAATATGCTCACTCCAAACCTTTGAGTTGAATATAGAGGAAGCAAAACATGAAAAAAATGAATATGCCAAAGAGTAGTATTCAATGTTTAAAAGACTATTCCAATAGCGAAATAGACATTGGAGGACATTGATAAAATCAAAAAGCAATTAGTCTTGCTCAAAAGAGCATGAAGAGGTTCGCTAAGAAGGGAACTAAAGTAGATACTAGCGAGACAAGAAAAAAGGATGTTCAATGTTATGAATGCAAGGGATTTGATTACTTACAATCTGAATGTGCTAATACTAAGAAAAAAGAAAAGTTACTTTTAGGAAGAAAGTTCTAATGCAGATGAAGATGTGAGCAACTATGTTGCTTTTACTACTACTATTCTAAACCATGGTCCAACAGATTCGTATAATAATGATGTTCCTTTTAAATATTTGGAAAATGCTTTCAGCCATATATTAAAGAAAATGAAGATATTGTGCTAATTGAATGATTCGGGATGAAATTATTGGTCTTAAAAGAGAAAAGGAAAAACTTGAAATTATGGTCCAAGAAAAAGATGATGCTTTAAAATTAACCAAGACTGAGCTAGACGATGTAAAGGTTGTCTTGAAGAAGTTTGGAGGCCAAAGTGAGAAGCTTGATTAAATTTTGGCTTTAAGGAGAATTGAACCAAGCCACAGAGGACTTAGTACATCAATAAAGGTAAGAAACTTATCGCTCCTCCAATTTTTGTTAAAGCTAAATATATGAGTTCTTGTTTTCATCATGAGGTAGAGAATAAAAACTTCAGAAAGATTGTATGATATTATTTCGAGAAAGATGGACATATTAGACCCACTGTTATAGAATGATGTGAGATTAAAAGAAGTTCAACTCTACTACAAAACCTGTTAGAATAATTAATGGAACAAGAAAACCACAACATAGGCAAATTTGGGTAAGAAATAATCGAAAACATTTAAGTAATGAAGATTAGCATTTGATTGATGCTCGCATGAAACATGATGTTGTAACTCTTGATGATCACGTTAAAGATTTATTGAGGATTAGAGAAACGTTATCTAGGTGTTTCGTGGAAAAGATGACATTTGATCTTATTCGTCTAAACAACATGATGGAAGTCGATAGGGGATGAATAGAGTAAGGGGGAATAACGATACTATTTTAGTGATTTTGTCTACTTTGATTTCACTTATGGTTGCACTTTTGGCATCTTTGCTAAAAAACTAGGAGGATATGGTAACATCAAATGAAATGTTCTTGGATATGCCTGCTACATTTTGCTTTAACAAAAAGAGAGATGATGACTTTTTTTACTGCATATTTATGACTTTGGTGCATACTTAATTAATTATGTGATGAACAAGCATATTGATAGGGGGAGTGTACGATCAAGCATGGTTCTACCCCTTAAGGGGGACATTCTAATTCCCTTACTATGTGACTTGTTTGGATTGTGGGCTAAGCATTTGATGTAGGATTTTGTTAAAAATACCAATGGAGATATTGTTAGGAAAGTTGTTGTTCGTTCTGTATCTTGTTATAATGAAATTGTTTCTCTACTTGGGCCATCAACTTGGGTTTTCGTTTGTGTTAAGTTCGATCTACTTGGATGTGACATATTTGACAAAACTAGAAGCATGGATCGATTAGGATGCTAAGACTCTCAACCGTATTGCTTGAAGTGATTGAATAACCATGAAAATCTTATTATTAAACTACTATTTTTTAGAGATTAATATCAGATTTATTCAAGACAGTTTTGGAGCAATTAAAAGACTGATATATGAAAATTTTTATGTGATAAATACTCAAAATAATTAGTGGGATAACTTTAGCTTTTAAATAAGAGTTTAAAACCTATCAAAACACTGTTGATTGACCAATTGAAGAGGCCTATTGTTTTATGCCGTACATCAAAGGTAATTTTTGGAGTGTCTTTGCCAACGTCTTTGTTGTGTTCTTTTGGTTATTTTGCAACACTTTTTTATGTATGATATGGAGAGGTTTATTAATTGTATGTGAGATATTTGAGTCAGTGATTTGTGACGATTGGAGTCGGTATTGGGCTACAATTACTTATTTGTGTAAGGGTAGATAACTTAAGCCAATAGATTATCCGAACGATTGAACTGGGTAAGGCTCCGCAGACATAAGACCGTTATCACTTGTGTTAATTCTTTTCAACTTTTTCTTCTACATTATTTGTTTTGTTCTAACTATTATTACAACGAATATTAAGTAAAGTTAATTATCTATAGACTATTTAACTAAACCAAGGTGACATTGGAAAAAAAATTAATTTTTAAAATCCAATGAAGTGCAATATATATATATATACATATATGAGAGAAAACGTGAAAGAAAACTGAGAGCATATGGTTCAAAAATATCATTAGTGGAGTTGAGTGAACAGTGGCGTGCTCCGAAATGTGGGACTTGAGCAATGATTATGCTTTCAGGAGGACCTCTTTCATTCGGAACTTAAATATATTATATATATATAACACACATATTAGCATATCATTTGTCTGCTCATATAAAAATATCATCCTTCAAACATATAACAAAATTTTAGTGCGCATTCGAGTAACATAGTGCGAGTGAGACTGCTTAGGCACATGGCTCAATATTTTCCTCTCTAAACCTGTCGGTGACTGCTGGAAGCAACTCTTTTTGGAGGGGAACAGTAAGTAAATGAAGTGTTTTCCATTGCAAATGCAGATATGGATTAAAATAAAGCTGAAAATAAGGCAGGAATCAAGGCTAGTTTTTCTTGTATAAAACATCATTAGTGTTTACAATAATAATGTTAATGAATTGTTTAACACTAAAGCCCAAAACCTAAAACAAACCATTTCAATATGGGGATCTTGTAAATAAAATACTTTATTAAGTTACAGATCCCTCTCACAACCGTGCAAACCACCCTCAATAAAAATATATATGATGGCACACCTCACCAAACAAAAATGACTTATATGTTACTCAGATTCTTCATTTTTCTTATAGTACTCGTGCCCGACATATATCCAAACATGGACACTTACCCGAGTCCAAGTAACATAGGAAAACACTAAGGAAAAATGAAAAAAAAGGATCCAACACACTTCAGTTTGAACTCTTAATTGTTAGACAAAATCAGACATCCTTCTTCTATGATGACCAAGTTTAACTCTCAAGTTTGGATCAGATGATGTGACCACCTTGCTTCTTGACAAGGAAGTTGTCTTCAAGGAAGATGAGTCATTGCACTTTGGGCTCTCTATGGCTGGACCATTTGTGTCTTTGAACCGGGAATTCTTCACCGAGTGTCGCAAAAGTGATACAAAGCGGTTGTCTGAAAAGCTGAGGGACTGGAAACCTGAGAGCTGCGTTGAACTCCTGGCTCTTGGTCTAAAGGTTCTTGCCCTTGTAACAATATCTTTTTCGGCTGCGCTTTGCCTTTCTCGACTAGCCACGGTAGAGGACATGAACCGAGGGAGAGACCGATGAATGCTTTGTTGAATTGGTTTCTGAGTTACTCTAGGTGTTTCTATGGCATGAGTTTTTGCATCTTCTTCACGGTTTTCAGGATTCTTTTCCGCACTCTCATCAGGTACCCCATAAGCAGTGGAGTAAAGTTTTCGGTTTTCACTTAATAAGAACTCGGCCTTACTTATTTGATTTGCAAGTTTCTGACATTCTTCTTCAACTTCTCTCATGTTCTCTTCAAGCTCAGATATCCGTTTTTCTCTTAGCTTCTTCAAGTCCTACATGATCATACATATATATCAGTAACAATCAAATGAATGTACCATCAGAGAAACTATTTGCAAATCCAATTACAGTACCTCAGGTAGTCCTCTGCTAGAGTCCACTGCTTTTGCCCTCTTTGCAAAGCTCAAAGAACAGATGGTTTCCTCAAGATCTTCTTGACACGGGCTTATGTGAACGAGCATCAAAACTTTCGAACCGACACCTAAACAAAACGGGCTTACAAGTTACAAAAAGTTTTCAACATAACATCACAATATAAAACCTCTGTCCTATGCCAATGCAATGTGTCTAAAGATTGGGAATGAAGGCAATGCATGTGATAATTTACCTAAGGAATCTTTGAGGATTTGAGTTAACTTGCTATTTCTGCAACAAAAAGAAATAAAAAAGCATTAGGAATGAAGGAATATTTCAATATTTTAAGGCATTTAAGTAGTTCTTACAGACATTCCAAGCCTTTTTAATATAAAGGTACAAACATGACCATATTTGAAACCGAGAACTTGCCTGTATGGCACATGGCCCTTTTTCCTTCTTAGAGCAGCAATAACATCGCCTAAAGCAGAAAGGGAAAGATTTATAGCCCTTCCTTCATCAAGGGTTTGTCCAGTTGCTCCGGTTTTGAGTAACCGTTCACTCCCTCCAAGATCAACCATCCATAATTTGCTTATTTTCGGTTTAGCTTCCGGAGTATCCCCACATCGAGAAATGACGATTCTTGTTAAGCTAGATACATACCAAACTAAAACGGATATATTAATTGTTAAACCAAATTAACCCTCGAAGAAAATTAAACATTGAACTCAACTAAGAACCCACCAGTGTGACCTGCTGGACGCCTCGTTCACGTTTGTCCATGATGTCGATCGACCCTGCCTACCCTTCATGTACCACCATCTGGCTTTTGCAAAATCTGGTATTTCAACCTGTGTCAGACCCTCAATTTCTACTGACCCCTTTGGATCTGTTTGAATGTTTAGATTACTGTAGTGGAGTTAGCCAAATCATAGTAAGCTGTCTAACCAACGGCCTGGAAATTTCGATTTGCTAATAGCTAGGATGTTCAGAGAAAAAAGATGATTACCATCTCGACACGGTCTCATTTGCTCGTAATGCCAGCTTTGAAGCTAGTAGATCTCTCAGATTGCCCATGTAAACCTCCAACATGCTCATTGAAAAAGTATAAGAAAATGACTTGTCCGAAGACACTTGCTGGAAAAGCTCTTTTAAAGCTCGAGGAACGATTCCTGGCTGGACCGTCGTGCCATCCTAAACAGTCATTCCAATCCTTCATCAGATTAATCCTCATAAATGCAAGAAAGACACAAGCAAAATTCTCAACTACAGACCATTGTAAATGTCTTCCCAGTACCGGTTTGACCATAGGCAAGAATGGATACATTGTGCCCATCAAGTGCAGATCTGAGGATTGGTTCAACATCAACAAACACATCTTCTACAAGAATTTCAAGCAAGATCAATTGATTAACTCTCTTAATTATGTTACCAAATTTGGGGGAAAACCGAGTAAAATCTGATGCTAACCTTGATTAGCTTCTTGATGGAAAATCTTATCGAATCCAAACTCTTTTCGACTTCCACTTGATGTGACGATAACCCGATCAAGTTCGCTCGAAATAGGTTCCGGGGTTTGTCTCCTGTCTGTCGAAAGGAAAGGCCTAACTCGACAAAACACTCTAATGGTGCCTGCAAATTGACACCATTCCTTAAAACCAAACAGAATAAACACACAAGCTCATGTTCTTAACACAACAACAAGACGATAATTTACCTTTGATGTCTATTATCTTACTCAACGTTTCCCTCCTTTTCTCATCTATTGACCTTAGGATTAACCTCAATTCAGCAATTTCTCCTAAAAAAAAAAAAATTTAAAACAAGCATATGTTAATGAAATCAATACAATAACCTCAATCCTTAATATGAAAAAGCTCAAAATTTTACCCTGTAATTTGTGTATAGACTGCTCAAGCTGGCTCTTTTCATGCTCAGGAACCACGTTGACATCACAGAAAATGGTGGACAGTGATGGAGAATCAGGCAAATCTGGTGGTGGGGGCAATCCATTAAGGGAATCAGGATTTGATCCTACTGGAGATGATGTCGAACACTCTTTAACTTCATTTGAAGGCAAAGTGATTTCCTCTGTTTCACTACTAATCAACATTTTTCTTTTACCAAACAATCCAACCCCCTTTTGCAGTTATAAACCAACACTTTTTTTTGCCTTCAGAACACAGCAACAACCAAATAGATTTTCTGGAAATGAATGATAATAATAACTATAAAAAAGTAAAAGTAAATACTCAAAGGTTCTACTTTTTCTATTTAAGAAACGTCTTAAGTTGGCAAAAGTACAAAAAAGTAATAGAGAAACAGCTTAGATTTTCAATGCCTCAAAAAAAGAAGGAGAAACAACTCAAACCAGCTAAAGATCTATATTTAGGTTGTAGAAGAAATTAAAATTTTAAAAAGAAACCCAGAATCTTTCTTGTCTAAAAACAACCCTAAAAAAGCTAAGTTTGGACTATGGCACAAAATCTGATAAACCCAAAGATCAATAAAGCTTGTAATAATCAAAAGAGAACAACTTTATAGCTATCTTACTGTGTTAAATAAAACCCAAAAACAGGAAGGAAAAAAATGTTGCCCGTAGTAATTATGAAGGCTTGGACTTTCATGCAAGAGAAAGATGAGCTTAAAGTCAACAGTGGGAGAGCTGGAATTTCAAACACAAAGGGAAAATTTTGAGAAATCACAGAAAAAGGAAAAAGGAAATTTTGGTTTTACCATCAGTTAATATAAATGATTGAATAGTGAATAAATCTTTGGAGTCTGATTGTTTAAGTGAAGCTTTTTTAAGCTTGTTTATTGAAAAAAGAACATGTTAAAATATATATATAATGTAAGAATAAGTATTGGTTGGTCCAGATCTAAAGATCAAAACTGTAATTTTATTTATTTAGTTATTGTCATTTCAGGGAGGAGCGTGAGAAGAGGAGGGGCAAAATTGGAATAATAAGTTACATCTCAATTGTTCGACTGAACTGAAAGTGAAGGAACTTGGATTGGATCCCTCCACGGTCAGAGTATGAAGTAATAAAATTTTGATGACACGTAACTATCCATTAATTTAATGATTTTGGATTTTTTTTAAATATATTTTATTGATTCAATTGTCATATTTTATATTTCTTTTATAATAATTATGCAGGTCAAATTTAACGTAAATTTTAAATTTTAAATTATATAATTTATGTAAAAAGACTTTTAACCCTTCTATATTTATTAATATATAATATTTTAAATCAATATAATAAAGATATTAGGTCATTTAATTGTTGAAATATTAAAATATTAATAGTATAAAAATATACAAAAGAGTAAATAATCATTTTAGTTCTAACTCGGTGTAAATAGATTCTCCCTTAAAAATATTATATAAATATATAATAATTTAAAAGTTACAAGTGTAATGTAAATATGGTACAAATGAATACCATCGTATTAAAGTAATAATTACTAAATTATAGCATATTTGCAATGTGGGTGTAAAAAATAGATTTATAAAAATGTGTCTTAAAACTATACGAGACTTTAGATTATTTTATATATATATATATATCATTATTAGTTATATTCGATTAACTTGTGACATTAATTTCATGATATAAATGTTAATGCTAAAACATTAATAATATTAAGCAAAGACGGTACAAAACTAATCCACTATGTGTACATGTTTTTCATCTCTATTTTTGTGACTTCAAATTCTTATTTTTATGATAAAAGCACTTACATTAATTTAAATATGGAAAAATAGTTGAAATTATAAAATCACCCTTCAAATTTATTTAACCTTCACTATATCCATTTACAATTATTTTGAATTTTATATAAGCAATTCAAAATTCAACATAACCTTTTTGGGTAAAATATATAAAACATTTTGAATTGAATTCTGATACGAATGCAATGAACATTTTTATAATAATATATATATTTTAAATACGAACTACTGGAACAAGACACAAACATGTCTGTAACTGTCATTATTTCTTACAACGTGGCCAAATTTGGTTGGACAAAGGTTAAAGATGGGAAGGTATTTTTTTTTTTTGGTTACAAAAAGATGGGGGGAAGTTTTGTAATGCGAGAGATTGAACAATAATTTTTTCTGACGGTTTATACAGAGATCCTAAAAACTTGCCGTTAACGGTAAAGATGTAATAATGGCGGAGTACTACTTTTGGGATTGTTGAAATCATAAAATAATATTTTTTAATTAATTTGAAAACAGTTTTATCAATGAATACTATTATAATAAATGAAACGGTAAGTTTAATGAAAATATGTTTCCATCACTAGCTAAATAAAATATATAAAATAATATTTTTTTTTGTATGAATTAATCTTCTAATTTACTTTTCTTCTCAAAATTCGTTCATAAAAATAGTGAATCATTAAGACTTTTAGGATTTCATCATTATCAAAATCACTTGACTTTGAAATGCAATCGTATGGTCAATTCATCTTTAGCAAACATCAACACAATTTTATTATTATTACTATTCTTATTTTGCAAATTAACGACTACAACTTTATTTTTAAAGGTGAATGTTCGATCGAATCTAGTTAAATTGAGTGAAATTTTTTTTGAGTTAATCGAGTTTACAAGTCTTATTTTATTATCTCAACTTGATTTGTAGTTTTTTTTTAATTGAGTCAAATGAAATGAAATTCGAGTCGAGTCGAGTCGAATCAAATCGAATGAAATTTAATACCATAGAATTTGATTTCAGATTAACTATTCCAAAAATAATATTATTTTAATAGTTTAATATTAAATTTAATTTAATACTTATCTTAATAATATTTTATTAATTTAATATTAAAATTGAATTCAAGAGAAAGTTTTAGAGAAAAAATTCTCTGAAAAGATTATTTCAGAAAATTTTTAGAGATATTTTTTTTATTTATAACTTGACTTAAAAGTTTAGAGAAATTACGAAATTACTCCAATGGTAATTTTTGTGAATTTTTTTTTTATTCAAAGCGAGTCAGACGTGAACTTGAGGATAGCAGAGAAGACTACTCGGTTGAAGCGTTCATCCTAGACAAATAGAAAAGGTACAATTTTGATTAAGTGTTTATTACTTTAGATATCACAACCAAGAACTTATTTTGAAAAAAAAAATTTAAACTTTATTTTCCCTAAATTTATTTTCTGTTGCGTTTTTCAAACCCCTTTTATCCAACATTCAGTACCTCTATTAGCATTTTGATGCTCTCTGGTGTGTTTTGGGAAACCCAAGTATCTGAGTCATATTACTAAAGTTTAACAGGCTATGAAAATATGTATCTGCCGTTAAAATGATGATGCATAAATATTTAAATTTTTGTATTCAAGAATGATCATGTAAATATGTTCTATTATAGTATTAATGTGATGAGTGTTACATGAGGGAGACAGGTGAAGAGTGTTACATAAGGGTTCACACTATGTCATACTATATAACATGGGGTTTGCATACTACGTTGTACCATATAACATAGGGGTTCACATGAATATGTTAGGGCTCGTCTACCATCTACTTAAAGATTCGTGTGCAATTCTCTAAGGGTTCGTATATATATTTTTTCCTCCTAGGGTTCGCTTAATAATTCATGTGGTTTGCATAGTAAATCACACGGGGGTTCATAGGTTTACTTACAAAAGAGGGGCTTGCATGTTTATTCTTTACGTATTTTGAGCCTAATTTCTCAATGATTCAACATAATTAATCATACATAATTATTTTAAATTAGATCCCACACCTAATTTTGAAGATACAAAAATCTGAGTTTGGAAGAGGAGGTTGAAGATCTACTTGAGGGAGAGGGATGGTTTTGAAAACTTGACTCCTTTTTGCATGAAAATTGATTTGAGAAGAAAAGAGCTTGAGGGTGTTTTTCTTGAAATTTTGCTAGGTAAAAATTCTAGGATTTGATTAAAATAAGGAAATAAAATATTTTAGCTGAAAGCATATAAAGGGTTTCAAATTTGGAACCTAAGGTTTTATCACTAAACCAATAATTCATTCTTGCTGATTTCTTAACAAAAATAATTTTTAAGACATAATAAATTCTCATACCTTTTGTTTAAAAAATAAAAATTTAAAATATTGTAAGGGAGTAGTTTGTATTTTGCCTAAAGGATTATTTTGGCTCTTGAATAATTAAAAAAAATGAAGACTTCTCTCTCTGAAAATTTTGGTTCTGAAAAATCCATTGTAGAAGAGCTGGTCCCTAGAAAGGTTAGATTTAGAGATAAGGATGGAGAATCGAACTATGGCATGAAGATTGATTCGTCATCTATCCATCCTATCTCTTGGAAAGATATGCTAGTCGGCTCTGCGGTGGAGGATGATTCTAAAGGCCCGGAAGAGAAGGAAGCCATTGACTTTTTGGAAGGCGACATTCAGAAGACCTTTGTAAATGGCGTGCCTTCTATTACCTTTTCAGACAGGATTCATCAAATTCTCTTCAAGGGTATGGAAAATACTGTGGTTTTAAAATTACTTGGTCGTAACATTGGGTTTTCGATGTTGCAAAATAAGATTTACAGTATGTGGAAACCTTCAGCACCGTTACACATGATGGACATAGAAAACGACTATTTCTTAGTCAAATTTCAGAATAAACTAGATTGCGAAAAGGCTCCCTCTGAAGGGCCGTGGATCATTTTTGGTCAATACTTGACCGTTTAGCCTTGGATGCTGGCCTTCAACCCTGCCCAACCCTACCCAAGCGTTGTCATGGAGTGGATCAGATTCCTTGCTCTTCCTAGCTATTTGTATAATCGTAAAATCGTTACAGAAATTGGGGAGTTGGTCGGGAAAGTGGTCAAACTAGATATGAATACAGACAGTAGGGTACGGGGTCGTTTTTCCAGAATAGCAGTTTATGTCAATCTAGACAAACCATTGGTTTCTCAAATTATGATCAATAGTCAATCGCAGAAGGTAGAGTACGAATCCTTATCTACTATTTGCTTCAATTGCGGGAGATATGGACATGTGGAAAATATTTGTTCCTTTAGAATTGCTGGACCATCGGTTAAGAAGAACAATAAGACGTCGAAAATGATATCGGAGAATTCAAATTCAGTCAGGGAAGAATCGGAGAAGAAAAACGAGAATTTCCGGCTGTGGATGATTGTGGAAAGAAAATCAAGGCGAAAAGTAAGGGATAACGGTTAGAAGGCTGCTGGATTCCATGGGAAAGATAAGAAAGCTTCCCATACTAATGGACTAATTAATAGGAATCTCAATAAAGAAATTACTGATGGAGATTCTATTGCTGTTCGGAGCTCAGAAGGGAAAGAAATCATTATTGGGTTCCAGCATGGACATAAATTTGGGGATAATTATAACGGTCAGCCTAAATTAATGGGAACCAAGACTAACACAGGCAAAAATCTGGAGGTGGGTTCCATTATTGGATCTGGGCCGCTTAATAAAAATAATAATGGGCCAAAACTGAGACCAAGTCTGGTCCAAAGCCACTCTAAGGAGTACTTACAACTTTCAAAAGAAATTAATTCGGGCTTGGACCTTGTTGATTTAACGACCCGCGATCAGATGGAGCAAACCGGCCCGAAAGGAGTGGCCCAGCCAAGCCTCGCTGCTATTGGAAACTGCAGTCGAACCCTAGCAGCGGGAGCTGTAACTAGCGCCTCTATCGTCGGGAATTCCCCTAAAGACGCAGGCGAGTCCTCGACCATTCTTCTTCCTACTGTGATTTCGAAAAGAGATGAACCCAAAGCGGTGGCGGTGGCAGTAGGTCATCTTGATTCAGACAAACATTCAGCGGTAACCTTCTTAGGAAATAAAAGTGAAACCAGCAGGAGCAGTGGTTCTCCCACAAACAGTCCCTTGATCTCGACTCAGAAGGGGTTTCTTGGCTTGGGCAAAAAAGACAAAATAAAGAGAACTAACATTTTCACCAAACAGAACAAATTCCTTCATGGCAACAACACTCGCTTCAAGAACTCCAGTTCTCAAAGGATATCGTTGAAAAAGTCTATGGAGCAGCTAGCGGAAAATATTGCAATATTTTCGCGAGAAAATTTGGATTCTAGGGTTAACACCAAAACTGATAACAATTTTGGGGGTGTTAGTAACCCCGAACAGTAAGGAATTTCTTTGTTTTTTTTTTAATGTTGCTTTTAGGTTTTATTTGGTTTTTTATAATTTTCATGTCTTTTAATTATTTAATGATTTAAACCTTAAAATTTTCTCATGGAATTGTCAAGGGTGAGTGAACAGGAACTTTATTCGAGCTTTTCGGGAATATAAAATCGAGCATAATCTAGATATAGTTTGTTTGGTTGAACCTAGAGTGAACGGTAAAAAAGTTAATGTTATTATTGAGCAGTTGGGCTTTAATTTTTCTCATCGGGTGGAATCTTTTGGCTTTTCAAGTGGTATCTGGGTTGTTTGAAAGGACTCTATTAGAATTCAAATTATTAGAAACCACCCGCAATTTATTTCTCTATGGGTTAAAGGTGTCTTTGCTGGGCGTCCGATCGAGCATGAGTTAAATAACACTTTGCTTGTTCTAATTCCTAAAAAAGAAAGCCCAGAAGATTTCAGCTAGTTTCGGCCCATCAGTTTGTGCTCTGTCCTTTATAAGTTGGTGATGAAAGTGATTGCTAACCGCCTTAAGGAGATTTTTCCTAAACTGATCTCTCAAGAACAAGCTGGGTTTATAGCGGGCTGGAACATTTCAGACAATATTATTCTCGGGCAAGAAGTTATCCATTCTATGCGTTGTAAGTGGATGGGGAGAAATTGGGTGGCTATTAAGTTGGACTTGGAGAAAGCTTACGACAGAGTGAGTTGGGATTATATTCATGATGCTCTGACTGCAGTGGGGTTCCTACCTTTTTACAAAGAGTTATTATGTCAACCATAACATCCTCTTCTATGCAAATTCTTTGGAATGGAGTGCCTACTCGAAAGTTCAAACCGATTGGAATAATTCGTCAAGGATGTCCTTTATCACCTTATCTATATGTCCTTTGCATGGAGGGATTGGGTCATAGCATTCGGGCTAATAGGGATAATGGCAAATGGGAATCAATTCAGTTATCTCGCTCGGGTCCAGAAATCTCGCATTTATTTTTTGCTGACGACTTGGTAATCTTTTACAAAGCGCAACTGAAGCAAGCTAGACTATTGGATTCCATTCTTAAGCAATTTTGTGCAAATTCGGGGAATATAATAAGTGCTAAGAAGAGCAATATCTATTTTTCCAAGGCTATTGAAGGTGGTGTCTATAACCAAATTTTTCAAATGTTCGGATTTCTAAAAGTTCAAAATCTTGAAACTTATTTAGGAGTTCCTCTCCTTCATGAGAGGATTATAAGCAGTACGTTGAGCTTTATTATGGAGAAGGTTAGGCAGAAACTGCAGAATTGGGATGCATAGAAGTTATCTATCGCAGAGAGGATTACTTTGGCTCAGTCAGTACTCTTATCCTTATCTATCGCAGAGAGGATTACTTTGGCTCAGTCAGTACTCTTATCCATCCCTAATTATTTTATGCAATCCTTGATGATCCCGAAAGGTGTCTACTTTGATATTGAAAAGTTTGTTAGACAATTTATTTGGGGGAGCACAGAAGGCAACACCAAAATGTCTTAGTAGGATAGGATTCTATCTGTCAGCCATGAGCTCGGGGTGGCCTAGGCTTTCGACATTTGAGTGATCAAAACACTTCTTTTCTTATGAAAATTGGGTTTAGACTTGCTTCCAACAGTAATGCGCTCTGGGTGCGTGTTCTTCGTTCTAAGTATGGATGGAAAGATCATCTTCCAGACTCTATTAGTAGGAATCAATGCTCACACTTATGGAGGTCTCTTTCTAAAATATGGCCTACACTCCGGGAGAATTTAATTTGGTCTATTGGAGATGGTACTTTAGGTCGCTGTTGGAAAGATCCTTGGATTTCAGGTATGGGTTCTTTAATATAAAAAATTCCATCTTTTTCTAACCTTAACTTGGATTGTTGTGTTAAGGAGTTTGTTAATCCAAATGGAAGTTGGAATTTGGATCTATTCAGTGTCTGGTTATCGGAGGACGTGATTTGTAGGATTACCAGTATCCCTCCTCCTCACCCAGACTCAGGTTAGGATAGGGTGATATGGACTCGGTCTTCTTCCGGAACTTTCTCTGTTTGTAGTGCTTATTGGACTTTAAAAGAAGACACTTGAAATTCTAGTGATGAACATTAGAAGCTTATTTGGAAGCATTCGGGACCACAGAGAGTAAGGGTCCTTCTCTGGTTGGCTTTCAAGAATAGACTCCTTACCAATATAGAGCGTGTAAGAAGAGGAATGGGACACAGTAGTTCTTGTTCCTTGTGCGGCTATGAGTTTGAGGACTTGGCTCATGTTCTTCGTGACTGTCCTTCTACGAAGGATGTGTGGTCTCTTGTGCTTCCACAACATCTTAAACAAAGGTTCTTCTCCACCTCTTTTTCAAATTGGCTTTTACTTAACCTTCGTTTTCATGAAAGAATGAAGGATAGTGGTCTCATTTGGTCATCTTTATTTGGACAAATTGCTTGGCGCATATGGAAGGATAGAAATCTTTTTATTTTTCAGAATATCTCCTGGACAGCTACTGAAGTGATCAAGGTCTCTAGCTGCTGGGCTCGCCAATATAAATCAAATGTTTGCGACAGCAAAAGGAATGATCCCATTTCGAATTCAGTTAACAACTCAGATGATACTTGGATCTTTTTATCCATTGATAGGGCCGTGGACAGAAGTTTAGGGTACGCTGCTATCGCGGGGTGGTCAGAGGTCAAGACAAAAATTGGATAGTGGGATATACTCGCTTCTTAGGAGTCTACTCTTCGTTTGAGGCTGAAGTTTGGAGCATTCTAGATGGGTTCTTATTTTGCTTAACAAAGGCTACAGACGAGTTATTATTCAAACCGATAATCTTGCAGTTGTCCAAAATTTGAGGGATTTGAGTTTAGAAGATTCTAGGATTGTTGTACTCAGAAGGACTCAACGCATCATGAAGGCGGAAGGAAATTGGAAGATTAAGCACATTCCAAGATCTCAAAACTTGGCTACAGATCGTCTAGCTAAACTCAACTTGAGTTGGAAAACAAGCCTTCAAATCCTTAAGGAGGCTCAAGAGGAATTAAGTGTTTTGTTACAAGAAGAAAAAGACAATGGGTGGTTTATGTAGTTGATGTATTTCATTTTTCTCACCAAAAAAAAAAATTAATTTTTATCTCTATTTCTTCTAGTACCATTTTTAATGTGAGAGGTATTAGTACATTATATGTTGCGAATTAGAAGAGATTTTTTTAATAATCTTTAGTAACAATTTACTACTGCGATTAAGAATGAAGGAAATTGTATTAAATTATATTTTTTAATAGTTTTAAATATATATGTTGTGATTTTGTAATTTATTTTTTAAAAAAAAAGAGTAAATTTGGACATCTAATTATTTCCATACTTATAAGGAAGGGGAAAAGATAATTTGAATTTAAGGGTTTATGAAATTTAGTCAATTTTTTTACATGGGAAACAATTTTATTTAAAGATGAAAAATAATTAACCAAATTGATTTAAAGAGTTTGATTAATTTTTTTTTCTTCAATAACTACTATTTTAGTAAAAAATTATGATGATTTCCCTATAATTGTAAAAATTAAAAGCTAAAAAATATGATTGTTTATAATATATATGAAACGTGACACATAAGAATAATTAATTTAAACAAAATCTAGCATGGATTATTGTCATATAAAATTAATTTAATTTCTAATTTGATTTTTTCCCATAATCAATGTTTATGTCAGTTATAGTAGGGATTATTGTCATATTAAACCCTTGATATATGGATGGTTATTCAATGTAATGTTGGGGTCTAGAATTTTTTTTCAAAAAAAAACTATGCTTTGTGTAAAAAAATTAATACTTTTAAAGTTGATATATCAACTAAAATTTTCCCTTTTTATTAGACAGTATCATAATTTCATTTTTCAACATAATATTAAATTTAAAAAAGAATTTAAAAATTCAAATCAAATTTAATGTATTAATCTTACATATATTTAAAGTATTACCCTTGCAACTTTTTTTCAAATTTGTTGGTATATTAAAAGTATTACTTATATTCAAATCAAATTTACTACAGCAATATCTAATATATTTAAATTATTAAACTTGCAAATTTTTAATAATTTAGATTTTTTTCCTATAATCATTTTTTTATATCAAATATAGTCTAATATTTTTTATTATACAAAACGAGTGGAGTATTTTAATTTCTAATCTAATCAATCTTAAGATGTAATTAATAAAATACTTTTTCAAAATTTTTATTCAAAAATTAGTTTATTATTTTCTAGTTATGAATAAGAAAAAAATTGTTCCAAATTTGACGGTATATATTAATAAGTGTTATAAAATAAAAAGACAAAGATTAAAGAATAAAGAAAATAGGAGAACAAAAGAGAGTATATTTTATTGATCAATACGAGTAATTTATAATGTTTCTCCAAAGTCTATATTTATAGGTATAAGAAGTATAAATGAAATAGAGATCAACTTCTAATAACTATTAGAATTTAAAGTATATCAAAACTTATCTAGATCTTGATGGATATCCACTTAATAAGATATCCATAACACTCATCATTGGATGTCCATTGGTAAATAATGTGTCTCATTAAAAACCCTATGGGAAAAAAATTCCTAGTGAAGGGAAAAAAAGTACACATCTGTAATACACATAATATGCCACCTCGTTCAAAATCATACCAGGAAAACTTAATGGGACAAAACTTCGGTTAAGGGAAAAGGAGTACAACGCGTATTTACTTCCCCTCATGAAAACATCACATACTTTCTCATATTCTATATATTTAATCTTGAATACTAGTTTTTCATATTACTATGAATTTTTAATTAACTGGGCACCAATTAAGCAATTGAATCCATTTTAAAATGTCAAACGGTGATGGAATGACATTAAAGTCTACTAACTTATTAATGGTAATTAATTTTTACTTAATTAAAGGTTAATTAAGTAATTATGATTAATTATGTTTTAATTAAAAGTATACAAACTAAAAGTTAAGGATTTTACCTTTATTTTTCTTCATCTTTTTCTCTATTGTCGAAATTTGAAGAAAGAAAAGGGTTTGAAACATTCCAACTTTAGTCCTTCCATTGCTAAAAACGACACAGGATCGTCGAAAGAGAAAAGAAATGCGAGAGTTGATGACGAGTGACGCAAGCTTTCAATTTGTATTTCTATGATTCAAAACCTATTTAATTACAGTATTTACATGTCATTTCACAACATACGTTGTTGAAGTAAGTAATTGATGACTATTGGAACTGATTTGGAGTGTTTAAGATTGATTTCCGAGACAAAGACTAAATTGAATGAAGTACAAAATTTAGAATTTACTTGATATTTGATAATTGGAATGGGGTTGTGTTGAACTATGTTATATAAGTTATTGAATTGTGATGTGTTGGTTAATAGAGTTATTAACAAAAAAATTGTCCTACGAATGTGAAGAATGTTATACTTATAAAGTGTACATGCAAACTGTATTGAAAAACGAGCCTAAAAAGGGAAATTACGACTGAGAAAAACTGTAAGACTCGAAATTACTTATAATGCTATGTATGAATTTGATTAAATGTATATCATAGGAGTTTAGAGTATTTATTCATTGTATGCATTTGCATAATCCTATTATAATTGTCTTGAATTATAGATTTACCACTGAGCGTATTGCTCAGCTTGCGGTTTGTTTTTCCTGTGCGCAAGTATAATAGATTCTTAATAGTTCAAGCAAAGTTCTAGCATCCAAAAACTGATCCCCGAATTAGTAAAGTTTGTATGCTTTTTGTTGTATCTAGAGTGGCATGTACCTAGATGAGTCAAATTTTGATTTGCTTTTAAGTTCATATGACATTTGGAGTTGGTATTTTAAGATGTATATTTGATCAAATGGCTATAATGCTGTATGAATCCTTGCTTATATGCTCTTATATATGAATGGATGCATTGTTGATAGCCTATTAGGGATATGGTATTAATGTGTAAAACTAGCATGAAATGCATAATTAGATAGCTTGAATAATTCTTAGGAACAATATAATTAAGACATTGAAGTGCATAATTGAAGTAGAGAATGGTATATATATATGGATTGCATATGAATTACTAAGATATGATACATATACATGAAATTGCTATATGATTGAGTGTGATGAATGAATGCATGTTTTATATCTTTTGCGACATAATTGATTAGTGCCTTGTCGGTAAGGTAATAAGCTATAAATGTGGTATTTGAATGACAAAATTTTCTTGATGAATTGATATGGTAGATGGTGATATGGAATGGTTAAAGGAAATGATTGATAGATTGAGTTTAATTAAATTGAATTGGCTTGATTTGGTGCCAAAGTGTGGCATGTTGGAATGGGTAGTTAGAATTGGTTAATTGTCATGTTTTAACATGTATATTGATATGTTTTATGCAAGTTTGAGTGTACTTTTAGGCACCATTTGGATAATAAAGTTGTTTTAGCATGAAAAAGGTACCAACATGTGATTTTTTTACCATTTTGGCTAATAGGTATTGGCACTTAGTGCCTTTTTTCAAAATTTTCAAATACCGAACCTCAAAATGTTATTGATACAAAGGTAAGGTATTGCTACCTTGAAAGAAGTATACTTTATGTTTGATATCGATACCTTTGGTTTTAAATCAATTTTTCTGAAACATCGAAGGTTAGATTGGTATTGATAGTTATATAGGGTATCGATACCTAATCTAGAAACTTTGAAAACTTTGCATTTTTGTCCTAACTCATGCTCGGGTCAACAAAAGAGCTTTCGTAAGCTCAATTAAGGCTCAGATTTAATTATGTATCATAATATCTAGGTGTTTATGACATGATTGAATATTGAATGATTTATTTATGATGTACTTGATTTGGAATTTAAAAAAATATTGAAAAAGGTTCCTATTTGCTATTGGATTGACTTTAAAGCATTCATATGCTTGTATAAAACCTGGGAAAGAATGTTCATGATACTTAATGTTGTATTATTGTGTATGCATGATTGATGGTGTGAGAGACTTAAGTTTTTCAAAAAATTTCACATTCTGACACTTAACATCCTATTATTATGAAATTATACGGACTCCTTTTTTTGTAACCATATTTTTTTATACAATGCTTAGAACTTCCAATAACTCATCCCAACCTTTAAATAGTATGATAAATGCACCTCGGCACACTCAAACCCACATTCTCCTACACTAGTAACAATGTCAATGCCAACCGAACTAAACCTCGATCGACAATCATACTTTTTTTTTATTTGATCCTTTATAACGTGAGTATATTACATGATAAGATGATTTTCACCTTTTGAATTATATAAATAAGCTATTTTTGACTTTGATATATTTATTCTTTAGGTTATTACTATATTTAATTAAACTTTTAAGTTTATTTTTATTTTATTGTAGTTCCATTTTAAAATATCACACCACTTATTTAAATTTTAACTCTATTTAGTTTAATTTTGTTTTTAAGTCCTACACACTTTTCATTTCTTCAATTTTTTCTCTAATTTGAAGTCTTAAATTATTTGATTTAATACCTAAGTTCAGTTTTTATTTTTATAATTAGGTCCTTGTGGTTTAGGTCTTAATTTTTACAAGTTCGGTATTTTAATTTATTTTTTTTACAAACTAAACTATTTTTCATATAATTATTATTATTTATTAATATTTTATGTTTTTTTTTAAATGATTCACATATAGCACATATATCATAAAAACTAGACATAATGAAAAATTTAGGCCTCAATATTTCCATCTTTGTCAATTTGACTTTTATTCTTTTTTTGTGCTAAATTTGATCATTAACCTTTCGAAAAAAGTCAAATAATTTTTTTAACGAAAATGCTTACTAAAACATTAATTTTTTAACAACGTTAGCATGGTAACCCGTGTGGCAGTTCACATAAACTTAATGTTGACATAACACTATTTATCTTATATTCCAAATTAATAAATTATTTTAAAATATTCAAAAAATACAAAAAAATTATTAAAAATTAGCATGAAGTACATGTTATTTCCATGTTACCTATCATGTTTAAAATTTTAATATTTTAATTAGTATTTTCATTAAAAAACAATACTTCAACTCTTTTGGAAAGGTCGATGGTCAAGTTCGACACTTTTTAAAAAGTTGAAGGCCCAATTTAGATTAAAAAAAAAGCATAAGGGTCAAATTGACAAAAGATGTAAATGATAAGAGTTAAATTTGTCATTATACCTAAAAACTATAATGTATTGATTCATTTATATTGAATTATAAAGAAATTTGAACCAATGCTAAAATAAATTATTTCAACAATGATTATTTAATTTTAAACATATTATTTTTCAAACATTACAATTTTTAAATATATTTTAAATAAATGATTTAATATATTTTAACAAATAAATATAATAAACTCGTGCATCACACAGGTATGCAAACTAGTATTATGTATAATAAATAGGGCAAACTACACCAAAGGTCACCCTAAAAAAACAACGTTCCTATTTTGATAACTCTAACTCTCTTTTTTTTTTTGTCAATTTAGTCACTACTGTTAGAAAAATTGACCAAAATGGTCACTCAACCGTTAAAACCTTAATGAGTTGCTAATTGGACCTGCAAAAGGAAAAAGGATTCTTTAGTCCCTTTAAAAATTACAAATTTTTAGTTAACATCATTGCTATACCTACGAAGTTTTTAATTTTTTATGCTTAGGCAAAGAAAAATATAGCGATTTACCGTAGCTCCACCCTCTATGATGCTGCCACCGTCTTTGCTCCGTTGTCTTTCACCTGAACAAGAAAATTTTGTCATGGTTTTCGCCCTAAAAAATGTCATTCAATACCTTCCTTTTCCTCCACTGTTGATGTCACTGTTGACTTTGGTTAGAAAATAAATAAATGAGAAAACATGGATAATTATGGTGCATTTGAAAAACTAATGCAACTAAACTATTTATATGAAAAATAAATAAATGGGTAAACATGGATAATTAAGAAATTTACCTTATTGTCAAGATCAGAGGAGGAAACGAAGGAGATAGTGGGGGAGGATGGTGGAGCAAGCATATTAAAGGCTAGACTTAGCATTTTTTATGTTATTTAATGAATTTTTTTATAGACACTTAAGAGATTAGTTTTTTTTTTTGTAATTTTTAAAGGGACTAAAAGAATTTTTTTTCCTTTTCTACAAGTCCAGTCAGCAATCTGTTAATGTTTAACAATTGGGTGACCATTTTGGTTAATTTTTCTAACGGCGGTGACTAAATTGACAAAAAAAATTAAAGTGACTAAAATAAGAACAACACTATTTTAGGGTGATCTCTAGTGTAGTTTACCTTAATATATATAATATATAAATAAATATTTGTAAAAAGGAAAAAAAAATACAAGTATACAACTATAGAAATAAAAATGTGATAATCAAATAAAAACAAAACAAATATATATTTAAATTTTTTAAAGATTTAGGATGCATTTGGACACTATAGAGTAATAAGGTGAAAGTAGTAATTACACCCTCTTGTAATTACTAGGGTAGTAATTATGCCCTCTTATAATTATAGGAATTCTAATTTCCTAGACATGTTTGATTGATACAATGTAATTACCTTGTAATTTCCTATGCTGCTTAGTTGTATAAATTTAAGGTTATACATTAGTCTAAGAAAGTATTCAATAATACAATTACTAATAAAATTAATAAGAAAAAAAATTCAATGCATTTTTATCTAATTACTGTAGCATCAGTATTTGTTGGGTTATTCTCTAAGCATATTTTTTTGTTATCATTGATTACTTATTGATCAATTTTAAATAATTAATAATAAATATTATGTAATTTAGTTAAATTTATTATAAATAATTTATAATATATACTATGTAATTTAGTTAATTATTTAGTAGGTAAAAATGTATAGGAAATTATCTTTTGTCAATAAAAATTCAAATTATGTAAATAAGATCAGTAAAATAACATATATTATATTTGAAAAATATAATATATATTCTAAAATTAAAATACTATTATTATTGTATAAAAATAAATTTTAAAACTTATTTAAAAAAAATAACTTTTAAAACTTAAATCATGTATGGGTATGTTTGGAAAGTCATTGAGTAATTGGATTCTAGTGTAATTGTTTGTAATTACTCATGTAATTACTGTAATTCCACCCTCCTCTTAATAACTGGAAATGGTAATTACGTGCTCCGGTTACACTCAATTTAGTAGGACTCACTAATTATAATGATTTTCCAAACATGACATAATGTGTAATAACAAGTGATTACACTCAAATCCAGTTACCAAGTGACTTTCCAAATGTGGCTTTAGCTTTTTTTAAATAAAGAATAGGAAGTACAAATTGTTTATACGTCAAATCTAATATATATACATATATCATTGCATTCACTCCATAATCAAATAAAAAGGTTGAATTCTATACTTTGCGAAAGTTGTGGATTAAATTTTTATATGTAACATCCCCAATATCTTCCAAGTTGGGAACAATGTTAAATCAAGAGTAAATATGTTAGAATTTGTGAAGGTTATAAAATAGAAATTATCAGTGTTAGTAGAGTGAGAATAGATACCAAAGGTAATTGAAAAGGCTTGTGTATTGTAAGAAATAAATCTAGGGTATTGACTAAATTGTATGAAAGTGGAAAGTATTGAGGAAAATGTGAGAATTTTAAGAAATGAAATTATTATATTGAATTGAAGGAAAAACGTGGGGAGACTAGATGTGAAATTTAACCAAAAGAGAGTATGACTCATGAATGGAATTATAGAGAAAGTTGATGGACTAAATGATCAATTTATAATTTAGATAATTATGACATGTTAATGATTAAGGATTAAATCGGTGTAAAATTATAATTTGAGGTAATATTTTAAAATTTATTATTTTTAATTATTAAATTAATAAATATTTTTTAGAATTATGTAGAAAAGATGATGACATTCAAGCATTCATCTTTTCTCTCTTACATGTCACTTACTCCATGAACAAATCAAATTTTAGATTTTATTCATTTTAGTCATTTTTCATCATTTCTAAGCTTTCCAAACTTAATTTCTCCAATTTTCTCCATGAATATTTGATGAAATCAATTGAGAAGCCCAATAGCTATCTTATTTTCGTGAGAAGTACATCCATAGTTGTCTTGGAGGAGAGAGAAAATAAGAATTAAGGTTTAACTATAAGAGATTAAGGTAAGTGTGATATGTTTTCCATGGATTTCATGTTAGTTCTATTTAAAGAACATAGATATGTTATTTGATAATAATTTTGATAAACAAATCTTGTATGTTTAGATATGGAAATGAAGAAAAAGTGAAGTGATCAACAAGTTGGAGACAAAGGCAAATGGATAACCAAAGAGTATAAGAAGAAGAAAGTTTTTTTAAAACCTTGGTTGTAAGTACATCTAGAATTTTACTTCGATTAAATAGTTTTAATTAGTATCTTTAATTAGATGCATTAATATTTACATGTTTTTAATTACTAACTATTGGGTTATGCATAAATAAGTAATTAATAAGAATGATGGAATTAATGATTTAATTCCATTTACTAAGTATTGTTATGGTGAAATGAAAGAATAACGAGGAAATGACTAAATTGCAAAATGTGCAAAAATGTTATGTGAAATATAACAGTACTCTGATAGTGAAAATGAAATATTATAATATAGTGTGTTATATATGTCAAAGAAATATTATTCTAGTGTATTGATGTAACGATTCGAAATTTACGGTTATCAAAAAGTGTATTTTTCAAGTCTCCGTTTTTATATAACGAATTCAAGTTAGTTGTGTGGTTAATTAGGTTTTGGTTAGGTGAATTTGCCTAAATTAAGAGTAAATAGGTATAAAGACTAGATTGCAAATAGAATAAAAGTTGAATTATAAAATAAAAAAATTTAAGGGACTAAATAAGAAATTAAACTAAATCTTGACAAGCGTATGGTGTTATTAGTCACATGTGTAATACTAATATACATATAATTGTAATTATTATGTATTTACTTATTATTTAAGTAATTGTTATTATAATATAATATAATAATGTAATAATATAATAAACATAAAGAAAATAAAGAAAATAAAAGAAATGAAAAGAACATAGAATTGGGACGAAATAGAGAGGAAAAAGAAGGAAAGAAAAAGAAAGGAATGAAAATTAGGGTTTTGAGATTCAAAGTTTAATTGGTAAGCCAATTTAGCACTTTTCTTGTAATTTTGATATTTTTAGAATCCTAGAACAAAATACTACTTGATTTATGTTGAAATTTTAGAAGTTAGTGGATTTTTAGAAGTTATTCATGCTGAATAAATTGAAGTGTTAGGGATTAAATTGATAGAATTTCAAGTTAGAAGTGAAAAATGGATTGAATTGTAGAATAAATTATAAGTTTTGAGCAATAAGGACTAAACTGTAAAATTTTGAAATTAGAGTTTTATGGTGAAATTAGAGATTTGAAATTAGTTTAAAGTGGAAATTGAATAACATATGGAAATAGTTTTGGGAAGAAATAGAGTTAGTTTTGGTTAGGGACTAAATTAGAATTTATGCAAAAGTTGAATATAAATTGAAATATTCAGTATGAAATTGTGTGTATTGATGATTTTTAAATTGTTTTAATTTCCATAGCTAACGTGCTGGAGACCTCGACTAAGAAAGGAAAAGAGAAAGTTGACGAGGAGTGACTCGGAAAATTACGGTTTGTATTTTTATAATCCAAACTTAATAATTAATTGTTGAATTTATTACTTGATGTGTATGGTAAGTGGACTAAGGTGAGTAATTAATATTGTGATATTGAATTAAATTGAATTAATTTATGAGCATATGTGATTATTTGAATTAGAATGAATATTGTTTGAAATTGAAAAGTGATTTGAAACCCTATTAACTGTATCGCGCTGAGTCGGATATAGTTGGCATGCCATAGAATTGGAAGAGTTTAGGGATACTTCGACCACGAGTCGACGGGACACTGGGTGTCAAAATTATTACTTCGGATAAATTCGATGAGGTACTGGGTACCAATTTACTTCGGCAAAGCTGATGAGACACTAGGTGTCAACTTATTTCTTCATATTATCCGATGAGGCACTGGGTGTCATATTGGTGTGTTTTGGTTGGATTCGTGTATCCGTCCGAGTCCGAGTTGTGTTAATAGGGGTAAATAAATGAATTGGCTATATGAATGATATTGGATGATTTTGAATATGAATTGGAGTAGAATATTGAATTGAAATATGAAATTGAAATGGATGAACCATGGGTTCATGAAATGGTTATTGATATAGTAAGATAGTGTGTGAATCAAAGTGGGGAAAAGCTATTGATGAGAAATGAAAGTGTAGTGCATGAATTGATTTATTGAAAGATTAATGTTTTTGTGTATGATTTAATATGTATGTTTTATTATGTTATTTTAAAAGTATTCGGATTATAGAAATATCACTGAATTTATACTCAGCGTACGGTTTGTTTCCCGTGCACAGGTTAGGTTGAAGTCAAATTGTCGATTCAGCATCCAAAGCCGATCCTGAACTCAAAAACATTGTGAAGTATATTTCTTTTTGGTAATGACATGTACTTAGGATGTTTTATGTTGGTCATTTTGGGAAATGATTGTAAATGATATTATAAATTGATTTTGGTTGAATATATATATATATATATATGAACATATGTATTATGTTAAGGTTATAAAATGGTATGTTTGGGTTAATGAATGAATGAATATAACATAGGCAAATTTTGGTTAAATTTGGCATGATTTTAGAATTGGTCTCTTATGGTAAATGAAGGATTATTTTGTAATATATTTGAAGTGTTTATAAGGTATATTGGTTAATTCATTAGATTGATTATTTTGACATGTTTTAGATGTATATAATTGTATCTTGGATTGGTTGAACGATAGATTTTTGAATTGCTTGTTGTTCAAGATTGCAGGGTTGGTAAACCTGATGTCTAAGGCTCATTATGAGTCCAGATGGCCTGGCACATGGGCGTGTGACTAGACCGTGTGAGACACATGGTTATCACATGGGAGTGTGGTTTGACAGTATGTCCCCTGCAGTTTAAATATTTTCAAAACATAATGCTCAGGTATTACCACACGGGCAGAGACACGGATGTGTATCTCAGCGTGTGAGGAACAAGGCTTAGCACACGGGCATGTGCCCTGGCCGTTTGAAAACTGCACCTAATTTTTGAAAAATAAATTGGTCACACGGTCGAACACACGGGGGTGTAACTTGGCCATGTGATGTAGTTAGAGAGTTACACGAGTTTGGACACTGCTTGAAGCACGGGCATGTCATAGGGTCACACGGGCGTGTCCCTTGGCCACACGGGCGTGTGTGCCCTGTACGTAGGAAAATTTTTTATAATTTGCGAAAAATTCTCAGAGAACCCGAATTAGTTTCGATTTGTTTTTAATTCGTATTTAGGATATCAAAGGCCTATAAAAGGGACAATATGATTAATTTATGATGTGTATACTTATTGAATTGTTTAATATTGTAATCGTTCTGAAAAGTCTGGTAATACTCTGTAACCTTGTTCCGGCAACGGATAAGGGTTAGGGGGTGTTACATTTAGTAATATCAGAGCTTTGCAGGTTGCTAATTCTCGGACTAAATCGAGCTCGAAATTGAGTGTAGATGTAACACCTTCTACCCGTATCGGTTGCCGGAATAGGGTACGAGGCATTACCAGAGTTTACTGAACATTTTCAGATAATTCTGAATCATTTATTATTCATATTCTGAAAATAATCATAACGTCCCTCTATTGGGCCCTTAAAGCCCAAAACATACATTTAAACATTCAATTCAAATTCATGTCACATAAATGTATAATTTAAACAGTCAATAATTCAATTCAAGTTGCACGAACTTACTTCGTTGCTTATTCATATTTATAGTTTTACTAATCCGAATTTTTTTTCTTTTTCACGTTCAAGTCTCATATTTGAGCCGCCCGGATCTTTATAAATAAATTTGATCATCATTTTTATTTATTTCATATTCTAATACATTCAATTAATGCTCTAGGCAAAATTATCATTTTACCCCTAAACTTTAGATTAATGATGATTTCATCTTTAGACTCAGAAAAATAAAGTTCTTATAATTTAATCCTTATTTCGAACCTAATTATTCTTATATATATATTGATAATAGCCCATAAATTCTATAAAATAACAAAATTTTCCACAATCTCAACACTTTTCAATTTAATTCCTAAAACATGTTTTCACCCGATCTTGATCTAAATTAATAATATCATTCAATTTTATAATTTAAATAATAAAACAATTCATTTCCTTCATTGTCATTTTTGACATTTTTACAAAATTGCCCCTACAGTTCTTCTTTTATTCAATTTAGTCCCTGAGTCTAAAACATACAAATTATCCATTTTAAATGTAAACCTATTAAGGGTGGCAACAAACAGCAGTATATATGTTACCCGGATGAAATACTTCTCTCAAATTTTCATCCTTTTTTTTTCTGTTCGTTTGGTTGCAACTCCTAAGTCCTTGAATCTTAAACTTACTTCATACTTCATCTGGAATTATTACCTTGTTGCTCTAGCTTCAACAAGAGCTTCATATTTCATCCGAAATTATTACTTTGTTGCTCTAGCTTCAGCAAGAGCTTCATATTTCATCCGGATAACTTGGTTCTGTTTTTCTTCCTGTGTGAAAAACCCAATAAAACCCTTGCTAGCTGAAAATTCATATGTTTATTTCCCTCATCCTCCTCTCCATTCCACATCCTTAATTTATATAACATGCTACAAGTAACATTATCAATAATTTCACTATTTACTTATATGTATATTCAAAACTGTCCATTTGCGTCACAATCACTAAATTATTTATATCTTGAGCTACAAAACTCGAAATTAAGATCCGCTAATTTTCCCTAAAACTATACTTACGTAAATTCTTACCATAAAATTTTCAGAACTTTTGATTTATCCAATAAGTATAGTTTATTCTTTAAAGCCACCCTTATTCTGTTGTCTAACAGTTCCTACCCTTCTTTACTAAAAATTAATTATCTCATTGTACATGATTCAAGTGATGTTCTTGTTTGTTTTTATTGAAAATAGACTCATTCAGGATTTTTAACATATAACTTTAAGAACCTAATTATTTTTATCTAATTTTTTATGATTTTCCAAAGTCAGAACAAGGGAACCCAAAATCATTCTAACCTTGTCTCACTAAATTTATTATATCTCAACAATTCACAATTCCATTGCTTACACCGTTTCTTCTATAAGAAACTAGACTCAATAAGCTTTAATTCCATATTGTTTTCATCCTCTAATTTGATTTCCACGATTTATGGTAATTTTTCAAAGTTATCCTACTGCTACTGACCAGAACTATTTTAGTGCAAGATGTTTATTTACCATGTTAATAACACTATTATTTTCTTTCTCTACACTATTTCTCATTACTTTCTCTTATTTTATCTTCACTAACATATGAAGAATATAAGACCATATATAAGAAAACTCTACATTAACATTAATTCCATACTTTTTCAATAATATTAATATTAAAAATATATTGAAATCTTGATGTTCTTACCTTGTTTCATTGATTTCAATCATTAACTTGATTTTCTCTCTCCTCCAGCTTCTATTTCTTAAATCTAACTTAATATTCTAGCTCCCCATAGTCTCCTTGTGATCTTTCTCTCTTGATGGCTATGAAAATTCTTTTGATTTCTAGATGAAAATGGTAGATTTTTGGTGAAAGGACCAAATTGTAAAGAAAGCAAAACTTTCTTTCTTTCTCTCTTCTTCTCACGTTGGATTGCATGGGAAAGATGATGAAAATTCTTCATCTTTCCTTCCTTTTATACTTAATAAATAATAATAAAATAATAAAATATCTTATTAAAATATTAATAAAATAATATTTATCTAATTAATAATTATAAAATATCATCAACATCATCATTACTTTCTAGATTTCTCTCTCTTTCAATTGACCATTTTTCCCTTTGTGATCTTTTAAAATTCCATCAATGAATCATCACATAATTTGGTAAAATTACGATTTAGTCCCTCATAATTCTTTTCCTATTCAATTTAGTCCTAATTCATCCATTTTCCTTAGTTTCTAGATCATTCCACCCTTAAAATATTTACACTATTAGTCCTTCAAATTTTTCATATTTACACTTTAGCCCCTCAAATTTTTAGTATTTATTCTTGTGCAACAAAACTTTTCTCACTTTTACAATTTAGTCCTTTCTTGAATATATCATAATATACTTCCCAATGTTAACATAACTCAGAATTTTCCCTTTTTGTCATTTTATTTCCTTATTTTACTATATCAAGGATAGTATCTTACTGTAAAAAATTTTCGGGATATTACAGTAGAGGTACATACCATAATTGCGTCAAATTGAGTCGGGATTTGGATGCTGATATATAGTGTTTGTTTTTGTTTTATAGTTGAACATGTCGGATGATTATAGTAATGATATTGATTAAGAAATGTATACTGGAGATAAAGAGTCTCGTGAATTAGGTGAAATTGAATCGACAACACCGAGTGTAAACCCAGTAAGTAATCAACCACCTAATGTTGAACGGGGTAACGTTAGAGAGAGATGACTCACAGTTACTTAGGGTTATAGTTGATGCCCTTTAACGAGTAGCAGGAACTACATTTGCTACGATATCTGCTCGACGAGCCCCGATTAAAGAACTGCGTAAGTATGATGCAACTGAATTTTTGGGTTTAAAAGGGGTTAATCCTTCTACAACTAAAAATTGGATGGAATCTACAAAAAGAATTCTGCAGCAACTCGAATGTACTCCTTGAGAAATTTTATTGTGTGCTGCATCTTTATTACAAGGGGAAGCTTATGTATGGTGGGAGTCAATAACCCGACATGTACCTGCAGAATAAGTAAACTAAGATTTCTTTCAAAGAGAATTCCAAAAGAAGTATATGGGTGAGTTATACATTGTTGACAAAAAATAAGAGTTCTTGCTGTTAAAACAATGTAAGATGTCAGTAGTTGACTATAAACATGAATTCTCGTGACTCAGTAGATATGTAGCTAAATTTGTGCCAACCGAAGTTGATAGTTGTAAGCAATTTTTGTGGGGTCAACATGATGAATTAAGGGTACAACTGGTATCTCATAGAATCACTGAATTTGTAGATTTGGTTGAGAGAGTAAAGATGGTTGAACAAGTACTAAGTCTTGATAAAAAGCCTGAAAATACTCGTCTGATTGGGAAACATTCTGGAGCTACTAGTTCAAACCTGTAACCCAAAAGATCAAAAGAATCTTGTGGTAGTTGGAGATCGAGTTTCAAATTAAATAGAGGTGATAGAAACCGTGAAAGACAGATGACAGTTTTTACTGGTAGTGTACGAGGTCTATCTCGAGATATTAAAATTCCGGATTGTGAACATTACGGGAAAAAGTATCGGGGTGAATGTTGGAGATTGACTCGAGGCTGTTTCTATTGTGGATCTACAGAGCATTTTGTTAGAGACTTCCCGAAGAATGAAAATGCTAGACCAGTTACTTCATAGAGATCTGTACCTACTTCTAGAGGTCGAGGATCAAGCAGAAGTGGTTCATTTTTCTAGAGGTGATGCTAGAAGAGGAAGTGATGTTGCTACTCAACAATCAGAAGCCAGAGTACCAGCTCGAGCATATGTTGTACGGACCCGTGAAGAGGGTGATGCACATAATGTGGTGAAAGGTATATTTTTATTGCATTCAGAACCTGTTTATGCTTTAATAGGTCCGGGATCTTTACATTCATATGTTAATACAAAATTGGTTGAGTCGGGAAATTTAAAATCTGAAATGTCTAGAGTATCAATAGTGGTGTCTAGTCCATTGGGGCAAACGGTGTTAGTGGATCAAGTATGTCGAAGATGTCCGTTAATGATATAGAATAGAATCTTCTCTGTTTATTTGTTGATAATGTCGTTCGGTAATTTTGATATAATACTAGGAATGGACTGGCTTTCAGAGCAAGAGGTGATTTTAGACTGTTGTAAAAAGAAGTTTATTGTTCAAAATAAAACGAGGATAAGATTGAAGTGAATGAAATTCGAACCAGTAAGTCGACTAGTATTATTTCAGCAATTCAGGCTAATAAACTTCTTCATCAGGGTTGTGTAGCTTTTCTGGCCTATGTTATTAATTCAGATTCTGTTGAAAGTCAATACAGTAAAATCAGGACTGTTTGTGAATTTCCTGATATTTTTCCTGAAGAATTACCGGGATTACCACCAGATCGAGAGGTTGAATTTGTAATTGAAGTTTATCTTGGTACAACTCTAATATCAATACCCCCATACCGTATGTCACCTACAGAGTTAAAAGAATTGAAAGTATAGTTGCAGGATTTACTGGATCAAGGATTTATACGTCTTAGTATTTCACCTTGGGGAGTTCCGGTGCTGTTTGTTAAAAAGAAAGACGATTCAATACGATTTTGTATTGATTATCGGTAATTGAATAAGGTGACGATCAAAAGTCGATACCCGCTACCTCGTATTGATGATTTATTTGATTAGTTGAAAGGAGCTTCTGTCTTTTCAAAAATTGATTTGAGATCAGGTTATTATCAGTTGAAGGTGAAAGAAAGTGATGTACCGAAAACTGCATTTCTTACACGGTATGGTCATTATGAATTTTTAGTTATGCCTTTCGGATTGACAAATGCTCTAGCTGCTTTTATGGATCTTATGAATTGCATTTTTCAACCATATTTGGATAAGTTTGTGGTGGTTTTCATTAATGATATTCTGGTTTATTCAAAGTTTGAATCTGAACATGAACAGCATCTTAAAATTGTTTTGTAAATATTATGGGAAAAACAGTTATACGGCAAACTTAGCAAATGTGAATTTTGGTTATCAGAGGTTGTATTTTTGGGATATGTTGTTTCTGTAGATGGAATTAGAGTTGATCCGAAGAAGATTGAAGCAATAGTTCAGTGAAAAGTACCGAGAAATGTGTCAGAGGTACGTAGTTTTCTGGGATTGGTTGGTTATTGCCGAAGATTTGTAAATGGATTTTCAAATATAGCCTTGCCGATGACAAAGCTATTGCAAAAGAATGTTCCATTTGTTTAGGATGCTCAATGCCAAGAAAATTTTGAAAAGTTGAAGCAAATGATGACTAAGGCATCAGTTTTGACATTGCTAGATTCGGGAAAGGATTTTGTTATTTATAGTGATGCTTCTTTGAATGGTCTTAGGTGTGTTCTGATGCAGGATGGAAAAGTAATTGCCTATGCATCTCGGCAATTAAAACCGCATGAACGCAATTACCTCTGGAACTAGCTACTGTGATTTTTGCTTTAAAGATTTAGAGACACTACTTGTATGGTGAGAAATGCTATATTTATATCGATCATAAAAGTCTCAAGTATCTCTTATCTCAAAAAGAGTTAAATTTGAGACAACTTCAGTAGATAGAACTTTTAAAAGATTATGATTGTGTTATTGATTATCATCCGAGAAAGGTAAATGATGTAATTGATGCATTGAGTAGAAAAGCAGCGATTGACTTATGAGCAATGTTTGCACAAATCAGTATCAGCGATGATAGAATTATGTTGGCCAAATTAAGAATTAAACCAGTGATGTTTGGCCGAATCAAATCAACATAATTAGAAGATAACAAGATAATAAAGAAGAAAAAATGGTTCAGAATGGCATGATAGAGAATTTCAGTATTGATGAGCATGGTTGTTTGAGATTTCATAATCGAATTTGTATTCTAGATGTTTCTAAACTAACAGAGTTGATACTTCGAGAAGCTTATGACAGTCATTTTGATTTGCACCCTAGAGGAACAAAAATGTACCAGAATCTGCGAGAATCATATTGGTGGCCTGGGAATGAAAAGAAACATAGTTGAATATTTGGCTAAATGCTTAACTTGTCAACGAGTTAAGGCAGAGCATCAGGTTCCTACTGGATTACTTTAGCCTATTAATATTCCTGAATGGATATGTGACTGTATTACAATGGATTTTGTAGCGGGGTTACCGATGTCAATAAGTAAGAAAAATACTATTTGGGTGATTGTTGATCGGCTTACAAAATTGGCTCATTTTATAGTAATCAGAACTGATTGGCCACTTCAAAAACTTGCTGAAGTTTATATTCAAGAAATTGTTAGATTGCATGGTATTCCTGTATCAATAATTTCTAATTGGGATCCGCAATTTACATCGAGATTTTAGAGATAGTTGCATGAATTACTTGGTACTCAACTCAGCTTTAGCACAACTTTTCATCCACAGACTGATGGACAATTTGAGCGAGTTATTCAGATTTTGGAAGATATGTTTCGTGCTTGTGTTATTGATTTTGAATCAGGTTGGGAACGTTATTTACCTTTAGTCGAATTTGTATACAATAATAGTTTCCAATCAAGTATTCAAATGGCTCTATATGAGGCTTTATATGGTCGTAGGTGTCGATCACCTGTATGTTGGATGAAACTGAATGAAAGAAAATTAATTGGGTCGGAGTTAATTTAAGAAACAGATGACACGATTAAAAAGATTCAAGATAGATTAAAGGCAGCTTTCGATAGACAGAAATCATATGCAGATTTGAAACGTTGGGATATTGAGTACTCTGTTGGCGATAAGGTATTTCTCAAAGTTTCGCCTTGAAAGAAAATCTTGAGATTTGGTTGAAAGGGAAAATTGAATCCTCGTTTTATTGGGTCATATGAGATTGTAGAAAGAGTTGGGCCAGTTGCCTACCGTTTAGCCTTACCTCCGGAGTTACAGAATGATGTTTTTCATGTTTCGATGCTTAGAAGATATAGATCAAATTCCTCTCATGTTATTACGACAGAAGATATTGAAATCCGACCCAATTTATCATATGAAGAAGAATTAGTTGAGATATTAGCTCAAGAAGTGAAAGAGTTACGTTATAAACGAGTTCTATTAGTGAAAGTATTGTGGCAAAGTTATAGTATTGAGGAAGCAACTTGGGAATTGAAAGAAACAATGAGATCTCAATATCCCCACCTCTTTTCAGGTAAATTTCGAGGATGAAATTTATTAAAGGGGAGAAATGTAACGATTTGAAATTTACGGTTATCGAAAAGTGTATTTTTAGGTCTCCATTTTCGTATAACGAATTCGTAAATATTTATTAAAAATATTTGCGAAGTTAGTTGTGTGGTTAATTAGGTTTTAGTTAGGTGAATTTGTCTAAATTAAGAGTAAATAGGTATAAGGACTAGATTGCAAATAGAATAAAAGTTGAATTATAGAATAGGGAAAATTTAAAGGACTAAATAAGTAAATAAACCAAATCTTGACAAGTGTATGGCATTATTAGTGACATGTGTAATACTAATATACATATACTTGTAATTATTATGTATTTACTTATTATTTAAGTAATTATTATAATATAATATAATATAATATAATAATGTAATAATATAATAAACATAAAGTAAATAAAGAAAATAAAAGAAATGAAAAGAACATAGAATTGGGACGAAACAGAGAGGAAAAAGAAGGAAAGAAAAAGAAAGAAAGGGAAATTAGGGTTTTGAGATTCAAAGTTTAATTGGCAAGTCAATTTAGCCACATTTCTTGTAATTTTGATATTTTTAGAATCCTAGAATGAAATACTACTTGATTTATGTTGAAATTTTAGAAGTTAGTAGATTTTTAGAAGTTATTCATGCATCCTAGAAGTTATTTTAGAACAAAATACTCGATTCAGCATCCAAAGCTAATCCCGAACTCAAAAACGTGGTGAAGTATATTTCTTTTTGGTAATGGCATGTACTGTAATACCCTGAAAATATTTACAGTAAGATATTATCCTTGATATAGTAAAATAAGGAAATAAAGTGAAAAAAAAAAAGGAAATTTTGAGATATGTCAATATTGAGAAGTATATTATGATATATTAATTCAAGAAAGGACTAAATTGTAAAAGTGAGAAAAGTTTTGTTACACAAGAGTAAATACTCAAAATTTGAGGGGTTAAAGTGTAAATATGAAAAATTTGAAGGACCAATAGTGTAAATATTTTAAGAGTGGAATAATCTAGAAACTAAGGAAAATGGATGAATTAGGACCAAATTGAATAGATGAAGAAATTATGAGGACTAAATTGCAATTTTACCAAATTAAATGATGACTTAAGGATGGAATTTTAAAAGATAATGAAGGGCAAAATGGTCAATTGGAAGAGAGAGAAATCTAGAAAGTAATAATGATGCTAGAGATATTTTGATATTTTATAATTATTTAATTAGATAAATATTATTTTATTAATATTTTAATAAGATATTTTATTATTATTTTATTATTATTTTATTAGTATATAAAGAAAGAAAGATGAGAAATTCTCATCCATATTTCCCATGCACTAACGTGAGAGAAAGAGAGGAAGAAAGAAAGTTTTGCTTTCTTTACAATTTGGTCCTTTTTACCAAAAATTCACCATTTTCACCCAAAAATCAAATGAATTTCCATAGCTACCAAGAGAAAAATGTTAAGGAGACCATGGGGAGTTAGAATATCAAGTTGGATTCAAGAAATAGAAGCTGGAGGAGAGAAAAATCAAGTTAAAGATTAGTATCAATAGAACAAGGTAAGTATATAAAGATTTCAATATGTTTTTAAGTTTGTTATTATTGACAAAGCATGGAAATAATGTTATAGTAGAGTTTTCTTACATAAGGTCCTATGTTCATGATACGTTAGTGAAGAGAAAATAAGAAAAAGTGATGAGAAATGGTGTAGAAAAAGAAAATAAGGGTGTTATAACATGGTAATTAATATTTTGTACTAAAACAGTTTTGGACAGCAGCAGTAGTCTAACTTTGAAAAATCATCAAAAATTGTATAAATCTAATTATAGGATGAATAAAATATGAAATTAAATCTTATTAAGTCTAGTTTCTTATAGAAGAAATTATGTAAGCAATGGAATTGTAAATCATGAGATATGATGAATTTTGTGAGACAAGGTCAGAATGATTTCGGGTTCCCCTGTTCTGACTTTGTAAAATCATAAAAATTTGGATAAAAATAATTAGGGGTTTAAATTTATATTTTTAGAATCCTGAATGAGTCTATTTTCAATATAAACAAACGGGAACATCATTTGAATTCTGTACAAGGAGATAATTAATTTTTAGTGAAGAAGGGTCAGAACTGTTAGACAGCAGAACAGGGGTAATTTTAAAGAATAAACTGTACTTATTGGATAAACTAAAAATTCTAAAAATTTTATGGTAAGAAGATATATGAGTCTAGTTTCAGGGAAAATTAGAAGATCTTAATTTTGAGTTCTATAGCTCCAGATATAAATAATTTAGTGACCATGATGCAGATAGACAGCTTGAATATTCATAAAAGTAAATAATAAAAATTATGGATAATGTTACTTACAAGTGTATTATCTACATTAAGGATGTGGAATGGAGACGAGGAGGAGGAAAAGTATGTGTGAATATTCATCTAGCATGGCTAATTTGCATATTCTAGGCTCAAGGACTAAATTGAATAAAAGTAAAATTTTATGGGAAATTTTGTAAAAATGTAAAAAAATGATCAAATTGCATGAAATGGATTATTTTATTATTTAAATTACAAAATTGAATGAAATTATTAATTTAGTTCAAGATCGGGGGAAAACATGTTTTAGGGATTAAATTGAAAAGTGTTGAAAGAATAAATTGAAAAGTGTTGAAATTATAGAAAATTCTGATATTTTATAGAATTCATGGACTGTTATCAATATATATAAGAATAATAGCTGGAAATAAGGATTAAATTGCAAGAATTTTATTTTCCACGACCCTAAGGATGAAATCGTCATTAATTAAGAGTTCGGGGCAAAATGGTAAATTTTGCCTAAAGCATTAATTAAATGCATTAGTATATGAAATGAATGAAAATGATGATCAAATTTATTTATAAAGATCCGAACGACTCAAATATGAGACTCGATCGTGAAAAGAAAAGATATCGGATTAATGAAATTATAAACACAAACAAGCAATGAGGTAAGTTTGTGTAACTTGAATTGTATTTTAAATACTTGAAATATGTGGTTATATGATGAAAATATGATTTGAATATTCAATTCATGATATTTGATGAAATATTGATAATACTCAAAATAAATTGAAAATAAATCTCGGTTGAATGAAAAGGAAAAATTCGATGGATCTCTCGAAAAGGAATTGACGGTAAAAGGATCTAGCCTGACGGGTGATCCTATCTGATATAGCCCTCCCGAAGAATATGTTTAAAATGGATTTAGCCCGGACGGGTAATTCGAATCGAGTCCAATTTAGCTGGATCGTAATTGAGATCCAAGCTCATTAGAGTAATTGTCGTTGCGTGGGATTTAGCTTTGGATGGTAATCCCGACAATACTCTATGAGTTTATATTACTGGTATTTTTAGCTTGGACCGTAATCCCACCAGTATGAGATGAGGTTCGCGGGAGTGTGCTCTCGATATGAAACGTGTAAGACCATGGTTGAAAGATACCATGGCAACTTTGATATGAAACGTGAAAGACCATGGTTGAAAGATACCATGGCAACTTTGATATGAAACGTGAAAGACCATGGTTGAAAGATACCATGGCAACTTTGATATGAAATGTGTAAGACCATGGTTGAAAGATACCATGGCAACCTGATATGAAATGTGTAAGACCATGGTTGAAAGATACCATGGCAACGTGATATGAAATGAACAAGACCATGGTTGAAAGATATCATGGCAACATGACAGAAAATGAGTAAGACCATAGTTGAAAGATACTATGGCATCATGTCAAAGATGAATAAGACCGTGGATGGGAGATGCTATGACATCTGTTGAACAATTGATATCCAGGTAATATGTATCAGATGACGAATGGTTATATGAAATGGTTGTGTGTAATGTTTACAAGAACTGGTCATATGGAAATATATATGTACAAAATAGTTGTATGAAATAATTATGAAGATAGATAAACGAAATAAGTATGAGTACGTGGAATATAAATTATGTTAGGTTTGATATAAGCTATTATCGGAATAAATATACATAAAATATATGGAAATGATGGAGTATGAAATATTAATATAATGAAATGAATCATATATGCTTATGAAGAAACGGTAAGAGCATGATATGTTTCATGACATGTACATATATTATTATCTTTGATATGTTGATACAAGAAAATTATGTAAGTTGAGACTATTATTGAACTCAAGTACGATATGTCGAGAAAATAGTTATATCAATGTTGAATTTATATGAGATATGTGCAAGTACACTAACAATATTACTGTTTGATGCTTATACAAGTACTAATCTGTTGATTGAATGGTAATATATTTATTTACATGATGCATTGAATCGGTGAGCATTTAAATTTTTTTTTAAGTAATCTGCAAATGGTAGTAATGCTCCGAAACCCTGTTCTGGCAACGGATACGGGTTAGGGGTGTTACATGTACCTAGGATGTTTTATGTTGGTCATTTTGGGAAATGATTGTAAATGATATTATAAATTGATTTTGATTGGATATATATATATATATATATATGAACATATGTGTTATGTAAAGGTTATAAAATAGTATGTTTGGGTGATAAATGATTGAAAATAACATAGGCAAATTTTGGTTAAATTTGGCATGATTTTAGAATTGGTCTCTTATGGTAAATGATGGATTGTTTTGTAATATATTTGAAGTGTTTATAAGGTATATTGGTTAATTCATTAGATTGATTATTTTAGATGTATATAATTGTATTTTGGATTGGTTGAATGATAGATTTTTGAATTGCTTGTTGTTCAAGATTGCAGGGTTGGTAAACTTGATGTTTAAGGCTCATTTTGAGTCCACATGGCCTGGCACACGGGCGTGTGACTAGATCGTGTGAGACACACGACTATCACATGGGCGTGTGGTTTGGTAGTGTGTCCCTTGCAATTTAAATATTTTCAAAACAGAATGCCTAGGTATTACCACACGGGTAGAGACACGGGCGTGTATCTCAACCGTATGAGGAGCACGGCTTAGCACACGGGCATGTGCCCTAGCCGTGTGAAAATTGCACCTAATTTTCGAAAAATAAATTGGGCACACGGCCTAACACACGGGCGTATGACTTGGCCGTGTGATGTAGTTAGAAAGTTATACGGGTTTGAACATGGCTTGAAGCACAGGCATGTCATAGAGTCACACAGGCGTGTCTCTTGGCCACACTGGCGTGTGTGCCCTGTACCTAGGAAAAATTTTGAAATTTCACGAAAAATTCTCAGAGAACCCGAATTAGTCTCAATTTGTTTTTAATTCGTATTTAGGGTCTCGAAGGTTTATAAAAGGGACAATATGATTAGTTTATGATGTGTATACTTATTGAATTGTTTAATATTGTAATCATTCTGAAAAGTCCGATAATACTCTTTAACCTTGTTCCAGCGACAAATAAGGGTTAGGGGGTGTTACAATTAAATTTTTATAATGAGGGTTAAATTGTAAAGAATTCAAAAGTATGTAAATTGTGTTCTAAAATGTAAAACTAAGTTGATTATGTTATATTTGCCCATGTAGACAATATATGAATTAATAAGATTTAGATGGCATGCCATTAGAAAGTATTTAGCGCGCTCTTCATTCTATTATTGAACTTTGGTGCCACTTTGCTATTATTAAGCACTTTGCTATTATTCTATTCTGATTTTGCACTTCGGTGCAACTCTGTTTTGTTATTACACTTTTATACATCTCTATATTATTTCCGTATATCCTACGTATTCTATTAAGCCTTCATTGGGTCTTTGTTAAATATTAAAAGATAAATTAAAACGATAATCAATATGATAAGATCTTGAGTTATTGAGGAAATGATAATGAATGGAATTATAATGATTAAGTTATAGTATGTAAGTTTTAATGCTATTATGTTTTGAATGTGTTGAATATAATGTTATTGTACTTTGTTACATCTAAAAAGGTAAGTTTAACTCTAGTTGTACTTACTAAGTTTTCACAAGCTTATCGTTTTATTTTTAATGCGTAGGTAAAGACGTGGAGTAAGGATTTGTCGAGGATCAAACTCTTCACATCTCATCACATCTCAAGCGCTTGGAGAAAAGTATGAAATCTCTTTTATTTTGATCTAAGTAAATGACATGTACACAGGTGAAACACTAGAGTAAGTAAGTGAGTGCCTAGATGTTGTAATACTTGAGTTAATTGTGTTTTGGATGAAGTATATATGGTATTATATAGTTCATGAGTTTTGGTTAATGTTTGGACTAATTGAGAACAGTTGAGGTTTTTTTTTTGCCCCCCATTTGGGAGTGGTTCTTCCTTTTTTTATAAGACACGGTTCCCTTAATGTGACATGCTAGATAGGGTATCTAGGTACCATGCATATAACTCAGGACGACACGTACCCTCTTTAGGTTCGACACGTATCCTATACGTGTCTTTCTGATAGGATTCACACCCAAATATCATCATACGTGCTCGTATGTCCCTCGTGAGGTGTGTTCACATGTCTTCCTAGCGAGGGATTGATGTTTCGCCTTACGAGGTGCTAATGTTACACCTCGAAAGGTTGCCATGTTAGTGTCTACCTTGCGAGATTACAAGGGTAACTAGGTCGGATTCCTAGTCACAAGGCCAAGTCCAATTTTGGGTTATGATGTACTTTATAAGAGGAACCAATTTGGTGTGGTTTAAAAATGTTGAAAAGCAAAAATTTCAGGTCCCCCACCTAGGTCTCCGGACATGCGAAATATGTCTCAAGGCATAAATAACTTTGAAGCTAAAAATCTACAATAACTTAGTCATGTATTGAGAAAAAAAGCCCATTTGTCTTGAGACCTATACTCATGTGTCTCGAGACAGAAAAACTTTGAAGCTAAATTTCTATAGTGTCGAATCAATGTCTCAAGACAATTTGGTCTTGGTCTCGAGACATACAGACTCGCAACTGAAATTTTTTTATTTGAATTAAATGAGCCCCGAAATAAACTTTATATGAAATTAATCCTTATTAATAGTCTAATTATGTTCTCAAAAGTGTAATGAGACCTTGAATTCATTAATAAAAGTCCGAACTACAAATATTTGATAATGTAAAAGAGTGTTCCATGATTAATGTAATATTTGTTGCTCGAGTTTACTTGGCTAAATAGTGTTATATTGTACTTTAATTTGATTAATTTTAATCATGTACTTTTTGAATTGGTCACTTTTAGTCCCTATACTTTTTGAAATTTAAAATTTTTATCTTGACCAAAATAGTAGCAGCTAAATATGTTTGGTTAAATTCAATTACTAGTATTGTACAATGTTTATAATTATAAATTTGCTCCATATTCTACAATTGAATCATTCTAAGTCCTTATACTTTTTAAATTATGAAATTTCACTCTTGTCATAAATAATAATCATTAATCTATCAATTGGATTTTTAGTGAGTAATATGTTTGGTGCATCATATTTTGGAAATAATAGAACTTAACTTAATGAATTTAACTAGTATTGTTTGGTGAGGACTGAAATTTTAAAATTTGAAAAGTATAAAAACTAAAAATGACCAAATTAAAGTATAGGGATTAAATCCATAACTTTCACAAAATACATGGACTAATAGTAGAGTTTATCCAATAAAAAAAATATAAAATCTTTGTCAAATTACTAATAAAAGGGTAAACTACACTAGAGTTCACCTTAAAATAGCGTCGCTCTTATTTTGGTCCATTTTATTTTTTTAAAGGGACTAAAAAATAAATTTTCCTTTTTTTTTGCAGGTCCAGTTAGCAATCTCTCAAGGTTTTAACATCGAGTGACCATTTTCGAGGCAATGACTAAATTAAATTTTTTTTTTAAAATGACTAAAATAATAATGATGTTATTTTAAGATAACCTCCGGTGTAGTTTAAAAAAAAGAATTCCAAAGTCTTCACATTATAGTCCCCAACCAATTATTCAAACGACGTCGTGGTCCCGGTTTTTTTTACAAGACCGATGTCTTCCAATTTCTCCCACTCCCCATGTCTTGACTTTCCGGTTTTCACTTTCCTGTTCATCTATTTCCTGAAAAGAGTTTTTTATATGTTTGTTTGTTTAATTTATTATTAATGACCGTTTCTTCCCCCAGTTATCTATATCTTCATTTTCTTCCCTCTTTTCAATATCGAAGAAAATACAAATTAAAACAAAACTTTGGATCAAATTTCTAGGGTTTGATTTCACCGTTCTCTACAACAATTCGTTTCCATCACTGTTCCTTCTTTTTTGGTCACAACTGTCCCGGTAAGTTCAAACCCATTCTCCATTTCATTTCTCCTTTTTTTTTCTTTAATATCTCTGTGATCGTCGACTTCTACCTTTCGGCGATCATATGTTTTGATTTATTGTGTCTTTATTTAGTGGACTTCAAGAGTTGGACTATATTTTTGCGGCAAATGTGTTTGAACATATATTAACTCTTTGTTTTTTTATAAGATTAATTTACTAGTTTTGTAGTTTTGGAGAATTACGATTTGCATTTTCGATTTCATCAATATTTTAGATATTATGTGTTTAATTAAGATGAAAAAGAAATCTAATTTAATTGCAATTTTGCTATTGTAGTCATTGTTGAAGGCCACTATCTTTTTATTGATTTTATTTGAGTGGGAGTTTGGCTTTAATGATAGTTTTGTTCGTTGATTGTATCTGTTTTCCGTAGAATTATGTACAAGGATTTCTTTATATATATATATATATTTAAAATTCTAATTATCTGTTCAAAGTAGATAGGTCTGGTCCATTTTGGCTCTGATGCATACTAGTGGTTCTGTCCTTTTTTAAGTGATATTTGCAGAATGCAGGTTATTTTAACTTAATATTCTGCGGTTGTATTTAAGTGTATAGAAGCACTGAGGTATAGGGGTGGTAAAGCTTTTAATTTTCATTTAACTGGTTATTTAGGGGTCACTGCAATGCACCGAGTGGGCAGTGCGGGGAACAATACCAATTCTAACCGCCCACGGAAAGAAAAAAGGTTGACATATGTACTGAATGATACTGCCGACACAAAGGTGAAGTGGCTTATGTTCTTTTAATTCTTTTTTTACTTTCTTGTTTTCCTCTTTCAAGTGAACAAGACATCTCCCTTGATATATATTTGTCAGTCTTGTGGAATTTGCATGTTCAGATTTCATTAGGATTGAAATTTGCGTATCCGTATTTTTCATTGTAATAACCACATTTTAGATTGTTGTTGTTTCTGCATCTTTTGTTTATTTTTTAACTAAAATAAAAATTCTAGAAGTTTTTTTTATATGTATTCTCACATGGGGGCACTCCAATTGGTGAATGACTCACATAATTATGATTTGAGCATATTTTCATTTTTGGTTGTATCCTTGTGTAGATTTGTAACACCATGCTACATGTTTTATATATTACTTCATTAGGTTCAGTGAGAATGATTGTTATACATTTGCTAAATTGATAAACTTGGCATATTTGAAATCTATCTTGGTTGGCAATTCTTAACTTCCTTCTCCAAGATAATGTTGTGCCAGTTTCATTATTTAACACCTTTTATCCTTAGGACTTATGGTATACTTAACTTAAATGAAAATGATGGCTTGTGTTAATTCATTGTATTATTCACTCATCCTTCATTTATTTAGGACCATGTTCCCAATCAAATTGGATAATTCTGCTAATCCTTTGCTTTGTATTATAAAAATTGTCATTATCTTATATTCTGGTTGAGCCTTTTATAATTTAATTTTGAGTATAGACACTAGGCATTGATATTTCTCTACTTTGATATGTTGTTTTGCAGCATTGTGCAGGCATAAATTGTTTGGCTGTGCTAAAGTCATCACCCTTGGATGGGTGCGACTGTCTTTTCACTGGTAGCCGTGATGGCACACTTAAGAGATGGGCACTTGGTGAAAATGCTGCCACATGCTCTGCTACATTTGAGTCTCATGTTGATTGGGTACCTTCTTACTATCCATGATAATTTACTTTCACAATGAGCATGACCTTCATACTTTAGCCTATATCTTTTGTTGTTATTTTGTGGCTTGGAGGGTGTGGAATTTCACTAGAATGACATATCCCTGATGTGATATCAAATATGAATCATTGCTTAGTAACCAACCAAGCAACCGGCTCTCAAAAAGCAAATCTAGAGCAAGAATTGTCCTTTGCACTTCATTTATATCAATATTTAGTTTGAATGCTTAAAGCCTGTTATCTGTTCTTTTTCCCAGTTTTTGGAATTCACCATCAAAATATCTTCCATATATAATATATTTGATATATCTGTAACTATTTAAGTTATGATTGAGAATTAGGTGATTTTCTTGTTGTGCAGGTAAATGATACTGTTATTGCTGGTGATAGTACACTTGTTTCATGCTCGTCAGACACTACATTGAAGGTTTTTTTGTTAATTAATGTGTTATTAGTGTCTTATTGTCTATGTCGGTTAAGTGTTGACATGTGCTTGTTCTTTGAGAAATAACAGACGTGGAATTGCTTGTCTGAAGGAGCTTGCACCAGGACTTTCCGTCAACACTCTGACTATGTTACATGTCTAGCCGCAGCTGAAAAAAATGTAATTTCTGTGTCAAAATTTTCAGTTGATTTAATTAGCTGCATGTGTGAAATGTTCCTGCTGTGCTAGATTGCAATTTAAGTTTCATGCTTAGTTTGGTAGCATATGCGTCCTATAAGGTATGGTGGTTATTAATATTGAGGTCACTTTCTAATTCAATTTTAGTGTTGTGCATTTTAGACCAATGTGGTTGCCTCTGGGGGTCTTGGAGGGGAGGTTTTCGTGTGGGATATTGAAGCTGCAGTAACTCCAGTCTCTAAATCCAGTGATGTAGTGGAAGATGATTGTTCCAACAGTATGAATGGTTCGGCAAATTTATTACCGATATCAAGTCCGAGAACAATTAGCTCAAGTAACAGCATTAGGACGCACACAACTCAGTGTCATGGATCTGTCCCCATTGCTGTCAAAGGTCACAAAGAATCGGTCTATGCATTGGCAATGAATGATAGTGGCTCCCTTCTTGTCTCTGGTGGAACTGAGAAGGTAGTTTTTGCTTCTTAGTTCATTCAAATTTTCTGATAATAAGTTTTTCTTTTCCCCCACAACATCTTCCTATAGATGATCTTATCATTACCTCTATTGGTCATCTAATCTTTTAACATTTCAATTGCTATTTATATTTCCTGCCTCATTTCCATATAGGTTGTGCGAGTTTGGGATCCAAGAACTGGTTCGAAGAATATGAAATTAAGAGGGCATGCAGATAACATTAGGGCTTTGCTTCTGGATTCTACTGGCAGGCTAGTACAATGAGTTCTGCTCTGTAGTCTTTATTCTAAGTGAAAATTAGTATTATCCTGATGTTAGTTGTAGGTGTTACTGTTATGGAGCTTTATATGCATTATAAGATGCATATTTTTTACCTGATTTTTTTCTCTTGCAACTGCTGCACTCTTCTGTGTCAGGGATAAATAGGTTGGTTAATTGTTGATGAGTTCTTCCCTTGATTGACTGCTACTGAATTCTTTTTCTTTTTCCACTGCTTATTTTATGAGTGAAGTTTTCACAGTCACTGTTTTCTTTCAGATATTGTTTGTCAGGGTCCTCGGATTCTATGATCAGGTACATAATCTGTGCATAGGTTTCGCGGTTGTATTACCAGATGCAATTTTCAACTGTAAAGAATCTAAGACCTTTCCTTTAAATGGTCTTAATTTTATTTTGCAGGCTGTGGGACCTTGGTCAACAACGTTGTGTGCATTCATATGCTGTGCACACAGATTCTGTTTGGGCACTTGCAAGCACCCCAACATTTAGTCATGTTTATAGTGGTGGTAGAGATCTTTCTGTAAGTACACACCATACCAAATCATTTTAACCAGCATCTTTATCAATTTTTCCAAATGTTTTGATGTAGAATTGAACTAGAAATTTATTGCTGATCTAGGACAATTAAGTATAGGAAATTACAAGAATAACTAGGTAGTTTAATTTTTGTATGGGTTGGGCTTGGATGTGATTAATGAAGGATTTTGAAAGTAATCCTGGGCTGTGCTGATACCTTAACAGTACTCATGAATGGTAATCTAAGGTTACAGGTTTAATTTGATAATGAATTTATGCAAGTGAAGTCGAGGTTTGTTGGAAGGGTTTAAGGTTGATTTGAAATTGAAGCCATTGCTAGAGATTAGAGATTAAGGAAGAAGAATAGGTGATCTAGGCTTCATACCTATAATTCCTTAACCTTTGCAACTGGAGAAGGGTTGGGACAACAGTTGCTGAAGTTTTTTGTAAATCTGTTGTCTAACTGAAATAGGTCTTGCTCATTTTCAGAGTTCTGGTAATAATATTATATTCCCACAAAGTTATCAGATCCAAAAGTAGGAAACTTCCTAAAATGACTTGATTCAATCCATTAATAATGAATAGAAACCTATAAACATACAACAAACTTGAGTAAATATGATTCCTAGTGTCAAATTCCTCAATTTTCAGTAGGTTTTTGAAACAAGCATTATATGTTTGGCATATTAAAATTGAAGAAACTTAGAAAATAGATTCTTATTTTTCTGCTAATTAGTTTACACCTATAAAGAGAGGAATTCACACAAACAAGGAAAAAATATCCCTAAAAATCAGTAACTTCCTAAGAATCAGTGGCTGAGATTAGTTTCTATTTACAAGAGATCTCCTAGTAATAAGGTAAGTTTTACTGTCCTTAATTTTAGGAGTTCCAACACTCCCCTCAAGTCGAGTGTGTAGATGTTTATCAAACCCACTTGCCAACAACTTCTTCAAACATGTTTTTGTTCAAACTTTTAGTTAATACGTGCGCAAACTTGTTGTCTAGTAGGTAGGTAGGTGATGCACACTTCTCCCGAGTGTATCTTTTCTCATTATAAAGTGGCGATCTATTTCCACATGTTTGGTGCGATCATGATGCACGTGATTATGTGCTATCTTGATACCGCCTCTGTTGTCACAAAGACATTTTCATAGGCACAGTGTAAGGCACTTTTAGTTCCCCATAAGTCTTTGTATCCAAACTCCTTCGCATATACCATGAGATAGTGCTCGATACTCTGCCTCAGCCACTGCTGCTACAACAGATCGCTTTTTGCTTCTCCACGTCACGAGGTTACCCCAAACATAACTACAATAGCCACTTGTAGGCGTCGCCTATCGTTAACGAACCCCGCCACCGCATCATCGGTGTAGACTTCCACATTCTGGTTTGCGCTTTCTTGAAATGCGAGCCTTTACCAGAGTCCCTTTCGGATATCTTAATATTCGATATGCGGCTTCTGTGTGCTTCTCCTCGGGCATGCATGTACTGGTCGATAACACTTACACTAAAGGCTATGCGGGCCGGGTGTGAGATAGGTAGATGAGTCTTCCTACTAGTCGTTGATATCTCCCCTGTCGATTTCTTCTCCATCCTCATCGATTGCCCAATTTAAGGTTAAATTCCATAGGAGTTTCTACTGGTTTGCGACCCATCAAACCAACTTCCGACAGAGATCAAGAACATATTTCCTTTGGGAGATGGAAATACTGTTTGGGACCTTGCTACCTCCATACCAAGAAAGTATTTAAGATTCCCAAGTCTTTAAGCTCGAACTCATGTACCAAGGAATTCTTTCAACCTCACAATTTCGCTTGAGTCATCTCCTGTTAATATTATATCGTCCACATAAACGATGAGGATGCAGATTTTCCCTTTTCCGAGTGCTTGTAGAACATGGTGTGGTCTCACGCGCCCTGAATGTAATTTCTGCTGGTCATAGCTTTTGCAAATCGGTTGAACCACGCCCGTGGAGATTGTTTCACCCATACAAGGACTTCTTCAACTTACACACTTGGCCCTTGCTTTCTTCAAACCGGGTGGGAAATCCATGTACACTTCCTCACTTAATTCTCCGTTGAGGAAAGCATTTTTACATCCAATTGAGTCAAGTGCCAATCAAGGTTGGCGACAAGAGATAGGAGGACTCGAATGGTGTTTAGCTTGGCAATCGGTGCAAACGTCTCGTCGTAGTCAAGACCATAAGTTTGAGTGAAGCCCTTAGCCACAAGTCGAGCCTTGTATCGGTCAATACAAACCATCGGGTTTAAATTTCGTAGTGAAGATCCATTTGCATCCTCTCGTTTTTTTTTCTTAGGTAGATCCGAGACTTCCCATGTTTCATTATTTTTGAGGGCCTTCATTTCTTCCATCACGACTTGTCTCCACTCGGTTGATTCAAGAGCCTCTTCTATATTTTTGGAGTTTTTACAGAATCAACATTAGTCACAAAAGCTTTGTAAGACTTAGATAAATTTCCATAGGATACAAACCGAGAAATAGGGTGTTGAGTGCGACTCCTTGTGCCCTTTCGAATCGCAATTGGAAGATAGATAGATGGTGACGGAGGTGAGACTTCTGCTTGCAAGCAGTCCTCGGTTGGGATGCAATTGGCACTCTTTAGATCGGTTTGAGGAGAACGATTCCGTCGAGTAAACTCGTATTTCGGGAACTGTTTTTCTTTGTTTTTCCTTGATCGTGGGGTGACTTGGTGGTGGTATTGTTATTGGGAAGGATCGGGCTAATTTCTTGTTGTTTGCCACAGAGGAAACAGTCTCTAAATCTGGGATTACCACAGCACCTTGGTTGTTAGACTTGTTTGTGATAGTAGTTGTAGGATCATGAGGTATAATGAGGAGAGTATTAAGGGTCTCATCTTCATTAAAAGTCTCCCCACAAGATGAGTTGCTGCAAAGTATGGTTCATTTTCAAAAAGGTAACATCCCGAGAGACAAACATTCGCGCGCAAGGTTGGTGAGTAACACTTATAGCCTTTTTGTGTGGGGAATATCCAATGAAGATGCAGGTGTGGGCTCGAGGATCAAGTTTGGATTGATTTGGTTGATGGTTATGGACAAAAACTTTGCAACCGAATATTTTGGCTGGAAGATTAGGAACACGAAATAGAGGAAAGGACTTTAGAAGGGTATTTAGAGGTGTTTGGAAATTGAGGACCTTTGATGGCATTCGGTTTATGAGATAGCAGCGGTGAGGATGCCTCTCCCACAAATATTTTGGAACATTCATGGTGAACATTATGGCTCGAGCTCACAAGCAAGGAGATGACGATTTTTCTCTCGAGATCCCGCTTTTGTGAGGAGTGTCGGGACAAGAGCTTTGGTGTATGATGCCTTGGTCGAGAAAGGTATGGGCTTAGGACAGAGTTAAAGTATTCTCTCCCATTGTCGATTGTGAAGAGTATGTATGGTAGAGTTGAACTGGGTTCGAACCATTGAGTGAAAATTTTGGAATACTTTGGGTGTTTGATTTTTCTTTGAGGAGATAGACCCAACATACCCTAGTGTGATCATCAATGAATGTTATAAACCACCTAGCTCCTCGTAATATTTTTCACTCATACCGCTCCCCATAGGTCACTTTGTGGATTAATGAAAATGGTTGGGACCGGATATATGGTTTTAATGGGTATGGCACACACGGTATGTTTGGATAATTGGCAAATTTCACACTTCAAGGAATTAATACTTTTATTTCAATAACAATGGAAGATGTTTCTTCAAATACAAAAATTTGATGCCCTAACCTACGGTGCCATAACATAATTGTGTCCTCTTTTGAAGTGGATAGAGCCAATCCTCCTTGTGTGCTGTCTTTATTCCAAACATATAGTCCATCATCAACTTTAGCAGTGCCAATCATCCTCCCCGATTTCTGTTCCTGTATCACACAACCAATTGCAGAAAATTCAGCAAGAAGTTTTTCATCCTTAGTAAGTTTACTGATTGAAAGTAAATTGCAAGGACAAGTTTGGGACATGTAGGACTTTATTGAGAAAAAAATTCCTGTTATTTGTACTTCTCCTACTCCAGCCACAGGTGAGTAAGAACCATCAGCTATGCGGATTCGGGACTTGTCATGACAAGGGGTGTAGGTGTGAAACAAAGTGGAGTTACCTGTCATGTGATCGGATGCACCCGAATCGAGTATCCAAGAGGATTGATTATTTGATTCAAAGGCAATATTGAGGGCAGTACCTTGGGTGGCTAGAGATCCATGAGCAGTGGAAGTACCAAGTATCTTATGGAGAGTCTCAAGTTGGGTTTTGGTTAGGCGAACATCGAGAACATCATCTGCAGCAGTGGAGGATAACAGGCGATCTTATTATCCTTCATTTTTTTTTCGGATAGCCATGAAGTTTGAAGCACTTTTCCTTTGTATGACCAACACGGTTGCAATGGTTACACCATGGCCTGGTTGATCCAGAATCATTTCCAGCACGTGGTTTTTGTGGCTGTGGACCTCTGGAGATGAGGGCAGAGGTCTCAGTAGACCGGTTGCCAAGAGTTGTCATATGTTTAGGTTCCTTTGAGTCTCCCATCATGACAAGACGCCTTTTTTCTTCTTTCTAACTTCGCAAATGCTTCACCGATGGTTGGTAGAGGTGATCTCGCCTGATCGCCACGGACCTCATCTAACTCACGATTCAGTCCTGCTAGAAATTCATAAAGACGCGTTCATGTTGAGATGAGTCATGAACTTGGTGTGTTCCAATCCTTCACTCCAATCGCCTCATAGTACATATCCGGTTCCTCGCCACAAAATTTTCAGATTGTTGTAGTAGTGAGTTACTTCGAGTGTCCCTTGTCGGATATCCTTTAACTTAAGCTTGATCTCAAATACTTGGGAGGCGTTTCCAAGATCCGAGTAGTTTTCTTTGACCGCATCCCACATGTCTTTTGCGCTTTGAAAAAGATAAGTGCGGCTTATATGGCCTTCCATCGAATTAATTAGCCAAGCCATTACTATCGAGTTGTTGAGTTCCCAAGTGGCATAAGTCGGGTCACCTGTGGTTGGTTGTGGAATTTCTCCATTGATGTATCCTAATTTGCCACGACCACGAATCACCATAAGGACCGATTGAGACCATTGTAAGAAGTTCTTCCCATTTAGCCGATGATTGGTGATTATAAGGGAGGAATTAAGTTCACCTTGAGTGATTCCTGATTGACATTTTGAGTTATTTGTGAAGTCTCGCCTTGACAGAGTTTCATTAACGTCACCCATTGAAGGAGGACTAAACCGGAGGAATTTTTAGGAAGTGAGATTAGAGACGAATGAGCAGGATCGAATGAATCCTAAAGCTCTTGATACCATGAAGAAACTTAGAAAATAGATTCTTATTTTTCTGCTAATTAGTTTACACCTATAAAGAGAGGAATTCACACAAACAAGGAAAAAACATCCCTAAAAATCAGTAACTTCCTAAGAATCAGTGACTGAGATTAGTTTCTATTTACAAGAGATCTCCTAGTAATAAGGTAAGTTTTCTATCCTTAATTTTAGGAGTTCCAACAAAAATGAAGGAAAATGAGAATGAATTAAAACCCTGCAACTTCAATTCAATTAAACTTAATGTGAAGGCTTGATAATTTCTATTGTAGAGTAAATAAATTTCTGAATGTTTCTAACATCAAATAAAGTCCATATCTCCAATTTTTCTCAGCACGTAATCTTGACAATTCTTAACATATTTGTCTGTTGCTTGCTTCTGATATACCCTTCCTATCTGATAGAAAAGGATCCCATGATCCTGAACTGATCTTACCTGGGATCGCAAATCCCAAGTTTGTCTATGAAGAGCAGATCTAATTGTATTAGTGTCTATAATTGATTTCTTCTGTGTAATACTAATCGATAGGGCCTCATTGGTAAGTGCTTTTAACTCTCAGCTTGTGTTAACTTTTTCTGCATGCATCAGTTATATCTGACAGACTTGGCAACAAGAGAGAGTCTTTTGCTTTGCACCAAGGAACAACCAATTTTGCAGTTGGCATTGCATGATGATAGTATATGGGTTGCAACTACAGATTCTTCAGTTTGTAGGTGGCCTGCTGAGGGACGGACTCCTCAGAATGTCTTCCAAAGAGGTGGTTCATTTTTGGCTGGAAACTTGTCTTTTTCGAGGGCAAGAGTTTCATTAGAAGGGTCTACCCCAGTAAGTATCGTTTGTGTATATATTTATTCATGTATGTACAGTTTTTGCTTACAGAAAATCACCTGATAGATCCTTGTTTTCTCTTTATTAATTTGCATCTTGTATTATTAATACATAAAATCTGCACTGTAACACTTATTTTCTTCATATACTTGAAATGTTCTGAATTTGGTGCTACTCATCAGGTTGTTAATAATTTCTTTCATTTGTTCCTTGCTCATCCAACCCCAAGAAAAATGAAATATTACATTTTCTTTTTATTTATGATATACACTTTGTTATGGATATCTCTTTGAAGTTTGGCTATGTCTGGAAATTGTTTATCTTCTATACCCTTCCCTTCACTGGTGTGCTGTTGTTGTCGGTTATTAATAGGCCCCTGTTTATAAAGAACCAATCTTTACCATTTCTGGAACTCCAGCAATTGTTCAGCATGAAATTTTAAATAACAGAAGGCATGTATTGACAAAGGTAAAATTGGTTGACTTTTATTGGAAGATTTTATTTTGGGATATTGCTTTTCAAGTGTATGGTTTTTATGATTCTTTAACAGGATGCTGCTGGTTCAGTAAAGCTCTGGGAGATAACCAGGGGTGTTGTGATTGAGGATTATGGACAGGTGAACAAGATTCTCTCACACCATTTTTCTTTTTTCCCCCCTTGAGTAGAAGTGGTTTGCACTTTGCTTTTCATGTACTGGTTAACAAATAGACACACTTGTATATTCAGGGTTATGTTTTTTCTGTATCTATTTATCCATTCTCAAATTTCAATGTCCAGGTTTCATTTGACGAGAAAAAGGAACAGCTTTTTGAGATGGTGCGACAACTATTTATTTGAAATTATGTAAGTTTGAATATAATATATCTTGTTTATGAAATTTACTTTGGATCTTTGCTTAATACCATTCTAGGTAAGCATTCCTGCATGGTTCACTGCGGATACCCGGCTTGGATGCTTGTCTGTTCATTTAGACACGCCCCAATGCTTTACTGCAGAGATGTATTCTGTAGATCTGAACATAACTGGCAAGCCTGAGGATGATAAGGTAATAAAACTTTCTTTTTATTGTGGGCATCTAAAGATAGGATTTCTATGAAAAATGTTTAAGGATTCTTTGTGATTATCATATGCATCCAGTTATGACTTGCCTTTGGCAGGTTAATCTAGCTCGTGAAACCCTTAAAGGTCTTTTGGTTCATTGGTTGGCCAAAAGAAGGCAAAGACATGGCTCCCAGGCTTCTGCTAATGGAGATGTTGTATCAGGAAAAGATATGACTGCCAGAAGTTCTGCTCATTCAAGGATTGAGGTAGATGGAAATGCTGAAAATGATTCATTGGTCTATCCTCCTTTCGAGTTTTCTACTGTTTCCCCTCCCTCAATTATTACCGAGGGTTCCCAAGGAGGTCCTTGGAGAAAGAAAATTACTGAATTGGATGCAACCGAGGATGAGAAGGACTTCCCTTCGTGGGTTTTGGATTGTGTATTAAATAATCGGCTACCACCTAAAGAAAACACCAAGTAACTTCTGTGACCTCATTAAGCTTTCCTTCAACTTAGTTAACTTTAGGAAACAAATTTGCATGGAACTTTTCATATTTGAAAGTGCTTATTGGTGAACCCCTTTGTCAATACACTTACTACAAGGGTATGAACGTAATGAACTGCTGTTTAAGTAGAGTAGTTTGCCGTGCCTTTTATTTTGTTGTGCCTTCAGTCCTTAATTCTTTGATATTCATTTCTTGTATCTGTATTTCTCTTTATTTAGAAAAAGACGTACTTCCTTTATGCTGCTTCACTGCATTCAGAACCATGGATAATCATTTATTCTACTTGTCTGGTGTTAATTAGAGTCATTTCATCATTTTTTCCATCTCCTATGATGAAGTTTTTATATTTCATTTTTGCAGGTGCAGCTTCTATCTTCATCCATGTGAAGGTTCAGCTGTTCAGATACTGACACAAGGAAAGTTAAGTGCTCCTCGCATATTGAGAATGCATAAGGTATACATTATAGTACTTGCAAAAGGCAACTTCATTTGCATAACATTTATTTGTACAGGCATATGTTTTTAGTATACATATTTAGAACACTTATGTTAATAGTCTAGCATCTATTTCACAATTTATAGCATGAACTGCTTGAGGGGCAAAGAAGCAAAGTTAGGTTACTGAAAATGTATTTCAAGATACATATGAATTGACAGAACCTTTAACTTTGTTGTTGCAAAACAACATAGGAACAAATTGGAACAAATAATCTTTTGAATTAACTTTTTTTTAAAGTGCCATGCTATTGCTACCTATATTAGAGGGAGATGCCTTTGTGGTTTGTTTGACTTCTTTTCTTCTCAGGATACTAATTCTGGCATGAGATGCTGGTGGGTGGCATATTTAAAGATGATTTATGTAGTATCTTTTTCAAGGACACTAACATTGATATTAATGGGAAGCTGGTTATAAATTTTTTCGTAGATAAATATTTTATTGGTTTTCTTTAAATAAGTACATTGCTCCATTGTTCTGTATCTAGGTTGTTAATTATGTCATAGAAAAGCTGGTGCTTGACAAACCAATTGATAGTTTAAATACCGATGGGACATATGCTGCTGGACTTGGAGGACAACCGCAACAGTCAGCAGGTGGAGAGGGATCTCTTCGGTCTGGATTGAAGCCTTGGCAAAAGCTTCGGCCTTCTATTGAGATTTTATGCAATAATCAGGCAAGTCAATCCTATGTTAAATGTTATTATGCAATTGGTTAAGGGCCTAAGATCTCTTTGTCGAAGCTGTGATTTTTTCATTGTTTTATGGTACTAATATAAATCTTACTATAATATACATAGTAAAATAGTTTTATACCAAGGTGTACAGTTCAAGTTCAATCATTATATGCTGGTCATTTGTACTGCTAATAAATCTAACTTTGCAGTTTTAGACCAAGTGGTTTAGTTCTTGTTCAATCATACTATAATACCTGTCATTTGATGTGCTGCTATTCTTCCAGGTACTGTCTCCGGAGATGAGCTTAGCCACTGTGCGGGCTTACATATGGAAGAGACCTGAGGACTTGGTACTTAATTATAGAATGATTGAAGGCAAGTGATTATTGTTGACTTCTGGGGCCAGGTGAGTGACAACTTATTCATGTTTTAAGTTATCTGCATTTTCTTTTAAAAGAATAACATATATGTGAAGCCATTCAGTGGTGGATCTTGACATTTAGTCTTAAGGGGGCCAATTACAAGATTAAATTGCTCAAAAAGAATTCATTCCCATGAAAAATGTAAATTCATGAGCTCATATATATGTGTGTGTATAATATTATAATATATACTATTTTTGCTATCTTCATTTAATAATTTCTTTCAAGTTTCTTTTAACTAAGATGTATCAAATTTGAACAGATTAGTATATATGTTTATATCATAGAAATTAAAGAGATTATCCATTGGAGATTTAAAACTATACAAAGGTAGGGGATTACCATATAAAACATAAAAAAATTGAAAAACTAGTATGTATATGTTCTAGTAAAAGCTACGAATTTGGAGATGAAAATAGAAGTTAACAAATATAGGGGCGACAAAGAATATGTGACTTTCAATACCCTTAGTTAAAAGTCTTGTAAACAAATAATCGTATTTAGAAGGGTTAGTTGAAGTTCACATTATTGTAAGTTTGTAACTTATAAACTAATTAATTAATTTGTAAAGTTTAAGAATAATGATGGTAAGTAAAATGGAAAAATAAAAAATAAAAATGCAATTTTAACCTCTTTTTTTCCCAATCTGTAGTAGTTCACTACATATAAACATATCTTTGAGGGGGCCAATTTATCTTTATTTAGTATTCAAATACATATAAATATATATTGTAGAGAACTTCAAAAAAATTTGGCAACGAGGTTTTTGCCTCTGAAATTCTTTGGGGAATATATTTTCTTGTGATAAAAGTAGGGAACTTGCATTCCCTTGGATTTGTTCTGTTCCTGAAAGAAAAAAAAGGAGGTTGGTTATCTGTTGGAGAGGATACGTCTGATTATTTTATTTCTTCCCTCAATATTTCTGCCAATTTAGCATTGAATCAGACAGTCAGCTTTTACTTCAAACATATTCGAGTTTTTTTTTTTTTAAATAGTTTGAACTGCATCCTCTTATATTGTTGGGCTTGCAGGTTGGTCCTCCAATGAAAATCTCATGCTTTTTGCCAAGTGTTAGGACATATTTTTCTGAGGTTGCCTATCATGATCAGAAGTGTCTGTGGACGTGGATCCTTGTATATTTGACGACTGGTTTTCAAACCGGGGGCATTCTCTACTCTGTCGAGAGGATGGTGGTTAATGTTAGACGTGCATGCATTTGCCATACATCAGATAAAAGCTGTAGGACGGACATGCAAGTGGCGGAGCAGTTTGGAACTCCGAGTGACAATCAGCCAGAACAACACCAGGTACTTTCTTGGACAAAACGAAATGGTATATGATGTCGAAAGCTGTGTATATTTAAATTGTGGGGGTACAAGACATAGTCATAGAACTGTTGTCATGAAGTTGAATATTTTTGTTTATTATTTCCTGGAAATAAAACAATCAATTTTGCATTGAATTAGTGCTAGAATATCTAGAAAATTTCCTGTCAATGATTTGTTGTGCATGTTGTAGTAGTTTCCCGAGGCAAGAAATGAAATGTTAAGGAATTAATGTAATTTGATTTTGCCGAAGTGGTTTAAGGAGTTGTGTTGTTATTTTGTTATAAATTGAATATGGTGGAAGGCAGAAGTAATAGGTGAGTGAGTTCATTCACCTGTGTAAGCAGATCTAATTTCAAAATCACGAAGGGGGTTTGCAGTAGAAATATGGGATTCTCCTAAGGTCAAATTTGTTTAGTATCAGCATTAAATTTAAATGTCAGTCTTTGTTGGATGTTCAAAGCCGCTTAATATTCGAATTCAATAAATAAACCATATACTTAGGATATAGATATGTATTAAAATATAATATACAAAAAATAATAAAATGCATGAGTTGAAACTAATTAATAATAATACATTAAATTTGTACGATATTAAAATAAAAAATAGATTCAATTTTAAGTAAAATGAGACTTAAACACATGAATACCTCATATTAAGATTATTAGATAAACACAATTATTCATTAAGGTGTTGTCATCAATCCTAAGTTGGTGTTAAGTTAATTTGCGATATTATTTTAATCAATAATATTATTAATATAGAAATCTTATCACATGTATATACGTGTGGAAATCATAAATTCAAAACACAAGTGTGTTTAAAAATATCATGGTTTCAAACTAATTAATAATAACATATGAATATATATGTCATTAAAATTAAAAAAATAGATTAAATTATTTATCGATATCGACACTGACTCAATTAAATACATTATTAATATATATATATGCAACTGATGGAGATAATAAAGTGTACATAATAAAATTAAAATATATAAAAATATTAAAATAAAATTCTAGTTGAGTGGTAAATTAAACATTTTACTAATGTAATTAGTGTGGGTTTTTATTTCAATATATGTATATTTTTATTGGTTTTTTAAAATGAAAAGATTAAAACACCCTCGAATAATATTACTTATTTTAATTACGGAAGAGAATTTTCGTAATTTCTCAATCGAATTGGTATCCAATTGATTCGTAATACCAATTCAGTCAAGAGTTTAAATAATAATATAATTAATGAGAACTAAATTTTTTTTTGCTTTTAAATTAAAATTGATTTTTATAAGCCTAGTAGATGTTGTCAAAAGTATAAGGAAGAAGTGATTAACATCTTTTGTTAACAGCTACATTAGGTTTATGTCGTTTTTTTAATTGGCTTTTTAAGAGTTTTTTTTTAATTAGGAAAATAGGATGTTTTTAGAGAGAGCTGGACGTGCTTTTCTCTAATGGTCATTTTCCCCAACGACCTTTTAAAAACGACCTTTTAAACATTGGCAACGGTAAAATTATTTAAAAGGGCCAATGGTAATATTTTTTCCATAAATATCAGGTCATTTTTCATTATTTTCACTTAAATTCAACTCTCTCTATTCTCTCTAAACTCTCAATTCTCTTAGTTCTCTCAAATTTCTCAATTTTTGTTCAAAATTTTCCTATACACTCTATTTAAAAATACTATAGTTTTATTTAATTATTTCATATACTTATTTCGATTAATTTTTCATGAAAGGTAAGCTCTCTGATTCATTTCGACGACAAGTCTATTTCTACCACTCAAGCGATAATGGTAAGACGAAATTTTAAATTTCGTTATTTTCAATTAAGTTAAATTTAAAGTTTTTTAATTTTTAAAATATTTTATTTTGTCGATATAAATTGGCGAATAATTGTGTTTTGGAGGGGTTCATACATATCTTGTCAAAGAGTCTAGATACCAAAATTCGTGGTTACTTGCAAGACGTGAGATTCTTATATGCCTCTCGTATGCTCAGGGGCTGCAAACTCGATCCTACACTCATTAGCGCGTTGGTGGAAAGATGGAGGCCTAAGACACACTTTTCATCTTCCATGCAGCGATTGTACAATCACACTCGAGACGTAGCTCTACAACTTAGTTTATCGGTGGATGGGCCAGTCATTACGAGGTCAGCAGTCGTTCACAGTAAAGACGACCTTTGTGAGGCATTTTTGGGGAATGTGTCGAACAAGTTTCAAGGTGGCTGGATAGATATGAAGTGGTTGGAAACCAATTTCAAAGATCTTCCTTCAAACGCGTCCGACGTCGTCAAAGAACAAAACGCCCGAACATTCATCCTGGGGTTAATCGGGGGCATTCTAATGCCCGATAAATCTCAAAATTTGTACACATAAGGTTGCTACTACACCTAGTCGACTTCAAAGAATGCAGACAACTAAGTTGGAGATCAGTCGTGTTGGCCACGTTGTATTGGGAGTTTTGTCAGGCAATAGAACCGGATAATATGTCAATTGTGGTTGTCTACTTCTGCTACAGTTATGGGCATGGTAGCGGCTACCATTTCTACGTCCCCGAGTGAACGACCCTTATATGTTCCCATTGGTGACAAGGTAAAAATCATTTGATAAAAATATGTTATTAATATAGTAAATGTTGTTTATTTATTATATGTTTGAATTAACATGTCGCTTCAATAGATGGAACCATGGGACAAGTTACATGAGACTACCGAAGTAGCTCGAAGATATTCGGCCGCTATTAGATCAACGCTCGAAAGTCGAGGTAAGTTACTAATTTTTTCAAACCTATAATAATTACACAAGGATTTGCAATTAAAAATTCTATACATAATAGAATTTACAATTATACACTGCAGTTTGAATGGATGGCATACGTAGATCCGGATATATTAGAATGCGTCCCACCAAAATTTTTAGTCATTCGGAGTATGTGGGACACGAAGGTGCCATTGATAGTGTACGCCACTGTAACACCCCTAATCCGAATCTGTCACCAAAACAAGGTTATAGAGCATTACTAGAATTTACAGATCAAATAACAGACATTTCATATCATTTAGCACTCATATCAGAAACTAATCCAAATCCATCATATTGTCCCTTATGTGAGCCCTCGTGGCCCAAAATACATGTTAGAAATAAGTCAGGATTAAACCCAGGTACTCAGAATTTTTTTAGAAAACATTAAAATTTTTCAAAGGTGCAGGGGTCACACGCCCGTGTGGCCAGACCGTGTATCTCACATGGTCAAGAGACACGCCTGTGTCTTAGGCCATGTGGACATTCGAAATAGGGACATACGGGCGTGTCCCAGCTCATGTCCAAACTTATGAGCTCTTTGACTTGGGTTACACGGTCAAGCCACACGCCCATGTGCTAGGCCATATGAGCATACTGACTTGCATTAATAAGATGCGGGGGTCACACAGCCAAGCTACACGCCCGTGTGCTAGGCTGTGTGAGCATTTTGTTTTGCACTAATTAAAAGATACAGGGAACACATGACTGTATCACCTGGCCGTGTGTCACACATGGCTGAGACACACGCCCGTGTCTCTGCCTATGAGGACGAAAATAAGTCATTTTCCAAGCCACATTTCTCACCCAACTTGTCATCAACCTAACTCAACATTTTTACCCAACAACAAGTCATAACAAGGCATTCAAATCAAGCCAAAATCAATACTTAAACATGAAATATTACCACATATATCCAATTATCCAAACTTACCAAATTAACCAAATTCACATATATGCATATTTTATCAAATGTACTAATTCAAACAAACCTTTAATATACCTAATATTTATCCATTATTCAACCATTACTAACACACATCAAAATATATATCCAATACAAGTGATTTAAATGACTAGTTCCAACAAAACAATTATATGCCAACATTGGCCAAATTAACCTATACATGCCATTATAACCAAAATTGATTTACTATATATACCGAAATGGGCGGATGGATAGTGTGAAGTTGGTCCGACCATCTTCCAACGAAAATGAGCTTCTGAATTACTATAAAACAAAGAAAATAAAACAGAGTAAACATTTAATTCTTAATAAGTTTGTATAACATGGAATCTAACTTACCATTATTTAATATATAAGGTAAGCATACAAAAAAATATCCAAATCAACTTGGCCAAAAGTATAAACACATATCCTTATCATGTTAGCCATGTAAACACATATAATAGCCCATGAACATGGATGAACATAGTTACCAAACAATTTCCATACATATATCATCCATCTCATATTTCAATATATCATGTATTATCATTTCCATGTAATTTCATGTATATACTGATAACAGTTCATATCGGATTCACATTTTCTTATAACAGAACATTACCCGTTGAACTATTTAAAATATCGTTGGATACACGGGTAGTACACATGAAATGTACAAATTTGTAATCCGTTAATTTATATACAGGTATGCCCATACGAGCATGTAATCGGGAAGCTCTTCCGAGTCATGTAACGGGAAGCTCATGCAAGCTGTATAACGGGAAGCTCTTGCGAGCAAAGTATCGGAAAGCTCATACGAGCCATAAATGGGAAGCTCAAGAAAGCTATTAGTCTAGAAGCTCATGAGAGCCGAATATTGGGAAGCTCGTAGGAGCCACATAACGAGATGCTCATAAAAGCTAAATAATGGGATGCTCTTGCGAGCTGTGGTGTGTCCGCAACACATGTAGGACAACAATCAATCGGGAACCCTTAATGACATGTCATTTGTATCCATCAAATTTCTAAGGTTCAAACGGGATTCTGCACTTGTCGGATATGTGATCAATAATATACATGACATTTTATACAAATCACACACACAATAATATTCAATTCAAATCATACAAATATACAATTTAATTACACGAAATTACCTCGACAATTATACGTAGATTTGTAAGCTACTAATCTGATACTTTTTCTTTTTTTTGATCCAATTCCGTACTAGGTCTACCCGGATCTATATAATGAATTTAGCTCAATTTAATACAATTCAGTCCAATACACATCTTTGGTAAAATTACTATTTTGCCCCTATACTTTTAATAAATTACAATTTCTCCTTAGGCTCGGAAAATAAAATTCATACAATTTAATCATTATTCCAAGCCTAACCAATTTTTATATATAACAATAGCAGCCCATATATTTCATAAAATTCATAATTTCTCCATGAATTTTCCATCTTTTCAATTTAGTCCCTAAATCATAATTTTATCAAAATGCTCTTTACAAAAGTTGTTTATTTATCAACAACCATTCATTTTCTACCATAAAACTTCATAATTCAACTATACTCATCCATGGAAAAACCCTAATACTTTAATAGTTTTGTAAATTAATCCCCGAGATAGCTAGATTAAGCTATTACGATCTCAGAAACATAAAAATTATTAAAAACGGGACAAGAACACATACCTAATTAAGCCAAATAAGTTTGCTAGAACTCAACTTCCATGGCTAGGGTTTCCATGTTTTTATTTTAGGAAAGATGATGAAAATGATATTAATTTAATTATTTATTTCATTTATCATCATTATTTTATCATCTTTCTAAAATTAACCTTAAAAATTTATTAAATTCCAATTATGAATAATAATCATTATCTACTAACTCCTCTAAATCGTTTATTTATCATATAAGGACCTCCAATTTTAAATTTCATAGCTATTTGATACTTTTAGCTACTAGAATTCAATTTTTGCACTTTATGCAATTTGGTCTTTTTCATCAAATTAGACATGTAATCGGTAAAATTTCTTAACAAAATTTTTATATGATATTTCTATCATAATGTAGACCATAAAATAATATTAAAAAAAATTTTCTTCGGACCTTAGATTTGTGGTTCCAAAACCATTGTTTCGATTTCACTAAAAACGGGTTGTTACAGCGACGGTGGAGATGCATGAATTGGACCGAGTGATGCGGCAGTTCGAGTGGAGGCAAAAAAATTTTGCCGCCACTGCAAGACATGGAAGCATTGCAAAAGTTGGATCTACGGGGGAAGATCGACGAAAATTGTTGAGATTACCACAAAGAGTACATCGACATTTGGGATCATAAGATGGAATTCTTACCCATCTGCAAACCTTTTTTCTCATCAGACACGGTGACCTGTTTGCCTGCCCTGGTTTAAAGCCTCTGGCAAGCCATATTTGCTATCAGTAGAGGCGAAAAGTAGGCAACTTCGTCAAAAGAGGCTACGACAACCACCCCAGCAACGTAAGTCTAGAAGAGGCACCGTGACGGGTTCGTCCCCGACTCCAACCCAACAAGCGCCACAATGTCTACACCAAATCTCAGTTAGTTCACTCCATTTATTCCTATTCATTTCACTAACCACGTATTTTTTCACAAGTACCACGCTATGCACCACCGCAACACCCTGCATCTACACATCCTGCATGTACGTTTTTCGGGGCATTTTCTTCCCCAATATTTTATGTCCCATATCGATGTTGATGCAAACATAAATACCGATACATATACCAATGCATGTACCAACACCATTGTCGACACCAATGCCGCCATTAACACCGACGTATCCGGGTTTTGTGACATGATATGTTTATTCCCTTATAGTGTCACAAACAACCACTGCGCTGCTATTTTATCAAGGTGGGTCATCGACGCAACCACCTTCTCGTGGAGTGGAGAATACACAATGAAAGGCTAAGACAGCATCGCACTTAAGCATGAAGGAAGGCAATAAAGACGAAGTTGAAACCGAGTGTGGAGATGAAGATGAAGAAGACAGTGGAGATGAAGATGAATACGAGAGTAGAGGTAAAGATGAAAAAGATGATCACGATCAAGAGGAGGAGCTGGCACCACTAGTTGTATGTAAAAACCCTACGCGCACCTGTCAACCACCGCCCTGTGGAACACATTCGGCCTAACGATGCCAATGATGTATTTTTCATTTTCTTATTGTAATGTAAATATAAATGACATCAATAAAAAACGATCAATTTTTTTATTATTTTGTCGCAACTCATATTTGTGTTTGTTAAATTTTAATGTAAATTATACATGATTTTCCATATATAATATTTTATATGAAATATGTAACTTTGAATAGGTATATTTATCGAACTAATGATTAATAAAGGTACAAATACTAACTCGTAAAAAGGGTAAAAGTTTAATCGCCAGAGATATTGTAATTGGTACTTGAAGTAGTATTTAAAGTAGCAATGTTTTCACTCTATAAATGTTAGTAGACGGTGGAAAATACAATTGAAATGCAAAAAAAAAAAAATAGATGTCAGATATCTACATTGCAAGCTCGAAATTCTTCCCTAACTCAAACCCCAAACTTTCCTCTTGATTCTAGTCTGTAGCTCACACAATTGAATGCTACGGTTAAAAACCAATTCCATGGATTGGGCTCCAGTAAATAAGACCTAAACTTTCGTATTACAGATTTGACCGTCATAGTAAATGACGGATTTCACTAGTGGACTCATTTCAATTTAAAATGAATTAGATATTTAAAACAAAAAAAAAATCTTCAAATGGTTATCTAAAGAAATGCAGATAACAATTGCAGTGAAACTCTTCAATGTTTGACATGAATTTGTTGTGTGTCTAAGTTTTGAATATATCAGTACTTTAATAGCAAAATAGAACAATGAGAGAGGAAATGTGTGCTTCAAAATGCGTTTCAGAAGATGCACTTTCGTCGAATAATAATAATGAAATATTCATTGGTGCTCGAAGACGTATTCTACAGATCAAATAATTTCATCAGATGCGTGCCTAAAAGGGTATTCGGTGCCTTAAAATGTGCTTCAAATTTTACTCAGGATCAGGGTACTTTTTTTGGAAGACTTTAGTGGAAATAGTAAGAAAGCTCATCCAGCTGGGTGAGCTTTCCTGTTGACATGGCAGGAAAGCACGCCTAATTGAACGTGCTTTCTTACCATTTCAACTAAAGCTTTCCAAAAAAATTGCTCTGATCCTGGGAATCCCGGGAAAAATCTAAAACACGTTTTGAAGATATTTGATGAAAATTGTAACAACCGTTTTTCAGTGGCGTCGAAAATAGTAGTTTTGGGGTCACCAAATCTGACGAGTAAGTTCGTAAATATTATTATTTAATATTTACAAGAAAAGTGTGATTTTAAAAAGGTTTTTGATTTGATAATTTATGTTATATAAGTGATTTATTAAGTTCAAGTGGTTTTAAAGAATGAGGTATCGGGGCCTTATTTTTATAAACTGAGTTGTAAATATTTTTATAAATATTTACGGAGTGTCATTAAGGTGGTATTAAAGTTTCGTTAAAAAATTTAACTTTTCAATAGTTAATTAATTAAAAAGGACCAAATTAAAAAAAATGCATTCCCGGTACTCCGTTCCTGTAAATCGGACTCGTAAATATTTTTAATAAATATTTACAAAGTTAGTTGTGTAGTTAATTAGGTTTCAGTTAAGTGAATTTCCTTAAATTAAAAGTAATTAGGTATAAGGACTAAATTCCATATACGGTGAAAGTTGAATTATAGATTAAAGAAAAATTAAATAGACTAAATAAGCAATTATGCCATTGGAATTAATTGAGGCGGCATAAGTAAGATATTTGTGAATTTATTACATATATTATAAAATAAAAACCTTAAGTAATAAGTATATATATTATATTATATAATAATAAATTAAAGTATAATAAAAGAAAATAAAAGAAATAGAAAAAGAAAAGAAACAAAGTGAAACAAAATAGAAAGAAAAAAAGAAAGAAACAAGGAGAAATGAGAAAGAAAGAAGGAGAAAGGAGAAAGCTAGGGTTTCAATTGTTCAAAGCTCAATTGGTTAGTCAATTTAGTCCATTTTCTTATAATTTTTATGTTTTTGAAATTCCAGTATTAAATATTACCCAACCCATGTCAAAATTTTAGAAATCAGAGTTTTTAGGTGTTGTTAATGTTGAATAATTTTAGTATTAGGGACTAAATTGATAGATTTTCAAGTTAGAAATGAAAAAGGATTGAATTGTAGAATAAATTGTAAATTTTGAGTAATAGGGACTAAATTGTGAAATTTTTGAAATTTAGGGATTTAAGTGAAATTAGAGAGTTAAATCTAGTTTAAAGTGAAAATTGAATAAAAATATAGAATTGATTGTGAAGAAATAAAATTAGTCTCAATTTAGGGACTAAATTGGAATTTAAACAAATGTTGAGTAAAAAGTTGAAATATTCAATATGAAATTTAAATTGTATTGTATTGATAAATTTTAATTGTTTTAATTTCATAGCTAACATCATACCGGAACCCTCGACTAAAAAGGGGAAAGATAAAGTCGACGATGAATAGCTCGGAATTTCTGGTTTGTATTTCTAAAATCCGAAGCTAGTTATTAATTGTTATAATTTTTATTTAATGTATATGGTAACTGTTGAGGTGAGTAATTGATATTTTGATAATTGATTGAATGAATTGAATTAGTAGATATATATATTGAATGAATTGATTTTTGAATTGAAATGAATATATGTGTAATTATGTAATTATATGAAAAATCAGTATTGGATATTGATTATATTTGAAAAGTGAAATTAAACCCTATTAATTGTATCGGGCTGAGTCGGATATAGATGGTATGCCATAGGATTGGAAGAGTTCAGAGATTTCTTCGACTTCGAGTCGATGAGACACTGGGTGTCAATTTACTACTTCGGATTCATTTGATAAGGCACTAGGTGCCAATTTAATTCAGTTTAGCCGATGAGACATTGGGTGTCAAATTATTACTTCGAATTATCCAATGAGGCACTAGGTGCCAAACTAGTGTGTTTTGGTTGGATCCGTGTATCCATCCGTGTAATACCCCTACCCGTATTCATTGCCGGAATAGGGTAAAAAGTATTACCAGAGTTTACAAATTAAATTTTTTTTTTAACTCAATATATCCCCTTTTATAGATATCTAACCTTCCCTGTAAATTTTAAACCGAGACAAATCCACATCAACCAAACCAATTCAATATATTTTCCAAATATATTCATGCATATTTATAAGATAACATCATCACATACCCAAAACCAGGTTTGTTAACCATACCAATGGCTAACTCTACATTCATTTCACAAAATCATTTACTTTATTAGCTTATACATGCCATTGATTTCCAAAATAAAGTTTCTTTATATACCGAAATCCTGAGGTTGATAGTGTGATGTGTCTCCGACCAAATCCGATCTCCGAGCTCTTAACACTACAAAACAGGGGAAAATGAAAAGGGTAAACACTTTGTGCTTAGTAAGCTCATGTAACAAGAATTATACTTACCTAATATTTTCAATACAATACAATAAACATTTATATATCCATTCAATGCATTATTACCCTAATATGCACAAACTCAACATTCAAGTTAGTACAATAATTTGCATGTACCAATAATATGTACCATGATTTCTATTTCCTTGTTATTTTTCCATATTTATCCCGTTGAATTTCTTGGAATTTTCGATGGATTTTCAGAGGTACACTTTTAGTGTACAATTCCGGTCCACAATTCATATTCATGTGCACACATTTCCATTTCAGAGAGCACACTCCCGCGAACCTCATCCTTACAATGGGATTACCACCCAGCTAAATCCTCAGAATATAAACTCATAGAGTATTGTCGGGATTACCACCCAAAGCTAAATCCCTGCAACGACAATTACTCTAATGAGCTTGGATCTGAATTACCACCCGAGCTAAATTCAGACCACGATTCGGATTACCCGTCCGGCTAAATCCATTTTCCACATATTCTTCGGGAGGGCTATATCGGGATAGGATCACCCGTCCGGGCTGATCCTTTTACCGTCAATTCCTTTTTCAGAAATCCATCGAATTTTCCTTTCATTCAACTGGGATTTCTTCCTTTTTTATCAAATATATCAATGTTTCATAATATTTCATATAATGAACATTCAAATCATATTCATATCAAAAACATGCATTTCAAGCATTTAAGAATATAATTCAAGTTACATGAACTTACCTTGATACTTGTTTGTGCACAAAAATCTACTAATCCTGAACTTTTTCCTTTCCTCGATCTAGCTTCAGTATTTGAATCTTCTGGATCTAGATAAATAAATTTAATTATCAATTTAATACATTTCATGTTCATATACAACATTCTCTATAATTCAACTATTATTTATAGTTCATTCAAAGCTGTCTACTTAAGTCATAGCCACTAAATTATTTATAACTCGAGCTACGGAACTCCAAATTAAGTTCCGTTAATTTTCCTGAAACTAGACTCATATATCTTTTACCATAAAATTTTCAGAATTTTTGGTTTAGCCAATAAGTACAGTTTATTCTTTAAAGTCACCCCTGTTCTGCTGTCTAACACTTCTGACCCTTCTTCACTAAAAATTTATTTTCTCTTCATACAGGATTCAAATGATATTCTCGTTTATTTCTATTAAAAATATACTCATTAAGGATTCTAGACATATAAATTTAAGCTCCTAATTATTTTTATTTAATTTTTTTATGATTTTTCAAAGTCAGAACAGGGGAACCCGAATTCATTCTGACCTTGTCTCACAAAATTCATTATATCTCAAAATTTACAAATCCATTGCTTACACTATTTCTTCTATGAGAAACTAGACTCAATAAGCTTTAATTCCATAATTGTTCATCTTCTAATTCGATTTATACAATTTATGGTGATTTTTCAAAGTTAGTGTACTGCTGCTGTCCAAATTGTTTTAGTGCAAACTGTTTATTACCATTTTTCCTCTAAGCTTTTAATAAATGAGAATTTCGTCCCTACTCAATTAGTCTCTCAATTGAGCTTATTTTTCTCAATTAACACTTTATTATATCACCTTAAACTAGTTTACAGCCTTTAGGAATCATAGTTTCAGAAATAGACTTTAATTCCAAACATTTTCACAATTAGGTCCTAAAAATCAATTTTCCATTGAAATTACCTAATAAAATCATCTCATAAATAAATTAAAACTTTAATTTCATTCTATTTCATCATAAACTTACAGAAATCAATCATGGTGACTTTCAATTTCATCCATGAAATCAAAAACTAATGAATTTAATAGTAGGACCTAGTTGTAAAAGTCTTAGAAACACAAAAATTACAAGAAAAAGGCAAGGATTAACTCACTTGGTGTAAAAATCATGAAATACCAGCTTAGAGAACCCTCCTATAGCGTTTTTAGCTGCTGGAATTGAAGAGAAATGAAGAGAAATCTAGATATTTCCTATTTAGTCCTAGCTTTATTTAGTTAATTTTGCAATATTCCAATTTTACCCTTAATTTATCAAATTCCCTGCTGATTTAATGCCCTTGCCGTCCAGCCCAAATAAATTTGGGTCTAATTGCCTTTTAAATCCTTTCTCATTAGACTCTTAAGCTATTTAATCATTCTAGCAACTTTTACACCTATTACAATTTAGTGCTTTTCATTTAATTGACTACCCAAACATTAAAATTTCCTAACGAAATTTTAATACCACAGTACTAACATTTCATAAATATTTATAAAATTATTTTCGACTCGGTTTTACGAGATAAAGGTCTCGATACCTTGTTTTTACCCAATTTCTTCAATAATTTCTTTTTCTAACTAACCACTAAATCGGTAAAATTTTTCTATCAATATTTTCATACGATTTTCCTATCATATCAATTTTCATGCAAAAATATTGAAATAAATTTCTCTTAAATCGGATTTGTGGTTACGAAACCATTGTTCCGATAATTTTGAATTTAGGCCATTACAACTCTCCCCCCCTTTTTGGATTTTCGTCCTTGAAAATCTTACCAGTAAAGAGGTTTGGGTATTGTTTCCTCATTGCCACCTCCGGTTCCCATGTCGCTTCCTGAATCCCATGCTTTTGCCACAATACTTTCACCAAATTTATCTTTTTATTTCTAAGCTCTTTTGTCTCCCGTGTCAATATTTTGACCGGTTCTTCACTGTAAGTCATATCCGGTTGAATCTCCACTTCTGTCGGAGAAATAACATGTGAAGGATCTGATCGATATCGTCGCAACATAGATACATGAAAAACATTATGGATTCTATCAAGTTCCGGTGGTAATGCCAATCGATAAGCGACCGGTCCAATTCTTTCTATGATTTTATATGGCCCGATAAATCTTGGACTCGCTTTACCTTTTCGACCGAATCGGAGGACTTTCTTCCAAGGAGACACTTTCGAAATACCTTGTCACCGACTTGAAATTCAATCTCTTTTCGCTTAAGGTCGGCATATGACTTTTGTCGATCGTAAGTCGCTTTTAGACTATCTCGAATAACCTTTACTTTTTCTTCTGCTTCCTGGATCAAATCAACCCCATGTATCTTCCTTTCATCGAGCTCTGCTCAATATAACGGTGTTCTACATTTTCTACCATACAAAGCTTCATACGGAGCCATTTTAATACTCGATCGATAACTATTATTGTAAGTAAATTCAATCAAAGGTAGGTACTTCTCCCAATTACCTTCAAACTCTAGTACACAACATCGGAGCATATCTTCCAATACTTGAATTACACGCTCGATTGACCATCTGTCGAGGATGAAATGCGATCTTTGAAGTACAACCGAGTACCCAAGGCTTCTTGCAATTTGTTCCAAAACGAGACGTAAATCGGGATCTCTATCTCGATATAATAGAGACAGGCACTCCATGTTGCCCGACAATCTCGATATATGTACTGATTCAACTAGTTTATCTAAAGAATAATCCATACGTACCGGAATAAAGTGAGCTGACTTTGTCAATCGGTCAACAATCACCCAAATAGCATCTTTTTTCCTCGGAGACAAAGGTAACCCCGATACAAAATCCATAGTGATTCTTTCCCATTTCCATTCCGTATATAGAATTGGTCAGTAGTAATCCCGAAGGTACTGATGTTCACTTTAACTCATTGACATATCAAACATCTCGATACAAACTCAGAGATATCACGTTTCATTCCCGACCACCAGTACATCTTTTTCAGATCATTATACATTTTATTACTCCCCGGGTGTACAGACATAGTACCGGTGTGAGCCTCGCATAAAATCTTCTGTATGAGCTCTGAATTCTGAGGTACACATACTCTACCTCTGAATAATAAACAACCATCGTAACCAATCTGAAATTCGAATCATTACCTGACTTATACTGTGCCCGCTTTAACTTGTAACTTCTCATCATTCTTCCGAGCTTCACATATTTGCTGTAAAAATGTCGGTTTAGCTCTTAATTCTCGCTAGAATTGAACCATCATCATCCAATGATAACCGGTATTCATAGCTCGCAGCTAACAGAGATTTCCGGCTCAAAGCATCAGCTACAACATTAGCTTTACCCTGATGGTAATCAATAACCAAATCATAGTCCTTTATCGCTTCAAGCCACCGCGCTTGTCTCAAATTCAAATCTTTCGTGTCATCAAATATTTCAAGCTTTTATGATCGGTATAAATATGACATTTCTCACCATACAAGTAATGCCGCCATATCTTCAAATAAGAAAACACAATAGCGGCTAATTCAAGATCATGTACTTGGGTAATTTCTTTCATGTGGTTTAAGTTGTCTTGAAGCATAGGCTATTACTTTACCTTCTTGCATTAAGACACAACCTAAACCATTTAACGAGGCATCACCAGTAAATAACAAATTCCTTACCCGGTTTAGGCTTTGCACTAATACAAAAGCTTTCGTTAGTAGATCTTTCAATCGATTGAAACTTTGTTGACATTCATCACCACTCGAACTTAACATCTTTCTCGCAATAATCAAGTCATTGGAGAAGCTATCATAGAGAATCCTGTACAAATCTCCGATAATAACCAAATAAACCCAAAAACTTTTAACTTCGGATACATTCTTCTGTGGACTCCAATTGACAATTGCTTTGAGATTTTACTTGGATCTACCCCGATACCTTCTAGCAGATACAATATGTCCTAGAAAACCCACTTCTCGAAGCCAAAATTCACATTTATCGAATTTAGCATATAATCGCTTCTCTCGCAAAATTTGCAACACAATTCTCAAATGTTCTCGTGATGTTCTTCTTCATCCCGAATAAACCAAAATATCATCAATGAATACTACCACAAATCTGTCTAAATACTTGTTTGAATATCCGGTTCATCAAATCCATGAATACTGCAGTGCATTAGTTAACCCAAACGGCATGACCGTAAACTCATAATGCCCGCACACTGGTTCTAAAGGCTGCTTTTTGGCACATCCGACTCCTTTACCCGTAGTGATAATAACCCGATCGAAGATCAATTTTTGAAAACACAAGAGCACCTTTCACCTGATCAAATAAATCATCAATTCGGGTAACGGGTACTTATTCTTTATGGTTACTTTATTAAGTCGCCAGTGAGTCGATACACAATCTCAAAGACCCGCTTTTCTTTTTCACAAACAGAACCGAGCACCCCAAGGTGAATGACTCGGTCGAATAAAACCCTATCAACAAGCTCTTGCAATCGTGTCTTTAACTCTTTTAATTTCAGAGGAGCCATCCGAGTGCGAGCTATAGAAATTGGAGTAGTTCCTGAATCAAATCTATAGAAAATTCCACTTCTCTTTCTCGTGGCAATCCTGGAAATTCCTCCGAAACACATCGAAAAATTCACATACTACTGGAATCGCTCAGTATTTTTGACTCGAGATACCTTGGTGTCAAGTACATAAGCCAAGTAAGCATCATACCCTTTTTGACATACCTGCAATGCTGCCATTATCGAAATCATATCGGATAACCCTCTGTCTCGATCAGATTTAACCGAAGCAACTCACCATTCGACATTTTAGCACAATATATTTTTGTCTACAATTTACTACCGCATCATGTCAAGGTTAACCAATCCATGCCCAATATCACGTCAAATTCATCAAATGGCAGTAACATCAAATCAGCCGGGAAACAATAACCTCTTACCATCAGTGGACAATTTTTACAAATTTTATCCACCAAAACAGATTGACCCAGGGGGTTCGAGACTTTAACCACAAATTCAGTAGGTTCAACAGATAAATTTTTAACAATTGCAAGTTTAACACATATATATGAATGCGTAGAACCAGGATCAATCAATGCAGTAATATCAGTATCAAGTAAAGAAAATGTACCAGTAATAACATCAGGTGCTGAGGCATCTTCTCTGGCACGGATGGCATATGTCCTAGCAGGTGCTCGTGCTTCAGACCTGCCTGCAATATCTTTCGTAGTTCCTCGGCTACCACTGACATTACCAGATGGTCGAGGTGGTCTGCCCCTCGAAACTGGATTACTCGGCTTCGATATCTGTTCAGTTTCTTTTTCACCTCTTTCTGGACAATCTCTGAGGAAATGGTCAAAAGAACCACATCGGTAACAAGCCCCGCTCTTTAATCGACATTCACCAAAATGAGCTTTATTACAGTACTGGCATCTCGGCTTAGGAGTGCCAACACTACCAACACTGGTCACTGATGGAGTAGAAGGTCTTGGATTAGTGCGTTGAGAACCTCGCTCTCTGCCCGAATACCCAGTGGCTGAGGTAGAAACGATCTCGATACTTCTTCAATTTCTTTGAAGCGAAAAACCGGGATTTTCCCATCGGTCTTTTACTAAAAATTTGAGCTTCCTCTCACTGTTTTCTTTTCTTTGCTCAATTCTTACGCTTTATAAGCTCTCTCTCGCCAATGTAGCAAACTCTCGAATTTCAAGAATTCCAATCAAGTAGCTTAATGTCTTCATTCAACCCTTCTTCAATCATTTGCACATTTCACTTTTCGATCACACCCATTCTCGAGCATATTTACTCAATCGAACAAATTCTCTTTCATATTCGATCTTGATCTGTTACCTGTTTCAACTCAAGAAATTCTTTTCTCTTACGATCGAGAAACCTTTTGCGATATATTTCTTTTAAATTCATTCTGAAAGAACTCCCATGTAATTTCTTCTTTCTAACAATCTGAAGCTTTAGTATTCCACCAATGGTAAGCTGTGTCTTTTAGCAGTGAGACGGCACATTTCAGACATTCTTCGGGTGTACAAGATAATTCCTCCAAAACCCGAGTAGTGTTTTCTAACCAGAATTCAGCCCGTTCGGAATCATCATCAACTGCTGCTCGAAATTCTTCGGCCCCATATTTTCGAATTTTATCTACTAGAGCTTTTCCTTTCTCGGCCAGTTCAAGACTTGTACCTTGTGGGATCTCGGGAACCGGTGGAGGAGCAGGAGTGGGAGCTTGAACTTGCTGCACTACAGGGTTAGTTCTTAAGTATTGATTAAACCATTCATTCATCATTTGAAAGAAGGCTGTTTTTGCCTCCTCCCCTCGACCCTCTGTCTCGGCCTTCTACCGCTAGTTTCTTCTCTTTTTGTCTTGAAGCGGAGCATGACTCCCACTTCCTCAGTTGAGCTCGGTCGGATGACATTACTATAAGAAAAACACATTTAAATGGTCGAGATATCACACTATCAATAATAATTTAAATGGCATGTATAGCTAATCTCGTATTTACTACGTCGGTCCTAGAACCGCTAAACCGTAGCTCGATACCAATAAATGTAATACCCTACCCGTATTCATTGCCTTAATAGGGTAAAAAGTATTACCAGAGTTTACAAATTAAAATTTTTTTAACTCAATATATCCCCTTTTATAGATATCTAACCTTCCTCAGTAAATTTTAAACCGAGACCAATCCACATCAACCAAACCAATTCAACATATTTTCCAAATATATTCATGCATATTTATAAGATAACATCATCACATACCCAAAACCAGGTTTGTTAACCATACCAATGGCTAACTCTACATTCATTTCACAAAATCATTTACTTTATTAGCTTATACATGCCATTGATTTCCAAAATAAAGTTTCTTTATATACCGAAATCCTGAGGTTGATAGTGTGATGTGTCTCCGACCAAATCCGATCTCCGAGCTCTTAACACTACAAAACAGGGGAAAATGAAAAGGGTAAGCACTTTGTGCTTAGTAAGCTCATGTAACAAGAATTATACTTACCTAATATTTTCAATACAATACAATAAACATTTATATATCCATTCAATGCATTATTACCCTAGTATGCACAAACTCAACATTCAAGTTAGTACAATAATTTGCATGTACCAATAATATGTACCATGATTTCTATTTCCTTGTTATTTTTCCATATTTATCCCGTTGAATTTCTTGGAATTTTCGATGGATTTTCAGAGGTACACTTTTAGTGTACAATTCGGTCCGCTCAATTCATATTCATGTGCACACATTTCCATTTCAGAGAGCACACTCATGAACCTCATCCTTACAAATGGGATTACTACCCAGCTAAATCACAGTAATATAAACTCATAGAGTATTGTCGGGATTACCACCCAGGCTAAATCCCTGCAACGACAATTACTCTAATGAGCTTGGATCTGAATTACCACCCAAAGCTAAATTGAGACTCGATTCGGATTACCCGTCCAAGCTAAATCCATTTTCCACATATTCTTCGGGAGGGCTATATCGAGATAGGATCACCCGTCCGGCTTGATCCTTTTACCGTCAATTCCTTTTTCAGAAATCCATCGAATTTTCCTTTCATTCAATCGATTTCTTCCTTTTTTATCAAATATATCAATGTTTCATAATATTTCATATAATGAACATTCAAATCATATTAATATCAAAAACATGCATTTCAAGCATTTAAGAATATAATTCAAGTTACATGAACTTACCTTGATACTTGTTTGTGCACAAAAATCTACTAATCCTGAACTTTTTCCTTTCCTCGATCTAGCTTCGTATTTGAATCTTCTGGATCTATATAAATAAATTTAATTATCAATTTAATACATTTCATGTTCATATACAACATTCTCTATAATTCAACTATTATTTATAGTTCATTCAAAGCTGTCTACTTAAGTCATAGCCACTAAATTATTTATAACTCGAGCTACGGAACTCCAAATTAAGTTCCGTTAATTTTTCCTGAAACTAGACTCATATATCTTTTTACCATAAAATTTTCAGAATTTTTGGTTTAGCCAATAAGTACAGTTTATTCTTTAAAGTCACCCCTGTTCTGCTGTCTAACACTTCTGACCCTTCTTCACTAAAAATTTATTTTCTCTTCATACAGGATTCAAATGATATTCTCGTTTATTTCTATTAAAAATATACTCATTAAGGATTCTAGACATATAAATTTAAGCTCCTAATTATTTTTATTTAATTTTTTTATAATTTTTCAAAGTCAGAACAGGGGAACCCGAATTCATTCTGACCTTATCTCACAAAATTCATTATATCTCAAAATTTACAAATCCATTGCTTACACTATTTCTTCTATGAGAAACTAGACTCAATAAGCTTTAATTCCATATATTGTTCATCTTCTAATTCGATTTATACAATTTATGGTGATTTTTCAAAGTTAGTGTACGGCTGCTGTCCAAATTGTTTTAGTGTAAACTGTTTATTACCATTTTTCCCCTAAGCTTTTAATAAATGAGAATTTCGTCCCTACTCAATTAGTCTCTCAATTGAGCTTATTTTTCTCAATTAACACTTTATTATATCACCTTAAACTAGTTTACAGCCTTTAGGAATCATAGTTTCAGAAATAGACTTTAATTCCAAACATTTTCACAATTAGGTCCTAAAAATCAATTTTCCATTGAAATTACCTAATAAAATCATCTCATAAATAAATTAAAACTTTAATTTCATTCTATTTCATCATAAACTTACAGAACTCAATCATGGTGACTTTCAATTTCATCCATGAAATCAAAAACTAATGAATTTAATAGTAGGACCTAGTTGTAAAAGTCTTAGAAACACAAAAATTACAAGAAAAAGGCAAGGATTAACTCACTTAGTGTAAAAATTATGAAATACCAGCTTAGAGAACCCTCCTATAGCGTTTTTAGCTGCTGGAATTGAAGAGAAATGAAGAGAAATCTAGATATTTCCTATTTAGTCCTAGCTTTATTTAGTTAATTTTGCAATATTCCAATTTTACCCTTAATTTATCAAATTCCCTGCTGATTTAATGCCCTTGCCGTCCAGTCCAAATAAATTTGGGTCTAATTGCCTTTTAAATCCTTTCTCATTAGACTCTTAAGCTATTTAATCATTCTAGCAACTTTTACACCTATTACAATTTAGTCCTTTTCATTTAATTGACTACCCAAACATTAAAATTTCCTAACGAAATTTTAATACCACAGTACTAACATTTCATAAATATTTATAAAATTATTTTCAACTCGGTTTTACGAGATAAAGGTCTCGATACCTTGTTTTTACCTAATTTCTTCAATAATTTCTTTTTCTAACTAACCACTAAATCGGTAAAATTTTTCTATCAATATTTTCATACAATTTTCCTATCATATCAATTTTCATGCAAAAATATTGAAATAAATTTCTCTTAAATCGGATTTGTGGTTACGAAACCACTGTTCCGATAATTTTGAATTTAGGCCATTACAATCCGAGTCTGAGTCGTGTTAATAGTGGTAAATGAATAATAAATTTTATGATTGATATTGAAATAGTATGGTATGAGAAATGGAAGTGAAATAGTGAATGAAAAATAGAATGTGACATATGTTGCAAATATATGGAATATGTGAATTATATACTCATGAAATGAATATAGAATGGATAATGTAATTGTATAATGAAATGTGAAATAAATTGTGAAAAGCTATTTATATAGCAAGTATGAGAATTGAGATATTTGTGAAACAAATGAAATATGATATGGTTGTTGAAATAATTAAATATTAATATGTGTTTATATTTCAATAGCATATTTAAAATTTCTTATCTTTAAATATTCGGATTACAGAAATATCACTGAGTTTTTACTCAGCGTACGGTTTTGTTTCCCGTGCGCAAGTTAGGTACTTAACTTTTGATCGTCGATTCAACATCTAACAACGACCCCAAACTCAAATGTGGTGATGTTTATCCTTTGTGTCGGCATGTACCTAGGGTGTCTAAACTAGGGGTGAGCAAAATTCGATTCGATTCGAAAAAATCGAAAAAAAATTCGAATTTCGAATTATTCGAATCGAGTTAATCAAGTTAATTGAATTAATCGAATCAACTCGAATTTTTTTTTCAATTTCGAGTTCGAATCGAGTTGAATTCTCAAATTCGAATAACTCGAATAATTCGAATAAACCGAATATAAACTATATTTTTAAATTTTTTTAGATTTTAAGCTTTTAGTAATTATAAACCTAAGCCCAAATATTTTATTAATTTATTTTATCCCATTTTTTCCCCACCCCAACCCAAGCCCGTTTGCCCAAAATATTATTTTCCCAAAACCCATTCCTCCTCTAAATCCAAATCAATTCAAACCCCCCATACCCCAGCTATAGCCAATTCCAATTTCCAATTATTTTTCTTATTCTCTGATTCTCCCCGCCCCCAACTCTGTTTTGTATGAAATGAAACCCTAAAATTAAACTCTTTATTCAAACCCCCATTTCCATGAAACCTTAAACTTTATTTTTCTCAAAAAAAAAACCCCTAAAATTAAAATCCTTCTTCTTCTTTTAATTCATTACAACCTTCAAATTAAAATCTTTACTCCAAATCGAGTAAGTCTTTGTCTTTGTTGAACTGTTATGTAATACGCCCATGTATGGGTAATTTAATTTTTATGTTTACTTTGCATGCATGATTTCTTTAGGAATTTTGATGCATTCTTCTTGCTGTAAATTTTCATCAAAATGGTGTAAATTGTTGGCATGTATGATAAACTTCTGTAGAAGCATATACTTGCAAAGAAAGACAATTTTTTTTTTTTTTTCCAAGCCAAGGCTGATTTGGTTCCCAGAGCTTTTGAGTCAATAAAATGCTTTCAAGCATTGTTTTTCAAACCTAAGGCTTATTTATTACTCAACCTTGATATAAACATGCGCATACATGGACTGGATAATGAGATAGAAGTGTTGCTTGTGATTGAACCGATTTGAGCTTATGTTTAGTTTGCAAGAATTTAGTTTGCTTTCTTGCCCAAAAAATGCTTGCTGCGGGTTTTGTTCATAATGTATCGTTTTAGGATAAATGGTCATTTTGAGATGTAATGTTTGTTTTATGAGGATGCTTTGTGTGATGTCTGGTTCCCTTTCACCATAGATTTCAATTTGTATGCCCCTTTTCTTTGCAGCAAGTTTTTTGAATTTTCCAGAGTAAAACATAACAAATGGCCTTTCTATTTCCTTTGCTAGATGCACTACACACTCTTTTTTTCTTTTAATTCCTTTTCTTTTTATTGCAATAATATCCCCACAATTTGTATCAACTTCATAAATGTCAAACCTTGATTCTTACCTTCAACTACTTTTGTGCAGGAAGAAGTTGATTGCAGATGCAAAGGCCAGTTTTATTCGACAAATACCTGAACCACTAAAGGAAGAACTAATCAAACGTGGTGAGTTGGAATATTGACAAAAGTTTTGATCTGTTGAGGCCTTGTAGAAGTTGTTTTCTTATTTTTTCAATATAATTTTGTTTTGGCTGAAAAGTGAGGAAATCTTAATTCATTTTGTATGAAGAACATTTTGGAAGAAATCAATTAGTATTAAAATATTAGCCCCTCGAGTCAAAGTGCGAGATAATTTTATAACCGATTCTTCCAACCTTATTGGTCTCATGGATCCGGTTATTGTGCATCTATAAATTTTTATATTTCTTTTCATTTATATATAATTTCTTATAACCACAGTAATTTATATTTATTTAAATTTTAAGTGATATAATTGCATCGTATGTTTTAAATTCTAATCTTAATTCATTTATTTTTCTTTTCAAGTCCAAAGCTATATGGTAACACTAAATTTCAAAGCAGTCTTTCATTGGCAAACTGTAGTCATAATACTGGTATATAAAATTGTCTAATAATTACTTCAAATTTGAGCAAGTTTGAATAAAAATTTATACTAAAAATATGAATTTAAACCAAAAAAAATGTATCGCTTCAGTTTCCCTTCAAGTGAGATCTATTTTCTAATAATATTATGTAATTTATTTACAATGATTGAAGAAGAAAAAACCTACAGCAATGGGCGATGATGGGGGTTCAGGGAATTTTAGCTTTATCCACTATTCCATTTGATGTACAATAACCCTTAACAAATATGAATTAGTATCCTTATAATGTGTTATTAAGTGCTATCTATTTTTAATTTATGCTATTGTACTATTATATTAATTAATTTATGCTATTATACTATTATATTAATTAATTTTTAATTTAACTGATTTATTAAGTTTGATTTTAAATCAATTATTGGTCATGGTTAGTGATTGCAACAAATGTTTACTTGTAGATGAGTGATCCAAAGCGAGATAGTTCAACTCAAAGTTCACAAAATTCTTCCCCAAGTAAAGATGATCAAACAACAACCAATGAAAATGTTCGAAAAAAGATTACTCCAAGATCAGCTTGTTGGAACCATTTCACCAAATTTGTGACTAAAGAGGGGGAGAAGAGAGCAAGGTGCAATACCTGTGATGTTACTTACACCATGGAATCAACTTTGGGTTCTACAACAAATTTGAATAACCATTTGATAACATGCCTAAAAAGACCTCGAGGTAATATTTCTAATCCGAAGCAATCAGAATTAGCATTTGTGAAGGTTAGCCAAGAAACAACGGATTTATCAACTTGGGTGTTTGATAAAGATGCTGTTAGAAAAGCATTAGTTCGTATGATTGTGGATGAACTACCTTTTAAAATTGTAGAGGGAGAGGGTTTCAAATACTTTCTTTCTATAGCATGCCCACGGTTTAGTCTTCCATCTTGTTGGACAATTAGAAGGGATTGTCTTGATTTATTTAACTCCATGAAGAGTGTGATGAAGAACTGTTTTGAAAAAGATATAAGTAGAGTTTGTTTAACTACAGACACTTGGACTTCATTGCAGAGGATATCTTATATGGTTTTAACAGCACATGGGTGGATGATGAGTGGAGGTTGCAAAAAAGGATTATAAATTTTTGCCCAATATCAGCTCATAGAGGTGAAAGCATAGGTCAAGCCATTGAAAAATGTCTTCGAGATTGGGGGATTGAAAGGGTCTTCACTATTACGGTTGATAATGCATCCGCCAATAGTGTTGCCATTGAATATTTGAGAAAGAAATTCAATCATCGAAATGCTTCTATTGCAAATGGAAAATTTATTCATATGAGATGTGTTGCACACATTCTTAATCTCATTGTGCAATACGGTATTAAGGATGCTTCTGTGTCTATGGATCGAGTTAGAGGTGCTGTGAGGTATATAAGAGCATCACCATCGAGGTTGACAAAATTGAACCAACGGGTAAAAGAAGAAATGATAGATAGTAAGTCTCAATTGTGTTTAGATGTGCCTACTAGATGGAACTCAACATATATGATGTTAAAGGTGGCTGAAAAATACGAGCGTGCATTTGAATCATATGTACGTGATGACCATAATTTTTTTCTTGATCTTACTGCTGGAGATGGAGTTCCTACATTTGATGATTGGGAAATTGTTCGAAGAGTTATAAAAGTATTGGAGCCTTTTTATCATCTTACATTGAAGGTGTCCGGATCTTTGCATGGTACCTCTCATTCACTTTTTGAAGTATTGACGGATATACATTGTCTTTTTGATGGGTGGCAAGATTGTGGAGATCTAGACATAATTTCTATGACTTCCAAAATGAGAGAGAAATATAATAAGTATTGGGGTGAAGGAAACAAGATCAACATGCTAGTTTACTTGGCGGTCATCTTTGATCCGCGATGTAAAATGAGTTTTTTGGACTTTGGGGTCAACTTGTTTTTTCCTAATGTTGCTAATGAAATTATGAAAATGATTGATAAAGAATTGCATTGCTTGTTCATTGAGTATTCTTCTAACGCAGGAAGAATTGAATTGTTTGAAGGTAGATCTAGTTCTTCAACAAATCTTTGCAGTTCAATAGAAATAGATCAGTCAGAAATGAAAACGGGCTTGGCCAAACAAAAATACCTTAAGAAGAAGAAACAAGTTGGATTCGAAAGCAAATCTGAGTTGGATAGATATTTGGGTGAGGATGAAGAAGTAAACAATTCAAGTTCATTTGATTTACCATTGTGGTGGAAAATGAACAGTCCTAGATTCCCTATTCTTGCACAAATGGCTCGAGATATTCTTGCTATTCCTATCTCAACAGTTGCCTCAGAAAGTGCATTTAGCACGGGTGGACGTGTTCTCGATAGTTTTAGAAGTTCTCTAACTCCTCTCATGGTCGAGGCTTTGGTTTGCACACAAGATTGGCTTCGGAAATCTAATGATGCCATCAATCTTAAAGATTATGTTGATGAACTTCAAACCATGGAAGATGGTAATATATAAATTTTAATTTATAAAATAAGCTTTTGTATTATTTATATTAGTAAGCATTCCCATAATTTAACTAACATTTTTGTTTTTAAATTTGCTAGATTTATTCAAAATACCCGAAGATCAAGAAGGTAACATACTTAGCATTAGTTTATAAAGTTAAATGTTTATTTAATTTATTTTTACAAACATTTTTTATCATTTAACTAACTCAATCAATACTTTTACTAGATGTTTCAAGATTATCAACTGTGATTGAAGCACAAGAAGAAAGTTAAACTATTCTATAATGGTTTTTGAACTGATGTGTTAGTGTTATTAGTTTGGTTTGGTTTGTTATTGTTGTTGGATAATTGAGCTTTTGTTGTCTTCTTTTTTTTTTTGGACTGGTGTAGGTTTCTATTGTATTTTGGATTTTTGCTTATGTTTTTTTTTAATTACAATGTTGTTGTATTGTTTTTGTTGTTTATTTGGACTCATGAAGAAACTTAAACTATTCTATAATGGTTTTGGAGCTTATGTGTTATTATTATTAGTTTGGTTTGGTTTGTTATTGTCGTTGGTTAATTGAACTTTTGTTGTGTTTTTTTTTGTTTGGAGTGGTGTAAGTTTCTATTGTATTTTGGACTTTTTCTTATGTTTTTTTTATTATAATGTCGTTGTTTACTTCGACTCATGTTGTTTACTTTGACTTTTACTTATGTTTTTTATTATAATCTTATTGTATTTTTTTGTTGTTTTTTTGGATTAATGTTGTTTATTTGGGTTGATGTTGTGTTGCTTGTATTTATTCACTTATTTACTTTAATTTTTTGTTGTATGATCATGTTTAAAAACTTTAAAGAAAATTATTTTTTTGAAAAATTACATAAAAATAAATAGCGCTAGTCATTTTTTTTAAAACTTAACTCGAACAAATATATTCGATTCGATTCGATTCGAATTCCATCTCACTCGACTCGATTCGAGAAAATTTCAAATAAAGTTAGGATGATGAAATAAGATTCGAAAACTTGATTAACTCGAAAATTTTCGATTCGATTCGATTCGATTCGATCGAATGCTCACCCCTAGTCTAAACAATAGTTATTTTGTGGTTTGATTGTAAATGAGGTTTTAATTTTAATTTTGGTTGGTTTTATACATATAAATATGTGTTTGTTTTTGAAGCCATATTAAGGCATGGTAAATTGAACTAAATCTAGATAGGTGCATGTGAATTTTATTTTATATTTAAGTGCTCATAAACTAGGCAAATTAATTTGGATTTGGTATATTTATAATTTGGATTAAAATGATGCTTTGATGACTTGTTTTGATGATATGAAATATTTGAAATTTCTGTCTCTTTGATCTGTAAACTCATGTAATGCTTTGTAACCCAGTTCTGGTGAGAGATACGAGTTGAGAGTGTTACAGTTAGTGGTATCAGAGCTTTGCAGGTTTAGTCAATTCTCAGATTAAATCAAGCTCGGAATTGAGTCTAGAGGTACATGTCATAATTAAGTCGAATTGAGTAGGGATTTGGATGCTAATATATTTGTTTTTGTTTTATAGTTGAAAATGTCGAATGTCTAATGATTATGTTGATGATAAATGTTATGTTATACATGTAGCTGTAATTCCAGGGCTCGTTATGTTTTAGGAATTTGAAAAATTATTTAGCTTCATTCTCAGTTGCCGGTTCATTAACCAGTGGTTTTGTCCTTTCTTCCCCCTGTTCAATCATTAGGGACTTCCCTTTTTCGGGCTCAGCATTTGGGTTGTAATTTTGGACTAATTTGGTTACTGGGCCCCGGGCTAAAATTGGGCCCTACACGTGTGTATCATGAGAGCCAAATTTTAAGGCTTTACAACCTTCACCCCCCACCTATACAGTCTTATACAACGGAATTTACAAGATTTATATTCATTAAGCTTACAAGTGTGAAACTGAAGAGTTCAATAGTTGAATGAATAATAATGCGGCAAGAGCTGAGGATGGGTTAGGAAGTAAAAAGAGTTCTAGAAGAGATATAAGATTTTTCTGAATATTATTCGGGATACGTAATGTCACTATTAAGGAAGAAGTTATTCACGAGTAATCGACTTATTCAGGTATGGTATTTAAAGAACGAGTTAACCAAAATTTCTTTTGAATTGATTTCTTTAATGATTGGGATAATGTGAGATTATTGATGACTATAGTAGTCAGTGGGATAGTGTTGAAATTGTAAAGATATCTGAATACATCTGTTATAGTTGAGTATCTTATAGTGACCTCTTCTGGGTATTCTATATGTTCATTTATTCTCAGAGGTATATGTAATAATTCATCTTCAGAGGTGATTCTTATCGTAAGATAATGTTAGCTAATCATAATGTTAGACGATATTATTATTAGTTTGGTTGATTCATAATCGGCATTACTCTATCTTTTTTTGGTTTTCTAATTCATTATGTTAGATAGAAGACTTGATGATAACACTCATATGAAGTTATTTTCCACTTCTACTGGTTGATGTTATGAATTACATATATGCAATTTACATTATCTCTATCACAACTGTTTCTAGTGCGTATGAGCGATATTCTTCTTCTGGACTTTCTCTGGGATATCATCGATCTCCTTATCATTCAATGTGATTTTTATTCTAAAAAATTCAGTATAGCTTCACATCTTGGATTTCATTATCTCAGTTTTCTTATCATTCTTATTGTTTAATTAATCAAACATGATTCATTTGTAAAAGATATTCATTGGCTAGAGGTAATTACATTTATTACTGTTATAAATCCTGGTTTGATCATGGGAGCTCGGTGATATGGATCTCAGATTATAGAAGTTGTATTACTGACTGGTTGTTATTGGGACTACTTTCGATTTTCCTCTTCTATTTTGGAGTGCACTATTGATGTTGAGGTATTGTTCTATCTATAAAGTTGAAACATCGGTCCTATTATAGCACTATGGTTTTTAATCTATTTGATGGTTGTGGCTCTGGTATAGTTCAAAGCTTCGATGTTAATAATTGAAATGGCTTTATCATATATAATCCCTTTATAGCTTTAGTAAAAGGGGTGACATCGGCAAAAGAGTAGATGGTGGAAGATTGAGCTCAAACTTGTATATTGATTTTCATTCCTCAAGTAATCTTGATTAATGTCAACAAGTTAAAACGGGATATTATGTTTCGTTTAAGTTAATGCAATTTTTAAGGATCTTAGATTAGTATTATGAGGGAATTGTGATAGATTGTATGTCTGGGTTGTCTTGACAATAAGAAGAAGGGATTATTCTGAAATGTTATTATCTGATAGATAAAATCGACTTAGTTTTTTAAATCAAATTGGGTTATTCATTGAAAAGTTAATTGAGTTATACGTATTTGAGTCTATCTTCAGGTTCGGGAATAAATTTTGTGCATTCATGGGTAAATAGACGGACAGTCAGAATGAGAAATTCAAATTCTAGAAGACTTGATACAGAACTATATCTATCAGGTCAATTCTAATCGAGAAATGTTATTATGGGATAAAGTCGTCCAGATTGTTGAAGTTATCGCACTTGTGTAAAATGATATTGCTTGACGCTTTACTGGAAAAAGGGGAACAAATATCAGTTGAAAGTTACATATGCAACCACGTCAGAAGCACCAGTCAGAGTTTGATAATCCGAGTTTCTCAGTTATGTTTTGACAGACGATTACTAGGAATTTCTTGATAGTTACACTGGTAATGAAAAAGTGATGATAGGAGAACATCAGAGCTGCTCTGTTAAGTTCAGGTATAGTATTAAGTTCTAAAATGAGTTCTGATATGAGTTCATAAATTATATGAGGTATGATTGATTTTTATAGAATTCGATTGAAAAGGTGGAAGAAAGACTTGATTTAATAGCTTGTACTAGGTGAGAAATTTCGAGGACGAAAGTTTTGTAAAGGGGAAGAGTTGTAATAGCCCGTTTTTCAGTGGTGTCAGAAACAGTAGTTTCGGGGCAACCAAATCCGACGAGTAAGTTCGTAAACGTTATTATTTAATATTTACGAGACAAGTGTCATTTTTAAAAAGGTTTTTTATTTCATAATTTATGTTATATAAGTGATTTATTAAGTTCAAGTGGTTTTAGAAAATGGGATATCAGGGCCTTGTTTTTATAAACCGAGTCGTAAATATTTTTATAAATTTTACGGAGTGTCATTAAGGTGGTATTAAAGTTTCATTTAAAAAAATTTAACGTTTCGATAGTTAATTCATTAAAAAGGACCAAATTTAAAAAAAAAGTGCATTCCCGAGACTCCATTCCCATAAATCGGACTCAAAATATTTACGAAGCTAGTTGTGTAGTTAATTAGGTTTCGGTTAAGTGAATTTCCTTAAATTAAAAGTAATTAAGTATAAGGACTAAATTGCATATAGGGTGAAAGTTAAATTATAGATTAAAGAAAAATTAAAGGGACTAAAGAAGCAATTATGCCATTGGAATTGATTGAGGCGGCATGAGTAAGATATTTGTGAATTTATAATATATATTACAAAATAAAAACCTTAAGTAATAAGTATATATATTATATTATATAATAATAAATTAATGTATAATAAAACAAAATAAAATAAAAAGAAAAATAAAAGAAACAAAGTGAAACGAAACAGAAAGAAAAAAAACAAAGAAATAAGAGAAAGGAGAAAGCTAGGATTTCAATTGTTCAAAGTTCCATTGGTTAGTCAATTTAGTCCATTTTCTTATAATTTTTATGTTTTTGAAATTTCGGTATTAAATACTACCCGACTCATGTCAAAATTTTAGAAATCATTGAGTTTTTAGGGGTTATTAATGTTGAATAATTTTAGTATTTGGGACTAAGTTGATAGATTTTCAAGTTAGAAATGAAAAAGGATTGAATTGTAGAATAAATTGTAAATATTGAGTAATAGGGACTAAATTGTGAAATTTTTGAAATTTAGGGATTCAAGTGAAATTAGAGAGTTAAATCTAGTTTAAAGTGGAAATTGAATAAAAATATAGAATTGATTGTGAAGAAATAAAATTAGTCTCGGTTTAGGGACTAAATTGGAATTTAGACAAATGTTGAGTAAAAAGTTGAAATATTCAATATGAAATTTAAATTGTAGTGTATTGATAAATTTTAATTGTTTTAATTATGTAGCTAACATCGTACCGGAACCCTCGACTAAAAAGGAGAAAGATAAAGTCGACGAGGAATAGCTCGAAATTTTTGGTTTGTATTTCTATAATCCGAAGCTAGTTATTAATTGTTGTAATTTTTATTTAATGTATATGGTAAGTGTTGAGGTGAGTAATTGATATTTTGATAACTGATTGAATGAATTGAATTAGTAGATATATACATTGAATGGATTGATTTTTTAAATTGAAATGAATATATGTGTAATTATGTGATTATATGAAAAATCAGTATTGGATATTGATTATATTTGAAAAGTGAAATTAAACCCTATTAATTGTATCGGGCTGAGTCGGATATAGATGGCATGCCATAGGATTGGAAGAGCTTAGGGATTTCTTCGAATTCGAGTCAATGAGACACTGGGTGTCAATTTACTACTTCGAATTAATTCGATGAGGCACTGGGTGTCAATTTACTTCGGTTTAGCAGATGAGACACTGGGTGTCAAATTATTACTTTGAATTATCCAATGAGACATTGGGTGTCAAACTGGTGTGTTTTGGTTGGATCCGTGTATCCGTCTGAGTCCGAGTCGTGTTAATAAGGGTAAATGAATAATAAAGCTTTATGATTGATATTGAAATAGTATGGTATGAGAAATGGAAGTGAAATAGTGAATGGAAAATAGAATGTAAAATATGCTGCAAATATATGGAATATACTCATGAAATGAATATGGAATGGATAATGCAATTGTATAATGAAATGTGAAATAATTTGTGAAAAGTTATTAATGAGAATTGAGATATTTGAGGAACAAATGAAATATGATATGGTTGTTGAAATAATTAAATATTAGTATGTGTTTATATTTCAATAGCATATTTGAAATTTCTTATCTTTAATTTTTCAGATTATAGAAATATCACTGAGTTTTTACTCAGCATACGGTTTTGGTTCCCGTGCGCAAGTTAGGTACTTAACTTTTGATCGCCGATTCAGTATCCAACAATGATCCCAAACTCAAATGTGGTGATGTTTATCCTTTGTGTCGACATGTACCTAGGATTTCTAAATAATTGTTATTTTCTGGTTTGATTGTAAATGAGGTTATAAGTTTAATTTTGGTTGGTTTTATACATATAAATATGTGTTTGTTTTTGAAGCCATATTATGGCATGGTAAATTGAACTAAATCTAGATAGGTGCATGTGAATTTTATTTTATGTTTAAGTGCTCATGAACTAGGAAAATTAATTTGGATTTGGTTTGTTTATAATTTGGATTAAAATTATGCTTCGATGACTTGTTTTGATGATATGAAATATTTGAAATTTCTGTCTGTTTGATCTAAAAACTCCTGTAATGCTCCGTAACTCGGTTCCGACGAGAGATACGGGTTGGGGGTGTTATAAAAACGCTGGTCTTGCGATGCATTTTCGACCACAGGAATTTTTTCCTTTGCAATCTCACCCCTCCCCCACGCCTATAAAAGGGGGCTCCCCCTCCATACTTCATCATCCCTAAACCCATCGTCTCTCTCAGCGTCTACCCTTCCAATTTACAATATTTCTCTCTCTCGATTTTCTTCCTTACGTCAATGTTAAAAAATTTTATCGCTAATAAAATTTTTGATTTGAGGTATTCTTGTGTAGTCGGTGATGCGATATCACTCTAAGATACACATATTTCATATATTTTGTTGAGATGAGACCATTACCTCAGAAACCTATCCTTTGGAAGTCTGGTTCCGTGGTGATTTTGCTTTATACGGTCATGGGTGGAAGTCTACGTAGAGGTTTCGGTTGATAGTCGTAATAAGGTCATGGATCGGAGTATAACAAGGGATCCAGTTGATGGTCGTTATGCGGGCATGAGCTCAAACTTTCCAGATACCCGGAGTTGTTGCATTATAAATATCATAAAAAAGTTTAAGGGAATAATCATTGGGAAAACTGTGGGGCTTCCCGCTATAATTGACGTAATTTTTTCTTTATTTCCACGCAGCTGATATCTTTAACCTTCCTTTTTATCCGAAAGTCATCACCACCATGGACATAGAAGGACTTTTAGGCGGACAACGGCTGTTGTGGTGTAGTAAAATTAATGGTCCTTTCGGGGTGACAACAATTGTCGTTATTAAACAAACCATTAATAACTACAATCGCTGTCACACCGACCCGAGTTTGACCTCTGCTTTGCCGGAACATCCACTTTCCGCCTGAGAGCCCTCTTGTGTCCACCTATCAGCCTTCAGACAAGAATGAAAGGTTAAAAATACCAGTTGCTTGAAAATAGAGAAAAAATTGCATTGATTACACCAAAAAGGCTTTCTTTTTTCCCTATGATTATAGCATTAATCTTATGTATGGTATATATAATGCATCATTTGCGGGTATCCAAAAAGCTTAAACTTGTAACCGCATAACGACCGTCAACTGGCCCTTAGTTATACTCGAACCCGTGACTGCATCACAACTATCGACTGGGACTTCCACTTAGACTTCGACCCTTAACTGTATCAAATACTGTCACCCCGAAACCTGGCTTCCATATTATGGGCTTCTGAGGTAATGGTCCTATCTCGACATGAAATATGAAATGTATGTGTCCTGACACGCGTTACTGCATCCTCGACCCCTCAAACCTACCTATAAATTTTCACGATTTTAGTCCTAAAACCATAAATCCTAATTCTTAAAAAAAAACCTAACCCTAATTTTTTTTTTAAAAAAAAGTCAAGGAGAGAGCGTGAAAATGCGCCCAGCTGGACATGCTTTCATAATCTCTCTCCAAAAATAATTTATTTCCCTGATTTTTTTTTAAAAGGCCTAAAAGGCTAATTAAAAAATAAAATATAAGTTTAATTTAGCCTTTGTTAACACTCCAATAATTAGAATTTAAATTTTATTGTTGTAATTCTTCCTCTCTCAATTTGTAAAAATATTATAAAATAAAAAGTAAATAGCGCTTCTTACATTAGGAAAAGGAAAAAATATTCACCACAACTTTCTTTCCAAAATTTAATTATTTTGCTTTGAAAGCAAAGATTTAAGCTAATTACTCATTCCATAATAAATAAATAAAATTAATGACACATGTAATAAAATTACTTATAGCCAATCAACTTACTAATAAAAAATATAAATTTTTTAAAAGTATATTTAATTAATTAAATTTATAAAAGATTATATATGTTTAAAAATTGTTGCATTCAAAATTTAATTATTTTGTAATTTTAAATTTTTTTTAAGATGATATATTTATAATTTATTCTATATTTATTTTTTAATCAACTTTTATATATATATATGATCCATTCACAAAATTTTGATATTTCTTAAATTTTATTTAATTTATTTTTTTATATATAAGACATGCATTTTATTTTTAAATGTGTTATTTAAAATAATTGGGGTACATATCTACAACATTCTACAAAGTTAAATCCTAGCGATTTCCAATTTCAAGAAACATAGTACCTAATCCATTTCATGTCCCAGCAAAGGTATATTTATATTTTTTTATCTATTATTTTTGCTTTTCGATATATATTTTTGAATACATGTTTTTATTGTTGTTGGTTTTATCTTTTGTTTAATTTTGAATGCTTTGCAAGGGATACCTCTGATTTATCTAGAATTTGCAGCAGAAAATTAATCAAAATAATGTGTTGGTACGAAGAAGAGATTGTAGAAGTTCATGATAATTTATTCGATAGGTGGAGAGTCGTAGGTAGATTAGGATGATCAAATATGAGGGTCGAGAGAGGATCGGGGAGGAGGAAAAAAAAAGAATCAAGAATCTTAGAGGAAAAAGTGTCTTAGCCTCTTTCCCTCATGCCAATAAGCCTTTAAAGGGTTGTTTCTTATAGTTCTCAAGGTGCCACATGTCACCCGTATACTACTTTCGAACTCTTAGGATTTTAGCTGGCCTACTAATGCCTTGATGTACGTATAAGGTATCATGTCTAGAGAGCAAATATGTGTGGCATGTGAATGGAAAACCTCCTATCCATGTCAAACATATGGTTCTATTTGTTCTAGCTTATGAGGTATTATGCTTACATTGCCTTAGGATTACAAGTGCCCTAGCTTGCAATGTGTTTTCCTTACTCAAAGGTGTTGACTAATGGGATTTTGGGCTTGTGAGGTATAACAGTTGTCCTCCTAGCTAAGGGGGAAGTTATAAAGTGACATTCCCCGAGACCTTAGGTTTCTGCAATTTTTCATTTGGAATGGTTAAGATATGTTTAAATGTAGCAAGGTAACTTGTGTTGTTGCGAGGAACTTGATACTATAAGGTGTTTATTCCTTAAGTGGTGTAGGTGTTTGAACTTTAAAAAAAATTTTGGAGATATTTTAGGAGTCTTGAAATTAAAAAATATTTGAAATTTTGAAATAAATGTTAGCATAACTAATGTGAGAGAAGGTTGTTATTCGGTGATGAGTCACATGTCACTCTTTGAATGGTTTGGTGGGCGGTAAACTTGGGAACATGTTGCCACATGCCTAGGGCATTATTGTGTGGTTGCGAAACTTTTGTGACACGTTCTGTTTCTTAGGCCTCTATAAAAAGGTTCATTGGTATTAGGTTTCCACACTTCAACAATTTTCTTAAAAAGCTTCTTATTTCCCTTGAATTTTCGTCTCCCTTTCATCATTTTTTTAACTTAAAATTTCCATTGTTTTCCTTGGACAATGTTGTTACTTTTATTTTTTGGGTAAATTTAAAATACCTTTTCGTTATTTTTGCTTCATTTAATATTTACTAACAAACTGGTCAGGGCAAATGTGGCACAAATTCATTGACAACGAGCCCACAAATTTTAACCAAAAGAGATTAGAAGATGTAGTGGTGATTGGTTCAATGCTAAGGTGTACCATCAAGAAAATGGAGTTGGAGATGTTGCGATATTGCGGTTTGCACATTAACAACTATGGATTCGAGTTCATCCGTCCCTAGGGTTTCATCTTGTAACACCCTTTGCCCGACCCGATTGTTGAGTCCGAGCGATTGGATGCCACATTTATTTTTAGGGCAACTACAATCAACTACAACATAATTTATTTTGATTCGACACATTATATCATAAATATAATTATTGCATCATTATAATATAACGTATAATCTGATCTAGGGTTTATACAAGCTTACGAAAGCTCTTATGATAACTCAAGACCATTTGAGTAATAAAATGCAATGTTTCACAATATTCTGGACTAGAGTCACGACTTTCAGAGTACAATATCACGACCTCCAAAATGGTAGGCAGGCATATAAACTTAGGGACTGAACTATAAAGTTTCGAAACTTCACCAATGGGCATCGCGAACTTGGGATTCAATATCGCAACATTAAAAGCTTGTGTCGTGACATCCATAAGGTGGTGTCACGACCATGAGAATAGTCTACTATAAGTCCATTTCATTTTTCAACTAATGTCATGACATCCATGAGATGGTGTCACGACTCTATAAGCAGTATACAACAATTTCAATCCTTTTTTGATTCATCTTAACATATCACATAGTATAAAACCTTTGTAACTTGAAATAACATTCATCATTATGGATTTTCATACTACTTTCATCACAACATCATATCATACCAATCCAAACCAAATTAAACTTATCACATTTATACAATCAATGCTCAAATGGCACAAAACACACATAATCATAATCTAGCTTATTCAAGCCATTCATATTCCTTAACATACCAAATTACCATATTTCCAAGTTCAAACATATAAGGTCCGTGTAACTTTGAAATCAAGGATTCCAAAGACATTTATACGATCAATTTAGGCTTATACTAGATCATATTTCGAGCTTATCAAACAAATATAACCTTAGCCAATCACACAACATTGGCAATCACAATTGAGGATGACCATTCACATGCTAAAAGACCCTATATACATGCCAAAAAATTAGGACTCAAAATGAACATAATTCTACCGTCTCAGTGATAGTATGTGATTTGTACTGATACGGCTTGATGAGTTCCACAAGTTGGAGATCTACAAGTAGGGAAACAACGATCGTAAGCATTTAAATGCTTAGTAAGTTCAAATGAAAATTGCAACACTTACCTTTCTCATAGATGAGCATGCTAACTACCATAATTTTGGCACACATTTGGCAAAAACTTGACACATAATGTGCAATAGCTCGATTTTCAATGGTATTAGAAAAGACGATTTCGGAATCTCATTTCTGTAAATTGAGTCTGTAAATATTAAATATAAATATTTATGGAGTTGATATAAAAGTATATTGATGTTTGGTCCTTCAATTTTGTTAATAAAATAGTCAATTTTGGTGTAGGGACTAAATTGTAAAGTCTAATCGCTATAGAGTTTTAATTGTCAAAAGGCTTGGGAACTTAAATAGCAATTGATCTAAAGGGCCAAAAGGGTTATTATACCATTTTTGGATAGGAGAAAGTTGATGATGATGGTGAAACCCACTAAAATTAACTAATGTTAGATTAAGCTAATTAAAATATGTCAAGATAATTATAATTAATTAATTAATTAACCTACTATGTCAATTAAATTAAAGAATGAAAAAGTCATCTTCTTCATCTATTCTCTATTTTCATCTAAATAAAAGAAGAAAACCTAGGATATTTCTAAAACATTTTGCCTTTAATTGGTAAAAAATTTCAATTCATTTTCATGTAATTTTTATATTTTTGAGGTCGTGGGAGCTTGAATTAGCTAGCTCATGTACCAATTTGTAAAATTTTTAAATTTTTTGAAAGTTTTCATTGTTGATTTATTGAAGAATTTGGTGTGAAATTGATAGATTTTAAGCTTAGATCATGAAAAGGACTCGATTATAACATTTAATTGTTAGTTTTGTGCATAGGGACTAAAGTGAATAAAATGTAAAAAAATTGTGAAATTTTAGCAAAAATAGAAATTATAGGGTCCCTAGTGAATGTATGTGAAGTTAAATTTTAAATCGAGACTAAAAAAATTAAAAGATATGGCTATTTCGAATTCAGGGGATAAATTGAATAAAATGTAAATTTTTAGGGGTATCAAAAAATGAGATTACATAGGTTCATTCATCTCATGGCATAATATGAAAATGTTTCGTATTGATGGATTGTATAAAATAATTGTTTAGATTAAGAACCTTATCAAAGGGAAGATAATCGAGGAAAAGCTAAAATTGTTTATTAGTCCCTAAAGAATCAACTTGTTTGGCATTTTGATCTAGTAAATTCATATGGTTCGTATTTACTTAGGTTGTTATATGTTTGATTTTGGATTAATTAACTGTGAATTGGTAGGAAAGGCTAGAATTGGACTAAATTGAAATGTGATGTTTACATGTATAAAAGATGCATGTGTGAACTTAGTAAATGTTAGGGTATAATTGGAATGCCAATAGGGTCTTGTGTGCGCTTGTACGAGATTTATTACAGATGCTATCGAGGTCTAACATTTTTTTATAGATTCTCAAGTGTTATGTGACACGGGTTTAGCTTGGACGAGTAATTTGATGTGTCATTACAAAGGTTTAACCCGGACGGGTAACCTAAAATATATATATTCAATTCGGATGAGCAATTGGTCTAATGTAGATACTTTTGTATTCGAGTCCATTTACTAAGGTTCACTAGGTGAAACAGTTTATATGAAATGAGAAATTGAAACAGGATGAAACTTCATGTTCAAATGGAAAATATTGATTGAATTGAGCATGAAAAATGGATTGGAGTAATGTCTTTGACATGTATGTGATTGTATTATCCCTTTTATTGAATGATTTTTTTAGATTGGATATCTAAAGTGACATAAATTGTCATGTTAAATAATTGTGGCATCATATGGTTTTGATTATAAGTTAATGCTCACCTTGCTGATGTTTTGATTTGTCATGTCTAACCAAGTTATGTCAAGTTAAAGTAACTTGTAATGTCTAGATAAAAGATAAGGTAAGTCTTGTACTATACATAAGAACTTACAAAGCATTTTATATTTTTATGTTGTTTGTTTTCCCTTTCCTTATAGATCATCACCTTACAGAACTCGTCAAGTTGGATCGTCTCGAAGCTTACACTACCATCAAATCGATAGTTATACGATCATCTTGAGTTTAGGGTTGTGGCATATATTTAAATATCTTGGTGTAATCCTTAATGTATATAAGTATCTTGATGAGTTGAAAATTGTGATAAATATGGTATCTGATGATTTTGAATGTTAGTCATGGCATGTAATATGGTTGATGCATGATTTGGCAATGTTTGATGCTTTTGGAAAGGAGAAATATGAATCCATCTAAACCTGGTATGTTATAATTGGAAGAATGTGGTAAGTAAAATAGTTAAGTTGGTGCCTAGTTGAAAATGGTAGGTTTGATTGTCACGCTTGAGATATGTGTCGGTGTATGGTTGATTTTGTTCATTTTAAGGTAAGGTGAAGTAGGTATTAAGATTGTATGGCATGTCTTAGTGTGCTTTGACATAGGTTCATTTGGCATTTGATTAAATATATTGAAATGGATAGTTTTGCAATAGGTTGAACTCATATTGAATTGGTTTTTATTAGAAATGGCTAAATGACTTGTTTTGGTATGAAGTGTTATGAGTTTAGGATGTTTTTAAGTGTACTAAGTTAAAAAAAAAATTGTAGGTTGTTTGGCTCACTTTGAATTGGGACTCAAAATGGCATTTTTTTTATACCAAAAATAGGGTTTACGTCACGAGCACAATTGTACAACATCATAATGTGGTGCCAACAGTGAGAGACAACCGACGTTGATATGCTCAAAGTCTTGACATAACTCACTGTGTTGGCGACGTCATGACTTGGAGGATGTAAGGTTGCAACATCAACCCTAAATTTTCAAAACCTTACAATCTATTCTAATACAAGTTGGGTTAACAAGAGCTTTCGTAAGCTCGTATAATACCCAAAAATGTTTGTTTAACATAATTTGAACGTGATTGACACTTAATTACATGTACGAATGTTTAAATACTGTCTAATTAACTATTGTTGCTCCAGCAACGAATGTAGTATCTTGTAGTTCAGATCCGATAGTCGGGTCAGGCAAGGGATGTTACATAATGTCACAACTAGTTGCATAACAACATAGGTATCCAAATAGGTTAGGCATTATAACATATCCAGAACATCATCAAATCATACCAATTAATGCAAAATCATAACGATTTCATATACTATCATCAATTCAGAAGTTTATACCATTTCATATGAATTACATATCATATTAGTTCATCAAGTTCAATTCATTTCATTTTCCAATTTCCAAATTCAATTTCAATGTTTCACCCAATGGAACCCTCGTAAAGCGAACTCGAATACATGGGTGAATTACACCACATCAGGATAGCCCGTATGAGCTTAAACTACACCACACCAAGGCATCGAAGTGCAAAGCCCATAGACATCAAATGTTTAAAAATTTTCGACTCCAAAGTCTCTGTAAAGACAAAGAATACTCGATGATCCGTAATAAATGTTGGATCTCGATATCCCATACAAGTGCACATATGGCCATATTGCATGCCAATCGTATCCTAATCTTTTATTAAGTTCGCATAGGCATCAATATTCATATTTGCATTATCATACCCTATAATTATTCATATTTGTATATTCATACCTTATATTCATTCACTTACATATCATACCCTGTAATTTTTCATGTTTGCATTTTCATACCTTGTACATTGTACTATCACATAGCAATCACTTATCTCATTTCATTTCAAATTCTATTTCATTTTAATAGTCATATATGCCAATGTCTATTAACATATCAAATTATATTCAAGCATAATTACAATGAAAAAAAAAAGCAAACATATAACACAAGGAAAGGTAGTAAGTTTCAAATGAACTTACCTTTTCAAAACACAAAACGAGTAGATTCTTCAGAGACTATTCCACAATTTTTTATTTTCCTCTATTGGCTTCACTTTGGTCCAATTCTTGATCTAGATGAATGGTCAAATGCTAGGAGGGTTTTGAAGCTTTCTTCAATCTTTTTCTATGATGGACAGTAAATGAGGAGAAGGATGATGGCATTTTTCCACTAACTCTCTATTTATACCATGATTAATCTTAATTAACTTAATCTTTGATTTTTTTATTTTAATTATCATTAATCAAGTTAGTGGTAAACAACTTCATCATCCACTATCCTATGATTCAAAATGGTTTAATAACCATTTTAGCCCCTTTGGATAATTGCTACATAAGTCTTTAAACCTTTTCTTAATTAAAATTCAATAGCGATTAGACTTTTACAATTTAGTCATTGAGCTTTGGTTAACTATTTTATTGATGAAATTACTCGACCCTTCTTCAATAAATTTTTATATTAACTTTGTAAATATTCCTATTTAATATTTACGAACTCGATTTACGAAAATGGAGTCCTAAAACTGTATTTCCCGATACCACTGAAAATCAGGTTGTTACACATCTTCTTGAGCAACCTACCCCACAACCCTGATGGAAGCCCTAGTTTCTTTTTTCCATTATATGTCTTTGAAGTGGGATTCTACTTGCCTCTACACCTTTTTTTTAAAGGGTTTCAATGATAAGTAAGCTTGCATAGAATAGGATCGTAAATTTGTCCAAGTTGCAGATTTGACTTAGTGCTCTAGATAATCGAAAAGAAACTTGGATTTTGACACAACTTGAACGCAAACAAATCCAAGTCAGATTTCTGAATGAAAAAAACACAATAATTAAAATAAATAATTAAGATGAAAAAAATAAACAGTTAAATAAATCAAAGATTTGTACAATTAAACAAGAATAAGATAGAATAAAGAAGATAAATGGAAAAGGTGGAATGTGGCGTGTAGAAGTCCTAAGGAGCCTTGGAAACTAGATGAATCCACAACCCCCTTCAAACGACTTTAATTTCTCCTCCAAGAAAGAAAACTTGGCAAGAAAAAGCTTGAAGATAATCCCACAATTTGAAAATATTGTTAAAACTCTTCTAAAAGAAAACTTAAGAGAAATTCTTAAAAAGAAAACTCAAAAAGAATTTTATTACCTCAAAGTGAATAATGAATGAAATAGTTTAGTTTTGTACAATAAAGAGGCCTTTATATAGGCTAGCTAAGTACATATAAATAAAACTCTCAAGTATATTAAAGCTCTAGTTAATCTAAATAACAAGTAGTTTTAAACTAAACTTTCTTATTGACATAAAACTCCTAAATAACTTTAAATACTTAAAAATTAACCAAAATTTAGAATAAATAAATAATAAAATAATAAAACTTAATAAATACAATATTGGGCTCGTATATAGTAAAATTTAAGCCTGAAACTCGAACCTAATATGATTTAAACTCGAATAAAAAGCCTGAAACTTGTAATTTTCGTAATAATCTCGTCCAGAAATTCTACTCATGCAGTCTTCACTAAAACGGCCATAACTTGAGCTCCCAAACTCGAAATCGAGTGATTCAAAGTGTGTTTTGAAGCTAAGAGATAGGTATTCAAACTCTATGCAGACATCTAAGCCCATAAATTCCTGGATTTCATCCAAAAATTCGTTGCAAGTTGACTTAGCTTTTTATCTTGAAAATTGGCAGTTGCTTCGATCTAAAATCATCCACTTTATATGATCGCCTATAAGGAGCTACAAGATATATAGACTTTAATTTCATACATCCGTTCGGTACCGATCCACTTGCTATAATTCATTTAACCCTATACCTTGTTTACGTATGCATAAGAGGGGCTTTTTCATTTATGTTCAGTTCGGGGAAGCCGGATAAATAGGTATCCATGACATCTAAGCCTTGAAAAAAATAGATAAGATTTAAAATTTGCCTTGATTTGCTAATGACTTGTTAAATTCTTTGCCTAAAGATTTAATTTATTGCATGATTTATTTATTTTTTTGGTGAATTACAATAACAGGGTAAAGCTAAAACAACAAATGTGACTAGCGTGAGTCGAACCAAGGACACACCTAGGGCGATGAACACCCTTGACTATCAGGCCATCACATGAGGTTCTGTATGATTTATTTAATTTGACTATGTTTTGTATAATCAATTATAAATTTATTTTTATTCTGAGTTGAAATATATATCATGCAATAGGATTAAATTGGATCTTTTTATTTCTAACTCCTTCAAGATTTTAATTATTCAATAGTTGGTCCCTCTGGTTAGTTTTAATTGGGTGAATCAAAGATTAATAATTTATTTTCACTTTCAATAATTTTTTTAATACTGTTATCTTGATTAGATATTTTATTAAGTGTTAAATCACAATTTTTTTATCTCCTTTGAAATTTTAATTATGTGCAAGTTAACCCACGTTTTCACGATGTAAGTTGATTATATTTTCATCATTTATTTACAAATTAAATTCAATAAATTTGATTTTCAATTTTATTAAGACATATATATTTGAAGAAATTATGTTATTAATATATTAAAACTTCCATAAGTTTGAAAATGTATTTTAAAAATGTAAAACTTATTTAAATATATTATTAAAGCAATATAGTAATTAAAAATCGAATTAAAACATAATATTTTTTTATTAAAACCATTATTTAATTCAAAATAATAAAGACATAATTAAAATCATTATTTAAAAATTAAATTACAACATAATAAATTTAGTAAATTAAAAACACTTTGATATACATAGTTTAAACAACATATTAAAAATTAAAAATTTGATGGTAATAATATATTTAATACTTTTTTAATAAATATAAGAGATAAAAGATGAGTATAATTAAATTTAAACTCATATCAAACATATATGTGACAAAAACTTTAATTACTATTCCACGTAAATAATATATATATCTATTTTAATTTTTAATCATACTATTTATAAAATGTTATATTTTTTAATAAAAATAATTTAAAACAATTCCATTAATATATACAATTAATCCGTGCATTATATATATATATATAAACTAATTATTATATATTTATTAGGGGTAAATATCTAAACTAAACATATATTTAAGCAACACAAATTATTTCACACTCCAATTTTTTTCCCGAAACTACATCAATTAATTATTACATTCAATATTTATGTGATGTTTCAATTGATTGGTGAACTAAAATCATTGTTGTCTAAGTTAGCCATTTTTGCACAAATGAGGGGACAATGACTTTACAATAGATTACTGTGTCGATTGCTGCCGTCCCTATCTTAAGCTTACACTATATAATTGGGACCCAAACAAAAACAACACAGTGGCCCACTACCCAAAATTCCTTACTCTTTTCAAACAAGTATCATGGTTGCGGTTTTACTGTTTTAAAAAAAAATTAATTAATTAAATTAGTTGTTTTTTTAATTTTTAATTATCTTATTGTTAAAATTCAATATAATTGTTAGAATAATCAGATAGTTACATGTGGCATGCTACATGTTAGGGGCAAAACTAGAAAAAAAATTTTAGGAGGATAAAATTAAATTGTAATTTTTACGATAGAAAAAATACAATTCCACTATTTTAGTAGACTATATCTTTATAATTTTTAAATAATTAAATTAATATTTTATATTTTTAGAGGACTAAAAATATAATTTTATCTTTATTAATTTAAATTTTTAAAAATTTTAAAGAACCATATAAAAAAATTTCTTTTTAGAGGGGTCGGGCCCTTACCAGCCTCTAGTTTCGCCACTGTTATATATATATTTCATTTTGACGTATAAGAATCAATTTTTAATAGTAAGAATGGATAAAATTTTCATTAGAATAATCTATTTATTCTTTAATCTAATATATAAAAATTAATTTTTTATTTTTAAATAAAATAAACAAAATATAATCCTCCTTTTAGTATACCAAGATGGAAGTTACACCCAACTCTCCCATAGCTTTATTAATTGAAGTATAGTAGACGAAGCCAGTGAAAGCTGAATTTTCCATCCTTGTTCTAATTTTAACCATTCGCATAACAATAATACAACCTATGTCATCTAACAAATCTTTGTATGTGGACGGAGAAAATAAGTTTCGAGAGATTTACTTTTCATTTAATTATTTAATTCTTTAAAAATTTAATCTTTTTCAACTTTAAATTTAATCGAAATTTAATATATCTATTAAATACAAATACAAATAAAATAAATTCTTTTTTGCAAGCTTTTACATGATATAATCGTCAAATTATGAGTTTGGTCTATATAGACTAAATATATATTATACTTAAATAATGGTCAGCCTAGTACATCAATTAACAATTTAAAAGTGTAAATGGTTAAAACTTTAGGTGTATGTTCAAAATTCGAATCCTAATTTATTATATTAGTTAAAATATACTTTAAGATTTCTTTTTTTTTTTTCATCACGGATTTGAGTTGTTAGAATGGTGTAAGATTAGATTCACGATTATCTCGTGGTTTCTCACGTTTTTCATTAGAGCTAGGATCTTTTTCTCTGACAAAGAATCACGTCCATATTTAATCTCTTTTGTTAAGATCATTTTCTCTAATAAATTAAATCGAATCAAAATCATAGATAAAAAATACACAAAATTCTAATTCAAATATAACATTATATATTAGATCAAAGTTCATGTGCAAATTTAATATTTATTCTTAATTTTCAATCCTAATTACTTAAATGTTCACGTTTAATAAATATAAAAATAATGGTATTATTTTGATTTTAATCTTTTTACTATATTAAAATTTGAGATTTAATCTTTCTATTTTAATTTGACATAATTTAATATTTTTTTACTTTTATAATTTTTTTAATAGGTCCAAATTGATAAACATTTTAAATTGTTTCTATTAAAGTGATAATGTGAATTTTTCTTGCAAGAAAGTTATCCAAATTATTTTAACTATAACAAAGTTATTAATTGAAAAATCTGCATAGCGATGTTATTAATTTGAGCCTATATTAGAGTTATTTTTTTGTGTTACAATGTGAGGCTGCCATATATTGCTATGCTATTTGTCGTCAATTTAATGTTAGTGTTAGTTAGGTACTTGAAAAAATAACAAGTTAATTTATAGTTTTCAAGTTTAGGTACCAATTAGATTTAAAAAAAAATTTAAGTACCAAATAAATATAAATTGTCAAGTATTTTCATATAGATTAACATTTTTTAAATTTTTACTAAAGATATTTGTTCCATATTCAAATAACCAACCATCTCTCAACATAATGACAAAAATATTTATATTATCACATGAAAATTTCATTTCCATCACTAACAACACCATCCTTATCCAAAATATAAAAAGAAAAAACCCTTCAAATCAGTTATGAATTATGATCACATGTCAATATATATATATATTCAATCACACAAATGTAAGTGGTTGCTTCAATGGTAGACTATAGTCAGCGTACTCCCACTGCCCATAGCCATTGCCAAGTGGCCACAACAGAGGCAGCCAGCACCCATGCCCTGCACTTTTTCCACCTTTGCCTTTCACAAAGTTTACGTCCCCCTAAATTTTAGCCTCCGCAAAACAATATTTTTCTTTTGGCATGAGGATTTATTTAGCTTTTTTCACTTTAAAAAAATATTTTAATCTTTTGTTTAATTTTTTAACCCTTCAAATTATGTTTTTGATTAAATAATTTAAAAATAGATGAAAAGTTAACGTTTGTTAAGTTTATTGATATGGTACACATATGAATTGTCTCTTAGATGACACATCAGTATTTTATTATTTTTTTAAATTTTAAAAATTATTATTATTTAAACAATCTCATTATAAGCTCTGATCATATCTGCTCTTTTTGACACAAAGTCTAGAATTACCCATAATCCCTCTCCAACCCATAAATAGGAAGATAATGCATTTCAGCGTACTCGAACTTATATCATCCTATATTGACAACAATGTTCATGTCAATCGAGCTAAAATTCAATCGATAAAAATTCTAAAAATTATTTTTAAAAATTAAAAATTATTAAAATTATTAAAAATTATAAAAATATATATAATATTTTAAAATATTAATTAAACTATCAAATATATTTCTATGCAAAAATTACAAATAAGGAGAGGAAAAATTATCTTACAAAAAAAATGGTAAGTTTTAAGATAATTTAAAGGTGAATAACCCATTTAATACAAGCATTCTACAATCTTATATTTTTTTATACGTAGCGTGAACTTCACTTTAATAGGAGTAGGTGGAAATAAGAGACAAAACTAATTTTTAAGTATAAATCTATCTCAGACTTGTAATATGCGATTTCAAAATTAATGACTATTTTGGAATATATTAAAATAGAGGGACGAAAAGTGAAATTAAATCAAATTTCATAATGTGTAGAATTTTAAGTTGATAAATCATATAGTTATTTTTTTAGGGTAATTTATAAAAATAGTCACTTTTGTTTACCTCAAGTTACATTTTAGTCACTTATGTTTAAAATGTTACGTTTTAGTCACTTATGTTATTATTTTGTTACGAAGTGATCACACTACCGTTAAGTTCCGTTATTTCTCTAACGGTAATTCTAGGTGGCAGTCCAACTAGATTTTAGGAGCCAACTTGGATTTCTAAATTGGATGAAAATATATTTTAAATTAAAAAATAATTAATTAAAATTTTTAAACCTAAACCTTAACTAAAAAAATTGTTCATCTCCTCTTATTAATTTTTTCTTCTATCTCTTATTTTTTTCAATGATTTTTTTTATTTGACTGGAAAAACTATTATTAAGATCAAAATAGTTGAAATCAACAATAAGAAAGAATAATTTGGAATACCCACAAAGAGATTGTGAACATACAAGTTGATTCAGATAAAAAAAATTGATTGAGAAACCAATTATTTAATAATTGTGAAAGAACTAGAAAATATAATAATTAGGAACAATAACAGTGAAAGTAACAGCCCTTTTCTGAAAATTTTAAAATTAGCTTGAATGAAACATGTTCATGAAAACATGTTTCTGGTTGCATTTTATGGGATGTCTACTGACGCAAAATAAAATACATGTTTACAAATAATTTCAAAAAGTAGAAGAAAATATTAAGAATTTTAATTTAGGGTTTTCATTAAACAATAAAAAATCTACTCTTTTGTTTTTCAATATTGAATAAAAGAAATAGAGGAATTCAAAGAAGACATACCTGAACCCTCCATTGAATCCATCTTTATGAAGCAATCAATTTGATTAAAAAAACCCATTGAAAAAAGGAAGAGATGAAAGAAAAATTAAAAAGAGGAGATGAACAGTTTTTTTAGTTAATGTTTAGGTTTAAAAATTTTAATTAATTAAATTTTTTAATTAAAAATCTATTTTCATCCCATTTAGAAATCCAAGTTAGCACTTAAAATCTAGTTGGACTGCCACTTAGGATTACCGTTAGAGAGATAACGGAACTTAACGGTAGAGTGATCACTTCGTAACAAAATAATAACATAAGTGACTAAAATGTGACATTTCAAACATAAGTGACTAAAATGTAAACTGAGGCAAATAAAAGTGACTATTTTTGTAGATTACCCTTTTTTTTATCAACATTGAATAACTGCATAATTTGCAAGAAGAATTTCTTTTTGTCATTATCGCTAAAGCCAGAGAGAAGTCTAAATTTCAAGTTTTCAACAGGAAAAAGAAGAACAAGAAAAAAAAAAAGCTGTCATTTTTTACGTTTTGAATGCAGTCAAAAGCCAAAACTCCAATTTTTTTTTTTTTTGAAGTGTTGAAAGAAAATGGGAGAAATGCTACTGCTAACTTTACTAGTGGCATTTTCTCACTTAAACCCATTATTTTTTTTCCATCACTTTCCCTAGAGTTTTTTAAGTACTCAACAATAAAGAAATTCCCAGAAAGCCTACATACCCAGAAGGTCAGTTAACCTCTTGTTTGTTTTGGTTTATACCCAGATCGATTTAGGTTCAACTTTTTTTTTTATTTGTTTACTTGGAACTTGTTTTATATAGGAATTGGGTGTTTGGATCATGTGATCGAAACTTTAGTTTCTGTTTGGTTGATTAGAAAGTGAAAGAACAGAAAGAAATGTAAGGTCTTTTTCGAGTTTGAGGTTATTGATCATTTGAAAAATAGTGAAGAAAGCACCTCTTGGAATAGTTAGATTGAGATTTTCATTTTCTGATGAGTCTTATATAATTGTATGGACTCTGTTTGAGATTAATGATGTGAGTTTTGATTTAAATGTCTTGCAATTTAGCTGTTCCGATTATCTGTTAATCTAATGTTGCACTTTTGAGAATTTGGTGAAATCTTGCACTACCTGATGATTTTTGATAATTGAATATTATATGTATTTTGCAAATGAATTAGTATGGAAGTGAAGTTAAATTGTATATTTTTCGTTTCAATTTCGATCGTTAACAAATATGTGTTATGTTTGTAGATATGTACAAGAACCAACTGCAAGAGTTGGCTCAAAGGAGTTGCTTTAATCTGCCGTCTTATTCATGCATCCGAGAAGGACCTGATCATGCTCCTCGGTTTAAAGCTACTGTCAATTTTAATGGAGAGACTTTCGAAAGCCCTACATTTTGCTCTACTTTGAGACAAGCAGAACATGCTGCAGCTGAAGTAGCTCTAAATACGCTTGCCAACAGAGGCCCTTCCAAAGCATTGGCTGCTAGAATTTTGGTAAGCATTCAACTTAAATTTTATCTACTATTGAGCTAGACTTACTTAGATGCCATTTTCCTACTCAAATTTGCATTAGGCAACCAATTGTTTTGCATCAGTCTTTGAGCTGGACTTTGCAGTTATTGATTATTCATTTCGGGGAAAAAAAGAAGCTAAACTCTTTAGAGTTTATCTCTACTGCACAGGATGAAACTGGTGTCTATAAGAATTTGCTTCAAGAGACTGCTCATAGAGCTGGTTTAAATCTTCCAGTCTACACAACTATTCGATCTGGACCAGGCCATGTTCCTACCTTTTCATGCATGGTTGAGCTCGGAGGGATGAGCTTTACTGGGGAACCAGCTAGGACGAAGAAACAAGCGCAGAAGAATGCGGCAATGTCTGCATGGTCTGCCTTGAGAAAGTGTATGATACCTTTCCTTTTTATTAAAAGGCTCCTACTTCATTTAGAATCAAACAATTGCATTGTTTATTCCTTCCCTCGGGAGGCTTTTGGGGTTAGACAATGAAGAAAACATACGAACTTAGCTAGGCAAACAATGTATAGTTCTTTGCATTCACCCACATTGAAAAAGGTTTCAATCAAAGGTTAAAGAAAGATCATTTTAATATTAGTTGTTATTTGAAAAGCTTTCTTATTTATTTTCTATGGTTTGAAGTTTTTCTTGGTCACTTAATCTAGTGTCGTGGTTGCAGTGTCTAGGTATGGTTCATCTTCATCTTCACCACCTTCCTTGGAGTCTCAAGGAAGAGAAGAACAAGTGCAAGCTGTCATTGCTTGTTTTCTTTCATCATTACAACCATCAGAATCAAAGCAGTGTTTGCAATATGATTGCCAGTATGGAAAGTCTAGATCAATTCCTGTATGTATAGACCTAACCCAATCAACCCCGGACCTATACTCAATGCAGAGTCAAAGTTGGCCTTACCCTTTCTCTCCTGAAATATCTGTTCCTATATACCAAATATGGCAGCAAGAACATTTAATGCAGCTGCAAAACCACCTGTTTACATTCCCCGTTCCTCCGGTTCCTCTGCCAAGACCTCAGATTCTTCCATATATGCAGTCAATTTTACAACCAGGTCGGCACCCGCCCTTTCAAGTTCAAGACCAAGAATCTAATGTTACTACACCCAGACTAGCAATTGCTACCTCATGCCCTCCTCTTTACCTCTCTAATCCCTCCACTTCTCAACCATTGATGGGTAGATCTACTGTGACCATTCAAGAGATACACGAGGAGATAAAAGAAGAAGCATCCAAATACACTCCCTCTGATGTCGTTCCCAGTCAATTTAATGTCGAAACATCTGTTGAAGAAACGAAACAGGATGTTAGCAAGCAGAAGTATGTTAAGTTGGAAAGCAAAGTCGAAAACAATCATAGGAAATCAGGCGCTGGTTCCCAACATGCTTTTGAATCTAATCTTAGACCACACTATTCTTCAAGAGCAAGTTACTATAGAAATTCTCGACCGCCATCCTCTGAAGCAGTGCCTATGCTGATCAGAACAATGAGCCCTGTTTCTTCCACGAGACTGAACACTCAAAAGCCGACATTAACTCAAGTGCCTGTCCCGACAAGAATGAGAACAGGAGCTCCACCATTTTCAACCAGACCCAGGTTCGAAAGAACGAACCTTGGCGGTATGCGTCCCACTTCCATGGCACCACCAGTTAGAATAAGATCAGTTGTACCAGTGTGCTCGGCTCCACCACCACGAAAAACACCAAGTTTCAACCAGGACAAAGACAAGAAAGATAATGTTTCAGAGGATGTTTCAACTGCAACTTCGGAACTCAATAAGCTTAGCATGTAGAGGGAGAGCTGTTTCATCTTTTCTTGAAGTAGTTAGAATAAATAAAATAGTTGCTTGCCAAAATCTGTATAAAACTGAAAATTCATATTTTTAATTTAAGATTGGCTCTAATTACTATAATAATTATTATAATTGTGAGGGTTAAAATGTAAATTTGTCACTACACTACCAATGAATATTGAAATTGGTCACTATATTTTGATTAATATTTGCCATTATATTTTAAAAATATAATTAAATTTGCCACACGACTTTTATGTGATTCAATTTTTTTTATTAAACTTGAATTTTATTGAATTTTACCACTAATTTTAATTTTTTAATTAAAACTTATCAATTAATATTAATTTTGATGATTTGAAAGTAGATTTTTTTTAAAAAAAATATTATTTCAAATATTTTATTTTAATAATTAGCAAATTAATTTATAAAATATTAAAAGATAATAAATTAACATAGAATTTTTATTTAATAAAAGAAAGACTTGTAAAATAAAAAATAAAAAAGATTAAGTTTAATTTTATAGGTAAATGTTTTTATAAATGCTTGATGCTATATTAATTTATTATTTTTAAGTATTAAATTATAATCTTAATTTTTATTAAAATTTTCATCTAAATATAACTAAATTAAAATTGATAGTAAAATTCAATAAAAAATCAAATTTTAGTGACAAATTAAATAAAACAAAAGTGAAGTGGCAAAATTCAAAATAAAATTAATATATAGTAGTAATTTTATCTTTTGTTATAAAATAAATACACTGTGAAAATAAAGAGCAAAGAATATGGGAGAGCGTATTTTATTGATTTTCTAGAGTCTCTATTTATAGGTATAAGAAGTATAAATGAAGTAGAGATCTTCTTCTAATCACTATTAAAATTTAAAGTTGATCAAAACTTATCTTGATCTTGATAGATATCTACTTAATAAAATATTTATAACATCTTTAACTTAAAAGTACAACCATAAATATCAATAAAAAAATATAATGACAAATTTCAACACATTAACCATAAAAATAATCATCATCTTCTTTTTGCTCCCAAAAAGACTTATCTGGTTATGCATGATGTATCATAAAAATAATGTTTTCTCACCCTCAAAATCTCATGCATGCATATATTTGGTTAGATTTAATTTAACAATTTGGTTATGGATTTGTATTATATTTATGTTACTTTTATATATTATAATTATATTTAAGATATTATATATAGACGTGTTCATGAGTTAGGTCGGGCTGAGTTTGGGTAGGGTCTAAGTATGATATTAACATACTTTAGGCTTATCCAAGCCTAGTTTAACCTAAAATCTGGGCTTAAAATTTTGCCCAAATCCGCTCATATTTGTAAAAGAGTAATTCAAGCTCATTTTAAGTTCATCCATTTTATTTTTTTATTTATTTAAAATATTTATTTTATTTTAATATTTAATAATTTTATACATTTTTTATTGAAATTTTATATATAATCATCTTAACATTATTTTAATATTTACATTAGAGTAGTATTATATATTTAGTATAGGTTTATTTTTTTTAATGTGATCTAAATTACATAATATATAAAAAAAACATACTATAAAATATTATAAACTTAAACGGATCAGGCCGGACCGAGCCAGGCTTGGGCCTTAAATGTTCAAGCCCGAGTCCATATTATAAATGGGTCTAATTTTCTTGCTTAATCCTATTTTTCGGGTCTAATATTTTTGCCCAAACTCTTTTAAATTTCAAAGAGACTTTCGAACTTAAGCAAATAACCCAACCCATAAAAAATTCTAATTATACATTATAATTTAAATTGACAAAATAAAATTTTAATTAAATTATTGTCATAAATCAATCATTGAAAAATATCCAAAGTTCATTTTTTTTTTATAAAAATACCTAAATATACCATAATATTTAAAGCCTCAATTTTATTGTTTATTTTTTATATAATTTTTCTTTACATATTATAGATGTGTTTAAATCTAGTTGGGTTTAAGCTTTTTAACTACGTTTATTTTGTTTAAATAATTTATTGTTTACCATATTAACTATCATATTAAGGCCACAATATATTTTTGATATACTTTATATTATTTCCTACATGAGTTAGATTTTTTTAAATATGATATTTGTGTTTTTTTTTTAATTTGATATTTATATATATGATAAAAGTTATATTTTTTTGGTATTTAAAGGTAAAAAGTGTTAATTCTTTAGTGGTTAATTTGGATTTTATGATTGATTTGATAAAAGTTGATGGCTAATATTATTAGGTTTGAATTTTTCTTGATTTTTTAATATAATAAATTTAATATTAATTATGAATTTTTTTAATTTTACGTTTAGTTTGTCAAATGCATTTCAATCGATGTGATTTAATTTGAATTTTATTAGTTAATTATGAATTTCTATCAAATTAGCTTTAAAACCCGCATTAAACACTACAAAATTAACAAAGATACATTCAAATACCAAAATGTATAACTTTTGTCAAATACAAGTACCACATTGAATAAAAAAAAACACAGGTAACATGTTAGAAAAAGTGTCAAACTCGCATAACAAATTATGTGTTAGGGCCCTCTTTGATACAATGTTGAAAAAATTCAATCAATTGAAAATTAATATTTTTAACAACTTAATTTTTTTAAACACTTTTTAGTAACAAGCAATGAAAGCGGTTAGATTTATTTATTTTTTTACAAAAAGTTGTGAAAAATGACAAGTAGATAAGGACTACTTATCATTTAATAGAGAATAAATTCAATTGTTTCTTATTTTATTACATTTCATTTAAGATTATATTATCATTTATAAAAAAATCTAATTATTTTCAATATTTAATTTAAATTAATATACCAAATAAAATTTAGAACTTAAATTTAGTATTTAATTTTAATTAAAATATGAAACAAAATTTATAACTTAAATTCGACACGTAGGCCACTATTTGATATTTTTAACAATTTAATTTTTTAAACATAATTGACAATTCATCATGAAAACTATGAGATAGAATTTTTTTCTATAATTAATAGAGAAAATTAATATTTTCATTGATTTATTTTTTATTCATGTTTGATAATCTAAAATAAAAATAATCTAATAGAATTTTTTTTATAAAAAAATGCGAAAAATAATAAGTAGATAAGAGCTACTAACACTTGGGAGAATATTTTTAATTTATTTATTTAAAAAATTGAGTTTTGTTTAAATTAAGGTGAAATGTTAAAACATTAATGATAAAATGTATAATTTTATTTTTTTTATCATTTAAACTTTATATTTATCAAATAATTTAATTATATAGCATAATTAATTTTAAGTAATATATCGAACAATTTTATAATTTAAATTTAAAACTTAAATTTTCAATATTTATTTTTTCAGTACTTAATTTTTTAAATTATTAAACATCATAACTTTTTAATAATGTTTGGTAACTCACAATGAAGTGATAAATAGATAAGACTTATTTATTACTTAATAGAGAATAAATTTTATTATTTATCATTTTATTATATTTTATTTAATATTATATTATTTTTATAAAAAAAAAATCTAATTATATTCAATATTTAATTTTAAATAATATACTAAATAAATTTTATAAATTAAATTAATACTTGAATATCCTACATCATCAAACATAAAAAATTGCAAAACAAAAAGTAAATAAAAGAGAAAAAAAGAAATTGTTCTAAAAAAAAGAAGAAAAAAAGAGAACCCTACTGCAGAAATCGTAATATACGGCAATATAAGTGGTGACTTAAAACCCTAAACCCTTCTTTCTCTCTCTCTCAATAACGCAGCAGTGCAAAAATACTTAGGTAAAAGAAATTTAGGGTTTTCTTGAGTTAGTTTCTATTTTCCTCACTGTTCATCTGCTTGTTCCTGTGATTTTGCTTTGCAATTCTTTTTCTTGGTGGTAGGTTTTGTTTACTGTAACTTCAACTCTAATGGGATCATTTAGAAGCGCCTAAATGTTGTCTTTTTTAGCACTTTTTTTTTTTAAATTTGGAAAAAGAAGAAAGATTGCTTTTTTATCATGTTTGGGGCCTTTTAAGTTTAGTGGGTTTGAAGTTTTATTTTTTGTTAACCGTAAGTTCATTGTGATGATTTTAGGTCTGTTTTTGGGGGAAAGGTTGAGAAATGCTTGTGTTGTTCGAGACTCCCGCGGGCTTTGCCCTTTTCAAAGTATTGGATGAAGGGAAGCTAAACAAAGTTGAGGTATTTTGATCTTTAAATCTTTGAGCATTATTTTGAAATATTTTTTCTAGAATTTAGTTTTGAGCTGTGAAAAAGTTATTGATTGAATGAAATTAATGGCTTTGTTGTTTAGTTTATGGAACTTTCCAATTTTGAGTTTAAATTGAAATTGAAATTTTTGTTGTTGTAGGACTTGTCGAAAGAATTCTTGGCTGCAGATTCAGCAAGAAAGGTTATTATTTATGGTTTAGAGCATGTTTTTACTGTGGATCTTCTTTACCTAGGAACTGACCGGTAATTTTTATGACGTTATTAGGTTGTCTCGTTGCAAGCCTTTTCCAAGTTCGAAAACACAGCAGAAGCATTGGAAGCAGCAACGAAACTACTTGAAAGCACACCCAGCAAAGGTTTGCGCAAGTTCTTGCGTGCTCATTGTGATGGTGAAACACTAGGAGTGGCTGATTCAAAACTTGGAAATGCAATTAAGGAAAAACTGGTCTGTTAATACTCTTCAGATCGTGTGGGGATTTTCCGCTGTTCCATTCAGTTGAATCTTATTTTAAATGGAACTACTTGTATGCAGAAAATTGATTGTGTTCACAATAATGCTGTTATGGAGCTGCTTAGAGGGGTGAGAACTCAATTGACAGAACTCATCTCTGGTCTAGGTGCACAAGATTTGGCTCCTATGAGTCTTGGTTTGTCTCATAGTCTCTCTAGATACAAGCTGAAGTTCAGCGCCGATAAGGTACTTTTATGTTATGATAATTTCTTGCAAACTTGATCAAACATTATCTATTTCCTTTTTGAATGGGAGGGTTTGTGTCAAAAAATTACCAATGGTAGAAATATGTAATTAAGCTCGTATACCTACTGATTACTGAATGAAAGCACTAAAAAATGTAAAATGAGTTAACCGTTTTCATAGAGCTAATCCTTTAATGCTGATTGAGAACTTCCATTAAAAAAGGATGTCCTATTTATGTAAAAGTTAATCTCTGCTAAACTAGTTGCATCTCTCTTATTTGGTTGGTGTTATCTGGGAGAGGCATTAATAAGGTGGAATTTGTGTGCTGTCAGATATCTGTTCTGTTTTAAGGAACTTCCATAACATTATGAGATGTAGTTCTTTGGAGCTATCATGACAGTATACCTGTATCATTTTAGGTTGATACTATGATCGTTCAAGCGATTGGGTTGCTTGATGATCTTGATAAAGAGCTCAACACGTATGCAATGAGGATTCGTGAATGGTATGGTTGGCATTTTCCAGAGCTTACTAAGATTATACAAGACAATATACAATATGCCAAGGCAGTGAAGCTAATGGGCGACCGTGCTAATGCTGCAAAGCTTGACTTCTCAGAGGTAAGACTTTCAATTTATTATCAACTGTTCCAATACATTAATATGAAGCTTATGATTGGCTTGCAAACTATTGTAAATAAAGTACTTGAAAGTAACTGTTTCCTTGTTCTTTTTCTTTCCTTGAATTATGATAGATATTACCGGAAGAGGTTGAAACTGAAGTGAAGGAGGCAGCAGTTATATCCATGGGAACTGAAATTAATGACCTTGATCTTATTAATATCAAAGAACTATGTGATCAGGTTCTAAATCTTGCTGAATACAGAGCACAACTGTATGATTATTTGAAGAGCAGGATGAACACTGTTGCACCAAACTTGACTGCTCTTGTCGGTGAACTTGTTGGTGCTCGCCTTATTGCTCACGGTGGCAGTTTGTTGAATCTTGCAAAGCAACCTGGAAGTACTGTTCAGATTCTTGGTGCTGAAAAGGCTCTCTTCAGAGCTCTTAAGACTAAACATTCTACTCCGAAATATGGGCTTATCTACCATGCATCCTTGGTTGGTCAGGCAGCACCTAAGCACAAGGGGAAGATTTCCAGGTCACTGGCTGCGAAGGCTGCACTGGCAATTCGGTGTGATGCTCTTGGAGATGACCAAGATAATTCCATGGGACTTGAGAACCGAGCCAAGGTAAACTATGAACTTATGTTTGGCTTATTTCTCCCCTCATCCCTTCCAATAAATAAATGCCTTACATGCTATACTTTTTAGCTTGAAGCAAGATTAAGGGCACTTGAAGGCAAAGAATTGGGACGTTCTGCTGGTTCAGCTAAAGGCAAGCCAAAGATAGAAGTCTATGACAAGGATCGGAAGAAGGGGGCTGGGTTGATAACTCCTGCTAAGGTCTGTGCATCTGAATTCATCAGTTATTACGTTTAGTGTTTTTAGTCCTTTAAGTGGTTAGTGATACATTTTTTCCTATACAGACCTACAACCCTGCAGCAGATTCACTTATTGGGCAAATAACAAACTCCACTGCTCTCGAGGAGCAAGACATGGTCCCAAAGAAGAAGAAAAAGGCTGAGGCCAAACCTGCTCTGGCAGAGGAAGCAGTGGATGTGCCTGCCCATGAAGAGAAGAAAGAGAAGAAGAAAAAGCAAAAGAAAGCTGATCAGGAGGCAGTTTTACCAACAAATGAAAATGAACCCGAAGAAGAGCCTGCGCCAAAGGAAAAGGAAAAGAAGAAAAAAAAGAAACGTCAGGCTGAGGATGATGGGGACAATGTTGAAGTAGAAGAAAAGAAAAAGAAGAAGAGAAAGCACGCAGAAGAAGAAGAACCTGAAGTGCAGACCAAGAAAGAGAAAAAGAAGAAGAAGAAGAAAAGTGAGGATTGAGGTGGGGAAAATCAATAAAGTTTGTGGTGATTGGCTGCCTAACAAGTTTTGGGTAATATAGGGTTTTAGACACTTGTGCTTGTAAAATGCGGTATTTTTTGAGATGTTGATTATCTTGTAGTCTTCATTAAACCTAATTTAGATGTATTTTCAGCTTCTTTATGGATACAATTGCAAGGAAATATCAACTTTCTTTTTAATTTAAGTTCATTTTCTTATGGAAATGGTAACCAATCCAGTTACTCTTCAAGCACTTACTCTACTTTTACTTCTAGTTAGCAACTAGTTATGAAGTATATTATTATTCAATGGGAATACCAGCGTGTTGAATGACTTTTCCCGAAGTTTAACAACACTTGAAACTTAGAAGTTGTGGGAGCTGTGCTGAGACTGATACATGGATGCTAAGCATTGGATCTTGTTTGATAATTTTCTTATCTTGTGATAAGATTTAGCATAATTCGCTTTGTTGTTACATGTGAGACAATAATGATTGTAATGCCTGTTACTCTCCTCTTGATGTCTTAATTATACAGTTTTTTTTAACTTTTTCACATAATATCAGGGGGATTGAAGTCAATGCTTGGGATTCTGTCCCTAACAAACAAATATCTAAAATTTGTCTCAGGGATCAGTTAGATGGTGCTTTGCCTCATTGCCCATCGTTGCTGCTTGATGAATCATCCAAGCTAGTTTTAGCCTGGAAGCAGTATTCTGTTTTCGAAGCAGAAAATGCCAATAGCGACGATACCCAAAGTCAAGAACGAGTTTCAAATACGGATATATATATTGTATTCCACACTAATATTTCAAGAAACATAAATAGTCCGTATTTGAGACAAAGCATGCAATTCCTATTTACATTTGCTCATTTGGTACCACGCAAAGCATCAATGGTTTCCCAGGCAGCATGAAAGCTGAAGGGATAATTCTGTGGGACATCAGGAAAAAAACAAACATGTTTTTTGAACTTATAGCTTTCTGTTTTTCAGGTTATTATGCAAGGAAACATCTTTAGTATGTACTAGAAGCTATGATTATTTGAAGCTTTTGAACATGGTTAAAGAGTGTTGAAGAACAACTGAGAGATTCTACTGTGTCCATTTAAGATGAAATCTAATGGACAGAGGATATGGATTGGTACTTAAAAGTGATGCTCCTTGTACTCTTCATTCTTCTTAAAATATTCTTTATTTAACATATAGATACGATGATAGGACCTTCAAAAATCCTCCAACAATGGTTTGCATTTAATGACAAACTTCTAATTATAATAACCCTTGGGCAGATTGTGTTGTTTCCTGCTTATCTCCATGAAAAAGAAAACAAAAAGCTTGTATAAATGGCGGGGGAAAGTAGGTGAGGAACCTCCTTTTATTGGATACTGATAGTGACGTTGAAATACCTATGCTACGATGTTTTAACTTGAATGCAAAATAGGCCGGTCCCTTAAATCAGGCTGATTTCATCTGCATCAGGTTGGGTCTGGGGATGATTCTTTTAGTTACAATCATACTATTTTTCGTAAATTATAAAAATAAATATTAATAGGAAAATTATATTTTGAAAAATGAAATAAATTTTAAAATATTATTTTAAAAATAATGAAAGAATTGAGATTATTAAATTGGGTAAGGGGTACCAAAAAGCTGAGTCTCTATTTGGCTCAAAATTATACATATATATATATCCCACATCTCCATTCTTGTACCAACTTTTTATTATTAATTATATTACTAATATATTAATATGTTACTAACTTTTATATGATAACATAAATAATTAACTATTAATTTATTGAATATAATTAAATAAATAAAAATATATATTTAAATAAATTATATATAAATTTAACTTCTCTTATTAATTATTATATCATAATAACAAAAGTAATCTAATGTATTATTTCATTTCGATTAAATATAATAAAATATTATTGATATAGGAAACAATAATTATAATTATTTATTTTAGTAGTGTTTTAAATGTAATATAACACAATTTTTATTATATTTTCTATTATCAATGTTGCTGCTATTCTCACTTAATTAAGCTTAGAGTCGATATTAAATCTCATTTAATTAACGTTACGAAAGAATCAATTTATTTCGAAAGCTTTAGTATTATAAATATATTCATAAGTACAGATATATGTTCGCGTAATTATAACGTAAAATTAAACTAGTATAAAACATAATAGACGAAGAATTAAACTAAAATGAAAAAAATCAGATAGAATTTGCACAAGATATACGCACACGTAAATGGTATTCCTTGATGGGTTTTGTTTTCATCACCGAAAAATGTTCAGTTTTCATTGTTATTTGATGTGTATGATTTTTATTATTTTAGGTTGATTCTTATATTATTATATGATATTTAATAATACTTTTTATTATTTGATGGTAATAATATTTTTTTCTTGTGAAGTTGAATGCAGGAACAAAAGTGATAGTATAATTAATTGCATTAAAAATTAAGTAATTTGAAAAACAAAAATCTTTGTTGATGATGAAGATGATAGATTGAAAACATTAAAATATTTTTGTAATATTATTAGTATTTTTAAAATTTATTTTCACTGGAAGTTGAATTTTTTATTTTTATTTAATATATTACATATTTTATTTAAATTAATTTTAAAACTTTTTTTTAACTTACTTATGGTTTTTATTGATAATTTTTTTAGGTTTGATTAGATGGTAATGTTTTGACAATAAATTTAAAAGTTAATAGCTTTTTCCAGCTATCTAATATCGTTGTAATTAGAGTTGACACCTCATTGGCTGAGTTAGGTTGGGTCTAATCAAACTTTAAGCTCGTTTGTTAGGTTTGAATTCGGAAAATGAGTCTAACATTTTGCTCAAGCTCAACTCGGATAAAAATATTAAAACTCAAGTACAACCTGTATTAATTTTTATATTATTTTTAAAATATATAATACATCAAAAATACTAAAAACATTAAAATAAATGTTTCCCAACAAATTGAAAATAAATTTTAAAAAATATGTATACTTAAATAATACTAAGATATGTGCAATTTAACAAGCAAATACCTTTAAAATAGTAACAAAATTAACAATAAAATAAGAGTTATACAATAACAACAAAATAGTAGCAACATAATATTAAATGCTAGCAAAATAGTGAAAAAAAAAAGAAAATAGCAAAATAACAATAAAAAAAAGCAAAAAAAAATTGCAGTTTTTATTTTACTTATTTGGGCTAGGCCCAAGCTGAAAAAGCCTTACTTGAGGCTTGACCCGTTTTCTAAACGAGTCTTATTTTTTGCCCAATCTCATTTTTCAAGCCTATATTTTTACCTAAATCCTTCTACTTTTCGTATGGGCCTTTGGGCCTGGCCGGGTGACCTGGCCCATAAGTAAGTCTAAATTAGAGGTGTTCATAGGATGAATGAGCTGTCATTATTTAAGTTAAGCTTGAATTTATATTTTTCAACTTGGTCCAATCTGTTTTATTGTTTAGAAATAATAAAAATATAAAAATATTTTTATATTAATATTTATATAATTCAATTTAAATAAACAAGATATTTTTATTCTTTAAATAATATAAGGAAACATTTGAATGAGCTAAACTGGAAGTAAAAATATTTTTATAACTAGTTTTGGACCCACCTTATAAACCCTTCTACTCATAAATTATATCCTTAGATATTATAAATTTATTAAATAATTAAAATCTAGAAATTTATCTTAATATAATATAGGAAGTAGTTATTATCCAAAGCTATAAGTGACCACACTTAAAATTATTTTATCATTTAAGTTTATATTTTAAAATTATATTATTTATGTATAAAATAAGAAATAAAAAGAGAGATTAATAGCATCAAGTTAAAATTTGACTTCCCACTTGCATAAAGCACTTTTTAGCTTTGTAATTATCTTCCTTCTTTAGAAGATGGAGGAAAATAAAGTAAAAGTGTAATTACAATTTTATTTTAAATCCAACCCTTCTTTATATTATATTTTATATATATATATATATATAAATACTTACAACAAAAAAGTATTATATACAAAAGAAAAAGAGTTTTGTCTTCTTTCCCTCCTCTCCTACTTCTTCCTTCATTTATTTCCCTTTTTTTAATGAAAAGAATGATTTCACATAAAATTTTTAAAATTTTTTATGAAATTTAGGACTTGCCTTAAAAGAATAGGTGACTGCTTCATATATATATATATATATATATATATATATTGCTTGTAAAATAAATAAAAATAATAAATATTAGAAATTGACTTGTATAAACAATAAAAGAAAAAAAATAGAGAAAATGAAGAATACAAATTTTATATGGAAAACTCCTCTGAAAAGGATAAAAATCACAGGCAAAAAAAGCTTCGATTTTTCGCTAAATAAGTAAATAAATGAGAGTACAATATAGAGAAAATAAACTTAAATATACTAAATGTATAAACCCAAACCTCGAAAACAAAACCTAGCTCTCATATAGTTCTCTCTCAAAAGGGGTATAAAATTTCTCTCTATAGTTAGCACGAAAAATCTCACTAAAGCTCATCTACAACTATATCTTGTCGCCCGAAAAAAAATCTCTGTAATACTACATCTTTAATTGCCTTATCAAAATAGAGATATAAGGCCCCTTTAAATAGACTAAGTTTAAAGGGTTAAAATGACTAAAATATCACTGAAGTAATCAAAGTTCGACTGGAAGAAGTCCTGCTTGGCTGTCAAAACGCAATTGTATAACTTGAGGAGTATGCCGTATCATCATGACGTCCCATGCATGCTTGTCACAACGTCGCCCTCTCCGTCAATTGGAGAACTCGTCACGATGTCCTGACTCGTGACGTCATGCCTATTTCACTTATCTTTCTTAAGTGCCTCCAAACTGTTCGATAAATGCTAGACACTCCCCATAATAAAGAATAGGTGTTGGAGAATTTGCTACTACTTTTATTTCATATATTTTGATTAAAAAAAAAGGAAAAAAAAAGTAGTAATATTAGGAATTAAAAATAGAAGCTTTATTGAGTACATGAATTATACTAGGATCTTTCTCTCTTTTAAAAGCAACCTTGGTGGGTTATCTTTTTCTAGATGTTAATAGCTTTAATACATAAAATATTATATATATATATATATATATATATATATATTGCACCTTAGCATTGCAAATGTGAGACAAATTTGAGGACGAAATTGACAAGAAAGAAAGTAAGGAAAAAAAAAAGGACATTTGTTCTGAGGTTGGATTATTCCATTCGGTTAGATAGATTCAACATACGGTTTGAATTATTATTTAATAATAAAAAATTCGAGTTTGGGTAATAAATTTGAAAAATTTCCAAATTTTTTTAATTTTTAAAAATATTTATAGTAAACACATATTCAAATATAAATACAACCAAATCAAAATTAAAATATATAATCTTAATCAAGTCTTAACCGATAAAAACTCTAAAATTTAAATGATTAGATTGAAGTTTTTAAATAAATAAAAAAAAGCATAAGGATTAAATTTTAAATCTTATCAAATCACGGGGACTGAGAACATATTTTAACGTAAATAAATTTAACCAAGACTTGAAGGACGAAAAAAAAACAGAAAATTACTTGGGTGAAACTCAAACATTGACAACAAATCCAACCCAACACAATAATAAACAACTTTCATTTGATGTCAAGTAACCAAACCACTAAATATGTCTTGTCTCCCTTTTAAAAATAATAGCTGATTTCACCTTACCTCCTTTTTCAACTTATCCTCCCTTATTTAATGCAATTCCAATTAAAATACTCACCAATTTTGTCCCAAATACTTCAACAATACTCTACTCTTTTCTTTATTTTTTATCATTAATAAAATACCATCCTTATTTACTCAACCATAAATAATTACCCACACCATTATTATTTTTAAATCAATTATTAAAATTATTTTATTTTTAAAATTTAATATCTATTGGTAACTTATACTTAATTGGAATTTAATTTACCATTGAATTTTAACTCGATTGGTATGAGTATTATTATCAATGCACGAAGACATGAGTTCAAGTGCGCTGAAAGAAATATTCCTCCTATTTATGAGCTGAAAAAAGACTATGCTTAATTTTAAATATTGTCTCAAAAAGAGTAGATATTTAATAAATTTTTTTTGTTAATTTTTTTTAAAATTTCACTTTTATTATAATAAATAATTTAATTAATTAAATTTTACAAAAAAATTAGAATTAAAATTTTTATGAAAATTACTTTTTTCTGAAGAATAAATTTAAATAATAAAAGTGGAAAATTAAAATTTAACCAAAAAATAAAATATAATAGAAGGGAAAGGAGCAAAAAACAATAATTAGATCTACGCTTACACTCATTTTTTGTTTATTTGAAGGGTGAAAAGTCCAAAATAGCAGAAAACGAAGAGAGCAAAAACCCATTTTACCAATAGAAAACATGAAAGAAATGAAAGAAATCTCTGTTCTGTTTCAGATTCAACCAAAGTAAGTATCAATTTTTCTTCTCTCTTTGCATAACAACACCAAGAAATAACCTTCTTCTGACTCTCCCACTTTCTCTCTTTGTTGCACTTTCAGATCATTTTCGATTTGACTTCCATAACTTTCTTCTTTAAAACCTCTTAAATTCCCACCCTTTTTACTCATCCCCAAGGTTTTTTCTTTTTCATTTTTAGCTGAATCTTGAGCTTCCCAAATCTAGCAGTCAAACGGTAGGGTTTTATTATTATTATTATTTTTGCTCAGTTGAATTCTAGCTGATATCAATAGTTTAGATTGTTAGTTTTATTTGGGTTTTATTTTAATTTTTCTTTTTTTGCAGATTTATCAGCTTGATCACTCTTTTTTGAAGTTGTTTGATTTGTGGGTGGTTAATTGTTCATTTAGAGGAAGACCCAGATTGGAATATGTTGGGAAATGAGGTTTAGATTTAAGAAATGGGGTGTGTTTTCGGAAGAGAGGTATCTTCTGGGATTGTTTCAGAGTCTAGAGCGAGTAGGAACGCTAGCTTTGAGTCCAATAGGAAAGTAGAGCATGTTACGGTTGCGAAGACTGATGCTAGTGTTGTAGGGGTTGAAAATGAGGGTACCCAAAAGGAGGAAAAATCTGATGGGGAAAGGAAACAAAAGGGGGAAAGAAGAAGGTCAAAGCCAAACCCCAGGTTGAGTAACCTACCCAAGCATTCGCGTGGAGAGCAGGTGGCAGCTGGATGGCCTTCGTGGCTGTCGGATGCCTGTGGCGAGGCACTTAATGGGTGGATTCCACGGAAGGCTGATACATTTGAGAAGATTGATAAGGTAGCCACATTTTTTTTTTGTTCAATATTTTGTGTTTATTTATCCTTGTTTAGTAATGATGTTGCAAAATTCAGTTTGTTTTGAAATAATAGTGAATATAACTTGTTGTTCTATTTTATATTTGTAGTTTTCTTCTTTGTTTAATCTATGATATATTGAAACTTTTACCTTTTGTTACATCATCTCAAATGCAGTTTAATTGTCGGTCTTGTTCTTCATTATTGGATACTTTTGAAGTTGGTATGTTGATTCAGATACTTACCATTCCTTGTTGATGGTAGATTGGCTCAGGAACATATAGCAATGTGTACAAAGCTAAAGATATGGTAACAGGAAAAATTGTTGCTCTAAAGAAGGTCCGGTTTGATAATCTTGAACCTGAGAGTGTAAAATTCATGGCTAGAGAGATTCTCATATTGCGGAGGTTGGATCATCCCAATGTTGTAAAATTGGAAGGTTTAGTTACTTCGAGGATGTCTTGTAGTTTGTATTTGGTATTCCAGTACATGGAGCATGATTTGGCTGGGCTTGCGGCAAGCCCAATAGTAAAGTTTTCAGAACCACAGGTAAGCTCCGACTTGTGATTTATTATAGTAAAATCCATGGTTTACATGCTTGGTTAGGTAGGTAGTGACTCAAGAAATATGTTTATAATGTATGTTATAGGTTAAATGCTACATGCATCAACTACTCTCTGGTCTTGAGCACTGTCACAACCGCGGAGTGCTTCATCGTGATATTAAGGGCTCAAATCTTCTTATTGATGATGGGGGAGTACTCAAGATTGCTGATTTTGGGTTAGCGACATTCTTTGACCCAAACCGCAAGCATCCAATGACTAGTCGGGTGGTTACTCTTTGGTATCGAGCCCCTGAGCTTCTTCTTGGAGCTACAGATTATGGTGTTGGTGTGGACCTCTGGAGTGCTGGATGCATTTTAGCTGAGCTCTTGGCTGGCAAGCCCATTATGCCTGGTCGAACAGAGGTATATTCTGCTTAATTTGCTGTTTATTCAGTTTAACATTCTTTAGATTATGTCCACATGACTGCAAGATTAGAGAGGGAGGATGTTTGGGCATCACTTACTTTTTGAAAATTGCTACTTTATTGCAACCAAGAAATTACAGTATCAAATGTTGAACGTGAATAGGTAATTCGACTAGGTGATTCGACGTAGTTGTATTACCGCTTATTATTACTAACTATATGCATATTATTTATGCTTGATTAGGTAGAGCAACTACATAAAATATACAAGCTATGCGGTTCACCATCAGATGAATACTGGAAAAAATCGAAGTTGCCAAATGCAACCTTATTTAAGCCTCGAGAGCCATATAAAAGATGCATAAAAGAGACATTTAAAGATTTTCCAGCATCATCGCTGCCCCTCATTGACACTCTTCTTGCAATTGATCCAGTGGAACGTCTGACTGCCACTTCTGCACTGCAAAGTGAAGTGAGTTGTTTGATTTCTGTGAACACTCTGGTTCTACCTTCTGTTGGTATCTTTTAACTTTTATATCTAAAGATTGGTTTGTTATGAAGATAACCATTTCTTGAAGTGTTCCTTTTTCTTTAACAGCGTTTTATTGTTCTTGTGCAGTTCTTTATGACAGAACCTTATGCTTGTGAACCTTCCAGCCTCCCAAAATACCCACCCAGCAAAGAGATGGATGCAAAACGACGAGACGATGAAGCTCGAAGGTCAATTTTTTTGCTTTTGCTTTCTGTTGACTTGAATCATTGGCTCTTCTACAAAACTGTGCTGGCTGATTAATGTTGTTTGTTTCAATTTGCTGGATTTATGGTATATTCACTTCTATGCATATGCATAAGAATGATATGGACCCTTAAGCACCTTCCCTTTTGGAAACCCCTTACCCATATACTTTCGGAAATGGAGAGAGGCGTACAAACTAATGTGGTTTGCTTGAAAAGATATTCAGGTTTTATGGATGTTGTTTGCTTATTCTGGAACGTGTTAAAGATTCTTCCCTACATGTAGATGGTCAAGCTTGTTAGAACCCTAGGAATTCCTAAATTTTCTGGTAGGGGTAGATACTCTAGTGTTGTTAACCATGTGCAATAATAGTTGAATTGTTCAATGTGGAGCTACTGCCATGGGTTCAAAGTTGAGTCATCATTCTGCATTTTTCATTGGTTCCATTTGAGTTTGACTACACTCTAAATGTGCATTTGAAAGCACCATGGCATGTGCCTGTCCATTATATTTCCACTAATTTTCTATGAACCCTTTCTCTTTCTGGTGTAACTGTGCAGACTCAGAGCTGCTAATAAAGCTCAGGGTGATGGTGCAAGAAAGACAAGGACACGTGATCGTGCAAGGGCAATTCCTGCTCCAGAAGCCAATGCTGAGCTTCAGTCTAATCTTGATGTATGTGTGATAATTTATTTTTGTCAGCAACAACTATCGTGTTGGCTTAGATGCATTTGGTTGCATATCTACATTGGGAAAAAAAAATCCCTAAAGATAGATGACTAGGATTTGATAGCAGAAGTTGTTGCAGGTTCTATTGGTAGATAGGAAGTTAAATACACAATGAATGCACAATTACTCATGGAGATTTGGCATTGCAAGTTTGTATTTCATTATTTGTAGCTATGCTGCTCGGACTCCTCTTTTTTCTTGAAGTACCCATGTTTGCTACCTGTATTCGGTTCATATCTGAATATGGGTTTGCGGATATGACCCTCCAATTACAAAAACTGAGAAAATTTTGAACATATCTGTGAAGGACACATGCTTGTGCTTGGCACTCACACTAGAGTTCGAGTAACATAGTTTCCTAGTAAGATCTTGTCCCATTTCAATTGGGCTTAAATTTTAGTCTAATATATTAATGCAGCTATGTCTAGTTGCTTGCCCCTTTTGTAACATCTACTTTAGAGTATTTGCAAATATTAATTCATATAATAAGATGTCTACTCCAAGAGGTTCTAGGTTTAGCAGCAGTTGGCATTTGGTTCCCTTTTTAAGTCTTATGGTATCTTTAACTAATTTGAGGTTTCCTTGTGAAGCAGAGAAGGCGCTTAATAACCCATGCGAATGCAAAGAGCAAAAGCGAAAAGTTTCCTCCACCACACCAGGATGGAGCACTCGGCTTTCCTTTAGGAGCATCACAGCACATTGATCCTTCATTTGTTCCTCCAGATGTCCCCTTCAGCTCTACATCATTTACTTATTCAAAAGAGCCGATTCAAACTTGGTCTGGTCCATTGGTAGACTCTACTAGCATGGGTGCTCCAAGGCGAAAAAAGCATGTTGCAGGCGATTCACATGAACCACCTAAACCTCCCACAGGATCCCAAAAGGACAAAAGTGGCGACTCCCGTGTTAAAGGGAAGAAAAGCATACTTTAAACTCTCAGTGCATACGTAAGAAAGTGATTTATGAAAGCGGTTGAATGCATTTGCTGATATCGTTTTCATGGAGTCTTACACTGCTACTTAATGCAAGTATATTTAATAGGTTCTTGTTTGTTTTTTGTCATAGAAGCATGTATTGTTTTGTTAAAGGGTTGAAATCAATTTTTCTATATATTTTTTTGTTACCTTACTTTTTTATTCTTTTTAGCCCCCAAAGAATCTCTCTAATTTGTTGGACCCCTGAGTATAAGTTTCCACTGTTATGTATATCTTTATTTCTCAGTTCTTAAAAGTTGTGTTTCGAACTGTACACTGTTTAGATTAATGGAGACCGGAGAACATAAGAAGGAAAGAAAAAAAACCTCTAATAAATGCTTCCAAGTCCATTTCTTCTTTAGCTGATATTTATGTTTAAAGTTAATTGTTCCCTTTTAGTATATTGGTGTTTATTTCATCCCATAGGTGATTGTTGTCATGTTCATTCAAACCAGTGAAGAATGATGTTACATTCATTTTTTTGGTGCAAAAAGATTTTTTGAGATTTCCTTTTATGTTTTTTACTGATATTTTTTCAATGCTTACTACTCATGTCATTGGTGAATGAATGCTTTAGAATTGCAGATACATATTTGCCTCTGTAACATCCACAACCTTTCCCCACCCATACCATATTTATTGGCAATGGGCACTACCAGCCGTTCTATGTGGGTTTGGTTAAATGGACAGATAGGTCAAGTCTGGTACGCTTCATATAAATGGGGGATGCTATATATTATTCATTTTACCATGTGTTAGTATGCAAGTGTTATGTATTAATTTACCATTCTGCTTTTAATATTTTTTTTTCCTACTTTTATCATATATTTTAGTTTTTTCTTATGTATATATTTATTTCATCAAATTTAAAAAATAAGGGGAATTATATAACTTAAAAGATTTTATCAAATTTATTATTTATATGACCGAGTCTTAGATCAAAATTTCATATAAATTGCAAAAAGAAGTTATACGACATAAAAGAATTTACTTCAAAAAAAATACTTTTTGCTTGGAAATATATATTTTAGTCAAAATAGATAAGCAATAGGAGATCTTGATGCTCCAATATGAAAGTAGCACCCAATATTAGTAGATTTTTTAAAACAAAAGAAAGCAATATGAAAAACATCAATCTATTGAAAGCAATTTCGAAAATCATATTTAGAATTAAAAGACAAAAAAAAAAAAACAAGACAAAAGACAAAAGTTATATACTTTAAAAAATTGTTATAAATTACAAATCTAAGCTAACTATACAAATAAAACAAGAACAGTGAACTCAGAAACTCAAGTTATATAATCTAACTAATAATTTGAAAAAAAAAAAATTACCTTTTACTCAACAATTTTTAGATTGAAGAAAACTTAGGTTTATTATTATTATTATTATTATTATTATTATTATTATTATTATTATTATTCAAACCACTTCTCATAAGCGGTAATGGAACACTCAACTTTACTAAAGTTCGTTACAACGTGAAATAGAATAGAAATCATAGACTCATGAAAAATTAAAAAGCAATACGGAAAAGAAGCAACAAAATTAAATTTTATTAAGACAATTCAAACACAATAGTCTTACAATCTACGAAGCCTCACTTAGAATATAATCTTATTCAATCAACCAATTAAAACATGTCTTTATCGGCTAAATCCTAACAACTCCCTTACAAGTAGACTTCATGCGGTCCCAATAGAGAAGAATAAATCAACTAACATACACCTGATGTCACTTCTCTTGTTCAACATACAAGAATTCTGAATACTAAAGAGCATATGAAAATCTCAACACAAAAATACAAATAAAAACTAGAGATAAGTACTTGAACAAGAATGATTCAATCTTCTAGCATGCCAAATCGCACACCACACCAAATGAATGAGCCTTCCATATATAAAGTCAATCGGCAAGATAAAATGAACTTGATAAGCCTTGCTAACCAGTTGACAAGCCTTCTGAATTAAAGCTTCAAATTCAAGAGTATCTGGTAAAGATAAAGCATTGATCCTTATCCATAAAACTACTCATGATCAACAGTCCATTCATTTAAGGAGATGATGAAAGAGATAAAGTTCTCCATATCCAAATAACCATTCCAGTGGCCTACAATAATGTTTTGTCAAAGATGCTGTAAGAACCTTTCAGCCCAAGAAACTGAAATCACTACCTGTTTCAAACAACACATGGAATAGAGAGATAATACCTTCGAACAGAACATGAATCAGACAAAAATCTCAACAATAAGTGTTGACTGAAGATAAAATAAAATTAAAAATTTTTAAAAAAAATCACATGGCATTATTATAGAATGAGCTTGAAGCCAGCCAAATGGTTTGGGAATAGAGCTAATCATGGGTCAGCTCGAAGGTCCGCACGAAAAGTATAAAGATTTAGGTAAAACTATAGACTCAAAAAATAAATTTAAATAAAAAATAACAACCCAATTTTTAAATGGATCGTACTTTGAGTAAGTTTTTTTGGCCAAACTTGACCCAACTCGAGTTTGTAAAAAAAATTGTTACTATTTTGTCACTATTTTATTATTGCTTTGATGTCATTTCGTTATTATATTGCTACTATTTTATTGATATTCTTTAGATATTATATAACTATTGTTTATTGTTAATTTTACTATTATTTTAAAAGTATTTACTTGTTAAATTGTACATATTTTAGTCTTATTTAAGTGTAAAGATTTTTTTAAATTTATTTTTAATTTGTGGATAAACATTTATTGTAATATTTTTAGTATACTTGATATATTATATTTTTTAAAATATATTTTTATATAAAATAAAAATATAAAAAAATTTAATATGAGTGGATTAGATCGAGTTTGAATTTTAATAATTTTTATTTAGATCAAATTTGAGTAAAATTTTAAACCTATTTTTCAGACAAACCCATGATCTGAAATGTTAATGAGTTTGGATGTTTATTTAGTGAACCCCCCAACAATTCTTTTTAACTAAAACAAAACATATGTGTTGCATTTCCCAACCACTGGATGAATTCAATCCTATCCTTATTCATCATATACTCGTGCTAAATGATCAGCCCAAGCTGAGCACAAATTTTCCATACCAGGATGACCTTCACCTTTGGAAATATCAACATTCTCCCCACTGCTATCTTCTCCAGTCTTAGGAACAAAAACACAACTTCATATTCTCCGTATTTTCCCCTCATTCTCATCCACTTCTCTACCGCTCCGTCTTGGACCGTAAATGAATTAAATTAAAATTTGGGTGCAAATCGTTTTGCTAGAAATAAATAGTTACCTGATGGGGAGGAGCCTGGTCGTGCTGGTACTCGATCTCGTTGCTTAGGATTCTGATGATGTTGGCTGTGAAAGGCGATTTGTGGGTTTGGGGGTTAAATTGGAGTAGTGAAGATGCAGATGCGATTCGTGATTGGCTGCCATTAGTTAGGGTTTTCGAAGCAGCAGAGACAAATGCTCTCTGAGCTGTTCGAATAAGCGAGCTACTTTTATTTTGACTGTTGGGACTTTGTTGGTGACTTCAGTTTCCCGAATCAATGAAATAGGGTTTTAGCTTTTGAGAATAGGGTTTAAAAGTTTAAACGAATAAGGAAAAGCAAAGTTAAATTTTGGGGGAAAAATAGTAGTAATAAATGGAGAACAAATTTTTTATATGTTGAATTTCTTCTTAATCTTTACCAAATTCCAAACCCTTAAATTTGAAGCTCTGAGTTGAAACACCGAATTCAGTGCACACTTGAGGTGGAAATGATGAACACCCTAACCATGGGATTATTCCTATAAACAACTTTATTATCAGGTATACTAGAACTTATTTCAAATATAAAATAAGGATTGCCTTTAGCAGCACAAAAATACTTATGACTCCATCAAACAACTCCAGCAGGTGCTCATTATTTTAGTGTGCTAGGCTTCAACTCTCCTAGTGTTTGCTGGTTTTTTAATGAATAATTCAAGGCCCATTTATGTCAACATGCCAACCAATACACTTTTTTTTTTTTTGTTACACAAGCTGTTCTGATAGATTATGGAACAGTAGAAACTCCAATAGTTAGCACATTTGGCGAAATTTTGAAATGAAATTGGTATTGATAGAAATAGAAGATACCCGGAATTGGATGAGATTGATCAGCGGCACAGCGGGACGGAAACGGTTGAAGGCTGGAGCGGAGAAAGAGACGAAAGGGGAAGCAGCACCTTGACCGAAATGACGATAGTGTTTTGATGGAAGAACAAGTGGGACGACGCAACGGTGATGGGTGCCGGCGACAGAGAAAACGGGAGACAGATTGGCCGCCGGAGTAGAGACGGCTGTCTAACAGACAATGGCGCTAGTCAGGTAGACGTGGTACCGGTGGCGACACTTAAGGTTTTTTCGTGAAAATAGGAACTGATTTGGGATTTGGGAATAAGGGTAAAGAGTATGATGGTTTTACAAATTTAACACGCATAGATGTTTGCGGGAAGTGACTCTACGAATGGATTAAAATTTTGGTTAAAATTGAATTGATTAATTAATTTAATTTAATTTAATTAATCGATTAAATGTCAGTTAATAGTCTTTTGATATTTTAATTATTGGTTAATTTAGTTAGAAATTGAGAATTTAATTTAAAATTTTTATTGATTTTTAAGACAAATAAACATTATCGAAGTGATTTTTTTTATAAGTTTTACACTTATTTTAATTAAAAGATAAAAATATATAAATTTTGATTATTCGATTGAATTAATTAAAATATTTTATTTTAATTAAATTTTTAAAAAAATTAATTTAATTAATAATTAAATAATTCTATTGATAATAATTTGATTCGATTAATGTCTATATATCCGTATCAGGTGTCAGTAAAAATACAATTCACATCCTTGACAAGAGTGAGTTGTGTTGCATCAACTAGTCAAGGCGTAGGCTATAATTTTTTAAAGTAAATCGTCATTTTTTCCCTCTCGAGACTTGGGTCTAGTGTGGATAATACATGCCCATTTACTTTATGGTTACCTAATATTGTCTCAAAATTGGTCAAATGAGGAAAATTGATTGCTCTTCTTGGGAAACAAGATCAAATGCCAAAAAATAAGTTTTAAGTTTTTGAGAAAGTTAGGTCTAAGAATGGTAGTTGGAGAAATATGGCACACATAATCTAATTTGGTAGATACATCATTGTTAAGGCTAACTAACTATAAAAACCCCTACTACCCACCATCACTGCCAACAATTCGTGACACCAGTTTCAAGCTTTCTTATTACCTTCCCTCCATTCTTCTGTAAGTTCATTAGTTGCTGCTTGGGAGAAAATGGGACCAGGTGGGCCAGGAGGGCCACCGGGGCCAGGTGGACCAGGAGGGCCAGGAGGGCCTCCAGGGCCAGGAGGGCCAGGATGGGGCGGTCCTCCACCCGGACCAGGAGGGCCACCGGGATGGGGCGGTCCTCCACCCGGACCAGGAGGGCCACCGGGATGGGGGGGTCCTCCACCCGGACCAGGGGGACCACCGGGGTGGGGCGGCCCTCCGGTCGGACCAGGGTTTTTTGGTGGCTTCTGTGATGTAATTGGTGCTTGGTAAGTTAATTAGGGCTTTGTATCTGAATTATGAATGAAATTTGTTTCAAGTCGTTTAACTGGTATTTTGGTTAGTTGTTCTGAGTGTCAGAAAGCTCATATTTTACTACATTGCTGTAAAGCTTTTTAATTTGAGATGAGTGTTGCATATGAATATGAAAATGAATATACTGTGTTTTTTTTTCGGGGGAAATCGTATCCACATATTTTTGGTATTTATATCCAAATAAGAAGATTAGTTGGGCATGGCGCATGTGTTTGAATGCTGAAAGGTTTTGTGTTTATTTTTGCAGTGTCAACTTCCTGTGCTGTTGCTGGCTGTTTCGAGATTGTTTTGGTGGTCCAATGGGTCCTCCAGGGCCACCTGGACCTCCACCACCATAGTTACATGCTTTCTTGCTCCTTCATAAATAGACCTTCTATCTGGGTTTAAACTTAGCTATCTAATTACAATATTTATGTAAGAATTGTTTGCTTTTTAGTAGTAGAAATTAATATGAATGAAATCTGTTGAGTGCTTATTTTTCTGTCTCCTCTTTAGAGCGATTCATCGATAAATATATAAGGCACGGTCCATTAATGTAATGTTAAAGATAGATAGATTATATGGTAACTGTTCTAGCAAAGGGCTTACCAAACTATAAGTGAGCTACCGGGGAGCTAGCCAGCCTCGCCAACTAGGACGAGTGGTGAACACACGTGTGGGGTGAACATGACTTTTGTAGCATGTTGTGTATTATTTGTATAACAAAATCATTCTCAATAAATTGATCTTTAAATCTTGGTTTTCTTGCATGAGTTTGAATTTTTATCACATCAGTAAAAAATGTTGTATTTAATGGCTGAACTATAAACTGTGTTAATATTCATTCCTAATAAACAAAACCTAGATGAAAAATAATTGCAATATGTTTGGAACCTTGATTATAAGTTATATATATTTTTATTTCTCAGTTGTTAAAGCTCTCTGGGTTTCAAACTGTACACTGTTTAGTTTAATGGAGAGTAGATAACATATGAATTTGGGGGGGGACAAATGCAAAAATTTCAGATACACATTTTTAACCTTTTTTCTACCCAAAACTCTTTTTATTTGCAGTGGACACCAGCCTACTTCATATTCTCAGGGGTGTTTGTTAGGTAGTTGAGTTTTACTCGAAAAATATTCGAATTCGATTATATCGACTCGAGTTCAAGCAATAAAACCCGAATTCAAGTATCATAACACTTAATTTGGATGGTTTACAAGCTTAATTAGACTTTTCATTTTAATATTTTTTTATTATGAACAAGCTCGAGTTTGAATATGAACAACTTTAACTGAGCTTTGGGTATGAAAATTGATAAACAAGCTTAAGTTTAAATATTGAATCCCAAATTTCAAGTTGGGCTCGAGTTTGAGTTTGATACTATTTAAATTTGACTTGACTCAATTACTCCTCTTCTATTCGAGCGTTATTGTTAATCAAATTGATTTAACCAATCATGTGAGTTGACTAATGTAATTAGACTAATAAACTTTTAATATACTATGCATGTGATTCGATTATATCGATATATATATATATATATATATATAACAAACTAGATAAAAATTGATAATTTCTCATATGCTTTATTAAAAGCTAAAAGCTAAATATGTAAGAAGAAATGTAGCAAATAAACATTATTTTAAAGTAAGAAAGAAAAAACATGTTGAATAATGAAAATAAATAAAATAATAAAGTAATTTTAATTAATTTTATCTCTAATAGAATAAAATTCTTTAATCATGATCCCCGAAGAAGTCTTCTATTTCTAGATGCGTTAGTATCATCCAAACTATTAGAGTTATTATTTTTGTATCAATGTGTATTTTATCATAAATTAGATTCATATCCACATTATCATAAGTTATTTACATTTCTTGAAGGATTCTTTTGAGGACTCTGTTTTTCTTCACTTTTTCACTTGAGAAGAGTTATTATGACTACACATCCAAAATTATTATGTATTGTTGCATTTGTTTTTCATTAATAGTTTGTTATGTTCTTCAACCACAAATAGATGTGATATTAATTTAGAATTTTTTTTAAAAAAAAAATCACAATACTATTGCTGTAAGATCACATTTGAAGTATAATATATTCTCCCCGTTTTAATTGAAAATTTATCTTAAATACTGCTAAATTTTACTCATTGACAATTTTAAAATCTTACAAACTTAGGTGCATCCAATTATAATGAACTTTAAATAGAATTATTATTTTTTGCGACGATATTTATTGTCACATCTATTTTTTTTATAAAATGTCTAGAACTAACTAATAGCTCTTCCCAAACTTTTAAATAAGATGATAATGCACTTCACTACACTCAAATTTACGCCTTCCTACATTGACAATAATATCAATATCAATCGAGTTAAAACTCAATATAACTTCAAAATAAAAATAATTTGCCTTTTAAATTATACAAATTAAGATGAAGCAATTCAACGTAGAGGAAGAATGCGTGCGTACATTACTATTACTACTTTAGTGGTGGATTCGGTAAATCTAAACGACATGACTTTGCTTTTGTATTTCAAAGGGGATGCAGAAACATCAATCAGAGGCTACCGACACTGCTTAAGTGATACCTATAAATTAAAAAAAAATTATTTTATATTAAAAAATATTTTTATAAAAATATAAATGGCAAAAATTCTTTTATATAAATTATTAGTAATGTGTTGAAATCTTAAATAATATTTTTCGATTGTCTTATTTAAATATGTAAAAATATAAAAAAATCAAAATACAATTAATTTGTGGTATTAATTCGATTAATCATTTTATATTTAATTAGTATTTTTTCATATCTATACAATCATATATGAAAAGAAACACGTGGCATGCCCAATAATATAAAAATATTAAAGTCTGGTAGGTGGCTTCCTATTTATTTTAGATTTGCGTCTGTTTTTTACACATCATATTCATAAGGGTTAATGGCAGTATTGACCCCTGTACTTTGGGGTTTGCTCTAATGTGGCCCTTTTACTTTCTAAATATCCAATTAACCCTCTGTACTTCACTTCCGTTAGCTAAAGCTGTTGACTTGAAGGTTGACTGTTAGAGACCCTTATGAACAATTAAATCATTTTTCATTTAGAAAATTAAAATAAACGAAGGGTCCAACGATGCCAAATTTAAATAAAAACATAAGATTTTTTATAACAAAAAAAGACTTTCCTTGTAGGTTACTTTTCTTTTTATCATTTTGTTTTCATTTTTTTTTTTCTCCTCTTTCTCTTTTCCCTTCTAGCTGCAGTCATTATTGTGCCCAATCATCGATCCCTCAGATTAAAAAAAAGAGAGAAGAGAGTAAATCTAAGCATAGTACAAGTAACGAATTATATAAAAATTAAATTTTAAATTTGAGCATAATATAAGTACTAAAACTAAAATTTGACCGGTGTTATATAAGTACCAAAACTAATTGCTAATATTATCAAAACAATAAAAAATTTCATATTTCCAATCCCAAGTAATCCCATTCCCCTCTCCCAATTATCAAAAAATAATTCATATTTTGCCTTAAAAATTATTTCAAAAATATTTTAAGGAATTAGACTTTCTTGGAGGAAAAGTTCAAATTTATTTGAAAAATAATCTTAAAATAATACTTTAATTAAAGAATTACATTATGATAGCAAAGAGCAATATGTTTACCTTATTACAAAAATTGAATATAATAGCTAGGATCTGTGTGTTCAAGATTAAATTAAACTAAAAATGAATATTACTAAAATGTAAATCAATTATTAAGAACGAGGACTAAACAAGAATTATACCAGTTCAACAAACAGAAATAAAAGAACCGACTGAGGTACTAGAGTAACCATTTTAAGAGAAGGGAGTTAAGATGAAGTATTGCCTATTCATATGTTTACTCACCATACATAAATATTATTTTGATTTTAGGGTTTAATACCTCCTAATTTCAGTCATTAACTTCCTCTAATAATCTCATTATAAATTCTAGTCATATTTGTTCTTTTTGACACAATGTCTAAAACTATTCATAGTCCCTCCCTAACAGGAGCACTAGCAGGGCCTCGACTCTCTTAAAATAGAATTTTTAAAATTTTAAATAGTAAATGTAAAATTACACTTTGACCTCTCTTAAAAATTAAAAAAAAATTATATTTCGGCCTCAACTAAAAAAAAATTCTAACTTCACCTCTTGCTCCTCAACCCATGGATAGGAAGATAATATATTTCAATACACTCAAATCATGTTCTCTTACATTAATAATAATGTCCATACTAATTGAACTAAGACTCAATCCACAAAGCATATACTAAATTGAAGGTGTGTCGGTTAAGAAATCTCATGGCATAGATGGTGCCAAAACAGGAGAAAGTATGAGGAAAACCGATTGCGAGACATTATAACTTTTATAAAAAACACCTTTGTGACTATCAACCAGCTTTCGAGAATGGTAGGTTTAATAAGAATGGTAGTTGCAGAATTAAATTAAGTTTAAAAAAATGTGACTCATAGACAGATGGTTCCTTCTCGTTTAAGTAAACCAAATTCATTCCTATAAAGCCACCTTCCATGAAGATTCAAGCTTTTCTTATCAGGTTTCCCTCCATTGTCAAGTGTAAGTTCAGCAGTTGTTGCTAGGGAGAAATCAAAATGGGGCCAGGTGGACCAGGAGGACCTCCGGGATGGGGCGGTCCTCCTCCCGGACCGGGTTTTTCCGGTGGTATTTGTGACTTCATTGGTTCTTGGTAAGTTCATTAGGGGTTTGAAAGATTATATTTTGGTATATGAAGGAAGCATAAGAAATTGTGTATATTTTTGCAGTTTGAGCTTCCTGTGTTGCTGCTGGCTGCTTGGTGACTGTTTTGGGGGTCCAATGGGTCCACCAGGGCCACCTGGACCACCTGGATTTGGACCTCCACCACCATAGTTATATGCGGTCTACCATCTTCATATTCCAACACAAAAATTGGAGGCTTTTCTAGCTTCTATCTGGGTTTCAACTTAGCTATCTAAAATACATATTTATGTAATAATTGTTTGCATTTTTAGTAGAATTTATGTTTATTGAAATTAATCTCAATAAATTGATCTTTCAATCTTTTTTCTTTGCTAAAATCAACGTAATTTTATTTTATCATTTCACGAACAATTGATGCATAAGTCTCATGTACCGTTAGTTTAATAATAAGATGATACATCATTATTAGTATAAAATAAAATAAAATAAAAAATATTAAATGACTTGAAAATAAATACAATTAATTTTATTTAAAAATAATTAAATATTAATTATAATTATTTTATTTCTCTTTTAAATTTCGAGTTTTAAGTTTTAGGTTTTGAATGTCAAATTTTAGGTTTTGTGTCTTGAATTTGATATTTTGTATTTATTTAAGTTTAACAAATATAAATTAATATTTATTTTTTCAAAATAAATTTATTTATATTAATGTTTAAACTCTTTAATAATTTTTGTTTACATCAGTGACAATGTATTATTTTATTATTAACTGATGGTACATGAGATTTATATACCGATAGTGCATCAAACACTCTCCCCTTAAAATAATTCTAATAAACGCACTCTATTTTATAATTGATGAATTTTTTATATGTTGATATATGAAAAATTGAGATAAAAAAAGGGGAAAATAATTCATATTCTAATATATCCACAATCATGGTGGTCCTTGTAACTTTGAAATTTCCTTATGAATACTCTTGACATGGTGCTTTATAAAACATAAAAGAAAAATCAAAATATTTCTTTTCAATCAAGAAAATGGGGGAAAAGAATTACATATAAGCATTATTCATATATGATATGATATGTTGTCTTTTTGTTTATATGTATATTAGTCATTATCTTACATGCATGTTACATGTATATTATTATATAAAAGAAAATTATATGAAAATTTTAAATTTTGGGACAGCTGTTTGAGTTCTAAAATATTTATTTTTTTAAAATTATATTTAAAGTGGGTTTCTTTTTTTAAATTAAATTTTATATATAATTTTTTTATTAGTTGTTAGAGTTTGTTTGAGTCGAATCTCGTTACTTGAAGAAATAATTATAGTGACAAAATAAGGGGGTCAGTAGTAAATTTTATACAGACTATGTCGCACAAGTAGAATTCGTATAGAATTACACTTTTTCTATTTGACATTGACTAGAATAGGGTTTTTCAACCTTCCTCTTATATTATTCAGTTTTCAACATTAGTGAAGTTTTCTTCCTCTTCCCGTGATTTTTTCCCGAAAAGGTTTACACGTAAAATTTGTGTGTTTTATTCTTCCTTTTCTTATTGCTTTGTGATAATTCTATTGTCTTTATCAATGTCTATTTTAACATTAATAATAGAAACTACATAATTATTAGGGACTCATAATGTTGTTTCTAATATTGAAAACTAAAAATATTTGAATTTTCCCACATCTGATTAAAACCTGACTTAAAAGATAACAAAATGTAGCAATGAAAAAAAAAAAGAAAATCAAGTTTTTTTTATTTTTATTTTCCATAAACCTCATTACATATAAACAAAAAAAAAGAAAAAGAAAAAAATGTCTTTATTATTATTATATATATGGGAAACACGAAGGGGTTATTTGCAACATAAATCTCTTAGTGTTTTTAATTTATTTTATAAAGGACGAAACATTTTTCTAATTTTCTCATTTAGTCCCTATAATTTAAAATATTATCTAATTTTACAAATATGTTAATATTATTAACTCCCTAGAATTTTTATATTGCTTAGGAAAAGGAATTTATCTTATTTAATTTCCATTTTTGAATAATTAATTTTCACTTTTAATTTTTAATATCATACTTTTATGAAATTATATAATTATTTTAATCTTTATGATTTAAAAAAAATTGCATACTAATGAATAGAAATATTTTTTTTATAAATATAATAAATTATATTTATTTAAATATTAATAAAATAAGTGTTTTGCATAGACATTATTTGAAAAAAAAAACTTATCAAAAACAACAATGGTTGCCTGAATTATTTTAACATTTTAGTGTCTAAATTTTATATTTTTATATAGTATTTTAATTTATTTAAGCATTATTTGGTTGAAATTAAATAATTTTCTGATATAGAATTTACTATTAATTTTTTGCTTCGAATTTTAATAAATAACTTTATTTATTTTGTAACTTATACTTATTATTAGTACAAACAAGCATTTAATTATATTTAAATTTTAGAGTTTTCACAAATTTTACATGAAAATTAAAGAATATTAATTTTTTTACAATACTTTCTTAATTTTTATTGTAAATAAAATTATGATCATAGTTTTGTCTCTCAATAAATCATTTTATTTAATATATGTTTATATTTTTATTAAAATATTAATAAAAATGAAATATATTTTAATTAATACACATTATCATCTCGAGTAAAATAGTTTTTAATACTATTTAAAATTTAATATTTTCCTCGTAAAATTTTCGTATATTACAAATATATTATATTCCAAATAATTTGTATAAATAGAAAAACTCGTGCTTCACAGGGGTACAAAAAATTAGTTATTTTATATTTAATTTTACACATTCTTTTCATGTCCTTTTTATCTTTTAATTACTAAAAAGAAATAATATTAAATAGTTTCTGTAATAAAACTACTAGCCAACCAACAAAAAGTAATTTAAAGAACATAAATTCTTAATACGAAATAAATCGATAAAAAAACAAATAAATCAAGTAGAAAAATATAGCTAAGTCATAAATAGGCGAATTTAACAAATTTTGGGGGGAAATTAGAAATAAATTATAAAATTTTGGGAAGTTAAAATATAATTTTATCATATATGAACTTATAATTTCATTTATTTTAAAGGGATTAAATAAAATTCTTTTTCATTTTTGAAAACACCAAACTATAATTTTACCGTCCTAGCTTCTAATTTTGAATTTTTAAAGGGACTAAAATGGTGGACGGAAGTGTTTCTTTGTTTTGAGAACTTTGACTCAATTGTTATTTATTTTACACACTTTTTTTTTTTGCTTATTTTTGTTAAATAGATCCAATTAAATTTTATTTATTTGCTAAAGTAATTAGTAAAGTAAAGTAAAAAAATAGTTTTACTTTTAATCTTTATAATAAATTAATTTTCAATAAGTGTATTTTTTTAATTAAAATCCACATTATATTAAAATAATTATTTTATTATATTCTAGATATTATGGCTAGTATCATGTTAAATTTGTGCTAACATGCACGTTACGTCAAAATTTTGGAGGATTTTTATTAACATCGTTATCAATTTTACCAACTTGTTTCTATTTTATTAACACATCACTGTCTGAGGTATGGTGATATCCTCTTTTGGGTACTATGTTACCATTATCGTGAGGGGACAAAATTGGACAAAAATGGTAGTCTTTGTTCACTCGATCCACCAATCACCCAAGGCCCATGGAGGGGCAATTTTGGCAACAAAAATTCATCGGCATTCAACCTAAAACAACCAATTTTGGCTAAGGAGAAGAGACACACACATTAGCTTAGTTTTAACCTTAGTTTTCTCTAGGTTTTCTCTTAGTTTTTTTGCAACTTTTCTGGGGTTTTTATTTTCTTTTCTTTTTTCTTAGTTTTAGAGTTAATTTTTCTACATTATTTTAGAGTTAATTTTTCTACATTGACTTCTTGTTCTTGATGTTCTTAGTGTTAGTTAAGTTAGTTATCAGTGTGGCATAGGTTTATTTACACTTTTAGTCCTTATACCTTGGTTGTAAGACATTTCTACCTTTAGTTTAATATATTTCAGTTTCTTTTACTTTCAATCAGCTAAAGTTTGTTCCTTTTATGTTTATTGTTTTAGATTTTCTTGTTGAATGTCTTTAGTTTCATATTCTTTAAGTTTTCTTGCATAAAAATCTAAACATTTATATTTTTTTTTGTAAGTTTTACTTTAACGACTTCCTTACTTTTCATTTCCATGTTCATTCTCTTTTATTTTCAACATGAGTAGCTAAACCTAAAAAGGGGGTTGGTTGATGGAGATGTGGGTAAGTTGATTTTTGGACAAAGGACTAAATTGTAATAAATTGGATTAAATCGAATGGATTTAAAAAATTAGGAAGTGACGCCCCTAAGGGAATATCTAGGCAAGTGAGACCGAGAGGTAATCTTTTTGTGCATCCATTCATTAGTCCTGGATTAACCGGTGAGATCGAGAGATAAATCGAATTAATTCGTCTAAGTTGATAAAATTGAGATCGAAAGATAAAATAGAGCCACTTAGTAATTTAAACGATTTAAGTCCCTCGTTTGAGGATCGAGGAACCACATCGGAATCAACCGACCACCTTTATTCATTTACTGGTTAATTTCTTAGTTTTGTACTCTTTGCAATTTAGTCCCTAGATTAACATATTTAATTTTATTACAAAATTTTCTTGTTATGATTTGCCATACCATAAAATCATATGAGTAGCCACTTAGACTCTATAGTTTATGCTATCCATCACTTGATCAGCATCTCCTTTGGGTTCGATCCTTGGAATACTCAGGTGTTTCATTGTAATATTACAAATATTACAACTGACCAGTATGCTTACAGTAAAATTGCGCTTTAAAATTATTTTATAACAATCGTTTGTTTTATGCACACGTTCAAACGCGGCCACCTATCCTTTATTACATTCACTTGGGCACATTTAGCACATATAATCATTTCTTTATATTTTAGTCCATATCTCACTTTTTTATACCAAATCGTAAACAATCCAAATCATATTCACACAACACAAATTTATAATTTAAATATATATATTATAATTACATATAACCACACCATATGAACTTACTTGGCAAAAACAGCCACAAACAAGATGTCGAAGACTAATTTGCAATGTTGCTATTTTCTTGACTATCCTTCAATTGGTTCAAATATCGATCTATATGATAATTCATTTTAGTTTATCAATTCTAAATACCTTGTATCATCCTATTATATTTATATGACATTTCAATTTTATTTTTTGAATGTTCCCTAAATTTTCGCATTTAATTTAATTTAGTCCCTAAAATTGAAATTGCCATAACATTTAAATTTGATCCTCGATTTCGAAACCTATCTCAGTTACATCCTTATCTAACCCTCTATTATCTATAATTACATAAAATTAACATAAACTTTAAAATTTATGCACTTTAGTCCCTATGTTCAAAAACTAACAATTAAACTTTACAAACTAGTCATTTTTCATATCTAGGCTTAAAATCTAACAAATTAACACTAATTTCATCTAGCATTCAACAATGAAAACTTTTAAAAACTTCAAAATTTTTACAAATTAGTACATGAGTTAGCTAAATCAAGCTCTCACAACATCAAAAACATAAAAATTACAAGAAAATGACTAAATTGAACATACCATGCAGGTGCCGAAAGTATTTGAGCTTCAAAAATGGCTTCCTAGGTTTCCTTTTGTAGTTTCATGGAGACGAAAGAAAAATGTAAAGATGATCGCTTCCTTTTTTTATGTTAATTAATCTTTATAATATATATATTATTTTTATTATAATTTTAATATTATTTGAACAAAACATCCTACCAACCGTCCACTATCATTCTAAAATGGCTTATTTTCCATTTTAGGCCTTGATTTAATTGCTATAAAAATCCTTAAGTCTTTGGCCAATTATAAATCTATAGTTATGAACTTTTACAATTTAGTCCTTGTACAAATTGGCCTTGATTTAATTAACTACCAATTCGGCTAAATTAAGGGGCCAAACTTTAATACTAACCTTGTCGAACAACGAAATTGGGGTTTCAAAATCATCATTTCTAACACTATTGAAAAATGGGCTGTTATAGGATCAGTGAGGGAGCACACACTATCCAAAGATAGTTGTAATACCCTGAATAATTTAATTTTGTTTCTGTGAAACTTGACGTAAATGTGTATTTGCTTTAGTAGCTAAGTGTTCTGGGTGTGTGTGAGAGGTCGTGGGTTCAAGTCCCACTTTTGGAATTTTTGTTATTTTTGATTCAAGCCTTATCCCTGGTGGATGGGATTATACACAATTGTTTATAAAGTTACATCAGAATGAGCCTATTGGTTTGAGTGGTAATGAGTTAGTGTGTTGGAGGTCTTGTGTTCAAATTCCTATGTGAGTATGGGTGATAATTTTTGTTTCAGTTGTTTGCTAGAGGTTCAGTGGAGTTGAGAGTTTGAAGTAGTTGGATGTGGTTAGTGGGGAGGATATTTTGGATGTGGTTGTTGTGGGGAGTTGGGATATTAATCAAATAGGTTATTATTATTATTTTAGTTTGTTTTTTTTTTCTAATTTTTCTCTTTCTTTCTAAAATTTGACGTCATTTTTGGCCTCTTCTTCATTTTTTCTATCGTTTTCATCTTTTTGTCCCTCCTCTATTTCCTTGTTTCTTTTTCTTCTGTTCCCTTCAATTTTGTTCACTTTTCCTATTCTTCGCGCGGTTTCGGTAAGCTTTTCAATTTTTTTCGTTGTAGTAGCATAAAGTTGATTGTAGAGAATCTGATTTTTACGGACTATTGTGTAGGAGAAGACGGCGAAGCAGTGATTTTCGCTTCGACGGTTTAGTTTATTGCGTGTGGTCATTTTTACGTTGGTAAGTTTATGAGCGTTACTCGGTTTAGTTTTGTGAAATTGTAAATTGGTTGCTAATAGGTCATTGGAATGCTATCTTTAGGTTTTGGTGGGCTCGGGAGTACTGTAGCGTCAAAATTGTACTTGGTATGTACTTCTAACACGAAAAATTGAGTTTCGACGAAAGCTGAAAATGGGTCTGTCGACGCCACACGGGCGTGTGGTCAGCCGTGTGTCTGATGAAGGCATGGCCGTACGCAGGACACGGGCGTGTGGGTGTGAGCCACAGGAGCTAGGCCAGATTGGGCGTGTGGGCCCACACAGGCATGTAAGTTTAGGCCAGGCCATGTGGGCCACACAGGCAAGGCCAATCTGGGCGTATGGGCCAAAAATTTTAAATTTTTCCTAGGGTCGCACGGGTCATTTTGATCAACTGTGGACCTACCGTAAGGTCGGTAAGGGCTAACCAAACCCTAATTTATGAGATCTGATATTTTGATAGCCTGATTTGAGTAGGACACTGATAAGTATGTATGACTGTTTTGTTTGAGTATATATATGTTACCTATATACGAGCATGTTAATTCTATTAATTTTGTATTCTGTATCTGTGTTTGGGTTGGGATTTGTATATGTGGAGGAAGTGATTTGTACGGTGACCTTTCGTCTATATTCTGGCAGCTTGACTGCATATTATCTGTTATGTGTCGCATCGACACTATATGGTGTGTAGGGATGGGTGGGTGTTTTTAACCCCACATGGTATGATGGGATGGGCGGAGATGGCGTGTAGAGGATGGGGGTAGGATTCTGTATATCTATTTTTTTATTTAATTATGATATATGTATCTGTATGGGCTTAGGTTCGAATCTCTATCTAACTGTATATGAAATATTGTATATATTCATGACTATTTCTGTTGGGTTACACATTGCGTATTCGTAAAATCACCTATGTTTGTCTGTTCTGTTCAGGTAATCCACAGACATAGGCGGGTCGGTGCGACGGGGTCTCAGCTGTGACCACTTGACGGAAAACTGTTTTTCGTTATTATTTTTATGGTTTTTACTGGAATTCCCAGCTTTCGTAGGAGTTTTGTAATTTTTGGACTCTCTGGACTTTTTGGACTGTTTGATTTAAATTTTTGGTTTGGTTGTGTTATGATTTCTAAAACTACGACAACTTGACAAAATATCGATTTCACATGAACAAATGTTAATTTTGAAAATACGTGCATGGTTTTAATTTAATCATTTTTTTTCAAACTTTCGCTGCGAAATGTTTTGGTTAACCTTAAAGGATAACATGTAACGATTTCAGTAATAAATGTATAATTGAATACGTTTTTAACTTGGATGTTTTATCGAAATATCATCGATTTCAAAACTATTCTTCGTAACACTCCTGGATTCGACCATAACGTCTAGGCCGAGTTTGAGGTGTTACAACAGTAGTTGTATATTCATTTTGAGTCTAGACTATGTGACATATACATAAGGGTTTCTAGTATGTTATGTTCATTTTGAAGTGAATGACATTATGTGCTTTTGGTGATGGTTAATATTGGATGTACCATTTGGTATATATATTATTAGTACATATTATTGTTAAATTTTATGATGTATGAATGATGAATTTACCATTTAATAGTTTGACATGTTAAGTTATCAATTAGGCTATTTGAATTGGTTAAGTTAGACAATGTTTTTGGAATGGTAAGATAAGTGATAATTATGTTAGGTGGTTTAGTATATGTTTTTAACTTATTCATGCTAATTTCTTGAATCGGTAGTTTCCAATTGGTAAGATAACTGTGTTTGAGTTGGAATTGAGGGCATATTGGTAGGAATGGATGGAATGGGTATGTATATGGTTAAAACTTGACTAATTAGTTAGTAAGATATATATATATATAATGGTTAATTAATTAGTTTTATATTTGAGATGGTTGTCAATTGGGTTGGTTTAATGACTTTATTTTTGTGAAGATTGGATGGAAACATGTTTGGAATGGTTGGAAATACTTGAAGCAAGTACCAAATGTGCATTTTGGCAAAAACAGGGGCAATGTCGCGATGAGAGGTCTTTAACATCGCAATGTCGTTCGATAGTGTACATGTTGTCATGACGCGACTCACTGAGATGATGTCACCTCGACGAGGAAGCTTTGAAGTTGCGATATCGGCCCAAAACTTTTAAAACTTTACACATTAGTCCTAATTCATACTCGAGTTAGTAAAAGAGCTTTCGTAAGCTCGTGTGAGACCAAAAAATAATTGCGTGTCATGTCGTGAATACATTTAATGCTGAATTACATGTTTAAATGGTCAGAAAGTATATGATTTCTCGTAGTTGCTTCGGTAATGACCATAGCATTCAATGACTCGAACTTGACGATCAAGTCGAGTAAGGGGTATTACAATATTATTGAAATCGAGCTTAATAATTCAAGACTATCCATTTCCATTATTATCCTTTGAAGACCAAGATTCCATTCTTGAGTTAGTTCATCAAAAACACCTTATGCAACAATGGAGGTTTAATCAGTTTAAGCAAGATGGATGCAACAATGACACATCCTCTGAGCATATGGCTAACATCCTCTTCCTCTGCACCACAAATTGAACACCAACCATAGGAAATATTTTCTATGTTGTGGTCCAAAGAACATCCTCAATGTCGGTCTTTGAAGGAGTCATGATGATTGCAGGTTGACTACTCACCTCATTAGGCAAGTAAAGGCTATACCAATCCCAATCCAAGCACTTGACAAAGTAACCATATCCTTAACTGACATAAAGTCCCACACTTAAAAGGGTTAAACCCTGCCATACATCATAAAATGCCCTACATCAGGCACCCAATTATCTCTCTAAAAACTAATATTGGTATCATAACCTCTTTATGCATTTCCTTCCAAACATTACAAAGTCCTTTCCAAAGACGAGAACAATTGGAATTCCGTAGCTTATTAGGTAGAAGACCTTCCCATTTATAGTTGAATCTTAAAATTTTAGGCCATAGATGATCTTTCAAACCTTTTTTTTTACTTTAATATGATTTTTGTATTTTGAATATTTTCTTCGGAATATATATATTTTCCTTAAATTTTAACAATTTTTTACTTTGTTGTAAATGGTTCTATTTTTTAAAATAATAAACCTTTTGCTTTATTGGATTATTATAATTCTTAAGAATATGACATTTTTTTTTTACTTTTAATATGTGAATCAAATTAATAAACTATCAAAATTATTTTCTATACTTTTTTGAATTATTAGGACTCTTTATCATTTTTAAATTTATATCAAACTAATTTATACTTTTTCATTTAATTTTTTTATAAAGAAGATTGATATTTTGTATTTTATAATTTAATTTATTTAATATATGTTTTTTAAGAAAGATTATACTTGAAAAATTACTTAAGCAAATTGTAGTAGCCAATTTTGGCCCAGGCAAATAAACACAAATAAAACCCCAAATACAATCAATTCAATAAAGTCCAAAAGTCCATTATACCTAGCCACTACAGGAAAATAGGGCTTTAACGGCGTTTTTAGCGGCGTTTTATCAAAAAACGCCGCAAAAATTGTAAAACACAGAGCAATAGCGGCATTTTACCAAAAACGCCGCTAAAAACAGAGCAATAGCGGCGTTTCAGTAAAAAACGCCGTTAAAAACAAAGCATTAGCGGCGCTTTTGGTAAAACGCCGCTAAAAACCAGAGCATTACCAAAAACGCTGCTAAAAACCAGAGCATTAGCGGCGCTTTTGGTAAAATGTCCCTAAAAACCAGAGTATTAGCGGCGCTTTTGGTAAAACGCCGCTAAAAACCAGAGCATTAGCTGCGCTTTTGGTAAAACGCCGCTAAAAGTCATATAACCCCTAAACCCAAAAAAATCATAAACACTAATCTATAACCCCTAAAACAATAATTATTAAAATTTATGGTTATACAATATATCAAATATTTTCTTATATAATCGTAAAAGAGATAGTATTGAATTTAAAATATTGAATTAATTATCATTATAGTTTAAGGTTTATGGTTTAAGATATATAGTTTAGGGTTTAAGGTTTAGGAGTTAACTAGTATTTGAAGGTTTATGATGAATTATGAGTTTAGGGATTATGATTTAGGGTTTAAGGGTTAGGGTTGGAGTTTAAGGTGTAAGGGTTTGAGGTTAAGGGTTAAAGGTTTAGGGTTTAGTGTTTATGGGACAGGGGTTAAGAGGTTTAGGGTTTAAATTAATTAGTATTTTTTAATTTATATATTAAACGATTTCTTATATAATTGTAAAAGAGATAATATTAATTTGAATATATTAAACTTATGATTATAGTTTAAATTATTTAAGAGATAATAGATAAACTTTATATATATATTAAATGGTTTAAGATTTAATCTAAAAATATTTTGATATATTAAAAATAATTCAATTCAAATTAATTCCTCTACACTTAATTTATTTAAGTGAAATTTAAACTTAAAATTTAGTCCTTATATTTTAATTTGATTAGTTTTAGTCCCTGTATTTTTTAAATCGATCAATTTTATCTTTTGTACTTTTCAAAAATTAAAATTTTAGTCATGATCACTCAAATGATAGCAATTATATATGTTAGGTTAAATTTTGCTATTAGTCTTGGTATTGTGCGTAAAGTTGTAGGTTGAGTTCATGTTATCCAATTAGATCATTCTTGGTCCCTATACTTTTCGAATTTTGAAATTTTAATTTTGACACAAATGACAACCGTTAAATCCTTAACTGGCTTACGTTACAAACTAAAAGAAATATTATACTTTTTTATTCGTCCAAAAAACATTATTATTAACTGCTTTAGTAATTAAAATATTAAAAATTGATTAATTAGATTAATAAAACTTAACTTATCAGTCAACCTAAATTTCATTTAAATAATTTTATACATCTTTATTTTAATATGCATAATTTATTACCTCCATCTTATACATATTTCATGTTATCATTTATATCTTAAAATACACAATATATCCTTCATCGTACATATTTTATATTATTATAATTAATTAGTATCATTATTTATTAAATATTCATTTTAAACACTCATCTATATTCTAAATATATAATTTTTGATAGAATTTTTAATATTTAATATTTTTTATGTTTTAGAAAACTTTAAAAACCAAATCAATCATAAATTAAGCTGAAAAATAATACATCTACAAATTAATCATGCGAAAACATTCATTTCACATTGCGGATTCAAACCCGGAAATTTCTCAACAGAATTTTTAACCATTGTGCTACAGCGGATAACCTTGAGAGCAGATTGCAACATATATTATATATCATGTATTACAGAAAAGGCGCTCTACCAAAATATATGTTATTTTTGATTTAATGAGATAATGTATTTTTTTTATTTTTATTCGTCCAGGAAAAAGAAATATTATTAACTATTTTAGTAATAAAAATATTCGAAAAAGAAATCCCGAATCATATTTTTTAGGTATTAATTAAACGAAAATAGTGAACTTTTTTAAATGTTTGCCAGAATTTGAATATTGAATGTTAATCTATATATCTTTATTGTGGTAATTATATAAGAGAGTAAAGAGAGGAAAAATTAAGGTTTCTTCAACTTACGTTAATGGGGTTAGGGTTTTCTATTGATCCCCTTCCCAAAAGGAATTCTTATTCTCTCCCGTCTATTATTTCAAGTGCCCGCTCTTTTCTCTCTCTTCTCAGTTTCCCAAAAGCCCTAATTCGAGGTCGTCCCTCTAATCTCTCAATTTTAACTTCAAATTTTCAATCTTGACGATTCCACGGGATTATTTGGGATTCGAAAAGTCTTCAGAACAGGAGACCGAGAAGCTTCGATGGGCACTCAAGAGAAATCCCAAGGCAACTCCAATTCGCTGCAGGTCAGTTCATATCTCTCTGTCCTCGTTTGGACCCTAGAATTTTGTTTTACTTTTTGCTACTTCACTACTAGGATGAGTTAGGGTATTAATTATAGCTTCTTCTTTTTTATTGAGAAATGATATGTGAATTTACAAAGTGAAGTTCTAATCTTTCAATTAGTTTTGAATTATTTTTTGCTTTATAGGTAAAGGTGTGACTCTTTTTATCTATTCCATAGTATTAGTCATTAGGTTTTGGTTTGAAGTGTTTGGAGAAGTGAATTAGCTTCAAGTGGGGTGCCAAATTGTCTTTTTTCTTGAGCTGTTAGAGAAATCGGTTTGAAGTTTATGTTTTTGTGCTTTTTCATGAAATTCGCCCCCCAATTCGGGTGCTTAATATGGGTCTGAAATGCATTCTGGGCTGTGTTGTAGCCTTTAATCAATTTTACGCTCAAGAAACTTGGAATAAGTTATGATTCTTTTGGAGTATGACTACTGTAGTTTATGTTAAAGGATGTATGCAACTGTACCAACTATTCGAAATGAGTATTAATTCATTGCACCTGTCATCGTGCTTATTTTGGTTAGGTTTCTAGTTAACTGGGATTTTATCCTGTTTTGCAATATCAGTACACTGTTATATGCTTCTGCTTTTTTGGGGGAAATTTTTTTTCCTATATGGATATGCTAATTTTCTTATCAGATTTTAGTATTCTGTTATTTTTAGTGCCATAGTTCATACTCCTAGATGATTGAATTATCGTTTGAATGAGGATGGTAAATGGGATGATCAAGGAACTGGGCATGTCTCTGTTGATTATTTGGAGGTCTGTTCAATTCTCTTATCTGGTTCAGATTTTTCTGTTTTGAATCTGGATATGCTGGATTTGGTTTCGAAAATAAATTATTTAGATGAAAATGCCTTCTCTTCTTAAATGAATGCCTATATTATTTTTCAGAGATCAGAAGAGCTGGCTTTGTATGTTTTTGATCAAGAGAACAACGAGACATTGCTTGTGCACCGTATCTGCCCTAATGACATTTACAGAAAACAATAAGGTATTCTTCTGCTTTCATTAATAGCAAGTTTTGTTGTTTGTTAAAATATCAGTTTGATTTTATGATATGTGTGTTTATCATTAGATACAATCATATCATGGAGAGACTTCGAGTATTCTACAGAATTAGCCCTCAGTTTTCAAGAGAACACAGGATACTCTTACATATGGTAAGTAATGTTTATAAGTTGTTGCATCCGCATTGAATGCTTTTGATCTCAAATTTTATATCCTTTTTCTTACAGTTCACTGTGCTGGAAGTTTATGACATCAACCTTTATTTCCCTTTCATCACCACTCTACTAATCTTTTTTCTCTATCACAGGGACCATATCTGTAATGTGCAACGAAATATACATTTCAGTTCTCTCAACAGTAAGTTTGTTTTTTTTGCAAACCCTTGAAGTTAACTTTCCACTGAAGTTGATTAAACATTAGATCTGTGTAAATGGTTAACTCCTTTAGTCAATCTTGTCCAAACAAAGACTTAAGTTCTAGAAACTGGAAAATTTTTAAAGAGAATTAGTTTTGTTAATCAAATAATGTATTTGTCTTCTGCCTTAGATGTAGCCAGACCTTTATTAAACGGGCTTCTTTTGTTTAGTGGCCATATCTTTGGCCATGATGCACAGAATGATTATTTTCTTAGAGTATGCAATGTATTTATATTAGGCGCAGTATCGAACTTGTCATTGAGCAATTTTGAAATACCCTGATGAATAACAATTGTCTCATATATTATTACCGAAGGTGAAACATTTCACTCAATGAATAGTGAGTTGAGGGAGTTGCCAACTGTGGAGCTTTCTACTCTCGCAATAATCCTCAAGGTTCTAATGAACAAGTCGTTTTCTGGATTACATTCTGTTTAAGTTTATTTTTGTTGCTTGGTGTGATTCCTGGAGTTCTTTCCTTTTCAAACATATTGGAAGTTTTCGCTCAATGATTTTCTTCCTTATATATTATTTGAAGTTGTTATTTATCTTATGCTAGTCTTGATTATAATTGTTTCAGCTTATGTTATAATTACTTGTAATCTGGAGTAGGTTGTCTATTTTTGTTTTCTTTTAGTAGTTTCTATATTTTCTGTATGATCTGCTTATATTTTTTGGAAAGCTTCTTCAAATTAGTCTGCTCAGGTATACCTGTCTAAATATTTTTTTCATTTTGTTCATCAATTTTCCCTGCAGACTGTGACTGAGAGTGGCATTGCTGATCAGATGCGGCTGACAGAACTAATATTGAATGATGTATGCTTCTTTGAAAACCTTGCTTATGCGTGTTAATATCTTCTGTATGTAGATCTTGTGCAGTTTAGTATTCGGTGGTTAACTGCCAGTCACTTAACCATTGATAATGTTGGTATTCAGCCACATGAAGTTATCAGTTGTGGTTGTGCTATCAAGGTAATAATTTGGTTTCTTCTGGCTTCTCAAAACTCTGAGCTTTTGTGTTCTCAGTGATCTTCCATGTCATATGGGAGAAATATCAAACATGTTACATATTTCTTCTACATGTAACTATGAGCTTTATTTCTTGGTTATTTTTAATTTTTTCCCTATGCTTTCTATTATTTGGTTTCCTGGTTTTCTTTGTTTCTGCTTCAAACTTATGGTTTAGTGTCTGTCTTGACTTCCTATTGTGTTAATTCTAAATGTTCAGACGTGCTAAATTGAGTTTGATCTCAATGCAGCAAGATTTCTTCCAGAAGCTGATGGAGCTATTCAGAATTTGTGAAGACTTGGAAAATATGGATGGTCTTCACATGATATTTAAAATAGTCAAGGGGATAATTTAGTACACTTTTTCACTTAAATGCTCTTTTTCTTTATTAAAACGTGCTTGTATTTATGACTGATTCATGGATCCATGATTTATGTTATTGGTTATCTTACAGTTTTGCTCAATAGTGCTCAAATTTTTGAGAAAATATTTGGAGACGAATTGATCAAGGATATTATTGGTTCTCTTGAATGTAAGTATATCACTATTTGTTTACAGATATATTATCAGGGACTGTTGGTGGATTGAATTGAATGTTCAATTTGCAACTTCATTTGATTGTTTGGATGCGGGCTTGTAGTTATAAGATTTTGTACAATTATTTTTTATGATAATAACCTTTTAATATATTTTGCCTTTTTGAATGTTCCTATGTTTTATGTCTATTTCCCAAAATTTGTCTATTGCTTAATAGTTTAGCTTGTTTTGGTAAGGCAGTTTCTTCTTCTCTGGTTTGCAGATGATCCTGATGTTCCTCAGGTGCAACACTATCGGAATTTTCTAAAAGAACATGTTGTTTTTAAGGAGGTAATTTATTTTTACATGGGTCTTGCTGCTTATAGTGGAGTTTTATAGAGGGAGTTTAGATCAGGTGAAAGAAAATTAGGAGTTCTATAAAAAAAAGGTTCATTCTTATTCTTTTACAGGCTGTTCCAATTAAAAATTCGATGGTCATCTCAAAAATACACCAGGCATACCGTGTTGGTTATTTGAAGGTAAGGATCTTAAATGTTAAGGCTTATGACTCTTCATGTCTTTGGTTTTGTAATTCTTGCTTCTGATTGCTTCTGATTGGATGAGGCAACAGTTGCCAGTCTCAATTCTATGATTCATTCTAACAATGCTATAGTAAGATTTTTAGTGCTTCTTGTTAATATGTGAGGCCTAGGTTTTTTGTTTCTTTTCCACTTAACTACAGTGTTGTCTTCTAGGTTATTTCTTTATTGAAGGACGACAGTACCTTTATTCAAGAATTGTTTGCTAGGTTGAGATCACCCACCACATCTGCTGAATCAAAGAAGAATTTGGTAATCATGACATTGAATTTTAATTGTATAATGATTTTCATTTGGTTATGATTGCTGCTTCCTTTATTCTAATGCTAACTGTTATGAGCAGCAGATTGTAAGATATCTAATTATTCTATTTTTTTAATTTAATTGTTTTGTTTTCAACATTTTTTTTTATTTGAGTTGAAAGAAGAAAAACATGAATTGTAATTTTGACTTAGAAAAGAGAATATTCATTACCAGCTTAAATAATCAATGTTGATATTTCACATGGGAATGGATATTCAAATCTTATATTTTACATGGTTATGATTTAAGTCCTTATTTCATTTAAGTAACTTCATTATAATATCTTATTTTATTGATATTTTTATATTTAATCTAGTTTTTATTATTTATTTTAGTTTTGATTTTAAATTTTTATTTTTATTTTAATATTTAAGATAATTTGAGTTCTAACTTTTGGATTTTAATTGTGCTATTAATTTATTATTTTAAAATTTAAATTTAAATTCATTAATTTTTGTATTTAGTTTTAAAGTTAAAATTTTAATAGAAAATTTAATTTGATAATGAATTTTAATAGAAAATTTTTATATTTATATCATGGATATTATTTTTATATTTTTCATGACCTTTATAATATTTTATAATTTTTTTTTGAATTTAAGACATTTAGCGGCGTTTGTGGGAAAAGTGCCGCTAAAGGTCATGACCTTTAGCGGCGTTTGTGGGAAAAGCGTCGCTAAAGGTCATGACCTTTAGTGGCGTTTTTTCAAATAAACGCCGCAAACTTTAGCGACGTTAGCAATAGTGGCGTTTTTTGCGACGCTTGTAAAAACGCCGCAAATAGTTTTAGCGGCAGTTAAAAGCGCCGCTAAAAGCCTAAAAAAACGCCGCTAAAATTCAATTTTGCTGTAGTGAGCCTAAATTGCAAACTACCCAAACCCCATCAGCCCACTATCTTTAAAAAAAAATGTTTCAGCAGCAAACCCTAGTGTAGCTGCCATCCTCTCATCACTGGCCACCACGTGCTCCACCTCCTCACGAGCCAACCCCACCCACCCACATCCACACACCGCAAAACAAAACCAACAAGCAAGCGGAGAAGACAGCAAACAAAGAGACAAGAACGGTAGCAAGACAACAAAAAAGAAAACAACGCAGAAACAACAAAGAAATAAAAATAAACAGTTTGCTACTCAGCTATAAAAATCAAAATGTGGCCTTTTGTATTTTTTTACGCATGTTAAGCATTCAAAAACAAAATACAAGCAAAAAAGGTTGAAATTGATCTCCTGTTTCGTTTTCTATCGTTTTCTAGTTTCTGTTATTTCATTATTTATTATTATTATTATTTCTTATTTTCTTTTACAACTCTATTAAACAAAACAAATAAAAAAGAAAAAAGGAAGAGAAGAAAGCCTCACCGGAAACGCCTGTGGCTTCACCGTCGGAGATTTCTCCTCCGTCGTCGGGGCTGAAAAGGGGGTGGGGATCCTTTCTTTTGTTTCTTTTCGATTAAAAGGGCTAGGCTCTCAAACTTCTTTTGGAACGTGGCCTTTCGGGTTCACCTGGAATGGGGCTAAAGAGTCCTTTTCGCGCAACGCCGGCCATTGGCCCCGACGGCAGCGCAATGGACTGCTGGGAGTTCCTTCAGCCGAATAGAAAAAAGGGGAAGAAGGAGTTTGTGTTCTTCTTTTGTAAACTGAAAGATGAACCAACAGAATGAAAAGGAAAGAATTTTTTTGTTTTAAATCATTCCAAGTGACATCGTTTGGGGGGAGTGGGGTCTGTGCACTTTCCCTAAAAGGGAAATTTATGCGTTTAGTCCTCCTCTCTCGCAACCTCGTTCAATTAACCCCTATTTTCTATCTTTTTTTTTTAATTTGGCCCTCAGATCTTGTTTGGTTTTTGTTTTAATCCCTAATTAACTATTCAATATTTATACTTTTATACCCCGAATTTTAATTTATTTTTAGCCATGTCCTAAATCTATTTAATTCATTTATTAACTCCTTTTTTAAATGTTTCATTTATATGTTATTTCAAGTATTTTATATGTTGTTTATTTACATCTATTCTAACTTATTTTAATGTACTGATTATTCAAATTCTTATTATTTATTTTAACTTACTTTATGTATATATATCACTTTAATCTATTTTATATGTATCATTTATTTATTTTTTATTTCTTACACATTATATATGTATACATATAGTTTATTTCAAGCTTTTTATATCTTTATAATTCTTTAAAATTGTTTTGTTATATATTTATTTCAAATTATTTTATATTTTAAGTTATTGTATATTATATATTTCAAATGACTCTCTTTGTATTACTTTTGAATTGTTACTACTATAAAGTATATTTATATTGTTTATTTTTAATTCTTTTACGTATTATATAATTTAAACTCCTTATTTATTATTTTTAAATTAACTTACATATTATTTATTTTAAAATTATTCATATATGTCATTTTTAATTTGCTTTGTGCGTTATAGATTTTAAAATACTTTATACATTATTTATTTTTAACTTGTTTTATGTATTATTCATTTTAAATTGTTTTATTATTTACTTTAATTTTTTTTCATATATTATCAATTTCAAATTTTTATATGTATTATCTATTTTTTATATACCATTTATTTTTAAGGTGTTTTGTATATTACTTATTTTAAATTGCTCACTACATAATATTCATTTTAAACTTATTTTCATTATTTATCTTAAATTACCTTACATATCATTCATTTTAAACCCTTTTTTTACATAAGTCCTTTTGAATTATTATATATATGTTAATCACTTTACATTTGCTTTTTTATTTATTTATTTTAAACCCTTTTTATATATTATTTTTGAATAGCTTATTATTTTAAGTTTATAGAATGTTCATTCTTAAACTTTCTTTTGTATAGATTATTCATTTTCAAATTTTCATATGTTTTTATTTTAAATTCTTTACACATTATTTTTTTCTATAAATATATATTTATATGAAGTTGTTTTTTATATACTACGTATATTATTTGTTGTAAATTTCTTTTTACGTATCATTTATTTTAGACTTTTCATTAATGATTTTAAATTATGCTTTATCATTCACTTTAAGTTGCTTTTACAAGTTTTTATTTTAAACCCTTTACATATATATTTTATATTTAAGATTATCTTATTATTTGATTTAAGTTGTTTTATACTATTACTTCATTTCTATGTTTATCAAGCTTAATGTTAAATAATGTATGTTGTGAAATTATTGCTATTGCGTGTATGTTAATCTGCTTACTCGTGTTCATATTATTGCCATGCGCTTGTGGAATATTTTATGTGAATTATTGTTCCATGTCGCGCTATACTTCATTTCATATCACTGCCTCAAATCAAACCCCAATACATTTACCCAACAAATCGCTTTATTTTAACCTAAATAAATAGCACATGTTGTTTAAATATTGAATTCATCACTATTCAAAGATGAAATTTTCCAAATAAGGCAATGTTATGCATTTCGAAATATCGAAAAATTGTGCCCTAACTTGCGGGATTTCGATTTTCTCGTTGTTTCCAAATGGCTAAATATCCTTTTCGAGTTTTAAAACACATGAAATTCTCATTTAAATTAAAAGACGACCTTGTGCTCGGGAATTCATGGTATTGTGTCCTAACTTACGGGATGTGATACTCCGATACCTCGATATAAGGAAATCTTTAAACAATCGATTTAAGCTAATTCAAGAAATTTAAAATCATTTTAGATCGTACCTCAAACCCATTCTCGATTTTCAATTTTCGACATTAAGACACTGACTTATCAATTCGGTACCAATTTTTGGGCGTGTCAGGGGTGCTAATCCTTCCTCGCACGTAACCGACTCCCGAACCCATTCTCTCGAGTTTCGTAGACTAAAAATATCGTTTTAGTAAACTAAAAACTGTTTTATTAAAACAAAGGTGATCCAATCACACCTAATAAAGATCGGTGGTGACTCCCGTTTTAATTTTCGCTTTCAAACCAAGTCGATTCCCGCTTTGCAAAAAAATAGTTTCGACACAAATCATTTATTTTACTTTCTACATCTTAACCAAACCAATTTCTTTTTTTTTTCTTTTTTTTTTTTTTACTTCTTTTATTAATTTTAACTATCTAAACAAGGAAAATATATTCCTCACCTTTTTCTAACCTTTCCATTCCATTCCTTTTCTTTTATTATTAATTATTCAAACATAAGGTAAGAGTCTATCCTAGTATAATAAAAGTATGAAGTTTGCCTAGATAAAACGGTAAAGATCATAAGCTGCCTCCTCTTCCTCCTCCTCCTCCTTCTTCTTATCATTAGCCTTTAAAAAAAAAAAGATCTATGTTTGGGTGTTGTTTGGAAGTTTTTGAAACAAATCTCTTTGAAGTGAAAGGAATGGAAGGAGGTGAAGATAGTAGGGAGAAAAGTAGGAAAAAACAAAAGATGCAGTTGGACCAGGATACCTAAGTTCCATGGACCTAGCTACCCTTTTATATATTATACATATAGCCACAAGCAATGAAAATGGTTTGGGAATATATGCATGAAATGGACAGCCTTGACTCTCTATACTACTAAACTATGCAAAGGGATATTAATAATGCTATTAAACTAAAGCTTTATTTATGTTGCTACCTTTCATGGAACTATTTTAGGAATGTGAACTTAAGAGAAGAAGATGGCATGGATGGTGTTTGAGAAGGATGACCTTTTTATGGAACATTACACCCCCTTTCTCCTAGTTTATTTACTAAGAGAAGAAGATGGCATGGATGGTGTTTGGACATTTATCATTTCAACTTCCTTTCAAAATGTTGTTGCCATTGATCTAATATTCCCCCAGTCTGCAACTATGCATGAAGACTACTCAATGGATCTACATATTTATATATAATCACCCTTTTATGATTTGGTTCTTCAATGTATGATTAATATTAGAGAAAGAGAGAACTCATGTAAAAGAAAATTCTAAAAACACTCACATATTCTTCTTCCATGTGTTGGACGATCATGCATATATTCACACAACAATAACTACCATTTCACCCATGCACTATGTTATTTAAACCCAAGGTAAATGTTAGACCAAAATATGTTACATTTTTAAAAAAAAATATACTTTTAAACTATTATATCTCGTATTTGTTATATCATAACAGCAAGGTTTTGATTGTCAAGCAACTAGTCCAATAATTAGTATGATGGAGACCACTTTACATCTTCCAATTTGGTACAAAATGGAATCACTCTACGTTCATCAGCCAATAAGTAGTAGCCTTGGGGACTAAGTATAAAGTGGAGCTAGGCATTAGCTCCCCAATAGGATCACCTTTCAATAGTGACTTAATTGCTTTAAACATCCTCACACTTTAAAGCGTTTTAATTACATCAATCATATCTTTTCATTGTTGAAATTGTTCATTTAACTATGAAATGACATGTAAAATTTTATGTGACATAATTTAAAATGAAAAACTAAAAATAAAGCAAAATTGAAAAAAAAAAAGAAAGAAAGTGAAAGATGGTTTTTGTAAAAGTTTAAAAAACCTCAAAACTAAGAATTTTACAATATTCATTTTTCTTTAAAGTTTTCATTTTAAATTATGTTATACATAAAATTTTACCTGTCATTCAATGGTTAAATTAACGGTTTCAATAATAGAAAGATATAATTGATATAATATCAATAATAAATAATATAATTAGAACATTTTAAAATTTGAGGGTTAATTTGGAAAGAGGGTAATAATTTGAAGATATATGAAGCAATTAACTCTTCAATCATATATCCTTTACTTTCTCTTTTACTAAGAAGGCATCCTGGAACACAAGCAGTGATGCTCTCATAATTGACCTTTTTCTTGCAAGAACCAAAGATGACCCGAATCCATCCCTAAGTCCAATCCGTCTCAGAGCGACCGAAACGGTATTTTTGTCGAAATATAAATGAGGATGGCGGCGCCATGCATTATCTCAAACTCATGAGCAAACCTCAAAAGTTTTATGTTCAGCCCATGGAATCATATTCTTTGGCGACAAAAAATGTATCAGATGCAATGAAATTAATATCAATGCTTTCAACTGAAGTGGAATAATCTTATCACAACCTATATACATACACATACACTCATATATATAATATATTATAATTGAAAGTAAAAGAACAAATGGTGAAAAGCTTTGGAAACTTTTAAACTGGTGTGTGTGTATAGGAGAAAAAATGGGGCGTAGATGATGATACGATGAGTTCGTTGTTGCTGTCAGCCAATGAAAGTTAAAAGAATAACGCAAAGGGACGATACTCAAGCTACATATCAAAATAAAACATAAGCAATCTCTAAACTAGGCAATATTCTTGTAAAGTGGTCTCAGTGTTTGTGAATTTATGAATGCTCCAACGCATCCAACTAAATTAAGCTAAAAGGGAGAGAGAACCCATTTTTTGTGGCTTTGGGTTGAGAAGAATAAATAAACCCCCCAAAAAAAAAAAAAAAAAAAATTTTAAAAATAAAAAATAAAAATTCTTGACTTGAGAATATGACTCATTGGCTTTAGTTTGAGTTCAGATTCTTAGATTCCAATTCTTTGGGAATTTTTTTTCTAACTTTTTGTTTTTCCCCCACAAGGGAATAGCATTCCGTGGTCATTTCTCACTTTCCATTTCGGCCAATCATAAACTTGAATGTGTTCTCCTCATCACATTATGTTTATCGCGATTATAAATATAACAAATAGTGATGAATATCGATAATTTTTTAATATGATTATTTTTTATCGTATCATATTTATCATAATTGTAAATATAATGAATAGTATCCAAACGAATTGCATTCAACATGTAACAAGTGATAAATATGATATTCTTAGCATGTGGTGGGGTGTTTTGCGCTTTTATCTCCAGTGTTTGATAAAAGTAAAATTAGATTACCGCAGAGAATTAATAAAAAGAAACAATGTCTGTACAAGGAAGAATAAATATCAATGTTCCCCTCTTCTTAAAGTGAAAGAATATCATCCTTGGAGATATGGTAACAGTTTGCATGTAACAGCATGCAAAAGTTAACTATTCCTTTTGTACCGCTCGAGCACCTAAATTTTGGTTCACAACATATTTATCATGATCATAGATGTAACAAATGAAATAATCCAAAGTAATGAAAATTATATTATTTTGATAACATGAGGAAAAGTAGAGAATTTTTTTTTAATATACTAATGCTGGAAATGATCATGAAATAAAGTACTAGCAAGTAGGTTAAGGTATATGTACTTTTGAAACATGAAATTCAAAGTACCTGTTTTTTGTCTAAGCAAAATTACTTTTGTCTGTCAACATAATAGGGCAGATAAAATGGGAGAATTTATATATATATATATATGTATATGTATATGTATATACAGAACTCAAACAAGATTGTGAGAATTCTTTTTTGTTTTGTAATAATTATGGTGAAAACTGAAACCATGGTTAATTTCAAAACTAGAAAGTATTATTCATGTTTTATTCATGGATTAATTGTCATATTCATAGTCAATTAGTCATACCCACCAATATTGTTATCCTCTCGTATATGTATTACATGAATACTTTAAAAAAATAAAAGAATCTGAACATTTCTCGAAAAGTGAGCTCATTTATATCTGAAGCAATGCCTTATATATTCCGGTCCACATGCCAGCAAACTATTTAGGGATTCTGCCTTTTTTTACTTTTGTGTAAAGGTATTGATATTAGATTCTCCCAAACTGAATTATATGTATGTATGTATATATAGATAGATTTTTCCAAAAACTAACGAGAAGACATTATACAAGGTATTGGAATTTTATTTATAATTGCTTTAAAACAAAAACTGTTAAGAGTTCTAATTTTGTTTCTACTTTGAAATTTCTCAGACACTCGTTTTAATGGCGTATCTGCATATATATATATATCAGAGATATATGTATCCCTCATATCATCAAGTATTTATTTCTTGGTTCTTATGATTTTGGCACAGATTTGGTCTTTGATAACTTAATATTACGAATTTATTCTGCAATAACTCTTTGATCATGAAGATATTATTCTTTTATATATATATATATATATTTATTTTAAATAGGTATATAGCATAATTCCTGGTTATTGCCAAAGACTGGATCGATCCCCCCATACTAGCTTTAACAGAATACAGCATAAGCATCATGAACTTGCAGTTGACACATTTGTTTTTAGCTTTCCCAACTGCAACTCACTCTAAACGGATGTCGGATACGAGCACTTGAAGAGGAAAAAAATGACGAGTTGATGGCCTGCATGATTATGTAGTCCGTATTTCCATTTTTTTTTTTTACGTGCTGGTTCATGCAGGAAGAGAGGAAAAAGGAAGAATTTGCATGGATTTATACATATATGTAAATATAAGAAGCCTTATCTAAGGGGTTAATTAAGATAAGAAAAGTGATGAAATAGAGAAAGAAGAGCGTATAGATTCATGCAAGAGAATCAGGGAAAGCACGGAACACACACAAAAGTACAAAGTCAAGGGGCAAGTTGTCATGTACAGGGCCATGGGCAAGTATGGAAGCAAGTACAATTTACCTGCTTTAATTAAGGTCTCAAGGTGCTTAGGATTCACCGTCAAGGGGCCGGCTGTCTTTTGCCTGTTCAAACACCGCAAAAGGTAATTTGGGTCCCTTTCATTCCTTCTAAACAATTAGAGACTGCGATTATCGGATACGGGTATGTATTGAATACGGATATTTAAGGAGTTTTAAAAGGGCTGAATAAGTACCAAACTTACTGAAGGAGACAAAAGGGAATGTATTCCATATTCCATTCCTTGCCCCCAAACAATCTCTTCCAAAGAAGAGCATCTTTTATTTTCTTCCCCCATTTTTATTTATTTAATAATTATTTTCATTTCTTGTATGTATCTAATTCCAAAGTTTCTAGATGAACCAGTCAAAAAGAATCTTCTCTCTAAATTCTCTTAATAAAAACCAGTTAAAACTTTGTTTGTGTCTCCATCTGCAACCTTTAATATCAGATAACATTGAAACTAAAAACCTTATTTATATTCTCATTAGTTGCATTGTGTGCATACATTGACAACCTGAAAGCCAAAAAAAAAAAAAAAATCGACAACAAGGTGAAGAACAAAGGTATAAGAGTTGAAGAATCTTCTTTGAAATTGAGACCATGGAAGAGCTCTCAAGCACAACATAGTGGATTCCCCTAATCCAACTCCCCAACTCTAATATCTGGGAATATGATTCTTTGCCTTTGCCAGTAGGGACGAATACGTACATACATACATACATTCATACATATATACATATATTATATTTGGTGGATCAATTCCTAGTGCAAGTCCTGAGGTGTTTTGAGGAATTCAAATGGCTTGTACTGTCTTAGAATGGAAAGTAGACTTGATTTGGCCCACAGTTAACAAAGTAGAAGGGGCAATGTTGATTTTTCACTCACTGTGAATATTGGATTCGGTCAGGTTTTTCCATTACTTCTGTCCCAGATTCTATGCTTCTCTTATCTTGCTTTATAAAAAGCCCTGCTTGGGGGTTCATCTTTGGCTTGTAAGACTTGGTCATAAAACAAGTGATTAAGTAAGAGCAGTCTGTGGAAAACTTGAAGAACAGAAGATCGAAGCGACTGGATCAGGTAAAAGAACGAAGCCGTTACGTGTACCGAGCATGGTTATTTAGTTGTAGCTGGTTCAACAACAAGCCTTAACTTACATGTTTGAGTACTTTCTTTTGGAGACAGAAAAATGTACCAACATCAAGGGAAGAACATTCACCCTGAGAGGCATTTGTTCCTTCAAGGAGGGAATGGCCCTGGAGATTCTGGTCTTGTTCTTTCAACCGACGCCAAGCCAAGACTCAAGTGGACACCCGATCTTCATGAGCGGTTCATCGAGGCTGTCAATCAGCTCGGAGGCGCCGACAGTGAGTACACAAGATCTGAACAAATCCCAGATTAAATCGATGCATAAACTGTCTTAGGCTAATACAAATGATTGCACCTTTTTCTTTTCCCTTGTGTTGCAGAGGCTACTCCTAAAACAGTAATGAAACTAATGGGGATTCCTGGCCTTACCTTATACCATCTCAAGAGTCATCTGCAGGTAATTTATCGACATCATCCAGTGAAACCTCGGGTTTCACGGTGCAGACGAGTTAGTTTATATTTTACAAGGGCTAATTAGATCTCTCCTTTTGGCTGCAGAAATACAGACTCAGTAAGAATCTCCATGGACAAGCTAACAATGGCAGCAACAAGATAGGTAAGATGACTGTATTCCCCTTCATCTTATAAAATGGATATAGTAAACTTCAAATGCCAATTTTGAGTTTAGAGCTTTTCATTTTTTATGATAATTAACAATTTAAACTCAATGGATATAGGTGCTGTTGCAATGGCAGGAGATAGAATGTCTGAAGCAACAGGAACTCACATGAATAACTTAAGTATTGGCCCTCAAACAAACAAGTAAGATGAGTAATGATTAATAATCTTTTCACATATAGTTTTGCATTCAATCGTCTTTTTTTTTCATGTATTGACTTTGATGTTGATGAACTACAGAGGATTACAAATCGGCGAAGCGTTGCAAATGCAAATCGAAGTGCAGAGAAGGCTGCATGAACAGCTTGAGGTACATAACATTCCTTTTGGTAATGCTTTTTATTGTAGTTTAGTTAAGCCATGGTCTGATAAGTTCGATATCGAACCAGGTGCAGCGACATTTACAGCTTCGTATTGAGGCTCAAGGGAAATACTTACAGTCAGTGTTGGAGAAAGCTCAAGAGACACTTGGAAGACAAAATTTGGGTAACATGGGACTTGAAGCAGCCAAAGTTCAGCTATCTGAATTAGTGTCCAAAGTGTCCAACCAATGCCTGAACTCCGCGTTTTCGGATTTGAAAGACTTGCAAGGTTTATGTCCCCAGCAAGGACAAACACAAGCAACTCCACCTACTGATTGTTCAATGGATAGTTGCTTGACATCATGTGATGGATCTCAGAAAGAGCAAGAAATACACAACAATGGGATTTGTTTAAGAACTTACAACAGCACTTCATTCATGGAGCAAAGAGATCATGTACCGGAAGATCGGTTGCTACCACAAACCGAGCTGAAACCGTTCACCGACATGAAACTAGGCAATGATGCAGAAAGAAGAATGTTCTTTGCTGATAGAAGTACCAGTGATTTATCCATGAGTGTAGGATTACAAGGAGAGAAAGGGCATGGCAGCTTCTCTGAGGGGAAATTTAATGGCAGAAATGAAGATCAAGAAGGTTTCAAGCTGCAAACAGTTAATAGACTACCTTATTTTGCAACAAAGCTGGATTTAAATGTCCATGAAGAAAACGATGCTGCTTCAAGTTGCAAACAGTTTGATTTGAATGGCCTCAGCTGGAACTGAAAAGGGATCCATCAATCGATCTTCGTAGGTAGATAAACCGAAAGTGACAGAGGTGCCATCGGAACCGGAGGCTCGGAGAAGAAAATGCTGTACTTTGGGATTCATCTATGATCAACTTGAAAAAAACCAAAACCCAATTCAATCTTTAATTGAATAAAAGTTTGCAGCAACTACATAAAACATATAGATATTAGCAGCTAATCACTGTGTTTTTCATGTATTGGAACATGATGGACTGATCTGATTAGAGCATTAGTGTTATTAAGTGCTCAAAGACTTTGCTTTTCGTTTGTAAATCATAACTTTTTAATTTAACATGCTAATATATATTATATAATTGATGAAATCAATACGTTATTTTTTTTTGAGAGATGATGAAATTAATATTTTTAATTTCAAAATTTAAATTTATTTATGCAGTGATTCTCTTATCTTAATAAGTGATTGAGGGTTCAATCCTCGTATTAGATATGAACAGTTTTAAAACTTGTGGCCAGTATCTACCCTTAATGAGTTTATAAAATACATAATATTAATTATTGAGTTCGCTTCGGTAAATTCCTTAAAAAAATCAGCTTCGGTAAATTCCTTAAAAAAAAATCATTCATTAAATTTAAATGATTAAAATATGTCTTCTCAAGGTTAATTATGAAATTAAAATAAATAGAAAATTAAAAAAATCGCTAATTTATTTCCTTTTAATTCATTAGTAAAAGTAAAGAAAAGTTAGAAGTGTTTGGGCTTTTCGTAATGAAACGGTTCGGCCCATCTTTACTTTACTCTTTGCTTTTATGTATTGAAACGATGCCGTATGGGACTCCAATGTTCCCACTCCCGAATCCCGATATATATACCATCTTCTTCTTATTAATTGTTTTAGGATTTTATGTTTCGTTTTCTGTAAGTGAGAAACGCTTTTAAAACTCGCTGGGTAACGGAAATTCTCACTCGACGCGTAAAATCGAAAAATCAATCATTGCTAGGGTTTTTTCATTTTATCATTTTGAAATAAGTTCTCTGTAATTCGCCTTCGAAACATTCCGATTCCGGAATGGGAGCGAGTCGCAAGCTTCAAGGAGAAATCGATCGTGTTCTGAAGAAGGTCCAGGAAGGCGTTGATGTCTTCGATAGCATCTGGAACAAGGTTGCCGTTGAAGTTTCATGAATGCAAATATGCCTTTTCATTTTCATTTTCCTTTTCTTTTTTTTTCTTTTTTTGTTTTACCTGTTCTGTTTGGTTTCCGAGGAAATGCCTGGGAAGTAGACGCTTAAATGATAGTTCTAGCTTTAGTTCCTGTGAAATTGAAGCGAACATTGCTGTGACTATAGTCTCATTCCATTTTGAAGTGTTCTTGAACTATTTTAAATTTGGCTTATTGATTTTCTCGATTAATGATTAGATTGTTTTCCATTCATTTTCTTAATTTAAAAAGGAAGAAAGACGTGTCGAAGAATCGAATGATTTTTTTTTTCGTTCGACTCTTAGTTTATCTATAGTGAAAAATCGCATATGTTGTGTTAGGTTTATGATACTGATAATGCGAATCAGAAGGAAAAGTTTGAGGCAGACTTGAAGAAGGAAATCAAGAAGCTGCAAAGGTATAGGGACCAGATCAAGACATGGATTCAGTCCAGTGAGATCAAGGATAAAAAAGTTCGTTACTTGTATCCCTTGTCTCTTTAAGCGATTGTTTTGATTCAGTATGTTTTCATCAAATAATTCTTGTACTTGTACTTGTAATTGCAATTGCATTTGTTAGTTGTTACTGTTTTCACACTGTGTTTATGTGGTGCTGTGAATCACCTTTACCTCTAGTGATGCTTAAGATTTTTATTATTACGATAATTGTTCTTATTGATTTGAAACTGAGGAATGTTCTTTTTTGCTTTTGACTTCTGTCAACATAGGTTAGTGCATCTTATGAGCAGGCCCTGGTGGATGCTCGGAAACAAATTGAGCGTGAAATGGAAAGATTTAAGATATGTGAAAAAGAGACTAAGACAAAAGCATTCTCTAAAGAAGGCTTGGGTCAACAGCCTAAAACTGTAAGCACCATGCAATGCATAGCTCTTGATTGTTTTATTATCTATTAATGAATTATAAGAATAAACCAAAGTTACCTTATTCACTTTACATGCTGTATTTTTCAAATTTGATTGATCAATCCCAATTTTTTGCGGTCCAATTCAATGAATCGAGCGCACAGAAGAGGGCTTCAACCAGAGAAGCCACTGAATAATAAATGTCTTCTTTCTTTATTTATTTTTTAAACGAAGTATTAAAAATTGTTGTGCTTCTATCAATTTATTTCCTTTAAAGATTGTCGATAAATGGTTTGTTTGTTGCGTTAAGCTATAATTATTGTTATATTTTTCAAAAATATAAAATGTTTTTATAATTTTTATCAATAAATTTATGAAAACTAATTGTATTTATTTATAAAATATGTTTTTATATTATTTTAATTAAGGTGAAATATATATTATAAAAACTTTTAATGTACTGATAAATTGTATTTCGGTCCTAATAAACAAACCAAAAAAATCATATTTTGTTCCTACTAAACGAACCAAAGAAGACTACCCCTATCGAATTATGTTCCAAAAAATTAGCGATTTGTGCTCCCGTTTTCATTCCTCGTACCAGACCGATCTGTGTTTTAGGTAACATAGGAATAACTAAGCCTTTTGTCTGTACATGGAGTCTGTTGTACAGGTTTATATTGTGCCATTGCACTCATAACAAAATGAATACCTGTTAGTGTTCTAAAATAGAAAACTAGTGGTTCATTCTGGGATAGAGTGGAGTACAGACCTCTAATTGGTGTAATTTTATACTTGACCTTGTTGTTGTTTGATATTCAACCATCTTAGTCAAAAATAGTTGTGGACTTGTGTTGGTAGTAAAACATACAAGATTGAACCCCTTTTTCTTTTCCCTACGGATTCCTTACATCTTGGGCAGCTTTTTATATAATTCTTTACATCTTGAAACCTTCCACCTCACTTGATGATATTAATATTGATTGGAAGCATGCAGTCTTGGTATTGTTCATTTTGTTTTACTATCTGTGATGCATCAATTTCATTGTAGGATCCAAAGGAGAAGGCTAAATCAGAGACAAGGGATTGGTTGAACAATGTGGTATGAAATCTAACCTTTCTGCCCCCTTTTCTTGCTTGTGTCTTAAATGCTGCAACTCATTGGATATACCCATAGTATTTCTTTTCTGTTGTATTTTTTTCAAAATAAAAATCATTTTAACTTCCACTAGCCTGGAATTTCTCTCTGTATATAATGTTGTTTTGGAGGCACTTATGCTTAGTGAATCGAAACTAGCATGTAATGTGATGTTGTTTTGGAGGAACTTATGCTTAGTGAATCGAAACTAGCATGTAATGTGAACTCCTTCCCTGAGCAGGTTGGAGAGTTGGAATCCCAGATTGATAGTTTTGAAGCTGAGATTGAAGGGCTTTCTGTGAAGAAAGGGAAGACGAAACCACCTAGACTGGTAGAAGTGAACTAGAAAATACATTTTGAGACTACATATGTTGTTTTGATGTAACTTTGTTTCCTTTTGTTGTTTTTGCCCTTCAGACACACTTGGAGGCATCAATTACCCGACACAAAGCTCATATAATGAAGTTAGAATTGATTTTGAGATTATTGGATAATGATGAATTGAGTCCAGAGCAGGTCAATGATGTGAAAGACTTCTTGGACGATTATGTTGAACGTAATCAGGTTTTGTTCTATGATTTTTTTTCCTTTATTGCAATGTTGGGTGTTGAAAGGATCTTCCATTTAATTCTAAATCATTTGTTTTTATAAGAATAGCATCAGCAATATGATCTCTTTGGATCATTTTCGTGAGTTTTGGCTGTTAAATATGCATATCTTTCCTGATTATTTGTGTAGGAGGACTTTGATGAATTTAGTGATGTTGATGAGCTCTACAACTCTTTAGCTTTAGACAAGGTGGATGCTCTTGAAGATCTGGTTGCTATTGGTCCTCTTTCCAAGGTAAAGTCTTGTATTCTTTTTTCCCATTTTGGTTCTGCTTGAAGATCTTAGTACCATGCCTTGTAGAACCCAATTCAAATCAGTTTTCTCTTGTGAAATTGTGATTTACTGAGACATGCTGTTACTTGCTTATTAATTTTTTTAAAAGTTGTACTTGAACCATCTTTTAACTGACCAAAAAAAAGGCCTTTTTTATCTTGTGTTATGGTGTTCACTGATTTCAATGTAACAAATGGGTTCTTAAGTGATATTTTAACAGAAAATTAATGAAATGGCTTCTTTCATGGAAAATAACTTGGAAAATGAAATTTTAATGTTTGGCAGGCTGCACCTATTCTTGGATTGAAGCCATCTGTGGCATCATCAACATCTCAAGTGCCGGTAGGTGTTCTGTTCTCTCCATCTGTTGGATATTTAATGATGTAGTCACATGTATAAAAGTATGTTGGTTGACCTATATAAGTTACTCCGTCATTAGTTGTTGGCTTGATGCTCACATTGATGTACAAGAAATGATCATGACTCAACGTAATCAGCAGGTTAGTTCCTCCCTGGAGCATGCAGAAGATACAGCTTCCCAGGATAGTAATTCTGATATAGCAAGGACTCCACCTTCGAAAAGTAGCGCAATTACTTCTGCTATAGCAACACCAAGTGGAAGCCATCCAATCCCTGCTCCACTGAATCTTTCACCTCATAGTTTGTCTGGTGCTTCAACGCCTCCAATTGTTCTTCCAGGTTCAAGTTCTGCTCGAAGTGTTTTGGAAAACGCAGGCACCACCAATCCTTCATCTCCTGTAAATTTGCCAAATGCTACAAAAGAAGAAGATATCACAAGCTTCCCTGGCCGTAGGCCTTCTCCATCTCTTACTGATACTGGTGTACGAGGCATTGCTAGAGGAGGCCTCTCAGGTCAGCCTTCATCTTGTATTCCCCTTGTTTCTGGAAGTATGGCTTCTGGCAATGGAGCCCTTGGTGTGGTCCCTTCAGTCTCTGACATGGCAAAAAGAACTATTTTGGGGACTGATGAAAGACCTGGGAACAGTAGCATGGTGCAATCTTTGGTATCCCCTCTCAGTAACAGAATGATGTTGCCTCAGACAGCCAAGGCTAGTGATGGAAGTGCATCTGTTGATTCTAGTAATCCTAGTGAATCTGCTGGAATACCTAGCAGAGTTTTTTCCCCTTCAATGGTTTCTGGTATGCAGTGGAGGCCTGGAAGCTCCTTTCAGAATCAAAATGACCCGGTATGCTAGTCTGTCAGGTGACTGTACCCGTGCTCTACATTCTTCATGTTCGATATAGTTGCTAATGCATTTGTATGTTCAGGGGCAGTTTCGTGGAAGAACTGAGATAGCACCTGATATGAGGGAAAAATATTTGCAACGGCTTCAACAAGTGCAGCAACAAGGCCATAGCAACCTGCTTGGTGTGCCTCCTCTCGCTGGAGGAAATCTTAAGCAGTTTTCTGCACAACAAGCCCCACTCATGCAGCAGGTTCTGTTTCTTAAATGAATTCCTTTTCGTGAACCAAGTTGTTCAACTTATTACAAAGTTCAATGCAAATCTAGGTTTCTGTTGCTTGTTCATATTACACATGAATATCTATGCACTGCAAACTTGTGGGAACCTGGTTAGCTTTCTGTCATGAAAGCAAATAGTAAATAATCTTTTTATGATCTTATTTTGGCAGTTCAATTCTCAAAGCTCTTCACTCTCTATCCAATCGGGTCTAGGACTTGGTGGCCAAGCACCTGGTTTTAATAGTGTAACAGCTGCCAGCTTACAGCAGCAACAAAATCCCATCCAACAACAGTCTAGTCAGCAGGCATTGGCAACAAATGTTCCAAAGGATGGGGGTAACATTCAGTTTGCTTGATTTTCTTTTTGGACCTTATTCTTTCTGAAGCATGGGCTCTTTGAGGGATTTGTGAGGGATCTCATATCATCTAATTTTATGAGTGCATGCAATGAAGGAGGCTCATTAAAACTAAATTGTCGTATATAGAGTAGCAGGCTGCCCAATTATGTACTCCTTGCTCCTGGTTTCTCTATTTCTTTCTTTTGAGCTTTTGCTATTGTATGTATGGTTTCACAGTAAATCCAGTTCTTTTCAGAAAACAGTTTCCAAGGGAAGCTTTTTCAAGGAGAATAACTTTTGTTTTTCCTACAAGAAAATGTTTTATGGGGCAATGAATGGAATAATTTTTTCCAACATATTTGAATAGAATAAGCTATCATTAGAATACTTGTTATCAGAGTGGCCATATATCTCTTGTAGGAAAGTAGCAGATTGCTTTACTGTTGTATGCTGAGTGTTTCGTGTTCTTTTACCATGTCTTGACCAGAGCTTAGTATACATGCAGATATTGGGAATGCAAAAGTTGAGGAACAACAACCGCGCAATTTACCTGATGATTCAAGTTCTGAAGCTGTTCCAACTTCTGGGCTTGCCAAGAATCTCATGAACGAGGATGAGATGAAAACTCAGTATGCAATTGATTCTCCGGTATGTTGAATACCTCTTAAGGTTGTATGCTTTAGGCATTATAGCTGGTGTGGTACTGTTTGTGCGAGCATGTTCTATCTTCTGTTAGAATCATCAGTAACTTTGTCACTTAATTTGGTAATCCAGATGGTCCAGTTAGTGGATTGAGTATTTCCTCTATCATATGTTATTGTTTTGTAAAACTACACATGCATGGGTTTGACTAGGTTGAGTAAAAGCGATGTTTGGCTGAATTTATGTAGTAGTAATAGTTTCATTTTCTTTTAGGTTTAAAAACTGTTTGTTTTCTAGATAGAGTGTGGGTTTAGGTGAATGTTGGTTGCATAAATTGTTAGTTATGAAGATGACGTGAGTGGTCTGTGAATGGTTCTTCACTGCAGGCTGCTGTGTCAGGCTCCTTGACGGAACCTGCTCAAGTTATTAGGGATGTTGATCTTTCTCCTGGGCAACCCTTACAATCTAACCAGTCTTCTAGTGGTCTTGGCGTTATTGGCAGGAGAAGTGTTACTGATTTTGGTGCCATTGGTGACAACCTCGGTGGCTCAATGAATACTGGAGGAATGCATGATCAACTATACAATTTGCAGATGCTTGAGGCTGCATACTATAAAATTCCCCAACCTAAAGACTCAGAACGTGCTAGGAGCTACACTCCAGTATGGGATTTCCAATAATCATTTCTCTTTTTTTACTTTCCAAGAAAGAACAAAAGTGTAGGTTCTTATATTTGTTATCTGTTTGTACTCTGCAGAAACACCCTGCTGCAACACCTGCTAGCTACCCTCAAGTTCAGGCACCGATTGTGAATAATCCTGCCTTCTGGGAACGCATAAGCTTAGATGGCTATGGCACTGGCACTGATACACTGTTCTTTGCATTTTATTATCAGCAGGTAAATAGGTTATTCTATCTCTTGCCCTGTGTGTGTGTTTTATTGCAATAGAACTTGGTGACAATTGAGCTCTCCGACTTGTAAAATTTTGTGCAGAATACTTACCAACAATATCTGGCCGCAAAGGAACTGAAGAAGCAGTCTTGGAGATACCACAGAAAATACAACACATGGTTTCAGCGGCATGAGGAACCAAAAATCGCCACTGATGAATTTGAACAGGGAACCTATGTATACTTTGATTTTCACATAGCAAATGATGACCACCAACATGGATGGTAAGTTGTTGGCATGGAAGTATAGTCTTCTCATTTATTTCAAAAAGCATCATATACCTGTGTTATGTTGCTTGAATTCTTCATTTTATAGAATTATCCTTGTCTGACGCTCATTTCTGAATATGGATATGGAGATATGACCTCCAAGGTTTCTCCAAGTATATGAAAAACTTAAAAGATCTTACTATAATTGTGTCTGATGCATTCCCATACCTGATACACCCAAGTCCTAACGTAGTGCCTGCCTGGCTGAATCACATTTTCAGTTAAACTATCTGTTTTTATGCTAATGTTGCGTGATGCTGTTTTTCAGGTGTCAGAGAATTAAGACGGAGTTCACATTTGAGTATAACTATCTTGAAGATGAACTTATTTGCTGAAACGTAATGTAAGTTGTGTTTCTGTCACCCCCTGAAATTTCATTGCAACTTTTTGGAAAAGCCTCATGACAAAGATGAGATGAGATGTCAAGCTTTGATTAGACGGTTCATTTTCCAATTATGCCTTTTTTGTTGGATATTAGTTCTGTTGCAATTCATTACAACGAAAGATATTGGGAACATTGGTAGCAGTCTTTGTTAATCTATTGGCATCATTTGGGTTATATTGCATTTAAACAGGAAAAAAAAATGAAAGACATTTTATGGGGAACATTGGTATCAAATCTTTGGATTAGTGAAGAACTTTGGGACCAAATAGAATGTGTTTTAACTTTCGGTTTATATTTGATTCACTAGCTCAAGTGGGTACGGTATGTATGATGTTGATAAATTCTTGGACTTTAGCTTGAGGATACTTGCGGTTTAAAATTATATATATATATAGAGAGAGAGAGAGAGAGAGAGAGAGAGAGAGATTGGAATATGAATGTAGATTTGATTTTTGTTTCTATTTGTTCAGGTTCAGTTTTAATTGAATCAGAAAGTTGTATTTATTCGAATAGCCTAATATTTAAAAAAAGCCCCCTTTGTTCAAGGAAGCCTACATTGTAACTAAAGACATCCTTATTCTTTGATTTATATTCAAGGACTAAAGAATTCCTTAATTCTTAGATGTTTATTCAATAAAAGTAGATAAATATCTTGCAAGAAAGCTCTCTATATTCTTCAATGTATTTGACAAATGTTTGGTTTTATGCTGTGTAATGTATGATGTTGAGAGCCCATAGTAGTAGTTTCATTCTTATTTTGTTCATCTTTTAAACATTGGGGTAGTAGGATTTTTATGTGAAGTTAAAATTAAAAATAAAAGAGTAGGGGCTTAAGTGTATAGTATATACTTATCCTTAAAAGATTTCAAATTTTTATAACGAGATTTCAACATGTAGACCTCATCCACCAAATCCTTGTTTCCCTTTTTCAGGGTATTTTCTATCCTTTTTCTTTTGAAAGTAAATACTTTTTCCCAAAAATAATGCTTTTAATCAACTTATCAACGCTACTCAAAACTTATCCAAGTAAGGTAAAGTGGTAGAAGGTTTGTTAGTGTTGCTATCATGCATGCTCATTTGGTCAATTGATTTCTGTTAACATTTAAATAAAGTTTTTCTTCACATTATTTGTTTTATGATGTATGTTTTATGTTTTAAAAACAGAAACAAGACAGACAAAGTTGAGTCTCACACGTTTAAGCTTTATTCTAATTAAATTATTGATTGATAAGCCTCTTTCAATATTTAATATGAGGAAATAATTTTTTTGTAGAAACTCAAATGCCGCTGAGATCTTCAATTGGTTTTAAAAATAAATAATACATAGATTTAAGTATTTATTATGTCTTTTTAATAAGAGTAAAAACTTAAATATCATCGTCATAAATCATCAATTATGTGTATCAAACAATCATATAACTTGGTTTAATTATGCCCTCACTCCTCATATTCTTTGAACTTTTGCAATTTAGTCCTTGTTTCTATTTTTAAGAATTTAGTACATCCACTTGTCTGATGAAAAAATTAATAATATTGTTAATAAATTTTCATTGAATTTGAATATTCGAAGTTTCTATTTAAAAAAATGAAAATCCAACTAATAATAAATTTAATACAAATCTGACAACAAGGTTATTAATCTATATATTATATAAAATTATCTCCTAAGGGAGCATTCGAAATCAATATCAAAACTTAGTAAGGGTATTTTAGGTTGTATAAAAAATCAATAGGGATAATTTAGACATTAAAATTTAATAAGAGTAATTTAGATATTTTTAAAAATACTAATTTATTTATTTATAAATTTTAAATTATTCCTTATTTAATGTAAATTCATATTCTATACATATATTAAATTGAATAAGGGGACAAAATGAGTATATTAAATTTATTTTTATTAATATAACAGTAAGAGTAAATTATTTCTTCTCTTTATTTGTGATTTCATCTTAAAAAACCCTTAAAGCCATAGATTCATTTTTTTTTTTTTTTTTGTCTTTTTACTAGATTCACATTTATCGATCCTAGTATTTTTAAGCTTTGTTTTTGTTCATGTATGGCTTTAGTGTTTTTTTTTTTTCTTTACTTCTTCATTTTCAATTTTTGAATTGCAGTAGAGATCAATTGAAGACAAATTGGAGTCTTTTGAATGTGAATTTTGTTAATGAAGTATTTTTTTTCCTATATTAAGAAAATGAAGAAGATCGAGACTGTTTCGTTTTCTAGACAAGTAAGCAATGATAGAATTTTTGAAGACTACAAAGATGAAGAAACGACAGTTTTTTGACACAAGCATCAACATTCACAATTTAACGGTTGAATCTTAAAATAATTGTTCTTCTCAAATTTTAATTTAATTTTTTATTGGTTAACTTTTCTTTTTTGATCAAATTAATGTTTCTATTATCTTTATCTACAATAGATATATAGATATATATATATATATATATATATATATAAAACAACTCCTAAGGAGAGTAAAAAAAAGATTATTCACTTTCATTTAAAAATGACAATTAATAGGTATTTTAGGATAATACAATAGTCACTATTTTTATTAAACCTTTAATCTATTTCTTAATTTGCTAGACCTTATATCTAATAAAATTTATCTCAACTTTAAATATCAATTTTGAGAATTCTAAAGATTTTTTAATCTATTTATTTACAATTTATTTTATTTACCTTCTGTTACAATTTTAAATATTTAAAATAAAGGGACTAAATTCTTAAAGGACCAAATTTCAAAATTTAAAAAAAAGTATAGAGACTGGATACAAAATTAGAGTTATAACTTTTTATTGAACCAAATAAATTAACTTATGTTGTTAAATTTTCAACCATGATTATTCTTAAGAAATTATGGTGGGGTGGAGTTGTAATTTGTTGTTTAAGCAATCTATGTGAAAGCATTTGTTGTATTTATCTACAACCATCTGAATCATAATTAGGTTTAATTAATGAATAATTTGGAAATGAAAACTACAAAGGTTGTGGACCAATAAAGTAATATAATCTAAGGAAATTTATTTCAACATGGAAAATGATGTGGATCCACATAATCTACACCTTCCAAAACTTATCAAAACCTTCCCTTTTTCTTCTTTTAGATATGTTGTTTGAGTCAATCGAGTCTTAACTTAATTAGTATGGATATTGTTATCAATACAGAAGAACATGGGGTTCGAATGCACTAAAGTGTATTATTTTCCTATTTATGGATTGAGGAGGGACTATGGATAATTTTAAGTATTGTGTTAAAAAAAACAGATATAATCAAAACCTAAAATAAAATTATGTTAGCTTTTTTTTGTTCCTTTCTTTTTACTCTTGTTCCTTAATATCATATTTAAAAAAAAAAGAGTGAGAATTATGATATTTGAAAGTTTGGATGAAATTGAAAAGCTCAACAAAGGTAGCCAGTAAAGAATAAGGTACCCCCACATCAAAATTGGGAATGAAAAGGTTGAGTGAGATGTAAAGAGGAGAGGATGACACTGATATGTGATGGATTTATGTATTTCTTTTTTTAATTTTTAAAAAAATTGTTTTAGGTAATACGTATGACTAAATTCGTGTTTGCAAATATAATTAATATATGTTCGGAATAAGTATTATAAAGCACAATAAATAGGTAATCAAAATATTTCCAAACATAATTCATATATGACGAGATTTAAATAAAAATAAATATAAAATAAATTCACTCATCACTACATCGAACTGTCCAAATTAAAATTTACCACTTACTACTCTAAAAGCTTGAACCCGAATAGATTATATGAATAAATAATTCTTGAACACTAAACTAAACTCAAAAATATAAATCCACACATAATTTCCACAATAAGAAATTATAATCTATACGATTAAAGTTGTCAAAATCTTAACTATAGTTAAAACTAAAACCTTATTGGGTTTTGGCCTCTGGCTAGGATTGAAAAGGGGAAGCAGCCTCAAGCTTCTTTTTCTTTCATAAAGGAAAATAAATAGGGGCAGACAAGTCTCCCATCCCTTGTGAATTTTTTTAATATATATATATATATTTATTTATTATAATTAACATAATTGTATCTTATTTATATATATATATTTTTTTTATGCTTATAATATTTTTCGAAATTTTTATGTATTAACATATTTTTTGTTATATAACTCAAAAACTATTCATAATTTTTTATTTTTGTGTATAGGTTTTGATCATATTTATTTTTTTATACAATAACTAGAGTTATTTATAGTTCTTCTCAAACTTATAAATAGAAAGATAATACATTTCAGCGCACTCAAACTTATGTCTTTTTACATTGACAATAATACTCATACAAATCGAGCTAAAACTCAATCGACTAATTTAATTAACTTTTATAGCATATAATGGTGTTTAATATTACCATATGTAATTTATATGTATATGGTTTTGGGGGGTAGAATGGGAAGTAGGTGTTAAAATGGGTGCAAAAATTGCTAAAGCCATTATCCAAAATTGAATAAATGCAACTGCCAATGAGTTGTGTCAACTAACTACCAAACATCTACGCTTTCCACCCTTTACTCTTCATTTCATTTCAATCCCATCCCATCTCAAACTTTTATTCTTTTATATTTATATATATTTAATAAAATTGAGTCTCGATTGACATAGACATTGTTGTTAATACAGAAGAGAATATAGATTCGAGTGAAACGCATTATCCTCCTATTTTTGGGTTGGAGAAGAGTTATGAGTAATTTTAGGCATTGTATCAAAAAGAGCAAAAATGATCAAAACATATAATGAGATTGTTAAAAAAAACTCGATAAAAAATTTCCAAGTAATTGGATTTGAACCCGTATTATTTACATCAATAAAATATTAACTTCACTATTAAACCAAAACTTTATTTCAACATGATATTTGCATTTTAATTGTATTATGCATACTTTATTACCCATCAATTGTATATGTATTGGTAATATTGTTGATTGGGTTGGTGCTAAAACCATGATAGAAAAAATTGTAATGCATTTAGCATTTTTAATATGGTGTATTGACGTGTTTAAATTTTATTTTACTCACAATTTAATCTTTTGTATTTCATTTTAATGTTGTACATATTTCATGTGTTATTATTAGTTAGTTTCAAATATTACGTTTCATTATTTATTGTATATTATTTTTAAACTAACATCTGTGTTTTAAATACGTAATTTCCCCACACATAGAGTTTCTAGTTTTTGTTATGTTTATGTTGTTTTTTATGATGTGACATTTCATTGTTTAAAAATTAATGATTTCATTATCATACATTGATTAAATATCTAGGTTATATGTAAGTATTCTATCGAGTTGATGTCACCAATTCAGTTATAAAATTACAAAAATATTTATTTTTTAAAATTATAATTAATATTATTATGATCACACTTCTATCTTTTTGTATTTTATATCACCTTAAAATAACACAATTACAAGTTCAAAAATCAAACATGTGTTCAGTAGTATTAAATTACAAATTCATTACTACTCTGCTTATATTCATTATTAAATAAATCTTAAAATAAAATATTTTTAGCATACAATATTTTCTTTGACCCACATTGTAAACAGGGCCAAAGCTAAAACAATATTTTGGAAGGTCGAAATTAAATTGTATACTTTTACGATAATAAAAATATAATTTCACCATTTTAGTAGTTTATATCTTTATAATTTTTAAAAGATTAAATAAATTTTTTTATCATTTTTGAAATGATTAAAATGTAATTTTATCATTACTAATTTAATTTTTTTTAAATTATAAAAGACTTAAATAAAAAAAAATCATTTTAAGGGGGTCAGGTCGTGTCAACCCCTACCTTTGCCACTTATTATCTAGTTATATTTAAAACTTTTGCAATATTAATGAAATATTATTATAATATTAAATGTTTTATATGATTATTGAGAAATGATAAATATTATAAGTTATGTATGTGATATTTATGTGAATAAAAAGTGTATGACAAATGAAGCCATTTATATTAGTTTAGTTTGCATTAATTATCACATTTCTTGCTTGCTTTTATTGAGGCATTGGCACTAAATGTAAAAAAATAACAATAACCCTGAATTTGTAGGATTGGATCTTCATTTTTATATTATTTTTACTTATTTTTTAATTTTTGAAAATAATCTCAAAATTTTGTAGGCAACTTGGATCGATTCGATTTGGGTTAGGTTTAGACAATAATTTTAAAGTTTTAGATCAGTTAATTAAATTTGAATTCATTTTAAATATTAAAAATATTTTAAATTTTAATTAATTATAAAACATTAAAATGTTAATATTTAAAAATATTAAATATTTTTAAGAAGTAAAACAAACCAACAAACCAGATCGAGTTGACCTAAAAACGGGCATTAGCCTATGATATTACTGAACTCATGAATAATTCTACTCAAAATTCTTTTATTGATTATAAAATATAAGGATATATATTATTAAAATAATAAAATTATATTTTTATCATTGTAAAAATATATAATTTAATTCCGCCTCAAAAATAGAGGAGATATCATTATAATGGACTTCTCTTTTAGCTCGAAAATAGTATTTGTAGCCATTTTAATACAAGTTAAAGCCTACGTTTCCTTGTAACTATTTTTGTGTCTATAAAAATTCTCATTTAATTGTGACAGGCTCATAATGCGAGTGAAATTATATAAAAGCTTTGAGAATTAATATCCTAAGTACAAGGAATTTATTTTTTGATTTTTTGATAGATTTTATATAAAGATATGAAAAATCATAATAATATTTAATACCTTTTAAAATAGATTATTATTATAACATTAAATATGTTTCATTAAAAATATGAATAGAATAAATAATAAATTTAAAAAATGGATTAAATTATTTTTAATATTCATTTTTATCTTTTAGAAAACCAAAAGAAAATCACAAATTACGAAAAAACTTCCCCATTATCTTTTCGCAATCTCGAAAAGAGACAACCTCTCTCCATCTTACTATGTGTGATGCAACTCTGTCGGTGACCGACCTTCTCATAAATCAAATTTTAAAAATTATAACTTTATCTGCAAACCAAAATTTTAATCCCTATAAAAAGAAAAACTTTTTCTAATATTTTATTATTTTTTACAAAATAGCATCTTTGGTTAAATTATTTTTAACTTCTTCTACTTTTCATTACGTTTCAAATTTAGTCCTTTTTCTTTTTTCATAAATTTTGTCCTTCTATTTCTGGTTAAAAATTATTTTATTAAATTTTTTATATGATATTTTGAAATAAGATAATACTTGCTAACTATGTAACAAAAAATAATATTATAATGAACCCGAATTTAATGAATCAAAGATTAAATTCTTTAAAATAAAAGTTAAATGGACTAAATTTTAAATTTACAAAAAAATATAAGGACTTAAAATGTATTTTAACCGTAACTTTTCTGAAACTAAAAAACATGTATAACCGGCTGGTTTGGGTACTATACATAGGAGGGTGTGCATAGTAAACGTGGGTTGTCAGTGGTCCACGTCATCAACCTAAACTTTAAGCGATTTATGTTAAACGTCACCGTTTTTGTCATGAATTGATATTTTCCCTTTTTCCTTTTTTATTCTTTATTCTTTTTTCTTTTTAAAATTTGTTCTTCTTCAAAATTATCATCTTTTCTTGAACAGCACATTGAACACATTTAATAAAAAAATAATCTAACTCTAAAAATAAAACTAATCAAAACTTTTTACTTTAAGGAATGTTTTTATAAGAAATTATCATCAAATTAGTAAAAAAAAATTATCAATTTAAAAAATCCAATATCTCTTAAATAAAATCTCAAATTTAATTATTTTGAGATTAATTTTAAAAAAAATTAATAATAGAATCAAATAACATATTAATTACAAATTATATATTTTTCTTAGTATTATAAAATATTCAATGAACATGATAAAATTTTAAATTTATTATTCTTTGGTTAATCTTTAATTTTGGAGTTTTACTTTTAGGGTCATTTTTACGGGTATTTACTTTCAGTTTAATACATTTAACACAGTTATTTTTACACTAACAACAGATAAATCCACCACTCATAATAAAATAAATTCAACAATAAAAACAGATAAAAAATAAAAAAAAGGGTAAGAAAAGAGAGTTTTTGAATCTTTCACTATATATATATACACACAAAGACAAGAAAGAAAAAAACAAAAACAAAAGAAGTATTAAGATCTACATAAGAAAAGCAAGTTTAAACTCTTAATTTGTTTGAAATTTCTTATAAATTAAAAATATTGTACGAACAAAAAATAATAAATGAATAATTTTTATACAAATATTAATTAAATTTATTTATTATTATATTCCCTTTCTCTCTAGAGATTATCAACCCTGAGCCATTGAAACATTTTCAAAGCACAAGGTTCTTACTTATTAGCCGTTACAATTCCTACCAAAATCCAAAAAAATATATTTAAAAAAATCAAAAAAATCATTTTTTTCAACATTCCCAATTTTCCATCACAAAAAAGAAAAAACAACAACACTTAAATCCATAGATTTCTCTTTTTGTGATTTGTTTTCATCAACTTGGTTACTATTGTTGATTAATAATTTTCCCTTTTCATGTTTTAATCTTGTTTGATTTGTCAACTTGAAAAAAATTTCTCTTTCAAACTATTGTTTTTGGTCTGCAAAAAGATTGATTCCTTTTTTCTAAAACATCACTCCAGTTCTTCCCTTCCCCTGTTTCTTCTCTGTTCTTCAAGCTCGGTTTCTGTTTCGATGTTTCCATCAAAACCCATCTCCTATTTTCTATAAAGTTTCAATCTTTTTGTTTCTATAAAGTTTTTGTTGTAAAAAAGAAAGAAAAAAAATGGACGGTTTCTAGCAGAGAAATATACAAAAAAGAGAAGAAGAAGAAGAAGAAAACAGAATAAACTTTCTCATATTTTATATTCTTTTTTGCTTCTTTTTTCAGTTTTCTCTTAGCTTTCAGTTTCATTTATTAGATTCACTTTTTGCTTCTCGCTCTCTCTCTTTCTCTCTCCTATGGTCACAAGAATTTCTTTGATTTTCTTTTGATCCAGCAGATAAACAACCTTTTTCTTTTCTTTTTAACATTATTACATAACCCCATAGCCAAGACCTTGCTTCTTCTTTCTAAGCAAGCACCTTTAAGCCTTAACCTTCATCCCCTTTTATTTGTTCCTTTCAAGATTTTTCATTAAAAAGGCTAAAGAGAAAGCATGGGAAATTCTTGTTTTTTAGGAATATTGATAACAATATCCCTGTGTCTGCAGTTGTTTGGTGGTGGTGTTCATGGTCTTGGTGTGAATTGGGGTACCATGGCATCACATAAACTTCCCCCCAAAACAGTGGTTCAGATGTTAAAAGACAATGGAATAAAGAAAGTTAAGCTTTTTGATGCAGATTCAACTACTATGAATGCTCTTGCAGGAAGTGATATCGAAGTCATGGTTGCTATTCCTAATGATCAACTTCTTGCTATGAACAGCTATAAACGTGCTAAAGACTGGGTTAGGAGGAATGTCACAAGATATAATTTCGATGGAGGTGTTAACATTAAGTAAGTCCAATTTTTGACTTCTTTTATATTAATCATACATCTGTTGGTTGGTCTTTATTTACTGATTTATCTTTTTTAATGCTGTTGGGTTTTCTGAGGCAATTTCTAGGATTTATTAAGCTGCTGATAAAATATTGTTGTGCTCTTTATTGAGGATTTTGATAAATTGGATGCTTGTTTTGGAAATTGTTAGAGTTTTGGCATTTGAATGTTGAAGTATTTCTTTATATTTGAAAGAATCAATATATTATGCTTGAATTTGATACTTGGGGCTATAGATTTTTTTTACTGATGATTTCTTTGCCACAAGAGCGGAGTCGAGCCGGGTTGGACCCTAACAAGCTCTCCGCAAGCTGTTGTTTCTATCCACAATGCTCGAACTCGAGACCTTTTCGTTATATTTATCCTTTTATTATTGAAATTCACAGCTTGTTTAGGTTGGAACCAAGATTGGGAAACTTAACTAGTTTTTGTTTGGTAGCAAGTAAGGATTAGTTTATCAGTTGACCTAATCATTGATCTTAAAATGGATTACAATTAGAACATCTTTATTTGGTATGCATTCAATGTTCTTGTTTGACTTACCTTACCTTAGCTGGAATGACTTTTTCTAGCACATTTATTTTCTTCTTTTAAATCAAATGTTGTCCACTTGAAAAATAAGCAAAAGGGGCAGATGATGTGAACTCTTGTTGGAAAAGTTTTCCAGGAATCTTATCACATAAATTTCAACTTGTTATCCCCTTTGGTACATATTCCAGACTGAGATGACTTTAGATTCCTTCAACATTTGCTGTTCCTTTTCACCTTTATTCTTAGCATCAAAGGACCATTTTAGAATCTGATACAATGTGCATTATTTCTCAATACATGCGTGGTTTAAGCTTTTATGAAGGTTTCCTTGAAGCTTGTCTTTGGATGAAATAGTAACTAAACGAATGGATTGTTACATTCATATTGTTCATTTTATTAACGTTTCGAAGATTCTAAGTGTGACTTCACACGAAGATGATTGAAAGATGCTAATGATTTTATGTTTTGTTAATGGTGAAGAAAAGAATATGCTTATCTTGCTATTAAATCTGTGGGATTTCTTAATGTCATCGAACAGGTATGTAGCTGTTGGCAACGAGCCATTTCTCACAACTTACAACGGCTCGTTCATAAACATCACGTTCCCTGCGCTTGAAAATATTCAAAATGCACTTAACGAAGCTGGGGTTGGGGACTCGATAAAGGCAACCGTGCCTTCGAATGCAGATGTCTACAACTCACCAGAAAGCAACCCTGTTCCATCAGCTGGTCGGTTTCGGCCTGATATCAGTGGACTTATGACACAGATTGTTGAATTTCTAGCCAAGAACGGTGCACCTTTCACCATAAACATCTACCCTTTCCTCAGTCTCTATGGAAATGATGACTTCCCCTTTAACTATGCTTTCTTTGATGGAGGAAACCCGATTGTTGATAACGGGATTCAGTACACTAACGTTTTCGATGCCAACTTTGACACATTGGTTTCATCTTTGAGAGCTATAGGGCATGGGGACATGACCATTATTGTTGGGGAGGTCGGTTGGCCCACAGACGGAGACAAGAATGCCAATATAGCTAATGCTCAGAGATTTTACAACGGGCTCATGCCTAGACTTGCAGGCAACATCGGCACACCTTTGCGGCCAGGATATTTAGAAGTGTACTTATTTGGCCTTCTAGATGAAGATGTAAAGAGTGTTGCTCCGGGAAGCTTTGAGCGGCATTGGGGAATCTATAGGTATGACGGGCAGCCTAAATTCCCACTTGATCTTTCAGGCCAGAATCAGAACCGGTTCCTCATCCCTGCTCAGAATGTCGAATATCTTCCTCAGAAATGGTGTATATTCAATCCAAGTACTAATGACCTAAGCAAACTTGCGGACAACATAAACTATGCCTGCACCTTCTCCGATTGCACAGCACTTGGCTACGGATCTTCATGCAACATCCTGGATGCGAATGGGAACGCATCCTACGCATTTAACATGTACTACCAGGTGCAAAACCAGAATGACATGGCCTGTAATTTTCAAGGTCTAGCCAAGGTTACAACACAGAATCCTTCACAAGGGACTTGCAATTTTATCATTCAAATTGCATCTTCTTCTTTTGCTATTGGTCCCTCACTGATAGGAATGACATTTTTTGCTGTAATAGCATCTGTATTACTATAAACTTGATTCTGTAGATAACTGGGATGTTACTCTCTCTCTCTCTCTTTCTTTTTCTTTTTTTTTCAATTCATTTTTGCTAGTCACTTTTGTATGTCATAGATTCTTGGGTTATGATTGACTTCAAATAATAAATCCCATGGATTTATTGGATTTTTACTAGAACTAAATCTCTTGGTTTACTAGTCCTCAATGGTTGATTTCCTCAGTGCAAAATGTATATAGTTATTAAATTTAGTGAGAAATTAAAAGAAAAAACAAACATATCTATTCATTGAACGTTCACATGCCATTATTAATTATGTTTATAATCAAGTTAGATTCGATTCAAATTGGTACATGAATTCTTCACTATTAAGAAAAAAATAAAATAGCGATTCAAACTAGTCTTAGTCCTTGTTGTGTATATATATATAAAGATTTTTTCTTGCATGGTTTACATTTATATTGAAAATCCAAATTTAATAAGGGATGAATAAGCTTTATGAAAAGAGGATACACAATACGAATTCTTAAAGAATGTGTTCGAATCTATTTGCAAGAGTTAATGTTTTGAAATTTTTTTTGCGTTTTAGGAATTTAAATCTTAATATATGCCTATGAAAGGTTGAGGCATTGAATTTTGAGTATAAGTTCAAGTTTTATAATGTATAATTACGCATATTTAAGTCTTCAATTTTACCATGCATAATTGTATATGTATGGATTTTAATCTTCCTAGCTTACAACTTCCTTTTTCTTCTTCACCATTATTTTTATTTTATTATATTCAACAACAAAGTTAAAAGTGGTAAGGGTAAAATTAAAAAAGAAAAAAAAGGGTGAAATTAAATTGTAACAATTTCATCATTTTAATAGTTTATATCTTTATAATTTTTAAAATATAAAATCAATTTTTATTTTTATTTTTTGGGGTTAAAATATAATTTTATCATTACTAATTTAAAATTTTATAAATAATAAAATGATCTAAATAATTTTTATTTCTTTTTAGGGGGACTGAGGCCCCTACTAGCTCCCTAATGTCATCACTGAGGTTAGAGTTGAAATATAAATTTTTAGAAGGCTAAAATATAATTTTGTCATTATACTAATTTAAAATTTCTTAAATTCTAAAGAAATTAAATGAAAATTTGACTATTTTAGGATTTTCTTCCCACAGTCCAAGTTTTAGATAACCCTAAATGACAGACAAAATTTTCAAAATTATAAGGTTGAAGATGATTTATATATTACGTTTAAAAACACACACTAGTAGTAGTAATTATTTAACACCTATACCTTTTACTTATTAAGGTAGCATGAATATATATAGGGCTGGAAATGAATATAGCTTCATCAACTGTTCAGTGTTTATCAAATTTAATAAATAAATATGAGTAAAATTTTAAGGCTCATTTATTAATTAAATCGAACACGGAAAAAATTTATTTGATTTATTTATATTTATAAACAAATTTATTTAAATTCATTTAAAGTTAATCTAAAACTCGTATATTATTCGATTATTATATAATAATAAAATTATTATTTATTTGCTTATTTTATTTTATTTATAATATAATTATTAAATAATTTTTACGTAAAATTAATTAGTCACCATTATTTAGAAGATTTTAATAGAAAAGAAATTGATTAAAATTATTAAAAAAGAAACAAAAATAAAATATAATTATCATCACTAACAATTTTCATTTAAAAAATAAATGTACAACCAATGAGGCTATAGCTGAATGGCAATGTTAAGGTTGAGTCTCTTCCTATGTAAATTATTTGTAAGATCTCAGTCTATATTTATTTTAGTTCATGTTCCACCGTATATCGATTTTTTCTATTCACAATCTAGGTTTAAATATATTCTAGTTATCAATCTAATCATATTTTATAATAATTAATTCTATTTATAATTATTTAGATTTATTTTTTATAATTAATTCTATTTATAACTGTATGTATAATTTTTAAAAAAAAATTACATATGTTAATTGAAAAATATACTATATTTGACATATAATTATTTTAAATTATTTTATAACTAATTACATTTTGATTACTTTTAAATAAAATAATAATTAATTAAAAAGGGTAAAATACTCCTTTTATTAAAAATTATTTAACAAATAAAGTTTAAGTGGAAGTGGAAGTGGGTATTTTTCAAATTGAAATTTTTTTCATAAAAATTGGGCCTTGAATAATTATTTTTTAAATTCTTCTTGGAAATAAAAATTGACTTAACCCAACTGCACTCATATAAAAGTTGATTTTTTTTTTTTTTTTGAGAAAGGTGGACAAATAAACATTAACAATAAATCAGAAAGAGAGGTTCTCTCACAATCATGAACCCTAAAAAAACCCCTACCAACACAACAAGCCCATTTGTGCTTTCTCTCATTTGGATGTGAAATCTAATAATAATAAGAGGAAGAATTTGGATACCCACAACTTTGTTTTACTAAAATTCCTTTTCCCTATGCTTTTGGCATTTTGCATATTCTTTTCTTTCACCTTTAAATCTTTCAACCCAAACCATCCTCAACCATGCATGTTTTCACCCACTATTCATGGGAATCTAATATCATTCCTCTTTTTGACTATTTTTTACTTTTCTAATTTTTATTTTTTTAATTTAAATAAATTATATTTATAATCACTCGATTATTTGATTATTTCTATTTTGGTCATTATTGATGCTAATATTATTATTAATTTTTAATATTGAAATATTTTATTTGTATATATTATATAATTCATATCATATAAAAATTATATTTAGGGTAATAAACATTTAAAAAAATATATTAAGTTTTCTGCGTATAAAATATAAAATGTATTAATATTATAAATAAATTTGACCTGTAAATTCACAAATAATGAATATAATAACTGCTTTTTTAAGTCATCAAAAATAAAAATTCAAATAATTGATGAATGAATTATTTAGGTACATGCATGAAGCTTCCCTCCATCAACAAGCATGTCTTTGGGCCTTCTTTAAATTATTTCCTTTTTTCAAATTTATTTACAAAATTCTCTCCCTTTTTTTTTGTTTTCTTTTTATTGATATTGACAATTAACCCTCATCTACTTTTTTATTATTATTTATAATTAACTCCCTTCCCTCATTTTCATGTATCAATGCATTATCATAAATGTGGGCAATCAATATATTGATGAAACGTTTTTGTGATAAAAGGTTTTTTTTTTCTTTTATGAATATGTATCAGAAATTATTTTGTGGATCCTTTTTATTATATTATTTATTATCTCTTTTTAATTATTTAATGTCATTTTAGTAATTTTTTTTCATATTATTGATACATAATTTTGGTAATTTTTTCACTCTACATCTTGAACCTCGACCTTAAACCCCGAACCCTAAATCTTAGACTTTAAATCGAAACCTAAACTCAAATTTGAATTTGGGGTTTGAGATTTAAGTTTGAGTTTAAAGTTTAGGATTCGAGTTTGGGGTTTATGATTTAGAATTTAGAGTTCGAAGTTTAAGATTTAAAGATCAGGGTTCAGAGTTCAAGGCTTGGGTTTAGGGTAAAAAAATTACCAAAATTATGTGTAAATGACATGAGAAAAAATTATTAAAATATAATTAAATAATTAAAATGAAACCATAAATGATGTGATGAAAAAAATTTATAAAATAATTTATCATATATGTACATACTTATATGTACAATATATATTATAACGATTCAATCCAAAATTCAGAAAATTTAAATTGAAATTTTTTTTGGAAAGGACTTGAAATAGGACATAAAAATAATAAATCATGTTGGTGATGAAAAGGATATGTATAATAATTTCTTTTTTGTGTATTAATGAGAAGGACAAAAGTGAAATATAAATATATAAAATGAGTGATGTATAAAAAATAATAGGATTGGTGTAGTTTTCAAATATGGGCACTATAGTGAAAGGGACCCATTCAAAGATGTTGAGTGGTATAACACATCAACTAAATTCAAATGACTTGTCACTTCCATTATTCAATTTTAACTTCTTAGGCTTATAATTTCAAATAAAATATTTTTTTTAAAAAATTATTCTTAAGGAATTTTAAATATTTAAGGAAAAAAAAGGGAAAAATAAGATTTGTCTCTTTACATCTGTAATCCAATGTTTAATTTTGGTCATCTAACATATTATTCTAGCAAGATTTATAAGAAAGAAAATGGAATATCTCATTTTTTTTTTCCAAAATATTAATTTATAAATTAAGGTCAAATCTTTGCCAAATATGTTATGTTAGGAATAAATGTTTTCAACATTTTAGGTTTCAATAATGGAAAATCTTATAATATTATTATAATCTTTATGTTAGAATAATTTTGAAATATTTACAGTGTGTCAATAACTATAAGTGATAGATAGTAAATTATTTCAAAGTTATAATTAAAGGACTAAAAGTGATCAATTATGTCTTTTAATTATTAAAAGTTATATCATTTTGTTATTAATAAAAAGTTATGTGTCAAGAGGAGAAAGAATTGTATGAAACTGTGATTCCACGTCATTCTTATCCCTTTCCAATAAGAGAATGACAAATCAGATTTTTTCTTTTGAAAAAAATTCAAATCTAACTAAAAATGCTAAAAATCAGGAGTAAAAATCTGATTTATCATTATCCTATTGTAAAGGGATAAAGATGACATGGAATTACAGTTTCATATAATTATTTCTCTCGTTAAGAGATATGATTATTTAAATAGATAGTTATTGGATAGTTATTATGTACAAAAAGATGTAAGGATTTCTATAAATAGGAATCTTATTTCATTTGGAAGGCGCGACAAAACACAACAAAAGCTAGGTTAAATTTTGCTATTGGTCGATGTATTATGCGTAAGTTATGAATTTAGTTCATTTACTTTAATTTGATAAAACTTAGTCCTTGTGCTTTTCAAATTGATCAATTTTAATCTCTATACGTTTTAAAATTTGAAATTTCAATCATGATCCAAATAGTAATAATTTAATCTATGGTTAAGTTTTGTTATTATTAATCTTGTACTGTGTGTAAAGTTGTAGATTTAACTCATGTTCTCCAATTGAATCATTCTTAGTCCCTATATTTTTTGAATTTCGAAGTTTCAGTATTGAAGCAAACAATAGTAGTTATATCCATTAATTGACTTTTTTATTTTTGTGAATAATATGTGAAAAAAGCAAGTTGGCATAACATTACACATGGAGTAATATGTTTGCCACGTCAAATTTTGAAAATAACGAGACTTAACTAATGAATTTAACAATTACCATTTGGTAAAGATTACAATTTTAAAATTCGAAAAGTATAATTACTAAAATAGAGGGATTAATAACACCGACTGTGTCCATAAAAAAAAAATCACCATCGTTAATCCAATGATCATTAAAAACACTAATTGTGTTCCCTCTTCCAATCCACCATCTAGTACCTTCAAGAATTACTACTTTAACCTTATGAATACTCTTCCAAATGAAAGAGGGAGATGCACCCTGCGTCAAATCAAGAAAATCCTCCATTGGGAAATATTTAGTTTTGAAAATCTTGCATGAAAGAGACTCAGGCAAAGTAAGGAACTTCAAGCAACACCAAATTGAAATATTACAGATTATAGATGCCCAATCCACCAAACTTCTTCAGAATGCAAAGCCTATCCCAAGACACTCAGTGAACTCTCTCCAACCACCCTCAGAGCCCCACCAACAAGAATTATAGGGAAGCAAGAACACTCATGCTATACACTGAATAGCCTAAACCACTGTTTTAATCACCACTTCCTTCCTTTACCTTGAAAAGAACCTATTCTTTTAATTGAGGATACGCTTTGTCAAACGTTCCTATATAAACATGAGAATCTACTTTCTTCTTCTTCTTTTTTTCAATAAATTAAAGATTAGACCCAAGTAGCTCCCATTGTTAAGGGGTGTAATGACACCAAGTATAGTATAGTAGAAATAGTATGTCTTACCTGTTGTTTAGTATTGGAAGTAAACATGATGACAGATTTAGAGAAATTTATAGCTTACCCACAAGCTTACAAATCTATAATATATTAAATGAAAATTTTCTAACGGTTCATTTATTGGCACATGATAAGTTTTCTTTTTCAAAATATTTTATTTTATTTTATTTCAAATTTTAAATTTTTTTAATGTTACATTTTTGGTCTGCTTAAAAAAATTAAAAGAAACTTTATTTTATGTTTTATTTTGAACAATATTTTTTTAAAATAATTTTATTATAAGTTTTAATTATATTTGCTTTTTTTATACAGTGCTTAAAATTATTCATTGTCCCTCCTCAACTCATAAATAAGAGTATAATGTGCTTCAACGCACTTGAACCTATATCCTCTTGTATTAATAATAATACCCATACTAATTGAGCTAAAACTCAATCGACATTTTGACTAATATTTTTAAAAGAATCAATCTTCACATTTACGAGTATATTTTGTTGAAATGATGTATTTGAAAACATTTGACTATATTTTAACTCATAAATGGATTTAACATTCGAGCTTAATCTTAAACAATTATTATATTTAATTTCTATAATTAATATTATTATAATTTAAAATAAATAAATAAATTATTAATTTTAAAACAGCTTGTTATAACCCTGCTAATTCAGGGCGAAAAATCAATCCTTTCCTAAGTTCTTACCTTTCATGTCTTCTAATATGCATAGATTTTTTAAAGAAAATTTTGTCATAAAAATCTTATAAAAAATAATATTTTTATTATATGCTCAATAGATTAGTTTGGTAGCAACTCAAACAAATAATAACAATGTATGAAAATTAATGAATTTATGCTAGAAAAATCACGTTTATTAATTTGAGTTTTATCCTGTTTTTTTAATTGTTGGATAAGAATTTGAAATATTAATACTGCTAGGTACTATAGGAAGTGAAAGAAATTAATTTAAGCTATATGTAAGAAATCTGGTTTGTTCTTTGTTTAATTCAATGTTTAGATAGAAGGTGTTCAAATAGATGTTTAGACGTACGTTGGAACAGGATACTGGCAGTAAGCAGATAAAGGAATGAGAGAAATAAACATAAGAGATTTGTTAACCTAGTTCAAACTCATCAATCCTACTTTACAGAGTCTCCCTCAATGAATGATTTTATTCAACAATCGATCGATAACCTATTGACTAAAGCTCAATTTATCCTTACACAAAGAAATAATTGCAATCCCAATAAATAACCTCGACTTGTTACAAATTATTCACCCCAAAATCTCACAATACAACTACTAAAACTCTCCCATAAAGCCTATGAAAAGAGTGCAAAATACAAGTAAAAAACAACAACAAAGATTCAAGGTAAGTGCAGTACAAGCATTATTTATAGGCCAAATGAGGCAACCTTCGAGATCACTTTTTGTAAAGATAAATACTTTAATTTGATACATAATAATCGTGGATAAAAAATTTCAAAAATTATCTCAAAATACAATCACTTTTTATAGAGATAAATACTTCAATTTGTGGATACAACCTTACTATCCAAGTAAATTCAATAGGTAAATCACCAAATAAATAGCTTAAAGGATAAAGATAAACCTTATGTGATAAGACACGTTGATCTCCAACTTCCTTAAGTAGTCATACTCGATCATCAATGTTTGAGGTGAAAAGAAATATGTTCTGAAGTCCATTTGCTAATGGTAAAAACGTATATGTAGGCCTAAGTCGAAAGGCCAACATCTCTTAGTATTTAGGTTGTGCCGAAGGTATTGTCTGAGCAAGTGTTTAAACAGGCTATGTTCAAATAGGTGTTTGAACAAGAGTCGAGTCATTAGTCTTGGACAGTCTTGGTCCTAACACTATATATAGGATATATAGAAAAGTGGTCAAATTTCAAGTTTAGTCCCTATGCTTTACTTAAATTTAAGATTATATAATAATGATCAAATTTTAATTTTGGTCTCTATACTACACTTAAATTTAAAATTTAATCTTTATACTTCAACTCTTTGACATAATTTGGCAACTCGATTTTTACAATGTCATTGATTAGCTCAAATACTTTATTTTGATTAGAATGTTGATGTAACTTTTAAGAGTTGTTAGAACTATTAAAATTATTTGTTAAATTCAATTCCATTACAATGTCATTTTTTTGTTATATGGCTACTGAGCCGAGTATTTTTTAATTTCAAAATGTCACACCAACGAATTTAACAAAAGAATTGAATGGTGCTAACAATTGGATCTACATTTTAAAATTCAAAAAATAGAAGGATTGAATTCTTTAAAACAAAAGTACGAAGACTAAATTTCAAATATAGAAGAAGTAGAAAGGTTTGGAGTGTATTTGAATACAGGGGCAAAGCCAGGACAATTTTTTAAGGGGGTTGAATGAAATTTTAATTTTTTATAGTCTATATTTTTATATTTTTTAAAGGATTAAATTAAATTTTTATAATTTTAGGGGGAGCCAATGTGCAATTTTACCTTTATTAATTTAAAATTTTAAACCGAGACCCCTGCTAACCCCCTAAATTGACATCTGTTTCAATATTCAATTAATTTAACTTAAAAAATAATTAATAATTAATTCAATGCGAAGCATGGTACGATCCCGCTAAGAATATGTAAGAATACATTTGAGCTCATGGAATTTTTATGTATAATCATACTTTTTAATGACATTTTTTTTATTTTTTAATAATTAGTAGATTATTTTCTTATAAAATCATAGTTTCAAATATTCAACAACCATAGTGGAGATAATGGGGGCAAATATTTTTGAATGAATAATATATATATATATATGTATAAAGCAAAGTGTATTTAATAAATTCAAAAGTAATAGAGTAAACATGATATACCCCCATTTTGAAATGATTTTTAACACATGTTTAATTTGTTTTTATATTAATAATACGGAAAAAATTAATTATAATAATTAGCTTTTTAGAGATTATTTATGAAAATGAATAGTAAAAAATAGTGTCATTACATCATCTTTAAAAGTACATTTATCGTTACTAAATAATTTCAACTAAAGGAAAATATTTTTTAATTAGTGTCGCCATCTTATTCGGTGAAATTGAAAATTTTAATTTCCCTCCTAATTTTTCCTTTTCGCTGTTCGTATATTCTCATATAAAAATATCGGTGTCGTCGTACCATTTTCCCTAAACCCTAAATGGAAGAAGGAAAATTCATTTCCCAAAAAAATGGAGGGAAATTTTAGAAAAAAAGGCATATATTTGCACAGCACAAAATTAAAAACATTTTTATAAAAAGGGAAAAGAAAAAAAGAGACAAGGAATCTGGTTTCAAAAGAAAACTGTTTCCCATTCTCATGAGATTCCATTGGTAGTAATAAATAAATTAAAAAGGTTAAAAGGGATAATTATGAAATAAAATAAAAAGTTGAGCAGCATGCTGGAATCCATAATCTAATCTAATCTCATCTTAGTATTTAATTTGTGTTATTCACAAATAGGTTCTATTTTGCCAAGATTTTTTAATTTAAATTTTGTAATAAATATTAGCATTTTAAATTTTTAATAGATATTATGATAAATTTAAATTTTAATATTTAAATTTAAATTTTTTTATTAATTTGATATTTATTTTTTAAAATTAAATTTAATTATTAATATTTTAAAAAGAGTTAAATATTTTTTTTTTAATTTCAAAATTGTCCTACTTAAGACAATGTCCTTGAAATTCAAAATTAGCTAAGAAGTGGGGTTTATATATATATATATATATAACATTAAAGAAAATCCAAGAGTCCATTTTGATATTAAACGCATTTGGTCATGTTATTTTGATGAGCTAACCAACGTCATATAGTTTCCATGTTCTAAGGGTACTACACTTGTTTCATTAAACCTTACAACTTTGATTTACATTTTTTTGAGGTTTTATATATTTTTTATAAACCAAATTTCACATTATGCATATGACTGAAGAAGCAGCATAGAGGGAATTTTTGTTTTCCTGTAAAATAATAATTTAAAAATTCTAAAAAATAAAATAGAGTTCATAAAAGTATATATAATATAATGATAGGCAGTAAACAAATAAGGGAATTACTACATTACTACTAGTGAAGAATTTCTTCAAATTTGATCCTATCTAGACTTTGATTTACATTGGGGGGAATAAAAGAGAAAAAGGGGAAGTGAGTCATCATATCATAACATCTCACTGCTCACTAGGAATTGAAGATAACAAAGACATCCTCATCTCCATCACTTTCTTGTGAGAATTGGAGTGCAAATAGCTCACAAAAGTAGGGCTTTTTGCTGGCCTATACTCTGGCAGCAACCTCCCTGACTTGTACCTCACCCCACATGCATTGCATAGTGTCTTTGGACCCAATGGTCCTGCTCTCCACTGTGGTGTCCTTTGTGCTAAGCAATGGCTGCACCTCCTTGGCTGCTGCTGGTTCACCCCATTGTTGTTCCCATCTCCTATACTCTCTTTACTCACCACCGCCACCGCCGCCTTCTCTTCTTCCATTCCCTCTTTCTTTGTTGATTCCTCAACCTCACTATACCCCACCATGCCACTGCTGCTGTCATCTTCCTTTTTGGGCATAATGAGTTCACTGTCAGCTAACCAACATGATTGTTGAAGCAAAAGAGGGTCAGAGTTTGGCAATTGGAGGCTTTGATACCAACTGCAAAATGGGTTGTTTTTGGTTTTGGATAATGTTGTGGAAACCCTCTTTCTTTTGCTCCTAGCCTTGCCTGGAACCACAATTTTCTGCAAGGAAGGTGGGGTGATTTGATGTGGTTTCTTTGCAGAATTTGTAGGCTTTGTTGTTGTTGTTGCAGTTGTGGTAACATTTGGAGCTGCTGTGGCAGCAACTGGGATGCAGTTCCCAGTGCTTGATAAACAGTCTTCTACAAATATAGACAACCACTCCAAACTCACATCCACTTCCTGCAATTTGTACAAAAAATACCAAGTTAGAGACTTTAAAACTCAAGCAAAAAGACCCCAACTTTGAAACAATAGGCATGCACAAAGAGAAAGGAACAGAGACTGACCGTATTTTGAGTGGGGAAAAGGTCATCAATAGAGGCACCCAGTTTAGAGCATGGTGATGAAAGGACTTGCTCTGGTTGATGATATTCACCCGAGACTGACACATTCCTGAGAAAATCCATAGCCAAAAAAACAAAACAAAATTTTCTACTGTGTTGTTAAGCTTCAAGAAAAGAAAGTGAAAGGTAGGAACTTGAAGTGAAAACTGAAAACTGAAAATACACTTCTAAGTACAGAGAAAATAAAACAAAGAGAAGAAGAAGTTGAAGATGAAGAAGAAATGTTGGCTTAGAGCATAAGGGTTATAGGAGTTGAAGTACGGGGTTTTGCTCTGCTGTATTCAATATTTGTGCCCCCTCTTTATGGCCTAGTTTTCTGTCGGCAGATAAAGCTAAAGAAAACAATCAAATTCAAAACTTACTGAATCACTAGGGAAAAGAGAGAAAAAAAAATAAAGAAAAAGAAAATTGCCCATATCTCTTTCTCACTGCTTAAACATATATACATATATATTATATAATAATATACAAGAATAAGACCAGTTTTTCTTTTATCTATCATATTATTCTTGGGGTTATTAAATTAACTAAGATGGGGGGACAAATTTTGAATTTTGTTCTCTTTATGGTTTTGAATTTGGGTTAGATGAGGCAATGGAGGGAGCCATGGAGGGAGGGGTTTGAGTGCAACTGTGGAGAAGGTTCAGTGGGGTCAGAAATCCAAGGCCTGCTTGGACTCTGAAGCCTGCTCTGGTTTTTGAAAAAAGACCCTAAAAGGCCAAAACTTTAAAAAAGAAAGAAAAACAATGAAAGAGGGGCTAATGGGGATGGGACCAGGAAAGCCGAAGTACTATGTATTAACAGTGTCAAGCTTGCTACAGTATATATAACCTGCTAGGCTGATAGATTCTTAAGTAAAAGGTTAAACTTCCTTTTAAACCAGGCTTTTATCAGGTGATGTAGATCTTTGCAGAAGGCTGAGGGAGCCAATAGTATTTTCAATGTCAACTTTGATTGATCTCTAGCCTTTTATGTTACACTATGATTGTTCATTTCATCAAATGATCACATTTTTGTTAGGGTATTTGTGTATCAACATTTAGATAAAATATGGAATTAAAAACTCGAATCCAAATAACATAGATGATAACAAGGTATAGAGTATCATGTCTTTAAAATCTAGCTGTTCCCTTCTAATGAATGGCCTCACATCCCAACAATAAGGCTGTCATTGTAAACCAGATTTCATGACTCTGCCCATAATAAATCTAATCAATAGGAAATAAAAACATGAACCACCAGTTAAAATGGTTGAAAATGACACTTCACTCTTTCGGGTTGGTTCATAACTCAAATGTGAACCCTTGGGATTAGGTTAAGTATGTATCAAGCAAAGCAAAATTTCTAGGAATTAAAACATGGGATCCACAGAAACTTTATGCTTGGTGGTTCCTATTTAATATATATAAACAGATGAATGTTATTGCAAAGGAATAGTTTCTGATATTGCTCTGGTTCTTGTTGGTAGAGTGCACTGCTAACTCTTTGAGATGTTGGTTCTACATAATCTTCTTCACTACCAGCATAATTACTCTGTGATGTATAGACGCGTACATGAATAAATGTATGTAAATGATGGATGTAAAATTATACATAGATGGACCCCACATCATTGCATCAGCCATTATCTAACTTAATGTATGTCCGCATCAAATGGTGGATCAATTACACAGTCAATGAATAGTAATTCGGTTCAACCAAACATGCTGGCCACCTTTTGATGACCAAGCCATGTGAAAACACTAGGGGAATTTTGAACATCCCACATTAACCCATCTCCTTATTTGTCTTGCCTTATTCTGGCCACATATAGATGTATCCATTTCTCTATTTCTGAATTCAGGATTTACTCCGATTTGTTCACTCAGTTACTTTTAAAAAGTAATATCGAATAAATTTAGAGATCGAATATGAGTTATGCACTCCATAATTTTGAGTGGACTTGTGAGGGAGGGTTTCATTTTCTGTCTGGCAAAGGGACAGAGTCATCCCAACTGTTACCCTCAATGGATAGAAATAGGACAATGCAAACAATAATTGTAGGGGAAAAGTAAAGGGGTGAGCAAGTTTTGAATTGATAATAATAATGAGGCAAGGAGAGGGAAATTTTATATATATGTGCCTAAAGGATATGATTCTGTCCTGCCATATGCTCAAAAGTCCACAAGCATGACAACACCACCACCCCCTCATCCCTTTCTCCATTATAATGAAGGCTGAATATATACTCCTTGGGATGGATTCCATGTGAGCTTGCCTAATCTTCAACAATCACTAATTTTGGGTTTCTACATCATATTCTCTTTTATAAAGAAAGTTGAAGATAGAAGAGGTTACAGATGAAAAAATTTGAATATCGAATTAATTGAATGTTGCATAAACTATCTAATATAAGCTCCTAACTATTCTGAAGGTAATAACTGTAGCTGAAATACAGTTGGTCAAAAAGAGAATTAGGGTTTGTTGTATACTCCATATTTTGTTCATTGAGAAAAAAGGGGAAAAGGTTGAGTTTGGTGTTACATTAATCACTGCAAACTCATGAAATGGACAGGTAGAAAAAGCCATAAACTTAGTGACAAAATATATGGACAATATTTGAAGTGAAGAAAGTGGAAAAGTTAAACCTTGATTAAAGGTTATAGATCAGAAATAATAAAGATAAGGCCATAGCAATATGAAAGGGATTGGAATTCCTTAAATACATATAACATGATTGTATGATTAATTAAATTTAAAAAAAAAAAGGATTCTTATTTTCTTGTTAGAACAAATGACGATGTTGGGTTCAAACTTTGAATCTTCCATGTGAAATCATTTAAATATTTTAAGCCAAGGGAAGTGATCACAGATGTGGTTGAGCTTAAGCTGTATGCAAAATAAGGTCATAAGCATATAGTTGCCATCATTTTTTGGCTTAAGAAATTCAATTATCTTTCTCTAGCCTCTTTCCAAGGGAACCAAAAATGGAAAGTATGGACAATGCCGCTGCATGCAAATTATTATGCGCTTATATTACTTGGACTTGGGTATGAGTGTCAAATAAAAATATGTGCGAGACAAAAGTACTTCAAACAAAATGAAGGGTTGGGAACATCATAGGTTTACAGCTAGCTGTTTGCAAATCTCATCAATGACTAATTCTACAAGTCAAAGATCAAGAAGCACATTCACACATGAAAAAGAAACAAAAGTAAAAATAGTACAGAGCTTTCGCAGAATGATTGTTGGTAACATGATACAATGCTATAGTTAAATGGTTTTAGGGGATCAAGCGTTTGGCCTTAAAACATTGCCAAAGAAAATTCTAAATGAATGCATTCATTTTGTGAATTAGAAGTTGAAATATGATACAAGTTTTGAATGCAATTTAGAAGTGAGGACTTATCTGATATGTAGGAAAATATAAGAATGTACAAGAGGCTGCATAGATGGAGCCTAAGGCTCTATGGAAGAGGAGAGATACTGACGCCATTCTTCTGGTGTACCATTTCTCTTCCTCAACATCATTATTGCGGCACTTGTTAGAGGTATCGCAAGTATGTCATAATCCTTAGGGGCCTGAAAAATCAAAGGAGGGGAAGTATCTTAGTAAAGTGTTGCCATGCTAATAGTTTTTCAATAGTTAATACAGAAAAAAGCTTTAAGATTTCCAGTTTTCTTGATCAGCTGTATGTCATCCCTTTGTTCATTCACACCTAGAAAAGAGAGAAAAGGTGCTGCAATCTGTGCATTATGGCCTTCTTTTAATTATTATTTGTCAAATGCTATCTATAGCTGAAAAAACCATTTTTCAGTAAATGATTATAAGAAAATGAAGCTTTAATTGTTTAACTTTCAGGAGTGTAGGTGCAATACCTTGGGGACCTTAATCAGCTTCATATTTGCTTCCTCTAGAGTTTTTCGACCTTTCTTTGAATTGCACTCGGCACAAGCAGCGACCTATGCCAAGCACATGAAAGAAAAAACTATAAACACCTGTAAATCCATGGTGATTAGTATAAACTGTTGTTTGATCAGGTTTCCCATGGTTCCAAATAGTAAAACACACATAATATCACCACTGTCAAATTAGACAGAAATGTTTGAAAGTAAAGACAATCTAACATAGCTCTTCATAAAGATTTTCATAAAGCCACCTCTGATCAATATTTCAAAATCAGATATACTGCAAATTCATATTGGAAGCATATAAGAGCATAGACTATATATTTATCACTTTTTGACAAGCTCAAGTAACCATACGACTCATCTTTCAATTTCAATCATTTTCAGTATTTAACTTAAAAAAAAAAAAAAAAAAAAGCTTCAAGAAAGATAAATAATAGATCTTCTAAGACCTCTAGCTATCTTCCAGAGATTCCCCAAGAAGCCTTGTCCTCACTCCTGCTTATATGTTCAATAAATAATTAGTAGGAAAGATGAAAACTTTGAAGCATGAATCAGCATTACTTATTGCCACATACAGGATAATTTTGCATAGCATTAACATGTTCCTGAGAAAAAAACATTTCTATAATTTGTTCTTTTATAATTACTTCTGCATGGTCCTCGATCATATGACAGAAGAAGACATTAACAGCAAGGTATTTAACTCCTATTCACTAATTACAAGCTCAAACAAGAACCATTGGAGTTAATCCACAAATATTGAGTCGTCTATCTGTTTAATTAGCCGTCTTACCAGATTTTCCCATTTCCATTCACCACCTCTTGCAACAGGAAGAACATGGTCTATGGTCAAGTTATCATGAGCAGAACAATACCTGTTGATAAAGAAAACATCCATTGAAAGAATATTTGAAGGCAACAGAAAATTTCTGTTCAACTGTATCAATGAGAGATTATTCTTAGATATGAGGGAACAAGAAGACTAGAGAATCAATCAGAGATTATAATAACAATAGCACATCATGAATGGAAAAAATGAGAACCAAAAAGTAGGAAACTAAGACTCGGATGACTGTCAATAACAAGTATGTTCATTTCTATCTATGTTTTTTCCATATATTTGGAGGATGCAAAGATGACAAATGAAATGTAACACGTGAAAAAGAGATGCTATATCTATTTGTAACTAAGATCAAGTCCAACATAGAGAGGTACATTCCCATATTTAAACTAAAAAATTGGTAAAAAGCCATTTTCTAAAGTTCTATGAAACAAATGAATCTTGTCAGTCCAACATATACTTTAGCAACATAATTAGCACAGTTTAACATATATATATAGAGTTAAGGTATGAGTAATGTTATTCAGCGCTTAATATCTATAAAATCTTTAGGTCTGTTTCTCATGCTCAGAGATTTACAGGGTAAACTATGTCAGATAAAACAGGATACTATATCTATTTGTTGATATGAAAGGCTCACTGGCTTAGAGTATTACTTATGAGCACTTATGAATTATTGTAAGTGTGAAAGTAAACAACTTACTGACAAGTGAACTTGTCTCTAAATAGAATATTTTTGCGGCTTAGATTGATGTTGATTCTTTGTCTCTTAACAACTTGCAGAAGATGGGGAATCTGGAAGGGTAAAGAATAATGTCAATTCGAGTAGAGTACGTCACATGAGGATGAGGAACATTAAAAATAGAAAGTAAAATGGCTTAAAGAGGTAAGTAATGAAAAAGCAACAGGGAAATTGACAAAAAGATGTTAGAGGTTAACAATTTATAATGAATGGTCCTTGGTTTCATACCCTTAAGACAGCTGGTATGTTGAAGGATCCACTTGGGGAGTTCACAGTCTGATCATAATACTCTAGAACATCAGCCTGGATAAATACAAGATAAAAGGAACTTAAATGTTGAAAAGAAGAATTCTCTAATATGCTACTCAGGTGTGTCATATACGGTTATGCGTTGACATGAGTATGTTCAACTTTGTCTAAGTTTTTCCATGTATTTGGAGGGTCCTTGGAGGATCATATTCATATATCTAAGTCCAAATATGTGTATGACACAAGTACTTAAGGAAAAAATGAAGAACTAGAGCAACATAAATTCTCCATGCATGTTTTATTCAGGAATGTGAGTATAAGTCTTGCATCTGACCTGAGCAAACACATATATGAAGAGTCAAAGAAGTAGATGAAGAGGTAATGCTTCATATGTGTTCAAGAAAATTATTAAAAAAAAGGTAAAAATTACTTCATTTATTACATATGAATTGTCTATTGTAAAATTTGAGATTCTTGTTCTTTTTGGTAACCTACCTCCATATGCTATCATAAAACAAAATGGTAATCAACATTGCCTAGCATTCCTCATTTTGGTTCATAATTTTTAAGAAAAAAATAAACAAGTGTAAAAGCAGAAAAACTAAAAGCCTCACATGGCTTCCACCTAAACATCTAAAATGAAAAGGTGAGCCACACTATCCAACCTTCTCCATGAACTCCAAACATATAGCACGCTTCCAGCAAACAACATTGATTGGCCTGTCGGGATTACAACGATCAGACCCATATCCCAAAAAAATTGCAAGGAAACCAGTTCAAATCATTACAAAGGTAGAGAACTCATGTTGCAAATTGGACACAAGGAAATATGCAGTCTCTTCAACAAATTAGTCTAAAGTCAAATCTCAAACAACGAAAGCTAACAAGAAGAAAAGCTTTACAATGTTCCAAAACAAATAACCAAATGAAACAACAAAAGAAAGTATAAAAATCAAACAAGAAAAGATGGGTAATTGAAAAAGTGCTTTTTTTTCTTACCTGTAAGAGATATCCAAAACAAGACCTCTAAAACAAGACAGCTCATCAGTCCCAAACTCACTATCATAATCCTCTTCATCATAAAGTCCTTCATCACTCACATTCAGGCTTGCCGTGGCATTAAATTTGCTGCCTTTCTTCAAAGAAGAAGAAAAGTGGCTTCTTCTAGTAGTAGAACCAAGGAATCTGAGCATGCCCTTATGAGTTTGAAGTGATTTTAGCCCACCAGAACCACCAAAAACATTGCTGACAAGCTTGTAATGAAAAGGGCTCTTTGGTTCCACCCCATCACCATGAAAGAGCAGCTTCAAACGTCCTTGTGGGGTGAATTGAGCCATTAACTAAAACAAAGATTTTGCTTTGAGGTTTCAAAGAAGCGGGATTACAGTAGTTAATGTTGTCTTCTAAGGGGTTGTTTTAGTTTCAGCGTTGCACTTAGCAACCAAGGAAAGAGACAAAGAACAATGTTTATATCTAATCTAAGAAAGAGGAAAGGCTTGTGTTTCACGGCAAAAACCGTTGCCACAAATATTTGGCATGTGCTCCCGCTGCCCATGAGATCATATCTTATTCATAATCGGGTAAATGACCAATTTACCCACCTTCCTTCGTATAATTCATTTTTATTTGGATATTTCACGTAATATTTTCTCCCGTTTAATCTCATCTGATATAAAACGGAATGATCAGAATTTTGGTTCTGAAACCACTTATAGCATGCAATCATATCATCATTCACTATAAGCGGAAGCAGAAAGGCCCATTCTCAAAGAAACTGACGATATCTTTCCTTATCCTTTGGGTGCTTGACTATTAAACTTTTGATTTTTTTTCAGGATGGACGCTTCATTTCATCTGATCTCAATTGGGAGGACTGACTCGTTGGTAACGTCTCGATACTTAATGTCGGGATCAGAGTGAACCTAGAAAATTTTGTTAGGGGATTGAATTTAAATTATAATTTTTATAATAGTAAAAATATAATTTTATCATCTGAGTAGTTTATATTTTTATAATTTTTAAATAATTAAATTAAATTTTTATTATTTTTAAAAGAGTTAAAAGTGTAATTTTATTTTTATTAATTTAAAATTTTAAAAACTTTAAAAAACTTAAATAAAAATTTTCCATTTTAATTAGGCCAAAACCCCTACCACTCCTAGATACGCCCCTGGTTAGACGACCTGCTAGGTAAATGCTTGTCAAAGTGTTCAGAACTAATCAAGCCCATAATAGGAAGCTTCAAATTTCAAAATTTGTTCGAAATATTTAATAACTTGATTAATAATGAGTTCATTTTTTATTTGTTACTTTATGTGCTTCTCTATTATTTGCTAGTGCAATTGTTAAACCTGTTCAATTTCCTCTTCATGTATGGTTACCTAATGCCATGGAAGGACCTACTACTAAGGTTTGGACAACCAAAATAGAGTTCTTGATAGAGTTAATACTACGATTGTAGAGTTTTTATCCTTCCTCCAACCGTGAATAGAAAAGAGTTATCGGAGACTCGATAATTGAAGTTTATTGACATATCTCAAGAGCCTTCAATGTTGAGGTAAAATTATAGGCCCTAAGAGATGGGACTCTCTAAGTGACCTGAACATTACTCAACTCGGAATAAAAATAAATGCTACAAATGTGTTGAAGAAGCAATTTTCAACATGATTTATCTATAGTTATATTACAGTTAATGGTAACTAGTTCCTTTATTTGACCTAAGAAAATAGGTACGTGGATCATGGCTCAAAAAACATCAATCAATAACATGACAAACTCAAAATGACAGACTGATCAGAACTAACAAAAAAGCATCAACATGAAAACCCTACCCCCCCCCCCCAACCCAAAAAAAAAATCGAGCCCTAACAAAAGCAACAAGGCAGTCCAACCGTAGATAGCAGCAGCAAAACCTCTTGGCAAGCAGAAAACAGTTGTACATATATTTCATAACCATTAAATATCATGTCAATAACAGTCTAATATACTTCCGCGTCCACACAGAAATGAGAGGTATATTCCAAGTGAAAGGAAATGAATATTTTAAGAATCCCAAACGTTCAATATGTCAATCAAGCTTCAGGATAAATGGCATGCACAGAAATTGTGGAAGATGATCTCATTTACAGTTTCCCTGCATTTTACAGCATCAATTTACAAATCCATATAAGCCATGACATCAACAGTTTGAGCAATAAAAAGGCACTATTAAGGGCCACAACTTTAATTAAGTTATTATTACTTTTAATATAAAGCAAAATGTCTCCAACATATAATCTTCAAGTTGTTCCTTCCATTTTTTTTTTCCAGTTTGTTCTTCCTTCCGAATTTACTAATTACAGCATATGCCAAGCATTTAAGCACCACACTGACTTTAAGGAAAGGAAACCCCATATGACAACCACAGCCAAAAAGCCAGGTACCGGTCCGATGTATCCGACTCCCCTCCTTTACCTTGCCAATCTCTATTCATTGTATATTCATACTTGAAATCCAACTCCTGAACATGGCAGAGGAAAACCTAATATCCACAAACGAGTCGAGGAAGGTTGTGTTTTGCCACCAAATTATATCTGAAAAGGCAGTTCCCATTCCAAGGTATTATTTGCCACCAAATTAAAAGATCAGACAGAGGTGAGATCCACAACATTCTTCTGGGATGAACATAAAAATTAATATGAATCAATCACTTTAGTGAGAGGAGAGAGTGTAGTTTCTTACCATTGCTGGTTTTTCCTGAACTCTGTAAGTACAGGATATATGTTCTCAAAGGCTGTGTATGTCTCGTCTCTCACCTGAAACTCTCAAAGAAAGAAAATTAGTAACTCTATGATAAACAGCATGCATGAAGGTTGAACAAAAGCCCAAGATATCACACCTTAGCTCCAGTGATCACAATCTTCCCTGACACAAAAATAAGAAGCACAATCTTCGGTTGTTTCATACGATAGATCAGACCTGGAAAGAGTTCTGGTTCATACTGTATTAAAAGAACATGAAGATAAGTCCCAATCATTGATCATGACAAACAAATCTTGACAAGCACTGTTTTAAATATCTAGAACTCGAACCAAGGGAAAAAAGGATCAAAGCATGACAAGCCCAAACTTATCTTTATGATCCCAAGGGTTGTTTACTACACAAATGAAACCTCTGCGTCAACTTTATAGCATATAATGTTTCAAAATAACTTGACCAAAAATGTTGGCCACCATCCCTGAACTTAACAGATATAAGGGTAAGTGAACTCCAAGGGGCTCACAGAAAAGACTAACTTTATAAATGAACATACACAGAGAGAAAGGCACAGGAAGTCTTGCACTCATATCTCCCAAATGTCCACCTACAAAACATGCATATCAATGTTCTTATACACAAGGAAACAACCCAATGGATGATGCTGCCACTTACACTTGAAAAGGCACCATGGGAGTATGCAAGACCTTCAAGTCTGATGGGAAATTTGACATCACATGACCCAACAATGTTCTGAATTTTGAAGTCCTGCCAATCACAACAGAACCATGTAAAAAACCAACCGTGCAGCTGGGAAAAACATTATTGAAGGATGAGATTTTAGTCAATACGTGAGACTTTATGAGCATTGTTTGCATGGGAGGAATTTAAAAGAAATCAATCATTACAGTACCTTAAACTTAGCAGGAAAACCAAGCTTTTGGATAATCCTGGCATACTGAAAGTAGAAAAAATTCTCCGTTATTGCCAATTTCATGATTTTATCTATCTAATGATAAGAATAACTATGACACAGCTAGCTGACCACTAACATAGTTCAAAAACAAAACTAGAACGCATCTCAAAGGAAAATACCTTCCTTGCAGCCAGTTTAGACTGCTGTTCACTTTTAGCACCAGTGCAGACCTGACAAATCAAGGAAGGTTGTTTAGTAAATCAACAATTGAACAATGTTAATACACTAGCACTAGTTCTTTACAAAAATGATTTTGCCACTATAAACTTGCACGCAGTCAAATAACTGCATATGATTGTGATTTCCAATAAGAATTCAATTACCATCTTTCCAGAGGCGAAAATCAAAGCTGTAGTTTTTGGCTCCCTGATTCTCATAATGACAGCAGCAAAACGCTGTAGGTTATTTTTATAGAAAAGGTTAGCAATCAGACAACAGCAGCAGAATCAGAAGCTGCACAAACTAAAGTATATAATAACAAGTATTTAACCATCACTAGCATACCTTTGGATTGTATTCTGCATTTCGAGCTTGCAGTGCTATTTGCTTAAGATCCAACTTGCAATCTAAGTTTACAGTTGAGACAATGTTCCTAGAAACACAATAAGAGTAATATTGGGATGTTAACTACAGTAAAACCCAAAAGTTCGTAGAAACATGAAGAAACTTCAGCCATGCCTCACTTCTAAAAGAAAATTTTTCCAAAGACCACCAGTTCCAATTTCCCGTTGGTATCAGTTAGTGAGACATTTGAGTTTAAAATAAGTCAAGCGCCTCAACTTATTTGGCTAGTTGATCCCTCTTAAGAACAAGACTTAAACAGTGATATGTAGCATACCTCAAATGGTACATTATTCGATATCAGGCTAGTGGATCAAAATTATTCAATAATACTTTATATGATATATTTATTATTCGTCCTATCAAAATTACCCACCATCTATATCTAAGGAACTCTAGTACCATACTGAGCACATAAAACGGAACACAAAAAAGTATTAATCCAAAGTTAACTTATTAAAACTCTCCACTATTTTGATACAAAAACAGACTCAAGTGCCCTTAGAATTTCCTACAAGCGTACCCAAGCCACAATCTAACAGAACTCATTTCTCTTAAATTCTTTTCAACCTACGCAAGCAAACACCACAAGCTCACATAGCATATCCCTAAATTCCCTCTTCTCCTTCCCACAAGTTAATCAAAACCCACCTGACAAACTTCTCACCATCAGCAAATGTAAAGCACTAATATATGCATGGCAGATCCCTATGGGCCATTCTATAAGATAGGGATGTGTGGCAATTCCCTATCCAAAAAGACACCAAACTGGAATTGGAGAAAATTGCTGCAGTTTAGGCAAAAAGCTCAGCATGTCATCAATCAGGTAACTGGGGATCAGGTGTGGCGTTTTCCAGGGGGCAAGCATGAGGTCGCAACTGCATGGCTAGAAATACTGCCAAAGCAGAGCAATACCAAGTAGTCTCATCTCCAGGCCTGTTGTAATCTCCTGGGTGCCAGTAATAAACAGACTCCTAACGAGGGGCATACTAGCTCAACGGGACTGCCAAGGAAGGAGCATTTTTTATTCTGACTTCACAGAGAAAAACAAGAACCATGTTTTTCTGTGGTGCAGCTACTCAAATACTGTATGGTAGCAGATACTATTGTCCCAAAGCAGAGCTAACAACTATGGAGAAAATCAAGAAAACAATATCTATGAGGTTAGGGGACCAAGAAACGTGGCTGTTGACTCGGTAAATATAGATTCGTGTAAAATCCCACCAGGTTGGTATAACTGTGGTGCTAATTGCATCTTGACCTGTAGAGAATTGCTGCATTCTTTTAATAATAAAGCACATCTTATTCATGTGTATATATATACTCCCAAAACCAATTCTTTCAGTGATGTAATTGACTACCAGTCCAGTTAACGAAAGATCATACCTATCCACAAAACTCTGTTCAGCAAATTAACATACATACCATTCAACCCAAAATTCTACAACCCATATGCCAAAATCACCTTTTCTTTTCCCTCCTAAACGTCCATCTCCAATAACACCTAAAACTAAAAGATCTCCCCATCGAAAAATCTTACGACCATAAACCAGTCAGAATCTAAGACAAGAGAGGCAAAATAGGGACTTACTGAAGAGTGGGAACAATACCAGATGGATGCTTGGAAAGATCCACTGGCTGGCTCCCTTCCAAGCCACCCTGTTCCGCCATTCTCTTCTTTGCTCACCAAAAATTCAGAAGAAAAATCCCCAATATTTTCCAAAAAATCGTATGGGTTTTCTTCTAAACACACAATACCAAAACAACCCAATCAAATTTGCCAAGTATAATCAACCCGTTGACCAAAAATTAGGTTTTCAAAACGCTAAATCTACAATTTAATCAAATTCAATCCGTTAACCAAAATTTATGTTTTTAAAAGGTATAGTCTACAATTTTTGGAGGAAATGGAAGAAAAATACACAAAACAAAAGAAAGATAGAGTTTAATCAAATCTAAGCAAATTCAACACGTTTTCCAACGGAAAAAATTTGGGGATTTAAAAGGATATATTTATAACTAGTAAAATCGGAGGGAAAATGTTTGAAAACGAGAGCTTCTTTATATATATAAGAGAAAGGTGAAGATTTTGGTTTAAGATAAAAGAGAGAAAAGAGATTGGATTAGAGGGGGTAGAGAGCGTCTCGTTTTGATGATGAGAAATTTGGGCGTCTGGCTTTTAAGACACAGAGAGATGCCGTGTTTCAATCGGGTTGCCCTTTTGTACCCTACTTCTTCCTATTTATAGACATTGACTTCATTGGCCGGTTAAAAAACTCTAGCTACCGGCTTTTGCCGGTTTTGTTGGAAAAAAAATATCTGACCTCAGCTAATGTAATTGCTACTCGGATTTGGGTATCCTCTATGTAAAACCAATCTCATTAAACTAAGTTATGTTTTGTTGATTTAATTTTAATAAAATAATCATTAAATTGTTCAAAAAAATTTATTTAACTTATTAAGTTGTTAATTTTTTTAGTTTTTTAAGTTTGAGCGACAATCGATAGGTGAATCAATACCCATTAATAAGTAAAAGAACATACTTTAAGTATAAATCGATCTGACAGTCAATATTAAAGATCAGATAAGAAAGGTATTTAGATTTTGGTTCCTAAATTTGTAATGTACAAAGTTGATTCATGAAAAAAAATCAAACTGTAAAAGAGAAGGGGAAGGAGAAGGAGAACTCTAAATCGGTGCAGACAGCGCGAACAAAGAATGCCATATATCAATGATTTTAACAACCTAGTGAATTAAATGAAAACTTTCAAATAGTTCAATGATTATTTTGTAATTTTTTGAAGTTAAGTTGTCAAAATGTAAATTTATTAATAATTTAGTAGCTTTGGGTGTAATTCACCCAATATGTTATCATTGAAAGTAGGATGGCCAATTCTTTCTAGAGAAGTTTTTGAAGTGTCATCTTTTCAAAAGTAATAACCTCTAAACAGGTCGATATTATCTCCGAGTTGAATTGGGGATTTGTCTCTTAACTCTAGCGAAAGTCTGAGTGCCTAAAAAGATTACTTGAGATGCAAATTCACAAACCGGCAGCAATTCATTGTGAAAGATTATGCGTAATGCACAATCACTTACCAAAGAAATGATAGTCATTTGTCACTAGTATAATTTGAATCCAAGCCTTTAAATGACATAAGCGAGGTTCTTCCCAACTAGATACTCTCACTTTATAAATCTATATCTGAGTAAGATATTTTTAAAATTCAAACTCTTATTAAAATAAAGAAATAAAACTCTGATTAAATCTAGAGATAATATGAACCCATTAAAATATTTGTCTTTTTTAATATACAACACTTCAAAGTAAATTAATCCATTTTTTTTCTTTTAGGGATAATCTTTGCTATATTTTATTTTAGGTTAAAGTGTCACTTTTATTTGTCTCAAGTTACATTTTAGTCACTTATATTGTTTTTGTCACTTATATTAACATATTGTAACATTTTAGTCACTGAGCAATTAATTTTCATTAACGGTATAACGGTAAGCTGACATGGCACGTTGAATCATCATTTCAAATAAAATTTTTAAGTTAAATTATACAATTAGTCCCCATATTTTTTTTTATTTTGAGCAATTTAAAATTTTTTTATGTTCTTTTAATTTTTTTTTTCCATTCTCTTCCTCTTCTCCCTCTGTTTTTCTTCCTTCTCCATCTCTTTTAACTGCAATTAATACTTAGTAACTAAATGTTACAATACAATAACGTAACATTTCAAATATAAGTGACCAAAATGTAACCTTAGACAAATAAAAATGATTATTTTAATAATTTACCCATGATTTTAAAATGAATAAAATCTACTTGAAGACAATAGTAAGATTAAACACTAAAAATAACCCTAAAAATATTAATTTATTGTGTTTTGAAATGATGTAAAAGAATAGCATTTTTGTCTGTCATTTTAAAAGAAAAATTATATTTTGTTTTATTTTTTTATCATTTTAAAACGAGATAAATCAACAATTTAATATTTAAATTTACTTTATTTAAAAATAGGATATCTTTACATTAAAATATAAATAAATTGCAAACTAGTTATAATAGTGTGATTATTTCATTTTTCTCGACCTATTAACAGAAGGAACCATTAAGCAAGTAAACCAACAACATCCCAAAGGATGACACAATATTCAGTATTGAACTGCATACTCTTGTTCTTTGAAAATTTGTGACATTTATATTTGTCAAACATAGCCGCCATTAACGCGAATGGTTTGTCCATTAACCCACTCACTAGCATCAGAGGCCAAGAACCCGACAACGGGTGCAACATCTTCGCTCTGACCAAGTCGATTATGTGGACATTCATCAATACATCTCTGCACCACTTCTTCACTTTTCCCAGCAAAGAACATCTCTGTCGCAATCGGCCCTGGTGCCACACAATTTGCAGTGATACCAGTTCCTTTGAGTTCCTTTGCTAGTATTTTTACCATTGCCTCTACAGCTGCCTTCGATGCTGCGTACGCCCCGAATCCTGGCCTCAGTGCAGCAGCCATTGATGATGACAGCAGTATAATCCGACCTCCACCGCCACGCTTCAGCCTGTTTGCTGCTTCCTTGGCACACAAGAATGCCCCTCTTGTGTTTACACTGAAACAACACGTTTAGAACTAAATCAGGGTACTCAAGAAAACAATTCCAGTTTCCTTTTGGCCGCAAATAAAAGCACGAATAAGAATCTCTGCATACGCAACTGCTTCAAATATATGTAGAATCTATGTAATTCAATCTTCCATGTTGCATATATTCCAATTTCCAAATGCAACCATATGACTTTTTCTCATAACACACAGAAAATCCATGGAGAATTAAATAGAATACTGGGTACTTTTACAGTTTTTCATGGAAAATTTTACATAAACCATCTCTAACCAGTACTCTTTTCGGTAACTTTCATGGATGGTTCATTTACAAGTTACAACCATGGATTTGAATAACAATCATAACACAATGTTAACAACATTATTTTTACAATTTTGACTCTCTTTACCGTCAATATTTACCACAATTCATCGTGACACCATCTAGAGAAAGGATTGTATGGAACAGGATATTATCTCTTTCCAATAGTTTTATGCCACATCAGCAATTTCATCCTGAATTTCAGGATTTTCATTTGAATTTGATTTTTTTCAGCATGAAAATACTGAAATTCATGAAAATTGCATCTATAACTGAATTGCAAGTAACGCAAAAGGTGACTCAAAGGCTACTAAAAGCTACAATTTGCGCCAAAGCAATATCACTTGTTCTTCATACCAAGAGCTTAATACCCAAGTTAACAGTGTGGAATATCTCTGGTAATTGCTAATGAACAACCCAAATTAGATATATTATAAACCCAAAAATTAAAACCAACCAGTTCATCTAAGCATTAAACAAGTCGAAGGATAAAAGATTTGTAACAATCCTACCCCTGCCACTTATTCAATTAAAAAAAAAAAGAAGAGAAATTATAATCCTCTGGTTTTATAATCTTAATTATTATTTCAGCCTTGCCAATCAAAAGAGATACTGTTTTCAACCCGTAAAACTATTTGGTACTATAAAATAATCTGTCACAATTCTTCATACATAATCAATAAAGATATTGTAATTTTTTTTTCAATCAATTCCATCCATGATATTCAGTACAAGTGAAAGCAGTACCTGAAAATACGGTCAAAGTCCTCCAAGGCAGTATCAGCAATTTTAGGATACTTAGGATCCATAACTCCAGCAGAGTTAACCAGGATGTGAATCGGTGATCCAAACGCCTGCTCGGCCGAATCAAACAGAAGCTTGACCTGGGCAGGGTCCGAAACATCGGCTTTGACAGTCACAGCTCGCGGGGAGTCACCCGGATACAGAGAATTGATCTGGGTAGCTACGAGATCGGCTTGGTCTGCACTGGAAGTGTAGTTAATAACGAGTTTAGCACCGAGTCCGGCCAGGTGAGTGGCTATAACTCGGCCAATACCACGAGATGACCCAGTTACTATAGCAACTCGGTCTTTGAGTGGGAGAGAATTGGTACCGGTTGTAGAAGCCATGGAGATAATAGCACAGAAATTAATTATTTCTTATTCATGATTTTTCGACACTATATATGGCTAACAGTGCAGGGATAATCCCATAATTTTTTTCAAATAATGTTTTAATTCGCACTTAAACATTGCTGAAATCATTAAATCAAAGTCATGTAATTTGTCATAATGGTTGTCCACATTCTAGAATTCTGAGTCAGAGAAATGGATTTGGGAATTTCGCTTGAAATTCTCTTCTTTATATCCTTAGAATTGTGGTGTTTTAGAGTTTCTTTAGAATCTGGGTAAATTATCTAATAGTAACTTTTGTTTATTTCAACATATATTTTAATAATTTTTAATCATTTATATTATCTTTCTGTTGCAAAATAATTAAGAACAAATAAAATAAAATAATTATGTTGGAGTTTGAGTTTTCAAATTTTTTAAATCCCTTTAATCCTATAAACTCCCTAGTATCTTCTTCTCACCATCAACTGGTGTTGGCAATCCCCTTTAAGCCTCCCCATTTAGCCCAATAAAATTTAGTTTAATAGAGAAAAATTTTAATCTTTTATTACTTTTGGCCTTAAAAATAAGAGAGAAAATTGTTTTGAAGTCCTTTTCTTTTGACCGGTTAAATTTTTCTTCAACCTACGTTGCCACATGGCAGACTATGATTAGGCCACATGTAAAAAAAAAACTCAATAAAGAACACCGTTAGAGGGAGGTGCTATATCCATAGATAGAAATTAAAGTCCAGGTACAACATTGGCAATTTCGTTGAAGTATAGGAGGATTTTTTGTCATTATCCTAGATAGCAATCTATTTAGATTTAAGGGTCTTTTTTAGAATCAAATTTAAGTAAGATTGAGCGTACAATTAGTTAACAAATTTTATTATATCATTTTAATTTGATTTAAATTTTTTTAAATTAAGTGAAATTATTTGAATTAGATTAAATAATTTAAAATATCAATTTAAAATATTGTTACAATAAAAATAATTTCAAGTTAGAGTATATAAATTTGAAATTATATATATATATATATATGATAAACTTGAACCGATAATTTATTGTCCACAAATTTATTATTTTAGATTTTTTAAAAATTTATTTATTTTTATATATTCTTTAGAATTTTTTAGATTTTTATTGAATATTTATAATTATTAAATATATTTTCATGAAATTTTGAATTTTTATAAAATAATTTGAAAATTATATTAATTATTTTTGTAATTTTTAAAGAAAGAGATTATTTGTTATTTTTGAAATTAATAAGGATCAAGGAGATATTTGCACCAATTTATTTTCAAATTGTTCGAGTTAGTTGTAAAATTTAACTAAACTCAAACTCAAAAAATTAAATTACTTATTTGAATTGATACAATAAATCGAATAACTCAATTTGGTAAATTCAAAAAAAATTTTAAGTTGAATCAAATTTTACTCCCTTAAATTTATCATCAGACATCTTTTTAAGTACATTTTTATAATGAGATATACAAATAACAATTTAACCATATCCTCGAAAACAAAAAGTTAAAAGAAAAGAAAAGTAGCAATAATAAATAGACTTGTCTACGGATTTGATTACTCAACCAGTCCAATAAATCCAATAAGACTAAAACTAACGTCAAACAATGTGGTTTTTACTTTGATCCAGTCCAAGTAAGCTTGGATAAGGGATTTGAAAATTTCATAAGCTTAAATTCGACCCGACCTATGAACCCCTCATGACTGTATGGTGGTTTACACAACAACTCCTCCATTGACTCTAATAACCTGCCCATTGGTCCACTCACCAGCATCACTGGCTAAAAACCCTACAATTCCTGCTATATCCTTTGGCTCACCCAATCGACCTAGAGGGCAACCATCCACAAATCTCTGTATAGTTTCTTCAGTTTTACCAGCAAAGAACAGTTCTGTGGCTACTGGCCCTGGTGCAACACAATTTGCTGTTATCTTTGTGCCTTTGAGTTCCTTAGCCAAAATCTTTGTCATCGACTCAAGAGCTGCTTTTGAAGCAACATAAGCTGCATATCCAGGTAGGAGGGATCCCACCAAAGATGTCGAGATCGTTATGATTCTTCCTCCGCCGTCGCGTGTCAACCGACGTGCTGCCTCGCGACAACAAAGGAACGATCCTTTGGTGTTGATGTTGAATGTCATATCCCAATCCTCTACTGCTGTGTTTGCTAAGGTTGGGTATTTTTGATCCATTATCCCAGCACAGTTGACTAGGATGTGTATTTTGGAGCCAAATTCTTGCTCGGTTTTATCAAAGAGTAGCTTGACTTGCTCGGGGTCTGAAACATCGGCTTTGATGGCAACTGCTTGGGGATGATGATCAGTGGTACACGAAGCGTTTAACTCCGATGCCAAAAGAGCAGCTTGTGTTGAACTCGAAGCATAATTGATTGCCACTCTTGCACCTAGAGAATGAAGGTGGTTGACAATGGCATGTCCGATTCCACGAGAGCCACCGGTTACTATTGCTACCCGGTCCTTAAGTGGAAGCAAAGATGCTGACACTTCCATGCTTGTTTCAGCTGCAAGAATGGTGAAACTTGAAGAGATGTGTTGGGGTATTGAAAATGGATGGATGGCTACAATATATATCTGCATACGGCAAAGTCAAGCCTCTGACTAGAAAAAAGTAGGTTCTAATTTTTATGGCAAAATGCATTCTCCCATTGCCAGGGTTGAATCAGAAAAGGACCTAAACCATATTAAATAATTCAGCTTGAAAATAGGGGGAGTTGCCACCTTTGAACAAGCTCGAGAAAAATCAATGAACATTATATTATGTTATTTCTGCAAAGGAATATTATAAATATAGTATTGAAGAAATCACCCACTTTCATGGCTTAGCTGGGAACTTTAAATGCACTATAAAACAAAAGCAATTGAAAAGGCAGTTTGGTGAGTGAGTACACGTATTCCATGACGTATATTTGACTGGGGAAGCACAACATTTTTTTTATTAATAAATAAATAGATATATACCATAATGTTCAAACAAGCAGATGTAAGAGGTTTTCAAAAGGTATGGACTGGCATAGTGATTAAGATACAATAACTGTTACTCTATCCAGTGTTGTTTGAACCAAACCAAACCGATTGGATCACGAATCGGTCAGCGACCGTTTTGGAAAGCAGCTTTGAATTGGGTAGAACGGGAACCGGTTGAACCAGCTAAGAAATCGATTGAACTGGGGTTTTTTTTTATTTTTTAATTCTTTTCATTTTTATAAATATCAGACGAATATTCAGATATTGGTATTCATATCTGCCATTTACACTTTGCATGCGAGTAATATAGTTTGAAGCTACAATGTCAGTAATCTCAAGAAAATGTAAGAACATGAGCCATGAGATTTAAGAGGAAATTAAGTTACCTTATCATATTACATCAGAGAGGATGGCCATCGGTATTGCAGAAAGAAAGATAAACTGACCTGCAGGATAAACTTTTTCCACCTTCAACCCACAAGCGGAAACAGTGTAGCGAGGATATATCAAATGTGCTGTTGATGCTTCATGGTGCAAACCAAAAAATAGATAAAACAAAAATGAGGTGAAAGGCAGTTGCAGTCACTAAAAACTGAAATATGCTTCACAGGCTTTTCAGGAGGAGGCTCAGAATAAACACATCTGCAAAAGAAAACAGCACTATCAGATGATGATCAGATAACCGGTCTCTCATGAAGATAATTGATAAAAGCAGAATTTTGTATCAAAATAAAGAAATAAATAAAGGTAGAATCATACCAAAATCTATTGTCTGCTAAATGAAGAATGAAATCATCCTATAGGATAAAATCAAGGTGCATTTTTAAAGCCTCATTAGTACATTCATTTTTTTTACCAGTAATCTTTGCATGAACAAGAGCCACCTTCAAAATGATATGCATCTCGGACTATAATCGGCCGATTAGATACCTTGGACACGAACTTAATCCAATTATGGCAATCGTTACACACACGAAGACTCTTAATCACACGAACAGGAATTGCACTGGGCAAACTAAAGAGCCCAAATGCAGTAGTCAGCTTCTCACTCTCCTTGTTCCACATCACTGAAAAGGCTACAACGGTCTTGCTCGTAACCAATTTTAGCAGCTTGTTGATTCAGCTCTTCTAAGTGCTCATATGTCTTCTCAGCCAGTTGATGGAGCTGATCACCAACAAAAAACGCATGATTTGAACTCTTAACCTTGATCCAGCTTTGAGAAGGCTCCTTTTTCACACCTCTTTTCTTTCATCATTCACCTTATAGGACCCCTAGAATCCCATTTACTAGACGCTGCATATAAATTAGTGAGGGCATGACTTGCTGAGTCTTGAGGTTCCAGTTTAAGCAGATGATAAGCAGCAAATTCTCCAATAGATACATTCTTATGAACTGCATGAGCACTTAAGAGTGTCCTCCAAATGATGGCATGTGGTTCAATAGGCATATCCTCTATAAATTTTCCAGCACGGCACGAAAGACCAGCTCGGCTGAGAAGATCAACAACACAATTATAATGCTCAGGTTTAGGCACTAAGCTGTAGCCAAGGCCCTCGTCCACCAAACCCACATGACCACAAGCTGATAAAACTCCCACAAAAGTGACATGATTTGGTCTGACACCAACCTGTTTCATCTTCTCAAAGAGATTTATTGCCTTGATGCCGCATCCATGTTGAGAATAGCCTGTGATAATGATATTCCACGAAATCTATTTTTTTCTCAGGCATCTTCCAAAATTCCTTTTCTGCGTCATTGATGCTACCACACTTTGCATACAATGTGATCAAAACAATAGCCACCTCAATTTCTAATTCATACCCTGTTTTCATTATCATGGCATGGATCTACTTTCCTTGTTTTATATTAGCAAATATTAGCAGCAGCACTAACTGAGGGATAAAAGTAATAAATCAGCTTCCACTCCTGCTGTATTCATTTGAGAAAAAACCTTCAACACTTCGTTGCAGAAACCACTCTGTGCGAGTCCGGATATCAATACATTCCATGATATATTATCTTTTTCTTCAATTTTTCTGAATGCTGCATATGCATCTTAACTTGACCACATCTAGCATAAAGAAGAACAAGCACATTGCCAACTGATATCAGAAAGAAAAGATTGGGTATGAATTTGTCGTCCTTAACTGAGTGCTTGAATACCAGCACATGCACTGATTGCACTCGAAAGTCCTATGTTATCAGATTGGATCCATCGATTCAGCATGTCTCCAAAAAGTTAAAGCGCCTCATCAAACATATCATACTGTGTGTACCCTGCAATCATAGCTGTCCAAGAAACATGATTGTCCACATAGCTTGTGAACATAGCTATCTCATTTACACCTTATCGATGCACCATTTAACCAATTTATTATCAGAAATTTTTTTGGATACATTTTTATGAACAGATTTACAAATTCCAGTTTAACCATATCATCAAATTCAAAGAGAAAAAACTAAAGAAAGATACATCACAGCATGATGCTGTTAAGAGTTCAAACAACTCCTCCATTGACTCTAATGACCCACCCTTTGGTCCACTCTCCAGCATCTCCAGCTAAAAAGCCTACAATTCGTGCTATATCCTCAGCTCACCAACCAAAGGGGACAACATCCACAAATCTCTGGATAGTTTCTTCAGTTTTACCAGCAAAGAACAACTCTGTGGCTACTGGCCCTGGTGCAACACAATTTGCAGTTATCTTCGTGCCTTTAAGTTCCTTGGCCAAAATCTTTGTCATTGCCCCAACAGCTGGTTTGGAAGCAACATAAGATGGTATCCAGGTAAGAGGGATCCCACCAGAGATGTCAAGATCATTATGATTCTTCCTCAGCCATAGCGTGTCAAATGATTTGCTGCCTTGTGACTACAAAGGAATGACCCTGTAGGGTTTATGCTGAATGTCATATCCCAAGCCTCCACTACTGTATTTCCAAGGTTGGGTACTTTTGATCCCTTATCCCTGCAGAGTTGACAAAGAGGTATATTTTGGAGTCAGATTCTTGCTCAGTTCTATCAAAGAGTAGCTTGACTTGTTCAGGATCTAAAACATCAACTTTGATAGCAACTGCTCAGGGATGATCAGTGACATACGATGACATTTAACTCAGATGTCAAAAGATCAGCTTGTTTAGAATTTGAAGCATAACTGATTGCAACTCTTGCACTGAGAAAATGAAAGTGGTTCCAAAAGAGCCACCGGTTACTATTGATACTCAGTCCTTAAGAGTAAGTGAAGATGATGACACTTCCATGCTTGTTTCTGCCACAAGAATGATGGAATAGTGAGTTTGGGAAGGATGGAACTTAGAGACATATGTTGGGGACTTGAAAATGGATGGATGCCAACAATATTTTGATCTGTATGTAGCAAAGTCAAGCCTTCGAAGTGAGAAAAGCAGATTCTAATTTTATGGCAAAATGCATTGTCCCATTACTGTGATAATTTCCAAACTGCCCCTATTGCCAGTGTTGAAACAAAAATGGAGACAAAAGTTAAACAATTCAGTCTTTGTCCCACACAACAGAAGTATTAAAACCAAAGTCTAGTTGCCACCATTGAACATTAAAAAAGAGATTCAATTTGAGTACACGTAACAAATTTTACATTATGTTACTTCAGCAATAAGGAAAAAAATTTATTATTATAGTATTAAAGAAATCACAGACTTTCATGTCTTAGATGGGAACGCTAAATTCACCATAAAACAAAGCAAACAAAAAAAGGCACTTTGGCGAGTGAGCACATGTACTCCATGACACATATATGACAAGGGAAGCACAACAATTTTTATTAGAAAAATAAATAGATATACCATAATGTTCAAACAATTAGATGAAAGAGGTTGCAAAAGATATGGACTAGCATAATAATCAAGATAGACATGCTGTTTCCCTCCCTATTTCATTTTTAAGTTTACTAACTGTAACTCCATCTTTTTATTTTTCTTGAAATACTCATATTCAACACATATCTGGATATTGGTATTTGGATATGGCTCTCCGAGGAGTCTCAAAGTACATGGGTAAACTTAAAAAACAATTTTAACATCTCAATGTTAAGTGTCTGATACATATCCGTATCCGCCACTTTGCATGTGTTATACAACTTAAAGCTAAAATGTTGGTAATCTCAAGAAAATGTAAAACATGAACCATCAACCATGACATTTAAGAGGAAATTAAGTTACCTTATTGTCTAACATCAGAGCAGATAGCTTCTGGTATTGCAGAGAGACAGCAAAAAGTGAGATAAACTGATCTACAGGACAAACTTGTTGCACATTGAACTTTTTCTAATTTCAACCCACAAGCAGAAAAGGGAAGCGAGGATCAATCGAATAAGCACATCAAATGTGCTGCTGATGCTTCATGGTGCAAAGCAAAATGAAGATACAAAAATGAAGTGAATGGCGATCATTAGAAACTGAAATATTATTCACAAGCCTTTCAGAAGGAGGCTCAGAATAAGCACCAATTTACTGGTTATCTCTGCAAAAGAAAACAGCACTATCAAATGATGATCAGATAACTGGAGTCTTATGAAGATAATCAATAAAGGCAGAATCCTACCATAAGCAATTGTTCGCTAAATGACGTATGAAATCACCCACTGGGATAAAATCAAGGTGCATTTTCAAAGCCGCTTTAGTACATCATCTACTATTTACCAATTACCAGTAATCTTTGCATGAACAAGAGCCACCTTCAAAATGATGAAACCGGTATGCATCTCGGACTATAATTGGCCGATTAGATATCTTCGACACAAACTTGATCCAATTATGGCAATCTTTACACACACGAAGATTCTTAATCACACGAACTGGAATTGCACTGGGCAAACTAAGGAGCCCAAATGCAATAGCCAGCTTCTCACTGTGAATATAAACAGTCGGGTCCTTTTCTCCTTGTTCCACATCACTGAAAAGGCTATAACGGTCTTGTACATAACCAATTTTAGCTGCTTGTTGATTCAGATCTTCTAAGTGCTCATATATCGTTTCAGCCAGTGGATGGAGCCGGTCACCAACAAAAAATGCATGAATTGAACTCTTAACCTCAATCCAGCTTTGAGCAGGCTCCTTTTTCACACCTCTTTCTTTCATCATTTGCCTTGTACAATCCCTGGAATCCCATTTCCTGGACACTGCATATAAATTAGAGAGAAGGACATAACTTGCTGAGTCTTGAGGTTCCAGTTTAAGAAGGTGATAAGCCGCAAATTCTCCGATGTCTACATTCTTATGAACTGCACAAGCACTTAAAAGGGTCCTCCAAATGATGGCATCTGGTTCAATAGGCATATCCTCTATAAATTTTCTTGCACGACACAAAAGACCAGCTCGGCTGAGTAGATCGACAACACAATTATAATGTTCAGGTTTAGGCACTAAGCCATGTTCTTTGCTCATGGAGTCAAAGTAGCCAAGGCCATCGTCCACCAAACCCACATGACTACAAGCTGATAAAACTCCCACAAAAGTTATATGATTTGGTCTCACACCAACCTGTTTCATCTTCTCAAAGAGATTTATTGCCTTGATACCAGATCCATGTTGAGAATAGCCTGTGATAATGGCATTCCAAGAAATCTCATTTTTCTCAGGCATTTCTGAGAATTCCTTTTCTGCATCATCAATGCTACCACACTTTGCATACAATGTGATCAAAGCATTAGACACCTCAGTTTCTAAGTCATACCCCTTTTTTATTATCCTGGCATGGATCTGCTTTCCTTGTTTTAAATTAGCAGTATTAGCGGCAGCACTAACTGAGGAGATAAACGTATATAAATTAGTTTCCACTCCTGCTGTATTCATTTGAGAAAAAACCTGCAATGCTTCCTCGCAGAACCCACTCTGTGCGAATCCAGATATCAATGCATTCCATGATATATTATCTTTTTTATCAATTTTTTTGAATGCTGTATATGCATCATGCCTCTGCCCACATCTAGCATAAAGACTAACGAGCGCATTGCCAATTGAAACATCATCTGAGAAACCGAAGAGAAAAGATTGGGCATGAATTTGCCGTCCTTGACTGAGTGCTTGAATTCCAGCACATGCACTGATTGCACTCGAAAGTCCTATGTTATCAGATTGAATCCCTTGGTTCTGCATGTCTCCAAAAAGTTTAAGAGCCTCATCAAACATATCATGCTGTGTGTACCCTGCAATCATAGCTGTCCAGGAAACTACATCCTCCTCAGGAAGTCTTCTGAGAATTTCTAAGGCAGTTTCTAACTTTCCAAGCTTAGCATACATGTCAATTAATACACTACAGACATAAACATCATACTGGAAACCAGTTTTAATCACTTGAGAATGAATCTGCTCTCCTAAGTCGAATGCTCCGACGGAGGTGCAAGTTCTTAAAATACTTGGATAGGTAAATTGGTTTGGCACCAATCCCTCAATCTGCATCTGTCTAAATATATGAAAAGACTCACTAAGGTTATCTAACTGCCCATATGCAACCAGCATCACATTCCACAAAACTACATTTACAGTCTCCGTTGTACTAAAGAACTCATATGCAGTATCTATATCAGAGCATTTAACATAAAGATCAAGCAGAGACCCTTCAACAATTAAGTCCGTAGAAAACCCAGCTTTTATGGCATGTGAATGAAGTTGCTTACCTGTAAATAAAGCTCCAAGAGATGCACAGGCACCCAAAAGACTGGCAACTGTAACACAGTCCGGTTTCAAGCAATCATGCTGCATTCTCTCAAACAATTCTAGAGCTCTATCACTATATCCACACTGTGCTAACCCAGAGATGAGTGAGTTATAAGTAACACCATCCCGTAGCAATGTATTGCTGAAAATTAGTTCTGCAGATACCAAATTCCCAGAGCGTGAATATAAAGTAACTAAAGCATTGCAGACATAAGTCTCAGAAGAAAATCCCAGTTTGAAAACAAGGCTATGGAGCAGCTCTCCCAACTTAAAGAACTGTATTTTCGTGCAAGCACTTAAAACACTAGAAAAGACATACGGTGTAGGTAAAATTCCTGCTATATGCATCTCAGAAAACAACAAAATAGCTTGCTCCTCATATCCATTTTGAGATAAGCCAGAGATCATAGCCAACCAAGAAACAGTATCCTTCACATATAGTTTATCAAATAACTTCTTTGCTGAATCTATAAATCCATTTTTCATGTACAAATCAATCAATGGGTTACAAACAAAGGAGCTAAAACTAAAACCATCACGAATAATCCTAGCATGAATTTGTTCAACATACTGAAACCAAACATTGCTACCTGTACATGCCTTCAAAATGCTGGCAAAGGTACTCTCATTAGGATTCACATTTTCAGCTACCATCCTTGAATAAAACCCCAGTACTTTATCATTCATTTTCTTTGAAGCAAATCCAGAAATCACTTTATTCCAAGAAAAAACATTTCTTTTTGGCATATCATCGAAAACCTTGATTGCACCATCTAAATCACCTAAAGCAATATAAATATCCATGAGCTTTTCAGATAAAAAGTGTTCATTACTGAAACCCATCTTCAAAATCTTCCCATGAAGCTTCTTTCCTTCCTCTAGAGACCCAGAATTCAAACAACCTTCTAAAAGCCAAAGAAAAGTTTGATGATTGGCTTTAATCCCTCTATTTTCCATCCAATGCAAGAAAGCAACTTCCTTTGAATTCCCTTCATTTTCTTCAATAGAAAGCTCATCAAATGAATGAGAAACCGCATTAGTATGAAAACAATCTAATCTCAATCTGCTCCAGTTCCTATTAAAATACTGCAAAATTTCAAAAAAAAAAAAAGGAACAGAAAATGAGAAATTATAATAAAACCAAAAAAAAGGAAATAACAGAAGTAAATGTATAGGTAATCCAAAAGTAAAAGCTACCAAAAAAAAACCTTTTGCAAGTTCTTCTGGGTGTGTTTGAGAGAGATTTGGTGGGGTTTGAGTTTAAGGAAAGGAAAGTGATTAAAGAAGAAGTAAGTGGAGGAACCATGAAGAGAAATTTGGTTAAGAAACATGGGATTGTTGTTTGGTTTTTGAGTATTGGATTGAGCATCAAATTTTAACAAGTTAAGGAATTGGGTATATGTTTTAAGGATTGCTGCTAATGGTTTTATTCCTCTATCGACTGGCGCCAAAGAAAATGGAAAACATTAGATAAAAGATAGTTTTTTTCCGGGTGTTTTTTTATAGGAAAAATAGTTTATTTTTAGATTTTTTTTTTCACCTATTAAAAAACTATTGTTAAATAAAATATTTAATTAAAAATGTGCTAAGGGTTTTTTTTTTATACTTTAGTTAATGGTTATGAAAAAATTAATTAAAAAAATGTAGCAATTATGAACTTCTATTAAAAAATTATTAAAATTATTAAAATATTTAAAATATAATATGTAGCATTTTATTAAATAAAATTTTTATTAAAAATATCGCATGTCGTAATTTACTTGGTTCAGAGAGTTTTTTTTTTTTTAAGTGACTTAATGGTTGGTATATAAAGTGATAATAAAATAAAAGTTTAAAACTTTGGCTAGGGAAAAAACTTTTAAGTACTTGAGTGGAGGAGGTTGCATAGTTTGAATACATATTTAACATATAAGTCTTTTTTTTCCGCGAAAGATGCAATTTTTTTTCATTTATAAATATTTATATGTTTAATATATTAGTTGGCCCCTAAATTTTGATTATTTTTCAAATTGGTACCTAACTTCATTTTACCATAGTGATACTTAAGGTTGGGAAGTTAATTTTTTAAGGGTAAACTATATTAGTAGTCACTCAATTTTGTTTTTTTTTCCTTTTTCGAGTACCAACTATTCAATTTTATTTTTTCTTATTGCCAACTAGCTAATGTAAAAATGGGATCTCCCAAAAATTCAAGATAGTTGGGTGACCAAAAAAGATAATTGAATAATTGAGTGACTATTTTATAACTTTTCATAGTTGGATGACCAAATTTTAAATTTACTAATAGTTGAATAACCATTTTATAATTTTTCATAATTAAGTGACCAAAAACAAAAAAAATATATAGTTGTGTGACTAATGTAATTTGCCCCTCTTTTAAAAGTTCAATGTTATGAACCAATTTCAAAAAGGCATCATTTTACCTCCATGAAAATCATAATATATAAACTATTTTGAAATATTAATTAATTAAATTCAACAAAATTCATGTTGACTAAATGTTAGCTTGATTGACATCGGCATTATTGCCTAAGTAGGGTTCAAGTACAATGAAACACATTAATCCTCTTATTTAATGGTGAAAATGTTTTACTATTAAAGAAGCCTGTGTTAACTTGAAGTTTCAACCTATTATTAAGAATATTATCACACCTAAAAACCAGGGGAAAATATTATTATTAAAGTAGCCTTTGATAACTTGAAATTCCAACCTATTAACGAGGATGTTATCATACCTCACAAATGAGGTGAATTCATAATTCTTTTAGTTGGGTTGGAATTAAATTATAATTTTTTTTACAAGTTAAATGTAATTTTATGATTTATTAGTTTATGATTTTATCATTTTTAAAAATATTAAATAGATTTTTTTTCATTTTTAAGGGGGCCAAAGTGTAATTTTATCATATATTAACTTAAAATTTCATTATTTAAGAAGGGACTAAATTGAATAAGTTTTATTTTTTAGGGGACCAAGGCCCTTTCCTGCCCTTTTAAATTCACTTATACTCACCAAAATGCCTTTGTGAAAAGTGGACTCTTTAACTTTCAATGATTATTGGTTCTGATATTCTCCATAAAATATTGAAAAAGAAAAACTACTCAGTTTTTTAGATGGCCTTGAGTTGGATATGAACAAAGCATTTACTTAAATAAGTTTCTCTTGTATCTAATCTATTCTCTTACTTAAATAAGTTTCTCTTGTATCTAATCTATTCTCTTAAAGCCTTGTTCATCAATCTTTGATAAGTTGTTCCTATGTTTTTCAAATCAAAGGACATAACCTTGTAATAAAATGTCCTCTATGATAAATGAGGTTATTTTATTGATATTTGATATTTACTCGAAATTGGTAATAGTCGAATAAGGTGTCCACGAAACCTATATACTCATGTCTTGTTGATGACTCCACTAACCTATTTATTGAAGGAAAAGGGAAGTTGTTATTGGGGTAAGCTTTGTCTTGACATGTCTAGTGAATAATATCTTCAGCTCAATAAAACTCTATGGATCATGTTAGAAGAAAAAAGTGCCAGCTTTTAGCATGGCTCATCAAGGTCATTGGAAACACTCTGCGTATATTGTCCTCAATGGTTTGGACAAATTGGTTTAATAAAATATCCATCAGTTTCATTAATATCTTTGTATATTGTCCTTAACGATTTTTGCACACAAAGTAAAATGAAAACAAATATTGACTCACAGATTATCTAACGTTTAAATAACACTAAATAGTATTGCATGGTTTGATCGTAATACAGAAAGATAGTATATATATTAGTGGACAATCTAAACACGTCATTAGTTTAATAAAAAATGAACAAATCGAGTGAAAGATTAATATATCGTCTATCAAGTCTAATTGGGGAGATGCATTGTCTTAAGTATCAGAACGGATAACTCTTAAAAGATAGAGACATAGATGTAACCGACAAGGCTAACAGTAAATCGAACAGGACCCAAGATGAATAAATCCTTCGTTTATGGATTTATTCACTTGTGATGTTCATAGTATGACATACCTTAATCCTAAGTAGATGATGGACTATGTATGCGTGACTCGCATACTTTGATGTAAATGAAAGCCTGAGTTCAAATAGATAAAGAACCGAAAGTTGCTAAGTTGGGTATACGACTTTTACGATATGTAGCATCATTCCGTAACAAGGGAATTCATAGCCCAATAAAGAGTAAATAATATCCTCTCATCAGTATTACATGATAGGTGAAAAACAAACATATCCATAGATCATTTGTCTTTGTGATAAATGATTTAATTATTATTTGGTAGTAATTAACTTTTCATGAAGGAAAATGTAATGGTCCATGAGAAATAGGATTATATTGGAAGATTTATCCCAAAGAGATTAAGGATATTCTCTGAGCGTAACACACTTATAACAAGATCATTGGACGAACATTTATTGTGTATCTTTCACAATGGTATATAATAAGAGAGTCCAGTCATAATACTTTAGTGGATTGACTTCATGACTGAATAATATTATAATTAATAGGTGAAAAGCCAAAAACTTAATTACAGATAGTGGCGAATCTGATGAACTGGCAAGGGCCCTGGCCCCCCTAAAATTATAAAATTGTTTATTTATTAGTTAACCCCTTAACTTTTGAAAAGTTTGCCCCTTCCAACTTTGAACAATAAAAAATGTTTCCTTTTTTCGCTTCATATCACATATGTTAACTTTTTAGCTTTAAATGTTTATGCAATATATTACAACTTTCTTTTTTTGGATGAAAGTTGGTCATTTTTTTAATTTAACATTAAATATGAATAATTTAGGTTAAAATTCAATTTGTTAACTAGTGAAAAATAAGTCCCTTTTACTACTATTGTTAACAACTTTTACTACTGTTATTAACAACTATTATTATCAACATCTATCTTTCAAATGCGGCATCGAGTTCATCTTCTAAGTTTTTTTTTCATCTTTTTATAATTTTACTATTGTTTTTATTGTGTTTTAATTTTATAGTTTAACTTAATTTTATAATTATTAATTTTTTTATCTTTTAAGATATTGTAGTTAAGCTAGCCAACCGATTTCTTGCACAGTATTTCCCACCAAGCAAAACGATGAAGTTGTAAATAGACATCAGCAACTTCTAGTAGTTAGAAGGGGAATCACTTTACGAAGCTTAGGAACGCTTCAAACTTATACACGGTAAGTGTCCTTACCATGGTCTTCAAGATTGGTTACAATTGCAAACATTTTATAATGGTTTGGATGAGAATTCAAGGTTGAGTTTAGATTGAGTGTCCGTAGAGGCATTCATGTCTGAGACATATGCTAAAGGTTGCCAACTCGTTAAGGACATGACAATAAATTCTTACATGTGACCAACTGATCGATTCAAATATCGAGCTAAACCATCAACTGTAAATGCAGTTAGTGGTGAGGATAAGTTCCAACAAATCCTCGAGAGGTTTAAGAACCTCGAAATCAAATCGAATAGACCACATATTCCTAACCAACACCGTTTTGTGGGATGCCATGTAAGCGGGGAAAATGAAAATGTTGTTTGGGGTAGTAATATAGAGGGAACCTATGACAATGTTAACTATATGGGCAATAGAGGTGGTAATCCCTATTTGAACACTTATAATCCAATGTGGCATAATCATCTCAATCTTCGATGGGAAGGACACCAAGGGGGTAGAGAGTGAGTCCACACTAACCGCACCAATTGTTGATACAATATTGAGATGATGTCAGTGTTAGAATGCTGGTACACCCCGTGGTGCAGCTGGAAATTAGCTCCAACGATCACAGCCCATATATCCATGTATGAGGAATGAATCCGAGTTGTAAGAAAAGTTTGAAATTATACTTCCCTAATCTGAGTAAGGAAAATCAATTATGGGCAGAAAACAAACCACAACTACAATGTTTAGTTTCAACCTCTAAGGTATCTACTCAGTGAAAACGATAGAAAAACTCCTTTAAACTTTTTAGAGAATTTTTAGAAAAACCCTCACTGCTAGACCAGAGAAATTTTTTGGGTGAAAGATGAAAGGAGAATCAAGACTTTCTTATAGTCAGAAATTCTTATTGTTGTCTAAGCCCACAATAATACTTGACTAAGGGCATTTAAGAATGACCATATCATGCTTCGGATATTATAATTACACGATTTATTTAAACATAGAAATAATTACTTAAAACAATAATAACAATGCCTTTGTTAATAAACTAGGTAAAAAGATGTTATTACAATCACCATATAATTGGTCTTTGGGCATTTTCGCAACAATAAGTTGATAATGGTTCACCCAGTGGATAGAGAGTTATGTACGAATAACAAATGCCCAACGCTTTTCAGAGGGTGATTCTCAAAGTAAGGGTTCGTTTAGTTGCCAAACCTACAAGGTAGGGAGCCACTTGAGCATATTGCTCTTGTGTTGATGCCACAAGTCACGAAATAGGTCGAAGGCTTGGACTTGGGTTTGTGAGGTGCAACTATAACAATTTATATTTAAGTTCATATTTAAATTAGGGTTACCAAACATCCTTAAACTCTGACTTGGGTTCTAAAATGTTTCCTAAACTTCACAACATTTTGATTGATCTCTCAAAATATGAATATTGTATCAATCAGGTGCTTTCATCGTCCTAATGTCAACTGGAAAGTTAAATGGCATCTCAAATTTGGCATAGAGCATATTTAAAACAAGTAGATCAAAATTTAAACACATGTCTAACTATTGTATAAACATCTTTAGTCTACCGTGTTAAAAAATAATGTTATTTTTTTTATTAACACATTATATCCATATTGTCCATAGATATAAACGTGTTTTAAATTTGGTCAAGTTTTTTTAAATAGGGTTTAGAGTTATGATACACTATAAATTCGAATCAAATAAAAGTTAAAACATCAATATATATTTAAAAATGATATGATGACAAGTATAGCCTTTAAAATTTACAATTTTATCAATTTACCCTTTATTCTTTTTTTTTTAGTTAAATTTGGCCCTCAACTCTTAAAAAGAAAATCGAATTGAACCATTAACTTTTCAAAAAAAGTTTAATTCTTTTTTTGACAAAAATACTATTAAAATGTTAACTTTTTAAACATGGTAACTTACATGACAACTACGTGCATTTCATGCTATTTTTAAAATTTTTGTGATTTTTTAATATCTCTATATATTTTAAATTATTTATTAATGTGATGTGTAAAAAAATAATATCATATCATTAAGAAGGATATTGTCAAATTTAATTAAAAAAAGAATAAAGGTGAAATTGATAAAATATATAAACTTTAAAGATTAAATTTACCATTTTGCCAAAAATTTATGGAGGTGTTCGTTGAGTTAACGATTGACCGAAACTCCCCCGCCTTCGCAACGGTCACATCGATTTACAGTGTTAAAACGACCTCGTTTACCTCTCTCCTTATTCTTTTAATCCCTGTCCCAAAACCTAGGAAAACAAAAATCGCATTGATCTCTCAAATCAAAACCCCTAAAACCCTCAAATCCCCTACCATGGCAATCGCGAGAACGGGCGTCTACGTCGACGATTATTTGGAGTGTAACAGTCCCCAATTGCTCCACTTTATCACATCAAAATTTTTTTTTATTTTTTTTCTATATAATTGATTTCGAGCTTGGATTTCATGTTTAATTTGAAGTTTCGAAATTTTGTTTTTTGATTTCCGATAGACTCAAGCACCTTGCCGGCTGAGCTTCAAAGACTCCTCAATACAATTCGAGAACTCGATGAACGGTCCCAATGTAAGCTTATCGTATTTTTGGCATTCTAAAATTAGGGTTTTGAATTGGGGATTTTGATTAAAATTACACTATTTGTTCTTTTCTTTGGAAGCTATGATTAATCAGACGAGGCAGCAAACTAAGTATTGTTTAGGAATTGCGGCGAACAGAGGGAATGGAAATAGTTATATGAATAATGGTCATGAAGATGAGGAAACCATTGAGAAAATGCGGAAGGATATAGAGGCCAGTCAAGAAAATGCACTGAGTTTGTGCACTGAGAAGGTTTTGTTGGCGCGGCAAGCTTATGATTTAGTGAGTTTTGATTGTTTGTTTGTTTGTTTGTGTCCTTATTTGAGCTTGCATTGTTGTTGATTATGTTGTAATTGAGGTTTTTTGTGGTATGATTGTGTAGAAAGCTATGAAATTGCTAATTTTCTGCGTCACTTTTAACTAGCATGTGTGGATTCAAGTGATAATAGGTCACCAGCTCCAAGTAGTTGTTTGCATGGCAGAGCATCTAAGTGTTTTTTCCCATCACTATAATGTTTGATTGAAAAGTGAAGAACAATAGATATCTGGTTCAAGCTAAGAAAAGGCATAGTTCTCAATTTAATTCAATTTGTCTGTGTAACAGAAAAGGCATCTTGTTCAACCACATTTATGGATTTAATTTAGTCTAAACTAAAACTATAGGTCCAGATTTGTGTTTATATTCAGCTTTAGGAAGTTCTGTCATTTCATGAATCATATTATAATTAAAGCTCACAAAATGATGATACCTGAAACTTATTTCAGATAGATAGCCATGTAAAACGTCTTGATGAGGATTTGACCTACTTTGCAGAGGATCTAAAGCAAGGTATAGTAATTGCAATCAAAATTGAGCTTTTTTTAGGGATGAACTTCTGCTTGATTATCAATTTGTCACCCTGCTTTTTCTTCCCGCAATATATCAGAAGGAAAAATTCCACCAGATGAGCCTGCCATTCTCCCTCCACTACCTATTGTTCCTCCAAAGGTTGAGAAACGCAAGTTCTTTTATGGAACACCTCAATCAAAGAGACTGGATTACAGGGATAGAGATTGGGATCGAGAGCGGGATTTTGAACTGATGCCTCCTCCAGGAAGCCATAAGAGAGATTTTGCTACCCCTCTTGATGTTGATCAACCCATTGATCCAAATGAACCTACTTATTGTGTCTGCCATCAGGTTCTGCCTCATTATTTTTGTAGATATAACTATTTATTTAAATAAATTTTCACTGCCTTCTTGATTTTAAAGCTTTACTTCAAAATTGAAGGCTTGTTTTATATTATGTAGGTATCATTTGGAGATATGATTGCGTGTGACAATGAAAATGTGAGTTCCTTCCTCTCTGCCCTTTTCTTTTTTAAAATTTAAATATTATCATTTACGAGTAGTAATGTAGTTTTTTGTATTTATTTACTTGGCTTCTATGTATTTTCACTTTTAGGTATTAAAGTTTCTCATATCCGAGTGTCAAAATAATGGATTATGAAAATGAATTAACGGATAATGTGGTGTGGCAGTGATTTGCATATATAGCGCAAACACATGATGGAATACAATGATGTTTACAAACCTCCCCTGTTACCCCAAAATTTTGATATGTACTTATTCTCATGATTGACACTATAAGTATCAACAATTTGGTGGGTACTTATTGATTTAACGTTTCTATTCCTTCAGTGCCAAGGAGGTGAATGGTTCCATTATGCTTGTGTCGGGCTGACACCGGAGACAAGATTCAAGGGAAAGTGGTACTGCCCGACCTGTAGGATGCTTCCACAATGCCAATAAAGACATATATCTGTATTGCATGATCTGGGATGTTTAAGTGCACATTATGCTGTTTAAGCAAACCTTTTCAGAGTTTAGGAAGTAGATAACTGTAATTCAGTCAAGGGATATAGGTGTTTTTACAAAGCTTTGAACCATTAAATTTGACAAAACTTCAGATTCTTTGAAGTAAATGTGCAGAAATCTAACTTTTGATGGATTGTATACGATCAGATGTTGCAAGAGCTTGATCTGCTGCCTCCCCTATGAGATTAACCATTTTCCATTATTTTGATAGTTAAAAAGAATGCAAAAAAGGGAATGTGTCGACAAAAACAACCAATTCTTCTCTTCTATTGTGGGTGTTAAACGCTGCTTTACCTACCTGCAATGCTTGACACCAGCTTGATAGACATGAAAATTCAGATTGTGGATTTGGATATCCATAGATGATATCTTATTATTTTTTGCAGATTGGGATATTGCAAATAGATACTTCAGATTCAGACTAAATGCGGATAGATATATCGGATATTCATTATATAAATCTGCATTGTTTATTTGGATCGCAAATTCGGACTTGGATATCCAATGCATTGGTTGCAAAATACTTATAATTTTGATATTATATATATATGACGAATTTTAGCAGATTTAAATTTTGATTTTGAAATTGGTTTTCTTTTTGTGGATTCAGGTATTCAATTGATAATAATATTTAATTCAGATTCAGATTTAGACAGTAAACTCGAATAATTTGTGGGTGACATATGGATTCAGATAATTCAAAAAATGTATATACCTGATCTGCTACCATTCTTATGAGCTCATTAATGGTTTCCAAATGGCTTGTTAGGTGAATTAGTGATTTTATAGTCTGACGTTTCAGTTTCAGTTTCAGTTGAAAATATAGTATCTCATTTATATTTCCCAAAGGAGAATGTGAGCTACTTTCTTTTATCTTCATTATGGATAACACCGCACTGATGTGGAACTTTTAACTTTAATCTCCTTCATTTGTTCAGAGTTTGAACAATGAGGAAATGTGCTTTTGTTGCATTCAATACTCAACAGTAACTAACACATTTTTTCTTTAACAGGCATGAAAGCCATGAAAATTTATTTGATGCATATAAAAAGCATGGTAAGCATAATTTACATATTTGGGTTGTGTAAATGTTGTGAACCTCTCCACACTTCTCCTGGACCTAACGTTATGGGTTTAAGCATGGTTGACTGACCTACACATATAAAAGAATACTCTCCATAGATTTCATGGCTTGAACCAGGGCTGTACAGATACACTTCATCAAATCCATCTCTTCCTACAACAACAGAGTTTCTTCTACCCTGTTCCATACAAAATAGAAACAAAGCAAAATGAGTGTCAGCCTCATACTTTTGATAACTGTAAAAATCGGAGCAACATATGAGTTTTCCATGAAAATTACCCTGTCAATGAGTGTAAAGAACCTAGGTGCACAGGTGTATATCCTGCTCATTTGCTCATTCAATTGCTTATACCCATCATCTTCTTCACCTTCCATTTCTTCTTCACTAGCATTTTTTTTATTTCTTTGTCCCAAACCACTGAAAAACCCTTTAAGTCCAATTTGCTTCCATAGTTGGCCGATTTCGGAATCGTTTTCCTCATCGAGATCTGAAGGAATTATACCAAAATTGGACAAAAAGGGTGGCACATTATGAAAATTTGATCCTTCTAATCCGAGTGCGTATGTTGCTTCTGGACTGCTAACAGTTAAGTGGCTTATAATAGATCCTGTCCATTGTAATGGTGATGAATTCGAGTTTGTGACTGAAATCTCTGAGGTTAAGATGTCTTCTCCGAGTGTCACAATATGTCTTGTTTCAACCATATTGTCTGTATCACTGCTTATCAGTTCAACCTGCACTTATTTCATGCTGTTTCTGAATAGTTTCCTAAATGTAAATACATATGTTTAACAAAACAATATATTAAACTGACCTTAATAGAGTCCTTTGAATTGCCTCTAATATCACGAAGAACCCAAGTACTAGGAGACCATGGAACTTCATTATCATCTTCATAGTTGAGGGCTAAAGACACCCCACCTTGTATGACAGCCTCACCATCGTCTCCCTCCGAAACCGATGTGTGCAATAGCTCAATTGTGCTGCCATGCCACATCGGAGCCTTGTAAGATGTGATCAAACCACTTGGAAGCATTAGAGTAGCTGTGCTGCCATTATCCAGTCCCATTTTGGCAACACAATTGTCACCAATACCTTCAAAGGTAACTCCATGGCCACTGAATTCTCCTTCTAGATAGTCCACATTGATTGGTTGGTAAGGAACCGAAGCTACATATGGAAGTGAAAGCTCTTTCCTGATATTGTTGTACTGCAGAGATGTAGAAGAAAGGTAAGGATGATAATACAAGTGATGGCTAATTGGTCTTGCAGATAAAAAATGAGTGAAGTTGGGTGAGAAAAGTGAACTGTAAGCCATACTGAAACAAGACTCAGTTGCAGCTAGGTGTGGATTTTCATTGTTTTCATGACAAGAGAGAAAGAGGGTGGTCCCTTATCCTTTGATTTCCGTTAGGATAATTCATCAAATATCTTTGGTTGGTTCTAATTGAAGGCTGGAAAGATATTTATCGTTTCGCTTTCTCTTTGTTTTCTTATGACAGAACTCACCACTTTACTATTTACCTACCTATGTCAAGCAACCAGCCGTAAAAGTGCAGAAGCCTCTACTAAAAAAAAGAGCAAATTAGTTTCTGTACAGTAGATCCAATAGTAAACTGGGTCGATATGAGATGCATGTGGCATGCCATATGTAACTGCTTGATTATTTCATCGACCACACCAAACTTCAACAATAGATATGGATGAAAATTTTAATGAAAAGGACTAGTTTGCTCTTTTATTTAATGTACAAGGAATAATTTGCAGTAAAGGGGGCAAAAAGAAACCTAACTCCTAGTACAGGGACCTCCATGGTACTTTTACCAGCAACCAACCTTATCTTTTTCTGATGGTAGGAAATGAGCTTAGTACCTTTAGATTGATTTCTGGTTTTCTTGGTTCTTAGCTCCCTAGCGTGCCCCACTTTTGATATAATTCAAAATCAAACATTTAGAAAGCAAACCAACCTAGTTGGGGTCAATTTTCTTTCCTTTTACTTCTAACACTTTCATTAATAAAGAAGTTGCTAGACTCCAAAGTTGGAGTAATTTCAGTGCAAAACTTAGAAACTGTTATCTATTTGCTTTATTATTGCAAGCATAGATCACTATGAGTCAATGAATTGCAGCAACATTACATAGAATATAGACTACAATAATGGTTTCCAAAAACCAGCTAATTGAAAACGGGAACAATTAAAATGGAATATATATATTTATATATAATTACAAGTTATCGTGCTCAATGACTTGAGCTCCTCTCCAATTTTCACCAGGTCTTATAACAACAGGCACCAGCATTGAAGCCGGTCCGGTGCAGATAAAATAATCCTTCCCATACTTCTCTGCTAATGAACCAGGGCTTGATAAGTATATATCTTGAAACCCCATTCTTATTACCCTGAAGGACAGTTCTCTACCCTGCAAAAAATAACCAACAAATAGATGAAACTTCAGTGTCTGTATATGTATATGTGTGTAACAGATCAAACAGTTTAAAGGGTTTAGTTTACCTGATCAAGAGTTTCATATTTGGAAGGTGGGGTGTCAAAAATGGGCTTCAGTCTCTCTGATGGTGGAGCAGCATAAACTCTACTCAGCTTATCCTTCAATATGGTGATTGGCACATCTTGTTTGGTCCATACACCTGGTTTCTCTTCATTGTCAGAACCAAACCATCCTGAAGATTCAGTTTTCATTGCTTCAGATGGGGATAAGAGCTCGAAAGGCGAAGACAATGGTGGATGCGAGCAGTAAGAGCAGCCTCTGAGTCCATGAATTGCTGTTCGACTTCTTTTCTTGAAGTTCAAATGGCTAAGTATTGCACTGGTTAAACTCACATCTTTGCGGCCATTGTTCCTTACTATGACTGCTGTTGCTATGCTTACTGGATAAAGGGAGACGACATAACTGATATCTAGAGTTCCAGCAGTACAGCTCAACTCAACCTGGAAAAAAAGCATTCAAAAATTTTATATAAGGCCTGCATTTATAGAATGTTTTGCATCAGACTTTCATGTATTATATGGACACGAACTGATCATGAACAAATCTGGATTCACTCAAACTCGGCTCATTTACAGCTCTGAACAAAATAACAAATGGTATTGTACAAAAAGACTTCTAAACTGAATAAACTTGAAATTTGCAAGTGAGAAAAATACCTGAAGAGCATCAATGGCATCATTATCAGCATCCTTAACAGTCCAGTCATAACCTGATAGAAGCGACCCTTTTGAACTTTTTTCGGTTGCATCATTGATGACCAGACCAATCCCTCCTTTGAACTTGGTAGAGTCAGTTCCCGCAGCAGGAACTGTGTAAAGGATCTCCTCTAAGCCGTCCTCTTTCCAATATACTTTGGGTTTGTAAGAAGTGACATGAGCATCAGGTATTCTCAGTTTCAGTGAGCTTCCATTTCTTACTGTCAGCTCAACAAATGGGACGTTGTTGGACTCTGAGAATTTGATGCCTTTGCGACCAAATTTTTCATCAAGAGCCTCTGAAGTGGGAAGGGTAGTTGTAGTAGGAGTTGCAGAAGAAGCGGAAACAGCTTTGATTATGTTTGGTTTTGGAAGAGAGAAAAAAAGAAGGGAAGCCATTGTTTGAAGGAAGAAAAGTCTTGTTAGCTTCCACACAACAGTGGAGTAACTAAGCTGGTAGGCTCATCCTTTTGGCAACCGTTTTGTTTGGATATGCTTTTTCGGCCTTAGATTTTCACATTTTTGCACTTCTTTCCTATCTCCAACTTTTTTGTCAAAGGTTTCCCCACTTTTCTTCTTTTTTTTTTTCATCGAAACTACTATAAGATAGTGGATAAATTTATACACTAGTAAGAAGCAAATTATAACAGTCTATAAATTACAATATATTAGACATAAATCAATTCCAATTTTTACATCTTCAAAATATCAGAGAAATCATGTGATTTATTTTAGCTAAACCAAAAATTCATGATAAAAATTTCTGATTCAGTTTAGCTAAGCATAAAGAAGTAGGCCTTTCGCATCTTAACAAAAGAACTAAACTATTCGGGTCAAAAATGCTGAAAAGTTTCCAGTGCTATACCCAACAGTAAAAAATAGGATAGCTAGAATGTTTGTATTGACCATTTATCAGTTTTTCAGCAAAATATATGTTTCTTTTGAATATGAAACATTTCGCGCAAATGACGAAATTAATATGAGAACTCGGGATCTAACAGAATGTCAATTGTCAAAGGAAGCAACATTCATCACATTTACTGATGGAAAAATTACAGAATTGATTAGCACAAAACAGAAAACACAGAACCATAACAATTTTCAAAACAAAAGCAAAACTTTGCTTCAAAGTGTTTTTAGCATCTCCGAAGATGCCTAACAAAGTCCGAACCAGCCCTGATGAGAAAAAAGAGAAAGGAATGGCATATCATGTTGCAGATCAGAAGACTTAGTCCTCATCCATTCCTGCAGGCTGCTCTCTCCTTCCAGGACCTCCAGCTGGTTTTGCCATTATAATCTACAAAATTGAAGGAATAGAATAGTAAGCTTGGCGAATAAAAACTTTTGAAACCCAAATATATTTTCTAGCTCTGTTCCAAGTTAATTTACCTGATCAACCCGTAGAACAGTGCAGGCAGCATCAGCAGCATATTTGAGAGCGAAAAACCTGTGGGAATAAGGGAAAAAACACGAGAAAATAAGATAAAGATTGTATTTTTAGTGTACTGTGTCCTTCGCAAAGAACTCATGAGCTAGAAAAGTTAAGAACAAAGAGCGACTTACTTGGTGACATAAAGATCCCAAATATTTAGGGTTGACACATCTTTGCAAACACCATCCTCGGAGTCACCTCCCCCCAAGTCAATACCCACTTTGGTATTTCCGGATGCATGTTTTTCATACAGCTTAGATATGATATCCATTGGATTGAGACCAGCATTCTCTGCTAGGGTTCTTGGTACCATTTCAAAACTTTCAGCAAACTTGGCAATGGCATACTGATCCAATCTGCATAACATCCAATTTTAGAACTAGTAGCCTCATCTAATACTTATCCAAATCTACTATAAATTTCAAGAATTATATTAGACCCCTAACAGAGAGATGAAACAGAAATGATAAATGCAAAATATAAGACTAATGTGTGTTACTATGTCCAACGACATAAGGTGCAACACACAATATGCAGGATGATACTTTGTAGTAAGGAAGTAAAAAGTAGGAAAAAAAAAATAGATCACCCTGTTTCCTTGAAGGAGAACTCTTTCAATCTTCTAGCCAACTCAATTTCAGTAGCTGCAGCTCCAGGTACCATTCGACTGTCCCTGCACATTGCCTGACCAAAAAAAAAAAAAAAAAAAAAAAAAAAGTGGCATTAAGAATGTGATAATGATACTTCTCTTGAAATTTACATCTAAAAACAAAAAAGACTCTCAGAAGGTGAGAAAATCAGAACTCAATAAGGTTTGTTGAGGAGAACACTACAATACATGAAAAAGTATATAGAAACAAGGAAAATATTTGGCAACAATCACCTTATATGTGTTCACTCCATCATCAACAGCTCTTTCAAGATCATCCAATATACTATCAGTACTTCCTCGTAGAACCACAGTGGCAATCTTGTTACCACCTTCTTCACTTCTCACAACAGTGACCTACAATCAATAGATAATACAGCATAAGATGAGAAAAAGACAAGAAACAAATATGAGTAAAGCAAACTCTTCAAACATACCCGAGAACCACCAATTTCCTCGACTGAAATTGAATCAACAAATCCCAAATCATCCGGCTTTGGTTGGCTGAGTTTTAACTGTCGAAAGAATCAAAGGTTCATTAGATTACAAACCAAAAGATAAGATCCTTTTTTCTTTTAACATAATCTAGACAGAATACTTACAAGAGCAGAAGTTCCCGTAGTGCGGCAAAAACGCCTCAGTTCAAATTTTGAGCTGATTTTCAAGACCATTAACCTGCAAGAAAAGGATTCCAAACTAGACACGTTAAACAAGGCTGCAAAAGCTCCAAAGCAAAATATATATGAATCTGAAACTAGACCAACACATCATACACATCAATCAACTATGTCGAATATGCATATATCCGACTTTAACAAAGTGGTCCAAAACAAGAAAGAAAAAAGCAGAATTAAAAATGTGATAAAGGAAGCTTAATATACTTGTAACGTTCACAGAAATGTAATGCCATTTCACCAACAGCTCCTCCACTGACAATAACTTTGGCACCAGAATCAGCAACTGCTTTGATGAGTTCCTCAACCTTAGCTTCTTCAGTTTTAGAATAATTCTCTAGCTGCGAGATGAGAAAACCTTCCACAGTTAGACATATTTGACCAACAAAAACCCCCTAATGCCAATTACTTATCACCATAGAGATGGGCCTAAGACAAAAATGTGTATTATTCTCCTAATTTACCTGCTCAGCTGAGTGAATCAATACAGTTCCTTTTGTTTCAGTGGCAGATGAATCAACGCCACTGGCAAACACAGCCACCTATGACAAAGTGAACAGAAAGGCACAAATCAGAAGGCAATAAAACTTATATTTTCAATTAAAGATTATATCACAACTGTTATAGAAATCAATCAACTGGAAATGGAAAGAGGGAGAAAAATGATTGTATACCTTTGCCTTCTCCATACGCTTTATACTTCCCACAGCATCACCTTTTAAAACCATCCCTCTAACAATTGTACAATTATGCAAACCCCCTCCAACAAGCTTTGACACACGGACATTATCAACATCAAAATTTGCAGGGTTCTTGGGGCAGACTTGGATGCATGCCTATGATGCAAAAGAAATAACTAAAATGTAGCCATGACATCCTTCAAAAGTGAAGAGCTAATAGACTAATGGATCAATCATAGACAAATAAATAAAGAGAATAGAATAAGTTGCAAGTTACATCAGCTATAAGGGAACATAATATGTCTTCCTGTCCATGTTGTTTACTAGCAACAGCAGCTTTCATTCGAGTAACAACTTGCTCTTTATTCCTAACATCCATAGTTTCAGAACCTTTCTCCACAAGTTCCCCCAACACCTCAATTGCCTACAAATGTTACAACATAAAAACTATAATGGCAAATCCAACACCTTATCATAATTAGCAACACTCAAGTCATTCAAGTTACTTAGTAAAGCAAAGGGCAAACCTTGCTAATGGATTTAGTATATCCACTGATGATCTCACTCGGGTGCAAGCCCATCCTAATAAGCTCCTCTGCATTTTGGAGAAGCTCACCGGCAAAAGAAATCGTCAAGTTAGCGCCATCTCCGATCTCCTCTTGCTGAGCCTTACCAGCTAGAACTAAAATCTTGGCCGCAGGATGTTGAACCTCGAGCTCATTGACAATAGTAGCAGCATCATTGGTAACAAAAAGCTTGTCTAAATGATTAATTACCATCTTATTCATGCCTACAGAAAGAAAAAACAGTAGATCGATCAATTGAAGAAAATGAGGCGGCATTTGAAAAAGAACAGTCGATGGCGATTTCAAACAGAATCGAAAAAAAAAATTGGGCAGATTTCAAACCAAAGAAGAGCAAAGGTGGTACCTTCGGGGCCGAGGGAAGTGCGGGTGATGGTGGAGAGTTGCTTGCAAGCATCAATGTTTTTGAGAACAGCTTCGTCGAGACCTGAGAGATGCTTGTGACCTTCCTTCAGCATGGATTGTATGCCATAAGGCTGCATTGAGAACCCCATTTTTGTTCTATTTTGCTCGAAACCCTGACTTTAGGAGTGGAGAAATGGGGGAAAAGATTCAACCTTTACGCTTGTTGGCTTGGAAGAAGAGGGGATACCGAAGTATGTAGCAAGTGCTTGAGTGGGTTTTTAGTCCCAGGAAAGCCCTAGAAGCTGGAAGAATGCATTTCACGCGCCCGCGGTTCACGTGAGAGAGAACATTTGCTTTTTTTTTTTTAGGGTTAATACATTCGGAACCTCCAAAACTTTTGATATCAATCGTGAATTAGTGTGATGTTATCAAATATTTTTTATATAAATTAATAAGTTTAGATGTCTTCCTACATATTAATTAATTTTTAAAAATTAGTTTATAAAAATTTTAAAGTTTAATATAACATTTCATACTTAAACTTGGCACATTCTCTTCTTAATTCAGAATCTAAATTTTTTTATTCAATTCGGTACATAAATTTAACAATTTTTCTTAAGTTGATACTAAATTCAGTACTTTTTTCTGATTTGGTACTTAAGCTTATTTGATATTTAAACTTGTTATATTATATACAAATTACCCCAAAACACTAACTGTGTTAAAAATTTCAATAGAAAAAACTTGTGTTAAAAAATTATGCATTGAACTATACTTAATGAATTAATATTGAATAAGGAAACAAGAACTTTAAAAACCAAAATAGGAGGAATTCATTATTTTAAATTAATAAAATGAGATAAATAAATTAAACTAAAACTAATTTAACATTTAATGTCTCTGTTTTCTTTTGGATTCTTTTTTATATTTTATCTCAACTTTTTAAAGTATTTTTAAAGGTTACTTGAAAGAACGTACTCTTTTTATTATTTTAATATCTCATATGGGTTAGTTGATGGGTTATAAAGAATAAAAAAATAGGGATTTTTTTTAAAAATATTTTTAAATTTTTAGAGTTAAGACTCAATTGATGAATTTTGTAAATGTTGATGGTCAAATTTATTGATTTTTTTAGAATTAGAACTAAAATGACAAATATTGTAAATATTGAGGGTTAAATTTGTTGAATTTTTTATATTTAGGATCAAGTTGATAGAATGTGTAAACATTGTAGGGCTAATTTTGTTACCTAGATCAATAAAAAAGCCCACATTAATTTAGAATGATTAAAATATTTAATTTTAAAAAATTTAGTGATTAAATCAAAAAAAATTAATAGTTGGATGACCATTTTTATAGTTTACCTATAAAAAAAATAATTTCCAGCATGGGTTTAACGTACCACGTCATCATTTAACAAATAAATTTTAACGGAGAGATTAATTTACACATTTTAAAATGTATAAGAACTAATTTATCTATTTTTTCAATAGAGAAACTGAAATACAATCTGCTCCTAAATATAGCCGCTTGTCTAATACTTTTACCAAATGTTGAGATATGACACATTTAATGGATAATATAGTGTTGTTATGTATGGTCCAAAACTCCTAGAAAACCTCGATAACAAATGGTAGGGTAAATTTATGGATAATAGTTTTGTTAGAGTAACCGGCTAATTTATGAAAATACTAATTAAAATTAAATAAGGCTAATCATATCAGAATTAATCTTCTCAATTTACATATTAGTCTCTCTAAAATTAAATAAAAACAATCATTTACTAATAATGTCAATGAAGATGGTGGCTTGATTGTGATGCAATCACAAATAAACTGTCCAAGAAGTGGGGTTAGTCAGCTTCTGCAGTCAACAATTTTGGAGACTATGCAATAATTGAACAATCCTTCTCTAACACGAAGCCAAACCAAAGTAGATTACTAGTCCTATGCGACATTCTCCTCAAGCTGTGTGGCCTTAATGTAACAAGTTGTACTTGGAATGATCACTGCAAACGATGGCAGCAATGTTTGAAGGTTGATTCTACGATTCATTGGAAGCTAGAGCCTATTAAAGCATATGTCATTTGGTTTTTTTACATAATTGGGCATAGTGAGGGACTCAACACGACATCCACTCTCAGAGACAGTTCATATGCTGGCTTCATATTCATCTACTAGATTTCAGTTGTTCATATGCATCCACTCTCAGGTCATGTTTTTAAAGATAGGCTGATGTTGTTTCAAGGTCGTCTTATTCCCCCATCCATTTCGCATCTAACATAGTTGAATTTCATTCTTCTCCTGTGGGCGGGCATGCAGGGGTTGCCTGAACTTTCCATCACTTCTCTTCGATTTTTCTTTTCTTGAATAACATGCGCAAAGATGTCGAGCAATTCGTCAATGAATGTCAAGTTTGCTAGCTTCATTTATGCTTCCAAGTGGATTGTTTCATCCCTTGCCAATTCCCAACTTGGTTATCATGGTGTTTGTTGACAGTTTATCAAATATGGGGGTTTCATTGGCTTGCCATCCATTATCACTGGTGAATCTGCTGCTGCAACTTTTGTGATAGAAATTATTCGTTTTCATGGAATTCCAAATGAGATTATGACAGGTTGTGATGCTCTTGAACATCGACTACAAGGAACTACTCACGCCACTAGCACACAAGTCACCAAATCGACGGACAAACTGAAGCCGTCAACAAGTATTTGAAAATGTATAACACATCTTACCGAACTTTCACTCAAATGACTCCCTTCAAGATTCTACATGGCCGTCAACCACCAACAATCACTAATTACATCCGAGATTCGACTGGCAATTCCTTAGCTAACAGTTACATGCTTGGTCGTGATGAGATACTGAAACATAATTTGAGGAATGCTCAGAAGTGAATGAAAACATTGGCTGATCAAAACCAACGAGAAGTTTCTTTTGAGGTAGGGGACCAAGTATATGTTAAAACTCCAACCCTGTCGTCAAAATTTTACAACGCCGTCACAAATTAGGTAAGAGATACTTTGGCCCCTACAAATGACTCACATTTGAATTGGCAATTTCGAACTCTACCAAAATTCATCTTGTTTTTCATGTTTATGTTTACATTGCTTCGCAAATGTATCGGTACCCCATATCAATAAATTACCCATCCATCTCACTTACGCTTTTTATATACTGAAAATGTAAGAAAAATAAAATTAACTTGACCTCCAAGTAATCAAATAAAGTCGGCCAGAATGAGAGAACAAGACAAATCAGGAGGCAAATATAAGACTAAACTTTTCTGCTTAAGCTTTTTTTTTTTTCCTTGTCAACTCTTTCTCATTAAGAAAAACAAAGAAAAATAAAAACAGATGAAAATGACAAAAAGAAAAGAAAAAAACTTATAAAGACTAATGAGCAGTCACATTCTGCCCATAGCGAAATGGTTTTTAACACTGTAAAAGGTGCTTTTACCTATTCCTACATTCTAAGGAATAAGCTATAAGACCACTCCCAATACCTGATACCAATTTATCTAACTTCTTCATAACAAACCCAAAGTACAACCCTGTTCCAAATCTACCAATCCAATTTAGCAAGCACTAGCTGCACACACCGGTTTCACGGGGCCATCTTCGGTTGCAACAACTGATCCATTCTCTTCTATATGTTTAACATCTCCATTCGCCTTCACTACCTCCGCCGTCGATGCAGCCGTTGATTTTTCCGAAGCCTCCTTTGCTATGGCTGCATTTTGTTTGTTATCAGTTACAGCATCATCATTAGGCTCCCCATTCAAAACCTGTTTGGAAAGAATTTGAAGTGGTTAATATATAAACAGCATATGCAAACCATCAATTGGATTCTGTATAGTATAAGCTATGGGGAAACATCTTCAGTAATAGTCGGATGTACCTGTTTCTGTAAAAGCCGATGCTTAGCCTTTTTCTCTTGGATTATCTTTTGACGAGTCTCATAGAATTCAAAATCATCAAGAATGCAGGTCTTACTTGAATGATCCTTAAAGATTTTGAGAATTTGAATCCCTTGCTCAAAATTAACCTACAGCAACCAACAACCAATTTACAAATTACAATGAAGGATAAAAATCACGAAAAGGAGAAACATGACACTCACACATACACATATATATAAAGAGAGAGTACCTCTTGGGTGTCTCTACTATTGGTGACAGGCTTGTTCTCATTGTTCTTAAGCGTTATGTGCCTCAATGAAGCATTTGGAACATCCTTGACGATGTGCCACTTCACAGGGAAGCAACCAGTCCACTTGTCTTGCTGCCAATACTCTACAGTTTTATTAAAATCAACTGGACCCACCATTTCTGCTAATCCAACAAATTGTCCACTGGTATTGACCTGGAAAAGGTGGTACAGACTTAGTAAGAATCAAGCAAATCATATACTCAGCAAATCAAGACAGAAGATTGTGATGTAATCATACTCACCGAAAACAGTAGAAATACAGGACAGCCATCAGGCTTCTCCTTGGCCTCCCGGAATGCAGCATCGAGTTTCTTGTTGCCATTAGATGTACTGGCCCATACGTTGTATTTGATGCTTTTGTGGACATCATCCTCACTATAGGATTTAATGACAAAAAACATAGCATCTGAATAACTCTCGGGAAAATCTTCTCTATTGTACTGCTCTGTATCTGGAACAAGAGAAACAATGTCCTCATCATTGCTCTTGGTCAATGGAAGGTTCTGATCTTTGACAGCTAGAGTTGCATTTCCAGAACCATCCTTATTCTTATACCCTTTTACTCTGGGTCCTTTGTTTAGCTCATTGAAACCATCAATATTCTCTTTTCCATAACCACGGAACCTAGATTTGTTGTTACCAACATTATACCACCCTAGACCTTTCTTCCGGGCATCATATCCATATGATCCAAACCCAGAACCGCCTCTAATGGTATTCCCATAATGACCATAGGTCATATTGTTAGGGTACATGTGGTTCATGTATCCATATGCTTGGCCTACACCTGATGATGGTCTTGCGTTGTGCATATTCTGCATTCAAATCGATAGAACAATTAGGCCAATCAACAATGAAAGAAGCAAGAATTGTGTTACTATCAATATACTTATGCAACGTTGCATCTTTGCTCATGCAAGTAAACTAAACAATTTGAAACATACCATGACATGAGGGAAGGGATGAAGGTTCTGATTCCGCCCAGATGAGAGGTTGTTTGTATATGAAGAGAACCCACCATTTGCAGTTTGTTCAGATTGCCCATTAGGAGACATGGACATATCTAACCAAGGTATTGGCGACTGAATCCCGTCATAGCTAAACCTTGGATCCTGGTAACCTTGAGATAGATTACCAGTTGGCAAGCCTCCTCCTTTATAAAAAGCATTAGGATTTAGAGAGGAACTCTTCAAGGTTGGTTTTAATGACCCTGATCCACTACTTGTTATACCATTTGAATTTCCTTTATTTGTATCAACAGATAAGGAAGATTGATCAGTTGCACCGAAACTCGAAACATCAACTTGAGAAGCATTGGCTTGACTAGTTTGCAGAGGTGGTTGGTAATAAGGGCTTGGATAGTAGTACTCTTGCAAGGCATGTAGCTGACCATCATGTCCCATAGCAGGAAGAGGTGGACTGGGAATAGAATACGGCGCATATGACATGTAACCATAAGTTTGCGGGTACATGTAAGAGCCATTGTCACTGTAAAAATCCTGCCAATAGAAATTAAGTACATCAAACAGTCACATCCATACTCATCCTAACATATAACCATTTTGGGTCCAAAAGCAAATCCATAGAATCTAATAACTTCAATAACCATTTAATCTAACTAATAACAAAGTAAAACTTTTATCAATACAAGAACCAGATATTAGAACTACCTTCTTGACAGGCTCAGGAGCTTTTGTGGTCTTGGATTGAGAATCCAAAGACAAGTTCTCCAGTGAATCTGCAACTTCTGTAATTGTAGGAAGTAAAGGATGAACACAAAAATAGTGAATATAAAAAACTAAACTCTACAAAAGTTCATATATATCCAAAGCATATCAGTCACTTAAAGCAAGCAAAGAAGCCATAACTTCAAACTACCAATATGACATAAACCTCTCAATCAATATTTATCTTTGTAGAGATAGAAACAATCAAAGATCCAAAGGGAAAAAAACACATTCAAAATCATAAGCTTCAAAAACAATCTGTCAGATCTGTAGAAGATGAAAATTCTGAGCTAAACCATTAAAAAAGAAGTAAACCCTACTAAAACATCACAAGACATATTTCAACAGCAAAGATCCAACTATAAAATACACTCAAATTCATGAACTTCGATAACCATCAAAATAAAATCCATAAAAAAACGAAATTTAACATAAATCAATAGGAAAAAAAGATACAAACTTTTGCATAAACTTAAAAAAAAAAAATACCCTTTGAAGATTATTCCAGAAAAAAATATATTGATAAGTAAAAACTTCAAAACAAGAAGCAAATACTTAAGAACAAAAGAGAAAACACTAAAAACCAATCAAAAACACATTAATCTACAAATCTACAAAAAAAACAAAGCATACCCAGAGGAGTAAAGTTAGCAAGGATACGATCAGGAGTGGCCATAACCAAAGATCAAGGATGTAGATTTAGAGAGAGAAAGTAAGAGGCAGAAAGAGAAGGTGAAGAAAAAACCCTAGTGATGGAAAGTTTAAGAAGAGAAAAGAAGGAAGGCGTGGAGAAGGGACAGCCGCCAAAAACCCAAGAAGCCTTAAGAGGGTGGGTTTAAGAATACACACACAATGGAGACTAAAAATCTTTTTTTTTAATTATTTAAATAAAACAACGAAATTATAGGGTTTCTTTAGAGAGAGAGAGATGGACTTGTTTTTGGCCTTTGGGTAAATCACCAAAATGGAAAAACGGTGATTCAAAATAACTCCATGGCTCCACCTCCAAATCTGGATTCCCTTATTCAAGTGGTAAATAAAGAGTATTTTTCATTTTATTGGAGTAGAATTTTGTTTGATTTTGGACTTTTTCTTTTGATCTGTGGAATTTTGGATTTGATCTACTACTTCGTTTAGTTTCATCTTGGGCCAAGGCCTTAATCTTTCTTTCAATTCTTTTTTTCCAGTTGTATTTCTATCGCAATAATTAAGAGGGTGTAAGTTCGTGCATTTTTAAGTGCGTCTTTTTCTTATTTAAATTTTAATATCTAGTTAATTGAATATTAACTCGATTGTTATGAGTACTATTACTAATGCATGAGAACGTGAGTTCAAGTGTATTAAAGAGTATTATTTTTCTATTTATGAATTGACCTATTTATGAGTTAAGAAAGAGTTATAGCTAGTTCTAGGCATTGTGTAAATATATATATATAATCAAAGCCTATAATAGAATTATATCAAAAGAAAACTATATTTTTTATTATTAATTGAGAAAAATATATTGGATAAAGGTGGCCTTAAACCATTGTATTTTTCTTTTTTTTAATTTTCCTTAACACTTTGATCAAAATTGAAAACACAATGTTTTACTCCTTTATTTTATTTTATTAATTTAAGAAATGAAATGTCAAAATAAATAACTAGAACGATATATTCATTTATCAACAAAATAAAATACTATAAACTTCAACATTTATATATTAAAAAATATTGAGAAATTAAAATTTATGAATATAATTTACTGAAAAGCAATTTATTTTTATTTGAGAAAGTAATTTTTTTGGTTCATTTAATGTGACTAAATGATTAGCAATTAAGTACAAATAAAGTTGTTATGTATGTTTATATAATTTCTTTTATAAGAGGTAGGGATAGAGATCATCAAATGATTTAACCCAAAATAAGTGTCAACCAACATGTGATTTAGTCAAGGATTGTATATAATTTTTAAAACTACTAGTTGATACATTAATGTGTATGTTTTAAACTTTAACCCTGTTTTTAAATTGAATAAAGGCATCTACTATTTTTTTTTTTTATAAGAGAAGTTAAATCGAATTGGAAGCTCATTTTTAGTCTAGGTTTAGGGGGAAAATATTATTTATTTGATATGTCCAAATATGTATCAAATATAAGTATTGTGTCACATTATCATTGCAAATAATATAAACATCTTTATCTTTATGCCTTAAATTACACCTTTTTCTTGACCCATGCTTGATTTTTTTTAGATTGGGATTAGTTAAATACAAACTAATTATATTCTCCAAGAGGGATAAAAATTAGGCTAAAACCAAGTTAATCAACATTATTCGATTTAAACTTTCTTTGGATGCAAAATAATCAATGGTAAGATGAAATATTGGGAGAATATTCTTTCTCGCTATATTGATTTTATGTTCAGAAAACCTGTTGAAGCTCATTTTTTGTTGAAGGCATTCATCCAATCCATCTTTATCCAATTTGAAAGTGTTCCTTGCCAAAAGTTAAGGTGTTGATTGTGGTTTAACATGTTACTCCAGATGTGTCTTAATTCAAAAAAATTCCTTAACATATGTAGTGTTGGTTCCATAATAGCATTATAGATTTTACATTGATTGTCATTAACCGATCTTCTTTTCTTCCTAATATTTTTGTTCGTTAACCTATCATTTGAGGTAAAACAAATGTAGGTTTGGATGCAATGAGAGATTTTTAGTTTTCATATCTTATTAACACTATGTGATTGGCAATGTCTTCTTTAAGGAGACTTAAATAAGTTGATTTAGTGGAGAATTTATCATTAGGAGTAAAACTCGAAATTATCTTATCCAGTTGCAAGCAATTGAAACCAATTTGGGTGGTTGAGATTTGCTTAATGATTGTTTTGTGAAAGAAGATTAGGAAGTTTTTTTAAGTCCATATACCATTACAAATTAAATTAAACAGTAATTTGTTATTAGAGAGTGAATCTAAGACAACTAGAAAACGAGTAGCTAAAGGTTATTGTTCATCAATCCATTTTCCCTTTTAAAAGCCAATCTTGCTCCCTTCTCCAATTGTCCTTTTCAATAAAAAAAACTAGAAAACGAATAGCTAAAGGTTATTTTAGAGTATTAGTTTACAATGGAGATATTTTTGTATGTATAAGAGCTGCTACTTGGTGTACTAATGTTTTGCTTGGTTGAGCTATATAAATATTCTCCCCTTAAGATTTGCACTCAAAAAGGCTCCATCTTTTATAGGCAAACTCCAACCTAGTATGGCAAGGAGAGCAAGCTTTATCTCATTTATTTTCCTTAACCCCAATCCATCTCAATCTCTAGGCTTGCAAACTATTCCCTAATTTATATGATTGGGTTCTTCTTTTCTCAATTATGCTTCCCTAAAGGAACTCCCTATTCAATTTACCAATGGAAGCACAAACAAATTTCGAAACTTTTGTCATCTTTATAATGTAAGTAGGAATGGAAACATAAGCAAATTGGATAAGTACTAATCCACCTGCCAAAGAATGGTTATTAATCTTCCAAAACTGTGATATGAGCCTAAACTATTTCCCATAAGTTCTAATAAGTTCACTTTTGAGACCCTCTCATATATAATGGGGAATCTTAAGTATTTGTTAAAGTTATTAGTTTTAGTGATGCTTATACCTCCAGTTAGTTCTCTTGGCACCTTTTCTTGTATATTTTGTGACAAAAAAGATTTTAGATTTGGCAGAGTTGGTTGTTTACCCGAACCATTTGCTGTTGGTCGTTTACCTGGACCATTTGCTAAACATCTCAAAGATTCATTTAACTACTTTTGTAACGCTCTATACCTAGTTCAGTCACCGAATCTAAGCTATAAAATGCTATAACAGTAAATTAAAACATTCGCAACCAATATATTCATTATTATTCAATAATCAATAAGTACAAGTTAATTCCATGTTAAATACACTATGAACAAAATCGAGTCTTATTTAGCCTTACGAAAACCTTTTAAGAAGTTCAAAACTAAATCGGGACCAAATTTAAACATTTACAAAATAATAGGTAAAATACAAAACAAGGGTTACCGACCACTCAAACAGAACCAAAAAGATCAATTCATAACAAATTACAATAATTTCCATGTTATTTAATCATGTTTGGACCTTAATCGGGCTTACAGAACATTTAAAATAAACCAGAATCAATTCTAGGCTAAATTGAAACTTATACAAAAATTTGGGTAAAAAGTGCAAATAGGGGTCACACGGCCTTGTGGCCAGGCCGTGTGACAGACTGTACACATGTAACTCAAGGTCACACGATCGTGTCATCAGGTCATGTAACTCACTGTGCCCGTGTGAAAAATCTTGCACCTAAAATCATACAACCACACGGTCGTGTGAGTGACCGTGTATGGCACACAGCCGTGTGACAGTCTATGTCCCAGGCTGTGTGCACTTGAATTAACCTCAAGTCCAAGATTTTTCATCTAGCATATTTTATGTTTCGAGCCAAAGCATTTCTAATCATTTTTACCTATTCAAAACGCATGAAAATATGACAAAATAAACCAAATCATTCAACCTAAAGGACTAACCAATGTGCCCTTATTGACACCACATATAAATCAAAGTTAATCATCAAACTAATTCATTCAACTTGTCTATTTTAGACTCATGTACAAATAATGTTCACATGCATAACTTGTTACCATATATTCATCAAAAATATCATCCAAACATGACTATTAACAACACATTACCAAAATACCAAATATGCAATGTGTACATTAAATTGCATCCTTTCAACATTTTCAAAATAAGCATCCTATTTACATGCCACAAGTAACCAACTTTTCAATTTCAAAATTCTACCGAATCAAATGATGGTAGATGTGAGCTTTTCGTTGATCTGGTTAACACGTTCCAGACATCTAAAACTTACAGAAAAATAGTAACCCGAGTAAGTATATAAAATATTTAGTAAGCTCATACAAGGAAAACAAATAGCTTACCTTAACCCTTTAATAGTTACATGAATCAATACGAAACAAAATCACCTATCATATATTCAAAACATCAACCATATGAGAATTGGTCCCAACCACAATCATAGTTTCAAATGGTAAAATACCAACTTTAACTCAAAATTTATCATCAATCAATTTTCTAATTTATCAATTTGCAACACTTTTATCATTAAAACTTTCATCATATATCCTTGTCATATTCATTCATATCATGACATAGTTCAACAAATTTCGAGTCAATAAGTAATGAACATACAAATATTTAGAGTTTGTAATTTGCTTACTTCAATGAAACAGTTTCGTATCAAATAACTTTTATTCTTCCGATGGATCTTTGTAAAAATATTTAATACATAAGTCCAGAAACAAATAACGCTCGTAAGAGCTAATCAAATACAAAATAAATATGTCAGGTTACTCGCCTGAGCTAAACCAGTGACAATATAGAAAAATAGCCTAACCAAGGCTATGTATACATGTAAGGTTACTAGTCAAGGCTAAAATTTAAAACAACAATAGATTACCAGTCCAGGCTAAATCCAAGTCACATGTACATCCGAGTCCGCAACACATGCTGGAGCTCGATCCAGAACAGCATTCAGACAGAAATCTCATGTATGAAACTTTTACTCGATCCATCAAAATTATTTCAGAGATTCAATATTTTTCACATAAATCAATTTCATTTTAGTAGTGTTAAATATACATAAATATATATCATTAACATCATTTAATAACGAATTATAACCAAAGATAATAGTATGAACTTACCTGTCAAAGTAATTTAATTATCAGGGACTAATTGGCAAATTTTTTTTCTTCATACGTCCTCCAGTTGATGAGATTCTTGATATAAAGTATATTTTAATTAAACTAAATTAATTTTAAACCACGTAAACAATCAAATTTGTGCATTTAAGCCTTTTTAATCACAGTTTATGAATTTACCTTTAAACTTTTACATTTTATTCAATTTAGCCCCTAAAATCGAAACTATTAAAATTTTACATTTAAGCCCTAATACACATAATCGATTCTAATTCCATCCACAATCAGCCTTCCATTACTTGAAAATTGCAATACTTTCATGCTAAATTTAACAAATTTACATATTAGTCCTTAAATGCAAAACTAACAAAAATTAACTTAACAAAATAGTCCTAGAACATTTTCAAGCTTCAAAGTCTTCCATTAAATATCAAGAACATCCAAAAATCATCAATGGTAATTTTAACAAACTTTAACAGTTTTGAAAACAGAGATACAGGTTAACTGGACCTAGTTGCAACGATCTCAAAAACATAAAAATTACAATAAACGAATTAAAAATTCATACCATGAAAAGTAAAGAAAGATGACATGAAGCTTTTGAATACTCATCCATGGTGGGTCGATTTTCAAAGGAGAAGAAAAAGATGATGAGATGTTATTATGTTATTATTATTCAAATAATTTTAATCCAAAAACACCACTAACCGTCCACCCACCATGAAAATGGCCTAATTTTCTCCTAATTCCTCTTATATTTACTAATTAAACCATTTAATCAATATAATTCAGAGCGATTAATTTTTACATCTTTTACAATTTAGTCTTTTTTTTCTTTAATTAACTATGCAAACGTTAAAATTTCTAGACCAAAATTTAATACACCTATATAACAACTTCATTATGGCCTCAGTTTATGGAAACGAGGTCCCAATACCTCATTTTCCAAAATCACTTGACTTTAGAGACAACCCGTTTGCACTTAACTAATTATCAAATAAAATTCACTTTATCATAATGCATGCCTCATAAAATATTAAATAATAATATTTATATACTCACTTATAGGAATTGTGGTTCTGAGCCCACTATTTTTATACAACTGAAAAATAGATTGTTACAACTTTAATTTGATCACCTTTTACAAGAGAGAAAAGGACATGGTCTTCAACAAAGCATAAAATGATAGATGTTTGGACCTTTGCGAGAGGTCTTTATATTTTCCATTCTTTATGTTCAAATTTGTTGTGGATGATATGAGATAATCTTTCCATTTCAAAGCCAAGTAGATAAGGGGATTGAGGGTCCCCTTGCTTCAATCCTATTGATATGAACTATTTAGTTTTACCTCTATTTCAAATAAGTGGGTAGTATGTTGAAGTGATGTAGGACATAATGAAGGAAATAAAATAGCTAATTGAGCCAACTTATATGAGGTTTCTCTGATGAATTTCCAATTCAATTAATCGTTTGCCTTTTCAAACTCAATTTTTCATTAAAAGACCCATATTTTTCTTCCTCTAAGAATGCAATATTTCTAAAACAATAACCATGTTATCCATGATTTATTTGTCGAAAGCAAAACTGCGTTGCCAGTGGCCAATAAGAATAGAAAGCACCATCATAATCCTGTCAATCAAAATATTTATGATGATTTTATAATTCATATTACAACTACTTGTAGGTCGAATAAGATTCATATTTTCAGCTAATTGCTTTTCAAGATAAGGGTGATAAGAGTTTTGTTGAGTCCCATATGTATAATTCAAGTATAATTAAGGCTTCATGAAAAACCTTACAAATATCTACTGTCATAATATCCCAATTTTTTTAAAAAGGATAAAAGCTTGCAATCTATCAAGTCCAAGGGCTTTATAGAGGGCAATGTTGAACATAGCAATCATGTTTTCTTCAACCATGACTATTTAGTGAATGCTGTCCATTTGAAAGTTGTCAAGGTTAGTAAAATAGACTGTAATGTTGGGTCTTTCAATATTAGACATATTTTGAGTAAATAAGGTCTTATAATGTTCCACCACAAGTTTCTTGAGGCAAAAGGTATATGCTATCCAAATGTTGTTTGATTCTTTTAATGCTCCAATCTTATTTTTTACTTCTTCTAATAAGAGTTGAAGTGTAGGCATATTTCATATTTCTATCTTCTGATTATTTATGTTTCTCCCTTGATTTTGGAACCATAACATCACTTATTGCTTAAAGGTTTATGTGTAACTTTCTTATATTTATTTCTTTCTTAAGCTTTAAAAAGAAAAGGTTGGCTTTGTCGCATAAAACCTTTTGAATACCTTGATTAATTTTGGCAAGTGTTATTCTTTTAGCTCAAAAGGTGATCCAGAAGTAAACTTGTTGAACTTTTATAAGGTAACAACCAATTTTTCTACTTTGATTGGTAAACTAGCATGTCTTCATCACAAAACTTTGCCATTGTTTCCTAAAATCCTTAACGGGAGTTGTAACACCTATTGTTTAACTCGATCATCAGGTCTAAGCTATAAGATGCCATATTGGTTGCTGAAACAACTACCGTCAAATACATTGTAAATAAATCATTCAAACATGTAATCATGTATAAACACATTTACATTATGATACATAAAAAAATCTGAGCCTTGATCGAGCTTGAAAGCTCTTTTGTTGACCTGAACATAAAATAAGACCAAATTGTAAAGTTTTGAAAATTTAGGGTCGACATTGTGACATCACTTCCTTCTCATTGTGACGTCGCCAAACAGTCTATCACATTGTAACCTTAAGCCACCCGACATCACGGCATGACTATCTATCGACTAACATTGCGAAGAGGAATGTAACGCCAAAAAATTTAAATATTGATTGTCAAATTCTATCTTAGTTAAGTCTCTATATCTGTGGTTATGTGCTTAGTTTATGTGTTCGAGATCAGGTGTTCAAGTCGCATTTTTGGAAAGTTTTGTCATTTTATCCTAAATTAACCTCTATCCTTGAACTATTGACTTAAGTTTAATTATGTGCGATTTTGTATCAAGAATAAGCCTGCTGGTTTGATGGTTAAATTTTTGTGTATCTTCTTGTTCCGTATTCGAGTCTCTGTACGCGCAATAGGAAATATTTTTATACTTTTAGGGGATTTTAGTTCCGTTTTTTAAATTAATAGTTTTGTGAACATCCCTCTTTAACTTTCCTTTCCTTTATTTTCTTTTTTTGTTTGCTTGTTCTTTCATATATTTTTTATCTTAATTCTTTTTCCTTTCTTTTTGATTACGTCCGTGAAGTGGCTACTAAGATTGATTGAGGGTCGTACGTTGTTCGCTGTGTAATTTGGAAGGTTATCAAGTAAGTTCTGCTGAAAATTTCTTTTTGCTTCCGCGAATTCTTGTTGTTCTTCTTGTTTTGTCAAAATTATTTTTTCGCTTAAATTACTTGAACTCTTTAGTAAGCATACGTTTGTTTCCTATTTAAGCGAGGATTTTACGAGAACTATTTCACTAACGCACTAGTTTCATTGTTTTCACCGCTACGAGCAAGGTGGGTATAAGAATTCGAGGGAGGATTGTGTCGAAGGCTTCAACATGAAAGTTAGTTTTGTGTGTTATTGTTTATGTGTGTTGATGATAATTGTTAATATGGTTATTGGATATTTCTTTTAGGTTTTAGGGTTTCCTGCGTTGTTCCTACATCAAATCGATACTAGGTACGTATCGAAAACCCAACTTTCTGTGAATTTTGGACGCCGAAAGATATGGTTGTCGATGCCACATGGCCGTGTGGCAGGCCGTGTAACTCACTAATCACAAATTAGAGACACATGGGCTAAGGACACAGGTGTGTGTCTAGACTGTGTGTGGGAATGTTTTGTACAGGGTTCACACATATCAAGGACACGAGTGTATATTCAGGCTGTGTAATCGCTGTTTGTGCATTAGGGCCACACGGGAAAGTGACACGGGCATGTGCTAGGCCGTGTGAAACCATACGGGCCTGTTGACCAGGCTATGTGAAACCACACGGGAGTTGGACCAATATTTAGAATTTTCCCCTCAGGCCCCAATTGTTGTTTGAAACAAATGAAAGCCTTCTATGGGATCTATATGAACTGAATTAAATTGTTATTCCGTAATCTGAGACTGAGTACTAAAAATCTGTATGTGTATTACATGTGAAAATCATTAATGATATTGATTTATTATGTACGAGTGTAAATTATATCTAAATGGTTGTATAGGCCTTTGTATTAATTGTCATTTGAAATTTGCATCTGCATTGGGTGGGAATTAAGTAAAGGTGGAAGTATTCTGTTTTGAGCTAGTGGTTAAACCACTAATATCTGTAATCTGATATGGCAGCTAGTCTGCGATAATTGAAACGTGTCATACCGAAACTATGTGGTGTGTAGGGCTGGATGGGTATTAAATACCTTGTTTGGTGTGTTGGGTTGGCCAGAGATGGTGTGTAGCGGATGGGGGTAGGACACTATCTGTTCTTATTTGTTCTGCATGACACTGTGTCTGTTCTAATATGCTCTGCATGACACTATATCTATTCTGATTTGTTATGTATCTGAAAAAGAGATCTTTGGTTACCAGTTTGATCTATTCTGATCCATTAAGTTAATGGATTGTCCTCTGAGTCTGGTTTTAATCCTGAATGAGGAAACTTACTAGTTACTCGTAAACTTTTTGGACTTATATAATCTTTCATTTAGTGCTACACTAACTCAATTTGTATGTTGATTAAAATGCAGGTAGTTGGAAACACACAAATATACATACTTTTTCATTCCCTTTTTAACTCAATTTCATGCAGTTTCGGTAAAATTCTTGTCGAAAAATATTTAATTATTATAAAATAATTAAATTGTACTTAAATTATTAAGATGTTGAATTTTATTTAATTTTATTATAAATTTTGATTAATTTTGATCATTTTTAACAGATTCGCACAAAAGGTGAAAAATGGCTTGGCAGACCCTACTAGAAGCACAAAACCGATAAGTAATTTTGAAACATAATTTTTCAGCCTAAGACGGTCCAAATTATGTGTATTAATTTATAATATAATTAATTTTAATTTTAATCCAATTTAATTTGGGTTAAATGAATTATTGTTAATTAATTATGAAAAGGGGTCCAGTTGAGCTGAACTGAGAAAACCAATCCAATCCAGCACTGGGCAGCCTAAAATCGTCCCACATGCTGACCCAATCAGCTTGTTTGGCTGATTATTTGGCTTGCGAAACCCCTCCACTATTCATGCCTTTCAAGATTTGCCCGTACGTAAAAATAGCATGTTTGAACATGTGTGGTCGGCCATGAGGGAGTCTTTGGCTGTTGATTTTGGCTATTTTTAGCAGCATTCTCAACCAATAAATACCCCATTGGCTGCTCACTTCAAACACATCTCAAACCCATTCATTTATTCACTTTTCTCTCTTCATTCCCTTCTATTGTTCTTCATTTTCCTACTCTATTCCTTTGCCGAATTCACCTTTTGAAAAAAAGTCATTCAACCACCATTTGGAGCAGCATTAAAGTGTTCATGGAAGCCTCAATTCAACAAGAACAAGCGGATAAGGAGGAGCGGAGCAAACTAGTCAAGCCTCGGAAAAACACCAGATTTGATTCTTGTCTCTATCCTTTTAATTTTATTGTTGTTATTATATACATGTCTATGAATATTTGTGATGTTGATATGTTTAATTTAATTAATATGGCTTAAATTTAATTCATGTTAGGTTGATTTCATTTGGTCCACTTAATTTTTTAAAATTATATTTGTGTTGTTATAAGACCTTGGTAAGATGTTTGATTAAGTAAAACCACGACTAAGTTATTCTTGCATTACAATTGTGAGGTAACTAATGAATTAATTATTTAAACGGATTGAAATTGTAATTAATTGACACGATACTTAATCAGTGTATGTTTAATCATCTAAGGTAGCTAAGGGTTAAATTAGCAACGGTATATAACGATACATTAGCCTTGCATAACTTGCAAGATTATTGTGATTAAACTGTTTCAAGGTAGAAATACAATGTTACCTCACGTAATCTTTTATGTGCTTATGAGATTGAATTAATTGTTTGAATTGACATAGAAATATGTACAAGAGATTATTTTAATTTCATAAGTATGTATGTACATTAACACACTTGCTTATTAAAATTTGTTTAATTAGTTGAATTGACATAAAGATATAGTCAAGAGATAAATGGATTTTGGTAGGTAACTATATTAATAAATTAGCAAATTACTAAGTTGCCGTGAATTTATTCGTAACAATATAAACATGAGTTTAATAATTCTAAGTTAAAAAATGTAATTAATCTAGCACAATTATGTCGTCTTGATTAAAATCATCTTTTAAAATCGTGTATTGGAACTTTTATTTTATTTATATTTATTTTACTTAGTTAAAATCCTAGTTTTTAATCACCTCCTCAAATTAAAATATTTTTCTTCACCAAAGTGTCTTTTAAATTGCATTCATAAATAGTTTTTTTCATAATCCCTGTGGGTACGATAACTCGACATTTACTTGTCACTTTATTACTTGTTGCGATTGTGTACACTTGCACATTTCTATCATTTCAGTAGTCTACAGACTTGATCAGGTCTGTGGTTCGAAAGCTCGGTCATCCTAGTTATTAGCTTTTATAATTATTAGTTTGTTTTCGATATTTTCAAAACATTCGACTTTCTAAAATGATAACTCTTGGATTAAATGTTATGTTTGTTAATTATTAGCTTTTATAATTGGAAAAAAAAATAATTGATGTGGCTTTTCGGACTTGATCTTGTTGTCTAGGCCAGGTATGAAATGTTACAATGAATATTACTCGTTGGGACGTGGATTCTATTTTTGGTAAAAATGAATCGTTTGGTACCTATTTCAAAACTCTCAACTAAACCTATCAAAGTCCATTCCATTTGATCACTCAATAACATGTCAAATTCATTCTTTTCCTACAAACATCCATTACCCCCGATTGACGCTTCTCTAACGATGGGCACAGAAGAGGAAGCACAAGTAGTTGGTGGGGGTATCCAAAAAAATCATAATCGACGAACTAGCAAGGGGAACAGATGGTAAACTTGTTGGTAGAAAACTGGAAGGACTCGAGGCTCTAACAACAGTAGCAACAACCCCAATAGGATCTATTCTCATTTTACTGTGATACTCCTATTGTGCTTTATTTCCCATCTTCCCCACTCACAAAGCCAATATGCATAGCTCCCGTGGTAGTCTTGTGCTTCTTACGCGCCCTATTGACCAATGAATCAATATCCATAACATTGTTGAGCTTGCGATATATGCTATTAGTTCCACTTGAAGTGTCCTTGGAGCCCTGATCAATTCCTGCACCAGCAATAACCCTATGATCAGTAGGAGCAGTTAACAAAATAGTATCTGACCCAACAACCCCCTTGTGCAAACTCAACAATAGCAAACAGACGAAACTTTATCTAGCAGAAGTCATAGAAAAAGTTAAAGGGCTTCGACATATAACCCAACAGTATTTGAGCCAACTGATCGAATGAGTAATGAGGCCAAGTAGCACCCTCAGGCAATGCATCGACTGACTCAACGACCTCTTGGTTGTTACCAAGCCTCTATCCATTAGGGCCAAAACCTTCTAAATGATATTTGAAGACATTCCTTGCTGCAATGAGAGTATCAAGAATCAACGAGCGACTAACGTAAAGCCTTTAAAACTCGGTAATAATTTTATCTTTGGCGAGGTTTCATTGAAACGTACACATATCTTTACTAAGTGCTGATGATTTATGGGGAACCCAAAGTCCTTGCCAAGCAAATTGCGAACTCGGACGTACTTTCCTCAGTTCAAGCTAAGGTTAGAATAGTGGTTTTAGATAATTGTTTGCACCTTCTTGCGATGGGAGAAGTAGTAGAACTCCGACGAACTCTCCAAATCATGGCCCTTCAACTAATACAAATGCTGGAAAACAACGAGCACAGATACCTCACCGAGCTAACAATAGTCAAAGAAATACGCCATAACAAGCCACCAAGAAAAGCCCAAGAGTTGGCCATGAGCAATGTTGTAATCATCCAGAAGGTTACAGAAGAAATAATGCAGTGGTAAACAAAACCCAGCCTCAAGCGCATGCATCAAAAGTAGGAAACTATCTTCGGTGGTTTCATATAGCCGATGTGACCCCTTCGAAAGGGAGAAATCATACGCAAAGTTGGGGAGTTTTATTCCCTGCACCGACATGACTCATTCCAAATCCTCTTGTTTAGTAGTACAGACGTGTGATTTTTTCGTCACCAGAATCGGAGACAGTCGTACCCGTGGCAGACGGACTGGGACAATGCTATTACCAGTTCCTCTCATCTTCACCATATTATCGATGAAAGAAAATAAAAATAGAAATCAAAGAGCAAGTGTTTTTGAGAATTACCTTTATCTCAGATTTTTGAAAAATGCTAAGTGTGAAAATTTAGGGCACCCAATGTCCTATTTTTAAAAAGGGATTTCATTTTTTGCTTATTGACAATTCACATAACCAATGAAGATCGATGACTTAAAGGCGAATAGATAAAAATGCTTCGACACTCAATGGTTAGATACACATGTGGCAAAACAACTGTTGTATATCACAGCTCACAGCATACCTGGCAAGTTTCATTTAACTTTGACAATATGAACCTAAGGGGCGCCACTTTATAACACCTTTCAAGCCCACTAAGGGGGACTAGATTGTTATATATCAGTAACTACGACCTGAGCCCTAGAAAGGATCTGGGTTTCCAACCCATAACCCAGATATATCCTACTCGAAGACTAAGTATAAGGAGAATCACAAGAGGACAGAGAGGCATGTTCATAAAAATAGCTAGAAAGGAGAGCTTGCGGACACGACTCGCTAAAGGGGTCCGTGAGCACAGATCGTAGATCAAGCTCACAAGAATCTAAGAGAGGCCACAACCTCAACTCACACGCACCTAAAGAGTGCGTAGAAAGGACCACATGCCCTGCGTGCCATCCAAACTTATATCTAACAGGTACGGTACTCGCTTAGGATATCAATTCCAAGAATAGAAAGGACCGCGTGCTCCATAGACACGTGTCTACAGACCTGGAGTTCGCAGAAAATGTTTGTACCGGAGGTAATAGAGTAAAGACAAAGTAGTTGGGCCCTGCTATAATTTGTAATAGTACTTGTAACCGCATGTATAAATGTCTCAAGATTTCTATCTCCTAGCTATCATACTAAGGCTCACAGGTAGGGGTGAGCATTCGATCGAATCGAATCGAATGAAAAAATTTTGAGTTAATAGAGTTGACGAATCATATTTTATCATCCTAATTTGATTTGAAATTTTCTCGAATCGAGTCGAGTGAGATGGAATTCGAATCGAACCGAATCGAATATATTTGTTCGAGTTAAATTTTAAAAAATAAATTTGGGTCCTTGTAACCACTGTCACCTATCATAATAAAATTTGTCCACCTTAATCAAATTTTTTTATTAACTTTCATCACCTCATAATTTATTTATTAATCTTTTATATACGGGTTAGCTTATTTGCTTGCTTAGTTGTTTCAATTATCTTCAGATTATTGTCACTATGTATTTTGGAATTAAAAATATATTAAATGTAAAAATGTGTTTTTTTAATAAAAGTTATTTTAAAGATAAAATGTGAAATTGATACCAATATAAAAATTTAACACGAATATTTTATGGCATAATTAATAATTCAATTTTAATATAAATATTCAATATGACTAAACAATTCAATAAAACAAATAATATAAAACGTGAAATTTAATTTAATAATATAAATAGTATATATAAATAAAATTATTACTATTTATGTTTAGTATTTTTTTGGATAATTTTAATTTTTTATTTGAGAGTAAAGGGTGAGAAGTAAAAGTTTAGGGGGAAAATAAAAAGTTTTGGAGAATAAAAGCATGAGGGAAAGTAAATGGGGGAGTAAAATTTTGGAGGGAAAATATTAAAAAATTTTGGGGGGGATGGGTTTGGGGTAGATGGGAGGTGGGATGGGAAAGGAGTAAAAGTTTTAGGGGAAAAGTGGGAGGGAGTGAAAATTTTGGGGAAAAATAAAAAGTTTTGAGGGTTTTTGGAAGTAAAATTTTGAGAAAAAGTAAATGGGAGAGTAAAATTTTGGTGGGAAATGGATTTTGGGTAGACTAGGGGGCTGAGATGGGAGGGGAGTAAAAGTTTTGGGGGAAAGTGGGAAGGAATAAAAGTTTTGAGTGAAAAGGAAAAAAGTTTGGGAGTTTGGAATAAAAATGTAAAATGTAAAATATTATAGTTTGATATTTGAATTATTCGAGTTATTCGAATTCGAAAACTCAACTCGATTCAAACTCAAAATTCAAAAAAAAATTCGAGTTGACTCGAATAACTCGATTAACTCGATTCGTTTAACTCGAAATTCAAGTTTTTTTTCAATTATTTCGAGTCAAATCGAGTTTTTTTCACCCCTACTCGCAGGTGAAGAGTCGCAGCCTCTAACACAGTTAACAAGAGCAAAGCATCCAACTGTCACACTAAGGCTTGAAAGTGAAGAGCCACAACCTTCAACACAGTTAGTGAGAGCAAAGCTCCCAACTGTCACATAAAGAGCCGAAGGTGAAGAGCTGTAACCTTTAACATAATTAGCGAGAGCAAAGCTCCCAGCTGTCACATTAAGGGTCGAAGGTGAAGAGTTGCAACCTTCAACACAATTAGCGAAAGCAAAGCTCCTAGTTGTCACATTAAGGTTCACAGGTGAAGAGCCGTAGCCTCTAACACAGTTAGCAAAAGCAAAGCTCCCAACTATCATATTAAGGATTGAAGGTGAAGAGCCGCAACCTTCAACATAATTAGCGAGAGTAAAGCTCTCAACTGTCACATTAAGGTTTGCAGGTGAAGAGCCGCAGCCTCTAATACAGTTAGCGGAAGTAAAGTTCCCAACTGTCATATTAAGGCCCCGTTCAGCAGTGCTTTTGAGATGGGCTTTTCCTTCAAAAAGCACTTCCACTTAAAAGTATTGCCAAACAGATATCAGTTGAGTAAAAATTTCAACTTAAAAAAAATACTTTTTGTCAGATGAAAAAGTTAAAAATTTTAACTTTTTCTTCAACCAAAAGTGCTTTTGTTGCTATTTTCATTTTTAACCTCAGTTTATCCTTTCCAGAAGACACGCTAGAATACCCATTTTTTCTTCATTTTTTCTTTCAAAGTTCTTTCCTCTGGTTCTTTTCTTTTTTGTTCCTCTTTTAATTCCTCCACCAGTGAGTTTCTTTTCTTCTTCTTCTCTTCAAGTTGTTCATTTTTTCTTCTCTTTTAGTATAGTTGTTTTCTTATTGTTTGATTTTTACAGAAATTTTATAGAAATTGATTGTTTGATTTTACAGAAATTTTACAAAAAAAAAATAACACAAAAAATTTTACATAAATTTTAATACCAAAAATTTTATAAAAATTGATTGTTTGATTTTTTTTTAACGAGATGTGTCTCATTTTACAGAAATTATTTAGAAATATTTAAAACTAATATTATATATTAAAATATTAACAATAAGTTATAATAAATTATTTTTTTATATTCTTGCTAAAATATCATAATATTAACTAATTTGAACATTATTTAAATGCATACTTGTTACTTTATAATATTATGTCTAAAATGGTTATTTTATTTCTCAAAAACACTTTTTGACAACAATACTAAATACTTAAATTTTAAACAGAACTTCCCAAAAGTACTTCTCAAAAGCACTTTTAAAAAACACTTTTCAAAAGTAATACTAAACTAGCCCTAAGGCTCGCAGGTGAAAAGCCGCAGCCTTCAACACAGTTAATAAGAGCAAAGCTCCCAACTATCACATTAAGGCTTGTAGGTGAAGAGTCGCAGCCTCTAACACAGTTAGCGAGAGCAAAGCTCCCAGCTGTCATACTAAGGCTCAAATGTGAAGAGCTGCAACCTTTAACACAATTAGCGAGAGCAAAGCTCCCAGCTATCTTACTAAGGCTCGCAGGTGAATAGTCGCAGCCTCCAACACAATTAGTGAAAGTAAAGCTCCCAGCTGTCATATTAAGACTCGCAGGTGAAGAGTCGCAACCTCCAACATGGTTAATGAGAGCAAAACATAATTAGAGAGAGCAAAGCTCCTAGCTACCACATTAAGGCTCACAGGTAAGAATCGTAGCCTCCAACACAGTTAGCGTGAGTTCAAGCTTTCAGTTGTAATCTCAGGCTCGTAGGTTCAACAACGTAGCCTCCAAAACAGTTAGTGCGAGCTCAAGCCCCCAGCTGTAATCTCAGGCTCGTTGGTTCAACAACGCAGCCTCCAAAATAGTTAGTGTTAGCTCAAGCTTCTAGCTATAATTTTAAGGCTCATCGGTTTAATATCGCGACCTCTAAAATAACTCACGGACCTATTTCCCAACTGATATTCTAAAGGCTCACCGGTTTAATATAGTGACCTTCAAAATAGCTCACGGATTTACATTCTTGGCTCATATTATAAAGGTTAGCTGAGTTAAAATCGTAACCTTCAATTATTTGAGTTAGTATATTTCAGATTGCAACTTCACACAATTCACTGGTTTAATATCATAGTTAATATTACTAAGTCTCGATGATTTATGACCATAGCCTCTGAATGGGTTATTAATTAAAAATCAAAATTGATATCAAATAACTTCTCTTAGTCTATCAGTCTACAATTTTTTTCTTACGGGAAATACAATTCACAATATTCTGATTACACTTCTTGATTCTTGTCCCACATGATCGGACAACAATTTTGTTCAATAAAGTTTCAAGTTAAAACTTATATAGTAAGCCTTAAATTAAACACGCTATAAGTGTAAGCTTGTCGAAGAAGAGTCACTTTATAACTTTCTTCGACAAGATGGTGGGACAAATTGTTATATAATTATAATAAAATAAAAATGACCGACTCGAGATCCGACCCGACATAATAAAAGGAAACCCTAAACCCCAAAATAGAGGGCTTCTTCTTCTATTTCCATTTTCCTCTAAAAACAGAAGGATACCATTCTCTCATTTTGGGGGAACTCCATCTTTACTTCTGTTATTTCTTTGTATCAACAAACCTATTTTGTTTCAAGGTAATTGATTCACCAAACCAAAATTGTATTCTTTTTCTAGTTTATCATATGCTTTATATTTGTTATCTCTCCAATATATATCATAATTTTTAATAATCTAACCCTTTTATAGATTAATATTTATCGTTCATCTATTATTTTGAAACTTAAATGTTATCTAGCACAACACTATTTTAGATAAATACTACCAATGCATGATATTAACGTATAAAATTTATGCATTGACAATGAACTTACTACATTGCATTCGAAACTTTAAAAAACAACTACAAATAATTAAACTTTAACATTATGTAGGGGAAATTTTTTATATGAAAAATATGTTTATTAAAAAAATAAGAGTAGCAAATGAAGTTTTGATTGAAATGACATCATTGATGCTTTAAAGATCATGATGTATTGATGTTTAAGTTCAAGTCTCACATTTATAGATATTTTATAGATTTTATATGACAACATAAAACAATGGAAAGATTTTTATAGTGAAATTTAGTACTCTATATTTTTAAAATAATTTTAATTCAAATAATGTTATGTTAACACATGATTAATTGAAGTTCGGTATAGATAACGTGGGGATGAAATCACTGGCGAATCTAGGGGGGCTGGTAGTGGCCCTGACTCCTCTAAAATATAAAATTGCTATTTAAATCTTTAAATTTTTTTAAAATTTTAAATTAGTAATAGTAAAATTGTACTTCGACTTCCTTAAAATTATAAAATTTTAATTTAATCTCTAAAAATTATAAAAATATAAACTATAAAAAATTAAAATTTTATTCGACTCATTTTAAAAAAAAATTCTCGCTTGACCCTTAAATGGAATGGTGCACATAGTGGGACAAAACACATGCTAGAATGGATGATTTTGTGTGGTGGCACCCATATTTGGATAGCTATTTATATTCACAATAATGATTGCTACTTGTTAACCCTTCTATTACTTCTGTGGCAAGGAGGTGAATTTATATATGATTGCATGCATCATGCATGTGTCGGGACGGCCTCTCCAATCACAATAAATGTGATACATGTATTTTAATTGCAGGATTTAAGATATTTTGGTCAATTGTAACTGGTTATGCTCTTAATCCTTCTCACAATTTATGAATAATCAACTAAAACTGTTTTTCAATAAATATTGATGGATAGTCAGCTGTTTATAGTTCAGCTAAAATTGAAGTAATTGATTAAATTGATTTAATTTAATTAATCGGTCAATATTTGAATTTAGTTTAGTTAGAGATCGATTAATAATTTTTTGAAATTTCAGTTATCGATTAATTATGTTTGAAACTAGGTAATTAATTGAATAAACTAAAATATTTGTTGTTTTCAAGACTTATGTAGTGTTTTTAATGTCTTACTTATTATTTTCACATCTATTTAAAGTTTTTTAAACTATTAAATAAAAGAAAATATATATTAGCAATGTATTTTTTATATATTTTATAATTATTTTAACCAAAAGACAGAAATATATAAATTTCGATTAATTCAGTTAACCGACTGAATTAACTAAAATATTTCGATTAAGTTAATGTATTTGAAAAAATTTCGGTTCAATTAACGGTTAAATTTTTTTACATTTTAAATAATTCAGTTAATAATAATTCAATTCAAAAATTAACGAAACCGACTGTTTGAACACCTGTAAGAGGTAATGTTACCATGCATGAATTGTCGATTATGTTTGATCAATTTCTTTTAGATTTAAGAAAAAAATATTTAAATACTTTTTAAGTTTGATGAAAAATTCAATTACACTCATTTTTAGCTCCTAAGGTTAGAAAACTCATTTTATAAATTTAATATTTTTTATTTAAATTTCTAACAAATATTCAGATTTTGAATAAAAAATTATATTATTTTCATTCTATGAATAGAATAATAAAAACGCAATGTTGTAAAAATTTTAAAGATTTTCGAATTTAAATTCAAATATTTGCAATTATTTTAATAATAATAATAATAATGTTGTTAAGTGATATTGTCAGTTAGTGTGCTATATGTTTTGAATTTTTGTAAGAATTGAAATTAGAGGAATCCGGGAGGGAGAGCGGGAACTGCAAATATTTTGGGTCCATGGAATCACAACAACCAAAATGACGAATCTACCCTTTCCCCTTCACAATATTATTATTGAGAGAACCCTCTAAAAAGAATTTTTAAATTCAGTTTCTATTAACGAAATTTTCCCGTATAAAATTTTAATTTTATGGTATTTTTTATAATATTTGAATTATTAAAAATTTAAATTTTAATATTTTAATATTTGATAAAATAATACTGTTACTATTATATATCTTGCGACCCGATCCGGATGACAACATGACTTGGGAACCCAAATAGCTCGCCTCCTCTCATGTCCACATCTCGTCATCCCTTGTTTGCCTAATGGCTACGGCTTGCCTCATGGTTCGTCTTTTTCGTGTCCACAGCTTACCATTCCCTTATTTGTACTACTTCGCTAAATTACCACTTCCCTTTCAGCTTGCCACCTTCCCTAGCTTGCTAATTCGCTAGGTCGCCATTCTCCAACTCACCTACTTGTGAGAAAGTCTCTTTAGAGATACCTCTATCTAATATGTCCCATCAAAGAATTATATCTTATAAATATGAAAATAACTTATATGAGAGAGGAATAAGGGAAAAAAACTCTTAACAAATACATTAATTTAATTTTTTAATTTTTAATTGATATTAAAAAATAATTTTATTTTAAAATTGAGTTTGAGTTAATCAAATTAATATTCATCTTAAAGAAAAAAATCGATTACATTTATTAGATAAAATTTGTTTTATTTTGATTAAAAAGTCGTATTTTTTGGAGATTTAAAAGGAAAAAGGAAGAAAAAGACAAAGAAGAGTGAATTGTAAGTTTGGACATATCTATATGTATGTAAGCTCTGTCCCCAAAGATATTCAAAAAAGGAAGGGCATAACCGTCAAATGGTACAAGTTTTGGTAGTGGGACCCACAAAATTAGGGATAGCGGTGGTATTTTGGAAGAAGATTTGAATTTCAACGTAAAAAGTGAAATCCCTGGATCCGACAGTCCTTAATATACGGGTCTGACTAAAATGAAATTCAAAATAAGTAAGAAAAATTGAAAAACCCTAAAGAAACAACCTGAAGGTCCCTATTCCCCCAACCAATAACCATCTACCAACTAAAATACGTAAACCCCAAAAACTCCATTAAAAAAACACCCTAAAAAGAAATATAGATTTTTTAAAATTCCTTCGTTTTGTTTTCACTGCTTCCAAGATTAAGAAACTCCTTCAGATATGTATCAAGATTCAAGATTCAACTTAGTTTGAAATTGGAAAAGACAAGTGCTTTTGTCAATTGAAGAAGAAGACTGAAAGGTCGGTTCTTTTTTTTTGTTATTTTTATAGCAAATTTAGTTCATTTTTGTGGTTCTTGATCAAAATCTGAACTACCCTTTTTCATAAATTTGGGTTCTTTTTAGTTCTTTTCTCATTTCAGAATCAGAGCTAAGCATGCTGCACTTTTTTTGTTTGTTTGTTTGGTTTGCATTTTTGTAGATTTTGTTACTTTGGATCTAAGTACTTTTTTTTTCAATAAAATTTTGCTTTCTAAAGGAGGATGCTTTTCCAATCTTTGGTTATTGTTTGTGATTTTGCTCTTTAAATTTCGCATTTTTTTTTTCTAAATCTTCATGTTATGCTGTAATAAAAAAAAAGATTTGAGATATGCTGTTTTTATGATGTAATAATGAAAGAGCTCATGTTAGTTTTCCAGATCAAGAAGGTTTGGTTTTGTTTTGTTTTGGGTTTTTAGGAAAATCATAACTTTAAACTTAGATTTCTTCTTAGTTTAGTATTCAACTAGTTATTAGGTATTCATGCTTGATTTAGTTCTAAGAATTGAGCTTAATTTCTGGTTTATTGTCTCATTCTCAGATTCATTACTATTTTAAGTCAGGATGTTAAGTGTACTCAACTTTCAGGGAACTCCCTATTTTTTTTAAAAATTCTTTTTAGTTAAATGGCTTTTCTTTTTCTTTGTTTTCAGGTAAATGATGGGTAGAAATCTTAGCCCGATTTTGCGGCGAGAGCTGGCAAATCTAGACAAAGATGCCGATAGTCGAAAATCAGCAATGAAAGCACTGAAATCATATGTGAGAGACTTGGATTCAAAGGCAATACCGGTCTTCCTAGCTCAAGTTTCTGAGACCAAAGAAACTGGGTGTGTGTCTGGTGAATACACTATTTCACTCTATGAAGTTCTTGCTCGTGTTCATGGTGTGAAGATTGTTCCACAGATTGATAGTATAATGTCTACTATTATCAAGACATTAGCTTCAAGTGCAGGCTCTTTCCCTCTACAACAGGCATGCTCGAAAGTGGTGCCTGCAATTGCGAGATATGGGATCGATCCAACCACTCCCGAAGATAAGAAGAGGCACATCATTCACTCACTTTGTAAGCCTCTTTCAGAATCTCTTTTGGGTTCCCAAGAAAGCTTGAGTTCGGGAGCTGCCCTTTGCTTGAAGGCGCTTGTAGAATCTGATAACTGGCGGTTTGCTTCGGATGAGATGGTCAACAATGTTTGTCAAAATGTGGCTGGTGCTTTGGAGGAGAAGTCTACTCAGACGAATGCACATATGGGGCTGGTTATGGCTTTAGCAAAGCATAATGCTTTGATAGTTGAAGCGTATGCTAGATTGTTAATAAAATCTGGCTTGAGAATATCCAATGCCGGGCTTGCAGAAGGTAATTCTCAGAAACGGTTTTCAGCAATACAAATGATAAACTTCTTGATGAAGTGGTTGGATCCAAGGAGCGTATTCTCAGAGGTAGAGTTGATTATGGAAGAGATGGAGAAGTGCCAAACCGATCAGATGGCTTATGTTAAAGGGGCTGCTTATGAAGCTTCTCAAACTGCGAAGAAAATAGCACAAGAGAAAGGGTCAAAGTTTGAGAACAGTTGTGGTTCGGTTACTGGATCAAATTTTGGTAGGAGAGACCGCAATCGTAGAAGGAATTTAGGCACAGCCAGTGATGGATCTCCTGCAACTGCATCACCCGAATCACAAACACTTGACTCCTTTATGGAATATGATTCTTTGCTTGAGTCACCAATCTCGATGACTCAAATTTCTCGCAACATGGAATATGATCAAAGGAGTGTGACTCGGAAGCTTTGGAAATATGAAAATGGAGGTGTAGATGTATCGCTTAAGGATGGTTTGTTCTCTGCAGTGGCTCAAGGACGTTCCATATGTGACTCACCTTCTGATCTTCACGAACTTAGCAATAATGGGTCGGAGTTCACGGAGGAGTTTTCAGGATTCTTGTATAGAAGTCCTAGAAATGTGTTGCCAAGAAGTGCCACTCCCAGTCCTCAGGTAAAATGCTTTAGATTTGTCTATTCAGTTTTAGCCCCTTTTATTTGTTTGTTTAAATGCATTTGCGTTGTTACTTTTTGTGTTTCAGAGATCACGTTCACGGATTAACGTAGAAACCCTCTTTACAACTCCAAGGAAGCTCATCCACTCACTTCAAGATCCTAATGAATTGAACTCAGATTACTCCGAGAAACAATTCAGGAGGTTCAGAAGTCCATGCTCAGAGAAATTTGGAGGTAGTCCAACCACAAACCGTAACAGTTTTCGTCGTGGTATGATCAATGAGGTCAAACGCAAAGCACGTTCGTATAGCGATGGTGAAGATCATGGTGTCTCTGAATCTGTATCATCAACTGATGACAGTCCTGCTGAGCTTGATGACCCAGGGTCTACTGATGCAGCCCCTAAGAACAAGAAAGAAACTCTCGAGTACCACAATGAGAAAGTAGGTAAGAACATGGCTCCTAAATTGTTTTTGGGCCTCTTTTTGATTATAATTGCAGTCCTCACTTGTTTATGGTGGACTGAAGGTGAGGATGAAAGCTTCTATGTTGTTCCAACTTAGGTTCACTCAACTCTGTTGTATCAAACTTGTCCTTGTGAATTAGGAACAGTGTTAAGAACAATGTTGGAGAACAGGCTCTTTACAATGTCCTTTTCGGTAACAATATTAGCTGAGCATTTCTGCATCCCTTGAGATGCTCTTCTTTTTGTATGTACTCATTTCACTCTCTTGTCTCTCTACTGTTTATGTGGTTGATCCATATTGTGGGTGTCTTATCACCCTCACAATGATTGACATTTGCTATCACTAATGTCCTTCAACGCATGAAAGTTTTTACATGATGAGAATAAAAGCATGCTTAAGGATGAGGATACAGATTTGGAATTTGAAAATGATGGCAGCCTCTCTTGGGCTTAAGATTACAGGTTTAGGGCTAGAATTATATATGCTTGTAATCTGACTATCTGAGTGCATGTAGACTGCTGTCGGGAATGCACAATAAGCTACACGGTGGGACAACATTTGGTTCCTCTTATTTCTTTATTAGTTTCATCAATTAAATATAGCAACTAGTTTTAAATTAGATTTGATCATGAGTTGGGTGTTGAGTCACTCGTTAAGGCCCAAAGGTCTGTTTGAAAAGTGAGAAAATTTGAATAAAAATAAAAATTTGAAAAATAGACTTAGGTAAAAAAATAAGACTCATTTTTTAAATGAGTCAAATCTCGAGTAAGATTTTTTTTCTTAAATTTGTTTAAGATTTCTTTTCTTGTTGCTGTCATTCTGTAATTTTATTGTTATTATTTTGTTGTTATTGTTTGGGTATTGTAAAATTTTTGTTTTATTGTTAATTTTACTATTATTTTATTGCTAAGTTACAAATATTTTAGTGTTATTTATAAAGATTTTTTTTAATGTATTTTCAATTTGTTAGGAAATGTTTATTTTATTGTTTTTAGTATATTTGATATATTATATTTTTAAATTTGTTTTTATATAAAAAAATAATATAATTGAGTTGAGTTTAGATTTAATATTTTTTATTTGGGTTAGGTTTAAGTAAAATTTTAGTCAATTTTTAAGTTGAGTTAAGTTACATTAACCTAACCTAGCACATGATTTCCAAACTTGTAATTTCATTCCAAATATTGACAACAAGCTTTTAACTTTTTTTGCTTTATTATTGCAACTAAAAGAAATGCTCAATGAAGGAATGAATTGCTATAAATATTCAATTAGATGGTTATGATTTCCAAAACCAATTTTTTCCCTACAGAAATTGAAAGAAAAAAATAAATAATTATTAGAATGTATGAAAATAACAAGTTGAAAAGCGAAAATTCTAGCGTATGCTTTTTTATTTTGGTAAAAGAAAAAATAAATATATTTTTGAGCAAACTATTGTGAAAACTTTATAATATGCATTATATATTAAAATTTGTCACTATATTTTATTTTTATTGATATTTGCCATTATATATTGAAAATATGAGTAAATTTGTCATTCAACTCTTATGTGTTTGAATTTATACTAAGCTTTGAATTTTATTATATTTTACCAGCAACTTTAAATTTTTAATTAAATTTTATCACTCAATATTAATTTTAATGATTTGAAAACATAATTTAATTACAAAAATTCTTTCAAATATTATGTTTTAAAAGTTAACAACAATTTAACATATAAATATTAAAATTTTAATAAATTAAATTAGAAATTATATTTAATGAATAAAAACTTGAAAAAAAATACATATATCAAAAGAAAAAAAATAAGTTTATTTTTAAAAAATCACCATTTTTATTTAAATTTAATATTATATTAATTAACTTATTATTTTTAAATAATTGAATTAAAATATATAAAAATATTTTTATTAAATTTTGTTTTTAAGGATTAATATATGATTTGGCTGGTGAAGCGTATATATTTTCCCACTTTTATATATATATTTTTTTTTTTTGAAGTATCTAAAGTTTTCCTCTTTCAAGGGTTTTAGTCCAAACGTTAAAAAATAGTTTTTGGCCAATTAAGTAATGACAAGTGTTTTTAGTTTTTCAATTCCTAATATAATTTTAATTAAAATTCCTTTTCTTAAGAAAAAATCCCGAGTTTGAACACCAAATTTCAATTATGCAAAATTCAACAATTTCATCCCTTTGTTTAGATTAAAAAGTTTAGAGAAAAAAAAAAACAACAATCCTATTTACCATCATTTCATATTTCAATTATTTTTTAAAAAAATATTGTGAAATTTTTATTGATGTAAAATAGTGTTATTGCTTCAATAGAATTCTAATCATCTTAATTAATACTAAAAATCCTATCACACCACATATGCGTGTAAGAATCGCGGATTTACTGAGGTAATTGATGGAAGTATAACACTCAATTAACAACATTATTAATATATACAACTGAATGTAATAAATTTTACATTTTAAAACAAAAATGTATAAAACACAAATGAAGCTTTGGTTTTGTGGTGAATCTAAAGCTTTAGTAATCTAATTGGTGTGAGTTAAAATTCCACTATATATATTTTAATTAGTTTTTATTTAAATGAAAAGGCTAAAATATCCTCAAATAATACAACTTTTTTTAATTATGTAAGGACATTTTCATAATTTCCTGTCCGATGAAGATAATAAAAGATAATAAATTGTGCATGTTATATATTTTGTGTAGAGAAAAGATTATATGAAATTATGATTCCACGTCATTTTTATCCTTTTTTAATAGGAGAATGACAAATCAGATTTTTTCTCTTGATTTTTAGCATTTTTAGTTGGATTTAAATTTTTTCAGGAGGAAAAATCTTATTTGTAATTCTCTTATTAAAAAGGGATAGGGTTGATGTGAAATCACAGTTTCATACAATCCCTTCTCATTTCGTGTAATAAGTTAAAATTTGAATAAAAAATATTGCTCGAAATAATATCACTCAACACCATATAATAGAAATTTAACATGAATGGAAATGAGTTGTATATTCTTTTTCCTAATGTTAGAAAAATTAAACTTGAGTTTTAATTTTGAATTGCAACCACGAGATATAATTGAGCCCAAAAGGTCAACTTATGAATTAGGGCTCATTTGACCCATATAAATTGGTTTGATTCGTGGAATTCTTGAAGAAGCCCATCTACTTAAAGCCTTAGTGGCTCAGTTAAACACTAGTAAAATTAGAATTACTAGGATAAATAGTGTAAATCCTAAAGGTTTAAAATTGTATAGAGTTTACATCCCTTAAAACTCTTAATTGTAGATAGGCTAAAGTTTTGACCGTCGATGTAACTCAATCCGTACTGTTGGTTCTTGTGGAGCTTAACTATAAATAGAGGCATTTTCTTTCATTTGTAGTTATTTTATTTATAGTTGTGAATATATTTAAGAGCATTTACTCAAACATTTAATGTGTATCACTTTCTTTTGATTTTTCTGTTCTTTGTTGCTCTTTCGGTTTGAGTGTGCTTCTGCTATATTTCGGTGTCTTAGAGAATTTTTGCGAAAAATCTCACTTTTGCGAGAGTTAGGTTGACTTAGGTAGATTCAAAGCAAAAAAATTTGTCTAAGGTCACGCGGTTTGCGAGACTAAAGTTCTAGCCTTGTGACACTAGTACCATCTAAACTTCTTTTTTTTTCATGTTGTACAAAGATGTTAATATGGAAATTATCTTTTTAGAACATCAAATGTCTTCTCAACTACATTTTGAAGCCTTAAATGTCTCAAGTTAAAAAGTTGGTGAGTTGTTTATGGTGCTTGTCTGACATCATTCTCTAAATTGGTATCATACAGCACAATATGGTGCAAGAAAACCTTTTGTATTTTTATAATTAGCATCAATCTTATAATATTTTATTTTACAGTCCAAATAGTCCATAACTTTAATTATAAAAAATTATATAAACTTAATTTGGAAAAAGATTTATTCTAGGCTTTTTATAATACGTAAATTAACTAAAAATAATATAAAATTTATAATATATAACCTTTATAAATAAGTTTTATAAATTGTCCAATAACTTTCATAATATTTCTTATAAATAATATAATTTTTTTCATAATTTTAGAAAGCTATTTTTTATAAATAAGTTATGATAAAAAAAACTATAATATTTTTTTTATGAATAAGTATATTATTTTTATAATATATAGAAAGACACATAAATGATTTATGCCCATACTTATTGGTTATAATTTTTTATAAATAAATATATTATAACACTATTGTAAGTGGCGAGTCCCACCGAATTGAGTGTAATTAAAGAACCCCAATTATACTTTTTAGTTTTTAAGGCGATGTGTGAATGGGAGTAATGGCACATGTAATTACACACAAGTTAATTTAAAAAAAAATATTTTTATATAAATTATAAAATTTATATTATAAGTATGTATACGTATGAGTGCTTGGGATGGTTATGACAATTTTTTTTATATTATATATATTAAAAATCATATTATAAAAATAATTTGTGTATTTTACAAAATTATAACAAAATATATATTATTTAAATACTAAAAAAATTCTAAAATTATGACCAAAAGTTTATTATAAAAAATAATTCATATTTTATAAAATTTTTATAATATAACTATTTATAAAAAAATTATGACAATTATGGACATAATTTATTTATGTGTCTTGCTATATATTATAAAAATAATATACTTATTCATAAAAAATATTATAGTTTTTTTTTATCATAACTTATTTATAAAAAAAATAACTTTCTAAAATTATGACAAAAATTAAATTATTTATAAAAAGTGTTAAGAAAGCTATTGGACAGTTTATAAAACCTTATTTTTAAAGGTTACCTGTAGGTATATTATAAGTTTTATATTATTTTTTAATTAATTTACATATTATAAAAAATATATAAACTAAGTATTTATCCAAGTTATGTTTATATAAGTTTTTATAAACAAAGTTATAGATAATTTTGATTGTGAGCTCAAATATTATAAGATTGATACAAATTATGCAAATACAATTTTTTTTTGGCACCATATCATGCAGTATAATACAATTTGAGAGACACGTATCAGGTACAAGTATTATAGACAACTCGCAAACTTTTTAAATTGAGACATTCAAGGTTTTGAAATGTGGTTGAGAAGATATTTGTTGTTCTAAAAAAAATATTTTAGATATTAATGACATCACCTTAGTATAGCATGAAAAAATAAGGTCGGATCGTACTAGTATATTTATATTTCATAACTTCGATCATAAGTGAAATTGAGATGACCCATACTTCGAAGAGTACACAAAAGAAATAGGTATTGATAACCTTAATGATACAAAATCAAATTCAGATGATAGTGAATTCAATCAAGTAATAATAGATGATGATGAGCATATGTTAAATATTAAAGAGGGGATCACACAATAAATATGCACTAGAACCATTAGATAAAATTGCATATGAGGTTTATTTTTCTTTTTCATTTTTTATTAGTAATCATATTATCAACTACTTATTTAAACTAGTATAATACATATGATGATTTTATTTTAATTTTTCTTACTTGTTTAGAAATTATTTTATCATATTAATAATTTTTTTATAATAATTAATATTTTAAAAAAATATAAATTATGTAACTAGGTAAATTATAATTTGTACTACAAAACATGACATAAGAAATTACTATGTAATTACACTTTGTCTACCAAACACGTTTTGAGAATTACAATTTTTTGTAATTATAAAAGAGTGTAATTACTACCCTAGTAATTACATTTTCATTCAATTACTTTGTGCTATTCAAACAGAGCTTAGAATTGAAAAGTGTAATTGGGGTGGTCCAATTACACTCAATTCAGTAGACTCATTAATTTACACCTAAATCCAATTATTAGGTGGTTTTTCAAATATTACCTAAATTAATTGCTTATTCTTTGTTTGGATAAAAAAGTGATAAAAATAATTTTGGATTTTATTTGACATGGAAGATAAAATTAATTAATTAAATTAATTGAAAAAAAAATTTCTTTACTTTTAGCTTCACATGGAAGATATTCATCATATAATCAAAAGAAATCTGAGTTTCGTAGACAATTATTAAAAATGAGTTATTCGATTTGATTTTAATTTGGAAACATAAAATAAAATTTTAAATTTTAGGAGAAGGAGATTAAATTAATTAATTTCAATATTGTAGTAACAAATCGGATAACACTATGAAGGGATAAAATCTTTTAACAATTTATTTAATTAATTAATTTTGATGTTTGAAATTTAAAATTTTAATTTTGAAAAAAGACAACTTTTGAAAAAGAGGTAAACAAGTACAATATGATAATTTTTCAATGCATTATTTTAGTTTGTATTATTTTTTCACTTTAATTTTTAATTCTTTTTATCCAAATCAAGACCTAAAAAATGGATTTTTTTTTATGACCAAGATGAAAACAATTTAAATGTTGGGTGACATTATTTATACTAATATTTAAGATTTTTACTAAACTGATGTTACCCTTTAATTTGGTCCCAACTCAATGGAGAATTTACCAACCCCCAATCTTTTTACAAAGATATTATTTTGAGGATACTTATCTTTTCATATACAACCTAGAAAATATTTGCACATTATGGATTCGAACCAAGACATTATAATTTTTAAAAACTCAATTTTACCATTTCATCCAAGGCCACATTTAAGTATTATATCTATTTAAAAAAAAATTGTTACATACAAATTTCACCTATATGGTGGGTGTGTTTGTAGTCCAAATCAAGTTGCTAATAGAATGACAAAACCAAAATCCAAACCACTTAATAGATTACAACCTAATCTGCTTTTAATGGAGCAATTTTTTTTATTTTTTTTGAAAAGTGAATGCATGGTGGATTTTAGCTTTGGATTGTGGGTATGGAGCAACTATGATAATGGCCTGCCTCGTTCAGTCTCGTTCCACCGAATAAAATTACTATTTTACCTTTGTATATTTATAACTTTTAAAGAGTAAAATTATAAAAAACGTGTTATAAGAAAATTCGTATGTTTTATTTTGAATATTTTCTTGAAAAATTATGTTTGAATATTTACTTGCCTATAAAAAAATTGAATATATTAAAAATAACTAGCAAAAATTAATTGAAGCAAAGTGGTGTAGAGTAGGGATAGATGCATTTAATATCCATAAAAATAGTAGTAATTTTTAATATTATACATCTATAATAGAGCGAAGTGGATGATAAAGCAAAACATAACAATTGTTGAGCAGTAATGAATTTAATAACATTTACTCGTCCCGTTTTATTGTCATCCCTAATTGCAAGTGTATATTGAACTTTATACTTATTAAAACTTTAACGAGCGTTCGGTAAATTGAACGAATTTACGTTGCCATGAGTTATAATTAGTTATTATAAATGATATTATAAGTGATGAGTTAAAATATAATTATGGAAGATTAGATAGTTTAAATTTTGAAGGACATTGGAGTTGACTCAAACTTGATATCAGGGTTTGAATCGCAAATTCACCTTTGTGGTAACGTAACATTTGCGTATGCAAATTTGAAATTATATTGTATTAAAATTTTGTGAAAGAAAATAATTAAAAATATTTTAAAGGAAAAAAAAAAGTGAAAAGTTAGTAGGCCAAGGCTTTGGGCTCTTTGTAAAAAAAGAGAGAATTGCATTTTCATCCTCTCAAGAATAAAAATTAATGTGATGGATCTTAATATAAAAGTTTTAGTTTTCACCTCAAATTTTTATATTTAACTGAGGTTTACCATAAAGAAAAAAAAACTAAATGCCATCAAATCACAGAAAATCAACTGAAAGAAACAGTACAAAATCTATGATTTCGGCAGTTCTATCATTTACTTAAAAAATAAAAAACGCAACCAAATCAACCCATCACAAATTAATATCAAAATTTCTCACCGATACTAATATTTTTAAGGAAAAACTACATCATTACTCATTAAACTATAAATAAATTTTTCTTTTGGTAATTACAATTTGATCACTGAACTATTTGAAAGATTTCATTTAAGTCAATAAACTATTAAGATCAATATTATATAACTTTATATGTTCGTACTATCTACACCAACCGAAAGTTTTCTTTCTCTTTTTTTTTTTTTATAATTAACTTTTTTTTATGAAACAACTTTGAATATCATGAATCTGCAAACTAAAATTCAAATAATTTTTTTTTTTGAGCTCTAACACTAACCATTAAATCAACTTGAATCTAGAGTATGTTCTAATCTTGTATTGATTGCCTAATCACCACTTAAAGCTTGCTAACCAAGTTTTGTAAAAAAAAAAAAATACTTAATAACCCAATAGCTTAAATAAAAACTAAAGAATAATTCATTGATCAAATTGTTTAATTAACCCTAAACTTCTCACAGATACCAAAATTCTAGCTAATACCAACTGCATCATACTAAAAAGTTATAAAAATGTAAAAACATTCAACAAATATTATAATCTCCTCCAGCCCAAATGTTTTAACAGATACTGGATACTAATAAAAGATCCAATCCCAGTTTATTTTCCCCACCCAAACCACCTTCGTTGCCATTACTCCATCACCCGTCTACATTTCACATTCTTTTTTACACTAAAATGAAACCCATCATCTCCTCACCTTAAATCTATTGTTATTTTTTTTTTTTTTGAAAAACCTCTTCTAAGTCCACAAAATCGAAGCATAACCCTTGATCTTCTCGCCTTTCAACCTCCTCCATGCACCATTGGATCATCGTCGAACTTTGACTATGCCCTCTCCTCGTCCGAGTCCTCATTCTCACCGTCTAAATTTGTGAGACAATACCCCAAACTCCTCCAAACCCGAGATTCCCGAAGATATTATTCTTCTCTTTCCGGTTGATTTTGAAGTGTTGATGGCTATTTAAGGAACCTACACGTTTAAAAACTAATGGACGGGTGTTGAAAGCCTCAAATTGTCGTTCTGTGACCTTGCCTTCATAATGATGATTTTTCTTCTGTCAACAGCCCAACGGTATTTGTCGAAGATGGATTTTTCCTTCCAAACATGAACCACTTCGATTTTCAATTTGAAGTTTATTAGTGTATTGTGGATTGTTGCTGACTATGATATTAGTTTAGATTTCTTTAGATTCTTTTTGTGCAATGAAAATTTTTTCTATTTGTGATTGAAGGAATGTAATAACCTTCTACAACTATCCTAATTCATTAGTCTCAAGTAATGGTTCAAAAGTTGATGATGGAGGACTTTCTCAAGCAAGTCTTAAGAAAAGAAAGAAACCAATCCAGGAACCAAAAATTCCAAAATGACCATTTAAGCTCTCAATCGGGTTTCTTCCTTTGGGCTTCTTAACTCCAACCACATCAATTTAAGCTTGAACCGATGCAGATAAAACAATCCTTCTGGATACAATTATTATGCAAGAACTCCATTTTTCCCATTCAAACTGAAGGAAGCAACAAATAGAGTACTTCAATACATGCTAAAATTATTATATGCTACGTCCAAAAGTTCAAAGGCAAAGCAAGGGGAACAGAGAAAAGATGTTATTACCTCAGGCTTCAGATAAGAGAACCCCAGTGCCTCCTTTTTTTTTTTACCCTTAAGGTCCAAATGATTATGGCACAATGGTTGCTGTTGTTATGCTTGGTGAACAAAGGAAAACAATGTAATGGTTGGTATATCTAGAGTTCCAGCAGCACAACTCAAGTCAACCTGAAAGATGGCATTTTAATCTAAGAAGACAATTTTTTCCCCAATATTCCACTAATTTATACATGATAGCTTATTGAACTTTGGAATTCAATCTGAAAAACCATTTAAACCGGCTTTCAATTATCTCCATGAGCAGGAACTTAGTAATCACAGAACTAACTAGTACCTTGCATAACAGAGTTTAAGCTACGTGAACTTGAACATTAGCATACAACTAAGAAATTACCTGAAAAGCATCAACGGCTTCAATTTGTATGAGAATGCAATATCTTCCTGTCAGTGTTGTTTGCCAGCAACAACAGCTTTCATTCGAGTTGACAAAGTGATGATTATTCTGAATATGCTCCTGCAAAATCTCAAACATCTTCAAATTTTAAAAGATAAAAACTGAATAACAAAAGACCACAGTTTATCATTAATCATTAACAATTCCCAAGTCATTCGTTACTTGGAAAAGCACAGTGCAAACCTTGATAATTGCTTTAGCATGAGCACTGATGATCTCACACGGGTACAAACAGGTCCACATATGCTCCTATGCATTTTGGAGAAGCTTTCCACCAAACAAATTTGTAAAATTAGCCCCGTCACCAATTAACTCTTGTGGAGACTTACATGCTACTAAAATCTTTGCAGCTGACCCAAAAGTTCGTTGACTACAATGGCAGCATCAATGGCGACAAAGTGCTTATCTAAATGATTAATACCCATCTTATTCATACCCAAAGAACAGTACATAAAAAATATAAGTAAATGAGGCATTAGCAGTTTAACTAATGCATATTTTCTATTTTCTAATGGATAAATACTGTTAGAACATATTGAATTACATGTAACATGCCATTCCTTGAAACAGTGGCCACAGATTTATGCATTTCTCACACAAGAAATTTATTACACCCCATAAATTATAGATTGTGAACAAGAACATAACAAGTCTGCAATACAACTCTTTTACTTCCCTATACTAGAAATGTTAACAAAAACCCACTTCATCAAATGCAAGATGCAAATAGGAGTAATATTTTTCATTCTCAATTCCTTCTCCTTAAGAAAAAGAAAAAAACCAGGAAAACAGATGAGAAATGAAAGACAAAAAAGAAAACCTCACGCTATTGAGCAGTCACATTCAGTCTAACCATGCTGCTAATTGCTATTTTGCCTACAATGCTGAAAGGTGTTGCTCATTCCTACCTCCATGGAATAAGCTATAGACCAGTCCCAGCCAATCAGAGGCTCTGATCTGAATCAGCTAACTTGTCAATAACCAACCAAAAGGACAACACTATTTCCAAATCTAAGAAGGCAATTAGCAAGCACTCGCAACACAAACTGAGTTGGGGCCATCTTCAGTTGCGGTAACTGATCCATTCTCTTGTACAGGTTTCACATCGACATTAGCCTTTACTACTTCTGTTGTTGATGCAACAGTTGGTTCTTTTATCAAGGCTGACTCCACAGATTTTTCCAAAGCGTTATTTGCTATTGCCACATTTTCTTTCTTCTCCATTACAGCATCATTAGCCTCTCCACTCAAAACCTATTTAGTCAGAATAAAAGTAGTTAAACAGTTTATGCAAAGCATCCATAAGATTCCATACAAAAAAAAGGGCATGAAAATATCCAGGTACTAGATTTAATTCAGAGTCAGACATACCTTTTCTTGTAACAGGTGATGCTTAGCCTTTTTCTCTTGGATTGTCTTTTGACGAGCTTCATAAAATTCAAAATCATCAAGAATGCATGTCTTACTGGAATGATCTTTAAAAATTTTAAGAATTTGGATCCCCTGCTCAAAATTAACCTACAGCAGTACAAACCATTTTACAAAGAGAAGGGTGAAGATAACAAAAAGCAGAAACAACATACGCATATGAACATAAAGAGAGAGAATACCTCTTGGGTGTCCCTACTATTAGTGACAGGCTTGTTCTCGTTGTTCTCAAGTGTTATGTGCCTCAGCAAAGTGTTTGGCACGTCCTTAATGATGTGCCACTTCACAGGGAAGCAACCAGTCCACTTGTCTTGTTGCCAGTACTCTAGAGTCTTGTTAAAATCAACTTGGTCGACCATCTCTGCTACCCCAACAAATTGACCACTGGTATTAACCTGGGAAAAGGAGTTTAGTAAAAATCAGGCAAATCATATACTTGGGTAACCAGAGGCACTAGACAGCATATAGTAATAGTAACATTTATTATACTCACCGAGAACAATAGAAATACAGGACAGCCATCAGGCTTCTCCTTGGCCTCATGGAATGCTGCATCAAGCTTCTTGTTGCCATTAGATGTACTGGCCCACACATTGTATTTGACACTTTTGTGGACATCATCCTCACTATATGATTTAATAACAAAAAACTTGGCGTTCGAATAACTATCAGGAAAATCCTCTTTGTTGTACTGTCCCAGATCTGGAACAAGAGAAACACTGTTCTCCTTATTGCTCTCAGTCAATGGAAGGTTCTGATCTTTAACAGCTAGTGTTGCAATTCCAAAACCATCCTTGTTCTTACTCCCTTTTACTCTGGGTCCTTTGTTCAGCTCATTTAAACCATCCATATTCTCTTTTCCATAACCAAGACCCCTAGATTTGTTGTTGTTACCAACATTATAGCACCCTTGCCCTTTCTTCCAGGCAGAGCAGCCATATGATCCAAAACCAGAACCAGAACCCCCTCCATTGGTGTTTCCATAATGGCCATAGGTCATGTTGTTAGGGTAAATGTGATTCATGTATCCAAATGCTTGGGCTATACCTGATGATGGTCTTGCATTGTGCAAATGCTGCATTCAGATAATCAGAATAGTTACGCCAGCACACAATGAAAGAAGCAGGACGTGCAGATCTTATATCTATCCATCCGTCTACCTAACATAGTATGTATGTTTATCATTCTACTTATGGCTTATACTATATCTGTTTGTGCATGTGCAAGGGTTAAAATCCAGATATCCATAAAGCAAAGAATTAATCCAAGTAATAAAGCAACTTTAACATACCATGAAATGAGGAAAGGGATGAAGATTCCCATTTCTGCCAGATGAAAGGTTTTTTGCATATGAAGAGAATCCATTATTAGCGGTATGCTTGGATTGCCCACTAGAAGACACTGACATATCTATCCAAGGAATTGTAGGCTGGACCCCTTCGTAGCTAAATCTTGAATTCTGATGACCTTCGGATAGATTACCTGTTGGAAAGCTTTCTCTTTTATAGGAAGCATTCGGATTTAGAGAGGAGACCTTGAAAGTTGATTTTTGTGACCCAGAACCAGTATTACCACTTAAACCCGCCCCACTTTCTACAGTGCTCAAATTTCCTGTATTTGCTTCAGTTGATAAAGAAGCCTGATCATCTGCATTGACAGTTGAAACCTCCACTTGAGAAGCATCTGTTTGACTAGTTTGCTGAGGTGGTTGGTAATAAGTACTTGGATAATAGTATTCTTGCAGTGCATGCAGCTGGCCATCATGTCCCATAAGTGGAAGAGGTGAACTGGGCATGGAATATGCCCCATATGGCATATAACCATAAGCTTGCTGGTACATGTAAGAGCCATTATCACTGTAAAAATCCTGCCAATAACATTAAGATTATCAAATAAACAAGTACTAAAGATGCAACCAAAAGATCCTCAAAGCGAATTAATAGGTTAATAATCAATCACATCTGCATCTTCCAAATAACAGCAAGATCACCAAAATATTTGAAATCCAAAATCCATCAAAATTAAAATGTTAGCAAGACCATTATAGAAACACAATGCCACCTAAATGTTGCAAGCAGGCCATCGTCAATGATAAGTTTTGAAGCAACTTAAAGAAAGCATTATCATTTGTCCTAAAGCAACAGTGATACTACAACAGATATTCATTTATCTCTGAGAAATTTTCATCTCATCAATCAGCACCCCTTTGACATAGAAATTGTGTGTTAATGGTAGCAGAAGGACAATACTACACATCCTTACCCACACAAAGAGGGCCGTTGACAATAACGAAGCCATACAAGTAACCAAGCAGCCAACTTGAAATTCACAGCTCAAATTGCACACAATCTAATAAAACCAATAACCAACTAATCCAACTAATGGAAAGTAAAACATTTACCAAGACAAGAACAAGAAATCAGCATCTCAAAGCACTACCTTCTTAACAGGCTCAGGACCTTTTGTGGTCTTGGCTTGTGAATCCATAGACAAATTCTCCAGTGAATCTGCAACTTCTGAGATTGTAGAAGTAAAGGATAAAAACAAAACTGACAATTTAAAGCTTAAACATTACAATTGTTCAAGTATATCTAAAACATATCACTTAAAGCAACTAACAAACCAACAACTTCAAGCTACCAATATCACATAAGCCACCCAATAAATTTATCCATGTGTACAAACAGTACGCAAGCTAAGATCCAAAGATAAAACACATTCAAATTACTACCCTTTCAAAACCACCATACACAAATTTATAAAATATAGGGGAAAAAAGAATTAGCAATGTGTATTGAAATTAAGCACAACCAAAAATTTTAAAATAAAAAAGTAACTTCTCAGTAAACCCAACTAAAACCCACCTAAAAGTCCCAGAATTTTCAACAACAATGATCCAAAGATAAAATACATTAAAATTCATGAAATTCAAAAACCACCATACCTAAATTCATAAAACAAATTAAAATTTTCATAAGCCAGTAAAAAAAAAAAGAACCTTCCATGATAAAAATTCAAATATCCATTAATTATTATTACAGATAACAGATATTAAAGAGTTAACAGCTCTAAACAACATATAAATCCTAACTAAAAAGAAAACACAAACATTTCTCAACAAATCAACAAAAATAAATCATACCCAGAGGTGTAAAATTAGCAAGGATACTATCGGCGGTGGCCATGTTCAAAGAGCAAGGGGGTAGCAGATTCAGTGAGAGAAAGCAAAGACAGAGAACAAAGGGAGTAGGAGAAGGAAAGAAGGAAAAAACAACCCTAGAAAGGGAAGTATATTTAAACGCGTGGGCCGTGGAAAAAAGGGGTAGCCGCCAAAAACCCAAGGAGCCTTGGGAAGGTGGTGGGGTTTAAGAAAACACAAAGAAGACGCTAAAACCCCCTCCATTATTGACTCTTTTTGTTGTTGTATTATGGTGAAAGATCTGATTGTCGCTTTCTCATTTGGTTTGGGCTTCAGAGTTTGGACACTTCAAACATGGTGTGTACTTTTGATTTTGTCTAATGGATTGACTTCTATATTGTGCTAAGCCCTTCATCAGGAAAAATTCAAGATCTTGTTTTTTTTTTTTGTTAATTTCACTTCGAGATTTTATATTGATCCCATATTTCAAGATCTCTTTTAATTGAATAGCTACCTTAAACTTTATTAACAGTTCTTTTAGAACTAGTTGTGTATGTTATAACTAAACCAATTTTTTTTTTGTAGAAATAAAATTGACTACATTAACTTAGCTCTAATGGGAGTTTATCCTAGTTTTGAAATGCTGAAGATCAGTCAACAATAATGCTCGAACGAATGGAGGTTCTATAAAAGTGCAAACCGTGCTTAAATCTCCAGTAGCCATTTTGCAAAGCAATCTGCAACCTTATTTTGTTACCTTAGAATATATCGAAATCTAACTTACTAACCTTTCACAAGTAAAGAGTGCATGAATCCATTATCCACTGCATAATTATTGCTGATGGTATCAATCAGAATAGCATTGTCACTAAACCTAGTTAAAATTGGATCAACTTGTTTTAGATATACTCATGTCAAATTTGAATTGACAATTAATGTTTAAATTGATGGGGTGAACCGATAGAAATATTTGATTGTTACAATACTGATATTTCGAGGACTAATTTAAAATGATTTGAACTTTAATGACTAAATTAGAATTTGGGCTATAGCTTATAGATGTTTGAAGCAATTAACCCTTTCCTTTTTATTTTCTTGGATTATATAATACACATAATTGTTTGTGTTATATATTTGCATATACTGTAAGCAGTCTTCACATGCAATCTTTATCATGTGCCTTGTCCAGGAATGACAATGAAACCCAACAGTTTGTTTCTCAAGTCCCAAACAAAAACAAAAAATCAGACCCTATAACATCAGGTCAGGACGGTCTATCAGGGTTGTTTGCATAAACATATTATTCTCATGAAGTTTGACCACACATACATGCCTTAACCAAACCTTGCTGGTTTTGTTGGTAAGGTCCCTGGTTCAGGCGGTCTCATCAAGACTGTAGGATAAAGCAAGGTTTAAGCAAGAAATATGCTCTCTACTTTAGGCCCCATCAAAGAGCCTTTTTAAGCTTTTTTTAAAAGAAAAGCAAGGATGGCCTAGCTGCATTGGATCCCTTTAAGCAACTGTACTCACATATGAAGTTATCATATATGAACAGCATTTTGGAAGATCAGTAAAAGCTGGTATGTTTACCACACAAATACAAATACATAAAATTAGAAAAGTGTGGCTCAAATAGGTTTACAAGAGATTTCCTCATGCAAATTGTTTGAAACATTTTCTTATTGCAATATGATTTTATAGTACTAGTATGATGTCAATCAGCTCCTAATCCCTATATAGGAACATTAAGTTCCCTCAAAATTTTAGCAGCATCATCAGGAAAAACAGGGTTTATGTAACATCCAGATCCGAGTTCAAAACCTCCTACACCGGTTAACTGAGGTATTATCTGTAAAAACCAGTGACTATAAGGTAACTCAGAGTCAGTAACCTGTATTGGTGAAGTATGGATCATAAAATTGAATGGGGGGTTATTCAACTGCAAAGCCATCTTTTTAAGAATGAGTTTTAGCAAGCCACCGAGATCAACTGCCTGCATAATGAGAATCGAATGGAAACGAGTGAAAAGTTAGATTGCAAAGCTTTATCCGTTTGTTATTTTGTTATGGATGAACATACTACTTGCGTTTTATAGCATAAAGAAGCAGAAAATTCTTAATTCTTTCAATCACTCTATCTACAACTCAACATAGCCCCGCTTGACAGTATGACATGCGTTTTAGCTGACATGAGTGAAGTCAAAAGAAAACCAATTTTCTTAAGTCAATAGGGTGTTTTTTCTTTTAATTAGAATTTCCATAAAAGCTAAATTCATTTACTCTCATTCAAACTTTGTATTACTTGTTTTATACAATCTCACATAGGACTACAAGTACTATTCAAATATTAGTCATGATAGTTTTGTGCTCACACAACATTGCTGTGTCTCCTTAAAGATTCCCTCTATCCTATGCAGGTTTAAAGGTCAAACTGGCATCATGAAACTAGTAATGCTAACAGAAAAAAGCAAAGCCACTAAACAGATCATCTCGGGTTCACTAAATACTAGGAAATAAATAACAATCATATTATGCTACATATAAATTTCTTTTAACAGTAAGTCAATAAATCATAGAAGCACTCAAAAAGTGTTCAACAATCATTTGACATAATGCTTTCTTTGCTTGTTGTGCTTTTATTTTTATCCTGAATGAGTGACAGTGAGAATCATACAATAAAGTTTCTAGCACTGTTATCTCCACTATAAGAACCAAACACTAATCAAACAAGTGAAAATCATATAACACTAGAGCCATGAACATGAAGGAACAGAAAAGTTACCTTCTTATTGTCCAGTTCATCAAAATGAGAAGAGTGATCTCGGGGAATTATCCATATCTCAAAAGGAAATGAAGAAGCATATGGAGCAATGGAAAAGAAATAGCCGGTTTCATTAATCAAGAGGTCCTTTGATTGGACCTGACAGAGACTACACTTCCCTGTCTGATTAAAATGCTCCTTCATACTGTTGAGTCGACTAGAAACACTAGGAGGAACAATGGGAAGAGATAGCATCTGACTGTGAGAGTGACTCATTGAAGCCCCAGCTGAAGCTCCATGGTTCTTGAACACCTACCAAAGACAAATGAAGTAGCACTAAGAACCTATTAGCTCGCGAAACTAACATGTCATACAGATTAGAAGTAGACCTAACAATATTGAATACGAACAAGGACAAAAATAACTGAAACATGACATGAAACAGAAAAACACCAGTACAGGACACAAATATGCAAATGTATCAAAATTTATATTATACAAATTATTTATATGTCAACATTTATATAATATAAAATATCTTAAACACGATTATGATACACAACCACAATAGAACAGGTTATGCAAAATTGCTAGTTTAATTAAAAAAACATTATTTTAGGCCTTTATTTAAAAGAAACCATGGAAAATAGAAGCAATTAGCTCTCAAAATTTTGAATCACAAGAAACGAATTAGAAGTACAGGATTTTATGAAATGCAAAATACAGCCCTCTAAAATAGATCATTTCATCAAGTTAAAAGCACTTGCAATCATCAAATAGCTGAAAACTATACTCTTTACACAGTTCACAGGTCCATACTCACACAAATATTTCAAGAAAAGACAGAAATTTATATCAAAGAAATGCTTTATTACACATTCACAAAAGAGAAGGCTTTTCTTTTCCACTACCTGAATATATTTGATTGAATCAAACTGCTTAATCTGCTCAATCCTCCTCTTATAAGCAATCAAAACATCACCAATCTCACTCGGATCCAAATCCGACAACTGAACCGAGTGAACTGGAGTTTCAATCACCACATCGTGAAACCCGAATCCCGGTACGACCGAACCCAACCCGCTCAACTGGCTACTCGAATCGTCATTCCGGCCATTTGGGTGATCGAGTTTCCTGCTCAAAGCTGGATACAAGTTCTCAATAACCCGGAGTTTCCAGTTAGGATCGGGCGGGACTCGAAATATCTCGGGTGCACACTGGTGCTCATTGCCGATGCAGAAGGGGCATGATGAAGAATTATTGTTAGGATTTTCCGGCGATTTGGATTTGAAATCGGAAGGACGCTTGGCTCGGGCCGGAGAGAAGATGACCCATCGGTTTGTAACCTGGTCTTTTCGGAGTTCGGGGCTCCGAGTTGGTGTAGTTGCCATGATCTTCAACTTTTTCCTTCTTTGAGTGCTTGGGAATTTACTTCTTTCAGATAAAAAAAGAAAAAAGAAAAAGGAATTTTATCTAAAGGCTGCTGTCTGTTTGGCTCAATAACTAATCTTAGAAAAGTATGTATTAATATTTTTGTCAGAAATTTAAAAATCATATTTTAATATGTTAATTATTTATGGGTAAACTACAAAAATAGTCATTTTTGTTTGTTTTAGGTTACATTTTAGTCACTTATGTTTGAAATGTTACGTTTTAGTTACTTATGTTATTATTTTGTTACGAAGTGATCACTCTTCTGTTAAGTTCCGTTATCTCCCTAACAATAATCCTATGTGGCAGTCCAACTAGATTTTAAGTGCCAACTTGAATTTCCTAATGGGATGAGAATATATTTTTTATTAAATAATTTTAATTAATTAAAAATTTTAAACCCTAAATTTTAGTTAAAAAACCGTTCATCTCCCCTTTTTTTAATTTTCTTTTTCAATTGACTAAAAAAGTTATTATCATCAAAATTTTTTATTCATGTATAAAAACAAAAGAGGATTCAATTCAGGGTTCAAGTATGTCTTCTTCACCGACAAATTTATGTTCTAAAACTTAAAATGAAGTGGTTGTCGACAAATAAGAAGATGGTAATCGTTTTTGTTCTTAATCATTGTATTTTCTAATTTTTCACGTTCTTGAATAATTAGTTTCTCAATCCAATTTTTTCTAATATGAATCGGCTTATTTGTTCACAATCACTTTGTGGGTATCCATTTTTTCTGATCTGAAATTCTTTTAGTTATTAATATTCATATCAAGAATTTTAATTTAGGGTTTTCATTAAACAAAAAAAATCTACTCTTTTGTTTTTTAGTATTGAATAAAAGTGATAGAGGAATGCAAAGAAGACATACCTGAACCTTCCATCGAATTTATCTTTATGAAGCAGTCAATTTGATTTCAACTATTTTGATCTTAATAATAGTTTTTCCAATCAAATGAAAAAAATCATTGAAAAAAAAGAAGAGACTGAAGAAAAATTAAAAAGATGAGATGAACAGATTTTTTAGTTAAGGTTTAGGTTTAAAAATTTTAATTAATTAAATTTATTTAAAAATCTATTTTCATCCCATTTAGAAATCCAAGTTGGCATCCAAAATCTAGTTGGACCGCCACGTAGGATTACCGTTAGAGAGATAACGAAACTTAACGGTAGAGTGATCACTTCGTAACAAAATAATAACATAAGTGACTAACACGTAACATTTCAAACATAAGTGACTAAAATATAACCTGAGTCAAATAAAAGTAATTTTTTTTGTAGATTACTCCTTATTTATTTCATGTTAATTTTAAATTTTTTAAGAAATTTGAATAAAAGGTATTTTAATATGTATTGTTTTAAAATATGGAAAAATTTTATTATTTGCGGATGAATATTTAAAAAAAATAATTATAAAAGAAAAATAATCGTACTAATATATATATATATATATATATATATATGAGATACTATTAAATTTGTAAAAAAAAAGTATATTAATATATATTAAAGCTTGTAAAATTATATTTTGTGGTTTAGTTTTATATAGTTTATAGTAAGTCATGTGAATTAAATAAACAAGATTTTGAGTAGTTTAAAAATAATTTTTGTGACAGAAAAACAATTTGGTGAATAAAAAATATTTTCAATAATGAAAAATTGAAAACATATTTTACTTATTTTCCTATCATAGAAATATGAGGACTAAAATTGAAAAAATTGGATTCTAACGATACTAACATGTTTAATATTTTTGTCAATTGAGTCTTAGTTCTATTGGCATTAGTTTTGTTGTTAGTGTAGGAGAACGTGGGTCGAGTACGCTAAAGTGCATTATCCTCTTATTTAAGGGTTAGGAAGAGACTATGAGTAATTTTATTCACGGTATCAAATTTTTTTGTATTATATAGGTTTTACAAAAAATAATAATTTTGTTTTATATGGATCTTGCTTTTAATGGAGTGATAATTAAGTTTTTTTAACATTTATTTGATACAGATTTGAGGCGTGTTATCTCATTTCCTGCCCTTAGTATTGTATCGAAAAAGTATTTTTTTTATATGAGTTTTAATGAGTGTTAATTCGTTTTAATTATTTTTCAATTTTACCAAATATTTTTTAGTGAAAATAATAAAGAATTTTTTTGATATTTATTTTTTAAAATTATTATAATTTTTCAATTAAACATTTATTTATTTACCTATTAATGAAACCGATGAAATAGTAAGTAGCTGAAGTTTATTTTGAAATTTGATATGGATTTTACAATTTTTTATGCAATTAAATTTATTTTTGAGATTTTAAAAATCTTTAACATAAATGAAATCCATCCATTAAACCCCTCCTACAAACACAACAAAAGGGATATGTGTCTTATTTCTATAAAATTTTTTAAGTATAATAATTTTTATCGTCTTCTAACTTTTAAAAAAATTATTTTAACTTTTTATTTGATCTTTTGCCTATTTTATTCCTTAATATGCGTTATTTATCAAATCACTTCAAAATGGTTAAAAAAGTTAACAAAATAGTTGAAAAAGTTAACGTTTGTTAACTTTGCTGGCATGATAAATTATCACTTCAGCAATTAATAATTTTTTTAAATTTAGAAAAATTCAACAAAGTTTAAAAAATTATAAAAATTATTAATATTTTTTATTTTAAAAAATTAATTAATTGTTAACGTGATATACATGTGGACTGTCACATAGCAAAGTTAGCATACATTAACTTTTCTATCAATTTTGAAGTGATTTAACAAATAATATAAGTTTAAGAGCTAAAAGAGGTGACAATTTAAATGTATGACAAAAATGACATTTTTAATAAAATTAGAGAACCAAATAAATTATTATACCATTTTTTACTACACAAATACTTATAAGATCCATATATTAAAAAAAAGTAAAAGTTCATTAAAAAGACTAATTCTGCACGTTGAATTGGAAAATTCGGCTTATAATGAATAAGGTAATATTCCAATTTCAAGATATTCATTTATTCAAACTAGGTTATGTTCACGTCTTATTTCAATTAATTTTTATATTGTTTCTATTATCATATATAATATATTTTAACGAGAGTAAATTGAGTATTAACTCGATTATTATGGATATTATTATAAATGCATGAGTGTGTTGAAGCATATTATCATCCTATTTATGGGTTGGGAATAGATTATGGATAGTTATAGGGCAAATATAATCAGAACTCATAATGATTTGTTTGTTCAAAATATATATATTCTAATGAGATCAGGTAAATTAAAAATTATATTAATTGTTTTTAATAAAATTAGGGATAAATATCATATTGATACATGAACTTTGATCTAATGTGTAATTTAATATATTAATTTTAATTTAATGCAATTATATATATAAAACTTGAACTGTGTTTTATGTGTATACGTGAAACTTTGATTTTAATTCAATTCTACACATTTAAAGAAATAAATATATAAATTTATTTTCATATTGGATTAATATAATTGTTTGTGTATGCAATTCAATGATATTGTTAATGATGTGTGGAAATTAAATTAAAATTTCATGTGTAAAATCGCACAAAATAAAATTCATGTATGAAATTATACATTTGATCAAATTCATATATAGTTTTTTTTATATATTTATCCTATAAAACTATTAACTATTCCAAGAAAATAACTATCTCACTAGTAATTTTCATGTGATAGTTGTATGCGTAAGATCCTAAAATTTAAATATTTGTCATCGATACCAAACTTTGTGAGAATTAAGTTATAATTGGAATAATGATAAAATATACTATAAATTCATGTATTATTTGTAAATTTAAGATTTAGTCCCTATATTTTTATTTATAAGAATTTAATATCTCTAATTTCAGATTTAAAAAAATTAAGTCTAATTATAAACACTGTTAAAATTATTTTGTTAAATTCGATTGTGTTTTTAGTTACACTGCTACCAAGTTAGTATTTTTTTAATTTCAAAATACATCAACAAATATTTTTAAAAAATTAATATTGTTAACTAGGGATAAGCAAAACTCAATTCGATTCGAAAAATAAAAAAAATTCGAGTTATTCGAATTATTCGAGCCAACTCGAATAAGTAATACAAGCTTCAAGTTTGAATCGAGTTAAATTTTACAATTCGAATAACTCGACTAATTTGAATAACATATTGATGTAAATACCCTTTTGGTCCCTGTCAAGTTTAAAAATAAGCAAATTAGTCTCTTTCTCAACAAAAGTTACAAAAAAAATAAAAAAAATTTAAAATTCAAAATATTTATAAAATTCCAAAAAAATATATTTTTAAAATATAAAAAATTCTAAAAAATATATAAAAAAGTTAAAAAATTAAAAATTTTCTAGAATAATATTTTTTGAGAACTAAATAAGCTAACTAATGATTCAAGTTTATCATACTACTAACATGGAATTAATTATACTGTACTAAATTTTAATTTGACATGTTTAATTATTTAATTTAACTTGAACAATTTTACTCAATTCGACTTAACTCGATTCCAAAAAAATTCAAATCAAGTTAAGATGATAAAATAAGACTCGCTAACTCGATTTTTTTCATTTGATTCGATCAAACGCTCACCCTACTGTTAACAATTGGATCTAAAATTAAAAATTTAAAAAGTAGAAAAAAAAACTAAATTTTAAAAATAAAAATATGTGAATTGAATTCAAAATTTATTATGTCTCATATTAACCTTAAAATAAGCCTCTATTAGGGAAAAAAATGATATTCCATTATATAACGTTTAATATTGTAAAGTCACGTAATTAGTAAGCCTAAAATATTAAATTTCTTTACTAAAAAAAATAAATTCCTTTAGGCCACTGTACAGCCACATTCGTATGCCTCATCGGCATTTGTTATCACATAAAATAAGAGGACATTAATTACCAAAAAGGACATGCAAATTGTTTTCTATTTTAAGATTATTCCATCAACGTAGAAAAACAATAAAGGAAATAGTATTTAAAAAATGTTTTCTCCTCGTAAAAGAAGGGTAATTTATATTTGCAGTCACTAAACTATTAGTAAAATTTTTTTATGGTCATCAACTATAAAAAGTTACAAAATAGTTACTTAACTATTCAAATTTATCTTTTTTGGTCACCCTAAGATATTTGAGTGTTTTCATTTTTTTGTGTTAGCCAACTGGTGATTGAAAAAAGACAAAACTGTTGGTAGGTGACCATTTTGTAACTTTTCATAGTTGGATGATTAAAAAATAAATTTACTTCAGTTGAGTGACCATTTTGTAACATTTTTATAGTTGGATGACTAATAAAAAATTTACTAATAATTTCATGACTACTAATGTAAATTACCCTAAAAAAGCATTTTTTAAAAGACATTTACTCGAAATTCGATCTTTACTATGAAAAACTAGTCAATGCAATTATAAAATATTTACGAAACATTTAATGCCCGTGAAAATTGAATTGATAATAGAATTATTTAGATCAATAATCGAATTGATTAGATTGATTTATGATTTATCTTTTAAATATAATAATATAAAATTTCCTAAAAAATTCTAAAAATTTCATATAAGTCAAGGGAAAGAGTAATAAACATAAATAAATAATAATATACACAAAAACATCCATTTTGTAAATTATAATAATTAACTTAAAGATTTAATTAATTTAAATTTCAAATGATTTTTTAATAAGTCTTTTACTCGGTTGAATTGATTGGTCTAGTTTTGTAATCATGTGAAAATCTCTCATAAATTTCAAAAATAATTTCTTTATGAGTGAGTATTCGATACAATAGCAATGTATTTTTATTATTATTTTACAAGCAATATTAAAAACTTAACATTTGTTTCTATTTTTTTTCATATTAAACTGTACACTTATATATTGCTTGTCAACTTTCCCATCCTATTTGTCGAGTCTAAAAACTCTACTAATAATGTTCCAAATAATTTTTCTTATATGCATATATTTAAATATTTAGTATCAAATAGTTTTTATTTTAAAATATTTAATTTGAATCAAGTTGTGATAAATTTAATATTTTTAAGTAAAATTTTCTATTTGAGTGTTGCAATCAAATAAAACAGATTTGATAAAGCTTTACCTCATTTAAAAATTCTATCTAACTCAATTTTGAATTTACTTAAGAATCTATATGTAACACCTCTAAACCGTATCCGTCACCGTAATAGGGTTACGGAGCATTACCGAAAATCTATAATATAAAAGACATTCATACCAACACATAACCTAATTGACCACATTTCAACCATGCCAACACATAACACTTTGGCCATTTAACCCATGCATCAATTCGACAATAAAAACATCAATCATCAAGACATCAAATGCCAAAAGCACACAAACCATATTACCATATTTACAAGCCAAACATAACAACTAGTTCATCAAACACAAATCTGCCTCTACGTGTCATTATAACCTTGATCAAGATATCAAATCTACCGATATAATTGCTGGATAGTGTGATAAATCTTTGACAAGCTTCCAACCCGACCGAGCTTCCGATAATCTGTAAAGTAAGAGAAATATGGCTACGTAAGCAATGAATGCTTAGTAAGCTCAACGAAATAAAACAATAAATCTTACCGAAGTAAATACAACAATCCAAACAATAATAATCAACCATGAGAATTCCCTGTCATTCACAATTTCAACTGATGAATTCATCTATGTTCAGATCAATATTCAATAAATAACAAATCTCTCGAATTCATTAAACAGATTACCTTAAAGATATTTTCCATTCGAAGAACAACTTATGGATAAGAGTACATCGTCAGATCAACTGAACACACCAGACAGATGCTCATAAGAGCTTATCCAACCGAACACCAGACAGAAGTTCATAAAAGCTGGTCCAATCGAAACACACCAGGCATAGAGTATAATACGAGAGTTCGCAACAAATGTTGAATCTCGATTTACTAGGGTAATATATAGATATCTCCCTCTAATACCATCTCCACTCCAAGCCCCCGTAACACACCAAATCACGATTATACTCTATCCCGCTTTCAATCCAAACTGAGTGTCAAGTTCAATATTATATCTCAAATTACCATTAATTATCAACAATTAAAAATAAATATACAAGTCGTACCATATTAATATACTCAACAATTCATATTGATGTTAAATTATAACCATACGAATTTACTTGGCCAAATCACAGAAATATTAAAATATAAGAGCTATTTGATAATTTTTCATTCTCCTCGATTTTCCACTCAATCTTGATCATGCAAAGGTATAGCCATAACCAAACGTTGAAGCATGTTCATGGTGAATTCGGTGGTGAACAAAACCAAAAATGAAGAAGAAAACCTTATGTTTTCTTATTTTAATATTAAAAAATAATATATAAAACATATAAAATTAAAGAAAATTAAAAATTAAACCTTCCACCATCTTAAGAATGAGTAATTTACCCATTAAGGCCATCCAATTATAATTCTTTAATAAATTAACACTTTTAAGCTAATAGCGATTGACTTTTTCAACTATTACGATTTAGTCCTTTTTGCTTAATTAACTATCGAAACGATAAAATTTCTTAACGAAACTTTAATACAACTTTAATAACACTCCGTAAATATTTATAAAATATTTACTGCTCGATTTATAGAAATGAGATCCTGATACCTCATTTTTTAAAACCACTTAACTTTAGGGTCTTATCATTTGAACTTAATTGATCATTCATATAACATAAATTACCAAATCAAAAACCTTTTTAAAACCATAGTTGACTCGTAAATATTAAATAATAATATTTACAAACTTACTCGTTAGATTTGTGGTCTCGAAACCACTATTTCTGACACTATTGAAAAAAGAGCTGTTACACTATATTTACTTGAGAATCTATGTAATTACGAAATTCAAAAGTTTGAGGAAAAAATATTATTTTATGTTATGAATATTTTAGTAAGTGTATGTCATCAAGATCTAAATATGTTTTGATATACTTTAAATTTTAATAGTCATTAGAAGTAGAGTTCTATTTCATTTATACTTCTTATATCTATAAATATAGACTTGGGAGAAGCATTGTAAAGATTCCTATCGATCAATAAAAATATGCTATCTCCTTTGCTTTCCTATTTTTGTTAGAGTTGTGTGACTCAAATTTCTGTTAAATAAAATAAGAAATTTCTTGCAAGTCAAATTAAACACAATATATTTTCTTTCTAGAAGATTTAACATTTATTAGTATAAATAGACTCTTTTACAACTTTAGAAAACACACTTATTAAAATATTAGAACTCATAACACTTTTAGAGGTGAATTTTGTGTTTACGTGTTTGGTTTTTTTATCTCCATATTTTGTACTGTTCTTTTTTTGCTATTATAGTAAATTATCTTTACTCGTGGTTTTTTATCCTCTTTGGAGGGTTTTTCCACGTTAACTTTGTGTGTTCAATTTCTCAATTTCTTCCTCTATTTTTACTTATTTGTTGCTTAATCGGGTCAATCTCCAATAATTTTATTTGTTCTTTATTTTCAATATTTTTTATTTTATAACACATTACTAACACTATTCTTTTTTATTTTATAATATGGTCACTCCAATCTGTTGCTCAAGTTGTTGTCGATTGCCTTCTAGAGCTATTATAATTTTTGTAACACCCCTAACCCATATCTGTCACTGGAACAGGGTTATGGAACATTACCAGAATTTATAGATTAAGTACAAACATTTTATATTATTTCCCATTCATTTTAGAAATCCATCATAATCAATCATATTATCCTTTATATGAGCCCTCGAGGCCCAAAATACGCAGTAGAAATAAGTCGGGACTAAACCGAGTATTTAGAGAATTTTTCACAAAATGTCAAAATTTTTCCTAGGAGCAGGGGACACAATCCCGTGTGACCAAGTCGTTTGTCCCACATGATCAAGAGACACGCCTGTGGGCGCATTCGAAATACGGCACACGCCCGTGTCCCAGCTCGTGTTTATACCCGTCTAACTCTCTGGCTTAGGTCACACGGCCAAGTCACACACCTGTGTGCTAGGCCGTGTGAACATAATAACTTGTATTAAATAGGTGTAAGAGTCACACGGCCAATCCACACGCCCATGTGCCATGCCGTGTGATCAATTTTAAGCATTCTATTTTGAAAATTTTAAGATGCAGGGGACACAAGGCCAAAACACACGCCCATGTGATAGGCCGTGTGTACACACACATGTCTCTGCCCATGTAGACGAAATAAGACCATTTCTAAGCCAAATTTCTCACCCAATTTTAGCATCAACCTATCACAATAAATTTCACATTTACAAACCATATCAAATCACTCAAAACATGCCAAAAACATGTCTTAAACATGACATATTACCACATTCAACCAATGTGCCTTTAGGCACCTCAAGTAACAATTTATTTTCATGCCTACCTATTACTCATATTTATATTCAATCTCCATTTCACTTTCATTCATTTATCCACACACACACCCAATTTATGATACCACATACATATATATATACATCAAAATGTACCAAACACTAGCCATTCAAATGACTAATCTCAACAAAACATTTACTTGCCAACATTGGCCAATTAACTTATACATGCCATTATAACCAAAATTAATTTTATATTTGTATCGAAATGGGCCGATGGATAGTGTGAAATATCTCCGCCAAGCTTCCAACCCAACGAGCTTTCGAATTACTATAAAACAGGAAAAAATAAAATAGAGTAAGCATTTAGCTTAGTAAATTCGTATAACATGGAATTTAACTTACCAATTCATCACAATTAAGGTAAGCATTCAAGGCATATTCAAACCAAATTGGACAAAAGCCATAACACATATCCTCATCAATCTTGTTAGACATGTATTACATATAAACAGTAAGAAATATGTATGAGCTCAATAATAATCAAATTTCCATATACATAGATTTTCCACATTATGTATCCATATATCATGTATAAACCATATCCATGTATTTCAAGCATTTACTCATAATATTTTACCTTGAATTCATGTTATCTCATATCAGAACTTTGCCTGTTGAACCATTTAAAATATCGATGGATACTCAGGTAGTACACAAGAAGTGTACAAATCTGTAATTCGTTAATTCATATTCAGGAATGTTCGTACGAGCACATAAACGGGAAGCTCTTTCGAGCCATATAACAGGAAGCTCATGTGAGCCATGTAACGAGAAGCTTCGGAAAGCCATTAACGGGAAGCTTACAAAGAGCCTTTAATCAGGAAGCTCATGAAGAGACATATGTCGGGACGCTCATAAGAGCTGCGGTGTGTCCACAACATATGCAGGATCATAACTGATCGGGATGCTCCGAAGAGCTATTAACAGGAAGCTCGCTGAACCATATAACAGGAAACTCATGAGAGCTAATAACGGGACGCTCTTTTGAGCTGTGGTGTGTTCGCAACACATGCAGGACTACAACCAATTCGGGAACCCTGTATCCATCGAATTTAATTTATTCAAACGAGACTTAATACTTGTCGGATATATTTGGATATGTGTTCAATTTTCATACATGTTAATTACAAAATTTAGTTTACATACACAACATTCAATTCAAAAATATAAATATACAATTTAGTTACACGAACTTACCTCGACAAGTATTCGTGTACACAAAATCTACTAATTCGATACTTTTTTTTTCCTCGATCTAACTTCGTATTTAGTCTATCCGGATCTATATGAATGAATTTATCATTAATTTAATACAATAAATTTATCATTAATTTAATATAATTCATACTCAATTCAATTCAATTCACATCTTAGGCAAAATTACCATTTTATCCCTATACTTTTAATTAATTTTAATTTCGTCCCTAGGCTTGGAAAATGAAATTCATGCAATTTAATCCTTATTCCAAGCCTAGCCGATTTTTACATATAACATTAGCAGCACATATATTTTATAAAATTTAGAATTTTTCCATGAATTTTACATCTTTTTAATTTAGTCCCAAAATTACAATTTCATCAAAATTTAGTTTACAAAAGTTGTTTATCTATCAACAACATTTCATTTTCTACCATAAAACTTCATAATTCATGCATATAAAACTTCATAATTCATGCATACTAATCCATGGCAAAACCCTAGTACTTTGATAACTTTACAAATTAACCCCCCAGATAGCTAGATTAAGTTATTACGATCTCGGAAAAATTATTAAAAACGAGACAAGAAGACATACCTAATTAAGCCAAGTAAAATTGTCTTTCTTCAAGCTTCAAACTAGGGCTTCCATATCTTAAGTTTTAGGAAAGATGATAATATGATGATATTTTATTTTATTTTATTATTTTTCATCTTTTCATCTTTTTCTTTCCAATTTCATTACTTTCTTTATTTAATTTTTCATGGATGAATCATCATACTTATCTACTAACTCCTCTTAATAGTCTATTTGCCATATAAGGACATCTAATTTTGAATTTTATAGCTATTTGATCCCTTTAGCTATTAGAATTCAACTTTTTCACTTTATGCAATTTGATCATTTTCATCAAATTAGACATGTAACCGATAGAATTTCTCTACGGAATTTTCATATGATATTTCAATCATAATGCTGAAATAATATTAAAATTATTTTTCTTCCGGACTCAGATTTGTAGTCCCGAAACCATTGTTTCGATTTTACTGAAAATGGGCTGTTACAATTCAATTTTCAATTGAGGCTTGCGCACTATGGGTAATAATTATCCAAAGAAATTGAATTTATATAATCCATACGTGGGTGATGATGATGATGTTAAAGATCTTTAATATATTTTACTGTAATTTATTTTTTATACCATGTTTATTATAACATGTTAAACATTTTCTTTAAATATATTTTTTTCTTTATTTTCCTCTTTTCATGCTTACAATAATTTTTTTAATTAGATTATCTTCACATTCGATAAAAAATAATTATTTTGAGTTTGATTACTATTTCTCTTAATAATATTGTTTTAAAAATTTGAAACAAGTCTTTCTTCAATACTACAATGTGCTTTTATATTACATTTTAATTTTAATTTTATATATGCAAGCAGTAATATATAAATAATTGTATTAATATTTAGGATAAATTATAAAAATAGTCACTTAATTATAAAAAATTATTTTAGGAATTAAAAAGATATATAATTTAAGTACCCAAATTATATAATTCGATCATTTTAGTTATTTAAGATTTTTTTGGGCATATTTTTAAGGCATTATCCCACGTGAATTTAAAAATGAAAGAGTTGTGTTTTTAACATGAGTAATTTTAAAAGAGTGATCAAAATGATTGAATTATATAACCTACATGTCTAAATTATAAAAATTATAAAATACTTGCCTAAAATAAAAATTTTAAATAATTAAAATACTATCAAAATAGTTTACCTTAATAATTATTGAAAATAAGAGAAACTTAAAAAAAAAAAGAAAAAAAAAAGATATTGATAATTTTTAAGAGATATCTATATTTATGTTGATAAACTAGCTAACAACATCAAAGAACACCACTGTCACCACCATTTTCATTTTCACACAAAAATTTTGTTTTTCTTTTTTCCTTTTTGTTTGACCTATTAAAGACTCACCCATTTCTCCACCAAATAAACTTCTTTGTATCATCTTTTACATCCCATTTCAATCAATCTCTCAAAATTTCCCCTTTTTTCTGTCCGTAATCGCCCTGAGTTTTGTATCTTTGTTTTATGTCCCCAAAATCCAAGGAGCAAGGCTGCCTTTTTCCCCCCAAGTATTGATTTTTATTTCTGGGGTTTTCCCCCTTTATTTAAGTTGATCCCCAAAAATTATTTTTCTCAACATTTCGTAAGGATCTGAGCTTGACCCAACAAGTTGTTTTGAGGATATTTGATCTGTGAGTTCTTTTGTTTTGTTTTTGTTTTTGTTGGTACATGTTTTTTTTTCCTAAGTTTGTTTGATGATCAGTTTTACCCTTGATTATTTATATTTGATGAAAATTTGAATGATCTGTTTGAGAATTGTTTGGTTACTTAGAATCTGATCTTAACTGATTGTGAAATGAAAAGTTTTTATGTGAAAATTTCAATTTTTCTGTTTCTTATATCATGTTTTGGGGGTGATGAAATTTGAATATTGCTGATTGAGCTTTGTTGTTTTGTTTGATAGATTTAATGAGCTGAAATATTATTTCTTATATTGTAAATTTTTTATGTTTATTTTGTTTGATACTAAATGACTGATTCCCACGATCTATGAAGTTTGATTTTTTTATTATCAAATATGTGATGTACTTGCATTGATTTTTGTATGGTTGCAGCTACATTTGCTTTGTAATTGGTAAAAATAAAATCTCTTTTGAAGGGTATTTGCTAAATAGTCTATTTGGTATCCGCTTTGAGAGAAATCTAATGGATGATTTATAGCAAGAATTGCATGTTTCCACATTTTGGTAAATTACTCAATGATTGTGTTTTTATTATTTATAATTTGGTATCTGGCAATGTCATGACGGCAAAAGCTTATGTAAATCTTTGGTTTTTTTCATAAGGGTGCGTCAAAAAATTTCATTACTTAGTCATTGATCATTTGATCTTTGCAAATCTGTGGTGCTTTGCTATCTGTGTTTATTAGTTTCTATGTTGGTAAAGTTGGTTACTTTTTTGGTTACAGGAGATCTGGAGTGGTGCTGAGGGAAGTTGGGCAATGTGAATTGCATGGAGTGAGGATGCCAGAATTGCGAAGTGGAGCCCGGAGATCGAAACGCCTTGGTGATCTTGAGCCTCCTTCTCAGCCTGTTGTTCAAGCAGAGAATTGGGTACTGCCTGCTCAAAACAGATCCAGGAGGAGGGTTGGTGGAAGAGGAAGGGGTAATGCTGTAGGTGTAGCCAAAGGACCTTCACCAGCGGTACCCACAAGGCCAAGAGCTGCTGGTAGAGGCCGGGGCATTAGGTTGACAGATTTTGACCCTGAGCTTTGTCAAGTTCTTCCTGAGGCTGCACCTTTGGCTGCGGCTGAACCTGTTTTCAACCAAGCAGAGGTAGTGGCAGATAAAGATATTGCGATGGAGGGTGGAAGTGGTGACAAAATAGTGGGAGTTGAAGAAGAAGCTAGCACAACCCCGGTTCCTGAAATGGTGCTTCATATTACTAACTTAATATTTCCTTTTTGTTGGATATATTTATTTTTAGCTTAAGTCTTCCGTATTAAGTTGCCTCACTCTTGATGAGAAAAGCAGCTGAGTACAATTTTTTTTCCTGTATGCTTTTTTTCAGTTGAGAGCTGACTATGTTGCTAATACAATTTCAGTTATAGTGGTTTCTTTATTTCAGCATTTTAAATTTGCTGAAAACTATTTGGATAATCATTTCTGTTTTGAGTTTATCATTAGTTTCTTACCAACAAAAACATTCCTCGTTAGTTAGTCCTTCTTCTTAAGGAAGATCTTGACTGAATATCACTTTGTTACTCATTGCAGGTACAAGTGGGCAATTCTCCTGCATATAAGGTAGAAAGGAAATTGGGTAAGGGTGGTTTTGGCCAAGTTTATGTCGGCCGAAGGGTAAGTGGCGGTAGTGATAGAATTGGACCAGATGCAGTTGAGGTATGGCTTGGAAACTCATGCCTTGTTTAAGGGTTTTCCAGGTTAATCCACTTGGGATGTAATGTTATGAGATGTTTTCATCACAGGTAGCCTTGAAGTTAGAGCACCGAAACAGTAAAGGTTGCAATTATGGTCCACCTTATGAGTGGCAAGTCTACAAGTATGACATTTTTATCATAAAAATTATTAAACATTACTATCTATTTTGGTGCAGTGAGGAAATTCTAACTGTTTTCCTTTTAATCTAATCGTGAAATGAAAAGTACCCTAAATGGATGCTATGGGATTCCTGGGGTGCACTACAAGGGTCGCCAGGGAGACTTCTACATTCTGGTGATTTTTCATTTTTTTGTTTTTGTTTTTGTTTTTAGCTCTGTAGTGTCTTAACTCACTAATTACTTAATGTATCTTACAAAACTATAATGAATATTTCAGGTAATGGATATGCTTGGTCCTAGTCTCTGGGATGTTTGGAATTCTCTAGGACAATCGTAAGAAATAAAATCTTCTTCTTTTCTCTTTTCTGTACCTACCCATAGATGTCTACTTGAGTACATATGTCTGCTATACTCTTTCAGCTTTGTAACATGTTGTACTGTGACAGGATGTCACCAAATATGGTTGCCTGCATTGCAGTGGAGGCAATATCAATTCTTGAAAAGCTTCATTTAAAGGGGTTGGTCATACATTACCCTTCTGCATTTTATTAAATTCACCTTCCTGTTTTGCATAGTAGCAACTTATTGTTATTGTTTATTGTCTGCTTGAAGAAAGGTTTGTGCATGGCGACGTGAAACCTGAGAATTTTCTATTAGGTCAACCAGGATCAGTCGATGAGAAGAAGCTATATCTTATTGATCTTGGTTTAGGTATATTTGCCTCAGTCCTCTCTTCCCTGCTAATTGTATTTTCTTCCTGAACTGTCAACCATGATCACATTATGGTTAACTACTAGTTTATATTCTCTTCAATGGAAGATTTCTATTTTATTTTCAGTCATGTCTTATTGAAATGTAATAAATGCTATTCAAGATTTGGTACTTATTAATGCCTGCCTCCCATGTTCTTGGATCAGCCTCTAGATGGAAAGATGCACACTCTGATAAACACATTGATTATGATCAGAGGCCTGATGTATTCAGGTGCATATACCTGTTTTTTTTTTTTTTTTTTTTAAATGTCATTAATTATTGCTTAAGCTTGGTATTAATATCTTTGGATATTTCTTCTGTCAGGGGAACAATTAGGTATGCTAGTGTACATGCTCATTTAGGTCGGACTGGAAGTCGTAGGGATGACCTTGAGTCATTGGCATACACATTGATATTTCTCATAAAAGGACGGTTACCATGGCAGGGTTATCAGGTTTCTATTGTTGTTTTGATTGATGGTTTACATAATCTGATTTTATTTCCTGCCTGAGTAATTCTTGTTTACTTTTTGGAACTGCACAGGGGGATGACAAAAGTTTTCTGGTTTGCAAGAAAAAGATGGGTACATCTCCAGAGTTGATGTGCTGCTTTTGTCCTGCCCCGTTTAAGCAGTTTCTTGAAGCTGTTATAAATATGAAGTTTGATGAGGAGCCCAATTATGCCAAGCTCATATCCTTCTTTGAAAGCCTAATTGATCCATGCATACCATTGAGACCAATTAGAATTGATGGAGCTCTTAAGGTGGTTGTTTTTCCCCCTCAATTAAACTGGATTGCATAGGGTATTCGAATGAACAACCTTTCTCTGTTTGCTTTTGTATAAATAGGTTGGGCAAAAGCGTGGAAGATTAGTCATTAATTTGGAAGAAGATGAGCAACCCAAGAAAAAAGTACGACTGGGTAGTCCTGCTACTCAGTGGGTTTCTGTTTACAATGCACGACGTCCCATGAAGCAGCGGTAAAGTTGCATTTTCTTGTTAAATATAATATTCATTTGTACTTCTGCTTTTATCATGTACCACTGTATCATTTTATCTCCACTCCGTCTTTATGGGTTTAATTGAGTGGTATTAATATCAACATTTGCCAGAAGCTATTCAGGCATTGCGTTAATCTCGTTGTTTCTGCATGTTTTCATCTTCACAGTAATATTGTAGCATATTTGGAGAACACTTCCATTATTGATGTCTCATATGTGATGATGAAACATATATGGTGTTCAAAGTTGAAAATGGTCCACTCAAATCAGATTGCCACTCTTTGATGTTGTTTTTATGGTGCATGCTTTTTTGTTAAAATATGAGATATTGAGCCATGAGGTTTACAAAATTCTGCATAGAGTTTGTTCTTTGTCGGGTAGTTCTTAAATGGTGTTCCATGTTTCCGTAACTTTTTATCAATCTTGTAGATATCACTACAACGTAGCAGATTCAAGGTTGCATCAGCATGTAGAGAAGGGTAATGAAGATGGATTGTTTATTAGTTGTGTGGCTTCAGCAGCAAATCTCTGGGCCCTGATCATGGATGCGGGAACAGGTTTCTCTTCCCAGGTTTATGAATTGTCAGCAGTCTTTCTGCACAAGGTTATTATTCTAAAGCACTAGTTCCTGTCAATTTTTCTTTTCGGATTACATACATTTGGACTTACTTTAATATCCCAATTTGATTTCATTAGGATTGGATTATGGAGCAGTGGGAAAGGAACTACTATATTAGTTCAATAGCTGGAGCAACTAACGGGAGTTCCTTGGTTGTTATGTCGAAAGGTTGGTAATTTCCTACCAAATATATTTATGCCACTGAATTTTCTAAGACCATAGTCTTGCACTAACTTCATATTTACAATTTAGCCTGGATGATACACTTCTCATTTATGTGCATATTCCTGGACCTGCTGCGAAGATGCTGCAGCCATTAATAGCTTGATGATTATTAACAGATGAATATGAATAGATTTTCAAATCAGCCTAGAGATTGTATCATTGAGGCTTGTTTGATGTAATTAAACCTTAAGCAAGAAAGTGCGCTTAACGTCTAGCTTTGCCAGCTGCAAGCTGAGATTGGCTAAAGTAATGAGTTTTGAGCATGCCTCAGATTGTTACTAAGCTGCTTTCGAAATTCTGTGATTTGTAGGAACTCCTTACACTCAGCAGTCCTACAAAGTAAGTGAATCTTTTCCCTTCAAATGGATAAACAAGAAGTGGAAAGAGGGGTTTCATGTAACATCAATGACAACTGCTGGGAGTCGCTGGGGTGTAGTGATGTCGAGGAACGCTGGATTCTCTGACCAGGTATTCCTTTCTTTTGCTCTTTATGTACATCTATTTCTCTACTGCCCTCCATTTCCAAAATAGCTGGTTATAACTTCATTGTGTATTTAATTTAATGATTCAAGGTTGTGGAGCTTGATTTTTTGTATCCAAGCGAAGGAATACATCGGCGATGGGAAAGTGGTTACCGGATAACATCTATGGCTGCGACCGTAGATCAAGCTGCCTTCATACTGAGCATTCCAAAACGAAAAACGATGGATGAAACTCAGGAAACTCTTCGCACATCTGCCTTTCCAAGCACCCATGTAAAGGTGGGCATAAGCCGATATTCATCCCCTTGTTATCCTTTTAAAACCTCTGGCAATGCAGTTTTTAACTTGTTCAAGCATTAAAAGCTCCACCTCTTTGAGGAGTTTAGTTTTTGAATATGTGACGATTATTCACTGTTTCTGGTGGTGTTATTGCAGGAAAAATGGGCAAAAAATCTTTACATTGCATCGATTTGTTACGGGCGGACGGTCTGCTAAGTCCGGACTGTAAATTACGAGAGTCCAAAAATGTTAAAAATCTGAAGCTGTTGAGGTACCTTTGGTGTTGAGACAATGGGTGGTGGGGGTTAATTCAGCTATAGAAACCTCTCATATGTAAAAAGGGAGAAAGAAAAGAGAGAACAAATACAATTTGAGAACCTCAGAAAGTAATGGCAGCTGTTTGTTGAATCATACAATGCTTTGAATTTATTATAAATGGCTGCTACTAAATTGCAATTGTTTTTTCCTTAAGCTGGAAATCATTCAGCTTCACTCTACTCATCATCCTCTTCATTCACATTGCTGATCTTATTTATTAATTACGAAAATCATTGTGATTAATCATAAAAATAATGGGAAGTCTGACCACTTCTCCATCCTTCATTACTTCCTTTGATTTCCCCTCTAAACAAAACTGCCCAAGAAATGCATTTTGACATTTCAGAATATGGTTTATAAATCAATGTTTTTTTGTAGTTAGACCTTTGGTATTCAGACTGATTGTGGATTTAATAATAATTAAATAAAAGATTTATATATTGGGTATAGTACCAATAAAGTTTTATTTCCGAAATTATTTATGGAAATGGGCTGTTTCAAAAGATAATAACGGGTATGGATCGAAAATTTAAAAATGCGTTGATGTGGACGTCTTTTCAAGGGATAATGCAGAAAAACGCATTGACGAGGATGAGTTTTTCTCATGTCAGGTAAAAGCGCGCTGACAAGGAAGCGCTTTTCCCCGTGTAATCCCCCAACTGTCACCTCCAACGGTCGTTTAAAAAATTTGATCGTTGGGCACAATGGTTTTGACAAAAAAAATTATAAAATCCCCCACCCATTTTTCACACCAATTTTATAATTTTTTCAAAAGGGTAATCTACAAAAATAGTCACTTTTGTTTGCCTCAGGTTACATTTTAGTCACTTATGTATGAAATGTTACGTGTTAGTCACTTATGTTATTATTTTGTTACGAAGTGATCACTCTACCATTAAGTTTCGTTATCTCTCCAACAGTAATCCTACGTGGTGGTCCAACCAGATTTTAGATGCCAACTTGGATTTCTAAATGGGATGAAAATAGATTTTTAATTAAATTTAATTAATTAAAATTTTTAAACCTAAACTTTAACTAAAAAATCTATTCATTTCATCTTTTTAATTTTTCTTCAGTCTCTTCTTTTTTTTCAATGATTTTTTTTATTTGATTGGAAAAACTATTATTAAGATCAAAATAGTTGAAATCAAATTGACTACTTCATAAAAATGGATTCAATGAAGGGTTCAGGTATGTCTTCTTTGCATTCCTCTATCTTTTTTATTCAATACTGAAAAACAAAAGAGTAGATTTTTTATTGTTTATTGAAAACCCTAAATTAAAATTCTTAATATGAATATTAACAACTAAAAGAATTTCAGATCAGAAAAAATGGATACCCACAAAGGGATTGTGAACAAATAAGCCGATTCATATTAGAAAAATTGGATTGAGAAACTAATTATTCAAGAACGTGAAGAATTGAAAAATACAATGATTAGGAACAAAAACGATTACCATCTTCTTATTTGTCGACAACCACTTCATTTTAAGTTTTAGAACATAAATTTGTCGGTGAAGAAGACATACTTGAACCCTCCATTGAATCCTCTTTTGTTTTTATACATGAATAAAATTTTTTGATGATAATAGCTTTTTTAGTCAATTGAAAAAGAAAACTAAAAAAAGGGGAGATGAACGGTTTTTTAACTAAAATTTAGTGTTTAAAATTTTTAATTAATTAAAATTATTTAATAAAAAATCTATTCTCATCCCATTAGGAAATCCAAGTTGGCACTTAAAATCTAGTTGTACTACCACATAGGATTACCGTTAGGGAGATAACGGAACTTAACGGAAGAGTGATCACTTCATAACAAATGATAACATAAGTGACTAAAACGTAACATTTCAAACATAAGTGACTAAAATGTAACCTGAAACAAACAAAAATGACTATTTTTGTAGTTTACCCTTTTCAAAATTCTCTCTAAATTTCTCAAAAAAGCTCTTAAAGCTCTCTAAATTTTTAATTTTTGTCTGAATTAGCATTTTTTTAATAATTTTTAAGAAATTTTATCGTGTTAGCAATGACCCGATAATTAATTTTGTAATACCCCCTACCCGTATTCGTCGCTGGAATAGGGTACGGAGCATTACCGGAGTTTACCGAATCAATTTCCCGTTATTACGAGTTAAATACTATTCGTTTACCGAAACATGTCATGACGTCCCTTAGCTGGGCCTCCGAAGCCCAAAACATACATCGAGACCAAACCGAGATTAAATCGAAACCATTAGAAATTTTTCGCAAAATCCCAAAGTTTTTTTTATGAACTTAATATAACCCCTTTATAAATATCTAACATTCCCTGCAATTTTAAACCGAGACCAATCCACATCAACCAATCCAATTCAACATATTTTCAAGATAGTTTCATGCATATTTATAAGATAACCTCATCGCATACCAAAACCAGGATTTGTTAGCCATACCAATGGCTTACTTTACATTCATTACACATTAACTTTTACTTTATTAACTTATACATGCCATTGATTTCCAAAATAAAGTTTCTTGATATACCAAAATATTGAAGTTGATAGTGTGATGTGTCTCCGACCAAATCCGACCTCCGAGCTCTTAATACTACAAACAGGGAAAAAGGAAACATGGTAAGCACATTGTGCTTAGTAAGCTCATGTAATAAGAATTATACTTACCTAATATTTTCAATTCAATACAATAAATATTCATACATCCATTCAATTTACCATTTATCTATCATGCACAAACTCAACCAAAACATTAATCAAATAGCATCATATAATTTCAATACAAAGATTAATAATTGATGAGCTCATCAATTCTGTGCTTTCTATTACCCTTATTATTTTCCATATTTATCCCGTTGAATTTCTCGAAATTTCAATAGATTTTCAGAGGTACACTTTTAGTGTACAAATCCGAGTCCGTCAATTCATATTCATGTGCGCACATTTCTATTTCAGAGAGCACACTCCCGCGAACCTCATTCTTACAGCAAGATTATCAGTCCAGGCTAAATCCCCTATAATATAAACTCATAGAGTATTGTCGGGATTACCAGTCCATGCTAAATCCCCTGCAATGACAATTACTCTAATGAACTTGGATCTGAATTACTAGTCTAGGCTAAATTCAGACCCTAATTCGGATAACCCGTCCGGGCTAAATCCATTTTACACATATTCTTCGGGAGAGCTATATCAGGATAGGATCACCTGTCTAGGCTAGATCCTTTTTACCGTCAATTTCTTTTCAGAGATCCATCGAATTTTCCTTTCATTCAACGGGATTTCTTCCCCTTTTTATCAAATATATTAATGTTTCATCAATTTTCATACAATGAACATTCAAATCATATTCACATCAATAACATACATTTCAAGCATTTAAGAATATAATTCAAGTTATACGAACTTACCTCGATACTTGTTCATATACAAAAATCTACTAATCCCGAATTTTTTTCCTTTCCTCGATCGAGCTTCGTATTTGAATTTTCTGGATCTAAATAAATAAATTTAATCATCAATTTAATACATTTCATGTTCATATGTAACATTCTCTATAATTCCACTATTATTTATAGTTCATTCAAAGCTGTCTACTTGAGTCGTAGTCACTAAATTATTTATATTTTAAGCTACAGAACTCCAAATTAAGATCCACAAATTTTTCCTGAAACTAGACTCACGTATCTTCTTACCATAAAATTTTCAGATTTTTGGTTTAACCAATAAGTACAATTTATTCTTTAAAGTCATCCTTGTTCTGCTGTCTGACAGTTCCGACCCTTCCTCACTAAAAATTAATTATCTCCTCGTACAAGATTTGAATGATGTTTCCGTTTGTTTCTCTTGAAAATAGACTCATTAAGGATTCTAAATATATAAATTTAAGCCCCTAATTATTTTTTAAATTTTTTATGATTTTCCAAAATTAGAACAGGGGAACTCAAATTCATTCTGACCTTATCTCACAAAATTTATTATATCTCATGATTTACAATTCCATTGCTTACGCAGTTTCTTCTATGAGAAACTAGACTCAATAAGCTTTAATTCAATATTTTGTTCATCTTCTAATTCGATTTCCAAAATTTATGGTGATTTTTCAAATTTAACCTACTGCTGCTGCCCAAAATTGTTTTAGTGCAAGATGTTTATTATCATTTTCCCTAATCTTTTAATAAATGATAATTTCGTCCGTACTCAATTAGCCTCTCAATTGAGCTGATTTTTTTCAATCAACACTTTATTCTATCACTTTAAACTACTTTATAACTTTTGGGAATTAGAATTTCAGCACTAGACTTTAATTCCAAACATTTTCACAATTAGGTCCTAAAAATCAATTTCTATTGAAATTGCCTAATAAAATCATCTCATAAACAAATTAAAGCTTCAATTTCATGCTAATTCATCGTAAAATTACAGCACTCAACCATGGTGACTTTCAATTTCATCCATGAAATCAAAAACTAATGAATTTAATAGTAGGACCTAGTTGTAAAAGTTTTAAAAACACAAAAATTATAAGAAAAAGGTAAGAATTAACTCACTTGGTGAAAAAATTATGAAATACCAGCTTGAATAAACCCTTAGGACATTTTTGACTGATGATAATGAAGAAATATGAAGAGAATTCTAGGTATTCCAATTTGGTCCCATTTTTATTTTAGTAAATTTTGTTATTTTCCCATTTTCCCCTTATTTCACCAATTCTCCTGATTTTTCCTAGCTTATGCGGCCCAAAATATCTCCTTTTGGGCTTATTTGCAATTTATGTCCCTCTTAATTTAACAATTGAGCTATTTAATCCTTTTAGTAATTTTTACACCCTTTTTAATTTAGTCCTTTTAATTTAGTCCTTTTTACTTAATTAACTACCCAAACGTAAAAATTTTCTAACGAAATTTTAATACCATATTACTTACATTTCATAAATATTTATAAAAATATTTTTGACTTAGTTTTATTATATCGAGGTCTCGATACCTTATTTTTACTCAATTTCTTCAATAATTTCTTTTTCTAACTAACCACTAAATCGGTAAAAATTTTCTATCGATATTTTCATATGATTTTCCTATCATATCAATATTCATGCAAAAATATTAAAATAGATATATCCTTAAATCAGACTTGTGGTTACGAAACCACTGTTCCGATAACCTTGAATTTAGGCCATTACAAATTCGTCTTGATGATAAACATGTCTCCATTGACTAAATGAAAATGGTAAGGGTTACTTTTATTTTTTTAATATTATTTAATAATATTATTTTATTTTTATAATTCAATTAATATTTGTTATATATATTTTATAATAGTCGGTAGATAGAGTGTTACAATATTTTATTCATAATCTACTTGGTCTTCCATCACCGTTGATTGAAAATTACTTGAGGGAAGCAGGTTTTGGCACATGGCCAATATAGGCCGAGGCTGAAAGTTGGACTCGAAACTCATTAGCGGGTTTGTGGAGAGGTGGAGACCTAAGACGCACATATTCCATCTTCTATGTGATGAGTGTACCATCACTTTAGAGGATGTGCAATTACAGTTGGGGTTACCAGTGGATAGGTCTGTACTCATTGGGTGAGCTCAATCTGTTGATTGGGGAGCCATATTTTACAATCTTTTAGGTGCGATTCCAAATATTATTTACGGAGGCCGGATCGATATGGGCTGGTTATGAGAGACATTCCCCGTGCCAAAGGATGACTCGACTGAAGTACAAAGAGTACGATATGCTCCGGTGTACACCCTTCAGATACTCGGAGGTTATCTGATGCCGAACAAGGCACGAAACCTTGTACATCTGAGGTGGCTGCTAAAATTCATCGATTTTAGAACAACTGACGAACTCAGTTGGGGGTCTACCGTGTTGGCGACATTGTACCGGGAGATGTGTCGAGCGATGTAACCAAATAAAATCAAAATCAGATGTTGCCTCTCACTGCTACAATCATGGGCTCGATTTCTCTTTTCATTTTTACATCCTCAAGTGGATCATCTGTATACATTCCCACTCTTAACAAGGTAAAAATTATATTAGATTTTATAATTATTAAATAGATTTAAAATAAAATATTATGCTAAAATTTTATTTAAATAGGTGGAGTCATTCACCAAGTTACGGGAGAATACCTACCGCTCTTGAAAATATATAGTTTTTATTAGACCAACGGTTGGAAGTGCATGTAAGTATTTATTTCATTTTGAACTATATATACATAGCATAGTCGATTTCGTATTTAGTATTATGTATATAACTAATATTTTTATCACGTTCATATAGTTTTAATGGATATCATATGAGGATTCGGCAATTCGGGCAGTAATTCCGGATGAATTCCTACAGAAACTGAACATCTGGCACGTTAGGGTTCCATTGGTCAGCTCGCTACCATTGAGATGCACCAGACGGATAGAGTGTTGCAGTAATTCAGATTTTGAAAATTGATTCTCGTGGCACCTAAAGTGCTCAATTAACACAAAATCGACTTACGACGACTAGATACGTATTGGCCACTTTTCCACCCAAAATATATCGAAATGTGGAAAAATCGGTATGATAATATACCTACATTCAAACCGATTATCGTTTCGGAGTAACGTGTGATCCATATTACATGCCATGGTTTAGGATCCATGGCAAGCCATATTTGCTCTCAGAAAAGGAGAGGCATCAGCAAATCTATGTCGAAAGAGAACGACGAGGCCCTTTAAATCCAAGGGCAAAGGATGGCGAGGCTGGCGCATCAACAACGCCCATGCTGTAACAGCCTAATTTTCAGTGGTATCGGGAATAGAGATTTGAGATCACTAAATCCGACGGGTGAGTTGAAAATTTAATAAATTAATACCTATGAGTTAAATATGAATATAAAAGCATTTTTGAATTAGTGAATTTGGTGATTTAAAAGAATTAATTAGCTAAAATGGGTCGAGAATGAGGTATCGAGACCTCGACTTCATAAACCGAGCCATAAATATTTTTAGAAATATTTATGGAGTGTTGGTGAGGTAATAATAAAATTTAGTCAGAAAATTTTGACGTTTGGGTGGTTAATTAAATAAAAAGAACTAAATTGAAAAAGGTGTAAAAGTTGCTAAAATGATTAAATAGCTCAATTGTCAAATGAGGAAGGACCTAAAGTGCAAATAAGCCCAAAGGAGATATTTTGAGCGGCAATAGCTGAGAAAAGTCAGGAAATGGGTGAAATAAGGGTAAAATTGGAAAATTGCCAAAATTGGCTAAATAAAAATGGGACTAAATTGGAATATCTAGAATTCTCTTCATTTCTCTTCATATTCATCAGCTTAAAAACAGCCAAGGAGGAGGGTTCAAGTTGGTTTTCATACTCCAGCTTCATGTAAGTTTAATTCTTGCTTTCTCCTTGAAATTTTTATGTTTTTGGACTTTTACAATTGGGTCCAACTTATTATTTCATTAGTTTTTGATTCCATGGCTAATTTTTGAAGTTTTTATGGATGAGTGTTGGAAATATATGATGATTTGGCATGGAATTAGAGCTTTAAATTTTTTATATGTTGATTTTATTGAAAGAATTGAATAGAAAGTGAATGTTTGGGACCTAATTGTAAAAGAGTTTGAAGTTAGAGTTTTATGTGGAAATTCTGACTTTTAATAGTTATGAAATAACTTATAATGTCTAGTAAAAGTATTAATTGAGAAAATTATCTTAATTTAGGGGTTAATTGAGCAAGGACTGAATTGTATGAATTGTGAAATTTGGGGCAAAATGGAAATTAACATTTTGCACTACAACTGTTTTGGACAGCAGCAGTAGTCTAACTTTGAAAAATCACCAAAAATTGTAGAAATGTAATTAGAGGATGAATAAAATATGAAATTAAAGCTTATTGAGTCTAGTTTCTTATACAATAAATTATGTAAGCAATGTAATTGTAAATCATGAGATATGATAAATTTTATGAGACAAGGTCAGAATGATTTCGGGTTCCCCTGTTCTAACTTTGTAAAATCATAAAAAATTGGATAAAAATAATTATGGGATTAAATTTATATACCTATAATCCTTAATGGGTCTATTTTCAAGAGAAACAAATGGGAACATCATTCGAATCCTGTACGAGGAGATAATTAATTTTTAGTGAAGAAGGGTCGGAACTGTCAGACAGCAGAATAGGGGAGACTTCAATGAATAAACTGTATTAATTGGCCCAGCTAAAAATTATGAAATTTTTATGGTAATAAGATATGTGAGTCTAGTTTCAGGAAAAATTAGCGGATCTTAATTTGGAGTTCCGTAGCTTCAGATATAAATAATTTAGTGTCTATGACACAGATGGACAGCTTGAATATTCACCTAAGTAGATAGTGAAAATTATGGATAATGTTACCTACAAATATGTTGTTTATACTAAGGATGTGGATGGAGAGGAGGAGAAGGAAAATATACAAAAATATATGAATGACTCGTGTATAAATTGATCACATGCCTGGTTACAATCGATAAGTGTTGGATTAGAAATGATATAATGTTTTATTTGAAATATTTATTATGAAATTATAATTATTGTTATAATACAAAAATTGAACTTGTGAGTCTATATGACTAAATTTTAGTGATTATTTGTTAATTTTATGAATTTCATGATGTGTTATTTCATATGTGTTGATGATAAAACCGTGAATAATGTAAAAGTATGAAAATTGAATAAATGATCAAATTGAGCATTTCGGTTCGATGACAAGATGAATTGAAGGAAAAGACCATGGTTGGACCATGGCAACAAGTGATAAGTGATAGCTTCGGCTACACTTATTTGATCAAGGACAAGTGAAAGTGATAAGTGATAGCTTCAGCTACACTTATCTGATCAATGACAAATGAAAAGTGAAAAGTGGTAGCTCGGCCACCGATCGATGAAAAGTGGTAGCTTCACTGCTGCGATCGATGAAAAAAGTGGTAGCTTCGCTGCCGATCGATGAAAAGTGGTAGCTCCACTACCGATCGATGAATAGTAGTAGCTTTGGCTACAAGTGACAAGTGACAAGTGATTTCCGTATAAGACCATATACGGGATATGGCATCGGTGTGATATATGCTATCAGATAAGACCATATCTGGGATATGGCATCAGTGAGATATGTGATTCGTGTAAGACCATAGCTGGGCTATGGCATCGATATGTGATATGTGATTACGTGTAAGACCATAGCTGGGCTATGGCATCGATATATGAATATGTGTAAGACCATAGCTGGGCTATGGCATCATTATGTGAAGATGTGTAAGACCATAGTTGAACTATGGCATCGAGAAAACGAAGTACTCAATTCCGTAAGACGTTCACTAATTTGACAACGTTTGGTAAGTGTTACATGGAATTATGTGATACAAGGAAGTACGAGTTGATAAGATACAAGTATAGAACTTGGTTAATAAATTAATTCATTTGTGATTATATAATTGCTCATCTTGAATGTACTGTCCATGTGTATTGATAATTCAAATGTTTTAATGAATAAAGTTTCGACATGGAATAAATTGAACACGAGACAAATAATCATGAAATTGAACTCGAATTCATGAAAATGACAGGTTATTGATATATGGAGACATGAGACATTGATATATGAATATGGAAAATGTTTGATAAATGTGTTTATTTATAATTATGGAATTATATACCTCATGTGTACTATTTTCATAAAGATGATATTTCAAATACTTTGGTTATTTAAGTTTAAATATGAAATAGTATGAAATCAAGATAAGCTGTTATGAAAACATATTTAGACTACAGAGATATGGCTGATATATGTTGTATGATTACATAACGTGAAATTGTGTATATATATGAGAAATTTAATGAGAATTGAGCCCATACACGTTTCTTGTTATTTATATGAAGTGTACGACTGACAAGGGTGATAAAATTATAAACAGAGAGTTACACGGGTAGAAAACACGGACATGTGACTCTCCAAAGTGTGAAAATTTTTTAAGTGTTGCAAAAGTTTCATATGTTTACGGTTTGGTCCCGAACCACCCTGAATGTATGTTTTGGGCCTCGTAGGCCCATATAAGGGACGTTAAACATATGTATGAAAGTTTTTAATTTAGAAGAAATTTTATGGCTGATTTTTACATGATTGATCATATTAAGTTTGGTAACGCCCCGTACCCTATTCTAGGCTCGGAATACGGGTAGGGGGTGTTACACATGCGATTACTGGCCCCAACGAAGCAAGCAACGATACCCACATCATTGCTTCTTGAGATTATGCAATATGTGTATCCTAACCCTTATGTGTATCCTAATCTTTATATGTATCATTTTTCCAGTCCTATGCAAGGTTGGAATGTATGAATCGGTGCATCTCATTTACCGATGACTCCGAGTCAACTGATGATATATAGGCCATCGTCCTAAGAGGGATCGCATGAGGCACCGTCAGAGAGCTCAATTCATTTATAATCCCCATTGCCTTATAAGATTCAAGTTGATTACGTTCATTTGCTGTTGGTGATGCAAACACCTCCGCAATCTTTGTTCTATCAAGGTGAGTCATCTTCCTAACACCCACAACTAGAAGCTGATCCCGAACAACCACAACCCCTATTGAAAGCTGAACTAAGAAGGAATCCAGTGCGTAACCGTTGACCACTCCTATGTGGTATTGATTCCGACTGACGCATGCATTGATTTATTTTTGAATATTTTTGTAAAAATTATTTTTATATTGTTTCATTTAATAAATTATAAGTTATCGAAACCCTTTTTTGGAAATTGACTTTAAATTTTAAAAACGAAGATAGAGTCGCCACCAATCCTTTTATTAGGTGTGATCGGATCACTTCGTATTTGATCATTTAATAAAAGGTTAAATTTACTAAAATGATGATTTTTGGTCTACGAAATCTAGGTAATGAGTCTGTGAGTCGGTTACGCATGAGGAAGAATTAGCAAACTCATAACGCCCAAAATTGGTAACTAGTTGATTACTTGATATCTTAGTGTCGAGAATTGAGAATTCAAAAAAAATTTAAAGTACGATCCCTTTTTTTGCATGATGTTATTTGATTAAAATATCGCTAACTAAATTAAATTTTATAAAAAATGCCTTCTTATTTCGAGTTAATCGAGAAGAAAAGATCATGCCCCGCAAGTCGGGGCACAAGGTCTCAAATCCTCGAAAATAAGAATAATAGTCACTTAATTATTATCTAAGTCCTATGTGTACTGAATTTTAAAAGGATGTTTGATTATTAGGTTCTAGGAAGAGGCCATACTCCGTAAGTTAGGAGCACGACTCCTCGAATCCCAAAAATGACGAACATTGCCTCGATTTTAATTATTTTTTCTCTTTATGCGCTTGCGCCGAAAAACGAATGAATGTATATAGCAATATTTTCAATGTACGATGAGGGCAAAATTATGATATTAACAAAATAACAACATAAATAATGAAATAAAATAACAATACTATAGTGAATACAATAATAAGAAATAATAGTAACAATAAAGAAAATTCAATTAATAATACTATATAATAATGATAATAATAATTAAATAATACAAAAGTGTATGATAATAATATAATTACATAAAATATTGATATTTGAGCAAATTTTAACAAAAATAATATTAATTAGCAACGATGATCACTTAATAGTATTAATAGCATCAATAATTAAAAATAAAGGACTAAATAAAATAATTAGGAAATTCGAGGGAAAAAATGTAAATTATGCAACTTAAAGGGTGAAAATTAAAAAAACCAAGTACAGGGATTTAATTAAATGAACAGTGGACTAAATTGAAAATGCAATAAATTTTAAAGTATAAATTATAAAAAAAGAACATAAAGGCTCAATTTAAAATAAAATAGAAAAGTATAGGGACTCAAAAGGAAATTATCCCAAACCCATTTCATTCCCTTAGGCCAACACTGGGTCAAGGGACTGACTTGTAAAGAAATTAAAATTAAAGGGGTGAAATTAAAATAAATAAAAAAGAAATAGGACGAAATTAAAAAGGGGAAAAAAGCGGAAGGACTAAAGTGACAATTAGATCCATCCCTTGCGAAAACACGCGGATCGTAGGAGGTTCAAGTCGAATATTCGGGTCAGGCTTGAAATGACGTCGTTTTGGGTGTCTGAAGCGATCGACAGAACCCTACGGGTTCTGAGGCTTCTCAAGTCGGGTAAAAGGGGGGTTCCACGATGACATTTTAATAGGTAAAAAAAAAAATCTTTCATTTTTTTTCTTTTTTTTTGTTTGCTTTGAAAATTAAAAAAAATAAATAAAAGAACAACCTTTTTTTTTTTTCTATTTTATTCTCTTTTCTTTATTTTACATGGTGGCTTCGGATTTATAGTCAAATATTACAACATGTTTTCTTTTTCCTTTTTTCTTTATCTCTGTTTTTGTTCTTCCTCTGTCTCTGTTCTTTTTGCAGGTAACATGGCGATAGCGGCAAGGGGCGTGTCTATTGACATGGCTTTGGGAGCGACGCTGGAGGGATTAAGGTTTTGCTGTTAGTTTAAGACAATGGGCCATTAGGCTTTAGGTTTTTTGGGCTTTTAGGGTTTTTTGTATTTGTAAATGGACTTTTAAAGGACTCTTTATTATTTTTATTTATTTGTTTTTTTTTGTTGGGCCGAATGAAATTGGGCTTTTACAGAAGTTATTTTGATATGGACATGTTGGCATTGTATGACTCGGGTTCCTATACCATTCGCATAACTTCTGTTGGTTAGTTTTTTCCCAGATATCCATATTATCACGTATTCTAGTTGAGAGCAGTCGATCTTTTGGTTTGCGACACATTTCTCTATCCGGTAACAACTTAAACGGAGTAAGCGATATAGAAGGCCACTTACGTTCATTTAGGACTAGTAGGAATACGTGTCTCTACACGTTATACATGTATTCTAATTTGTACACTTCATCGATATAGCTTATGGGATCCAAACAGAGATTCTGACAAGCTGCAATTACATGAGTGCATGGATAACGAAGTGCGTCAAACCTCCCACAATTGCAAGTTCTATTTCTGAGGTGTACACGATATTGTACGCCGGGAATACCTTGATTCGGTCTGTCGAACTCTGTTACACAAAAACATAGGTTGTCGCGATCATGACACACTATGTGCATGAAGTTGGATCGCGCCTTGGCCTTATTAATTTCTTGCACTACCTTCCGACAACATACATGGCCTCCTTACATTTGGCCTTTATAACTTGCTGCTCGCTTTGGGAATGATGCAGCCACATAGAAGTATGTCTCCCGCACAACCAATGTTATCGAGAAATGACGCATTCTTTTTAAAACAAAATTGATGCATTCAGCCAAGTTTGATGTCATTTGACCATATCGTAGGCCATTGTCATATGATTGTGTCCATTGATTAAAAGATATGTTACAAAGGTAGTTTGCGCCTTGATCGTTAATTGACTGTAAAATTGCCAACATCTCATGAAAATGGTCCTTATTGATCTCGTACCCTAACAATATAAGTGGATAGCGATAATTACATACTACTCTTCCATTCAGAACAAATTGAATATTACAAACCAAATAATATTGGTGGCGATTAAATACCCATATTGGCCATTTGTCATCATTCAGCGGTAGACTGATATTGCCCGTAGTAGTTGGACGCAACGTGTCTTAGACAATATCGATGGTGTGTGTGATCCAAAGGCTTCCCTTTCGTTCAAATGCGGCTAGTATTCCAGGGCCTCGATCCGATATGACGTAGATATCAGGTTGGGGGTAGACATGCCTCCTCAACCTAGAAAGAAAGAAATCTCAGTCGTCACCTGACTTCCCTAGTGTTATTGCAAATGCAATTTGAAGGATCCTCCCATCACTATTTTGTGCCACAACTAGCAATAGTCGATGGGTATATTTACCATACATAAAGGTACCGTCAATTTGTACTAATGGCTTGCAGTATTGAAATGCGTCCTGGTATTGCTTAAAGCTCCAAAATAGATGCTTGAATACTTGACATCCACGGAGCAAGCGACCATTGTAGTACGCATGAACCTTTTCAAAGTCTGTTACGTAATTTGAGATGTACCTCTCCAGCACCTGACACCATTAGCACACCTCATTATATGAAACATCTCACCTATTGTGCATCTTCTCCAACGCCTTCTACTTAGCTATCTAGGCCTTGCGATAAGAATGTGTGTATTTGAATTGGTTACGAATATTAACAATTAAGACCGACATAGTAGTGTTGGGATTTACTTTCACCATCGATAGTATTAAGCCCACTATCATCTTTGAATCTAGCTTGGGATGATCTTGTGAAACACCTGCCAACCCATAAGTACGTTAAATAATGTAACATTAAATAATAATCGTAATATTCAAAAACCCTAAACACCTAGTGATATTGTACCAGAGTCAACAAACGTATATGGATTGGTGAACTTTTTTATCTCCTATAACCTTGTCCTCTTCTTAACCGAAACCATGATTTTCCATGAACATGTACCGTCTTGCACCGCACACTTGGCCTCGAACTTCTTAGATTTAAATTTAACCATGTGGTATTTAACCCTATTCTTGATGCTATATTGCTTTAGTGCACTGAGAAAACCATCCTTATTGGAAAACTCCTTACCGACTTCCAATTCACCTGAATCCAACGATGAACTTGTGTAGTCACGCCTCCTGTGTGGTAGATCTAAAAACTTTAACGTATCATCTGCCGATAGATCGACATTATACATGTAGGCTAGAGGCGAGTATGCCGTGAATCGCAGATCTTCTTCTTCTTTATCTAAACCTCCTTCACCGTCTTTAGGCTCGATTGGAACAAACTCTGATTCAGAAAATAATGCAACTTCTGCACCATTGGTAGTGGGCTCCCGTGGTGGATCCACATCAGACTCATCATTCGACCTACCAACATCTGCAATGCAGGAGGTCCCCTCGCTAGTGAGCGTCATAGGGAGTACATCATCCCTCATCGTGTACATTTCAGAACGTCCCAATCAAATGTGGATTGCCAACCATTAGAAGTTGATGCCATTCCCTAGTAAGTATTTCCAGCATTGAACATCGACCCATCGAGGTTCATGTCCCATGCACTAATGGAGTATTGGGCAAGGGTCGTGTATTCCGTCCTGCCACAAAAAACGGACGATTCCGTGTTCTATCTCCCACTAGCAGAGTACCGGGCTGGAGCCGTGTATTCCTCTCGAACAATAGTAGATATTGAAGTAGCAAGTGCTTTATATGGCATTGAAAATTCAACATATAACTCAAGATAGGGTAATCCACTAGCGAGGTGCGTCTGCACCGTCGCCTCCAAGCCACGAGCACCTTTGGTATCAAGCGAGTCATATGTCACGGGATTAGCCGAAGCACAAAATCGATACTTAATAGACGAAACTCTCATTGTAGTCATTCTGAATATTTTGCGCCTAATTCTTTACGAAATTCTGTCAATTCTATGTTTTGGTTAAAAACCAGTCATGCTGTGTTCTCTAATAAAAAAATAACACCATTCTCGGTGTTCATGACCTCATCGTCGTAGTAAATAACATCACTAATACATCCACTCATTTTCAACCAAATTATCTGTCGAAAGAAATTCAAAACAAAAACATTATGCAAAAATATAATGATTCGTATAAATATTAACACGATAAATCAACTTATACCTTCTCATCTTCTTTAATTTCTATTCTTCTGAACATTTTCAATTTTGCTTGCTGTAGCTTATGCAACAAGAGAATGAAATTTGGGTCATTTATAACCTAAGGGATAGTAGGATGTTCATTTCTGTATAATTCCTCGGATAGTGAGGGTTGAAATTTGTAGGGAAAAAACGGTCAAAGGAGGATGCACTGTCACTAACACTACTAAAAAGGGCGTCCAATTGGGAGCTTTTTCTGTACTTTTGCTGACAATGCATCCTGCTTGTAGCATTTCTCAATCCCAACTATCAGATTTCTCGGGAATCCCAAGATATTTTTTCAGAATCATCAGTACAAAACAAGCGTCTAGCTGGAAACTTTTTCTGTACTATTACTGATTGCGCATCCTACTTAGAGCGTTTTTTCAAAAATAAAATAAAATAAAGTCTATCTCGTCAAAATAATTTTTTCAGAACACATCACGTCAATTTTATTTTTTCTAGAACAATGCTTAGCAATTAAAAAAATAAACCCTAAACCCTTTAAACCTTAAATTTTAAACCCTAATTTATTTTTCTTAAACCCTAATCAAACCTAAAACCCTAAACCTAAGCCCTAATTTGCAAATAATCCACGGGAGACTACAAAGCCAAAAGTGCCTTCCTATCAGCGCTTTTTACTAAAGTGCGTCCACGTCAGCGCGCTTTTGCCTAACATGAGGAAAAACGCATCCTTGTCAACTTGCTTTTCTGAGTTATCCCTGAAAATGCATCTACGTCAGTGCATTTTTGGGTTTTCAGTCCATACCTGTTATTATTTTTGGGACAACCCATTTCCATAAATAATTTCAGAAATAGGCCTTTATTGGTACTATACCCTTATAAATCGATTCAATCATTTTCTTTCCTTTCAATTTTTGTTTTTTATCGATCTCGTGTGGTTCATTTAAAGGTTGGTTTAATTTTTTTAGTTTAAATTGGTACGTTGATTGATTTATTTGATTGATTAGTCTAAATAATATATAAAAAAAAATCATTTTTGATACTTGAATTTGTATTTTATATTTTGCTACAACAGTAAAAGAGGGCCTATGATCATAGGTTTCATTGTCTTGTGTGGTGTCCTCCGGACTTTGTATGGTTTAAAGGTAATATAGATGCATTTATATCAAACTTTAACTCTATGGCGGCAGTAGAAAGAGTTGCACAAGATCATGATAGTTGCTGCATTTGGGGTTTAGCAAAAGGATTGGTTCATGCCCTATGTTAGAGGCAAAATTATAGGGAGCTTATGAGGGATTTTCAGTCGCATGGGAGAGGGGTGCTAAAAAAATTGTGCTGGAAATGGATTCCAAGAAAACAATTGACATTTTCAAAGGAGGTGAAGAGGGGAGTTTGCCAATTTCTAGAAGAATTCAAAGACTTATCACAATTTTGATTGGTTCTGATTAATCACGTGCCACAGGAACTTAATAAAGTGGTTGATGGGCTAACTAGATTGACCCTGCGTCCCATCACTCATCATAGTGAATTTGATGTTCCTCCTATTATTTGTAGTAGAGAAAGATGTAGGCATGAAGGTCAGCTAATTCTGGTTTTTTTTTTATATATTTTTTATTTTATAAACAAACAAAAAAATTCTTAAATTTCACTGGATAAAAATGAATTATCAATAAAACATTATTGACGGATGAAATTATTATGTATAAGGTCAAAATATGAACATGAATTCATTATTTTTAAGTAAATTCTTTATTTTAAAACTAAAAAAAAACTCACTTTCAAAATTTATAAATGATGTGGTAAGCTTAGATTCAATTTTCAAATTGTTGGAGTCCAATTTGGTTAGAGAGGTCTTCAAACCAAAAGAAAAGATAATGACAATACCTAGCTGACACGTTAAAGTAGTAGAAAGTTCTATGAGAAAATTTATGTAGCAGTAGGTATATGTTTAGGGTGAAACTATGTTCCATTAACTTCTAAGTTCAGCTTTTGTCATATAAAATCAAAATCCCAAGATTTTCCATGAAATTTCCTGATGGAAATCTTGCTCGATGGAAGCACACATTTTCAGAAACCTAGTTTAAATAGTGCATCTTAGATTAGGTTGGTCTTCACTATTATGTCACCGCACTCAAAATAAAAAGACATGAAAGTTGACTATCCAATTCTTTATACCTAAATCTTGATATGATTCAATGGATTGACAATGACTAGAGATTATGAATGATCTGACCAATTCCATCTTTACTATCATCTCTCTATGACTATAGAAGTATAAAATATTCCTTTCAAACAAGAAAAATGCAATTTCTATTCACTTTCCCTTTGACTGCCATGTATGAACTAGTGTAGTTTACTTCCCTCCTTGAAATATAACAATAACCAGAAGCAGATTTAGTGAAAAAAGTGAACATCAAAAAGCTAAAAAGATGGCCACTTTAAGCCTACTTTCTAAATCATACTACATAGTTTTTGTTCTTAGTCTCAGCTTCATTGGTTCCTTTCCATGCCTTGATGATCAACGAGAAGCTTTACTGGAATTCAAGGATTTACTATTTGGAGAGTTGATGACAGACAACTCAACAGACATGCTTCTTGGTGGCTTAGAGACATGGAATTCCAGTTCAGAATGTTGTCAGTGGGCTCTGGTGGAATGCAATTCACAACAGGTGACTGGTCTGAATCTCTACAGTGTTTTTCCTACACTAGGAAAGACTTCAACTGTTTTGGCTCCTATTTTCAGGATAAAGACCTTGATGTCACTTGACATTTCCTACAATTCCATACAAGGTGAAATTCCAGGGATTGGATTGAGAAACTTGAGCGAGCTGGTGTATCTTGACATGAGAGGAAATAGCTTCAATAGTTCAATTCCTTTGCAGTTGTTTCATTTGGCTAACCTGGAATTCCTTGATCTAAGTGATAATATGATTGAAGCGGTGTTACCTAATGAGGTTGTTGGTCTTAAAAGCTTGAAACAATTGAGCTTGGATGCCAACTTCATTCATGGAGAGCTTCCTGAAGAGATTGGAAACCTCATTGAACTAAGGAAGTTTACAGTTCCTGATAATCAAATTTCTGGCAGGATTCCATTGTCAATATTGCAGCTAAGAAAGCTTGAAGTTCTAAACTTGCAGAACAACTCATTTTCCTTGGAAATTCCAGCTGATATTGGGAGCCTGGTGAATCTAACAACTTTAGACTTGAGCAAGAACCGGTTGAGTGGCGAAATCCCATCATCGATACAGAAGATGAGGAAGCTGGAGACACTTCAACTAGAGAACAATATGCTGTCTGGTGGGATCCCAACATGGTTATTTGAACTCAAGGAGATGAAGAAGTTGCACCTTGGAGGAAACAAACTAGCATGGAACAACAATCTGGCTATCGAACCAAAATGTAAGTTATCTTCTTTATCATTGAGATCATGCAGTGTTAAGGGGCAGATTCCTAGCTGGATCTCTTATCAAACTGATCTTATTTACTTGGATTTGAGTGAGAATGATCTTGAAGGAGACTTCCCACAGTGGTTAGCTGAAAGAAATCTTGGAACTATTATTCTATCAGATAACAAACTCACAGGTTCTTTGTCATCTCAGTTGTTTCAATCTCGAAATCTATCGGTCCTTGCATTGTCAAGGAACAACTTTTTTGGGGAATTGCCAGAAATCAATACTACTTCAATTATGGTCCTCTTGCTCTCAGAAAACAAATTTTCAAAATCTATCTCCAATATCCACAGGTTGTTGCTACTGGACTTGTCAAAGAACAGCTTCTCTGGCAATGAATTTCCAGCATTTGGACCAGATAGCTTAAATACTTTTGTTGATGTTTCTTACAACAATTTCTCCGGTAAAGTTCCTTCGGATTTCGGACTCTTTAAGGTGATGCTTTCGTTAAGTCAAAATGGCTTTTACGGTCCATTGCCTGAAACTTTCAGCAATTTGATTATGCTTGAGCACCTTGATCTTCATGACAACAATATCAGTGGTGAATTTCCAGCTTTCTTCTCTCAAATGTCCTCTCTTCAAGTTCTTAATCTTAGGAACAATTCCATTAAAGGATCAATCTCCAATGATCTGTCAAGTCTTAGCAGTCTCAGAATCCTAGACCTCTCCAACAACTACCTTAAAAGGGTGAAATCCCTCAAAGCTTGGGAAACCTTACAGGGATGATTGAAACACCTGATGCCCCATTAATACTTTCTGAAATCTTCAAATTTCCAGTTGAAATCCATGATTTGATAGTAAATTGGAAGAAAGCAAAGCAGGGCCTTTCGATCCGAAGCCGGGATATCTATACATTTCTGGACTTGTCAAAGAACAGGTTATCAGGAGAAATTCCACATTCATTAGGTGGTCTCAAAAGCTTGAAGCTACTTAACCTTTCATTCAATGAACTTTCAGGAAAAATCCCAATCAGTTTTGGTGATCTAGAGAGTGTCGATACCTTGGATTTGTCACACAATAGCCTTGATGGTGAAATACCAGGGACATTTTCCAAGCTCCTGGAACTAAATTATTTAGAATTGAGCAACAACAAGCTTGGTGGTAAGATTCCTGGAGGACCTCAAATGGATACCCTGGTTGATCCAAAGATGTATGCCAACAACAGTGGATTATGTGGGGTGCAAATTGAGGTTCCTTGTGAAGAAGATTTGGTGCCACCGGGGCCACCATTGAGGAAGAAACTGGAACCAATGTTTTCATGGATAACAACAGGAGTTGGGTACCCTGTTGGGTTCTTGTCTTCAACTGCAGTGATGTATGTTTTAGATTATTTCAACACTGCACCGGTGTATCACCGTCGGGGGCGCCGTCGTAGTTCCCTGAGGTGAATGACTCAAAGATGCACAAAAAATCCTAATTAATCTTAGACAAAGGTTATGAGCTAAGAAGAATGGACAGGGACAAGCAATATAGTTACGATACGATACAGAAATAGTTGCACTGTAATTTTTAAAAAATAAGATACAGGATATGGCAATAAAAAAGTATTTTTAATATATATATTATATTAAAATACTTAATTTAAATGAAAATATTGATATAAGTTGGTTGAAAGTTGTAAAGTGGAAATAAGAGAGATGAATATGTAAAATATTTTTTAAAATGTGAAAGATGGAAACACCAAATACAATAAAGCAAGTACAAACTTGAAACCTTCTCAAACAAATTAAATTAAGATTTCCATTCAAAGAATCAAAAAATAAAAAATATACTGTTATTTCAATTGTAACTCAGTTCTATTCTTCAGAGATATATTTATTTCATAATTTTTGTTTATCGAAGATGCAATATATGGATTTTGTTGCTATCAATTATGACTATGATTCAGCCATAAACCTTATCAAAATCATTCCAAGTAATGAAACATCTTTTGGGGGACAAAACTGCTGGTCATAAAGCAGCAAACGAAAATGGCTAAACTAATTTTGTTGCTCCTCATGAATGAGGGTTTACAGCAATACTGTGGACAAATATCAGGGGCTTCATGGTAGCTTCCATCTTTATTCAACCCAGCATATAGCATCTTATGCTTCCCAACCTCGCATAACAGTCGCTCGCGCAACACGGTTAACCCCGAGAGTGAAGGCTCCCATACGGAGGTCGCAGTTGTGCACCTGACACATTTTTTTAACATCTTTGAATGCTTTGGTCATGTATGTCTTTAGCTCATTGTTCACCTTTTCCTCATCCCACAAGAAGCCTTGAATGTTCTGCAACAAAAAATAATGACCCTAGACTATTTATGTGCATCTTGTGTGAAGAATGATAATGGAAATGAGGATTGGCCTGTAACATAGGCACAAGAGATTCGAATACGGTACCTGCACCCACTCGAAGTAACTAACCGTCACTCCACCGGAGTTGGCGTATATGTCGGGAAGGATAATGACCCCTTTCTTCGACAAGATCTGTAGGTAAAGTAGATAATGAAATGAAACTGTTTGCACATTTTTATAGTTGATTGTAGTTTAGAACTTGATAAACAAGCACTAACCTCGTCAGCCTCGGGATCGGTTGGATGATTAGCAGCTTCAATGATGAACTTAGCTTTAATCTCATTTGCATTTTCCCTTCATTAAGATCAAAGGGCAACATTTAGTTTCAAATATCAAAAGAAACAAACCATTTTCTTGATTGCAGAAAAAAGAAACCTGTTGATGATGCCACCAAGTGCTGCTGGGATGAGTATGTCACAGTCTTCGACCAGAATTGACTCCGGATCTAACGAATCCGCGCCCTCAAATCCTTTGACACCCTTGTTTTCTTTGACATGGTTGAGTAGCCTGGGAATATCAATCCCTTTGCTGTTCTTTATGGCTCCTGTGATATCACTTACAGCAACAATCTTCCCACCCTTTTCATGGATGAGTCTAGCAGCCCAGGAACCGACATTTCCGAAACCCTGAAACCAAATTTACATTCATCAGTTTAACAACTTATAGTATGAAGTGTATCTAAGTCAGTGTTTAAGTTTGTGCGGCATAAAAGGTGCACCTGTATCACAAATTTTTGCCCAGAGATGGCCTTTCCATGCTCATTAAGAAGGGCTTCTGTGGCAAAGAGCACTCCTCTTCCTGTAGCTGCATCTCTGCCGAGTGATCCTCCAAGATCCTAATGGAAAAAATTAATAATACAATGTGTAGTTTTGTAGTCTATTTACTCTATGCTTAAAATTTGCATATATACAATGAGAAGTTGAATGCTCTCTCTCTCTTTTTCCAGATATACTTACAATCGGTTTTCCAGTCACTACAGCAGGTGAATAGCCATGGAATTTGGAGTATTCATCTAGCATCCATGCCATTGTCTGTTTAACCAAACAGAAAATGTCATCATTGATTAACAATGAGATACTTGAAGCATATATAAATTGTACCTGTGGACCTGTACCCATATCAGGGGCTGGAACATCAGCGTGGATACCAATTAGGTCATGTATCTTCTGGGTGAAAACTCGAGTAAGCCGTTCTAACTCAGATATGCTTAAGTCTCTTGGATCACATCCTATGCCACCTTTAGCACCACCATATGGGATATTAGCAACTGCAGTCTTCCATGTCATTAGTTGTGCTAAAGCATTCACTTCATCATGTTCAACCTGTACATATCATTCAAAGGATTATCAGAATGACATGTTTCCAAAATATTTCAAGTAGAAGAATGTAGATTACCTCGGGGTGATATCTTATTCCTCCTTTCATGGGACCTCTTGCATTGTCATGTTGAACCCTGAACCCAACAAAAGACGCCAAGGTGCCGTCGTCTTTCGGTATGGTGCATTCAACCTGCAAAACATGTAAAAAAATCAAGTGTTTCTGCAGATTAGAATAGAGTAATGGAGAAAAAAAACGGGAGAAATTTAACCACCTTGATTTCCCTGAAAGGGATGAGCAGACTTTTTTCAAGCTTAGAGTCCAAACCAAGAAGCCTGGCTGCTAGCTTAAAGTTTCTGTTGGTTGCTACTAATGCATTCATTGTTGTTCTTCAGGATATAACACTTTCTGAAGAGAAAAACAAAATGGATTCAGAATTCAAAAGATGAAGAAGATAACACAGGCACTCCAAAGCTGCTACAAAAGAACATAAGAGACGTTACCTTTGTAATTGTGAATTACTGAGTATTTTCAGATTGGCATCAACATTTGTTTAAATAAGGTATTTTAAAGTAATTAATGGTGTGGGATTGTGGACTAATGGTAGAGCTGGAAATCTTATCTTTAAATGAGCATTGATTCATAGCCCAATCATGAGGTAAAATTTGTAGGAAAGATAAAGGTTAAGAATCAAAAAAGGTAAGTTTTCCTCAGAGTTTGATTTGAGTTATTTATTAATATGGTAATACAGGTCATATTAAGGTTGGCCATTTGTTAATTTCTTACCAGGTACGGCGTAACCAGGGAGGTTGGTAGGAGGTTGTCTAAAATGAAAATTTTTTTATTTGTTTTTTAGATTTTTTATAATTTTAAATTAATAAATATAAAATTATATTTTTACCCTTATTAAAAATAACAAAATTTGATGTAATTCTTTAAATATCATAAAGATAAGTTATTAAAATGGTAAAGTTACATTTTTACTGTAAAAATTATAATTTAATTTCGGTCCCACTAAAAAAAATTTTAACTTCACCTACTAGGATGTGTAAATGACCCAAGAAATTGCCAAAAAGGAAAAAAAAACTGCATTTCCTGGAGGCAGCATCAAGGTGTTTAAACCAACTGAATACACTATTAATTTTTGTTTAACTAGTTGAATCGATTGTTCTGATTTTAATTAAATAAATTATTAAAAATTTATAAAAAAATAAAAAGAAAAGAAAAACGGTTCCAACTAATTTCAGAATTTTGTTCAAAACTAACTCTTTATCTAGATCGATATGCTATCCAATTTTTGATCTAATCAATTGCCCTGGTTAGATTCCAAAGGTAACATAAAAAACTAAAATATTTATATTTAAGATAGAATATATCATATATTTTATCCGAATTTTTTTTATTTTCTTAATGTATTTTTATTTGACAAATATTTAGAAATGATAAGAAAGTATGATGTTAAAAAATATATGAATTTGACAGTAAAAACAATATGTAAAACAATAGATTTCACGGTGTTGGTGGTGCATGCATTGAATCGATCCATTATTGACGATTTAGAGTTCGGTTGTTTAATTTTGGAGTATTTAAAGCTGAGTACTTTGTTTCAGCATTGATTCTTTAATTAGGTAAATGGGTTGGTCAATAAGGTAACTAATTCACTTTCTCGAATAGCCTTATTACATGTCAATTCTTCGTATTTAAATGTTTTAAATGATAATAATGGTCCAGTTTCATTGTAGATAATAGAATATGGGTGTATGGAATGAATTTGCTGGCTCCGGTCATAGTATTCTTTCTCGTTAATTGTTGATTTCTATCGTTAATTTTTTTTATTTTTTTTATTTCTATCGTTAATCAGAAAAAATAGCACACAAATGATGTTGATTAGCATAATGCACATTTAAGATTATTATTTTTATAGAATTTTGAAAAATAAACATTTAATATTATTATTTTTATTGCATTAACATTCAAATCATAAATCATTAATTATTGCTTTTTTTTTTGTCACTCAACTAATAATTCTTTTAATTTGGTTTTTCAATTATTGTCTTTTTTTGGTCACCTAATTATCATTTTTTTAATTTGATCATTCAACTAATTCCGCGAGTTGCCGTTGATGTGATAGTAAAAAGTTTGATTTAATAACAAATTTATCGACCATTTTACTAAAAAAAGGCCCGTTATCTACTTTATTTACAGAAATGAGACACTTTAAACTTTATTTACTAGAATTGGCCAAAAAAGCATTCACGTAGGCGCGTTTCAAGGGAAAATTTCAGAAAAGCGCGTCTCTGGGGGAGCGTTTTTGCCATGACAGCATAAAACACGCTTTGCTGACATGGCAAAAACGCGTCCCTAGTGTTTTTGGCCCTAACGGTCACCCCAACAATCATTTAAAAATTTGACCGTTAGCGGGCCAACGGTCATGAAAAAAAATATAAACCCCCAACCTATTTTTTTCACACAATTTTCTTTAATTTCTTATAAATTTCTCTCTAAATTTCTAAAAAAAGCTCTCAAATTTCTCAAAGCTTTCTTTAAATCACAATTTCCTTTAATTTCTTTTCTAAATTAGTATTTTTTTTGATAATTTCTAAGATATTTGATCATGTTAGCAATGGTTGGGAAATTAATTCGTTTAGATCATAAACATATCTCCGTCGAGCAAATGAAAATGGTAAGGGTTAATTTCAATTTTTGAATATTATTTAATTTTTTTGTCATTTATGTAATTTTAATTAATATTTATTTTATAATTTTTTATAACAACTGGTAGATTGAGTGTTACAATGTTATATTCATAATATGTCTGGTCCTCCAACACTGTTGATAGAAAATTACTTGAGGGAAGCGGGTTTTTGGCACGTAGCCAATATAAGCCGGGGGGTGCAAGTTGAACTTGAAACTCATCAGCGAGTTCATAGAGAGGTGGAGACCCGAGATGCACACATTCTATCTTTCATGCGGGGAGTGTACCATTACTTTGGAGGACGTGCAGTTACAATTGGGGTTGTCGATGGATGAGTCCGTACTCACCGGGCCGCTCAATCTGCTGATTGGGGAGCCGTATATTATGATTTTTGGGTGCAATTTCAGATAATATTTACGAAGGTCGGATTGATATGAGCTGATTACAAACACATTCCCGGAACTGGGGGATGATTCGAATAAAGTAGAAAGAGTACAATACGCTCAGGCATACATCCTTGAGATCATTAGAGATTATCTGATGTCGGACTTGTCACGAAACCTCGTACATCTGAGGTGGCTGTTGAAACCTGTCGATTTTAGAGTAGTTGGCGAACTCAGTTGGGAGTCCGTCGTGTTGTTGAAATTGTACCGGGAGATATGCCGAGCGACTCAACCAAGTAAATCCAAAATCAAATATTGCCTATACTGCTACAATCATGGGCTTGGTTTTGTTTTCCATTTTTACGTCCTCGAGTGAACCACTCGTGTACATTTCGACTCTTAATAAGGTAAAATTTATATTAGATTTTACAATTATTACATAGATTTAAAATATAATTTTATGCTAAAATTTTATTTAATTAGGTGGAACTATTCGATGAGTTATGTTGGAATACCTACCGCTCTTGAAGATATACAACTTCTATTAGATCAACGATCGGAAGCACTTTTAAGTATATATATAAATGAAATATATACACATAACATAGTCATTTCGTATTTAGTATTTTGTATTATGTATATAACTAATATTTAATCACGTTCATATAGTTTTAACGAATACCATACGAGGATCCAACAATTCAGGCAGTAATTCTGAATGAATTCCTACAGAATCCGAATATCTGGCATGTTAGGGTCCCATTGATCAGCTATGCTACTATCGAGATGCACCAAACAAATAAAGTGTTACGACAATTTGGATTTTGACAACCGATTCCCGTGGCACCTGAGATGCTCGATGAATACCACAAAATCGACTTACGACGATCGAATACACATTGGCCTGTCTTCTTCTCGAATTATATCGAAATGTAAGAAAATTAGTATGATCATATACCTATTTGCGAACCGATTATCATTCTAGAGTTAGCATGCGAGTCAGATTACATGCCATGGTTTAGGATCCATGGCAAACCATATTTACTCTCGGAAGAGCAAAGGCGTTGGCAAATCCGTGTCGAAAGGGAACGACGGGGCCCTTTAAATCCAAGGAGAAGGGTTGACGGGGCAAGCTCATCAATAGCACCCATGCAATCACTGGGCTTAATGCCCACGCCTCAAGCGACGACGCCCATACCACAGCCTCTTCAAATTATGCTAGATACATATCCTAGCCCTTATATGTATCCTAACTCTTATATGTTTCCTTTTCTCAATCCTATGCCAAGTCGGAATGCATGGCTCAGTGTATCTCCTTTCTCGATGACTTTGACCCAACCGACAATATATAGGCTATCATCGTAAGGGGATCGCATAAGGCACTGTCGGGGAGTTTATCTCATTTTTAACCCCCATCGCGTTACGAAATTCAAACACCTCCGTCATGGGTGATGCAAACACCTTCGCAGTTTTTTTCTATCAATGTGAGTCATCCTCCCAACACCCACAACCAGAACAACCACAACCCTCATCAGAAGTTGAACTAAAAAGGAATCCAACGCGTAACCGTCGACCACCCCCATGTAGCACTGATTCCAATTGGCACATGCATTGATTTTTTTAGTATATTTGTACAAATTTTTTTATATTGTTTTATTTAATCAATTATGAACTATTTCGATTTAGACATGTTTGAATTATATGACCTGGGTTCTTACATCATCCGCACAACTTCTGTTGGTTCATTCTTTCCCGGATATCCATATTATCACGTATTCTAATCGAGTACGGTCGAACTTTTGGTTTGCGACACAATTCTTTATCTAGTAACAACTTAAATAGAGAAAGCAATACAAATGACCACTTATATTCATCTGGGCCTGGTGGGAATTCATGTCTTTATACATTGTACATGTATTCTAATTTGTACACTTCGTCGACATAACTCATAGGATCTAAACGGAGATTCTAACAAGCTACAATTACATGAGCACATGGATAACGAAGTATGTTAAACTTCCCACAGTTGCAAGTCATATTTCTCAAGTGTATACGATATTGCTTGTCGGTAATACATTGGTTCAGTCTGTCGAACTCTATCACACGAAACCATATGTTGTCACGATTGTGACATATTGTGTGCATAGTGTTGGCCCGCTCCTTCGCCTTGTTAATTTCTTACACTATCTTCTGGCACTATACATGACCTCTTTGCATTTGACCTTTATAAATCATTGCTCGCTCTGGAAGTAGTGTCGCCAAACAGAAGTATGTCTCCTACACAACGGAGGTTATCGATAAATGACGTGTTCCTTTTAGAACAAAATTTATACATTCAACCAAGTTTGAGGTCATATGACCATATCGTAGGCCACCGTCGTATGCTTGTGTCCACTATCGAAAGGTATATTACAGAGGTAGTTTGTGCCTTAATCATTAATTAACTGCAAAATTGCCAACATCTCATAAAAATGGTCCTTATTGATCTCGTACCCTATCAATATAAGTGGATAGCGATAATTATATACCACTCTTCCATTCAGAACAAATTGAATATTACAAACAAAATAATATTAGTGGCGATTAAATACCTATGTTGGTCACTTGTCGTCGTTCAGTGGTAGACCGATATTGCCCGTAGTAGTTGGACACAACGTGCCTTAGACAATACCGATGGTGTGTGCGATCCCACAGGCTTTCTTGTCACTCAATTGTGGCTAGTATTCCAGTGTCCCGATCTGATATAACGCAGATATTAGGTTGGGGGCAGACATGGCTCCTCAACCTAGAAAGAAAAAAATCTCAGTCTTCATTTAACTCCCCCGGTATTATTGCAAACGTAATTGGAAGGATTTTCCCACTACCATCCTGTGCCACAGCTAGCCATAACCGATGGGTATATCTACCATACATAAAGGTACCGTCAATTTGTACCAATGACTTGCAATACACAAATGCGTCTCGGTATTGCTTAAAGCTCCAGAATAGACGCTTGAACACTTGGCATCTACAGAGCAAGTGGTCATTGTAGTACGCAGGGCTCGTTTCAAGGTCTGTTACGCAGCTTGGGACGTACCTTTCCAGCACTTAACACCACTTCACACCTCCTTATATGAAGCGTCCCACCCACTGTGTATCTTATCCAACGCTTTCTGCTTAGCTATCTAGGCATTGTGATAAGAAGGCGTATACTTGAATTGGCCACGAATATTGGCAATTAAGACTGACACATAAGTTTTGGGATCTGCCTTCACTATAGATAGTATTAAGCCCGTTATCATATTTGAACCCATCATGGGATAATCTTGTGAAACACCTGTCAACCCATGAGTACGTTAAATAATGCAACATTAAATAATAACAGTAATATTTAAAAACCTTAAACACCCAGTGATAATGTACCGACAATACACGTATGTAGTCTTTTAAACTTCTTTATCTCCCACACTCTATCATTTTCTTAACCGAAGCCATGATTTTCCATGAATATGTACTGTCTCGCACTGCAAACTTGCCCTTAAACTTTTCAGATTTAGATTTAACCACGTGGTGGTTAACCGTATTCATGATGTTATATTGTTTCAATGCACTGAGAAAACTATTCTTAATGGAAAACTCTTTACCAACTTCTAATTCACCTGAATCCAACAACAAACTTGTATGGTCACGTATTCTATGTAGTAGATCTAGAAACTCTAACGCATCATCTGCTGATAGATCAACATGATGCATGTAGGCTAGAGGCGAGTATGCCGCGAATTGCGGATCTTCTTCTTCATCATCTGAACCCCTTTCACCGTCTTCAAGTTCAGTTGGAACAGGCTCCAATTTAGAAAATAATGCAACTTTTGCACCATTAGGCTGGGCTCTTTATGTGGATCCACATCAAACTCATCATCTGACCTACCATCATCTGTAACATACGAGGTCCTCTCGCCGGTGGACGTCGTAGGGAGTACTTCATCCCTTATTGTAGATGTTTTATAACGTCTCTAATCAGATGTAGATTTTCAACCACTAGAAGTATTGATGTCATTTTTTAGTACGTATTTTCAGGATCGAACATCGTCCCACCGAGGTGTATGTCCCATTCACTAACGGAGTATCGTACAGGGGTCGTGTATTTTATACTGCCACCAAACATGGACGCTTCCGTATTCTGCTTTCTACTAACGGAGTGTCAGGCAGGGGTTGTGTATTCCTCTCAAACAACAGTAGATGTTGAAGTCACAAGTGCTTCATTTGGCAATAAAAATTGTATATATAACTCAGGATAGGGTGATCCACTAGCGAGATGAGTTTGCACCATTGCTTCCAAGCTACGACCATATTTGATATCAAATGAGTCATATGTCATGGGATCAATCGAAACATAAAATTGATACTTAATAGACGAAACTTTAATTGGCATCGTTCCAAAAATTTTGCACCTAACTCTTTTGCGAAGTTCTGTCAAATCTATGTTTTGGTTAAAAACCAGTCACGCTGTGTTCTCCGATAAAAAAACAACATCTTTCAAGGTGTCACAAACCTGACTATCATAGTAAATAACATCACTAATACGTTCACTCATTTTCAACCAAATGATCTGTCGAAAGAAATTCAAAATAAGAAATATTATGCAAAAATATAATGATTTGTATAAATATTAATATGATAAACCAACTTATACCTTCTCAACTTCTTTAATTTATATTCTTCTGAACTTCTTCAATTTCTATTTTTCTGAACTTCTCTAATTTCTCTTATTGTAACTTATGCAATTTATAGTCTAAGGTCAACCAAGATGTACTATAGAAAAAGAACGTCCAGGTGGGAGTTTTTTTTAGTACTTTTACTGACCATACATCTTGGTTGAAGCATTTTTTACCCTATTTTTTCATAATCATCTTCTTAAAATTATTTTTTCAGAAACTACCGTAGAAAAAGTGCGTCTAGCTAGGAGCTTTTTTCAGTGCTTTTGCTAACAGTACATCCTGCTTAAAGCGTTTTTGACCCTATTTTTTAAAAATCACCTTCTCAAAATTATTTTTTCAGAAACTACTGTAGAAAAAGAGCGTCCATCTGGGAGCTTTTTTCAGTATTTTTGCTGACAGTGCATCCTGCTTGAAGTGTTTTTGACCTTATTTTTTTCAGAATCATCTTTTTAAAATTATTTTTTCAGAAACTACTGTAGAAAAAGAGCGTCCATCTGGGAGCTTTTTTCAGTACTTTTGCTGAAAGTGCATCCTGCTTGAAGTGTTTTTTACCCTATTTTTTCAGAACCATCTTCTAAAAATTATTCAGAAACTACTGTAGAAACATAGCGTCTAGCTGAGAGCTTTTTTCAGTAATTTTGCTGACAGTGCATCTTGCTTAAAGCGTTTTTTACCCTATTTTTTCAGAATCATATTTTCAAAATTATTTTTCAGAAACTACTGTAGAAAAATAGCATCCAACTGAGAACCTTTTTCAATACTTTTGCTGGCTGAACAAAAAATAAAATAAAATCCATCTCGTCAAAATAACTTTTTAAGAACTCATCCTTAAAACTATTACAAAAACCCTAAAACCCTAAACACAAATTTATTTTTAAAAATCCCTAAACCTTAATTTATTTTTTAAAAAACAATAAACCTTAATTTAATTTTTTTTAAAAACCATAAACCCTAATTTATTTTTTAAAATCCATAAACCTTAATTTATTTTAACAAAAATCGTAACCTTAAAACTCTAAACACCTAAACCATAACGTTTAAACATGCAAATAACCCATCCTAGAAAAAACACGGGCTAAAGCGCGTCTCTAGAGGAGCGCTTTTGCCATGTCAGCAAAGCATGTCCACGTTAGCATGTTTTATGCTGACATGGCAAAAGCGCTCCTCCAGTGATGCACTTTTCTGAAATTTTTCCTTAAAACGCGTCTACGTGAACATGGTTTTGGTTTTTTGGCTCATTCCGATAAATAAAATTTAAAGTGGACTATTTTCGTAAATAAAGTAAGAAATGGATCTTTTTTAGTAAAATAGTCAAATTTATCCTTCAATTTCTACATATTATATTAATTTAGTCATAATTTTTAAAAATTAATCCTTAAATACGCTTAAAAGATGAGGAAAAAACGTACACGAGGATTTAGTGGATATTATAATGAAGCTAGCAGATGGAGGGTGAAGGGTAGAATCTTACCTGCTGAATGCTTTTGTGAGAATTGAAGAATAAGATGAAAAAGGAAAATTAGGATATTGAAAATGGCTTCAGATAGAAGCTCAGTAGTTTGAATTTTGAACGGTGGAGCTACATAATCATGTCTAATACCGCTGTAAATTAGGTTCAATTAGAAAGAAAAAGAAGGAATTTTTTTTGAGATACGTGAAGGAAGAGGTAGAGGTGGAGGGAACAATGGTAGTGGAAGTAGGAGTAATGGAAGAGTAAGGTAAATTTTGAGAATTAAATTGAAATAATTTATAAATTTTGAGAATTAATATTTTAAAATTATAATTAAATCGATATAATATTTAAAAAGTTAGAGGATAAACTTGTTATTAGATTGCTTGTTTAGTTGAGTGAAAAAAAAGGAGGGCAATAATTAGGTGACTAAATTAAAAGAATTAATAGTTAAGTGGTTAAAAAAGAAATAGAGACAATAATTGGGTGACCTATGCCGTAGTTTACCCAAATTTTTTTTTTACCGGACTCGACTTCATCGTTCAAAGTTTGAAGGCTTTAGGCAATTGAGCTCGCTTATTTGTAATTCAATTTTAGGTTCAGAATTTCTTATATTTTCGACTTTTTTTTTTTTGTTGATGCTAGTGAACATGCTTAATAACATTAAAATGAATTATTCAAAGTTAACATATATATATATATAACTAAATTAAATTTCAAATATTTAGTATGTATTTGTATAAAAATTTAAAAATAAATAAAAGAGAAAAGAGAAAACAAAATATAATTATCATTGATAACAATTTTATAAAAATAAACTTACATAGTGGATCAGATTTTAGCTTAACAACAACATTAAAACATTAAGTTCTTAAGATCACAGGTTTGAAATTCACTCTGTATAAAATATGTATGAGTTTTTAGTTCATATTTATTTCAATTTATGTTCTACCAAATGCGGGTTCTTTTTAGATTTATTTTAATTTAAGTTTGAATGTATTATGGTTATAAGTTTAATAGAGTTATATAATAATTAATTTGGATTATACTTATTCGAATGACTCTTTGTAATTACAATTATGAATATATTTATAATTACAAAAAATACATATATTAATTGAAAAATACACTATATTCAATGTATGATTTTATTAAAATATAATAAAAATTATAATATAATATAATATATTAAAATATTTTTATAACTAATTAGACTTTTATTGTTTTTAATTAAAAATTATTGCATATAAAAATTTAATATAACAATAATAAATAGAATAATAAATAATTAATAAATAATAAAATTATAATTCTTTTATTTAAAATTTGTCTAATAAATAAAACCTTATGGGTTAGCCATCAAACTTTGGGCTTAAAAGGATGCTCTTCAAACCATAAAGGGGTTCAATGAACTTTTTATCATATTTGAATACTTTTTTCCCATTGGATATTTACATAGTTCTAAAAAGTAAGTTTTTATTTTTTGGACAAATTACATTAGTAATTATTCAATTATTAGTAATTTTTTTTATCATCCAACTATTAAATTTTTTTTAGTTATCAGTCGTTAAATGACTAATATGGTAAATTTTAAAATTGACATAATTATAAATTTAGCACTCAATATGTCAATTTAATTTTGAATTTTTAAAAAATTAGGTTCAACATTTACACATTACCTTATTTTATCCCTTTTTTTTCCAGATGAAAACATAATTCAATTGACAAGGTGTAAATTAGAAATAAAAATAAATGGTTAATTTTAAACTAGAAGATCTATAAATATATTGTTTTCCTTATACTTCAAATGGTTAAAAATTTAATTGATATCTCTTATTGTTAGCTTAAGTTGGCGGTCGTTGATGAAGCAAATTAAAGCTTAATTTTTTTTAACTTATTAGACTTAAAATTGGATTAAATTAGCGGAGTCAATACTTTTTATTTCCAGTGAATTGGATACTTCTTAAAATTTGGGTTGTTTTGTTTGTTTGTTGTTTAGTTTGTCATAGAGTCAAACACAAGGACAACATTGCAAAAGGATAAAGTGGTAACACTCTAATTGCTCTTATTTATCGACGAAATCCATAATTCGATTTCGGTTTTGGCAATTGATAATGTGAGTTCATTCACAAGTTTGTTTAAACTCTTGAATCTCGAAATCGTTCAACTTATCCACCTGGACTCAACTAAGCTTATTGCCATTCTAGCTTTGGAGTTGATGATTTCAAATGCACTTTTATTTTTCTTTTAACAGTGGGTTAATGGAACAAGTGACGAGGCTTTCTATTTTCTTTAAAGATTACAATAACAATTATGACAATAACAAGAGCAACTCGACTAAACTGAACTTGAACAATTCAAGCACAAATCTTAAGAAATCAATGATGAGTGAACCGACGAAGCTCGAGTCCTCTCAACCATTGGCTTTCTATCCAACAATGGAGAACCAGAGAATCAAGAGAAAAGAAAAGAAAAGAAAACATGAAAATTATGATATTGTATTTTAGGGTGTTTCCATTTTGTTATATTTTTAATCGAATTTAGTTGATAATTTTTTTGAACTTTTTAAGTGAAAGAGTTATAGAAAAAAGAAAACAAAATTTTAGAAGGATCAAATTATATAATATGTAAAACATCGAAGGTTAAATTTTTTAAAATCAAAACTAAATTAGCTCAATGTATAAATTTTAAAAGTTAAAATTGTTATTATAATTATTTTAAAAGTTGTCATATAATTTTTTTCATTAATTAATTTAATGGTAATGGATAAAAAGGGGAAAAAATTTAAATAATTAAGTGATTATTTTATAAATTTTTATAATTTAGTGATAAAAAGAAATAGTGATGGATTATTGATATGGTTTTGCTTTTTATTTTGTTTAATCAAGCCCTATTATCCTTGTTGCTTGAATTCCATCACGTGTCCTTTAGAGACTGTCACTTTGATGTTCTCCCTTCGAATATGCACGATGGGGTGTGTGTAGTAAAACATTCGGTGCTCCACCATGGAAGATAGATAAATAATTTGTTTATATTATCAAGAACACCAAAAACATTTTAAAGTTAAATAAAAAATGTTATTTTCTAAAGTAATTTTTAATAATAATAATAATAAAAAGTGTTGAAATAATCCATCAAAGGAATATGCCAAAGGAATCATGAAAAACAAAAATATAAAATACCCGTTGAAATAAACTAAAAGAAAGGTATTTATAGCATAAAATAAGAGAGACTAAATTAGCCAAAAAAAAGCCGAAATTTTTTTTGATAAAATAAGTTTTTTTTAATTAAAAAAATCAGGGAAATAGGTTGAATTTGGAGATTGAGTGTGAAAGTACATCCAGTTAGACGCGTTTTTTGTATAATTGGACGAGTTTTCCAAGAAAAGTGCATTTAGTCAGACATATTTTTTCTTTAAGCCGTATTTTTTGACCTTTTAATATAATTAGTTTTTTTGTCATATGGTTAAATGTTAATGGTTTTATTCATAGTCCCAGGTTTGATTCTTCTCCCATTTATATTTATATTTTTTTTATTTCATGTTGTTTTAAACTTTTTATTATTTTTAATTAATACTTTTAACATATTAGCTCATTTGATTAGATGATTAAATAATAATTTCATCCTCGAGTCCTAAGTTTAATTCCTCTTCTAAACACAATTGTAATTTTTATTAAACGCAAGTCTTTTTTAAATTAATAAATATATTATTTTCGAATTTTTTATTTTTAATTCATCTTTTTAATTAATAATTTTTTATTTATAAAATTAAATAATAAATATATAATTATATAATAAAAATATATTATATATATCATTATGTTAAAAATATTTGAAATTAATAACTCCTTTATATATAATATAAACATCAACTATTTTTATATATATATATTTTTATATATAATATTTATTTTCTCCACATATATTATGAGTGTAGTAATTTTTAATATTATAAAATGAAATAATTATTTCAAATATAATTATTATTTTTATATGTAAAATATTTCAAATATCATTATTTTTTATCTACATTGTGGATATGATATTTCAAATATTTTTAAATGTGAAATATTTCAGTTTTTTTTTAAATGTGAAATATTTCAATTAATTATTTCATATTGTAATACCCCGGAAATTTTTACAGTAAAATATTATCCGTGATATAGTAAAATAAGGAAATAAAGTGACAAAAAGGGAATTTTTGAGTTATGTCAATATTGAGAAGTATATTATGATATATTAATTCAAGAAAGGACTAAATTGCAAAGATGAGAAAAGTCTTGTTGCACAAGAGTAAATACTCAAAATTTAAGGGCTGAAGTGTAAATATAAAAAAGTTGAAGGACTAATAGTGCAAATATTTTAAGGGTGGAATGATCTAGAAATCAAGAAAAATTGATGAATTAGGACCAAATTGAATAGGTAAAAAAATTATGAGGGACTAAATCGCAATTTTACCAAATTAAGTGATGACTCAAGGATGGAATTCTAAAAGATCATGAAGGGTAAAATGGTCAATTAGTAAGAGAGAGAATTCTAGAATGTAATGATTATGTTGATGATATTTTAAATTAATTAATTAGATAAATATTATTTTATTAATATTTTTATGAGATGTTTATTATTATTATATTATTATTTATTTAGTATAAAAGGAAGGATGATGAAGAATTAACAACACATTTCATTTCCCATGCAACCAACGTTAGAAGAGAAGGAAAAGAAAGAAATTTTGTTTTCTTTACAATTTGGTCCTTCCACCAAAAATTCACCATTTTCACCTAGAAATCAAAAGAATTTCCATAGCTACTAAAAGAGAAAGATAACAAGGAGATGATGGGGAGCAAGAATATCAAGTTGGATTCAAGAAATCGAAGCTGGAGGAGAGAGAAAAATCAAGTTAAAGATTGAAGTCAATAAGAAAAGGTAAGTACATCAAGATTTCAATATGTTTTTAAGTTTGTTATTATTAACAAAGCATGGAAATAATGTTATAGTAGAGCTTTCTTACATAAGGTCCTATGTTCTTGATATGTTAGTGAAGAGAAAATAAGAGAAAGTGATGAGAAATGATGTAGAAAAAGAAAATAAGGGTGTTACAACATGGTAATTAATATCTTGCACTAAAACAGTTCTAGACAGCAGCAGTATTCTAACTTTGAAAAATCACCAAAAATTGTAGAAATTGAATTATAGGATGAATAAAACATGAGATTAAATCTTATTGAGTCTAGTTTCTTATAGAAGAAACGGTGTAAGTAATGGATTTGTAAATCATGAGATATAATGAATTTTGTGAGACAAGGTCAGAATGAATTCGGGTTTCCCTGTTCTGACTTGGAAAATCATCAAAAATTGGATAGAAATAATTAGAGACTGAAATTTATATTTTTAGAATCTTGAATGAGTCTATTTTCAATAGAAACAAATGGGAACATCATTCAAATTCTGTATGAGGAGGTAATTAATTTTTAGTGAAGAAGGGCCAGAACTGTCAGATGGCAGAACAGGGGTAAATTTAAAGAATAAAATGTACTTATTGGCTAAACCAAAAATTCTGAAAATTTTATGGTAATAAGATGTATGAGCCTAGTTTCAGGGAAAATTAGCGGATCTTAATTTGGAATTCTATAGCTCTAGATATAAATAATTTAGTGACTATGATGCAGATAGACAGCTTGAATATTCATAAAAGTAAATAATAAAAATTATGGATAATGTTACTTACAAGTGTGTTATCTACATTAAGGATGTGGAATGGAGAGGAGGAGGAGGAAAAACATGTATGAATATTCATCTAGGATGGCTAATTTGCATATTTTAGGCTCAGGGACTAAATTGAATAAAAGTAAAACTTTATGGGAAATTTTGTAAAAAGTCAGAAATGACCAAATTGCATGAAATGGATTAATTTTATTATTTAAATTACAAAATTGAATGAAATTATTAATTTAGTTCAAGATAGGGGAAAACATGTTTTAGGGATTAAATTGAAATGTGTTGAAATTATGGAAAATTCTGATATTTTATAGAATTCATGGATTGTTATCAATATGTATGAGAATAATAGCCGGAAATAAGGATTAAATTGCAAGAATTTTATTTTCCTAACCCTAAGGATGAAATCGTCATTAATTAAAAGTTTAGGGGCAAAATGGTAATTTTTCCTAGAGCATTAATTAAATGCATTAGAATATGAAATGAATGAAAATGATGATCAAATTTATTTATAAAGATCCGGATGACTCAAATATGAGACTTGATCGTGGAAAAGAAAAGATATCGGATTAATGAAATTATACACACAAATAAGCAATGAGGTAAGTTCGTGTAACTTGAATTATATTCTTAAATGCTTTAAATGTATGTTATTGATGTGAATATGATTCGAATGTTCATTGTATGGAAATTTATGAAACATTGATGTATTTGATAAAATGGGAAGAAATCCCGATTGAATGAAAGGAAAATTCGATGGATCTCTCGAAAAGGAATTGACGGTAAAAAAGGGATCTAGCCTCGGACGGGTGATCCTATCCGATATAGCCCTCCCGAAGAATATGTGGAAAATGGATTTAGCCCCGACGGGTAATCCGAATTAGGTCTGAATTTAGCCTGGACCGTAATTCGGATCCAAGCTCATTAGAGTAATTGTCGTTGCGGGATTTAGCCCGGACCGTAATCCCACCGTAAGGATGAGGTTCGCGAGTGTGCTCTCTCGATATGAAATGTGTAAGACCATGGTTGAAAGATACCATGGCAACGTGATAGAAAATGAATAAGACCATGGTTGAAAGATACCATGGCGTGACATGAAATGAATAAGACCATGGTTGAAAGATACCATGGCAACAACACGAAAAATGAGTAAGACCATAGTTGAAAGACACTATGGCATCATGTCAAAGATAAATAAGATCGTGGATGGGAGACGCGATGACATCTATTGAACAATTGATATTCGTGTAATATGTATTAGATGACGAATGGTTATATGAAATAGTCGTGTGAAATGTTTACAAGAACTGGTCATATGGAAATATATGTACAAAATAGTTGTATGAAATAATTATGAAGATAGATAAACGAAATAAGTATAAGTACATGGAATATAATTTATGTTAAGTTTGATATAAGCTATTTCTGGAATAAATATACATAAAATATATGGAAATGATGGAGCATGAAATATTGATATAATGAAATGAATGATATATGCTTATGAAGAAACGGTAAGAGATGATATGTTTCATGACATGTACATATATGATTATCTTTGATATATTGATACAAGGAAATTATGTAAGTTGAGACTATTATTAAACTCAAGTGCGATACGTCGAGAAAATAGATATATCAATGTTAAATTTATATGAAATATGTGCAAGTATACTAACAATGTTGCTGTTTGATGCTTATACAAGTGTCAAACTGTTGATTGAATGGTAATATATTTATTTATATGATGCATTGAATCGGTAAGTATTTAAATTTTTTTTAGTGATCTGTAAATGGTAGTAATGCTCCGAAACCCTGTTCTGGCAGCGGATATGGGTTAGGGGTGTTACACACATATTATTATATTTATATGTAAAATATTTCAAATACACATACAAAAACATATAATACTAAAATTTACTACACTCATGATATTGATTGAAAAATAAATATTACACATATAAAAATTATATTTACTAAAAATAATGATATTTATAATAATTATTTGATTTTATAAATAAAAGAGTTACTAATTAAAAATAAAAAAGTGGAAACAATATATTTATTAATGAAAAAAAAGCTTGAAACAACATGAAATAAAAATTACAAATGTGAGTGGAAGAGGAATTGAACCCAAGACTTAAAATAAAACCACTAACATTTAATCATCTGAAAAAAAAAACTAATTATATTAAAAAATTCAAAAAATACGATTTAAAGAGAAAATGCATCCAGTTGAGCGAACTTTCTTGTCAACTGTGTAGAAAACGTGTTTAGTTGGATGCGCTTTTACACTCTCTTCAAAATCCACTAATTTCCTTAAATTTAAAAAAAAAAAAACCTATTTTACCAGATATTTTTTTCGGTATTTTTTTGTTGCTAATTTAGCAAATAAAAAAAAAAGAGATAATGATAAATAAATAAATAAATAAATTAAGGTTTAAAATTTAATATTAAAATCAAGAAACAGAAACTTTAATAAGTATTTAATAGAAGTGATTAAGAAATGCAATGCTTGCTACCTAACAAACCATGAAAGAAAAGAAAGCATAACTTTAGGAATCAATTTCATATAGACAATTTTAGATTAATCCAATTAAAAACCTTATATTTAATACCTAATACCCAATACCTATTACCTATTATACCCTTAATGCCCTTAAATCACAATCTTTTCCCATTGCTTACTTGACATCAAACCTAGCCTTCTCAATTCTAAATTCATAACAGTTATAAATCACAACAAATACATTTTTTTCTCATCATTTTTTTGAAAATTGAACTCAATTTCAATTAATTCATTCATAGCATTTGCTCTTTAATAGTATCTATCGATATTTTTAAGGTTAAAAGACAATTGGATGATATAATACAATATATATTTAATATTTCTTTTTTTTTTCTGTCGACTAGTTATCAATCAAACTTTTTCTAGACGAGTTTTATTTTAAACAATTTCATATCTCACGTTCAATTATCAAATCTGTGTAAATTACGAAAATATAAAATTGCCTTTTTTTTTAGTTATTTTCAACTTTTAAAATTTAATTGCACTAATACAATAATCTACATGACAATTTATATTTACAAACACTTGAATTTTTTTTTTAATTTTTATGAAATATATTAAACAAATGAATTGTTACCTGGGTTACACATTATTATTACAATCAATTTTTCATCTAGAGAAAAATTATTTTACTAAAAATGTGAAAGTAAAAGGGGAAAGTGATTTGAAAAGTAATTAGGGTTAGAGAAAAACAAGTTAACGACTATTATGACTATATTAATATAAATTTATATCCAAAAACTGCCATTTATCAATTAATATATAATTTGTCTACAAATACAATTTGCAAAGGTACAAATTCATTCTCTACTTAAACCATTTACAAATTTGCATCTGAAAAAAAATAGAAATAGAAATACAATTCTCTACTTTTGCAATTTACAAACAAAATTGCATAATGTAGTTGGTGATTGCTGACTTGTGAGCCATTATTGACCTTGTAAAATTATTCATTAATCCCAAATACCAAATCCTCAATGCCTTTGGGGAGAAAAATTCAATCTCCAGCCCACCAGCAACGTGGTTTCCACATGGATATGATTTTTGACATAATAAAATAATGCACAGTTTGCCTTCATAGAATGAATATTTCTCCCATTTCTTCTTTCCCTTGCTTTTGTTCTTATTAAATCCAATCTATATAATCTGTTATCACAGTAAGCAAAGGAAAAAAAAAAAAAAAAGAGAAAAAAAAGTTTGGGGTTGTTAGAATCTTCTTTAATTCTTTGTCTATTGAAGGCAACCCAAAGCAGAGATTAATTTTCCCCATTGGGACTGAAACTAAAAGAAAAAGAGGCGAAATGTGTCCTATGAGGTTCTTGTTGGTGTTTTTCTCGGCAATTTTTGCAGGGTATGTCGCATGGAGGACGGTACGTTCATCATCTGATATCGACGGCCAAGTTTCTGAGGATTCCGAGAAGATTATTGTAAAAGATAAGCAAGAATTCAGTTTCAAAAGGGTATGAAAATATTTTCTTTCTTTTCCAGGAATGTGTCCTTTTTTTTTTTCTGGGTTTCTGTTGTTCTTGTTTGGGTTTTATTTCTTCTTGTTTCTAACATTCATATTCCTGAATTTCAGATGGTTCAGAATGGATTCTGGGTATTTGTGGATATGGCTAGTGGGAAGTATTTGTGGAGGAATTTCAAGGAACTGAAGAAAGATAAAAAAATGAAGAACTCTTAACAGTTTTAACATATTGTACAAGTATGTTGAACTAATTTTTCTTCTTTTTTTTCTTGTATCAATAATTGTACCATAAGAACATGTGAATCCTTTCTTGTTCTTTTCAGACAGAGGGAACTTGAAATATAAAGATATGAAATCTTCACTTTTTCTAGATCTATACCATGTTATGATTCTGAATGCAATTTATTCAAGTAGAATCTTTGCTAGAACACAACTGAATCCCCAGTGAAATTGTTTCTTGAATTGTTAAAAAGAAATTCAAATTCATCTTCATGGCTGCTAAAAAAAACATAATAAAATTGAAGAACTGGGATCATTTTGCCGTCAGCAAAGCTCTTGCATAACCTTTAGATATTTGGAACTGCTCACTCATGCCAAAATGTGCCATGAGAAGCCAAACATGAGTGAGAAGCTCACCACCTCGTCTCAGCTGTTGGCAATGCTGACTCCCCCTGCTGTGACTAGCAGCATAGGTTAACATCTCCAACCAGATATCTCTAATCATATCCCACCTAACTTTCTTGTTGGTGACTCCGTTTAGTGCTGATGCTAGCCGGCATGCATCGAACAACACAGACTTGCTGCTATCCCCCTTCACTTTCCCAGGCAGAACATCGATGTTTTCTCGAAGCAACATTTTGCAAATTGCAGTCATTTGGTACATTGTTGGTTCTTCCAAGAAAGTCATGGCTTGATCCAATGACTTCCAACACGTACTTGTGTTGCTTTCCTCTTCTTGCATTTCTAACTCACCGTCAATGGCTTGAAGAAACATTTTGTTACATGTAATCCTGTGTTTTGCCTTTGTTCTTGAAAGGGTTAATCTTTCTTTGAAGAACCTCTTGGCCTCAGCCTGAGTGTCCCGGAATCTGATAAGTCCAATCCCAATTGGCAACAGGAAAGGAAAAGTGGCCAGTAGACAGAACATATAATTTGAGATGCAATAGCTCACTTCACGGGATGAATGAATATCGCTTGTTATGGTACTCAGTGCTACCTCCGAGAAGTAGCAGAGCTCTGTGGCAATGTGCCAAATAAGGATACTCTGATCAAATTCGACATTAATACTCCACTCAAGGCTAAGGCGAGTTTGCCGCTTATACATTTGAAGTATGTTGGCTCCCCTTTGGCTGCACAAATCCCTGAAATTGCCATCATCTTGTTTCTCCTTAAACTGATTAAATTTCTCTTTGACATGCTTGAAAATCAGGTTTTTGAGATCATCATCAACTTCTGCATAAGTTTCAGGTGGCCATTTCTCCACTACCCTTTTCAGGAGCCTGAAGTAAGGCTTTTCCTTGAGGAAACTTCCAAGTAGACTTGACTGTGGCACCCGACTCGACCACCTTTTCCTTACTGGTTGTAAAGAATGGATGAGTTTGAGACATGATGTTTTGTTGTGCTTGATCAACCAATGATTGGTTTGGTCTGAGAAAAGTAGTACCAGTGCTGCATATATCTCCAGAAAAACAGCTACAACAAGGAGAAGAAAAGTTATGAATATGTCTACCTTTTTATACTTCTTCATGTCCTCCAAAGAGAAAACCAGCAACACCAGGAAAGTGAGACAGAAAGTAGTAATGCGGCGAATCAAACCCATAGGAGTATAAATGACAACTGCTTTTGTGTATAGCTTGTCATACATGAACCCTAGTTCAATAGCGACCACATCAAAAGCATCTTTACCAGACATTTTCTGGAACAAAGATTGACTCTTCTCCCTGTCTTTGAAGCTTAGAATGAGATCTGCAAACAGGCACTTGAATGTTTGAAACAAGGCATGAGCTTTGACTATATTTTGGTCATCAGGAGTGGTTCCTTGAGGGGCAGCTACATCCAATTCTTCCTGAACATCCTTAACCTCTTCAATTTCCATAAAGAAACCTTCAGCTTGTTTCAGCCTGTATTCATTCATCAACTTGGAATAGTTTGGACCAGGATCTGGAGAAGTCAGCATTGAGTCTCGAAGTTCATCACTGCTTGCTTTCCAAAGAGTCCAAGTCCTCTCTCCATACTTAATTGATCCCACCACAATCATCGGAATGCTTAGCAACGAAAGACGGCTATCTGACCAGGCCATCAAGAAGATGTATCCAGTCACAACTGTCTGTATTATCAGTCCAAAACAGTGCCTTAGCCACAACTGATTGTCTTCCAAGGCATAAGCTGTAATGGTATCGGGGCCACCCAAGTGCAGCAGCAAAAAAGGTGCCCAAAATGCTGTAAGTTTAGTGTTTAAGTCAACATCACCTCTTTCATCATATATATCTCCCAGGTTATTTGTTAGTATGCCAAGTGCAATGGTTGCAACAGAGTCAGCCAGCAAGTAGGAACACCAAACAATGGCTCTAATCTTTACTTTAGGAATGTATTTCCTTTGGCTGCCTAATACGATGAGAATTATTTGGACAAGAAGGCTCGTTACAACCATTGCTCGAAGCTCCCAGTCTTTCCATAACTTCATTAGCTTTGGAGTAAAAACTTCCATTGTCTCCCTCCTCCTCTTCATTGTAATCAAGCCAGTAATAACTGAATAAGCATAAACAGAAAGTTAAGTCTGACAATTGTTTACATAACCTCTTCATTAAACCACAATTGGTAAGAAACTCAATCTCTCTCTCTCTCTCTCTCTATATATATATATATATATATGTTGTTTTGTAAACCCAGGGTATCCACAATCCATATTGGACTGGAAGCGTTTAAAGTAAAGCCTCCCCAACAAGGGTGTTTCTCAGGGATTGAGCTTGTGTTCTCACCTTTACAAGGCCGAGGTTGCTTCCAACTTGACCAACAGCTTGTTGGTTCAATCTTTATTTTTAGTCTTTAGAACTTACATATCTAGTAATCGATTATATGATCATTTGAAGGTTTCTAACATTGCATTCTGAAAACGTTGTACTAAATGTATATGCCAATAACTTGTTATCTCCCATGCTACAGACCTTCTTATTATTCTTACAATGTGATGATTATCTCAACATAAACAGAAGACACTACATTTGAAACATCATGATAAAAGAAGCAGCAGAAAGCAGTTACTTACCAGCGGTAATCATTGGAAATACTAATGCTGTTCCTCTTCCTGATACCTCTTGTCAGACAAGGTATTTTGAGTTGCTCTTTAAACTACATTTTTAGACCTTCAGAAGGTTTTAATAGTTTCATTACTTTTAATGGAACTTACTCCACAAAGTGTATTGCTTGTGCTTGAGAGTTGATTAATGAGAGTGAGGGCTAAGTTAAATCAGATTCTTTGTTTCTAATGGGGGATAAACTGCAAGGAAAGAAAGGGTTCCTTTCTTTAACTGGGTTACTATTAGATTCCATATATTGATCCAAAGGAAAGGATCTTGACATTTAAAGGGTTGAGTTTTTTTAATAAACTGAATTCAATGCCATTAACCGTGGATAAATGCTCATGAAGGATTAATATATGTTTTTAATGTTTTCATTGAATCTGTGTGATGAAACAGTGATTTAGTTCGTGGCATTGTTTGGTGAATCAAAGATATATTCAGGTTAAACATATTTATAGCCCACCTTCCTAAGGAAATAGAATAGAAGGCATAAAATTTAGAAAGTCTAGATTGGTTTTAAAGTAAATTTGAATCAAACAGAAATCACATTTCCTAACAAACAGTCTCCATAAAGGAAAATTGCAATCTGTGGAATTAAAATAAAAATTGTAACGTTTGCTTTAATTCTGTGAGCCGCCCTTGATGCTTGACCGATCCGACAACGGCTTTTTAAGACCTGGTTGACTGATTTGTGACACAATTCAAGTGAGTCGAGGATTCACATGCTGGACAGTAGTAAAACCAGTGCTCTGGATTTCTTTCCTCCTTACAAGCTTCACAATAGCTTTTCTCCGAATAACTTTGTTCAAGGGAATCATAGGTAAGCCTGAGGGGATGCTTATCGTAGTTGTACGAAACAGTTCGTGGCAGCAAAATGCAGCTGACATGCAAATTAAAGTTGCAATCATAGCATCTGTAACTAATAGAATGGCCAAAATCACCACATCCAGAACACCTAAACTCATAATTGTAAGACAATGGCATCATTAGAAGATTGAGGGGATGTGCATGAGATTCATGGTTAACAATGATTGGTAAGAATCCACCTTTCATGTTGGTTTGAAACAGGCAATCATGACAACCATCCGAGAACTCTGTGCCTTTATATTTACATATTTTGCAGTTACTTCTCAGATTTTCTGGGAACAGATATTCAGGTTCAGTTACCCTTAGATATTTAGGGCAGTTTTCCCCGACTTGTTCTAAGTCACCAGGAAGCTCTCCACAGGCTTTATGGAATATGTATTCATCACATCCAAGAAAACATTGATAGTACGGACCTGGAATGGTTTCCTGACAGCGACTGCACTTCACTTCAGATTCAGCAATTAGCTTATTTTTGAAGATTAAGGGATGTAAGTGCCTGTAAGATCTTTTTCTGACCTTATCCAACTCATCTGAAACAAATTCTTCAGCAACAAAGGTTTGCTTTCTGGGGTCAACAATGAGCCTTGGAACTCCTTCAATGTTGAAATCATTGCTTCCATCTTTTGGCAGGCACTGAATTATAACCAGAAGGGCACCTGCAGATTTGGCCTCTTTCTTTAAATTATCCAATTGTGTTTTTTGAGAGAGTGGTGTGCTGATGATCACCCCGAGCTTCAACTCTTTTAGTTGGATTGAAGCAATTGAAAGAGAAATCTCGAAGGATATGTTGTTGAGATGTTTAGAGTTTTGGAGAAATGGGGTGATTTCGTCTTGGTCAATGAGAGGGTATTTCAGGTGTTTGGCAAGCTTGTAGGCTACCGTGTTCCTTGTCTGGCCTTTCACTGCTAGGATTATTGGGGCATCCAGTTGTTCAACCTCTTGTTTTTCCATTTTCTTTCTGGTTTGGGTGCCTATGGAAAGAGATTAATTGCAACTGTGAGGCTAGGTTACTCGAATTCAGGGATGGGGGACTTGGACATATATCAAAAGGACACGGTTACGTGAAGGAAAAATAAAAGTATCTGAGAAACATGGCTTCTGAAATTATGAATACTTGCTGTCCAAGGCCTCTGAGAATCTTTCTTTTCCCTTTTCTCTTACAACTTTAAATGAAATCCAAGGAAAAAGCAGAAATAAATAATATGATTAATGTTAAATTCTATTCTTAACAGACAAAAAGGATTTCGAGGTAAAGTTGATTTTTATTTCAAAACAACAAAAAACTTTGTCAATTGCCATCTCACCGATTATACATCCTCCCTGGAACTTCTAACAGGCTTCTGCTTTCCTGGAAGTTACTGCCTCAAAACTTCTAACAGCCCAAAGCTCCAATATGAAACAATGAGCATGCCAATCAACTGATCAAGGCAAGTTCTTTTCAGTTTTTTTTTTATTTTTTTTATTGCAATCCATTTCTCTTTGTATACGCTAGAATCTAGTTCCTGCTTTTTTATCTTTTAATTTGTCCTTCTAGCAATACAGAAATTCATGAGAACAGAAGAATAAAAAGCAATAAATATATATATATATATATATATATATATCAAATCTATCATTTTAATGGGATTTGATTCTAAATGAACTTTTACAACACAATAAATAGATGATGGGGGTTAGATTATGTTTAATTAGAACAGTTCAAATGAAATTCTAATTTAAAGTTCATGAATTTGTAAATGAGCCTGATCATATTTGTAATCGAAACTTCCAAGTTGAAATCCCAAATTCTAATTGTTGGGATATACATTTGGGAATTGGTCATCTCATGTACTTGGATTATATTTGGAGAAAGAACTTATCAACTTCTAGATTTTTTTTCTTGCATTTGCCTGAAATACACCTCAAGCACATGAAAACCATAGAAGTTTTTGGACAAAAAGGGTTTCAATAAAATTTTTTTTGCCGCACCCAATAAAGGAAAATGAAAAAAACTGAATATTTTTGTTTGGAACAAATAAAAGATGAGTTCATTGTATGTTTCCAAATATACTTATATCCAGTTAGTTTATTTCTGGTTGGAAATTCAACAAGAAACTTTCTTCTCTTACTGTATTTCAGAACATTGATTTTGATAATTATAGAATACAGTTCCAGAGTTAATTACTGTAAGCATGTGAAAAATGTAAAAATGCAGGGGACGAGTGAAAAACAAAAGCCGCATACCATAGAAGAAAGAGGCATGAATAAGGAAGCATGTGATTTTCCATCTCTGGCTCAGCTCTGAATTTTTGTGCAATTCAGCCCTTTTCAGCTTTTGGTTTGGCATTCACAAGAAAGGCACACAAATACTGAGAGTTGAGTTCCATGGCGTTTGAAACAATACATATTCTGATAACCAAATTAGAATTGGTTGCAAGTCATGAACCTAACTTTCCGGGTTTGAAAACCGATGTCATCAATAACAGAATTAAAGAGCTAAAACGTTTGCAGGAAATCATTGAAACTGAAAATAAAGCAATTGATGATGAGTGGGACAACCTTCTGAAAGATACTTTTTCTTTGGAGGATGATATTGAGGCCCTTTTGGGCAGAACGGTGCTGCAGAGTCACAAAGTCTGGAGAAAGAGGCGTACTTCCAGCAGCTTCTCGAGTGACGGGTCTTTAAGTAACAAGATTGAGCAACTGACAAAGGGAATAAGGTCTTACAGCAAAAAAATTCAATCAAGTCCATCAAGTGACTCTAGAGTTCCAGCAGTAGTTTCGATTCCGCCAGCAAAGCCATCTACTGACTCGGAAGATCTGCAAGTCTCAACTGACAATGAGACTGTTACATCAATTGCATCTACGATTGTTCTAACAGACCTTGAAAAGAAGTTAAGTCAACAAGTACTCAGCCGGCTTACTTTGCAATATCTCCTTTTAACAGTTAATGGGGCATACCTTGGTAAGGCGATTCTTCTGTGGAGAGTCTACAATGCAGATGAAATCAAAAGGCATTTCCAGTGTCGAGCTTGGATTCGTGTCTCTGAAGAGATTGGACAAAGAGAGATATCACTTGCCATTCTAAAACAGGTTACTGGTTGCCAAGAGGAAGAGCAGCTGCCCCTTCAGTCACCGCAGCGGACCCTCCATGATTTCTTATTTTCAAAGAGGTATTTGATAGTTTTATATGGTGTCCAAACAGCTGAGTTTTGGAACAACATCAAGGCAGCCTTCCCATACTCATTGAATGGTAGCAAGGTGATCACTGTTGTTCAGAATGAAAATGTTGCAAGGAAAATTAATTCATGGATAGGTGGGAGACACTATTTCCCCAACTTAAAAAAGCTGAAGGGGCAATTAATAGATGGATTGCCTCAATCTTCAACTTTTTTGGAGGAGGAATATGGTATTACTGGTGTGAAAGCTGCAATTGACAAGTTGACACAATCAATTCTGAATCCGCACATTTTGCTTTTCCTCATTTCAATCAAGGGTACAGTAGGTTCTGGCAGGAGAACCTTGTTATGGCCAATCTACAATGCAAAAGACATTAAACAGCGCTTTCAATGCCGTGCTTGGGTTCATGTTCCTCAGGAGTATCACGAAATAGACATTCTGACTGACATATTTGAGCAAGTCACAAGTGTCAAGTTGAAAGAAAGGCTGACTGTGGAGTTACTACGAAAAAGGCTTCATAATTTCTTAGCTCAAAAGAGGTACCTTGTGGTTTTATGTGACGTATGGATGAGTAAAATTTGGTGCAGTCTCCAAATTTCCCTTCCAAATTCGTTGAATGGTAGCCGGGTAATTTTTACTCTAAGTGAAGGTGAAGCTAACCCTGGAATGATGAGAAAGTTTCCACACTTAGAAGATGTGCTAGAAGATTTTTCAGATCAAACAGTTGTAGAGAATTGCAATAAGCTTTCTGATGGTAAGGACGAAAAGTCAAGCATTGTTGGTTTGGCTGATAAAAGAAGGGAATTAGCAGAACTAACACTCAACAGCTACAAGTTGCATTTTCTAATTTCAGTGTTAGGGGTGGCAGGCTCAGGCAAAACAGCCCTTGTCTGGACGATTTATGACAATGTAGCAAGTAAGAGGCACTTTGAATGTCGAGCTTGGGTTAATGTCCCCCTGAAGTTGGATGAATTCAGTGAGAGACAGCTATTAATTGACTTACTGGGACAGCTTAGAAATGCCAAGCAAAAAGAGAGCTTGACTCTTGAGAAGTTGAGGGAAAGGCTTCAGCTTTTCTTAACCTGGAAGAGATTCTTTATAGTTTTGGATGATGTCCCTACACCAGATGTTTGGGAGAGACTTAATCATGTCTTTCCCAATTTATCAAATGGCAGCAGGGTGATAATCACTACTCGTAATGCATTTCTAGCATACCATATCAACCCAGAGACTGTAGTTCTGCAACTACGGCCCTTAACTGATGATGAAAGCTGGGCATTGTTCTTGAACAAGGTAAAGAATAAGCAGGGAGATATTAACTTAAAGGAGAAGATCTTGCAAATATGCCATGGCCTACCTATTCGAATTGTCCTGCTTGGAGGTTTGTTATCTAGGAAGGATAATTATGTTGAATGGACAAGTGTGATCAATCATCCCATTCCTAAATTGGAAAAGAAAAAGAAGGTAAGAACTGAAGATCAAATGAACCCATCTGGCAAATCAGCTTCCTCATATGCCAAGCAAAAACATGAGAAGAAAGCAATAATGATAGATCCTAAAACAGCTACTACAGATGGCAAAGATTTTCCAAATCAGTCCAAGCAAAAAGAAGAAAAGAGGAAATTGCAGACGGAGGCAACTTCTGTCGGTGATCTCTCAAACTCCTTAGATATTATGGCTTTAGCCTACCAGGATTTAGCCCCAGCTTTGAGATGCTGTCTTCTTTACTTGGGTCTTTTTCCCAAGTCGTATGAGATTCCTCTTAGAAGGTTGTATCAACTTTGGCTTGCTGAGGGGTTTCTGACAGCAACAGATCAAGTGAAAACTCCTCCTAAAAAGCTAGTGGAAGAATATTTTGAAGAACTCAAGTGTAGAAACATGATTGAGGTTACAAAACTCAAGTTAGATGGAAGGCCTAAGGCCTGTCGTGTGCCAAATACCATATACAATGATCTGTTTCTAGATACAGAGAAAGTTGGGTTTTTTCACTTCTCCAACAGTTCAGGTATATGCGGATCACCGTGGTTTAACATCCGACGGCTTTCAGAAGACTCGGATATTTCCTCCCACTCCAAACACTTAGAAACCCGAGTTCGACGACTGCGTTCTTATATTTCTTTCTACGGAAAAAGAAGAGATGCACCTACATATGGAGTAAATGAGCTTCTTAGCAAGGTTGTTGATAAAGGCTTTGGAATGCTTGTAGTGCTTGATCTAGAAGGTGTTTACAAACCTGTGCTTTCTGATACACTGGGCAAACTACCATATCTAAAGTATTTGGGGTTGAGACGAACACTTTTGGATGATGTCCCACAATCAGTTGGTGACCTGCATCACCTGGAGACTTTAGACATAAAGCACACTTTCATAACCAAGTTGCCTAGTACCATCTGGAAGGCAAAGAAACTTCAGCATTTATATATGAGTGATATTGATGTTGATTTGTCGTCTCTAAAGCCATTTGCTAGTGGTTCATTGAAAAATCTTAAGATTTTGTGTGGGTTGGTGATTAAAAATGCGAGCCCCAACAGAAACTGGATGAAGAGTTTGGTTGATCTGAGGAAATTGAAGTTAACATGCAATGAAGCATCACATGAAGTCATAGGTCCCTGGATCACTCATATGGAAAAGCTTCAATCCTTGAAATTGAGATTAATAGATAAATTCAATAAACCTTTAGACCTCATAGTAGAGGATCCGCAGAAATGGAATCAGATGGGACTATCACAACTTTATTTGCTTGGAAAACTTCCAAAGCAAATTGGTTTTCCCGAGAATCTTGAAATACTGACACTGTCAATGACGCATCTGTTAGAAGACCCAATGAAAAAGCTTGGGGAGCTGAAGCAGTTGAAGGTCCTTAGGCTTTATGCTCAATCCTTCTTGGGGACAAAGATGACTTGTGATCCACCAGGATTTCCTCAACTTAGGGTCTTAAAGTTGTGGATGCTATATAAACTGAAATGCTGGACTGTGAAGGAACGAGCCATGCCGAAGTTAAGAGAAGTAGAGATCAGAAGCTGCAAAAATCTTAAAAAGCCTGATGGGTTGGAAAATCTGGCAGCCTTGGAGGAACTGACCCTCACAAATATGACAGAAGACTTTATAGCAGATGTGGAAAGAAGCATGGATAGCAAAGTAACAATCATGAAAAACTTCTACTTTTCTCCTGGATGGGTGAGTTAAATTCCTCTCAATTCCTATCTCCATCCTTTTCATTTTTATGTCTCTTCACATCTCTTTCTTTTCTTTGCAGGAACAATAAATACTGTAGGAGACACAATTGGTTCAGGTTGCAACGCAGTCTTTCCAAGTGATACATAGTTTATGGCATCTTCCTGAGATAACGGCTTGGCTTGTTTCTTCCCAATTGTAGCCCAACCCCTCAGCAACAATAACTCTTGTTGTACTAAAATTATTTCAATTGTTCTCTCTCAAATGACCTTTTTCACCACCCATTTACAGAAACATACGTTTGACTTGATTTAGTGTCCAGAGATATATATGATATATGTTTTAATTAGATACAACGCAGTTGTTATGATATATGTTTTAATTAGATACAACGCAGTTGTTGAAACACCCGAAGCAAACAAGCTAGAGAAATGTCAGGTTTGCTATTATGAGATATGATGCCTAAGAAAGAGTCTGGCAAAGAATAGCGAATAAGAGGAATAATGTTAATAAGAATACTGAAACTGTGATTTAAGGTTCAAGGCCGTTCAATCCATTTATACTTAAATTTTGTGTAGCATACAATAATTAATAAGGTTGAGTAATATTTTGCTTGTGTCTTATTGATATGTGTATTCAGGTATTTATACATGTTATTATAGGTACTATTATAGCACATGATAGGCCCTCACTATTTTGTCTTGACTCTGCTGCCTCCAGTAATGACATGCTTTGTCCCTAATACTGACATTCTCTGCGAACTCTAGGTCTGTTAGGCACGTGTCCATGGAGCAGGTGATCTTTTCTGCTCATGGGACAGACATTCTGGGCGAGCTTCGTACTTATTGGACACGTGTCTGAGTGGCCTGCGGAGCACGTGACCATTTCTGCTAGTTTTTTAGGTATATGCGAAGTGAGACTGCAACCTTCCCTAAGTTCTCGCGAGCTGGGTCTGTAACCTTATCTTGCGAGTTGGTTTCGCGGGTTGTACCTGTGATCCTACCCTGTGAGCTCACATAAGGTTCTTGCGAGCTGGATCCCCAGCCTCACCTTGCAAGTTGGTTCGCCTTGTCATCGTTTCGTGGTTGGGTCATGGGTCAGAGGCTCGGATCTTTTTTAGGATTCGGGTCTCAAGTTATTGACCTATAAATCTACTCCCTCCCTAAGTGGGCCTAAGGGGTGTCATAAAGTGACGCTCCTTAAGTCCATCACATCAAGATTAAATGCAGTTTGCTGGGTACGCTGAGAGCTGTGATGCATAATGATCGCTCTGTCACGTGTGCGAGGGATTCTCATGTATACGTATTTTATCATTGAAAATTGAACCGTTTCCATTTGTTTGCATCTGGGCCGTTGATTTCCTTCGGTTATACGAATATTCTAAAAGGCAAGAAAGGAACTTCTTCCTTAAAAGGATATATTTCTTAACCCTAAATCCTTCATTCTTAGCATTTTTGCAAAAAAAAAAAAAAAAAAAAAAAAAAACAAAGGTAATTTTTAGAAACCTTGCTTTTTTCTTTTAAAATTTTTGTTTTCTTCTTTTATCGACAGTATGGTGAGGATGAGAAGAGCTGATAATCGCATCATCCCAGTTTGTCAATTGTCTCCGGTTCTGGTAAAAGGTCAGATCCTGTTGATGTTATTGCCACTTTTGCTGGAACATCGAGTCCTTGTAATTCTCCACAGATAAGCTCGCCATTTATTTCTCCTGTTCGCTCGCTGATCTCCATCGACGAAGATACCCCTCCACCTATCCCTTGAGGCTCTCATTCTATGCTTCTTACTGAGGAAATACTAGTAGGAGTTAGTGGGAGTTCATATCTGTGGCGTGGGGACTTAAGCTGTAACAACCTAATTTTCAGTGGTATCGGGAATAGAGATTTGAGATCACTAAATCCGACGGGTGAGTTGAAAATTTAATAAATTAATACCTATGAGTCAAATATGAATATAAAAGTATTTTTGAATTAGTGAATTTGGTGATTTAAAAGAATTAATTAGCTAAAATGAGTCGAGAATGAGGTATCGAGACCTCGACTTCATAAACCGAGCCATAAATATTTTTAGAAATATTTATGGAGTGTTGGTGAGGTAATAATAAAATTTAGTTAGAAAATTTTGACGTTTTGGTTAATTAAATAAAAAGGACTAAATTGAAAAAGGTAATGATTAAATAGCTCAATTGTCAAATGAGGAAGGAACTAAAGTGCAAATAAGCCCAAAGGATATATTTTGGGCGGCAATAGCTGAGAAAAATCAGGAAATGGGTGAAATAAGGGCAAAATTAGAAAATTGCCAAAATTGGCTAAATAAAAATGGGACTAAATTGGAATATCTAGAATTCTCTTCATTTCTCTTCATATTGATTAGCTGAAAAACAGCCATGGAGAAGGGTTCAAGCTGGTTTTCATACTCTAGCTTCATGTAAGTTTAATTCTTGCTTTCTCCTTGAAATTTTTATGTTTTTGGACTTTTACAATTGGGTCCAACTTATTATTTCATTAGTTTTTGATTCCATGGCTAATTTTTGAAGTTTTTATGGGTGAGTGCTGGAAATATATGATGATTTGGCATGGAATTAGAGCTTTAAATTGTTTATATTCTGATTTTATTGAAAGAATTGAATAAAAAGTGAATGTTTGAGACCTAATTGTAAAAGAGTTTGAAGTTAGAGTTTTATGTGGAAATTCTGAATTTCAATAGTTATGAAATAACTTATGATGTCTAGAAAAATTATTAATTGAGAAAATTATCTTAATTGAGGGGTTAATTGAGCAAGGACTGAATTGTATGAATTGTGAAATTTGGGGCAAAATGGAAATCAACATTTTACACTAAAACTGTTTTGGACAGCAGCAGTAGTCTAACTTTGAAAAATAACTAAAAATTGTATAAATGGAATTAGAGGATGAATAAAATATGAAATTAAAGCTTATTGAGTCTAGTTTCTTATAAAAGAAATTATGTAAGCAATGAAATTGTAAATCATGAGATACAATAACTTTTGTGAGACAAAGTCAGAATGATTTTGGGTTCCCCTATTCTGAATTTGAAAAATCATCAAAAATTGGATAAAAATAATTATAGGCTTAAATTTATATTTTTAGAATCCTGAATGAGTCTATTTTCAACAGAAATAAACAAGGACATCATTCGAATCCTGTACGAGAAGATAATTAATTTTTAGTGAAGAATGGTCGAAACTGTTAGACAGCAGAACAGGGGAGATTTCAATGAATAAATTGTATTAATTGGCCCAACCAAAAATTATGAAATTTTTATGGTAAGAATACATATGAGTCTAGTTTCTGGGAAAATTTATGGATCTTAATTTAGAGTTCTGTAGCTCAAGATAAAAATAATTTAGTGACTATGACACAGATGGACAGCTTGAATATTCACCTAAGTAGATAGTGAAAATTATGGATAATGTTACCTACAAGTATGTTGTTTATACTAAGGATGTGGATGGAGAGGAGGAGGAAAATATACAAAAATATATGAATGACTCGTGTATAAATTGATCACATGCCCAATTATAATCGATAAGTGTTGGATTAGAAATGATATAATGTTTTATTTGGAATATTTATTATGAAATTATAATTATTGTTATAATACAAAAATTGAACTTGTGAGTTTATATGGCTAAATTTTAGTGATTATTTGTTAATTTTATGAATTTCATGATGTGTTATTTCATATGTATTGATGATAAAATCGTGAATAATGTAAAAGCATGAAAATTGAATAAATGATCAAATTGAGCATTTCATCAAATTGACAACAAGATGAATTAAAGGAAAAGACCATGGTTGGACCATGGCAACAAGTGATAAGTGATAGCTTCGGCTACACTTATCTGATCAAGGACAAATGAAAGTGATAAGTAATAGCTTCGGCTACACTTATCTGATCAAGGACAAGTAAAAGTGATAAGTGATAGCTTTGGCTACACTTATTTGATCAAGGACAAATGACAAGTGAAAAGTGGTAGCTTCGGCTACCTGATCAGTAAAAAGTGGTAGCTCCGACTACCTGATCAGTGAAAAATGGTAGCTCCGGCTACCTGATCAGTGAATAGTGGTAGCTTCGACTACAAGTGACAAGTGTTTTCCGTATAAGACTATATCTGGGATATGGCATCGGTGTGATATATGCTACTGTATAAGACCATATCTGGGATATGGCATCAGTGAGATATGTGATTCGTGTAAGACCATAGTTGGGCTATGGCATCGATATATGAATATGTGTAAGACCATAGCTGGGCTATGGCATCATTATGTGAAGATGTGTAAGACCATAGTTGAACTATGGCATCGAGAAAATGAAGTACTCAATTCCGTAAGACGTTCACTAATTTGGATAAAAATAATTATAGGCTTAAATTTATATTTTTAGAATCCTGAATGAGTCTATTTTCAACAGAAATAAACAAGGACATCATTCGAATCCTGTACGAGAAGATAATTAATTTTTAGTGAAGAATGGTCAAACTGTTAGACAGCAGAGCAGGAGATTTCAATGAATAAATTGTATTAATTGGCCCAACCAAAAATTATGAAATTTTTATGGTAAGAATACATATGAGTCTAGTTTCTGGGAAAATTTATGGATCTTAATTTAGAGTTCTGTAGCTCAAGATAAAAATAATTTAGTGACTATGACACGGATGGACAGCTTGAATATTCACCTAAGTAGATAGTGAAAATTATGGATAATGTTACCTACAAGTATGTTGTTTATACTAAGGATGTGGATGGAGAGGAGGAGGAAAATATACAAAAATATATGAATGACTCGTGTATAAATTGATCACATGCCCAATTATAATCGATAAGTGTTGGATTAGAAATGATATAATGTTTTATTTGGAATATTTATTATGAAATTATAATTATTGTTATAATACAAAAATTGAACTTGTGAGTTTATATGGCTAAATTTTAGTGATTATTTGTTAATTTTATGAATTTCATGATGTGTTATTTCATATGTATTGATGATAAAATCGTGAATAATGTAAAAGCATGAAAATTGAATAAATGATCAAATTGAGCATTTCAGTTCAGTGACAAGATGAATTAAAGGAAAAGACCATGGTTGGACCATGGCAACAAGTGATAAGTGATAGCTTCGGCTACACTTATCCTATCAAGAGACAAATGAAAGTGATAAGTAATAGCTTCGGCTACACTTATCTGATCAAGGACAAGTAAAAGTGATAAGTGATAGCTTCGGCTACACTTATTTGATCAAGGACAAATGACAAGTGAAAAGTGGTAGCTTCGGCTACCTGATCAGTAAAAAGTGGTAGCTCCGACTACCTGATCAGTGAAAAATGGTAGCTCCGGCTACCTGATCAGTGAATAGTGGTAGCTTCGACTACAAGTGACAAGTGTTTTCCGTATAAGACCATATCTGGGATATGGCATTGGTGTGATATATGCTACTGTATAAGACCATATCTGGGATATGGCATCAGTGAGATATGTGATTCGTGTAAGACCATAGTTGGGCTATGGCATCGATATATGAATATGTGTAAGACCATAGCTGGGCTATGGCATCATTATGTGAAGATGTGTAAGACCATAGTTGAACTATGGCATCGAGAAAATGAAGTACTCAATTCCGTAAGACGTTCACTAATTTGGATAAAAATAATTATAGGCTTAAATTTATATTTTTAGAATCCTGAATGAGTCTATTTTCAACAGAAATAAACAAGGACATCATTCGAATCCTGTACGAGAAGATAATTAATTTTTAGTGAAGAATGGTCGAAACTGTTAGACAGCAGAACAGGGGAGATTTCAATGAATAAATTGTATTAATTGGCCCAACCAAAAATTATGAAATTTTTATGGTAAGAATACATATGAGTCTAGTTTCTGGGAAAATTTATGGATATTAATTTAGAGTTCTGTAGCTCAAGATAAAAATAATTTAGTGACTATGACACAGATGGACAGCTTGAATATTCACCTAAGTAGATAGTGAAAATTATGGATAATGTTACCTACAAGTATGTTGTTTATACTAAGGATGTGGATGGAGAGGAGGAGGAAAATATACAAAAATATATGAATGACTCGTGTATAAATTGATCACATGCCCAATTATAATCGATAAGTGTTGGATTAGAAATGATATAATGTTTTATTTGGAATATTTATTATGAAATTATAATTATTGTTATAATACAAAAATTGAACTTGTGAGTTTATATGGCTAAATTTTAGTGATTATTTGTTAATTTTATGAATTTCATGATGTGTTATTTCATATGTATTGATGATAAAATCGTGAATAATGTAAAAGCATGAAAATTGAATAAATGATCAAATTGAGCATTTCAGTTCAGTGACAAGATGAATTAAAGGAAAAGACCATGGTTGGACCATGGCAACAAGTGATAAGTGATAGCTTCGGCTACACTTATCTGATCAAGGACAAATGAAAGTGATAAGTAATAGCTTCGGCTACACTTATCTGATCAAGGACAAGTAAAAGTGATAAGTGATAGCTTCGCTACACACTTATTTGATCAGGACAAATGACAAGTGAAAAGTGGTAGCTTCGCTACCGATCGATAAAAAGTGGTAGCTCCGACTACACCGATCGGTGAAAAATGGTAGCTCGCCTACGATCGATGAATAGTGGTAGCTTCGACTACAAGTGACAAGTGTTTTCCGTATAAGACCATATCCGGGATATGGCATCGGTGTGATATATGCTATCAGATAAGACCATATCTGGGATATGGCATCAGTGAGATATGTGATTCGTGTAAGACCATAGTTGGGCTATGGCATCGATATATGAATATGTGTAAGACCATAGCTGGGCTATGGCATCATTATGTGAAGATGTGTAAGACCATAGTTGAACTATGGCATCGAGAAAATGAAGTACTCAATTCCGTAAGACGTTCACTAATTTGACAAAGTTTGGTAAGTGTTACATGGAATTATGTGATACAAGGAAGTACGAGTTGATAAGATATGAGTATAGAACTTGGTTGATAAATGAATTCATTTGTGATTATATAATTGTTCATCTTGAATGTACTGTCCATATGTATTGATAATTCAAATGTTTTAATGAATAAAGTTTCGACATGGAATAAATTGAAAACGAGATAAATAATTATGAAATTGAACTCGAATTCATGAAAATGACTAGTTATTGATATATGGAGATATGAGACATTGATATATGAATATGGAAAATGTTTGATAAATGTGTTTATTCATAATTATGGAATTATATACCTCATGTGTACTATTTGCATAAAGATGATATTTCAAATACTTTGGTTATTTAAGCTTAAATATGAAATAATATGAAATCAAGATAAATTGTTATGAAAATATATTTAGATTACAGAGATATGACTGATATATGTTGTATGATTACATAACGTGAAATTGTGTATATATATGAGAAATTTAATGAGAATTGAGCCCATACACGTTTCTTGTTATTTATATAAAGTGTACGACTGACAAGGGTGATGAAGTTATAAACAGAGAGTTACACAGGTTGAAAACACGAGCGTGTGACTCTCCAAAGTGTGAAAATTTTCTAAGTGTTGCAAAAGTTTTATATGTTTACAGTTTGGTCCCGAACCACCCTGAATGTATGTTTTGGGCCCCGTAGGCCCATATAAGGGACGTTAAACATATGCATTAAAGTTTTTAATTTAGAAGAAATTTTATGGCTGATTTTTACATGATTGATCATATTAAGTTCGGTAATGCCTCGTACCCTATTCTAGGCTCGGAATAAGGGTAGGGGTGTTACATAAGCTCACAAACACCCTCAACATTGAGTCTTTCCTCGTTTATGGGATTCTTATTATTCGAGGCCAACATGGTTGGATTGAAGTATGAAGAAGCCTGTCAGAAGAAGCTCACAGAGATTAAGATAGAGTTGGCGAGAGTTTGCGAGAAGTTGATAGAGGAAAATGAGATTATCAATAAGAAAAATGAAGATCTCACGGAGTGCATGGCAATTGTGGAAGCTAAAGCTGAGGGGTTAGAATATGAGTTGATCGCTGAGAAGGAAAGCAATGAAGCTTTGTAGGCTGAGCTGGATGAGACTATAGAAGAGCACGCATTAGAAAATGATAAGATTATCGAGAGTGCCATGATCAAGTGGATAGTACGATCAAGGAACAACTTCGGGTCCTAGAGGATTTTAAGAAAAAGACAATTGAGAATGTTGTAAACTCTATTTTGAAGTTGTAGATGAACATATTACTCCATGCCCAGCTCGCTGCTGGTCCTTTCGATATTCGTAAAGTGGATCTTGATGTTCTCGCGGGGGTGGATAGCAAGCTAGTTTTTGATGTGTTATGCCCATCGGGTGCTATATATGATTCATTTGTGTTGACTTGGAAGAGCTCTTCAGATTTTTACATAAAGAAGGAGCCAACTGTGAATGAGGATGTGGCCCCTACTACTGCGAACAACGATGTTGCCCCTTCTGATGATGTAGATGAAGGGGCGAATGTAGTGGATAGGGATAATATGCTTTAGTTTGTTCAGTACTCTGCACTGTTATTTTCAATGAAATGAAAATATGTTTTATTTTGTAGTAATTATTTTTGTGCCTTTGCGAGTTTAATCACGTTTATCCCACAACTATACCATTATTCATAAAGAAAAGTATGTAGATTTTTGGTGGCTCATCCATGGAAAAATTAGAAAAGAGTAGGGACTAATTGGAAATTGAAATAATTAATTAATTAAAAAGATGATAAAAAGAAAATATCATCTTATTTTGTCATCTTCAACCCCAAAATTATATGGAAACCCTAGGAGAGAGAGAAGAAACTTTCAAGGCTTAATTGGGTAAGTTTCCTTGTCTCGTTTTTAGTAATTTTGATAATTTTGAAACTAGGATGGCTTGAACTATCTATTTGGGGGATTAATTTGAAAAGTTATCAAAGTATGGAAAATGGGTCGTGGATGTATATGATGAAAATTAGAAATTTATGATAGAAAATGAAAGATTTTTGATAGATAAACAACTTTTACAAAGTGATTTTTGATGAAAATATGATTTAGGGACTAAAATGTAAACTTGCGAAATTGAAGAAAAATTCTGAATTTTTATGAATAGATGGGCTGAAAAATTTGTAATGAGATTTTGGTTAGGCTTGGAATAGGAAGTAAATTGCACAAGTTTCATTTTTCAAGCCTAGGGATGAAATTGGAATTTATGGAAAAGTTAGGGGCAAAATGGTAATTTTGCCTAGGACGTAAATTGAGTCAAAATAAATATGAAATATGTGAAATTGGTGATTAAACCTATTTATATAGATCTGGACAACACAAATTCAAGGTTAGACCGAGGAAAAGAAAAGGTTTTGGATTAGTAGATTTTATATGCGAACAAGTGTTGAGGTAAGTTCGTGTAACTTAATCGGGCATGTAAATATGTTAAATTGAATGTTGTGTTTGTATGGAATATGACTTATATTTATGTACATTATTTGAATGCTATAATGAAAAATATAATACATGCTTGAAATGGTGAAAAAGGGTTAAGTCCCGATTGAATATTGGATTCCAATGATTATATACCCTTTCTCGAAACAGATAAGGTTCTGCATTTGTTGCAAACGAGATTTAGCTTGGACGAGTAATCCTATTGACCTTGTTATAGAAAGGATTTAGCCTGGATGGGTAATCCTAATATAATACCTCTCGAGTGTACGTTACGATTAGGGTTTAGCCTGGACTGGTAATCCTAATTGAGCTATTTTGAGCATACATTATATAAAGGACTTAGCCTGTACTGGTAATCTTGTTATACGATATGTGGCTCGAGAGTATGTTCCTTGAGTAAGTGCCCTAATGGGTACCCTCGAATAAGAATTGACGGATTACGGAATAGTACACCTCGAGTGTACTACTTGAGCATCCATTCGAATTTCAATGATTCAACAGACATAAAACTCTTAACATGGTATGAGAATTATGAGATAAAATGATAATAGCTTGAAAGAATATTACGTGATGAGCTCATCTATGTTTACTTGATTGTTATGAAGAATTTGGTGACTAACATGTTTGATTGAATGCATGTGTTTAGGAAATGTTGCTAATGGATGGTAACATGTTATTGTATGCTTAGATTTAATAACGGGATTGGTAAGTTTAGTTTCCGTTATACGAACTTCTAAGCATGTAATGCTTACTCCATTTTATTTTCCCTGTCTTATAGTGCTTGGAAGCTCGCGAAGGTTGGAGGATCATTGGAGCATCGTCACACTATCAACTAGCTTATTTTAGGTATACATAGTAAAATCATTTTAGTATAATGGCATGTATAGGACAACTTGGCCATTAGTGGCATGACAATGATGTTTTGTAACCTAGCCATTGGAATGACTAGTAATGAGTTATTTTGGTATGATTCAGTAGGTTATTATGATATATTCATATGTGATATGTTAAGTATATGTGATCAAACGATGTTAATGCCTAAGTTAATCCAATGTAAGTTTATAAACACATATGCATGTAATGGTATGCCATGATGAATGATGGAATTGTTTAATTTGAATGCTTGGATTGGTTGGTATTGGATGCGTGTTTCAAGTGCAGGTCTTGGGTGAAATTTTGGGTGAGAAATGAAGCTAGAAATGGCTTCATTTTGTCCACACGGGCAGACACACGGGCATGTGTCTAGACCGTGTGTGACATACGGCCTGATACATGGGCATGTGGTTAGGCCGTGTGCCCCCTGCACCTAAATTTTGAGAAACAAAATGCTCAGAATTGAGCACACGGGCAGAGACACGGGTGTGTCTCAGCCGTGTATGCTAAACGGCCTAAAACACGAGCGTGTGTCTTGGCCGCGTGAAACCTGCTCCTAATTTCGAATTAAATTAATTAACCACACGGCCTAGCACACAGGCGTATGGCATGGCCGTGTGCACAAGTCAAAGAGTTACATGGGGTCGAACACGGCCTCTAGCATGGGCGTGTCCCTTGAATCACACGGGCGTGTGAGCCTTGCACCTTGGAAAAATTTTGAAAAGTCGCAAAAAATTCTTAGAGTTCCTGATTAAGTCTCGACTCGATTTTAATGCTCGTATTGGGCCTCGAGGGTCCAAATCAAGGGACATTTTGAATTTTCTCAGCTAATGGATAGTAATTTACATAATTTGTTTGAAAAGTGTTCTGAAAGTTTTGGTAATGCTCTGAAACTCTGTTTCGACAAGTTATTTATTTAAATGAGTACTTTCATTAGGCAAGTTTAAAAGAGCCAACAATTTTCATGAAATATTGACTAACATAACATTTTCAATTCTACAAAATATTCATTGATCAAGCAAGCAATAGTTATTCATGATTCACCCACTTATTTAAATAAACTAAACATAATAATTAGTGATATGAGTCTCAAGGCCCAAAATAAGGTTCATGAATGTGATAGACTCAAATTTCCTCAAGGCCCAGTAACAAGGTCGAAGGCCAAGCAAATACGAGCAAAATTGAATGGGACTATCCAAGACTTCGTTGCCAAGGCCTTAGATGCACACATGATCAAAAAAGAAAATTAAGATTCACTTTCTTATATTTAAGAAAATTAAGAAACCGAATCTTAGTCCAATTTTGTTGTTTTGGAAATTTCAAGAATCAATATTTCAAATCTTGGTCCAAGAAATCGAATCTTGTAGTCAAGCCACGCTGGATTTCATGTATGAGCTTGAACGAGCCAATTTCGAGAGCAAACGGATCACAAGACCAAGTTATTGAAAAAATCGCCAATTAAGATGTTACAAGCCCACCCTGAAGTTTGGAAAGTAATTTAATTAAATATCAGACCAAGTTATCAAAGTGGCCCAAATTGTAAAATATTTAAACTATAGGTATAATTTTATTTAATAGGTGGATCATCATGTAAGAATTCAGCCCAAAGAGCCCATTTAATTCCTTTGGCTGAATTCCCATTAAAAGTCCACACTTAGAATTATTTTGTTTTTTTTTTTATGAGTTGTCATGTTAAGTAATCCATTAGGGTTAGAAAAACTTATTTTGAGAGCCTATAAGTAGCATGGACGTTCACCCTTATACATATACAATTGATTTATGTTTTTTTGAGTTAATAATAATTCTCTTTGAGTTTTTCTTCAAGAATTACTCTTGAGTTTTTTTAGAAGTTGTTTTAACAATCTTTTAGGTTGTGGGAATCATCTTCAAGCTTTTTATTGCCAAGATCTCTTTCTTGGAAGGGAAATTAAAGCCATTGAAAGGAGTTGTGGATTCTTAATATTTCTAAGGCTTCTTAGGACGTCATCTTCTCTTTTCTATCCTTAATTTATCGTTTCTTGCTTATTTAAGTTAGTTCTTGTTGTTTTGGCTTATTGATTTTATTGATTTTTGTTCTAGGTTAAAGATGCTTTAAGAAAGACGTTCTCCTAACTTGTTCCATCAAGCACATCAAAATTAAGAGTTTTAATCTTTTCTTGTTGTTTCAAGCATTCTTGCACAAAATAATTTGCTTCTGTCTTTAAAATCACTTCTAACAAATCTGTTTGTATTTTATTTTTCTAGATCTGGTTAGGGCATTTTTTTGAGGTCCAAGGACAGTTTCATTCCATCTATGAAACCCTAACTCATTCTCTTTTGAATTCTTTACCAGCCGATTCATTTTTATTTTGTTTTAATTTTGTTTCTCTCCTTTGTTGACAACTAATCTGATTTTGTTGTTTCTTGTTTTAGTTTACGTTCGTCTAGAGCCCTAAGTCAAATTGGTGACTTTGACAAACTTTACGATCCGCTTCTGTGTTCATCGGCATCATTCTTTATCAATTAGAGATTTATTTCTGAAACGAATTAAGAATTTATTCTTAGCAAAACACATGCAATGAAGAAAGTATGGCAAGATCCTCCCCTACGTAGCTCATATTGCCCACAATGTGCAAAAAGAATAATAAAAGTGGAGGCAAAGTGTACTTTTCGTGTATATTCAATGGGCCGGAGGATGGTGGAAGTGACCGCTTTGTATTATGTTGAGAATGATTGAGATGTTTGCTTCCATTGTTTCGAGGTGAGTTTTAATGTGATGAAGTCATTCATCCACAGTAATCGGATCGCATCTTCATCGAAAGAATTTATTGCTTTGATCGGTTTGTGTACCTAGGGGAACAAAATAAAACAAAGTAAGGGTGCCGACAAGCAAACCCATAGAATCAAAACAATATTCATCCAAAGGATCCATATTATAAGCATACGTTAATAATGAAAAATCAGCTCTGGATGAAAGTATATTTTTAGCTAAATGTGTGATGTCAGGGCCGAGTATGAGAGGTTAGTGAGTCCGAATTACAACATGAAAATTACGTGCAAACGAATATCCCAAATTGACCCTAAAACTGGAATACATGCACCGTAAGAAAAATAGCTCTTTCCTAGTTAAGACAGACGTAAAATCATTGCGGCCCAAATAATTAAAAGTGAGGAACCTATGAATGTACCTTAGGGTTGGTTCATGCACTAACAAAGCTTTGGAGGTCTTAGAATTGTGAGACTAGGATATTGAGTTATTCAAAATAGAGTAAGCTGAATCGGCATCAAAATCACTAGGTATCTCAAAAAGAGCAGTATGGTACGAGTCAGACTGAACATCTTCAAGGTCAATGAAACCCATGGCAATGTTAAAATCAGAAATAGACATAGAAAATGAATGACCAAGTAATTTGAATTTAATTATATCCTATAACACCCTTAACCCGTATCCATCGTCAGAATAGGTTACAGAGCATTACCGAACTTATTACTTAAACGAACATATACATTTTTCATATCCAAATAAAATTCATTCAGAACCAATCCTATTGTTCATAATACTAGCCCTCAAGGCCTAAAACAAACATTAGAAGTGGTTAGAGACTAAACCAAAAACTCAGGTAGATTTTGGGAAAACATAGAAAATTTTTCAAAGGACAGGGGACACACACTCGTGTGGCCTAGCCATGTCACAGGCCGTGTGAACATTCGAAGTGGGATCACATGGCCGTGTCCCAGTCCGTGTTTGACCCCGTGTAACTCACTGACTTGGGTCACACGGCCAACCACACGCCCGCGTGACTAGCCCGTGTACCCTTCGAAATGGCCTCACACGCCCATGTGCCAGGTCGTGCCAAAACTGTAGGGTATACTGACTTATGCCACACGGCCAAGTCACACGCCCGTGTGTTGGACCATGTGGAGCATACTGATTTGATTTCTAATAAACATCAAGGGAAACAAGGCCGTGTCACCTGACCGTGTGTCACACACGGCTGAGACACACGCCTGTGTCTCTGCCCGTATAGACAAAAATAGGCTATTTTCCAAGCCATCTTTCTCACCTAAACTTGCATCAACCTAAACATGTCAAATGGCATATAACATAGCATCAATAGGCATTCAAACCAATCTCAACTAAGCCTAAATCATGCTATTTCTGTACCAACAACTATATTACCCATAACATCATGTTTTGCCAATCCAAAACATACTAATTTCACATCTAAAAATCACCTAAATGGTTACTTTCAACTATGCATTATTTTACTTAACTCCACATGCATACCATATCTCAAATTCAACCACTTAATACTCAACATACCAATTCACAATAACCATTCACATAGCAATTAAACACAACATATCAAAAGGCCATTTGCACATATATATATACAACCAAGTGTACCAAGACAAACCAAATCACATGGCTATACACATAACCAAAACATTCACCAATTACAGACCAAATCAATTGGCTAAATACATTACCAACATATATACATGCCATATAACCAAATACACAAGTTCAAAAGTACCAAAATGATAGCTTGATAGTGTGATAAGATCTCCGACAACTCCCAATCCGAGCAAGCTTCGGAATCACTATAAAACATGAAAAAGTAAATAGAATAAGCTATAAAGCTTCGTAAGCTCGCATGATTAATAAATAAAACTTACCATCCATTCAAAAATTAAGTTATCTATCATAATACACTACAATTAAATTTAACCACAAAGCTAACGTATGTTCATCTACATGGTAGATCATGTAACTCACAAATCTCATAGATTCGATGCTTATACGATTTACGTACATTCCTGAGCTGATACATATCAGTATCTTACTCGTTCCTATCTTCAATATACCCGTTGAACCATTTAGAATAATATCAGATACTCGGGAATCTCACACCCTAAGTGCCAATACATGGCTAAAGCCATATCAATCTCATATCTCATATAATGCTCTCTCTCGAGCTATCAATGGGTCTGCTCACACAAGCTGATAGTCAAGACATAATTACACGGTGCTGCTCACACAAGTTGATGAGAATCTGCAACACATGCCGAAAAACTCAGCCATCGGTAGAACGTACGGACCAGCATCCAAAACACATAACCCCTAATGACATGTCATTTGTATCCTATATATTCCTAAGGTTCAACCGGGATTTCACATTGTCGAATCTTCGTCGAACATTTTCGTAAGATCATATTCATCAAAAATACAATTATAAAGCATTTAAAACACAATTTCATTAACATACGAACTTACCTCGATCACAAAAACGACGTAATAAGATCGACTAGTCCAAAACTTTATTTTTCCCCGATCTTGATCCGAACGAGGCTTTTCTTGATCTATATAATCAATTTCAATCCATTTTTTATTCATTCTATTTAGCCCAAAATACATTTTTTTGCAGATTTACACTTTTCCCCTATATTTCAATTTCTTTACAATTTAGTCCCTAGCTCATAAAAATGCAAATTCATGCAATTTAATCCACACCCATGCTAGTCGAATTTCATACAAGCTTATAGCAGTCCACTCATTTCATTTATTCACACATTTCACCTTGAATTTTACACATTTTACAAATAAATCCCTAATTGACATTTTCAACAAAAATCACTTAACAAAAGTTGCTCAACTATCATGAAACATTCATTTTCATCCATAAAACATCAAAATACACACATATTAATCAATTTTAAATCCCTAAAATTTAAACAGTTTCACAAATTAGTCCCTGGGCTAGCTAGATTAAGCTATGACTCCGAAAATATAAAAATCATTAAAAACTAGACTAAATCACACTTACATGCACAAGGAGACTTGGCCGAACCTTGGAGCCCTAGCTATGGATTTTCTTCCTTCTAATTTCAGTTTGGAGAAGATGAATGAAACAAAATTTTCATTTGTTTTATATAATTTAACTTTAATTACTAATTACCAAAATTAACCGTAAAAATTATCACAAATTTCAAAATTGCCAAGCCATTATTATCCACTAACATATTAATGGGATATTTACCACATAAGGACCTCTAATTTAAATTTATATAGCTATTAGACACCTTTATCTAATAGAATATAACTTTTACACTTTACGCAATTTAGTCCTTTTTACCGAATTGAGCATTCAAACAATAAAATATCTGAACGAAATTTTCATAAAATCATACTATCATGCTGTAGACCTTAATTTAATAATAAAATAAATATTTTAACTTTAGGTTTGTGGTCCCGAAACTACTGTTCCAATTTTACTAAAAATGGGTTTTTACACATCCCATAAAGTGCTATTGTTTAAGGTCGTTAGCTCGATGGCCTGAAAAATTTAATCCTTCGACTCCTTGAAAAATAATTCCTCCACCACATGTACTTGAAAAGTGAAATGACTCGAGAGTCAAGGGTGTCAGAAAGTGTAATTTTGGGACTCTATAACCGTAAACCAAACCTATAAATATTTTTATTAAATATTTATGGAGTCATATTAGAGATGAATTAATTTTTGGATTGGTAAATTTCGTGAAATTAGGAGTTATTAAGGTATAGAGACTAAATTGTGTAAGAGTTAAAAATTGAATTATAGATTAAAATAAAAAGTGACTAAAGTAGCAAAAATACCAGATAGTGACCGGCCATGTTTCAATGATTATGCATGTGTGTATTATATATATTATATTAAGTTATAATAATAATAGTTATATTGATAAAAACAAAAGAAAGAGAAAAATTCATTCTCTGTTACATGCAAACATTAGAGAAGAAATAAAAAGTAAAGAAAGAAAGAAAGAAAATAGAGAAAGGGCCACACGAAACTAAGGACATTAGGGTTCAAGCTCAAATTGGTCAGTGCAATTTAGTCTTTTTTTTGTAATTTTTACGTTTTTGGAATCTCGGTGACTAGGGCTACCTGACCCATGTTGTAATTTTGAGTACAGTTCAAGATTTTAGATGTTTACATTGCTGATTGGTTTAAATACTAGAGACTAAATGATAGCTTTTTTAAGTAGAAATTGAAAATGACTAAATTGTGGAATAAATTATTAATTTTGAGAAATAGGGACTAAGTTGTGAAAAGTTTAAAATGAATGGGTCGAATTCGAAAAGAGGAAGCTAAATTTAGCCTATAGTGAAATGAGTATAAAAATTTGAGTGTAAATGTGGAAGTTAAAATTAGTGTCGATTTAGGGACTAAATTGAATAATAAGCAAAATATAGTGTAAAAATTGAAATTTAATGTGAAATTGAAATGTGTAATATTAATGTGATTTAATTGTTTTATTCCATAGCTAACATTGTACTAGAATCCTCGAGTAAAAGGGGAAGGATAAAATCAAAGTCGAATAGCTTAGAATGCATGGTTTGTGTTTCTATAATCCAAATTAAATAGTAGTTTGTTTCATATTTAATTGTTTACATATGGTGAACATTGAGGTGAGTACTTGGTACTTGAGATTAAATTGAATTCAAAGTGATTGGAAATAGATTGATTTTGTATATTATGAAATAAGTTGATTAAATGATTACTAAATTGATTATATGTGATGATGTGAATATATGTGAAATTGAGACATTGATTGTATTGAAAAGTGAAATAAAACTCTATTAACTGTTCTGGCTGAGTCAGATATAGATGGCATTCAATAGGATAGGAAGAGTTTAGGGATTTCTTCGACCTCAATTTGATGAGGAACTGGGTGCCAATTTGCTTCAATTTAACCGATGAGACACTGTGTGTCAATTTATATAGCGCTGGGTGCAGTTATTACTTTAGATTTTTCCAATGAGGCACTGGGTACCAAACTGGTGTGTTGGTTGGATTTGTGTATCCGTCCAAATCCGAGTCATGTTAATAGGGGAAATAAACGATAAAATTGATGTGTTCGATATTGAAATGATATGGTTTAAAAATGGAAATGAGATGAAAAAATACTGAAATAGCAATGATGAGAAATGAAAAATGAAATAGTATATTGTTGTGAATATGGTTTGAATTCTGAGAAATGAGATATGAAATGATGAAATGAGATGTGGAACTTGAAATGAATTCAAGTATTGAACAAAGAAATGAATCATGCATTGCATGAGTTGTAATATGCAAATGATCTATGAAATGCCATTAATATATGTTTGAACATGTGAAAATCTTAGTATATGTGAATAAGGAATGAGCAAAAATTATATTAGTGAATTGAAACACATGAACATAGCTTATTTGTTGCATAGTGCATTTTAATTTCTTATATCAAGTTTATATTATTCGGATTATGGAAATACCACTGAGTTTTACTCAGCGAGTGATTTTGTTTTTCATACATAGGCTAGGTATGATTCGACTTATCGGTGACTCAACATCAAATAACAAATCTTGAGCTCAAGTGTGGTGATATCTTTTTTTGTAATGGATGTACCTAGGCAGTTTATTGTTGATATTTTTATAAGGTGTTGTTAACTTAGTTGCTAGTGAAATGATGGTTAAATGTGTATATGGTTGTGGTTGAGGCTATGTTGGTATGTTAGCCTAGTTTATACTTTGGTATGTGACAGTTTAAAGTTTGGTAGCTTAACATAATGCTTGGTATGTTCTTTGCATTATATTTGGTAACTTTAGAAGTTGAAAGTTAGTTCAAATATGGTAAATGTGATATGAATAAAAGTCCTAAATATTTGATGTGTTGTTGATGTATTTGAACATATAAAATGTGGTACCAATGATGGTACATTGTTTAGGCATATTAGATGATGAATTAGGTGTATTTTTAACATGTTTAATCATATTTTGAATAGGTTAAACAATAGGTAAATGAGTTGCTTAGTGTCTAAGTAAGTAGGAAATGGTAAACTTGATTTTTAAGGTACTTTTAGGTGCACACGACCTGGCCACACGGGCGTGTGTCACGCACGGGCAACACACATGGGCGTGTGATCCAAGTCAGTGAGTCATACGGGCAAAGACATGGGCTGAGACATGAGCATGTGTCTCAAGTCAGTGAGTGACATGGGCAAGGGCACAGGCTAGGACACGATCGTGTGTCCCAACCTCGAGAGTCACACGGCCTGGCCACATAGGCATGTGTCCCCTGTTTTTAGAAAATTTCAAAAATGACACTAAACTTCCAGAATTGTTCCGAATTAATCCCTGCTTATTTTTAAACTATTTTTAGGGTCCCGTAGACTCAAAGTAAGGGTTGTAAGAGTAACTTTTACTCTGAATTGGAATGAATTAGCAAACCTATACCAAGTTCATTCTACTAACATCATTGAAGATAAATTAAAAAGATAATCATAGTTAGAGTATGGACCAATACTTTGATGCTAATAATTGGAATAGTCTTGTATGTATCCAACTTTTAGCATTCAAGAATGGATAATAGTGATAAGAGTGTAGGCAGTGGAATACCAAGTTTAGCATTACATAACATGATTAGTTGTTCGATTGTTTAAGATTCTAATATGAAAGTATTAGATTGTCATGACCTGCCACTATATGTTATAATGTTAATGGTTAGTTTACATGTTGATTATGATTGATTAATTTTTTGATTTGTTAGTAATGCTTGTGACCCTAATTCGACGATGAAAAATTATCGTAAAAGGGTTTTAACCTTTGACCATTGAGTTTAAAACATTTCCTAGACTCTTCGCTTTTAATTTTAACTGCACCATGAGAAAATAATTTAGTAATATCAAAAGGACCAAGCCATTTGGTTCGAAGCTTACCTGAAAAAGTTCTCAGTGTAGGATCGTAAAGTAACACTTTCTAGTCAACTGAAAATTGTTTGCGGGATATTTTCTGGTCATGAAACTCCCTGGTTTTTTCTTTATAGATTTGGGTGTTTTCATATGCGTCTCGCCGGATCTCTTCGAGCTCTTGAATGTCTAATTTTTGATAATCACATGCGGTGTCTAAGTCCATGTTGCATTTTTTCACCGTCCAAAATGCCTAATGTTCTAACTCCAGTGTACGATTTACCAAATATAAGTTGGTAAGGGGACATTCCTATGGGTCCCTTGTAAGTAGTACCCACAATGCATCCTTTAAACTTAAGCTCAACTCTTTCCTATTTGGTTTCACGGTCTTTTCCAAAATTGACTTTATTTTGTGGATCAAAACTTCCGTTAGACTGTTTGTTTATGGGTGATAAGTTGTGGCCACACGTTGTGTCACCCCAAACTTTTTCAGTTGTCTCAATTACCTTGTTGCAGAAATGAGTTCCTCGATTGCTGATTAATTCTCTCAGTGTGCCAAACCTAGAAAAGACAAAGTTCGTTAGAAAATCTACTACAGTGTTAGCAGCGGCATGTTGGGTAGCTTTAACTTCTACCCATTTTGACACGTAATCTACAACAAGAATAATGTAAATATTATTAAATGATGAAACAAACAGTCCCATGAAATTGATACCCCACAAATAAAATTTTTTGCATACAATAGGTGTTAGGGGCATCTCATTCTTTTGCCTTAAATTCCTTACTTTTTGACATCTCTCACAAGTTTTTCAAAATAAATAAGCGTCACAAAAGATGTGTGACCAAAACAATCCATATTCAAGTACCTTATGTGCAATACGTTTAGGATCGAAATACCCTCTACAAGCATAAGAATGATAAAAAGAAAGGATAGATTGTACCTCGGTTTTCACAACACATCATCGGATTACTTGATTGGAATACTATTTCCATAGGTATGGATTGTCCCAAATATAATATCATGAGTCTCTCTTGATTTTTTCCTTTTCAGAACATGATAAGGTGGAAGAAACAATACCTGTAGCGAGGTAACTTACCATATCTGCAAACAATGGGTAAACTATTTGTGTGGATACTAGATTTTCATCTGGGAAGTCATCTTTAGGAGGAGTGTCATCTTTTGGAAAGAAAATTTAACTCAAGTGACCAGCTACTAAGTTCTCACTTCCTTTCTTGTCCTTAATCTCAAGATTGAATTCTTGTAAGAGAAGAATCCATCAAATTAGCCTAGGTTTTGCCTCATTTTTCCCGATCAAATATTTCAACATTGCATGGTCAGAAAAAACAATAACTTTAGTTCCTAATAAATATGGTCTAAATTTTTCCAAAGCAAAAAAATGGCCAATAATTCTTTTTCAGTAGTTGAGTAATTACTTTGGGCAACATCTAATGTTTTGGAGGTGTAAGATATGACGTGGGGTTCCTTCCCAATTCCTTTCCCAAAGACAGCTCCTACATTTTGGTTGCTTGCATTGCACTTGAGCTCGAAAGGGTAATCCCAATTTGGTGGCTGTACTATAGGAGCTGAAACAAGATGCTTGATCAAATTCAAATACTTTATCTTTTTACAAGAGACTGCACAGCAATTGCGAAATCTTCGAAAAGTCCTTAATAAAAAGCCTTTAAAAACCTAAATGACCAAGAAAAGAACAAATTTCCCTTACAATCGTAGGGTATGAAAGTGAGTTGATAACATCAGTTTTGGCCTTATCGATCGCAATCCATTCAGCGCAAAAAATATGTCCTAAAATTAATCCTTTATTTACCATAAAATGATATTTTTCATAATTTAGAATTAGATTAAATTCTATGCATCTTTCCAAAATTTTAATGAGGTTTGACAGAAATTCATTGAAAGAATTACCATATACTGTGAAACCATCTATAAATACCTCAATTATTTTCTCGACTTAGTCAGAAAATATACTTACCATGCACCTTTGGAATGTGGTTGGCGCATTGCAAAGTCCAAACGACATCCGTCTATAGGCAAACGTGCCAAAGGGACATGTAAATGTTGTTTTCTCTTGGTCCTCCGGTGCCACTGGAATTTGGAAAAATCGTAAATAACCTTGAAGAAAATAGTAGTGAGTTTTTCGTGCTATAAATTCTAACATTTGATCAATAAAAGGATGTGGAAAGTGGTCTTTTCGGGTTAAAGAGTTGAACTTCCTGTAATCTATACAAACTCTCCACCCATTTTGGACTTGAGTGGGAACTAGATTTCCTATTGCATTTTTTATTACGGTCATACCTGTAATAGCCCAAATCTGCCCGGGCCCGTAATTAAACAAATAAAACCAAAAATATCAATAAATAATAAATAAATATTTATTTAACAGTCCATAGTCCATTTATAATAGCCCGTAGGCCCAAAACAAAACACTATAGCCTAACTACCCTATACCGATTACACCCCACTTAGCCAAGGACAAAAGTGGCCCAACTGGCCCAGCTTGTTACACTAAGGCATGAAACCCTAGGGTTTCGCGCTTTCTCCTCGCGCCAAAAAGGAGGGTTCCGTGGCCAAGCCTCATGACCCTTCGGGTTTACTGCCCCCTACTACCCCATCAAGGCCACGATTCTAGGCTCCGAGTCACGCCGAGATCAACGCCACCAGTGGACCATCGTCAAGCCTTTTCCACCGCCGAATTTCTCGCAAATACCTGCGAGACAAGACAAAGGACGCGAAGCAGAAAAGGAAATGCAGCAGATATGGAAAAAAAGGAAACTAAAATAAAAAGATTTCAGCAGATCACAATCAGAGATATGGTGGATACAGCAGATAAGAAATGGAAAGAAATCTTCGATTTCTTTCCCAGTTTATGTAATAACAGTAATGGCTATAAAAGCCCGAATCAAACAGTGTAAAAGAGGACCCTTTTTTGGAGGCTCTGAAAATATACATACAGTAAGAATCAATAAAAATTTAGAGATTCAGCAAAAGAATTCATTCTTGCATACATATACACAACAAGCATCTCAATCGATTGAATACACAAAGGTGAAATATTTTAAATATATGCACATATATATATTGCAGATAATGAAAGGAGAAAGCAGTACCTTTAATCGGCGATGAAGGGTGAGGTTTTTAAACCTCCGACCACCGTATGCGGTGGAGAAGGCGAGGGTGCGTGAGCGCATACAGACCCCTAGATGGAGATCCGGTGTCCCTCCGAATATCCTTCCCCAACTCTCTTTCAGAGAGTTTTCTCTTTTTTTTTTTGTTTTTTTAGAACCGATTCAAAATGATTTAAAACCAATAGTTTGGCTTATATAGCCATAACAGAACGACGCCGTTTTAGCTTAATCCAATAAGCTTAAAACGACGTCGTATTAAGGCTAAAGATCCGCGCGTTGACCCGATTACCCGAGGAGGATCCGCGTGTTTTTGAGAATTGGGTTAGTTACCCAATCAGTCCTTTCACCTTTTTGCGTGTTTATAATTACGCCTTATTTTATTAATGATTTGACCCTAACAGTTTGTATCTGCTTCAATTTAGTCCTAAATGGCCTTTTAAGGCTTAAATAGGGAAGCGGTACCGTTTTGGGAATAGGGAAATTTTCCTAATGAGTCCTTTTGTTGTTGTGTGTGTTTTAATTAAGACCTTAATTCAGCTTTACTTTTGTAAAATTCGCCCTGCAATTTTATTGAATTTCAAATTTAACCTTATATTTATTTTTATTATTATATACATATGTTTCTATATTGTTAATTGTTTTATTTTTAACCTTATTTTTATATCTTATATTATAAAATTATTTTTTTATATGTTATTTTTCACAAATTATTATTATTATTTTGCATTATCATTTTTATATTATTTATATATATATATATATTTTAACCTGTATTATATATTATATAATTTTTTATACATTGTTCTTACATATATACTTTCATTATTTTACATTATGTCATTTTTCTATTTTCTATACATTTAAAATATATATTATTATATAACATGTATTATTCTTTTTATTTTTATTCTATATTACTTATTTTTTATATGTTATGTATATCATATATTATTTACTATATTATTTATATTTATATTATTCATTATATCATTTAAAATTTGTGAATTAAGTTATATTTTTAACTCATACCATACAAGTATTTAATTATTAATTATTTATTTATTATGTAAACTAATATTTTTATATATGAATTCTTTTACATACTTTTAAACCAATATATTTTATATATATATAGTTATTATTCTTTTATAAATATTCTGTTAATATATATTGTATACTAAATACTATTTTAAAATTATTATTAAATATTCTGTTTTATTTGTGTTATATGTACATTTTGTTAACAATAGCTCATTTCATTTTATTTTATATTGCATATATCATGTGCTAAATGTTATTTTATTATTTGATATTACATTTTATGAACATGTACATTGATATTGTATTACTTTGTCGTATATCATGCATTATTTTTTAATCATTACTGTGTATATTTGTATGTTTTATTTATTCATTTTCAATATATGCTATGTATATCTTTGTATGCATTTGCTATGTATATTATTTTTATATGTATGTACCTAGTATATGATTTTTGTATTATTGCCATTGTATCTTTTAAATACATGTTTTGTTCATTTATAATTGTGATATTCTATTCCATAACGATAATGTGATTCCTCATGCATTAACCAAAACAAAATTCCAAAGTTTTCAAAAAATATAAAGGCAATGCTTGGTGTTTGGAAATTTCGAGAAAAGTAGTGCCCTAACTTATTGGGTTGCGACTCTTCTCGTTAAGTTCGAATAGTCAAGTACCATTCTAGTTTTTAAAGGTTTTCTAAATACAAGTCACTATCTTAGAATTTCAAAGCAATATGTCCTAACTTATTGGATATAGCATTTTGTGGTTTCGAGATAGGGATTTCCAAAAAAAGTTTAACTTAGTGTCAAAACTTTGATACGAGTGAATCTCATTTTCAAAATCAAGATATTTTAAAGAGGATTGTATCTTAAAACTTTTAAATTTCTAAAGAAAAAATATTTTTTAATTATTAGGTACCAATTTTTGGGCGTCACGAGGGTGCTAATCCTTCCTCGTGCGTAACCGACTCCCGAACCCATTCTTTTATTCGTAGACAAAAACTAATGATTTTAAAACAAAATGTTTTAAAGGTGATCCAATCACACCTAAAAAGATTGGTGGCGACTCCCGTTTTCGTTTTTAAAGTTGATTCCCATTTTCCAAAACCCGATTTAAAAATGGTCTCGACAGCTTGGCGACTCCATTGGGGACCAATAAGAGAGTCAAGCCGTATAATTGATTACCTTTTGTCTTAATGTCGGAAATTTGAAAAGTTTTGAAATTCAATCCTCTTTGCATTACATGTGTTTGTATTATTGCATATGTTATATATTCGGATACGCATTGCATTTGCATGACCGTTGTGGTCACACCCTTAAGTGGGAGTGAGAAACTACACCTTCGTGAGGTTTTCGCCTGCAGTGCGAGATATAGTGGATCACTTTCGGATACATCCGTACCTATGGTTTCGTGAGATTTTCATCTCCGTGTAGCCATAGGGAAATGTATTCCCCTGAACTGAACTCGATTCAAATGAGTCTATAATGAGTGAGAATCGAGGAATCTGCTGGTTCGGGTACCTCAAACTTTAGAACCAACCTCATATTGAAAAACCATAAGAGCCCAACTTAGTTAGAGTTGAACTTTAGATATTACCTTTATAAAATATCGTTAAGATTTATTGATATCATGTGATACTGGCTATTTCTTTTCTTTTGTTTGCATGTTGCATCTAAAAAGGTATCGATTCACGGTCAGTTTGTAAGTTAGGAAGTTTTATCATGGAAAACAGACTTCTTAATAGAGTGGAGGGCAATGCCAACGTCCATAGATGGTCTGAGCAAACTCAACTAGAAAAGGGGGATAGTATAGCTGTGGGATATATGTCAGAGCTATCAGACTACACTAGTATCAGTGTTACACAAAATAATCTGCAGGAGCTTAAGGAGATTTGGGATCAGTGGGGCAATGAGACTAAACAATCATTCTACGGTAATTATGGAGACTTACCTTACTTGCTTGATTTTCAGGTGAACGAGCACTTATTCCGAGCCATTGCTCAGTTTTAGAACCCGGCGTATAGTTGTTTCACTTTTGGGGAAGTAGACTTGGTACCTACTGTGGAGGAGTACACTGCCTTACTTCGTTGTCCCAGGTTTCAGAGTGATAGGATCTATTCTCGAGCTGCTTGTGTCCCTACCTTTTGGAAGAAATTAATGACTATTACGGGGATGAGCGAGCAGTGGATCACGGCTAGAATCAAAGAGAAGGGTGAGTACAAGTGCATATCGTGGGATACTTTGAAAGATCTGATTTTGACACACCCTGATAAGACAAAGAAGGTAGATGTTTTTGCCTTAAGTTTGTATGGATTGATGGTTTTCCCTAGGGCTTTGGGATATGTGGACGAGGCAACCACGGATCTTTTTCATTGACTCAGTAAAAAGGTCACTTCCGTCCCTGGAATTTTGGCGGAGTCATTCAGGTCTTTGGGTGCATGTAGGAGGGCTGGTGCTGGCAGGTTTATAGGGTGTGCTCAGTTACTTTTGGCTTGGTTCTACAGTCATTTTTGATTAATAGATAGGGTGGTTTGTCGGGTCTTCTTTGAGGATTATTCACCGTTGAAGGACATAGTAGCTTCGACTAGAAGAGTTGATGTTCCAGAAGAGAATTGGATAGCGTTGCTTCAGAACCTTCAGTCGAAAGATGTCGAGTGGAGGGCTCCGTGGATGATTCCTGGTGAGATTCTCTACCGATGCGGCAGTTTTGATTGGGTCCCTCTGTTGGGAATTTGGGGTGCCATTGGTTATGCCCCTTTGCTCGTGCTAAGGCAGCATGGATTGAGGCAGTTCGTGCCAGCGACTCATGGGTTGGCTCAAAGTGAATTTGTATACAGAGGAGCCGATTATAAGAGGAAGGTTAGCAAAATTTCTAGTGCTTGGAAAAAGACTTGTCGGTTGAAAGGGGTAGCTATTAGCCCAACTACGAAACTAGAATACATCGAATGGAGAGGCAGAAGGGTTAATGATAGCGTCCCTAATCCAAGCGTGGAAGGAGCTCGACCGATAGAGGAAGATTTGCAAGTAATGCTCTCAGAGTTAGAAATTATGAAGTAAGAGTTCGAGAGAAAGAACCTAGAGTTCGAGAAGAGGGTAGCAAAGCTCGAAGAAGAAAAGATGTATTTGCGCTTGGACGTCGACGTTCAAAAGATGGAGGTCGAGAAAGAGAGGAAATAAAAGAAGAAGATTGAGGAAGATCGAGATGATCTAAAGGAGCATTACAAAAAGGCACAAGTATCCTTGAGGAGAGCAAGAGTAGGATGATCTTCAGATCAGTTGCAGAAAGAGGTCCAAGAGGAAAAGGCTAGAGCTGAGTATTGGGAGAGGAAGTTCCAAGAGATGCAGGTGCAGAATTTGGCATTAGAGGAAGAGAATAAAGGATTGAAGACTAAGATAACTGAGCTTGGAAGATCCCTACGTTGGCACCAAAACCATAATTCTACGGTCGAGATAAAGGAGCTAAATAGTAAGGTTGAGGATTTGAAAATGGCATTGCATGACGGTGAACTTCGGGTTGAGTAGCTAGAGGCGCAAGAAGATTATCTGAAAGGAGAGCTTCATCATGTCTAGAGGACAGGTCAGAGAAAGGGATCACGTCATTGGTGAAGCCATAGCCCAGATTCGAGAGGTTGCTGAATATGTGCAATACCTGGCAATTCGAGCTGATGTATTGAGTCTGATGTATTCATCGCCATCGGATATAGGACGAGAGTTAGCCCTTTTATTAGATAGAGTTAAAACTTTGGGCCTTAAGGTGAAAACGTATTTGTAATCCTCTTATATGTAAAGATATTCTTTTTCTAAATAAATTTTTCTAAATGAAGTTGAACCAAAATCGATATCCTTTTTGCATTCATGCATTTGCATCTCATAGCATTTCATTGCATCGTTTGCATTCAAAGTTATAAAAAGACCCTAATTAGTTAAAGTTTACTTCAGAAGGTAGAAAATAAAATCTGGAAGTCACACATCCTTACGGCACTCGCACTAAAACAAAGAGCATGGATCAAAGGTTTAAGCAATTGCAAAAGGATATGTAGGACCAATTGCAAGAGCAGTTGGCCAAAATGCAGAATGACATGAGGGAACAAATGCTAGAGGCTTAGAGGAGTATGATGGCTGGAATGGCCCAGCTGCTGAGGGCCACTGATAAAGGAAAAGCTCCCATGGCAATCATTGAAGAGGAGAATGAGGGTCCTCATCCGGGTTTTACTCCGCCTCATGTGACACTGCAAACCAGACACCTCCTAGAAGGCCATCTGTCACTGTGAGGCCTCAACATGGGTCAGTTGATGCTGGAATCCCTGTGAATTTCCCAGCTGGGTTGGGAAATAATTTGGGCGATAGCTTGATCAACCCTATCACTCCTGATCTGGGTCTGATGGAGAAAGAAAGAATGGCAATCGAATCCGTGAAATAGTTGGAAGATCGTTGCAAGTGGTTGGAGGAGAAATTTAGAGCTTTGGAGGGCTCTGGCAGTCATTATGGGATTGATGCCAAAGATTTAAGTTTGGTCCCAGATTTGGTGCTTCCTCATAAATTTAAAATGTCGGAGTTTGAAAAGTACAACGGGACTACTTACCCAGAGGCACACATAACAATGTTTTGTAAGAGAATGACCGGATATGTGAACAATGATCAATTATTGATCCATTATTTTCAGGACAACTTAGTAGGAGCAGCGGCTAGATGGTACAATCAGTTGAGCCGTGCAAAAATCGGTTCATGAAGAGATCTGGCGCAAGCCTTCATGCAACAATACAATCATGTGACTGATATGACGCTAGACAGGATCACACTTCAAAACATGGAGAAAAAGCCTAATGAAAGTTTTATGCAATATGCACAACGATGGAGGGAGGTGGCAATGCAAGTACAACCACCACTGTTGGAAAAGGAAACCACCATGTTATTTATCAACACTCTGAAGGTGCCATTCATTACTCATATGATAGGAAGCACCACGAAAAGTTTCGCAGATATAGTTATGGCAGGAGAGATGATTGAGAACGCCGTAAGGGGCGGTAAAATTGAGGGGGAAGTGGCTAAAAGATTGGCCCCAAAGAGAAGGGACAATGAGGTGAATAATATGAATAGCCTCAACTCGAGGACAATCACGGTTGGTCAACCCAAAGCAGAGCAACAAAGTACTCAAAGACAGGAATCGGATATAAGACAGAATCCGGAAAGGATGCAATTCACGCCTATCCCTGTGACGTATCGTGAGCTTTATCAAAGCTTATACGATGCACATGCCATTGCTCCATTTTACTTGAAACCACTACAACCACCGTACCCCAAATGGTATGATGCAAATGCTAAATGTGAATATCACGCGAGAATACCGGGACATTCGATTGAAAACTGCACCAGATTCAAGAAGGTCGTGGAAAGGCTTATCAAGATGGGGGTTGTGAAATTCGACAGTACCCCTAATACTAAAAATCTGTTACCAGATCATGGCAATCAAGGAGTGAATGCCATCGATGAAACAATGGAAGGAAAAATCAAGGAAGATATTGCTGAGGTGAAGACACCTATGAAAGTAATATGGGAGGAGATGGTGAAGAGAGGTATGTTGACCTCTGGGGAAGGTAGAGAAAGAATGGGGAACTATTGTGAATTCCATAGAGAGGTGGGTCATATGATCCAAATTTGTGAGAAGTTCAAGGCCATGGTGCAAGGCCTTATGATTAGTAAAGAGCTACAGATTTTTGAGGGTAGTTCTTGTAAAAGACAAATATGTGTACTGGAAAATGAACGACAAGGAATCAGCCGACCAAGAATTATTATTTCCTTGCCAGGGAATAATCAAGTAAGAGCGCAAATTGGGCCCAAGGTCGTCATCAATAAACTCACTCCTTTCCCTTACAAGGATGAAAAGAGGGTGCCATGGAGCTATGACTGTAGTGTAACAGTACCTAAGGGGGAGAGCATAGCCAATGCGTCTAGGAGCGAGCAAAATGAAGGTTCCCATACGCGAAGCGGGAAGCATTATGATGGGGGGCATCAGAGTGGAGCCCACAAAATCAAAGGATGTTGACATTGAGAAGAAGAAAGAGGTTGAAGGGCCTGTCAAAGAACCAGTAAAGAAAGAGGAGGCTAAGGAGTTTCTAAAATTCCTTAAGCATAGCGAGTACAGTGTGGTTGATCAGTTGCGTAGGTAGCCGGCGCGTATATCAGTATTAGCCTTACTTCTGAGTTCTGAGGTGCATCGGGATGCATTGTTGAAGGTACTTAACGAAACATATGTCACCCACGACATATCCGTTAACAAGTTGGACCGGTTGGTAACTAACATCAGTGCTGACAATTTCATCTACTTCAATGATGATGAAATTCCACCTAGGGGCATAGGGTCAACCAAAGCCTTGTACATCAGTACTCGGTGCAAAGGATACACGCTGCCAAGTGTACTCATTGATAACGGATCTGCTTTGAACGTCCTTCCATTATCCACATTGAACAGATTACCCATTGACAGTTCACATATGAAAACGTGTCACAACGTGGTAAGAGCCTTTGATGGAACTAAAAGGAAAGTGATGGGACGAATCGACATCCCTTTGGAAATTAGACCAATTACATATGAAATTGATTTCTTAGTGATGGATATCAAGCCCTCCTATAATTGTTTATTGGGGAGGCCATGGATACACTAGGCAGGAGCGGTGCCTTCCTCGTTGCACCAAAAATTAAAGTTAGTGACAGATGGACGGTTAATAACCATCAACGCGGAGGGGACATTAAAGTAGCAGTCTCTAGCAAGGTCCCTTATGTCGAGGCGAATGAAGAGGCTATTGAGTGTTCTTTTTGCTCTTTAGAAATCATTAATGCAACCTTCATTTTGGAAGGAAGTGAGGTGCCGATACCCAAAATGTCTAGAGCCACAAGGATGACCCTGCAAATGATGATGAGGAAAGGGGCATTGCCAGGAAAAGGACTAGGAAGACAGTTGCAAGGAGGGATTCAAATCCCAAAATTGATTGAGAAGAAAGATCATTTTGGTTTGGGCTTCAGGCCAGACCATAAGCACAAGAGGTAAGAGATTGAGAAGCGCCAAGCAAGAAGAAAGGCGCGTTTGAACAGAGGAGAAGTGGAGTGGGAACCAATGACATTCCCACCTATATCCAAATCCTTTAAAGTCAGGAGGGTTACTGGTAGAAGAAAGTCATCAGATTAATGTTGTACACAATGAGGGATTGGAGCAGGGAAGCCTTGAGGGCATTCGCCCATACGAACCAGGACGCTCTCTGAACAATTGGACTGTGGAGGACCTTCCCGTAGTCTTTAGGAATTTTTCAGGTTAATTCTCGAAACATGTCTGTTACTCTAGGGCCTAGGGGTAGTAAGATTACGTTTGTGAAAAAAGCTTATGATCATCTATTATTATTTTAATAAAATAATTTAAACGAATATGGTTTCTTTTTATCAATCAATATTTCGTTAAACTTTTGCAATTCTCATTCTTTCATTCATAGCACATAAATAACCATTCTTAGATTCATTCATTCTTTGTATATTCTTTCATACCCCCACAGGTCCCTAGATATCAATGATATGAGCATTGATACTGCAACTCCTGATTTCTCTTGCGAGCAAGACATGTGTTTAGAGGAATCTCAGGATTTTGAAGATGTTCAAGATTGTGATGTGTCTCTTGATCTATTAGGAATGGTAAAACAGAAGGAAAAACAGATTATGCCGCATGAGAAAGAGGCAATAGAAAATGTAGCCCTAGAGGAAGGAAAGGAGGTGAAAATTGGAACACTGATTATCGAGGACACAAGGCATGGTCTGGTTGAGTTGCTTCGAGAGTTCAAGGATATCTTCGCATGGTCATATCAGGATATGCCCGGATTGAGTACCGACATTGTAGTACATCGTCTTCCGATAAGGCGGGATCAGAAGCTTGATCCAACGAAGTTGCGAGAATGAGGCGGATATTGTTCTAAAAATAAAGGATGAAGTCAAGAAGCAGTTCGATGCAGGATTCCTGCAAGAAGTGAAATACTCCGAATGGGTAGCTAACATTGTACCAGTCCCTAAGAAAGACGAGAAGGTAGGAATGTGTGCTGATTACAGAGATTTAAATAAATCTAGCCCCAAAGATAATTTCCCTCTGCCACATATAGACACTTTGGTGGACAACACAGCAGGATATTCGTTGTTTTCCTTTATGGATGGTTTCGCAGGATACAATCAGATAAAGATGCATCCAGAGGACATGGATAAAACCACCTTCGTAACCTTATGGGGCACATTTTGCTACAAAGTAATGCCGTTTGGACTGAAGAACGCAGGGGCAACATACCAACGGGCCATGGTAAACTTATTCCATGACATGATGCATAAGGATATAGAGGTATACGTTGATGATATGATTGCCAAGTCGCATACAGAAAAAGAACACATTGAGGTCTTGAGAAGATTGTTCTTGAGGTTGAGAAAATTTCAGTTGAGGCTCAATCCGGCAAAGTGTACCTTCGGAACCAGATCGGGAAAGTTATTAGGTTTCGTAGTCAGTGAAAAAGGAATTGAAGTCGACTCAGACAAGGTCAGAGCCATACGAGAGTTACCTCCTCCGCGTACTCAGAAGGAAGTTCGAGGATTCCTAGGAAGGTTAAATTACATCGCTCGGTTCATTTCACAACTGACCGAGAAATGCGATCCTATCTTTCGTCTCCTCAGAAAGCACAATCAAGGTACTTGGGATGAGGAATGGCAGAATGCTTTTGAAAAGGTCAAACAGTATTTGTTGAATGCTCCGGTATTATCTCCACCTAGCCCAGATAAACCGTTAATACTGTACTCGTCAGTGTTCAGTAATTTTATGGGATGTGTGCTTGGTCAGCATGACAAGTCAGGGAAAAAGGAGAAGACAATTTATTATCTCAGTGAGAAATTCACTGACTGTGAGATGAGATATTCACCGATTGAAAATTTGTGCTGTGCGCTGATTTGGACGACTAGGAGATTAAGATAGTACATGCTATATCATACCACTTGGCTCATCTTAAAGCTTGATCCATTGAAATACATGATGGAGTCAACGGCTCTAAATAGGAGAATGGCGAGATGGCAAATTTTGCTTTCAGAGTTTGATATAGTCTACATAAGTCAGGAGGCTATAAAAGGAAGTACGGTAGCAGACTTTTTGGCCAGTAGGGCTCTAGAAGATTATGAGCCATTAAACTTTGATTTTCCAAATGAGGAGTTAATGTGTATAGTAACAACTGAAGATTCTCCTTGGAAGTTGATTTGATGGGGCTTCTAATGCAGTCGGAAATGGAATTGGGGCAGTCTTGGTATCCCCAAATGGCGATCATTACCCGTTCACGTGCAAGTTGGACTTTGATTGTACAAATAATATGGCTGAATATGAAACATGCATTATGGGACTTCAAGCAGCTATAGAGCAAGGTATAAAAACCCTAGAAGTGTATGGAGATTCTGCGTTGGTAATTTATCAGCTTAAAGTTGAATGGGAGACAAGGGACCCTAAATTGATCAATTATCGAAAGGTAGTTTTGGGGTTACTTGAGGAGTTCAATGACATCACCATCAATTATCTCCCACGAGATGAAAATCAGATGGCAGATGCTTTAGCAACCTTAGCCTCAATGATTAAGGCGAATAAAGAGGAAGATATGAGATCAATTCGAATGAGTGTCTATGAGGCTCCAGCTCATTGTTGTAACATTGAGAAGGAAGAAAAAGATGATAACCCTTGGTATCAGGATATATTACAATATGTGAGAGATCATAAATACCCTGAACAGGCCAATGAAAATGACAAACGAACTTTGAGAAGGTTAGCTTGCGACTATGTCTTGGACGGGGATGTCCTATACAAGAGAAGGAAAGACCAGGTACTTTTAAGATGTGTCAATGCTGTGGAAGCTAAACTAATTTTAGAAGAAGTCCATGAAGGTGTATGTAGGACGCATGCAAATGGGTTCACAATGGCAAGGCAAATAATGAGGTTTGGCTATTATTGGGCCACTATGGAAGGGGACTGTATCAACTATACCAAGAAATGTCATAAGTGTCAGATTTATGGGGACAAAATCCATGTGCCACCTTCACCTTTGCATGTTATGACTTCTCCATGGCCCTTCTCCATGTGGGGCATGGATGTCATTGGACCAATATCACTGAAAGCTTCAAACGGACATCGGTTTATCTTCGTGGTGATTGACTACTTTACAAAATGGGTAGAGACTGCTTCTTATGCGAATGTTGCTAAGTCAGCTGTGAGTCGATTCTTGAAGAAGGAGATCATTTGTCGGTATGGAATGCCTGAGAAGATCATATCCGACAATGCATTGAACTTGAACAACAAAACGATAGTAGAGGTTTGCGACCAGTTCAAGGTCAAGCATCGCAATTCTTCTCCCTATCGTCCAAAAATGAATGGGGCAGTGGAAGCAGCCAACAAGAACATTAAGAAAATAGTGGGGAAGATGACTGAGACTTATAGAGATTGGCATGAGAAGTTACCGTTTGCACTCCTAGCCTATCGAACATCTGTCAGAACCTCTACTGGGGTAACCCCATTCTCGTTAGTTTATGGGATGGAAGCAGTGTTACCTATTGAAGTAGAAATACCTTTTCTTCGAATTTTGACGAAGATAAGGTTAGATGAAGCTGAATGGGTTCAATCCCGATATGACCAGTTGAACTTGATTGAGGAAAAGAGGCTAAGAGCCATTTGACATGGTCAGATGTATCAGAAGCGAATGATGCGAGCTTATGACAAGAAAGTTCGATCAAGAGAGTTCCACAAAGGAGACCTTGTATTGAAAAAGATCCTTCGTATTCAAAAAGACTTTAGGGGGAAATGGATGCCGAATTGGGAGGGGCCGTATGTCGTGAAGAAAGCTTTCTCTGGCGGTGCGTTCATATTAACGGAAACGGATGGGAAAAGTTTACCCAACCCAGTGAACTCAGACTCAGTTAAAAATACTTTGTCTAAAGGAGAAGAGAATCCAAGGTGAAAACCCGCAAAGGGCACCTTGAGATTAAAAAAAAAAACGGAGAGGCCAAGGTGAAAACCCGCAAAGGGGTTTTGAGTTGAAAACCCAAAAGGGCAGCTCAATTTTTGAAGAGTACACAGTGATCTTACTATATTTGATCCAATAAAGAGCGAAGCACGTTGCACATTGGGGGCATCAACAAAGTACTTTAAATCTTTTAAACACATGTTGAACTCAAGAAAGACTTCATGGAGCTGGTGTATAGACGCTCAAGCGACGATATCTTGGGCACATAACTTTTATCCTGTTTGCTATCTTTAGATTCTATTTCTTCTTAAAGATAGGCTTTCAAATTAATTTCCTTTGTATCTTTTTGATAATTCATTCTAATCCAATAAAGTTTATTCATATTCTATTATTCTTTAAGTATGTTGCATTGAAATAATGATAGATGAACTAAATGTGTTCACAAACAAAGTTTTGCGTATTACTCTGGAATTTCTAGATAATACAAGAAACTAAAACAGGACAATTGATTCGAGAAATTCATGTAAGTAAGGGATGAATGAACTCGAGGAATTTCTTTTCAGTCCAAAAGGAAAACGGGTAAAAACCAACGATTGAATCTTAAGGAAAGATTGTTTTACATACATCCTCAGTGGATCATAGCATGGGAGGAAGGGTACAGGCCTACAGGCTGAGCAAGAATAATGCTTTGAAAGGACAAATGAAGAAATGAGTGGTGATGTCTAGGATAGGGGTCATGTTCATAAACATTTTACATTATAACAGGTTTAATTAGGAGCATTTGATTCACTTCGATCATAGCATCCTAATCATCAGGCATAATCATTCTACATGTTATCAAAAACGACGTGCCTTAATCCCCTAAGCAGTAGGGTAATAGGCCGCAGCATAGCAGATCTGGCTGAAGCAGATCCAAGATGATTTAGCATCCTTGTGCTTACAAGGAGCAAATCAAAGACATAGCTGATTTGGCTTTCACGTGTTTATGATGAAGAAAATCTAAGATGATTTGGCATCTCTATATTGGCAGAGAGCAAATCGAAGTTTGGCATCTCCACTTCGATGAGGAGCAGATACATAATAGATCTTACCTTCAGATGATTTCACTGAAGCAAGATCCAAGATGGTTTGGCATCCTTGTGCTTACAAGGAGCAAATCAAAGACATAGCTGATTTGGCTTTCACGTGTTTACGATGAAGCAAATCTAAGATGATTTGGCATCTCTGTATTGGCAGAGAGCAAATCGAAGTTTGGCATCTCCACTTCGATGAGGAGCAGATACATAATAGATCTTACCTTCAGATGATTTCACTGAAGCAAGATCCAAGATGGTTTGGCATCCTTGTGCTTACAAGGAGCAAATCGAAGACATAGCTGATTTGGCTTTCACGTGTTTACGATGAAGCAAATCTAAGATGATTTGGCATCTCTGTATTGTCAGAGAGCAAATCGAAGTCTGGCATCTCCACTTCGACAGGGAGAAGATACATAGCAGATCTTACTTTCAGATGATTTCACTGAAGTAAGATCCAAGATGATTTGGCATTCTTGTGCTTACAAGGAGCAAATCGAAGACATAGTTGATTTGGCTTTCACGTGTTTACGATGAAGCAATTCTAAGATGATTTGGCATCTCTGTATTGACAGAGAGCAAATTGAAGTCTGGCATCTCCACTTCAACGGGGAGCAGATACATAGCAGATCTCACCTTCGGATAATTTCACTGAAGCAAGATCCAAGATGATTTGGCATTCTTGTGCTTACAAGGAGCAAATCGAAGACATAGCTGATTTGGCTTTCACGTGTTTACAATGAAGCAAATATAAGATGATTTGTCATCTCTGTATTGTTAGAGAACAGATCGAAGAAGCAGATTTGGCGTCTCTGTGTTCGGCGGAGAGCAGATCGAAGATATCAACATGACGGTCATAAGTTCACAAGTGGCAGATTGAAGATCAGGATCCGATAAGGCCGGGAAAATTTGGTTTTTCTATGAGTCTTTGCTTGATTCCTGTTACACAGCAATGAGCAAAGAGGGGTAGTTGTAATAGCCCAAATCTACCCGGGCCCGTGATTAAACAAATAAAACCAAAAATATCAATAAATAATAAATAAATATTTATTTAACAGTCCATAGTCCATTTATAATAGCCCGTAGGCCCAAAACCAAACACTATAGCCTAACTACCCTATACCCATTACACCCTACTTAGCCCAGGACAAAAGTGGCCCAACTGGCCCAGCTTGTTACACTAAGGCATGAAACCCTAGGGTTTCTCGCTTTTTCTCCTCGCGCCAAGCAACAGGGGTCCGAAGCCAAGCCTCATGACCCTTCAGTTTCTGCCGTTCCAGCTACCCCCATCAAGGCCACGATTCCAAGCTCCTAGTCACGCCGAGATCAACGCCACCAGTGGACCATCGTCAAGCCTTTGCCACCGCCGGATTTCTCGAAAATACCTGCGAGACAAGACAAAGGACGCGAAGTAGAAAAGGAAATGCAGCAGATACAGAAAAAACAAAAAAAGGAAACTAAAATAAAAAGATTTCAGCAGATCACAATCAGAGATATGGTGGATACAGCAGATAAGAAATGGAAAGAAATCTTCGATTTCTTTCCCAGTTTATGTAATAACAGTAGTGGCTATAAAAGCCCGAATCAAACAGTGTAAAAGGGGACCCTTTTTTGGAGGCTCTGAAAATATACATACAGTAAGAATCAATAAAAAATTAGAGATTCAGCAAAAGAATTCATTCTCGCATACATATACACAGCAAGCATCTCAATCGATTGAATACACAAAGGTGAAATATTTTAAATATATGCTCATATATATATATTGCAGATAATGAAAAGAGAAAGCAGTACCTTTAATCGGCGATGAAAGGTGAGGTTTTTAAACCTCCGACCACCGTATGCGGTGGAGAAGGCGAGGGCACATGAGCGCATACAGACCCCTAGATGGAGATTCGGTGTCCCTCCGAATATCCCTCCCCAACTCTCTTTCAGAGAGTTTTCTCTTTTTTGTTTTGTTTTTTTAGAACCGATTCAAAATGATTTAAAACCAATAGTTTGGCTTATATAGCCATAACAGAACAACGCCGTTTTAGCTTAATCCAATAAGCTTAAAACGACGTCGTATTAAGGCTAAAGATCCGCGCGTTGACCCGATTACCCGGGGAGGATCCGCGTGTTTTTGAGAATTGGGTTAATTACCCAATCAGTCCTTTCACCTTTTTGCGTGTTTATAATTACACCTTATTTTATTAATGATTTGACCCTAACAGTTTGTATCTGCTTCAATTTAGTCCTAAATGGCCTTTTAAGGCTTAAATAGGGAAGCGGTACCGTTTTGGGAATAGGGAAATTTTCCTAATGAGTCGTTTTGTTGTTGTGTGTGTTTTAATTAAGACCTTAATTCAGCTTTACTTTTGTAAAATTCGCCCTGCAATTTTATTGAATTTCAAATTTAACCTTATATTTATTTTTATTATTATATACATATGTTTCTATATTGTTAATTGTTTTATTTTTAACCTTGTTTTTATATCTTATATTATAAAATTATTTTATTATATGTTATTTTTCACAAATTATTATTATTATTTTGCATTATCATTTTTATATTATTTATATATATATTTTAACTTGTATTATATATTATTTAATTATTTATACATTGTTCTTACATATATACTTTCATTATTTTACATTATGTCATTTTTCTATTTTCTATACATTTAAAATATATATTATTATATAACATTTATTATATTTTTTATTTTTTATTCTATATTACTTATTTTTTATATGTTATGTATATCATATATAATTTACTATATTATTTATATTTATATTATTCATTATATTATTTAAAATTTGTAAATTAAGTTATATTTTTAACTCATACCATACACATATTTATTTATTATTTATTTATTTATTATGTAAACTAATATTTTTATATATGAATTCTTTTACATCTTTGTTAAACCAATATATATATATATATATATATATATATAGTTATTATTCTTTTATAAATATTCTGTTAATATATATTGTATACTAAATACTATTTTAAAATTATTATTAAATATTCTGTTTTATTTGTGTTATATGTACATTTTGTTAACAATAGCTCATTTCATTTTATTTTATATTGCATATATCATGTGCTAAATGTTATTTTATTATTTGATATTACATTTTATGAACATGTACATTGATATTGTATTACTTTGTCGTATATCATGCATTATTTTTAATCATTCTGTATATATTTGTATGTTTTGTTTATTCATTTTCAATATATGCTATGTATATCTTTGTATGCATTTGCTATGTATATTATTTTTATATGTATGTATCTAGTATATGATTTTTGTATTATTGCCATTGTATCTTTTAAATACATGTTTTGCTCATTTATAATTGTGATATTCTATTCCATAACGATAATGTGATTCCTCATGCATTAACCAAAACAAAATTCCAAAGTTTTCAAAAAATATAAAGGCAATGCTTGGTGTTTGGAAATTTCGAGAAAAGTAGTGCCCTAACTTATTGGATTGCGACTCTTCTCGTTAAGTTCGAATAGTCAAGTACCCTTCTAGTTTTTAAAGGTTTTCTAAATACAAGTCACTATCTTAGAATTTCAAAGCAATATGTCCTAACTTATTGGATATAGCGTTTTGTGGTTTCGAGATAGAGATTTCCAAAAAAAGTTTAACTTAGTGTCAATACTTTGATACGAGTGAATCTCATTTTCAAAATCAAGATATTTTAAAGAGGATTGTATCTTAAAACTTTTAAATTTTCGACTTTAAAGATATTTGATAATTAATTAGGTACCAATTTTTGGGCGTCACGAGGGTGCTAATCCTTCCTCGTGCGTAACCGACTCCCGAACCCATTCTTTTATTTCGTTGACCAAAACTAATGATTTTAAAACAAAATGTTTTAAAGGTGATCCAATCACACCTAAAAAGATTGGTGGCGACTCCCATTTTCGTTTTTAAAGTCGATTCCCATTTTCCAAAACCCGATTTAAAAATGGTCTCGACAATACCAATTTTCTTAGGTACCACATGAATTGGGCTAACCCAATTACTGTCGAAAATTGGATAGATTATCCCAGTGTTTAGTAGCTTTTGAACTCCTTTTTTCACAACCTTCATCATTGGCGGATTAAGGCATCTTTGATCTTCTCTCTTTGGGCTTGCATTTTGTTCTTTTGGTATTCTATGCATACAAGTCGAGGGAGGTAACCCTTTTATGTCGACGATCATCCATCCAATTGCCCCTTTATAGTCTCTTAAGACTCGAATTAAATTCTCCTCTTCCAAACCTGAAAGTTTACTAGAAACTATTACCTGTAAAGTGTTCCCGTTACCTAAGTAGGCATACGTCAAGTGTTCCGACAATGGCTTAAGCTCTATCTCTGGGGATTGCAAAATAGAAGGCAACATTTTAGTTTTAGAAGGAGAAAGTTCAAAGTATTTACCTTGGCTTTTAGGAAATTAAGGAGTATCAAATAGAATAACGATTTCTCTAATTGGTTCTCTGAACACCATTAATTCATCCAATTTATCCTTTATTTCGAGGTCTAAACTCCTGCAAAGCACCGTTTGTAACCCATCCTCTTCATGATACTCAAAATGAAAATTCATTATTGTTTCAATAATATCAACAGTAGAAATATTTGACATTGTGTTGGGTTGACCCATTGCCTCATAAGCATTAAATTTTACCACCTCACCGTTGAATTCCATAGTAAGGGTTCCATTTCAAACATCAATCTTTGTACATGTGGTACTTAGGAATGGTCTCTCGAGTGGAATACCAGAAGCATTTTTTGAGTGGTCATCCTCTATATCAATGATGTAAAAGTCTGCAAGAAAAATTAGTCCATTTACCTTTACAAGGACATCTTCCAGCACCCCTTCTGGATATACACATGACCTGTTTGCAAATTGAATAACCACCCATATTTTTTTCAAAGGACCCGTGTTTAGCAATTTAAAAATTGACAAAGGCATTACGTTAATTGATGCTCCCAAATCATACTTGGCTTTCTTTATGCTAGTATTTCCTATTTTACAGGATATAGAAAACATACCTTGATCCTTACACTTAGGCGAGATTTTCCTTTGTAGCACTGCAAAAATGTTTTCTCCCACATTCACCTATTCGTTTCCTTGGAGTTTCTTTTTGCCGGTGCACAGTTGTTTCAAAAATTTTGCATAGTGTGGAATCTTTTTGATTGCATCAAGTAAATGAATATTGATTTCTATCTGTCGAAATGTCTTAATGATTTCTTTTTCCTCTCGCTCCTTTTTAACCTGGGCGAGTCTTCCAGGGAATGGGAGAGGTACATTGAATGGTCTCTATAGTGTCAGTTATATGGGAGTTGTTGGTTCAAGTTTTTGTTCTTCCTGTTCAGCATCGTGGTCACTACTCGTGCTAGGCTCTAGGTTTGACTTTGTTCCATCTTTTACGTTCACAACACTCGTATTTTGATGTAGGTTTGGGTCGGTTTGAGATGAAAATTTTCCTTGGTTCTCTAAATGACTTACCATAAGTGCTAGGTTACTTATTTGCTGATTGATTTCTTGGAAGTGTCCTTTAGAATTTTGTTGGAATTTTTCAGGGCTAACATGTAACCTCTCTACTTTGGTTTGAAGTGGTGACTTGGAGGATGATATTGTTGAGGCGGAGGTGGTCTTGGTTGATACGGTTGATTGTATCTAGGGTTTGACCCATAGCTTAGACTTGGGTGACCCTTCCACCCTAGATTGTACGTATTCAAGTATGGATCATAACACCTTTGAGGTGGCCTTGGAAAGTTCCCAACGGTATCTACTTGTGCAATAATGTTCTTCTGTAAAATTGGGCACAAGTCAATAGGATGATCAGACTTAGCACAAATCCTGTACAACCGATCTGGATTCGTGTTTCCTGCAAGAATATTTTGTTGCATGCTCGTAATCATGAATTTGATTACAAGACGTTGAGTTGCCCGATCGTCTAATGCTATATCATTTTGAAATAGACTTTAAGGTGAAAATGGGATTAATGGTAATTGATTCGATGGAAAGGATGGAAATGATGTTGGATGGATAACTTGTACGAAATGGACACTTAGAAATGAACCAACGATATGAAAGATAGTGACCCATTTTCTTTAAAGTGAAATAAGAAACAAGTCTTTGAAGAAGAAGAAGTAAACTGTGATCCGCTATTTAGCAAAATAGGAACTAGCAGTATGTTAGAACGCCACACTTCAGAAGAAAGAAAGAGAGGAAGTGATAAGTTCAAAAGAAAAAGGTTTGACGCCACAATGAGTACCTTGATAAGTCTAAGTAAGTGTTTTCAAGAACAATGAGATAGAATTCTCATAATAACTCTAAAAATATTCATTCAACATTCATTAGCTAAAAAAGGCTCTTTTCACAAATTATTTATAGGCAGCATTGTGACTATTCGAATGCCTATGGTAGACCTTTTATCTTTAGAAATTAACTAAGGTTATTACAAGCATTAATTTCGTTTTAAACTCATGTAGGGAAGCCAATAGTTATGTCTCTTCACTTGATTCTGCTAAGGGAGAGTGAGAAGAAGAGAGCAACTAATGTGAGCTGTTTACATGATCCTTTTATGGTGGGGGACAAATTTAGTTATGTGTTTTAAGATTGTTGATGTGGAAGTTTGAAGTTCACTGTGTTGTGGTTCACGAATCAATTGCAGGGTCCTTGAACTAGCTGTGGGTCCGCGATATCGTTGGTTTCATTGGAAAACATGCGTCAGATTTTCTCTGAGTAATTTGTAAGGTTCGCTACCTAAGGTATAATAAAATATTATTTTATTGTTTGGTTTTGTAGGATTGCAGGTAAAGTTAAATGCATTGAAAATCAGGGTACTGTGGATGTGACTCAGGGAGAACATGTCTTCTTGACTGTAGGTGACTACTATTTGGCGGACAAGAAGAGATGTTTATAATTTCATTTTCTAATACATTCATATATGTGTATATATTACAAGTACATGTTGGATTGAGCAGACCAAAGCAGCAAAACAAGTGAAGGGAAGGCAACAATTACTGCTTATTCATACAATTGCTATATGCAATGCTACGCTGCATTTATAGTGTAAAGTTATGAATGCATATGTAAATATACATAATAAGATGTTTATAATCCTTATTCTTTTATATATATATATATATATATATATATGTGTGTGTGTGTGCATATATTATAAGTATTTTAAGCTAAGCTGACTTTTTAGTTTTTGTATATATATTTTTTGTATTTTTTGTAAAATAGAGAATGAAAAAATTAGACTTTTTAATACATTGGATAGTTGGTTTTTCCCCTACCACAAAAAGAAAATAAAAAAAGGGAAAATTAAATTAAAATGATGATCATAATTATATTAAAAAATAAAAATAATTTTTTCTTATATTTGGTTGCAGTCTTAATCGTTTTATTTTTATTTTGTTGAGATCCATGTTATAATTCAGTTTAGTTCGACTCATGTTCCATTCCATTGAATCAAAAAATTGAATTAAGAATGTTATTAAATTATATATTATTTTATTAAATTGTATTTAATAATTATGTTAAAATATAATTAAATTATTTATTATTATTTTTATTAAATTATATTTAATAATAATCTTATTAAAATTTAATAACAATAACAATAACAATAATCATCTACTTAACAAAACTTCTGCTAAGGGTACTTTGGTCATTTAAGTCTTTTTCCTTATGCTATTACAACATTTATTCTATTCAACCAAATACAAAAATACTATTACAGCTCTATTCCATTCCATTGAACCAAACAATTGAATTACTGATTACAAATCTATTCTAGTACAGCTCTATTCCATTACAGTCCTATTACATTCATCCTAACCAAACGTGGTGTTAGAATAATATCGGATATGCGTGAAAGCTCACACAAAGTGTGCTAACCATATGGTCGTAACCATCTCTTTTCCTTTACATCATTACTCACTTGAGCCATAAAATGGGTCTGCTCACACAAGCTAACGATCAGAATGTAAACTACACAATGCCGCTCATATAAGCTAATAAGTATCCGCAACAAATGCTAGAACTCAGCCATCGGTAGGACATTCAGGACCAACACACGAAACATGGTAGCCTAGGTCTGCTCACACAAGCTGACGGTCAGAATGTAAGTTACACTATGCTGCTCACACAATCTAATGAGTATCCGTAACAAATGATGGACCTCAGCCAGCAGTAGAACATTCAGGGCCAGCACCCGAAACATGAAAACCCTAATGACATGTAATTTTATCCTATATTTCTAAAGTTCAAATTGGGCTCGATAATCATCAATTCGTCATAATGTGAACATAGTAATATATATATTGATTCATTTACATTACAAAAACACATTTAACATTCAATTTAATCAACGTTTAAGTGATTATAGTTCATACGAACTTACCTAGCTAAATTGCAGAAATATCAAAGTACAAGGGTTATTTGGTAATTTTCTCTTCTTGATTTTCCACTCGTTCTTGATCTAAATTAATAATTTCATTCGATTCATTAATTTAGATACTAAAACTAATTCATTTTATACAATTTAGTCCCTTTTGAAATTTTTACAAAATTGCCCCCAACATTTTGCTTTTATTTAATTTAGTCTCTGAGCCTAAAACATGCAAATTAACCATTTTTATTGCAAACCCATACAAACCTAATATTCATAGATTCCATTTCAGCCCATTTTTTAATAATTTCACAACAAATTCTTGTATTTTTAGTATTTCAACAATTTAGTCCCTAATCGGTAAATTTATCAAAATTACTTAACAAAATACTTACAAAATAATAAATAATACCTAAAATTCATTATTTAATATATAAAATCACATATATTCATCAGTGGAAACATTCAATATCTTTAAAAATTTCAAAATTGAAGGTACGGGCTAGCTGGACCTAATTGCAATGATCTCAAAAACATCAAAATTACTAAAAATGAGTAAGAATTACTTACCATGCATGAGGAAATCACCATGGACAAACCTAGCTTCATTTCCATAGACATTCAGTTGTATTTGGAGAAGAAAACCAAAAAGATGATAATAATTTAGCATTTTGTTTTCTTTTAATTAATTAATTATAAAATTACCATTTTGTCCACTTAAAAAATCATCCAAATTTCATGCTTTTAGTTGTCAAAAACCATCCAATAAATTATTAAATGGTTTAATTAACATTTAAGTCCGTTTTCCTTTATTCAATAAGCCATTTAATCACTTAAATCAAATAGTGATCAAATTTTACATCCTTTACAATTTAGTCCTTTTTAATTAATTAACTATCGAAACATTAAAATTTATTAACAAAACTTTAATACAACCTTAATAACACTCTGTAAATATTTGTAAAAATATTGATGGCTTGATTTATAGAAACGAGGTCTTGATACCTCATTTTCTAAAACCACTTGACTTTAGGGTCTTACCACTTGAACTTAATTAATCATTCAAATATCATAAATTACCATATCAAAAACTCTTTAAAAATCATGTTTGACTCGTAAATATTAAATAATAGTATTTACAAACTTACTCTTTGGATTTGTGGCCCCGAAACCACTGTTTTCGAATATACTGAAAAATGAGCTATTACACATTGTATGACTTGGACCGGTAGCGGTGTCTTACCATTTGAGTTGGAACCAGAACATGTCATTAAACATGTGAGGAGGGCGTAAAATCTGAGAGATGCCCAACCTCTGCAAAGAGACCAACGAGTAGAGATTTAACCACCACCACACCTACCCATGGAGCAACGTACCTTGCGCTATTACGCGATGCCTAATCTTGATGCTGTTAGAGGTAGCATTAATCACTCAACGTTTAATGCTAATAACTTCGAAATCAACCCGACAATTTTCCAATTGATGCAAGCAAATGTTCAATTTTAAGGGTTAACGAATGAGGATCCAAACCAACATCTTAAGAGATTTCTAATTATTTGTGACACATTTAAATATAATGGGTTATCCGATGATGCTATCCTTCTTCGGTTATTCCCTTTCTCTTTTTTTGAGGGTAATGCATTTATGTGGTTAGATTCACAACTAATAGATTTCATCAACACTTGAGATGAGCTAGCGAGCAGATTCTTGGCAAAATACTTTACACCGAGTAAGAAAATGAAGCGTTGTATGTATATTATGAATTTTTGACAACTAGAAGGGGAATCACTATACGAGGCATGTGAGTGCTTTAAATTCATGTTACATAAGTGCCCATATCATGGCTTACAATATTGGCTACAACTTCAAGTTTTTAATAATGGGCTTGATGGAAATTTGCAATCTAGTCTTGACGGAATGTCTGTAGGGGCATTCACGTCAAAGACAGACACCGATGCTTTGCCAACTCATCAAGGACATGTCAATAAATTCTTACATATGGTCTGTTAAATAGTTCACATATAAAGCCAAACAATCAACTATGAATGTGATCTATAGCGATGATAAGTATCAACAAGTTCTCAAAAGGCTCCATCAATTAGAGATAAGTTTAGCTAAGGCGCAAGTCCAAAATCAGCCAATTCTAACCCCTTCTAATGCAGGCCATGATGGTGAAGGCGCTATGTAGGGAAATGCTAATAAGAGCAACCAAATAGAGGTTAACAATGTGGGGGAATAGAGGATATAACCCATACTTCAACACCTATAATCCAGGGTGGCGTGACCATCCTAACCCTAGGTGAGGAGGGAACCATGGAGGTCCTTCCAATAAAGGAGCCCAAAATATTAATCCTCCTAGACCCAATGCACCTTATCAACCTCCATTACCATTAGGGCACCCCAAGATCTAAAAAGAAAATCAACCTTTAATAGTGACCCTGTGATGTCGGTTAAGGTATTGCATGTGGTGAAAGCTAATGTGCGTCAAGTTCATGGTCAATTAGACCAAATCGTGCAATTATTTCAAAACTATACACCTTCTAGCAGTCTTAGTAATACCGAGCCAAACTCGAAAAGGGAAGAAAAAGAACATGCCAAGGAAATTACCCTTAGATCCAGGGTTGTGGTTAAGGAACCTACCCGCCCGGTTAAAGGTAAGAAGGATGAGAGCACCCACACTTCTAATGTTGGAGATGGGGTGGGAAAGAAGGAATGAGTCGAGAGCGAGCCTACATGAACTAAATCAAAAGATTGAACCGTTCTAATACAACAACCAAATGCAACCCCTATACCCTTTCTGAGTAAACTAGAAGAGAAGAAAAAAGTGAGACAATGAGGAGTTTCTAGACTTCCTTAAGATGTTTAAGGCTTTAAATCTCAACCTCTCGTTGCTTGAGGTCCTAGAAAAGGTGCCGAAATATGCCAAGTTCCTTAGGGAAGTGGTGTCTAGGAGAAAGAACATTTGGAGAGAAGAGTGATTCACTCATAATGTTGAATGTAGTGTTATTGTGTTTAGGAGAGTCCCACCAAAACTCAAGGACGTAAGTAGTTTCACCATTCCCATAGAGATTGGAGGTGTTGATTTTGGCAAGGCGCTTTGCGATCTTAGAGCAATTATAAACTTAATGCCTTTGTCCATCTACCGTAGGTTATGCCTAAGTGACTTTAGGGAAACTTTGGTAACCCTCCAACTAGCTGATAGGTCCCTAGTTCACTCGAAGGGAGTTTTGGAGGATGTTTTAGTAAGAGTTTGACAATTCATCTTACTGGTTGACTTCATAATTTTTAACTTTGAGAAGGATTTAAAGATATCGGTTCTATTAGAGAGACCATCCCTAGATACCTCTAAGGCCACCATAGATGTAAGCAAATGAGAGATGACGATGGAAGTCGGTGGAGAGGTAGAAACCTTTAGGTGTGTAGAACCCGAACCTAAAGTGAAGGAAGTGTCCTCTAATAGTGAGCTAGAGTGCCGAGCCGTTTAAGAAGTTTTCGATCATGCGTCTAAAAATATAAGATATTTGAAGTGGTGTATGTTTTCAGGTTTGAGACCGAGGATATAAGGCATTTGTGTGACACCTCAAACCTGACCGGGACAGACCGGCGCCAATTTGAAGCGTTATATTAGCCTCCTAAGTGACTCTTCGGCTAATGACCACCCAAGACACACCCCGACTTTATAACACCTTAATCTTATCTTATTATTAGTTATTTATTAACACATAAGCAAATTATGAGCCAATTTTAAACTTTTCCTAGGTAATTTAACCTAAGGGCATTTTTGTCATTTTACCACCTATGGTAAAACTAACCTAATTTTAGATCTAAACATTTACTGGTCTACTTTTAGTCAAAATTATGCAAGCCTAAAAATTTCAGCTTAAATTGAGTTCGTTTGCTATGTCTAATTCAATTTTTACTATTAGGGACTAAAATGTAGAAAATACCAACTATCAGGACCTATTCCAATTTACAAATTCAGTGTGTTTCTATCAAATTTTACCCATTACAAGACTAATCCTAAATTATTACGAAGTTTCCTTATCATCTAGGGCTCTAATTAGATTCATCAATTTTCAGGATTAAAGCATAACTTTAAATAAATTAGAATACCAATTTAAAAAGACAAAAATTCAAACCCCCAAAAACCCCCACGCCCGTGTGCAACCCCTCACATGCCTGTGTGAACAGGCACACAACCGTGTGAAAACCACTGTAGCTATTTTTGCCAAAAACTCGTTTAAAACCCGATTTTGCATATTTAAATGGCCAATTTAACCCGATTTAACTACGATTAACTAACATACATATGCACACAACTTCAATTGAATTTATTGACATCAATTAATACTTAGTTAAATAGAAATAGACAATTAATTTCATGCACATCAAACACCGATTAAACCAAACAAGTGACATACCTTAGTCGCTAGTAAGCCACTCCGTGGAAGCTTCATTTAAACAATCGTTAGTATAAATTTCATGCTTCACACACCATGGTATCAGTCACCATGTTATCAAGCAACAATATGCCATAAATAAATCAATAATTAAACCCAAACATGCCTTAAAATTATTTTAAAACCATCCAAAATAAATGTCCAATGTCCAAAGTCCAATTACAACCAAAATCAACTAATTCCCAGGAGTTCCACAATGCTCGATTACATTCTCTAAAATGCGTAATAAAATCTCTACCAAGCCTAAATCTCTTGGAACTCTCTTGCTCTACTCATCAGCTCTTCAATCCCGATGATTAACTGTACGAATGTGAGGGTGTGAGCTTTAAAAAGCTCAGTGAATTTAATAAAAATGACAAGTAAGTTAACATCCATTTCATACTTAATTCTCAACCAATCAATTACCAATTATCAGCCAAAATAATGAACATGTTAATTAAATTTCCCATAAACATTTTCAATACCAAAAATCATCTATTCATGGCATTCAATCATCAATTGATATAGCAACAATCGTACAAAAATATATTGGCATTCATTTCTCATGGCTTAACCGGGTGATCATACATTGGATAAACAGATCTCTGAGCTCCCACAAATATCAAATGCAGTCCACCAAGTTAAGCGGACCGAAGCACATGCTCCATTATAGCGCCTCAAATAACCCATTAAGTGGAGAATCATGCTCAACACTCCCTTATCTACTCCAAACAAATCAGTCCACCTAGAGTCATATGCTCACAATGTCACAAATAAAAGTGAGTACCCACAAATCTTATGGCATGCCAACTATATCTAATGGATCCACCATGCATGTTGCCAAACATAGCATATAAATCAGTCATTATTGTGCTCAATTTAATGTGACAAAATGATTACGTATAACTTGTAACATAGCCATTTAGCATCCAATTAAATCAAGCAATTCATTCATCAATTTCCCATATTCAGTTACCAATTGTAACATCAACATCTCATGATAAAAAAATTCAGCACACATGCTTAAAATCATCCTTAAAATTAATCTAATTAAATAGCACAACACCACCTAAAAACTCACTTACCTTTTTTTTTCCAATACATATTCAATTTTTTCATATTTAATACCAATCTTGAAAAATCAACCATTCATCCATAATTAATTAATTTTAATCATTAATTAAGGTACTAAACACAATTGAGGGTCAATTTACCAAATTGCCCTTAAAAACACTCACCACACAATTTTATTCTATCACAACAAGTGTTCAACTAAGCAATTCCAAGCTTCAATTCTGGTTATCTCAGTCCTCTTCAAGATTTGGAGCTTCAACAGAGGTAAAATAGACATTATCACTTTTCCGAAGCTATAATAAACACAATTTTTAATTAACTATGCTAATCGAAATTCACTCATAGAGATACCTTATCGGATTTGTAACATCAAGTCGAAAACTTGATCCCTCATAAAATCGGTATCTACAACCCTCCTAATCACTTCCAAACATCAATACTAAACCAAATACACATGAACTAAGCATCACTTTCACATTTAAATCAATTTCACAAAAATCTGGAAAATCGATTCATGAAGATGATGAAATTCAGATTTCTTCAAATTGCCTCACAAATCATATTTAATCTTGATAATTAAGACCAAAAACCTTATAATAGATCCATTTTGATTTGGAACATCCATTGATTTGTGGATTTCCTCTCAAAATTCAAGATCCACCATTAAAGAACCATGTGTTCTTGGAAGAAGATGACATTGATAAAAATCTTTTAATTGACTCTCAAATCATGTAAAAATGTTTCTAATATTCATAAAAACAAGTTTAGAATTGACGATTACCTTTGATTCTGTAACGCCCCCACACCCAAGACCGTCACCGGAGTCGAGTATGAGGTGTTACTAAACTTAATTTAACATTTTAAGAACTTTAGATTATTTGTTTCTACATTCACAGCTTTTTAGCTACTTGCGTTACAGTCACAAGAAAAATCATATCTCGAGTTACGAAACTTGAAATCAAGATCCGTAAATTTTTCCTGAATCTAGACTCATATTCCTATCTACTAATTTTTTTCTAGAATTTTTGGTTGGGCCATTTAGTACAGTTTATTAGTTAAATTTACCCCTGTTTCAGGGCTTGACTGGTCTGACCTCTGTTTACTACGAACCACTTTTATCTCTGTATAAAATTCATATGAATATGAGGTTTATTTATCCTGAAACTAGACTCAATAAGGATTCTGAGGATATAAATTAAGTCACCTAATTATAACTGTACAATTTATGGTGAATGTATAAAGTTGGAACAGGGGATTCAGAAACTGCTCTGACCCTGTTTCACTAAAATTCAAATATCTTCTAACATATAATTCTTTTACCAGTTTAGTTTGTTTCATGTGAAACTAGACATAATAAGCTTCAATTTGATATTTAATCCATCATCAAATTCAATTTCTATGATTTTTAGTAAATTTTCAAACTCACATCAGTGTTGCTGTAATATTCTGTTTATGGCAAATTTCATCCTTTTTATGAATTTTCATGAACTAGGTAACTTATTAACTTTCCATAACATCAAACATATTCTAAACTAACCATTTCCATAATTTATCATTATCAAGCACTTCCTCAACCATTTCATCACCATACCATAAGATCATTTACACAAAATAAGTATTTTGCTATACATGCCATACTTAAATTTACAAGCCATTTTACCGAAAAGTTCTTCCGGATAGTGTGACTGATCCTCCGACCAATCCCGACTCCTGAGCTGGCTTGTCCAAAACTACAATGAGTAAGAAAGAGGGAGTAAGCATAAATGCTTAGTAAGTTCATATGCAAATAATAAGTAACATAACAAACAATCAAACCAATCAACATTAGCATATATCACCAAAATACATATCACATTTCTAATCATTTTTCATCATCTCATTACCTTATCGTGGTTGTATCAATACTCAATCCGAGGGTTAAATACATACCTGTCCAAAATATCCATTTCACATCACTTACCAATATGTCTCTTTACATCTCGAGTTTTCCTCCATTTGAGTAGAACTTTACCCGTTGAACACATCGGAATATAACTCGGATACATGGATAACTTGCACATAAGTGCCACATATGCAATCAAGCAATCATGTAACCCGCCCATAAGCGAACTCCTCGGACTCAACTCAACGAGCTCGGCGCTTGCATCCATAAGTGAACTCGGACTCAACTCAACGAGCTCGGATGCCTAGTTACATCTCACGAACTCGGACTCAACTCAACGAGTTCGGACATTCGCATCCATAAGTGAACTCGGACTCAACTCAACGAGTTCGGATGCTCAACCATCCTAGTGACATGTCACTTGTATCCTAATCTATTCCTAAGCTTCAAACGGGATTTTCCTTGAACACATATCCTTGCCGTCTTCCGTAGAATGCCGGAACCAATACTCGTAACAATTATGTTTAACAAGTAATTCACATAATTTGCATTTTATTCAAATTAACCACAAAGCATATATTTCATGATAAAAATCAGCATATCACATAATTGACATCAATGACTTAAAAATAACAATTATGCTACATTATTTACACATGAACTTACCTTGTTACCAAAATACAAAGATTTTGCAATTTAGTCCACAATCTTTTCTTTTCCTCGATTGGGGTCGTTTCCACGTCTTTCTTGATCTAAAATAACACATTTAGCTTATTTAATACTCACATTATCAAATTAATCCTTAATTCAAATTTTGGCAAAATTACAATTTTACCCCTAAACTTTTGCATATTTACACTTTTGCCCCTAGGCTCGGGATTAAACTTTATTCCTTATTCTTATGTTTTACAACATGCTGATCACTTTTCCCTTCTATGGCAACATCAAATTCTCACTCTAACATGTACTTGTGACTATTAGGTATTTTTACCGATTAAGCCCTTTTACTCGTTTTTGCTTAAAATCGAGTAGTACAAGTTGTCTAACATAATTTAAAACCTCATATTCTATCATAAAACATCAAAATACACATTTCACCTATGGGTATTTTTCCAAATATAAACCCTAGGTTAAATTATTGCTAACATAAGCTTTATCGAGTTACCGGGATCTCAAAAACGTTAAAATCATTAAAAACGGGGCTTAGAATCACTTACTATGAAGCTTGAAAGTTGAAGAAACCCTAGCTATGGTGAGAGTGAAGTTTCAGCAGCAACTAAATGGGAAGATGACCATTTTGTGTTATTTTTCCCATTTATTTCATTTAATATCCAAATGACCAAAATGCCCTTAATACCTTTCTTTGAAAATTTTCATGTACAAGCCCATTTTTGTCCAAAATTTTAGAAATTGGTCAAATTGCTATTAAAGACCTCCTAATTAATATTTCAAAGCAATTTCATACTAAAAACTTCTAGAATGCAAGTTTTGCAACTTATTCGATTTAGCCCCTAACTTCAAATTAAGCATTTTATGCATGGAATTTCTTCACAAAATTTTCACACAATCATGCAATCATATCATAAACCTCAAAATAATTATAAAGTAATTATTTCTATCTCGGATTTGTGGTCACGAAACCACTATTCGATTAGGCCCTAATTCGGGATATTACAACTCTCCCCTTTTTAAGGATTTTCGTCCTCGAAAATCTTACCAAGAAATGATGTGGATGTGGGTATTGATTTCTCATAGTTTCTTCTGATTCCCATGTAGCTTCTTCTACTCCATGCTTTTGCCACAACACCTTCACAAGTGCAATATTTTTATTCCTTAGTTGTTTGACCTCTCGAGCTAAAATCTTAATCGGTTCTTCTTCATAGGTCATATCCGGTTGTAGTTCAATTTCTCGCTTGGTGAAACCACATGTGAAGGATCCGAACGATACCGACGTAACATAGATATGTGGAACACATCATGAATCTTCTCTAATTCGTGTGGTAAAGCTAGCCGATATGCTACCGGGTCCAACTTTTTCAATTACCTCATACGGCCCAATAAAACGTGGACTTGATTTGCCCTTCCGTCCAAATCGAGAACCTTTTTCCACGAGACACCTTTAAAAATACTTTATCACCAACTTGAAATTCAATGTCCTTTCGCTTTAAATCGCATAAGATTTACGTCTATCCAAGCGACTTTCAAACAATTTCGAATTACCTTTACTTTTTCTTCGGTTTCTTTTATTAGATCAACTCCGGGGCGTTCGACACTTACGACCATACAATGCTTCATAAGGTGCCATTTTTAAGCTCGTCTGATAACTATTATTGTAAGCAAATTCTACCAACGGTAAATATTTTTCCCAACTTCCTTAAAATTCCAATACACAACATCCGAGCATGTCTTCAAGAATCAAATTACTCTCTCGATTGTCCATCACCGTGGATGAAAAGCGATCTCGAAATTTAACTTTGTACCTAACGCGTCTTGCAATTTTTGCCAAAACCGCGAGGTAAACCTTGGATCTCTATCTCAAATGATCGACAATGGTATTCCATGTAGTCTAACAATTTCTCTAACATACAATTCAGCCAACTTGTTAAGAGAATAATCCGTGACGCATCGGGATAAAATGAGCCGACTTTAGTTAGTCTGTCAACTATTACCCGGATGGCATCTTTCTTTCCCGGAGTTAATGGCAATCCTGAAACAAAATCCATAGTAATCCGATCCCATTTCCATTCAGAAACCATAATAGGCTGAAGTAATCCCAAGGCACTTGGTGTTCAACTTTCACCATTGACAAATTAAGCATTTGGACACAAACTCGATATATCTCTTTTCATTCCATTCCACCAATACATTTTCTTCAAGTCATTATACATTTTCGTACTACCTGGATGAATTGAGAAACAACTACTATGTGCTTCCTGTAGGATCTTTTGAATCAATTCCTCATTCTTCGGTACACAAATCCAATCTTTAAACATTAAGCATCCATCGAAACCGATTCTGAAATCGACTCAGTATCAACTTCACACCGCTTTTTTTTGGCTTGCAAATCTTGATCATCTTTCTCGAGCTTCAAAGATCTCTTGTAAAAACATCGATTTTGCTCTTAACTCTGCTAGAATCGAACCATCATCTGACATTTTCAACTGAGTGTTCATAACTCTCAATGCAAACAACAACTTTCTCGCTCAAAGCATCAGCTACTACATTCGCTTTTCCCGGATGATAATCAATAACAAGCTCGTAATCTTTCAAGAACTCCAACCATCTTCGCTGTCTTAAATTCAAGTCTTTTGTGACATCAAATACTTAAGACTTTTATGGTCGGTATATACCCGCACTTTTCACCATACAAATAATGTCGCCAAATTTTCAAAGCAAACACCACCGCAGACCAATTCTAAATCGTGAGTAGGATAATTCTTCTCATGAGTTTTTAATCGCCTCAAGCATAGGCCACCACTTTTCCTTCTTGCATGAGCACACACCCCAAACCATTTAGAGAAGCATCACTATACACCACAAATTCTTTACTGATTCAGCCAGACTAACACCGGTGCCTCTGTTAATAACTTTTTAATTTTTCAAAACTCTGTTGACATTCTTCCGTCCATTCAAATTTAACATCCTTTCTGAGTAGTCTAGTTATAGGAGCAGCAATTATAGAAAATCCATTTACAAACCGTCGATAATACTGGCTAGCCCCCAAGAAACTTCTAACTTCAGCTTACATTTTTCTATGGTTTCCAATCAACAATGGCTGAAATTTTACTAGGATCAACCCGTATACCATCACCAAACAATATGACCCAAAAATCCAACTTCCCGAGCCAAAATTCACTTTTACTAAACTTAGCATACAAATGCTTATCTCTCAAAGTTTGCAAAACTATCCTCAAATGCTCAAAGATGCTCTGTCTCATCTTTTGAATAAATTAAAATATCATCTATAAACACCACAACAAATTTGTCCAAGTATGGTCTGAATATGCGATTCATTAAATCCATAAACACAATGAGCATTTGTCAACCCAAATGGCATAACTAAAAATTCATAATGACCGTACCTTGTTCTAAAAGCGCTTTAGGCACATCCGACTCTTTTACCCGCAATTGATAATATCCAGATCTCAAATCAATCTTTGAAAACCATGTCGCTCCTTTTAGCTGATCAAACAAATCATCAATTCTTGGCAATGGATACTTGTTTTTGATTGTCAACTTGTTTAATCGCGATAATCAACACACAATCTCATAGAACCATCCTTCTTTTTCACAAATAACACGGAGCACCCCAAGGTGAAAAACTCGGTCTCACAAAGCCTTTATCACCAACTCTTTGCAATCGCGACTTTAATTCCTTCAACTCTGCTGGTGCCATTCTGTATGGAGCAATCGAAATCGGAGTTGTTCCCGGTATCAAATCAATACCAAATTCTACTTCCCTAACTGGAGGCAAACCCGACAATTCTTCTGGAAATACGTCCGCAAATTCACACACAACCGGCACTGATTCAACTTTCTTTTCAACTTCTTTTGTATTAATTACATACGCCAAATAAGCTTCATAACCCTTTCTCAGATATCTTTGAGCCGACATTGAAGAAATCACACTAGGCAATACCTCTGATTTATCTGATTCAACCCGCAAAGTTTCACCATTTTCATACTTTAATTCTATAACCTTTTCTTTGCAATTTATTTTAGCATCATGCAATGTCAACCAATCCATACCTAAAATAACATCAAACTCATCAAACGGCAACAACATCAAGTCGGCCGGAAAGTAATGATCCCGAATCATTAAAGGACATTTCTTACATACTTTATCAACAATCACACATTTGCCTAACGGATTCGACACTCTAATCATAAATTCTGTGTTCTCAACAGGTATATTCATACTAGACACCAGTTTCATGCACACATATGAATGAGTAGAACCAGGATCAATCAAAGCAATAACATTAACATTATAGAGAGAAAATGTACCGGTAATCACATCAAAGCGAGAAGCATCTTCGCGCGCTTTAATAGCATAAGTCCTAGCTGGAGCCCTTCCTTCGTGTCTAATTGGTGCATCCTCGGCTACATTCTTCGCTTGCTTCGCTCCCACTTTTTCTTGGATATCTTCCTCTCGAATCCGCCCCACTTGTTTTTGTATTCTGAAATTTTTCTTTTTCAGCTCTCTCTGGGCAGTCTCTAATAAAATGATTCGGAGAACCACATCGAAAACATTCATTTGCTCTGCACGGACCAAAATGATTTCTACCACACCGCTGGCACTCCGGTTTAACAAATCTCGGATTCCCTACACTGGCTGCTGAAGTAGTCTGGGACTTAGGACCCACATTTTGCTTCTTATAGTTTCCATATGATTGCCCAGCTGAAGTTTGAGAACGAGGATTCATATTTCTTGACTTTCCAGGTTGCTGTGAGAATGAACTGCTCATCGGTCTTTTCTTCCAGCTTCTAGTCTCAGTCTCTGCCTTTTTCTTCTCTTTAAGTAATTCTTCAGCCTTACAAGCTCGATCAACCAATACTACCATTTCTTTTAATTCAAGAATTCCAACAAATACTTTGATGTCTTCATTGAGCCCGTCTTCAAATCGTCGGCACATCTTGGCCTCTGTAGGAACATACTCTCTGGCATATTTACTTAATCGAACAAACTCTCTTTCATATTCTCAGAATCATCATATTACCTTGCTTCAGCTTCAAGAAATTCTTTACGCTTCGATCCATAAATCTTTCACTAATATATTTCTTCCAAACTCTTCTTGAAAGAATTCCCATGTTACTCTCTCTTTCGGTACCACCACGAAATCAAAGTCTTCCACCAATTGTAAGCTGAATCCCTCAACAAAGATATAGCGCATTTCAAACATTCTTCAGTGTACAAGATAATTCATCAAATACCGAATAGAATTTTCAAGCCAAAACTCGCTTTCTCGGCATCATCATTAATATTTGCTTTAAATTCTTCGCCCCTTGCTTGCGGATTCTCATCAACCTGGATTTCTATGAAATTTCATCAGATCCATACCTTGAGGCATCCGGGGTACAGGTTGAGGAATTGGGGAGGTGGGGAGGTTGTACATTTGGGTTCGTGTTTAACGAACTCGATGTACCATGCACTTATCATTTGGAGAAAGGCTTCCCCGACCCTTTTCTCCTCCTCCCGACCAACAATAGGAGGTGGATTTTCAGTGGCGCGCTGCTCCTTCAGCCGGAGCTGGCGCATTACTCTCTACTTCATCTGCCACAGCTGGATTGGGATCCATTTACTAAAAAAAAATCATTTAAAAAGGTCAGAAGTCGTCACACTATCACAATTTATACATATGGCATGTATAGCAAAATTCGTACATACAACACGTAGTCCGAGAACCGACTAAACCTGCTCTGATACAACTAAATGTAACGCCCCCACGCCCGAGACCATCACCGGGGTCGAGTATGAGGTGTTACTAAACTTAATTTAACATTTTAAGAACTTTAGATTATTTGTTTCTACATTCACAGCTTTTTAGCTACTTGCGTTATAGTCACAAGAAAAATCATATCTCGAGTTACGAAACTCGAAATCAAGATCCGTAAATTTTACCTGAATCTAGACTCATATGCCTATCTACTAATTTTTTTCTAGAATTTTTGGTTTTGCCATTTAGTACAGTTTATTAGTTAAAGTTACCCCTGTTTCAGGGCTTGACTGGTCTGACCTCTATTTACTACGAACCACTTTTCTCTCTGTATAAAATTCATATGAATATGAGGTTTATTTCTCCTGAAACTAGACTCAATAAGGATTCTGAGGATATAAATTAAGCCACCTAATTATATCTTTACAATTTATGGTGAATGTATAAAGTTGGAACGGGGGATTCAGAAACTGCTCTGAACCTGTTTCACTAAAATTCAAATATCTTCTAACATATAATTCTTTTACCAGTTTAGTTTGTTTCATGTGAAACTAGACATAATAAGCTTCAATTTGATGTTTAATCCATCACCAAATTCAATTTCTATGATTTTTAGTAAATTTTCAAACTCACGTCAGTGTTGCTGTAATATTCTGTTTATGGCAAATTTCATCCTTTTTATGAATTTTCATGAACTAGGTAACTTATTAACTTTCCATAACATCAAACATATTCTAAACTAACCATTTCCATAATTTATCATTATCAAGCACTTCTTCAACCATTTCATCACCATACCATAAGATCATTTACACAAAATAAGTATTTTGCTATACATGCCATACTTAAATTTACAAGCCATTTTACCAAAAAGTTCTTCCTGATAGTGTGATCGATCCTCCGACCAATCCCGACTCTGAGCTGGCTTGTCCAAAACTACAATGAGTAAAAAAGAGGGAGTAAGCATAAATGCTTAGTAAGTTCATATGCAAATAATAAGTAACATAACAAACAATCAAACCAATCAACATTAGCATATATCACCAAAATACATATCACATTTCTAATCATTTTTCATCATCTCATTACCTTATCGTGGTTGTATCAATACTCAATCCGAGGGTTAAATACATACCTGTCCAAAATATCCATTTCACATCACTTACCAATATGTCTCTTTACATCTCGAGTTTTCCTCCATTTGAGTAGAACTTTACCCGTTGAACACATCGAATATAACTCGGATACATGGATAACTTGCACATAAGTGCCACATATGCAATCAAGCAATCATGTAACCCGCCCATAAGCGAACTCGGACTCAACTCAACGAGCTCGGGCGTTCGCATCCATAAGTGAACTCGGACTCAACTCAACGAGCTCGGATGCCTAGTTACATCTCACGAACTCGGACTCAACTCAACGAGTTCGGACATTCGCATCCATAAGTGAACTCTGACTCAACTCAACGAGTTCGGATGCTCAACCATCCTAGTGACATGTCACTTGTATCCTAATCTATTCCTAAGGTTCAAACGGGATTTTCCTCGAACACATATCCTTGCCGTCTTCCGTAGAATGCCTAACCAATACTCATTAACAATTATGTTTAACAAGTAATTCACATAATTTGCATTTTATTCGAAATTAACCACAAAGCATATATTTCATGATAAAAATCAGCATATCACATAATTGACATCAATGACTTAAAAATAACAATTATGCTACATTATTTACACATGAACTTACCTTGGTACAAAAATACAAAGATTTTGCAATTTAGTCCACAATCTTTTCTTTTCCACGATTGGGGTCGTTTCCACGTCTTTCTTGATCTAAAATAACACATTTAGCTTATTTAATACTCACATGATCAAATTAATTCTTAATTCAAATTTCGGCAAAATTACAATTTTACCCCTAAACTTTTGCATATTTACACTTTTGCCCCTAGGCTCGGGATTAAACTTTATTCCTTATTCTTATGTTTTACAACATGCTGATCACTTTTCCCTTCTATGGCAACATCAAATTCTCACTCTAACATGTACTTGTGACTATTAGGTATTTTTACCGATTAAGCCCTTTTACTCGTTTTTGCTTAAAATCGAGTAGTACAAGTTGTCTAACATAATTTAAAACCTCATATTCTATCATAAAACATCAAAATACACAAATTTCACCTATGGGTATTTTTCCAAATATAAACCCTAGGTTAAATTATTGCTAACATAAGCTTTATCGAGTTACCGGGATCTCAAAAACGTAAAAATCATTAAAAACGGGGCTTAGAATCACTTACTATGAAGCTTGAAAGTTGAAGAAACCCTAGCTATGGTGAGAGTGAAGTTTCAGCAGCAACTAAATGGGGAAGATGACCATTTTGCGTTATTTTTCCCATTTTATTTCATTTAATATCCAAATGACCAAAATGCCCTTAATACCTTTCTTTGAAAATTTTCATGTACAAGCCCATTTTTGTCCAAAATTTTATAAATTGGTCAAATTGCTATTTAAGACCTCCTAATTAATATTTCAAAGCAATTTCATACTAAAAACTTCTAGAATGCAAGTTTTGCAACTTATTCGATTTAGCCCCTAACTTCAAATTAAGCATTTTATGCATGGAATTTCTTCACAAAATTTTCACACAATCATGCAATCATATCATAAACCTCAAAATAATTATAAAATAATTATTTCTATCTCGGATTTGTGGTCACGAAACCACTATTCCGATTAGGCCCTAATTCGGGATATTACAGATTCGCTCTAAATTCGTTGATTGAAAATCTTGATCTAAAAAGCTTGAGAAATTTTAGAATATTTTTTGTTACTTTTGAGAATAATTTTTGGTGAATTGATAGAGTATTTTGAGAAGGAATTTAGTTGTATCTATCTTTAAAAACATGCAAAGAAAATGAAACAAACCACCAAAATTTAAAAATTGGGGAATTTGCCTAATGGCCACTCCCACATTTCTCTTTCTTTACCAATTGATCCTTTCCCTCCAAAATTCTGAATTTTAAGGTTTATTTGCCAAATAAATACTCTAAATCTTCCTTTGTTTTACAATTAAACCTAATTTAATTAATATTTAAATTTACCTCAAATTAACCCTCAATAAAAATTATTTTAAAATTCTTTTTCGACCCAAATTAATTATTTAATTACTTTAAAATTAATTTTCCAAAAATATTTTTATTTTTTGGATTATTGTTTAATCTATTTTAGATGAAATTAACCTCCTAAATTACATTAAAAATTACTAAGAACCCCATAACTTCCTAGTTTCACACTCGGAACCCTAAAAAAACTCGAAACTATGAGACCTGGTTTAGGGATATTACAATCCGTGTGAGGAAACGAGTGTAACACCCCTAACCTGTAATCGTCGTCGGAATAGGTTAAGAGGCATTATCGTACTTATAACTCAATTCAAAACAATCATTTATCTGATAACATCTTATCTCAGTCAAAATCATTCATTCACATTCAATATGTACTTAAATTAAGTATACTAAGCTTAAATCATGCAGTCGGGCTAAATTGATAACATATAAAAATTTCAGAAACTTAGAAAAATTTTCACATTTCAAGTGTCACATGCCCGTGTGCACAGGCCGTGTGCTTCACACGACTGATAGACATGCCTGTGTCTTAGACCGTGTGGAAACAGGGCATACATATTGACTTGTACCACACGGTCGATGACACGCCTGTGTGCCAGGCCGTGGAAATATTAGGGAGGTTACTGACTTGAGTCACACAGCTGACCACACACCCATGTGCCAGCCCGTGTATCACACACGACTAGTAGACACGTCCGCGTGTCTAGGTCGTGTCAAAATTGTAGGGTATATTGACTTAATTCGAAAAGGTACCCCAGGGGACACACGGCCGTGCAACATGACCGTGTGTCACACACAGAGGCTGAGACACACACTTGTGTCCCTGCCTGTGTGGACAAAAATAGGCTATTTGCAAAGCCATTTTGCCACCCTAAAAACACAAGCATATACAAGCATAATTAACCACATTCTCTCAGCTCAATAGGCAGCCAAAATATTCATTTCAATACACATTATAAGCCATATCAAACCTACCGATTACATATCCAAATACCTGTTTAACAATATGCATAATCCATTCATTTAACAAACACATATTAGGACTTTACAGACATAATTTCATTCCATCATTCCTTGCCAAAACATACCATAATTAACACTTCAATTCAACCAAAACATAACATCAAAATAAGCCAAATCATATGGCTTAACTTATATGCAAAGATATACCAAAATCATGATATAAAGTAACATAACTATCATTCTTTAAACTAGCCTATACATGCCATATTTACAAATTTAAAAATTCACAAATTCAAAGGTACCAATCGGGAATTGGATAGTGTGATGTGCAACTCCGACTTGTCTGAAACGAGTGGGATAACGAACCTCTATAAAACATAGAAAAAGAAACAGAGTAAGCTTAATAGCTTAGTAAACTTGTATAATTAAGAATTAAACTTACCATTCATACATAATCAATGCAACATTTAAAAAAGCCAACAATTCAATTAATCAACACCTAATCACAAGTATCCATCAAATGTGTATCATTTGACAAATACATGAAACCATCCATTAATACAACATTTTGCATTATTTCAAAATTCACATATCATATATATAACATTAGTAACATTTATAATCCGTAACTTATCCTTATCACAGTATTTAGTCCCGTAGAACTTATTAGACTTCAAAGGATACTTGAGTGAACATCATCAGTAATCTATCAATTCATTAACATATAGGCTCTTTTGAGTCATGATTGGTAAGCTCTTCTTGAGCTGAAACGGTAAGCTCTATTGAGCTGAACAGTAAGCTCTACTGAGCTGAACAGTAAGCTCATACGAGCTGAAACGGTAAGCTCTATTGAGCTGAAAATAGTAAGCTCTTACGAGCTGATATATTGATAAGCTCTTACGAGCTGTGGTGAGTCCGCAACAAATGCAGGAGCTCGACTAAAGCGGTAATCCCAGTAATGTGTCATGCGTATCCAATGAATTCATTTAGTTCAAACAGGGCTCGGTAACAAATCTAATATATATCAATAAGACATTTATATTTCAAATATTTCCAATATACATATTCATTTCAATTAAAAACATATAAAAGTTCGATTCTAATTAACGAACTTACCTCGTATTTGTTCGTATAACCGTCATCTACTCGTCTACCTTTTGTTTCCCCCGATCTACTTCCGGTAATTGTTTATCTTGATCTATATATTATCAAATTCAATATTTTTAGTAACCATTTAATTCAATTCACATATATATTGGCAAATTACACATTACCCCTTATACTTTTGACTACTTTGCAATTTAGTCCTTTTTACATAAAATGACAAATTTATGCAATTTATCCTTAACCCATTTGTAGTCGAATTTCACATAACCTCATAGCAGCCCATATTTTCATTTTATTCACATTTTCAACCACAACATTTCTATCTTTCACAATTTAATCCCTAATTCTCATTTTTATAAAAAATCACTTTATAAAACTTGTATATCTATTAACAACCATCAATAATCTAACAAGAAACTTCAAAAGACCCAAGTATTCAAAAATGGCATATCTCAAAATCTGTAGACATTTCAAAATCTAAGGTACGAGCTAGCTAGATTGAGTTGAAACAAGCTCAAAAACGTAGAAATCATTAAAAATCGAGCTAAAATCGTACCTTAATGAGTTAGAAGAGCTTAGCCGAACCTTGCCCTAAAAATGGTGATTCTTTCTTGCTAAAATCGGCATGAATAAGATGAATGAACCATAATATGGCTTTGTTTTAATTAATTATTCATTAATAAGCCATTTACAAAATTAACCTTTATTAAAACATATAAAAATCATGCAAATTAAGGACATAAATGTCCACTAACATTAAAAATGGTATATTATCAACTTAAGGACTTCCAATATTAATTTCATAGCCATTTGAATCATTTAACTAGTAGGTCTCATATTTTATGCGTTATGCGATTTAGTCCTTTTTACCGAATTAAGCATTTAAACGATAAAATTTCTTTACGAAAATTTCACGTATTTAACCTATCATGTTGTAAACCTTATTAAAATAATAAAATATATATTTTTAATTTGAATTTGTGGTCTCGAAACCATTGTTCCGATTTGATTGAAAAAGAGGCTGTTACAACGAGGCTTCGTGAAGAGATGATCACTGAATCAACTCGTAAAGTTGAAAAAAATGAGACATGTGTTGGTGTGTGAAACCTTGTGCAAGCATCACTATGGGGGTGTTACGTACCACCTCGAGAGAAATTTTTAACTTGCAACTTGTGGCAATTGAACAAAAAATTTGTAAATATTTGAATTATTGACCACAGACTCCATATATTTTCTGAATTTAGATTAGGATTTTAATTTATGTTGGTTTAATTTTGAACTTGGTAGGTCAGATTTTTGAGAGTTGAGAAAAAAACTTGACTATTTTTTAAGTATTTTGGGGACTTGTTAAGTGAAATCGTGATATCCAAAGAGGGAATCACGATTTCTCGAATAGTTTCAATGGAGGGGTAAAAATATTTTGGGTATCGAGATATCAGACCCCTAGAATTTTAAAAGTAAAAAAGAATTGGTTTTATATAGTGGTATCGCGATACCTCAAACAAAATAGGATTTGGAAGGGTCCAAAAATAGGGGATATCATGATACCCACGCCTAGGTATCATGATACCCACGCCTAGGTATCATGATATCCAAGTCGTGTTAGGTGATACCCAATTTTAGGTATCGCGATCCGCATGTTTTGAAGGCTTTTTAAGCCTCCAAATACCTCAAAACCCTTCAATTCCTTCATTTCCCCCCCAAATATTCAAACCTAAATCCCTAAAAATATTTCCCTATCTCTATTTTCTCTCAATCTTTCTTTCAATCTTCTCCATTTTTCTTTGCAATGTTTATTTTCATGTTGCTTTGTTTTGGTTATTTTTCTTCTTTTGCAGGTATTCTATTCTTGTGGCTTAGAAAACTCGCAACTTTATTGACTCTAACAAATCCATCACAACCAACATGGTTCAAATTTCATTTTTCTTTGTTTTATTTGCATTTGTTATTTTTGATATTTTATTTTAGTGTTGATTTGTTGTGGGTAGTTGGTTAGTGCATATTTGATAGTTAGCTTAGTTTAAAAAATAATAAACATGCCCCCTAGAATGACAAAATGATCGAGATCCCAACACAAACCACCTCTGACACTTGAGTATGATTCGGTTAAGTTAAAATCAAAAGATGCCAAAACCTTTTTCTTATCCATTCAACGAAACTCATATATCCTTGAAAGAGGCTTCGACTCCTTTGCCTCGCATTGCGAGGAAGTTGGGATCTTGTCCATTTTCATCGTTGGATGAATTTTGCCTTTCTTCCAACAACATCGGTTTTCATATCGGTTGTTTTGGAACAAAATTATTTGAAAAAAAATAGTGTATGTTCAGAACAAGGTCGTTAACATCTTTTTGCAGGCTATTAATAACTACTATTGTAACGACCCAATAGTTAGGGGTGTCAAAAAGTGAGGTTTGGGACTACTTTTCCGTAAAATGAACTTGTAGATATTTTTATTAAATATATACGAGGTTTGTTTAATAGTAAATTAAATTTTAGATAAGTAATTGCATGAAATTAGGATTTATTAAAGTACATGAACTAAATTGTGAAAGGGTAAAAAGTTGAATTATAGATTAAAATAAATAAAAGGGAACAAAGTAGCAATTGTACCATTAATTAAATGGTTGGATGATGACCGACCATGTTTTAATAAATATGCATATGTATATTATATTTATATATGTTAAATATATTAAGATAACGAATAATAATATAACAATATAATAATGGTATTAAACAACTAAAATCACTTCTCTTATTTAACATGCAAACAAATTAAAAAGAAAAGAAAGAAAGTGGAGAAGAAGCTTGGATGACACCGTAGGGGTTTTTAAGTTTTCTAACTTCAATTGGTTTGTCAATTTAGTCCATTTTCTTGTAATTTTTATATTTTTGAAATCCCGATACTTAGAACTATCCGACCCATGTTGAAATTTTTAGTATTGTTCAAGATTTTAGATGTTGTCATTGTTGAATAGTTTAAGTATTATGGATTAGATAGATTTTTAAGTTAGAAGTGGAAAATGATTAAATTGTGGATTTAATTGTTGATTTTGAGCAATAGGGACTAAAGTGAAAAAAATTAAAATTTAGAGGTAGAATTGAAAAATAATGAGCTAAATTTAGCTTAGAGTGAAATTAGTATAAAATTTATGGTTAAATGTGGAGGTTAAAATTAGTCTCGATTTAGGGACTAAATTGAAGTTTAAGCAAATATAGTGTAAAAATTAAAAATTTAATAAGAAATTTAATTGTAATGTATTTTAATTGTTTTATTCTATTGCTAATGTCATACTAGAATCCTCGAGTAAAAAGGAGAAGGATAAAATCGATGTTGAATAGCTCAGAATTCACAATTTGTGTTTCTATAATCTGAACCCTTGTAAATTGTTACATTTTGAACTATTATGCATAGTAAGACATGAGGTGAGTAGTTTGTTAAAATTGGGATGAATTGAATTGAATTGAATTGAATTGATGGATGATTATAAGGTGTAATGCCCCAAATTTTTGAGAATTTATTTGCGAGAATTTGTAGTAATTAAAATTTTGTATCTGTGGTTTTGTGTTCTGCTATTGTGTTTGAGGTCTAGAGTTCGAGTTAAATAATTAAAAGTTTTGTTATTTTCTTTTAAACAACCCCTATCCTTGTGTTATATAGTTATGTGCAATTCTATGCAAAGCTGTGTTAAGAATAAGCTTGCTGGTTCACTGGTTAAGCATTTGTCTATATTTTGTCTGGTCTCAAGTTCAAATCCCATCATATCCATTAGGAGAAATTTTTACATGTCAGAAATTGGATGGTGGTTAAGACAATAGTTTTAATGTTTCTTTCCCCCACTTTTTCCCTTCCTCTCTTTTTTCTTTCTCTTTCTCTTTTCTACTTTTTCTTCTTTTAGTTCTTCGAAATTTTCCTCTTTCAATTCCATTCAACAAGCAATTATAAAAAATAGTGAAACTCTTAAGTTGTTGGAAGATTTCTGTACGTGAGTATAGAGGGAGGTGATCTCTCGCGCATTATGCCAAGTTAGTACTGACAAGTTATCGGTTCTAGGACTTTTCCGTGTTGATTCTACTTCAAACGAGATCAGGTGCATGCTGAAAACCCCATTTTTATGAATTTTCATTGCCGAAAAACATGGCTGTCGACGCCACATGGCCAGGCATATAGGCGTGCATCTAGGCCGTGTGGGTGGTCGTGTAACTCACTGTTCATCGATTTGTGGCCACACAAGCAAGGCACACGAGCGTGTGTCCAAGCCGTGTGTGGCCATATTAGTGTACGGTTCACATGGGCAACGAACATGGGCGTGTGTCTAGGCCGTGTAACTCATTGTTCATTGTCTTGGTGCCATACGGGCAAGGACATGGGCGTGTGTCCAAGTCGTGTAACTCTTTGTTTGTGATTTAGGACCACACGGTAAGGGACATAGGCGTGTGCCCAGGCCGTGTGAGGCACACAAGCAAGGACACAAGTGTGTGTCTAGGTTATGTAACTTATTGTTTATGTTTTGAAACCACACGAGCAAAGGACACGGGCATGTGCCTAGGTCGTGTGAATCACACGGGCATGTGTCCAGGCCGTGTGGCATATAAATTGGGTCTGAATCTTGTTTTCTTGATGCCGTGTGTATGGCCGACACTGATCCTGACCTCTTCAATGTATAAATGATTTGAATTCGATTGTATGAGGGTTTTCTAATGCTCTAGGATTGACATATGTATAGCATAACTGTATGTGTACTGTGATAGCTATTTCTGATATTGAACTGCACTTTGTAAATACAGATATTTGTACATTGCATATGTATGGGTTGGGATATTGTGAAGTAAGAAGTACTATATGGTGTCAGACATATTTGATGCATTCTGATTTGGTAGCTAAGCTGCGAATCTGAAAACATGTTAGATAGACACTATATGGTGTGTAGGGTTGGATGGGCATTGAACGCCCTTAATGGTGTGTTGGGATTGTCGAAGATGGTGTGTAGAGGTTGGGGGTAGGAAAACTTGCATATGAAACTGAACTGTTCTGTAGATAAAACCAAACTGCTTCTGCTTCTGTAACTAAACTATTTTGTATCTAAATTGGAATGAGTTCTGTTGCTTAATCGAATAACAGGATTCGAGAATAATCTTTCAATTGTATTTCACTTGAATGAACTTCTTTTATGAACTGAGATTATAACTCACTCTATTTTTTATTGGATTTCAAGTGGTTCTCAGACTTGAACAGGTCGGTGCCTTAGGAGCTCTGTAAAGCTTTTATCGTTTTTTCTAAATATTACTATTAGGAATTTTAGTTTTCTAAGATATTATGAAGTTTGGAAGGATTTTATATTTAGTTCATTGTTGTGTTGGATGTTATGTAGTAAATGATTCATTCTGACTATGTTATAAATGTGGTGTAATAGCTCGATTTTAGGGTTAGTCGAAATAGTGGTTTTGGGACCACAATCCGAAGTCAAAATATTTATTTTATTATTTTATTAAGGTTTACAGAATGATATAATGATCGTGTAAAAATTTCGTAAAGAAATTTTACCGTTTGAATGATTAATTCGGTAAAAAGGACTAAATCGTGTAAAGTGTAAAAGTTGAATTCTATAAGTTAAAGGTATTAAATGGCTATGATATTAAATAGTAGGAGTCCTTAAGTAGTAATTATCCCATAAATGTTGATAGTGGAATTCTTTGGCTTGGTATTGTTTGAAATTTATGATGTTATTAAAGGTCAGTTTTGTAAATTGGTTAATAAAGATTAAATAAATAAAATAAAACCAAATTTCATCTTTCTATTCATCATCTTCCATCGAATGTTCAAGGAAAATAAACCATTTTTGTTCTTTAAAGTTTTGGCCACTTGAATCTTTGATTAAGGTATGGTTTTTACTCGGTTTTTAATAATTTTTATGTTTTTGAGCTCGTTGCAGCTTAATCTAGCTAGCCCGTATCTCCATTTTCGAAACTGTTATAGATTTTGAATGATGCCACTTTTGAATGCTTGGTTTTTTAGGTGTTTTATGATAGATTATTAAAGGTTGAAGCTAGATTAACAAGTTTTATAAAGTGATTTTTGACAAAAATGTCAATTATGGATTTAATTGAGAAATTTGTAAAATCCATGGGTAAATGTGTGAATTATTGAGAAAAATGGGCTGATATGATTTTAAGGAAAATTCGGCTAGCATGGGCTTGTCCTTAATTGCATGAATTTGCAATTTTATGTTATAAGGACTAAATTGCAAAAATGTGAAATAATAGGGGCAAAAGTGTAATTTTTCCAAAATGTGTAAATTGTGTTAAATTGAATGAATTAGTGATTAACTAAGTAATTTTTGTTATTATAAAGATTGATAAAAATGAGATTCGGATCTAGAACGGGGGAAAACAAAGTATCGGATTAGTCAACCTAATTCGTTGTTACAGCAAACGAGGTAAGTTCATATGCTAATAAACGTACTTAAATTGTGTTATAGATGCTTATTTATTATTGAATTGAATTGAATGCTGAATGATCATGATTACGAGCAAGAATCGACAGAGTATGACATCCGAAAGTCCCGTACGAACCTAGGAATAGTTTAGGATACAAATGTCATGACATTAGGTTACTGATGTAACATCCCAAAATAGAGCCTAAACGGAATAGTGGTTGCGAAACCACGAATCTGAGATAGAAAAGTTTATTCTGATTAATTTTTATAATTTATCGAGTGATTAGATGCATGTGTTAGAGTATCGATGGAAAATTTTATAGATAGCATGCTTAATTTGCCTACTAGGGCTTAATTGCAAAAGTTGATAAATATGAGTTTTATATGCTAAAGGATTAAATTGAAGAGTATAATTGAAGTAAAGGTCCTTAAATGGTAATTAGACCATTAGGTTTTCATGGACAAAAATGGACATACATAGATAAAAATAACTAAAGTTTTCATGAAGGGTATTTTAGTCATTTGGTAATTAAAAGATTAAAAAAGGAAAAAGATGGCAAAATGTGCCCATCTTCTTCATTAGGCCGAAATTTCAAGGGTTCTTCATAGCTAGGGTTTTGTCAAGCTTCCAAGCTTAATAGTAAGTGATTCCAAGCCCCGTTTTTAATGTTCTTTACGTTTTTGAAGTCCTAGTAACTTGATTTAGCTTATTCTAGCAATAATTTAACCTAGGGTTCATATTTGGAAAAATACCCATAGGTAAAATGTGTTTATTTTGATGTTTTATGGTAGAATATGAAGCTTGAAATTATGTTAAACGACTTGAGCTAAGCGATTTTAAGCGAAAACGAGTAAAACGACATAATCGGTAAAAATACCTAATGGTCATAAGTACATGTTAGAGTGGGAATTTGATGTTTCCGTAGGTAAATAAATGAATCAGCATGTCATAAAACATAAGAATTAGGGATAAAGTTTCATTTTCGAGCCTTGGGGAAAAAGTGTAAATATGCAAAAGTTTAGGGGCAAAATCATAATTTTTCCAAATTTAGAGTTAAGGACTGTTTTGATAAATGTAAATATTAAATAATTTAAATTTGCTATTACAGATCAAGAAGAGCGAAATTCGGGGTTAGACCGAGGAAAGAAAAAGGTTGAGGACTAAATCAAAATATTTGATCGTATTTTGTATCAAGGTAAGTTTGTTGTAAATAAATGCAATGTTTTATTATTTATAATAAATGATGTTATTTTTCAGCATCTATATATTTATTTTGTAAATTTATTCCTTGATGATTCAAGTAAGAGTTGACAGAGAAATGATATTTAAAAGTTCCAGTTGAACCTTAGGAATGTGTAGGATACAAATGTCATGACATTAGGGTTTAAGGATACCAAGTAAGACCATGTTAAGGCATGGCATTGGTAAGTTTTACAAGGCAAGGAAATCATGTAAGACCATGTCAAGACATGGCATTGATAAACTACTATAAGGCAAAGATCCCATGTAAGACCATGCCAAGGCATGGCAATGGTAAGTTCATAAGGCAAGGATACCACGTAAGACCATGTCAAGAAATGGCAATGGTAAGTTTAAAAAGGAAAGGTACCATTGTATCCTTAGTATTCCAAATGGTTTAACGGAAAATTTAAAGAGTGTACCAAAGGGAAGGTAAGATAAGTCCATGTTCGAAAGGTTCAGGTTATCTTGATAATTCATTTAGAATGTTGTTATTTATTTACATGCAAACTTACTAAGCTTTATACTTACTCCCTTTCTTTTCTCTCCTTTTTATAGTATCGCAAAGCCAACTCGAAAAATCGTAAGGACGTCGGAGATCGCCTCACACTATCAACGAGTTATCTCGGTATTTTGTGACTAGAAATACTTTAAGTTATGGCATGTATATATAGGGACTTGGCTATTTTGTGTGTATGTCCTTATGATATGATTAAAGAATGGCTTATGAATACTTGGTAATTATTAGCTTATGATATAACTAATTAAGAACATGTTTTGGTATTATGTATGCCTAATTGAGGTTTGATGCAAAGAAACTATGAAAGAGTAAGAGTTGGCCATGGAACAGTTAGGAAACAACAGCAATGATGTGGTTTTGAAAAATCACTAAAAAATGTAGAAATGAAATTAAATGGTGAATAAGATATAAAATTAAATCTTATGGAGTCTATCTTTATAGGAAATAAACAGACCAAGCAAAGGAAGTCTATATTTTGAGATATTTAAATTTCGGTAAGGCTGGTTCAGAGTGACTTCGTGATCCCCTATTCCAACTTTGGAAAATCACTAGAAATTGTAAAAAAAGAATTATAAGTCAAATTTTATATTTTTAGATTCCTTAGTGAGTCTATTTTCATTAGAAATAAATAGAAACATTATCCGATTTCTGTATAATGAGATAATCGATTTTTAGTGAAGAGATGTCAGGTCCGCTGAACTGCAAAATAGGGGAACATTTGATGAATAAACTGTACTAATTGGAAAAACTAAAAATTCTGGAAATATGAGTCTAGTTTCAGGGAAAATTTACAGATTTAAATTTCAAGTTTTTTTACTCGAGTTATAATTAATTTAGTGACTGTTATGCGGATGGACAGTTTTATTATGAATAGTGAAATAAATTGTTTTGATTTGTGTAAGTAATCGGAAAATTTTTAATGTTCCCAGTTTGGTCCCGAACCGTTCCAATTGCATGTTTTAGGGACTCGAGGGACCTTTTTAGGGATTTATTGGATGAATGTGAGCGAATTAATTTTTTTAAAAGTAAATTTTTTATGCCCCGAACGCCTTGTGCTCGACTCCAGCAACGGTCTCGGGTAAGGGGTGTTACAACCGAGATGTGATTACATGTAATACCATGTCTGGGACATTGGCATCGTTAATCGATTTCGTGTAAGACCCTGTCTGGGACAGTGACATCGATATGTGATAACATGTAAGACCATATCTGGGATATGACATTGTACGAGCTATATGTAATTGCCGAGTATCCTTAACGATTCTGAACGGTTCAATGAGCAAAGTCAAGATGAGAATGAAAGTACAATTGAACTAAGTAATACAGGTACACACATAACCTATATGAGAATCAAATGAAGGTAATTTGGTAAGTTATTGGTGTATCATGTATATGAAATGAGAAAGATTCATGTATAAGTATGTTTCATGCCAAAATGTGTTTATTTGCCTATGATGAGGAATGACTTGAATGATATGTGAGATATGAATTATAGTTGTTTTAACTGAATATACATATGACACAAAGGGTGCGAAATACCGTTATTTGATGATATTTCACATAATTCACTTGGCTAAAGAAAAGGTGATGAAAATTGAATTGAATAAAGTTTATATATATAATTGCAAATGCATATGAAGATGTGAATGAATTGATAAGAAGTATTCAAACCATAGGTGTTTTGAATGAATAAACTCATGAAAATCTTGATTAACTATGAGCATGAATTCGAGATAAAATGGTGCAAACATATGAATTATATCATGTTTTGAATAATGGTTTTAAATGCAGTTATTTAATAATATGAGTTTATTACCATACGAGCTTACTAAGCTTTATAGCTTACTTTGTGTTATTTTTCTATGTTTTATAGTGATTCGGAAGTTCGTTCGGGTTGGAAGTCGGCGGAGATCGCATCACACTATTCGATTTTTAATTTCGGTATTTATACACTTGTGACTTGGTTATATGGCATGTATAGGCTTGAGTTATGTGGACATGTGTTTTGGTAATGTTGAATGTAAATTTGGCAACAGATGCCTATGTGTTTTATTGGTAATTAGCCATGTGATTTGGCTTAAATGTGGTGTATGTGGTAGTAAATAATTATATGAGTATATGAGTTGTGATGTTTGGTCTATGATTGATATATTAATACTTTGATTATAAGTTGGTGATTTGAATTGGCACATTTAGGTATGGAGTTGGATGTTTAAATGGTTAAGGATAAGTGTTGAATATGTGAAATTGTGTAATGCTTGGTTTTGGCCTTGTAAATGAATGCCAAGATGGTTGGATAAATATTTGATTTTGGTATGTGCTTATATGTGGTTTAAAATTGATATAAGTGATGATTTTGGTTGAAGATAGCTCAAGTATTATTGGAAAATTATGGTTGATGAATCATGATATACATGGTATGTTTTGGTAAGGAATTGATGGAATGAAAATGTGCAAATGATGTCTTGTTTTGTAATTGATATATGAATGGATTATGCATGGTATTAATTAGGTAATTGAGCATCAAGTTGAATTGCACTACAGCAAAACTGACTTTTAGCGGCGTTTTTTTAGGCCTATAGCGGCGCTTTTAAGCGCCATTAAAACTATTAAGCGCCACAAAAAACGCGGCTAAGATTTTGTGGCGTTTATGAAAAAAACGCCGCTAAAAACCTTGACCTTTAGTGGCGCTTTCCCCACAAACCCGCTAAAAGCCATGACTTTTAGCTGCACTTTTCCCACAAATGCCGCTAAAAACCATAACCTTTAGCGGCGCTTTTCCCACAAACGCCGCAAAAACCATAACTTTTAACGGCACTTTTCCCATAAGCGCCGCTAAAAACCATAACCTTTAGTGGCGCTTTTACCACAAACGCCACTATAAAGCAGACCTTTAGCGACGTTTTTCTTACAAACGCCGCTAAAAAACAAGACCTTTAAAAAATTTATTTTAATTAAATAATATTTATTATTTATTTCTATGATAAATATTATATTATGTTTAATTTTTGAAATTTTAACTTTAAACTATACTTTTAAGGATAAATAAAAAATATTAAATTAAATTATCTATTAAAATTTTAACTTTAAAACTAAATATAAAAATTAATGAATTTAAATTTAATACATAAACATTGATTCAATATGTAATTTAATACATAAAAAACAATTTCTAAAACAAAATTCATCCTGGTGAGAAAAGAATGTCAAATCATCATCACCTCTCATTAATCAAAGGAAAAGGATCAGAAAAGAAGAAGAAACAATATACAACAGAGGGTTGGTTCAAGCTTAGATGATGCCAAAGTATTGCAATGCCTGCATATAACTTAGAGAAGTCCTTTGATGCTTTCAATTCAATCGCCAGAGAATCCAAAACACCGGAACAGAAAGTCAAAATATGCACCTGTAAGCCAAAGTCAGGCCAGTGAGGAAATCTATACAATCCTCAAAGCCACATATGTCAAAGCACACTATCTGATCTCTTTGAATTATTACATGGAAAGATAGATTTTTAATAATGCCACCATAAAGCAAGAATCAGAATTTGTTTCGACAAAAGCCATTGATCATGTAATTAATCATTTAATCAGAATTTATGTATATAATCAATGACTTTACCTTTGGAAATTGACCTAAACATAGCCCATACAAAAAAAAAAACATTAAATTTATCTCAGAAGAAATATGAGAAGAGGGGGAAAACTAATTAAACTCTCCTTACCTGATCTTGATCTTGGTCAGTCAAGCGGGACATTATTGCATTATAGATTGGGTGGACATAAGGTTTAAAATCAAAACGAAAACCCTGCAACAAACAATCACAATTGTAATCAATAACTCAAATGAAACATGGAATTACCAAAATAGATACATTAGATTTATATCAGGATAAGACTTGTTCCAGAAATAAAGAAAATTGTTAAACGAAATCTCAAATTGCAAGAGAAAGGTTCCACCTCAAGATTTGGGCGCACTACGCGAACAAGTTCCCCACATACTCTTAATGCCTCAGCTGTGACTTTGTAGTAACACTCACCGACAGCAGATAAAACAGGACTAGAAAAATCCTGAATGACATATTTACCAACTTGTTATCATAGAATAAATTAATATTGGTCACCAAAAACAAGATAAAACAAAAGGGGAAGAACTATGACCTCAGGAATATTGTATACGCGTTAAGCCTATCAAGACACCCAAAATTCAAAAATAATTAATGATAAAACATCATGGTCGTTATCGAGAACAGATAAAGGAACTGAAATTACAGCAGCAGCAAAACTTTTTTATAACAGTTTTAAGCAGATATCAAACTGTTCATGGATTAACACAGTTTCTCAACATTGTTTTAGGCAAAAATGGCCAAAAAATATATTCATAGTAGTCTTTACATCACTGGAAGATCATATGAAGTTAGAAATTGAAAAGATTTAACCAAAAAATATATTCATGTCACATATAAATGACTGTAGTTCTACGAGTTGCACAACAGCATTATCTAGTTATGCCAGTAAAGAGCTTTCCTTGTTTCACCTTTTGTATATTTCTCCTAGTTATAGGAAACCAAATACCCCAGTAAGAGAGGTGGAAGCGTGAAAGGATAACATTTTCTATTAACTAATCTTCTATATTCAAAAAGCAAGCATGCAAGCCTTTTTCAAACAATTGGTGAATGTCTTGCAAAAGGAAAAAGAAATAAGTGAATGAACTTTCTCATGAGAATCACAAAAGTTATTACCTTCTAAGGATCCTCTAAATACATGGGAAAACTTAGGAAAAAATAAACATACTCGTATCTTACACAATAGTAAACAATAAAAGAAATATAAATATAAGTGTAAGAAATGAATCCAGAAATTCACCTTTAGCAAAACCATCTTGAACTCCAAGAGTTCATTGTACATTTGTCGAAGTTTTTCACTGTTGGAGTTCATTTCAATTAGCTCATGTTCATGCTCGGCAAGTTGCATCTGAAATTGTAACAAAAATAAAATTTGATATATCCTCATTCCCAAAAAGGCCAGTAATACTGCTCCAGCTCATTTACACGGTTTCCCATTTCATCAAGTGCTTTAGAGTTAAGTAAAAAATAGATGTCCCACAATTCACAATAATACTAAAGTAAAAAACTATTTGCATACTAATTAGTAATTAACTATCTATTTCCATTTAAAGTATTGTTGCTATAATAGAGCAAAAACTTAACAAAGTTCCAAACTTCTTAAAATCTGGCCAGCAAAACAGTTATTAGATACATGTTCACATCAGTCTCGCAAAGCTTAACCTTTTAGCCCAGATTTCCCAATAGTCCAATAAGTAGACAAAAGAAACTAAAGCACACATTGCTTTAGGTTCAATAAAGAAGAGAAAAGGATAAAATTTTATGAACCTATCTTTCACTAATATTTCATCCATGAAGCAATTATGCGACATTTTATACATTTCATAAAGCTGCTATCTTAGGATTTAAAAAGAAAACACTTAAATGAACTTTAAGAACACGAGAAAAGGATATTCTTTGTGATAATGGAATCAGACATTGTTTGAAACCTAGATTGCTGCAACAAAATCTCTGTTAATAACAGAACAACATTCCAATAAGAGAATCCAGTTATAACTCACCATTTGTTTAAGAAGACTTTGCACCTGCAAAAATTAGTCAAAGAAAACATTACTCCAGACTTATAAGAAAGGCACGTCAAAGACCACAATAAACAATTGCTGAATTACATCCAGTACAGACTATGATCTGGCTTGGCAATCTAAAAGTTCGGAATTAATGAAATGGTACTAGCAGAACAGCAAACATTAAAAGCAGTAATGGTTCATGTTATGAAGAAGGGTTGATGAACTCACAAAAACAGTCATATCAGGAGTGCTTTGCTTTGAATCTTCAGAACTATGCCCGTCCTGCAAAATGTATACCAGTCAGTACAAAGAACTAATCCCTAATACAGATTGTTTAACGCAAAAAATGCAGTTTGATCAAATTGTCAAACATCTGGAAATTATAACCCTCTTCTAACTTAAAACAAATCAGTAAAAATTTGGGTTGGCTGGGGTCTCAAAATAACTAAAACTCTAACAGCAGCATTGCAAGCACGACCAATTTTAATCCAATGAAGCTAACAATTTCTTTTATAAAGTTAAAAATCAAACGAGAGATGAGACAGAAATGCATATTGTTGAGAAACCGTAAAGATTCACAAGTCAGAGAAAAACGGGTCTAAAACAATCATAACACAAAGAAAATGACTTGAATGAAACTAGATCCAAAAGAAAGCATACCTTTTCAATTGACAGTTTTAAACGAGGAAGACCTTGCAACAGAAGGAGCCGAATACCTTTCTAAGACTTTCCTTTCCCTTGTAGGCCTATCGCTACTAGGCGTCACTGGCTCTTTTTTCTCAACCGAATCTCGACCAAATTTGCTAGAGCTCTCCTTTCTACTACTACCTTTGACCTTTTTAGTCCCTTCATCTTCACTTTCTTCTTCTTCCCCCTCCCCCTGTTCTCTTCCTCCTCTTCTTCTTTTTCTTCTTCTTCCTCTTTCTCCTTGTCTTCAACTTCCATTTGTTTCTCCAAAACCCTAACAGATCGAGAGAAAATGAGTAGCTCTGGTGGGTGAATTTAGTGCAGTGAGATGAAAAGGAAAAAGGGTAAAAGGGAAAAAGAAATAAATACATTATTTGGCGGATTTGGTTAACGAGCAAGTAACCAAAAAATAATTTTCGGGAGTGAGCGGGATTTTGCCTTTTTTTTTTTATTATAAAAAGTAATGGTCTTTTGTCGCGTTTTTTAAAAAAATGCCGGTAATTTTAGGATCTGTTGCGGCGTTTTCACAAAAAAGGCTCCTATAACTCAACTTTTTGGGGCGTTTTACCTAAAAACGTCACTATTGCTCAATTTTAATTTTTTTTCATTTCTAACATTTTTTTTTTCTATTTTTTTCTTTCAAAATTTTTGTGCTGAGATTATCATTTTTTGGAATTTTTTTATTTTGAATATTGAACTTTTTAACTGAAATATGGACTAAAATTTTAAATTTTAAATATTAAATATTTAAGTTTTTATTTTTTATTTTTTATTTTTAAATTTCAAATTTTAAATTTTTTTTGAAGATTTTTATAAATTTTAAATTAACATATAAAATACAAAAGGAAACTTTAACAGAAACTAAAACATAAACCCTAAACCATGAACCCATAACACCTAAACCTTAAACCTTAACCCTTAAACCATAATTCCTAAACACATAATCCATAAACCTTAAAATAGTAACTCATAAACATTAAACCCTTAATCATATACCGTAAACCCTAAACTATAATGATAATTAATTCAATATTTTAAAATTATCACTATCTCTTTTACAATTATATAAGAAAATATTTAACACATAAATTAAAAAACAATTAGTCATATACCAAAAAGCTTTAAAATTATTTTAAATAATAGTATTTTATTTTTTTTCATTTTTTGTGGCATTTTTCAAAAAACGCCGCTAAAGATCGAGCATTAGCGGCGTTTTCTAAAAAGCGCCGCTAATACTCGATATTTAGCGACGTTTTTAAAAAGCGCCGCTAAATCCACTAAAGGCTCAATACAAAACGACGACGTTTCGCAAAATTCTTTTGAAAAACGCCGCTAAAGATCAAGCATTAGCTGCGTTTTCTAAAAAGCGCCGCTAAAGATGTACATATAGCGGCATTTTTAAAAAAGCGCCGCTAATACTCGATCTTTAGTGGCGTTTTTAAAAAGCGTCGCTAAAGCCACTAAAGGCTCAATACAATACGACGGCGTTGTGTTAATTTTTTTGCGGAGTTTTTTTAAAAACGCAGCTAAAATTGTACATATAGCGGCGTTTTTAAAAAGGCGTCGCTAATACTCGATCTTTAGCGGCGTTTTTAAAAAGTGTCGCTGATGCTCGTTCTTTAGCGGCGTTTTTCATTCAAACGCCGCTAAAAACTTGTTTTGCTATAGTGTTGATATAATATGTGTTTGAAATTTAATGAAATGGTACCATTTCGGTTGTTATGTGTGCATGAAAAAAAGGGTGGCAATTTGGCTTTGCAACTAGCCTATTTTTGTCCATACTGGAAGAGACACGGGTGTGTGTCTCAGCCGTGTGCAACACATGATTATGCTACAAGGCCGTGTGTCCCCTAGGTACCCTTTCGAATTAAAGTCAGTATACCCTACAGTTTTGACACAGCCTAGACACACGGGCGTGTCCTCGGCCGTGTGGTACAAGTCAATATGTATGCCCTATTTTCACAAGGCTTGTGACACGAGCATGTCCTCACACGGCCTGTTCACACGGGCGTGTGACCCTACAATCAAAGAAAATTTTCTAAGTTTCCTAAAGTTTATAAATGTTATCAGTTTAGTCTCGAACCACTTCTAAGCATGTTTTGATTTGATTTGATTTCGATTATGATTGCACATATGTATGTGAATGAGGTGTCTTATCTGATAATGCCTCGTAACCCTATTCCAGTGTCGGATATGGGTTAGGGGTGTTACATGTAGTGTTCGTAGTATCATTGATGTAACTCTCTGGAGTTGGTCTGGACATCTAGGCTAGGTTTAGGGTGTTACATAACGATTTAAATGTGTGTATTGAGAAATGGAAGTATTTGTATATATATGATGAATTGAATATATGTTTTGGGAATTGTAATTGTTAATGAATTGAATCAAAGGCCAATATGTTACAAATATATGTATATAGAAATGTGACACTGGTTATATTGAAATGTGAAATGAATATAGATGGCATGCCATAGGATAAGAAGATTTCAGGGATTTCTTCGACCTGGAGTTGATGAGGCACTAGGTCACAATTTGCTTCTGTTTAACCGATAAGACATTGGGTGTCAATTTATTTAGTGCTAGGCACAATTATTACTACAAATTTATCTGAAGAGGCACTAGGTGCCAAACTAGTGTGTTGGTTGGATCCGTGTATCTGTCTGAGTCTAAGTCGTGTTGATAGGGGAAATTAAATAATAAATTTATGTGTTCGATGTTAAGATGGAAAAGATGAGAAATGAATGTGAGATGAGAAATGAAATATGAAATGATGAAATGAGATGCGAATTGTGAATTGCAAAATGAAGTCAAGTATTGATCAAAGAGTTGGATCATGCCATTGTATGAGTTGAGATTAACAAATGCTATTGATATGTGCTTGAGCATCTGGAATTTAGTAGATGCAATAAAGAATGAGTAAAATTGTATTATTTATTTGAATCATAAGTGCATAACATTTCTTGTTGTATTCCCACATTTTGATTACTTACACCAAGTTAAATTGTTCAGATTATAGAAATACCTTTGAGTTTTACTCAGCGTGCGGTTTTATTTTTCTGTGCCTAGGTTAGGTACTTTCCAAAAATATCGCTGACTCAGCATCCAACCTCAATTCCGAGCTCAAGTGTGGTGATATTTTATTTTTGTAATGGCATGTACCTAGGAAGTCATTTGGTTGATGCTGTTGATATTTGATAATATTTTGGTTTTTAAGTGAAATGATGGTCATTTGTATATGTGGTGGTGATTGAAGTTGTGCTTTGGTATGTTACATAGTTTAATGTGTTGGTATGTCTTTTAGCTTAAAGCTTGATAGCCTTAGTAGCTAAAAGTTAATTTTATATTGGTAAATTTGGTATGAATGATAGTTTTGAATGGTTGATGTCTTGTTGATTTGTTTAAATATGTAAAATGTGGTGCCAATGAGGGTCCATTGGTTAGGTACTTAAGTTGGTTGTTTTGATATGAATTGAGCATGTTTAATTTTGTTTTGATTAGGTTAAATGACTGGTGAAATGGTTGCTTAATGCCCAAGTAATCACAATTTTGTAAACTTGAGTTTTAAGGTACATTTAGGTACACACGGCCTGAGACACTATCTGTCACACAGTCGTGTGTCATACACGGGCGTGTAACCTGGACATGTAGAATAATTGTATAAGTGTAGTTTCCACACAGCTTGCGACACGGCCGTGTGACCCAAGTCAGTGAGTTGCACAGGCAAAGAGATGGGCTGGGACACAACCATATATCTCAAGTCAGTGAGTTACATGGACAAAGACATAAGCTGGGACACGAGAGTGTATCCCAACTTCGAAAGTCACACGGTTTGGGGTATTCCACAGGGCCATGTGTCCCATGTTTTTAGGCATTTTGAGTTTTCATCCTAAACTTCTAAAATTATTTCAAATTAGCCCTTGTTTGTTCTTAGATCATTTTTAGGGTCCTGTGAACTCGTATTTAGGACTGTACAGGTAATTTTTATTGTGATTTTGAATGAAATAGCTTACATTTTAATTATGATTGAATAATTGATTGATTTGTTAGTAATGCCCATAACCCTAATTCGATGACGGAGAGGGGTTACAGGTGTTACATTCAGTGGTATCAAAGCTTATAGGTTTAGTCGATTCTCAATCTAAATCGAGCTCAGAATCGAGTCTAGAGGTACATGCCAAAGTTGAGTCGAGTTGAGTCGGGATTTGGATGCTGATTATACTTTTTTTTTGTTTTATAATTGAACAATGTAAGATTAATATAATAATGAAGTTGATCAAGAGATGTATACTGGTGATGATGTTTCTAATGAGTTAGATGGAACTGAATCGATGACACCTAGTGCTAATCTAGCTGGTGCTCAACAACCTGATGTTGAGTGAGGTAATAATGAGGGAGTAGGTGATTCACAATTACTTTGAGCTATCGTTGATGCTCTTCAGCGTGTTATGGGAACTACTTCTACTATGTAGCCTACATCTACTATTCGGCGGGCTCCGATAAAAGAATTGTGGAGATATGGTGTGATTAAGTTTTTGAGGTTGAAAGGGGTTGATCCCTCAATAGCTAAAGTTTGGATTGAATCCACTAAGCGTGTTTTACAAGAACTTGAATGCAACCCTCGTAAAAGTGTAATTTGTGTTGTTTCTTTACTATAAAGAGAAGCATACCTGGGGGTAGTTAGTGACACATCACGTACCTACCGATCAGGCTAATTGGGAATTCTTTCAAAAGGAATTCTAAAAGAAATATGTCAGAGAATTGTATATTGAAGATAGGAGACAAGAGCTTTTTTATGTTGAAACAGAGTGGGATGTCAGTGGCTAATTACGAATGGGAGTTTTTATGACTCAGAAAGTATTCTATTGAATTTGTGTCATCTAAAGTCGAAACCTGTAAATGGTTTCTATGTGGTTTACGTAATGATTTACGAGTACAATTGGTATCGCATCGAAATACAGAGTTTGCTGATTTAGTTGAATGGGTAAGGATGGTAGAACAGGCCTTGGGACTTGATAAAAAGGTTGAAGTTACTTGTACTGTTGGAAAGTAGTTTGGAGCTGCTAGCTCACATCCACAATCGAAGTGAAATAAAGAATTTCATGGTAGTTGGAAATCAACTTTTAAGTCTGACAAACTTGATAGAAACTGTGATCGACAACTAACTATGTCTATGGGTAGTGTGCAAGGTCCGTCCAAGAATATTGACATTCCAAATTGTGAGCACTGTGGGAAAAAGCATCATGGTGAATGTTGGAAGCTAATTCACGTTTATTTTCGCTGTGGATCTACAGAGCATTTATCTCGAGAGTGTCTGAGGAATGAGAATGTTACTCATGTTTTTTCTTAAAGGTTTGTATCGGCATCTAGGGGGCGTGGAACAAGTCGGGGTTGTTCTATTTGCAGAGGCGGTGCTAGGAAAGGGAACGATGTTTTTACTCATCAGTCAGAGGCCAGAGCACCAACTCGAGCCTATGTTGTGCGGACATGTGAGGATGGCGATGCTAATGACATTTGGCATGTATCCTTTTATTGCATCCAAAACCTATTTATACTTTGATAGATCCAGGATCTTCACACTCATATGTTAATGCTGAGTTAGTTAAATCGAGAAGTTTAAAACTTGAAACGTCTAGAGTATCAATAGTTTTTTCAAGTCCGTTGGGGCAATCTATGTTAGTTGATTAGGTGTGTAGGCGATGTCCATTAGAGATACAGAATATAACCTTCCCTATTGATTTGTTGATAATGCCATTTGGGGATTTTAATTTAATTTTAGGTATGGATTGGCTGACGGAGTACGGAGTAATTCTAGACTGTCGTAAAAAGAAGTTAGTAGTTTAAAGTACGGATGGTAACATGATTGAGGTGAATGGTGTTCAAACAAGTGGTTCAACTCGAATCATTTCAGTAATTCGAGCTAATAAACTTCTCAATCGAGGATGTGAATCTTTTTTAGCCTATGTTATTAACTAAAATTCTAGTGTTAGTTAGAGTAGTAAGATTTATACTATTTGCGAATTCTCTGATGTGTTTCTCGAAGAATTACCAGGATTACCATTGGACCGAGAGGTTAAATTCGTAACTGAAGTGTTTCCTGGTATGACATCAGTGTCAGTGTCCCCTTGTCGTATGGCACCAGCAGAGTTGAAAGAATTAAAGGTGCAATTGCAAGATTTACTGGATCGTAGCTTTATATGCCCTAGTATATTGCCTTAGGGAGCTCTAGTGTTATTCGTCAAAAAGAAAAATGGTTCGATACGACTCTGTATAGACTATCGGTAATTGAATAAGTTGACGATTAAGAATCGATAACCCCCTACCTCGTATCGAAGATTTGTTTGATCAACTAAAATGAGCTTCTATCTTTTCTAAGATTGATTTCATATTTGGTTACAATCAGCTGAAAGTGAAAGATAGTGACATACCAAAGATGACATTTCGTACTCCTTATGACCATTATGAATTATTGGTGATGCCTTTTGGGCTGACAAATGCTCCAGCAGCATTCATGGATCTCATGAATCGTATTTTCCAACCGTATTTGGATCAATTTGTGGTAGTTTTTATTGACAACATCTTGATCTATTCAAAATCCGAATCCGAGCATGAGCAACACCTCGAAATTATTTTACAAGTGTTATGAGAGAAACAATGATATGAAAAGCTTAGCAAGTGCGAATTTTGGTTACCAGAAGTTGTGTTGGGGCATGTTATCTCAGTAGATGGAGTTAGAGTTTATTCGAAGAAGATTAAAGCTATTGTTCAGTGGAAAGCACCGAGGAATGTGTCAAAGATTCGTAGTTTTCTTGGGCTAGCTGATTATTACTTAAGATTTGTAAATGGATTTTCAAGGATAGCTTTAGTGATGACAAAGTTGTTGCATAAGAATGTTCAATTGGTCTAGAGTGACCAATGCCAAGAAAGTTTTGAGAAATTGAAACAGATGTTGATTGAAGTACCGGTTCTAAATTTACCAGAATCAGGAAAAGATTTCGTGATCTATAGTGACGCTTCATTGAGCAGTCTCAATTGTGTTATGATGCAAGACAAGAAAGTGATTGCGTATGCGTCTCTTCAACTAAAAATGCATGAACGTAATTATCCGACGCATGATTTAGAGCTAACTATTGTGTTTTTTGCTCTAAAAATCTAGAGACACTTCCTGTATGGTGAAAAGTGTCGCATTTATACCGATCACAAAAGTCTTAAATACCTCCATCTCAAAAGGAGTTGAGTTTGAGACAATAACGTTGGGTTGAGCTTCTAAAAGATTTTGATTGTGTTATTAATTACCATCCTAACAAAGCTAATATTGTAGCTAACACCTTGAGCCGGAAGGTAGTAGTTGAATTACGAGTGATGTTTGCTCAACTTAGTATCAATAATGATGGAAGTTTCTTAGCTGAGTTGAACATCAAACCGGTGTTGTTTGATCAGATCATGGTAGCACAGTTAAATGATGCCAAGTTAGCGAAGAAATGAGAAATGGTTCAAAATGGCACAATAGGAAATTTTAGCATTGATGATTGTGATTGTTTGAGGTTTTATAACAAATCTGTATTCCAGATGTTGCATAATTAAAAGAGTTGATACTTCGTGAAGCTTATGTTAGCCTTTTCATCTTACATCCTAGAGGAACGAAAATGTATCGCGATCTACGAGAATCCTATTGGTGGCCTGAAATAAAAAGAGACGTAGTTGAGTACGTAGCTAAATGTTTAACCTGTCAGCGTTCCCACAGGATTACTTCAGCCTATTTCTATTCCTGAGTGGAAATGGGAATGTTTCACGATGGATTTTGTAATGGGGTTACCTTTATCATCAAGTAAGAAAATTTTTGTGTGGGTGATTGTTGATTGAATTTCAAAATCAGCTCATTTCATTGCAGTCATGACTAATTGGTCACTTCAAAAACTTGTTGAAATTTACATTCAAGAAATTGTGAGATTGCACGGTGTCCCCAAGTCGATTATTTCTAATCGAGATTCGCGTTTCACTTCGAGATTTTAAAGACAATTGCACAAATCTCTTGGTACGAGACTCAGTTTCAGTACATCCTTTCACTCGGAGACAGACAATCTGAACGTGTTATCAAGATTTTGGAAGACATGTTTCACCCTTGTGTAATCGATTTTGGATCAGGTTGGGAACATTATTTACCTTTGGCCAAATTCGTATACAACAATAATTTCCAATTGAGAATTCAAATGGCTCCATACAAAGCTTTATATAGTCGTAGGTTTCGAACACCTATTTGCTGGATGGAATTGTGTGAAAGAAAAGTTGTTAGGCCGAAATTGATTCAAGAAATGGAAGATATTATTCAGATAATCCAAGATAGATTGAAAACAGCCTTCGATAGATAGAAATCATACGCAGATTTAAAACGTCGGGAAATTGAGTTTGCTGTTGGTGACAAGGTGTTTTTAAAAGTGTCACCATGGAAGACAATTTTGAGATTTGGCCGAAAAGGGAAGCTGTGTCCTCGTTTTATTGGACTGTATGAGATCACTGAAATAGTGGGACCAGTCGCTTATCATTTGACATTACCTGCAAGATTACAGAAAATACATGACGTTTTCCACGTTTCAATGCTTAGAAGGTATTGATCGAATCCATCTCACATTATTTCAATGAAAGAAATTGAAATTCAACCTGACTTGTATTATAAAGAAGAACCAATTGAAATTTTGGCTCGCGAGATGAAAGAGTTGCGTAATAAGCGTGGGCATAGTCATAGCACCGAGGAAGCGACTTAGGAGCCAAAAGAGACGATGAGATCTCAATATCCCCACCTCTTTTCAGGTAAATTTCGGGGACGAAATTTAGTTAGGGGGAGAATTGTAACAACCCAATAGTCAGAGGTGTCAGAAAGTGAGGTTTGGGACTCCTTTTTTGTAAGACGAACTCGTTGATATATTTATTAAATATATACGAGGTTAGTTTATTAGTAAATTAAATTTTGGATAAGTAATTGCAGGAAATTAGGAGTTATTAAGGTATAGGGACTAAATAGTGAAAGGGTCAAAAGTTTAATTATAGCTTAAAATAAATAAAAGGGTACTAAAGTAGCAATTATACCATTAATTAAATGGTTGGATGGTGATCGGCCATATAATAATAATAATAATAATAATGGTAGTAAACTAAAATCAATTCTTTTATTTCACATGCAAACAAATTAAAAAGAAAAGAAAGAAAGAGGGGAAGAAGCTTGGACGACACCTTAGGGGTTTTTAAGTTTTACAACTTCAATTGGTTAGTCAATTTAGTCCATTTTCTTATAATTTTTATAGTTTTGGAATCCTGCTACTTAGAACTACCAGACCCATGTTGAGATTTTTAGTATTTTTCAATATTTTAGATGTTGTCATTGTTGAATAGTTTAAGTATTAGGGATTAAATAGATAGATTTTTAAGTTAGAAGTGGAAAAGGACTAAATTGTGGAATTAATTGTTGATTTTGAGCAAAAGGGACAAAATTGAGAAAAAATTAAAAATTAGGGGTGGAATTGGAAAATAATGAGCTAAATTTAGCTTAGAGTGGAATTAGTATAAAATTTAATGTTAAATGTGGAAGTTAAAATTACTCTCGATTTAGGGACTAAATTGAAGTTTAGGCAAATATAGTGTAAAAATTGAAAATTTAATATGAAATTTAATTGTGTAATATTAATGTATTTTAATTATTTTATTCCGTAGCTAATGTCGTACCGGAATCCTCAAGTAAAAAGGGGAAGGATAAAATTGAAGTCGAGTAGTTCATAATTCACAATTTGTGTTTCTATAATCCGAACTCTTGCAAATTGTTACATTTTGAACTATTATGCATGGTAAGACATGAGGTGAGTAGTTTGTTAAAATTGGGATGAAACGAATTGAATTGAATTTATGAATGTTTATAAGGATTTAAATGTTTGTATTGAGAAATGTACGTATTTGTATATATATGATGAATTGAATATATGTTTTGAGAATTGTGATTTTTAATGAATTGAATCACATGCCTATATGTTACAAATATATGTATATAGAAATGTGACATTGGTTATATTGAAATTTGAAATGAAACCCTATTAACTGTTCGGGCTAAGTCGAATATAAATGACATGCCATAGAATAGGAAGAGTTTAAGGATTTCTTCGACCTGGAGGCGATGAACCATTGGGTGCCAATTTGCTTCGGTTTAACCGATGAGATATTGGGTGTCAATTTATATAGCACTGAGCGCAGTTATTACTTCGGATTTATCCTATGAGGCACTGGGTGCCAAACTGGTGTGTTGGTTGGATTCGTGTATCCGTCCGAGTCCGAGTCGTGTTAATAGGGGAAATTAAATAATAAATTTATGTGTTCGATGTTGAGATGAAAAAGATGAGAAATGAATATGAGGCAAGAAATGAAATATGAAATGATGAAATGATATGTGAATTGTGAATTCTGAAATGAAATCAAGTATTGATCAAAGAGTTGGATCATTGCATGAGTTGAGATTAACAAATGCTATATGAAATGTCATTAATATGTGCTTGAGCATGTGGAATTTAATGGATATAATAAAGAATGAGTAAATTTGTATTATTGATTTGAATCATAACTGCATAACATTTCTTGTTGCATTCTCACATTTTGATTACTTATATCAAGTTAAATTGTTCGATTTATAGAAATACCATTGGGTTTTACTCAGCGTGCGGTTTTGTTTTTTCGTGTGCAGGTTAGGTACTTTTCAAATTATCGCCGGCTCAGCATCCAACCTTAATTACTCAAGTGTAGTGATATTTTATTTTTGTAATGCCATGTACCTAGGAAGTCCTTTGTTTGATGTTGTTGATATTTGATAATATTTTGGTTTTTAAGTGAAATAATGGTCATTTGTATATGTGGTGGTGATTGAAGTTGTGTTTTAGCATGTTTCATAGTTTAATATGTTGATATGTCTTTTAGCTTAAAGCTTGATAGCCTAAGTAGCTAAAAGTTAGCTTTATATTGGTAAATTTGGTATGAATGATAGTTTTGAATGGTTGATGTCTTGTTGATTTGTCTGAATATACAAAATATGGTCCCAATGAGGGTACATTGGTTAGGCACTTAAGTTGGTTTTTTTGGTATGAATTGAGCATGTTTAATTGTGTTTTGATTAGGTTAAATGGCTGGTGAAATGGTAGCTTAAGGCCCAAGTAATCACAATTAGGTAAACTTGAGTTTTAGGGTACATTTAGGTACACACAGCTTGCGTCATGTAAACTCGTATTTAAGACTATATAGGTAAATTTTACTGTGTTTTGAATGAAATAGCTGGCATTTTAATTATGATTGAATAATTGATTGATTTGTTAGTAATGCCCGTAACCTTTATTCGACAATGAAGAGGGCTTAGGGGTGTTACAATTATGGTCTCCCTCACTATGAGAGCGATGACTTATCCACTTTGGATCTAGATAAATTTAATAATGTTGATATGGATGCCATATTAGCATAGTTAACCTAGGGACAGGGAGAGTGGAAGTGTGAGGGTACAAGAATCACCCTTTATCCTTTAAACAAGCCATTATGTTTCCTGGTGTAAAACTATGGATGTAATTTATTTGCACGTGTATTAGTCCTTTTTTGACCACTAACACTATGAATGTATTTCAAGCAGCTATTTTATATTGCATTTTGCAGGAAAAGTGAGTGTCCCTAGGCAATGGATAAATAAAGAAATCAAAAAGTGTGTTCAGGTATAAAGGTTGGTATCAATTTCCTCCACCTAATTATAGACTTGTGTCGTCGAACAAGGGTGGAAATGAATCCAACAAAGCAATTCCACCACCCCACTCAAATCATCATCAGATACTCTATGCTTAGGCAATTTCAAGAGCTCTAATGGGAAGATTGATGATGAGCCTACATAGTGGGAACGTAGGCTAGGTAGAGATGAGCGCTACAACATGAGACTGCTAGAGGCCATGAAACCTTTCATGGATAGCTTCATGGCGATCTAGGGGGCATAGAGCATATAATGGCGCGAAAGATTGAGCAATTCATCTAAGGTGATGAGGGATGATTGAAGGACAGTGATAAGGTGACGGAGGATGATGACTTCGCACCTTATCACGAAAATTTTAAGGGTTTTTTCGCATCAACGCAACCATCCAAGGGGGTCGTTATTCGTGAGCCCAATAACCGACCCGTGATGTTTTACAAAAGGTTGATTGCGATGCGTAAAGGCAAGGGAATTGCGGGATCGTGTAAGGGTCCCGAAGATGTTCAACAATAGTTACATACTTTCATAATTTTTATTTTCATTTACTTGTGTGGCATGTAAACTATTTGAACTACATTGCTTTTGGACTTATTTTTTTTGTTCTTATCTTTTGTAGTTTGTTTGGTTGTTTTTGCTTTTCTGTGTGTTTGTTCTATATGCAGCAAATTACCTTGAAAGGATAACTACATTCGTGAGCTTCAACGAGGAGGTAGACCCCCGAGCTAGTTTGATACTCAATTCTAGGGAAGTCCGATAACCTCCAATCTATTTTAGGAACACATTGAGGACAATGTTTAATCTAAGTGTTTGTGTGTGGGTGGTGCGCATAGTTTCATGTGTTTTTTTTCTTGCTTTTTATGTTATTTTGTGTGTTTATCTTTAATTTTTTCCATTTAAATTTTTTTTCAAAAATTCCAAAAAAAACTTCATTTTTGTTTTGTATAATTGCATGGTGCTTGGACAATAATTAAGTAATAAGTAAGTAGTTGTACATATTGAATAAGTATATAGAATTGCCAAACTTGTAAATTTTGAATGATACTAGATAATTTACTATTCTTAATTATAGACTAATTAGTTCAATTAGTTAATGTGTTTAATAGACTAGAGGAAATAACCTAAATAAAAATGTATAAAGTGTACTATAGGATGAATGAAATATACGGATCCTTATAGATAAATAATTTGAATTGTTAATTGTACATTTAAACAGAGGTATGCTTTAAAGAATTGGTGTTAGGTGATTGATTCGGGAAAGACCCTAGGCATTGTTTGAAATAGCCTATAGCTTAAAAGCTTACATGTTGCTATATACCCTTAGTTCTCATATCTTTGAGCCTTGATTACCCTTTTCTTGTAAGCCTTAATATCAAAGCCTTAAACCTAAACGGGTTTAGCACTCAATCCTTCTCGATCACGTTCTTTAAAATGCACTATGTAATGGACATCGAACCATGGACATTGAGGGCTAGGTAGATACATCATTGTGGCTTTGTGTGAGAAAAAGAAAATGAAGAGATTACGCAAATTAGTACATTTTAAAAAAAAAAGGGTGAACAAAAGAGTGCAAAAAGAAAAAAAGAGCTAAATCAAAATAAAGCTCAAAAATGAAAATCTTTCTGTTCACATTTACAAAGTTTTGTATGTACTAATCTTGTGTAATACCTTCTAACATTTTGGGAGAAATAAGATAGGTGATGGAAGGAGAAATAAGGAGGTGAGGTCATGAATAAATTGGGGGCGAGTAGGGAACAATGTCATGTGCTTAACCATTTTCTAGTGCTTGAACCCATTTTGAGTGCTCATTGTTAGAATTCTAAATTATCCTAAGCCTCAAAATGTTACAAGCCTAGAAGACCTTTAGGACCCGACTAAGTCACCAACATAATAATTCATGAATAGCTTGCATTTGTTTGAACAAATATGACCAATTCTTTTTAAATATCTCTAAGCGATCCGCATAATTTATTTTGATGGATAACACTTGCACATATGTTCCTTCCCATTGCCTTTATATCTATTGATATTTTAACTTAGTGAACTAACTATGTCTGCATTAGGAATAAACAAGTTAGCTGGATATCACTCTTAATTTGCATGTGAGGTAGTTTTTGTACGAGTTCAATGTTCTACCGCTATATGACTTAATTGCTTGATTTAGTCCTAGAGTCGTATTTTCTTTTGCATGTTTGGTGTGTTTGCTTGAGGAAAAGCAAAGAGTTAAGTGTGTAGGGAGTTTGATCTATCGTAATTTGATATGGCAAATTAGGCTTTCCCGGTATATTTAAGGAGCTTATTATCAAGCAAAGTAGTATTTTTTTTAGTAGTTTTCTTTTGTAATTTTTGGATTTTAAGTTAATAATTGTAAATGTCTCATTTTTACTCATTTTGTGATCCAATTTGTCTGATAGTGTCATTGGGGGACCTAACTTGTGGATGAGTGGTGTGGAGACATGTTGGAGGTTGAAAACAAGTGAAATTGACACTGAAGGAAAGGGTATCATGATATCCAAATCTTGGAATCGCAATACCTCCAGTAGACTTGAAGATTTGAGACACCCTTCAGTGTTATCGCAATATCCATCCTCCAAGAAGAGCCCCAAGTTCAAAACTGGTCAAGGTATCATGATATCCTTTTTTGGGTATCACGATATCAATGTCGTGAGGGGACAAAGTTGGACAAAAAGGGTAGTTTTTGTCCACCCGATGCACCAATCACACAAGGCCCATGTAGGGGAAATTTTGGCAACAAAATTTGATTAAACATCAATCTAAAACAACCAATTTTGGCTAAGGAGAGAGGAGACACATTAGTTTGGTTTTTAACCTTAGTTTTTTTGGGTTTTCTTTTAATCTTTCTTCTTCTTTTCCTAAGGTTTCTTGTTTTCATTTCCTTAGCAGTAGATTTTACATTTCCTAGCAACTTTTCTTCTTATTTTAGTTGTTCTTAGTGGTAGTTAAGTTAGTTATCATTGTAGCTTAGGTTTATTTACACTTTTAGTCCCTGTACATTGGTTGTAAGACATTTTCAGATTTAGTTTAATGTATTTCAGCTTTTTTATTTTAAATCCTTCAAAGTTTATTCATTTTATGTTTATAGCTTTAGATTTTCTTGCTGAATGCTTTTCATTTCATGTTCTTTAAGCTTTCTTACAAAAAAATATTAACTTTCATATGTTTTTAAGCGTTACTTTCATAGCTTCTATGTTTTTCATTTCCATTGTTGTTAGTTGTATTTTCATTATAAGTAGTTAAACCTTTACGGCAGTCAGTTGATGGAGACATGGTGAGCTAATTTTTGGATGAAGTACCAAATCGTAATAAATTGAATTAATTTGAATGAACTTAAAAACTTAAGATTGACGACCCTAAGGGAAAATCTAGACAAGTGAGACTGAGAGGTAATCTTGTTGCACAACAATTTGTTAGTCCCATATTACTCGGTGAGATCGAGAGATAAACTGAACTAATTTGTCTAATTTGATATAATTGGGATCGAGAGATAAAATTGAGTCAGTTTAGTAAATCAAGCGATTGGAGCCCCTCATTTGAAAATCGGTAACCCACATCGAAGTCAACCGACCACCGTTAGTCATTTCTTGGTCAATTTCATAGTTTTATAATATTTGCAATTTATTCCCTAGAGTAGCATATTCAATCTTCTTGCAACATTTTCTTGTTATGATTTGTGGTATTAAAATCTTACCAATACCCACCTAGACTTCAGAGTGCGTGCTAATTATTACTCAACCGCCATCTCTTTTGGGTTCGACCCTTTAGAATACTTCGTGTTCCATCAAAACTATAAATATTACAACTAACACTGTCCACTTACAATTAAGGCCCACATTCCAAAATAGTTTTCAAAATCATTAGTTTTAATTCGCATGAATACGACTAGTCATCATTTCCTCAATATGACCAGGTAGGATGCCTTGAATAGTGCAAGGAACTCCTTTAGAAGGAATCTGCATGGTCATTGACCCAAAATTCCAATTTTTCAATGAGAGAAGCCATTGTATACCTAGATTTGCATCACACCCTTTTAAAGTTAAAACTATTAAGTCAATAGTAAAATTGGCTCCTTGAACCTGCCACTCCACCTCCTTCCAAGTACGGTTGGTAAACAAGTTTCTTCTATCGACTATTATAACCCTCAATTGCTCCTGCCACCAAACTGGTAAAGTTAACCTAGCAACCAACCTTATGTCCATGAAGTTATGAGTACTTCTAGAGTCTACTAGAAAAATGGCCTTAATTGCCCCCATGTGAGCCTCAAATCGCATAGTATAAGGACCCTATGAGCCCTTGACGGCGGCATGCAAAGACATGACAGGTATCTGAAATTGGTCCCTATCACTAGAAGGATCTTTTAACTGATCTGAGCATTCCTAAAACTCCTCATCAATAGAAGACTCCAACAACATCTGATACAACTAGCTCTAGGCACACTTGTGTCCATTGTGGTATTTAGTTCCACACCAAAAGAAGAGCCCTCTTTTGTTTCCTCCTAGCCACCAAAGTAAGGATAAACCCTTTAGAAAGGCCCTTTGACCCTTCAGATGTAGAGTGAGTAAATGGGACAAATAAAGTAGACTAGATGGAACTAGTTGGTTTATTGGAGCCAAAAGAAAATGGCATAGGTGAATTATACCTAGGAGGGGTCCTTAAAAATAGTATCGACTTTCCTGGCAATATGGAAACTGTCAACCAACGTTTGAGGTCTAAAGAGTTGAAGATATTGACTAATTTCCAATTTCAGATTACTAACAAATATACTAAGGGCATAAAACTCAGGCTTTCAAAAGACTTACAAATTGGTCATGGTAGTGCTCCATAGATTCTTCCCGCTTCAGTGTCACCAACTCCGCCTTAGGATCCTTGAAGATGCTTAACTCAAATCTCTCTTAAACTGTAAGCATAACATGTCCAATGTAGCAAATGGAGACCACCATGCTTCTAGGCATAGAAATGGTGCCAATCCAATTCCCAACCCTCCAGATGTAACATCCTTGTGCGTACTTTATCACAATCAAGCACTGCTTTAGCAGTGAAATATTGTTCAAGCTTCACCCATCAGCCCTTGAAATCCTTACTTATAACAGCCTAATTTCCAGTGGTGTCAGAGATAGTGATTCAAGATCACTAAATCTGACGAGTGAGTTTAAAAATTTAATAAATTAATATTTATTAGTTAAGTGTGATTTTATAAGTATGCTTGAATTAGTGAATTTTGTGATTTAAAAGAATTTATTAAGTAATTTGGGTAGAAAATAAGGTATCGAGACCTCGATTTCATAAACCAAGTCGTAAATATTTTTATAAATATTTATGGGTGTTATTGAGTTAGTATTAAAGTTTAGTTAGAAAATTTTAACATTTTGATAATTAATTAATTAAAAAGAACTAAATTGAAAAAGGTGCAAAACTTGCTAAAATAATTAAATAGCTCAAGTGTTAAATAAAAGAGGACTTAAAAGGCAAATTAGCCTAAAAATGGTAGCTTGGGCGGCATGGACGAAGAAAAATCAAGAAATTGAGTGAAATAAGGGCAAAATTGGAAATTTTACAAATTAAACAAATAAAACAAAGACTAAATTGAAAATCTAGATATTTCTTCATCATTCTTCAGCCAAAAACACCATAGAAGAGTTCCTTTAAGTTGGTTTTTCATATTTTTGCACACTGTAAGTTTAATTCTTGCCCTTTTCTTGTATTTCTTGTATTTTTGAGACTTTTACAACTAGGTCCAACTATTGAATTCATTAGTTTTTTATTCTATGAGTGATTTTGAAAGTTACCATGGAAGGTTGTTGGAAGTTTATGATGAATTAACATGGATTTGAAGCTCTAATTTTATTATATAATGATTTCATCAAGTGATTTTAGTATAAATTGATTTTTAGGACCTAATTGTGAAAAATTAAGAATTAGGGTTTAGTGTTGAAATTCTGATTTTCAAAGGTTGTGTAGTAGTTTAAAATGATGAAATAAAGTGTTAAAGCTCAATTGATAGGTTAATTGATTAGGGACTAAAGTGTAAAAATTGTAAAATTTGGAGTAAATGTATAATTTCAAAAATTGAAGGGTATAAATTGTGAAGTGAAATGAGGCTAAAATATATGTGCTAATGAGTGAGTAATTTTATATTATAGATCAAGAGTCCAAAGAAAACCGAAGAAAAGATAAATTATCTGAATAGTTCCTGAGCTACAACAAATTTTACAAACTAGTCTAGGTAAGTTCGTATGGTTAAATTTTAATGTTATTTATTTAATTGATGATTGGCATTTATGTTTATTGTTGAAAATAAAATTATTGTTAAACTATGTATATTAAAGTGAAAGTTTGAAGCGACCGGAATGCAAGATTGAGTACATTCGTTCAGTGCAAGGAAAGAATTGACCGTAAATTACCCAAGTAAATCGAGGTTCAGCATTGTTGTGAACTTCTGTGTTTGCTTTCCGTTTAGGTCACATGAGCTTAGTTAACTCGTATGAGTTTCAGTTTAACTCTATTGGGTTTTCGTGTGGCTCTTTTGAGCTTCAGTTTAATCCTTATGAGTTTCCGTTCAGCTCTTACAAGCTTCTGTTAATGTAACACCCCTCTCCCGTATCCAACACCGGGACAGGATTTGAGGTGTTACCGGACTTAAACTTAACCAACTATATAAAACCGGGCCATAAAATTTTGATCAATTTAAAACTTTTATTACATATACATTTTGTCCCTTAAACGGGCTCACGAGGCCCAAAACATGCATTAGAGGTGTAGGAATATTCTGTAAATATTTTAGGAATATTTTGTAGATATTTTCTTTTATTAAAATCCCTTATTTTAAGGGATCATATCTCCTATTTAGTATCTTTCCTAAACTTAGAAGTTTCCTAAAGTAGTGTCATAGGTTGTATATAAAAAGTTGTAATATGTTCTATTCAGATTAGAACTTTGATTTCTACAAATACTCTGATTTCTACATGGTATCAGCTTAGGTTACGATTTTTTTTTCAACTTAGACCATGTCCGAAACTCCTTCTCCTACTTCGGAGGTTCGCGGCGAGGTCCTCGGCTATTTCTCCTCTTCCCTCCCTTCGAGAGGCTTTCTCTATGGTCAAGAAGGAAGAAAGCCAAGGTGTGTGATGTCTGTCTGATGAACCTTATTCCACTTCAAAGATTTGCCTTCTCGACCCATCAATCATCTCCTCTTCCAAACGGGGAGACCTTGGTGTGATCATTGCAAAAGCCCGGCCACTCTAAGGAGAAGTGTTGGAAGCTTCATGGTAAGCCTCAAGACTGGAAGTCCAAGCACTCTCGAGATAATAAATCAAGCCTTGTCGCTGCCACCTCTGTCACTAGTTTCACTAAAGAACAGATTGCTGATTTCTCCTCCCAGTTGACTCCTAATTGGATCCTCGATTCTGGTGCTACGGATCATATGACCTGGTAGCAGGGCATTGTTTCACAATTTTTCCATACCTTTGGTAAAGTCACAAAAGCAGTGATGGTACCTTGTGCAAAATAGAGGACATGGCACTGTTATTCTCAATGAACAGATTGCACTTAAAAATGTTCTCTTTGTACCAAATCTGGCGTGCAATCTCATCTCTGTTATTTGAGAAAACCCTAGCCAACCTTTTCGCAGCTCGCTAATGGGGGCTTACAAGTACGTGTCGGAGCTATGGAGGAAGAAGCAATCGGATGTGATGAGGTTTTTACAGAGGGTGAGGTGCTGGGAATACCGTCAGCATCCAGCCATTGTTAGGGTCAACCACCCTACTCGTCCTGACAAGGCTCGGCGCTTGGGCTACAAGGCTAAGCAGGGTTATGTAGTTTATCGTGTTCGAGTTAGAAGGGGTGGTCGAAAGAGGCCTGTTCCCAAAGGTTTTAAAATTTCAAACGCCTCAATCTATATTTTTGCAGCACTTTCCTCATTTTAAGCCTATCTCCTCCATTCTGCCACTTAAAATTTTTTTGGTCAGACTGCTTTTATTCAAAATATTGCTCCTAATAAGTCCAAGTTAGATCCTAAGTCTTTAAAATGTGTATTGGTTGGGTATTCTTCACTTAAGAAGGGTTATAAATGCTATCATCCTCCTTCTAAACGATTTTTCACCACTATGGATATAACATTTTATGAGCAGATTCCTATTTCACTCAAAGCTGAAATTCGGGGAAACATGGAGTGATTTTCAGCCACAACAAGTATCTCCTCCTAATCTTCATTCTCAACCTTCGAATTGCCATCTTGTTCGCCATTACCTGCAAATCACACTGTGAATGCTCCCATTGATTCTCCCAGTAGTACCTATGACTAATTCATCTACACCCACTTTAAACACTCTTCCTGAAAATACACCTACTCCAATTGACAGTCTTCAAAAAATACCACTACCCAAACAGCTTCGTGTCTATACAAGAAAAAGAAGACATATCCCTGAGACTGTTTTGCAATCTGATTCTTGCCGAGAATTGGATTTGGGTCCAAATGCGAGAAAATGGAAGAAGAAATCAGTAAGTCCACTACTCTAGATGACTTTTCTATTGCTATTAGAAAAGGGGTTAGACAGTGCACCAAGCATCCTATTGAAAAATTTACTGGTTATAATTATTTGATGCCGTCTTTTCAAGCATTTACAGCAACTTTGGATAAAGAACAGTTCCCACAAGCATAAATTGAAGCTCTAAAGGATCCAAAATGGAGAAGGGCTGTTGAAGAGGAAATTTGTGCACTAGAGAAAAATGCTACTTGGACCATTACTGACCTTCCTCAAGGAAAAAGGTCATCATCAGTAAATGGATCTTTCTTTGTAAAGTATAACTCCAATGGCGATCCAACGATACAAAGCTAGACTAGTGGCGGGGTTTCACGCAAACATATGGGATAGACTTCACGAAAACTTTTGCACTGTGGCAAAAGCTTAACACTATTCGAGTACTCCTAAGTTTGGCTGTAAATTGCGATTGGAAATTACACCAACTTGATGTAAAAAATGCATTTCTTAATGGCAAGCTTGAGGAAGAAGTCTATATGCAATTGCCACCTGGCTCAAAGTCTATTGAAGGTAGTAACAAGGTTTGCAAGTTCAACAAGTCTCTATACGGGTTAAAACAATCACCCAGAGCTTGGTTCGAGAGGTTCACTAAAGTCATTCTTCAAAACGGCTACAAGCAGTCCCTTGCCGATCATACGCTTTTCATCAAGGTAACTTCTACAAATAAGAAAGCTATCCTAATTGTGTATGTGGATGACATCATTCTTACTGGAGATGATGAGGAAGAGATTAGCAATTTGAAGAAGTTGTTAAACAGGGAATTCGAAACCAAGGACTTGGGAAAGCTAAGGTATTTCCTAGGAATGGAGGTGGCAAGATCAAAAGGACTTGTGATCAACCAGAGAAAGTATGTACTTGATTTACTCAAAGAAACTGGTTTTCTTGGTCATGTGTTTCTACTGATACACCAATGGAGGCAAACTTGAGATTCAATAAAGAAGATGGGTCCTTAGTAGACAGAGAGAAATTTCAAAGGTTAGTTGGGAAATTAATCTACTTATCCTTGACAAGGCCGATATAGCTTTTCCCAGAAATGTGATAAGTCAACACATGACTAATCCTATCAAGAGCATATGGCAAAGACAAAATAAATTCTCAAAGTACTTGAAGAAAACTCCAGACACGGCTTAATGTTTAAGAAGACACAAGACAGAATCATAAGATTTTTACAGACTCTAGTTGGGCTGGAGATCTCACTGAAAGAAGATCCACTAGTGGGTACTGCACTTTTGTTTGGGGTAACCTTACAACTTGGAGAAGTAAGAAACAATCATTTGTTTCAAGAAGTAGTCTTGAAGCTGAATTTAGAGCACTAGCTTTGGGGATATACTGAAGGAATTTGGCTACTTAAATTACTAAAAGAACTTGGCACAAATCAAGAGGATCACTTTGAAGTTTTGTGTGATAATCAATCGCCATTCGGATTGCCAAGAACCAGTTCAACATGACCGAACAAAGCATGTTGAAATTGATAGGCATTTTATTGCTGATCAAGTCAACAAAAAGACAGCCACTCTTTCTTACATTCCTTCGTAGACAGATTGTTGCTGACATTCTTACTAAGGCTTTGCCAAAACACGTGTTCAATAAATTCCTATTCAAGCCGGGATTATACAATGTATATTCTCCACTTGAGGAGGGAGAGTAGGAATATTCTCAAATATTTTAGGAATATTTTGTAGATATTTTCTTTTATTAAAATCCCTTATTTTAAGGGATCATATCTCCTATTTAGTATCTTTCCTAAACTTAGAAGTTTCCTAAAGTAGTGTCATAGGTTGTATATAAAAAGTTGTAATATGTCCTATTCAGATTAGAACTTTGATTTCTACAAATACTCTGATTTCTACAAGAGGCGGTTTGGAACTAAACCGAGAACTTAAGAAAAACTTGAAAAATTTCATGCTTTAAGGCTCCACATGCCCGTGTGGATATAGACCGTGTAGTCACACACACCCGTGTGGCTTGGGACATGCCCGTGCCCTTAGCCCGTGTGCAACACTGACTTTAAAACACGACCATGACACACGCCCATGGGGGCAGACCGTGTGTCACACACGGTCTAGACACAGGCCCGTGTGTCTACCCGTGTAGACAATTACAAGGCTCTTTTCCAAGCCATTTGTCACCCTCACAACATATGCACACATACTTATCCATTAACATACGACATAGCATAAATGAGCTCTTAAACATCTACAAACATGTTATGCTCATGTCAATTTCTTATGCAATAAATATCATAGAATTTACTCACATCATTACCACATAATTGTCATAAGTATCATTACGTCACAAACCTCATGTCCATCACTAGGCATGCATAATCATATCCACAAACCATTCAGGAGGCATTATTAACTATTTACCAATCACTTAATCTTGCATCAGTTACTAACTCATCAATGAATCTCAATTCAATCCCTAGGCATACATGCTGTAAGCCACATCACAAGAGATAATAACATACATGCATAAGAATAATCATATAGGCCCATAACGTCATTAGTCGACATAGGCCAATTCACATGACTATATACTACCTTAATAACAAGCCAATGCCTTTGGCCAAATCATAATATCACATACTCAACATTAAAACCCTATACATGCCATAGACTCAAAACACTAGGATTTACTTACGTCGATAGTGTTAACTCGATAGTGTGATAATATCTCTGACGGCCTCCAACCCGAGCTAACCTGGCAACCCTAGGGAACATGGGAAAGAAAGGGGGGTAAGCTTTACGCTTAGTAAGTTCATATGAAAACAATAAACAACTCATTAACATGTTTTATCAATGTTCCTAACATATTCTCAAGTTCATGGTAAGCTATCTTCTTGTACAATAGTCAATAAAATATTTATATTTGGAACTACAAAACTCCAAATTAAGTTCTGTTAATTTTCCTTAAAACTAGACTCATTTATCTTTCTACCACAAAATTTTTAGAATTTTTGGTTTAGCCAAATAGTACAGTTTATTCCTCAAAGTTACCCCTGATTCACTGTCTGACAGTTCAGACCCTTCCACACTAAAGTTAAATTATCTCATAGCACAGGACTTAAATAATGTTCTCGTCTATTTCTATTGAAACTAGACTCATTAAGTATTCTAATAATATAAATCATAACTCATAACCATTTTTGTACAATTTATAATGATTTTATCAAATAAGAACAGAGGATTTCTAATTCATTCTGACTCTTTCCAACGCAACTTCAAATATCTCATTATAGGAAATTCTTTTGCTTACATGGTTTCTTTTATAAGAAACTAGACTCAATAAGCTTTATTTCAATATTTTATTCAGCTTCTAACTCATTTTCAACTATTTTTAATGTATTTTATAAGTTACACTACTGTAGTAACTCAAATCTGTCAAGGCTAAGTTACTCATTCATGATCATTGTTCACAAATTTAATACAACATCATTTCATCCATCATGGTAAGAACACATATTTATGCATCATAAATAATCACATACCAAGGCATTCTCATAGGCTTAGTGTACATACCTGCACAACTTGTAACATAACTCAAGTGCATACTCACCAATGACTTACCTCATTGGGACCATCATCAACTCTTTCCTCGGATTACCCGTTGAACACTTGGAATACTAATTGGATACTCGGAAAAACCTTTGGACATAAGTGCCTCAATTGTAGCTAAAGCTGCCTCATATCTCATGACATTTAAATGCTCACTCTCGAGCTAGTCATCTAGACTCATAATTCCTAGTGACATGTCACTCGTATCCTATTTTATTCCTAAGGTTCAAACGGGATTTTTCTTCGCTTATCAAGGCTTTGTCTCATCATATTATATTAATCACATACACATTAATATTTGTACAATTCATGTGATAATAAAATTTAAATACATGTATAGCATGGTATTATTTACATACGAACTTACCTCGATACCACAAAGGTGGAAAAGACGTAATCATCCATAAATTGATTTTCCCTGTTCTAGTCCCAAATTACATTTTTCAACATCTAAAACATCACATTTAGCTAATTAAAACAATGTACTAATCAAATTAGTCTATTGACACACTTTGGCAAAATTTACAATTTTGCCCCTCTATTTTGTCAAAATTACCAAATTGCCCCTAGGCTCGAAACAAGATTTTTATTCAATTTCTATACTTCTTAAGCCTAGATAAACCATTTTCATAACTATGGAAACTCACAAAAATCATTATTACACACATTAACAACCCATTTTACAACTTTACTTAATAACCTTTTAAAGGTATTTCCATGCAAATTTCCTTCATAAAAGTTGTTTATTAGGCAGCTACAACTCATATTCTTCCATAAAAACTCAGCAAACAACACATATACATTCATGGAAAAACCCTAAACTCTTAATCATTTTGCAAAATAGTCTCCTTTTATGAAAGCTCATGCTTTAGAGGTTCCAAAAATGTAAAAATCATCAAGAAAGACATTAAAAACACTTACTTACTAGGGAAATATGTTGCTGAAATTTTTCAGCTCTCAAACCCCCCCCCCATGTTGCTGCCATTTTCGGTGAAAGAGAAGAAGAAAATGAAAGAAAATGACAACTTTTTCTTTATTTTATTTTATTGCCAAAAAAATCATTTTAAATCCCATAAATCTTGGCTTTTTGACCAAGCTTGTCTCCCTTGGCCGGCCATCACACTTTCAATGGTCTAATTTTACTTTAAAGACCCCCAATTTAAGATACAAAGTAATTTAACACTTCTAGGCATCAAAACACAACTTTTACCTTTTACGCGATTTAGTCATTTTTCGAAATTGGACTAAAAATCACTAAAATTAATATACAAAAATTAACATGCACTTATAAAATCACATTACAACACATAAAATAACATCAAAATAATTTTCTCCGGCCTCGGAATAGTGGTTCTGAAACCACTATTCTGACTAGGCACAAAATCGGGCTGTTACGGTTAAACCCTTACAGGTTTTCGTTTAGCACTTTTGTACTTCCGCGCAGCCTTTGGGCTTCTATATACAATGTACTCATATCCGTAAGACGTTCTCTGATTTGAAAATGTTGGTAAGTGATATATGGAATTAATGTCTGAAGATTTAAAGTTATTTTGATATTGATCTGAAATAAGTGAATTCTTCGATTGAAATTGTGTTTGGCAGGAATAGTATAATGAATGATTTGCTTAAATGAATTGTTATAATATGTTCGGCATGATTTATGTTTAAAGCCAACGAACTTACTAAGCTCGTTAAACTTACTTTAGTTGTTCAATGTTCTTTGTAGATTTTCAAAAAGTTTGGAGGATCAGATCAAGACATCGGTTCACACTCTCTAGATAATTTCGGTAGATTTTGTTAAGTATCTTAAGGTTTATATGGCATGTATAGGATTGAATTGAAAAGAAGTATACTTGAATTATGAATGTGAATGATGCATATATATATGTTTGTATGCATATATATTTAGTAGTAGTTTTTAGTAATCAATGAATGGAGTTATTATGGTAAGTTTATGCAAATGAGTCTTGTGATTATATTTTATGTTTAAAACATTTTTTTTGGTTTGTATTGGTTGTTTGGTTGGAATATATTAGTATATGAGAATGTTGCAGGTTGGTATAAAAAAAGGTGAGAAAATGGCCTTAAAATGGCCTATTTTCGTCCACACGGGTAGAGACACGGGCGTGTGTCTCAGCCGTGTGTGACGCACGGCCATACATATGGGCGTGTAGTCTGGCCATGCGTCCCCTGCATCTTAAATTTTAGAAACAGAATACTCAGAATTGAGCACACAGGCAGAGACACGGGCGTGTGTCTCAGTCCTGTAAGGCACACGGCCTAGCACATGGGTGTGTGGCTTGGCCGTGTGAAAAGTGCAACTAATTTTAAGAAAATAAATTGACCACATGGCCTAGCACATGGACGTGTAGTTGGCCATGTAACCCTAGTCAAGGAGTTACACGGGGTAAGACACGGCCTGAAGCACGGACATGTCATTGGATCATACGGGCGTGTCCCTTGGCCACACGGGCATGTGACCCCTGTACCTAGGAAAAATTTTAAAATTTTGCGAAAAATTTTCTGAATTCTCGATTTGATCCCGACTTACTTATAATGCTTAAATTGGGCCTTGATAGTCCATTCAAGGGACGATATGATTAGTCTCGATTATAAATAATAAATGACAAGAATTATGTGCAATTATTCTGTAAACTCCAATAATACTCCATAACTCTGTTCTGGCGACGGATACAGGTTAAAAGTATTACAGTACTTCTTCGAGAAAACCAATCCAAGGCAAGCTTGTAATAGCAGGACCTAAAGGAGGTTGAGGTGCTTCCAAAAAATCTTGAGTGGAAATCCTAAGGGTGGACCACCGAGGACCCCCTTCCCTTTAGCTTGAGCAACAGCCACTGTGCTTGAAGAAGTAGGGTTCCCAAGGTATTGTTCAAACAACGATTGCAATTCCAACTTAAAATCCTTCTTAAAACATTGAAGTATCTCACTTCGCATCAAGTTGGGATAACTCTCATTGAATCTTCATCATTTCTTGCTGCAACACACATACATCCTTTTGCAACTGCGTTGTAACACCATCCCACGCCATAGAAAACATTGAAGCTCTGATACCCTTGATGAGATCGAAAACCAAAAATAGGAAATAGAGAAAAGAGATAGAGAAGAAAAAGAAGAAGAAAAGAGAAAAGAGAAAAGAAACTAACGAATTTTTGTGCATAACAATTTTTATAACCTCCAAGGTCTTTTACACCGAATATATAGGAAAAATAAAAAAAAAATTGTTTTTTAAAAATTAGTTAAAATGAACAGTAAGACTAACTGTACAGATGTGCCTTCAAAACGCTTCGTTCCATTAAAGTCTCACTGCACACCGTTTCATTAAGTCCTTCTCTAAACGCATCGTTTGTCTTTCTTAGCCAAAGTTCATTTATTTCAGTTTCGACCCGTGTCATTGGCCATAGGTATAACAATGAGCTCATTGTCTTAAATGATATATACGCGTATACACTTAATCTCTGTATGCATGCATATATGGTGATCAGTTTACAATATTTGATAAAATCATGGCAATATTTCATGTGATTAAACTTGTATCACCAACACGGGTTAAATTACTACCTTTAAGAGTGATCTAGATTCTATTTGAAGTTATGAAAACATTTAGATTCAGTTATGATGATTTTGGTTTTTTTTTTTTTTTTTTTGGTACCCATCCAGGCATTAGCATTCACTTCGCAAATGACAGGAGACAAGTTTTCTGCTGATTTTATCAATTTAGTTTGCTAAACAGACAGAAACCTTAACAATTAAAAATTGGAAGGAAATGAGAATACAGGAATTAGATTTCTCAGAAAATGGTTCCAAATCCATATGTTTGGTTCCATTCGGTTGAGGAAACAAATGTAAGCAAAGTAGAAAAAAAAAAAAAAGAGAATGAGGACTAAGACCAGATAAGATTAACCTTCCACACCAAAGTCGATGATAAAATTCATTGACCTTCACTCAGCTGAAGGTCTCCACAAGTCTGACATCGTCCACTGAAGAAACTCCAACTCTTTGACATCATTTTGAGCCTGGTTTGCAGGGAGAAAGAGTGTGAGACAATGAAAGGTCAAAAGTGCAAAGGGCATAAAATTTTGAGAAGAGACAACCAAGGAAAAAGAAATTTTAAATGATGCTTTTGCAATTTTTTTTTGTTTTGCCCTGGTTTGGAATATGTCAATGGCCTTTCATTTTTCTTGATTTATTCCATCATACATCTCATGTCCTTAGTTCCATGCCTTGTTGTTGCTGTAATTACAAACCGTGAAATATGAAGAATCCAAGTGTTGGAACATTTCTGGACTGTTGCTATTCTACGTTTCCATTAACTCAGGAAGACAAAGAACTCAAATGTTCAGGCGTCTAAACCTATATACCATTAAAAAATTTGATAAATATGTATGTACCTTTTCACTGTACAATCCATTTATGGTGATATTAAGGTCCTTATCTGTAAAAGATCTATCTCCTCCTTCTGTTGGACATACTCGTTTTAGCAATGGTGTTCTTACTTCTCCTTTACAAAAAACACTGAACTCTGGGCATTCGATTGCAACCAATTCAACCAAAGATGGGAACTCAAAGCGATGGTACCCTGAGCAAAAACTTGTAAGCGCCTGTAAGCTTTGAAGTCTGAGATACTCCAGATGCTTGAACATGATGCTATATGTACTTCTATCGTCTGCATCTGCTACAATTCCTTCTAGCATTTTGCAATCTGTTATCCTCATCCTTTTCAGTTGCACCATGCTTTTAGCAGTTGAGGGTGTTACTAGATTTCTAAGTCCGTGACATCTTGATATTTCAAGAGTAGTCAGATTTTGGAAAGACACTGCGGATGGAACTAAATTCTTCAATTTGGGGCATTCCGATACTTTTAGACTTCTCAGGTTTCGAAAATGTGTTCCAGGTTGAGACTGAAACTCTTCCTTCCAGAGATGCAATAACTCAGGAAGTTTAGACAACCGTAAATCACTAAAACTATCAAGTTCCCATGCCTGCATTTTTTCCTCCGTGCTTTTACACTGAAATATTTCTGTAAAGGAGGCATCATCAACAACAAGCCTTTCAAGTTTGGACAATGAGAGAAAGAAACCAGATGGAAGAATATCTAACTGCTTAGGTAAGCCTATGAGCTTCAGAACCTTCAGTTTGGAGAATGAATCCATAGAAATTTGGTCATTATAAATCTTTCTCAGGCTTCCCATGTCCATTATTCCTAATTTCTCCAAGGAGGGGAATGCCACCTGCATGAAAGATTTGCATCAATAACTTGAAAAAAAAATGGAGATAAAGGTAGTAAAGGAATTGTCATAACCTTTTCATCAATTAGAACTGTCAAATCAGTATGCATATTCTGCCTTGAGTTGTTTCTAGTTACAGAACCAGAGATGAATGTATTCAACATAGGGCAACTCTGAATCCAAAGTTCTTTCAAGAAGGGGAACACAAGGTAATTTCCTGAGTAAAATCTTGTGAGATTGGGGAGGGAAATAAGCAATAAAGTTTCCAGTTTAGGGAACATTTTCTTGCTCATCCTTTCTCTTTTTGGTAATCCTTTTCTGATTATTACCTCTTCCAACATCTCACAATCATGAATCTCAAGTTTTTCAAGATGCACAAGGTCCATGGCCATGGAAGGGTTAAATGGACATCTCAAGTTTCTACAGTTATAAACTTTCAGAAACTTAAGGTTTTTAAAGTCCAAAATTCCTTGTGGATTCCAGTTTCTTATTTCCATCAACTTAGACGAATCAGAGAGTACCACATATTCGATCCCACGATATTCAACCTACAAAAGCAACATATTACAATACAGAAAAATGGAATTAAGAGAAGCTCTCATGTATGTTCTTTGAGTTTTTCCCCTGATTTTTCCCCCATGGAAATAAAGGTGCAGAAAAAATAAACTTGAGGATCCAAGTCTAGGGTTAATGCATACCGTTTCCATGAACAAAAGCTGTATGGTGGTGTTTTGATCGCCTTCCCAGTGGCCTTCACCTCCAGCTTCTCTTGAATACACCCGTTTTAGTTTTGGTGCAATAAACCTTTCCCGAGGCGAAGTTTTCATCTTTGGGCAATGTCTCATGGTTACAGTTTCCAATGAAGGGAATTCGAAGGTGCAGTTTCCTGAGCAAAAGCTCTCTATGTTTGGCAGACAACTAAGTCCCAAATACTTTAGCTGAGTGAAAACAATGGCTTCCTTCACTTCATCACCTGGGCATGTTACAATTTCTTCTAGCATTTTGCAATCGGTTACACTCATTCTACTAAGCTGCACCAGGCTTTTAGCTGTGGAGTGTGCAAATAAATGTTTAAGTCCCTCACACCTGGACACTTCTAGAGTTGTCAAATTCTCGAAAGACACTGAGGATGGCACTAGAACGCTTAATTTACCACAATCCTGCACTTCTAGAACTCTCATGTTACAGAAAATTACTCCAGGCTTAAAATTCTCCTTCCAAAAATGTGTCAGTTCATGGAGTTTGGATAACCTCAGTACACTTAACTGAGCATGTGCCCCTTCCAGGTTTTTGTCGCCACCAGGTTCTTCACATGGGAATATTTCATTAATGGAAGCATCACTCAGAACAAAATTTTGAAGATTTGAGAGTGATCGAAAGAAATAAGGTGGAAGAACAGTCAGTGGTGGAGAATTTATGAGCTCCAGAACTTTCAGCTTAAAATACCCTTCTGGAAGTTGTCCATGCCATATCTCTTTCATGTTGCCATTGCTTTCCAATCTCAGTTCTTCTAAACAAGGGAATGTGCCCTGGTCAGTTGACAAATGTGTTAAACAAAAGCAACAATGAATTTCGATAAAGGAAATGGAATTGTGGCAATGAGTTTATTGCCTATCCAGACATTCTTGAACTCTCAATGTCGCATAATACTAATACAAATCTCATGCTCGGTCTTCCGTTTTAGATGGTAAACATGCATACTATTTGAAATCAGATTAGGATAGCAAGGATGAAATTAGATAAAGTATATAGAATTTTGCCAACAGTTAATTGCATATCCAGACATTCCTGAAGCTGAAAACATTGCTTAATACTAATACTATTTTCATCATTGGCCCTTCGTTTTAGTTAGTAAACATGCATGCTATTAGAATTCAGATCAGGATAGCTATAGAGAGAATGCTTATGGATTAGATGTGGATGGATTTATGCAGAAAGTAAAATATGCACATCTAGTTTTACTAATTACTATGTTGGAATAAGAAAAAGAAAATCAATGCATCTTGTGGACATGTTTCACATACCATATTGATCCAAAATAAAGGATGCTGTCCTCGTGTTTCATGGGAGCTTGAATATTCTGAAGCAAATATCTCCACTTTGTCACATCCATAAACATCCAATTTTTTCAATAATGGCCATTCGGTGGTATGCACCCCAGAGTAGAAACTCTTCAGTTTTGGTAGCATAGAAAGGTTCAGGTATGTCATTTGAGGAAATACAAACTTGGTGTTTATTTCTGCCTCATTGAATTTGTGTTCAAATAATTCTTCTAATGAGGCACACTCCATTACTTGCAGATTTTTTAGTCTCTGAAGTCTTTCCAGCATATTTAGTGGGAAAATGTTTGATAGTTTCACACAACTATGAACTTCAAGGTGTTTTAATTTGGAGAAGGAGTTCATCTCAAGTTGGTCATCCCATATCCTTTCCAAATTCCCCATGTCTACAATTGTCAAATCCTTTAACAAAGGTAATGACACCTACAAAAATTATTTCATTGTGTTAATAACAGAACATGGTTAATTATGTGAGAAAAGAGACAGAACAATGGAGAACAGGCCTTTCGACTTTATTTGATGAATTCTGTCTTAAATATTTTAAGCCTCAGAAAATATCACTGAACTATGGGTGTAGAGAGATTCATGGATGCGCCTGCCATGCATTTTTCATTTTGAAAATTGCACCTACAGAAAAATCCTTTTAAAGAAAGTGAAAAATTCACAATGCAGATCAGCCTGACCTTATTACTGAAAAAGGGTTTAGCAGAGACATTGGGGGCATCCTTGACAAGAATATTCAAATATTCTCCACCGATGATCTCATTGTGCATCTCGTTTGAAACAGTGGATGCAAATGCAACCATCTTTGGACAGCCAACTAACGTAATTTCCTTCAAGTTTGGACATTCCAATGCAAAACTTCCTGAGGAAAACCATGACAAGCCCAAACAAGACTTGATAGTTATTGTTTTAAGCTGAGGGAATATGATCTTCATTGTAGTTGATTTGTCACCTCTGATGATTTCTTCAATTACTTTGCAATTTTTTACTTTTATCTGCTGCAGCTGCACAAGATCTGCAGCCATGGAAGCTGTTAACATGTATCTCAAGTTGTTACAGACATACACTTCCAGACATTTGAGTCTTTTGAAGTCTATAATTCCTCGAGGAACTGTATTCCAGATTTCCTCCAACTCAGGAAACTCACGAAGTTTCAAATGCTCTGGCTCATAATATCTTACCTATTAAAACCAAATTGCAACAGTTAATAATAGAATAATAAATTGAATTGAAAAATAAAAAGGAATAACAGATTCTTCTTTAAGCGAAAAGAGGGTTTACTATATTTTTGTGCAACTGATATATGGTGGCATTGAGGTCACCAGCCCAAAACCCCTTATAGTCCTCTTCTGATAGCCTCACTCCATGTAACTGTGGGGTACTTAAGACTCCCTGACAAAAGATCTTTAATTTGGGACATTGTCTCACAATAACTTGTTCCAAAGATGGGAACTGAAAGCTGTATTCCTCTGAACAGAAGCTTGAAAGGTTTGGTAAATAATGAAGTACTAAGCATTTCAGCTTGCTGAAACTTACAAAGTCTTTTGCATCATCTTTCTCTTTTGCAACTATTTCTCTCACCATAATGCAGTCTCTAATCCTCATTTTTATCAGCTGCACCAGATTCTGAGCTACTGAAGATGTAATTAAGGCAGTTGCTTTGCACTGCCAAAGGTCCAACGTTATGAGATTTTGAAAGGATGACAAGTATGGTCTCAAACTGATCGAACCATCACATCTCCTAACTTCAAGAGTTTCAAGATTTAGGACAACATGGGGTATTTGTGAGTTTTGCTCCCCTATGTAGCCGGTGTTCAGAAGACTAACCGGCTCCCTTTCCGCTTTCTTTTCACTTGCATCTCCTTCATCAATGAAGTTCCCTTTGAAATCACAATGAATCAGCTCAAGCTTTTTCAGATTGTTAAATTTTTCTAAAAGATTAAATAGAAAAACAACTGGTTTGTCATGATAGCCAAGCACTTGTAGAACTTTTATGCGGCTGAAGATGCCTACTTGAAATGGATGACTGCGTATTACTGAAATGTGCTTGCTGTTTAATGACAACTCCTCCAAATCATGGATCACCTAAGAATCCATTAGAAACAAGCTGAAGTTAGTTGCTAGTTACCTTAATACAAAGACATATTTTGGCAAGAAAATAGAACACTTCCCTTATAGGTGATCAAATAAAGTCAATTAAACAAGAGTGATGATTCAATATGATTAAACAGGTTGGGAGTTTCACATAAATTCTTCAGCTATACATTAACTGCTTGTTGAATATCAACAACTTAAATATTCATTTATAAGCACCTCATTCAGTTTGCACATAAATGTAGGATATTGGAGATTCATACCTTTTCAAAAAAGAAAAGTGGCTTTTGATTTGAGGACTGATGTTCTTCCATCCCAAGCACTTCTTGGCCACAATGATAAGTCTTCAACTTTTTTAACTTTGGCCATTTTGCTTCATATGCTGCTGGGTAAAAGCATTTCAGTTCAGGCAGGTTCTGAAGTGTAAGAGAGCAGACTTCAGGAAATTCAAACTCATTAACATGTTGGTTCTGTACTTTCTCCTCTGAAACAACCACTTCCAATCCACAAGAATCAATTGTGAGATCTACGAGTTGTTTAAGACCTTTTGCCACTGATGCTGGAAAAAGACTTTTCAGACACCAACAGTCTTGAATGTATACATTTTGTATATTTTCAAAGGTAAGACTGCCTTGGGAATCCTCATTCCAGACATGTTTCAGCTTTGGAAGATGAGAAATATACAATCTTCTTAGCTGAGTGCCTACTTTGATGTCCGATGATTCAAAAATATGTTGTAGTGAATCGCAGTTGAAAACTATTAGTGTTTCCAATCCCTGGAAGTTCCACTCCTTAATAGATGGGAAAATAGTCAATATATCATTGCAATATCCAACCTTCATTTCTTTTAGTTTGCTAAAAGAATCTGTGTGGAGTTGACCGTGCCATATCTTCACAGTTCCCAAATGGGAGATCTTCAATTTCTCCAACTTTGGAAATGCAACCTGTATAATGTCATGCAAATGAGTACAAAGATTAAAAAGAATTAATTTGTAAAAAAAAAGCGAAAAATCAGACTGAAGAAAAATGGGGAATTGTTCACCTTTGCATTAAAGAGAGCTTGTTCACCTAAATGATGATCATTCTCTTTGTTTATTTCTAGAGTTCCAATGACAGTTGTGATGTCTGGACTCTGAGGTTTGTGCATAAACTCCTTCAAACATGGGCAATTCTCTATCTCCAAAAGCTTCAAAGATGGGAACTCGAGAAAGCAACTCTCCGAGCAGAATCCGACTAAGTTCACAAGATTTCTCATTTTCAAGGAATTTAGTTGGGGGAACAATATCTTGGCAATCTCTTCTTTTTCTTTTTCTTCTTCTTTTAACTTTTCTTTTGTTTCTGTTTCTTTTTCCTTTTCTTTTACTTCATCTGGAACTATAATCTCTCTTATACATTTGCAGTCAATTATCTCAAAGCTTTTGAGTCTCAATAAGCTTCTAGTGATAGAAGGTGAAAAAAGGTGTTTAAGGTTACCACAACCCTCAATTGCCAAGCTTGTCAAATTCTGACTGTAGTAAGAAGATTTCAGCCACAGCCTTTCAATGTTGATGCAGGACAACTGCAGTTTCTCAAGGACAGGAAACACAACCTACATAAATAAACAGCATTTCAGTGAAATTTAATCTTTCTTTTGAGTTTCTAAAATTATGCTTCTATAACTGAAAGAAGATAAGATATATATGCATCGTAATATTAGCACCTTTCCATCAAAAAGTAGCCAAGACCATGTATTCACCGGTTCCAGTTGATAAATGGAACAGCTCTTCTCTTTGGAGCAGAAACTACGAAGCTCTGGTAGAAGCTTCAGTGTTAAGGATCGCAATTGGCCAAACTCAGTTTTATTGGTTGTTATACCAGCATTTTGCTCTCTCTCTTCAGTAACGATTTCTTCAATGCTTTTGCACTTTGAAACTTTAATTTCTTGAAGTTGGACAAGCATTTTGGTCATGGAGAATGGAAAAAGATTCTTGAGTCGGTCACAACGTTCGACACTTATGATTTGCAATCTATTGAAACATTCTTCTTCAAGTTTGCCTTGACAAATCTTCTCCAAATTAATCAGATTCTGAAGAACTAGTGATTTGAGGATAGGAAAGGCTTTACGTGATGCCACCTCCATAGAGTTAATAATGAACAGTAATTCTGGACCATTTTGTATGTAGAGATTCTTGACCTGTGGAAAACCAGTGCCATCCAACTCATACAGCAAGTTCTTGATGCCTTGCATTTCATCTAGATATAGATCTTCAGTTTTCTGCAACAACAGTTTAACTCCACGATCCAAGTGAATTCCCTTAGTAAGCTGGAGTTTCAGTGTCCTCTCCTTTTCATACTTTCCGGACCAGTCCCAGCCCTCCCCGATAAGAATCTTGTATCGATTCAGTTTTTCAGAGAATAGTTCTGCTGGCATAAGTTGAACAGAATAAATATGGACATCCAAAGCAACTAGACCAGACAAAGACTTCAATTCACTAAGGCTGGCATTGCCTTCAACACCCCATTGATTGAAGCTGTTGCGCATAAGCAGTTCTTCTAAATAAGGCAAGCCTGATATGATTTTATCTGGAATGACTTTAAGCTTAGAACAATTGCTCAAGTCTAAGGACTTAAGCCTTGTTAGTCCCCCTATTTCCCGGGGCAATCTCTGAATATCAGAACTGAGAATTTTAAGTGTATCCAATTGCTTCAGCTTCCCAACAATTGCGATGTCATTCAACTTACATTCATCAAAACGCAACCTTTGAAGGTTTCTTAAAGAAGTAAATGATGAAGGCAGGGAAGCAAAATCCATACCAGTGAAATCTAATATCAAGAGTTCATTCATCCGCTTAAAGAAATTGTCTGGGACTTCTAATGACGGATTTTTGTTGAACAAAACCAGCAACTTTAGCCTGGGGCATTCGAGATTGTCTGGCAGCTTGTTATTGCTACTGTATGGCAGCGAAATGGCAGTGCAACTGTTGAGTTTTCTTTCCTTTAGCAGCTCTTCGATACGGTTTTCATCCTCAATAACAAACATCCGCTTTTCTTCAGATGCAATCCAAATGGCGACATCACGAACAATGTCATGCATTTTCACCACTTCATTGTTGTCACTGCTGAGTAGTAAACCTGCATCTTTGAGCTTATTCAAACAATTTTTGGCTTCTTCCAATGTGCTAACATTACTTGCTATTCTCAAACCCGAGTTGTATCTTAGCAAATCAGATACATGAATGTCAGAACCCCGGGGCAGCAAGGCACAGAGTTGGAAAAATGACTGCAATTGAGGGTTCTCTAACATGCTGTAACTCCACTCTATAGTGGAGTAAACACTTTTGAGCGCTTCTTCCTTTTTTGTAATTAGCTTTGTTTCTTTTCGCAAAGCCTCCACCAAAAGGTTGAAGTTTTGTGTTCTCAGTGCAATTGCAATTGCTGAAATAGCAACCGGGAAACCTGCACAGTTTTTCACAACTTTAGTCAGTAGTTGTCGGTAGCCAGGCTGGTTTGCTGCATTGCCCACAACTTTCTGAATCCAACCCATTGATTCTTCCTCAGTTAACACGTGGACATTGAACATTTTTTCCGTTTTCATATCCATGAGTACCTCTCGACTTGTGGAAGTCAGCAATATTTTGAATCTAACAGCAGAGAATTTCTGAAAACCATTTTCGCTGATATTTTGCATCAATGGCCATCCCAGATCTTCTTCACTTGCAATACTATGGTCACCTTCAATAGCAATCCCAACTTGTTCCAATTCCAGTCTTTGGCCATCCCAAATATCATCTAAAATTAGAAGAACTCTCTTAACTTGTTTCTTCAACCACTGCTGCAGTCTCATTGCTCTTGCAAACACAGTCTCCTCATCAAGTTTCAGGCCTAGTGCATCTGCAATTTCTCCCTGAATTCTTTTTATGTTTGGATTCCATGAAACAATTACCATCACAACCTCATCAAACATGGTTTCTTCCCTGGCTCTCCTAGCAGCTTCTTTCACTAGCATGGTCTTGCCTACACCAGGCCTCCCATTTACTCCAATGATCTTCAGATCAGGATCCTTTAAAGCTTCCACAATATCCTCCAGTGTAGCTTTCCTCGATTCGAAAGCCTCAAAGCCTTGAATAGGCCTAGATTTTGTCTCCTGGGTATTACCAGGACATAAACCTCTATTGAACCCTCGTTGTTCAATCAGCTTGCTGATGGCCTTGGTGGTGTCAGCTTTTGCTGAACCACTGACCTTAGCTTCAACTTCCATCACCTTGTCGGCCCCATCACTGGTTTTTTTCTCCGGTTCAACTTCCATCACCCGGTTTCTTTTATCAGCTTCAGGTTGATCTTCCAAGTTTTGAACCTTGCTCTCATTGTTGAACTTGTGAGATTCTGCTTGTTGAATGAGCTCCAGAACAGCTTGTGCATCCTCTTCAGCTTTCTTGTTGAGCAAGTCAAGAGACTTCAAATTAGGACACAGGCCAAGGAAACACCTCTTCTTTGCTTGCGCTTCAAGGTTTTTCACTGTCTTTTCCTCTTCCTTGATTTTCTCCTCTGCGCGATTCACCCAAATCATGCCATCTTGGTCAAACTCTTGTCCCTTTTCCTTGGCAACAGCAATGAAATGCTGCACTCTATCTCTTTGGTATCTCAGATTCTCAATTTGTTCCCTGAGATTCTGAACTTTACTATCAGGCTTCAACATGTAACGTTTAAACCCAGAAACAAACTCCATTATTTGGGGGGTTTTCAATTTATAGTAATTGGTAAAGCAGACAAGTATACCAAAATCAAAATAGCAGTGAACGGATGATCAAACTATGGAGCAAATGGAGTTTCAGTCTTTGTAATGAAGGAAAAAAAGAAGCAATGGATGGCAAAGACAACAAGGCAAAGAAAGCATCAAAAGGTAAAATAAAGAACATGAAGATAAAACTAAGAATGTAGAATCAATGCTTTGATCAATTGCAGAAGTTAGGGTTTTGATCATTAGAAGCTCAAACTCCTAATTCTTATGACTGGTTTTTTTGAGTCTTGCCGGTCTCCAATCAAGTTTGCTCAAATGAGTAAAAAAATTTGGAGAAATAGAGTTAGAGGAATTGAGTAAAAAAAATTTAAATTTTGTTGGTTTTGATAATTTTCTTTATATATGTTTTAAAATTTTTTTAAAAATATTTAATTTTTTAAAAAGAATATAAATTTTGAAACTTTTATAAATATTGTATATTTTAAAAATTGTTGAGAGAGTTACCAATTTTATATTTTTTAAAATTAACAGGGACCAAAGAATATTTATACTAATCTATTATTCGAATTATTTGAATTGTAAAATTTTAACTTAGACTTAAATCAAAACTCGAATTATAAGTTAACTCGAAAAAATAAAATAATTTGACTCGATTAATTCAAAATTTAATTTTTTTAAATTTTTTTCGAATCGAATCGAATTTTGCTCAAACAATTTTTTATTTCTCGATACATGTTGCAATTAATTTCTTGTTTGATGATTTTATTTGAAAGTGGAGCCTTCATATTTAAGTTATAATTGTTGATTAAATTATTTATACATTTCTTAACAAATTTATGAATGTTTCTTTTTCATATTTTTTAAAATGAAGCAAAACGGTTTTGGAAGGCAAAGAATAAAGTGCCGACTAGCTTTTAACTGTTTAAAGTTATTCAAAGTTTTTCTTCTTCTTTTTTTTTTTTCAATTTTCCATAAGAATTTTTGTTTTTTTTTTTTTTTTTTAGTTAAAATTTTAAAGATTGGAAGATAATTAAGGAAGGAATTTTTGGGTCTCTTAGAATTAGAAATTACGGCAATAAAAGTTAGGAAAATCTTGAAACTTTGCTTTTCATCAAAGTTACAAATCAAAATGCAATTGTTCATGTAGAACACACTAATAGGCTAGATTATCGGATGCATTTCTGGACTTAGGTATGAGAATATGACTTTCAAAGATGAAAAAAGAATATAAAAGAAATGGAACATATTAGACATATGCTCTTATATGTCATTCAAACTCAAAGTTGGAGTAACATAGCTAGGAAGTGAAATAACAACTTTAGATCAATGAATATCGCTGAAATTGAGCAGCAGCAACATACTCTAGTAGACAACAATGAAAGGAGTATCTCCTATAACTCCTTATAAAGTAACTGTGCCAAAATGATAAGCGAAATAATCAATTTCTGCCATTAAACTACATTTTATGCTTAACCCCATTACTAAAAGTAGGATATTTTTAACACTCGTACCTTATGGAACACAAAATCATTTCTGTGATTCTTTGAAACTCATACTTTTCTAAAGCAAAATATCTCCACTTTTCCTTCAATTTTGGCATTTATGTAGTATGTATCCTTGAGCTGAAACTCTTCAATATGAATAGCCTATAGAGTAGAAGGATTAAATAAGTTTAAGAAAATACAGATTTAAGGCTCTTTCCATGGCAATGGATTGAGTGATTGTCGCATCTGCTGTAATCTCATCATTCATCCCCTTAAATAAAAATGGAAAAAGTATTCCAAAGTTCTGTTTTTTTTTCCTTCAATCAAACACAGTTAGTTGACAGGTTGTGCCATATCTTTCTCCAATTTCCTACACCCATGATGCTCTGTTTCTCTAAGTAAGGTTAGTTTGCTAGAGAAAAACAAGTAGTACAACAAGAATAGGGAATCAAATATTTAAGAAAAATGAACAATAAAAAAGACATGAAAGAAAGCAACGATACAATAAAACAAAAATGGGATATTACCTTTCAGTGGAAAGAGTTGGAAGCGAATCTGGAGTTGTTTCTTTCTATCCTAACAAAATAATGTCAGTGCCACGAGTGATCATAAGATTGGCCTTTGTCCTCTTAAATCATTTTCTCAACCATTCACATTGTTCATTTTCTATTAAATACAAGTATGACTCATTATTTAATTATAACAAAAGTAGTATTTGAGGGAAAAACTTATCAATTTACACATAATAATAATAATAATAATAATAATAATAATAATAATAATAATAATAATAATAATAATAATATATACTAGTTAAAGAGTTTAACTAGGAAAATAAGTAGACTTTAATATAAACTCTAACACTACTTATCTAATTATATTCTCAACATTAAAAAAAAGGAATTAAGCTTATTTTTACTTAAAAAAGACTTTTGGAATCTCACCTCAAAACTGTTAACAAACGACTTTTGAAGTCAAAATGGAGAATGTCCTTTATCTTTGGACACGTCTCATGATTACTTTTCTAAGGAAGGAAATATTATTGAGGTATAATTCTCTGAGCAGAGCCTTGAAAGGCTACCAAGTTCTAAAGACTTGAGTTGGGAGAAAGCGATGCCATCCATGACTTCATCAGTGTAGAAAAGCTATGATTTCTTCAAACATTTGGCAATCAGTAACACTTATTCTTGTGAGTTACACCATGCTTTTAGCTATTGCGAATATTACTAAATTTCTAAATCCATGGCATTTTAATGCCTCCAGAGTTGTCAAATGTTTGAATGACACAAAAGATGGCACTAAATTCTTTAATTTGCCGCATCCCAACACCAGTAGAAAACTTCTGCAAGTGATAGTTTGTTCTTCTAGATATGTATTAACTCAGGAAGATAATACAACCTTAATTTCTTCAAGCAAGCAAGTGTTCCTGCATATTCGTTTTCATCTCTTACTCCTTCACAATGAAGTAATTCATTGAAGGTAGTCCTTTGCCAAAAAAAAGGTATTCAAGATTTGGTAATGACTAAATGAACCAATCTGATATAGTAATTGTTGCGAAGTGGCCATTCATGCAGTGGCGAACTCTTCCCGTGAAGTTGCAAGCTCCCTTGAAACTGCGAGCTTAAGCAAGTCTACGAGCTCTACATTTGCGAGCTCACCTAAAACTGTGAGTTCAACCTAGTTGCGAGCCTATCAAGCGTGAGCTGTTAACATCTTTGGTGAACCCCCAGTTAAAGTGCGATCAGGGTTCACATATGCTGAGATAAAATGTTTTGTTTAGTCTGCTTATTTGAGTTTACTTGTCAAAGCAAGTAGAGTTAGTATTGATTTGATGTTTTTAAGTACTGATTTACCAAACCAGTTTGTGTATAAGCTTTAATTTTGTATTTTCAAGGTGTATCGGTGGGGTTTGTTGAATTATCTGTAATCACTACACCTATATATATTGTATTTCATGTGTAAAAAAGATGATGAGAGAATTTGATAGCAGTTCAAAAATTCTGCTAAGTATTTTCCTTGTTTTTCTTTGTATTTGTTCTCTCAACTTCTCAAATTGTCAACAATTGAAATCAAGAGCCTAAGTCTTTGAAGGCCTTATGTGTATTTTTTCTTATTGAAAAAAGTGTTGATTGTATCTTATTTGTATTGTAATGTCATCTGGAAGTTTTACACCACTTCCACCTCTTCTCTTTGCTCGAGAAAACTACCATATTTGGGTAGTGAAAATGAAGACGTATCTTCAGGCATATGATTTGTGGGAAGTTGTTGATTTAGATAAAGAACCACCACCGTTGCGAGTTAATCCAATGATAGCTCAAATTAGACAGCACAACGATGAAGCTACTAAAAATTATAAGGCTTTATCTTGCTTTCAGAATGGTGTGTATGATGTTATTTTTGCAAAAATTATGGCTTGTGAAACTCCCAAACAATCCTGGGATAGATTGAAAGAGAAGTTCTAAGGGACAGAGAAGACAATACAATAACTTTTGAATCTGCGAAGAGACTTTAAGAACCTGAAGATGAAGGAAATTGAAACTATCAAGCAGTATACAAATAGGATTATGTCTATTGTCAACAACATAAGACTGCTTGGTGATCAATTCAATGATCAAAAGGTCGTTGAAAAAGTCATCACCATTTTACCAGAGAAGTATGAGTCCAATATTTCATTCTTGGAGGACTCAAGAGATTTGACAACAATCTCTCTATCAGAGCTCATAAATGCTCTATATACGCAAGAGAAAAGAAAAGCTAGTAGAGAAGAGGGGCACGCAAAAGGTGTTACCAAGCAAGGAATAAGGAAACTCTATGTTCTTCGAGCACCAAAGGAAAAAAGAAATGGAATCAAGAAAAAGAGAGGCCAAAAAGATATGGTGAAAAGAAAAAGTATTCACCATGCTCGAATTGCAAAAAGATGGGTCATTCAGAAAAGTTTTGCTGGACAAGACCTTGTGTGCAGTGTAAAAATAGGAAGCAATTTGGCCATGATTTTAGAATTTGTAAAAACAAAGTGCAGCAACAACAATAGTAGTCTAATCAGGCTCAAGCTGATGATGAAGATCAAGTTCAAGAGGAGCTCGCATTCACTGCCTTATGCTTCGTAGTCAACAACTATGTAAAGAAAAATTGGTTGATTGATAGTGGTTATACAAACCATATGGTTTCAGATGAAAGCATGTTCAAAGAGATTAACAGATCATTCAGTTCGAGAATCAGAGTTGGAAATGGCCAAATCATTAAAGCCAAGGGAAAGGGAAATGTTCAGGTTAGCTCTCCTACAGGTAAAAAAGTTATTACTGATGTTCCTTTTGTACCTGATATAGATTAGAACTTACTCAGTGTTGGTTAGTTTATTGAGAAGAATTATTCTGTTATTTTTCAAAAGAATAAGTGTGTTGTACCTGATTCAACTGGACATGAGCTTATTTCAGTGAAAATGAGTGACATGAGCTTTGTTCTAAACTGGAACCTAGTTACATTTAAAGCTTACTCTAGTTCAATTGATGGTATTGACTTGTGGCACAAGAGACTGGGGCATGTCAATTACAGATCGCTTAGTATGTTGTATAAGCATGGTTTGGTTGAGAACATGTCTGAAGTTGACGAGCGAACTGCAGTGTGCGAAGTATGTCAGTTTGGAAAGCAAGTAAGACTTCAATTCCCTGCGAATAAGGCATGGTGAGCTACTGAGAAGCTACATCTATTTCACACTGATATATGTGGGCCAATGAAGATTGCTTCACTTAGCAATAACATGTACTTCATTTTGTTTATTGATGATTACTGTAACAACCTGATTTTGGGCCTAGTCAGAACAGTGGTTTCGGGACCACAACTCTGACATAAGAAAATTTATTTTTATTATAGTTTCATGGTCTACAATTTCACGGAATGATTTCGTGAAAATTTCGTTTGAAATTTTCGACGTTTGGGCACTTAATTTAGTCAAAAGGACTAAATCGTAAAAGTGCAAAACTTGAGTTCTAGAAGCTAGAGGTGTCTAATTGTTATGAAACTTTAAATTAGAGGTCCTTATATGGTAATTAGACCATTGGATAAAATTTTAGACAAAAATGGATATGGTTAGGTGAAATTTGAAAGAAAGACATTAAGGGCACTTTAGTCATTTGGTAAATAAATGAATTAAAAAGGGAAAATAAACCAAAAATTGGCCCATCTTCTTTTTTCTCCAGTCAAAATTTTGAAGAAGCCATGGTAGGGTTTGGCCAAGCTTCCAAGCTCCATAGTAAGTGCATCCTAGCCCCATTTTTAATGTTCTTTACACTTTTGAAGTCCTTGTAACCCGATTTACCTATTTCTACCATCTATTTGAGTTAGGATTCATGTTTAAAATTAACCCATGTATGTTTAAAAATTAACCCATGTGTGACATGCATGTATTTTGATGTTTCATGGTCGATTATGATAGTTTGATGCATGATAAACATCTTTTGTTAAGTGATTTTCGGTGAAAATGCATAAAAGGACTTATTTGTAAAAGTTAAGAAATTGTGTTAAAAATATTATTTTTATGGAAAATGTGGGCTGCTATAAGTATGAAAATGATTCGGCTAGGCTGGGTAACAAAGAAATTGAGTGCATTTCATTTTACGAGCCTAGGGAAAAAAATGTAAATATGTGAAACTTTAGGGGCAAAAACATAATTTTGTCATAATATGATTTTTGGATCGTATTGAATAATGTGACTAATAAATAGCCTAAATGTGGTATTATAGATCAAGGAAAATGAGGTTCGGACCTAGAACGGGTGAAAAATGAAAAATTGACGGTTAGGTCCCTTTTTGCCATTTTGGTGTCGAGGTAAGTGATGGTTGTGAAACTAACTATAAATTTGCCTAAGGCAAGCGCACCTATCGAATAGTAGTATAGTCCTGGTGAGATTGGAAATATCGTATCCACGAGAACTAAAAGTACTAGTAATTACTATATTTTTATTATCTAGCCTAATAATTAAAGTGTGTTTTTAAACTAAAACTAATTATCTAATTAACTAAAATTACGAAAAAGATGAAAGTTTGGAAAATACTTTAGGAAAAACCGATGGAGAAGGAAATACCCAAGGAAGAATTCACCTAGACTTCACTTATTACTTCTGAATTAGACAATTTATTCACTTAACTTAATTCGTAGAAATCTCTAATTTACATTAATATCTCTCTCTAAACTAAGAACAACTGACTCTAGGTTGATTAATTGAAATCTTTTTCTAATTAAAACCCCTATTGTCACATTAACTTGATCTATGGATTCCCTTAGTAGATTTGACTCTAATCCGGTAGATTTATGTCGTCATATCTCTAGGATTGCATTAAACTCCGCTTAATTATGAATGATCTACTCTTAAACAAGGACTTTTGCTCCACTGAATAAGCACATCAAAACCTGAATTAATACCCTGGAATATTAAAATAAGAATTTAGAACTCACAATTAAGAATAAGAATAAGTCTTTAACATATAATTCAAATAATAATAAGATTCGTCATAGGTTTCATCTCCCTTAGATATTTAGGGAGTTTAGTTCATACTACTGGAAAACATCTCAAAGTATGGAAAAACAACAAAACATAAAGAAAACCCCGAAGAACTTCAAGGAATTTGGATGGAAATCTTCAGTCTTGATGTAGATCCTTGCTTCTGAGATGATTCTGATGGCTGTCTTTAGGTATTTTCTGCTTCCAACTCTGTGTGCCTCTCTAATCCTCTTCTAGGGTCTTTATATAGACTTTTAAATGCCCAAATTAGCCCAAAATAAGCCTTTTTCGAGTAGAACTAGACTTGAGCTCGATAGGGACACGGCCGTGTGCCACTCTCATGTGAAGATGCTCAGGCCGTGTACAATTCTGACTTGGATTACTATCAACACGGCCAGGACACACGGGCATGTGGTCTACCTGTGTGTCATACACGGGCATGTGGATCACCCGTGTGGGAGTGCCTAGGCCGTGTGAAACACTGATTTAGGCCCAATTTTTTAGTTTTTGGCTCGTTTCTCACTCTTTTTGTTATCCTAAGCTTTCTTAAGTATAAAACATGAATTTAAAGGATTAGGAGCATCGAATTTAATAAAACTAAGGAAAAATCATCCATAAATATGCCAAGCATGGGGTAAAAAATATGTATATATCATGGTTTATCAAATATCCCCACACTTAAGCATTTGCTTGTCCTCAAGCAAAATCCTCAACTCACAATTAAAATAAATCCTTCTCAACTTATAATTCTCATCAATAATGTTTGAAATAATCCATAAGTAATCATACATTAAGAGCTTAACTATAAGAACATCAAAGTTTCAAACAATCCAAATTGAGCATTTTAATCATAAAATCATAGGCATCCCCCTTTTTCTAAGTAGTTATCTTTAATTCCAAATTGACAAGGGTTGACATCCTCTCTAAAGGTTCACTCAAATCACTCAAAGTGTTTAAGGTTTAACAATTAATCACTCAAAAGTCAAACATGAAAAGTTATTACCATAAGCTTGTATGAAAATCAAATCTCCACCACTATAAGTGAGATGATACACAAATCAAAAGGTCTTTAGCAGGGTTGTAATGGGGCTTGGGTTAAAGGTGTGGATAAAGGCTGAAAAATAGGGTTAGAATCGAGATTAATTTAAATAGATTACCCAACTTAGAAGAATGAAGCTAAATATTGAATTACAAGAAAATGCCAGAATATGAATTATCTAAAGCAAATGATGTGAGCTTTTTCTCAATATAACAACTTTAACTTATCCAAGCTCTTTAGAACATGATAAACCGTCATTTATACATATTTTTACCCTATGCTTAGCGCATTTTATGGGTGATTTTTCCTTAGAATTGGTGAATTTGATGCTCCTAATGCCTTGATTTCATGTTTTATACTTAGGTGAGCTTAGGAGAGTAAAAGGAACGAGAAACGGACCAAAAACGGAGAAAATGGGCCAACGTACGAAATCAACACGGCCTGGACTTCCTCACATAGGCAGACCACACGGCCGTGTCAATTTGGCAGAATCGAAGCACGACTCACACGGGTAGACCACACACCCGTGCTATTTTAACAGGCTTGACCACGGCCTGAAGTAATCGTACAGGGCGCGTCACACGGGCGTGTCCCTGCCGAGCCCAAGTTGAGTCCAATTCGAAAAAGGCTAATTTTGAGGATTTTAGGCATTCTAAAGCCTATAAATACACCTTAAAGGGGGAGAAACAGGGGAACACATGAGGAGGAAGTAAGGAATTGCTCAAGGAAAGTAGATTGATCCATCTCAGAAGCCAGATTCACCGTCAAGACTGAAGATCTCCCTTCAATTCCCCTTCAGGAGTTTTGGGTTTTTTTTTATGTTTTATATTCACTATTATTCTGAGATGTTTACCTTTTTAGTTATGAACTAAAAACCCCTAAATATATAAGAGGAATGAAACCTAAGACAGATCTTGTTATTATTATTTTCTGAATTGTATGATAAATATTTGACTTGTTCTTAATTATGTGTTCGCCATTCTTGTTTTGATATTCCAGAATATTGATTCAAGTTAAACTCTTATGTAGAGGAGGAATAGACCTTGTCTAAGAGTAAATTTGTCATAATTAAGCAGAGTTGATTGCGCACCTAGAGATAGGGTGACAAGATTTTACCGAATTAGGGTGAAACCTAATAAGGGGATCCATAGATCGAGTTAATGCAACCCTAGGAAGTTAATTAGAAAGAGATTTCAATTATTAAACCGAGGGTTATACGTTGTTAGTCTCGAGAAAGATGATAATATAACTTAGGGATTTCTACGGATCAAGTCAAATGAATAAATTGTCCGATTCAGAGTCAAATAACAAGTGAAGTCTAGGTGAATTCTTCCTTAGGTATTCTCTTAATTCAATCGTTTTCCAAAAGTAATCCCCCAATTCTATTTTCTATGAATTCTTAGTTTAGTTAATTAGTTAGTTAAAACAAACCCTCTTATTCTTAGGCTAGATAATAAAAAGACAGTCATTAATAGTACTTTTAGTTCCTTTGGGTTCGACAACCTGGTCTTGCTAAAACTATACTACTGTTCGATAGGAACACTTGCCTACATCATGATAATAGTTAATTTCAAGAACGATTAATTATAAATATTTAAAACCTGTCACAAAATCACACGATCAAGTTTTTGGCGCCGTTGCCGGGGAACTAAGATATTAGGAACACTCAATTTTTATTACTTTAGCCATTTATTTTTCTTGCAAGTTAATTTTATTTTATTATTTATTAATTTACTTTTTCTTTCTCTTGGCAGGTTTTTATAGTTCATGACTAGAAGAAACCCGTCAGAACCACTACTTTTTGACGAAGAAATTGATCGCACAGTTCGCAGAAACCGAAAAGAAATAAGGCGAAGCCTAAGATACACAGAGGAAGAGCAAGAGGATGATATCTCAACTACAACTGAGGAGATGGCTGAAAATCAAGATAATCAGCTACCTCCTGCGATACCTGCTGAACTAGCAAATCAGAATCCTACTCCTTGTACTATGTATGATTATGCTAAACTTACTTTAACAGGAACTGAGTCAAGTATAGTTAGACCTGCTATTGCTGCGAATAATTTTGAACTAAAACCTAACACTATTCAAATGAAATAGCAATTTGTTCAGTTTGATGGTTTGCAGGATGAGGATCCAAACACTCACTTGGCAAATTTCCTGGAATTCTGCGATGCATTTAAAATTAATGGCGTTTTTGACGATGCCATTCATCTTCAGTTATTCCCTTTTTCATTGAAGAACAAAGCTAAATAATGGTTGAACTCGTTACCACGAGGGTCAATTACTACTTGGGAACAAATGACCTAAAAATTTTTATTAAAATATTTTCCGCCGGCTAAAACGGCCAAATTACATAATGATATCTCTTCATTTGTGTAGATGGACTTAGAAACTCTTTACGATGCATGGGAGAAATACAAAGACCTACTGCGAAGGTGTCCTCATCATAGATTACCTCTATGGTTGCAAGTTCAAACATTCTACAATGGTGTGAACCCCTCGACAAGATAGATGATTGATGTAGTAGTCGGGGGAACCATCAATAACAAAACACCTGAAGAGGCCTATGAGTTTATAGAGGAGATGTCACTGAATAACTATCAGTGGCAAGTCATGAGGACAAAACCAACAAAAACAGCCGGTGTTTATAACGTCGACTCGGTCACCATGCTCTCTAATCAGGTAGAACTCTTGTATAATAAAATTGATGGTTTTCTTAGTTCTTCATAGGTTCACTCAGTAATGCAGTGCGAAGCAAATGGAGGTGGATCGAGCAGTTCAGAATACCCGCCATATGGTCACAACATGGACAACGAGCAGTTAAATTATATGGGTAACAATCCTCGATCTCAAAACAATCCTTATAGTAACACTTACAATACAGGTTGAAGGAACCACCTAAATTTCTCATGGGGAGGCCAAGGCAATCAAAGACCCCCTCCAGGCTTCCAACAACCACCCTACCAACAAGAGAAGAAGCCGAACCTTGAAGAGATGCTCACAAAGTTTATATTGGTGTCAAAAACTTATTTTCAGAATACTGAGACAACACTTAAGAATCAACAAGCATCGATCCAATGGCTCGAAACTCAGATTGGACAGCTTGCCAAGTTGATTTCTAAACTACCACATGGTAGCTTGCCAAGCAACACAGAATCTAATCCAAGGGAGCAACTCAACGCGATTACTAGTCAATATGAGGAAAGGTTAGTCACACCTGAACCAGAACCAAGGCAAGATACTGAGATAAGCAAAGGTAAAGGTGAGGTATACCACAAAGAACAGAAACCAGTAAGTACAAAATACAAACCTCGTGTGCCATACCCTAATGCGACAAGGAAAGACCGCTCAGATGAATAATTTGGTAAATTCCTTAAACTCTAAAAAAATTACATATTAACTTACTGTTTATTGAAGCTTTATCACAGATGCCAAACGCAATAAAATTTTTAAAGGAGCTTTTAGCAAATAAGCGAAAGTTGGACGAGGCGTCGCATGTGGAGCTAAACGCGGTTTGCTCAGCTATTCTACTGAATAAGCTACCCAACAAATTAAAAGATCTAAGGAGTTTTACAATTCCTTGCTTAATTGGTAATATAGATGTTAATAATGCATTAGCTAATTTAGTGGCTAGTATTAACGTCATGCCCTACAAAATGTTCAAACAATTAGGTCTTGGGAAACCCAAAAAAACTAAGATGAGCATACAATTAGCAGATAAAACTATAAGATTTCCTAAGGGTATTATTGAAGATGTGCTAGTTAAAATCGATAAATTTATATTTCCCGTTGACTTCATTGTTTTAGACATAAAGGAGGATAGCAACACTCCTTTGATTTTAGGAAGGCCCTTTTTGGCAACTACTAAAACCACTATTGATGTTGGCACAAGTGAGCTCACACTTCGTGTGGGAGACGAAACAAACACCCTTTAAGCTCGCACTTCTGGCAACACATCGAAAATTGAAGGTGATCGTCTAAACCATTCTACTAAAACTGACAATATGGTGCAACCTACTTTGCAGGAAATGAGTCTGAAGGAAGTATATGAGTCATTCTCAAACAATAGTAAATGACATGTTCATGAAGATCGAAGGCTACAAATCAAGGAGCTAGATGGATGGCGGACGCATAAACTAAGAACACCCGATAAACCAAAACTACGCCAGAACGAGCTCAATACCTTTCCAAATCAACTTAAGGTTGGAGATAAAATTTTATTAGAAGCTGAAGATCCCCACATTGTCACTACCAAACCGAATGAAGAAGTCCCTCTTACGGTACTTAGCATTTTCCCATTCGGTACAATCGAGGTAAGTCATCCCAAGTTCGACACTTTTAAGGTAAACAACACCATTCTAAAACCTTATTTTGATAAGATGAGTAGTAGGAATGAGGAGTATAAACTCCTCGAACCACCATGACCATTCAATAGAGAGGTAAGTCGAGCTTAGACTATAAATAAGCACTTCTCGGGAGGCAACCCGAGCACTAACAATATTAATTTCTTTAAATTTTAGTATTTAACACCTAACTTACTAATGGAGATCTTGAATACAGGTTTTCCACACAGACATGGCTAGGCACACGGGCGTGCTGAGAACTGTGTGGAAACAGGGCAGAGATTTTCCCCAAACACGGGCTACGATAAAACGACACGGCCATGCTATATGGCCATGGGCGAGCTGCCAAAATAACACGAGAGTTCGACACGCCCGTGCGTTAGAACTGTGGTTGAACCTGAGAAAATAACACGGGCATTTGACACTCCCGTGTCCTATACCCGTGGTCGAACCTGTCAAATTAACACGGGCGTAGAGCTGCATACATGGGCTTGGGAGAAGCGAACGAAGACAGGCACGGCCGTGCGACACGGCCGTATGCACCCACACGCCCAAAATACACAGACGTGGGCCAAATGCCAAACGCACCCAAATTCAAAAATGCGAAACACATGGGCTGAAATTAGGGAACATGGGAGTGTTCCCTGGCCGTGTGCCCTAAAAATCTATAACTAGGCTGCACTATTCATTGTCTTCTTCACCCAAAATCCCTAATCCTAGCCGCTACAAGTCCATATGCCTGCCCCACCATGCCCGTGCGCCACTTCCAACCCCGTTTTTTACACTTATTCTCCTCTTTTTAGTGTTTGTTTACTCTTTTCCCTTTAATTGCACTCATTTTTCATGCTAATTATCATAGCAATCTGCATTTTATATGTTATTTTTATCTTTCTATCACTCAAAATTCATTATCTAGAGTAGTTCTAATCTTTTTCATGTGAAATTCTTACTCATTACATGATTTCCCTGCCCCATTTGACTAGTTTAAAGTAATTATTCATGGTTAGAATAATAGACATACTCATACATTTTGTGTTGACATGTTTCATCCATCAAGTATGATTGCATTCTATGAAATTCTCTACCATTCTTATGCCATAAAATTGATTGCTTTGGCTAAGTTGTTAGTCTTAGTAGTTGTGGCTGAAATTATGGTTTTTATTTTATTTTAATTTTTGTCTTCATTTTACTTTGACCATTCCTCAAGATGAATTAATGGTTTTGATTGCAGGTACAATGTCGTCTTCACAAGGAAAGAAAGCTGTCGTCCCCGCTTCGAAGAAAAGGAAGGGGGTGTCATCTTCCTCGGGCCCTATCGTGGAAATTCACCACCCTTTTCTGTAATTCCCCATTGGGCCCCAAGAAGAACTTTACCAAATACTCTGGGCCTGACCTTTAGGTGTGGGCCGCTGCATTGACTGGATAGCTCTTGAATAAATCCAGTTGGTTGACGATGTACGAGCACTCCTAACGATCGATCCATGGAACCTCTTCTTTGCGATCATCGAACCAACGTACCTTGAGCTCACACTTGAACTTTGCTCGACATTTCATGTTCAAGACGTCATGACCAATTTTAATGGTCCTGGAACAGTTCAGTTCCATCTCGGTGATTTAGTCCGCCATTTGAGTGTACCCGAGTTCGGTATAGCTTTGGGCCTATACATAGAGGAGTTCATGGATGAGAATGACCTCGACACTCTCCACCGCCACATCCACTACTCTCCCTCGAAGTGCTGGTATGCTTTAGCCCCCAGTTCAGCCACCTAAGACCCGAGCCACTCCAAGGCATCAGCTCTCTCTCCCTCCTTGATGTACCTACAAGCCATCTTGGTACACACTTTGACAGGATGTCGAGAGAGCACTGGCGTCGTCAACACTCCCGACGCCTACTTTCTATGGAGCATGGTGAACGGGCATATACTCGACCTTGCCTACTTTATTTTCCTCGCCATTCACCACCAAACGGAGCAGCATTGGAGGGGGGTCATCTCCATTGGCCCCTACGTGACTCGACTTCATCTTACTCAAGTAGGAAATACTCATTTCCTCCAAACTGGGAAATGCAACCTGCACTTATGCCAAAATAATGAAATTAAAAGTTTCTTTAATTTATTGTCAAATAATAAGAAAATGAGTAAACCAAAAAACTAAGAATTAACCCACCTTATTATCAAACAGATCACCTTGACTAGAGATTCGTTGGTTCCCTTCTGTAGTATATCTACATATGAAACCGTCCAATTTTGGACAGTTGTATATCGTCATTGACTTCATGAATGAAAATTCAATAACTTTATTTTGGGAGTTGGAGCAAAATCCACTCAGATGCGGGAGATCTTTTAGCTCTAAGAAATTTAACTGAGGAAATAATGATAAAGTCGTAGTAGCCTCAGTTTCTTCTTCTATATCCTCCGAAAATATTATCTCTCTTAAGCAATTGCATGCAGTTATCTTAAAGTATTTGAGATGAACTAGATATTTAGCCATGGAAAATGATAACAGGTATTTTATGTTTCCACAACCCTCGATTTTCAACGTGGTTAACTTCTCATGAGTGCAAAAAGATGCATTTGACAACTGGTTGTGCCATACTCTTGTAATATTAAGTGATGACAACCACAATTTCTCCAAGGAAGGGAATGATATCTACAACCATACACATAATTAATTCTACTTTTAAATAAATATTGTAATATATATATATATATATTTCTAAAGAAATATTTACTTTATAATTCTATTTTTGCAAAAACTAAATATAATAAAAAATTATCCGTTTGAAATTTCTAATGGTGATATGCTTCCAATTGCAAAACATGACATATATTTTCTAAAAAACTAAAATTTATTTATGAGAATATTTAAAAAAAACATACTTATTGAATACATAATACAAAAAAGCTAATAACTCAAAAAAACCAAAAATAAAGTCTGCCAACCAATAAACAGTGTCGTATTGTAGAAAAATTCTAGTAAATATAAAATATGATCAGAAAAACGAGAAAAAAAAACACCACGAGAGCAATATTGTATGATTCAGGAAAGGAAAGAAAGCCCTGAAAGAAAAACTAGAAAGATATTCAATTATACATACCTTTTCTCCGAAAAGTGGCAATTCACGTTGAGGCAATGAGGTACCATCGATTTTGTCTTGACAGCAAAAGCTTACGAGTTGAGGAAGACCCTCCAATGTCAAGGACTGCAAATGAAGAAATTCATTTCTATCATTAGTGATAGATTCAATATCCAAACCATTTTGGATATGCAGATTCTGCAAATGTGATAGCCTTTCCTCATCTGTTAACTCCTCCAGTGCAATCTTCACACCTTTCAGTTTATCCAATTGTAAATCTTGAGTTCTCTTTACCAACTTCTTAATTCCATGATCCAAATCATCAATGCTTGTGTTTAGCCTGAGTTTTAAGGTTCTTGAATATTGATAGTTGCGAAATAGCTCCCATTCCTTTCCTATGCAAATCTTGTATCTTTCTAACTTTTGTAACTTTTGAAAGAAGTCCTGTGGGGCAGCCTTGGCGTCCGGAATTTCAACTTCTAAAGTGGACAAATGAGACAGTGTGTTCAGTTCAGCAAGACTAGCATTGGGTTGTCCCCATTGAATTGAAGTGCCACCCATATATAATTCTTCTAATTTTGACAAACTTGGCAACACGTTAGCTGAAATTGTTTTGAGTTTAGTATAACCACTCACATCTAACAACTTTAGCTTCAACAATTGCCCAATTTCCTTGGGTACAATTTTGATATCAGATCCAGCAAGGCTAAGCACATTTAAGTTCTTGAGTGCTCCAATAATGGTTACGTTATCTCCCAAATTGCAGTGATCTAGGCACAATGTACTGAGGCTAGTTAGGAGACCAATTGATGAAGGTAAAGAAGAAAAATGCATGCAAGTCAAACCTAACACTTTAAGATTTTTTGCTTCCTTGAAGAAGTTATCCGGCAACGTCAAGGAGAGATCCTTACTAAACAAAAGGAAAAGAAAAAGCTGCGGACAATTCAACTGGTCAGGAAGCTTGTTGATACTAGGATCCTGCAAAATAATCTTGTTGCACTCTTTCATTGACTCTCTATTTGGCCAATCTGCTACAACATCCTCATCCTCATCCTTATCCACCTCTGTTAAAGCAAGCACTTGATTGTCCTTTGAAGCGATTGATTTGGCCACACTATAAGTAAGATCATACACATCGAAGTACTCATCGGTACTTTTACTATCACGCAACAAACAAGATTCTTTGAGGGTACGCATCATTTTTAACAGCCTATCTCGTTCTGCTTTTATGCTGTTGACTCCTTTAATTAGACCCAAACCATGAGCATATCTCAACAAGTCTTCAATCCTAGTGTCACGACGCAGTAAACTGCAAAGCAGGAAAATCTGCTTGAGGTCTTCACTTGATAAATGATTGATACTCAACTTAATATTCAAATGTACCTCAGCAGATATCTCACTCGAGCTATGTTCCAAGCAAGGGCTCTGTAATTGTTGTAAAGCATCCCTCCAACCAAATAAACTTTCATTTCGCAATGCCCTGGCAACTGTTGCAAGGGCAAGTGGTAATCTTGCACATTTCTTGGCTACCTCAATTGCTGTAGATCGCAGCTCCTCACCACTTTCAACACTGTTCCCGGCCATCTTCTTGAAGAACTCCCAAGCTTCTTCGTCATCCAAATCATCAATTGCAATGGTCTTTGTAGCACCCATCTCACTGCTTACAACATTTCAACTTCTTGAGGTCAACAGTATTTTGCATCCTTTGTGTTGACTTCCAAATGGAATCCCGACTTCCTTTAGATCCAATTTCTTCCAAAGATCATCCAAAATAATAAGAACATTGTTCTCATCCCTTAACCTTCCAAATAATTTACGGGCTCTTACAACCGGACTGTTTTCTTCAAGCTTCAAACCCAATGAGTATGCTATTTGGTCTTGGATTTCCTTAATGTCAGGAATTAGAGATACATTTGCTCTAACTACTTAATTGAATAACTTAACCTCATGGAGTTGTCTCTCAACTTCTTTGACCAGCGATGTTTTTGTTGAGTTTTTCACACAGGAAGAAACAACAGATCTATTTCACCCGGGTAAAATATGAACAACTTGTTGAATTTGGAGCAACAAGGTAATATTCCCGGATAAAGTATGAAGTAAATTTCAAGAAAAGAACAGACAGAAGCAAAAGGAATGAGGAATTGAAAAACAAGAAGATCATCAGTACATTACATTGATACATCAAATATATAATATACATAGAAAGCTTACAACAATATTTTTAACTTGTTGTAATGAACAAACATTAAATTCATCCTAATGGTAACCTAGGACCTGTCTATAACTGGAAAGTACTTGACCAACTTTATCCAGTCAAAAAAGTTTCAGTCAAATCATATACAGGTCGTCAGTTACAACAAAACGTACTTCATCCGGGTAATATACGTACATTTGCATTTTTCTGTATTTCATCCGGGTAACGTACATACATTTACAGTTTGCCGTATTTCATCCGGGTAACATACATACTGCTGTTTGTTGCCACCTTTAACACTCCTCCTTGGCTACAAAACAACAGACTCCAATTTGCTTCTTCAAATACTCGAACCTGGTGGCAGCTAACGGCTTGGTCAAAATGTCTGCTAATTGATCTTGTGAGCTGCAATGAACAAGGTTAACTTCTCATGTCTGCTCAGCTTCTCTAACAAAATGAAATTTGATTTTAAAATGCTTAGTCTTGCTATGGAATACTGGATTTTTAGCAATAGCCACTGCTGATTGATTGTCAACCTTAATTTCAGTAGGCTCAAGTTGCTCTTCATTGAGATCATATAGCAACTTTCTAAGCCAAATGGCTTGATTTACTGCTGCTACTGCTGCAATGTACTTAGCTTCAGCTGTAGATTGGGCAACTGTTTGTTGCTTCTTTGAACTCCAGCTAAATACTCCTGAGCCAAGTGTGAAGAAGTAACCCGAGGTGCTTCTCATGTCATCTGCAGAACCTGCCCAGTCACTGTCTGAATATCCCACAAGTCTAAGCTCATTTTCCTTCTTGAACATGACACCAAGCCTCAAGGTTCCTTTAATGTATCTCAGCACCCTTTTAGCAGCCCTGAAATGCACTACATTACAACAATGCATAAACCTTGCCAACAGACTTACAGCATGCATCAAGTCAGGTCTAGTTGCTGTCAAATAGAGCAAGCAACCTACTAAACTCCTATACTCCTTCTCATCGACCTTTATATGATCACCAACGCTTGACAACTTTTCTCCTTGAGCCATTGGTGTGCTTACAGACTTGCAATTTTGCATGCTAAACTTGTCAAGTACCTTCAAAGAAAAAGCGTGTTGACTAATGAAAATCCATTGATCAGTCTGATTCACTTCCATACCAAGGAAGTAGGTCATGACCTCCAAATCAGTCATATCAAATACCTCTTGCATCTGTGCTTTAAACTCATTGACCAGAACATCTTTGCTTCCAGTCACTAGCAAGTCATCAACATAAATTGAGACAATTAGCAATGTCTCATCCTTGGATTTCTTCACATAGAAGGTTGGCTCACTCAGGCTTTTCTCAAACCCGAGCTTAGACAGGTAAGCATCTACCCTATCATACCATGCTCTAGGTGCTTGTTTCAGCCCATACAGAGCCTTCTTCAGCCTATAGACTTTGTTTTCTTCTCCTGGAACTTTAAACCCTTCTGGTTACTCTATGTAAATTTCCTCCTTCAGAAAACCATTCAAAAAAGCTGACTTGACATCCAATTGGTGAATCTTCCACTTTGCTTTACATGCGACCAAGGCAAAAGAAGCTTGATTGTGTCAAGCCTAGCTACTGGAGCAAATGTCTCCATGAAGTCAGTGCCATACTCTTAACTATAGCCCTTTACCACTAATCTTGCTTTATGTTTGTTTAAAGAGCCATCAGAGTTGAATTTGGCTCTAAAAACCCACTTGACACCTATGACTTTCTTCTGATCTGGCCTATCAACCAAGTCCCAAGTTTTATTCTTTTTTATTATCTCAAGTTCAGCTTCCATTGCCTTCTTCCAGTTTCTGTCCCTTGCAGCTTCTTCATAGCTTAAAGGCTCAACTATGGCTATATTACACCTATGGTAGATGTCAGCAATGGTTCTGGTTCCTCTCACAGGAGGATCATCAATATTTGTACTTTCTGGTTCATTCTCAGCTGGCTCTAAACTGATGTCAAGTTGTTCTTCATCAATCTGACTTGCATCTAAATCTTCCCAATTCCAAAATTTTTCCTCATCAAATTTGATGTCCCTGGTCACTACAATCTTCTTTGTTGAGGGATCAAACACTCTATATCCCTTTTTGGTACTGCTGTAGCCAACAAATATGCCAGGGGCAGACCTTCTTTCTAGTTTAGTTATTCTTTCAGCTGGAATGAGTGCATAGCACTTGCATCCAAACACCTTCAGATGGGAAACTGATGGTTTAAGCCCATACCATGCCTCAAAGGGTGTTTTATCTTTTACTGCTGTTGTTGGAAGCTTATTCAATAGGTAAACTGAGGTGTTGACAACTTCTGCCCAAAATTTACTTGGAAGTTTGCTTTGAAATAGCAGACATCTAGCCATATTCATCACTATCCTGTTTTTCCTTTCACAAACTCCATTTTGCTGTGGAGTATAGACTGTGGTTAGCTGATGATGGATCCCTGCATGCTCACAAAGCTTTTGAAATCTTTCGGATAAGTATTCAGCCCCATTGTTAGTTCTCAATCCCTTGATTTTACAGCCTGTCTAGTTCTCCACTAATGCTTTAAACTTGCAAAAGGCTTCAAATACCTCAGACTTTTGTTTCAAGAAGTGAACCCAACAAAGTCTGGTAAGGTCATCAATGAACAGCACAAAATATTTGCTGTCATTCAAAGAAGGTGATTTCATTGGTCCACAAATATCAGAGTGCACTAATTCAAGCCTTTCTCGAGCTCTCCAAGCTTGGTTCATTGGAAATGGCAATCTGGCTTGCTTACCAAACTGAAAAATATCACAAACACTGTCACTTGCTTCCACTTTAGACATATCCTTCACCAAATTCTGTTTTTGTAACAGGTCAAGTGATCTGAAGTTAACATGGCCTAATCTTCTGCGCCATAGGCCAGTATTATCAGTTAAGTTTACAAAAGCTTTGTTTTCAAGCTTATTAACATCAAGCATGAAACATTTATCTACCATGCCTACTGTAATCAATTCTTGACCATGACAGTCCTTTATAACACATGAATCATTTTTGAAAACTAGGGAATACCCTTTTTCAACTAACTGACCAACACTCAACAGATTCTGATCAATATTAGGCACAAAGAGCACATCTGAAATGATTTTGTTACCTGAACAAGTGCTGACAAAACACGCCTCGCTTTGGCTTCAATCACTCACCATTGCCAATTCGATTTTTGAGACATAGCTTCATGCGGATCCTTGAAATGTACTTTCATCACCTCGCCATGTGGTGTGAGCAAACCACTATCCATCCACCAACCAATTGCTTCGACTTTGCTTGAAGATGCAAAGCGGAAGTCAGAACAAATGCTCCTCCTGAGCTTGAGGGTCTTCAGTAGCTTGAGCTTGAATCTACTGCTGTGCTGGTGCCTTTGGTTTGTTTTTACAAACTTTCTCAACATGGCCAAACTGTTTGCAGCTCCTGCATTGGATGTCTGGCCTAAACCAGTAAAAACTTTCAGAGTGAGTGGTCTTCTTGCAGTGAGCACATGGTGGAAACTTCATTTTGCCTAGATCTCTCTTTGGCTTATCCCTCTTATCTAGCCAAGGCTTCCTTCCTTTCTGGCTTGTGCTTGAGCTCTCTTTGGCCTTTGTTTGGAAGGCTCCTTCAGGATGGTCTTCCTGCCTATTGGCCCTTCTTTGCTCCAAAGCATAAAGGGAGTTCACCAACTCAGACAAGGAGATGGTTGTTAAGTCCCTTGAGTCCTCAAGTGATAAAATTTTGGACTCAAATCTTTCAGTGAGTGTGGTGATAACCTTCTCAACCACCCTGCTATCACTGAAATCTTCACCAAGCAGCCTTATGCTGTTGACAATGGCCATGATCATGTCTGAGTATTGCTTAATACTCTCAGACTCTTTCATCTTCAGGTTTTCAAAGTCCCTCCTCAAATTGATCACTTGTTGTTGTCTTGTTTTATCTGACCCCATGAACTCCTCCTTCAACCTTTCCCATGCTTCCTTAGGTGTGCTGCAGGCCATGATTCTAGTGAAGATTACATCTGTCACTCCATTTTGCAAGCAGGCCAAAGCTTTGTGCTTCTTGGTGCTCTCCTCAGCATGCTGCCTCATTTGAGTAATCGTGGGATTGGCCCTCAATAGAGGTGGTTCTATGTCATTCTCAACTACACTCCACAGGTCTTGAGCTTGAAGATAAGTCTTCATCTTGACTACCCAAATGTGGTAGTTCTCTCCAGCAAACACAGGTGGTGGTGGTGGTGTAAAGCTCATCTTTGCAGCAAATAAATAGACCAAAAAAAAATAGCTTTTGCTTCTTTTCTCTCAAACACAACCAAGGTCCTCAAAGACTTAGGCTCTTGATACCATTTGTTGAGTTTTTCACACAGGAAGAAACAACAGATCTATTCCACCCGGGTAAAATATGAACAACTTGTTGAATTTGGAGCAACAAAGTAATACTCCTGGATAAAGTATGAAATAAATTTCAAGAAAAGAACAGACAGAAGCAAAAAGAATGAGGAATTGAAAAACAAGAAGATCATCAGTACATTACATTGATACATCAAATATATAATATACATAGAAAGCTTACAACAATATTTTTAACTTGTTGTAATGAACAAACATTAAATTCATCCTAATGATAACCTAGAACCTGTCTATAACTGGAAAGTACTTGACCAACTTTATCCAGTCAAAAAAGTTTCTGTCAAATCATATACAGGTCGTCTGTTACAACAAAACGTACTTCATCCGAGTAACATACGTACATTTGTATTTTGCTGTATTTCATCCGGGTAACGTACATGCATTTGCAGTTTGCCGTATTTCATCCGGGTAACATACATACTGCTGTTTGTTGCCACCTTTAACAGTTTTACCCACACCAGCCATCCCGTACACTCCAATCATGCTTGTTGTTGCATCTTTCAGTGACTCCATGATATCATCGAAAACCTCCTCTCTTGATTGAAAGGCCTCAAAGTCTGTATGGATTATGGGTTCAGCAACATAAGGGCATCCCACGCGCTCAAAACGGCCATCTTCGATAAGCTTTTTAAAATTGGCAGCATATTCTTCTGCTTTCTTGCTAAGCTGGTAGCGAGACTTGATGTTGGGACACAAGCCAAAGAAGCACTTGGTCTTTGCTTTGACTTCAAGATCGTTCACTTTCTTCGCCTCTTCAGTGAAGACCTCATCCACTTTGTGGCGCCAATCCTGGACATGGGTTTTAATATTCTCCAAGTTCCCTAGTGCAAAATCAACATCTTCCTGCACACTTCTTCCTTTTGTCAACAACTTGTTTTTTTTCCTCCTCGAACTCGTCAACAAATTTCTGGTAGAAGATTACATATCTAATATGACGTATAGCTTGGAGGAAGATACCTTTCGCAGCAGCGGTTGCGACCTCGTGAGCAGCACCAGTACACATTGTATCCATTTTTTTTTTTTGGCTTTGGGGTTACAGATGACAGTCAGAAAGAGTAAGAAAGAAAATAGTGAAACGAAAGAAGGAAACAAAAAGAAAAAAAATGATGTGAAGAAGCCAATAGCCGATATGAAATGGAGATGCTGAAAGAAAACATAGAATGGATGTGGGTATTGTCTAGGGTGAGTGTTGGATCGTATATATATGTTTTGAAGTTTGAACCTTATTTTGTTTTTGGCTTCTCCTATATCTAATACCTTGTTAAACAACTGAGGAGGTTGGCCATGTGAGTGTCATGGAATACCACAAGACCGCAAATTATTTGTATCATGATAATTGATATGGTATTGTTTCGGTTCTACTCTAAACTGGTACGGAACAGTTTATATTTAAGGAAATTTGAGTAGAAGTAGTATAAGATTTGTATTAAGGATGATATAAATATTTGAGGAGGTTGGCCACTTGTTCAATAATTGAGGAGGTTGTCCATGCGAGTCTCAGGGAGTACCATGTGACGGAAAACCATTTGTATTATCATAATTGATATCGTATTCTTCGGGTCAAAATTTTAGTGTGTTTGATCTTATTTTAGTTAATATTGATGCACTTGTATTAAATTATAAAGTCAAAAGTTGAAATTAACATATATTTTAAATTTTTATACAGTTCTACATTTATCTATTAAATCATATGGTGAGATTTATAAATTAAAAAAAAATGCCTGGCTAACCATTTAACAATAAAAATAATATTATAAATATTTATTAGGATTTTTCTTAAAAGCACACATTTAACTTCGTCATGATAAAAAAAAAGTTGCTTGAATAGTATTTTTAACAAAAATTAACATCAATGTTTCGATTGATATAGTTATCAATATTAATTATTTAGACTAATAACATAATAACGTGAAGGGACCAAACTATGTTAAAAACTAAAATGTATACGTGACACCCTACATCCGACCCAATCATCGAGTCTGATCCATCTAATCACTTGTACTAGTACAACTTTTGTTATAATCCAAAAATGACCCCAAAACACACCTAATTTAGCTCAAAACAATACCATTTCAATTCTAAGTATTATGAAACACAAAATACTTGTTTTGAACCTTATATTTGCCTATTTAAACACATCAAACACATGGTTATTGTCATGGTCACAATAGTTTCAATTTCAAATTTCAATTTCACCTATAAAGGATGAATGCAACCAACGAAACATAGCAAAATCATTAACTTAAGATTATGCATCTCAACTTAATCACATAATCATATCATCAAATGCTTCTATGCGTATAAAATATGCTTACATTACAAATTTTAAACATATAAAATGATAAGTACTACTAAAAGTAACATGTTTTAATCCTATTCTTAATGCGATTTTAGGTGATTATTCAATGTTAATGGTGAATTTTATGCTCCTAATCCTTTAAATTCATATTTTGATATTTAATAGAGCATTTGGGAGCAAAAAGAGCAAAAATAAAAAAATTAGAGCAAGTTATAGGAGCTACATAGGCTAAAGAAATTCTTTTTAGAATCTTTAAATAGATGAACATATTCTCTAAAATCTCTACTTCATCTTTTCTCTTTGGTGTCTAAAGAAATTTTTAAAATTTTTTTTGTAAACACATTTTCATGACAAAAAGACTAAATTACCTAAAATGTGAAGTTTTTCCTCTTCCCCATGAAAGTAACGGGAATCACTTATATAGAAGATAAAGAAGTTTCTTCATTTTCCTATAAAAATATCTTTTTATTTTTTTTATTGAATAAAACATTAATTAAATAATAACCAATCAATTTTTAACACTTTTCACTCTTAATCATTACACCATATAATTTTCTAATTTACCTTTCATATTTTTTTAAATTTCATCCTTTATCACAACCTACTTTTAAAAAATTGTGAATTAGTCCCTCACATTTTTTCTCTTATTTAATTTAGTCCCTACTTACCAATTTCCCATCCCAAGAAATTGGTTTAATTTCATTTTTGGTCCTTCAATTTTTCTTGTGTTTACACTTCAACCACTTGAATTCCAAATAATTATACTAGTGTCTCAAAACTTTTCACATCTTTACAATCTAATTCTTGCCTTAAATTAACATATCATAACATACGCTTTAATTCAAAATTTTCCTTAGCATCACTCAACCTTTTTTTTTCTTTTCTTTATAATATATCGATTTTAGGAGTGTTACATTCTAAAAAAAAAAAGTATTATATTAAAAAGTATAAGTAATAATTGTAAAAGTAAATGTATGCAGAATGTTTTTTATTAAAAAATTATTCATTATTTGAAAAATTAAATTACAGTTATTTATTACTTGCGCATATATGTATTAAATGGAAAAAGGAATTAGCCTAAACTAAAATTGTGAATGTATTCATGTGTATTTTAATTTGTTGACATATAAAAACTTTTTCTATTAAAAAATATTTAAATTTTATTTAATTTATATATATATATATATATATATTGTTTAACTTTTAAAATATTTCAGGAATAGTTGCGAAAATGGTAAAAATGTTTGAACAAGAGAGTGTTATTGTTTCAAAATCCAAATCAGAGACTTTGAAACATCAACAGCTATATACTTATTTCCGTGGATGTGTATATAAAGATCGTAACTACAAGACTTGATTTTCAGCGGTCCGCTTCTGATGATTTTGAAGGAAAGGTTGCAATTTTCCTTTGATTTTCTTAAAACAGAAAAAGAGGGGAATTTTGGATTTGTTGCTGAGGCTTGCCAAGTAATGATTCAATTTGACACATGAAAAGCCGACATTTCTTCTACTTTTAATTGCTTTTACTTTTTGGTTGATAGATTGTTAAAAATGAAAATTTTCATGAGTTTTTAAGGAAAGGCAATGGAGTGGGGGTTGAACTGGAAACTAAACCCCATTCCATTATCTTGTTCATGTATGTATACTGTTGTGTTGGGGATTAGGATAATTTTCCCCTCTTTTTTGAAAATATATAAAAAAAATCTAAAAATATAAGAAAGGGTAAACTACATGTTTATTCACTTAAGAATAATACTTAAAATTATGTTTTGGTCATAAATTTTAATGTAATCACTAATCTAAGCAGATCAAGTCAGGTTTGGGTTTAACAAATATAATATGAGCTAAATTTGAGCAGAATTTTAAGCCTATTTATCGGGTTGAATCGGATCCAAGTCTATAATATTATACCATTGTGAACCTACTACTGTTAGGAACCTTTGGAATAAATATTTTAAAGTAATGTCCGAATATTCCGGAAGGATTCATAAAGATGCAGTTCCAACCATAGTATGAAATACATTGACAAATATCAGTTTCTTCTTAGACAGTACGAACAACTTATGACATAATTTGACTAATTATTCTATGTATAATTTATCTTTCACAGTAGCATTTGGAAATAATGCTAAACATATATGTAGATAGATTTTTCATGATTATTTACAGAGTAATTAGATTCCCCAAAGTTAAGCTGATAAACATGTTAATTTGCATATTTTTGGTGTTTAATGTGGCTTATTTCTGAATTAATCTCTGCTTAATTAGTGTTTTTATGATTTAATCTTGTCAGGGATGCAATTGGTCAAAAACAAACAAAAAGGGGGCCAAATTGAAAGACAAATCGTTGAGTTGGGGCCAAATCATAAAGATGGGAAGGCCAAGGACTTAACATCAAAGTTTGACTTTGTAAAAATCTAAAAATAGGATATATTATTTTATTTTATTTAGTTTTATTATTTATTTTTATTTTATTTTATTATTTTAGGATTAAACTATTTTTAGTAAACCCTATCTATATAAATATAGGGGCTTTTAGTTCTTAGAAAATCATCTCTTGTCTTTGTATTCCTACTTCTACTTAGAATAGAAATACTCTCATTTTCCCTTTTCAAATTGGAGTTTAGCATTCTGTCAATTTTCATTTGGTTTTGTTTCTTTTCTCAAATTGGGCTAATTGCCTTCCAAGTACTTTTCCTTTCCAATTTCCATCACATTTCACATAAATTTATCATCTTCCACTTTCAAGCATGAATAAATTCATGCTCCACTAAATTTCATCTTAGCTTTAGGCCGGTGTCTTTCCGGTCGAGAATTGTGAGATTTGTACTCGTGCCTAAAATCCTTCCAATCGGTATTCACCTTTTTCCTAAGTATCGGGATAGACCAATCATCCCTTAAAGTTGAATTCGATTTCAAGTCAAAGTGCACGTTGGGTTGGAGTTGTGTTTGCTTACAGTTGGAAAATCGAGTCGGCCGTGCTGTATTCGAATTTTCGAGAACAAATCGAGGAAGAGGTGATCGGGTTTAAACGACCCACGCGGTTGAGGCCGTTGATTCGAGTTGGGTTCTTCAGAACGCAAGGCTGTCAGAATCTTGAATCGGGAACACGTGTATCTCGGTTAGATAATCGGTAAGGGTTGGTTTGCAGGTCGTACCGGAACCAGCTACTAGAGGAAGAATTGGTGGTTAGGACGTTCTTAACTGCTATAACCAGCTTATTGATCGGAGGAGAAGATTAATTTTCGAGGATCGATTCTCAACACGAAATTGACCGAGTTTAAGGCTAAGGCTCATTACATTTGACTGCAAATCTCAACTTAATTTCTGATTTATTTAATTATTTATCTTAGCAGTTTTAATTATTTAATTTCTAATCAATTTCAAAATCCCTGACTTTACTTATTTATGTGCTTCTTTTTTTCAGCTGGTACGTTTTGAGTCGTGGGCATGACTCTAGCCACGATCCTTGACACGACATCCTATTCATAAACTAGACTCGAAAGTTGATTATCGCATCCAATCCCTGTGGACTCGACCCTACGACCACTCTACTACTAATTAGAGCTATTTTGTAGGAATTATTTTTGGTGGATTCGACGCCCATCATAAGCTTTATATAATTGAGATGTTGAAAGTAGCAGATTCATATATTTTTCCTCTTTTATTTTATATTTTCCTTTCTAGTGCTTACTCTTGATAATTATATTGAAGCGCAGAATTGATTAAACATCACATGGCATTTTAAACAAAGCCAAGAACTCTCTATTTATTTATTATTATTTTAGTTTTAGGATTCGAAATTCGAATTAGAAATTAGAAAATTCTATTACTGATGAATTCTATTCTTATTCTATTTAATTTCTAATAAATCCATTAATTTAATTGTTAATTTAATTAAATGAATTACGGTACCATTTAAAATATTAAATTCAATTTTCTAGTTAATTTGAACATTTAAATAGTTAAAAATATTTAATATGTAATTCAGGTTCGACGATTGGACTAGGTAAGGAGTGTTACATTGCCAGTGATTTGGCAAAGTCGTATACGCTAAAAGATGTGGTAAGTGGGTTCTCCAGATTCATTGCCAGTCGGACTCGCCAGTGTGTTTGGCGAGCTGGGGTTCGCCAGTTGAGTTGCGAACTAGGGGTTCGCCTGTCAAAATCGAGTCAAACTCAAACTAGAAAATAAAGATATTTTGTAATTAGGAATACTTTTCGTGCACGTAACTCCTTTCCTAAGTCTAGTAGGGTATCTTAAGATTTCTAGCTCACTTAGTGCCTATAAATAAGCCTTTAATTCGTGAAAATTCTCTCATCGAATTTTTTTTTGTCAAGTCTCTATTCAGAATCAAGTTCGTAGCACCCAGAGTAAGTCTCTGTCCTATTAGGGGATTGTCCAGAAAGCTAGGTTTGCCTGCATGAAAGAATTCTGTTAGTTTTGTCTATTTAAGTAATTTTTGTGTATGTTTATGTATGTTGCGAATCAACTAGACCATCTACCATCAATGATAATGGCAAAGTCAAGCTTCTTTAATTCTCAATTTTTCAGTGAGTGGTTAAGAATTGCCATAAGTGTGCTAACTATTATGTTTTTCAGTATGAATGCTCAAGGTTCATAACTTGTGTCCAAACTATTACGTTTTCCAAAAACTTTGTTTTTAAAACTAAGTTTCAAGAATAAGCTTATTCCAATAAAACTCTGTTTTTAAATTTTGATACTCTATTTTCAAGTTATGTTTTCAAGTTATGCTTTTAAGCCATGATTTAAAGATATGTTTTATGCAAGCTCCTAAGCGAGCCTATGTTTTAAAATATGTTTTTAAAGTACGATTTTATAAATTGTGTTTTTACGAGCTTTTGTCAGAACTCTATTTGAACAAGTGTTTTCAAGCAAGCTCCCTATGCAAGCTCTATGTGATAAGTTTTTGTGTGAGCTCCTTTGCGAGCCATTATGTTAGATATATTGGTATGCCAAAGGATTGTGAGTACTCACCTATAAGTTCTGTGTTTTGGACATTGAGGCCCTGGGACATGTGGAGAGATAAAGGAATGTCAAGTTATGCTCCATTCACTGGGACATATTGATGTACATGAGAGTGCATAGCTTCACGCTGTACTTACGGGACATGTTATACGACTCTATGAGTCATTCTGAGACATTATAAGGAGATCTGCATATCCAACAGATAAGATAAGTAAGTTAAGACAAGTGTGAGAACATATTTTATGTTTCTCAACAATTCTGATAAGACAAGTATGTGAGCATGTTTCATGCTATACAAGTTTCGTTTGCAAGCTAAGTTTTCAAGTATAATTTTCAACAAGCACAACTTAAATTATTTTTACAAACTTATATGTTTTCTGACAAGCAGGATTTGTGAACTAGGTTTCACAACTTTCTCCGCGAACCCATCACGTGAAACAATTTTCAAACTAAGTCTCCTTTTTGTTTTAAACTTCATATATTTTAAGCATACGTTGATGATTCCTAATTATTCACTGATTTCGTAATGAATTCACCCACTCCTCTCTTACTTCGCAGGTAAGTAGGTTGCGGATGACAATGGCAAGGTAGATGACTTGGCAAGACTTATCCCTAAATAGATATTGACGAATTTACGAAAAATGTGATGGAGTTTTATTTATGTGGGTTTAGATTTATTATAATTTGACTCATTTATTGAAATAATTTCTTTTAAGTTTAAAGTTTAATTTTTGTTCTGTGAACCGTTAAGTTAAACCTTGTTACTAATTTCTTCTCAGCATGATTAAAGTTTCATGTTTCATTATTTCTCCATGTATGCGGACCATGTTGTATTCTTTCAACTTTGCCAAAGTATGTATTAAAATAATATGTGAGCCAATTTTATTGCAAAGTACTAATTTTCTTTAACCTTTGCATGTTAGTGACCCCAATATGCATGACCCTTTGTAGGAATATCTTACAATATAGCAAACCTTATTAAAGTATGTGAACTCTTCTATGAATGACTTCTTTGTTTGCGAAGCCAGTATTGCATGTGAACTTAGTCTTGTATGTTCAAGTGCGAACTTAGGAAGCTTGAGAACTGCAGTTACTTAATTTGCAAACTCATGTTTTTGTGAGAACTTATGCTTTATGTTGTACTGCAAACTCATATGTTACTCTATTAGGCGAACTTATATTGTATGATGTATACAAGCCTAAGTTGTGGTGCGTACCCTAAACTGCTTGTTCGTATCTTACATGGGAACCCTTAAACCTTTCTATTGTTTGACAGGCAAAACCTTTCCTTTTTTTTTTTGTTTTGTAAGCTCACATGTTTTACATTCTGCGTATGGTATAATTCCGCGCGCGCTGCACTGTTTTAACTTATAATATTATTTGTTGTAAGTAAGTGGTGTGTTGGAGATCAGGTTAAGAGTTAACGGAGAGTTACTTCAGTGACTTATGAATTTGCTAAATTTGAGTCGAACTTACTTGGCCGAATTTAAGGTGTTACAAGACAATTACCTAAAAAAGATTATAACATTGTTAGATGTGTGAGGAAATACATATCAAGGTAATTATTGTCTTTTTCTCTTTACTCTTAGACACTAACTAAGCAAACTTTATTAAATGATTAAATTTTCTAAATTGTATCATATTTCGGGTTTATATCAACTAAATACATTAAAAATCTTATCCATCATAATTGATCTTTCAATACAGAAAGCAAAGCTTTATGCCTTAAAAAATTTACATTCAAATATTTTTATTTTATTATTTGAGGCTAAATGATAAGAAATATTGTTCTTTGTTAGGCTTTCTAATCATGATTCTCAAGATATGACAACATTCTCTATGCCTGATAAAATTGGAAGAATTGGAAGTTACTTTGAAACAAATCAGCAATCCATCATTTACAACTACAAACCGTAAAATGATTCTACATTTTAATATTCAGTTTCATCTCGATTATGTGGTCTCATATAAATAGGTGTACATGCAAAGTCATTGATTAACTTTTAACTCCCTGTACTCCTTGTAAATTAGGAATCTAGTCTTTACAGTTTTGTTTTTAGGAATTTAATTTTTCCGCTTATCAGATTTCAAATTTTAGATAAATTGTTAACATTATTCAAATTATTTTGTTAAATTCAATTTTATTATAAGTTCATAACGTTTTTTTTAGTTACATTGCTACTTTAAGCGAATATAACTTTTTTTTAATTTCAAAATGTCATACCAATAAATTTTAAAAAAAATTAACAATGTTAACAATTAGATGTGAATGGGTACGAAGATGATTGATTGCTTTGAAAATTTTAAAAAAATTAAAAAAGAACAGATGAAAAAGAAAGCTTTCAGAAAAAGAAACAAAACAAATTTATGATTAAAAATGATTCTTCGAAAAAAAAGAAGATATTAATTTCTACTCTTTTACCCTTATCATCTTCTACTCTTTTCAACAATGGCTCATTTAAAACTCCCTTACAAAATACCTCCAACTCAAGGCAACCTTTTACTATTAATTTCTCTAAACATGGGAATCCAAAAGTACAAAAGCTCTTGATGCTGAGAATGATTCAACTATCTCAAGAATAAATGCTCCTAGTTATGTGAAATAAAACAAATAGTTCAATTCTTTTACATCAACTATGTATCAACTATGATTAAATTAATAAGATAAAAGTTCGACAAATTTAACTAAGATTAAATGTCTATCCATAAGATAAAATTTTAAGAATTTTAAACTTTTTTATTTATTTAGAATTTAAATTAAGTGTAAAAATTGATTTAATCTTGTTGCTTTTGTTGTGCCATCGTACTGATGCAGATGTATTAGTTATAATTATTTATTTGAATTTTTAAATTTTATAAATTATTTATCAAATCACTCCAAAATAAAAGATAAAAGTTATATATTTAAATTATTAGAAAGCAGAAATTCCTGATTCTTTTATGACTGGTTTTCTAAGTCTTGCCTTCAGAATCTTGGCTGTCTTACCTTTTAGCATCCCTTAACTCATGACATGACTTTTCACTTCTCAAAACATGTTGCAATTAGTGTTTTGTTTGATAAATTTAAGTTATAATTGTTGGTTAAATTATTTATACATTTCTTAACAAATTTATGAGTGTTTCTTCTTTTCATATTTTTTAAAAAGAAAAAAAAATGAATTAAGAATTCTTAAAAAAAAAGGTTAAAAAGAAGCAAAACTGATTTGGAAAACAAAGAATAAAGAAGTTTAAATGTTTAAAGTTATTTAAAGTTTTTTTTTTTCAAATTTCCATAAGAATTTTTATATTTTTTATAAGTTCAGATTGGAAAATCATAAAGGAAAGAATTGTTGGGTTCTAAATATTCTTAGAGTTGAAATTACCACAATAAAAGCTGTTAGGAAAGTAATGAAACTTTGGTTTACTTCAATCTTTTAAAGAATACATGTAATTCAGTCCAGCACTGACAATTGAAGTTACAAATCAAAATGCAATTGCTCATGTACAACACTCTAGTAGACTAGATTATCGGATGCATTTCTAGACTTAGGTATGAGAATATGACTCTCAAAGACATTAAAAAAATGGAACATATCCTTGTTAGACATATGCTCTTATCTGAATTTCAAACTCAAAGTTGGAGTAACATAACTAGGAAGTGAAATAACAACTTTAGATCAATGAATATGGCTGCTACTGAGCAGCAGCAACATATTCTAGTAGACAGCAATGAAAGGGGCATCTCCCGTAACTCTTTATAAAGTAACTGCGCCAAAATGATGAGCGAAATAATCAATTTCTGCCATTAAACTACAATTTATGCTTAACCCCATTTCTAAATGTAGGATATTTTTAACACTGGAACACAAAATCATTTCTGTGATTCTTTGAAACACTTACTTTTCTAAAGCAATATCTCCACTCCCCCTTCAATTTTGGCCTTTCTGTAGTATGTATCCTTGAGCTGGAACTATTCAATACGATTAGCCTATAAAGTAGAAGGATGTAATAAGTTTAGGAAAATACAGATTTAAGGCTCTTTCCATAACAATGGATTTAGTGATTGTAACTGCGTGTAAATTGTTGGCATGTTTATTATTTACATCCGCTGTAATTCCATCATTCATCCCCTTATATAAAAATGGAACAAAGTATTCCAAAGTTAAGTTTTTCCCCCTTCAATCAAACACATATGTAAGAAATAGACTCACGCAGTTAGTTGACCGGTTGTGCCATATCTTTCTCCAGTTTCCAACACCCATGATTCTCTGTTCCTATAAGTAAGGTTAGTTTGCTAGAGAAAAACAAGTAGTACAACAAGAATAGGGAATCAGAAACAAAAGAACATGAAAGAAAACAATGATGCAAGAAACCAAAAATGGGATATCACCTTTCAATGGAAAGAGTTGGAAAGAGAATCTTTGAGTTGTTTCTTTCTATCCCAGGAGAATAATGTCAGTGCCACTAGTGATCATAAGATTGGCCTTTGTCCTCTTAAATTATTTTCTCAACTCTTCACAATTGACTTCTAAAACCTTAAGTTTCTTGAAATCTAAACTTCCATATTTCAATTGACTTGGAAAATTCAGCCTACAAAATCTGACAAAGAAACAAGGATTAAAATTCATAAAGGTTATAACGAAGCCAACCCAAACCATATGAATGAAAGAATGATACTATGGAATAAGCTAGAATAACCAAAGCTAAATTAAAGGAGCATAAAGTAATACCTTTATTGAATACATTTCTTGGATAGTGTTGTTAAGGTCACTACACCAATGTCCACTATCTTTTCCGCATTTTGCCAATAATGGTGGATGAGTTAAAACTCCCTCACAAAATATCTCCAATTCAGGGCAATCACTCACTATTAATTCCTCTAAACATGGGAATCCAAATGTGTGGTTGCCTGAACAAAAGCTCTTAAGTTGCGGTAGATTCACAAGTTCCAAACTTTTCAACCTGCTGAAAATAATGTCACAAGTTGCTTCATTTCCCTCAGTTGCAACTATTTCCTTCATTGAACTGCAGTATCTTACCATCAACTTCTTGAGTTGGGCCATACCCTTGGACTGCTAAACATGTATCTAAGTATTCCATTGTTTCGCAAAACTGCACATCCAATGTGGTGAGATTTTGAAATGATGCCGAGGATGATCCTAAGCAGATCAAATTCCGACAAAGGTGAACTTGAAGAGTCTCAAGTTTGGGTAGAATGTGGTCCACTTTTATGTCTTGCTTCCATATATAATCTTTTAGATTCCAAAGAAGTTCCAATTTTAAGTTTCTAATTGTTGACAAAGTCCCAACATACATCTCCTCATTACCGGTAACTCCTTCAGTACAGAATAGCTCTTTTATTTCACAACGAGAGATAGTAAGGTTTTCAAGACTGTAGAATCTCCCAAGGAAAGAAATTCGAAAATCAATTGATTTAGCACGGTGGCCAACCACTTCAAGAGCTTTTATTTCATGAAAAAGGCTGCTTGAAAATTGATCATCACTTATCATTGCAATGAAAAAACTATCTAATGTCAAATATTGTAGTTTAGGGATGACCTGAAAACCAATCAAAAAACAATTTTGGAGTCAATATGTTCATCTTCGAATTAAGAATTACTATTTTTTCTAAATAATATTTTCAACAATTCTTAATTAGAGTAAAACAAAGTTACCTTTTCAACCAAGAAAAGTGGTGGATGGATTGGGGAGTCAAGTTGTCCATTGTTAGTGTTCAGTTGTGTACCAAATATCTTCATTTTCTCACACTGATCTACTTCCAACTTGTTTAACTTTGGCCACTTTGCGGTATGCTTACCCGGGTAGAAACATTTCAGTTCTGGTACCAGCCAAAGTGAAAGGGTGCATAGTTGATCAAACTCGAAATTGACTGCCGTTTCCGAGTCTGATCCTTCCTCTAATTTGGAAACAATCTCCTCCACTCCACAATGAAATATATCAAGATAACCAAGTTGTGGTAGGTCTTTGGCTACTGAGGCTGGGAATACATTCTTCAAACTTCGACAGCCCCAAACAGATATTGCACAGATTTTTTTAAATGAAAAAATTCCTTTGGGATGAAAAAATTCCTTTGGGATCATTTTTCCAAATATATTTCAACTTTGATAATTCTCCAATATACAATTCTCTTAGTTGAGCGGTTGCAAGTAAAGTGGTTTCTTTTTCTTCATGTATTATATCAAATACTTGTAAGGAACCACAAGTTTTTACAATTAGACGCTGCAGCCTTTGAAATGTCGTCAGCATATTAGATGGGAAAATGGTTAACAACTTATCACATCCTTCAACTCTCAATTGTTGTAGCTTGGGGAATGAATTTGGTGGAAGTGGGTTCCGCCATATCATCTTCATCTTTCTCAAGTAGCAAATACTCATTTCCTCCAAACTGGGAAATGCAACCTGCACTCATGCCAATATAATGAAATTAGAGGCTAGCTGTTTGTTTCATTTATTATGTGGGTTTGTGGAAAATAAATAAATTTTTCATTCCAATGCATGAAAACAAATTATTCCAAATTGAAATGAGAGAGATACTTGTTAATCTAAAAATATGCATTTTTCAAAAATTTCATTTTCATTCCTCTCATTTTCAACTGTATCAAGAAATGATTAAAAAGAAATTTATTTTTTCTTTTAATTTTTTCATCTTTCTTATCAACCACACTATAGGAAAGAAAAATAAATGTTTTCTATCTTTCTCTTTTTTTACTCCTTAAAATATCCATCTTTTGAATTTTCTTTCCACTATACCATTAAAGCCAAAGCCAACAAGGAGAAAATGAGTAAACCTAAAAATTAAGAATTAACTCACCTTATTGTCAAACAAATCACCTTGACTAGAGATTCGTCGGTTCCCTTCCCTTGTATATCTACAAATGAAACCGTCCAATTTTGGACAGTTGTATATCGTCATTGACTTCATCAATGGAAATTCAATAACTTTAATTTGGGAGTTGGAACAAAATCCACTCAAATGCTGAAGATCCTTTAGCTCTAAGGACTGTAACTGAGGAAATAATGATAAAGTCATGGTAGCTTGAGTTTCTTCTTCTATATCCTCCCAAAAAATTATCTCCTCTAGGCAGTTGCTCTTAGTTATCTCAAAATATTTGAGATGAACTAGATATTTAGCCATAGAAAATGATAACAGGTATTTTATGTTTCCACAATCCTCGATTATCAATGTGGTTAGCTTCTCATGAGTGTAAAAAGATACATTTAATAATTGGTTGTCCCATACCCTTGTAACATTAAGCGATGACAACTGCAATTTCTCCAAGGGAAACCATATCTACAACCATACACATAGTTAATTCTACTTTCAAATAAATATTGTAAAAACATGAATATATAATTTTATTTTTGAAATTACCAAATATAATAAAAAAATAAAGTCTGCCAACCAATAAAAAGTGTCGTATGATAGAAAATTTCTAGTAAATATAAAATATGTTGAGAGTATTGGTGACAGAAGAACCCATCATATGATCGGAAAAAGGGAAAAAAAAAATCTCACATAACTAAGCAACAACGCCAGAGCAATACGGCATGATTCAGAAAAAGGAAAGAAAGCCTTGAAAGATATTGAATTATAGATACCTTCTCTCCGAAAAGTGGCAATTCACGTTGAGGCAATGAGGTAGCATCGATTTTGTCTTGAGAGCAAAAGCTGACGAGTTGAGGAAGACCCTGCAATGTCAAGGACTGCAATCGAGGAAATTCATTTTTATCATTAATGATCGATTCATTATCCAAACCATTTTGGATATGCAGATTCTGCAAATGTGATAGGCTTTCCTCATCTGTTAACTCCTTCAGTGCAATCTTTGCATCTTTCAGTTCATCCAATTCTAAATCTTGAGTTCTCTCTACCAACTTCTTAATTCCATGATCCAAATCATCAATGCTTGTATTTAGCCTGAGTTTTAAGGTTCTTGAATATTGATAGTTGCCAAACCGCTCCCATTGTTGACAATTGCATGGTAAATTGTTGAAAATTGCATGGTTTTGCAGCATCAAATTTATAGCAGATTATTAACATTTATGGCAGCCATCAAATTTGACTTAAAATGTCAAAAATAGGAGGTGAAATTGGCACCAAAAATTTACTTGATAAATTTGGCATGGGATATTTTATATTTTGGTCCTTGAGATAATGGGCTATTTATGGTTTGGTCCTTGAACCTCAACTATAAATAAGCCTTCCCATTTCTCATTTCAATAATTCCAACTATTCTTTCTCACTTAGTTTTCTCTCTTCTCCCATTTGAGAATTCTTAAGGAATTCTATTTGTTTGTAATATTTTGGAGATAGTAAAGTTATCATCTGGTGTTAGTGCCCGAGGACGTAGGTATAATTTACCGAACCTCGTTAAACTCTTGTGTTCTTTCTTATCCTATTTTCTTTCAATATTTGAGGGTATAATAGTAGTATTTAATTGTGCTATTAAATTACGATGGAAGTGATATTCTGACTAATGAAAGACTTGGTACTTAAGAGATCCTTGTGATCCACCTCTCTTTCCTGGGAATTAAACTTTGTGTGATTTTTTAGTACAATAATTTACACACTTCCAACCCTATTAGAACAACAAGTGGTATCAGAGCCGAAGGTTAATCGTAGTATGCTCTGTGGTTGCAGTTTAAACTGATCTTCCACATCAGAAAAGATTTCCTTAGGTATATTGAAACATTATGGAGGTAACGGATGATTTAGGAACTTCAACATCGTCCATATGGACAAGACCGACAATAGCAAATACAAGATTGGCCGTGGAGATCTTTGATGGAACGAGTCATTTCGGTATGTGGCAAAGTGAGGTTCTAGATGCCCTTTTTCAGCAGGGTCTAGACATTGCCATTGATGAAAAGAAACTAGATGATGTACAGGAGAAAGATTGGAAGGCGATCAATCGGTTGGCATGTGGCACAATTCGATCATGCCTTTCTCGAGAGCAGAGGTATGCTTTTTCAAAGGAGACTTCTGCAAATAAGTTGTGGGTGGCACTTGAAGAAATTTTTTTGAAGAAAAACAGTCAGAATAAGCTCCATTTGAAGAAAAGACTGTTTCGTTTCACTTACGTCTCAGGTACCACAATGAATGATCACATTACCAAATTTAATCAGTTAGTCATTGATTTGCTGAATATGGATGAGACATTCAAAGATGAAGATTTGGCTTTGATGCTGTTGGGGTCACTTCCTAAGGAGTTTGAGTTCCTAGAAACTACTCTACTTCATGGCAAGAGTGATATATCTCTGAGCGAAGTCTGTGCGGCCTTATATAGTTATGAACAGAGAAAGAAGGACAAACAGAAAAACTCAATCAGAGACACAGAAGCTTTAGTAGTCCGAAGCCGTTCATACACTCGAAGAAAAACTCAGAAGGGGAGATCAAAGTCAAAGTCCAGACTTGGGAAAGATGAATGTGCCTTTTGTCATGAGAAAGGCCACTGGAAGAAAAATTGTCCAAAGTTGAAGAATAAGGGAAAAGCTGCTCCAGATGCTTGTGTTGCAAAGCATGATACCAGTGACTCTGAACTATCACTGGTTGCATCATCATCATCATTCCATTCAAATGAGTGGCTCGGGTTGTTCCTATCATATGTCTCCTAACCGGGAGTGGTTCTCTGATTTAGTAGAACTAAATGGAGGAGTTGTTTATATGGGCAATGACAATGCCTGCAAAACTGTTGGGATAGGTTTAATCCAATTAAAGAATCAAGATGGATCAACCAGAGTTTTGACTGATGTACGGTACGTACCCAGTTTGAAGAAAAATCTCATCTCATTGGGAGCCTTAGAATCTAAAGGTTCAGTTGTTACTATGAGAGATGAGGTTCTGAAAGTGACATCTGATGCACTTGTGATATTAAAGGGCATCAGAAAAAATAACTTGTATTACTACCAAGGTAGTACAGTTATTGGAGCAGCAGCTGCAGCTTCCAATAACAAAGAATTGGATTCAATGCAGTTGTGGCATATGAAGTTGGGACATGCCAGTGAAAAATCCTTGCAAATTCTGGCAAAGCAAGGATTGTTGAAAGGTGCAAAGGCTTGCAAATTAAAATTTTGCAACCATTGTGTTCTGGGAAAGCAAAAGAGAGTGAAATTTGGCACTGTTATCCATAATACAAAAGGTATTTTGGAATATGTTCACTCAGATGTGTGGGGGCCTTCCAAAACACCTTCGTTGGGAGGAAAACACTACTTTGTTACTTTTGTTGATGACTTTTCCAGAAGAGTTTGGGTGTATACCATGAGAACTAAGGATGAAGTGCTTGGAGTTTTTCTTAAATGGAAAACTATGATCGAAAACCAGACTGGCAAGAAAATCAAGCGACTTAGGACGGACAATGGAGGGGAATATAAAAGTGATCCGTTCTTTGATGTGTGCCAAGAGTATGGTATTGTTCGACACTTCACAGTTAGGGATACACCACAGCAGAATGGAGTGGCAGAGCGTATGAATCGAACATTGCTGGAAAAAGTTCGATGTATGTTGTCCAATGCTAAGTTGGGCAAGCAATTTTGGGCTGAGGCTGTGACATACGCTGGCTATCTTGTTAATCGTTTGCCATCATCTGCATTAGAAAGAAAAACTCCTATGGAGGTATGGTTTGGAAAACCGGTTACAGATTATGATTCCTTACATGTGTTTGGATCTACTGTATATTACCATGTGAAGGAGTCAAAATTAGATCCGAAGGCAAAGAAAGCTCTCTTTATAGGAATCACCTCTGGAGTAAAAGGATTTCGTCTTTGGTGCTTAGACACAAAGAAAATGATCTGTAGCAGAGACGTTACATTTGATGAATCTACCACATTGAAAAAGGTAGCAGATGAAAATATTCAGACAAGCGATACTCCACAGCAGGTGGAGTGTACTCCAAAACAGGTGGAGTTTGAGCAGGTGAGGATTTGCCCAGTTAATAAGTCTAATTCTTCATCCACAATAGAGGAATTAGAGGTTGAAGAGGTTTTGACCCCAAGAACCGTTGAGTACACCAGAACCAGTTGTAGTTGCAAGGCCACGGAGAGAAATTCGTAGACCTGCTAGATTTACTGATATGGTAGCCTACGCCTTTCCCGTTGTTGATGATGATATTCCTGTCACTTATCAAGAAGCAATGCAAAGCTTAGAAAATGACAAATGGAAAAGCGCCATGGATGAAGAGATGCAATCACTCTGGAAGAACAATACTTGGGAGTTGGCGCAATTACCGAAAGGTAAAAGGGCAATCGGATGCAAGTGGGTATTTGCAAAGAAAGATGGATCTCCTAGCAAGAAAGATGTTCGCTACAAGGCAAGATTGGTAGCTAAAGGCTACGCTTTCGTAAGGAGGAATTGACTATAATGATGTATTTTCCCCTATTGTGAAGCATTCCTCCATTAGAATTTTGTTGGCCTTGGTAGCACAATTGAATTTGGAGCTAGCTCAACTTGATGTAAAGACAGCTTTCTTGCATGGTGAGTTAGAAGAAGAGATCTATATAACTCAGCCTGAAGGATACAAAGATGCTGGCGGTAGAAATTGGGTTTGTAAGCTGAACAAATCACTATATGGATTGAAGCAATCCCCGAGGCAGTGGTACAAGTGATTTGATAGCTTTATGAGAAGGCAAAAATACACAAGAAGCAAATATGACAATTGTGTATATTTGCAAAAGTCAGATGATGTGATCTTTCATTTATTTTCTCTTGTATGTTGATGATATGTTAATTGCTTCGAAGAGCCAAAAAGAGATAGATAAGCTGAAGGCTCAGTTGAATGAAGAATTCGAGATGAAAGATCTAGGTGAGGCCAAGAAGATTCTCGGCATGGAGATAAGTAGAGATAGACAGAGAGGCAAGCTTTGTTTGAATCAGAAGCAATATCTGAAAAAGGTATTACAATGTTTTGGTGTAAATGAAAACACAAAACATATAAGTACCCCACTTGCTTCTCCTTTGAAACTTAGTGCTCAATTATCTCCAAAGACTGAAGAAGAAAGAGAATATATGGCAAAAGTCCCATATGCTACTGCAGTTGGGAGTTTGATGTATGCAATAGTGTGTACGCGGCCTGACATTTCACAAGCTGTTGGAGTTGTGAGCAGGTATATGCATGATCCTGGAAAAGGACATTGGCAAGCTGTGAAATGGATTCTACGGTATCTTCGAAAAACTGTAGACGTTGGTTTAGTTTTTGAGCAGGATGAAGCACTTGGTCAGTTTGTAGTTGGATATGTTGGTTCCGACTTTGCTGGTGATTTAGATAAACGTCGTTTAACTACGGGGTATTTGTTTACCCTTGCTAAAGCCCCAGTGAGTTGGAAGTCTACCTTACGATCTCGATGAGTTGTGTCTACTACTACAGGCGAATATATGGTAGTTACGTGTTTATTAAGAGGCTATTTGGCTTAATGGATTGTTGGAAGACTTGGGAGTTGTTCAAAGTCACATTACTCTATATTGTGACAATCAGAGCGCTATTCATTTAGCGAAAAATCAAGTCTATCATTCAAGAACCAAGCATATCGACGTAAGATATCATTTTGTGCGGGAAGTCTTTGAAAAAGGAAAAATTCTACTTCAGAAGATTCCGACAGCAGATAATCCTGCAGATATGATGACCAAGGTGGTAACAACAATCAAGTTCAATCATTGTTTGAACTTGATTAACATCTTGAGAATTTGAGCACCTTCAGGTGTATGGCGCTCGAGAGCGCATTTGGAGGCACTACAAAAGATAGTTTTATCAGATTTGGGGAGTTGAAGGAAGTATGTGAAGATGTGATTATTCTAATCAAATCTTCAAGGTGGAGATTGTTGACAATTGCATGGTAAATTGTTGAAAATTGTATGGTTTTGCAGCATCAAATTTATGGCAGATTATTAACATTTATGGTAGCCATCAAATTTGACTTAAAATGTCAAAAATAGGAGGTGAAATTGGCACCAAAAATTTACTTGATAAATTTGGCATGGGATATTTTGTATTTTGGTCCTTGAGATAATGGGCTATTTATGGTTTGGTCCTTGAACCTCAACTATAAATAGGCCTTCTCATTTCTCATTTCAATAATTCCAACTATTCTTTCTCACTTAGTTTTCTCTCTTCTCCTATTTGAGAATTCTTAAGGAATTCTATTTGTTTGTAATATTTTGGAGATAGTAAAGTTATCATCTGGTGTTAGTGCCCGAGGACGTAGGTATAATTTACCGAACCTCGTTAAACTTTTGTGTTCTTTCTTATCCTATTTTCTTTCAATATTTGAGGGTATAATAGTAGTATTTAATTGTGCTATTAAATTACGATGGAAGTGATATTCTGACTAAGGAAAGACTTGGTACTTAAGAGATCCTTGTGATCCACCTCTCTTTCCTGGGAATTAAATTTGTGTGATTTTTTAGTACAATAATTTACACGCTTCCAACCCTACTGGAACAACACCCATTCCTTTCCAATGAAAATCTTGTATCTTTCCAAATTTTGCAACTTTTGAAAGAAGTCCTCTAGGGCAGCCTCGGCTCCGGAATTTGAACTTTTAAAGTGGACAAATGAGACAGTGTGTTCAGTTCAACAAGACTACTGTCGAAATATTTTTTTGAAAATAGACTTTTATTTAAAAAACGAAAATAGGAGTTGCCACCAATCTTTTTTTACGAGATGTGATCGGATTACTTCGTAAATTGATCGTTTTTAATAAATTGTTTGGTTTACTAAAACAACGGTTTTGGTATACAAAATTCAGGAAATGAGTTCGGGATTTGATTACGTACGAGGAAGGATTAGCACCCTCGTAATGCCCAAAATTGGTACCTAATTGATTAATTAATGTCTTAATGTCGAAAGTTGAAAACTTAAAAAGAATTTAAAATACGATCACTCTTTGTATTAATGTATATATTTTTTAGTAAAATCCCTTAAATAGATCAAAACGTATGTAAAAAGGCTTTCTTATCTCGAGGTAACAAAAGGTCGTATCTCGTAAATTAGGACACGACATCTCGAATTCTCGAAAATAAGTTTGTCATTTATTATTATTTTTTTAATTTTAAATCTCACGTATTTTAATTTTTAAAAAAAAATATTTGGTCATTTAGATTCAACGAGAAAAACAAAAGCACTGTAAGTTAGGTCACGACTCCTCAAATCTCCAAATACGAAATATTTCCTATTTTAAAAATTTTCCCTTTTTTTTATAATAACATATGTAAAATTTAAAACGATGGGTATTTATTTTATTTGGGGTATAGTATAAAAACAACTATGGGTAGATATGTTTAAACGTGATTCATGATGTGATTTTAATGGAATAAGATAAAATGGTAATGCAGAAAATGGAATGATAATATACAAATAAAATTTCACGCTAAAAATGACAATAATATGAATATACTAATAAAATAATTCATAATACATAAAATGGCAGCGATAATCACATAATATATACTACTTTAATACTAATATGAACAATAAAAAAATAATAAAATAAATAATAACAATGATAGTAATAATAATAATAATAGTGACAAAATATGCACATAAAAAAGAAGAAGACAATATCAATTTTAATATAATAAGGACAAGGAAATAAATAAATAAACACATAAATAAATATAGAGGAAAATAGTTCATAAAATATTGAAAATAAAGGATCAAATTAAAATGTAAATGAAATTAAGGGTGTAATTTGTAATAAAATACGTAAATAATAATAATAATAGATAAAATAATAATAATAGTGAGAAAAAAGGGAAAAACACAAAAATAAAAAAATTTATAATATATAAATAAATAAATACAAAGGAAAATAAAATATAAAAGATCGAAAGTGAGGGACTAAATCAAGATCTAAACAAAATTTAAAGTAAAAATCATAATAAAATAAACAAATTAAACAATAAAATATGGTAAGAAATTAATATCAAATGCGCGAAGAAAAGATAGGGATCAATTAGGTAAAAGTCCCCTTGTCCCTTAAAACGCAGCATTCCCTGGAGACTAAATTGTTAAAGGACGAAAATAAAAATTAAGAAAAATTAATGGGTAAATTTAAAAAAGAAAAAAAGCTAAAATAAGGATCAGATTGAAAAATAGTCCAAAAGCGGAAGGACTGAAAGAGTAAATAGATCCTTAGTCCAAAAACATGTGGATTCAGGGGTTTTAGGTTGAATCTCGGGTCAAAGGCCAAAACGACGTCGTTTTGAGGTTATTAGAATCAGCCCTAAAATGACGTTGTTTTAGGGCCTATAAAAGCTAAAAAAAATTAAAATTAAAATTTTATTCTACACCGATTTTCTAAAAAAAAAAATTTGAGAAGCTCTCTCACTCTCTCATGTTTGGCCATCAGGTCCACCGAGACCCACGGCACTGCCGGTCGCCAACGACGGGTTCTTTCGTTTCACGGTGGCCAGAAATCACAAAAAATAACCCTCTTTATCCTTTCGACTCCTCTAACTCCAATCTGGGGTTGATTTTTTTTTTAAATGTTAAAATCGCAAAAAAAAAGAAGAAGAAAATCCCTTCGATTTTAGGGTTTTTGAAAAGGGTTCACATGTCATTAGAGGTGATGACCTCGGCCATTCACGGTGACGGAACGCAAACCGTCAGGTACGTTTTTTAAATTTTTTCCTTTTTATTTTATGTTTTATTTATAAAATAAATTTGTAAGAAAATAAAACAAAAGAAAAAAAAATCACCTTTGGAATTTTGAGTTCTGTCTTTTGATTAATCTTGTGTGTAAAATATTACATCGATTAGGGCTTTTATAACCGAATGTATATTTGCTTTTTTGCTACTGTTTACTACTGTTTCTCTGTTATTTCTGCCTTTCTTGCTATGTTCTTCTTTCTTTGTTCTTTTTTGCAAGCCTTGGCGAGGTCAACGAAGTCGTGTCTTGCCATTCTGGTGCAAGGGAAGTAGATCTCGGGCGATGGGCGCGCTGACTTGGCACGTGGAGCGGCGGCAGCGGCGCGGCTAAGTGTTAGGGTTTAGGTTTTTTCTGAATTAGTTTAGGTTTTTGGGCCAATGGGCCTCTTTTGTATTTGAGTTTATAATTTTTTTGAGAGATTGTAATTTTTGGACTGAACTGTTTAATTATTTTAAAATTTCTATTTATTTTTGTATCTGGTTTTTTTAATTTGGGCCTGGGCGAAAATGGGCTATCACAACTAGCATTGGGTTGTCCCATTGAATAGAAGTGCCGCCCATATATAATTCTTCTAATTTTGACAAACTTGGCAACACGTTAGCTGAAATTGTTTTGAGTTTAGTACAACCACTTACATCTAACAACTTTAGCTTCAACAATTGCCCAATTTCCTTGGGTACAATTTTGATATCAGATTTCAAAAGGGTAAGCACATTTAAGTTCTTGAGCGCTCCAATAATGGTTAGGTTATCTCCCAAATTGCATTGATCTAGGCAAAATGTACTGAGGCTAGTTAGGAGACCAATTGATGAAGGTAAAGAAGAAAAATGCATGCGAGTCAAATCTAAGACTTCAAGATTTTTTGCTTCGTTGAAGAAGTTATCCGGGAACGTCGCCTTGCTTAACAAAAGGAAAAGAAAAAGCTGCGGACAATTCAACTGGTCAGGAATCTTGTTGATACTAGAATGCGGCAAAAAAATCTTGTTGCACTCTTTCATTGACTCTCCATTTGGCCAATCTGTTACAATATCCTCATCCTCCTCTGTTAAAGCAAGCACTTGATTGTCCTTTGAAGCGATTGATTTGGCCACAATAAAAGTAAGATCATGCACATCAAAGTACTCCTTATTGGAACTTTTGCTATTAAGCAACAAACAAGATTCTTTGAGGGTACTCATCATTTTTAACAGCCTATCTCGTGTTGCTGTCATGCTGTTGGCTCCTTTAATTAAACCCAAACCAAGAGCATATCTCAACAAATCTTCAATCCTAACGACACGACGCAGTAAACTGCAAAGCAGGAAAAATCTGCTTGAGGTCTTCACTCGATAAATGATTGGTACTCAACTCAATAGCCGAATGTACCTCAGCAGATATATCATCCGAGCTTTTTTCTAAGTAGGGCCTCTGTCATTGTTGTAAAGCATCACTCCAAAAAAATAAAGGTTTATTTTGCAACGCCCTTGCAACAGTTGCAAGAGCGAGTGGCCATCTTGCACATTTCTTGGCTACCTCAATTGCTGTAGACCGCAGCTCCTCATCACTTTCAACAATGTCCCCGGCCATCTTCTTAAAGAACTCCCAAGCTTCTCCGCCATCTAAATCACCAATTGCAAAGGTCTTTGTAGCATCCATCCCGTTGTTTAGAACATTTTGATATCTTGAGGTCAACAGTATTTTGCATCCTTTGTGTTGACTTCCAAATGGAATTCCGACTTCCTCTAGATCCAGTTTCTTCCAAAGATCATCCAAAATGATAAGAACATTTTTCTCCTTCCTTAACCTTTCACACAATCTACGGGCTCTTACTACCAGACTGTTTTCTTCAAGCTTCAACCCCAATGAGTATGCTATTTGGTCTTGGATTTCCTTAATGTCAGGATTTCGAGATACAGTTGCCCTAACTACTGAATCGAATATCTTAACCTCATGAAGTTGTCTCTCAACTTCTTTGACCAGCCATGTTTTGCCCACACCAGCCATCTCGTACTCTCCAATCATGCTTGTTGCTGCATCTTTCAGTGGCTCCATGATATCATTGAAAACCTCCTCTCTTGATTTAAAGGCCTCAAAGTCTGTGTGGACTATGGCTTCAGGAACATCAGAGTATCCCACGCGCTCAAATTGGCAATCTTTGATAAGCTCGTCAAAAGTGGCAGCAGCTTGTTCTGCTTTCCTGCTAAGCTGGTAGCGAGGCTTGATGTTGGGACACAAGCCAAAGAAGCACTTGATCTTTGCTTTGACTTCAAGATCCTTCACTTTCTTCTCCTTTTCAGTGATAACCTTCACCACTCTGAGGCGCCAATCCAGGACATCGGCTTTAATCTTCTCCCCGTTCCTTTCTGCAAAATCAACATCTTGCTGCACACTTGTTCTTTTTGCAATCAACGTCATATTTTTCTGCTCGAACTTGTCAAAAATTTTCTGGTAGAAGATTACATATCTAATATGACGTTTAACTTGGTGGAAGATACCTTTCGCAGTCTCGGTAGAGACATTGGAAGCAGCACCAGTACCAATTGCTTCCATTTTTTTTTTCTTTTTTTCTTTTTGCTTTGGGGTTACAGATGACAGTCAGAGAGAGTAAAAAGGAAAATAGTAAAAGGAAAAAAGCAAGCTAGAAGAAATAAAAAATGATGTGAAGAAGCCATTAGCGGATATGAATTAGAAATTCTGAAAGGCGTGGAATTGAATAGAGAATGGACGGTTGCGGGTATTTTTCAGTGGATTTTACCGCCACCTTAACTTCTATTAAGTGAGTGAGTGATTCGGAATGTTAATTTAAGGGTTAATAACTAATTTAGTCCCTGAACTATAACTAAAATATTAATTTGATACTTTTAAAATTTCTCTTAATAATAATTTTAAAAACTTTAAAAAGCTGTAAACTACTCAGATAGTCACCAAAGCTTTGATGCATTTCTATTTTGGTCACCAATTATTTTTGGTAATTTAGTTACTTCCATTAGATTATTTGTCATTTTTAGATACTCCATTGTTAAAATACCTTAGTCACTAAATAAAATGCTGACGTGGAAGTATTTTGATTGGTATAATAATAAATTTAGCTGTTAACACTTTTCGAATTCTGTTAAGTCAGTCCTAATTCTAGAAAATTTTAATAAATTTAACCCTCAATATTTGCACATTTTATCAATTTAGTCTAAATTCAAAAAATTCATAAATTTTATAATTTTAAAAACTTGAAAATATATATATATATAATTTATTATAGAAAGACATAAAAATATAAAATATTTAGAATATATATAAAATTACATAAAGGCTTACTTGCTATGTGGTCCTAATTCTAAAAATTCAACAAATTTAATCTTTAATGTTTCCACATTTTGTCAATTTAGTCTAAATTCTAAAAATTTATAAATAAAATAGTGAAAAGTAAGAAACATTCAAAAATAATAATTGATCAAACCCAAAATCCAAATAAGTATGTTTTCTTAGTTATAATTCAAAATAATGAAAAATTCACAAAATGCTCCTACTTTTGATATATGCAACTGCACGATATTGCAATTAAAAAATTATAAGAAAAAAATTAATTTTTTTCTTGTTACTAGATTTTTTGGTCAACCAAACAAAAGAGATAAACTTTGTAAAACAACATTCATCCAATCATCTCCTTCCCCATTCATCTTCAAGCTTCCCCTTGTTCTTATACTCCCGTCCAAACCTCACAATCTCAAATAATATACCAAATTGATACCCAACTTTACTAGACACAAACTACATCATCACTTCCATCGAGCACTCACCATTAAACCCACACTCAAAGTCAATTTCTTTTTTCTTTTTTTACAAACATACCCAAACTCAGTTTTGCATTTTCTTTTAATGAGGAAAAACCGATCAATGAAACATCGCTTAGCCTTAAGCATTTGAATCCCTCGAAACCCTGCACTTTGCCACCGAAATGGAGCTAGAGATGTTTCTTCAAGTAAAAGCTTTCTAATTTGAATCCCTCAACCAATTATTTGAACATAATGCTAATAGAATTTAGTAGTGATTGCTTCAAAAAAATTAATTCAAATGACTTGTTTAACTTGGTGGGGTTTAAAGAAAAAACATAAATATTTATTCAAAAAATTTTAAGAGAAATTGAGGGTTAATTTTTGTTGGATCCCTAAAAAATTTTGTTAAAATTCAAGAAATATTTATTTGAATTCCTATACTAAATTCATATTTACGCATTTATATAATTTATATATATTTTTAGTAATTTATATTTTTGTCATTGTATCATAAATTTTATATATTTTTCAAGTTTTTAAAACTATAATTTTTTTTTGAATTTGGACTAAATTGACAAAATGTGCAAATATTGAAGGTTAAACTTGTTAAATTTTTAGAATTAGGAACATACAGACGGAATGTGTAAAGTGTTAAGGCCTAATTTTATTTTTATGCCAATCAAAATATTGTGACGTCAACATTTTATTTACTGACCGAGGTATTTTAATGATGGAGTGACTAAAAAGAACAATTAATCTAACATGGTGACTAAATTAACAAAAAAAAAATTTAATGACCAAAATAGGAACACGTTAAAACTTGGATGACTATCTAAGTAATTTACCCTTTAATTTGTTAAAATTATTATTAAGAAAAAAATTAAAATTCTCAAATTGATATTTTAGTTATAGTTCATGGGCTAAATTGGTTATTAATTCTTTAAATTAATGTGCCACGTCACTTGATGACTATATAAAAAATTTTAATAAATAAAAAATGTATAAATTTATTAAATATTAAAATAAAATTATAAAAATAACATGGATGGGCTTAAAATGCGCTTGAGTTAGTATTTTACAAATATGAGTTGGTTTGGGCAAAATTTTAAACTCATATTTCGAATCGGGCCAGACTTGAACAAGCATAAAATATGTTAAGACAATGTTTAGATCTGGCCCGAATCCAGCCTATGAACACTTCTACCTACCAAACATGAATGTAACCAAAGAAAAATAACAAAATTATTAACTTAAAGATCATACATCTCAACATAATCATATCATCAAATGCTTATATGCCTATAAAACATGCTTACATTACAAATTTTATAGAAGATACCAAGACACCACAATTGACTCCAAAAACAATTTTTGCCACTAGGTACATGCCATCTTTATCATAACATCAAAACGATTATGCCATATTTGTTGAGTTTGAGAATTGAAACATGAATACTGTTGACCTTCCCAACCTCAAATTCTAAATGTCACTTGCGCATGAAAATAAATAAATTCGCACGTTGAGCATAATTTAGCCTTTAAAAACATTTGTAACATACTCCTATTATTAGTTGTTTGTCTCGTGGCCATTCAATTTGGGTTCTAAATGGCAACCTATCATTTTGCATTAAGACTTTATATTTTGATATTTAGTGTGTATACTTAAATTAAAATCATATTGTCAATACCAAGTCAATTTCTTTTATAATCGTATGACATTCTCATATCTCAATTTCATGATACATAAGGCATTTCACATATGCATCCTTATTTCATTTCTCAATCGAATCTATTGATTTGTTACATAACATTGTCGGTCCTAAGGCTCATAATATTAAATCCACATGATCTTTCACATACTATCATTTATCACATATACATTTACATTTAATTTATCGATTTAATATGAATTATTCATTGACTTATATCACTTTAACATATAAAATAACATATTATACAAAGTATAACCCCTATTAACCGGACATGGACTTCTAGATGAGATAGATGGATTGTATTACCTTTGATCATCAGTACATGACTGAATTAATCTATATCATCGGTACATAATTGGTTGAGGGTGACACGAACTTAGTAAAATACTTAATAAGTAATATATATACTAATTTTTTTCATCTCATGTATTGATTGTGTGTTTAGTTTAAAATATATTTAGTAATTTTCAAAGTATCTAAATGAAGTTTTAAATTAAATGTTTATTTAAATATAGTACAATAGAAAACATATTTAACATATTTTAAGCAGTTTCAATATACATACATGCTTAATTAACAAATTGTAATGTGTTTTAAACATATTTTAAGAGTATTTACGTAAATTTTTATAAAATTTGAAAAAAAAAATTGTTTTAAAATATTCTTGTTAAACCATTTTAAAAATTTTAATATTTTTTTTAAAAAAATTGTTATGTCAATACTTTTTAATAAAATTTAATATTAAAATTTAAACATATACGCTATATGATTATATGTCCAGAATCTGTAATATTGGTTAAAAGTAATGTATATCTTTTGAAAACAAAGACAAAATTAAAAGAAAAAAAAAAAGTAGACCTACTGGTGGACGCTACTGGTGGCAGGCCTAGTTCCGGCATAGGAAGAGCAACTAAGAAAGTAAGAAGGCGATAGGAGTCATCACAAGAAGCTGATGACCCGAATGTTGATGGCAATGGGAGGCAAATCCCTAACTCGGATAATGCCAGAATTTCGTATAAGGCGACTCTCATGAGGAATTGTCATGAATCAAGGCAATAGGCTAGTTTGGAAGAGGATTTTGATCTGCAAGATGGGGACGTAGTTACGAAAACAATGGATGGAGTTCCATCGATTACTTTTTCAGATCGCGTCCACAAATTTATTGAGCATAAAATGTCAAGAACTATGATTGTTAAACTTTTAGGATCCAAAATTAGGTTTAATGCACTCATCAATAAGATCACGCTTATATGGAAACCCAAAGGCGTATTCCAACTTATGGATTTGGAAAATGAATTTTTCTTGGTTCATTTTGATGATATAGTTGACTACAACAATGCATTAATAGGAGGTCCTTGGGTGGTTTATGGTAATTGTCTGATGGTGAGGCCCTTGTCACCGGATTTTTCAACCACGAATGTTTATATGAACGTGCAAGTTGTCTGGATACGTTTACCAGGTTTACTTGAAGGGTTTGTATTGCTTCGTGCTATTGAAAAACGATTGGAACAATTATCAAACTTGATAACAATACGAATCTTGCAAGGAGGGTTCGTTTTACTAGACTAGCGGTATGTGTGGATTTATAGAAATCGTTAATTGTGAAGGTGAGAATAAATGGTCGATTACAGATGGTGGAATATGAATCATTACCTAATGTCTATTTTCAGTGTGGTTTTTACGGCCATAGCTCTGGAGGTTGCACTGGCATGAATGAAACGACATCGAAAAATGTTAAGGAATTGTAGGGATTAAATGCGGATAACAAAGGTATCCAAAAGTATGTGGAGGAGGAAGCTTTCGCCCTTTGATGTTGGTTGAAAGGCGTCATTAAGGTAAAGCCCGAAGCAATGACTACTACCGGAGTGGTGGCCCTAGAGCCAATCAAGGAGGATCTAGATTCACTATTCTAGGAAAAGAAGATAGATTGAATCAATGTGAGATTCATGGTCAAGATGGAAATTTGGTGCAGGAGGAGTTGAATACTACTTTTGAGGATTTCAATGCTACAGATCGGTTAGATAAAATGGTATCTAAAAGTGTAAATGGGGTTAAAAAAATGGGCAGAGTGGTAAGGGTAAAGGAGTCCTTATTGGACATAGGCCCAAAGTTGGGCAAAAGGTGCTGAAACCTAATAACTCTATTAGAGTTCCATCAGGGCCTAATCAACATTATTTTGATGATGGCTTTGCTATGGCCCGATGATAAAATGGAAGAGGTTATTGAGGTGGGGGGTTTTGAACCAATTCAAATTTTGAGTCACCTAAATTCTGTTAAACATCAGGCTATTCAGTTCGGTGGTGGTGATCATGCTGGGGTTTCTTAAGTCAAAGAGTCCATGGGTATGATGGTGGGTAAGGAAAATGGTTTGTTCCATTTTGGAACTGGTTTTATTGGTGTGCCTGCGCTGGATTTTATTTTCACAACATCTGTTGAAAAAATAGAACAACGAAAGAAGCCACCTGAAAATTCATTGGTAGTTATGCATTCAGAAATAGTGGATGTAGAGGTAGCATGGAAGAAATTGCAGGTGGCTTAGACAAAGGTTCTGCTAGTACCAGTTTGATGCACGATACATCCATGGAAACTGAGCAGGTCGGAAGTATGGATTCTAATAAAGCTGATTTTTAATTGTTAGTTTCTTTATCGTGGACATGTCTTTTTTGTTTATGGATACAAAAATATTATTTTGGAATTTTCAAGGCGCGGGTCATCCCCGCTTTCATAATTTTGTTGGTGAATATAAGAAGTGCATTAGGATATTATTTGTTTGTTCGAAACCAGAAATGGTGGGGATCAAACGGATAGAATTATTTCACGAATTAGTATGAATAGATCTTTTAGAGTTGAAGGTAATGGTTTTGCAGGCAGAATTTGGGTTTTATGGAATGACTCAATTTCTGTGGACATTGTTTGTTTTACACCCTAATTGGTTCATATGCCTATCATGAATGCACAAGGTTCTTCGTCATTTTTATGTACTACAGTTTATGCTAGTCCGCAGTCGAATATGAGGAAATGCCTTTGGAACACACTTAATGTCATGGCTGATTCAATTTAAGTTCCTTGGTTGATAGTTAGTGACTTTAACGTTGTTTTAGATGGGTTTGATCGAGTTGGGGGAGCTATTTCTCGGGTTGGTTATAAACGGCTTCAAGATTTTGCTTTTAATAATGTTTTGCGTGACTTGGTTTATAATGGTTCCAAATTTACTTGGTGCAGGGGTTCTTTAGTTCAGAGACTTAACAGAGCTTTGTGTAATTCTAAATAGGATTCTTTTGCTCCAAAATTTTTAGTGCGAAACCTTTTTTGGCTGAAATTTGACGATAGACCAGTCTTAGTTTCTCTTCAACTCAAGAAGTCTATAGTTTATTGACCTTTTAGATGTCTTAATAACTGGATGTTGCATGCTGACTTCAAAAGACTGGTTAAAGATCACTGGAATAATGATAAAGAGATCCTGACTAATCTAGAAAGATTCCAGGTTACAATTAGGGATTGGAATAAAAGAGTTTATGGGAATTTATTTGTAAGGAAAAGGAACTTACTGTTTGAACTTAATCAGGTGCAAAACATACTTGATTTAAGAACCTTTTTCAGTCTTCTAAAACAGGAGATGGACATTCGCAAAGAATTAAAAGAAGTCCTTAATCACGAGGAACTCTTGTGGTTTTAGAAATCAAGAGCGAAGTGGCTTAGTTGTGGAGATAGAAACACTAGTTATTTCCAAAAAAGCACTTTGGCAAAACGAAGAAGGAACATGATTGATGGGCTGAAAATTGGTAATGAGTGGTGCTTTAATGGGGAAGAACTGAAGCAGCATGCTCTAGAATTTTTTGGGGATTTATATCTATTAGCTATTCTTTTAATGGGACCTTGCCTTGTCATGGTGCATTTCCTCAAATTCCCTCAGAGGTTAAAAATGGGCTGCTCCTAAATGCTTCTAATGATGAGATATGTTGGGCAGTTTTTGGTATGTCCCCTTTGAAAGCCCCTGGATTAGATGGCCTCCATGCTAAATTTTACCAATCTAATTGGGATATTGTTGGCCATTCAACTTGCTGCCTTGTGCGTCAAATTTTGAAGGCTAAGCCTTTAGTTCTTGCTCTAAATAGAATGTTAATTGTACTGTTACCTAAAATTCTGGGCCCTGAAAGAATTAATCAATTCAGACCTATCAGTTTATGTAACGTGGCATACAAGATCGTTGCAAAAATGTTGGTCAATAGGTTACGTCCTTTGATGGTAATGATTACATCTTAGAACCAAGCGAGTTTCGTACCTGGAAAAAGTATTTTAGATAATATTATTGTAGCTCAAGAAGCTGTTCATTCTTTGAGGGGTTTTAAAGGTAATAAACTTGGAATGACTATTAAGATAGATTTAGAGAAGGCTTATGATAAAATAATATGGGATTTCTTAGAGGATACTCTTTGTGAAGCTAGTTTACCTCCAGTTTTGATCACTATTATCATGAACTGTGTGTCTTCTACGTCTTTTCAAATTTTGTGGAATAGTACTGTTACTAATACTTTTATGCCAATGTGTGGGTTAAGAAAAGGAGATCATTTATCGCATTATCTTTTTGTATTATGTATGGAGAGACTGGGACATCTCATCAATAAAGCTGTCAATTATGGAAAGTGATCACCTTTATTTTTGTCTAGAAGGGGTCCTGCTTTCCATTTAATTTTTACAAATGATCTCCTTCTCTTTTGCTAAGCTAGCAGGATTCAAGTATCTCAGGTTAAAGCAGTTTTGAATTTATTTTACCACTTCTCTAGTCAAAAGGTGAACAGTAACAAATCACAGGTTTTTTCTCATCTAATACCCTTAATGATTTAGCCCATTTGATATGCAATGATATTGGTATGATGCGTGTTGAGGATTTGGGTGTTTATCTTGGTATGCCTCTTTTGCACAAAATAGTTACTGTGAATCATTTTGATTTTTTTTAGTTAGCAAGGTTCGTAATAAGTTAAATTGGTGGGAGGCTAGGAAACTTTCGTTAGCAGGAAGAATTACGTTGGCTAAGTTTGTTCTGCTTGCTATCCCTAACTATTTTATGAACATGGTTTGTGTCTCGATTTCTGTTTGTAATGATATTGAAAAAATTGCTCGACATTTTATTTGGGGTTCAACATTGGAGTCAAGAAGACCAGCTCTTATCTCTTGGATTGATTACTGTAAACTAATTGAGTTTGGAGGGTTGAGGATTCAGAGTTTGGTTGTTCAAAATAAGATCTTCCTGATCAAATTGGGTTTCCAACTCTTGACCAACACAGATGCTTTGTGGGTTAAGATGATAATGAGCAAATATAAGCTACATGGAGTATTGCCGAACTCTATTGATAGAAGTAATTGCCCGTATATATGGAGGTTTCTAGCTAATGTGTAGCCGGATGTGATAAAAAATGTGTATTCGTCTTTAGGTGATGGTTGCTTAATAAATTTTCGGAATGATATTTGGGTTCATCAAGTGGGCAAGCTAAAGGATATCTTTCAAGGAATTGGGTATCCTAATGATGTTCTGCAGGTATGTAATGTGGTGACCAGTAGTGGAAAATGGGATTGGTGTCGAATGCGAAGTTTTCTTTCTAATAATGTTGTTAACATTACTGCCTTTATGGTGCCTCCTTCGTATGGCACGGGTAATGATAGGTTAGCCTAGAAATGGATGAAGAATGATGTATTTTCTTCTGTAGAAACCTATAGGATTTTTTTTCCAAATCGATGTTGGTGGTTTTTCTTGTTGTTGGCAATTGATTTGGAAAACTAAGACATCTCAACGAATTTGATCATTTCTTTGGGTTTTCTGGCAAGATAGGCTGTTGACAAATGGAGAACGTATGAGAATACATATAATGAGCGAGTGTTACTGCCCTAAATGTGGTAATGTATTGGAGTCGAATTTGTATGCTATTTGTGTAACACCCCTAACCTATATCCGTTACAGGAACAGGGTTACGAGGCATTACCAAACATATACACTAGTATTTGTACAAAATTGAGTCATAAATTTTCATTTTAAATCAAAACTTTACATATTTTATCATAAAGTTCCTAATATGAGCCTACGGGGCCCAATATATGCTTTGGAAATGATTCAGGACTAAACTAGAAACTTTGGAAGTTTTACCTTAAAGATAGGGGCACACGCCCGTGTGGCCTAGGAGATGGCCGTGTGGCTAGCCTGTAGGGATCCCATGGCCGTGGGGTTAGCCCGTGGGCAGTTCTTACTTGCAATTTCATAAGCAGTTCTTACTTGCAATTTCATATGCATCAGAGGGGCACACGGCCTGGGCACACGCTCATGTGGCTAAGTCGTGTGATACACTGATTTTCACCATTTTTAAGCCATTTTCACACGGTTTTGACACACGACCATGCTTAAAATCCGGTCCTTCACACGACCAAACACACAGCCGTGTCTTTTATCTGTGTACTAGCCTAACTTCATATTTAAGGATACAGGGGACATACGGTCATTTCACACGCCCGTGGGATATCCGTGTGTCACACACGGTTTAGACACAAGCCCGTCTGTCTTACCTGTGTGGACAAAATAAGGCCATTTCCTAGCCCTATTTCTCACCCAAACTTAACCACTTTCCTGCATGAAAACTTACAAGTATATATCATCCATTTCAACCAATTTTCATCATTCAATCTAACATTTCTAACACTTAACCATACCTAAAACTTACCTTTACATTGATTTATAAATCATGTTTTAATAAAGGTGATTTGTATCTTGTTGAACATGAACATACCATAATACCTCAAAACACATATTACTAGCCATTCCAATAACTAGGTTGTAAACAAACATGTTACATCACCATTTAACCTCATTAGCCTATATATGTCATTATATCAAAATGAGTTTGTCATTTATACCAAAAGTTAAGGAGTTGATAGTGTGATGATAGTTCCGACCCAATCCAACCTTCACGAGCTTTGAGCACTATAAAACAGGGAAAAACAAATCTAGTAAGCATTATATGCTTAGTAAGTTCATATAACCAACTACACTTACCATTCATATATAACAAGTAAACCACACATTAGACAATTTATCCATCAATTTAGCAAACTTACAAATATGACCTATTCATAATCATTCAACCAAATTGGTTAGTACAAAAACATTAGTATGCATAGATGAGCTTATCATGTCATTTCTTCTTATTTCACTTGTTAATACATTTCCGTTGAATCTTTGAATTTTCGATGGACCTTTCCTTTTCTAATTGTACATCCGAGGTGCATATTCCCTTTTCAAGTGGTACACATAAAGTATACATTTCCTTTTCAAATGGTATACACAAAGTATACCTAACCTTTTCAAGTGTATATAACCTTTTCAAGTGTATACACAAAGTATACATAACCTTTTCAAGTGTACACACAAAGTGTACATAACCTTTTCATGTGGTATACACAAAGTATACCTTTCTTTTTCAAACTCGATAGCCGAAGCTATCCCTTTTCATATTCGATAGCCGAAGCTATCCCTTTTCACATTCGATAGCAGAAACATTCGATAGCAGAAGTTATCCCTTTTCACATGGTACACACAAGGTGTACATTTCCTTTTCATAATGAGATCAAAAGATTATCCTTTAGGGACAACCTTTATTGCAACATATGCAAGATCTCATATTCACGGTAATCACCTGTCCAATCGGAAATCAATATTCAAACGGATTCATGCACCATTTCATCATTTATATAAGTAAAAAATCTATAATTGTTTATTACATGTACTTACTAATCACAAATCATGATGCATATAATTCAACAATCAATTCAACACATTTTCATGCTTAATTTAGTTATCGAACGTACCTTGACAATTGTTCGTATCTACTAATTCGGATCTATATAAATAAATTTAATCATCAATTTTATGATTTTTTTTAATTCAATCAAGCCCATTTCACATTTTCAGGCAAAAGTACCATTTTTCCCCTAAACTTTTAATTAATTCCAATTTCATCTCTAGGCTCAGAAATTAAAATTCATGCAATTTACTCCTTATTCCAAGCTTATTCAAAATTCCAATATAACTTTTACAACACATATTTCATAAATTTTAGAATTTTTCCAAGAATTTCACTACTTTGCAATTTAGTCCCTACACATGCTTTCACTAAAAATCACTTTTACAGCATATTCATTTTCCAATAATTTTTCATTTTCTATCAGAAACTTTCAATTTACAGCATATTCATCCATGGGTAATTTTTTAAACTTTGGTTTTCTTTCAATTTAATCACCCAAATAAAGAAATTAAGCTTTCTCAATCTCAAAAATATAAAAATTAGTAAAAACGGGACATAGAACTTACCAAATCAAGCTTGAGAAATTTCTTTTCTCTCTCCTAGGGTTTTCATGTATTTTATGGAGAAGAAGAAGATAAAATGATATCTTTTTCTTTTAATTTAATTAATATCATTTAACTTTTTCCACTTTCCAATTTAGTCCCTTACCTTTTTCAATTTTTCCATAGATGACTCACTAAAAATATCTACATATTATTCTTCAATGGTCTAATTGCCATATAAGGACCTCACATTTTGAATTCTCTAGCTATATAATCCCTATAGCTTATAGTATACAACTTTAACATTTTATTCAATTCAGTCCTTTTTGCAATTAGACACATAATTGATAAAATTTTTCAATAAAAATTTTCATGCAATATTTCTATCATAATACCTATCATTTTATAAACTTTAAATAATTTCATTTTCGAACTCGGATTTGTGGTCTTGAAACCACTATTCCGATTTCACTGAAATTGGGCTGTTACAATTTGGGACTATTCATTTTCCAAGTTGATTTGGCTTTCTATCCTACCAGTGCCTATTCTGGGAACTTTTTTTTCGATATCACATAAGAATTGGCTCTTGTGGAATTTGAGAAATACCATGAAGTGGCGGGAATAAGATTTTGAATGGCATTCTTTTTTTCCTATTTGATAAGCTATAAAAGTAACATATTTTAATCTCATTCTTAATACATTTTTTGGATGATTAATTATGCAAATTAGTGAATTTGATGCTCCTAATCCTTTAAATTCATGTTTCTATACATAGGAGAGCATTTGAGAGCGAGAGGAGCGAAAAAAAAGCCAAAATCAGACAAAAAGAGTTGTTTTTAGGATCCACATAGCCTGGGCATTTCCACACAGGTTGGACACATGCCGATGTGCCAGCCCGTGTTGATATCACACCCTGCTTCCCAAATACGCGGAAAAACCTAATTTTTAGGCTTTCTAAGCATTCTAAAGTCTATAGTTACCCATTAGAATAAGACATAAATGAGCCATCAGAGAATATCAAAGAAAACACTCGAAGAACACTATCGGAATCAACTTGTAAGCAAATCTCCATCAAGATTGAATATCTCATTTTAATTTCTTTCAAAGTTTTATTAAGTTTCTTTATGTCTTGTGGTTTTTCTGACTTTGAGATGTTTCTATTCAGGATTATGAACTAATTTCCTAGATACCTAAGGATGATGAAACCTATGATGAATCCTTTTATTTAATATTTGTTTTTACGTGATAAATACTTGATTATTGTTCTCAATTATGTATTTTTTTTTGTTTTAGTATTTTTGAGATATTAATTCATATTTAATGTGCTTAATTTAGTGGAGCAAAAGGCCCTATTTAAGAGTAGATCTAGCATAATTGAGTGGAGTTGCATGCGATTCTAGTAATGGGACGACATAAATCTATCAGATTCAATTTTAATAGGGGAATTCATAGATCGAGTTAATGCGACGATAGGGGTTTTAATTAGAAAGAGATTTCAATTAATCAACCTAGAGTCAATTGTTCTTACTCTCGAAAGAGATATTAACATAATTTAGGAATTTCTACGGATCAAGAAAAAAAATAAATCGTTTAATTCAGATTCATAATAATAGGTGAAGTCTAGATAGATTCTTTCCTAAGTATTGTCTATCTCATTGGTTATTATTCGATTACTTCCTTGGTTCATTCTCTGTTGCGTTATTAGTTAAATTAGTTTAGTAAATTTAGATTAAACACATCACTCCAAATTGTAGGTTAAATAATATAAAAACGGTAATTACTAGTACTTCTAGTCCTCGTGGATATGATATTCTCTACTCACCATGTTCGATAGGTGCGCTTGCCTTTGTTGTATTTATAGTTAGTTTAATGGTTATTAAATTTTTGGCACCGTTACTGAGGACTAAAATATTAGGAACACTTTGTTTTTATTAATTTAGTTATTTTTTATTTTATTTTATTTTTTATTATGTTTTTAGTTTACTTTTTACATTCTAATTTTTTTTCTTTTATTTGCTTCTAGTAGGTTCCTTTAGTTTATAACTAGAAGAAACCTGTCGAGACCATTACTGGTTCGATAACGAAATTGAAAGTACTGCTCGCAAAAATCGTAAAGAAAGAAGGTAGAGTCGAGAGAATATAGTAAATGAACTAGAGGACATTATTATCACTGAGGAGATGAGTGATAACTAAAATAATCAGCTACCTCCTGCAATTGCTGCAGTTGCTGCAGATCTTACTCTTCTTCATCGTACTATGTACGATTATGCCAAGCCCACTTTAACTGGGGCTGAATCGAGTATTGTGAGACCCACTAGTGCTACAAATAATTTCAAGATGAAGCCGAACACTATTTAGATGATACAACAATTTATTCAGTTTGATGGGTTGCAAGACGAAGATCTAAATACTTATTTGACTAATTTTCTGAAAATCTACGACACTTTCAAGATAAATGGCGTCATTGATGACGCCATTCGCCTACGGTTATTCCCTTTCTCGTTGAGAAACAAAACTAAACAGTGGTTAAACTCTTTACCTTGAGGTTCTATCATAACATGGGCTCAACTGATCGATAAGTTCCTACTGAAGTACTTCCTACTGGCTAAGACAACCAAGTTGAGGATCCTTCATTCAAATTGACTTAGAGACCTTATATGATGCATGGGAGAGGTATAAGAACTTATTGAGAAGGTGACCTCCTTGGGTTACCTCTATGGTTACAGGTTCATACCTTCTACAATGGTTTGAATCCCTCAACTAGGCTACTAATTGATGCAGCTGCCAGTGGAACTTTGAATAATAAAACACCCGAAGCGGCTTATGAGTTTATAGAAGAGATGACACTGAATAATTATTAGTGGTAAGTCACGAGGACAAAGCCAATGAAAACAGTTAGTTTTTTCAACTTAGATGCAGTCACCATGTTATTAAATCAAGTAGAGCTTTTAAATAAGAAAATTAATGGTTTATATGTTTCTATACAGGTACATCCGGTGATACAATGCGATACAAATGGAGGTGGAATGAACAATCCAGAATGTTTACCCTTCGCTCCTAGCATAGAGAACGAGCAAATTAATTATATAGGTAACAATTCTAGGCCTCAAAATAACCCTTATAATAATTACTATAATACAGGTTGGAGGAATCATCCCAATTTCTCTTGGGATGGTCAAAGAAATTAAAGAGCACAACCCATCCAAGCTACTAACAACAACCTTACTAACAAGAGAAAAAGCCAAACCTTGAGGAGATGTTGACGAAGTTTATCTCGATTTCAGAAACTTGTTTTCAAAATACTGAGGCAGTACTAAAACATCAACAAGAATCGATTCAAGGGCACGAGAACTAAATAGGTCACCTTGCTAAGTTAATGTTAGAACAACCACAATGTAGTTTGCCTAGCAATACCGAGACTAACCCAAGGAAGCAGTTTCATGCAATTACCGTTCAAGATAAAGAAAGGTTAGCCGAATCTTAATTGTAGTAAATGACAATAAGGTTAAGGTAAGCCAGAAAGAGCAAAAGCCGGTTGCCAAAGAATACAAACCTTGAGTTTCATATCCTAATGCGACGAAGAGAGACCACACGAACGAACAATTTGATAAATTTCTTAAACTCTTAATAAAATTACATATTAACTTACCGTTTGTTGAAGACCTTTTGTAGACGTCCAATTACGTAAAATTTTTAAAGGAGCTGTTGGCAAATTAATTGAAGTTAGATGATTCGTCGACTGTGGAACTCAATACAGTTTGCTTGGCCATATTGCAAAATAAACTACTCAACAAACTGAAAGATCCAGGGAGTTTTACTATTCTTTGTTTAATTGGTAGTTTAAATATTGATAAAGTTTTGGCTGATTTAGGGGCTAGTACTAATGTCATGCCTTACAAAATGTTTAAACAATTAGGTCTTAGAAAACCCAAATAGACTAGGATGTATATTTAATTAGCGGATAGAACCACTAGATATCCTAGGGATGCTATTGAGGATGTACTTGTAAAATTTGATAAAATCATATTCCCAATTGATTTTGTTGTTTTAGACATGGACGAGGATAGTGACGTACCTCTAATTCTAGGTTGGCCCTTTTTAACAATTACTAAAACTATTATTGATGTTGGTACAGGTGAATTAGTACTTCGTGTAGGTGATGAAACGATTACTCTCCAAGGTCGTGATTCTGCTAGAACATCTAGTGATCGAGATGATTTTACAAGTTCTGTTAATGTGAGTAACCATGTGGCTTAACCTTCTTTGCAGGAAACCCCTCGAAAAAATGTATTGGAGCCACGTTTCAGTCCATGCGACAGAAAGAAATGACTTATGAAGAATGAATGTTACAAATCGATGAACTAGACGAATGGTGGAGACATGTCAAGGAGAAACTAAACACGATCAATAGCCACGGCGACACCATGATGAGTATGTGAACGGAACGAACCAATTTAAGGTTGGTGACTAGGTACTAGTAGACAGAACGGATCTAGGAATTTCCCCCTTGGAGCTTGAGGCAAATAAATTAAACCCATTTACGGTACTGAACGTCTTCCCGTACGGTACAATTGAGGTAACTCATTCTGAATTTTACACATTTAAGGTAAATAGTACTCAACTTAAACCTTATTTTGATAATAGAATTGATAACGAAAAAGAGGAGCTTCGGCTCCATGAACCACCGTGATTACGCATGCATAAGTTAAGTCGAGCTTAGACTCTAAATAAGAGCTTCTCGAGAGGCAACCTGAGTGTTTAAGTTTTACTAATTCTTTTAATTTCATTGCATGCTAATTTAAAATCTTAAATTAAAAAAATATATTTTTAACCCACACGGCCTGGACACACGGGCTAGTCGGGCTAGTCGGATATAGTTGGCATGCCATAGGATATGGAAGTGTACGGGTTTTGCGGGCATCGATCGTGCACTTATGTGCCGACTCATCACATCATATACATTATTCGCATTCTCGATCCGGCACTTTGTGTGTCGGATATTATTACTGTTACCGTTACTGTTATTGTTTCGAATTTGTTCCGATGAGGTACTCTGTGTACCGTACTGTTACTGTTACCGTTCTGGATTTGTTCTGATGAGGTACTCTATGTACCGTACTACTACTGTTACTGTTACTGTTACTATTCCGGCTTCGGTCGATGAGGCACTATGTGCCATATTGGTGTATTAGTTGGATTCATGTATCCGTCTAGGTCTGAGTCATGTTAATAGGGATAAATAAAGGAACTAGAAAGATCGATTGTTACTGAATAAATAATTGTTCTAATTGACTGATTGTTAATGAATATTACTAATTGATTAATTGCTATTGAAAAATAATAAATGATTTTGAATTTAAGGTAGACCAAAACATTGGTTGGAAAGTGAATGTTTGAATACTCATTGAGTTTGAATAGTTCAATATATATAAATTAATATGTTTGATAATTGTTTAAGTGTTCATATTATAGAAATACCACTGAGTGTATACTCAGCGTACGATTTATTTCCGTGTGCAGGTTAAGTTAAGGCTAGACCGTTGAATCAGCATCCTAGGTCGATCCCGAATCGATGAGGTAAAGTATGTAGACTGTTGGTAATGGCATGTACCTAGGATGTCTTATGAGAGTCATTTAGGTTGTGAAAGTATTGATGAAATAAGTAAATTATGGTTGGCAATGGTATATAGTATGAAGTTGAAATAATTGATAGAGTAAGTCATATATTTAAAAAGATTCATTGGATAGGTTATAAAATGTTTTAGATTGGTCAGATTTGAGTATATTTTAGTGTATTTGGATTATTTGAATGTTGGCAAATTGTTTTAGTTGAAGTTTTAATTTGTAGGGTTAGAAACATTTATTTTAATAAATGACTAAATTTGAACTGTATAGACCGATAATGCCCTGTAATCCTGTTTCGGAGATGGATAAGGGTTAGAGGGTGTTACATTTAGTAGTATCAGAGCTATTCAGGTTTAACCGATTCTCGGACTAAATCGAGCTCAGAATTGAGTCTAGAGGTACATGTCATAATTGAGTCAAAATTGAATCGGGATTGGATGCTGATATAGTTATTTGTCTCTGTTTTATAGTGAAAATGTTAAACGAAAATATTGATAGTATTGATCATGAAATGTATACTGAAAACGAAAAGTCTCGTGAATTAGATAAAAAAAACTAAATTGACAACACTGAGTAATAACTTAATGAGTAATTAACCACTGAGTGTCCATTGAGTGTTGAATAATGTAATGATAAAGAGAGAGATAATACAAAACTGTTTAGAATTATAACTGATGTTCTTCAGTGAGTAAAAGAAATTGTATCTGCTACAGTATCTACCTCTCCTTTTTTTAATCGGTTTCCTAAGTGCTTCAAGGAACAGAGCTTGTCTGAACGGGCAAGTTATCTGCAGTTAATGATCTGTGTATATATAGCGTGGTTCAATTGAGAATTACAGCTGAAAATGATCTTAAAAGAACTGAAATCTGGTTAGAGAATATTATCGGGTTTGTAAATAAATTGTTCTGTTCACCGATTAAACGTTAGAAAGGTATGATATTTCTGTTAAAAAGATTCAGCTTGCTAGTGGTGGAAAATATTGATTTCTGTTGTGATTAAGAAAGGGTTATTTGGAAATTTTCTGAGATGACTTCTGAAAGAAATATATATATCAGTCAGAGATTTCTTGATAAAAAACGTACAGAATTCTTGAAACTTAAACAGGATCATATAACTACAACTATGTATGAGGGGAATTTATTTGATTGAATAAATATATCAGATGGTATACTCCAATAGAAACTGTAAGGTACAAATGGTTTGAAGATGGTTTAAAAGAAGACACAAAGCTGAAGAATGTAGAATAAAGAGTGGAAAATATGAGCAGATATGATTCTTCTGATCATTATTTTAGTGATTTCTCAAAGGAAGAGGAATCAGATATTATTCAGACTTCAAGATCGAGTAACACAGCTATCAGAGGTAGACTACTTTGTAATTCCGAAAATATGAATGATAGTCGAGATGTGACAAATGACTTCACTGTAAAATCTGGAGAATGAACATCAGTAGGGCATATGTTAATCGTATATAAGAAGATATTTCTCTACCGGATGTCATTATAGGTCAGTATTTATTGAATGATAGAATCTGAATGAACTATCTGATAATGATACTAAGATACAGTTTTTTGATCGATTTGATGTTATTATTGTTCGATGTGATTCTGAGAATGGAATGGTTAATTTTGCATGATGTTTGTGATAAATTATAAGTAGAAGTATAATATGTTGCAAGATCAGGATGATGAAATATTTTGTTTTGAACAAGAGAAGATTGAATGATTTGTTTATTGTGATATTAATTATGTCAACACAGAAGTGTGCTAGAAAAGGTGTTATGATACTTACTTTGCTTATGTATTGGGTATTGAAGTATCTACGTCAAAGTTTAAATCAGTAACAATTCTCATATGTTTCTAGAAGAGTTATTTGAATTATTGTTAGCTAAAGAAGCTGAGTTTGCTATAGATCTTGTGTTTGAAATGATATTGAAAAGCGTATTTGAAAACAGAGGCTTGGTTAATTGAAAGCTCAGTTAACTGAAGCACTAGTTCTGGTTTAGTCTGAAATCCGGTAAAGAAACTTGTGATTTATAGGGATAGCAGTGTTTTGATGCAAGTAAGTGAACTAATAGTTTATGTTACGAAATGTTAGAATCACATGGGAAGAATTATTTGATACCTGATTCGGAAGTGGTAGTTATTGTTCTTGCATTAAAAGATCAATATATGATAATTAATTATCATCCAAGAAAGACAAATGAAGATATGTATATTCAGAATTGAAAGTTTTAATTTGTTATATGAGCTATGAATATTCAACTGTTATCATCTGATGATGGCTCAATTCTAGTTGAGATGACAGTTAAATTGACTTCTCTACAGTAAGTCTACAAAGTTCAGAAATGTGATAATGAGTTACTGGTTAAATGAATATGGTGAACAAATGACTTTGATTGAAAATTTCATATTGAATTTGATGATTGTTTACTATTTAAAAACAGAAGTTGTACTGAAGAATTCAGAACTGTTACAATTAGTGATGATATCAGAATAGAAATGTGATAGAATTCTTATGGGTTTGAATTGGAATTATCTTTATCTGCGAAAAAGGAAAGATAATATATGAATAATCATCGAAGGTATGGCAAAATCTGCATATTTTATCTCAGTATGAATAAGTTTTCTACTTAATAATTATTTGAAATATAGGTTTCTAAAATTGTCAAATTTCATGATATATCAGTTTTTATTATTTCTGATTGAGATACATGGTTTACATTCTGATTCTAGAACGAGTTTAAGAAGTTTTGGGTACATGATAACAGTTTCCAGCATTGTATGAAGCTTCGTATGATTATGAATGAAAAACTGCACAGTATTTGATTGAATATGGTGAAAAAAAAAGAATATGCAAAGTTGTTTGATTCGAGAAACCGAAGAAAAGTGAAAGTGGTCGAGATAGATTGAAAGCAGCTTCTGACAGACAGAAATCATATGTGGACTTGAAATGTTGGAATATCGAGTATTCTATTGACAATAAGTAATTTTTTAGAAAAGTTTTACATTGGAAGAAAATTCTGAGATCAGGTTGAAAAGGGGAATTAAATTCTCATTTTGTTGGGCTATGTAAAATTATAGAAAAGTCAGATCGGTGACATATTGATTAGATTTGCCTCCGAAGTTACAGGAAATTTATGGGATTTTCTTTCCAAGATTTGGCATTCAGAAGATGCAGATCTGATAATTCACATGTTATTTCGACAAGGGATATTGGAATTTGAACTAATTTCTAGTATGAAAAAGAAGAACCAATTGAGATACTAGCTTAAGAAGTGAAGTCATAATATTGAGGAAGTAATACGGGAACCGAAAGAAACAGTGAGAAGTCATAATATTGAGGAAGCAATACGGGAACCGAAAGAAACAGTGAGATCTCTGTATCCCCACCTCTTTTAAGGAAAATTTCGAGGACGAAATTTATTAAGGCGGGAAGAATTGTAATAACCTAAATTTTACAGTTATCGAAAAAGTGTATTTTCGGGTCTCCGTTTCTGAAAAATGGATTCGTAAATATTTATTAAAAATATTTACGAAGTTATGTGAGTGGTTAATTAAAGTTTAATTAAGTAAATTTAGCTTAATTAAGGATAATTGGATAAAAGGATTAAATTGAATATAGTGTGAAAGTTTAGTTCTAAAGTAATAGAAAATAAAAAGGATCAAAATGGCAATTAAGCCATACCCATGAAATGAGGCGGTAAATGGAAGAAAAATCAAGATTTTTCTTGAATTATGTACATTAAATGTTATAGTTGTTATTATTATTATAATTTTATATTAAACTATTATTATTATTATTATTATTATTATTATTATTATTATTATTTAATAGGTATTATTATTAAGTTAAAGATATTTACTAAAATAAATAAATAAAAGAAAGACAAGTGTATGGTAAAAATAAAATACATGTGTAATAAATACTGTACATACAATTATAACACATGTATGTATTTACTTATTATTTAAGTAAATATTAATGTATTTATTATTATTTAATTGATATTATATTATGAAATAAATTAAATAAAGACAAATGTATGGTAATGATTGGATACAAGTGTATTAATGAAAATACATACAATTGTAATACATGTGTTTAATTATTAAAAGATAATTATTATTTATAAAAGATATTTATATGATAAATAAAGAAAAGAATGACAAATGTATGGTATGTATGATGACATGTGTAATATTAGTATACATACATTTGTAAAATACATGTATATTTACTTATTATATAAGTATATTATTAAGTTATTATATATATATATAAAAGAAAAGAAAAACAAGTGTATAAAAATGATTGGTACAAGTGTTAAATAAATATTTGTTATTAAATAGATTTTTATTATAGTTATTATTGTTATTATATATATAAAAGAAACAAAAGAATAAAAAGAAGGAAAGAAACAGAATGTGGAATGAAAAGCAGGGGAAGGAAAGAAAGAAAGAAGAAAAGAAAGGAAAAAAAGGAGAAATAGGGATTTTAAAGCTTGAAAATTTAACAGGTAAGTCAATTTAGCTCTTTTTACTTAATTTTAATGTTTTAGAAGCTTTGGAATAAGATTTTGATGAAATTAAGTTGATATTTTGAAAGTTATTAGATTTCTAGATAATGTTCATGTTGAGTAAAATGATGAAATAAGGGTTAAATTGATAGAAATTCAGGTTAGAAATGAAATAAGGATCAAATTGTAAAGTAATTCATAAGTTTTATGTTGAAGGGCTAATTTGAGGAAATTTCGAAACTAGTGAAATAAGCTAAAAATTTAGTAGTTAAATTTGAGTTTGGATGGAACTTGAATAGAAATAGAGTATGAATTAAGTTAGTAAAGTGAATGAATTAGTTAGGACCTAATTGAAAATAAGGTGTAAATTGAATAGAAATTCAATTATTTGTTATAATGAGTGCTGAAAATTAATGGTATAATTATTTTAATTCCCGTAGCTAATGTTGTCTCAGAAAATCTCAGCTAAGCAAGGAAAAAGACAAAGACAACGAGAGTTAGTTCGAAAATTACGGTCTGTATTTCTATAATCCGAACTTAATGCTTAAATTGTTGGATTTATTATTTAATATATATATATATATATATAGAGAGAGAGAGAGAGAGAGAGTAGGTATTTTGAGATGATTATTTGAATTGGATTGAATATTGATTATATTGAATTGATTTATGAATATATGTGAATGTTTGAATTGAAATGAATATTGATGTGGAAATTGAATAATAAATGTTTGTTATATTGGAAAATATATGTAGTTGAAAGTGTGATGAAATTGATAGAAAAATGTGATTATTGTGAAATTAAATATTTATTAGTGAAAAGTGAATGGAATTATATTGAATTGAAAATATATAGTTAATTAATTAAAATATGAATTAATTGAAAACTGAAAAGTGAATTAAATACCCTATTAACTAGTCGGGCTAGTCGGATATAATTGGCATGCCATAGGATATGGAAGTGTACGGGTTTTGTCGGCTTACTAATTAGGCACTTATGTGCCGACTACTGTTATTGTTACCATTACTGTTACTGATTCGGCACTTTGTGTGTCGAATATTGTTACTATTACTGTTACTGTTACTGTTTCGAATTTGTTCCAATGAGGTACTCTGTGTACCGTACTATTACTGTTACCGTTTCGGATTTGTTCTGATGAGGTACTCTGTGTACCGTACTGCTACTGTTACTGTTACTATTTCGGCTTCGACCGATGAGACACTATGTGCCGTATTGGTGTGTTGGTTGGATCCGTGTATCCGTCTAGGTCCGAGTCATGTTAATAGGGGTAAATAAAGGAACTAGAAAGATCGATTGTTACTGAATAAATAATTGTTCTGATTGACTGATTGTTAATGAATATTACTGATTGATTAATTGCTATTGAAAAATAATAAATGATTTTGAATTTAAGGTAGACCAAAACATTGGTTGGAAAGTGAATGTTTGAATACTCATTGAGTTTGAATAGTTCAATATATATAAATTAATATGTTTTATAATTGTTTAAGTGCTCAGATTATAGAAATATCATTGAGTGTATACTCAGCGTACGGTTTGTTTCCGTGTGCAGGTTAAGTTAAGGCTAGACCGTTGAATCAGCATCCCAGGCCGATCCCGAATTCGATGAGGTAAAGTATGTAGACTATTGGTAATGGCATGTACCTAGGATGTCTTATGAGGGTCATTTAGGTTGTGAAAGTATTGATGAAATAAGTAAATTATGGTTGGCAATGGTATATAGTATGAAGTTGAAATAATTGATAGAGTAAGTGATATACTTAAAAAGATTCATTGGATAGGTTATAAAATGTTTTAGATTGGTAAGATTTGAGTATATTTAAGTGTATTTGGATTATTTGAATGTTGGCAAATTGTTTTGGTTGAAGTTTTAATTTGCAGGGTTAGAAACATTTATTTTAATAAATGACTAAAATTGAACTGTACAGACCGGTAATGCCCTGTAATCCTGTTCCAGGGATGGATAAGGGTTAGAGGGTGTTACACCATAAATACGACCGGTGCATTCGTCAATCCAAATGGCATAACAAGAAATTCATAGTGGTCGTATCTTGTTCTAAAAGTTGTCCTTGGCACGTCCGATTCCTTAACACGTAACTGATAGTAGCCAGACCTCAAGTCTATCTTAGAGAACACAATGGCTCTTCTTAACTAGTCGAATAGATCATCGATCCTTGGCAAAGGATACTTATTCTTGACAGTTACCTTATTCAATTGTCGGTAATCTATACATAGTCTCATTGAACCATCTTTCTTCTTTACAAACAATACGGGGGCACCCCAAGGTGAAAAGCTCGGCCTAGCAAAACCTTTATCCATCAGCTCTTGCAACTGTGCTTTTAATTCTTTCAGCTCGGTTGGCGCCATCCTATACAGAGCAATACAAATAGGAGTTATTCCTGGCACCAATTCAATACCAAACTCTATCTCTCTCGCAGGAGGTAATCCCGTTAATTCTTCCGGGAATACGTCTGGATATTCACATACTATTGGGACAATCTCAATCTTCAACTCTATTTCCTTCGTGTTCAACACAAAAGCAAGGTAGGCTTCATACCCTTTTCTCATATATCTCTGAGCAACCATTATCGTGATTACAACTGGCGACGTGCCCAAATCTCTCGAATCAATCCGTAGAATCTTACCATCTGGGCATTTCAATTTAATATACTTGCTACCATATTTACAGTTACATCATGCAATGCTAAGCAATCCATACCAAGTATTACATCAAACTCATCAAAAGGTAACAACATAAGGTTAGCTGGAAAACATTGACCATGAATCATCAAGGGACAATTCTTACAGACTTTATCAACCAGAACTGATTTTCCTAGTGGGTTCGACACTCTAATAACAAATTTCGTAAGTTCAACGGGTATGTTCATACTAGACATCAATCTCATGCAAATGTATGAATGCATCGATCTCAGATAAATTAAAGTAACAACACATGTATTGAAAAGAGAAAAAGTACCCGTGATGAAGTTAGGAGCAGAGGCTTCTTCTCGAGCGCGTATTGCATACATTCTTGCTGGGGCTCAGGCCTCTGATTTTGCAACGTCTTTGGCCGCAATTCGACTGCCATTGGCAGTTTCAGGATATCTCGAAGGTCTACCTCGTGGAATGGGAGAACTTGACTTCGGGGCCACTTCCACTTCTTTTCTGATTCGCTCTGGACAGTCCCAGAGAAAGTGGTTAAGAGAACCACATCTGAAGCATGCACCGCTCTTCTTTCGGCACTCTCCGAAGTGAAATTTGTTACAGCTCTTATCATCTACACTTCCCACACAAGTCACCATTGAGGAGGAAGACTTCTGATTTCGTCATTTGAAGCCTTTCGTTTTACCCGAATATCCTACCGATGAAGTGGAGCGTTCATGTTGGCTCATTGATTTCTTTGTAGAAAATGAGAGCATCTTATCGCTGGATCTCTTGCTCGAAACTCAACTTGAGAAAAACCATGCCAAGTCTAAACAAGACTTGATAGTTATTATTTTTAGCTGAGGGAATATGATCTTCATTGTAGATGATTTGTCATCTTTGATGATTTCTTCAATTAATTTACAATTTTTTACTTTTACCTGTTGCAGTTGTATAAGATCTGCAGCCATGGAAGCTGTTAACATGTATCTCAAGTTGTTACAGTTATACACTTCCAGATATTTGAGTCTTTTAAAATCTATAATTCCTCGAGGAACTATATTCCAAATTTCCTCAAACTTAGGAGACTCATGAAGTTTCAAATGCTCTGGCTTATAATATTTTACCTATTAAAACCAAATTGCAATAGTTAATACTAGAATAATAAATGGCATTGAAAAATAAAAAAGGAATAATAGATTCTTTTTAAGTGAAAAGAGAGTTTACTGTATTTTTGTGCTTATGAAATATGGTGGCATTGAGGTCACCAGCCCAAAACCCCTTATAGTCCTTTTCTGATAGCCTCACTCTATGTAACTGTAGGGTACTTAAGGCTCTTTGACAAAAGATCTTTAATTTGGGACATTGTCTCACAATAACTTGTTCCAAAGATGGAAACTGAAAGTTGTATTCCTCTGAACAGAAGCTTGAAATGTTTGGTAAATAATGAAGTACTAAACATTTCAGCTTGCTAAAACTTATTAAGTCTTTTGCATCATATTTCTCTTTTGCAACTATTTCTCTCACCATAATGCAGTCTCTAATCCTTATTTTTATTAGCCGTGCCAGATTACGAGCTACTGAAGATGTAATTAAGGCAGTTGCTTTGCACCGCCACAAGTCCAAAGGTATGAGATTTTGAAAGGATGCCAAGTATGGTCCCAAACTGATCGACCATCACATATCCTAACTTCAAGAACTTCAAGATTTAGGACAACATGGGGTAGTTGTAAGTTTTGCTCCCCTATGTAGCCAGTGTTTAGAAGGCTAACTGGATCCCTTTCCGCTTTCTTTTCACTTGCATCTCCTTCATCAATGAAGTTTCCTTTGAAATCATAATGAATCAGCTCAAGCTTTTTCAAATTGTTAAATTCTTGTATGAGATGAAATACAAAAACAACTGGTTTGTCATGACAGCCAAGCACTCGAAGAACTTTTATGTGGCTGAAGATGCCTACTTGAAATGGATGATTGTATATTACTGAAATGTGCTTTTTTTTTAATTTCAACTCCTCCAAATCATGGATCACCTAAGAATCCATTAGAAACAAGCTAAAGTTAGTTGCTAGTGTAACATCTCGAAATAGGGCCTTGTCAGAATAGTAGTTTCGGGACCAAAAATTTGACATAAAAATATTTATTTTATGATTATTATGAGGTCTAGAATATGATAATATCCATGTGTTAAATTTTTATGAAGAAATTCTTTGAGTAAGGTGTCCAATTGGAAAATAAGGTCCAAATTGAATAAATTGCAAAACTTGGGTTCTAGAAGCAATTTGTATAAAATTGCTTTAGATTATTAATTATAAGGTCTTGTAGAGAAATTTTCCCAATTTCTAAGTTTTTGGACAAAAATGGGCTTGCATGGATAAAATTCTAAAGAAAGGACTTAAGGGTATTTTGGTCATTTGGCATTTTAATGAAATAAAATGGGAAAAAGATGGCAAAAATCAGCCATTCATCTCCCTCATTCAGCCGAAAATTGAGGAGTCTCCATAGCTAGGGTTTTCAAGCTTTTCAAGCCCAATAGTAAGCGTTCCCAAGTCCCGTTTTTAATGTTCTTTGTATTTTTGAAATCCCGGTAGCTTACTCTCTCTATTTCTATCCATATTTCATGCTAGGGTTCATGTTTATAGATTTACCCATGCATGAATTACTTGTATTTTGATGATTTATGGAGGGATATGAAAGTTGGATGTGTATTAAACATCTTTTCCAAGGTGATTTTCATGAAAAACCCTTATAAGGACCTTTTTGCAAAAGGTGTAAAATGTGTGGTAGAAATGAGAAATAATGGAAATTGTGGGCTGCCATAGGAGGGAAAAATATTTGTCTAGGCTTTGGTAAGGTAGAAATTGCATGTGTTTCATTATACGAGCCTAGGGACTAAATCGTAAAAATATGAAAGGTTAGGGGCAAAACGGTCATTTGGACCGGGGGTGAAATTTAGGCTCAAAAGGTATAATTTGAGTTATTAATAATTTATTTTTATTGTTATAGACCCCGAGGAACAAATTCCGGAGGTCTATCAAGGAAAACAAAAGATTTCGGAATAACCGAAACACGATACTGAGACGAGTACCAGGTAAATTTGGGTAACTTAAAGTAAACTCATAATATGCCTAATTGTATGATTAAGGAATGCATGATAACTGTATTTGATGATGGTATGAAAATCCATGAAATGCATTCTTAATTATGACATGTTGAAAAATGTCTCGGTTGAAGTTAAAAAGGAAGTTCGATGGATAAACCATGATTTGTATGTGATCTAGAGATCTTGCATGTGTTGCAAAAATGATTTAGCTCGGACGGGTAATTCGTTGATCTCAAAGATAAAAAAGATCTAGCCCGGACGGGTGTTCTATGAGTAATCAAGCCTCTCGAAGAATATATGTGCATTAAGGATTTAGCCCGGATGGGTAATCCGATTAGGGTTTGAATTTAACCTGGACTGGTAGTTCAGATCCAAGCTCATTAAGGGTGTTTGTCATTATAAAGGATTTAGCCTAGAATGGTAATCCCGACATCACCATATGCGTCTACGACACGGGGGATTTAACCTGGACTGGTAATCCCGCCGTAAAATGTGAGGTTTGTGGGAGTGCATACCTGAAATGATCATTCTTATGAATTGACGGTTAATGGATAATCCATCAAGATTTCCTAGAAACTCAATAGGATTAATATGAGTTATATGTACAAAAGAGAATATTGGATGATGAGCTCATCTAAGATAAATTACATGGTATTTTATTATTGTGACTAACTTGTTGATTGAGTGCATGTGTTAGGAATAACATTTTCATGCTTGTTGATTTTAATGCATAATATAGCTTTATGCTAATTAATTGGTAAGTTTTCTTTCCAATTATTCGGGCTTACTAAGCATGTAAATGCTTACCCCTCTCTTTTCCCTGTTTTACAGAGCTCGAGGACTCATAATGATTGAAAGACGGTTGGAGAGTTAACGCACTATCAACTAGTCCAGCTTTGGCATATGAACACTTTTGTTTTGTTTAATGGCATGTATAGGGCTTTTGAGTATTTTGTTATATGTGTCATTTGTTTGCCAAGATGAAGGCGTGTAAGGATATACATATCATTTTGTGTATGGCCATTGGAATTGGCTCATTTTGAAGTAGGTTATGACCTACAAATCTATGCATGTTTATGTTCATAAGTGATGGCTTAGTTATAATTGGCAATAAGTTATAAGAACGAGCCAATCTTAAATGTGTCAAAGAGGCATGAAAACCCTTAAATACAATATGGGAATTAACCTAACATGTATAAAACCAATGATATGAGGTTTACATGCAATGAGGTTTATCAAAGTTTGTATAAGTGTATGATTTGGCCTTAACATGTATTAAAGTAACATATAAATATGTTTGGGTGATAAAGGGTGATCAAAGGCTTGGAAAATAGCCCAACAAGGTCCACACGGGTAGACACACGGGCGTGTGTTTAGGCCGTGTGCGACACACGACTCGCCTCCATAGGTGTGTGGAATGGCTGTGCGTTCCCTGCACTTAAAATTTTAAGTCAGTATAGTACACAGGCTAGATACATGGGCGCGTGTCTTGGCTTTGTGTCCCTAGATGTATATTGATGTCATAAACAGAGAACCACATGGGCTGAGGGCACAGGCGTGTCCTAAACCACACGGACGTGTGTGACCACACGGCCCCACCACACGAGCGTGTGACTCTCCAAGGCAAGAAAATCATTAAGTTGCCCAGAATCTATCGAATGTTTTCGATTTTGTCCCGAACCGTTCCGATGTAAGTTTTAAGCCTCGAGGGCCTGTATAAGGGACAGTATGTATGTGTGTGTAAAGTTTTAAATTTTGGGCAAAATTTGGTAAACCAGATTTGTATGTCGTGAAAGTTTAAACCCGGTAACGCCTCGAGCCCGGTCCCAGCGCTGGACACGGGTAAGGGGTGTTAGTTACCTTAATACAAAGACATATTTTGGTAAGAAAATAGAACACTTCTTTTACAGGTGATCAAATAAAGTCAATTAAACAAGAGTGATGATTCAATATGATTAAACAGGTTGAGAGTTTCACATAAATTCTTCAGCTATACATTAACTGCTTGTTGAATATCAACAACTTAAATCTTCATTTATACGCACCTCATTCAGTTTACACTTAAATGTAGGATATTCGAGATTCATACCTTTTCAAAAAAGAAAAGTGGCTTTTGAATTGAGAACTGATGTTCTTTCATCCTATGCACTTCTTAGCCACAATGATAAGTCTTCAACTTTTTTAACTTATGCCATTTTACTTCATGTTCTGCTGGATAAAAGCATATCGGTTCAGGCAGGTTTTGAAGTGTAAAAGAGCTGACTTCAGAAAATTAAAACTCATTAACATGTTGGTTCAGTACTTTCTCCTCTGAAACAACCACTTGCAATCCACAAGAATCAATTGTGAGATCTACAAGTTGTTGAAGACCTTTTGCCACTAATGCTGGAAAAAGACTTTTCAAACACCAACAGTCTTGAATGTATACATTTTGTATATTTTCAAAGGTAAGATTGCTTTGGGAATCCTCATTCCAGACATGTTTCAGGTTTGGAAGATGAGAAATATATAATCTTCTTAGCTTAGTGCCTACTTTGATGGCTGATGATTCAAACATATGTTGTAGCGAATCATAGTTGACAATTTTTAGTGTTTCCAATCCCTGTAAGTTCCACTCCTTAATAGATAGGAAAATAGTCAATATATCATTACAATATCCAACCTTTATTTCTTTTAGTTTTTTAGAAGTTGGTTTACATGTAGCCCTTGTGATCGAGCTATACAATTAGCAGATGAAGCACATGCAGCTGCCATTTTGATATTTTGATGATGTCTTGATTTAGTTACAATTGAACTAAGTTTGTAATGGATTTGTTGTAAGTTAGTGCTGATAGATTTGATAAATCAGCATAACCAAGTGTGCAAGCAATGTTTCATAAGTTTCAAGACAATGTTAGTGGAGTTAGGTGTGTTTAGGTGACTTTTTACTAATTTCCACAAGTTAATCACTTGATATATGTAATGTTTTGCTTTTTATAAATCTAATGAATCAATTTCATCAAATTTTCTTCTTTTTTTTGTTACATACTCAGCTATCACTTCTTGTTCTCAAGCCCGATTTTTTTGTTTGTTCAGCAAGTCAATATTGCTTGAAGCTTAAGACTTTGCTGTAACTAGCTAAACTTTGTGTCTTAACTCCAACAATTGTTATTGAGAGCTGATTTCTTAAATGACCTTTCTCTTTTCTACTCTAAAAACAATGTCTTCATTAGGTTTCTCTCCAGTACCACCACCAGTATTCAATGGTGAAGCCAACCACATTTGGGTAGTGAAAATGAAAACCTACCTGCAAGAATTTGACTTGTGGGAAGTTGTCAACGCTGATGTTGAACCTCCACCCTTAAGAGATAACCACGCGATAGTTCAGATTAGGCAGCACTCTGATGACAGAGCCAAAAGGTACAAAGCAATGTCTTGCATTCAAAACAATGCGCCAGACTTGAATTTCTTAAGGATCATGGCCTGTTAACTCCAAAATAGGCTTGGGACAAGCTTAAAGAAGAGTTTCAAGGCACTGAAAAAAAGACAACAACAACTTTTAAATTTAATAAGGGACTTTGAAAACCTGAAGATGAAGGAGTCAGAGACAGTTAAGCAATATTTAAACATGATCATGGCTGTTGTGAATAACATCAAACAGCTTGGGGACCAATTTAGTGAAGTCAGAATAATGGAGAAGGTTATTGCAACCTTACCTGAGAGATATGAAGCCAAAATTTCTTCCTTGGAAGATTCAAGAGATCTGTCAAGTATCTCTTTGACTGAGCTAATTAATGTTGTTTATGCTTAAGAACAAAGAAGAGTTAGCAGATAAGAGGAGCATCAAGAAGGTTCCTTCCAAGCCAAGAGCAGACCAACCTCGAGCTCCTCTGGCTAAAAAGGGAAGAAAGCTTGGTTAGACAAGCATAGAAGAGATGGAGTAAGAAGAAGATATCCACCTAACTCACATTGTAAAAGGCTCAGCCATCTAGAAGCAAACTGTTGGTTCAGACCTAATGTGCAGTGCAAAATTTGCAAATAGATGGGCCATGTTGACAAAGTGTACAAGAACAAAGGTCAACAAAAGTAACACCAACCTCAGCAGTCTAAATCTGAAGCTCAAATGGTAGAAGAGAGTTGTGGTCAGGAAGAACAAGTATTTGTTGTCTCTTGCTCAGCTACCAAAGCAAAAACCACAAAAGGGTGGCTAATTAATAGTGGTTGCACAAACCACATGACACTTGATGCCACTATTTTCAAAAGCATTGACAGATGCTTCAACTCTAGAGTAAAAGCGGGCAATGGAAATTATATTAAAGCAGAAGGTAAGGGAGATGTGATGAGTGACACTTCTACAGGTACCAAACTTGTTTCTAATGTTCTGTCAGTACCTGAAATTGATAGAAATCTGCTTAGTATTGCTCAGTTGCTTGAAAAAGGATACTCTATAGTATTTAATGGCAAAGAGCGTCTGATTAGTGATCCAAGTGGATCCAAGCTCATGAATCCAACTGAAATTGACAAAAGCTTTGTTGTTTATTGGAATAAGAACTCAGTTTGTGCCTACACAATTGATTTATATGAATCAAATTGTGGCACAAAAAGTTGAGTCATGCCAACTATAAGTCACTGTTTCAATTGTCCAAAAAGGATTTGGTTGAAAATTTTACAAAATCAGTTGAAAAGGAAGATGTTTATGAAGTGTGTCAGCTAGGAAAGCAAGCTAGATTACCATTTCCTACTAACAAAGCTTGGAGGGCCTCTGAAAAATTGTAATTGGTGTATATTGATGTGTGTGGTCCTATGAAAATTGAATCCTTGAATGGCAGCAGGTACTTCATCCTCTTCATAGATGATTACTTAAGATTCTGTTGGGGCTATTTTCTCAAGTATAAATAAGAAGTGGCATCAGTTTTTTAAAAGTTCAAGGCTGCAGCAGAAACAGAGTCAGGCAGCGAGCTCAGACACTAAGGTCAGACAAAGGGACAGAATACACCTCAGCAGAGTTTTAAAACTTTTGTGAGGAATCATGCATAAAACACTAGCTCACCAACACCTACACACCTCAACAGAATGGTGTCAGTGAGAGAAAAAATAGAAGTTTGATGGATATGGCCACATGCTTGATGTTTGAAACGAATTTACCTAAGAATTTTTGGGCTGAGGCAGTTAATAATGCAATATATTTTCAAAACAAGCTACCAACTAAAGCACTATTTGAAAAAACACCATTTGAAGCTTGGTTCGGGTTCAAGCCGTCACTTGCTCACCTGAGGGTCTTTGGATGTATATGTTATGCACATATTCCTGCAGTCAAAAGGGACAATTTGGCCAAGAAGGCTCAGCTTGGCATTCTGGTGGGCTACAAAAGTGTCAAAAAAGGCTATATGGTTCTAAATCCTACAACCAACAAAGTCTTTATGAGCAGAAATGTTGTATTTGATGAGAAGTCAAGCTGCAATTGGGATAAAAATAAACTAGAATGTAATGTTGAAGACTTGGTGATAGATCAGACAGAAACTGATGAAAATGTTCCTGAAATGGACATCAATCATAAGCCAGCTAGGGGAACCAGACCTTTAAGTAAAATATATGAGAGGGCTGATGTGGCTATTGTTGAACCAACAAGTTTTGAAGAAGTTCAAGCTCAAGAAGGCTGGAGACAAGCCATGCTTGATGAAATGAGCATGAATCACAAAAACTAGACTTGGGAGCTAGTTGCAAGACTAGTTCACAGAAAGATCATAGGAGTGAAGTGGGTGTTTCAAGCCAAGCACAATGCTGATGGAACCTTGAATAAGCTAAACGTAAGGTTAGTTGTGAAGGGATTCTGTCAGAAGTATGGAATTGATTACTTTGAGACATTTACACCAGTGGCTAGGCTTGATACAATCAGACTATTGGTTGCATTAGCTGCTCAAAGGCAGTGGAAAATATATCAACTTGATGTAAAATCTGCCTTTCTGAATGGCTTTCTTGATGAGAAGATATATGTTGAACAGCCAAAAGGTTTTAAATTTGCTGGTAAAGAAGATAATGTTTAGAAGCTGAGAAAAGCCTTGTATGGCTTAAAACAGGCACCAAAGGCCTAGTATGATAGAATTGATTCCTATTTGGCAAGCTTGGGGTTCGAGAGAAGCATTAGTGAGCCAACACTATATGTGAAAAGGAAGGTGATAAAATACTGCTCATAGTCTCCTTGTATGTGGATGACTTACTGGTAACAGGAGGAAATAAAGCTATGGTGATAGATTTTAAAGGCAAGATGGAGAGTAAGTTTGAAATGTTAGATTTGGGTGAAATGTCTTACTTCCTTAGCATGAAAGTGTCTAGCATGAAAGTGTCTCATACTCAGTAAGGAATTTTCCTGAGTCAAAAGGCATTTGCCTTGAAAATTCTGAACAAATTCTCCATGCGAAATTGGAAGGCAACTAGCACACCAGTTGCTATTGGTGAAAAATTTTCAAACCAATGTGATTTTGAGAAAGTAAGTGAATCAACCTATAGAAGCTTGGTGGGATGTTTGCTCTACTTAATAGCCACAAGGCTAGATATAATGTATGTAGTTAGTCTATTATCCAGGTTCATGCATTGCTGCAATGTGAGACATTTTCAAGCTGCAAAGAGAGTCCTCAGGTACATCAAAGGCACTCAAAGCTTTAGGATGATGTTTATCGAGGTTAAAAGCATGAAGCTCCTTGGTTTTTTCGACAGTGACTGGGTAGGATCGATAGGTGACATGAAAAGCACCTCAGGGTACCTTTTTACCCTTGGTTTAGCTATTTTCTGTTGGAGCTCAAAGAAACAATCCATTGTAGCTCAATCAACAGCTGAAGCAGAATATATAACAGTTGCAGGAGCTGTTAACCAAGCAATTTGGTGAAGGAAGATCACGGCTGACTTGAATTTACACCAAATGGAAGCAACAGAGATCAAATGTGACAACCAATCTGCTGTTGCAATTGCAAAAAATCTAGTGTTTCATGGGAAAACAAAACATTTTAAGATCAATTTTTATTTTATTAGAGAAATGGAACAATCTCAAAAAATTAGACTGATTCATTGCAGTTTTGAATGACAGCTAGCAGACATCTTGACAAAGCCTCTTTGTGTGTCAAGATTCACAATTTTGAGAGCTAGATTGAGTGTTTGTAGCATGGAAACCAATGAGGAGTGTTAGAAGTTGGCTTGCATGCAGCCCTTAGGATCGAGCCATAAAGTTAGAAGATGAAGCACATGCAGCTGCCATTTTGATATTTTGATGATGTCTTGATTTAGTTACAATTGAACTAAGTTTGTAAAGAATTTGTTGTAAGTTAGTGTTGATAGATTTGATAAATCAGCATAACCAAGTGTGCAAGCAATGTTTCATAAGTTTCAAGATAATGTTAGTGGAGTTAGGTGTGTTTAGGTGACTTTTTACTGATTTCCACAAGTTAATCACTTGATATATGTAATGTTTTGCTTTTCATAAATCTAATGAATCAATTTCATCAAATTTTGTTCTTGTTTTTTGCTTCATACTCAGCTATCACTTCTTGTTCTTCAAGCTCGATTTTCTTATTTGTTCAGCAAGTCAATATTGCTTGAAGCTAGACTTTGCTGTAACCAGCTAAACTTTGTGTCTTAACTCCAACAAGTTTGCTAAAAGAATCTACGTGGAGTTAGCTGTGCCATATCTTCACAGTTCCCAAATAGAAGGTCTTCAATTTCTCCAACATTGGAAATGTAACCTGTATAATTTCATACCAATAAGTACAAAGATTAAAAATAATTAATTCCCACAATTGATGTAAAAATAAAAGCAAAAAATCAGACTGAAGAAAAATAGGGAATTATTCATCTTTGCATTAAAGAGAGCTTGTTCACCTAAATGATGATCATTCTCTTTGTTTATTTCTAGAGTTCCAATGACAATTGTGATGTCTGTACTCTGAGGTTTGTGCATAACCTCCTTCAAATGTGAACAATTCTCCACCAAAAGCTTCAAAGATAAGAACTCGAGAAAGTAACTCTCTGACTAGAATCCGACTAAGTTCACAAGATTTCTCATTTTCAAGGAATTTAGTTCGGGGAACAATATCTTGGAAATCTCTTCTTCTTCTTTTTCTTCTTCTTTTACCTTTTCTTTTCTTTCTGTCTCTTTTTTCTTTTCTTTTACTTCATCTAGAACTATAATCTCCCTTATACATTTTCAGTCAATTATCTCAAAGCTTTTGAGTCTCAATAAGCTTCTAGTGATAGAAGGTGAAAAAAGGTGTTTAAGGTTACCACAGCCCTCAATTGCCAAGCTTGTCAAATTCTGACCATAGTAAGATGATTTCAGCCATAGCCTTTCAATGTTAAAGTAGGACAACTGTAGTTTCTCAAGGACAGGAAATGCAACCTACATAAACAAATAGTATTTCAATGAAATTTAATCTTTCTTTTGATTTTCTAAAACTATGCTTCTAGAACTTGATGAAGATAAGATATATATGCAATGTAATATTATACCTTTCCATCAAAAAAGTAGCGAAGACCATGTATTCACCGGTTCCAGTTGATAAATGGAACAGCTTTTCTCTTTGGAGCAGAAACTACGAAGCTCTGGTAGAAGCTGTAGTGTTAAGGATCGCAATTGGCCAAACTCAGTTTTATTGGTTGCTATATCAGCATTCTGCTCTCTCTCTCAAGTAACAATCTCTTCAATGCTTTTGCATTTTGAAACTTTAATTTCTTGAAGTTGGACAAGCATTTTTGTCATAGAGAATGGAAAAAGATTCTTAAGTCAGTCACAGCATTCGACACTTATGATTTTCAATCTCTTGAAACATTCTTCTTCAAGTTTGCCTTGACAAATCTTCTCCAAATTAATCAGATTCTAAAGAACCAATGATTCGAGGATAGGAAAGGCTTTACGTGATGCCACCTCCATAGAGTCAAAAATGAACTATAATTCTGAACCATTTTGTATTTCATCTAGATATAAATCTTCAATTTTCTGCAACAACAGTTTAACTCCATGATCTAAGTGAATTCCCGTAGTAAGTTGGAGTTTCAATGTCCTCTCCTTTTCATACTTTCTAGACCAGTCTCAGACCTCCCCGATAAGAATCTTGTATCGATTCAGTTTTTCAAAGAATAATTCTGCTGGCATAAGTTGAACAGAATGAATATGGACATCCAAAGAAATTAGACCAGACAAAGACTTCAATTCATGATGTGTCTTCACGTTACTAACTAAATATACGACTAATGCAAGTGCACCTATCGCTAGTAGTATAGTTACGGTGAGTCAAGATATCGTATCCACAATGACTAAAAATATTAGTCTCAGAAATATTAAGCAAATTAAACATGAATTAGTTCATAATCCTAAATTAAGCACATTAAACATGAATTAATATCCAAAAATATTAAAACAAGAAATAAACACACATAATTGAGAACAAAAATCAAGTATTTATCGCATAAAACATAAATTAAATAATATAATTTATCATAGGTTTCATCTTCCCTAGGTATTTAGGGAATTAGTTAATAATCTTGAATGAAAACATCTCAAAGTTAGGAAAACCACAAGAAACAAAGAAACTCATAAAAACTTCAAAAGAAATTAAAAGCAGGTCTTCGATCTTAATGGAAATCTGCTTCCGAGTTGGCTCCAATGGTGTTCTTCAAGTTATTTCTTCGATCTTCTCTGATGGCTCCTATTTCTCTTATTCTATTTGGTAATTATAGACTTTAGAATACTCAAAAAGCCTAAAAATTGTGTTTTTTCATGTGTTTGGGAAGCAGCTTGCGAAACCAACACGGTCTAGCACATGGGCGTGTGTCCAGCCCATGTGGCTCCTAAAATTTTCTCTTTTTCTATGCCTTTCGCTCCTTTTTCTCCCAAATGCTCACCTAAGTATAAGAACATGAATTAAAAGGATTAGGAGCATCAAATTCACCAAATTGCATAAATAAGCATCCAAAAACGCATTAAAAATGGCATTAAAATATGTTAGTTTTACCATTTATAAATATCCCCACACTTAAGCTTTTTCTTGTCCTCAACCAAAATCCTCAACTCACTTTAAAATTAATCTTTCTCAACATATAATTCTCATCAATAATGTTATAATTTGCAAATAATCATGTATTGACAATTCAACTAAAAGGGCACTTAAAGATTCAAACAATCCAAATCAAAATTTTTAATGCATGAAAACATAAGTATCTCTCATTATCTATGTAATTAGCTTTAATTCAAAATCGACAAGAATTGACATCCCCACTAAAGATCCACTCAAATCACTCAAAATGTTTAAGGTTTAAGAATAAGCACTCAATAGTCGAACAAGAAATGTCATTACCATAAGCTTGCTTGAAAACCAAATCTCCACCATTATAAACTGATATGACACACTAATCAAAAGTTCTTTAAGAGGTTGTAATGGAGCTTAGGTTAAGGGTGTAGGGAAAGGCAAAAAAAGTTTGTTATAATCGAGATCAAGTTGATAAATTATCAAACTAGAAAAAAATAAATGTTGAATTAAAAACAAGTGCTTCAATCAAGAATATTCAAAAACAAAAACGAGCTTCTTCTCAAAAAATGAATTTAACTGTTCAAGCTCAATCAACAAATAACTAATTAATAAACAATATTTTTTTCAACTTTTTTTTTAAGAACAATAAGAAATAATTTAGTAAATCAAATAGAAGAGCATAGCTGGGCAACTAACCAAATCAAATCTCAACAAAAAGAGAAGTCAATAAAACGGGAAAAAGTCACAACGAACAAAAAATGGGTTATGGGTTAATATTAACGGGCCAATCAAGAAAAGGTGTGTTAGGCTCAACGGGGTTCACTAATGAGTTAATTAAAAATGTAGACTTTTTATGGGATAAGTGGGTTAAAACCTAAGTGTCTTTATCATTTCAGTATATCAAATCAAATGTGTGGTCTCGACATGCATAATTGAAGTAAGTTTTAGAATAACAAATCAAGTTGACATGTTTATAACCAATAATAGAATGAACACGAAAAATGTATGCTCTGAAGGCTCAAAATCTCACAAAAAATCATGGTTTTGATGTCAAACTTGTAAATTTAATACTTCAAGATAATACCTCAATTCAGGGAAACAACCTAAAATTTTTAATTCTGAAAAATAACTTATCATGCTTGATTCTTTCATGTCTTAAAGTTTAAATCAACCAATGCACAAATATCTACAAATTAATCCAAACAAATCAACAAAAATCTCAAATCGACAAAAATTCATTCTAATTGAAGTATGAGAAATTTACTTAAATACAAGAAATAATTCAAGGATTTTCTAATAATTATATAAATAGCCTCCCCACACTTAAGATGTGCATTGTCCTCAATGTACAAACAGATATAAGCACAGTATAAGCAGAATATCATGAGGAAGAAAACTAAAACTGCCTTGAATATTGGATGAAATCGCCAGAATGGTGAAAATTGGAATTGTAGGTAAATCTAAATGTAGTGCATGACTCCGAACAAACTAATAAGAAAATAAACACAAATAATAAATAATATTAAGAGGTTACAAACTTGATCAGAAACAACCATAAAAATAAAAAACATAGTTCAAAAGATAATAAACGAAATAAGTCTAAGAAAATAAAAATAGAACAACTAAAAGCAAAAATAAAATAAGAATAAAATCAATGGACTTCATCGTCGAAGGCATCGTGATCGTGAGGCACCGGCGCTAAAGAAGATATATGGAGGTGCTAACAGATCTGTTGTAAAGTCGTATCAATACTGTCAAATCGCTCAAAACAGTGTCGTTTGAAATGAGTGAACCGCTCAGAGAGATCCGCTAAGGTGGCAGCAGAAGTAGCAGGACGGTGACTCTAAGATGGAGGATGAGGTGGATCATCATGGTGGAAAGGGACATCATTAGTGAAGTCTTCGTGCTCATCTTGAGGGTCAAAATGAGATAATCGGGATTGAGGAGGATCCACTCCATGAAGTCACTCGATCATTCTCATGTGACTCATACTCGATAACCCCTGCGGGGTCATCTACCTAACAAGGGTAAAGGAGGAGGACTACTCCAAAGTGTCGAGGATGTCAAAATGTCATGTGAGGTGAGTCAAGTAAAGGCCTAAGCAAATAGGGCCCTTCCTACTGCACTCTGTCTAATGGCAGACAGCTAGGGCGATGAAATAAGAAAGATCAAATATGTGTCTAGTGGTTATGCTCTATAGAAAATAAGCGATGGTTGTACCAACAATGCCAGTGCTCTCCCTCCGACTGGTCAAAGTGTGAGCCAAGATGGCATGAATATAGCGTAAGGTCGAAGGTAGAGAAGTTACCTTCGATCGACTCGTATCATAAGGTATCGTACTCGCAGTGAGGTCTACCCAACATAGAGAATACGAGTAGTTGATATGTCGGTATAAAGTGAGAAAGCTTTCGGCACTCATGAACTCGTCAGTGTAGAGTCCTAATGCAACTTCGAACACCAAAACGCTTATATGACGTGTCATGCCACTAAGTCTAAAGGTAATAGTGCCTAGCTCATCGTGTGTCGACATCACTTGCTATAATAGGAATGTCAAGCAAAAATCGTGAGTAAACTTCGAGTAGGTGGGCTCGATGATGGAGAAAAATCGATCCCAAGGAGCTATGGCAATGATGGCGCGCACTCTATCAACTAACTAGACCTGCTCTAAAGCGGCTCAATTAACGCAACGACCTAATCCCAATGGCCTCTATCAAAGATGCTGATAGAGGTCCTCTTGAGGACTCTGTGAAAAGCGGAGGTACAGATGGTGGGAATCAGCGAAAGCGTCTGACAATGATGTCGCACCCGGAGTTTTCCGCCTTTTCGAAGTAAGGACGGCGAGTTTAGATTTGCCACATGTGTTGGTCATTATGCCACTGAAATAAAGGATAAAAGTAAAAAAAAATCAGATAACTGGAAAAATCAACATAAACAAAATATCAAAGCAAACAACTATTCTAAGCCAATAGACGACACGATAAAGACCGAATCGAAGTGAAAACCTAAACCACAATACTAAACAACTAACCCCCCAAAAAAAATTCACCAACACTCAGTATGATAAAAACAGTAATAATATAATAATAAAGATAAAGTGAAATAAAAACAATCAAGACCTATTAATAAAATAGCTAACAATAGTGAAACATAAAAATAAAAAATAAAAATAAAAACAATAACAGTAATGATACGAAACAAAAATATATATAAGAAGAAGAAGAAGAATAAGATAAATAAAAATTAATGTATGAAATCGGAAAAATAAAAATAAGAATGTAAACAATAATCATAAAACAACTAAAGATAAAATAATAAGAATATAAATAAAAATAAAAATCAATAAAAACTTAAATATAATAATAAAAATGATAATAAAAAATAACAAAATAAATAAAAAAATAAGTAAATAAATAATAAGGTAAAATAAGGGACCAATCAGATTGAGGTTATAAGACGGCGGCGGTAATGGGCGGCGATTTTATCCTCTCTCTCCCATGCGCTTGAAAAACCGAAAAACTAACCAAAACCCAAACTATAAAAAAGAAATGTAACACTTTTTTTTTTAAATCTCCCTAATGAAATAGAAAATATGTAATAAAATTCAAAATTTTCAATGAAATTAATTATATAAACTAACTTTTTTTGCCCATTTTCACTCAGTATATCTCCAACATAACTTTACTTTTATCTGATTAGAAATTAATGTTAATTTACTAAACTAGAAAAATTAAAGCATACCCAATTTTGACCTAACTCGATATTTCACAATTTTTATTTTTCTTAAAATTTTTTATCAAAATAGAATAATAATTTCTAATGTTTTATTATTTTTATAAAATAATACTATTAGTTATTTTTATACAATGTTGTATTGGGGGTACTCGTATTCATAGAAACTTTCATTTTCGTGTCTATCCTGATTGTTGGTTCAATTTATGCATGGTGAAAAGGAGCATTGAAATGGTCTTAATTCCTAAATATTCAGATGCTAAACAAAATAAAAAAATAATAATAATAATAACATGAGTATGAATTAAACGAACAATCCAAAATTCATTTATTTCAACAACATTAAATGATCTCTCAAATTGATCAAGACTCCATTTTATATTCGCTTCTTATTACTTTATTGAATTTGCTTTAATAGGAAAATCATGAAACTTTGGTTTTCATCGATTGTTAAAAAATATTTTTCAAATAGTGTATGGGGATTTACTCAATGAGACAACATGGTTTACAAATATGACTTTCAAAGACGAAAAAGAATATAAAAGAAATGGAACATATCATTGTTAGAAATATGCAATTATCTGACATTCAAACTCAAAGTTGGAGTAACATAGTTAGGAAGTGAAATAACAACTTTAGATCAATGAATATGACTGCAACTGAGCAGCAGCAGCATACTCTAGTAGACAGCATTTGAACTCGCAATGAAAGGAGCATCTTCCATAACTCTTTATAAAGCGACTGCGCCAAAATGATAAGTGAAATAATCAATTTCTGCCATTAAACTACATTTTATGCTTAAGCTCAATACTAAAAGTATGATATTTTTAACACTCATACCTTACGGAACACAAAATCATTTCTGTGATTCTTTGAAACTCTTACTTTTCTAAAGCAAATATCTCCACTTTTCCTTCAATTTTGGCCTTTCTGTAGTATGTATCCTTGAGCTGAAACTCTTCCATATGAATAGCCTATAAAGTAGAAGGATGTAATAAGTTTAGGAAAATACAGATTTAAGGATCTTTCGATAGCAATGGATTGAGTGATTGTCACTGCATGTAAATTGCTGGCATGTTTATTATTTGCATCCGCTGTAATTTCATCATTTATCCCCTTACATGAAAATGGAAAAAGTATTCCAAAGTTCTGGTTTTTTTTCCCTTCAATCAAACACATATGTAAGATATAGACTCACAAAGTTAGTTGACTGGTTGTGCCATATCTTTCTCCAGTTTCCCACATCCGTGATGCTCTGCTCCTCTAAGCAAGGTTAGCTTGCTAGAGAAAAACAAGTAGTACAACAAGAATAGGGAATCAAATATTTAAGAAAAATGAACAATAAAAAAGACATGAAAGAAAGCAATGATACAAGAAAACAAAAATGGGACATTACCTTTCAATGGAAAGAGTTGGAAAGCGAATCTCTGAGTTTTTTCTTTCTATCCTAAGAAAATAATGCCAGTGCCACTAGTGATCATAAGATTGGCCTTTGTCCTCTTAAATAATTTTCTCAACCCTTCACAATGTTCATTCTCAATTAAATACAAGTATGACTCACTAATTCAATTGTGAAAAAAGTAGCATTTGAGGGAAAAACTTATCAGTTTACACGTAAGAATAACATACATATTAACTAGTTAACACTACACATCTAATTATATTCACCTCAAAACTGTTAACAAGCGGCTTCCGATGTCAAAGTGGTGAATGCCCTTATCTTTGGACACAAGTCTCATGAATATTTCTTCCAAGGAAGGAAATATTGCTGAGGTATAATTATCTGAGCAGAGCCTTGAAAGTCTACCAAGTTCTAAAGACTTGAGTTGGGAGAAAACGATGCCATCCATGACTTCATCAGTGTAGAAAAGCTATGATTTCTTCTAAAATTTGGCAATCAGTAACACTCATTCTTGTGAGCTACACCATGCTTACTAAATTTCTGAATCCATAGCATTTTGATGCCTCTAGAGTTGTCAAATGTTTGAATGACACAAAAGATGGCACTAAATTCTTTAATTTGCCGCATCCCAACACTTGTAGAAAACTTCTGCAAGTGATAGTTTGCTCTTCTAGATATGTGTCAACTCAGGAAGATAATACAACCTTAACTCCTTCAAGCAAGCAAGTGCTCCTGCACTTCGTTTTCATCTCTTACTCCTTCACATGGAAATAATTCATTGAAGGTAGCCCTTTGCCAAAAGAAAGGTATTCAAGATTTGGTAATGACTAAATGAAACAATCTGAGATAGTAATTCATGTTTCGGGACAATCAAACTTTCTTAGTTTGGGACAATATTGTTTCAGGTCTGCTCCATGTCCATGCCATACCTTCATATTGCCATTCCGAACCAAAACCAATTCTTCTAAATTGGGGAATGTTTCCTGAGAAATTAAGAACCATATATATGTTAAATAAAAGCAAATCTTCTAAAGTGATTGATAAAATATGCAAATCTGTTTAGATTGACTTTTTATTCAGTTTCTTTTATGAGATCTTACCTTAGTGACCCAAAATAGGGGTTGTCGAACAGAGATAACGGAGTGGTTCTCTCCTTGTGTTTCTCTAAAGTTGATATACTCCCCAGCAAATGTCTCCACCTTGCTGCATTCACACACCTCCAATTGTTTTAACAATGGCCAATCTGTAGTATGCACCTTGGAGTACAAACCCTTCAATTTGGGTAGCTTATGAAGTATCAGCTGTCTTATTTTAGGAAACAGAAACTTGGTAGTTGATTTGAGCTCAATCGATTCATTTGAGTTGAGTCCACGATCGTCAGCAAGTCCAATTATTTCTTCTACCGACTCACATTCCGATATTTCCAGACCTTCTAGTTTTTCAAGTCTTTCCACCATATCAAATGGTAAAACATTCAAAAGTTTGTCACACTGTTCCACCTCAAGAAAGGTTAATTCATGAAATGAATCCTTAGTGAGTTTATCATGCCATATCTTTCTACACTTTCCCATGCCTACAATTCTCAAACAGCACAAGCTAGGAAACGCAACCTGCGAGAATTATTTAAGTTGTTAATGAGGAAAACAAGTTAGAATTCTACATAGATATGAAAAGTAAAATTACTACAAAAAAACAAAAGAAGAATATCACCTTTTGGTTGAAGAGAGTATTGGTCTCTGAGTTTTCTTGATGGCAGAATGTCCTTAGTTTTGGAAGCCTACCGAGCTTCAGGAAATATAGCTTAGTGAACAAGTAAATCTGAGGTATCCCATCTTCTGCTGCGGCTGCTAATCCATCTGTAAAGATTATTTCTTCCATGTTCTCGCAATTGTGAAGACTAAGTAGATAGAGCCCCTCAAAATTTTTGACTAAAAAGGATGGGAATAGATATTCCAAATTGTGGCAACGCTTCACAAATAAGCATTGTAAGTTAAGAACATTAGAGGATATGGCCATGTCTGGTTTATCAGGCCATAATTTTTTTATGTTAGTTGATGATAGCTTCAAGTACTTCAAGTGGGCACACAAAACCTGCAGACAAAATCCTCATTGCATGAATTATGCATGCTTGTGATGATAAATACATACACTCATTGATTAATGCTAAAGCATTTGTTATTAAAACGAAACAAAACAATTTGAATTGTCATTAAAAACAATTATTTAATTAATGGTCAGACTTCTTTTTTCTATTTTTTCTCAAAATAAGGAATTAATTTTATTACATTTGAATTATCATTAAAAACTATTATTTATTACATTTTGGCATTGTCATAACATACTCTTACACTACTAGTTATAACATTGAATTTGAACAATCTTTAACATAAGACATTTTTAGTTTCTATCCGTAGAAAATATGTACCCTAGTTTCTTATTCTATTATTTAATTTAAGTTTTCACCCAAATAAATTAAAAAGTTAAAACACTAAACAAAAGAGAAGAGACTAACCTTATGATTGAAAAAGGGTGTCTTTTCTCTGCCAACTATCTCTATATCCTCTTGCTCACTTGTAGATGCCATTGCATACATCTTTGGGCAATCATCTACTGCGATTTTATATAAAGATGGACATTCCAGGGTAATACTTCCCATACAAAAACTTGTCAACCTTGAACATGACTCAAGTCTTATCTCCTGAAGCCTGGGTAACAAGAGTATATCCATTTCTGTTTCCTCTGCTCCTTTGATAATCTGCTCCATCATAGGGCATTGTTTCACTTTTATGTCTTTTAGTTGCACAAGATCTAAAGCCATGGATACGCTAAATATGTATGTCATGGTATTACACTCACAAACTTCTAAAACCTTAAGTTTCTTGAAATCTAAACTTCCATGAACGTTCTCCTTCCATATTTCAATTGACCTGGAAAATTCAGAGAGGACTAAATACTCGATATCTTGGAACCCAGCCTAGAAAATCCAACAAAGAAACAAGGATTAAAGTTCATAAAGGTTATAACGAAGCCAACCCAAACCATATGAAAGAAAGAATGATATTATGGAATATACAATAGTACCTTTATTGAATACATTTCTTGGATGGTGTTGTTAAGGTCACCACACCAATGTCCATTATCTTTTCCACATACTACTTTTTGCAATAATGGTGGATTACTTAAAACTCCCTTACAAAATATCTCCAATTCAGGGCAACCACTCACAATTAATTCCTCTAAACATGGGAATCTAAATGTGTGGCTGCCAGAACAAAAGCTCTTAAGTCGCGGTAGATTCACAAGTTCCAAACTTTTCAACCTGCTGAAAATAATGTCACAAGTTGCTTCACCTCCCTCGGTTGCAACTATTTCCTTCATTGAAATGCAGTCTCTTACCCTCAACTTCTTAAGATGGGCCATACCTTGGACTGCTAAACATATATCCAAGTATTTCATTGCTTCGCAATTCCACACATCCAATGTGGTGAGATTTTGAAATGATGCCGAGGATGATCCTAAGCAGATCAAATTGTCACAATCGTGAACTTCAAGAGTCTCAAGTTTGGGTAGAATATGGTCCACTTGTACATCTTGCTTCCATAAATAATTTTTTAGATTATTAAGAGCTACCAATTTTAAGTTTCTAATTGTTGACAAACGCCCAGCATACATCTCCTCATTACCGATCTCTCTTTCAGAACAGAATAGCTCTTTTATTTCACAATAAGTGATAATAAGGCTTTCAAGAGTGTAGAATCTCTCAAGGAAAGAAATTCGGAAATCAATTGATTTAGTAGCGTGGCCATGCACTTCAAAAACTTTTATTTCATGAAAAGGGCTGCTTGAAAATTGCCCATCACTTATCATTGCTATGTAATCACTATCTAATGTCAAATGTTGTAGTCTAGGGATGACCTGAAAACCAATCAGAAAGCAATTTTGGAGTCAATATGTTCATCTTCGAACTAAGAATAGCATCTGTTACATAAATGAAACATCATATATTTTCAAAAACTTCTTACTACTCTCTTCATCAGTAAATTAATTTTTCTAAATAATATTTCAACCTTATATATCATAAATTTTTGTGTTAATCAATAAATAAAAAAACCAATAATAATAGTAAATTAATTTGATGGTTTAGAGTTTAATCTAAGATTTTAGATTTTAGAGTTCATTGCTGGATTTATGGTTTATGGTTTAGGTTCATGATTTAGAATTTAAGAGAATTTCCTTTGTTTGTTAATTAGAGTAAAAAAAAGTTAGTTTTTAGAGTTCATACCTTTTCAACCAAGAAAAGTGGTGGATGGATTGGGGAGTCAAGTTGTCCATTGTTAGTGTTCAGATGTGTACCCAATATCTTCATTTTCCCACACTCAACTACTTCCAACTTGTTTAACATTGGCCACTTTGCGGTATGCTTACCCGGGTAGAAACATTTCAATTCTGGTAGCTTCCAAAGCATAAGGTCGTATAGTTGATCAAACTCGAAATTGACTGCTGTTTCTGAATCTGATCCTTCCTCTAATCTGGAAACAATCTCCTCCACTCCACAATGAGATATTGCAAGATAACCAAGTTTTGGTAGGTCTTTGGCTATTGAGGCTGGAAATACATTCTTCAAACTTTGACAGTCACAAACAACTATTGCACAGATTTTTTTAAATGAAAAAATTCCTTTGGGATCATTTTTCCAAATATATTTCAACTTTGGTAATTCTCCAATATGCAATTCTCTTAGTTGAGCAGTTGCAGGTAAAGCGGTTTCGTTTTCTTCATGCATGATTTCAAATACTTGTTGTAAGGAACCACAATTATGTACGAATAGACGGTGCAACCTTTGAAATGTTATCAGCATATTAGATGGAAAAACGGTTAACAACTCATCACATCCTTCAACAACCAATACTTGTAGTTTGGGAAATGAATTTGGTGGAAGTGGGTGCCGCCATATCATCTTCATCTTTCTCAAGAAGGAAATAATCAATTTCTCCAAATTGGGAAATGCAACCTGCACTCATGTCAATATAATGAAATTAGAAAATAAATAAATTTCTAAAAATCTGAGAGGAAAAAAATAAAAGAAATGCTCGTTTTTTATTCTAATGCATACAAACAAATTATTCTAAATTGAAATAATAAATAAGAGAAATGTTTGTTAGTCTTAAAATATGTATTTTCAAAAAGTCATTTTCAACTGTACCAAAAAATGACTAAAATGAAATTTACTTTTTTCTTTCAATTTTTTCATCTATCTTATCGACCACATTATAGGAACCAAAAATAAATGTTTTCTATCTTTTTACTTTAATTTTTCATCTCTTCAATTTTCTTTCCATTATAACATTAAAGCCAAAGCCAGCAAGGAGAAAATGAGTAAGCCTAAAATTTAAGAATTAACCCACCTTATTGTCAAACAGATCACCTTGACTAGAGATTTGTTGCTTCCCTTCCCTTGTATATCTACATATGAAGCTCTCCAAGTTTGGACAGTTGTATATCGTCATTGACTTCATAAATGGAAATTCAATAACTTTATTTTGAGAATTGAAGCAAAATCCACGCAAATGCTGAAGATCCTTTAGCTCTAAGGACTTTAACTGAGGAAATAACGATAAAGTCATGGTAACCTCAGCTTCTTCTTCTATACCCTCCCAAAAAATTATCTCCTCTAAGCAGTTGCACTTAGTTACCTCAAAACATTTGAGATGAACTAGATATTTAGCCATAGAAAATGATAACAGGTATTTTATGTTTCCACAACCCTCGATTTTCAATGTGGTTAACTTCTCATGAGTGTAAAAAGATACATTTGACAACTGGTTCTGCCATACCCTTGTAACATTTAGCGATGATAACTGCAATTTCTCCAAGGAAGGGAACGATATCTACAACCATACACATAGTTAATTCTACTTTCATATCAATATTATAAATATATATATATTTCTATTTTTGCAATTACCAAATAATAAAGTCTGCCAATCAAAAAAAAGTGTCATATAATAGAAATTTTCTAGTAAATATAAAATATGTTGAGGGTATTGGGGACAGAAGAACCCATCATATGATCAGAAAAAGGGAAAAAAATCCCACATAACTAAGCAACAACGCAAGAGCAATACGGCATGATTCAGAAAAAGGAAAGAAAGCCTTGAAAGATATTGAATTATACATACCTTTTCTCCGAAAAGTGGCAATTCACGTTGAGGCAATGAGGTAGCATCGATTTTGTCTTGAGAGCAAAAGCTAACGAGTTGAGGAAGACCCTGCAATGTCAAGGACTGCAATCCCGGAAATTCATTTCTATGATTAGTGATAGATTCAATATCCAAACCATTTTGGACATGCAGATTCTGCAAATGTGGTAGCCTTTCCTCATCTATTAACTCCTTCAGTGCAATCTTCACACCTTTCAATTCATCCAATTCTAAATCTTGAGTTCTCTTTACCAACTTCTTAATTCCATGATCCAAATCATCAATGCTTCTGTTTAGCCTGAGTTTTAAGGTTCTTGAATATTGATAGTTGCCAAACCGCTCCCATTCTTTTCCTATAAAAATCTTGTATCTTTCCAACTTTTGCAACTTTTGAAAGAAGTCCTCTGGGGCAGCCTTGGCGTCCGGAATTTGAACTTCTAAAGTGGACAAATGAGACAGTGTGTTCAGTTCAGCCAGAGTAGCATTGGGTTGTCCCCATTGAATAGAAGTGCCACCCACATATAATTCTTCTAATTTTGACAAACTTGGCAACACGTCAGCTGAAATTATTTTGAGTTTAGTACAACCACTTACATCTAACAACTTTAGCTTCAACAACTGCCCAGTTTCCTTGGGTACAATTTTGATATCAGATCCAGCAAGGCTAAGCACATTTAAGTTCTTGAGAGCTCCAATAATGGTTAGGTTATCTCCCAAATTGCAGCAATCTAGGCACAATGTACTAAGGCTAGTTAGGAGACCAATTGATGAAGGTAAAGAAGAAAAATGCATGCGAGTCAAATCTAAGACTTGAAGATTTTTTGCTTCCTTGAAGAAGTTATCCGGCAACGTCAAGGAGAGATCCTTGCTTAATAAAAAGAAAAGAAAAAGCTGTGGACAATTCAACTGATCAGGAAGCTTGTTGATACTAGGATGCTGCAAAATAATCTTGTTGCACTCTTTCATTGACTCTCCATTTGGCCAATCTGTTACAGCATCCAAATCCTCATCATTATCCTCCTCTGTTAAAGCAAGCACTTGATTGTCCTTTGAAGCGATTGATTTGGCCACAATATAAGTAAGATCATGCACATCAAAGTACTCCTCATTGGTACTTTTACTATCAAGCAACAGACAAGTTTCTTTGAGGGTACTCAGCATTTTTAACAGCCTATCTCGTGCTGCTTTCATGGTGTTGACTCCTTTAATTAGACTCAAACCATGAGCATATCTCAACAAGTTGTCAATCCTAGTGTCACGGCGCAGTAAACTGCAAAGCAGGAAAATCTGCTTGAGGTCTTCACTCGATAAATGATTGATACTCAACTCAATTGCCGAATGTACCTCAGCAGATATCTCATTCGAGCTTTTTTCCAAGTAAGGCCTCTGTAGTTGTTGTAAAGCATCCCTCCAAACAAATAAACTTTTATATCGCAACGCCCTTGCAACTGTTGCAAGGGCGAGTGGTAATCTTGCACATTTCTCAGCTACCTTAATTGCTGTAGATCGCAGCTCCTCATCACTTTCAAAACTGTCCCCGGCCATCTTCCTAAAGAACTCCCAAGCTTCTTCGTCATCTAAATCACCAATTGCAAAGGTCTTTGTAGCATCCATCCCATTGCTTAGAACATTTTGATCTCTTGAGGTCAACAGTATTTTGCATCCTTTGTGTCGACTTCCAAATGGAATTCCGACTTCCTCTAGATCCAGTTTCTTCCAAAGATCATCCAAAATAATAAGAACATTTTTTTCCTTCCTTAACCTTTCACACAATCTACGGGCTCTTACAACCGGACTGTTTTCTTCAAGCTTCAAACCCAATGAGTATGCTATTTGGTCTTGGATTTCCTTAATGTCGGGAATTCGAGATACAATTGCCCTGACTACTGAATCGAATAACTTAACCTCATGGAGTTGTCTCTCAACTTCGTTGACCAGCGATGTTTTGCCCACACCAGCCATCCCGTACACTCCAATCATGCCTGTTGTTGCATCTTTCAGTGACTCCATGATATCATCGAAAACCTCCTCTCTTGATTTAAATGCCTCAAAGTCTGGATGGACTATGGGTTCGGGAACATCAGGGTATCCCACGCGCTCAAATTGGCAATCTTTGATAAGCTCATCAAGAGTGGCAGCAGCTTCTTCTGCTATCCTGCTAAGCTGGTAGCGAGACTTGATGTTGGGACACAAGCCAAAGAAGCACTTGGTCTTTGCTTTGACTTCAAGATCCTTCACTTTCTTCTCCTTTTCAGAGATAACCTTCTCCGCTCTGTGGCGCCAATCCAGGACATCGGCTTTAATCTTCTCCCCGTTCCTTTCTGCAACATCAACATCTTGCTGCACACTTGTTCTTTTTGCAATCAACGTCCTATGTTTCTGCTCGAACTTGTCAACGATTTTCTGGTAGAAGATTACATATCTAATATGACGTTTAACTTGGTGGAAGATACCTTTGGCAGCCTCGGAAGAGACATTGGCAGCAGCACCAGTACCAATTGCATCCATTTTTTTCTTTTTTTGCTTTGGGGTTACAAATGACAGACAGAGAGTAAAAAAGAGGCAAGAAAGAAATTAGTAAAAGGAAAGAAGCAAGCAAGAAGAAATCAAAAATGATGTGAAGAAGCCATTAGCGGATATGAATTAGAAATTCTGAAAGGCATGGAATTGGATATGGACTGTTGCCTTCGACTCTGTTAGACTTCAGATTAGAAATCAAAGAACCAGCAAAAGAAAACAGAGAATGAATGTGAACGGTTGCGGGTATCTTCAGTGGAAATTAAGCGATTGTCACTCACCTTTCATTAAAATTACATTTAAGTGATTTAACTTTTTTAAAATTATGTAATTATTTATCAAAATATTATATTTTTATTACTTATCTATTAACTTCTATAAAGAGGGTGAGTGACCTGACACAATAATTTAAAAGGTTAATAATCAATTTAGCGTTTAAATTATAATTAAAATATTAATTTGATAATTATAAAAAACATTTAATAATAATTTTAGATTTTTTAAAGAGTAATCTATTTAGATAATCACCAAAGTTTTGTTATGCTACTATTTTGATCACCGATTTCTTTTGTTGTTATTAATTTAGTTATTTCTATTAGATTAATTGTTATTTTTAATTACTTCACCATTAAAATGCTTTGTCATTGAATGAAATGCTATCGTGTTAGTCTTTTGATTAATACAATAATAAATTTAGCCATTAATACTTTACACATTTTGTCAAGTTGGTCCTAATTCTAAAAAAGTCAACAAAATTTACCCTAAATATTTGCATATTTTTTCAATTTAGTCCAAATTCAAAAATTTTAATAACTTAGAAATATATATAATTTATTATAAAAGGACATAAAAATATAAATTATTTAATATATATATAATTACATAAAGGATTAATTGCTATTTGGTTCTAATTCTAAAATTCAAGAAATTTAACATTTAATATTTGCACATTTTTCAATTTATTCTAAGTTTTAAAAATTTATAAATAATATATTCAAAAATATAAAACATCCCAAAAAAAATAAACAATCAAAACCCAAACTCAAAATAAGTAAAGTTTTCTTAGTTATAATTCAAAATCATTAAAAAAATCCACAAAATGCTCCTACTTTTGATATATGCAACCGCATAACATTGCGATTAAAAAATTTACAAGAAAACAAGTTTAATTTTCTATCCTATTACTAGATTTTTTTGGTCTAGCAAACAAAAGAGATCAAACTTTGTAAAACAACAATCATCCCCTCATCTCCTTCCCCAATCATCTTCAAGTTTTTTATTGTTCTTATACTCTCACCCAAACCTCACAATCTCAAATACCATACCAAATCGATACCCAACTTTACTATACACAAACTACATCACCACTTCATTATCAAGCACTCACCGCTAAACCCACATCGAAAGTCTTTTTTTTTTTTTACAAACATACCCAAACTTTGTTTCGCATTTTCTTTTAATGAGGAAAAATCAATTAATGAAGTATCACTTAATCTTAATCATATGAATCCCTCAAAGCCCTGCATTTTGCCATTGAAATGGAGCCAAAGATGTTTCTATAATTAAAGGCTTTTTTATTTGAATCCCTCAACTAACTACTTGATCATGGTTCTAGTAGAATTTGGTAGTGATTGATTGAAAAAAGTAATTCAAAAGACTCGTTTAGTTAGGTGAGGTTTAAAGAAAAAAAAAGAAATATTTATTCAAAAAATTCAAGGAAAATTGAGTGTTAAATTTTGTTGAATCCCAAAAAAAATTGATAAAATTAAAGAAATATTTATTTGAATCCCTCAACCAAATTCATATTTAATCCTTTATGTAATTTTATCTATATTTTTAGTAATTTATATTTTTATGTCATTTATAATAAATTTTATATATTTTCAAGTTTTTAAAACTATATATTTTTTTAAATTTGGACTAAATTGCCTAAATAAGCAAATACTGAGGGTTAAATTTGTTGAATTTTTAGAATTAGGAACAAATAGACAAAATGTGTAAAGTGTTAAGGGTTAAATTTGTTTTTATACCAATTAAAGACGATCATGTCAATATTTTGTTTTGTAACAGCCTAATTTTCAGTGGTATCGGGAATAGAGATTTGAGATCACTAAATCCGACGGGTGAGTTGAAAATTTAATAAATTAATACCTATGAGTCAAATATGAATATAAAAGCATTTTTGAATTAGTGAATTTGGTGATTTAAAAGAATTAATTAGCTAAAATGGGTCGAGAATGAGGTATCGAGACCTCGACTTCATAAACCGAGCTATAAATATTTTTATAAATATTTATGGAGTGTTGGTGAGGTAATAATAAAATTTAGTCAGAAAATTTTGACGTTTGGGTGGTTAATTAAATAAAAAGGACTAAATTGAAAAAGGTGTAAAAGTTGCTAAAATGATTAAATAGCTCAATTGTCAAATGAGGAAGGACCTAAAGTGAAAATAATCCCAAAGGAGATATTTTGGGCGACAATAGCTTAGAAAAATAGGAAATGGGTGAAATAAGGGCAAAATTGGAAAATTGCCAAAATTGGCTAAATAAAAATGGGACTAAATTGGAATATCTAGAATTCTCTTCATTTCTCTTCATATTGATCAGCTGAAAAACAGCCATGGAGGAGGGATCAAGCTGGTTTTCATACTCTAGCTTCATGTAAGTTTAATTCTTGCTTTCTCCTTAAAATTTTTATGTTTTTGGACTTTTACAATTGGGTCCAACTTATTATTTCATTAGTTTTTGATTTCATGGCTAATTTTTGAAGTTCTTATGGATGAGTGCTGGAAATATATGATTATTTGGCATGGAATTAGAGCTTTAAATTGTTTATATTCTGATTTTATTGAAAGAATTGAATAGAAAGTGAATGTTTGGAACCTAATTGTAAAAGAGTTTGAAGTTACAGTTTTATGTGAAAATTCTGAATTTCAATAGTTATGAAATAACTTATAATGTCTAGAAAAATTATTAATTGAGAAAATTATCTTAATTGAGGGGTTAATTGAGCAAGGACTGAATTGAATGAATTGTGAAATTTGGGGCAAAATGGAAATCAATATTTTACACTAAAACTGTTTTAGATAGCAGCAGTAGTCTAACTTTGAAAAATCACCAAAAATTTTATAAATGGAATTAGAGGATGAATAAAATATGAAATTAAATCTTATTGAGTCTAGTTTCTTCTAAAAGAAATTATGTAAGCAATGGAATTGTAAATCATGAGATACAATAACTTTTGTGAGACAAGATCAGAATGATTTCGGGTTCCCCTGTTCTGAATTTGAAAAATCATCAAAAATTGGATAAAAATAATTATAGGCTTAAATTTATATGTTTAGAATCCTAAATAAGTCTATTTTCAAGATAAATAAACAAGGACATCATTCGAATCCTGTACGAGAAGATAATTAATTTTTAGTGAAGAAGGGTCGGAACTGTTAGACAGCAGAACAGGGGAGACTTCAATGAATAAACTGTATTAATTAGCCCAACCAAAAATTATGAAATTTTTATGGTAAGAAGAAATATGAGTCTAGTTTCTGGGAAAATTTATGGATCTTAATTTGAAGTTCTGTAGCTCAAGATAAAAATAATTTAGTGATTATGACACAGATGGACAGCTTGAATATTCACCTAAGTAGATAGTGAAAATTATGGATAATGTTACCTACAAGTATGTTGTTTATACTAAGGATGTGGATGGAGAGGAGGAGGAGGAAAATATACAAAAATATATGAATGACTCGTGTATAAATTGATCACATGCCCGATTATAATCGATAAGTGTTGGATTAGAAATGATATAATGTTTTATTTGGAATATTTATTATGAAATTATAATTATTGTTTTAATACAAAAATTGAACTTGTGAGTTTATATGGCTAAATTGTAGTGATTATTTGTTAATTTTATGAATTTCATGATGTGTTATTTCATATGTATTGATGATAAAATCGTGAATAATGTAAAAGCATGAAAATTGAATAAATGATCAAATTGAGCATTTCAGTTGAGTGACAAGATGAATTAAAGGAAAAGGCCATGGTTGGACCATGGCAACAAGTGATAAGTGATAGCTTCGGCTACACTTATCTGATCAAGGACAAATGAAAGTGATAAGTAATAGCTCCGCTACACTTATCCGATCAAAGGACAAGTAAAAGTGATAAGTGATAGCTTCGCTACACTTATCCGATTAAGACAAATGACAAGTGAAAAGTGGTAGCTTCAACTACACCGATCGATGAAAAGTGGTAGCTCCGCTACCGATCGATGAAAAATGGTAGCTCGGCTACCGATCGATGAATAGTGGTAGCTTCGACTACAAGTGACAAGTGATTTCCGTATAAGACCATATCTGGGATATGGCATCGGTGTGATATATGCTACTGTATAAGACCATATATGGGATATGGCATCAGTGAGATATGTGATTCGTGTAAGACCATAGTTGGGCTATGGCATCGATATATGAATATGTGTAAGACCATAGCTGGGTATGGCATCATTATGTGAAGATGTGTAAGACCATAGTTGAACTATGGCATCGAGAAAATGAAGTACTCAATTCCGTAAGACGTTCACTAATTTGACAAAGTTTGGTAAGTGTTACATGGAATTATGTGATACAAGGAAGTATGAGTTGATAAGATATAAGTATAGAACTTGGTTGATAAATGAATTCATTTATGATTATATAATTGTTCATCTTGAATGTACTGTCCATATGTATTGATTATTCAAATGTTTTAATGAATAAAGTTTCGACATGGAATAAATTGAACACGAGATAAATAATTATGAAATTGAACTCGGAATTCATGAAAATGACGATTATTGATATATGGAGATATGAGACATTGATATATGAATATGGAAAATGTTTGATAAATGTGTTTATTCATAATTATGGAATTATATACCTCATGTGTACTATTTGCATAAAGATGATATTTCAAATACTTTGGTTATTTAAGCTTAAATATGAAATAATATGAAATCAAGATAAATTGTTATGAAAATATATTTAGATTACAGAGATATGACTGATATATGTTGTATGATTACATAACGTGAAATTGTGTATATATATGAGAAATTTAATGAGAATTGAGCCCATACACGTTTCTTGTTATTTATATATGAAGGTACTGACCGCAAGGGTGATGAAGTTATAAACAGAGAGTTACACGGGTTGAAAACACGAGCGTCTGACTCTCCAAAGTGTGAAAATTTTCTAAGTGTTGTAAAAGTTTTATATGTTTACAGTTTGGTCCCGAACCACCCTGAATGTATGTTTTGGGCCCCGTAGGCCCATATAAGGGACGTTAAACATATGTATGAAAGTTTTTAATTTATAAGAAATTTTATGGCTGATTTTTACATGATTGATCATATTAAGTTCGGTAATGCCTCGTACCCTATTCTAGGCTCGGAATACGGGTAGGGGGTGTTACATGTTTAGTGACCAAGACATTTTAATGGAGTGATTAAAAATAACAATTAATTTAACGGGTGACTAAATTAACAAAAAAAAATCGGTGACCAAAATAGGAACGCGCTAAAACTTTGATGACTATCTAAGTAGTCTACTCTTTAAATTTTTTAAAATTATTCTTAAGAAAAAATTTAAAATTATCAAATTGAGGCTAAATTCATTATTAACCTTTAAATTAATGTACCACATCACCCACGTAACAGAAGTTAACGGATGAGTGAAAAAAATATAATATTTCGATACCTTTAATGATAATTATATAACTTTCGAAAATTAAATGACTGAAATATAATTTTAATCAAAGTTTAGGAACAATCGATATAGTTTATCCTATTTTATACACTTTTGAACCTTAAGTAATTTCTTCTTAATATTATTTTAGTTCTAATTAGTTATGATTAATTAAATAAAATTAACGTAAAAAATTAAATAAAACTAAAAAATATTATTATGATAAAAAAATTTATACTTTTGAAATTTTTTAAATAAAAGAATTTATAAATTCAATAATTAAATACATGTTGAATAATATTATAATCCAAATTTATTATCATTTCACCTATATCTATTATTAAATAATTTTTTTAAAAAAATTAACAAATAAATTTTTTTTATCCGTGGGCAATTTAGGGAAATTTGAGTAGAAGTAGTAATATTTTTTATCAAGGATAGTATAAATATCTTTTGAAGTTTCAACCTTATTTTGTTTTCAGCTTGTTCAATAATTGAGGAGGGTGGTCGTGTGGGTATCATGAAATGGCACGTGACAGCTAAACATTTGTATCTTCATAATTGATTTCGTATTGTTTCGGTTCTACAAAATAGTTTATATTTTGTTTTGCTCAAAATTTTAATGTGTTTCAACTCATTTTTGGTTAATATTAATTTATATCGGTGTATTTAAATTAAATTATAGAGTAAAAAATTAAAAGATAAAATATATTTTCGGTCTTTATATGTTTAGTGTATTTAGAATTTAACATCCCTATTTTTATTTTTAATATTTTAATTTATCTACTTTTTGAAATTAAAAATATAGATTTAATAAATTCTTCTATAAAAATATATAATAACATTTAAAAATTTAAAAAGTTCACTTGATAATCATGTAATAATAAAAATAATGTCATAAATACCAATTGGGATTTTTCTTAAAACTCTACATTTGAATTTGTTATGGTAAAAAAAAAGAATTGACATCAAAATTTGAATTTGAATAGTATTTTTATCAAAAATTGACATCAAAATTTCGATAAAAATTGTTAACAATTTAACCTAGACTAATAACATAATAACGTAAAGAAATCAAATTATGTTAAAAACTAAAATATATATATATAACAACCCACATTTGACCCAATCATCAAATCAAAGACCATTTTACCAATAAAAGCCTGTTTCCTATTTTATATACGGAAATGGGTTACTTTTTTATTATTTATTGGAATGGGTCGAAAATACTAAAACGCGTCTACGTAAGAGCGTTTTAAGGGGAAATTCTAGAAAAACGCGTCCCTGAGAGAGCATTTTGCCATGTCAGCACAAAACGCGCTGACGTGACTAAACCTTAAATCCTAAATCTCAAAACCTTAAACCTTAAATCATAAATCTTAAAACCCTAAACCCATAAACCTTAGACACTAAACACGCAAATAGCTCTAACCCTAAAAAATATGGGCTAAAATGCGTCCCTGAGGGAGCGTTTTGCCACATCAGCAAAGCGCATCCACGTAAGAGTGTTTTGTGCTGACATGACAAAACGCTCCCTCAGGGACACGTTTTTCTAAAATTTTCCCTTAAAATACTCTTACATGGATGCGCTTTAGTGTTTTCGGCCCATTCTGATAAATAATGAAAAAAATGACCCATTTCCATAAATATACAACATCATTGAAGCAATTTGAACTAGCTTCTCTTTAAAAGAAACAACACAAATATCAAAGCATTTATCACCTTATACAAACATAAACAATTTATTACAATCAAATTTATGCAAGGTTAAGCGAAGTTAAAAACATAAACAATTTAAAACATGTTAAAAGAGTTGTATTTTTTCAAAGAAAAATGATATATTAAGAACTGTATGCAATCATTGTAAAAGTATATGTATGTACTTTTTTTTATTAAAAAATTGTTTTCTATTTGAAAATTTCAGTTAGAGTTATTTTTTTAGTGTAAGATATAAACTGTAATATTTTTTTAAATGTTAGTTACTTTATTAACCTTATTAAAAAAAAAGAAATAATGAATAACCAAAATGTCATAAATTTCTATTCATTTGAAATCTTTAAATTAAAATAAGTAAACCAAAGGTATTAGAACGAATTAAGACAAAATAAAGTATATTTCTAATGATTTTTGTTAAAATAAAATGATAAAAATATCTTCAAATAATATAATTATTTTACTTTGGAAGAAATATTTGCGTAATTTTTTTAATTGATTTGGTGTCCGATTGACTCGTAACACTAACTCAAACAGAAATTTAAATAATAGCGCTTAGATTTATTAATAATTTATTATATTATTCATCATATATTACTATTTTATAATTATTTATAAAATTTACTATATATTATGAATATATCATAAAGATAAAATTATTTATCATTCAGAGATTTTGTAACACCCAAAAATTTTGATGACATAAATAATATTATTAAGAGAATATAAATAGTAAAATTTTCTTATTTTCATATATTTTTAAACAGAAAAAACAATGATTTTAAGAATTCTTCAAAGAAAAAAGAAGCAAAAGGGTTTTGGAAGGCAAACAATAAAGTGTAAAGAAGCTTTAAATGTTTAAGGTTATTTAAATATTCACATGGAAATATTTCATTAATGGAAGCATCACTCTCAACAATATTTTGAAGATTTCCAAAACTTTCAGCTTAAAATACACCCTTCTGGAAGTTGTCCATGCCATACCTCTTTCATGTTGCCATTGCTTTCCAATCTCAGTTCTTATAAACAAGGGAATGTGCCCTGGTCAGTTGACAAATGTGTTAAACAAAAGCAAGGATTAATTTCGATAAAGGAAATGGAATTGTGGCAATGAGTTTATTGCATATCCAGACACTCTTGAACTCTCAATGTCGCATAATACTAATACAAATCTCATGCTCGGTCTTCCGTTTTAGATGGTAAACATGCATACTATTTGAAATCAGATTAGGATAGCAGGATGAAATTAGATAAAGGTTATAGAATTGTGCCAACAGTTTATTGCATATCCAGACACTCCTGAAGCTGTCAACATTGCTTAATACTAATACTATTTTCATCCTTGGCCCTTCGTTTTAGTCAGTAAACATGCATGCTATTAGAATTCAGATCAGGATAGCTATCGAGAGAATGCTTATGGATTAGATGTGGATGGATTTATGCAGAAAGTAAAACATGCACATCTACTTTTACTAATTACTATGTTAGAATAAGAAATAGAAAATTAATGCATCTTGTGGACATGTTTCACATACCATATTGATCCAAAATAAGGGATGTTGTCCTGGTGTTTCATGGGAGCTTGAATATTCTGAAGCAAATATCTCCACTTTGTCACATCCATAAACATCCAATTTTTTCAATAATGGCCATTCGGTGGTATGCAGCCCAGAGTAGAAACTCTTCAGTTTTGGTAGCATAGTATGTCATTTGAGGAAATACAACTTGGTGTTTATTTCTGCCTCAGTGAATTTGTGTTCAAATAATTCTTCTAATGAGGCACACTCCATTACTTGCAGATTTTTTAGTCTCTGAAGTCCTTCCAGCATATTAAGCGGGAAAATGTTTGATAGTTTCACACAACTATGAACTTCAAGGTGTTTTAATTTGGAGGAGTTCATCTCAAGTTGGTCATCCCATATCCTTTCCATCTTCCCTATGTCTACAATTGTCGAATCCTTTAACAAACGTAATGACACCTACAAAACTCATTTGATTGTGTTAATAACTGAACATGGATGCACTTGCCAAGCATTTTTTATTTTGAAAATTGCATGTAACGATCCGATTTTCAATGGTATCAAAAAATGTGATTTTGAAACTTTAATTTCGTAAACTAAATCTGTAAATATAAAATAAGAATATTTATCGAGTTAATATAAAAATATATTGAAGAATAGTTGAGAAATTTTGTCAATTAAATAGTTAATTAAGGCTCAGAGATTAAATTATAAAAATTCAATTACTATTAAATTTTAATTAACAAAAGACTTGAAGACTTGAATAACAATTAACCAAAATTTCAAAATAGTAATTAAACATGAATTTCTCATAGTTGGTGGATGATGATGACACTATCTACTAAATAGGATTAATAGTTGAAATATATTAATCAAAACATGATTAAGCTAAATAACCTAGATTAATTAAAGATTAATTTAATATAAAAGGAAAACAATTGCGGAATTTCATCATTTTTTCCTTCCTTCCACCGTCCACCATAGTTGAGAGCTTGGAAAACCTTCAAAAATCTTTCCAAACAATCTACCATTAATTAGGTAATGAAATTAAGTCATTTTCTTGTAATTTTTATAAATTTATGATTATGAGAGTTTGGTTTAGCTAGCCCATGTACCAATTTGATGAATTGTTAAAGTTTTAGTCAGTTGTCATTATTGATTAATTGATGAATTAGACTTGAAATTGATAGGTTTAAAACTTAGATTATAAAAAGGACTAAATTGTAAAGTTAGTTTAAGTTTATTAACTTCTTTACATTAAGAACCAAATTGAATAAATGTAAAATCTGCCATGAAGTTTAATTAGAAATAGAAAGTTTAAGGTCGCTAATGAAAATATATAAAATCGGATTTTAATCTGAAGCTAGAAATAAAAAATTATGCCTATTTCAAGTTTAGGGACTAAATTGAATAAAATGTAAAATATGAAAAAAAAATGAATTTATTTAGGATTATGCACATTGTATAAAAATGTTTGCTATTGATTTGTTAAACAATATATTTATATAGATCAACATTTGGATAAAAGTGGAGCTAATAAGAGAAAAGTAAAAAAATGACATATTAATCCCTAAAAGATTTACTGGTTTTGTATTTTGAAAAGATAAGTTCATACAGAACTTAGTACATCTTGTATTATATGTATGCTTGTGTTTAAAAGGTAAGTTCTGTTAGTTGACCGGTTGTGCCATATAGACTTGGAATCTAAACTTCCATGAATGTTCTTCCATATTTCAATTGACTTGGAAAATTCAGCCTACAAAATCTGACAAGAAACGAGGATTAAAATTCATAAAGGTTATAACGAAGTCAACCCAACCATATTAAAGAAAGAATGATACTATGGAATAAGCTAGAATAACCAAAGCTAAATTAAAGGAATATACAATAATACCTTTGTACCAGCCCATTTTTGCCCGGGCCCATTAAAACCCAACAAGCCCCAAATTAAAAATAAAACAACCAAATACCCAAACCCAAACTAATGGCCCAATTAAAAAAAACCCTAGCAGCCCAAAAGCCCAACACCTAAACTAAACACAAAAAAACCTAGCCCCCCTAGCCACTGCCTCTGCCATGCCGCCGCCCTAGCCTTGTCAGCCACCTGCTCCACCGCTTGTCAGCCACCTGCCACCGCCACTTGCACCTACAGAGTAGATGAAGAAAAGACAATAAAAATAATAAAAAATGGCTTTAAAAAGCCAAGCCAAAATCAATTTAGAAGATTCAGCAATATTGATATACAAATAGCACTAGATTTTAAAGCAAAACTCGATAAAAATACAAAAGGCAAACAGCAAGCAAGGAGATCGAAAACAAATTCATCGAGCAAAGGTTTTTTTTAGTTTGCTTTCCTCTTCATTTTCTTATTCGAATACATATATATATTTCTTTTACTTTCATTTAAAAAAGATAGCATATATACAGACATATATAAAATATAAGAGAAAATAAAAAAATAAAAAATACCTTTTTTTGAACTTCCACTGTGGCCGGCGACAACGGCGAACGGCGGTGGTCCGGCGATCGAAACTCCGCCAGAGTGGAAAGGCTTTAGAGAAAAGGGAGAGGAAGAAGTTTTTTTAAAAAAAGGATGTTGAAATGAATATTTTTTTTTGGGAAAATTTGCTTAAGTAGAGGGCCAAAACGACATCGTTTTGGCCTGGGTCCTTAAACCCCAAAACGGCGTCGTTTTGCCCTTGGTCCGACCCAATTCGACCCGCTCCGGCCTAGGATCCGCGTGTTTTTGACGGAAGGGCTAATTGCACTTTTAGCCCCTCCGCCTTTTTATAGTTTTAAAATCAAGTCTTTTTTTGTTTTTTAAATGTGCCCGGTAATTTATTTTGGTTTTCATTTTGGTCCTCCCTTATGCTACGCGTTTCAGAAGGGAGAGAATATTGCCCTTATGGTTCCCCACCTCTTTCGCACGTCACAATATGGACCTTATCTTTTCATTTTATTCCAAATTCGCCCCGAACTTTCATTTTAGATTCAATTTAGTCCTTTTTTTGTTGTTATTTTCATTTTTTTTAATCAAACTAATCAATTTAATCTATTATTATTATTTCATTATTATTGTCTAATATATTACCATTATCACTATTATTACTTTGCTATTGTAACTTAATGTATTATTATTATTATTATTATTTGTATTATTATTATTATTATTATTATTATTATTATTATTATTATTATTATTGTTGTTGTTGTTGTTGTTAATATATTATTTTCTACTTCGACTTATTGTGTCATTATTATTATTATTATTATAATTATCTTTTTTTTCTTTTTTTATGTATATATTATTATTTACATTATTGTTATTACAATTATTATTTTTATTACTATTAACATTAGTGTTATTATCATTTTATTTTATTACCACTATCATTTTTGTAATTATTATTACTATTATTATTATGTTTTCTTTTTATTACTATTACTATATTATTTTTATTTTTATTTTCTATTATTATTATCATTATTATTAATACTAATATTAATATTCTTATTATTACTTTTATTATTATCATTAGTATTATTATTTTTACTACTATTATTATTATCAATATTATCATTATTATTATCGTTTTCGTTATCTTTGTCATTTTTATTTTGTCATGTTTTATATATATATATATTTGTATGTACTTATGTATTTGCTTATTTCATTTTCTTTATGTATTTGTTTTATATTTTTATATTTTCATATTACTAGCCTTGCTTTTATTTCATCTTTTTATAATTGCTCATATTATTGTTATTGACGACGTCGTGTAACACCCCTAACCCGAGTCCGATCGCCGGTATAGGCTATGAGGTATTACCAAGCTAAACATTTAATTTCAATCACATAATCTACCAACACAAGTAAAAATCGAACTGAATACATACAGATTTATAAGTCATAAGTGCCATTTTCATACGGCCAAGATATTTACAATTTCAAAACATATTTTTTTTTGTCAACAGTCCAACCTATACATGCCATATCGAGTCCAAAATATAACTGTACCAAAAATATCGATAGTATGAAGAACTGCTGACGATCCCCGAGTCGATAGCCAAAATCAACAATCTATAAAACAAAGAAATAAGAAACAGAGTAAGCTTTCGAGGCTTAGTAAGTTTTAAGCAATTCATACTATTAAGGCTTATCATTAAAATTGAACATTGAGTATCACAAAACTTGTATTCTAATTGTAATTCACTTGACCAAATATACACCAGTACATTAGTTACAAAACCCCTTGGCCGAATATGTATGTATGTATACACAAGACTTCTTGCACATATTTCACTATTTACATAGATTATACTAATACCTTTAATCACATTCTTTCATATGGTGACTTACAATAACCAATTATATTGTGTTCTTATCCTCAAATACCGAATTCATTCACACACACATATATATATATCGTTCTTTGATACTAGTAAATCACTTAGAAATCAATTCAAATATGAGTACATAACACGAACCTTAACATGTAAAATATATAATACTTACGCAACGATGTTTACCACTGACATTCGAAGTCGCAATTTTACTTAACTTACTGGCCTCGGTTCTGTCAAATCTTAGAGCTCGGAATACATTACTAGCATAAGCCTGCGGGTCTTTAACCCGGATATTTTTTCAGCACGTAGCCTGCGGACCTCAAGTCCGGATATATTTCTAGCATATAGCCTGCAGATCTCATGTCCGGATATTTTTCCAGCATATAGCCTGCGGACCTCATGTCCGGATATATTTTCAATCTCATACATATTTGATCATAACACATGTCAGTCACCTTATCACTTAATAGTTGTATATTACATTCGAATATAAACTCGATATGCACATCATCATTCACATTTTAGCTCAATGGTTATATCTCATATCACTCATTCTATTCATCATTTAATCTTAAATTCAAAGTGGCCATCAAACTATAAGTCATATACATGCATTATCTATTATAGATCTTAATTCAAGTGCAAGCCAAAGATCACAATTTACCTACTATACTCTTATAGTGGCATCGTCAATTATATATTAAAGGAAACTACTTAAAACTTACCTCGGATATATTTGAACGGTTGCGAAATGGCTATTCGGTTACTTTCTCTTTTCCCTTATTCGAAATTGCCCCCTATGCTCTTGAGCTTTAATTCAACAAATTTTAAACTAATCATTAATCGACTATTCAAATATTATTTTCAGAATATAATACATATATATTTGAATTTCACACATACAGATTATAGTAAGCTTATAAGAAATCAATAAGCAATTCATTAGCAAATTTTTATCAATGTTTACAATATAATCACAATTTCACTGTAAGCTGACTTCCTAAGCAACAGTCACTAAATTATTTATAACTAGAGCTACAAAACTCCAAATCAATTTCCGTAAATTTTCCTTGAAAATAGACTCATTTATATTTTATCCATAAAATTTTCATTATTTTTAGTTAAGCCAATCAATACCAGATTTTTTTTAAAATTTCCCTTGTTTCACTGTTTGACTAATCTGACCACTCTTCACTACAAAATAAATTTCTCATTGTACAGAATTCAAAACATGTCCTTGTTTATTTCATTTGAAACTAGACTCATTAAGGAGTCTAAGCATATAAATTTCATCATTTTACTATTTTTATACGTTTTATAGTGATTTTATAAAAACAAAACAGGGGATTTAGAAGTCATTTTGACTCTGTCCCACATTACTTCAATTATCTCATTATCGGCAATTCTTTTGCTTTCATAGTTTCTTTTATAAGAAACTATACTCATCAAGCCTTAATTACATAATTTATTCAGCTTCTAACTTAACTCCCACAATTTATAGTGATTTTCCAAAATCACTTTACTACTGCTGTCCCAAAGAGATTATTACCAATTCACTCTTTCACACATTCTTTGTATACATATTATTTAAATATGTATATCACCAAATCAATTTCATCATATATATATATTTCTATAATTTCACTTAAGCATAATGTCAATACAACACATCGTGCTCAAATCATTATTCAAGTTTAAAATTCGGCTAGCACACATATACATACTAGCAACTAAATATTAACATTGCATATCATACCATAACCGAATGTATAACTCATCAAAATATATTTATTCATGTTCCCTTAACACATATTGGTTAACTAGTACATACATTATTCTTTGGCACATTTGATCATTAAAGCAATGACCTATTTAACTTTCAAGCATTTTTAGACTAACATTTCTCTCAAGGCCTAATTCATATACAACCTTTAGTAGTCATTTAAGTGTGCAAGTAATATCACCTAGTTCCAATGTAATAAGTGGAGTTAGGTAGTGTTTAGGTGATGGATTTGTTGATTTTTTGACTAGCCAATGACTGGTATATGTAATGGCCTTGTGCCAAAGTTTCAAAATGAATGAAATCATAAGATTTTACTTCCATATGCTCCATCTTTCTTGCCTTCAAAATTCTGTTCTCCATTCTTGACAGTAGCTAAAAGCTTAAACTTCAAGCATTTTTTCCTTCATATTTTACCCGGGTGAAATACATCTCTGTTAAAGTCTAGATTGAAGTTCTTACTTCATCCGGTTAAAGTGTGCCGAATCTCCAACAATTGGTATCAGAGCTCATTTCTTAGAGGACCTGTTTCATATTCAATATAAAACAAGATGGCTTCATCAAGCTTCTCACCAGCTGCACCTCCAGTTTTCAATGGGGAAGGATATCACATTTGGGTAGTCAAGATGAGAACCTACCTCCAGGCATTTGATCTATGGGAGGTGGTTAACTCAGATGTTGAACCAGAACCATTGAGAGCAAATCCAACAGTGGCTCAAATGAAGTAGTATTCTGAAGAAAAAAGTAAAAAACACAAGGACATGTCATGCATTCAGAACTGTGTTTCTGATGTTATCTTTACCAGGATCATGGCTTGTGAAACTCCCAAGCAGGCCTGGGACAAGCTTAAGGAGGAGTTCCAAGGCACTGAGAGGACAAGACAGCAGCAGTTGTTGAATCTGAGAAGTGAGTTCGAGAACTTGAAGATGAAGGAAGAAGAAACTGTCAAAAAGTATTCTGACAGAATAATAGTTGTAGTTAACAGCATAAAGCTCCTTGGTGAGTAATTTGATGAGGCAAGGATTGTGGAGAAAGTGTTATCTACCTTACCAGAAAGTTATGAAGCAAAAATATCCTCCTTAGAGGATTCAAGAGACCTAGCAAGCATCTCCTTAACTGAGCTCATTAATGCCCTCTATGCTCAGGAGCAAAGGAGAGCTAGTAGGATGGAGGAGCACCAAGAGGGTGCTTTCCAAGCTAAAACCAAGTCTGATTCAAGTTCCTCAGCTTATAAAGGGAAGAAGAACTGGAAAAACAGGCCTAAGCCTGATGCTGCAAGAGGAGAAGATCGACTCTGCAGATTCTGTAAAAAACCTGGTCATCTAGAGGCCAGATGCTGTGTGTCAACACAGCAAGAAGAAGGGCCATGTTAAAAGGGTCTGCAAAGAGAAAGGCAGACTTGGCCAAAACAAACAACAATACAAAAATGCTAAAGCTCGGGTAGCTGAAGAAAAGCGAAGGACAATGAGGAATGTGTCTTTACAGCTCTGCTTTCACCGCTCGTAAGAAAGCCTCAAATGGTTGGCTCCTTGACAGCGGTGGTTGCACCAACCATATGTCACCGAGATGCACTATATTTTTAAGTCCTTAGACGTATAAAGAAAACAAAAGTTAAAGTTGGCAATGGCCACTTTATCAGGGCAGAAAGAAAGGGAGATGTGGTTATTTGCACTCCAACAAGTAACAAGATCATTTCAAATGTCTTGTTAGTTCTTGAAATTGACAGAAACCTGTTAAGTATAGCTCAGTTGGTTGAAAAAGGCTATACTGTGGTATTCAAAGAAAATGAATGTCTGATTAGTGATCAAAGTGGATCTATGCTCATGTCAGTGGCCATGACAGACAAGAGTTTTGTTGTGGACTGGAATAAATGCCTTGATAGTGCCTATACTATTTCTTCAAAAGAGTCCAAGCTTTGGCATCAAAGACTTGGTCATGCAAATCCATGACTCAGATGATCAAAGAAGGTTTGGCTGAAAATTTCACTGGTTCAGTGGAAAATGATGATGTGTGTGATGTGTGTCAACAAGGAAAGCAGGCCAGACAGCCATTTCCTACAAAATTAACCTGGAGAGCTTTAGATAAGCTGCAGCTAGTACACACTGATGTGTGTGGCCCCATGAAGACTCAGTCATTGAATGGCAGCAGGTATTTCATTCTTTTCATTGATGATCTTTCAAGATACTGTTGGATTTACTTCATGAAGAACAAGTCAGAGGTAACTTCTGTATTTTTGAAGTTTAAAGCTGCTGTAGAGACTGAAATAGGTTGTAAGCTGAAGACTTTAAGGTCAGACAATAGGACTGAGTATACTTCATCCGGGTTTAATACCTTTTGTGATGAAGCAAGCATTAAACACCAGCTCACCAACACTTATACACCTCAACAAAATGGTGTAAGTGAAAGGAAGAATAGAAGCTTGATGGATATGGCTAGATGTTTACTGTTTGAGAAGAATTTGGCCAAGAACATGTGGGCTGAAGTAGTTAACACTGCTGTATACCTTCAAAACAGGCTGTCAACCAAAGCACACCAGCACAAGACTCCATTTGAGGCCTGGTTTGGGTTCAAGCCTTCACTAACTCACCTAAGAGTCTTAAGTTGTCTATGTTATGCTCAAATACCAGCTGTTAAAAGAAGCAAGCTGGATAAGAAAACTCAAGCAGGCATTCTGGTTGGCTATAGTTCAGTTAAAAAGGGCTACATGATTCTTGATCCTTCAACTAGTAAAGTAATTGTGAGCAGGGATATAGTGTTCAATGATAAAGCATGCTGGAATTGGGACAAAAATGAACCAGAAGCTGTTTCTGAAGAATTAATGGCTGATCAAACAAAACCTGAGCAAAATGGTCCAGAAATGGACATTGATGATGAACCAGTCGGGGGCATTAGACCTTTGGCTGAAATTTATGAAAGAGCACTAGTGGCAACAGTTGAACCAAGTAGTTTTGAAGAAGCTGAGGCACACCAAGGCTGGAAACAGGCTATGGCTGATGAAATTGCCATGATTGAGAAGAACCAGACATGGGAATTGGTTCCAAAACCAGTCAACAGGAAAGTCATTGGGGTAAAATGGGTTTATAGAGCCAAGCACAATACTGATGGGAGTCTAAACAAGCTCAAAGCAAGGTTGTTTGTGAAGGGGTTTGGCCAAAAGTATGGCCTAGACTATCTGGAAACCTTTGCACCAGTAGCCAGGCTAGACACCATCAGGCTGCTGGTTGCCTTGGCAGCTCAGATGGAGTGGAAAATTCACCAACTTGATGTAAATTCAGCATTTCTCAATGGTTAACTTGAAGAAGAAATCTATGTGGAGCAACCTCAAGGCTTCCAAGTGACAGACAAGGAAGACTTGGTCTACAGACTCAAGAAAGCCTTGTATGGCTTAAAACAGGCACCAAGGGCCTGGTATAGCAGAATTGACAACTACATACTTAGTTTGGGATTTCAAAGAAGCCTCAGTGAGCCTACATTGTATGTTAAAAAGAAAGAAGTTGAAACTCAGCTCATTGGGTCCCTGTATGTTGATGATCTTTTGGTCACAGGAGGAGACCAAGCAATGTTGGCTAATTTTAAAGCCAAAATGGAGCAGGAGTTTGAGATGTCTGATTTGGGAAGGATGACTTATTTCCTTGGCATGGAAGTGACTCAAGCTCAAAGGGGAATCTTTCTAAGTCAGAGTACATTTGCAATGAAGATACTGAATAAGTTCTCAATGAAAAACTGCAAGGCCACAAGCACTCCAATTGCTATAGGAGAGAAACTATCGAGCCATGGCAATTCTGAGCAAGTAAGTGAATCTGTTTATAGAAGCTTGATCAGTTATTTGCTATATTTAACTGCCACTAGGCCAGACATAGTTTGCTCTCAAGATTCATGCATTGTTGCAATCAAAAGCACTTTCAAGCTGCCAAACGAGTGCTTAGATATGTTAAGGGTACTTTAAGCCATGGGATGTTATTTAACAAGGCAGATAGTTTGAAGCTTGTTGGATACACAGACAGTGACTTAGGAGGTTCTATAGATGACATGAAGAGCACATCAGGGTATGTTTTCACCCTTGGTTCAGGTATTTTTTGCTGGAGCTCAAAAAAACAAAGTGTAGTTGCTCACCCACTCTTTGAAGTCTGAATATGTAGCCACTTTGCAAATCGTAAATCAAGCCATATGGCTTAGAAAGATCTTGGATGACCTCAACTTGCATCAAGAAGAAGCAACAGGGATCATGTGTGACAATCAATCCGCTGTTGCAATTGCAAAGAATCCTGTCTTCCATGGAAGAACAAAACACTTCAACATAAAGTTTCATTTTGTCAGGGAGATGGAGCAAGCTCAAGAAATAGAGCTGATTCATTGCAGTTCTGAAAATCGAATTGCTGATATTTTAACTAAACCTCTTAGTGCAACAAGATTCATTAGACTAAGAGAGTTAATGGGAGTTTGCAGCATGGAAACCAAGGAGGAGTGTTGAAGTTGGCCTCCATGCAGATTCATGCACGCAAGATTTTTTTACACATAAGTTTTCCGGATGAAATACGTGCAACTGGAGATGTTAATGCTACTGTTTCATCTCAGTTTCATTTTGTTACTTTTTAACAATGTTTTTGTAATTTAGTTCATTTTGAATTATGTTTGGATGACAAGTTGATGTAACTTGATGGTCAAAGAGCTGGTTACCAGCTTTGTTTAAGTGTGCAAGTAATATCAACTAGTTTCAATGTAATAAGTGGAGTTAGGTAGTGTTTAGGTGATGGATTTGTTGATTTTTTGACCAGCCAATGACTGGTATATGTAATGGCCTTGTGCCAAAGTTTCAAAATGAATGAAATCATCAGATTTTACTTCCATATGCTCCATCTTTCTTGCCTTCAAAATTCTGTTCTCCATTCTTGACAGTAGCTAAAAGCTTAAACTTCAAGCATTTTTTCCTTCATATTTTATCCGGGTGAAATATGTTTCTGTTAAAGTCTAGATTGAAGTTCTTACTTCATCCGGTTAAAGTGTGCCGAATCTCCAACAGTTGTGTACCAAATATCTTCATTTTCTCACACTGCTCTATTTCCAACTTGTTTAACTTTGGCCACTTTGCGGTATGCTTACCCGGGTAGAAACATTTCAGTTCTGGTACCACCCGAAGTGAAAGGGTGCATAGTTGATCAAACTCGAAATTGACTGCTGTTTCTGAATCTGATCCTTCCTCTAATTTGGATACAATCTCCTCCAGTCCAGAATGAGATATTGCAAGATAACCAAGTTGTGGTAGGTCTTTGGCTATTGAGGCTGGAAATACATTCTTCAAACTGTGACAGCCCAAAACAGATATTGCACAGATTTTTTTAAATGAAAAAAATTCCTTTGGGATCATTTTTCCAAATATATTTCGACTTTGGTAATCCTGTAATATGCAATTCTCTTAGTTGAGCGGTTGCAAGAAAAGCGGTTTCTTTTTCTTCATGCATGATTTCAAATACTTGTTGTAAGGAACCACAAGTGTTTACAGTTAGACGGTGCAGCCTTTGAAATGTTGTGAGCATCTTAGATGGGAAAATGGATAACAACTTATCACATCCTTCAACTGTCAATTGTTCTAGTTTGGGAAATGCAACCTGCACTTGTGCCAATATAATGAAATTAGAAGCTAGCTGTTTGTTTCATTTATTGTGTGGGTTTGTGGAAAAGTGAAAAAAACATATTTATTTTGAGTATGATTAGTGAAAAAAAAAGAGAGAAAAAAAATAAGAGAAAGGTTATTTTTTATCTTAATGTATAAAAATAAATCATTACAAATTGAAATAATAAAAGAGAAAATGAGAGAGATGCTTGTTAGCCTAAAAATATACATTTTTCAAAAATTTCATTTTCATTCGAAATGAATAAAAAGAAAAATATATATTTTCTATCTTTTACTCCTTTAATTTTTCATCCTTTTAATTTTCCTTTCACTAAACCATTAAAGCCAAAGTCAAGGAGAAAATGAATAAACCTAAAAATTAAGAATTAACCCACCTTATTGTCAAACAGATCACCTTGACTAGATAATCGTTGGTTCCCTTCCCTTGTATATCTACATATGAAGCCCTCCATGTTTGGACAATGGTATATCGTCATTGACTTCATAAATGGAAATCCAATAACTTTATTTTGAGAACTGAAGCAAAATCCACTCAAATGCTGAAGATCCTTTAGCTCTAAGGACTGTAACTGAGGGAATAATGATAAAGTCATGGTAACTTGAGTTTCTTCTTCTATATCCTCCCAAAAAATTATCTCCTCTAGGCAGTTGCACTTAGTTATCTCAAAATATTTGAGATGAACTAGATATTTAGCCATAGAAAATGATAACAGGTATTTTATGTTTCCACAATCCTCTATTTTCAATGTGGTTAGTTTCTCATGAGTGTAAAAAGATACATTTGATAATTGGTTGTGCCATACCCTTGTAACATTAAGCAATGACAACCGCAATTTCTCCAAGAAAGGGAACCATATCTACAGCCATACACAAAGTTAATTCTACTTTCAAATCAATATTGTAAAAAAAATGTATATATAATTCTATTTTTGTAATTACCAAATATAATAAAAAATAAAGTCTGCCAACAAAAAGTGTCATATAAAAGAAAACTTCTCGTAAACATAAAATATGTTGAGAGTATTGGTGACAGAAGAACCCATCATATGATCAGAAAAAGGGAAAAAAAATCTCACATAACTAAGCGACAAAGCAAGAGCAATACGGTATGATTCAGAAAAAGGAAAGAAAGCCTTGAAAGATATTGAATTATAGATACCTTTTCTCCGAAAAGTGGCAATTCAAGTTGAGGCAATGAGGTAGCATCGATTTTGTCTTGAGAGCAAAAGCTAACGAGTTGAGGAAGACCCTGCAATGTCAAGGACTGCAATCCCGGAAATTCATTTCGATCGTTAGTGATAGATTCAATATCCAAACCATTTTGGATATGCAGATTCTGCAAATGTGATAGCCTTTCCTCATCTGTTAATTCCTTCAGTGCAATCTTCACACCTTTCAGTTCATCCAATTCTAAATCTTAAGTTCTCTTTACCAACTTCTTAATTCCATGATCCAAATCATCAACGCTTGTGTTTAGCCTGAGTTTTAAGGTTCTTGAATATTGATAGTTGCCAAACCGCTCCCATTCCTTTCCTATGAAAATCTTGTATCTTTCCAACTTTTGCAACTTTTGAAAGAAGTCCTCTGGGGCAGCCTTGGCGTCCGGAATTTCAACTTCTAAAGTGGACAAATGAGACAGTGTGTCCAGTTCAGCAAGACTAGCATTGGGTTGTCCCCATTGAATAGAAGTGCCACCCAAATATAATTCTTCTAATTTTGACAAACTTGGAAACACGTCAGCTGAAATTGTTTTGAGTTTAGTACAACCACTTACGTCTAACAACTTTAGCTTCAACAATTGCCCAATTTCCTTGGGTACAATTTTGATATCAGATTTCAAAAGGCTAAGCACATTTAAGTTCTTGAGCGCTCCAATAATGGTTAGGTTATCTCCCAAATTGCATTGATCTAGGCACAATGTACTGAGGCTAGTTAGGAGACCAATTGATGAAGGTAAAGAAGAAAAATGCATGCGAGTCAAATCTAAAACTTGAAGATTTTTTGCTTCCTTGAAGAAGTTATCCGGCAACGTCAAGGAGAGATCCTTGCTTAATAAAAAGAAAAGAAAAAGCTGTGGACAATTCAACTGATCAGGAAGCTTGTTGATACTAGGATGCTGCAAAATAATCTTGTTGCACTCTTTCATTGACTCTCCATTTGGCCAATCTGTTACAGCATCCTCATCCTCATCATTATCCTCCTCTGTTAAAGCAAGCACTTGATTGTCCTTTGAAGCGATTGATTTGACCACAATATAAGTAAGATCATGCACATCAAAGTACTCCCCATTGGTACTTTTATTATCAAGCAACAAACAAGATTGTTTGAGGGGTACTCATCATTTTTAACAGCCTATCTCGTGCTGCTTTCATGCTATTGACTCCTTTAATTAGACCCAAACCACAAGCGTATCTCAACAAGTCTTCAATACTAGTGTCACGCAGTAAAATGCAAAGCAGGAAAATCTGCTTGAGGTCTTCACTCGATAAATGATTGATACTCAACTCAATAGCCGAATGTCCCTCAGCAGATATATCATCCGAGCTTTTTTCTAAGTAAGGCCTCTGTAATTGTTGTAAAGCATCACTCCAAAAAAATAAAGGTTTATTTCGCAACGCCCTTGCAACAGTTGCAAGGGCGAGTGGTAATCTTGCACATTTCTTGGCTACCTCAATTGCTGTAGATCGCAGCTCCTCATCACTTTCAAAACTGTCCCCGGCCATCTTCTTAAAGAACTCCCAAGCTTCTTCGTCATCTAAATCACCAATTGCAAAGGTGTTTGTAGCATCCATCCCATTGTTTAGAACATTTTGATTTCTTGAGGTCAACAGTATTTTGCATCCTTTGTGTTGACTTCCAAATGGAATTCCGACTTCCTCTAAATCCAGTTTCTTCCAAAGATCATCCAAAATAATAAGAACATTGTTCTCCTGCCTTAACCTTCCACACAATCTACAGGCTCTTACAAAAGCTTCAAACCCAAGGAGTATGCTATTTGGTCTTGGATTTCCTTAATGTCAGGAATTCGAGATACAGTTGCTCTAACTACTGAATCGAATAACTTAACCTCATGGAGTCTTCTCTCAACTTCTTTGACCAGCGATGTTTTGCCCACACCAGCCATCCCGTACACTCCAATCATGCTTGTTGTTGCATCTTTCAGTGACTCCATGATATCATTGAAAACCTCCTCTCTTGATTTAAAGGCATCAAAGTCTGTACGGACTATGGCTTCAGGAACATCAGGGTATCCCATGCGCTCAAATTGGCAATCTTCGATAAGCTCATCAAAAGTGGCAGCAGCTTCTTCAGCTTTCCTGCTAAGCTGGTAGCGAGACTTGATGTTGGGACACAAGCCCAAGAAGCACTTGGTCTTTGCTTTGACTTCAAGATCCTTCACTTTCTTCTCCTTTTCAGTGATAACCTTCTCCGCTCTGTGGCGCCAATCCAGGACATTGGCTTTAATCTTCTCCCCGTTCCTTTCTGCAACATCAACATCTTTCTGCACACTTGTTCTTTTGGCAATCAACGTCCTATGTTTCTGCTCGAACTTGTGAACAATTTTCTGGTAGAAGATTACATATGTAATATGACGTTTAACTTGGTGGAAGATAGCTTTCGCAGTCTCGGAAGAGACATTGGCAGCAGCACCAGTACCAATAGCTTCCATTTTTATTTTTTTATTTTTGCTTTGGGATTACAGATGACAGACAGAGAGAGTAAAAAAAGAAAATAGTAAAAGGAAAGAAGCAAGCAAGAAGAAATCAAAAATGAAGTGAAGAAGCCATTAGCCGATATGAAATAGAAATTCAGAAAGGCGTGGAATTGGATATGGACTGTTGTCTTCGACTCTGTTAGACTTTAGATAAAAAATCAAAGAACCAACAAAAGAAAACAGAGAACGAATGTGGACGGTTGCGGGTGGAAATTAAGCGCATACAGTTTGACTAGATCAAATTACGACATTTCATTTTTTTTTTTAAGGTAAATCACATTTTACTCGCTAGACTTTTAACAGTTATTTAATTATTACTAAAGTTACCCACATATTATATTTTTATCACTCTTCTATTTTAAGTGGTGAATAAGTAACGTGGCAGTTAATTTAAAAGATTAATAATTAATTTGATATTTTTAAAATTATTTTTATAATAATTTTAAAAATTTTAAACGGTAAATTATTCAGATAGTCACCCGAATTTTAATACATTTCTATTTTGGTCACTAATTTTTTTTTTTGTTAATTTAGCTACTTTCATTAGATTATTTACATTTTTAATCACTCCACCATTAAAATATATTGGTCATTGAATGAAATGTTAATGTGGTAGTCTTTTAATTAGTATAAAAAAGTTTAGACATTAACACTTTACACATTCTGTCAAGTTAATCCTAACTCTAAAAAAAATCAACAAATTTAACCCTCAATATTTGCACATTTTGTCAATTTAGTCCAAATTCAAAAACTTCAAAAATTTTAAGCACTTGAAATATATATAATTTATTATAAAAGGACATAAAAATATAAAATATTTAAAAAATATATAAAATTACATAAAGGATTAATTGTTATATGGTCCTAATTCTAAAAATTCAATCAATTTAACCCTTAATGTTTGCACATTTTGTCAATTTAATTCAAATTCTAAATTTTTATAAATAAAATATTCAAAAATATAAAACATTCAAAGAAAAATTTTGATCAATCAAAACACAAAATCAAAATAAATAAAATTTTCTTAGTTACAATTCAAAATCATTAAAAGGAAAACCCACAAAATGCTCCTACTTTTGATATATGCAGCCACACAACATAGCGATTAAAACTATTGCAAGAAAAAAACTTCAAATTTTTTTCCTATTGCTAGATTTTTTGGTCAACCAAACAAAAGAAATAAACTTTGTAAAACAACATTCGTCCCCTCATCTCATTCTCCATTCATCTTCAAGCTTCCCATTGTTCTTATATTCTCGCCCAAACCTCACAATCTAAATACCATACCAAATCGATACCCAACTATACTAGACCCAAACTATATCATGACTTCATCATTAAGCACTCACAATTAAACCCACACTCAAAGTCAATTTCCTTTTTATTTTACAGACATACCCAAACTTTGTTTAACATTTTCTTTTAATGAGGAAAAATCGATCAATGAAGCATCACTTAACCTTAAGCATTTGAATCCCTCAAAGCCCTGCACTTTGCCTCCGAAATGGAGCTAGAGATGTTTCTATAAATAAAGGCTTTTTTATTTGAATCCCTCAACCAACTATTTGATTATAGTGCTAGTAGAATTTGGTAGTGATTGATTCAAAAAAGTAATTTAAAGGACTCGCTTAGCTTGGTGGGATTTAAAGAAAAAAATATTTATTCAAAAAATTCAAGAGAAATTGAGGATTAAATTTTGTTGAATCTCTAAGAATTTTTGTTGAAATTCAAAAAATATTTATTTGAATCCCTCCACCAAATTCATATTTAAGTATTTATGTAATTTTATCTATATTGTTAGTAATTTATATTTTTTTCATTTTATAATAAATTTTATATTTTTCAAGTTTTAAAAATTATAATTTTTTTGAATTTAGACTAAATTGACAAAATGTGCAAATGTCGAGGATTAAATTTGATGAATTTTTAAAATTACAAATAGACAAAATGTGTAGAGTTTTAATGGCTAAATTTATTTTTATACCAATCAAAAGACGATCATGTCAACATTTTGTTTCGTGACCAATGCATTTTGTTATAGGCCAATTTGGCCCACTTACATCACACCAAGCCCTTAACCCATCAAAATACCCTCAGCCTAAATACATTTACAACCCAAACCCAAATACTACTAACCTAACTACCCATTTGAAAGCATCATCCAAACCCTAAACCCAAAACCCGTTTACATCCAAACCCATCCCCAACAACCCATTAAATACCCATTAACCCAATACAAAATAGACCCACTAACCCAATACCAACCTAAACTAATCTAGCCCAATGACCAAGCCCAATACCCCAACCCTAATCAGCTCCCACTTGCACCTAGCCAACTCAGCCCCCTTGTCACCGCTTCTGTCCCATCCCCTCTGTCAACCCCCATTCCCACCGTTCAACCACTACCTGCAGAGCAAACAGAGCACGTAACATCAGCAAAAGAAGAGAAAGCAGACGGTGTGACAAAATAGGCTATAAAAGCCGAATGAAAACGTTTGTAATGGAGGGCTGGTTCTTGGTTTTTCCTCTCGACATAAATCAAAAAATAGAAATAGTTTTCAAAATACAGCAATAAGTTTTAATTCAGTTACCCAAAGTTGTGGTTCAAGCATAAAAAGGAAAGAGCGTACAATAAAAACAATAGAACGACCCAAAACAGATTCAAGTCAAGAGCCAAAGGTGATTTTCATTTTTAACATATACTTCTCATTTTGCATTTATATACAGACAAATAAAACCAGTATTATAAAAGAAATAAAAAGCGAAAAAAAAGGAGAAAATTTTACCTTTCCGCCACGCACTACTGGTGGTGTGCACAAGCAGTAAAACCTGCATGAGACGGCGGTGACGATCTGCCGGTGACCCCCCTGGCCGGAATCCCTCTCTCCTTTCTCCCCTCTCTCTTTTCTCCCTTCTCCCTTTTTTCTTTCTTTCTTCTGCTATTGCAAATGAATTTTTTTAAAAATTTTTTGGCTTTTATATGGACCAAAACGCACCGTTTTGGTCCCCTCCCCATTTAATGAAAACGACGCCGTTTTGGCACCCGACCCGACCCGCTCCGAACAGGATCCGCGTGTTTTTTAAAGCGGAAGGGCTAATTGCGCTTTTAGCCCTTCCACTTTTCTGGAATTTTTCAATCCAGTTTTTTTATTTTCAATTTGGCCCCATAATTTTCAGCGCTTTTTTAATTTGGTCCCCCGTGCTGCGCTGCGTTTTGACCAAGGGGTTTATTGTGCTTTTAGCCCCTCCAGGTTAGGCGCGTTTTATAATTTCGTCCTCTTCTTTTTATTTTTATTTCAAATCAGCCCCAATAACTAGTTTTTCAATTCAATTTTGTCCTTTTTTTACTTTTTCCGTTATTCTACTTTAATTTCATTATTGTTATAATTTTATTATTATTATTATTATTATCATCATTATTATTTATTAGTGTATAGTTTATGTATGTATGTATATGTATATATATATAGTAATGTTCTATTACTTTATTTTTATAACTTCATTATTATAGCAACTTTTTGTATCTCAATATTACTATCTATATTATTATTATTTTACCACATTATTATATTATTGCTGTTATTAATATACTATTATTATATTTATTAATAATATTATTAGTACTAATATATATTTTCACTTAATATTTAAGTATGTGTCTACGTGTATGTATTTATGTATTGTACTAATAGTTTTCTTTTTCATATTATTATCTCTAATATATGTATATATTGTATATGTTTATATTATATATTTATATATATATATATTATTTCTTTACTATTCCATGTATATATTTTTATATCATATATATGTTCTTAAATACTATTATATGTATATGTATATTTTGATGCCATATTGTGTATATATTATTATTACATTTATTTTATTTCTACTATATTTATTATTAATATTAGTACATATATTTTATTATTCTTGTATACATATTTTATATATATGGTATTATTCTCGTATATCATTTTATTTATTACTATACCTAATCTTTTCATTATTATCACTTATTGTTTTATCTTAATATTATGTATATTTTTTTATATATATGTCACGTATATACATTTTTTTATATTTATTTTATATATATGGGTATATATATTATGTATATATTTTAACATTATTAGTTATATTTTTACTATCTTAGGCATATACTTCAAACATCTGTATATAGTATATTTCTAACATTATTACTATCCAAATATATATATATTTTACGTACGTACTCTTAATATCATTATTATATATATTCATTGTTTCCATTTCATGTTAATTCTAGTATTATGTTTAATATCGCATATATCTTTATTATTATTATTATTATTTTTATTATTATTGTCACACTTATGTCTGCTTCAATACATTTCTAGCGCTGTCTTTTATTTATTCTTATTTCATATCAATTTGCTTTGCATTATTTCGAAAATCTTATTCTCGTTTTCTAATTCATTTCAATAAGCAAGGTAATGTACAGATTTAACATTAAGTCACCGATTTCATCGCTATGTTGGGTGAACATCAATCGACTCGTGTTAAAACGGTACGTCCTTCTAGAAAAACCAAAAAAAAAAACTAAAACTTCTCGTCTTTTCAATCAGGTCACGATTAAATCTTATATTGGACTCGTATTTTGAAAATCAAGACAACACATGTTTAATAAGATACCAATTTTGGGCGTCGCGAGGGTGCTAATACCTTCCTCGCGTGTAACCGACTCCCGAACCCTATTTTTTCTCTGGCTTTTGACGTAGACCTAAACTCGGCCTTCTTTTCGTTTAAAAAAAAATTTTCTTTAAAAAAAAAAAAGAGGATTTGTTAGGTGTCCGATCACACCTAAGAAAAAGGATCGGTGGCGACTCCCTTTTTAAATAAAATCGAAAGTCGGTTTTCAAATTTTCAATAAATCGCCTCAATTAGCGACCAAAAGTAAAATTTTTACGTCGATACAGCTGGCGACTCCACTGGGGACCCCTTTTTGAGAGTCGTGTCTGGAATTAAACTCGCGTTGTCAAAATTTTCAAATTTCTTGTTCAAATTAATATTTAGCCATGATCTTCAAATTGTGTTTTCAAAATGTCATGCATTCGCATTATGTTGTAAATGTTTTTCTAACTCATTTCGTCTGTTCTATTTTTCAGCTTTAAATTTTTGTGGTTTTAATTTTGGTTTAGTTTTTAAATAAACGTAAAGGTTTGTGAGTTTCTCCCCACACACCGTGCACTTGCATTTTGTATAACATGAGCTCTCTACCCTGGCTCTGTCTGTTTAAGTGAAAGTAAACGCTATGCCTTCGTGAGTTAACTCGTCCCTCCGCACAGGCTAGTGAATACTTTCGGGTTACATATGACTTATGCTTTCGTGAGTTAACTTGTCCCTCCGCATAGGCATAAGTAAATGTAATCCCTCGAATTGAACTCGTGAGCCTGTGAGGAGCTATGACCGAGGCTTCGTACTAATCTTAGTAGATGACAGTACGAACAATTCGAGTACCTACCTAGAATTGAAACCGCATATAGTGAACCGTACGAGCCACCTAATTAGAGCCATGCCGAACCTCTGTCCGTTAATAGTCACCAAAATAAGTGCACAGGAGGAACACCTCTTACCTTTCGCATTTTCACTTTTTATACAAAGGGGATTGGGTCTGTTTAATAAACTAGTTCGATTTGTTGAATTTTCCATGTTTTTCTGCCCGTATTTAATTACTAATCAAGGTTGTTTGTCTTTGCCTTATTGTTTTTCATCATGCATTATAGGCATCATATTAGGAAGGTGTTGACTAGAGATTGGTTGCCAAAAGAAACGGGTTTCTAAATGGAAGAGTCAATTATACAAATAATCGAGAAGAATGCCGTGGTTCGGGACTGGTCTCTAAAAACTCAGAAAGAAAAAAGGGATAGTCTAGTGGAGGGATGTATTGCCAATCTACCCGAGCACATAACTGTGAATGTTCGCCAGAATAACCTTGAAGATTTGGTTCGGGTTTGGAATCAATAGGACTCAGACACTAGGGGTATCTTCACTGAGAGGTACGGAGATATAGCCCACCTGATCACTATCAATGTAGACGAGCGTTTGATTCAAGCCATGATCAGATTTTGGAATCCGGCCTACCAATGTTTTACTTTCAATCAGGAAGACATGACCCCGACTATAGAAGAGTATGCTGCTTTGCTTCGTATTGATAATGTACAACCTTATAAGATATATGTGAAAGAACTTAAGCCGATGACATTCAAGAAAAATTTAGTGAGATTGACAGATATGACTGACGCGTGGGCCGAAAAATAGATAAAGAAGAAGAATGAAACCATTTGCATTCCATGGCCTTCCCTACGAGATTTGGTTCTGAACCATCCCGACATGATGAAAAGGGTGAATCTATTCGCTCTGGCCATTTACGGTTTGATCATCTTCCCGAAAGTTCTCGGACATCTTGAAGTTGCGGTAGTTGATTTCTTTGAAAGATTAAAACAAGGAATCAACCCTGTCCCGACTATCCTAGCTGAGACCTTCAGATCCTTGAGTAGTTGTCGAAGAAAAGGGGAAGGACGATTTATTGGATGCGCACAGTTGCTCAATGTTTGGATTTTGAGCCACTTCTAGAAAGTAGAACGCACTCCATTCCACATGTTTTCAAAAACCTTTGCCCCGTTGGAAGCTTATCTCAAGAAAGAATGGCCAAAGGAGGTCACCGAATAACATTGGGTCTCAGTTTTTCAGAACCTTCGCGCCAAGGACGTAACTTGGAGAGCGCCGTGGATACGCCCGTCAGTTCTGTTATACAAGGTTGGAAATCAAGATTGGGTGCCACTACTCGGGTTATGGGGAGGAGTTGGATACGGTCCGTTAATGTTCCAAAGGCAATTTTCTTCACGACAATTCATACCCACCACCGGAGGATTGGCACAGTCCGAGTTTGCTTTTGCAGGTGAAGGATATATGAAGAGGGTCTGAGACGCTGCAAAATCTTGGAAAGAAGTTCATCTGATGGATTTGGCCCTGTACGCTGATACTCTCACTCAAGATTACGACGTATGGAGGATACGGCGGATAAATAGTTAGCAAGTTTCGTCAATGAGTTGCGCCTTTCAGAATCCCTTCCTAAATGAATTACCGTCCGAGTTAGAAATGGCAAGACAAGAGTTTGAACGCGAAAAGTCCAAGATGTCAAGGGATCTCAGTGCCTTTCAAGAGGAAATTGAAAGGTCCAAAACCGAGAAAATACAAAAAGAAGTTGAAGTTGTAAGGAATGATTTAAGGGACCTTCATCTGAAAAATAAAAAGTTAAGAGTCACTATCAAGAATAGTGGGTTGGGAATCATCATCGGAATGGAAAGAAGAGTTAAGCAACATCAAAGGTGGGATGGAATTTTGGGAAGGAAAGGCGAAGAAAGAAGAGGAAAGGGTTGCACGGGCTATGATGGAGCTAAGGAAGAAGAACGCCGAATATGAAGTTGTGTCTGCCAAGGTAATGACTAGTCGATCTAAATTTCAAGAACTAAAAGAAAGGATACGGGATTTGGAAGATATGCTGCAAGATCGTCAGTAACAATTGGATAGTCTCTTAAAAGCCTTGGAAGAAAAGAATGATCAATATGATAGAGACATTCACGCTTATAAAATGGACCTCCAAGAAAGAGAAACACAACTTGGCTTCTTGATCAACAAAATCCATGAAGCGGTCATACATATGGTACAACTATCAGATGAAGCAGAGAATTTCAGTTGCCAATTCCCGCCGAGTCAACGATCGAGCATATCAGAATTCTTAGAGCGAGTAAAGAAATATAGCGATATAGCTAGAAAGTTCGTGTAATGGCCGAATCAAAATGGCGAAATGTTTTGTAATGAACTCTTTTGATGAATGAAATGCCTAAATAGAAGCTATCTTGAAATCAACACCCATTTCTTGCATTTCTCTCATGACTGGCATTCATTTGACATTTATTCATTCACTCATTGCATATACATATCCCATAATCGTTCGCTAAGGTTAGGATCATATAATTCGCAGTTACAATACTTTAAATCTGGAACCACGCCACTCGTATAGAACGCGTCGACAAGCTAGAACAATGGAGGCTGAATTCAATGAAATGATTGAAAGGATGGAAAGAATTCAAAAGGAATTACAAGAGCAGTTGACTAGGTCACAGCAAGAGACGAGAGACTTAATGGTGAGATCTCGAGAAGAATCACTCGAACAGAAGGATCAAATGGCCAAGATGATAGAAATGATGTCAGCTTTAGTTAAGGAAAAGGGACCCATGCAGAGCCCTGACATCGAGGAACCTCGGTCAAGAGCTAATCACAATCAAGATCCGCTCTATCCCCCAGGATTCACTCTGCTGCACGCCCACGCAACACAAAGAGGGTATACCCAAGGGGAACCCACAGACCCAGAGCAACGGCCGGTGCCACCTGCGCATCTAGGGCAAGGAATATTCATTTCAAATCCTAGGGCTAATCCTGCCAATCCAATTGTTCTAGATTTGGATGATCTAGCAGAAATAGCCAGGTTGAGAATGGATGATCACGAGGCTCAAGAGAAGTATAGGAGCTTGGAGGAAAGACTTAAAGCAATAGAAGGCACTGAAGTCTTCTCTGTACTAGGTGCTAAAGAACTCAGTTTGGTACCCGATCAAATTCTGCCTCCAAAGTTCAAGGTGCCTGATTTTGAAAAGTACGATGGGACAAGATGTCCAAAAGCGCATCTTGTCATGTTTTGCCGAAAAATGACCGGTTATATGAACGAAGATAAGCTACTCATACATTGCTTTCAGGATAGTCTAGTAGGATCGGCTCTTCGGTGGTACAACCAGCTTAGTAGGAAAAAGATCTAATCCTGGAAAGACTTGGCGTCAGTATTCTGCGAACAGTACAAACACGTATCTGATATGGTGTCTGACCGAATGACTCTACAAATGATGGAGAAGAAACCAGCAGAAACCTTTAGGCAATATGCTCAAAGGTGGAGAGATATCTCGGCTCAAGTGGAGCCACCATTAACTAAGACTGAGATAACAGTCCTTTTCATCAATACTCTGAGAGCACCATTCTATGACAAGCTAGTGGGAAGTGCTACGAATGATTTTTCGAATATCGTAATATCCGGAGAACTTATTGAAGGTGCCATCAAAAGTGAGGGGATGGAAGGTTTAGAAAGTTCAAGAAGGGTAGCACCCATGAAGAAGAAAGAACCAGAAGCCCATATGGTGGGAATGGGAAGCCGTTATACCCCTAATCTCGTATCCAAACCAACCTCGACCTCAAAATTATCCACCTCCGAATTTCTATTATCGTCCTCAAACCCCTTACTACCAAACACCACTTCCTTCTTACCCCGTATACGCCACGAACAACCAAAGACCTGTCACCACCTTCCCACAAAACGCTTCACCCGCTCAAAGCCAACCTCGAAACGAACCAAGACCAGCAAGGCCTAATCCCGAGAGACCACAATTTACTCCTATCCTTGTGTCGTATGGGGAATTGTACCCAAAACTTTTAGAGAAACAATTAATATCTCCCCATTATATGGCACCCCTGAAACCCCCGTACCCGAAATGGTACGATCCTAATGCTAGTTGTGCAAACTATGCCGAGAACTAGGGGCACTCTATGAAAAACTGCCTTGCCTTCAAAAGGAGAGTTCAAGGACTCATCGATGCGGGCATTCTACGATTTGATGGTACTGGCAGTACGGCCGAGAACCCATTCCTAAACCACACCGAAGGGAAAGTGAGCGCAGTGGGAGAGGAGGAAAAACGACAAAGTAGAAGATGGGTTTCTGAAATAAGAGCACCTCTGCAGAAAATCTGGGAGGTACTAGTTGAAAAGGGTTTGCTCTGTCGTCCTAACAGAGTGTTCGAAGGAAAAATTGCAAAAGGTCAAATTTTTTGCGAATTCCATAGTATTGAATGGCACGACATTCAGTCCTGCGAAGAGTTCAGGAGATTACTGCAAAATATGATGGATAATAAGGAGATTGAGATTTTTTATAAAGGCGAAGAGGCCGATAAAGGAGAAATATGCACCTCCGACAATCAATCGTCAAGTTTTCCGTATAGTGCCGACCGACCATTAATAATTTATTACGATACGAAGAAGGAGCCGGTGAAACCAAAAGTGATAATCGAAGTACCATCTCCTTTTCCCTACAAGGACGATAAAGCGGTACCTTGGAAGTACGACGTCAATATCGTCACACCTGAAGACAAAGAATCCAAAATCGTGGCTAGAAGCGTTGGGGAAGTAGGTCATTTAACTCGCAGTGGGAGATGTTATTCAAAAGAGGTCGAACTAGCGAAGAAGAATAGTGATTTGAATTAAAAAAGAAAGGCAGTGATGTATGAGGCCGAAGTCGAGCAAGAAACTCCACCCGTATAAGAAATTAAAAAGCCTGTGGATGAGGAGGAAGCACAGGAGTTCTTGAAATTTATCAAGCACAGTGAATACAATGTAGTGGAACAATTGAATAACCAGCCAGCACGAATCTCAGTTTTATCTCTTCTGTTAAACTCAGAGCCACACCGGAACGCTTTGCTGAAAGTGTTGAATCAAGCTTACGTAGCAAACAACATATCTGTTGAGAAGCTTGATAGGTGGGTAAATAATCTGAATGCGGATAATTTCATTTCTTTTAGTGATGATGAGACACCGCCAAATGAAAGAGGCTCCGTAAAGGCACTACATATTACGACTCGCTGCAAGGGCTACATAATACCAAACGTGCTCATCGACAATGGGTCAGCACTCAATGTTATGCCTTTGGCCACACTTTCCAGAATTCTGATGGATCTGTCCTATTTAAGGCCCTGTCATTCCACAGTAAGGGCATTCGATGGGATGAGGCGTGAAGTCATTGGAAAGATTGAGATACCTCTAGAAGTGGGCCCGTATATATACGATGTTGAATTTCAAGTCATGGACATTACACCATTATACAATTTCCTCTTGGGAAGACCCTGGATCTATTCTGCTGGAGCAGTCACATCATCCCTCCATCAAAAGGTGAAATTTATCATGGATAGCTGTTTGGTAACTGTCGAGGGAGAAGAAGACATTGTAGCATCTACTTCTACCGACGCACTATACATTGAAGTGAATAAAGATGCTATAGAATGTTCCTTTCGATCCCTTGAATTTGTCAATGCCACTTTTGTCGCTGAAAGAAACAGAATTCCTGTGCCAAAACTGTCGAGAAATACCAGAATGGGTGTCAGGTTGACTGTAGGAAGGGGAGCTCGAGCGAGAAGAGGTTTAGTGAGACATCTGAAAGGAATAGTTAAGGCTCTAAAGCCAGTGTACCACAAGGCCCGATACGGTTTAGGTTTTCAGCCGGACATGCATCAAAGAAGGAAACAATGGAAGAAAGATCAGGAAAGAAGGATCGCAAGAACCTTAGGCTGAAAAATAGAATGGGAGCCCATAACGTACCCTCCTTTGTCAAAAACATTTACGTCTGCAGGAATGACATACCCCGAGCAAGACAATCCACGAAGCACACTGTTGATTATTGAAAGGGGTCTCCAGAATGTCAGTATAAATGTCATTGACAAAGGAGCTGACGCAAGTAAAGACGTCTCAAGGATACACTCTTGTCCCCCGGGTTTCATGTTGAACAATTGGACTGCCGAGGACCTTCTTGTAGTTTATAAGTCTTCAGAGTAATGCTCAAACATTAACCCTCTATTGTGTCCTTAGATATAATAGAATTCTTTTGTAAGAGCTTGCATTCGCTCTTTATCATTCAAATGAATATCAATGAAGATGCATTTTGTCACGATCTTTCGCATTATCACTAATTTCATAATCATTTTCTCATTTCATAGCCTATCCTTACATCTGCCTCATGCCATGCCATAACATTTCGTCTTGGTTCCAATACTTGGATGCCCCTCTATAGTTTCCTTTTCCATTCAATTTTTAGGTGCTCAGATATCAATGGCATGAACAAACCCGTTACGGGTCCTGAAATCGATTTTGAGAAGGCTGTTTGTTTAGGAGAATTCGAAGCCGAAGAAAATACTGAAGACTATGTCTCGTCTCCTGACTTGCTAAGAATGGTGGAACAAGAGGATAAACAGATTTTGCCTCATCAAGAATCTGTCGAAACAATAAATCTGGGAACGGAAGAAAGGAAGCAAGAAGTGAAGATTGAGACCTCTATTTTAGAGGGCACCAGGCATAATTTGATTGCTTTACTCTACGAGTATAAAGATGTATTTGCATGGTCATATCGGGACATGCCAGGATTGGATGAAGATGTAGTGGTCCATAAACTCCCATTAAAGCCAGAATGCAAACCCATTCAACAAAAGCTAAAACGGATGTGACCTGAGATGTTATTAAAAATAAAAAAGGAAGTCAAGAAGCAATTTGATGCTGGCTTCCTACAAGCCTCCAAATATCCTAAGTGGGTGGCTAACATAGTCCCGGTACCAAAGAAAGACGGCAAAGTACGAATGTGCATGGATTATCGCGCCCTGAATCAAGCAAGTCCTAAAGATAATTTTCCTTTGCCACACATCGATACATTGGTGGATAACACAGCCAAGCATTCATTGTTTTCGTTCATGGATAGATTCTCGGGTTATAATCAGATAAAGATGGCTCCGGAAGATATGGAGAAAACTACATTCATAACGATGTGGGGAACGTTCTGCTACAAGGTGATGCCATTTGGATTGAAGAATGCTAGGGCGACATATCAGAGGGCTATGGTGACGTTATTCCATGACATGATGCATAAAGAAATAGAGGTCTACGTCGACGATATGATTGCTAAATCCCGAGGGGAAGAAGAGCATGTAGCGAACCTGAAGAAGTTGTTCGATAGACTGAGAAAGTTCCAGCTAAAGCTCAATCCAGCCAAATGTACGTTTAGGGTTACCTCGGGAAAATTGTTAGGCTTCATCGTCAGCGAGAGAGGCATTGAAGTTGATCCAGATAAGATAAAAGTTATACAAGAGTTACCGCCTCCGCGCACACAAAAGAAAATCAGAGGATTTTTAGGGAGGTTAAACTACATCACCCGATTCATCGCTCAACTTACCAACCAGTGTGATCCAATTTTTCGACTTCTTCGAAAACATAATCCAGGAGAATGGAACGAAGGATGCTAGGTGGCCTTTGATAAGATAAAACAATATTTGTCTAGTCCTCTAGTGCTAGTACCGCCAATCCTGGGAAGACCACTGATATTGTGTTTGACTGTGTTCGAGAATTCAATGGGTTGCGTACTGGGGCAACACAACTAGTCAGGAAAGAAAGAAAAGGCGATCTACTACCTCAACAAAAAGTTCACTGAATATGAGGCAAAGTATTCGTCCATTGAAAAATACTGTTGCGCTCTGGTTTGGGTAGCTCGGAGACTCAGGCAATATATGTTGTATCATACAACATGGTTAATTTCGAAGCTGGATCCAATAAAGTACATGATGGAATCACCTGCACTCTCAGAAAGAATGGCACGATGGTAGATCTTATTATCGGAGTACGACATCGTCTATGTGAGTCAAAAGTCGATAAAAGGAAGTGCAATAGCTGATTTCTTAGCGGTTCGAACGACAGAGGAGTATGAGCCCTTGAGGTTCGATTTCCCAGACGAAGACTTAATGTGCATCATAGAAAAGGAATCCAAGTCACCAAATGAGAAGCCATGGAAGATGAGCTTTGATGGTGCATCGAATGCGTTGAGACATGGGATCGAGCGCGTCTTGGTATCACCGTATGGATCATTACCCGCTCAACGCCAGATCGAATTTCTTCTGTACCAATAACATAGCAGAATATGAGGCCTGTATCATGGGACTTCGTGCAGCTATTGAATGAAACATCAAAACTTTAGAGGTATATGGAGACTTAGCATTGGTGATATACCAAATCCGTGGAGATTGGAAAGTGAGCGATTCGAAATTAGTCAGATACAGCGATCTAGCGGTAGGACTGATTAAGGAATTCAAAGAAATAACTTTTAATTACTTCCCACGAGAAGAAAACCAATTGGCTGATGCCCTAGCCACTTTGGCTTCAATGTTCAAAGCAAACAGAGAAACATAAATAATTCCTCTCCAAATGAGTATATATGAAGCCCCTGCACATTGTTTCAGCATTGAAAAAGAGCCAGACGGACGGCCGTGGTTCCATGATGTCTTAGAATATATCAAGAATCAAAGGTATCCCGAACAAGCAAATGAGGACGACAAAAGAACAATTAGAAGAATGGCAGCGGGATTTGTTCTTGATGGAGACATCCTGTACAAAAGAGGAAAAGATCAGATGCTTTTGAGATGTGTAGATGTTGTTGAAGCCAGGAAAATATTTGAAGATGTCCATGAGGGAATCTGTGGGACACATGCCAATGGTTTCACTATGGCCAGGAAGATTATGAGACTTGGTTACTACTGGTTGATGATGGAAAGTGACTGCATTAGTTTTGCAAGAAAATGCCACAAATGCTAAATTTACGGCGATAAAATTCATGCAGCCCCTTCGCCCCTTCATGTCATGACTTCTCCGTGGCCTTTTTCTATGTGGGGCATAGATGTTATAGGGCCAATTTCCCCAAAAGCCTCTAATGGACACCGGTTCATTTTTGTAGTTATTGATTACTTCACAAAATGGATAGAGGCTGCATCGTTTGCCAATGTGACGAAGACTGCAGTTTGTAGGTTTTTGAAAAAGGAAATCATTTGTCGATATGGTTTGCCCGAAAGAGTCATTTCAGATAACGCCTTGAATTTGAAAAACAAGATGATGAAAGAAGTGTGTGAGCAAGTCCAAATAAAGCATCATAACTCCTCGCCCTATCGCCCAAAGATGAACGGGGCTGTTGAAACAGCGAACAAAAATATTAAGAAGATCATTGGGAAAATGACCGAGACATATAAAGACTGGCACGAGAAGCTACCATTTGCTTTGTATGCATATCGCACATTTGTGCGGACATCTACGGGGGCAACTCCTTTCTCTCTGGTCTATGGAATGGAAGTTGTGCTACCTATCGAAGTTGAGATCCCCTCTCTACGAGTTTTAATAGAGTCGAAACTACAGGAAGCAGAATGAGTTCGAACTTGATATGACTGGTTAAACCTCATCGAGGAAAAACGTCTAAAGGCAATTTGCCATGGACAGATATACCAGAAGAGAATGATCGCGGCCCATAACAAGAAAGTACGACCAAGAGAATTCCACGAAGGAGAACTCGTGCTGAGAAAGATTCTCCCAATACAAAAAGACCTGCGAATAAAATGGGCACCAAATTGGGAAGGACCATACGTTGTGAAGAAGGCATTCTCGGGTGGAGCTTTAATTCTCACTGAAATGGATGGGAAGGAGTTACCTAATCCAGTGAATTCAGATGCTGTGAAGAAATATTATGCCTAAAAAAAAAAGATCAATGTGAAAACCCGAAAAGGGCGTCTTGATTAACACAAAAGATTAGAATAAAAACCCAAAAGGACATTCTAATGAAGTAAACCCGGGTTAAAAAAAGCAAGACGTTTTGAACGGTGGGTCAAGCAGAGATGCTACAGTATTTGAAGCATTTTTGAAAGCTCGAAATCTTCTACGCAAGAAGCCATGCTCAAAGAGATTCTTGATAAAGGAACGTGGAAGAGTTCATGCGCTGAATATCTAGAGCATTTGTATTTGTTGAAATGCGACCCCTTTTTCTCTTTATGACATTTTTTACTATCTTTGATTAACTTTCTCTGTTTGCTACATTTGAAATGAATAAATGTGAGGTATCCTTTTGTCCCTACCTGACCATTTTCGCGCATCTCATTATGAGGTTTATTTACATGATAAATAGTGAAATGACATACTCTAAACAAGAGAAATGTTAAGCGTTACCCGGACAAGAATTTGATAAGTACAAGAGCCTCAATGCAAGGACAAAGTTCAACCTGGGGCAAAAGAGTGATACTTGAGAAACGCAGATTATTCGTGAAGCTTGAGGACGGGTACAAGGCCAGAAGAGAAAGTCAAGAGTCAAAGTAATGAATGTAGATCCTCACAAAAAATCGTGACGAAAAAGGACATACGACAAACTTGCCTAAGGCCATAGGTAATCATGTAGGCATAAAGGCAGTTAAGACAAACATGTGCACATCATTATAACATCATGCATGACATATACAGGTACTCCAGTAGAACAAGAGGATGTGATGATAGCTGTACTGAATCAAAGGAAAAGACATCTGAGTTCCACCAGATGACATGTTTTGGTATTTTGATGTTTTTATTTCTGTTTTCAAAATTCAACTCATATCACGAGAAATGAGTTGAGCCTCAAGACATGTTGAGGTATTTTCAATTTCTGTCTTTCAAAAAAATCAACTCATATTGCGAGAGGTGAGTTGAGCCTCAGGACACGCTGAGATAATTTCAATTTCTGCTTTTCAAAAAAATCAACTCATATTGCGAGAGGTGAGTTGAGCCTCAGGACATGCTGAGGTATTTTCAATTTCTGTTTTTCAAAAAATCAACTCATATTGCGAGAGGTGAGTCGAGCCTCGGGACACGCTGAGGTATTTTCAATTTCTATTTCTTCCAAAAAAATTAACTCATATTGCGAGAGATGAGTTAAACCTCGGCACACATGCTGAGGTATTTTCAATTTATGATTTTTCAATTTATGCTTTGCAAAAATCAACTCATATTACGAGAAAGGAGTTGAGCCTCGGGTCACATGCCGAGGTATTTTTAAAATCTTTTTTGCAAATTCTGTTTTCAAAAATCAACTCATATTGCGAGAAGTGAGTTGAGCCTTGGCTCACGTGCTGAGTTATTTTCAATTTCTGTTTTTAAAGAGTCAATTCATATTGCGAGAAAGGAGTTGAGCTCAGGATCACATGCCGAGTAAAGAATAAAGATTGGAGCTGATTAAAGACATAAGATTTTGTCTCCCTGAAGTTACAGTGGAGCTGATCGAAGATATCAGATCTCGCCTTTCTAAAGTTACAGAAGAAAAGACCACAAACCCTATCTCACTGAAGCGATAAAGAAGCGGATTGAAGATGTGCATCTTATCTTTCTGAAGTTACAAGTGAAGTAGCTTGAAGCCACAAAATCTCATATCCTTGAAGTTACATTGGAGTAGATTGAAGCTACAAGGCATACATCAAGAGATGCAGTGGATTGAACCAAAGCTACAAGATGCGGTGGACTAGAATGAGGTTACCTGAAGAAAAGAAGGGCACCGAAGAAGTCAAGACTCGGCAAGACTGGGAAAAATTGGCCTTTCTTTGTGTCTTTGCTCTATTCCCGTTACATGACAATGAGCAAAGAGGGGTAGCTGTTATAGGCCAATTTGGCCCACTTACATCACACCAAGCCCTTAACCCATCAAAATACCCTCAGCTTAAATACATTTACAACCCAAACCCAAATACTACTAACCTAACTACCCATTTGAAAGCATCATCCAAACCCTAACCCCAAAACCCGTTTACATCCAAACCCATCCCCAACAACCCATTAAATACCCACTAACCCAATACCAACCTAAACTAACCTAGCCCAATGACCAAGCCCAATACCCCAACCCTAATCAGCTCCCACTTGCACTTAGCCGACTCAGCCCCCTTGTCACCGCTTCTGTCCATCCCCTCTGTCAACCCCCATTCCCACCGTTCAACCACTACCTGCAGAGCAAACAGAGCACGTAACATCAGCAAAAGAAGAGAAAGCAGACGGTGTGACAAAATAGGCTATAAAAGCCGAATGAAAACGTTTGTAATGGGCGCTGGTTCTTGGTTTTTCCTCTCGACATAAATCAAAAAATAGAAATAGTTTTCAAAATACAGCAATAAGTTTTAAATTAGTTACCCAAAGTCGTGGTTCAAGCATAAAAAGGAAAGAGCGCACACTAAAAACAATAGAACGACCCAAAACAGATTCAAGTCAAGAGCCAAATGTGATTTTCATTTTTAACATATACTTCTCCTTTTGCATTTATATACAGACAAATAAAACCAATATTATAAAAGAAATAAAAAGCGAAAAAAAAGGAGAAAATTTTACCTACACGGTGGCCGGCGCAGGCAACAGACGGCGGCTAACGATCTGCCGGTGACCCCCCTGGCCGGAATCCCTCTCTCTTTTCTCCCCTCTCTCTTTTCTCCCTTCTCCCTTTTTTCTTTCTTTCTTCTGCTATTGCAAATGAATTTTTTTAAATTTTTTTTGGCTTTTATATGGACCAAAACGCACCGTTTTGGTCCCCTCCCCATTTAATGAAAACGACGCCGTTTTGGCACCCGACCCGACCCGCTCCGAACAGGATCCGCGTGTTTTTTAAAGCGGAAGGGCTAATTGCGCTTTTAGCCCTTCCGCTTTTCTGGAATTTTTCAATTAAGTTTTTTTTATTTTCAATTTGGCCCCATAATTTTCAGCGCTTTTTTAATTTGGTCCCCCGTGCTGCGCTGCGTTTTGACTAAGGGGTTTATTGTGCTTTTAGACCCTCCAAGTTAGACGCTTTTTATAATTTCGTTATCTTCTTTTTATTTTTATTTCAAATCGGCCCCAATAACTAATTTTTCAATTCAATTTCATCTTTTTTTTTACTTTTTCCGTTATTCTACTTTAATTTCATTATTGTTATAATTTTATTATTATTATTATTATTATTATCATCATTATTATTTATTAGTGTATAGTTTATGTATGTATGTATATGTATATATATATAGTAATGTTCTATTACTTTATTTTTATAACTTCATTATTATAGCAACTTTTTGTATCTCAATATTACTATCTATATTATTATATTTTACCACATTATTATATTATTGCTGTTATTAATATACTATTATTATATTTATTAATAATATTATTAGTACTAATATATATTTTCACTTAATATTTAAGTATGTGTCTACATGTATGTATTTATGTATTGTACTAATAGTTTTCTTTTTCATATTATTATCTCTAATATATGTATATATTGTATATGTTTATATTATATATATATATATATATATTATTTCTTTACTATTCCATGTATATATTTTTATATCATATATATGTTCCTAAATACTATTATATGTATATGTATATTTTTTTGATGCCATATTATGTATATATTATTATTACATTTATTTTATTTCTACTATATTTATTATTAATATTAGTACATATATTTTATTATTCTTGTATACATATTTTATATATATGGTATTTTTCTCAGTATATCATTTTATTTATTATTATACCTATTCTTTTCATTATTATCACTTATTGTTTTATCTTAATATTATGTATATTTTTTTATATATATGTCACGTACATACATTTTTTTATATTTATTTTATATATATGGGTATATATATTATGTATATATTTTAACATTATTAGTTATATTTTTACTATCTTAGGCATATACTTCAAACACTGTATATAGTATATTTCTAACATTATTACTATCCAAATATATATATATATATATATTTTACGTACGTACTCTTAATATCATTATTATATATATTCATTGTTTCCATTTCATGTTAATTCTAGTATTATGTTTAATATCGCATATATCTTTATTATTATTATTATTATTTTATTTTTTTTATTATTATTGTCACACTTATGTCTGCTTCAATACATTTCTAGCGCTGTCTTTTATTTATTCTTATTTCATATCAATTTGCTTTGCATTATTTCGAAAATCTTATTCTCGTTTTCTAATTCATTTCAATAAGCAAGGTAACGTACAGATTTAACATTAAGTCGCCGATTTCATCGCTATGTTGGGTGAACATCAATCGACTCGTGTTAAAACGGTACGTCCTTCTAGAAAAACTAAAAAAAAAATTAAAATTTCTCGTCTTTTCAATCAGGTCACGATTAAATCTTATATTGGACTCGTATTTTGAAAATCAAGACAACACATGTTTAATAAGATACCAATTTTGGGTGTCGCGAGGGTGCTAATACCTTCCTCGCGTGTAACCGACTCCCGAACCCTATTTTTTCTCTAGCTTTTGACGTAGACCTAAACTCGGCCTTCTTTTCGTTTAAAAAATAAATTTTCTTTTAAAAAAAAAGAGGATTTGTTAGGTGTCCGATCACACCTAAGAAAAAGGATCGGTGGCGACTCCCTTTTTAAATAAAATTGAAAGTCGGTTTTCAAATTTTCAATAAATCGCCTCAATTAGCGACCGAAAGCAAAATTTTTACGTCGCTACACAGTTTACTAGAGTAACTAAAAATGACAATTAATCTATCGGGGTGACTAAATTAACAAAAAAAAATCGGTAACCAAAATAAAGACACGCAAAAACTTGGATGGCTATCCAAGTAGTTTACCCTTTAATTTTTTCAGTTATTATTAAAAAAATTTAAAATGCTCAAATTGATATTTTAGTTATAGTTCATGAGCTAAATAGGTTATTAACCCTTTAAATTAATGTGTCACGTCACTCTCTTAACGGAAGTTAATGGATAAGTGACAAAAAATATAACATTTCGATAACTTTAATGATAATTATGTAACTTTCAAAAGTTGAGTGATTGAAATGTAATTTTAATTAAAGTTTAGAGATAATCAATATAGTTTACCCTATTTTATACACATTTTTTTTGTAAAAAAAACAGCTTAAAGTGAAAAACTCAAAAAATTATACTAGTGACTCAAAGCAAGAACATAATTCGCCTTAATTAAGTTTTTAACTGATTGCAGTGGTTCTTCAAACCAATGAATTTCTGTAGAGATAGTCGCCATACACTTGGCCTATTTTATACACTTTTAAACCCTAAATAAATTATTCTTAATATTATTTTAGTTGTCATTAGTGTTGATTAAATAAATAAAATTAATATAAATAAATTAAAAAATATCATTATCATAATAATTTTAAATATAATTAATGTAAAAAAATTAAATAAAATCAATACATATGTTTTGAAGTTTGAACCTTAGTTGTTTTCAGCTTCTCCTATAACTATTACCTTGTTCAATAATTGAAGAGGTTGGCCACTTGTTCAATAATTAAAGAGGTTGGTCGTGTGGGTCTCATAAAATAGCACGTGACAGCTAAATATTTGTATCATTATAATTGATTTCGTATTGTTTCGTATCTAAACTGGTATAGAATAGTGGCTAAATAAAGCCTTTAGGCTTATTTTAATATTTAATTACGCTAAACTTTATTTCGGGAAATAGTTGAGTTTTAGGAGAGAGAAATAGAAAGCGCGTTCAGTTGGCCGTGTTTTCTATACAGATGACAATAAAATTTACTCAATTGCACGCATTTTCCCATAACGGTAACTGTAATGATTTTTTTATCGTTGTCGCGCCAAATGATAATAAAAAAATAAAACCAACAATAACTTTTTTAACTTATAAATATCCCCTAAATTTCATTTTTTTCATTCACATCTTTCTCTCAAACTCTGTCAAGCTTTTTATTTAATTTTTTATATTTTCATTTAAAATATTATTTATTTAATTATATCTTCTTTTATTTGTTCGGATCTATTTCTCGAGAATGGACGCCTCTCTAATCCGCTTCGACGACAACCATGTTTCCATCGCCCAATTAGCAATGGTATTTCGTTATTTTTAAATTTTTGTTATTTTTATTTATGTTAAATTTTTTTTATAAATCTAAATAAAAAATTTTATGTTATAAATAGGCGGACGGTCGTGTGCTGGAGGCATTCATACATAATACGGGGGAGCCTCCAATCCCTGAAATTCCTAGATACCTACAAGAGGCTAGATTCTTGCATGAGTCTTGTAACGACCTAAAATTTACGGGTATCGAAAATTTAAATTTTTGGGTCATAATTTCCGCAAAATGAATTCGTAAATATTTATTAGAAATATTTACGAAGCTAGTAGTGTAGTTAATTAGACTTTGGTTAAGTGAACTAGCTTGAATTAAGGCTAATTTAGTGAAAGGACTAGATTGAATATAGTGTAAAAGTTTAATTGTAGAATAGAGAAAATTCAAGGGATTAAATTAGTAAATAACAAGTGTGTGGTAAGTATAAATACATGTGTATTATTTGAATTGGTACAAATGTATGAATATATATGTATTTATTTAATATTTAAGAAATAATAATTATAATTAAAATATAATAATAATGACATGATATAATAGTTATAATAAATAAAAGAAATAAAACATAAAGAAAAAGGAAAAAGAAGGGCATGAATAGCAGGGAAAGAAAGAAGAAAAAAAGGAAGGAAAAAGAATAGGAAAATTTAGGGTTTTAGAGTTTCAAGCTTAATTGATAAGTCAATTTGATCCCCTTTTTTTTTATAATTTTGATGTTTTTGGAATCTTATAACAAAGCCCTACATGAATTATGTTGAAATTTAGCAAGATAGTGAAATTTTATATGTTTATTAAGTTGTATAAATTGAAGAATTATGGGTCTAATTTATAGGAATTCAAGTTAGAAGTGGGAGAAGGATTGAATTGTAAAGAGAGATATAAGTTTTGTTATAGTAGGGACTAAATTGTCTAACTTGTAGAATTAATGTTTTATATTGAATATTAAGAGTTGAAACTTGTTTAAAGTAGATATAAAATGAAAACTATAAGGTTATTTGAAGAAAAAGAATGGTTATGGTGGAAGGACCTAATTCGAAATATAGTAAAAGTTACATGGAAATAAAAGAATGTGTTATTAAATAACTTGCATTGATAATTTTAAATGTTAAATTTTATGTAGCCAACGTAGCACCGGAAACGTCATCAAAAAAGGGAAAGGAGAAGGTGAATGAGGATATCGAGTAAATTCGAGAATTTCGATTTGTATTTCTATAAACTATGCTTAAAAAGTCTAGTACAATGTAATTGCTATTCTTAATTATAGAATGTATAATGAATGCTATAATGGAACTGTTACTGTTTCCGTAATATAATGATATGATTTGAATACCCTATTAACAGTGTCGGGTTAGTCAGATATAATTGGCATGCCATAGGATTGGAAGTGTTAAGGGATATTCCGACTGTGTGCCGATGAGACACATATGTGTCTACTATTGTGATCTGCTCGATTCGTTTCAAAGAGGTACTTCGTGCTGCGGCTATGGCTATTCTTATTATCATTGTTACCCTTACGGTGTATTCTGGCTTCGGCCGATGAAACACTGTATGATATCTCGGTGTGTGGGTTGGATCCGTGTATCCGTCTAGGTCCGAGTCATGTTAATAGGGGTAAATAAAAATACTAAAGACTGATTGTTATCGTTTATGTGACTGAGACTGATATATGATGTTGTAAGACATTGAATGATATATATAAAGATATAAATTGGATGTAGGAGATGGATCTATTAAGATTATGAAAGTAAAAAGTTTAAGTTACAATGTATATACATAACTTATTATTTGTTTAAGTATTAGTTTATAGAAATACCAATAAGTACATACTCAGCGTACGGTTTATTTCCGTGCGCAGGATTAGGAACGAAAGAAAGCTAAGGATTCAGCATCCAAGCCAATCTCGAACTTAAAGTGGTGAATACTTTTCTTTTGGTAAAATGGCATGTACCTAGGTTGTTAAGGTGTTATTTTGTACATGATAGTGAATAATCATAAAAGTTGTTGAAGCATGGTATAGTATATGCATATTTTGGAAGTTATACTTACATGTGTTATAATTAGTGTGATAATGTAGTATAATTTCGATATGAATTGTGGTACATAATCTTAAGAGGTATTGAGGTGAATGAATGAATATTTGCTAAGTTTGAATGGCATAATTAATGATATTTGATTTAGGAACTATTAATAAATGTTTGGGCATGAATTGGATGTGTTTAGCTTGCAAAAATAGCTTAAAATGGTCAAAAATCATGTTATCACACGGCCAAGTCACATGGGCGTGTGCTCAGGCCGTGTGGCTCTCTATTTATGTCACATGGGCTGTTCCTACGGTCGTGTGTGCAAGTCAAATCTGCTCACGGCCTGACCCCACTGCCATAGGAGCCCCACGGTCATGTGCCAGGCCACACGAGCGTGTGCCCCGATCTTTATGGTAAGGTTTCCAAAATTGTCAGTTTAATCTCGAATTACTTCTAAAGCATGTATTGGGCCCCGTAGACCCATATTAGGGACTTTATAGTGTAATTTAAGAAGCTTTGATTTGGAATGCGAATTTATGACTCGATTTTGTACAAATGCTACTGTATAAGTTTGAAAATACCTCGTAACCCTATTCCGGTGACGGCTTGAGGTTAGAGGGTGTTACAAGTCTCACATGCAAAGGGGCTGCAAACTCGATCCCAAATTAATCAGCATATTGTTGAAAGGTGGAGGCCCGAAACACACACTTTCCAACTTCCGTGTGATGAGTGTACAATCACACTCGAGGACGTAGTGCTACAGCTTGGTTTGTCAGTAGATGGGCTAGTTATCACAGGATCAGCGGTGGTTCGGGGGAAAGTGAACCTCTGCACAACAATGTTGGAGAAGGTCCCGAACAGGTTCGTAGGTGGTCGAATATGGATTAACTAGTTGGAGAAAATTTTCAATAAGTTTCCCGACAATGCAACGGAGGAGGTCATACAACATTATGCCCGAGTCCATCATGAGGTTAATCAACGGCATTTTAATGCCCGATAAATCTATAAATTTTGTGCACATAAGGTGGCTTCTACATCTAATGGACTTCAATGAATGTACAAAACTAAGTTGGGGATCTGCCCTGTTGTCAATGTTATACCATGAACTTTGTCGGGCAATGCAACCGGATAAGATATCGATCGGTGGTTGCTTGTTACTACTACAGTCATGGACGACGAATACTGTTTATACGTTCTAGAGTCCTTGACCCCTACACGTTCCCGTTGGTGTCAAGGTAAACATCATTTATCAATAAATACATAGTTTGTGCAATAAATATTTTTATTTATTATATGTTTCTCCTAATATATCGCTTGTACAGGTGAAACCATGGGTTGAGTTACGTCAGACTGCCCGAGGAGTTGGAAAATGTTAGGCTACTATTAGATCAATGCTCAAAAATCGAGGTTAATTTCCTATCTTTTTTAACCTATATTAGTTACGAAATGGTTCATTAAAAAAATCAGTATGTAACGATATTTACAATTTATACTTTTCAGTTTGAATAGATGTATGCCGACCCCGAGATCATATCTTGCATCCGGTCAAAAGTGTTGGACAACTGGGAGATGTAGGACGCGAAAGTGTCGTTGATAGTGTAAGTGACGATAGAAATGCACGAATCAAACTAGATTCTACGATAGTTTGAGTATAGGCAACGAATTACACCGCTATCGCTAGACATGAAGGAACTGCACTAGGTGGACATGTGGGGGAAGACCGACGAGGACTGAGCGGAGAAGCACAAAGAGCACATCCAAGCTTGGGATCGTAGGATGGAATCCATACCCGCCTACAAACCATTTTTCTCGGTGGACATGATGATAGCCGATGATTACTTGGCATGGTTTAGAACCGTCGACAAGTTGTATCTACTACCACCGGAGGCGATGAGTAGGCAAATTCAGCTGAAGACGCAATGTTGATCGCCACAACAACGTAGGAGGGACGTAGTCGCACAACGGGTTCATCATCGGCTCTAGCAGAAGATGCGCCGCATGTGGCTACGCAATTTTTGAGTTAATTCCTTCAACTTATTCTCATTCAATTCACTAACCTTATATATTTTTCACAAGCACCACCGTGTTCATATTTCAAGGCACCGACATCCCTCACATACTACCCTCATGTTGATATTGATGTCGAACCCCATATCGAGACAAATTTTGACGTATGCACTGCCACTAACAATGATATCAATATAGATGTCCATGCCCAAGTCGATGCCGATGCCGATGCTCGGGTCGATGCCGATGTACCTAAAAATTGGGGCACCTTATGGTTACACACCTATAGTGACCCAAACACCATGCGCGTCACTATTTTACCGGGGTGGCTCATCATCACAACCATCAGACGTGGGAGTGGCGGATACAAGATGACAAGCGAGGATGATGCAACAATCAACCACGAAAGAAGATGATGATGCTATCGATCCCAACGAAACAATTGTCTAAGAGGCCATGCTAGGTACATATTCAGGCGATGATGATGACGACAAGGAAGTCTACAATACCACACTTTCGAATTCACCTCTAGAGGCACTTCCTGTTGCACCTCCTATTGAAACTTTGGTTGTACGCCCAGTTCCACGGAAGAATCCTACACGCGACCGTTATCCACCGTCTTATGGCACACACTCTCCTCGACGATGAGTGCAATGTATTTTTATTATAAATATTATGATGTAAATAAAAATGTCATAAATAAAAAACAGTTAATTATTACAAAACAATCCTCTTAGGTGTTGTACATTATTAATTATTACAATTAGTATAAAGTCTCTATTTGATCAATACCTTTGACTTTTCATGAGTTATGTGTAAGTTAACAATAAATAAGAAGTTGAACCAAACGGAATACGCAAAACACATTAATGAACATAAAATTTGGTAGAAAGTAATGTTATCGACGCTGGGGCCCCAACGTATCCATATACAGAGAACATGTTGTCTTCGTATGCCCTAGATTTCTATAATACTCGCATAATTTTTGTTGATTGTGTTGGAAAAAATGAGTTTGAAAACACGACGGAGAATAAATTTAGAGAAAAACCAGAGTTTTAAAATTTTTTCGAAATAAGATCTTGGTTGTGATATCTAAAGTAATAAACACTAAATCGAAATTGTACATTTTCGATTCGTCTAGGATGCGTGTTTCAACCGAGTAGCATTCTCTGCTATCCTCAAGCTCACGTCTGTTGAGTGTGGGCTCACTTTAAATTAAAAAATTACCAGTGAGATAATTTCGTAATTTCTCTAAACTTTTAAAATAAGTAAACTAAAGGTATTATAACGAGTTCATAACAAAATTATTGTAGAGAAGATATTTATATTTTTATTAAAATAAAACGATTAAAGCACCTTCAAATAATATAATTTATTTTAATTTTTATAATTTTTTGTACTAATTTTGTGTTTGATTAACTCATAACACCAATTCAATCAATGGCTTAAATAATAGTATAGATTTATCAACAATTTATTATATTATTCATCATATTTTACTATTTTATAATTATTTATAAAATTTACTATATATTATGAATATGAAATTTTTTATCATTCAAGAAGAAGATATAAATAGTTAAATTTTAAAAAAGAGGGAAAGAATTATTAATTGAATGGTATAAATAAAGTAAAATTGGACACCAAAATGAAAAAGTATAAATAGAAATTTTTGAGAAAGGATTCAATTGAATTTTTGCAAAAAAGTTTGAGGAATAAAATGCGAATAGCTTATAAAACAAAAATGGTAGAGTAGTAATTAACTATTTTATGTAAAAATGAAATTGAAAATATATTGATATTTAGATTTAAAAAATTAGGTATTAAGTTGAAGGAACTTAAGTATAATTTGCCATTAAGTGAAAAAATGACTTTAACTGTAATTAAACCATAAAGAAATAACAAAATATGAGCCATTAGATTAAAGTTTTAAAAATTAAATCATAACCATTAATGATTTAATAACTAAATAAAAATGAATAAATAAAGAAATACGAAGAAAAGTCGAGAAAATTGGGAAATTCATCAAAATATTTATCTCTCTTTATATAAAGGTAACTCCAAAATGAATAGAAGTGATTTTAGTAATTAGTTTTTTTTTTTAAAAAGATATAAGTGAATGAATAATTAAATTTTTTTAAGAATGATTAATCAATTAATTTTATTTTATTAAAATATATTTAAGCACGGTTAGTTTGCTAGACAAAAACAAGTAGAACAACAAGAATAGGAATCAAATATTTAAGAAAATTAAACCCAAAAAAAAAAAAAAAAAACATGAAAGAAAGCAATGATACAAGAAAACAAAGATGAGATCTCACCTTTCAATGGAAAGAGTTGGAAAGCAAATCTCTGAGCTGTTTCTTTCTATCCCAAGACAATAATGCCAGTGCCACTACTGATCATAATATTGGCCTTTGTCCTCTTAAGTCATTTTCTCAACTCTTCACAATGTTCATTCTCAATTAAATACAAGTATAACTCACTAATTCAAGTAGTAATTGAGGGAAAAACTTATCAATTTGCTCATGAGAATATCCTACATATACACTAGTTATAGGAGTTTAACCAGGGAAAGGAGAGTTTAATATAAACTCTAACGCTACTTATCTAATTATATTCACAGCACCAATAGAAGGAATTAAGTTTATTTTTACTTAAAAGGCTTTTGGAATCTCAGCTCATAACTGTTAAAAAGCGATTTCTGATGTCAAAGTAGAGAACATCCCTTCTTCATGGTGCACTTCAAAGACAAGGTGCATATAAAGGTGGCAAAACGATGAATGACCTATAGATATTCAAAGAAAACAATTCTTATTACGATTTTGGAAAAGATAAATAAAAGTTTATGTGTAACCTAATCTTCGCATTCTTTTTGACACTATCAACAACAAATACCAACTCAAAGAAAAAAAAAAAAAAGAGTTAAATATTGATTTATTTACCTTGAAAAAATGTCTTTATCGATTATCATTCACCAATGAATCTCCCATCTGCAAACACTACAAATAACTCAATTAGAAACAATTTAATCTTCCCCAACTACCACCTCCCTTACCTATCCCGATTCCAACTCCCCTTCTTTTCATACTTCCCCTATGTAGCAGAAAAGTCCTTATAATTTAATCTCCAAATAGGTTTAATTCAATTTCTCAAAGGGAATGTTTAATTCTATAAAATGTTAAATTGATTGTTTGTAAATTGATATTATGAAATTGAGACATATTAAAGTAAAATTTATCAATAATTCATATTAGATCAATGAATATGGCTGCAACTAACCGGCAACAACATACTCTAGTAGAGAGCAATTCAACCTGCAATGAAAGGACATCTCCCATAACTCTTTATAAAGCAACTGCGCCAAAATGATAAGCGAAATAATCAATTTCTGCCATTAAACTACATTTTATGCTTAAGCTTATTACTAAAAGCAGGATGTTTTTAACACTCATACCTTATGAAACACAATCATGTTTGTGATTCTTTGAAACTCATACTTTTCTAAAGCAAATTATCTCCACTTTTCCTTCAATTTTGGCCTTTCCGTAGCATTTATCCTTGAGCTGAAACTCTTCAATATGAATAGCCTATAAAGTAGAAGGATGTAATAAGTTTAGGAAAATATAAATTTAAGGCTCTTTCCATAGTAATGGATTAAGTGATTGTCACTGCATGAGTGCATGTAAATTGTTGGCATGTTTATTATTTGCATCAGCTGTAATTTCATCATTCATCCCCTTATATAAAAATGGAAAAAAGTATTCCAAAGTTCTGTTTTTTCCCTTCAATCAAACACATATGTAAGGTATAGACTCACACAGTTAGTTGATTGGTTGTGCCTTACCTTTCTCCAGTTTTCCCCACCCATGCTGCTCTGTTCCTCTAAGTAAGGTTAGTTTGCCAGAGAAAACCAAGTAGTACAACAAGATTAGGGAATCAAATATCAAAGAAAAATGAACAAAAAAAAAAAAAACACGAAAGAAAGCAATGATACAAGAAAACAAAAATGGGATACCACCTTCCAATGGAAAGAGTTGGAAAGCAAATCTCTGAGCTGTTTCTTTCTATCCCAAGAAAACAATGTTAGTGCCACTAGTGGTCATAAGATTGGCCTTTGTCCTCTTAAATCATTTTCTCAACCCTTCACAATGTTCATTCTCAATTAAATAAGTACAACTCACTAATTCAGTTGTAACAAAAGTAGTATTTGAGGGAAAAACTTATCAATTTACTTATAAGAATTTAACTAGGGAAAGAAGTAGAGTTTATTTTTACTCAAAAGAGTTTTGAAATCTCACCTCACAATTGTTAACAAGCAGCTTCTGATGTCAAAGTGGAGAATGTCCCTTATTCACAATGCACGTCAGAGACAAGGGTAGTAAAACGATGAGTGACCTATACATATCCAAAGAAAACAGTTCTTGGTTACGATATTGGAAAATATAAATCAAAATTTATCGTGGAACCCAATCTTCGCATTCTTTTTGACACCATCAACAACAAAAACAAATTGAAAGAAGGAAAAAAAGAGTTAAATATTGATTTATTTACCTTAGAAAAAATGTCTCAATTGATTATAATTCACCAACGGATCTCCCATCTGCAAACACCACAAATAACGCAATTAGAAATAATTTAACCTTCCCTACCTCCCACCTCCCTTACCTATCCCGATTCCAACTCCCCTTCTTTTCATACTTCCCCTATGTAGCAGAAAAAACCTTATAATTTGATCTCCGAATAACAAAACTTTTAAGTACTTTGGTTCCCTAGAAAATACGGAAAAAAGAAGTGGGCATTCGATTTCTCAAAGGGAATGTTTAATTCTGTCACTATTTGGTAAGCTCCAAACCTTGAAATGATTATATATCTTAATATTCAGCTTCATTTCGATCATGTATCTCATACAAATAGGTGTGTTATTCATGAATGAAAACGTGCAAATTTTGTAGCCTTTGCAGTAAACTTGTATGCAAAGTCATTGATGAACTTTCAAGTCCCTGCACTCTTCGTAAATTTGAAATTTAGTCTTTATATTTTTGTTCTTAGGAATTTAGTTCCTCCACTTTTTAGATTTCAAAATTTAGGTTAACTGTTAACACTGTTAAAATTATTTTGTTAAATTCAAGTTCATTGCAAGTTTACAAATGTCGTGAGTATTTTTTTTAAATTTCAAAATGTTACACCAACAAAATAAAAAAAACTAACAATGTTAACAATTAGATCTGAATTTTTTAAAATATAAAAAGTAGATGACTAAATTCTTGAAAATAAAGGTACAAGGACTAATTTTTAAATTTGTGAAGAGTTCATGAACTTCTGACATATTTTAACCATAAAAATAAATAATTATAAATTATAGGGTAGCAAGTGGGAGTATTAATCCGTTAAGCCGATATAAAAGTTGCAAAGGTGAGCATTATCCATTTAAACCAACATACAATTTTTCTAAATTTATGCATACCTTTTCTATAAACAACTGCTGAGTGGTGGCATTAAGGTTGCCTTCCCAACGCCCTACATATTCGCCTTTAGTATTTTGTACCCCAAGCACCATTGGTGTACTTAACAGTCCCTTTGTGAAAATTTTCTTCTTTGGACACAAATCTCATAATTAACCTTCAAGCAAGCAAGTGTTCCTGCATGCTCGTTTTCATCTCTTACTCCTTCACATGTCAATAATTCATTGAAGGTAGTCCTTTTCCAAAATAAAGGTATTCAAGATTTGGTAATGATTAAATGAAACAATCTGAGATAGTAACTCATGTTTCAGGACAATCAAACTTTCTTAGTTTGGGACAATATTGTTTCAGATCTGCTCCTTGTCCATGCCATACCTTTATATTGCCATTCCCAACCAAAAGCAATTCTTCTAAATTGGGGAATGTTTCCTGATAAATTTAGAAACATATATATGTTAAATAAAAGCAAATCTTCTAAAGTGATTGATAGAATATGCAAATCCGTTTAGGTCGATCTTTTATTTAGTTTCTTTTATGAGATCTTACCTTAGTGACCCAAAATAGGGGTTGATGAACAGAGATAACGGGTTGGCTCTCTCCTTGTGTTTCTCTAAAGTTGATATACTCCCCAGCGAATGTCTCCACCTTGCTGCATTCATGCACCTCCAATTGTTTTAATAATGGCCAATCTGTAGTATGCAACTTGGAGTAGAAACCCTTCAATTTGGGTAGCTTACGAAGTATCAGCTGTCTTATTTTAGGAAACACAAACTTGGTGGTTGATTTGAGCTCAATTGATTCATTTGAGTTGTGTCCATGATCGTCAGCGAGTCCGATTATTTCTTCTACCGACTCACATTCCGATATTTCCAGAATTTTTAGTTTTTCAAGTCTTTCCACCATATCAAATGGTAAAACTCTCGAAAGTTTGTCACAGTGTTCCACCAAAAGCAAGGTTAATTCATGAAATGAATCCATAGTGAGTTTATCTTGCCATATCTTTCTACACTTTCCCACGCCTACAATTCTCAAATCGTCCAAGCTAGGAAACGCAACCTGCGGGAATTATTTACATTGTTAATGAGGAAAATAAGTTAGAATTCTACTTATATATGAAAAGTAAAATTACTACAAGAAAGCAAAAGAAGAATATCACCTTTTGGTTGAACAGTGTATTGGTCTCTGAGTTTTCTTGATGGCAGAATGTCCTTAGTTTTGGAAGCCTATTGAGCTCCAGTTTTTGTAGCTTACTGAACAAGTAAGTCTGAGGTATCCCTTCTTCTGCTACGGTGGCTAATCCATCTGTAAAGATTATTTCTTCCAAGTTCTCGCAATCAAGAAGGCTAAGTTGATGGAGCCCCTCAAAAGTTCTGACTAAAAAGGATGGGAATAGATATTCCAAATTATGGCAACCCTTCACACTTAAGATTTGTAAGTTGAGAACATTAGAGGATATAGCCCTGTCTGGTTTATCAGGCCATAATTTTTTTATGTTAGTTGATGATAGTTCCAAGCGCCACAAGTCGGCACACAAAACCTGCAGGCACAATCCTCATTGCATGAATTATGCATGCTTGTGATGATAAAGATATACAATCGTTAATTAATGTGATTGTTAAATTTCAAGTTCAACTTAATTTTTAATTAATGGTTGGACTTTTTTTCTATTTTTAATTAATTGTTGGATAACTTATATCTTTAAGCCATTGCCCTGGGTTTTTCTTTTCTTAAGGAATGAAGTTCTTATTCCACAGCTCTAAGAATTCTAGAAATTGAAATGGAGAAATACAAAATTTTCAAAATGCTAATTCTTAATGTTCCTCATATTAGCTGATTTCTATTAGAAATACACTTTATTTCTAAATGTTTACAATTTTTCTCATAAAATTATATTATTATTTGGTATTTATTTCGAGATTGAGCATCAAATATGGGATAATCTTGTAAAAGTGAACCATAAGCTGCGATATTTGAGGATAAATAAGTAATTAATTGATTTAGACCTTCAGAGTTTAATGCTGACTGAAGTACTATTCCATTAGATATCAGGAACCTTTGAGTAGAGTCTGATTTTTCAAACTCTGGGAGTGTGTTTTCTAAGCCTCTGTAGGAAGGATTGGAGTGGAAAGTGAGTGCAAACAATCTGTATGACATTAAGGCTGTAATTATCCTACGTGAGCTTGGGTTGATTGGGTTGTTACCAAGTGTTGTACTGAGAGTTTGTATGGTGATTTCATTCTCCGATCAAAGCCGAAGATGTAGGTTGTTTAACTGAACTGTATAAACAATCTCTAGTCTCCATTACCATTTATGCTTTACTATTAAATATTACATTTTTGCATTGTCATAATACTTTTACAATATTAGTTATAACATTCAATTACAACAATTTTTAACATAAGACATTTTTAGTTTCTATCCTTAGAAATTATGTAATTTAATTTAAGTTTTCACCCAAATAAATTAAAAAGTTAAAACACTAAACAAAAGAGAAGAGACTAACCTTGTGATTGAAAAAGGGTGTCTTTTCTCTGCCAACTACCTCTATATCCTCTTGCTCCCTTGTAGAAGCCATTGCATACATCTTTGGGCAATCATCTACTGCAATTTTATGCAAAGATGGACACTGCAGGGTAATACTTCCCATAAAAAAACTTGTCAACCTTGAACATGACTCAAGTCTTATCTTCCCAAGCATGGATAACAAGAGTGTAGCCATTTCAGTTTCCTCTGCTCCTTTGATAATATGCTCCATCATAGGGCATTTTTTCACTTTTATGTATTCTAGTTGCGCAAGATCTAAAGCCATTGATATGCTAAAAATGTATGTCATGCTATTACACTCATAAACTTCTAAAACCGTAAGTTTCTTCAAATCTAAACTTCCATGAATGTTCTCCCTCCATATTTCAATTGAACTGGAAAATTCAGAGAGGACTAAATACTCGATAGCTTGGAACCCAGCCTACAAAATCCAACAAAGAAACAAGGATTAAAGTTCATAAGGTTATAACGAAGCCAGCCCAAACCATATGGAAGAAAGAATGATATTATGGAATGAGCTAGAATAACCAAAGCTAAATTAAAGTAATATACAATAATACCTTTATTGAATACATTTCTTGGATAGTGTTGTTAAGGTCACTACACCAATGTCCATTATCTTTTCCACATTCTACTTCTTGCAATAATGGTGGATTAGTTAAAACTCCCTTACAAAATATCTCCAATTCAGGGCAACCACTCACTATTAATTCCTCTAAACATGGGAATCCAAATGTGTGGTTGCCTGAACAAAAGCTCTTAAGTCGTGGTAGATTCACAAGTTCCAAACTTTTCAACCTGCTAAAAATAATGTCACAAGTTGCTTCATGTCCCTCAATTGCAACTATTTCTGTCACTGAAATGCAGTCTCTTACCATCAACTTCTTGAGTTGAGCCATACCTTGGACTGCTAAACATGTATCTAAGTATTTCATTGCTTCACAATTCCACACATCCAATGTGGTGAGATTTTGAAATGATGCTGAGGATGATCCTAAGCTGATCAAATTGTAACAATCGTGAACTTCAAGAGTCTCAAGTTTGGGTAGAATGTGGTCCACCTGGACGTCTTGCTTCCATAAATAATCTTTTAGATTATTAAGAGCTACCAATTTTAAGTTTCTAATTGTTGACAAAGTCCCAGCATACATCTCCTCATTACCGGTATCTCCTTCAGTACAAAATAGCTCTTTTATTTCATAATAAGAGATGGTAAGGTTTTCAAGAGTGTAGAATCTCTCAAGGAAAGAAATTCGAAAATCAATTGATTTAGCACCGTGGCCAACCACTCTAAAAGATTTTATTCCATGAAAAAGGCTGCTTGAAAATTGACTATCACTTATCATTGCAATGTAATCACTATCTAATGTCAAAAGTTGTAGTTTAGGGATGACCTGAAAACCAATCAAAAAACAATTTTGGAGTCAATATGTTCATCTTCGAATTAAGAATTACTAATGGTCAAAAGAAACATCATATATTTTCAAAAAATTCTTAATACTCTCTTCTTCAGTAAATTAATTTTTCTAAATAATATTTCAACCTTAATTATCATAAATTTTTGTGTTACTTAATTAAATAAAAAAAATAACCAATACTAATAGTAAATTAAGATTGATGGTTTAGAGATTAATCTAAGATTTTAGATTTTAGAGTTCATGGCTGGATTTATGATTTAGGGTTCTTTTGTTTGTTAATTAGAGTAAAAACAATTAATTTTTAGAATAATTCAATATATAGAATGGGAGTGAGAGGATACATACCTTTTCAACCAAAAAAAGTGGTGGATGGATTGGGGAGTCAAGTTGTCCATTGTTAGTGTTCAGTTGTGTACCAAATATTCTCATTTTCCCACACTCACCTACTTCCAACTCTTTTAACATTGGCCACTTCGCGGTATGCTTACCAGGGTAGAAACATTTCAATTTTTGCAGCTTCCAAAGTATAAGGGCGTATAGTTTATCAAACTCGAAATTGACAGCCGTTTCCGAATCTGATCCTTCCTCTAATTTGGAAACAATCTCCTCCACTCCACAATCAGATATTTCAAGATAACCAAGTTGTGGTAGGTCTTTGGCTATTGAGGCTGGAAATACATTCTTCAAACTTCGACAGACCCAAACAGATATTGCACGGATTTTTGTAAATGAAAAATTAGATGGAAAAATGGTTAACAACTTATCACATCCTCCAACTGTCAATTGTTGTAGTTTGGGAAATGAATTTGGTGGGAGTGCGTTCTGCCATATCATCTTTATCTTTCTCAAGTAGGAAATACTCATTTCCTCCAAGCTGGGAAATGCAACCTGCACTCATGCCAATATAATGAAATTAAAAGCTAGCTGTTTGTTTCATTTTTTGTGTGGGTTTGTGAAAAAGTGAAAGGACACAAAGAGAGATTGTAAATGTGAAAAAATACATCTTTTTTTTAGCGTGATTGGTAAAAAAAAAAAAAGAAGAAGAAGCTCATTTTGGGAAAATAAAAGAGATAATTGTTAGTGTAAAAATATGCAATTTTCAAAAATTTTATTTTCAATCTTTTTCATCGTTCTTATCTAGCACACTACAGGTTTCTAGTTTTTTACTCATTAACTTTTTATCTTTTTAATTTTTTTCAGTATACCATTAAACCGAAAGTCAACAAAGAAAAAGTAAGTAAAACAAAAAATTAAGAATTAACCAACCTTATTGTCAAACAGATCACTTTGACCAGAGATTCGTTGGTTTCCTTCCCTTGTATATCTACATATGAAGCTCTCCAAGTTTGGACAGTTGTGTATCGTCATTGACTTCATTAACGGAAATTCAATAACTTTATTTTGGGAATTGAAGCAAAATCCACGCAAATGCTGAAGATCCTTTAGCTTTAAGGACTTTAACTGAGGAAATAATGATAAAGTCATGGTAGCCTGAGTTTCTTCTTCTATATCCTCCCAAAAAATAATCTCCTCTAAGCAGTTGCACTTAGTTATCTCAACATATTTTAGATGAACTAGATATTTAGCCATAGAAAATGGTAACAGGTATTTGATGTTTCCACAATCCTCAATTTTCAATGTGGTTAACTTCTCATGAGTACAGAAAGATACATTTGACAACTGATTGTGCCATACCCTTGTAACATTAAGCGATGACAAGTGCAATTTCTCCAAGAAAGGGAACGATATCTACAACCATAAACACAATTAATTCTACTTTCAAATCAATATGGAAAAAAAATGTATATATATATTTCTGTTTTTGCAATTACCAAATACAATAAAAAACAAAGTCTGCCAACCAATAAAAGTGACATATAATAGAAAATTTCTAATAAATACAAAATATGTTGAGAGTATTGGGGACAGAAGAACCCATCATATGATCAGAAAAAGGAAAAAAAAAAATCTCACATAACTGAACAACAACACAAGAGCAATACGGCATGATTCAGAAAAATGAAAGAAAGCCTTAAAAGAAAAACTAGAAAGATAAAGAATTATACATACCTTTTCTCCCAAAAGTGGCAATTCACGTTGAGGCAATGAGGTAGCATCGATTTTGTCTTGAGAGCAAAAGCTAACGAGTTGAGGAAGGCCCTGCAATGTCAAGCACTGCAATCGAGGAATTTCAGTTTTATCATTAATGATCGATTCAATATCCAAACCATTTCGGATATGCAGATTCTGCAAATGTGATAGCCTTTCCTCATCTGTTAACTCCTTCAGTGCAATCTTCACACCTTTCAGTTCTTCCAATTCTAAATCTTGAGTTCTCTTTACCAACTTCTTAATTCCATGATCCAAATCATCAATGCTTGTGTTTAATCTGAGTTTTAAGGTTCTTGAATATTGATAGTTGCCAAACTGCTCCCATTCCTTTCCTATGAAAATCTTGTATCTTTCCAACTTTTGCAACTTTCGAAAGAAGTCCTCTGGAGCAGCCTTGGCGTCCGGAATTTGAACTTCTAAAGTGGACAAATGAGACAGTGTGTTCAGTTCAGCAAGACTAGCATTGGGTTGTCCCCATTGAATAGAAGTGCCGCCCATATATAATTCTTCTAATTTTGACAAACTTGGCAAGACGTCAGCTGAAATTGTTTTGAGTTTAGTACAATGACTCACATCTAACAACTTTAGCTTCAACAATTGCCCAATTTCCTTGGGTACAATTTTGATATCAGATCCCATAAGGCTAAGCACATTTAAGTTCTTGAGAGCTCCAATAATGGTTAGGTTATCTCCCAATTTGCAGTATTCTAGGCACAATGTACTGAGGCTAGTTAGGAGACCAATTGATGAAGGTAAAGAAGAAAAGTGCATGCAAGTCAAATCTAAGACTTGAAGATTTTTTGCTTCCTTGAAGAAGTTATCTGGCAACGTCAAGGAGAGATCCTTGCTTAACAAAAAGAAAAGAAAAAGCTGCGGACAATTCAACTGGTCAGGAAGCTTGTTGATACTAGGATGCTGCAAAATAATCTTGTTGCACTCTTCCATTGACTCTCCATTTGGCCAATCTGTTACAACATCCTCATCCTCATCCTCCTCTGTTAAAGCAAGCACTTGATTGTCCTTTGAAGCGATTGATTTGGCCACAATATAAGTAATATCATGCACATCAAAGTACTCCTCATTAGTACTTTTACTATCAAGCAACAAACAAGATTCTTTGAGGGTACTCATCATTTTTAACAGCCTATCTCGTGCTGCTTTCATGGTGCTGACTCCTTTAATTAGACCCAAGCCAAGAGCATATCTCAACAAGTCTTCAATCCTAGCGAGACGACGCAGTAAACTGCAAAGCAGGAAAATCTGCTTGAGGTCTTCACTCGATAAATGATTGATACTCAACTCAATAGCCGAATGTACCTCAGCAGATATCTCAATCGAGCTTTTTTCTAAGTTAGGCCGCTGTAATTGTTGTAAAGTATCCCTCCAAACAAATAAACCTTTATTTCGCAACGCCCTTGCAACTGTTGCAAGGGCGAGTGGTAATCTAGCACATTTCTTGGCTACCTTAATTGCTGTAGATAGCAGCTCCTCATCACTTTCAAAACTGTCCCCGGCCATCTTCTTAAAGAACTCCCAAGCTTCTTCGTCATCTAAATCACCAATTGCAAAGGTCTTTGTAGCATCCATCCCATTGCTTACGACATATTGATATCTTGAGGTCAACAGTATTTTGCATCCTGTGTGTTGACTTCCAAATGGAATTCCGACTTCCTCTAGATCCAGTTTCTTCCAAAGATCATCCAAAATAATAAGAACATTTTTCTCCTTCCTTAACCTTTTACACAATCTACGGGCTCTTACAACCAGACTGTTTTCTTCAAGCTTCAAACCCAATGAGTCTGCTATTTGGTCTTGGATTTCCTTAATGTCAGGATTTCGGGATACAGTTGTCCTAACTACTGAATCGAATAACTTAACCTCATGGAGTTGTCTCTCAACTTCTTTGACCAGCGATGTTTTGCCCACACCAGCCATCCCGTACACTCCAATCATGCTTGTTGTTGCATCTTTCAGTGACTCCATGATATCACTGAAAACCTCCTCTCTTGATTTAAAGGCCTCAAAGTCTGTACGGACTATGGGTTCAGGAACATCAGGGTATCCCACGCGCTCAAATTGGCAATCTTTGATAAGCTCATCAAAAGTGGCAGCAGCTTCTTCAGCTTTCCTGCTAAGCTGGTAGCGAGACTTGATGTTGGGACACAAGCCAAAGAAGCACTTGGTCTTTGCTTTGACTTCAAGATCCTTCACTTTCTTCTCCTTTTCAGTGACAACCTTCTCCACTCTGTGGCGCCAATCCAGGACATCGGCTTTAATCTTCTCCCCGTTCCTTTCTGCAACATCAACATCTTGCTGCACACTAGTTCTTTTTGCAATCAACGTCCTGTGTTTCTGCTCGAACTTGTCAACAATGTTCTGGTAGAAGATTACATATCTAATATGACGTTTAACTTGGTGGAAGATACCTTTCGCAGTCTCGGAAGCAGCAGCACCAGTACCAATTGCTTCCATTTTTACTTTTTTTTATTTTTGCTTAGGGGTTACAGATGACAGACAGAGAGAGTAAAAAAGAAAATAGTAAAAGGAAAGAAGCAAGCAAGAAGAAATCAGAAATGATGTGAAGAAGCCATTAGCCGATATGAAATAGAAATTCAGAAAGGCGTGGAATTGGATATGGACGGTTGTCTTCGACTCTGTTAGACTTTAGATTAGAAATCAAAGAACGAACAAAAGAAAACACAGAACGAATGTGGACGGTTGTGGGTACCTTCAGTGGAAGTTAAGCACATACAGTTTGACTAGATCAAAGGTAAATCACATTTTAGTCACTCTAAGTTATTTAATTATTACTAAAGTTATTGAAATATTATATTTTTATTACTCATCTATTAACTCCAGTTAAGTGGTGGATAAGCAATGCAGCATGTTAATTTAGAGGGTTAATACTTAATTTACCCCTTAAATTATAACTAAAATATTAATTTGATTTTTTTAATTTTTTTTAATAATAACTTGAAAAATTTTAAAGGGTAAACTATTCACATAGTCACCCAAATTTTGATGCATTTCTGTTTTGGTCACTATTTTTTTTTTTGTTAATTTAGTTACTTCCATTAGATTATTTATCATTTTTAGTCACTCCACCATTAAAATACTTTAATCATTGTAATGAAATGCTAATGTGGTAGTTTTTTTTATTAATATAATAACAAATTTACTCATTAATACTTTGTACATTCTGTCAAGTTGATCCTAATTTTAGAAAAAAATTAATAAATTTAACCATAAATATTTGTACATTTTGTCAATTTAGTCTAAATTCAAAAAATTCAAAAATGGAGCCAGAATGGAGCCAGAGATGTTTCTATAAATAAATGCTTTTTTATTTGAATCCCTCAACCAACAACTTGATCATGGTGCTAGTAGAATTTGGTAGTAATTGATCCAAAAAAGTAATTTAAAGGACTCGCTTAGCTTGGTGGGATTTAAAGAAAAAACTTTAATTATTCAAAAAATTCAAGAGAAATTGAGGGTTAAGTTTTGTTGAATCCCTAAGAATTTTTGTTAAAATTCAAAAAATATTTATTTGAATCCCTCAACCAAATTCATATTTAAGTCTTTATGTAATTTTATCTATATTGTTGGTAATTTATATTTTTTCATTTTATAATAAATTTTATATTTTTTCAAGTGTTAATGGTTAAATTTGTTTTTATACCAATCAAAAGATAGTCATGTCAACATTTTGTTTAGTGACCAATGCATTTTAATGGAGTGACTAAAAATGACAATTAATCTAACGGGGTGACTAAATTAACAAAAAAAAAATTGGTAACCAAAATAGAGACGTGTTAAAACTTGGATGACTATCCAAGTAGTTTACCCTTTAATTTTTTTAGTTATTATTAAAAAAATTTAAAATGCTCAAACTGATATTTTAGTTATAGTTCATGAGCTAAATTGGTTATTAACCCTTTAAATTAATGTGTCACGTCACTCTCTTAACGGAAGTTAACGGATGAATGACAAAAATATAACATTTTGATAACTTTAATGATAAGTATGTAACTTTCAAAACTTGAGTAATTGAAATGTAATTTTAATTAAAGTTTAGAGATAATTGATATAATTTACCCTATTTTATACACTTTTTTTTTTGTAAAAAAAGACAGCTTAAAGCGAAAAACTCAAAAAAATACACTAGTGACTCAAAATAAGAACATAATTCGCCTCAATTAAATTTTTAGCTGATTACAATGGTTCTTCAAACCAATAAATTTTTGTAGAGTTAATTGCCATACATTTGGCCTATTTTATACACTTTTGAACCTAAAATAAATTATTCTTAATATTATTTTAGTTCTTATTAGTGTTGATTAATTAAATAAAATTAATATAAATAAATTAAAAAATATCATTATCATAATAATTTTAAATATCATTAATGTAATAAAATAAAATAAAATCAATACATATGTTTTGAAGTTTGAACCTTATTTGTTTTTCAGCTTCTCCTATAACTATTACCTTGATCAATAATTGAAGAGGTTGGTCGTGTGGGTCTCATGAAATTGCACGTGACAGCTAAACATCTGTATCATTATAATTGATTTCGTATTGTTTCAGATCTAAACGGGAATAGAATAGTGGTTATATAAAGCCTTTAGGCTTATTTTAATATTTAATTACGCTAAACTTTATTTTGGGAAATAATTTAGTTTTAGGAGAGAGAAATAGAAAGTGCCTTGGGCACGCTTTCTATACTGATGGCAGTAAAACGTATTCTGTTGCACGTGTTTTTTCTTAACAGTAACGGTAACGAGTTTTTTATCGTTGCTGCGCTAAATGATAAAAAAAATTTAAAACCAATGATAACCTTTTTAACCTATAAATACCTCTTAAATTTTATTTTTTTCATTCACATCATTCTCTCATATTCTGTCAAGCTTTTTATTTTAGTTTTTTATATTTTCATTTAAAAATATTATTTATTTAATTATATTGTCTTTTATTTGTTCGGATCTATTTCTCGAGAATGGACGTCTTTCTAATCCACTTCGACGACAACCATGTTTCCACCGCCCAATTAGCAATGGTATTTCGTTATTTTTAAATTTTTGTTATTTTTATTTATGTTAAATTTTTTTTATAAATCTAAATAAAAAATTTTATGTTATAAATAGGCGGACGGTTGTGTGCTGGAGGCATTCATACATAATACAGGGGGAGCCTCCAATCCCTGAAATTCCTAGATTCCTACAAGAGGTTAGATTCTTGCATGAGTCTCACATGCAAAGGGCTGCAAACTCGATCCCGCATTAATCAGCACATTGTTAAAAGGTGGAGGCCCGAAACACACACTTTCCAACTTCCGTGTGATGAGTGTACAATCACACTCGAGGACGTAGCGCTACAGCTTGGTTTGTCAGTAGATGGGCCAATTATCACGGGATTAGCGGTGGTTCGGGGGAAAGTGGACCTCTACATGGCAATGTTGGGGAAGGTCCCGAACAGGTTCGTAGGTGGTCGAATATCGATTAACAAGTTGGATAAAATTTTCAATAAGCTTCCCGACAACGCAATGGAGGAGGTCATACAACATTATGCCCGAGTCCATCATGAGGTTAATCAATGGCATTTTAATGCCCGAAAAATCTCAAAATTTGGTGCACATAAGGTGGCTTCTACATCTAATGGACTTCAATGAATGTGCAAAACTAAGTTGGGGATCTACCATGTTGTCAATGTTATACCATGAACTTTGTCGGGCAACGCAACCAAATAAGATATCGATCGGTGGTTGCTTGTTGCTGCTACAGTCATGGACGGCGAATACTGTTTCTACATTCTAGAGTCCTTGACCCATACACGTTCCCGTTGGTGTCAAGGTAAACATCATTTATCAATAAATACGTAGTCTATGCAGTAAATGTTTTTATTTGTTATATGTTTCTCTTAATATATTGCTTGTGCAGGTGAAACCATGGGCTGAGTTACATCAGACTGCCCGAGGAGTTGGAAAATGTTAGGCTACAATTAGATCAATGCTCGAAAATCAAGGTCAATTTCCTATCTTTTTTAACCTATATTAGTTATGAAATGGTTCATTAAAAAAATCAGTATGTAACGATATTTACAATTTATGCTTTTCAGTTTGAATAAATGTATGCCGACCCCGAGATCATATCTTGCATCCTGTAGGAAGTGTTGGAAAACTGGGAGATGTGGGACGCGAAAGTGTCGTTGATAGTGTACGTGACAATAGAAATGCACGAATCGAACTAGGTTCTACGACAGTTCGAGTATAGGCAACGAATTACACCGCTATCGCTAGACATGAAGGAACTGCACTAAGTGGACATGTGGGGGAAGAACGACGAGGACTAAGCGGAGAAGCACAAAAAGCACAAAAAGCACATCCAAGCTTGGGATCGTAGGAAGGAATCCATACCCGCCCACGAACCATTTTTCTCGGTGGACATGACGACAACCGATGATTACTTGGCATGGTTTAGAGCTGTTGACAAGTCGTATCTACTACCACCAGAGGCGATGAGTAGGCAAATTCAGCTGAAAAGGCAATGTTGACCGCCAACAGCAACGTAGGAGGGACGCAGTCACACAACGGGTTCATCATCGGCTCTAGCAGAAGATGCGCTACATGTGGCTACGCAATTTTTGAGTCAATTCCTTCAACTTATTCTCATTCAATTCACTAACCTTATATATTTTTCACAAGCACCACTACTGCACGAGGTAGGTTCTTTTCTTCCAGTATGTTCATATTTCAAGGCACCGACATCCCCCGTATACTACCCCTATGTTGATATTGATGTCGAACCCCATATCGGGACAAATTTTGACGTATGCACTGCCACCAACAATGATATCAATGGAGATGTCCATGCCCAAGTCGGTGCCGATGTCAATGCTCGGGTCGATGCCGATGTACCTAGGATTTGGGGCACCTTATGGTTACATGCCTATAGTGACCCAAACACCACACGCGTCACTATTTTACTGGGGTGGCTCATCGTCACAACCATCAGACGTAGGAGTGGCAAATACACGATGACAAGCGAGGATGACGTAACAATCAACCATGGAAGAAAATGATGACGCTATCGATCCCAACAAAACAATTGTCCAAGAGGCCATACTAGGTACATATTCAGGCAATGATGATGACGACAAGGAAGTTTACATGCCCACACTTTCGAATTCACCTCTGGAGGCACTTCCTGTTGCACCTCTTATTGAAACTCCGATTGTACGCCCAGTTCCACGAAAGAATCCTGCATGCTATCATTATCCACCGTCTTGTGACACACATTCTCCTCAACAATGAGTGCGATGTATTTTTTATTATAAATATTATGATACAAATAAAAATGTCATAAATAAAAAACAGTTAATTATTACAAAACAATCCTCTTAGGTGTTATTCATTATTAATTATTACAATTAGTATAAAGCCTCTATTTGAACAATACCTTTGACTTTTCATGAGTTATGCTAAAGTTAACAATAAATAAGAAGTTGAACCAAATGGAATACGCGAAACACATTAATGAACATAAAATTTGGTAGAAAGTAATGTTATCGACGCTGGGGCCCCAACGTATCCCTATACAGAGAACATGTTGTCTTCGTATGCCCTGGATTTCTACAATACTCGCATAATTTTTGTTGACTGTGTTGGAAAAAACGAGTTTGAAAACACAACAGAAAATAAATTTAGAGAAAAACCAGAGTTTTAAAATTTTTCCAAAATAAGATCTTAGTTGTGATATCTAAAGTAATAAACACTTAATCAAAATTGTATATTTTCGATTCGTCCAGGATGAGCGTTTCGACCGAGTAGTATTCCCTGCTATCCTCAAGCTCACGTATGTCGAGTGTGAGCTCACTTCGAATTATAAAATTTTTCACAAAAATTACCAATTAAATAATTTCGTAATTTCTCTAAACTTTTAAATGTTAATTACTTTATTAACCTGCTATTCAATTTAAGGAGAGAAATAATGAATAACGGAAATTTATGTTTCATTTGAAATCTTTTTTATTCATTATTCATTAATAGGAAATTGACATAAATTAAAATAAGTAAACTAAAGGTATTAGAACGAGTTCATAACAAAATTATTGTAAAGAAGATATTTATATTTTTATTAAAATAAAACGATTAAAACACCCTCAAATAATATAATTTATTTTAATTTTCGTAATTTTTTTATTAATTTAAAATTCGAGTAACTCATAATACTAACTCAATCAATGGCTTAAATAATAGTATAAATTTAGCAATAATTTTTTATATTATTCATCATATGTTACAATTTTATAATTATTTATAAAATTTCCTATATACTATGAATATGAAATTTTTTATCATTCAATTATTCAAGAGGATATAAATAGTTAAATTTTAAAAAAGAGGGTAAGAATTATTAATTGAATGGTATAAATAGAGTAAAATTGGACACCAGGATGAAAAAGTATAAATAGAAATTTTTGAGAAAGGATTCAATTGAATTTTTGCAAAAAAGTGTGAGGAATAAAATGTAAATAGCTTATAAAACAAAAATGATAGAGTAGTAACTAACTATTTTATGTAAAAATGAAATTGAAAATATATTGATATTTAGAATTAAAAAAATTAGGGTATTAAGTTAAAGGAACTTAAGTATAATTTGCCATTAAGTGAAAAAATGACTTAACTGTAATTAAACTATAAAGAAATAACAAAATATGAGCCATTAGATTAAAGTTTTAAAAATTAAATCAAAACCATTAATGGTTTAATAACTAAATAAAAATGGATAAATAAAGAAATACGAAGAAAAGTCGAGAAAATTGGGAAGTTCATCAAAATATTTATCTCTCTTTATATAAAGGTAACTCCAAAATGAATAGAAGTGATTTTAGTAATTAGTTTTTTTTTTAAAAAAAGATATAAGTGAATGAATAATTAAATATTTTTAAGAATGATTGATCAATTAATTTTATCTTATTAAAATATATTTAAGCACGGTTAGTTTGCTAGACAAAAACAAGTAGAACAACAAGAATAGGAGTCAAATATTTAAGAAAATTAAACCCCAAAAAAAAAAAAAAAAATGAAAGAAAGCAATGATACAAGAAAACAAAGATGGGATATCACCTTTCAATGGAAAGAGTTGGAAAGTAAATCTCTGAGCTGTTTCTTTCTATCCCAAGTGAATAATGCCAGTGTCACTAGTGATCATAAGATTGGCCTTTGTCCTCTTAAATCATTTTCTCAACCCCTCACAATGTTCATTCTCAATTAAATACAAGTATAACTCACTAATTCAAGTAGTAATTGAGGGGAAAACTTATCAATTTGCTCATGAGAATATCCTACATATATACTAGTTATAAGAGTTTCACTAGGTAAAGAAGTAGAGTTTATATTAAACTCTAACACTACTTATCTAATTATATTCACAACATCAATAAAAGGAATTAAACTTATTTTTACTTAAAAGACTTTTGGAATCTCAACTCACAACTGTTAACAAACGACTTCCGATATCAAAGTGGAGAACGTCCCTTCTTCATGGTGCATTTTAAAGACAAGGGTTTAAATATATGAATGAGCATATAAAAGTGGCAAAACAATGAGTGACCTATAGATACTCAAAGAAAACAATTCTTAATTACGATTTTGAAAAAGATAAAAAAAAATTTATAGTGGAACCTAATCATCACATTCTTTTTGACATTATCAACAACAAATACCAACTCAAAGAAGGAAAAAAAGTTAAATATTAATTTTCTTACCTTAAAAAAATGTCTCAATAAATTATAATCTCCCATCTACAAACACCACAAATAACTCAATTAGAAACAATTTAATCTTCCCTAACTACCACCTCCCTTACCTATTCCGATTCCAACTCCTCTTCTTTTCATACTTCCCCTATGTAGCAGAAAAAACCTTATAATTTAACCTCCAAAAAGGTTTAATTCGATTTCTCAAAAGGAATGTTTAATTCTTTCACAATTTGGTAAGCTCCAAACCTTTGAAATGATTCTACATTTTAATGTTCAGCTTGATCTCGATCATGTGGTCTCATAAAAATAGGTGTATTATTCATAAATGAAATAGTGTAAATTTTGCAGCCTTTGCAATAAACGCGTATGCTAAGTCATTGATGAAAAAGTGCAAGTACTAATCCATTAAGCCAATATAAAAGTTGCAAGGGTGAGCATTAATCCATTTAAACCAACATAAAATTATCTAAATTGATGACTACCTTTTCTATGAACAACTGCTAAATGGTGGCATTAAGGTCGCCTTCCCAACGCCCTACATATTCACTTTTACACTATGTTTGGTTGGCTGTAATGGAATAGGATTGTAATTGAATAGAGCTATAATGGAATAAAGTTGTAATAAGTAATTCAACTGTTTGGTTGAATGGAATGGAATAGAACTGTAATAGTATTATTGTGTTTGGTTGAATGGAATGATGTTGTAATAGCATAAGGAAAAAAACTAAAATGACCAGAATACCCTTAACAGAATTTTTTTTAAGGTAGATAATTATTGTTATTGTTATTAAATTTTAATAAAATTATTATTAAAAATAATTTAATAAAAATAATAAATAGTTTAACCATATTTTAACATAATTATTATTAAATATAATTTAATAAAAATATATAATTTAATAACGTTCTTAATATAATTATTATTATATGAATTAAAAAATCAAAATATATAATACTATAAAAATATATATAATCTACTTTATTATTTTTAAACTACAATACATATTTAATGTGTTAAAATATTATTACTGAAACAAATAATTTAATCATTCTACAATAAAAAATAATTAAATATTAGAAGTAATAAATAACTCATTGCTAAAAAAATAATAAATTACTTGATAATTATATTTCACATTCAAGCATAATATTCACATATTAACAAAAAGTTACATGATTTTATTAGTTTATATGTCATAATCCATATGTTTTAAAATTTTTCAACATCAAAAAATTACATCATTGTAATGACATTCTATCATGTCATTATACCTAGGATTAATGCTACTGACCCAAATCCAGCTAACTCCAAGTATGGCATCAGTCATGCATCCGAAGAATATCCTAAATCATTCACCCGACCCCTTAATGCGCGGTACGGGCCCTGACAGTGATAAATTACAGAAAATAGTTATAATAACATAATTTATTTTCGTAAATTACGTAGATATTTTTTTAAGAGAACCCCTGATTAACAAATAACAATATATTATCATATTATTAACTATGTCTAATATGTGACAACCCTTTTTAATCAATGGAGTCATTGCAATACCTACAATTTCTAGAGAACAAAAAATAAATAAATAAATGGTTTCACATTCAATTCAGTAGCACTCTATTTATAATATCAATTAATTGCAAATGTTTATATTCTTTTCAAACAACAAAATGTCTTAACATACTATTACAATAAATTTCACATTATACAAAAATTTAGTATATAATATAAAAATATAAATAATAAAAATTCAATAAAAATAACATGTTTTAAAAATTAAAAAATATGGGACTTAGCTTATATATTTATCTATTTTAAATATATGAATTAGTCTAGAACGATTTTGAAGTTCGTATCTAAAATCGAGTGAATATAAGTTTGTATATATAATATTCAATGTCATATATAAATTCTGATTCAATCTTGACCGTGAACATATTTAATATTGTGGTTTTCACTTTAGTCTCTAATTTTTTATTTGTTTCATTTCCATTTGTGTTGTATTGCTAGCTTGAGAAAGCTATCCCCATTTATTTGACAGAAATATTAAAATGAAACTTTTTTTAAATGCTATAATTGTGATAATGGAAATGCTCTAGAAATATAAAACATTTTTATTTTATTTTATTTTTTTAAAATAATCCAAAATTTATTTGACATTCATTTTATAAAAAAAATTAATAAAATTAAGCTATAAAATTTGCTAATTATATTGGTTTAATTTGTAAATGATGAAAGTCAATATTTAATTTTCCAGAAGAAAGATACTGTGTAATCTTCTTTTTTTTTCAAAATCAAGCTTACATGTCAAATAAATAATAACATGCCAAATAAATTTTATAAAAAAATTATCTAATCAACCTAAAACACGCATAACAAATAAATTACATAAAATAATAAAACATTCTTTGTATATAACATAAATAGACTTTTTTACTTCAATAAACATTAAATTAAAAATACATTATGAATGAATAAAAATATAAAATATATACAAACATACTTTAATAGCTCTTTTTAACCAAATAATACCTTACAAAAATAAATTTTAAAATTAAATCTGAATTAAATCAACAATAAAAACAACAAAATTAAATTAAATTAATATTAATCCATTAATTTATAACAAAAAAATACATTTTTTTCTATATTTTTTCCTTTTCTTTCTCCTTCCCTCTCTCTATCCTCCTCCTCTTTTTTTCTTTCCTTTTTCCTTCCCTTGCCACCCTTCCCTCCTCCTTCTTCTTCTTATTTTCTTCTCATTCCCTTTCTTCTCCTTCATCCACCAGCTGAAAAAGAAGTTGGGGACCATTATAAGATCCCCAAACACACACAAAAAAAAAAACAAATATAGCATGAAGCCGTCCCATCCAGCACAGTGGTGTCACCTCTGCCACCCCCACCACCGGTGCCACCTGCGCCAGTCCCTCTAATAGTGCCACCTCTTCTCTAGGCACCACCTGTGTCCTATCCTGTCAACCTCATTATTTTTATTATTTTTTTAAACTATTTTTTTTACTGTTGTAGTCAGACACCCTCCACCACTTCATCTGTACCATTTCCGTAATTTATCTTTGTCCTAACCTATTTTCGTTTTTTTAATTTTTTTATATTATTGTGGTAAAAAACCCCAATATTCACATTGAGTGGAGGCCATTGATTTTTTTAGGGGTATATGGATTGGTTTGAAAGATTCAGTATGAGTAGATGTGATATTTAGTCATTCTCAATTTATCCTAATACGTGTGTTTGAGGGTGGGTTTTCTCAACCTATTTATGTTGCTTTTGTCTACAACATTCCTGATAGTCAAAAATAGAAAAAATTATAGGAGGGGTTAAAATCTAGCATTTCGTCCGGTACAGATCCTTCGAATGCTATTGGAGACTTTAATACGATTATATCCTCTGATGATAAAATAGGTGGTAGAAGAAATGGTAGAAGGTGCCTTTTATTTGGTGATTTAATAGAATTTGCTGAGCTTCAAGATTTGGGTTTCAAAGGACAATCGTTTACTTCGCATAGAGGAGGGGTCTCTGAACGCCTTGATTGAGCAATTGGAAATGATGCGTTGGTTAACATCAAAGATCTATTCACCTTCCTCATTTTTAAGAGCCAAAATCCTATTTTGCTTCCGTTTCCGTAATGTGTATCCGTGAAAAAAGGTAGTGTTACAGTCCCCTAAACTCAACCAATCGCATCTAGCTTTTTACTTCCACAGTAATTCCTCATAATGAAGAACTCCTTCCAGATCATCTCTTACTTTCATTTCTAACCCAACTAAACTGCCAGAATGTGTGCTTTCCATATTCTTTTGAATACATGAAAGCTTCCTCAAAAGCTATTTTTTACGAACACCAAGATGACTATAAACGAACTTATTCCACGATTTTATACTCAAGGTACAATGAGCAATAGAGTCTACCATATTCCCATCAATTCTCTAATTATCTCTAACAAAGTCAGTAAACCCTGGATGGTTAACCCAATCTGCCAAGAATCTAAAAGGTCTACCTTTAAACAAGCTTTTCATTGGTTTTAAGGACAAAAGAAGAAGTTTGTGATCTGGTTTCAGTCTTGAAATATGAGTAATAATGCAATTAGGAAAAATGTTAACCAAAGATCCATTCACCCTCCTTGTTTCTATATGAGGAGCACCTTACTAGAATGAGAGATCTGTCACCTAATAATTTTCCAAAGCTTGAGTCTAATTATATTCTCTTTTTGGGAAAAGTGATTTCAAGGGATGAAATCAAGAAAGCTTTATTTGATATGGCTCCATTAAAAGCACTTGGGAGTGATGTATTTCACGCATTTTTCTTTCAAAGCTAGTGGAATATAGTTAGAGATGCTATGTGTGAGTGGATTCAAAAGGTTTTTGATGGATAAGATATTGATTCAAACTTGAATAATACTCTAATTGTCCTTATTCCAAAAGTTAGTGGCCCTGAGAGTTTTGCTCATTTCAGGCCAATCATCTTATACACCATTCTTTACAAATTAGTGATAAAAGTGATCGCAAATAGTTTCAGAGTTGTTTTTCTTAAAATCATAGCTCTAGAACAAGCAGGGTTCATAGCCGAAAGGAACATCAAGGATAATGTTATTATAGTACAAGAAGTGATTCACTCCATGATATGCAAACTGAAGCGAAGGAAGTGGATGGAAATTAAAATTGATCTTGAGAGGGCTTATGATAGGGTCAATTGGGAGTTTATTGACGCCTCATTGAAAGCTGCAGATGTACCTGATTTCCGTTGTAATGTTATCATGTCAGTTATCATCGGTTCTTCTATGTAGGTCTTATAGAATGGGATCCCAACAGAAAATTTTCGTCTCGCTAGATACATTCGTCAGGGGTGTCCCTTGTCCTCATACATTTTTGTCCTGTGTATGGCATGGCTTGGACATAGTATCAAAACAGCAGTCAATTCAAGAGCATTAAGCCCTATCCGTCTCTCTTGATCAGGTCTAATGTTGTCTCATCTCTTTTTCGCTGATAACTTAGTTATTGTTGGGCAGACTAGAAGAATTAAAGATATTTTGGAGGAGTTTATGGTTTTTCTGGTCACAAAGTTAATGCAGGAAAGTTAAATGTCTTTTTCTCTAATTCAGTTGATGAGCAAATTAAGGAAAGGCTTGGAGGAATCCTTGGTTTTCAGACTGTGGCAAATCTTGGAACCTACTTGGGGGTGCCTCTTTTTTACAAAAGGGTAACCAGCAGTTCATTAAGGTTTGTTGTTGACAAAGTTCGAAATAAGTTGCGACATTGGGATGCTAGGAAACTTTAATTAACTGGTAGAGTAACACTAACCCAATCTATTTTTCTCTCGATACCCAGCTACTTTATGCAATCTATGATGATTCCTATTACAATATGCGAGGAAATTGAGCGAATTTCTAGGAGTTTTATTTGGGGTTTTCTAATAAGGGGAAGAAATTGGCTTTGGTAAGCTGGAATTCGGTTTGTCAACCTAAATCATATAGAGACCTTGGGATAAGGCAATTGAAAGATCACAACACTTCCTTTATGCTCAAAATCGGGTTTAATGTGGTAACTAATCCTTCAGCTTTATGGGTTAGAGTCCTTCAGTCAAAGTATGGAATGAAGGAATGTAACACCCCTAACCCGTATCCGTTGCCAGAACAGGGTTTCGGAGCATTACTACCATTTGCAGATTACTTAAAAAAAATTTAAATGCTTACCGATTCAATGCATCATGTAAATAAATATATTACCATTCAATCAACAGATTAGCACTTGTATAAGCATCAAACAGTAATATTATTAGTGTACTTGCACATATCTCATATAAATTCAACATTGATATAACTATTTTCTCGACATATCGTACTTGAGTTCAATAATAGTCTCAACTTACATAATTTTCTTGTATCAACATATCAAAGATAATCATATATGTACATGTCATGAAACATATTATGCTCTTACCGTTTCTTCATAAGCATATATGATTCATTTCATTATATTAATATTTCATACTCCATCATTTCCATATATTTTATGTATATTTATTCCGATAATAGCTTATATCAAACCTAACATAATTTATATTCCACGTACTCATACTTATTTCGTTTATCTATCTTCATAATTATTTCATACAACTATTTTGTACATATATATTTCCATATGACCAGCTTCTTGTAAACATTACACACAACCATTTCATATAACCATTCGTCATCCGATACATATTACCCGGATATCAATTGTTCAACGATGTCATAGCATCTCCCATCCACGGTCTTATTCATCTTTGACATGATGCCATAGTATCTTTCAACTATGGTCTTACTCATTTTCTCATCATGTTGCCATGATATCTTTCAACCATGGTCTTGTTCATTTCATATCACGCTGCCATGGTATCTTTCAACCATGGTCTTACACATTTCATATCAAGTTGCCATGGTATCTTTCAACCATGGTCTTACACATTTCATATCAGTGTTGCCATGGTATCTTTCAACCATGGTCTTTCACGTTTCATATCAGGTTGCCATGGTATCTTTCAACCATGGTCTTACACGTTCATATCGAGAGAGCACACTCGCGAACCTCATCCTTACGAGTGGGATTACCACCCGAGCTAAATCCCCGCAACGACAATTACTCTAATGAGCTTGGATCCGAATTACCACCGAAGCTAAATTCGAACCTAATTCGGATTACCCGTCCGGGCTAAATCCATTTTCCACATATTCTTCTGAGGGCTATATCAGATAGGATCACCCGTTCGGGCTAGATCCTTTTTACCGTCAATTCCTTTTCAGAGATCCATCGAATTTTTCCTTTTCATTCAACCGAGATTTATTTTCAATTTATTTCGAGTATTATCAATATTTCATCAAATATCATGAATTGAATATTCAAATCATATTTTCATCACATAACCACATATTTCAAGTATTTAAAATACAATTCAAGTTACACAAACTTACCTCATTGCTTGTTTGTGTTTATAATTTCATTAATCCGATATCTTTTCTTTTTCACGATCAAGTCTCATATTTGAGTCGTTCGGATCTTTATAAATAAATTTGATCATCATTTCTCATCACTTTCTCTTATTTTCTCTTCACTAACATATCATGAACATAGGACCTTATGTAACAAAACTCTACTATAACATTATTTCCATGCTTTGTCAATAATAACAAACTTAAAAACATATTGAAATCTTGATATACTTACCTTGTTCTATTGATACTAATCTTTAACTTGATTTTCTCTCTCCCAAATTTCTCTATTTCTTGAATCCAACTTGATATTCTAACTCCCCATGGTCTCCTTAACATTTTTCTCTCTTGGTAGCTATGGAAATTCATTTGATTTTTGGGTGAAAATGGTGAATTTTTGGTAAAAAGGACCAAATTGTAAAGAAAGCAAAACTTTCTTTCTTCCTCTCTTTCTCTCACGTTAGTGCATGGGAAATATGGATGAGAATTTCTCATCTTTCTTTCTTTATATACTAATAAAATAATAATAAAATATCTTATTAAAATATTAATAAAATAATATTTATCTAATTAAATAATTATAAAATATCAAAATATCTCTAGCATCATTATTACTTTCTAGATTTCTCTCTCTTCCAATTGACCATTTTGCCCTTCATTATCTTTTAAAATTCCATCCTTAAGTCATCATTTAATTTGGTAAAATTACAATTTAGTCCTCATAATTTCTTCATCTATTCAATTTGGTCCTAATTCATCCATTTTCCTTAGTTTCTAGATTATTCCACTCTTAAAATATTTACACTATTGGTCCTTCAAATTTTTCATATTTACACTTTAACCCCTCAAATTTTGAGTATTTACTCTTGTGCAACAAAACTTTTCTCACTTTTACAATTTAGTCCTTTCTTGAATTAATATATCATAATATACTTCTCAATATTGACATATCTCAAAATTTCCTTCTTTTTTTTTTTCACTTTATTTCCTTATTTTACTATATCAAGGATAATATCTTACTGTAAATATTTTCAGGGTATTACAAGGAAGGTATACCTGATAGTACTGAAAGAAGAAGATGCTCATTCTTATGGCATACCCTTTTCTAATGTTTGGAATTTATTAAGAGAAAACTTGTACTGGTCTGTAAGTGATAGTAATGAGATCAAATGTTGGCAATGGGTTCTAGGTGTTGGACCTTTGGTTAAACAAATTTCATCTCATGGTAATCTCGCTTTAGAGTGTACACGTAACGATATGGTCACATAAAGCAGAGCTTGGACTCTAGATCTCTTTTGGTTATGGATTCCAAAGATGATTATCCAATGAATAGTAAGTATTCCTCTACCGTATTCTATGGCGGGTCCTATTAAGATTGTATGGATGGGCACTTCTTCAAGGTCCTTTTCCATTAAAAGTGCCTATTGAAAGTTAAAAGAAATGACTTGGGATCCAAAAAAACACAACTTGGTCCATCTTGTGGAAATTTCAAGATCCCCAAAGAGTCAAGTTTTTTATTTGGCTAGTGCTAAAGTAGAGACTGTTAACAAATGTGGAAAGGATGGGGAGAGATTTTGGAAATGATAGATCTTGTACACTGTGTAGTATGGAATCAGAAGACACATTACATGCCATTCGTGACTGTGTTAAGGCCAAGGAAGTTTGGTTGCAGGTAATCCCTATAGGAAAACAAAGGGGATTCTTTTTAGGTAGCTTATATGAGTGGTTTGGAAATAATTTGCAAGATAAATAGAGGCTGTCATTGAGGGATATCGAATGGACGAGTCTCTTTGGCCTCCTAGTGTAGTGCATATGAAAGAACAGAAATCTCTTTATTTTCAGAGGTACGCAATGTAGTGCTAATGAGATTATCAAAATATCTTACAGTTGGGCTAAGCAATATAGATTAGTACAGAACAGAAGTCTGTTTAAAAGCCAATATATCTATAATGGCTTGTTCATTTTGCAAAGCCGAAATTATGAGATAGTGTTGATCCAAACAGACAGCATGGAGGTTGTGATAGCTATTCAAAACCCACTCAAGAATTCCTCGAACTCTACCTTGATCAGGCGAATTCATCAGCTATTGACAAATATTGGACAATGGTTTCTGAATTTGTTCCTAGATATGAGAATAAGGATGCTGACTGCATTACCAAAATGGCTTTTGATAGAAAGGAATGATTAGTTTTAGTTGAATAAGTGCCACAGGATATTTCAATTGCTTTAAGTTAATGTAATTTTTATTTTTATTTTTATTTTTATTTTTACACCAAAAAAATGGAGAATAATATCAAGTGTAAACACATATGCATCAATAAAAGAGTAGATATTGAACATCCATATGTAAGCAACTATCAAAATAATAATTGTAAATAAAACAATAAATGGAGAAGTAAAGTTTAATATATCAATATCAGACATTGATAAATTATAGGCTTCTTTAATTAATGTAAGCTTAAATTATTTGAGGGTTAATTCAATTAGATATAATAACCCTTAAATTAATAAAGTAGACAGTCAAAGATTGACTCGGAGAATAAATGAAAAGAATAAGAGTTCCTAATTAAAAGGAAGGAATGTGAAAACTCTTAAAGAAATCAAGGATGCAAACACTGGTAAGTAAAAGTAAAAAAAATACACGAATAAATATCTTATCAGTTATGATATTCAAAATGTCAGAGAATTTTTCAAAAAAGAAAAAAGAAACTTAGAATAGGCATAGAAATTCAACAAGCTGACTGATTTACCTAAAAAGGCCCATTTCCAAGCATATTTATAGAAATGGGTCGATTACAGCATTATTTCCCGAAAAGGGTCAGTTTTGGCAAAACACGTCCACGTAAGAGCATTTTAGGAGGAAATTTCCAGGAAAACGCATCTTTGAGAGAGCGTTTTTGCCATGTCAACACAAAACACATCAACGTGGACACACTTTGCTGACATGGCAGCAAAAACACACTAACGTGGACGTGCTTTTGCCCTTTCTCGAATTAAATTTTCAAAAGATGTAATTTTTAAAAAAAATTATAAAAATAGACTTTTTTTTAAATTTACGAGAATGAGTCTTTATAAAAACCCAAAGTAGCAACACTTTTTTTTTTCATTTTAAGGTGTCACCAATTAATATGAAAATAAAACTAACAAAGCAAATCTTTATATAGATCCAAAGTCTTATTTCCCTTGTTTTCTTAAACAATTGTGAAATGAGAGTGTATATATAGACTCATTAATAGGTTTGCAACTTGTTCCTAAACAATGTGGGATTCCTTCATCTTTTAACTAACAACATAATATTAAAGGTTATGCTATATTTTATAATTTTTTTACAAAACAATTTCTATTTTTTTATATTTTGTTAACATTTTCTCATATTATGAAATTATCTTTTGAGATCTTTAATCTTGTTGCATTTTAAAATTGTTAGCATATACAAAAGGACTATTAAAAAATAAATAAATTGTACATATGAAACTTGTACATGCAATAATCTTCTATTCAATTTTAAATGTTTGAAGTTAATATCCATGTAATTCTAATTTTTAAAATAATTTTCGATTATTTAAATTTAGAAGTTATACTTTTAATTTTATTTATTTATTTTATTTTATATTATGAATGTTTGATTAATAAATAAATGGTGAGTATTTGGAACTCAAATAGTATTTTTTTTGTAATTTTAAAAAATTGATATATCTTTTTTAAATATTTATTTGTTTTTAATATTTTACTATACTCATTAATTTTTTAATCCTAATTTTAATTTAATTTCACCACCTAATGAATGCTGATAAACTTATTTCAGATGTATTTTGACTAGATAGATAATCTATTTAAACATAGTATATAATTATGTTAAATAAGTTTTTTTATAGAAATATATAATATACATAAAATATAATAATTATTTTTCATAATTTCATATCTAGATTAAATTATATTAGTAGTCACTTAATTATAATATTTTGGTTATTGAATTATAAAAAATTACAAAATGATCACTCAACTATTAGTTATTTTTTAAATATTTATTTTTTAATATTTTACCATCCTGATTTTATATTTTATAATTTTTTTTTACTTATAGAGTTTAAAAGTTTTATTTATAATGTAACAAATGTTAACTTTTTGTAAAAAAAATTTAAACTCTAAGTAAAAAAATATAAAATAAATTGTAGCCTTTAAACTTATGTTGTTAGTTAAAAAATGAAAGAATATCACATTGTTTAGGAACAAACTCATCAATTATGGTCGAATTGTAATGATTAAGCAAATAATCAATAAATTGAATAATCTTGAATTTAAGGATCGTATTGGAACAATAGTTAATTAATTTATATATGCTTTTCTCTGTAAAAAATTATATATTATTAGTACTTTGACTTATCAAAATTACATTTATGATTAATTTAATGATTTATGTATGTAAATTGTTTTTTCTTTGATTTTCATTATGAAATTATTTCTTTCTATAATAGAGAAATTTTTACTCACTATTATTTATTATTAAGTGCTTTAGTTGGTGAATAAATTATGAATAAATCTTATATATAGATATAGATATAGATATATCAATTAAATTATTGTATCTTCATGTATTATTATATGTCAGCATTACTATTGAAAATTATGATGAATTAATTATTTGAATATATAATACCTTTTAATCATTGAAATGATAGCATTTTCATTTTGGTATAATGAAAATTTTAATCTCCTAATAGTTGCCTCTTTTGTCACTTTTGCCCCAACTCCTTTTTATTTAGTTAAATTGCTTTTCTTTAGATGAAAAAAATTTGAATTGTTATGTTGGAGATAATTTAAGTAGTTTTTGAGTGATATATTTTATAATTTGATAAACTAGAGAATTAAATACTGAATTTAAGTTATAAAATCTATTTGGTATATTGCTTTGAATAGAATTAGATTGTTTGATAAATATAGATTTTAAATTACAAAAAAATATATTTTCTACTTTTTATCCTTTAATTTTTAAATATTTCACAATATTCTAAACAAAAGTCAAATTTTAAAGGTAATTTTTTTGTCGAATAATATAATATTAAAATAAATAAATAAATTGAATTAAGTAAAAATGTTCTCCATTAAGTAATAGCTAGCTCTTATCTACTTATCATTTTCCATACTTTTTGAAAAAAATTCTATCAAACTGTTTTTGTTTTAGATTATCAAACATGTATAAAAAATTAAATCATTAAAAATATTAATTTTCATTTAATTTTATTTTTTTTTCAACAATTTGTCAAACCAAAGCCTTAGGTTATGCTTAATAAGTCACTGAAAACGATAATTTTCAACATTTTAATATTTTAAATATGTTTGATAATTATTTTAAATTTTTAATTAATATAAAATTTTCAAAAAGAAATGTTGAATAAGATAAATAAGTAGGTAACTCCTTATCTCTTAATGTAGAAAATATTAAGTTGATTTTATTTTATTAAAAATTAAAATAAATTATTTTTTATAAAATTAAATATTCAAATCATCATATTTATCTTTTACCGGAAACTATCAAAATATTATAAAATATTATGTTGGACCAATTTTCTTTGCCTAGCCCACTAATCAAACCCATTAACCACTAGCCCAATCCTATAACCCAAAACATCCCAAAACCAAAACAAAATTCACCTCAATACCCCAATCCCCACATCGTGCGTGCCTCCACCATCCACCGTACCTCCGAGACGTGCGCTACTAGCAGTCCCTCTTTGTCACGCCTCGTGCTTCCGAGATATCCGCAACAACACCTGTAACAGGAAGCAAATAGATAGCAACTAATAGAAGAGTTTATTTGTTTTTCTAGGCTATAAAAGCCATTCTAAACGTTGTAAACGGGGTCTTTTTTTTGCTCATTATATAAGTACACTAGTAGAAATTATAGAGAAAGAATCGAAAGTAAATCAAAATCTGGTCTAAGGTTTGAAAGGTGATTTTTCATTCTTCTTCCTGTAACTTTTTTGATTCGTATTTTTTTTCCTTTTTTTATTTTGTTTATAGACTAATTTTAAGTAAAAAGAAAGAAAGGAGGGCTTACCTGGTATTGATCCGTGAACCGGCGGTGGGGTGGAGGTGCGTGGCACCGATGATCCTCCAGGGTGGCGCAAGCTAGGTTGAATTCTTACCAAAAATGGAGAGGGGGCAGGGAAGAAGAAGCATTCTGCTTCTTTCTTTTTTTTTTTTTGAAAAACAATAGAAATAAAAAACAAAATGGGTCCTTAAAAGAATGGCAGCATGCCATTCAATAGCTTTTAAAGTGGTGGGGCCCATGCGCTTTGTCCTAAAAGGGTCGATTTGCGCACTAAGTCCCCGTGCATTTTCTTGCTACCTAAATATGCTTCACTTTTGTTTTTGAATTTCAGCCAGCAATTTTGCGCAGCTTTTAATTTGGTCCATATTAAATACTAGGTTCAGGAATTTGGGTAAATTACATTTTTAAACCCCCTTGTTCCACACGCGCTCCTATGAGGTCCTCCCTTCCCCTTTTATTTATGTTTTACCCCAGAACTTCCGTTTTGATTCCAATTAAGCCTTATTTTGTTTATTTTAAACACTTTTATCACAAAATTATTTTTTTTTTGTACTATTATTATTAATCTATTATTGCTATTTTATTTATTTATTTTTAGTTATTTTCCTATTATTTATTGTATTATTTTTTTCACTATTATTTATTATACTTATTATATCATTTTCGTTATTTTTTTATTTTCATTTAATTTAGTCAATTTGAGTCATGTTTCACATTATTATATTATTTGTTTATTTATATATTTGTTATATGATTAATATATATATGTATATATCTTTAAAGTAAAACTAATTATTTTATGTATAAGTTGTCATTACATTTATTACATTATTTGTTATATTATTTTTGCTTTTACTCATAATCACTTTTCTGTACTATTTATGTTAATTTTGTTTTATATATATATATATTTTATTAAAAGTTATCAATTTTAAATATAGTTTATTATACTTATTATATCTTATTTATCATGTTTTTTTTTACCGTTTACTACTATTATTTTATTATTATTATTTATAATTTTTATATGTATATATTTTTCTCTAAAGTTTTTTTTTATAATTATTAATAGACCTACTATATTATTATTTTTATATATCATAGTTTTTTTTATCGAATATTTTTTTATATACTAAATTATTATTATTTATTATTTTTCGCTTTCACTAATTTAGAATTGTTATTTTAACTTTACTATTATCACTATATATATACATCATCATTCGACATATTATTTTCAATTCTACTATGCATTTTCGTATCGTTAATATCTTTATTACTATTGTTATAATTATTGTTGATTTTCCTTATATTTACTATATTCTAGGTATTAATATATACACTGTCAAGTTTATTATTATACTGCCATTTTCATATCGCATGTTATCATTTTTTTTTGTTGAATTTCAGCCGCCCCAAATTCATTTTATTCAAAGATTTATCCTTGATTGTTTTCAAAACAAAGGCAATATTCGATATTTAGGATCCTCGGGAGAATTGTGCCCTAACTTACTGGGTTCCAATTTTCCTCGTTGAACCTAAATAATTGGGTACCCTTCTTAAATCTAATTGTATGAGGTTCAAATAAAAACCTATTCTTAAAATTCGGGACGTTGCACCCTAACTTACTGGGTGTGGCATCGCGTTATGTTGAGGATAGTGATTTCCAAAATCAAGGCAACCTTCGGTATTTGGGAGTTCTGAGAGATTGAGCTCTAACTTATTGAGTTCTAATTTTTCATGAGTCCCGGAGGACCGAATATCCTTCTCTTGAACCTTCATATATGAATTTCAAAAATCGAAGACCAACTTAGTCCCGAAAGTCTGAAATGTTGGACCCTAACTTACTGGGTATGGCATTCTCTCCTTTGAAATGAGTCGGTCTTTACATTTTATTTGAATAATTCTGATTTTCTTTCAAATAAAAGGATCGTACTCTAAAATCTTTTCAAACTTCGACATCAAGACATCAACTAATCGAATAGGTACCAATTTTTGGGCGTTACGAGGGTGCTAATCCTTCCTCGTACGTAACCGACTCTTGAGCCCATTTTCTCAAACTTAGCAAACCAAAAAGAATTATTGTTTTAATAGGCCCAAATGTTTTATTAAAACGATTGACTTTAAGGTGGCCCAATCTCACCTTGGAAAAGATTGGTGGCGACTCCATTTACATTTTTAAAGTCGATCCACGTTTTTCAAAACTTAAAAATGGTTTCGACAGCTTGGCGACTCCGCTGGGGACCTATAAGAGAGTTAAGCCACGATTTGGTTACTTTTTGTCTTTTTTCGAAAGTTGAATTTGGTTTTGAGTCTACGATCTTCTTATTGCATTTCATCTGTTTGGTGTTATGTTTTTCCGGCATTTTTTTTTCAAAGTTCTTTTATATCTTCTGTCATGGCATTGCATGACCGTTGTGGTCACACCTCTTAAGTGAGAGTGAGAAGCTATTTCCTTCATGAGGTTTTCACCTCCGTACAGGATAGTGGATCACTTTCGGGATACATCCGTACCTATGTCTTCGTGAGGTTTTCACCTCCGTGCAGCCATAGGGAAATGTATCCCCCTGAACTGAACTCGGTCTATATGAGCCTATAATGGGTGAGGATCGAGGAATCTGCTGGTTTAGGTACCTCAACTCTAGAACCAAACCACATATAGAGGAACCCTAAGGGACCACCTTTTGAAGAATTACGCTAAACCCTAGTGATTACCCCCAACAGATGCTTGTTTCTATTTTCTTTACTTTGAGTTATGTTTCTGATATATGATACTAACTTGTTGTGTTTTGTTTTGCCATATTTTCATGTCATTCCACATTTGAAAGGTGTCAATTCGTGTTCAATTTTCTGAATTAGAAAGCTCGTCATGGGGGATAAATTCCTTGATAAGGTAGAAAATAATGCGGTTGTCCGTAAATGGTCAGAAATAACACAATTAGAGAAGGGAGACAGCCTAGCCAAGGGATACAAATCTGAGTTATGGGATTATACTCGCATTAGCGTGACTCAAAATAATCATTAGAAATTGAAGGAGATATGGGATCAGTGGGATGATGAGGCTAAACAATTATTCTACTGTAACTATGGAGATCTACCGTACCATGAGGCTAAACAATTATTCTACTACAACTATGGAGATCTACCGTACCTACTTGGTATCAAAATAGACGAACACTTGTTCCGGGCCCTTGCTCAGTATTGGAACCCTGCATATAGTTGCTTCACGTTTGGGAGGGTGGATTTAGTACCCACGGTGGAGGAGTATACAGCATTATTAAATTGTCTGAAGGTACGAGTCGATAAGGCTTATTCAAGAGCTGCTTATGTTCTGGCGTTTTCGAAAAAGCTAATGAATATTACTGGAATGAGCAAACAGTGGGTTACAGCAAGGATCAAGCAGAAAGGGGAGTATAAGTGTATCCCATGGAAGGATTTGTAAGATTTGATCCTAACACATCCTGATATGAAGAAGAAAGTTGACGTCTTTGCCTTGAGTATCTACGGGTTGATGCTCTTCCCTAGGGCATTGGGATATGTTAATGAGGCGGTCACGGATCTATTCGACCGACTTGACAAGGGAGTTACACCAGTTTCTACAATTTTAGCTGAGACATTCAGGTCTTTGAACGAGTGTAGAAGGACCGGCAAGGGCAGATTTATAGGGTGTGCACAGTTATTGTTAGTATGGTTTCACAGTCATTTTTGGAAGATAGACAAAGGTCATTATCAAGCTTTCTTTGGGAATTATTCCCCATTAAAGGAGATAGCAACTACACCTAGAAGATATGACATATCGGAAAAAAACTGGATCGCGCTCCTGCGGAATCTCCAGGGAGAGGACATTGAGTGGAAAGCACCTTGGTGGATGCCTAACAAAATTCTTTTTCGATGTGGGAGTTTCGATTGGATCCCTTTGCTTGGGATCTGGGGAGCCATTGGATATGCTCCCTTGCTTGTGCTTAGGTAATATGCAGCAAGACAGTTCATATCGGTAACCCATGGGCTTGCTCAATGCGAATTTTCGTATAAGGGATACTACAAGAAAATAGTTAAAGAGATTTCTAATGCTTGGAATTAGACTCGTCGAATGGAAGGGTTGGCTGCAGATCCGATGACGACCCCTGAGTATGATAGATGGTTGAGTAGACGAGTTAACGACAATATCCCTGGGTCGAGCTTAGAGGGCGCTCAACCGATAGAGGAGTATCTGCGAGTAGTTCCCTCCGAATTGGAAATTATAAAACAGGATTTTGAGAAGAGAAGTTCAGAGTTGGGGAAAAAGATAGAGCAACTCGAAGAGGAGAAGATATATCTAAAATTGGACATTGACGTCCAGAAATTAGATGCCGAGAAACTAAGAAAGGGGAAAAGGAAAGCTGAAGAAGACTTGGACAGTCTGAAGAATGATTACAAGGAGCTGCATATGTCGATGAGAACTGCCAGGTTGGGAAAAACATCGAAGCAATGGCAACAAGAAATTCAAGAAGAAAAGTCTAAGGCTGATCAATGGAAGAGGAGGTTCTGTGATGCTCGAGCATGAGAGGAAACCCTGAAAAGAACTACATCAGAGAGTCAAAGCGAAAAATGAGACGTTAAAAGCTCGAATAACAGAGTTAGAAAAGACATTGCATCAGCATCGTAGTCGCAACTCTGTAATGGAATTAAAGGCTAGCTTAAGTGAGATCGAGAATCTGAAGGGGAAGACAGAAGAACTTGGGGCGGCGCTACAGGATTGTGAACACCGAATTGAATCACTAGAAGTAAATAGTGAGCAACTGGAGGAACAACTTCACCGGTCTCAGAATAAGGTTCGAGATAGATATCACCTTATGGGAGAAGCTATAGTTCAGATTCGAGAGGTGGCGGAACATTTACAAATCCTGGCAGGCCAAGCTGACGTATTAAGTGTAAAATATGAGTCAGTATCGAACCGAGGCTAAGAGCTGGCTGAACTTCTTAAAAAAGTTAGAACTCTGGGCATAAGGGCTAAGCTGTATATGTAGTCTATTTTTTATGTAAAGGATTTTGTCTTTTAGTAAAGTTATTCTAAATAAAATTGAATCAGATTAACACCTTTTTGCATTCATGTCATGCATTTGCATTGCATAGCATCATAAACATTAAGTTGCACAAAAGAACCCTATTAATTAGTGATAATTTATCTAGTTACCCTGGAACATCGCTACTATACACGGAGGAAAACAAGGGATATGGATCAGAGGTTAGAGAAATTAGAACAAATGCAAAAGGAGATACAAGAGCAACTGCAAGCTCAGATACAAGAACAGCTGGCTAGGATCCAGCAGGAGGTGAGGGATCAAATGCTGGAGTCCCAGAAAAACATGCTGGAGTCATAGAACTACATGATGAGCCAGCTGACACAGCTGCTGAAAGGAGGGTCTGACAAAGGAAAAAGCCCTATGGGTGATACTGGGAATGACAATGTGGATTCCGCTTATCCTACAAGTTTTGCGCCAGTGAACATGCAAACACAACCACCAATGGTGTCTGTTAATGTCCAGCCTCTCTATCAAACTGGTACCTCGGCACCAGTAAACTTCCCAGCAGGATCGAGTACCAACCCGGGAGATAATCTGGCAAACCCTTAGGTCCCTGACTTCGACGGCGCAGCAGAGGTGGAAAAGACAAAGACTGAGGTCTCAAAACGATTTGAGGATCGATGCAAATGGTTTGAGGAAAAATTTAAGGAGTTAGAGGATGCTGATCATTACTGCGGAATCGATGTGAAGGAACTGAGTTTGGTCCCGGACTTAGTACTTTTCCTGAAGTTTAAAATACCGGAGTTTGAAAGATATAACGGAACCAGCTGCCCTGAGGCTCACATTACGATGTTTTGTCAAAGGATGGCGGGGTATGTCAACAATGATCAATTGTTGATCCATTGTTTTCAGGACAGTTTGAGTGGGGCTGCAGCGAAATGGTACAATCAGTTGAGCCGTGCTCAAGTCAAGTCATGGAAGGATTTGGCGCAGGCCTTCATGAAACAGTATGACCATGTGACTGACATAGCACCTGACAGGATTACATTACAGAACATGGAGAAAAGGTCAGGTGAAAGCTTCAGGAAATACGCCCAGAGGTGGAGGGAAGTCGCTACGCAAGTCCAACCACCACTACTGGAAAAAGAAACGACTATACTGTTTATTAATACCTTGAATGCACCTTTCATTAATCATATGTTTGGGAGCGCAACTAAGAGTTTCACAGACATAGTGATGTCGGGCGAAATGATAGAAAATGCAATAAGGTGCGGGAAGATAGAAACAGGGGAAAGCACGAGAGGGTCAGCCCCGAAGAAAAAGGAAAACGAGGTAAGCAACGTGAGCTCAGGCTATTCAAAACCTGTCACCGTTAATCAATCGAGAACGATAGTCACAGGCCAGCATGCCACACCAAGGCGAGAGCCTAACACAAGGCAGAATACAGAGAGGTTCCAGTTCACTCCTATACCAGTAACGTATAGAGAGCTGTACAAGAAACTGTTTGATGCACACGTAGTGGCCCCTTTCCACTTAGAACCGTTACAACCCCCATACCCTAAATGGTATGATGCAAATGCTCAGTGCGAATACCACGTAGGGATTACGGAACACTTGATAGAAAACTGTACCTCGTTCAAAAGGTGCGTAGAAAGGCTTATCAAAGCAGGTGTTGTAAAATTCAATGATACACCTAGTACGGGAAATTCGTTGCCCAGTCACACTGATAAAGGGGTAAACGCGATAATTAAGAATATGGAGAGGAAAGTCAAGCTGAATATCGCGGAGGTGAGAACCCCATTGAGGCTAGTTTAGAAGGAAATGCAGAAGAGAGGTTTCGTCCCGCAGGGGTTGGGAAATAAAACCCAAGATACACGGAACTACTGTGAGTTCCATTATGAGAAAGATCACGAAATTCAGAATTGTATGGAGTTCAGGGCCCTAGTACAGAGTCTAATGGATAATAAGGAATTGGAGTTCCTCGAGTCTGTCGAAGAGGAGGATGTATGCTCTCTAGGAGGAGAGTCAAGTGAAGAAGGCTACAGAGCCAGCCGTCCAGTGATAATTATTTCGAAGCCCAGAGTTAGTGAAGTAGAAGCAAGAGTCACACTAAGAGTTATAATTCAGAAGCCAACAGCTCCCCCTTATAAAGATAGCCGTAGGGTGCCTTGGAATTATAACTGTAGTATAGTAGTTTCAGAGAAGGAGGGTTCGATTGACACGCCAAACACAGAAGCCTAACCAGCAAAAGGGAAACCCGTCATGCTCAAGCAAGAAATCGAGAGATCAAAACCACTGGTTAATGAGCCAGTAATGGAAAATGAAGCCAATGAGTTCTTGAAGTTCCTAAGACACAGCGAGTATAGTATTGTGGAACAACTACACCAACAATCGGATCGCATATCTGTATTGGCTCTATTGCTAAATTCGGAGGTCCACCGCAACGCACTGATGAAAGTGTTGAACGAAACCTATGTTGCGGATGACATTTCGGTTAACAAATTAGACCGTCTCGTCGGTAACATAAGCGTTGACAATTTCATCTCCTTTAGCGATGATGAGATACCTCCAGGGGGTAGGGGGTCTACTAGGGCTCTGCACATCACTACACGTTGCAAATGGTATACACTACCTGGAGTACTGGTCGATAATGGGTCCGCATTAAACGTATTGCCTTGGTCTACATTAAACCATTTACCTATAGACAACTCCCACATGAAGACATGTCAGAACATAGTGAGAGTGTTTGACGGCACAGAAAGGAAAGTGATGGGAAGAATAGAGATACCTCTCCAGATTGCTCAAACGCGTACGAGGTAGATTTCCTCGTGATAGACATTAAGCCTTCTTATAACTGTCTATTATGAAGACCTTGGATTCACTCAGCTGGGGCAGTGCCATCCTCGCTGCACCAGAAGCTAAAGATGGTTACTGAGGGTCGGCTAATAATAATAAATACGGAGGAGGACATTATTGCGTCAGTTACCAGTAATGCACCCTACGTAGAGAATGACAACGAAGTGGTTGAATGTTCATTTCGGTCATTAGAGTTTGTAAACGCAATGTTTATAGCTGAAGGAAGCAGGATTCTGATACCTAAGATATCAAGGGCTACGAAAATGAACCTGCAGCTCACAGTTGAAAAAGGGGCGTTACCTGGCAGAGGCCTCGGGAGGCACCTCCGTGGACAAGTTAGAGCGTCAGTCTTAGTTGGCAAGTGGGATCGCTTCGGTTTGAGATTCAGGCCAGATGCAAGCCAAGTGAAGAAGGAGTTTGAAAGGAAACAAGAATAGTGGAGAGCAAGATTGAGTGGGACAGAAGTCAGGTGGGAACCGATGAGCTTCCCTCACATTTCTCAAACATTTGTATCTGGAGGGTTTATTCATTCTACACAGAAGAGGATAAAAGAAGGAATGGTCGAGGATATGATGGGAATTTGGAACATCAACGCCACGTTTGAAGAGGAAGCAATGGAAAGAAATTTATCAGGCATTTGCCCGTATGAGCCTGGGAGTGTTTTGAATAACTGGACTGTCGAAGAAATTCCTGTAATCTTTAGAGATAACACAGAGTAATATTCAAAACTCACTTGTTATCTTCTAGCCTAAGGATAATAAGAATCTTTTGTGAAATAGGCTCATGTTCAAACATTATTATTTTCAATAAAAAATACATTTTCATATATCAGTTCGAGTAATTATTCTTTCTTCCTTTCATTCCATACACAATTATACCATATAAAACAATTATTCATTTTGTTTTCTTTGGGTATTTTTCTTGCACCCGTAATAGGCCTCCAGATGTCAACATTATGAGCAATGCCGATACGAGTCCAGAATCTCTTTTTGAGCGAGACATGTGCTTTGAGAGATCTCAGGATTTTGAAGATAACGGGGATTGTGGTTTATCTCCGGACTTGTTAAGGATGGTGGAGCGGGAAGAGAAACAGATTTTGCCTCACAAGGAAACTATCGAAAATGTGACCTTGGAAGAAGGGAAGGAGGTGAAAGTTGGCACTTGTATGAGTAAGAGAACAAGACAGGACCTCATTGAATTGTTGCAAGAATTCAAAAATGTCTTTGCATGGTCATACCAGGATATGCCTGGTTTAAGTACCGATATCGCAGTACATCGTGTCCCCACAAAAGAAGGGTGCAAGCCAATTCAACAAAAGCTTCGAAGAATGAGACCCGATGTAGCAATGAAAATAAAGGAAGAAGTCAAAAAGTAGTTTGATGCTGGCTTCTTACAGGTGGTTAATTACTCGGAGTGGGTGGCCAACGTCGTCCCTGTCCCTAAGAAAGATGGGAAAGTGCGGATGTGTGTAGATTACAGAGATTTAAACAAGGCCAGCCTAAAGGATAACTTTCCATTGCCTCATATAGACACTCTAGTGGATAATATGGCAGGCTATTCACTGTTCTCCTTCATGGATGGGTTCTCCGGGTACAATCAGATCAAGATGCATCCTGAGGACATGGAAAAAACCACGTTCATAACTTTATGGGGAACGTTTTACTACAACGTGATGCCCTTTGGGTTAAAAAATGCAGGAGCCACATACCAAAGAGCCATGGTAACCTTGTTCCATGATATGATGCATAAAAAAATTGAGGTCTACGTTGACGACATGATTGCAAAATCCCGAACTGAAGAGGAGCATGTGCGAGTGTTGAGAAAATTGTTCCTGAGGTTGAAAAAATTCCAATTAAAGCTCAATCCGTCAAAATGCACCTTCGGAGCTAGGTCCAGAAAAGTTACTCTCTGGCCGTGAGTCGTAAGAAGGGAATAGAAGTCGACCACGATAAAGTCAAGGCTATACAGGAGCTGCCTCCGCCACGAACTCAGAAAGAAGTCCGAGGTTTCCTAGGGAGACTAAACTACATCACACGGTTTATTTCGCAATTGACGGAGAAGTGTGACCCCATATTTCGTCTTCTTAAAAAGCACAATCCTGGGGTATGGGATGATGAATGCCAAAAACCTTTGAAAAGGTTAAACAATATTTGTCCAAATCCCAGAGTGCTAACACCACCAAGCCCCCGGTAGACCATTGATACTCAGATTTAACAAAGATTTGATAATTCGATGGGATGTGTGCTCGGCCAACACGATGAGACTGGGAGAAAAGAAAGAGCGATATATTACCTCAGTAAAAAATTCACTGAGTGTGAAATGAGGTATCCGCCAATTGAGAAGTTATGCTGTGCTTTGGTTTGGACAACACGAAGGTTGAGGCAATACATGTTGTACCATACAACTTGGCTAATCTCAAAGTTAGACCCTCTCAAATACATGATGGAGTCAACCGTTTTAAATGGAAGGATGGCCCGATGGCAGATTTTGCTCTCCGAATTTGACATAATCTATGTAAACCAAAAAGCTGTGAAGGGGAGTGCAATAGCAAATTTCCTAGCCAGTAGAGCTTTGGAAGACTATGAACCTTTGAATTTTAATTTCCCCAATGAAGATCTAATGTATGTAGCAATCGCTGAAGGAGGCAGGCCTGAAGATCATTCTTGGAAATTAAATTTTGACGGAGCATCAAATGCCGTTGGAAATGAAGTTGGGGCAGTACTGATATCCCCAAATAGAGATCATTATTCATTCACTTGCAAGCTGGATTTTGACTGCACAAATAACATGGCAGAATACGAGGCATGTATCATGGGAATTCGGGCAGCTATAGACCTCGAAATCAAAGTATTAGAAGTATATAGAGATTCTGCATTGGTAATTTATTAGCTTAAAGGCGAGTGGGAAACGAGAGATCCCAAATTGATCAGTTACCGAAAGTTAATCCTAGAGTTAATTGAAGAGTTTGATGATATTACCATTCATTACCTCCCGCGAGACGAGAATCAGATGGCTGACGCCTTGGCTACACTAGCTTCCATGATCAAAGTAAATGAACAGAAAGATATGAAGCCAATTCAGATAAGTATTTGTGAGACTCCAGCTCACTGCTGTAATGTCGATAAAGAGGAAAAGAGAGATGATCATCCTTGGTATCATGATATCTTACAATATGTGAAGAGCCGTGCGTACCCAGATCAAGTGACCGAAAATGATAAAAGAACATTGAGGAGGTTAGCCAGTGACTATGTCCTGTACGGTGAGAGGTCTATATAAGAAGAGAAAGGATCAGTGTTTGTTAAGATGTGTTGACGCTGTTGAGGCAAAAAAAATTCTAGAGGAAGTCCATGATGGTGTCTGTGGGACACATGCCAATGGTTTCACAATGGCTCGACAAATCATGAGATTCGAGTATTATTGGTCTACAATGGAAGGAGATTGCATCAATTACGCTAAGAAATGCCATAAGTGTCAAATTTATGGAGACAAGATCCATGTGCCTCCTTCACCCCTCCATGTTATGACTTCCCCACGGCCATTCTCAATGTGGGGCATGGATGTCATTGGGCCAATTTTGCCAAAGGCTTCCAACGGACATCGATTCATTTTTGTGGTCATTGACTACTTTACCAAATGGGTAGAAGGCTTCGTACGCCAATGTCACAAAGTCAGCGGTCAGCAAGTTCCTGAAGAAGGAGATCGTATGTCGTTATGATATGCCAGAAAGAATCGTATCTGACAACGCGTTGAATCTGAACAATAGCGCAATAGCAGAAGTCTGCAGTCGGTTCAACATTAAACATCACAACTCATCACCATACCGCCCGAAAATGAATGGGGCGGTTGAGGCAGCTAATAAGAATATCAAGAAGATTGTGGGGAAGATGGCGGAGACTTACAAAGATTGGCATGAAAAGCTCCCATTTACCCTTTATGCTTATCGGACATCTGTCAGAACTTCTACAGGGGCAACATCTTTCTCATTGGTTTATGGGATGGAAGCAGTTTTACCTATTGAGGTCGAAATCCCTTCTCTCCGAGTTTTATCAGAGCTGAAGTTAGACGAAGCAGAATGGATCCAATCTCGTTACGGTCAACTAAACTTGATTGAAAAGAAGAGGCTGAAGGCTATTCGTCATGGTCAAATGTACCAGAGGAGCATGATGCGAGCCTACGACAAAAAAGTTCGCCTCAGGGTGTTCTATGAGGGAGACTTAGTACTGAAAAAGATTGTCCCTATGCAAAAAGATTTTAGGGGGAAATGGATGCCAAATTGGGAAGGACCTTATGTGGTAAAAAAGGCTTTCTCTGGAGGGGTATTGATACTAGCAGAGATGGATGGCAAGAGCTTGCCTAACCCGATAAATTCAGATTCTGTCAAAAGATATTTTGTTTGAAGCAGTTGAGGTGAAAACCCGTAAATGGCGCTAAAAAGAAAAAAAAAAGGAGAGGCCAAGGTGAAAACTCGTAAAAGGGCACCTTGGGACCAAAGGGGTTTTGAATTGAAAACCCGCAAAGGGCAATTCAAATTTTGATCCAAACTGGGGCAAGCGGCAGTCTCACTACACTTGAATCGACAAAGAGGAGATAAGCTACATCTTGGGGCATCAACAAAATGCTATAGATCCTTTGAGCGCGTGCCAAGTTTAAAAAGGTTCTCGAAAAGTTCGTGCAGTGAAGCTCAAACTGCGAAATCTGGGGCACCTATTCTGGTTCCTTTTCATCTGTTTTTGTATCTCAAACAATGGTTGCTTTCTTTGTTGATACATCTTTCGCAAATTTTGACTCGAATAAATTTCAGTTCTACCTATCATTATAATCTTTTTCGAGTATTTTTATTGAAGTAATGATTAATGAACTAATAATGCTCTCAAAAGAAGGTTTTGCATATTACTCTGAAAGGTTTCTAAACAATACGAGAACCTGAAACAGGACAATTATTTAGAACTCACCGAGCTTAAAAGGGCTAGAAACGTGTGAGAAATAAGAGATTAACCGTATCTTCGAGTCCTTTTCTACCAAGCTGAACAAGAAGGCATATGTCAGGGATGTTACCTTAGTAAACAACGAGCGATGACAACCCAAAAATCAAAAATGGATCATTCTCATGACATTTTGCATTTTGTGTATTTAACATCCATGGTACATGTAGTTAGGAGCATTTGATTCATATTAATCATGGCATCCTAATCATCTAGCATAAGCATATCACTCTTTTACAGATGGATTCTCAGTGGACAATGTAGCAGGATTACAAATATCATTAGCCTTATCTTCACTGGGCAGGAGTAGAGCAGGCTAAATACCAGATCTTATCTTCACTGAGCAGGAGTGAAGCAGATCAAATTTTGGAGAATCTTATCTCCACGTACCGGCGATGGAGCAGATTCCAATCATCAACCTTATCTTCACTGAGCAGGAGTGGAGTAGGCTAAACATACTCGATCTTATCTTCACTGAGCAGGAGTGAAGCAGATCAAATTTTGGCGAGTCTTATCTCCATGTATCGGCAATGGAGCAGATTTCAGCCACCAGCCTTATCGTCACTGAGCAGGAGTGAAGTAGGCCAAACATACCAGATCTCATCTTTACTGAGCAGGAGTGAAGCAGATCAAATTACAGCAGATCTTATCTTCGCTGAGCAGGAGCGGAGCAGATCAGATTTCAGCAGATCCCACCCCACTGAACAGGAATGGAATGGATCAAGTCTCAATAAATCGTATATCTACAAAGCAGCAATGAAGCATCTGGAAGTAATAGGATGCAGTTGGTTAAAACGAGGCTACTTGAAGAAAAGAGGCAATCAAGAAGTCAAGACATGATGGGGCCAGGCAAAATTGGTCCTTCTAAGTCTTTACTCTATTCTCGTTACACGACAATGAGTAAAGAGGGGCAGCTGTTGGACTAATTTTCTTTGCCTAGCCCACTAATCAAACCCATTAACCACTAGCCCAATCCTATAACCCAAAACAGCCCAAAACCAAAACAAAATTCACCTCAATACCCCAATCCCCACAACCTACGTGCCTCCACCATCGACCGTAGCTCTGAGACGTGCACTACTAGCAATCCCTCTTTGTCACGCCTCGTGCTTCCGAGATATCCGCAACAACACCTGTAACAGAAAGCAAACAGATAGCAACCAATAGAAGAGTTTATTTGTTTTTCTAGGCTATAAAAGCCATTCTAAACGTTGTAAACGGGGTCTTTTTTTTTTTTGCTCATTATATAAGTACACTAGTAGAAATTATAGAGAAAGAATCGAAAGTAAATCAAAATCTGGTCTAAGGTTTGAAAGGTGATTTTTCATTCTTCTTCCTGTAACTTTTTTTATTCGTATTTTTTTTCCTTTTTTTTGTTTATAGACTGATTTTAAGTAAAAAGAAAAAAAAGGAGGGCTTACCTGGTCTTGATCCGTGAACCGGCGGTAGGGTGGAGGTGCGTGGCACCGATGATCCTCCAGGGTGGCGCAAGCTAGGTTGAATTCCTAGCAAAAATGGAGAGGGAGCAGGGAAGAAGAAGTATTCTGCTTCTTTCTTTTTTTTTTTGAAAAACAATAGAAATAAAAAATAAAATGGGTCCTTAAAAGAATGGTAGAATGTCATTCAATAGCTTTTAAAGTGGTGGGACCCACGCGTTTTGCCCTAAAAGGGTCGATTTGCGCACTAAGTCCCCGTGCATTTTCTTGCTACCCAAATATGCTTCACTTTTGTTTTTGAATTTCACCCAGCAATTTTGCGCAGCTTTTGATTTGGTCCATATTAAATACTAGGTTCAGGAATTTGGGTAAATTACATTTTTAAGCCCCCTTGTTCCACACGCGCTCCTATGAGGTCCTCCCTTCCCCTTTTATTTATGTTTTACCCCAGAACTTCCGTTTTGATTCCAATTAAGCCCTATTTTGTTTATTTTAAACACTTTTATCACAAATTTTTTTTTGGGTACTATTATTATTAATCTATTATTGCTATTTTATTTATTTATTTTTAGTTATTTTCCTATTATTTATTTTATTATTTTTTTCACTATTATTTATTATACTTATTATATCATTTTCGTTATTTTTTTTATTTTCATTTAATTTAGTCAATTTGAGTCATGTTTCACATTATTATATTATTTGTTTATTTATATTTGTTATATGATTAATATATATATGTATATATCTTTAAAGTAAAACTAATTATTTTATGTATAAGTTGTCATTACATTTATTACATTATTTGTTATATTATTTTTGCTTTTACTCATAATCACTTTTCTGTACTATTTATGTTAATTTTGTTTTATATATATATATTTTATTAAAAGTTATCAATTTTAAATATAGTTTATTATACTTATTATATCTTATTTATCATGTTTTTTTACCGCTTACTACTATTATTTTATTATTATTATTTATAATTTTTATATGTATATATTTTTCAAGCTAAAGTTTTTTTATAATTATTAATAGACCTACTATATTATTATTTTTATATATCATAGTTTTTTTATCGAATATTTTTTATATACTAAATTATTATTATTTATTATTTTTCGCTTTCACTAATTTAGCATTGTTATTTTAACTTTACTATTATCACTATATATATACATCATCATTCAACATATTATTTTCAATTTTACTATGCATTTTCGTATCGTTAATATCTTTATTACTATTGTTATAATTATTGTTGATTTTCCTTATATTTACTATATTCTAGGTATTAATATATACACTGTCAAGTTTATTATTATACTGCCATTTTCATATCGCATGTTATCATTTTTTTTGTTGAGTTTCAGCCGCCCCAAATTCATTTTATTCAAAGATTTATCCTCGATTGTTTTCAAAACAAAGGCAATATTCGATATTTAGGATCCTCGGGAGAATTGTGCCCTAACTTACTGGGTTCCAGTTTTCCTCGATGAACCTAAATAATTGGGTACCCTTCTTAAATCTAATTGTATGAGGTTCAAATAAAAACCTATTCTTAAAATTCGGGACGTTGCACCCTAACTTACTGGGTGTGGCATCGCGTTATGTTGAGGATAGTGATTTCCAAAATCAAGGCAACCTTCGGTATTTGGGAGTTCTGAGAGATTAAGCTCTAACTTACTGAGTTCTAATTTTTCATGAGTCCCGGAGGACCGAATATCCTTCTCTTGAACCTTCATACATGAATTTCAAAAATCGAAGACCAACTTAGTCCCGAAGGTCTAAAATGTTGGACCCTAACTTACTGGGTATGGCATTCTCTCCTTTGAAACGAGTCGGTCTTTACATTTTATTCGAATAATTCCGATTTTCTTTCAAATAAAAGGATCGTACTCTAAAATCTTTTCAAACTTCGACATCAAAACATCAACTAATCAAATAGGTACCAATTTTTGGGCATTACGAGGGTGCTGATCCTTCCTCGTACGTAACCGACTCCCGAGCCCATTTTCTCAAACTTAGCAGACCAAAAAGAATTATTGTTTCAATAGGCCCAAATGTTTTATTAAAACGATTGATTTTAAAGTGGCCCAATCTCACCTTGGAAAAGATTGGTGGCAACTCCATTTACATTTTTAAAGTCGATCCACGTTTTTCAAAACTTAAAAATAGTTTCGACATATTCAATACTTAATTCTTGAGATAAATTAAATTATATTCAATACTTAATTTTCAAATTAATTTTCAATTTATCAAAACATAAACTTAATTATATTTATTTTAGACAAATGACAAATAAATTACTATGTTTTATAATTCTTGAGATAAATTAAATTATATATGACCCATATGCAATACATTTTTTTGAACAATCTCATTATAAGTTATCCCTCCCCAACCTATAAATAGAAAGACAATACACTTCAACACACTTGAACTCACGTCCTCCTATATTGACAACGATGTTCATACTAATCGAATTAAAACTCAATCGATTGCATGAGCTAATATTAGTATTATATAATATATAATAACCAAATTACTCAATTTTTTTCTCAAAAATGAGTCATACTTTTCAAAAAGATAAAAATAATTTATTTCTCATTGACTTGCAAGTTATTTCCGTTGATGAATACTTTTTTTTTTTTTTAACAAACGGATCCATTGTCAAAGAACTTTCATGGGTCTGACTTCAGGGCATAAAAGCTTACCGTTTATTACTACACGAACTTGACAGTGATAAATAAAAAGAAATAGAATATGAAGAAATTTTCTCCAATGGACATCATCCCTGTAATTTAATTACCGGTAAATATTTTCTATTCTGAACATTGTAAGCACCATCTGAAGGTTATCATGGCATCCTTGAACTTCAGTCATTAGAGCTTGAAACTTATGAGCAACAGACTCATTTCTGTGTATATAAAACAAGTGAAAAAAGAAATGACAAAACTGAACAGAAAAAGGTTAGCCAGTAAAACTAGAGGCAACTATATGTCAGCATCATTGACGTTATCCTCTATAATGTCAATGCAAGATCCCACAGTTTTTCCCAGGGACATCGCCTCTGCAAGTTTAGATCGAGCTGCTTCATGGTGACGCAATAGTAGTATGGTGTTAAGTACAGCCCACCTAACTTGGGAATCTGCTTTCTTTTGTGAGAATCCCAAGCCTTTGAGCAATCCATCCAACTGATCCAAAATCTCAAAGTTCAACTCAGAACTCAAACTCCTACAGCTTAGGATGGAAGTTAGGTAGATGAATTGTGTACCTTGTTTATATCAGCAAGGCCTCCCTCAGCGTATCCGAATAACAGATATTCGGTTGCCACACCTGCTAGTGCTATGCATGAGAATCTGTTCAGTGTCTGGTTCAGAAACATTCTCACCATAAGAATTCTTGTCAATGAAGTCGTCTGAAATCTATGTCTAAGAACAGGAAAATAAAGAAAATTTAAGTAGATTACAGACCGTAGCTGATACTTTCCCTGCATTGACCTGCATGAAATAAAAACATTGGAAAAGAGAGTTAACTCAAAAGATTGCTTTACATGCTTGAGTTCATGTAGCATATATGATTATATTCTGTTCTTGGTAGTCTGCATAAACTAGCAGCAATGATATCTAGCAAACTAACTTATGAAGGTTATGGTACAATTAAACGAAGTATGTCGTTCCATTTTCCATAAACTAGGATTAAGCCATTAAGGGTCACCATCTAGGATTGGACAAGGTAACATTTATGGCCACCCAAATTGAAGATAGAATGGGGAGCAGCAGCAGTGGCTGAGTGGAATATAGCAGAGATAAAAGAAAGCTACACAAGTAAACAACAAATTGAGGGGGAAAAACCGACTTCTTCGAGAAACTCAAAATCGACAAAGGCTGTTCCTGCTTGAATATTGAGTGATCCTTCTTTCTTTAAAGCTTCCAAACTAGTTAATGTATATCCTCTAGGAAGGATGCCCACCAGGTATGCGATCAAGAAATGACCAGCTTCATGCTGCACCGAAGTCGGTATATAATAAGTAATTGGTTTCTGGGGATATCAGTTTCAGTCTTTCCGCAGTATGAAAGACTAATAATAATGAACACATATCTATGAAGTGATTTAGACATGGTCATCATGAACTGAAGTCAAATACATGAAAACAGAAGAGAGGTACTACTTGAATAACCCTGTTGTGGTACTTTTGACTGAAAGTGTGACCAATTGTGTCAAGGACCAAGCTGCCAATTCCTCCATTGAATGAAACCTATACAAAACAGTGGCTATTCCAGATCAACCAACTGATCGATGTTTAAAGCAATGAAGTATGAACAAGAAATCTAGTCAGCCAATTGAACACATTCATGAGAATAAACTTCTCATTTGATATAAAGGGGACGGTTCATGAATAAAATGAGTTAGATTATCATAACGAAAAAATCACCAAGTCTAGTGTCCAGAGAAACAAGAATCCCAAAGAAATAAACAGGATTTGCTGTGGGTTAAAACTAAAAGCATTCCAAGCCGCAACCCCTCCTAAGATAGCAGCAAGTTGCAGGTTCCTTTCTATTGAACCCAGAGTTGAATCAACTGGTGATAGAAGAGATGCAGTTTCTATTCCATTCAATCTCAATTCGTCCAAGGTGTAGAGTCTTTGGGGAACCTGCAAGCAAATTTACACCTCAAACCAACCGCAAATCTTATCCATTATATGATGTAAATCATCACAAGACAGACAACTTTGGCTGTGTATCCAATCCCAAGTAACAGTGTTAAACTCCAGAGAAAAATCCTATGTTGCTTCCATTTGAGATTAAAGAGAAACCTATATCAGCTAAACTTGAAAGGCAGAAGCCCCCTTTCTTTGCAACAGTTTTTATGCATTTGAAATACCAGCAGTAATCTCGGAGCTTTTTTACATATCAAACATGGGAAACTAAGCATCCACTGACCAATTATTAATGGAGTCCACAGCAAAAGAAAAAAAAAACATGCAGCATTTTTGTAATATCTATCTGTGTTATCTAAAGTTTGAAGGGTGAATGCCAGATATGTGTATGCTCAATTTTTCCCAAGTTTTTTCATATATTTGAAAGATGATATCCAATGCCCATATATGTTTCGTGGTTTCTGATTTACCTCTTCTCATTTTCAAAACAAAATCAATTAACACAAAGTAATCAAAAACTGACACAATTCATAAAGAATCAAAAACCTGGCGAGCAGCAGCAAAACATCGAAGGCCACCAGGCTTTCCTTGCAAGTCCTTGACAAGAGAGAGAGCAGCCCTCTCATCTCCCTTGCTCAGCTCCTTATCAACTTGTTCCAATACCTGTCTTCTCGACACTCCAATTTCTGATGAACTTAAAATCCTGAACGTAGACAACCTAAGCCTTGGACATGAACTCAAATTCAAAAAACAAACAGAAGTGCCCATAACTTTAAATAAGAACAACTCATTCCTAAATTCTTTAGTTCTCTTACATAAAGTGTCTGTCTCTTTCAATTTAAGCTATATGTTTTCTCAGCCACACAAAAAAGGATAATGTACTTTTTAGTAAATTGAACTTTTTTTCCTCTGCCTAAATGACCAACGACCCAATCTTAAGCACCTTCCAACGACGCTGAATCAACCGACGAGATAACAAGTGACCGGTCACCGTAATTCAATGTTGAACCAAACGACATGACACAGATATATCAATGTTATTCCACACACAAAGAAAAAAGATGGGCTGAATTGAGTAGTCTTGCATCATCATTCATCAAAATGAAGCCAGATGAAAATTCATAACTGGAAGAGGCAATGGTATTGGGAAGAATGATCGGCCAATGTATCGACATCAAGCCCAACGACAGCATCCTCAACCTGATGTAAAACTTCCCTCAATCTACCATCCCACACAATTGTATGGAGTTTTGGTGAAAAACGATTATGCCTTTTTGCTCTCAAATGTACAAATAGCGGGCAAGTTTGGCTATGATTAGAACCCTCAAAATCAACATGTTAGCTAGTTCTGCCTACACATCTAGACTAGGTTCCAACAAGCTTCTGCAAAATCCAATATCGTTTCATTCTTGCTTAAAAATCTGGGTTTTCTGATGCACTAAACAACTCATGCAGTCACAAAAATTTTCCAACAAACGAAGCCTCAAATCAATGAGAAAGAACTTTTTAGAAAAAAAAAAAGTACATTTACATTAACATCAATAAGCAACTACATTTGCTCAAAATATAAGAAAAGGAGATCAAGAAAATCTGCTTATATTATACAAGCATTAAAAAACAAAAAATCAAAACTAAGGCCTAAAACTCCTGAGAAGCAGAGCCAATGTCACCCTTACCCTTTCCCATTTTTTTGGGAAGAAGGGTTTGATGAATGTTAGGCAAAACACCTCCATTTGCAATAGTAACTGAACCCAAAAGCTTGCTTAACTCCTCATCATTCCTCACTGCTAATTGGATGTGCCTTGGAACTATTCGATTCTTCTTGTTGTCTCTCGCTGCGTTTCCAGCAAGTTCTAGTACCTTGATAATTACAAAGAATTAAGGAATTGAGAAACAGTAAGACTAGAAATTAAAGAAAAATAAGAACTTGATCCAATAAGGTAGGAACCAAGGCAAATAAAATAAAACCTAATTACCCACTTTTCCCAAATTACCGAAAAAAATCAAAGCAACCAAATGAAGACCTAGAATATATGGTTTTTTTTAAACAATGATCTCAAAAGCTAGCCAGAAAAAGCTACTAACTGTTTTTTTTTTCCCTAAAAATTAATCACCCAAAATCAATTTAAGGTAACAGCCCAACGAATGTCAATTTTTTTCCGAAAAAACCATAATCCCTCTAAAGATGAGAACTCACCTCAGCAGCGAGGTACTCAAGCACGGCAGAGAGGTAGACGGGAGCTCCAGCACCGACACGTTCGGCATACTTGCCAGCTTTCAAGAACCTGGCGATCCTCCCCACGGGAAACTGAAGCCCAGCCTTGTGCGACCTCGACACCGCCTTCGATGACTTGGGCTTCCCTCTCCCTCCTTTCGCTGATCCTCCGGTGGAACTCATCCTCAAAATCCCTAACCAACTTTTTCTTTTCAGAATTGAAAACGTGAAAGTCGGGAGTTTCAAATTTTAAAGGACTGCTTGAGAAAGAAGTGGGAGCAGTGGGGTTATATAGCAAAAGCTTGGTAGCGAATTTGATTGATTGATGGAAGGCTCGCGAGGATCGTCAACGTGGCACCAGAATCTCGGGGTTTTCGCGGGAAAATATTTCCTTTCTTTTTACACTTTCTTTCGCGGGGTGAGGCTAAACGGCGTCGGACAGCTAAAGTAGCCCAATGTTATTGAAAACTTGATTTCCCGCAAGTCCAAATCCTGTTGTTTGGGCTTCAAGTCATCATAGTTTTTGGGCCCTAAAAAGCCCAAAAAATATAATATCAAAGGGATAGGTCACTTCCTCCTGTCCTTTTAACGAAGCTAGGCCCTTTCCCATCTTTAAGTCGACATACTTTCTTTTCCTATGTTCAGTCGATTAAGTATAAATTTGATTGTTATGAATATGGTTGTTTTAGTTGTGTTGAAGTGTATTATCCTCTTCTTTTATAAATTGAAGAGGGAACATGAATAGTTTTAAGCATTATGTCAAAAAAGTAGATATGATTAAATTTATTATTTCAAATATTTAAAAGAATGAAAAGATATAGATTATAATTTTATCCTATAAAATAGTTATATTGTAATTGCCCATTAAAAAATATTGTTGATATGAAAGGGACAAAAACAAGTTTATTGTTTTTCTTTTTATAATACAATCAGGGTATGATCAAATTTCGTTTAATTTTGGATTTATTTCAACATTATTAGCTATTAGATCTTTCTATTTACTACCTCAACTTATCAATCAATGACTAAATTACAAAATACTAAAATTATTATAAAAACCCAATAATTGGATTTAAAATAGAAAAAAAATAAATATCTATCATACCAAACTAAATTTAAACTTTATGAAGTAATTAAAATCGAACTTGATTCGAATTTTTACTAAATTCAATCAAGTGAAAAGAAATTCAAAAATAAAAAAAATAGATATATTTTAATTAAAATAAATTTTACATAATTTAAAACTCACAAATCACCTACAATTTAACTAAAAAATTATTGAAATAAAAAAGATAAAAATCATGAGAAATTGAAGGTTCACTTCAATCGAGTAAAGCCTATAATACTACAATTTTGGACTAGAATGATGAGTTGGTAACTTCATTTTAGTTATCAACAAGTGATCCAGAAAGCAATGGGAGAAGTTGAGAAAATTCACTAAAAACAACACTTTTATTTGCTATATCTAAAAGTTATATTAGTTAGATGATTAGTCGGATTAGACTATGAATCCATCACTTAATAGAAATTGTGGAATCAACAAATGATCTAGAAAATTAACTAAAATAGAATTTTTTATATGTTATATCGTTTAGTTATACTGATTAAAGATGATTAGTCTGATCAGATTATTGATGATCGTTCAATCCTTAATTTGATTAAATTTCTGTAAAATAAATTTCTTTTTCTGTATTCAACATGACTTTTTTATAATTTATATTTAAATTTCATGGCTAATTTTCTTAATAATGTTATTTTCAATATTTTAACCTTATTAAAAATATAATATATTTTTCTAGTACACTCAACATTTATCGGCAGAAGTGGAATTGAATTATAATGAAATATTTAATTTATTTAAATAACTCAAATTTTATTTAAACTTGAAATAAACTGTTTAATGAAAAGTTGAAAACTTATATTTGAAATCTCAAATTCTAATAATTTTTTAAACTAAATTTGCATCACGCTAATTTCATCATTCAAATAGTTTAAATTATTCAAGAATTAAGCTATTTATTTAATATTTAAAATTTAAAATTTAATCTACTTCTTTCAAATCAAATCGATTTTTACTACACCTAAATCTATCTACTTATGGAATGGAAGATTTTGCACTTAATGCATAAATGTTGATGTACATCAAACACTACTCCAATCGGTTAAAAGTCCACCTTTAATATTAATGAGATGTGGTGTGGTGTAGTGTAATGTGTTGATTATTTGTCTTATTGCAAAATTAAAAAAAAAATTTGGGGGCAGAATTAAATTGTATATTTTTACGATAGTAAAAATATAATTTTAATAGCTTATATCTTTATAATTTTTGAAGGGCCGGAGAAACAAAATCTTGATATAATACAAAAATTAACAATGAAACAAAAAAAAACAGATACCAAATTTAATAATAATAATAATAATAATAATAATAATAATAATAATAATAATAATAATAAACCCTGAGATTGTAGATAGTATATTTAACCGTATAGAAAATGTCCTCACCTCCCAAATTTTCCGCAATAGTGCTTGCCATCCAAAGCCTAAAACAGCCAAAGAGATTCATTCCCCTCTCCCAATTTTTGTCAACATCCCATTTTGTAGGACTATTTTTCATTATAATAAGGATGTTATTCCCAATTGTGAAGTGGGGCATCTTTATAGATAGAACTTAGAAATCTCTACTTTATCCATAAAATTGAGTTTCGATTATGGAGAGGAGTTGATTTTAGGAAAGAGTGGATACTTTTTGTATTGTTAAATCAAAATTTGGTGAGTTTTATTATATGCATTTTGGTACATAATCAAGTATATACTAAAAGAAAAAATGGTTCACAACATTGGATTAATGCACTAACCTAGTCCAAAGCAAGCCTAAAGTGTTCATCACTTTGAAGAAGCTCAATGAAAATATGAACATCTCATTCCATAGAACTTAGTCTACATAGTAAAAATATATAATTGTCAAACACTCCCTCCCAACTATTGAATTTGAAAAAAAAAAGAAAGAAAAAAAGTAAGTAATTTTGGGTCAATTTTATTAAATCAAATAAATAATTCCATCTTGATTGAAGTGGTAATAATCATTATTGGTAATATAAATTTTTAAACGATTACGATTTGATAAAATCATAATTTAGTTTTTAAACAGTTACAATTTGACAGAATCAAAATATAATTGAGATTTTTTAAGAAACTTGCTCTACAAATTCACTATTTTGCCCCTTCAAAATATGGTATAAATAAGAGGTCATTCTCTTCATTTTTGATAGAACACAACAAGAGAAAAACAGCTTCTCTCATCCTTTTGTTCTCTAAACGGGATCGTTCTTTTCTGGGAATTGAACTTAGTGTAGTTTTGTTGGTTTTCTTTTGATTAGATTTTCGACCAATTGCTTTTGTTTTTTCGGTCTCGATTCTTTTCGAGAAGAGCAATACCAATCATTTTCCACATTCTTTATTTGAGTTTACGAATATTGAAATATTGTGTTAACCTTAAGAGTGACGTCCACTACACAATTACACCGATCAGGAAAAATTTGCTTCTAAAGTCATGATTCTTTCATGGCATAGTGATTGCTTTATTTATTTACGCTCAATTTGATTCGTTGTTAGCGTTAATGATTTTGTTTTGCAATAATATATTTCCAACAACCACATCCTATAAAAATAATTAATACAAATTTAAACATCTAAAAATATATTAATTAAAAGAGTTTTATTTTGAACACTTCTGATCTGATAAAAGATGAATCTTCGAATGTAACTTGAAAAAGAAAAAAAATTAGAAGGATAATAAAGAAAGGGTGACAAATATGTAAAAGAAGGCAAAAGTGAGGGTAGGAAGAATGATGTGGTGAAATTTGGTCCATTCGGGAAACAAAAAGCGATCAAAGAGTTTTATTTTTATGCATTTTACTATATTTAAAAAAAATAATAATATTTTAGAGATTTATAATTATTCTTTCAAATAATATAAATTGGAATAATTTGATTAAAATGGATAATAAATTTATTTGAGTAGTTTATTTCAGTAAGCTCTCCAATGTGTTGTATCCATGTCTGGAGAAAGGAGCTAATCCACAACAATCCAACTACTGTTCCTAGTTGTTGACTCAACACCAATGCTTCCAAGAGCTAATTAATAATAAAATAATAGTAAAAAGATCCCAAAGCTACCCCTTTGACAGTGAAGTTCATAGACAATGACAGCAGGCCAGTGGTGCTAGCTGTTTTGTTTTTCCTTGCTTCGTCACTCATTTTTTTTGCAATAATGTATTTTTAGTTTTGTTATGATTATTATTTGAGTTTCCACCAAAGCAATTTTGTTTTAGCGTGTTTGCAAGGACAATAGCCAAAAATATTCCATCATCATCCACCTATTTACTCTTATGTTTTTCCCTAAAATAAAACTAGTCATATGCCACTCCACTTCATAATTTCTTTATTCATTTCTCACTCATTCTTTTTTATTTATTTATTCAAATTTACTTTATTTATTAATAATTGATTTTAGATTGAATGTTAGTTTAATATTATATTTATCATTTTTTGTCTACTTTTTTATATTTTGAATCATATGCTATTTTTTTTATTTCAAATTTTTTAGGTTGAATGTTTAATGACAATAAATTTATTCTTCAAATGTGAATCTAATAGAATATTATTATCTCATCAATTAATTTAATTAACATTATTATTGAAGAATGTAGATCATATTTTCAAACCCTTTCAGGCGCTTACTGTTATCTGTACTGCATCACGAAAACGTTAGAATCACAATACTTTTAATAGGCAACGATGCGACGTCACAACGAGGAGTTTTTTGACGCCACGACGACAGACAACATTGTGATGAGGCGATTCGGAACGTTGCAATGTGACAAGGTGTTTCAACATTAATTGAATTTCTTTTCCCAATTAAATTCTGTTATCTTTTCTTAGTTAAACACTAATTATTCTATGATATTTTATTTATATATTCATACTAATTTTAGCCTATAAAAGAGTCCTTGAAACACATATAATTGATATTTTCATCACATTAAGATTAAGAGAGTTTTTGAGAGATCTTTGATGAATTTCGTGTTTTAGTCTAAGAGCTTTGTTTATAGGAGTTAGGGTTTATTTGTTTTTGGGGTTTTCTTCATATTGTACTCGTTCAGATTATTTTTCATTTTAGTGAAATTTTTTTTGCCCGTGGTTTTTTCCTCTTCAAAAGAGTTTTTCATATAGAATATTTGTGTTTTATCTTCTTTATTTTTTTTTTGTTCATTGTTTATACAGGTTGATCTCAACAATTATTACAATAAAAAATATGAATCCAAATATATTTAAACATATATTATTCTTTGATTTAAATTTTTAGATATATAAATAACAATAAAAATTATATAAAATATAATATTCCTATGTCATAAAGTTTCCTATAATAAATCTCATATTTTGGTAATAATTATTATATAACTTAGTGGGAAATATCCCATAACCCAAAGAAACCATGTGATTAGCACAATATTTGTCAAAGGAAAGGTCCTTGAAATTTCAGAAAGAGGACAGCTCTTCATGCTCTTTATTTATTCATTTTTAGTCTTTCTTATTTATTTAGTTTGTACCTAAAAGCTGAACCAAAGGAAAAAAGAAAAGGAGGCGAAGTGTCAGACCCATTCATTGTTTAACCAAATGAAATTAAAGAAATTAATACAACATTTAGACCAACTAGAAAGTAAGCCAAGCGGTCCCTTAAACGACGGAAAGTAATTCACATCTCATGGCAGTACACGATGGTTCATCATCAACCCATACACGATGCTCTAAGAGCATTTCAGAAGGTTTGGTTTATTTGGAGCCTAATTATTGAGTAAAATATACTTCAATAAATTATAATTTATTAAGTTAATTTAAATTATAAATTATGATATAATCAGATGAGTTTGAACTACATTTGGTAGGAATATTATTAAATTTTTAACATATGTTTGAATATACGAGTTAGCAATAAACGAATTCAATAAGTTATATTTAGTCACTCTCATGATTTATTTTTAGCAATGAGAATGAAAATTTTCCGTTTATTTTGAAGAGGTCTTATTTTTACAAAGATTTACTCATATTTCTAATTTCAAGTTTAAATTTATACTAATTATTCTTTATTTTATATCCAACTATTGTAATACATATGCAATAAATAAGTTTCTTTCCTCGTGTTATTGCGCTAGTAACCAAACAATGCAGGAAAGTATTTAGACATAATAACAAAATTGACACCAAACATTTATAACTTCTAGCATTATGGTCGCATTCTTTTTGGAACATTTTAACATTGCATTTTTTTAACAGAAAATACTAATTGAATTATTAAAATTTAATGATATTGATATAACAATTTAACGAGGGCAATATTTAAATGATGTGGTAAAAATTACGTAATTTTTAAAAATAAAAATGGCATTTAAAAATAACAAAAAATTATACCCTTAAAATTCAAATTCACCTGCAACATTCCTTTGATGTAGAGAATTTATATATATATGCCTCTAGTTCATTTGTATCATTCAAGAGCATGCTCCCACTTCATTAACTTTTTTTAACTACCTTTTCTAGTATTAATTTTTCTAATTTTAATGCTTTAAATTTTTTTAAGATTTTAAATTCGAGTGTTTAGATATAAGTAATTTGGGAAACAAGTTACTTACACAATTTGTTAAGTTAAAATCTGAGTCCATGGCACATGCACATATCACAACAATTGTGTTTTAATATCATATTCTTATTTTTAAAGACATAAATTATTATTTATTTAAATTAAGCATAATATATATTTGTTAAACATATTGTATTAATTGTATTTATTAAAATATTTTTTTCGGTAGAAAAAAAAATCCCTTAGGCGACTACAATAAAAATCACGCTTCAAACCGACTAAGGACTATTATAATCTAATAGCAGTAAATCTTTCACCGATTCAGGAGGCTCTTCAAATATTTGTAATTTTTGGAGTCTAGTTCTAACCAATTTAATCATATGATCAATCATTCCGTTTTATGTTCTCGGTGCATGTTTGATACGCACCTTCCACCTCTTACATAAAGGGCCATAAATTGACCGTAATTTCACTATTCTACTATTTATCGTTCCACCAAACAAGAATATTTATATTTAATTATCATATGAAATAAACACGAATGGAAGTTATACATAGATGTATTACATTTTGGAACCAAATGTGCCGACAGGTCGGTATACCATCAAATTAGTACTATAATAAGAATATGAGATGACTATGCTCTTGGTCTGCAATGCTAAATCTGACATGAATAGAAATAAGACTATAATTCTCAAAATAACATCCATAAATTATGAGATACGGACAAATGAGAAAGAGACTAATCGAGATCGATTATATTGTGTTAGATTAAGAAATAGAGAGCCTACCTAATTTTGTTTACTCCTAAAATTTGGTTCAATATTCATTCAAATTGGATAGAAATTATTTTATGGACTTTTCTCATCATATTATTTATGGTCTATTTTTAATAATATTTCAGTAAATTTGTTCATATTATTAATATATAATTTTGGTAATTTTTTTTTACCTTAAACCACAACCCTCGAACCCTGAATATTAAATCTTGAACCCTGGGTTCAAAGTTTAAGATTTAAGTTTAGGGTATAGGATTTTAGGTTTGGAATAAAAAAATACCAAAATTATGTATCAATGACATTAAAAAAAATTAAAATGTCATTAAATAATTAAAAATGGACCATTAATGATGTGATGGGAATGGTTCATAAAATAATTTCTCCAAATTGCATCGATATGGTTAAATAAGAGATAGGTGTCATAATTTAGTACAAAAGCCAGCCTTCAGGACTAAAAATATTTTGAGTGATAAATTTCCCAATAAGGACGAAGTTAAATTAAAATTATAAAATTTTAAGAGTATTAAAGTATAATTTTATCGTTATATATACTTATTATTTTAGGATTTTTGAAGGAAAAAATCAGCTTGTAATTTACAATTTTAAGAGGAATAAAATGATATTTTACCATTTTGAAAAGGTAAGGCCCTAATCATCATAGTGTCTCGGAGTACAAGATTGATGTTCATTGAAAAGTATTTCCAAATCCGATCCCTAGGACATAAACTCGATTTAAGAGGAAATTCAACGTCAACTTCTTGGAATTTAATCCAGAACATCCCATTTAATACCTACCCAATTTTGGCCATTCATTTATGATTTTATACCTATCATTGGAAGCTGGCATCCATTTTTCTTCCATGGTGGACTGGAGAGGTTTTATTTAATTTTATTCGAAACCAAGTTTTATAGCGTGTTAATAAGAAAGATGTAACCTACTCATAAGTTGTCAAACGTACGTACTTGGTTCATGCAAAAGGACATGCGCCTTTGATTTGATTCCCTCCCACTCCCACTTCTTCCAAGAAACCGTATTAAATGAACGGTGGATAACGACACGTATTCCTCGACTCTCTCTTTTTCCCCCTATAAAATCCTTCTCCTGCATCGAGCATCAGAAGATGGACGGTTCCAATTTATCCACACGTGGAAATCACTTGCATTGTGAAAAAAGAAAAAAAACCCCAAACCAAGAGGATGGGGAATCATGTTTAAGGATTGGTCATTTGGGGCAATATAGATTTCATCTTATGTGGCAGTTGCTATGGGTGGATGATGAGGGGGAATCCCCAAAATGTCCATAGTGTTTTTCTTTCTTTGGCTTTCACTATAGAAAATAGGGTGTGAATAGAATACAGTAAATCTCATCACTCTCTCTATCAGATATGTATGTAAGGAAAATGTTTTTAATTCTTGAAATCAGATAATAATGATAGATGGAGGAGCAGCACTGTGGCACGCAAAGCATATTGAAGTAGGTTACGTTCATTTCATACTGAAAAAGGAGAGAAAAAAGTCTTTGAACCTATAAATGGATACATTACTCGTTCTCTACCAGGCAGGCACATGTTTCGAAAATCAAATAATGACTTGCGACAAATGAGCATATAGTACGTACACATTACCTATCGTGATATGCAACCAACCAATGCATATATATATCCCTAAAAACTTAACACCCACTTAAGTTTATATTTTTCAAAATTAATCCCCATTAGTTGATTTTGTTGTTTAGAAATAATGAAAATATAAATATGTTTTATGTGTTTTTATAATTAATTTTAAATAATATTTTATATTATTTTTAATAGTAAAACGAATTATCTGAATAAATTTAAGTGAAACCTGAACTTAAAATTTCTTAAAAATCAAACTTTAACCTAATTCAATTTATCAACTTATTTACTAAAAGATATACATTGTTTTCTCTTTATTTATTTTGAAGTGAAAACCTTGATGTGACATATGCATTATTTTTCCTTTATCATATAATTATATTTATCTTATATTGGGACACTTTAATTTTGATTTATATGTATGTATAAAAATTTGATTTTGATTTAAAACATTCAGATTATAATAAATAAATCTAGTTATTTTCATATTAAATGGAATTGTTTGTGCTTGCTAAGTAAATTTAAAATAACTTAAAAGTAAAAAACATGGTTAACGGCACATGAAAACCAAAATAAAATAATAATAAATTAGTATCAAAATACACATTAAATTAAATTTAATACATAGAGACAATCAAGGTAAAAGAAGTGGAAGTGGATTTCTTTTTAGTCATTTGAATCAAGTTCGAATCCTAGAGTTGACATGCTTGAACTTGACCATATTTAAACCGTACTTCATAATTTTTTTTGGTATAATATTTTTTTTGACCCTCTAACTTTAAAAAAAAAGTCATTTTAATCATTCATTTAAATTTTCACCTATTTTAGCCCTTAAACTTATACTTTTTGTCAAATCACCCAAAAATGAATGGAAATGTTAACATTTGTTAACTTTGCTGATGTGGCATACATGTGAGTTGCATTGTGGATAACACATGAGCATTTTGAGATTTGACACAAAAGAAAATTAATTAAATGCTAAAGTGTCATCCACGAGGCAACTCACGTGTATGTCACATCAGTAAATTTAATAAATGTTAATTTTTTTCATCTATTTTGGGTGATTTAACAAAAAAACAAGTTTAAAGGTTAAAAAATATGAAAAATTAAATAGAGGGCTAAAATAATTTTTTTGTAAAGTTGGAGAGCCAAATGAGTTATTATGCCATTTTTAAAAAATACATAAAACTTTTCAAAAAGTTCATACAAAATATTTTAAAAATTATATATGCCAACAATTAAGTATACGTGAACTGTCAATATTGTTAAAATTTTAACAGTTGGATCAAATTTTAATTCAACAAAAAACAATTTAACTAAAATATAAAGATTAATGGTGAAAGTGATAAGAAAATCATTAGGACTAAAATGATAAAAAAATTAAATATTAGGAACTAAATTAACATTATACCAAAAATAGAAAGATAAACTGTTAGTTAAATCCAAAAAAGAAAAAAGAAGTAATTGTTAGCAAATGAGAATAAAAAAAGAAAAAGTAGGGAAAGTACTCAACATAGAAAAGACTTGGATCACGCGTGTTATTAAACCCCGCAATTCAATCAAATCCACATCAAAAGCGAAGCAAGTTGGATATTTTCAATTATTATTATTTTTTAAAATTCCATGTATTTGGGTTTAAGGAATGAGAAATAAAATAACTTATTAACTTAAAACTTATATTCAAATTTATATCTTCCTAAATATTAATTAAATTAAAATTCAATCAATTTTTTACTCATACAATTAACCTAAAACTCCAACATGAATTATCAAATTTCTGCCGAGCTCAATAAATGCTTGGTTTGAATTATTATGCTACAAAAGCATGGGTTCGACTTTTACACTGATTGTAAACTGTTTCCAGATTTACATAAAATGATAAAATTCCAAGTAAATTGGGACGGCCCCCCCCGGGGCTTGGTGGGTAATCTGCCCATGAATATCGTAAAACGACAAAAGCTAGAAAACGAAACGGTATCAAATGATCTACCCCCATGGGTGGCATTTCCGTGGTTTTGAGGTCAAAAACAGGGTAAAGTGTCATTATAGAGCATCTCCCCCAGAGAAAGAGATCTGACGGACTCCGTTTGTCCTCACGTGACCTGTCATCGGTCGCACGCACGGTAGCTTTTGTCCCCTCCGTTCCCATTTTTGTTTCTTTCTTAAAAAAAGAATACTAAAAATTTAAATAAAAAAAAAGTATTTCTTTTAGTTGTCATCAATGACCTATTTTATTGGGGAATGCACAACTGAAAATACGACAATAATTAAAAAATGTCTTCATAAAATATGATATAAATAATTTATACATTTCGTCAAAAATATATATTATACATTAAAAAAAAGCAAAACAAAATATTATAAATTTTGAAAAATTATAGAAATTATTATATGTGTACCTGAATAATGGAGTAGGAATTCGTTAAAGCCCCTAATTTGAAAATATGACTATAATTAAATCTTTAATAGTTAATTCTCTTTAATTTTTTAGTTAAAGTTATCACATGTTATAATTACAGTGTGACAAGTGGTAAAAAAATAATAAAAAATAAAAATTATTATATATATAAATATATAAAAAATTATAAAATTTTATATAGTCATAAAAAAATATAAAAATATAAAGAAATATAAAATTGATAAAAAATTTTATAAAAATTATTGTTTTAAAGAAGCATTTTATTATTTTTCTATAACTTTTATTGATTTTTATTTTTTTATCATTTTCGTCACATTTCACGTTATATTGTGACACGTGATAACTTTAACTGAAAAAATTAATAAATAATGGAAATTTTTTATGCATTTTATAATTTTTATACACTTTATGATTTTTTACAATTTTTTTTCTAATTTTTAATAAATTTTAAACATTTTTAATTAAAATTTAATAATTTTTATTTTTTTATAATTTTTTACCACATGTCACACAATGATTGTGACACGTGGTTTTTTAATTTTAAAAATTAGGGGCAATTAATGATCATAAAGCTTTTTTGATGCATTTTAAAAGTTCAAGTATCAAATTGAGTAAAAAAAAGAAACAAAGGCTTAATTGCAGTTTTTAAAAAAAGTTTGAAGGTTTTTTTTATGATTTTAAAAGTTCAACTACCTAATTAAGTATAAAAAAAAAAAGAAAAGAGAGAGATTTAATTGCTTTACTGGAAAAAATTTAAAGAACTTTTTAGTGCATTTTAAAAATTTAATTATCTAATTAAATATAAAATAAAAATTTAATTATTTTTTTAAAAAATTAACAACTTTTTAAACCGTTAAACCTAAAATTTAATATAAAATTCACATTCTGGATACAGTTTTTAATAAAGAAATTATATGATATTATTTAAAAGAAAATGCAATCATGTTCTTTTTATCACAAATAATGACATTTTAATTTAAATAAGTACATAGTGACTTTATATTTTAAAATGTTACTATAATTTTTTTAATGATTTAAAAATCATTTTTAAGACGTACACATTGTTGCCTAAACAATCAAATATAATTTTTTTTTGCTATTGCGAAATCATAAAAAAAAAAAAAATACACCTTTTTCAAAAAGTTATTCTTAAATGCTTAAAATAAATTTGAGTAAACTATACAAATAGCCGCTCAATTATATTTGTGTTTCTATTTTGGTCATTTAATTTAAAAAAAAATTAATTTAGGCATTAATACTTAAATTTGTCTCTGTTTTAGTTACCAACCATTAAATTGATAACGAAAAGACTTTTTGTAATTGGTATAACAACAAATTTTGTACTCAATATTTATATATTTTATCAATTTGATCTTAATTCTAAATAATTCAATAAATTTAACCCTCCACATTTATAAATTCTATCAATTTAGTGATCAAACACATTTTCATCATAAATAAAAATTATAAAAACAACAAAAATTTCAATGGGTGTAAGGTCTCATTGATTTTGGGTGAGGAATTGATTTTTTTTTTTTTGGGATTGAAACTCCTTCATATTAAAGCACATTGGGAAATTATTATTATTTCAATTGCTTTGTTTTTAGATTATTACTTGTAATTCCTTTTCAAAATCAACCAAAAAAGTGTATGAATAAAAGGAGAAGGAATTGATAAAAATAAATAAAAGGAGAATGAAACAAAAATAAAAATTAATAAGCCCCATAAGCCGTAACTGCACTGCTGATACAGCACTTCCATTTGTGTCCTATTTTGAAATAAAGACTTGATTTGCCTCGCTGCCATTCTTAACCCCCTACGCATCTACAACCTTTGCTTTTCATCTGGGTGAGGACTGAGGACATTCCTTGAACATCCTTCACATTTTCACCAACAAAACAAAACAAAAATGAAAGAAAGAAAGAAAGGTCAATAGTGTTCTTACGATTCGAGCCTCCAAGTGGTGAGCAGTGTAGCGATGGTAAGGATTTTTTCATTGGAAAAAGTCAGAGCGACTCACTCCTTCGCCACCGCTTCCTTAATCCTTATATACGGGCACTTTTATTCGATATGAGAAACCATTCTAATTTCAAACACCACCCCGCCATCACTTTCTTTTTTGCTAATAAATTGGAGATAAAAAAAAAAAAAAAAAGAAGAGCAATGAAAGAGTACTATTATGCTAGTGTTTTTAAGGAAAAAATAAACACAATGTTCTTTTTGTACTTAATCTTCTTTGAGAGGTTCTCAGAGAACTTGTTATCCCTTTTTTCATTTGCAACGTCTATATTTCATTCCCCATGTGTTTTGGTTGTTTCAAGTTCAATTTCAATTTGATGAAAAAAATTTTCTCGTTTTGCTTCAACAAGAAAGAGACTACTAATTTCTCAGCTGAAAAAAAAAAATCAATTCCTCACCTTGCAAACATTTTCCAATTATATTTTTTGTTTTTGTAGTTTCAATTAATGGTGAAGATGTGTTTAAGGACCAAATTGATAGAATTTATAAATGTGAAAGGTTAAAGTTGTTGAATTATTTAGTATCAATATCAAATTGATAGAATGTGTAAGCATTGAGGGCTAAATGTGTTATTCTACCAGTTAGTAAAAGTCATTCAATTATCAATTTAACAATGGATGACCAAAATAAGAATGGATTCAGAGTTTAGTGTCTAAATTGAAAATTTTTAAAGTTAGGTATTTAAAACAAGAAGGCAAGCATAATTGGGTGACCATTTGTAGAATTTACCCAATAAATTTTGACATAATGATTGAAGTATTTTATTTTTTTGCCATTTTTAAATATAAATCAAAATAAAATTTATGTATTTTAAAAAAACATGAAATTGATTCACATCAATGGGACCCACATCACAGTTATCTTATTGGTCTCTCAGTTTGTCGTCTCTCATTTCCACATTTCACCTTAAGTATATTTTAGCATTTATCTTTCCTGTCTTCTAATCTGCGCCACCTTTCCTATCCTTCACCCCCTCCACACGACACACATATAACCCCCTTCTCTCTCTGTTCAATTGCAGTGCGGATGGTTCATCTTTTATCGTTTACTCTCTCTTTGTTTCCTTTTCAAGAGATTTTTAAGCTGTTTATCTTTTCTCTTGATAATAAGCTCTAACGGCAGGAAAAACAAAAGGAGGGATCTTGTTGGTTTTTTTTTTTAACTTTTTATTTATTTGGGTTTGGGATATGAATTGTGAGTTTTTGGTTTGTTCTTCACAAGGATCTGTTTTAAGCTTTTGGGTTTTGTTTTTGAGTGTTTAGAGAAAGAGAAATGGCTGGAAGTAATGAAATCAACCTCAACGAGTGCAAGGTACAATATTTTCTCCTTTTTTTTTTTTTTTTTCCATTTACTCATTGTGTATATTCTTTCTAGAATTGGGTTGTCAAAGTTGAGTTCTATAATGAATTCTTCATATATTTTCGGGGTTGTTTTGGTTAATTAAGCTGAGTTTTAGCTTTTTTTTGTTAGAGCTGATGGTCTTATCAATCTTATTTATTGAACTTTTTTCCATATTTGAATATCTAGGGTTATGGGTTGTGGAAAGTTGATTCTTTTGCTGTTTTTGGGGTATGGAGCAGTTTAGTTTGATTTTTAAGCTTCAACGTCATATATGAGTTTATGTATTATATTGTTTTCGTTTTTTTTTTTCATTTTCCTTTTGTGATTTAGGTTTGGGCTTTTATGTTTCTCCAAAAAAGTTGGAATTTTCTGATTTTAGTTATGTATTTCTTCACCTTGCTTTAGTGGATAATACTTAGTTTGTGAAAATCAGCATTATAGCACATGTTCTTACTATTTTTGTGACAAAGTGAGTATTGTTAATTTCTGTGGTCTCCAGGGTTCTCTGTTTATTTATTTTGATGACTTTAAACAGTCAATATAAATTTGGTGGTAAAAATTCTTCTTTGTTTTAGATTTGATCTGATGGGGTTTTAGTTGCTTCTTGATGTATGTATAATCTAGTGATTTTGTTTCTTTAGAAGATGCTCTTTTTTTAATTCTTGTTTACCTTTGTCTCTTAATATAGATGGTGGTTCCGCTAAATACATGGGTCCTTATCTCCAACTTTAAGTTGGCCTACAATCTTCTTCGTCGACCAGACGGCACATTCAATCGTCACTTGGCAGAGTTTCTTGACCGCAGAGTCCCTGCTAATTTGAATCCAGTTGGTGGGGTTTTCTCATTTGATGTCCTCATTGATCGTGGTACGGGTCTCTTGAGTCGGATTTATAGACCTGCAAGTGCTGAAGAGCCTCAGCCTAATATTACTGAACTCGAGAAGCCTGTTACAGAGGAGGTTGTCCCTGTTATAATTTTCTTTCATGGTGGAAGCTTTGCACATTCTTCGGCAAATAGCACGATATATGACAATCTATGCCGGCTATTGGTAGGTATTTGCAAGGCTGTTGTGGTCTCTGTGAATTATCGACGTGCTCCTGAAAATAGATATCCCTGTGCTTATGATGATGGGTGGACTGCTCTTAAATGGGTTAACTCTAGATCATGGCTTCAAAGTCGGAAAGATTCAAAGGTTCATATATATTTGGCTGGGGATAGTTCTGGTGGTAACATTGCACACCATGTTGCTGTTCAAGCCGTTGAATCAGGAATTGGTGTATTGGGAAATGTATTGCTCAATCCAATGTTTGGTGGGCAAGAAAGAACTGAATCTGAAAAGCGTTTAGATGGGAAGTACTTTGTCACTCTACGAGACAGGGATTGGTATTGGAGAGCTTTTCTTCCTGAAGGTGAAGACAGAGACCATCCTGCATGTAATCCATTTGGTCCCAACGGTAGAAGTCTTGAAGGAATCAAATTTCCAAAGAGCCTTGTTGTGGTTGCAGGCTTTGATCTTATTCAAGATTGGCAATTGGCTTACGTCGAAGGGCTCAAAAAGGCTGGCCAAGAGGTTAAACTCTTATACATGGAACAGGCAACGATCGGTTTCTACTTGTTGCCAAATAACAATCACTTCCACATCGTTATGGATGAGATAAGTAAATTTGTGAGTTCTGACTGTTAATAGAATTAACTTTACCTACAGGCAGCAGTGAATGACAGGAACTTGACATTCCACTTGTGGCAATTAAGAAGTTTGCGGTTTATGATCTCGTACTAATCATGGTGTTATTCGGCTTTGCTTTTTCCTGATTTATAGACTACCAAGCTTGCCTATATAGTGAAGAAGAGGAATTTCAGCATGTAGCTGGATCGATAAGTGTTCTGGTCTGCATTTGGTGAAAAAGCTTATGGCAATTAGAGCCTTTTGACTATATTTGGCAGACCAATAAGTTTAAGAAATACAAATTCCAGCGTCTTGCCCCAAAGAAGAAGATGAGGACAATATATGGATAATATTTGGTACATGATCAAGGGATCGGTGCCTGCTTAATGTTATATATGCTAATTTTAGAACATGAATTAGAAAGGTTCCGTGGTGTTGTGACCCTGTATGTCTATACATATATGTTTTAGTATATAAAAGGATGTTGCTTGAATTGGTTTCAGCCATTTTGTCTTTCATCTTTGTTTTTGCCTACTGTTAGATCTTTCCTTGTTTGTTACTTTACTAGGAAAGTGTAAATACCACTATGTTTTTATAAGATTGAGAAATTTTGGATTAGAGATTTCTTTTTGCTTGAAAGCTTTGAGAACTTATGTTTGCTTGTTGAGGTGAAAAGAATCAATGGATCAGATTGTGTTGATGAGCTACAAGTTTCATCATACACAGGCATTTTGGCTTTATCTGCTTGATTAACCCTAACGTATTGTTGAATGATGGATGATTGACTGGCAAGAACACCAAAAAAAAACAATATCAGCCAAAGTTGAAGGAACCCCCCCAGAAGATAATATTGTGAGTACTGAAAGAGGAAATCAAAACGTGCTGCCATTTCATCCATTAAATCCAACCAGGACAAAAGGGTATCCAGACACTTTGATAAATGATTGGAAGCAAATTCTAAAGCAGCCCATGGGTTGAGATTGGGATTGATTTGATGCATTCTTGTCATTTCTTGAATGTTGGTAATGGAAAGACTAATTTTTTGGAGCTTGAAAGCTGCATAAAATAAAGAAATTGGCTTGTTTGGAATGGGCAATCAAACACATATATACTGGTGGTTGCTATTTGGATGCATTAAAGGGGACCACTTTGAGAAGCACTCACTTTTTAAAAACAGCTAAAGAATATTAACATAATTTTAAAAACAGCTAAGCCTTTTTAATAAACACATCAAGCCTTGTTTAATTGACTTTTATGAACCAATTGAAAATATGGGTAAATTAATTAGCTAGAAACAAGAATTGATTTTGGTTTTATTTTGTCCACTATTTATTATTATCTTCTGCATATTTCTTCTTAATCTATTTTCCTTTTTTGTTTTTTGCCCCAACAATTACAAAAAATAATAACACATGGAATTGTTTTGTTTTGTTTCTAGTCATGTGCTCTGACTAGGATTGCATCTACAGCATGTGAAAATTTCAGGTCATAAATTTCCAACTCTGGAACAATCTATCAGAAGAATTTAAAACTCACTTCCCAACATACAAAAGTTTTTCACCTCACCTTTCTAAAGACAATCCCTTTTTCCAACCTGGATGATACCATGTCTCAGGATATAAAAATGTCAAATCTGAAGAGTAATGATCTTCCATCCCAACTCCCAAACCATTTACTTTGAGAGATTTATGGTAATATGGTCTTGAATCTTAAAACAGTACTAAAGAAAAAGATTGATTCCAGTCAAATTATTACATAATTATGTCTTTATGATTGCCTTTGAAACAAAGATCAGATGACATTGTGACAGTATCCTGGCAGGGTAGCTGCATTGTTTTCGCTCCTTATTAGGTATAGATGGCATCTTTTAAGATCTGGTATCTTCTAATACCAGTTCCTCTGTGATATCAAGTTTTTGCCATTGCCTACCTTCTTTTAATCTCTTAATGTGGTCTATAAACTGTACCACATACTACATGACTTGTTCTTAGTGGCTATAATCAGTCCTGTGAGTCTGCGTCACTTTTTATAGACACAAAAGGAGATTGGGATGTGCATAAATGAAGCGTAACATTGTTGTCTACTATCTAAATCAAATTGTTGAAATGTCTTGTACCATATTTAAGCACAATCAAGATTAAGTGATCTTCTCCTAAGAACATAGAAACTAGTTCATGAAATGGCTCAATTTCCTGGGGGGAAATAGATGTTTTGGGTTAAGTACAACAATGGCCCACAAAGAACCCACCTAACTATGAGATCTCATATCATTAAATTTGATGCTTAATTTCATTTAACTCAGATGCAACCAACGTATTCAGATGATTTAGTTCACCTGTCTTACCATTTGGTTTGTCCATTACGATAATTTCACATGCACCTAATGATTGGATATGTAGAACCAGGTACAATGAACATAGAAAAGGTTCAACTACCAAAATCTAAGTCTAACTACCATAGAAGTGATGCACAAATATCGGTAAATGTATGTTTTGTTGTTTGCTTATAAATGTTGCACTGATGCATGTATATGCACACCATGTAATTTACCTGTATTGAAATAGTCTTATGAGGAAGCATACCTAGTCAGCTGATGCCTAGTACTTCAAACAACTACCATATTCAAATCAAGGCTCTATTTTCAGAAACAAGAAACTTTTGCTTCAAATTATTGATTTGATGACATATAGAGTATAAGCAACATGGTAACGATCAAGCTGACAGCAGACCAGGATAATCCAAAAATATGAGGCATTAACATATAGAAATCATGCTCATTCCCTGAGGTTACTTAGAAAAAAACATATTATTTATCACTAAGCAAAACAATACATGTTGACTTGTCACATTGTGCTGAAAACAAAGTTAATCAACTGACCAAATCACTCAAAATCGTCTTGCAGCATATGCAAAGGTTACTGCAGCCAAAAGAGTTGTTGCAGAGGAGACCAAAGTCCAGAAACTCTTTTTCTTTTGTAATTCCACAACTGATTTCTCCATTACCTCAGCTTTCTGCTTCAAATCTTGAGCTACTGTCTCTTTGTTCTCAAATGCTTGTTTGATTGCCTCCAGTTCTGTTGAATATGGTTCAATGTCCTCTTCATGTTTCCTTTCAGCAATAGCAGCTTCTTCCTCCTTCTTTCGATCAGTTTCACCTTTAGATTGACATAACCGCGAAGCAGTGTTCTTCAACAAAGTCAACAGTTGCTGATGCTTAATGCTGGTTAATTCCATTCTAGCCCTCAAATCATTGAGAGTTCTCTTTGCCTCCAGAAGTTCCTTCTGCAACCCATCTTTATCTTCAGCCATTGATCTGCAGTGATTTACCATCTCCTCCTTTTCCTTGATTAGGTTCTGCCATTCAGCCTTCTTCTGTGTCAGTTCTTCCGTAGTTTCCTCAAGTATCTTCTCCATTTCTGAAACTTTCAATCTCAAGTTAACACCATTTTGCTTCTCCTCATCCAATACTTTCAATGCATTGTCCTTCTCAAGAGTCAATTCATCAAATGAAACTCTAATACAGCTAACTTCAGATATCAATTCTTTTTTCTTGTTTTCATAAGCCTCACATGCCTTTAGCAGCCTATTCACAACATCCCACAGATCACTCACTTCTTTATGTAGCTCAGAATTATTAATCTCACCACTAAATTTGACCTTCTCAATCTCACTTTTGTCTGCAAGAAAGTCTTCAATCTTCCCCCGCATATCCTTTAGTTCCTTCTTATTCATTTCCAATACTCTTGTAGCTGCATCCCTTTCCTCCAATAGCTTGTCAATTCTTCTCTGCTTATCCTCAGACTCCGCCACTGTAGTCTTCAAAGATTTTGTGGCAAGATCCTTCTCCTCCATTACCCTTTCAAGATTCTGTTCTATTGCTTTCTTTTCTTCCACCAATACATCAATCTCTTTTGCCAGTTCAGCCTCTCTATCCATTGCTTTAGCATAATTCTTTTCCAACAAGAAAACTTTGGACCGCAACACCCCCTCATCCTTATTGAAATTCAATACAACCTCATCCATATTTCGCATTTTCTTTTCCAACTCATCAATCTTCGCTCTTTGGTAAATTTTCTCCATCTCTATCTCTTTCTTCTCCTTCTCAAGATTTTCAATCTTTATTCTTAAATCCTCAACTTCCATGACCATATCCTTAATGTTCTTCTCCAACAAGTCTTTATCTTTCACCACTGAACTCTTCACCTTCTCCAATTCCTCCTTCTCCCCAAGCAACTTATCACATTCAACTTTCAGTTTCCCAATCTCTTCCAGAAATCCCCTCTCGTTTTTCTCCATGTCCACTAGGTTCGCTTTCATCAAACTACCCTCATTAACCTGCAACTCAAAATCATTCCTTGCCAAATCTCTCTCTTTAGAAACCAAACTCAACCTTTCTCTTTCATTTTCAAGACTGCTTATTAGTCCATTCACCTTACTATTCAATTCCCCAATCTCCCTTTCCTTCTCAACACCCATTTCCTTCATTTGAGTCTCCATATAAACCGAAAGAACCCCATTTTGCCATTCCAACCCCATATTTTTGTCACTCTGCACACCCTCAAGTTCCTTCCTCTTACTCAACTCAGCCTCGAGGCCTTTATAGTATTGAACCAATAACTCAACCTCTTGTCTCTTTTCAAAGTTCTCGTTGACAAGTAATGAGTTAAGAGTCCGAAGACTCTGAAGCTGCTCATTAGGACCTTCCATGGGAGATTGGGGGTTCATTTCGTTGGAAGATTCTGTAAAGGTCGAATCTTTGGCAAAGTCTTGAATTTCTTGAGATGGGTTTTGTTGTTGGAAGTCTTGGGATTTATTACGAGTCGATTTCTTTTTGGCCGGCTTCTTTCTGGCCATTTTTGGCAGTACTGGATGTGTATGTGGAAATTGAAAAGCTTGAGTTTTTAAGGTGGAGAAAGGAGATATGGTGATAAAAAAGGAGGGATTTTTGAAAGAACAAGGCTAAGGTTTGAGAATTTAAAATGGCGGGACCCAAGTGCAAGGCTTGTTGGGAATTTGGGAAAAGAAAACCATAAAAATATTAGGGATTTTGGATTTTAGTTGTGGGGTGTGGCTATTATTTGCTCACTATATATAGCCTCTCCAATCACAAATTTGTGTGAATATGACTGCTTTTTATTGGCAATCTTTAAATTCATTGTGTGTGTTTTTAATGTCCAAATTAATTTTAATACATTGCATTTTTTGGTGCAAAAATACACTGTATTTAAACATTTAACCTTCGGTGTCTTTAATTTCTACTTTTTATTTCCATTTTTAAATATATATTTTTAATTAAATCTTAATTTAACTGTAAAATTATCAAAACTCTAATATTTTTATATACATAATTATTTGATACATTGCCAGTACAATTTTTTAGATCTTACTATATCTTAAAATACATTTCTTACACTTTTAATACACTTGTAAAATCTAACAAACTTCCGAACTGTGTATATAATAATTTTTCTCAAAAAGATAATAAACACATAACATAACATTTAAACTCAATACTTTAAAATTTATCTTCTCAACTTCATTATTTCAACCAAAATCACATTTATTATTTACCAACTTTTTAATTACTAAATTGTTAATACAAAATTACCACCAAAAGTAATAATTTTATCCAACGTGTTGAGTATTTAATTTTTAGGAGGAATTATTATTTTGCCTTAATCGATAGACAATTTTTAATTTTTAAAATATATATTGTGAGTTATGTTTCATAAAATTTATAATTGAACTAAATTATATTGTTGTCAATATTGGAGGGTATGGGTTTAAGTGTATTGAAATTCATTATTCTCTTATTTATGAGTTGAAAAAAAATTATGAATAATTCTAGACATTATGTGAAAAAAAACAAAAAATTAAAAAAAAATCTGATATAAAAATTTTATCATTCTTTTTCAATTATAAAGATGGAAAAAATATATATATATAGTAAATATCAAATTAGTTATAGCTTTTTTACTCAAAGTTTAGTTAATTTAAAGATGTTCACCATAATTTACCTTCCAATTTTACTTATTAAATTGATCACAGGATCAAAATTAATTTTTTATGGAGGTACAAATATGGGAATTAGTTGTTCTATATGGTAGCTAGATATGCAAATACAATGCAAAATTCAATTTCAAAACAACTCAAATGGAATGTATGCATGCAAATATAGAAACCTATTAAAGTTTCCATATATTTATACTTTTATGGCTGACGCCATTCTCTTTCATTTTGGTTCATCAGGAATCCATCATTTCCCCCACTAATATTAGCATAAACAAAACCAATCTTCATTTTTCTTTTTCATTTTTTATGTCTTTTCCACTATATATACGTACATACATCCAAAAGGTTATGTTTGAAGTCATATAGTGTGTAAACTATGTTAGACTTTGTATGGAACAATGGAGTTCAAAGGTTTCTCTCTAAAAGTCAAAGGTCCTCCTTCTTCTTCTTCTTCTTCTCACTTATATTTTCTTCATTTTGAGCATATATTCATGGGAATGAACCGTGTTTGCTTTCTGATTGTTTTTTTTACTAGGAAAGATATATAGTCTATGATATAGTTTTTGTTTCTCTTTCAAAGTTTGCATGGGGATATTAATGCTAGATGTATCTTTATCAGAGTGATATTGGCAGTAGCCATGATTGGAAGTCTGGGAGCTTTGATTATCTTGGTGGGTCCTGATGGCGTTCGTCAGCCTCATCGGATTCTGGTCGATACAGATGTTGATACCGACGACGTTTTTGCTCTCTTTTATCTTTTGAAGCAGGACACGACGCAATTCGACTTGCAGGTAATACCCTTTAGAGCCGATAGGTACCCAAAGAGGATAATACCTTCATATCCCGCACTCTCTTTTGAATGATCAACATCAAACTGCCGTACATGGTTGCTATTGTTTATTCACAACAGTTCCCTCTCTCTTTGAATAGCAACATCAGTCATATTTAAAGCAATTGACTATATGATTAATCCTTGTTTATCATTTAAGATAAAAAGTCTAAAAGTGGCTGCATGCTTATCTAACTCTAATAGCCCATTTTATGCTTTTAAGATTTGATGGAAATGCTAATATATAAATATAACTGAGTGGCTAAAAACCCAGTCAACATTTGTTGAAGTTGCCATTCCTTAAACAAACAACTACTTTATTGTAAAATATAACCATTTCCAATGGGGGTTATCATTTGGCAGGCAATTACAGTGAATGCAAATGGATGGAGTGAAGCAGGGCATGCCATTAATCATATATACGATATTTTATTCATGATGGGACGTGATGATATTCCTGTGGGAGTTGGAGGTGAAGGTGGTATTTTGCCCAATGGCACTATCCTTCCTAATGTTGGTGGATATCAACCCATTATTGACCAGGTCCAGGATCATCTTTCAACCTTTTTGACTAACCAATAAAACCATTCCATATGTCATCAACAAGCTATATAGGATGTATATATAAATATAATGGAACCCCATTATCATAGGTATAATTATGAGTGATGATTAAATGAAGAAAAAGGAAGATATTTTTAACATTTTTTTGTGTGGCAGGGAATGTCAACAGCTGGGGAATGTAGATATAGACAAGCAATCCCTGTGGCACATAGAGGGCGTCTTGATGTCAATTCTAACTATGGCATTAGAAAAGCTTTCCTTCCACAGGTCCCATTTCTAGTTCTTGTCTAAAGGCTTATTTCTAAAAGACACTCGAACAAGTTTAAAAACGTTTTACCCCATTTTTCAAAAATTGTTGGACATGAAACAAAGTTTTAGTTTCTACAGAGACAAGTTCAAATGTTGTCAAGAATGTTGAGTTCATTAAACTTGTTTCTCAATGTGTTTCAAGTCCTAGTGACAGCTTTTTTCTCCCTACATGACATAGGGTGGCAGGAGGTATACTCCACTTAAGCAGCCCACAGCACAAGAAGTGATGATAGATACAATATCTTCAGGTCCTACAACTGTGTTTCTCATGGGAGCACATACAAACTTTGCCATCTTTCTTATGACCAATCCTCACTTGAAGAAAAATGTTAAGCACATTTATGCAATGGGAGGTTCGGTTAGATCGAACTGTCTGAAGAAAGATGGTTCTGGTAATTCAATCGAATGTGCTGATATTGGTAATCTGTATCCACAAGATAGCAATCCATATGCTGAGTTCAATATATTTTCCGATCCTTTTGCTGCCTACAAGGTGTTCTTTTGGTTGTTTTCATTTGATATTCATGAATTCATTACTCTATTCGGTATTTGAATCTTTTTCTTTTGAGCAGGTTTTGCATTCTGGTATCCCATTTACACTTATTCCTCTAGATGCAACAAATACCATTCCTGTAAGTAAGAGTTTCTTCATGGAGTTTGAAAGGAGACAGGATACGTACGAGGCAAAATATTGCTTCCAAGCTTTGAAGATTATTCGCTATACCTGGTTGGGTGGTATATTTTATGAGGTAATGTCCCTTGAATCCTTGTGATTCATTCTTCCCTTTTGCAGACATCCGACTAAGTGACTGATGAAATGTTGGCAGCAATATTGTATGTGGGACTCTTTTCTGGTAGGTGTAGCATTATCTACAATGCGTAACTCTCACAATCGTAATGGAGAAAATGAGTTTGCAGAGATGCAATATATGAACATAACGGTCGTTACCTCAAATAAACCTTATGGAGCATTAGATGGCTCAAATCCACTGATTACAGGATATTCAATCCCAAAGTTTAATGTACACAAGAATGGGGTTCATAGTGGCCATGTTCAAATGGGAATGCAAGATCCCTTTTGCCTTCGGAAAGGAAAAGGGAAATGTCAGGTATTACCAGTACACAGTATAGCTGATTTGAAAAAGTTTAGGTCTTATATGTACCGGTAATTATACATGTAAGTTTTTATCTATAGGTTCTCTCACTGTAAGGAACTCATCGTATATCTTTTAGAAAACATAGCTTCTTTCAACCATGATATTGATTGTCTGATAGAATTATACAATGCTAACAGGATGGTTACACGAAAGAAGATACTGGAGAGGATGCCGTGCGTGTTCTTGTTGCAGTGAAAGCTAAAGCCAGTCATGATAAGGGAAGCTCACTTGGGAAAGAATTTTATAAAAGTTTTCTCAATGTAAGCTCTTATTAATAGTTTCTCAATAACACCAATTTATGTTGTTTAATTAATTATTTCACAGACAAGTAACCAGGAAATGCTGTAGTAAGTTTTTGGAACCGAACTGTATTTTCATCCCTTCTGTTCATTGTAGGTTATAAATAGCCCTGAGAGAAGTGGAAGGTTTGATATCAGAAGCCAATATCCAAACCACAAGGAGGTTCTTTATAAACCAGATTTCGGAAAGAAGATGAGGGGAAATCCAATTGTTTTCGACATGGATATGAGCACCGGGGACTTTCTAGCTCTTTTATATCTCCTCAAGTTACCTGTGGAATTAATTAATCTCAAGGTACTTTAAGCTGGATTGGGTTTGCTAAGTCTAACCTCAATACAGACTGCTGATCTCATGAGTTAAGCATCTGCAACTTTAAAGTGAACAAATATGGCAATGTTCTATAAATGTCATTTAAGTATTACCAATGTTCAGGCCATTTACATGGAACAGGACACATAACTATTCCCAATGTTATGGATTCCCTGAAGTTCCTCATGCTTGATATTTCTATGTTCAACCAGGGAATACTTATCAGCTCAACAGGCTGGGCAACTCCTGCAACTATTGATGTTGTGTATGATATATTACATATGATGGGCCGTGATGACATTCCGGTAGGTCTTGGTGATGCATTCGCAGTTGGTCAAGCCAATCCATCTTTCACTGCTATTGGAGAATGCAAGTATTCCAAAGCGATCCCTCATGGTAGTGGTGGTTACTTGGACTCCGACACGCTATATGGACTAGCTCGTGATTTACCTCGAAGTCCAAGAAGGTAAATCCCAGCCTTCAGATTTGCATTCTTATATGTGCAATCTGTTGAATGTTCAAACATGAAAATTCTCATTTTAAATCCTTTGACCCCTTCATTTCCAGTTGTGTAAGCATTATCCCTGGATAAAAACTGATAAAATTCCAAATAATACTATGATAATAACAATTAAAAAACCATGAGCAGAACAAGTTAAAATATGTGGCTTACTGGCCCTCTAATGACTTTCCAGATATACGGCAGCAAATTTTGTCAAGTATGGAGCTCCTAGAGATATTGAGAATCCCGAACTCAGGCAGCCATCAGCTCAAGATGTTTGGAAATCTGTAGTGGAATATTTGGATCCAGGATCCAAGATCACAATATTGACTAATGGACCTTTGACAAATTTAGCACAGATCCTTGGGTTGGAGAATGCAAGCTCGGTGATTCAGGTAATGATATGATATCAGAGATTTCAGTCTCCCTGCAAATAAAAATGCATTGAAACCTGGACCAGATGATGACATTGATCACATATATTTTCTGATGCAGGGAATATACATTGTTGGAGGACACATAGGCAATGTCTATGACAATAGCAAAGGAAATCTTTTCACTGTTCCCTTGAATAAATATGCAGAATTTAACATGTTTCTTGATCCATTAGCTGCAAAGGAAGTTTTCACTTCATCTGTGGGCATCATACTTGTTCCACTGCAGATGCAAAGAAGAGTTAGTTCTTTCAACACCATTCTTAGCAGGATGAATGCCACAACTCAGACTCCTGAACTTGTATTTGCCCGACGTTTACTTTCGAGACTTTGGCAATTACAACAGCAACATTATAGATATCATCACATGGTAATTTAAGAAAACCTTCAAGCATATATATGATGAGGTTTTATGAGTTTCAGATATGATACATATATTTTTGAAGAGAGGCTAAAATCCTTGAATACATTCAATGCAACTTATGGATGCCGAAGAACTTAGATTAGATTGAAACAACTTTGTGTCTTTGCAGGATATATTTTTAGGAGAGATCCTTGGTGCAGTAACCTTGGCTGGAAATCCACATCTGAACCAGACATTTACGTCCAAGCCTCTTAAGGTCTTGGCAGATGGAGACATTACAGTGATAGGAGAGATAACCATTGATGAAGAACAAGGGAAACAAGTGAAGGTTTTGGAAAATATTAATTCACAGGCATACTATGACCATTTCACTAGGGTCTTAGGTGATCACAGACAATCTGCTGTGCTTGCGAGCTTTCATGAGCAGGAAAGACTGTGGACTTCACAACCAGAAAGTATAAACATCGGTCATAATCAGAAGTAAATGTTTGTTGTAAATTTAGCCATTCTTTTCAACAGTTTTGACATCTTTCTGAAGCAGTTTCTTCTACATAGTGCGTATGAGCTTAGCAGCAGACGAAGTATAGGAAAAGTTACAAAAATTTTCTCTTTCATTGCTGTTATTTATTACTTTTTCCCCTGTGCTTGAGCTACTAGCTCCATCAATTCATCATCAGATCCACCCTGCAGTTCAATGTAAATATATTTCATTGTCATGTTCTTACCTACAAATATTATATGTACATTAAACAAAGATGCATGCTCCATTATGAGTATGTAAATACCATACCCCTTTTTAATAGTGAGATCATCAGATTGCAATTAATCATTTGCTAATCATTCAGAATCTATAGAAGTTATTGTCTCTATATATTTGGGACAATCAAGAGAATATTGTGGAAGTTGGATTTTTGGGAAATGCTTTTGCCAATGCTTCCTCCATAAACCTTTACATTATCCTTCAAAGACAGATTATTTAGTGATCATAGAATAATTAGAGCAATGAATATCTGACCAAGCATAGCTCCTGTTAGTATTATTATTAAGCAAACAAAATAACATTGCAGCATATAATGGTACCCTTCCCCTTTCAAGGCACTTGTCTCGAAGGACAGAACCGTGATGATGGTCTTTACCTTCAAAGTGAACAACACATCACACCGGACATAGTTGAAAAAATCCTTGTATCAACATTTAATATTATTAGGTCAGACAATTGGTTCACATTTCAGCTCTTTGCACTTAACATCATGATCTGGTGTGATGATTTAGACATGTACTAAACTTTAGGTTGCATAAGAAACATTTTATGCTCCCTTGTTCTTCAACATAAATTGTACTGAGTCATGTCTTTGAAGTTCCAATGTCTGAGTGGTTGTATACGACACCATGGCAGTGCATGAACAATGCATACATAAGCCCTGCACTTGGATTCCTCTGTCCTTTCTATTACTTCAAATATTAGCCTTATGCAACATAAAGTGGAATCCCCCAGCTGGAAGGTTTTCTTCTTTTCTTTACAGGGTCAGGGTGGGGGTTGTGAAATTATTACTTTTGCATTAATGAGAAATTGGCCATTCCTCACTTTTTTTCTATAATTTTTTTTATGTTATCTGGATTCTTTGTTTAACCTAAACTATCTTTTGTGTATGGGCATGATCCTTTAGATATATGAAAAATTCGAGCATACGTGCTCATAGTGCAGGTAACATTCTAGAGCCTCTTACTGGTACAGTGATATATTACATATGGATCTGAAACCATGAAAAACTTTGAAGAAGATGGTCGGTTCATAGTGCAGGTAACATTCTAGAGCCTCTTACTGGTACAGTGATATATTACATATGGATCTGAAACCATGAAAAACGTTGAAGAAGATGGTCGGTGGCTTGGGTGGGTGATAATGATATCGATTCTTATAAAATACTATGAAAAGATGAAAGAAATTTATTTGATGCTCTATCATTACAGCATATGTTTTGGCTTTACTTGCAAGATTACCACCAAACTAATTAAGGGGGGACATCCACTCATGTGAAAAACAATAGTTTTGACCATATAAAATAATCATGTTCAATGAATGTGATAGAGAGACGGGCCAGTACTGAAATGGTGATTATAAAAACATTTTGAGACTTTATAAGAGAGAAAATCACCCCAACAAAACGTGGGGTTTCTACTTCATTTTCAATGCCTAAAATGCAACAGTAACAACTAATTTATAAATCATTAATTAAAGAACGTCAAATATGGGATCCTGTCTGTAGCTGTGAATGGTCGGTGATAATGTTTATTTGGCCAATGCATTTGTTTTGGTCTTTTGAATATCTCCATCTACATGCATATAGTGGTTGAACTCATTCAACCAAAACTGTTGCATGTGCATTCATTTTAGCCAGTTATTCAACAGTTTAACAGGTATTGTTGATAAAAATAGTTGTTTCAACAAAATCATGAAGAATCTCAACTCTTTGAGTTTGGCTGCAAATTGTTATTCGCAACTAAGAGTAGTTGTTGGATTAACCTAATTGATTCATTAATTAACAAGCCAACCCTTTTAGTTCTTTTACCAAATTGCTGGTATGGCCTCGTTTTTGTCTAAAATGCAGATGATAAAGATGAAAGTTCACTTCTTTTGCTAAACTGACTGTCCTAGACATGTCTGAACCATGTTTTTAAGGTGTAGGGAGGATAAAGCTGAGTAGTTTCTGATATATTAGTACAGACATTAAAGAGGTTACTTAAGAGACATGCCAAAAAGAAACAAAAGAAGTCTAGATTTTCTGAGGCACGGTTTCTGTTGTCAATGTAGTTCCTTTTAATGGAAAATGACTGCAAACTAGTTTGGTAAATTGCCTTTTTCAGATCTCGTTAAACATCTGTAATCCTTTGCTCCAGAGGATGGAAGATTCCTGATAAGATTTTGTTTCATTTCTCCATATGTTGTTTTTAAACAGATACATAATTAATGGAGTATGAAATTGAATGATCCAAAATCAGGAAAGAAAAGCAGCTGGAAGGGTTTTATTCACATTCTTTGTCATTGCTCATACACTGAAGATATGATACAAGCTTAAGCTCGAAAGTAGATAGATCCCCTTCAGTAGCTTAGTTACCCTACTAAAACTGCAATAATTGAAAACCAACAAAGATCAAAGAAAATAACTTTTTCTACATTGCCAAAGTATCACTTTTGGTCCCTTGTTTTTTCTCTGCAGATGATTTTTAGGTCTCTTTTTGAAGCCAAACTATTACATCGGAATTGAGCCTCCAGCAGTCAAGATCTGCTGTTCAAGCTGCAGTCCATGAAATGAAAAAATCAATCGTTGAAGTTAACAAAGAATTCAGGGTAAAACCTTTTTGGAAAGAAAGAAAATCTCTCTTCTACAAGGCAACCTTACCTGGAACAAAGATTCAAGCTTGGTTTTCACAAGCGAATACTCATGCCTCACTTGTTGCAGACATTTAAGACACCTATGTAACACATCAAAATTTCAAACTTCTCATAACTTTTAGCTGCAAATGCAATAAAATGTAATGATTTAAGGCATAAAATGGACTCACCCTTCGACGTTCTGCTCCTCGCAGTAGTTGCGGAAGGCTATGCAGACTTTCTGAACTCTCTGAGCACCAATGCTGTTAATTTGACAACATTTTACCATGAAAAATTAAACATAAATATGAACAACAACAAGAGATAGGAGAAAGCTATACAATTAATGGACTTCCTTCATGTGGGACATGAAAAATTGATGACCATAAAATACAAATTTTAAAAGTACAGATTTTTATTGCAACATTACAAATGTTACAGTTGAGTATCAGTACAAACTCTGTGAAAGTGAATTTGCAGTTTGGAACTGATTTTTTTCAGTGACAAACTTTGCCATATGTTGGTTCAAAGTTAACCATTGAAAAAAAAACATGTTTACTAAACAAGCGATGCATAAGTTTTCCCATGATCTCATGTGAAGCTAAAAAAAGTCACTGAGGTTAAAAATTTAGAGAAAAATACCTGGAGCTACTACCTTTCAACTGGTGAACATGAGCATCAATCCTTTTGTAATCTATGCTCTCCTGCTCTCTATATTAAGATCACAAAGCAACAACCAAACCACATTAAGAACATATATGGAGAGACATGGATAGTTCAGTTTACAACAAAAGGAATTGTTTAAAAATGGTTAAACCCTCACAGAGCTCTAGCCAGTTCATTGAGAAGTCTTTCAGAATCTTCAAAGAAAAGAGACACCACTTCAACCACAAAATCTGGGTTGTTTTCATCTTGAAGTTCTTGAAGTTGGGTGAATTGTTCATCCAGAAAACCCTACTCATTATACAATAAAACTAATCACTCAAAAATCTAACATCAAAAACCAAAAAAGCTGAAAGCAAAACAAAATAAAGTAAAATAAAATAAAAGCTAACCTCATGATAGAGTGAGGTTTTGTACTCAACAAACTGCCTTTGCAACTGAACCAAATCCATTGGAGCTTGCTTTTAAGTTATATTTTCCCACTTGCAGATCTTATAGGAACTAGATCATATTCTTCTTGCCTTTAAAAAATGAATGGAAATCTGAGCCTGAAATAAATGGATGATATTATAGTGTTAGGAGTCCAAGAATCTTGCCCTTGAAAGTGGACTATAAATAACAAAGGTATAGTAAAGTCACCACCTTCTCTCTCTCTCCCTTTTTCCTATTGGTTTTTTTAATCCCTTTCTCCTCTGAGTTTGTGTTTATGACTTCTTTGCCTTATCTATATTTTAACCTCATCATGTATGCAAGTTGAAAAATCTCTGATATATAATAAAAAGGCATCACAAGATCCAAAACTTGATGCCATGAATTCACCCTCACCATCTTTTTCTTTCAGTAATTATTGCTCTTTTCTATCTCTCTCTCCCTCCCATCATTTTCTTTCAATTTGTTTATTATTATTTTGTTTCTCTTATGCAAAGTGCCAACCAGCCTAAAGGATATGGTATTACCATTACTGCCAACCCCCCCCCCCCCATTTTCAGTTCTAGATAATTTATTCCACTGTCACCAGCATTAGGGTCCAAGGTTTTAATTATGGCACCAGCAGTAGAAACAAAACATTTTCTTTCACAATTTCTCGTTGGGATTCATTAGTGGAAACTGTGTTCAGAAAAAAACATACAATTATTGGAACCAAATAAAAAAAACTCTATTAACCATTTTACAAGAACTCAAAAAAAAAAACCCCACACTTTTCAGGCCATATTTGGAAGAAAGTGATGTGAAAACCATGTTACAGCTTTGCATGAGAGATATTTTGTTTTCTTTTGGCTCATATTTTGTCGCTTCTAAAACCGAAAAAATAATAAAAAAGGGTGATGATGCTATTTAATCTCATCAATAAGAAAACATTAACATTTTAAATTTAACAAATCAATGATAATTGTTATTACTGAAGCATATCCATTTCTATCTTACCTACTCCCTTTTTTCAAGTTTCTTGCCCTTTTCTTTTTCCTCTTATCCCTTCATATATTATGCTGTCAATCTTTTCAAGAATCTTATCATGCCACAGTTGTTGAAAGCTACCTTGTTGTCTGTTCAAGTAAATATGGTTCATAGATAATTAATTGGTTTAGAGTGTTCAATAGGGAACATTTTAAGCTGTAGAATATGCTTTAAAATCTTTATTTTTGGCTTTTAGTTTCTCAACCTGAATTTTTCTTCCATATACCATCTTTAATTGGTTTTCATTTTGATGTTGAAATGTTTTATCTTCACATTTATATCTTTACTTAATCACAAATGCAATAATAAAAGATTTATATTTAACTTTTTAATTGATGTTAATTTCGAATTTAATTCTTAAAATTTATTTTAAGGTAACATGATTATGAAATATTTCTTGATTTTTTTTTTTTTTTTTTGGTATAGGAACCAAAAGCTTTGCATAAGCATAAATTCATTTTAGATTATCTTAGATGAAAAAATATATATTTATTAAAAAATTATATAAAAAAAATGAGGTTGTAGTTGAAATGGTAAAATAAATATGTTGAATATTATTGTGTTTTAGGTACGAAACTCGGCAAGAGTACTTTCAAAATAATATAATATATTTAATAAAATATGTTTCAAATCTTTGTACTTTTCGTACGATTAGAATACTATTGTGAACATACTTTTAGATTTTAAAATTTAAGTTCAATTGTGAGTATTAATAAAATTATTTTGTTAAATTTGTTAATATGATATTTGAAATAATAATAAAAAAACCCATTTAGTTATTATGAATTTGAGTTTAACAAAATAATTTTAATGATTTAATTGTTGGACTTGTATTTTCAAATCTGAAAAGTAGAGAGACTAAATTTCTTAAAATAAAAGTAAAGATATTAAATTCCAAATGTACAAAAAGTATGGAGGCTTGGAATATATTGTAACCAATATACTTTATAAAATAATAATATTTTAGTCATAATCTAATTGAGTTAGTATCTAATTGACTCATACACTAAGTATGAAAGATTTAAAAATTTTGAAGCATAGGAGAATGTAAAATTACAAGGTTTTAACTATGTATATATAATCATCTTAACTATCCAAGAATATATTTGATATAAAGCATATTTAAAATGGTTGGCAAAGAGATTGGAAATTAAGATATTAAGATGACCGAAAATTGCTCCAAGATTTTCTTGAAATGAAGAACAGTTGATAACATAATTTGTATTCCAACTAAACCATAAATCATTGGTTGGGAAGAGAGATTAATTAGGAAGACTACATGAGTTAGCAATTTAGGTTGGTTTTTAGGGCCAGATGTTGGGGACCCTCCATAGGTGGTGTGTTGGATTAAGACAATTCAAGCCCTTAAAAAGACAAAAAGATATGGACTGGACACCAAAAGAAGAATGGCTCCAATCTCCATAGTAATAGGGGGCCTAAATGAAGCTCTTTCAAGTTTTGTTTGCCATCCAGTTCAGTCAATACTGTCATGTAGCCAAATCCCAAATTTGTTGTAAAATGTATGAAAAACTGATTTTATGGAGAGATTTTCCCTCAGTGAGGACATGGTAATAGGGGGGATGATGCATGATGAAAAGAGTATCTCAGTGACTGGTTAGAGATGAAAGGACCACTCCATGTCTAGCTCCTTTGATGGGAAGGGCATCTCTAGGTGGTGGGGGCCAAATTCCATGGGAGATTTCATGCCATAAATGTAGTTGCCATTGCAGGCCACATAAATACAAAGATGCAGGATGTTTTTGGGTATCCAAAGTTTTTGTAAAAAGAAAAAAACAATGAATAGAACAGAAAGAAACTCTCATCACACTACTCATAAAAACAGTGCAGAAAGTAATATGATTCATGACCATGTTTTGCCATTACTAGTTTCTTTTATTTTGTTTGGTATCAATGTGTTGGTTGATTCTTGAAATATTAGAAAATTTCCGAAGGGCCCAGCCTTGCATGATTCGTTGCTTTGTTACTGACTGCTGTGCGGCTTTTGAATTACTTCGAACCAATATAGACTCGAATGTAAATTATTTGTGAACTCAACATTTGCATTGAAATAAAATCATCTATAGTTTATGTCGAAACCATTTTTTTGAAAAACGGGGATCGACTTTGTTTGAAAATGGAAATTAAAACGGGAGTCGCCACCGATCTTTATTAGGTATGATCGGATCACCTTTGTTTTAATAAACAAGTTTTAGTTTACTAAAACGGTATTTTTAGTCTACGAAACTCGAGAGAATGAGTTCGGGAGTCGGTTACGTGCGAGGAAGGATTAGCACCCTCGACACGCCCAAAAATTGGTACCGAATTGATTAGTTACTGTCTTAATGTCGAAAATCGAAAATCAGGAATGGGTTTGAAATACGATCTTTTTTATTAATATCGATTTTAAAACTTTTGAATTAGCTTCAAACAATTTGTTTAAAGATTTCCTTATCTCAAGAATATCGGAATATCACATCCCGTAAGTTAGGACACAATACTATGAATTCCCGAGCACAAGGTCGTCTTTTAATTTAAAAGAGAGTTTCGTGTTTTAAGACTCGAAAAGGATATTTAGCCATCGAGTAACAACGAGAAAATTGAAACCCCGTAAGTTAGGGCACAATTCCTCGATATTTCAAATTGCATAACATTGCCTTACTTGGGAAATTTTGTTTTTGCATAGTAACGAGTATGATATTTAAACGACGTGTATTTGTTAGATTAAAATAAAACGATTTATTAGATAAATATAGCGAAATTTAATCCATAAGGCCAAAAAAAGAATAAAATAAAGTAAAAACATGATGCGACATAGAGTGAAGATACATGAATAAAGTATTATGCGCAAATGACAATAATAGAAATGCGAATAAATGAATTATAACACACACAATGGTCATAACATAACATGTGCCAATTAAATTCCAATATTAACGATCAAAGAAAATGAAATAAAATAAAACAACATTAAGTGAATAACAGCTTAAAATAAATAATTGTATAAGAACAATTCAAAATGAATAAGATTAAAAAAAAAACTCAAATAACATGTATATATAGAAAAATCTCGAAGTGAATAAATTAATGTAATTTAACATTATTAATATAAAATAATATACAGAGCAATTTAAAATGGATAACCTATAAAACAATTTTTAGAATAACGTATAAAGTTTTTTTTAAAAAAAAAAATATATATATATATATATACGAGAAATAGATTTTACGAAAAATACATATATACAAAACAGTTCAATGTAGGTAATATATGAAGTCTAAAAGTAAAGAATAATGAAAGATTTATATTAAACAATAAAATAATTTAACGTAATTAACATATAAAATAATACAATTAAACAACATATATAAAAAATTTAAATTAAATAGTATATACACATAATAGTTTAAAATAGAAGGTATAAAAGACTTCAAAATATATGATGTCATAATATGAATGGTGGATATAAATTTAACATTATACAAAATTTAAAATATGTAAATAGACAATTTAAAATAAACAATGAAACACTTTAACAACATAAAAAAAAAATCCGACAAATGTTTAAAATAATGTAAAAACGAACAAATAAAGGAAAATAAAACAAAAGGGAATTAAATTGGAGCAAAAGTAAAATTAGAAGTGAAAACTGTAACAAAAAAAAAAAATACAAGGGCAATCATTAAAATGCAAAAGGCTTGAGGACTAAATGGGCAAAATGCCCAGTCTCTAAACACGTGTCCGCTCGTAGCGAACCAATGGGTCGGGGGACCCGATCAAAAAACGAGCAAAATCTTGTGGTCAAGTTCAAAAACAAAACAAAAGAAAGAAAAGGATCTAATAGAAAAACGTAAAGAAACATGAGGATCAAAATGGGAAATAGCCCATTAGACACAAAACACGCGGATCTCTCTTATCCGGGTCGGGTCGCATGCGGGTTGTTCAAAACGGTGCCGTTTTGGCACCTGGACACCCACCCAAAAACGGCGTCGTTTTGTAGATGTATAAAAGGGCCAAATTTTTGTTTTATCTCATTTTAACCCTAGAGTTTTCAAAAAAAAAAAAAAAAAACAAACAGAGAGCCACCCTTTACTCTCTCTCCCTCTTTATTCTCTTCTCCTAACCTCCCCCATGGCCGACCATGGGTTCAACGGAGGGTGCCTCTACGCCCACGTACAGCGGTTGGGGCCATGCAAGATGGGCTCTTTCGATCCTCTCTTGGAATAGGTTCGAAGATCGAACCTCGCAGCCCGCAACAACGCAAGCAAAGGGAGGGACCCTTCGATTCACCACCCTCTATGGTGTCCAACGGCTGAACCCCCCCAAACGGTGAATTAGAGGTACGATTTGTTATTTTTCTTTTATTCTTTTTTTGTAAACACAAAAAAAAACAAACAAAATAAAAAAACAAAATAAAATACAGAGAAAATCGGAAACTGAAACACCAACAAATATTCACCTTTTGAAAATTCTATTCTTTTTCATTAATTTTCTTTGCAAAGTGTTCGTAAAAAAAATACAAAGGTGTATTTTGGCCTTTTAAAAGCCGATTCAAACGACCCTCCCTTTCAATTTCCTTTGTCGTTTCTGCTTGTCTCTTTTGCTATTTATCTCTCACATTTTGCGTGCTTCTTTTTCTTCTGTGTATGTTGATTTGGTTGCAGTGTGTCGAGGTGTGAAAGGCTGGTGGTTGGTGGTGAGAAGAGAGCGGCGGCGCGCGTGGGGCTGAGCAATCTCTTCTTTGTTGGGGAAGGGTTGGTGGCTGCTAAAAAATTAAAGATAGTGAGCTAGGGTTTGGTTTTGGGTTAGGGATTTTGGTCCTAAAATGTTGGGCCACATATTTGTTGTAAATGGACTTAATTTGGACTTTTTAATTGTTTTATTTGGTTTTTTTATTTCTTGTTGGTCAGGCCAAAATTGGCTGTTACAGTTTATATTTTAATTTCATCAATTTTAGTCTTTGCATAATTTTTTAATTTGAGTATGATTTAAATGGTAGCAATTAAATTTATTAAGTCAAATTTTCTTATTAGTATTGTATTGTATAAGTTGTGGATTTAGTCCCCTATTCTTCAACTTAATTAACTTTAGTTTTTATACTTTTCGAATTTTAAAATTTTAATTTTAACTCAAACAATAGTCTTTAAATCTAATAATTAAAATAAGGTGACTTTTCTTTGAGCATTGTGCAAATAGCAAATTGACATGATATTACAGATGTGATAATATGTTAACCAAATGAGATTTTGAAAATAGTGTGGTTCAAGACTGAAATTTCAAATAAATAACCAAATTAAAATATAGAGACGGAATCAACAACTTACGCGTAATACATGGTGTTAACTTTGATGTCCCAAACTTTTAATATAATAACATTTAAGTTAAAGGGGTGGGCGTTGAATTGTTAAAGTGAACAAAGATAGTTTTGGGTGATTCAAACCTTCAGGGAGTGGGAAAAAGAAAAGGGCTCGTCTTGTAAGGCCAATTGAAGAGGAGGAAGGGAGAGGTAGTGTGACTCGTTGTAGGGTTGATAATGGAATAGTTGATCGATTGGCAGCGGCTGTTGAGCAGCCCCGTTGGGACCAATGAGGTTCCTTAATTGGAACTGTCATGGGCTTGGGAACCTATGTGCAGTTCTAGAGCTACGATGAATGTTGGTCACTAAAGATTCGATGTTGTATTCCTCTATGAGACCCAATTAAGGGTTATTGAATTTGAATCTTTTAGGAGGAGATACAACATGTATGATTGCTTCGTTGTCGAATCTGTTCAACGTAGGAAGGGTTTAGCATTACTTTGTAAGGAGAGATTCAACTCAGTTTGTAAATTTTCTCGAAAGCTTATATTGACATGCAAGTTATGAATAATGGAATAAGGTACGCTCACATTGTAACACCCCTCGCTCGACCTGATCGCCGGGTCCGATTTACAAAATGCTATAGTCGTTGTCGGAGTAACTACGGTCGAATAACATGCAATGTAAACATAAATCATACAAACACCACCATTACAGATCATAAATTTATTATACAATCTTTCTTGGATTTTATACGATCTTACGTATGCTCTAGAATTAACTCGAAATCACATCAAGATTAAATTGCAACATTTACAAAATTTCAAAACGATGTCGCGATGTGACCATATGTTTTGCCTCGTTGTGATGACGAGGTTTCTCTTTACGCCGTGACCCAAAACCCAGATCCTATCGCGAAGACCATTGCCAAACATCGCGATGTGAACTCTGTTTTTGGCAAAAAATAGGCCTTTTGGCATGTAATCCAAGCCAACTATACCGTTAATTCATTTGGTGCATAATTGCACCTTTGTTCCTACACAAAACCAACCAAATTGGTTACCATATCATCATTTAATTTTTAACAAAATCAATCAATTCAACATGCCTTAATTTGGCACCAAAACACATCAAACAAATTGTTAAAACACAAACTAATCTTCCATGCTTTGAAGCCATTCAAAACAAAATTTAACCATGCCATTTTCATATTTAAATCATACCATTGTACATTCAAATGAGCCATTTAAACACTATCCATATGGTCTCAACATATGACCAAATCATGCCATAATATAAACATTAACATCTCATAATTCATATACTAGCCAAACTCAAACCAATCTAATAATTCGAAATTAACTCACTTATAGCATCTATGTACATGCCACAAAACCATAATTTTTAAATGCTTAAAAGACTACAGAATCAATGACGGGATAGTGTGAGCTTCCCAACCCAATCCTCGGATCCGAATATAGAGCATCACAGGTTGACTTGATTTAAAAACACATCTATTAACTTCTTTTTTCTAGAAAAGAACATTATTCGTTTTGGTGAATACTTTCTCTAATAGAGCAGTACTTCTCTAGTTCGAGTTCACCTGTATTTGGTTGTATGATTTTATTGTAACATTTTACTACATTTAAAGACTTAATTATACTCGGATTACCCTTTTTCGTCTACTAAATTTACATCAATGAATCATAAATATCTTTACACTGTCAAGACTTCTATTCATCATTCAATGTTTTCAAAATAACATTCAATACAAAAAATTTCCAAAGTGGCGGTATTTAACAAGAGACCTAACAACCCCAACAAATACATGTTAACACCGAAATTAAGAAGGCTCATAGATGGCTGCTAATTTGGCTGTGTCCCTTCAGTTTCCACGCTTAATCTAAGAACTTGAAAGAAAGGAGAAACTGGGTAAGTTTGTAAGAACTTGGTGAGTTTCTGTAAAAAATGATCCTAACTTAATTATTATTAGACAAGAAGGAAAAAGAGACTCGATTAGTTTGCCATGTTTGGAGGATACATTACTCTGGTTTACAAATCAACTGGTGGATGATACTGTAATTTAACTAAGCTAATTGGTGAACAACACTATTTCTATACTCATATAAGACAATCATGAACACATCTGCTCTACGAATACCTCACTTGCGTGGTTTATCCACTATAACAGATAGGTCTATTGCTCATGTGCTCATGTAACATGCAATACCACATGCACCTTTTTTCTACATATACCCTTCCTTATGCTAGTTTCTGATCCTCGATTCCCGAAGAACCAAATATTTCTTGTATCTTCAAATCCATTCATCTGAGTTATGTAAGAACAATAACTCCGTATCCTTCTAACTCCCCTCTTTGTATGAACATCTAAGTGGTCTCTTGCAAGGTTGGGTTTTCACCATTCATATTATCTTATATCTTCTTTGTCATTATATACAATATCCCTCTGATACCTCCTTACACCCATCTAGATACAGAGTTTGTGCACCAAGAAAGGAATACTGTATATATATATTAAGTTTTCTCGGCCTATTTAACCGTAATTAGCCATGCATGCATTGACTCTTCAAATGAGACCTCTCAAACATGAACATAAAAAATAGATGATTAGCTATTTACCTGACTGTACAGAGTTTAAGAATAAGCAATTTAACACAGATACCAGACACAAAGTAGAGAAGAACTCACTGTAATACTTTACTTAGAGCTTTATCTACTCTACTGGTTCTTTTCCTTTAGCACCCTTCTTCCGTTTCTTTAGCTAAACAATAAAACAACTTCTTTAATAATAAAAAATAACCAAATACTTAAGATACAATAAGAAGTTACACCAATCTAGATAGGAGTTTCCTTCCTACCAAGTATTCAAAGAAATTACACCAATCTTTTTTTAAGTTAGTCTCCATCTATCTGGCAAAACTTAAAGGAAGGTTTAAGAATTTACCAGCAGACAACTATAACTGAAGTTTTCCTAATTTTTACAATTAATACCCTTACTAGCAGCAAAGAACTCTCCTGGTTTCTTCGATGATAACAAAGTCTGGTAGAGAATATGAATAAAAAATCTTCTCTCTACTACCATGCTATCCTATTTATGGCTTACTTATGTCCAAATCCCAATCAGGATTATCTCTAATTATTACCTATTCTCGTATGCTTCCACTAATTAATCACATCCCACGAGGCTCTACAAGTGTCCTAATTATTGATACGTTACCTCCACTAGGATGCCAGGTGACTTAAACGTATTCTACAAGCCATCATACTAATTTAAGTAATGGCACTAAAACATGGATGGTGATCTTATTAGCGGAAAAGTCTGCCTAATAAGGCCCTCGCCCTAACTATAATCTTACTATCACTCGAGCTAGCACTCTATAGCATCAACGAAGTTCTTCATAGCTCTTCGCCACGAAGTTATCATCTTCACCCAATCTAAGTTTCACAACTTAGGTGGTCTCCATTGGCGTAGTCTTTCAAACCGGTTTGGTTCACTTAACTAGGGTGTGACACTTCTCGTAGACCTGATCGACATGTTCCACAATATGGTAATTTAACAAGAAAATGGAAAAACAATGGGATAAGTATAACAAATGCTTAGTAAATTCGTATGTATTTAAATGATAAACTTACCTCGATTTACAATTTAACAACTCGAACTAAATAATGTAGTAAAGATTACCTAACATAATAGATCACAACAACAAGGCGTGTGTTAATACAAAATCAATCATGTAATGTACCAAAGTTATAATATATCAATACATAACATTTGAGTACTTATAATGTGTACCAAATATTTACATTTAACTTATTCATTAATATCACATTTGATCATCAATACATTTTGGATCACTTCGGTTTCTCATTTTTCATCAAGACATTTTGGATCACTTCGATTTCTCATTTCATATTATTCATATTACCCGATGAAACTTAGTAAATAAACTCGATACACTAGTACTATCATACCTGTTACTTGTCCGAGCTGAACATATAATTGTGTCAGGTTACTTGTTACACCTTAAGTTCGAAGAACCTGATAAGAAGGTGGGTGGTGGCGAAGTTATCTATTTGGCGTAGTGTAAGATGCCAATTAACAGTCTTTTGGCGAATTAGTGTCTGGCGAAATGTATCTGCCGAAGAAATAATTAAAGATTCTATCTCAGGTTATTCTAGTGTTTAAGAAAATGATATGATCAGTAAAGAGTAAGCCTGGTGAGGTTAACCGCTAAAGGTATAGTGTGCCTCTGGCAAAATGTATCTGCCAAAGAAATGATTAAAGATTCTGTCTTAGATTATTTTATTATTTAAGAAAAGGATATGATAAGTAAATAGTAAGCATGATGAGGTTAACCACTAAAGGTATAGTACATCCAGTTACCTAAGTATTGTGCTGAATGGGTTCTGTAAAGTGATCTAGGTAAGAGCCAACTAAATTAACTGGAAAAATATCAATTATATAGGATTCTCATTTATGTTTCTCTTAGAATTTGTAGGCCATTAAGAAAGACAAATTTTGTATTCAAGTGACACTTGTTAAGTCCCATTAAGAGGAAATTGATTATATATGTGTGTGAGAAGGGTTCGTGAGGAAGTTTCGTGTGAGAAGGGTTCGTGAGGAAGTTTCTTCTTCCTTCAAAATTACTCTCTGATTCTTTTTCTTAAATTTAAATGTTATCTCTTCCTCATTAAGCTAGAAGCTAAGGTTCTTGATTTAATCAGTGGTTGTTCCAGTTCCTGGTAAGTAGTGTAGCTCCGCATGCTAAGTTTTTGAAAGAATAAGGTTGTTAAGTTTTTGAAAGAATAAGGTTGTTAAGAAGTATATGAATAGTAAGGTATGAATACAAAGCCTTTTATGGGGGTTGTCTATGACTCAGATGTTAACAATTTGAACTTAAGTAGGTTTTTATGGTGATTCTATGTTCTTTAAGCAACTGTTGTGTAACACCCCCTAACACCAAACCGTCACCGGAATAGGGTTACAAGGTATTATCAGACTTATACACTAGCATTTATACAAAATCGAGTCATAAATTTGCATTCCAAATAAAAAATTTTCAAATTTCACCATAAAATCCCTAATATGGGCCTACGTGGCCCATTATATGCTTTAGAGATGATTTAGAACTAAACCGGTAACTTTGGAAAACTTTGAGAAATTTTTCTTGAAGTTAAGGGCAAACGTTCTTGTTGCCAGCCCGTGTGGCTCCCATAGCCGTGTGGCCAGCCCGTGGGCAATTCTGACTTGCAATTTCTTAAGCATCAAAGAGGCACACGGCCTAGGCACATGCCCATATGGCTAGGCCGTGTGGTAAACTGATTTTTCACCATTTTAAGCCATTTTCACATGATTTTGTCACACGACCATGCTTGAAACCCGTGTTCTTCACACGACCAAGACACACGGCCGTGTCCTTTACCTGTATACTATCCTGACTACACATTTAAGGATGCAAGAGACACACGATCTATCAACATGCCCGTGTGCAAGCCATGTGTCTCACACGGTCTGATCACACGTCTGTGTGACATGCAGTGTGGACTCATATGAACCTTATAGTTTAATTACCAACCCTGCACACTTTGAATAGCAAGCAATTTAAAATTCAATCTTTCAACCAGTCCAAAACATGATTAAACATATCTAATACAGACTAAAACCACTAGTATAACGATTTAGCTCACACATTTTCAATAAATATGTAATATAGAATTTCCAAGCATTATACTTAAATACCATCCAAATCATTACAAAATAAACTATATAAGTGACTATTTTATAAACATAAAATTTTTCTTATATAGATTAACCTTTATCATCCTTACACTAGTAATATTCATACTCAAAATAACATTAAGACAACCTAGGTACATGCCATTTCACAAGACAAGATACACCACCAAGTATTTGAGTTCGGGCTTGGCTTGGATGCTGTAGTGTTAGTCGCTTTGTACCTAACCTGCGCACGGAAACAAACCGTACGTTGAGTGTGCACTCAGTGGTATTTCTATAAACCAACACTTAAACAAATATTAACACCAAAATGCATTGAGCTACTTAATTCAAATCTGATGGCACTAGTTATATTCAAAATTCTTTTTCAATAAAACATTTAGTTCAATGATGTCAGTCAGTAACAGTCGATTTTCAGTACAATGGCACAGTCATTAAATAGTTCAGTACATTAATTTACCCATATTAACATAACTAGGACTTGGACGGATACACGGATCCAACCCATACACCGAAAAAGCACATAGTGCTCATCGGCCAAAGCCGGAACAGTAACAGTAACAGTAACAGTATGGTACAGAATACCTTATCGAAATAAATTCGGAACAGTAATAGTAAGTGACACATAAGTGTCTCATCGACCAATGGTCATTATATCCCTGAATACTTCCAATCCTATGGCATGCCAACTATATCCATCTAGCCCGACGCTATTAATAGGGTATTCAAATCATTTCATTTTAATACAGAAACAGTAACAGTTTCCATCACATCATTCATCATACATATTAACTAATTAAAAATAGCAATTTCATTTACTAAATTATTAAGCATGGTTTATAGAAATACAAACCGATAATTCTTCGACTTATTCCTCGTTCACTTTCTCTTTCCCCTTCTTTGACGATATTTCCGACACTACATTAGCTACGAGAAATTAAACAATTTAAAAATTATCAATATACTATATCACATTACACATTTCAATTTTTACACAACTTTTGCTTAAATTCCAATTTAGTCCTATCACCATAACCATTCTTTCTTTTCAAAATAAATCCTATATTTTCATTCAATTATCACTTTAAACCATTCCAACTCTTAAATTTTTATAGCATAAAACATTAATTATAGAATCCTCTCAATTCAATCCCTACTATTACAAAACTTATATTTTTTTTACAATTTAATCCTTTTCCACTTCTAACTTGAATTTCCATCAAATTAACACTTAATTCTTCCATTTATTCAACTTAACCAGCATCTAAAAATTCAATAACTTTCTAAATTTCAACATAACTCAAATAACATTTCTTCCTAGGATTTCATAGACACCAAAATTACAAGAAAAGAGATTAAATTGACTTACCACTTAAAGCTTGAACTTTAAAACTCCAAATTTCCTTTTTCTTTTCTTTCCCTCAATTTTTCGTTACTTCTCTGTTCTGTTTCTTACTTTTGTTTCTTTATTCTTTTTATTCTTTTATTATATTATATTATATTATATTATATTTTTAATCATAATTATTATTTCTTAAATAATAAGCAAATACATATATATATACATTTGTACCAATTAAAATAATACACATGTCTTTATACTTACCACACACTTGTGACATAAGACTTATTTGCTAATTTAGTCCATTGACTTTTCTATAGTTTATAATTAAACTTTCACACTTTATTCAATTTAATCCTTATACCTAATTAACCTTTTACTTAATTAAAATCTAATTAACCTCTCACTACTAACTTCGTAAATATTTCTAATAAATATTTAAGAATTTATTTTACGGAAATAATGACCCGAAAATTCAATTTTTTTCGATACCCGTAAACTTTGGGTCGTTACATGTTGCTGGTTCAAGAAGGATGTTTGAGTTTGGAGCTTCGAGCTACAGTTTAGGTAAGTATCAGTTAAGTCTCTATTTTGACTCTTGCATGTGAACTATTCAAGTAGATATATATATATATATATAAATGATGATGACATCTTGTATAAATGGTAAGGTCATAAGACATAGCAAAGATGTTACATGTGTGATGATGATATGTATGAAATACTGACTGAATAAGAAAATGAGTGGTAAGTATGCAGGTTAAGCTTAAGATGATAGAGTAATAATCAGTAGATGTGTGAATGAATCTGGGTAAGTGAATGCTAAGTAAAATATCCCTTTGTGATGCCTCTAGTAGGACAATTATATTGCTAACCAGACTAATATATCACAATAGAAAAATAAGTGCAAGACCATGTGGTTGAGACCCATGGCAATGTATGATATGAAAACACTCATGGTGATGCCTCCAATAAGATGAAGGCTGGATTGGTAGATCACACATGAGCACAAGTAAGTCCATATGGCTAAGACCCATGGCATGATATGATAGTAAGAATGTTCATGGTGATGCCTTCGATATTATGTAAATCGAACTAGTAGATCATGGCATGAAAATATGTTTAAGTCATGAAGGAAAAACTCATGGCACCTTTTGTGAAAGTCTACTGGGACAGCAAACATGTGATTATGTATATTGCCTGTGTGGTGTGATCTGCTAAGCCTTTATGGTGTATTCTGTGTAGCCTTTGTGGAGAATTCTGTATAGAATTTGTGGCGAAATCTGTATGGCCTTTGTGGTAAATTCGGTATTGTCTTATTGGAGTACTCGATGATGTCTTTGTAGAAGAGTTTGGTTATCCGTCCTTGTTGTAATACCCCGAAAATTTTTACAGTAAAATATTATCCGTGATATAGTAAAATAAGGAAATAAAGTGACAAAAAGGGAAATTTTGAGTTATTTCAATATTAGGAAGTATAATATTATATATTAATTCAAGAAAGGACTAAATTGTAAAAGTGAGAAAAGTTTTGTTGCACAAGAGTAAATACTCAAAATTTGAGGGGTTAAAGTGTAAATATGAAAAATTTAAAAGACCAATAGTGTAAATATTTTAAGGGTGGAATGATCTAGAAACTAAGGAAAGTGGATGAATTAGGACCAAATTGAATAGATGAAGAACTATGAGGGACTAAATTACAATTTTACCAAATTAAATGATGACTCAAGGATGGAATTTTAAAAGATAATAAAGAGCAAAATGGTCAATTGGAAGAGAGAGAAATCTAGAAAGTAATAATGATGCTAGAGATATTTTGATATTTTATAATTATTTAATTAGATAAATATTATTTTATTAATATTTTAATAAGATATTTTATTATTATTTTATTAGTATATAAAGAAAGAACGATGAGGAATTCTCATCCATCTTTCCCATGCAAAACCAAAGTGAGAAGAAGAAGAAGAAAAGAAGTTTTCATTACTTTACAATTTGGTCCTTTTACCAAAAATTCACCATTTTCACTCAAAAATCAAAAGAATTTTCATAGCTACCAAGAGAGAAAAATGTTAAGGAGACTATGAGAAGTTAGAATATCAAGTTGGATTCAAGGAATAGAAGCTGAAGGAGAGAGAAAATCAAGATGAAGATTGAAATCAATAGAACAAGGTAAGAACATCATGATTTCAATATATTTTTAAGTTTGATATTATTGAAAAAGCATGGGATTAATGTTAATGTAGAGTTTTCTTACATATGATCCTATGTTATTGATATGTTAGTGAAGAGAAAATAAGAGAAAGTGATGAGAAATAGTGTAAAAAAAGAAAATAAGGGTGTTATAAACATGATAATTAATATCTTGCACTAAAGCAGTTTTGGACAGCAGCAGTAGTCTAACTTTGAAAAATCACCAAAAATTGTAGAAATTGAATTATAGGATGAATAAAGTATGAAATTAAATATTATTTAGTCTAGTTTCTTATAGAAGAAATTATGTAAGCAATGGAATTTTAAATCATGATATAATCAATTTTGTTAGACAAGGTCAGAATGATTTCGGGTTCCCCTGTTTTGACTTTTGAAAATCATCAAAAATTGGATAAAAATAATTAGGGGCTTAAATTTATATGTTTAGAATATTTAATGAGTCTATTTTCAATATAAATAAACGGGAATATCATTCGAATTCTTTACGAGGAGATAATTAATTTTTAGTAAAGAAGGGTCAGGACTGTCAGACAGCAGAACAGGGGTAACTTTAAAGAATAAAATGTACTTATTGGATAAACTAAAAATTCTTAAAATTTTATGATAAGAAGATATATGAGTCTAGTTTCAGGGAAAATTAGCGGATCTTAATTTGGAGTTCTATAGCTCCAGATATAAATAATTTAGTGACTATGACACAAATGGACAGCTTGAATATTCATAAAAGTAAATAATAAAAATTATAGATAATATTACTTACAAGTGTATTATATACATTAAGGATGTGGAATGGAGAGGAGGAGGAAAATATATATGAATATTCAGCTAGCATGGCTAATTTGCATGTTTTAGGCTCAGAGACTAAATTGAATAAAAGTAAAACTTTATGGGTAATTTTGTAAAAATATCAGAAATGATCAAATTGCATGAAATGGATTATTTTATTATTTAAATTACAAAATTTAATGAAATTATTAATTTAGTTCAAGATTAGGGAAAAACATGTTTTAGGGATTAAATTGAAAAGTGTTGAAATTATGGAAAATTCTGATATTTTATAGAATTCATGGGCTGTTATCAATATGTCTGAGAATAATAGCTGGAAATAAGGATTAAATTGCAAGAATTTTATTTTCCTGACCCTAAGGATGAAATCGTCATTAAATAAAAGTTTAGGGGCAAAATAGTAATTTTGCCTAGAGCATTAATTAAATACATTAGAATATGAAATGAATGAAAATGATGATCAAATTTATTTATAAAGATCTGGACGACTCGAATAAGAGACTTGATCGTGGAAAAGAAAAGATATCGAATTAATGAAATTATAAACACAAACAAGCAATGAGGTAAGTTTGTGTAACTTGAATTATATTCTTAAATGCATGAAATGTATGTTTTTGATATAAATATGATTTGAATGTTCATTATATGAAAATTTATGAAACATTGACATATTTGATGAAATGGGAAGAAATCCCGGTTGAATGAAAGGAAAATTCGACGGATCTCTGAAAAGGAATTGACGGTAAAAAGGATCTAGCCCGGATGGGTGATCCTATCTTGACATAGCCCTCCCGAAGAATATGTGGAAAATGGATTTAGCCCGGATGGGTAATCCGAATTAGGGTCTGAATTTAGCTTGGACTGGTAATTTAGATCCAAGCTCATTAGAGTAATTGTCGCTGCGAGATTTAGCTCGACTGTAATCCCGACAATACTCTATGAGTTTATATTACAGGGAATTTAGCCTGGACTGGTAATCTCGCTGTAAGGATGAGGTTCGCGGGAGTGTGTTTTCTGAAATAAAATGTGTAAGACCATGGTTGAAAGATACCATGGAAACATGATATGAAATGTGTAAAACCATGGTTGAAAGATTCCATGGCAACTTGACGAGGAATGAATAAGACCATGGTTGAAAGATACCATGGCAACGTGATATGAAATGAATAAGGCCATGGTTGAAAGATGCCATGGCAGCGTGACATGAAATAAACAAGATCATGGTTGAAAGATACTATGGCAACATGACAGAAAATGAGTAAGACCATAGTTGAAAGACACTATGGCATCATGTCAAAGATAAATAAAACCGTGGATGGGAGACGCTATGACATCTATTAAACAATTGATATTCAGGTAATATGTATAAGATGACGAATGGATATATGAAATGGTAGTGTGAAATGTTTACAAGAACTGGTCATATGGAAATATATATACAAAATAGTTGTATGAAATAATTATGAAGATAGATAAACGAAATAAGTATAAGTACATGGAATATAATTTATGTTAAGTTTGATATAAACTATTACTGGAATAAATATACATAAAATATGTGGAAATGATAGAGCATGAAATATTGATATAATGAAATGATTGATATATATTTATGAAGAAACGGTAAGAGAATGATATGTTTCATGACATGTACATATATGATTATCTTTGATATGTTGATACAAGGAAATTATGTAAGTAAAGACAATTATTAAACTCAAGTGTGACATGTCGAGAAAATAAGTATATCAATGTTGAAATTATCTGAAAATGTTCAGTAAACTCCGGTAATGCCTCGTACCCTATTCCGGTAATGGTTATGGGTAGGGGGTGTTACACTTGTGGTAAGTTCTGTAAGTCTCTGATAGATAAGTCTATGATAAGGATATTATACGTATGAAGTTAATTTGGTTTGATTAGTTTTTTGATGTAATCGAATGTGTTTTAAGGAAAGTTCCTAGAAGAAAATATGTATCTGTATTGTTAATGAGGGTATTCGCCATAGTAATCTACCAGTTTAGAATATGGGTATATATTCATAGATATAAAAGATATAAGTATTTGTCGGTTTGAGTTCATCTACGCTAAATAATATTGAAATATGTGTTATATGGTATTCACCATATCTGAATAGTATCATGTCTCCTTCTGGAATCTTCTAGAATCTGAGTTGTTTGTCATCTTGGGTTTTCTTGTGTGGAATTCTTCTAAATAATCTGGACAATTCATTATCAGTATAAATATGTGTTGGGTTTAAACGAGGTTATGATTTGTTTGGTAGACTGATAGTATTGAACTCGGACCGAGAATCCATCAAACATGAATCTATATAGTAAATATTCGCTCGTGAACAATATCTGTGAACAACCATTCTAGGAAAATGTTAAGTGTTGGTTTGAAGAGAAAAACCGTAAGAAGTGGACTCTGTAAAGGTATTCTTTTGAGAAGTATCTTTAAGGTTATATGAGGCAAGGATAGTGAAATATTGTCTAGTAGAATCTGAAATTAGCTAAGTAGTGAAGCGAAAGTTGATACATTAAGTGTGACTGTTGGTGTATAAGTGCAAGTTCAAATATTATGAAAGTGTCTGCCTAAAACAGAAATGATAGGTTAAGTATGGAAATTGGCGTACAAGCGCTTGGACGATATTATAATAGAATTTGCCAAGGTATTATGTATCAAAGCTCACTAACTTCGTGTAACTTACAAGTGTTATGTTTATGTTTCAGGTATTGTTAAAAGAGTGACTACGCCAAGAATAAACCAAGGAAACAACGATTCGGGGTATTATGCATACAATGGGATATTTGGAAAAGTGGCGTATAATAGGATTATGCCTTAAAGTGTTTGTCTTTAGCAAACTTTTGTTTTGTAGTAAGTTGTGACAAGTTTGATATGTTATTTTATTATTAAATACTTTTTTTTTAATAATGAGACCTTAGATCAAATAATAAGAAAAAAAAAAATTAGTCAAGTGTACATGTTGACTGTTTTGAAATTTTTGCTAAGTATTTTGTAAAGTAACACTCGAGATCTGGACCCGGTGAATCGGGTTGGGATAAGGGCGTTACATTACCCACCCGGGCTAAATATTTAGAATGACATCAGGTTACTCGCTTAAACTAAACCTGTGTCACATGTATTTTCGAATCTATAAAAAAAGTTAGAGCTCGATAATCACTGATAACCAATCTGTATCCATATCCATGTGTACGATACGTTTACGAAGTTTCATCAGGGTAAATTCAACATTTAAGTTCATACTTACTTTTTTTACAATATAGTTTAATTATCACCTTTTGTACTAAACCATAAACAATTCAAATTTCAATAAATCATACATATATTGGCAATATTAAATACATAAAGATTTAAACAAATTACACCATATGAATTAACTAACAAAATTGACAGACAAGTTGAATTGCAAAAACTATTCGGTAATTTTACCTTTTTTTCGATTATTCTCGGTTTGATTCAAATCTTGATCTATATAATAATTCAATTCAATTTATCAATTTCAAACATTTCATAATAGTCTATTAAATGTATGAATCAGCCTAATTTTTATTTTTCAAATGCCCTTAAAGTTGTACATTTTATTCAATTTAGTCCCTAAAATTGAAATTGCCTTAACTTTCAAATTTGAGCTTCGATTTCAAAATCAATCTCAATTTCATCCTTCTAAAGCCCTATATTATATATATTTAAATAAATTTAACATCAATTTTGAAATTCTTGCACTTTAGTCCTTATATTCAAAACTAACAGTTTCACTTTACAAACCAGTCCTTTTTCATATCTAAGCTTAAAATCTAACCAATTAACACCAATTTTATCAAGCATTCAACAATTGCAACATTATAAAACTTAAACAATTTTGAAAAATAACATACGGGTTAGCTAAATCGAGCTACCACGATCTCAAAAACATAAAATTTACGAAAAACGTACTTGAATACACTTACCATGCAAGGCCGAATGCTTGAAGTTTTTAAACCCTAAATTTTCTTTCTTTTCTTGCTTCGTGAAGATGATGAAGGAAATGAAAGTTTTTTTTTTCACTTTCTTATTTGTTATTAGTAATATATTTTATACATATTATTATAATTATAAATTTAATATTATTTTTAAATAAACATTCTACCAAACCGTCCACTAAAGTATAAAATGGTATATCTATTATTTTAGGTCTTGGTTTAATTACTATATAAATTCTTAAACCTTTGGCCTAATTATAATTCTATAGTTGAGAATTTTTACAATTTAATCATTATACCTTAATTAACTACCTGATTGACAAAATTAAAGAACCAAATTTTAATTAAACCTTACACTAACCTTGTAAATATTAAATAATTATATTTACAAACTCAGTCAGTGGAAATGGGGTTCCCAAATGACCATTTCCAACACCACTGACTTTCGGGTTGTTACACGCATTGTTGGGATCTAGTGCCATCAGTGTAGTATTTTTGTTTATATATACTTGTATTTTTTGAACAAATTGGTTTAATAAAATATTCATTAATTATATTAATATCATGTGTATATTGCCTTCAATGGTTTTTGCATGCTAAACAAAATAAAAGCAAATATGGGCTCATTGACTATTTAACGTTTAACTAATATTAAGTGGTATTACATGGTCGGGTTGTAATACAGAAAAACAACTTTTATTAGTAGATAATCTGAACATGTCCTCGGTCTAATCGAAAATGAGCAAACCGATTGAAAGACTAATATTCGTCTATTGAGTCCCATTGGGAGATACCTTGTCTTGAATATTAGAGCGAAAGGCTCACTAAAGATAGAGACATAGATGTGACTGACTAGGCTGACAATACATTTTATAAGACCCAAGTAGAATAGATCCTAGACCTGTTAATAAATTTATTCACTTGTGATGTTCATAGTGTTGGAAAAAGTATAGTTAGAAAACAGTTTTCTTTGTACAGTGAAAAATTAAAAAATTAAAAATCGAGCCGGTTTGTGATATTTATGCAATAAAAACCAAATTCGCATATGTGTTTTTAGGTAGACAGATCATTGTCATTCTCGATTTTCAACCAAACGGCCTTCTCCACTACTCTTATACCACAAATTGCTTAAAGTGTGGACTCGAATGATTCAAATCAAACAAAGAAGTAGAAATAATTTTCTTTGTTTAAGGGTGAAAACGAAAATTCTTTCTCAATAGAAATCGGTAGGAATTTTTATTTCAGAAAATAGATTTAATAGTTGAAAATAAATTCTCTATTTTCGAGTAGCGTAACAATATTTTAAAGTTCTATATTTACCTTACCGGTGCCATCTATTTATAGATAGAAGAAGTAGAATCCTTGTTGAATTGTAGAAGTTTATTTCAACTAGAAAAACAAATTCCTAGTCTGACTATAAGTATAGGGGACGACAACCCTAGTTAATAAAGGTTTTTCGTCTTTCCCTTTAACATGAGGGGCTTTTGGGCTTTTCCCATATCGGGTCCAATCAAAAGTACTTCCCGGACTTTTAATCTAGTACTTTATAATTCGATCCAACTTGATATTTTTTTTTCTATTTCCCAAAATAAACATCTCAAATAAATCAATTAAATAATCTTCTTAACCTAATTTTGATTCTGCTAAAATCATGATAACTTTACCGTAAAATCTATGAGAAAATATATTTAATATTTCTACATTCAACGGTTCACTATGGTCAAATGGTTTATTTCCATTTTTGAACTTCTTTTAATTTGAAAAATATAAATTCATTTCCAGGTTATTTTCATTTTTCATTTTATTTTGGAGAAAACCATAATTATTTCCAAATGTTTCCCATTTGTCCATTTTCACCATTTCTATTCATTTCTGTTCATTTGTTTCAACATGCAATTCATTTCTAATTTCAACGAGCTAGTAGTGGGACCGATTGGACATATGCAATTGAGGCTCAAGTGATTTATAATTAAGTTTCAATTTTTCGCCTATTAATTATAAACTCATTTAGTCACGAAGTCATTCCAGTATAGTATCGTGATTGAGCTCTCCCCAACGATATACTATTACGAAAGCAACTCGATTAGTGCTTGTCCAATGACCTTGTCATAAATATGTTAAAGTCATAGGATATTTTTGATCTTTTTGGGATAATATTCGTTCTCCTAATATGATCCTATTTATCTTATAGTAACCGTTACATCTTCCTTTATGAAAAGTCAATTACTATCAAATAGTAATCAAGTCGTTAATCACAAAAACGGTCGACTCGTGGCTACATTTACTTTTCATCAAACATGTAATGCCAATGAGAGGATATCATTTACCCATGTCTCCGACTATGAATTCCACTATTTTGAATGACATTAATACTACAAAAGTCGTATACACAACACACCAACTTTTGGTTCCTTATCTATTTGAACTCAGGCTTTTACTTAATCAAAGTATACGAGTCACGCATACATAGTTCGTCATCCACTCAAGATTTAGGTATGCCACATTATGAATGTCACAAGTGAATAAATCCATAAACAGATTCAGGATCTATTCTTTTTGGATCCAGTCCGATGGACTGTCAGTCCCGTCAATCACTTTTATGTCTCTATCTTTTGGGAGTCATCCGCTCCGATGCCCAAGATAAGGCATCTTCGCAATTGGAATTGATAAACGACATATTAGTATTTCAATTGATTTACTCATTTTTTATTAGACTAATGACATGTTTAGGTTCGTCTACTAATACAAATCGTCTACTAATGTTTAGTATTAGTTTAAATATTAGACAACTAATGAGCTAATATTTGCTTCTATTTTTCTTCTTGTGCAAAACCATATGAGGACAATTATATGGAGTATATTAATGTAATCTATGAATTGGTTTGATTAAACAAATCTGTTAAAAAAATTAGAAGTTTACAAACAAATATATTACACTTAGGGCACCAGATCCAACACATAGTATGACATATCTTAATCTTGAGTGAATGATGGACTATGTATGTGTGACTCGTATATTTTGATGTAAATGAAAACTTGAGTTCAAATAGATAAGGAACCAAAAGTTGGTACGTAATGTATACGACTTTTGAAGTATGTAGCATCATTTTACAATAGTGGAATTCATAGCAAATTAAAGGGTAAATGATATCCTCTCATTGGCATTACACGATAGATGAAAAATAAACATGACTATGAGTCATTTTTCTATGATAAATTATTTAATTACTATTTGATAGTAATTGACATTTCATGAAGGAAGATGTTGGAAAAAACGAGTTTGGAAAACGCAGCGAAAAATAAATTTAGGGAAAAACCAGAGTTTTAAAATTTTTCCAAAACAAGATTTTGGTTGTGATATCTAAAGTAATAAACCCTTAATCAAAATTGTACATTTTTTATTTGTCTGAGATGAGCGCTTCGATCGAGTAATCTTCTCCACTATCCTCAAGCTCACGTCTACCGAGTGTGGGCTCATTTTAAATAAAAAAAATTCACAAAAATTACTAGTGGGGTAATTTTATAATTTCTCTAAACTTTTAGGTCAAATTGTAAATCAGAAAAATATCTCTAGATAATTTTTGGAATAATCTCTTTAGAGAATTTTCTCTCTACAACTTTCTTTTGAATTCAGGTGTATGTAAGTAATGACCTAAGACTTTTTTTTATATAGGAAGAGTTTAGAAAGTTCAACTATGATTAAATTTAATCACTTTATAAATATTTGATTAAATTTAATATTAATATAATCACTTTAATATTAAGATAATCACTTTAGTATTTTATTAATTTAATATTAAACTATTTAAATAATATTATTTTGGAAATAATTAATCTGAAATCAAATTCTCTGGTAGAGTCCCACTAGGAGTGTAACTCTTTCACTGCTCAACCACCGACGACCAACCGTTGCTAGCCACCGGGACGCCGCCATCACAGCCACCAGCATTGCCATGTCTGGTGATGCAATTGCGATACCCTTACGGTACCCCGAACTAGTTCGGCTGTTGTCAGTTCGGTCCAGGTCAATGACGACCGACTAGTCCGGTCTGTCCACTAGTAGGATCGTCGGCTCGGTTTCATATACCGAGTTCGGTTCGACCACTTTTTGGATCTTGGTCTTGATTTTAGGCTCCCGGGCCCAATTTACAATCTTAGGTCCAATTTTCAAATTCAATTACTCATTGGGTCAATTGTCTAACTTGAAAATTAACTTCCAAAAATATCATATTAATTTTAATTGATTTTATTAATTTAATTTTACTTGATCAAAATTAATTTTTCAAAAATCACTTAGATTTTCCAAATTAATTTTTCAAGAAAATTCTTTAATGAAATTCTTTAGTTGAACAATTCTTACGACCACTTAATTTAATTCCACATTGAATAAATTGACTCAATTAAATTATTCTCAAAGTCTTAGAATTTCTTTTTGATTCAAATGCAATCCGATTGAGCTTTTGTTGAGCTAGCGAATGGACCAATCCGACATTTACAATTAGACTTTAGTGATTGCAATTATGTCCAGAAGTATCATTCCGATAATTCGCAATTACTTAATCATGGAGTTAGTCCACAATAAGTACCATGATTGAAAACTCCTTATTGTATACTCTTTACGAAAGCAATTCATCCAACTACTTTGTCCAATGACCTTGTCATGTGTGTGTTACCCTCATATGATATCATTGATTCCTTTGAGTTAAATCTGTTCACTCAATACAATCCTATTTTATCTCATTGTCACCATTATGTCTTCTTAATGATTAATATGATCATTGTCAACAAATGACTGTGATAAATTGCTCGTTCGAGAACTAACAACACGTGGCTACGTTCCATATTTATCAATCTATACAATGCGAATGAGAGGATATCATTAACTCTTTAATTGACCTATGAATTCCATTGTTGCTAGTAAAACCATGTCATACATAAATCATGTACCCAACATACCGACTATGGACTCGATCATTTTTAGAGCATAAGCCTCCACTTATATCAAAGCACATGAGTTGCATACGCATGGTTAGTGACTAACTCAGGATTTAGGTAAATTATACCATGAACGTCACAAGTGAATTAATTCACAAATGGATTTAGAATTAATTCATCTTGGGTCCAATCCAATGTATCATACTATCAATGAATACATCTATGTCTCTACTCGTGGAGTCAACTGCTCTGATAGCCAAGACTAGTCATCTCTCTAATTGGAATTGTAGATGATATAATAATCTTTCTCAATATTTGAATCAAATGCTCAATTTGATTCTTTTATGGGATTACGGACTCATTTAGATTATCTACTAAAGTAAGTTGTCTTTCTCGCAATGTAAACGTTTTTTTCAATGTCACTTATCTTCAGTTTGAACTTTAGATAATCAATAAGTTAATATTTACTTGTCATAATTTTGTTGTGCTTGCAAAATATAAAAAAACCTAAATACAAAAGACATACTAATGAAATGTGAAATTAACGTTATTTATTTATTCATCGTTTAAATAAATAGAAAATTGTTACATGTTTAGTACAATATGGGCACATTTCCCAACAGATGTAACTGTTACTGTGAGATAAAATAAGATCAAATTGTAAGAACAAATTTTATCCCAAAGAGATTAAGGATATCCTATAAAGGTAACACATTTGTGAAAAAATCATTGGACGAACACTTATTGAGTAGCTTTCATAATGATATATAATAAGGGAGAGCTTAGTTATGATACTTTAGTGGAATAATTTCGTGACTAAATAATGTTATAATTGTGAAAAATAAAATAAAGAACACATAGATTTTTACGTGGAAACCCTTTCGGGAAAAAAATCACGGGCAGAAGAGAAGAAAATTCACTATGTCAAATTCGAATTAATACAAGAGGAGTAGACTATGTCTATTTATAGGCTTATAAAGCCATATTCTAGTAAGACTAAAACACCTTATTCTAATCAATATCAAATAGATGAAATTTAATAAGGTTTAAAAAACCTTATTCTAAAAATAAAATAAAAGAAGTGTAATTCTATATGGATTCTTCTTTTATTTTATTTTACCACTGTATTTTATTTAAATAAGGATTCGGGTCACTTAATTCTAACAATCTCCACCTTGACACGAATTCTCAATGAACAAGTTCTTCTTCGCGAACTCTCAACGAACAAGTTCTCCACCTCTTCTATAAAACCCCTTAAGGGTTTAACTTTAACAATGAACACTAACCAAGTTTAAGCAATGCTCAAACTTGGTTATAGGAAGTGACTTAGTCATCATATCTGTAGGATTTTCATGAGTACTAATTTTGCTCACAACGATATCACCACGAGCAATAATATCACGAACAAAATGATATCGAACATCAATATGTTTTGTTCTCTCATGAAACATTTGATCTTTTGTAAGAAAGATGGCACTCGATCATCACAAAAAATACTGTGTTGATTTGAAGGTCTTCATTGAGTTCGCTAAAGAGTCCCTTCAACCAAATAGCTTCTTTACAAGCCTCGTGTCGCCATGTACTCACTTTCATGGTAGACAAAGCGATTGTAGTTTGCAAAGTGGCTTTCCAACTAATTGCACAACCTCCAATTGTAAAGATATAAACTCGTGAGAGATCTTCTTCTATCAAGGTCTCTAACAAAATCAACATCAACATACCCAATGACTCCATCTCTAGTTCTTCCAAACTGTAAGCAAACATCGTGAGTACCTGTAAGTATCTTAAAATCCACCGAATCGCTTTCCAGTTGTTCTTTACCAGATTCGCCATGTATCTCGCTAAACCGCACTAAATCAGATATGATAAATCTAGACGTGAACAAACCATAGCATACATGAGATCCCATCGCACTTTAGAGAGTATGGAACATTTAACATGTACTCAATCTCATTATCTGCTTGTGGAGACAAAATCGATGAAAGTCCGAAATGGTTTTCACTAAAGGAGTGCTAACAAAGCTTAGCACTCTGCATATTGAACTCAAGAAAGAACTTTCTCAATGTACCCCTTCTGACTTAGGTACAATTTAATTGCTTTTCTATCTCTGAGAATCTCCATTCCAAGTATCTTCTTTGCCGGTCCTAAATCTTTCATCTCAAATTCTTTATTTAGTTGGTCTTTGACCTTTCTTATCTCTCTTTTATCTTTTGTTGCTATCAACATGTCATCAACATAAAGAAGTAGATGCACAAAAGAACCATCATTATTTTTCTTAAAGTAAACACAGCTATCAAAACTACTTCTTTTGAAATCATGAGAAGTTATAAAAGAATCAAACCTCTTGTATCACTATCTTGGTGACTGTTTCAAACCGTAAAGGGACTCTTTTAGCAAGCAAACATAGTCCTCTTTTCTAAGACTGTAAAACCCTCTGGTTGTTGCATGTAAATGTCCTCCTCAAGTTCTCTATGCAAAAATGTAGTTTTTACATCTAACTGCTCAAGCTCCAAATCATGCATGGCCACAATACCAAGCAAAGCTCGAATTGAACTATGCTTAACAACTGTGGAGAACACATCTCATGAAGTCCACTCTCGAATTTGATCAGAAACCCTTGCAACAAGCCTTGCTTTATATCTGGGTTTTTCAACTCCTGGAGTCCCTTCTTTCTTTTTAAACACCCATTTACAACGAACAACCTTTTTACCTTTAGGAAGTTTCACAATATCCCATGTTCTATTTTTGTGGAGTGATTCCATCTCCTCTTGCATAGCAAACATCCACTTTTCTGAGTCTTCACAGCTAACCACCTTAGAATAATTAGATGGCTCTTGATTCACATCTATATCTTCAGCCACATTTAAAGCATAAGCAACTAGATCAGCCTCGGCATACTTCTTTGGAGGTTTAATTTCTCTTCTAGTTCTGTTTTTGGCGATAGAGTATTGTGGTGAAGAAGCAACTCTATTTTCAATTTTTGTACCGATTGAGGAGTCGACTCAGATTAACTGATGCTCCACCGCTTTTGATTTTCTTTATTGGAAGAGTCTTTAAGAGATAAGTTAGGTAGCATAGCAGCTTTCATCAAAAACAACATCTCTCGCTAATCACAACTTTTCTATTTTCAGACACCATAACTTATACCCATTTACACCACTTTTATAACCAAGAAAAACACATTTAATGGATCTCGGTTCCAATTTTCCATTATCAACATGAGCATACGTAGGACACCCAAAGATCTTTAAATCGTAATAATTAGCAGGATTACTGCACCATACCTCTTGTGGAGTCTTTTTCTCAATGGCAACGGATGGAGATCGGTTGATAAAAACATGCGAGGAGTCGCTTCACTCGCCCAAAAAGACTTCGTAAGTTGACATTTGACAACATACATCGAAATTTTTCCATGATCGCTTCGTTCATTCGCTCGCAACGCCGCTTTGTTGTGGAGTATGACGAATCGTCAAGTGTCTCACGATCCCTTCCGACTTGCACAATTTATTAAACTCATCGAATGTAACTCTAAGCCATTGTCTCATGCGAGGTATTTTATTTATTTTCCGCCTATTTTTCAATCATAATTTTCCAAGACTTAAATGCGGAAAACACATCGCTTTTTCTCGCTTTCAGAAGAACGCTCAAACTTTTCTCGGAAAAATCATCAATAAAGGTTAGCATATAATTAGCTCCACCTCTCGAAGGCACTCTAGATGCCCCCACGCATCGTAATGAATATACTCCAACATTCCTTCGTGTTATGGATTCCTCCGTGAATCGAACTCTCTTTGCTTCCCAAAAACACAAAGTGCTCACAGAAATTTAGTTTGAAAATTCTTTGCCCATCAAGAAGTCCTCTTTTGCTCAATTCTACCATGCCATTCTCACTCATATGCCCTAGGCACATATGCCAAAGTTTAGTAATATCATCATCTGACAAGGAAGAGGAAGCGACAGCTGCATCACCAGTAACAGTAGAACCCTGCAAAACATATAACTTGGCAATCTTTCTTTGCCGTTTCATCACAACAAGGGAACCTTTGGAAATATTTAAAACCCCACTTTCAGCTGTGTATCTATACCCTTTTGAATCAAGAGTACTCAACGAAATTAAATTTCTCTTCAATTCTAGAACATGTCGCACGTTACTAAGTGTTCTGACAACTCCATCAAACATCTTAATTTTAATTGTTCCAACACCTGTGATTTTACATAAAGCATTATTTCCCATCAAAACGACACCTTCAGACATTGTTTCGTAAGTTATAAACCAATCCCGATTGGGACTCATGTGGAAGGTGCAGCCTAAATTAAGTATCCACTCTTCGCTTACTTTAGGATCATTGAAAGAAGTGACTAGAAGTTCACCATCGCTGTAGTATTCTAAAATATCAGCTTCACCGAAATTTTCTGGTTGTTTTCCATTTTGATTTGCAGCCTCCCTTTTAATCTTGTTCTATAGCTTATAGCACTCAGATTTAATGTGCCTTTTCTTCTTGCAGAAGTTACAAGTTTTACCTCTGTTTGAAGACTTCGATCTACTCTTAGATTTACCGCGAGGATTTCGTTCCTGTATCCTTCCACGGTCATTATCAGCATTCCGATCTTGTCTCCCACGAGCAATTAGACTCTCTCCCTAAGAGTCGGGTTTAACCACAAGATGTTTCATCTTATCATACGAGGTCAAAAAATCATAAACCTCATCAACTGTGAGAGACTCGCGACTATATAAAATCGTGTCTCTAAAGGTTGAATAAGACGGGCGCAACGAACAAAGTAAATCAACCCTAGATCTTCCTTATCATATTGAACCTTCATGGCCTCCAAGTTTGAGAGAATTTCTTTAAACACTGTTAAGTGTTCGTGTAAAGACGCACCTTCCTCCAAACGATGAGCATAAAGACTCTGCTTCATATGCAACTTGCTTGTTAGAGTTTTCGACATACATATTTGTTCTAGCCTCCTCCATAATGCAGCGGCGGTCTTCTCTTTCATCACATCTTATAAAATTTTGTTGGACAAATGCAGATGTAATTGTGTTAACGCCTTTCGATCTTTACGCTTTTTCTCTTCATCTGTTAAAGTCGAAGGCATCTTATCTATCCTTAGCAGGGCATCCTCCAGATCCATCTGTGCAAGAACTGCTTGCATCTTAATCTGCCACAAAGTAAATCTGGTGTTGTGATCCAACAGCGAAATTTCATACTTCAAAGACGCCATTACCATGATCGAGATGAAAAACCTGGAAACTCGGATACCAATTTGTGAAAAATAAAATAAAATAAAATAAAGAGCACATAGATTTTTACATGGAAACCCTTTCGGGAAAAAAAACCACGGGCAGAGGAGAAGAAAATTCACTATGTCGAATTTGAATTAATACAAGAGGAGTAGACTAAGCTTCTAGTAAGACTGAAACACCTTATTCTAATCAATATCAAATAGATGGAATTTAATAAGATTTAAAAAACCTTATTCTAAAAATAAAATAAAAGAAGTGTAATTCTATATGGATTCTTCTTTTATTTTATTTTACCACTGTATTTTATTTAAATAAGGATTCGGGTCACTTAATTCTAACAATAATTAATAGGTGAAAAGCCAAAATTTAACTATAAATTATTTAAGCCCTAATAATATATGTCCAATCGGTCTCTCTACTAGCTCGAGATAACCAGTGAAGAATTGCATGTAGAACCAATAAATAGAAATGAATGAAAATGACGAACTAAGAGAAATAAATCACATGGATTCTATCTACAGTGAATGCATTTTCTCGCTAAGTACAAAAATGACTTGAGCATTAATTTAAGGTTATTCAAATTATTATTTAATTAATTATAATTATATAATTAAAGTTAAAAAAATGTAATTAAATTAATTAGCCATTATGAATTTGTTGAATAAAGGAAATTAAATATATTTTCTTATAGATTTTATTACGGTAAAGTTATTATGACTTTAACGAAATTAGAATTGGGTAAAGAAAATTATTTAAGTGAGGTATTAATTTAGTAAATTTACTTAATTAAATTAATTGATTAAATAATATTTATTTTGAATAATAGAAAATAAATATTGGGTTGTATTAAATTATAAAGTGATGTGTTAAAAGTTCGGGAAGCACATATGTACATGAGGGACAGCAACCCTAGTAGAAAATACAAGAGTGTGCCGGCCCCGGCTCTAGTCAAAACATATTCAACCAGAACTCTTGTACTTCTCCCTATAAATAGAGAGCACTGGTTGAACTAAATACATAACATTCATACATCGTTATTTTTCCCGAAAGTAGTAGTAATTTATTTACACAGAATAAATTCTATTTTCTAAGAATTACAAGTTTTATTAGTTTATAGAGAGAACGTATGAAAGTAAGTAACATGTTTCTTTTCTTTTCTTTTCTTTTCTATGTTCGGTTCGTATTGCTCGAGCCCACACTTGACGTAATTCGTGGTACAAGGGTAGGACAAAAGGTTATTTGGTTGAAAGTCAAGATCGACTTAAGTCCTCCTTGCTCAAAGCATAGGTGCATTTCTAGTTTAATTTTATTACTATAAATATCACAATCAACTTGATTTTAAAGAAAATTCTAAACTTCCGTTGTAACTAAATAGCTATTTTCTTAATCAGATTTTTTCAACACACATTACTGGTATCTATGGTCATTTGGAAGAAGGGCAACATGAGGAAACATGACAGTTATTAAGGGAGTTGGGTAGGAGGTCAAGTTTTTCGTGGCTTGTATGTGGTAAGTTTAATGAGATTCTTTCTGATTGTGAAAGGCAAAGGAGCTAATGCAGGCTTAGGGTGGCAATGGAGGCGTTTAGGGATGTATTGGATGAAACCGAGCTTACTAATATTAAATCGGAGGAGGTTGGTTTACTTGGTCTAACAATCGCGATGGAGTTGGTTTGATAAAGAAAAGGCTTGATCACTTTTGTGGTGAAAGTTGACTAGCTCCAATAGAATATGCATCTAAGGGTGGAAGTGGTGAGGCAAGTTAATTTGGACCATGATACAATTTTCTTGGATACAATACGGGGACTGATGAGCATGGGTGAGGGTGACCCAATATTGAAGTTGATAGGTACCAAATCCACCAAATATAAAATTCTTACACCTAAAGAGAATATAAATTTGAGTATAAAGAGTATGGTCGGTCCTACAATACTAGATATCTAAAATTGCAGTTCTTATAACCAGAAGGCATTGTAGACAACTGTTGTGCTCACGACGTGATGCGAACCTAGTTACGTCATGTTACAAATCAACTCGGCAACATCAAGCATGGCCTAAGCCCGAGGGGCCCAAGTGCAAGATGAAGTTTAATTTCGGTTCAACGAGCTCAATTTTGGTTTACCCAGCTCAATGGAGCTCAAATCAACTTGTTTGAGCTCATTTGAACTCCTTTGAGTTCATTTTATTTCATTTGATTTTAGTTGCTGGAATAAATTTAATAAGTTGCGTTAGTTAATTAGTTAATTGTCAGCTCAAATAATTAATTAATTTAATGGGGTTTTAAATCTGGACATTTTAATTTAGTATATTAAATATGTCTCATATTATTATGTTTTTAATGTGTCTAGCTTAGGACATAATTTAATGTGTCTAATTTAAACAAATTATTTAGCTGTTGCTAATTTAATTTGTCTAGCCGCATGACATAAATTACAATATTTTTAGTTGCTGCCGATTTTTAATGTGTCCTAACTCTTTAATTGTTGTTTACTTTGCAGCAAAAGCAAGCATGGGACAGCATTAACAAGAGCCTAAAGCATTAAAACAAAATACATGCATGTTCGAATTTAAAGAACAACAATAAAGGAGCTGCTGGTGCTTAGAACGGCATTAAAGGAGTTGTCTAGCATGAATGGCCGAATTTAATGCAAGGTGCACTTCCCATGAACGGCCTAGGAGCATGAAAGTGTGATTAATGCTAGAAGGCTGCTGGTTGGTGTTTCCCAAGTGGCCATTCGGCCAAAAGGTGGCTGAACATTCAATTTTCCAAGTGAATTTAATTCTAGCAGCTGCTTACTCTTCCCCAAAAGTCTGCTCGTGTATTTCAATAGCCAAGATGTTGCTCACACAATGTTTTCACACAAGGAAGCTGATCATTTCGTCCTTTCACATTGAGAGGCTGTTGGGAGCTAAGTTTTCACACCAATGGGACTTTTCATGCGCCTTAAGAACATTAACTTTGCTAATGAACTTTCGGCTGCCCAATAAATATTAAAAGCTGAACATAATTATTAAATTGGTTCAACCATTGAATACTTTCAGCATAAGTACTCAGCTCAATTAATTAGATGAATTAAGGGCTTAATTGCTGGAAACTTCAAGGACGTAGCTAGGATCTTTCCAACAAACTTTAGCTTATTTGAGCTAAATTAAAAAAATGTCCATTCAGCCTCCTTAATAGTCCATTCGGTTACCCCATGTTTTAGCCTATAAATATGTGTTAAATTTCATTTGTAAAGGTTAGACAATTTTAAACTTTGTTAATTATATGAACTTAATTATTCTAGTGAGAATTCAATTCTCTTTATTCACTTTAGGACTGATCTGACTTATCGGGATTTCGTCTCGTGGCGTCTATCTTTCCTTGTTATTTTGAACTTATCACCTTTGTTGGTGTGGCGTTCAAATTATACCGAGGTTCCTATCATCCTTGATAGCGGGTCGAGGTTTTCTATCAATTTCTCCATCCATATTTCCATTAACTTCTCATCCTAAGTGTCATCTAAGATTCGGGTCAACTTTTCCTATAACGTTGGTTCAATCTTGGCCTTAGCCGATTTTCATCCACCTATCATCAGGTTTCTTTTAACCTTTATTTGATCCCTTTGATAGCTATTTAACCATCCCTCTTTTAGCCTTCTTGTTAGGATCCACCCGATTAAACAACAAGTAAGAAAAATAGCGGAATAAATTGAGAAATTGAACACACAAATTTAACGTGGAAAAACCCCTCCAAAGAGGATAAAAAATCACGGGCAAAGATAATTTTACTATAATGGCAAAAAAACAAAGAGTACAAAAGATGGAGATAAAAACTAAACCTCGAAAACCCGAAAACAAAGAACCTACAAAACGTAAACACAAAATTCTCTAAATGTGTTATGAGTTCTAATCTCTAATGGGTGTTTTTCTAAGGTTGTAAAAGAGCCTATTTATAGGCTAAATTTATAGATCAAATAATAATAAAATAATCTAAACTAATCAGTGTTTGATTGAAACAAGTAAACAAAATTTAACTGAAAGATTATTTTTCAAATTTGACTGAAAATAGGAGTCATATTTAACAAATCTCCACCTTGACTCATATTTCCACAATGCCATCTTTGCCAAAGCTCGCCACGAGCCTATCTTGAACTATGCAGGGAATTAACTGAGTCGAATTTGTGCTTAGAAACTAGAAGACTTCTAGCCTTCGACTTGTACACTGCCAAATCAAAACTAACCCGGGTATGATTTTTACGAACACAGTGCCCTAACTTTTCAAAACCTGCATCCAAAAGAGAACCTCTCTTCAATGAAATAGCCATACCTTTTTCCCTCCTATGACCAAGTTGCCTCCGCTCCAAACAAGTTGACTTCAACTCCGTAACGGACGAGGGACGTCCGATTTCACCAGTCACTGTATAACCTTCCAGAATATAAAGACTGCCGGTTCTTTTACCTTTTAACAAAACGAGAGCTCCATGAGATACTTTAATGCCGCTCAACTCGATGTTGATTTTGCGTCCTTTCAAGTCTAAAATACTTAAGGAGATGAGATTCTTTCGTAAATCAGGTACATACCTGACATTTGAGAATGTCCTAATCGTCACATCGTGCATCTTAATTTTAATAGTACTAATACCAATTACCTTACTAGATGAATCGTTTCCCATGCGCACAACTCCACCTTCAATCGAACTGTATGTGGAGAACTATTCTCTATTGGGACACATGTGGAAAGAACATCTTGAATCTAGGACCCACTCGGATGTGAGCTTGGTGTTATCGCTTGTTGACACTAACAAGAAATCATCACTATTTTCATCGGCCAAATTAGCACCACTACATCTTCCTCGTTATTCTCAGCAGCTTTTTTATTTCGCAGTTTATAACAATCTGCTTTGACGTGACCTAACTTTTTACAATAGCGACACTTTTTATCTCGTTTCTTTGATGCTACCAAAACGGAAGCTTGCCTATCTGTCTTGCTATCCAAATGAAGCTCATTGTCGAGTTTGTCTCTACTTAACAAATGACCCTTCACATCTTCGAACGAGTTTTGTCTCGCCATAAATCGTGGTCTCCCGAAAGACTTGTATGAAGGGGGTAAAGAGCACAATAATAGCATAGCCCGATCTTCATCACAATAATATGAACCTCAACATTCTTTAAATCATTTAAAAGAGTAATAAATTGACTGATGTGATCTCTAAGAAGCTCACCTTCGTTCATGCGAAACGTAAATAGACATTGTTTCAACACTAAACGATTAGCCAGAGGCTTAGTCGCATAAAGAGTTTCTAACCTTTTCCACAATGCGAATGAGGTCTTCTCTATCAATACCTCCTGCAATACCGTATTCGCGAGGCACAACTGTATTGCAGACAAAGCCTTTTCATCAAGCTCTTCCCATTCTGTTTTATTTAGATTCTCAAGCTTTTTCCCAGTAACAACCTTTTTCAAACCAGATTGAACTAGAATTGCCATCATCCGAACTTGTCACAAATTGAAATTTGCTTCACCATCGAACTTCTCAATTTCAAATCTTGTTGCTGCCATCTCTGAACGGGCTGATTTATGAAAATTGAACTAGCTCTGATACCACTTGTTAGGATCCACCCGATTAAACAACAAGTAAGAAAAATAGCGGAATAAATTGAGAAATTGAACACACAAATTTAACGTGGAAAAACCCCTCCAAAGAGGATAAAAAACCACGGGCAAAGATAATTTTACTATAATGGCAAAAGAACAAAGAGCACAAAAGATGGAGATAAAAACTAAACCTCGAAAACCCGAAAACAAAGAACCCACAAAACGTAAACACAAAATTCTCTAAATGTGTTATGAGTTCTAATCTCTAATAGGTGTTTTTCTAAGGTTGTAAAAGAGCCTATTTATAGGCTAAATTTATAGATCAAATAATAATAAAATAATCTAAACTAATCAGTGTTTGATTGAAACGAAGTAAACAAAATTTAACTGAAAGATTATTTTTCAAATTTGACTGAAAATAGGAGTCATATTTAACACTTCTTGAATCAAACCATCAACTTGCTTCTATCCATTACGAAACTAGCCATTCGAACCTATCTTCCTTGTTTTCATCCCCAATTTTGCAAACCGTTCAAACTTACCCAATTTATCGATCGGGCAACTATTACGACTCAAATCATCCCGAGGCGAGTTTGTATCACGACGAGTGTCAACCTATGCGAAAAATAAAGAAGGTTTTAAAACTGATAAAAATAAAAGTAACAAAAATAAATAAAATAAAAAACGAAGTAAAATAAATAAAAACAATTTAAAACTAGATAAATAGATGTGATGACGCTCTAGCTTCAAGCTTGATTTAGGTTTCGGCTTCAAATTGATCCTAGACAATAAATTTTTTCTTTCAAACGATAAGTTGGTTATAGTGGTCGAGGACACCACAGATCACCAATCCTTTCTTGTGTAAATTAATTGTGGGAACGGTCGACAGCTAATTCTTGCCGAGCGAACAACCCTGAAACACACATCCACAATTTAGTTTCTCGGTAGCCTTGCGAACAAGAAAGACCTGACTTGAATCAACGATCTTAACCGCGCGGTTCGTTTAAATCCGATTGTTAGTTCCCTTGACAGATCCAACTATTCACTCAATTAATCATGTCAATTTGTTCCTCGGTAAACCGAACACAACAATTACAAATCGTAGTTCTTCCATTGTACACTTCACAATACCAAATCAACGAGTTTTTTTGACTTGATACTATTATGATTTTATGAGATGACTGAGCCTATCTCCTAAATTGAAAAAATAGTGAATACCAAAATAGAAATTTTTATGTCCAGTTTCGAGTCTCATAGTTTCGAAAGCTAGATAAAAAATCTACATAAAGTTAGATCAAACTAATTCATAAAATAAGAACAATAAAAAAGAAGAAAAGAAATTAGAAAGGGAATTTTATTTTTCAATAAAATTAAGAGAACAAACAATTGTTTTTTTTTTGGTTGTCTGCGCACTCAGCGCCTCCCCCTCTCCGTCCCCCCTCTACTGTCTACTATCTTTTTATATATAAAATAAAGGTAAAATATTTGGTACATTATTTGTATATATATTTTTATTCTAAAAAGGTATATATTTTTTATTTTACAGCAGCTCTAAAAAAATGCTATGTAAATATATATATATATTTAAATATATATATTTAAATATTTTATCATATTAATTTCCTAATTTTATTTGTGAAATTTAAAAACCCATTAATAATATAAATATTTTTCAATAAAATAAAAGAAAGCTGTGTGTTAACACTAACCCCTTCCCATTCAGCTTTAAATAAATAAAATCTTAAAATAAAAAGAGAGAAGTTTAAAAGTCCCAATAGGAATAATAATAAAATATTTTAAATTTTTTGTCCTGTGCGTCAATTCAAGTTTTTTGTGTCAAAATTTTTTCATAAAATCTACATATTTGCTTGCTTCCTTACATAATCATTCTCTTGTAAATAGTTATGATAAAATGTTTTATCCTCTTGTCATTATATTTTAGAGCTCCGACTTCCAAACATATTGATATACTTGTTTGCTCTTCCTCTTTACAATTAAAATATGAACTTGAGGATTTCTGGACAGAAAACTTTTAAGGGGATTAGAAGGAATTCTAGTTGAGCTTTAGTAAAAGTTGGTTCATCTATAAAAATTAAGAGATGTGAAAAATATGAGAATACCCTTATGTGAAAAGTAACATTTGTGAAAAAGATAGAAATAATAAAGATTAAACATTTTACTTTAAAAAAAAAATAACATTTCTCATAATGAATTGAATAATAATTAGTGAAAAATATATATTTTAAGGTAATAAAAGTAGATAATTGGAGCCCAATCATTGTCCAAACAATTCTTTAAAAAGTTAGTAAATTTTTTTTTTTTAAATTCCAAATCCCTTTCTTCTTGGTACTTTCCCACCTGACACAAGGACTAATAGCAAGCGCATTGACCTATGCTTTTTAAAAGAGTTTATCCAAATAATCTTTGATTGTCTTCCTTTTTGAAGCCCAAGTGATCAAAATCAAGAATTAGAGATTCAAATTTCCCTACTCCCTTATTGTATGGCAAGACCCAAGTTAGCCCAGACCCTGTAAAACCCTATGGGATTATTCATGTACACATTCAAAATGCTTGCAATGTCAAAGGAGAAGCCATGCCTGGTTTATAACAGAAAGAACACACTGCAAAGTAATTTTCTTTTTCTTTTTATTGCTTTTTCCTTTTGTTTTTTGAAGAATGAATAATGTTACACAGCACAGAAAGAACATGTCTTCACAAATCTTTTGCATTCAGCAGAATATCACTTTACAACCTGTACATTAGAAGAGTAGAATCCAGAGATGTGCCCTAGCAGCACAATGAGCCAATCTTTAAATTACTTAGAACCAATCAGTCAGTAGCTTCTTAAAATCACCATTCCACACTTTCAATTAGTTTTGTTTTGTCGGCCTCCGCCCTACAAGGCTGGCGTTTCAACAAATGAACCTGAAGTTGACAATATAAACATAATGCGCGCACCTTGAAAGGAACACAAGAAACAACTCAACCTGCCACAAGACCAAAACGATGATTTCAATACGGTTTTAGTTAGTCTAACAGACGTTATAAATCCGGTTGGTTTGTATGTTAATTAACACTTTTAGATACTAACCTTCCTCAGAGAAGGCAAAAACACCACCAAGCATATCATCGTTGTCACCTTCCTCTGATTTTTCTCTCTCACAAGGACTGCTGTTGCTGTCAACATCAGTAACAACCTCTGTTGGCTCAGGACATGCACTTAAGGGTGACACTTTACAGTACTCTTCTTGAAAAAAATGCTCAAATTCCGGTGATTCATTTACAGGCTCCTCATCTAACATGTTCATACTCAAATCTGATCGGCTAGAACTTGTGTTTGAAACATCACTGCTTCCACCACTGTTTGGAAATTGATCCTCCTTTGCAATGGTTCTTCCACCAGATATAGAGCCACTTGTTAACGATGATGGACTATTGGATTGATTACAAGACACAGGACTAGCATCTTTGTTAAGAGTGCTCTGATTAAGCATATGTGATGCCAAAATACAACTCTGTCCCTTTACTCCACTACTACCCTTCCCAGATTGAAGGCTGGGTGGATAAGAATTTCTTAATGACCCTGGTTAAAACACCAATCAATTGGAGTTAAATGAATCCAAAAGTATATAGAATGATATCTAGAATTTAAAACAATGTCATACCACTGTCCGAGTTTTCGATTGAGCTAGGTGACATCAACTTAGAGTGAGAGATAACATTGACTTCAGAGAATCTTGCTTTAGCATCAAGAGAAGAAGACACTGGATAACTTTCTGCAGCTAAGCCCCTGCACAGGTAAAAATGGAAATGTGTTAAGGAAAATTCATTTGGTGGGTACCATAATAATAGAATTTGGCAACATGTAACACCACCCTAAACCCCCCCCCCCCAACAAAAACAAAAAAAAAAAAAACTGAAAAATCCTAACATTATGTAACACCATCCAGACCTCACACTTCCAAATATCTCTGTTTTTCTACCAAACCCTTTTTAACAACTACTTCTTTGACTTTCAAGATTAAAACAAGGACGAGAATAGTGGAAACCAGAAAGGGCAAAATGTAAAGAATGCAGAAAATACCTGTCATTCCAATCAGGTTGAATCCTGTGAAAAGGCTCAAAAATAGGCAATAGATCTCTCTGTCTAATTTCAACCTCTTGAGCAGGCATCTGTTCTATTTCAGTTTCTCCACCAGACTGATCAACAGTGAACTTATGATCATCAAACCCAACAGGATTCATTGTATAAAATGATACCTAAGAAAATGCACATGAGACATAAGCAAACTGGGAATGTGCAAGATTATAATACGTGAAACCAGCAACGAGCAAGATTACATCATAAACCAATCATAAATAACAACCTTAGAATTCTGCCAGATTGGAATCCTTCCACAGCTTATCTGTACTTCTGCACTGGAAAGATACAAGTGAGACCTATCTTGGGCCTTTGACATAGCCGTTTGCCCAGCATAATTATCTTCAGAATCAGAACCATCCATAGTCATCTCTAATGCTTCTTTTCTTCCATGAGTCATTCCAGAAAGGCATTCCTCTCTTTCTGGCCAATCTGTTCTTCTGCATACATCCCATGCTTGCATAGCTTCTACTTTCACCCGCAACTCCTCTTCTTGTAGCTGGAAAGATGAACCTGGTCCAATTCTTGAAGCACTTTCACCTGCTTCTCCCCCAAATGAAGGCAGTAGCTTATGTTGGACAACATGTCCGGAAGGAGTGTAAACTAATAGCTGCTCCAAAACATTAACTTTTACTTGAGCTCGTTGCAAATCATTATGTAAAGAGTTATGAAAAACAGCAGAGAAAGCACCGGAAGGGAAGGAGGTCCTTCCAGCCGCAGATGATGCAGCATTGGCGACCGTATTAAGCCATCCAGAGTTAACATTTTTTATTCTGCTAACAACAGAGAGGGTAACAGTTGGTGGTGCTGGCAAAGAGAATGTTTGATAGTTTATTGGGAATGATGGAGTGGACCACCAAGGGAAAGATACAACTGGTGATAAGATAGGCCCATCTACATGAGAATTCCGAATTTGGAGTACATTCTCACCACCAAACGGGGAAAGAACAAAAATATGGCAAGTACCCCGAGATGAAACAATGGCAATCCACTGACTGAAAGCACTAAAGCAAATATCTTGGATCACCTACAAAAAAAAAGGAAAAAGAAATTATAGATAGATTAAACATAAAATTTTTATGAAAAAGTAGAGAATGCAAGAAAATACAGCTGATGTCATGCCACGGTGGAGCTTGTAAAGGTGCACATGTGAAGAACTCCAATCATAGCTTTGAGAGCCAGATCCATTCTTTGTTGAGGATGGCATGATCCGAAAAATATTTATATTGTTCCCATGTATTGAGGCCGTAACTAGAAGAGTCCCACTTGGATCAAAACATAGAGCAGAAATTGGACTGGTATGAGCCCTGAACTGTGATATAACAGCTCTGGAAACAAAATCTTTGACAACAACCTGCATTGGACCATATATAAAGAAAACCTTAAAATTACATTCAAAATTTTCATAGTTGATTATTAACAGATCGAATTCCCATGCCTCTGATATTAAGTATTTCTAAGAAGTAATGAGCAACCTTACCTCATCAGATACCTTCAGATAAATTTAACTTAAACATGCATCTGATATAAAAACTCAAGCATATAGGCAAAGGTATGAATTGTAACCTTCCACATCAGGGTGGAATTAATGTGTTATGATCATATGTATTATTTTCAGGCATTCTAACATAGGACTAAAGTTTGCTTCTCAAATACATCATGTACTAACCGTCCCAGTAATATCAGTCTCTGCAGAATGCAATGCACCCCGACCAACTTTCCGGCCTGAATTTGAAGACATGGGAGAACCAGAACCATCAGGAATAAGATCTTGATAGTATTTTGACAAAGTTTTGTAGCCCATGTCACCCAGATTGATTAACCCAGCAGCTAACTGCTTACTAGATTCCATAGCATATCGAGCCACAAGACTCCCACTACTAGGAGAAGTTGATGGACTAACACCAGGAGATGGAGTCAGGTTCTGTGGACTCAGTCGACCTGTATTTGACTGCAATGGATTGTTTGAAGCATAAGCTAACCACCTGGGACCCACAGCCATGGGACCATATCCAATATTAATCCCAAGCGTTCCTTGGCCTCCTGCTTGAGGGACAGGATAGGTGAGGACACTAAATTTATTTTCAAGAGTGAGAGCATCGAAGCAGTATATCTGCCAACCAATAAAAGAATGCATGGTTTAAATTGTTTAGCTCCAACTAAATAATTGATCAAATAAAAGGATATAATGAATGTTTCTACAGTAAAAACTATCCTTGATCAACATCTTCATAAAGTACAACCAATCTTGGAACCACCTAATCTGATTATTTGAGGTTTTTAATGAACTGGGGCATTCTAACAGATGAAAACAAGGAATAAAAATTGCTTAACCTATCGGACTTGTTGATGACAAATTTTAAAATGCTTGTTCTACTAAAACTAAGTTTGAGGGGGAAAAGGCTAATTCTTACTTGTGTTGCAAGCCCCACAGCAACTATTCGAGGACTGCTTCTAACCATACATACGGTTGACCGGAATCTCAATACATGAACATAATTATGAGACCTTAGCGAATAAAATCGAACAGCAGTAGGAGAGAGAAGAATATTTCCATTTTGAGGCTCATCAAAACCATGTCTAGTCAATCCATCTCTTCCGGAAGGCATCAAACCTGAGACCTTTGACTCATCGCAGGCAACGACAAGAAGTAAAGGATGTGATGCTCTAAATCCTTCATGACCCTCAGACATTTCAGGGAGTGGCTGCATTTGTAAAAATGTAACGGGATCATCACACCTTGAAACAAGTTCATTGACATTAGAGGCGTCTTCGACGTCAAGAACTTGAAAGCCATTGGAGTATCCAAGTAAGAGGACCCTCTTAAAATATAAGGAACTAAGCTCTAGTCTGTCAAATGACGCCCAGAGCACCTGTTTTACAAAAGAAACCCATTGAGATAGCAGATAGAGTAACAAGAAGTTTCAAGGCAAATGCACATACAAGTTACACAACCTGTCAAAGAAGAGCACAACAAAAAACCATGTCAAGCAATGTGACTCAGGTAAATCTATACCTGCATCTCACATTCACTCCCACCTTCTTAGGATAAGGGGTAAACTAGTGCCCTCATCCCTACAATGAGCTATTGTCATCAAAACTGTGAGCAACTGATAAACAACTTGCTACAATACAATGGAATTCAGCAGTTGAGTTTCCATTTTGGCAATTTTGAACTTAAAGGAACTCAAATCAGAGCATTATTAGAACAAATAGAACATAACGACCTGTAATAGAAAGAGCAAAAAAGAATCACATCATTGGCACAAGACAGATCTTATAATAAACTGCCTCTGTGTTACTACATCTAAAAATCAATATGGTTCTCCCATAAATAACTAAACTCTCCAAAGTCATCATTTCCAGATATATAACCTAATCTTTTCTTACAAAGTTATAACTGAAGATTGATCAAGCAAATGATTCAATTATTTTAATTGCAAAATTATGCAATCTACGCCCTGAGTGATTAACATTATTACAGCATTAATTTATCCATAAAAAATCCACTTTATAAATAAGCAACACTTTCCTTAACTCCCCAACAAACCATTCTGACAAATATCATCTAAATATTGGTTTGGTTAGTGCAATAAACAAATCAATGTAAATTAAAACACTAAATCAGCTGATTTTCCATTCATTAAATTAATTAAAATGATTCAGAGAGATAATGCAATGTCCATTCAATGGCTACTAAAGCGACAATATATATACATATATATATGGTTTTTTTTCTTTTTAAGAAAAAAGAGAAATATTCCTATACATCTCAACTTTACCTTATTAATAAAAGATCATTTTCAAGAATCAAATTTAAATTTCAGAAAATATTAAATTCAAGAATAAAATTCATAAAGAAATTAACTTTTAGCTGTACATTACAACAATCACTTAAAATCCTGTTGAGTTGAAGAAGTAATTTTTACTGTACCTTTTTTCTTCTTTTTTTTCTAAAAAAAAGAGGGAATACCTAAAAAAATTCTACATTTAATTTTCTCTTCATTTTCACTGATCCATCGAACGATTAGGAATAAAAAACTCATAGTTCCAAAAATAAATCCACAAAAACAACACAAAAAAAAAATAGAAACCTGGTCTTTTGGGTGTTCCTGAGAGTCACCAGTAATAGAAGCGGCGACGGAGGCACTAGCTGACCGTACACCTGAAGAGGCTGTTTTGAGGCAGGAAGAAATGAATTTCAAAGAATTCGGCAAAAAACCATTATTGTTACTATTATTGGAGCTTTTGTTGTTGTTTCCGATGTTGCTGTTGCTCTTCATAGTAAAGAACCAATCCAATTTCTTGTTCCGGCCACCGGGGCGTTACCGGGATAGAAAAAAGTGATCCGCAATAGCATAAGAGGGAAATAACAAAACGGCAGCACTTCAATCTTAGAGGATCACCGGAAATGAATTTTTTTTTTCGCGGTGGTTGGGTTTGACCTTTTTAACAAAGAGAGGAAGAATAGGAAGGCAGAGAGGACACGGTTCTTTGCTTTCTTCGTTAAATGTTAATTGCAGTGCAAGCAAGAATGGAAGTATTGCAGGGGAGTCCTGTCAAGTTTTTGGAGAGTTCAATGAAGTCCTCGTTTTGGTCAAAAGGATTTTGTTTTTCAACTTCCGATGCTTTAAGATTAGGAAATTATTTGATTTTTTTTATTGATTTAATGTCGTAATTAACCTAAATTTAGGATCTTAATGTTGGTATCATTTGAATTAATGCTTTTGTTGATGGGTGTATCCATTATTATTCCATCTTTAATGATAATATTTAATTAGGCAAAACCTATTTGGTGATAAATGTGGTCAAGCCCCATTTTCTTGAAAAGGAAAACAAAATCAGAATCGAAAAGGACAGAAGTGAAAAATGAAAGAAAATACAAGGGGCAAACGGGAAAATAAAGAAAAATAGAAGGGTGCGGTGGTCGGTTACGTTACGACAATGAACGTAGAATATCTTAAAGGAAGATGCCGAACCACAAAACCCGGGGGCACAGTTGTCAACCGAAAACTTTCAATTTTACAAAAATATTTCACGACAGAAAATTAAACTGCCAAACCAGACAAAGCAGTTCAAGCTGAAAGAGATTATGCTAACTTGACGTGTCAGTTTCGTTTCCTCCATCACACATTCATCTTACGTCTCTCATTTTCTTATTTTCTTATTTTTTTTATTTCATGTCACATGGTTTTTATTTTGAGTCATAAAGACAAGATAAGTTTTGATTTTTTCAAATTGGTTTTTGCTTAATTCACCATTTATTTCATTTTCAATTCCTTTTTTTCTCCTTCTTTGTTGGTGTTTCCTTCCAGAACTAATCGAAGTATCTTAATGGGTAATACTTGCTTGAATTACTTACAAATATTAGTTAAGCAACCAAAGCAATCCTTTGTATACTTGATCAAGACAACCTTAAAAAACATATATATATATATATATATATAGTTTCAACTTCCTTACAAGTTTTAATTCAAGCTTTACATATATACATTACAAACTAAGAGGAGGAAATTTGATTTTTGATGTACTGTTTCACATGAAATTTGGAACAACCCATGTTTCCAAATGCCATGAAACACAGTACCAAATTGTTTTTTTCTTTTCTTTTTGAAACAAAGTTATAAGCAGCTTTTTTAAGAACCTAAAGCGATCTCCCGAAGTCGATTGATATTGTTGATATGTTTCGTTGAGTTGTATTCTTGTGTGTCCCGGATCTCGTTCGAGTATGTTCTGTGGTGGGATGGATGTTGGGATTCGTTGGAACATTCTGCTACATAATCATCACCCCTCAGCAGTATCACAACCTGCATCATAAAACAACTTGGTTAACCAAAACTACCTTAAATAAGAGGATTAGTGACCTTCCGTTTTCGATTCCGGTCTTCGAATATGAGAAACAAACTGGTGAAGGAAAAGTTCGATAATCATTTGCCATTAATAAAGTAAGGACAGAGACAGCACAAAACCCTAAAACCAAGTCATTGCTTGTGGTATAGGATTTCTTTATGCTATATTTGTTCGGTTTTGGCAGGGATGTCATAAAGAAAATAATTACTTTATTTTCATCATAGACGGTTCAGAGAAACTAGGAGGAACAGCAAATGAAATGGATGCCACAAGCAAGCGGAGGTGGATGACTTTCCTTGGTAGGAACTGTAACGGGCACTTCCGAGTTCCAACTCAAGTTTCCTTGTATGCTAATACAAGTATAGAACTAAATGAACCACCAGAATAGCTTTCCTAACGAAACAAATGATGGGCAGTCTACTCTTTCGTTGTTTTCTTTGATTTCATTCCAGAATGCATTAACAAAATGCATCACTTGTTATTGCTATAAAGATTTCTGGTAACTTCTACCGCTTTTAACTGATGAACAGTTTGAACAAATATTCAAGCACTTCCAAATGTAACCCTAACCTGACTCATCTGAGGACGAAGAAGAGGAGACTGTTCAATGCACAGAGATGCAGTCAAAACCATGCGTTCAACCTCCTCCACGTCATAATTGTCACCCAGGGAAGGATCTACAAGCTCTTTGATATCGTTCTCATCGAGAAGAGGCTTTGCCTACAAAAATTAAAAGGGTAAGTAAAGATTCTATACACGATTATGATATGGTTGGAATGATCAAATTCTGTACAAGGATTTGTACCCATATTACAACGCTTTGCTGTTGATCATCTAAAGCCTTCCTTCCTGTTATGAGCTCCAAGAGAAGAACTCCAAATGCATAGACATCAGTTTTCTCATCAACTATGCCATGCATGAAGTATTCGGGTGCAAAGTAGCTGCATCTCGAGAAATAAATGTGTCAGCATTACGACAAAAGTATTTATTAACTCGATATAGAAACTTTAGGCTTACAAACCCGAAAGTGCCTTCAAACTTTGAAACGTTGTAGTGAGTCCACTGTCTAGGTAGCCACTTGGCAAGGCCGAAATCGCAAATCTGAAAGACAAATTGGTTGACGTAATCAATAAATGGACAAGATAAAGGAAGTGAAACATAAATGCTAATGGCTGATCGATATTCATGTCCACAGATCATTTGGAACTTGATAAAATTGTCATAAAATTCCAGAAAACAGGACAGATATTGCTTATTGGTGGAGGTCACCCATATATGTCAACAAAAATATATCCAAGGCGCCTATTAGAAAGAGATTACAGAAACGATTTTCTGACAGAAAAGACAGTGAAATAAATTCTCATAAAGCACAACACGACACTCGTACATACATACATCTTGGAAGGATATTGAGACAGAATGCTTGATTTTCACAGCTAAAACATGACACATAATGATCTAAGACTTCCACCCTAACTGCAAGCAACTCCGGAGTGAGCACAAAGGAAGCAATCCGTATACCCTCCTCATTTTGAGGGTTATTTGAGCCATCTCTCGTTGGGTCGATTTATGTTTCCAAATTTATACCATTAAGGCTTACACAGTTCATACCTTATAAGGCTCATATAGTTGTTAAGTTTAACACAAGTGTTCGAGTATTACAACCAAAATCTAGGACAGCAACACAAATTTGACCAACCACTAGGGAAAGGAATACGAGCTAGTATTAGGTGATTAAATCAGCTGCTTTAAGGTTTGAAATACTAGAAAGCATGGCACATAGCAATTGTCAATTACACTGATCCCCTTTTCTTTTTTGTCTCCATATTGCGGTTGAAAGACCTTAAAACTTTAGCTCTAGCTCTCAAAAATTAACCCAGTGACCGTTATGTCTATGCACGCAATGAAACTCAATTCTATGCATTCATTAGATATTGTATTTTTCTAAGTTTGGGATGTTATCTAAATTACGTTTTTGTTAAAATACTACTTTTAAAGACTGAGGACTCAGTATGCATGGGGAGCATTCTGTATGTTTAAAGATCAGAAGGAAATATCAGTTCTGGCCAGTTATACTATTTTCTTCCAATCTTTCAATGTGCAAGGTGAATGGTAAATTATGGTACACAAAAAAAAAATGGACAAAAAGTGATGAGAATAGTCAATAGATGCAGAAACTTGAAGTATGCATAGATCGTTGGAAAAAAAATATAGCACCTAGTTAGCATATATAGCTGTAAGTACCCAGCTTACAGAATATTATTTCTAGCACTCTACAAAGAAATGCAATCTTTTTTTCTTTTGTCTCCATATTTCAGTTTCATGATTTCTTTGTATCATGAAATATACAAATGCACTATAGCGGTTCTTTACGCTCTGATTCTTGCAAAATCTTTCACAACCCTTGGGTTTAAACATCTCATGTGGTGTATCCATTGAATTTTAAAACTTGGAAAGTACCTGAGGCTCAAAGTTCTCAGTAAGAAGAATATTATCAGCCTTGATATCTCTATGAATAATCCGTCTTTCACAGGTCTCGTGAAGATATGTGAGACCATCTGCTGTACCCAAAGCAATCTTATACCTTTTACTCCAATTGAGTGTACCTTTCGAACCTGGAAAATGTTAAAGACTCGAGCATAAAAAAGTTCTCATAACTACTGAGAAAAACAATGCAGTTTAGGAACAAACCATGAAGAGCTGAACGCAAATTCCCCAATGGAGATAACTGAAAAACAAGGTGCATTCCTCCCTCAATGCAACATCCAATCAACTTGGCAGTGTTTGGATGGTTTACATGGGCTATAATGCCAAGCTCTGATAGGAAACCAGCTGTCCTCTCATCTGGTGCCCCTTTTGTCAGCCGCTTTATTGCTATGAGCTTTCCGTCCTTCAACCGACCCTTGTAGACTTCAGCATAACCACCCCTTCCAATTATGTTCTCTACAAGAAATCAAACCCTTATTTTTGGCTACATCACTTAATCAATATCATTATATTTTATTGTAACAATATTATCATATAGCATCCTTACATAACTTCATATTTCTCGTGGTTAAGTAGAGATTCTACCCAATTGTGGAATTCAAGTGGACCACATATTGAATTAGTTTTAGCAAGATTTATAAGTCTTGAAATTGCATACCTCGGTTAAAGTTGTCTGTTGCAGCTCGGAGCTGCGATAGGCTGAAGTTCTCTAAAGAAGACTTGAAGTTGTATAATTTTCTCAGCATAGGATTCTCCTGTTTGCTCCTGTTGTTCTTTCTCGAAAGCCTTGGAACAGCAAGTTGTGGGAAGGTAGAAAAGGGCTTTTCCGATTTTCTTTTCCATAATTTGAAGAGCTTTCTCCAGTTAGAAAGAGCTCCTGCATGTGTACAACGAACTTCTGCCTTGGGGCTGTCTTCAGGAGAAGCTATATCGGATTCCAAGCCTTCTAAGCTGGCTTCTATAACTCCTTTAGGAGATGATCCATCTTTTTTCTCGTTTTCCGCATCCGGAGCCCTCAAATCTTCAACAGAATAAGAAAGAAAAGAGTGGTAAGACCATGGACTACAGAAACACATATATCACACATGATACATGTAACAAATAGGTCACAGTACCTTGGGCCGATGCATATGAAGAAATCATAGCCCCTCGTCTTTTATGTCTTGCTTGAACAACCACATCTTCTGAGTTCTTATCCGGCTTGTTACCAGAATCGGCGGAGTTCTCACTGGAAGATACCAATGACAATAACAAATCAATAATCAGAAAAAGAAATAAAACCAGAAATCATTAAATCTTTACTTCTTACAGCATGTGTACAAGTAACTTCGTTCTGGGGGAGACCATTATAGACTATAAGTGGTGCAAGATTTGCCGAATTTTTGAGAACTAATTCCTTAGGATGACACAAAATAAAACACAAGCCAACATGGAAACCATCATCATACCTATGAGAACTAGTAAAGCTCGAAGGAGAGTAGCTCTAAACCAGATTTAATCCAAAAGAGAAAGGACAAAGAAGATTACATTCTACGAAGAGAAAAATCATAAAGAAGGAAAATAAGCAAAAATACTTGTCTACCATATGTGGTATTTGTAGAAAATCCACAAAATTGGTAAGCTGAAACCCACAAGTGACAAAATAATTAGTGTAGAAACTAGAAATCACAACATAAGTAGCATCAAAACCAACAATCTTCTCTATAAACAACACAAAGGAAAACCAATAGAAACGCAAAATTGAACAAACCAATGGCTACCACTCAAAAGACATTTGATGAAGAGAGAACAAAAATAAGAACTCATTTGATAACATTCCTTAATGGACATTAGGAAAAGGAAAAAGCTTTGAACAAAACTAAACACATACCCATATGAAATAACATGAAGAACAAAAACGCAAACAAGATGCTAGATTTCAGTAAACATCAGGAAAAGGAAAACAAGTTTAGAAAAAAAGAAATGAAAAACCCAAATGATTTAACATGAAGTGGAAAACAAAGAACTCATCTGCCACCAATCAAATAAAAAAAGAAAAACCCAAATGAGATAACATGAAGATAAACGAATACATACCTTAAAGTACCATGTTTATGGTGATTAACATCAGCCATGAACACTCTCAAAACAAGCAAATACACCAAACCAAACAACAATGTGATAGACAGAAAGCAAAGCAAACAAATGAAACTTTGTAGTGGTTTCTATAACATTAAAGCCCTGTTCTTTAGTAACATAATTTTGACCCCACCCCCCCCCCCCCAAAAAAATATATATATTTTTGTTCTTTTTAAGACCCAGAAAAGGGCCATCTGAAACATAAGATATCTTTATATGGAAAAGTTTTCATTTTCTTTTGTTTTCTCTCTCTATCCTTCTAATTTTCTTTTCCCAGAGGGAAGAAAGATTTTCACAAAGTGGTGCTACTTACAAACAAACTTTTACATTAACTTTTTTGTTTTTGTTGTTTTCTCTCTCTTTTATTACACGAGTCCGCAAGAATCGCTAGTCTAATGTGTTGGGTTGGTGACATGTGTTAAAAGCTCTGCAGCGACTTCTGCTCTCAACCTTAAACGCTCAAAACTGTGCAAACAAACAACTTGAGGGACCGAATATGAACGTTGATAATGTTTCCTCTTTTCTTTCCGCTCCTTTTTTCAGTCAAAAAGAATAAAAATTTGAAGCTCTTCGAGCAAATTTCATATTTTGCAATTACAGCTACAGAAGTTCTATACTCTTCGTATTGCACCCCCCAGAAGGCCAAAACTTTATATTATGTACATAATTTGTGGGTATGTTTTATAAAATATGCATCTTCTTTGTATTGAAATTGAAAAATGAAAGAAAATTTCGTATGAAGTACACTAACTTTAAATACTAGAAAATTTAGTTGTCAATCATAATATTTGTAGGGAAGATGTTGATATCATCTTGTTATGATGCCAACCACACTTCCATGGGTGCATTAATGTATTTTGATTGTGTGTTCCATGCCTTGATGAATAAGCATTGAGTTTGTATACTTAAAACTAGCTTTTTCCAGTAATAATTGAGCTACCATGTTCCAATATTTTCCTAATCTTTTGATTGACATTATATTTAATATTATATTGTGAATGAAACGTGAAATGATAAATGTAAGTGATTCTTCTTTTACCACTTTCTCAATAACAAGACAAAAGCCAGTAAAATGATATTAATGAACATTTATTATATGTCAACTTTTTCATTTATTTTTCCTGTTTTTCTTTTAAAATATGAAACGTATGAAACATACATATTTTATACAAAAATGGGTTTCTGTCTACGCCATGAATTTTAGCCTTTTTAATTTTCATCTTTAATCGTATTTTTTTTGGTGAATGAAAAATATTACAACAACATTACTTAAAAATACATCCAAACTATTTTGGAGGGCGTTTCAAAAAAATTGAATACCACTATTACTACCAACAGGTATTTTAGCTAGATTATCAATCTCTTTGTTATGATTTTTGGATATGTGTTGAATCGATTAGTGCACCATTTTAGTCAACAATATATTGATTCTTCTAATTAAAGTAGAACTTGACACTTTTGTAACACTCTCCTAACAGTTTGTACTCTCCTATCAATAGTAATTGCTAAGCCTTCCAAAATACCCCACAATTCAGCATTTAAAATTGAACAAATATCCACAAATCGGTTGTACCCAATAATCCATCCGGCATATCTGTCACGTAGAATTCCCCCAATCGTTGCTAAGTTGGAATCCTCTTATACTGCATCATTGGAGTTTATTTGAATCCAATTCCTGAACATGGTTGGAATTGATAATAGAACTTACCAAATGGAAACATTCACCTCTTTAATCGTATTATTAGTAAGGAAGATATACGGAAATTTTGACTATATATATTTTTCTATTTAAATTTATTATGGTGTTGAATTCTATGTTTATAATTATTAATTTTAAGTGTAACTATTGAGGAAAATATCGAATTTATAAGTTTGTAGTATGAGAAGTATAATAATTAATGTGAGAAACAATTAAGAAGAATAATTAAAGAGAATAAAAGAGGCATGAGATTGTTTTTAGACGTCTGTTTATCAACTCTGCAACTATAGAAGTTTGCCTAAAGAATGGATCCAATATACAAAATTTTGAGTATAAAGAAACTAACATTTAATGCATAAGTTGAAAACAACTCCTACTTACAAGATGAAGCATGAATAAATCAGAGCACAATAAGCAAATCAGCACAAACCATCCAAGATAAGCAAAATAAGTAGGGTATTCAAACAAGTGAACCTTCAACACCCTTTCACATTCAATATCTAATACTGCCTTTTCTTTTTATGAAAGAGCCCTTATAAAGTTGTGTGGTGCCATCAAATCCTTCTAATACGCTTCAGATTTGATGTATATCTTAGTCCCTTAATCACTTTTTCCTTATCCATTAATAAAATATCATGATAAACACAATGAAAGAAAGTAAATAACCCATGATATTAGGACTCTCAAAAATATTTTGTTTCCTTTTATATAACCCTATATTTGCTCATTTTAGATAAGAACCAAATAAAAGAAAATTAATTTAAGGTATAAAAATTACTCAATTTTTTTTTAAAAATAAATTAATTCCTTACTTTTATTTTTGCACTCAATTAAGTTTTTAAACTTTCAAAATATATTAAAAAGGCCTTCAAACTTTTCAAAAAAATAAATTAAGCCCCTGATTTTTTTTAAACACTCAATTAGGTACTTGAACTGTAAAATGCATCAAAAAAGCTTTTTGATCATTAACTTTAACAGTTGATCATTAAAGTTAATTGCCCTTTATTTTTTTAATTAAAGTCACCCTGTGTCACAATCACGACGTGACATGTGACAAAAAATATTATAAAAATAAAAATTATTAAAATAATTAAAAATTAGAAATTTTTTTATAAAAAATCATAAAAAATTATAAATTGCATAAAAAACCTTCTAACCATGAACTTTAACCATTGACTGTTAAAGTTAACGACCCTCAGTTTTTTTTTTCAATTAGAGCCATCATGTGTTGCAACACAGTATGACATGTGATGAAAAATGATAAAAAAATTAAAATCAATTAAAGTTATAGAAATATTATAAAATGTTTATTTTAGTATGATAATTTTTATAATTTCTTTTACGAATTTTTATTTCTTTACATTTTCTTATAGTTTTCCTATGACTTTAAAAAAGTTTATAATTTTTTTATATTTCTATATATTTTATAATTTTTATATTCTTTAATAAATTTTAAATATTTTTATTAAAATTTAATCATTTTTATAAATTTTATTGATTTTTAACTTTTATAATTTTTTTCCCACATGTCATGTTGTGACATGTAGTGGCTTTAACTGAAAAAAATTAGGGATAGTTTAAGTACCAATTGAGTGCAAAAAAAAAAAAAGAGCTTAAGTGCTTTTTTTGAAAAAAATTTAGGATTTTCTTGTAAAAATTTAAGTACTAAAATGAATTTAAAAAAATAAAAAAGAAGCATGGGCTTAGTTATTTTTTTAAAAAAAAATTAATATTTTTTACACCATTAAACAAAAAAAAAAAGGTAGTTTAAGTTTAACAAGGTTAAAAAGTATAAAGAAAGGTTTCAACAATAGTTATTACAGTTTATTACTCCGTAAGATTTTAAAATACTGTCTAATGTACTAAAATTGATTTTTGTCATTTTGATTATTTATCTTTAAAATTTAATTAAATTAATGGTTGACTCAACTGTTAAAATTTTAATTGTGTTGATGTGATAAATTAGTGCAAAAAATCATATGCACTTCATAAAAATTTAAATAAAAAAAAGCATAAAATTTATTAAAAAAAATATTGAATAAACATTAGCATTAGATGTTTATATTATAATTAGAAATATTATTGGTTTGGAAGTAAAGAATGGAAAACATGGAAATGAAAAGATTTTGTGTATAAAAAGCATTCAGAAAATGTGGTGTTTATTAGATCCTTTTTTTAAATTCACACTAAAAATGTTTCACATTCCCAAATGGGTGATTCAAACATTTTAGGAAACTATAATGAATTTTTCAATGCGCAGAGCAGCCATCATGGCCAAGAAGGCTAGAATGTTGTGTTGTGCCCCTCCATCACAACAACATTTACTAAACCAAAAACAACTAATCAACTTCTGCACCTCCATCATAGCCACATTCTTGTTTTCCTTTTAAAAAAGAACAGTATCGTGGCTTTTAAGGACATTTATTATATGTTGTTCTCTTTTTTTTCAACGTTGATATTTGATACATTAATTTTATATATATTTTTAAAATATTTTATTACACCTTGTGAGACATTTAACAATTTTTTTAATTTTGTTTCTATAAATTTAAAATTTTCATCGATAATATATTAAATATTATTTTAATATATATAAAATAATTATTTAATACATCACAGATTTGAAACCAATTGGATTGAAGAGCAAACTTTAAATGTGATTGATGAAAAGAAAAAGAGAAGTTTAAATGTAAGCACGTGGGCAACCTGGCTTTATTTTACAGTTGATGTGAACTACATACATAATTTATAAAAATTGTATCTTTTATCATCTTTTTCAAGGAAACTCTTCCATAGGGATAATTTAACATTGACTCCTTTAATTTGTCAATTTTTTCATTTTAGTTTTGTAACCTTTTTTTTTTTTTTTTTTTTTTAAATCCATATTGAAGTTGACAGTTTAGCATTCTAAAATTGTGCTAGATTATTACTTAAGTTTTAAGTGAAACCAAATTTTTTTAAAAAAATTTATTAAATTCAAGAACTAATACAAAATAAAAAAAAGTTGTCTAAGTTGTATTATTCCTTTAATAAAGATGGATGATGAGCCAAGCATTAGCAAAGCAATGGTTTTTGGGTAGGCTCAAGTTTGAAATTGAATCCGCTTAGGCCTAAAGATTCTTGAATTCTACAATGAAGCTTGGAATAAGATTTGGTCAAAAATGGAACCCAATTATATATATATATCTGAAAACTATTTATTTAGACTAATTTTTTTTACCCTGTCTATAAATTAATTATAATTCTAATAGTTATGAATATCTGTCAAATTTTAAATTTAATAATAAGTTATTTAATTAATTAAAATAATTTGATATGTGGATATAGTAATATTGATTAAAATTATAAAACAATTAATGCGTTTAGTAGTTATATATAGATGTACAGATTTATTGTGTTTAAATTAAAAATTTTATTTAATTAATTCATATTTTTTTAGATATAAAATATTTGTATATAATCATTGATGACTTTTGGCGACTAAGTGCACTATATTGAAATCACCACCATTTATTTACAAAATCTTAGTATTAGTATTGTATTAGAATCACCACCATTCATATCAATAATATATAAATAATTTTAAACTACAAGCTCGCTCTCATTAATTTCTACAAAGGAAGAAACTCTAAATAACTTATGAAAATAGTAAAGAATTTGAAACTTAAGAGTAAATAATTGACACATTTTTATAGATAAGAGAGTGTTTTGTAGTCAATGTATGATCAAAATTAACTTTTTAATAAAAATAGAAAAGAAATTGACACTTAGGACAAGTGTGAACATGAGAGTGTATTCTTGCCAGTATGGGATAACGTTAACTTTTTAAGAAAAATAGTGAAAAATTCATTACTTATTTATAAGGTAAATGTGAGATGTGTGAATGTTCTCTAGTCAATGTGGGATTAAAATTAACTTTTTAATAAAAATAGTGAGGAAATTGTCAATGTGAGATATGAGAGTGGTCTCTAATCAATGTGGGATTAAAATTAACTTTTAATGAAAATATTGAAGTGAGTTATGGTAGTATTCCCTAGTCAATGCGAGATTAAAACTAACTTTTTAATGAAAATAGATTAAAATTAATTTTTAATGAAAATAGTGAATAATGAGTTATGGTAGTATTCTCAAGTCAATATGGGATTAAAACTAACTTTTTAATAAAAATAGTGAATAATTGAGCTATGATAGTATTCTTTAATCAATGTTTGATCAAAATTAAAACTAATTTTTACATTTTATTTGATTTAGTCTCTAAACCCGAAATTGCAATAACTTTCGAATTGGAGTTTCAGTTTCGAAACCTATCTCAATTACATCCTTATAAGGTTCTCTACTATTTATAATTATAGAATTTTCATATTAATTTTGAAATATTTATATTTTAATCCCTACATTCAAAAACTAGCAATTGAACTTTACAAACTAGTCATTTTTCATTTTTAAGCTTAGAATCTAACAAAATAACACCAATTTCTTCAAGTATTGAATAGTGACAACTTTTTAAAACTTTACAAATTTTGCAAAATAGTACATAGGTCAGCTAAAACAAGCTCCTAGGATCTCAAAAATATGAAAATTACAAAAAATAAATTGAATTGAACTCACCAATTAAAGGACCTAAACTTGGAGCTCAATGGTCAATTTCCTTCCTTTCAACAATGGTGATTTCGATACTAGATGATGAAAAGAGAAATGCTTTCTCTTTCAATCCACTTTGTTCTTTTATTTCTATGTTTTAAAAATTATAAAATTTTAATATTAATACTCATAAAACATCACCCAATCATCCACTATAAGCCAAAGTGGTAAAATTGTCATTGAAAACCCTTGCTTATTACTAAATAAGTCCTTTAGCAATTAAAAATCTATAGCGATTAACTTTTACCACTTTTATAATTTAGACATTATAACTAATTAACTATCCTCAAATCCTCGAGACTATTTGGTATCAGAGTCAAGGAGGAACATGTAATTATAAGTTTTTAAAAAATTCAATTTGTTTTCAATATTTCTGAGTTCTGGCTTAACTGTCTTTCTTAATATATTAGTATTTTTGTTGATTATCGATACACATTCCAGTTAGCCATGGGTTAGGTGTGTTAAGGATCCTTGTAGGCAATTGTAGTAATCCATAAATTTTGATAGTAGAACCCCTATAACAACCCGTTTTTCAATAGTATCCAAAACAGTAGTTTCGGGACCACAAATTCGACGAGTGAGTTGTTATAATTAGTATATAAATTATACGAGTCAATAATAATTTTTATATTGAATTTTGATTTAAGGATTTTTAACTAACTGAACTAAAAATTAGTATAAGTGCTTCAATTCAAAAGTCAAGTGGTTATTGAAAACGAGGTATTAGGACCTCATTTCCGTAATTTAAGGCCGTAAATATTTTATTAAATATTTATATAGTCATATTACATGTGAATTGAAGTTTTGTCCAGTAATTTTGATGATTTATTGCTTAATTACGGTAAAATAATTAAATTGTAAAAGAGGTAAAAGTTAATTGCTATAGATTTAAAATAATAAAGGGATCAAAATGGTAATTTAATCATGGTCTAAAAGTCCAAGCAGTGGTGGATATGATTAATCCACTAACTTTTGGGTTATTTATTCATTTAGTCCTAATTAATTTAGGGTTAAATTGAAATAAAATTTAATTAACTAATAAATTAAAATAATTGACAGACCAATTGTGTAATTAAACCCTTCTTTAATGGTAGATATATTATAACTGATGATTTTGGATGGTAATGGGCTTGAAATTGTTAAAATCGAATGGAAATTGAAAGGGTAAAATGGTAATTTGATAATTAAACATAATGTAAATAAAATAAAAGCTAAAATAACTATCATCTTTTTAACTTTCTTCTTTAAAAAACTGAATAGCCATGGGAGGAGAGGAGCAAACTTTTGACCAAGCTTAGGGTTCCTCGTTTGATAGGTAAACCTTGCTCTTTTTCAGTAATTTTTATGTTTCTGAGCTCGTTTTAACTAACATGAGGACTAATTTGTAAAACTTTCAAATGTTTTGGATTATGCCATTGATGAGTTATGAACTGTCTTGGAATTTTATGATAGATTATTGAGTTTGGTTGTTAAATAAGACTATTTTGTAAAGTAATTTTCAGTAATTTTAAGATTAAAGGACTAAAATGTTAAAGTGATTAAATTATAAGGACTTAATGTGAAATAATAGCAAGTATGTGCTAAAATGGGGTAGTATATAGTTCGGCTAAACTTAAATTTGATTAAAATTGGTTAAATTATAAGTGTCGAAACCTTTTTTTTTAAATCGACTTTTTATTTAAAAAATGAAAATGGAATCGCCACCGATCACTTTTAGGAGGTATGATTTGGTCACCTCGTGATTTAATCGTTTTAATAAGAGGTTTGATTTATTAAAAAATATTTTTCAGTTTACAAAAAATCCAGAAAATGAGTTCGGGAGTCAGTTATGCACAAGGAAGGATTAGCACTCTCGTTACGCCCAAAATTGGTACCTAATTGATTACTTGATGTCTTTAGTATCGAAAATTAAAAATTTGAAGAGATTTTAGAACGCGACCCCATTTTACATAATCTTATTCTTTAATCAAAACTGTTTTGAATAAATTAAGATGTATATAAAAGGCTCTCTTATTTCGAGGTAACAAAAGGTCACATACTGTAAGTTAGGACACGACATCTCGAGTCCTCGAAAATAAGCTTACTCTTTATTTTAATTACTATTGAAATATCCTGTGTTTAAATTTTAAAAGGAATGTTCGGATATCTTAGTTCAAAGAGAAAATCGAACCCCGTAAATTAGGGCATGACTTTTCGAATCTTCAAATACGGAACATTGTCTTAATATTAAAAATTCCTTTTTATGCATCGAGTAAAAAAATTATCGTAACACTTAAAATGATATATATTTAATTTATTCGGGTATGGTATAAAAATGGACAAATATGTTTAAATGTAACACTTGGCACAAATATTAGCACAATATATAATAACGGGTAAAAAACAGATGACATAACAAATGGATAAATCAATAAAACAAAAATACTTTGCTAGTGAATGATGATAATACACTATAATGATGATAAAATAAATAAATAAATAAAAATAACAATTTAATAATAATAATAGCAATAATTATACTAGTAACCATTATAAGATTAACATAAATAATAATGATAATAATAAGGAATGATGCGTAATAAGATGGAAATGTAAACATTATGAAAATAAAATAAGGGTAAAGAAATAATGAATAAAATAATAAAAATAAAAAGGTGAAATTAAATAAATAAAGGATTCAATTGGAATTAAAATGAACTTAAGGGCATAGATTGTAAAAATAAGTAAATTAATAAATACGTAAATAAATAAAATGAGAATTATAAAAGATTGAAATTAAATAAACCGAGGGCTAAATCTGAATTAGAATGGAATTAAAAGTATAAATGTAAATAAAATACTAGAATAAAAATGCAAAAATATTAAAAAAATAAAAAAAACTAAATGGTCAAAGGACCGAAATAAAAAAAATAAACTTTAGTGGATAAATTTTAAAAAAGAAAAAGGCTGGAATTAGGACCAAAATAAAACACGCGTAAAGGAGGAGGGACTAACTGGGAAATTATTCCCTGTCCCAAAAAGCGTCGTTTCTTAAGGGACTAAATTGAAACAAAATCAAAATTATAGGGTAGAAATTAAAAAACAAAAAGGACTGGATTAAAAAATAATAAAAAGTAGAAGGATCAAGAGCGCAAACATCCCTTCCAGGCGAAAACACAAAATTATTTTGAAATTATTTTGCTATATGAGCTAGTACAAGGTCTGCGACACGACCATATGAAATTATTTTAAAGGGTATACGGTTCGTCATACGGTTGGCCACACGACCATGTCTGGAATCACACGGTCTGGGCTGTGTCAAATGGTCTGGCTACATGGCCGTGTGACCCCTGTTTTGAAATTTTTAAAATTTACCCTAAACTTTTTGATTTGTTTCGAATTGGTTCATAATTGCTCCTAAACTAATTTTAACGCTTTGTAGGCTCGTTTTAAAGCCCATAAATATATGTATTACTCCAATTCAAATTATTATGAAATTCTGTTAATTAAATAGGCAACTTGATGCTATCTGTTATTGCTTGTCCTAGATTGTACGGTAATACGCCGTAACCCTAATTTGGCGACAGGTACGAGTTATGGGTGTTACAATCCCCTTGTAAGAAATATGAAAACAAAAAGATGTTTCCTTTCCTTAGGAGAACCAATTATTTTGCAAGTTTTATCTCTAAAAATCCTAAGAGTCTGACCAAACTTCAAATAACACTGTTAATGAACAAGAAGAATATTATAAAAATGTTCCCAAAGATTTGATAATTGGACTCTCCCAAGAGTTCCAACAAACCAATGTTTATAAGAAAACAACTTTTGAAACTTTAAATGCCTTATAAAAATAAAATAAAAAAGTTTAGCTATTCAAAAAGAATATGAAATAATCCAATTATTAGATAAGGTCCGTAACACTCCAAACCCAACCTACAAGTTTTGACCTGGATTTGGCGAGCTACTGTAACAGCTCGTTTTTTAGTGGTGTCAAAAATAGTGTTTTCGGGGCCACTAAATCCGATGAGTTAGTTCATAAATATTATATTTAATATTTACGAGTTAATTGTGACTTTGAAAAGATTTTTGATATAGTGATTTTTGTTTTATAAGCGATTTATTAAGTTAAAGTGGTAAGACCTTAAGGTTAAGTGGTTTTAAAAAATGAAGTATTGAGACCTTGTTTCTATAAATTGAGCCGTAAATATATAAAAATATTTATGAAGTTTCATTAAGGTGGTATTAAAGTTTTGTTAAAAAATTTTAACGTTTCGATAATTAATTAAAAAGGACTAAATCGTAAAATAAGTAAAATTTGATCACTACTTGATTTGAGTGATTGATTGTTTATTGAATAAAGGAAAAGGGACTTAAATGGTAATTAGACCATTTAAGAATGTAGTGGACGGTTTTGGGCAACTAAAAGCATGAAATTTTGATGTTTATTAAAGGGACAAAATGGTAATTTAATAATTAAAATAAAATAAAATAAAACCAAAATGTTTATCATCATCTTAATGTTTTCTTCACTGATTGAGCAATGGAGAAAAAACTCCATAGAAGACTTGAAGCTTCGACTTCCCTTGTGATGATGCATGTAAGTCTGTTTTAGTCCTGTTTTCAATAATTTTATGTTTTTGAGATCGTTGCAACTAGGTCCAACTATCCCGTACTTTTAAATTTGAAACTGTTAAAGATTTTTAATGTTTCCATTGATGAGACTTGTGATTTTATATTTAAATGATGAATTTGAGATATTAGTTGTTATTTAAAATATTTTATTAAGTGACTTTTGATAAATTTTCCTATTAAGAACTGAATTGTTAAAATAGTAAAAATGTAAGGATTAATTATGAAATTGTTGCATGAATGAGCTGTTTTGGATACCATGAACATTTGTCTAAGCTCAATTTTGGGTAAAAATTGTTAATTTGCATGTTTTGGGCTCAGAGACTAAATTGAATAAAAGTAAAAGTTTAGGGATAATTTTTTAAAATATCAAAAATGACCAAATTGCATGAAATGAATTTTTTTATTGTCTAAATTAATATATTGAATGAAATTATTAATTTAGATCAAGATCGAGTGGAAAATCGAGGAAAATATAAAATTACCAAAATGCCCCTAAACTTTGGTATTTCTACAATTTAGCCTGGTAAGTTCGTATGAACTGTATTCTACATAATTTTGATTAAATTGAATATTAATATGTGATTATATTGTGACTAAATCAGTATATATATGTTAGTATGCAATTTACCGTGTTATGAAACAACGTAAATCCAATTACGTACGGCGATTACCGAGTCCCATTTGAACCTTAGGAATTTATAGGATACAAATAAAATGTCATTAGGTTTTCCGATTTGGTTGAGGTTCTGCATGTGTTGTAGACACACCACAACTCATATGAGCTTACCGATTTGCAGCTCGTGAGAGCTTACCGATTCTTAGCTTGTATGAGCTTATCGATTTACAGCTCGTGAGAGCATACCGATTCATAGCTCGTATGAGTATACATGTATAGGAATTGATAGATTACAGTTTAACACACTATGTGTGAGCTATCCGAGTATCGAACGATATTCTAGATGGTTCAACGGACAATGTTCAGTTACAAGATGATATGAGTTTGATACGAACTATTATAGGTTTTTACATGAAATACACGAAAATTATTTTACATGATGTATTGATACATGATATGGATGTTACACGTATATGGAAATTTGATTAATTGTTGAGTTCATCCATGATTATTGATTCATATATGAATTTACATGACTAACATGGTTGGTGTATATGTGCTTAGGCTTTGGCCAAGTTGTGGTTGGATTTTACCATGTTAAACTTATAAGTTATGCATTGAAATGGTAAATGCCTAAATGGAAATATGCTTGTGATCATGAAAGGTTGGTAAGGTTTAAATTATGTAATTCCTATTGAAACGGTTTACCATGTGGTTAGTTCCAAAAAGAATTATGTTTAAATGCACTAGCTTGTGGCTATGATTGAATAATATGCTTATGTCTTGTGTTATGCATATAAAACGGGTGTGGAAATGTAATGAAATAGTAAGTTCATACCTGAAGTGTAGAATGATGAAAAAGGGAATGGTGAATTGAATTGATGTTATTTGAGCTAATGAGAGTAAATGTAATGGAAAGTAATAAAATGAAAATGAAAATAAGAAAAAATTGAAAGGGTTTAAAGTTATTTAAAATCCTACTATGCTAGGGATGATATGTATAAGTGATGTTGTGGATTTATTCAGCTTTTGAGTTGTTGAATATAACTTCATGAATCTTGCGCTATCGGTACTGCATTATTCTTGATATGTATAAATTTCATATTTGAAATAAATTGATATGATTAAAGTTCATATGAGTTTACTAAGCATTTATTGCTTACGTAGTTGTTTTCCTTTACTTTTCAGATTATCGGAAGCTCGATCGGGTTGGAAGCTAGTCGGAGATTCATCACACTATCCATCGGCTCACTCGGTACTTTTGGTTGGTTTAAGTTTGGTTATAATGGCATGTATAGGTTATTTTGGCTAATGTTGGCCTATATGTTTTGTTCTGATTATAGCCAGTTGAGTTGGCTTGTGTTTTGGTAAATTTTGATATGGATATATGTGGCCTTAATTTAGTTGAGGTGTGGTTTGATTGGTGGTTGAATGATGAAAGATAAAATGATAGTTATATGTGCATTTTGTATAAGTGTTTTGTGAGTTGATAAATTGGTTGTGAATTGGTACCTTGTTGTGTAAGACATATATGTCTAATTATGTTAGAAATTGAAGGGTATGTTTAACATGAATTGGTATGTTTTAGTAAAGTGATCTACATGATATGTAATGACGCAATTATGCATATAATTTAGTTGAACATTTGGTTATATTGAATACATGGTTAAACATGTTTTTAATTGTCAATTAAGGTGCCCAATGGTACATTGGTTGTATGTGAATATACTACACGGGCTGGGACATGGTCGTGTGTCCCTATTACGAATACCCACACGGCCTACGACATGGGAATGTTTTTTAGCCGTGTGACTCATGCAGTTTGTAAATTTTCATCTTTTTTTCTGAAAAATTCTCTAAGTTCCTAATTTAGTCTCGACTTGTTTCTAACTCGATTTTAGGGCTTTGAGGGTTCGTATAAGGGACAATATTAATGATTTTGATTGGTTTTTGATATAAATATTGTTAGGATATGTAATGTTTGAAATTCTGTTTGTTTGTATTGTAAGCTCCGGTAATACTCCGTAATCCTATTCCAGTGACGGATACAGGTTAGGGGTGTTACAGTTACATTAGCCACCAAAGTAACTCTCCATTAACTCCGAACCTAACCTCCAGTACACCACTTATACATAACACGCGAATGTAGTGTTAATCTTTAACAAAGTAGCGGAAATTACACGTACTCAAAATACAAGGGTTGGCATGCACAAAACATTAAAGAATATGATTATACGAAACAGTATTTTCGAACATGTAGTTATTTCAATAGGTTCACACTACACTTAATCACTACACAAAGCATTCAGATATGGCTCGCATAAAAACTTAGGTTCGCATGAAAATATATGTTCACAAGACACACCAATCACACAAGGCCCATGTAAGGGCAATTTTGGCAACAAAAATTCATCATCCATCAACTTAAAGCAGTCAATTTTGGCTGAGGAGAGAGGATACACACATTAACTTAGTTTTAGCCTTAGTTTCTTTAGGTTTTCTCTTAGTTTTTCTGTAACTTTTTCTAGGGTTTATATTTTCTCTTCTCATTTCTTAGTTTTAGGGTTTATTTTATTGCACTTTCTTATTATTCTTAGTGTTCTCGTAGTTAGTTAAGCTAGTTATCACTGTAGCTTAGGTTTATTTGCACTTTTAGTCATTGTACTTTGGTTGTAATGACATTTTTAACTTTAGTTTGATGTATTTTAGTTTCCTTTATTTCAAATATATTAAAGCTTGTTCCTTTTATATTTATTGCTTTAGATTTTCTTGTTGAATGCTTTTTGTTTCATGTTCTTTAAGCTTTCTTGCATAAAAAATCTCAGCTTTTATATTTTTCTTAAGCTTTACTTTAATGACTTCTTTGCTTTTCATTTCCATGGTTGTTAGTTGTGTTTCCAGCATAAGTAGCAAAACCTTTAAGGGGGTTGGCTAATAGAGATATGATAAGCTGATTTTTGGATGAAGGATCAAACTGTAATAAATTGAATTAATTTGAATAAACCTAAAAACTTAGGATTGACACCCTTAAGGGAACATCTAGACAAGTGAGACCGAGAGGTAATCTTGTTGTGCACCAATTCATTAGTCCCAGATACCCGGTGAGATTGAGAGATAAACCAAACTAATTTGTCCAAATTGGTAAAATTGAGATCGAGAGATAAAATTGAGCCACTTTAGTAATTTAAGTGATTTAAGTCCCTTATTCGAATATCAACAAACAACATCAAAGTCAACTGATCACCGTTCGTCATTTATTAGTTAATTTCATAATCTTGTACTCTTTACAATTTAGTCCTTAGAGTTGCGTGTTTAATTTCCTTGCAACATTTTCTTGTTATGATTTGTCGTACTATAAAATCGTACTAGTAGCCACTTAGACTCTAGAGTGTATGCTAATTATTACTCAATTGTCATCTCCTTTGGGTTCGACCCCTTGGAATACTCTCGTGTTCCATTAGACACTATAAGTATTAAAACTGGCTTGTACACTTGCAGTTAAAATCGCTCTTAAAAAAATATTTTTCCAAATTATTTGTTTTAACATGCACATGTGCGGGTGGTCACTTCCTAGGGATGATTTTCTTCCCAACTTTGTTTTATTTTCTCTTCTCCACCTTCTTCGATAGCTTGAAAAAGGAATAGCCATGGAAGGTTCTGCTTGAAGCAGATTTCATGAGGTGGGAGATGATAAAGTAGGAAACCAACAAGTGGGTAAGGTTCATAGCCCTTCTGTGTACATAGAATAAAGTTATGGACTAAAGAACCATTTTAAAGGTTCTGCATGTTTCTGGAAAAATGGTGTTAAACTGAAAATATTGAGTATAACCTATGATATTGGTTGAAATGCTTAGCTTCCAGGAGAGCGGAAGCTCTAACATTTGAGAAGGCTAAGCTATGGAGACAATGAAGCTTCAGGTGAGTTCCAGACTCTAAACTTACTGCATGATCTGTGCTGTCTGAATATGTCATGTTTGCATAATCCATAAAATATAATGATATGTGCATGCATTGCATGACTTTGGGAAAAACCTCAATGGGATAGATGAAGTTAGGAAGGGAAATAGAGAGTGACCTTGTTAGGTACCGCCTCGAGTGAAACTCCGGGCCTTGCTAAGGGAACACTACGATGTTTGGGCATCAATGTTAGGCGATGTAAAGGAGGTAATGAGAGAAAGATTCGGGAAATAAAAATTATGGAAAGGTATTTACCGCGACGACGATATCTATTAGTCTTTCAGGGCGACACCGTGACGACGGTATATGGTGTAAAATTATAGATGAAAGACGCTATAGCAATCTAGTATAAGGTATGTAGCGTAAGATCATGAATGAAAGACACCATTGTAACATGATACAAAGTATAAGATATACGGTGTAAGACCATAGATAAAAGATGCTATGACAACCAAGTATGATAAGTAAGACTATAGATGAAAGACTCTATGACAACCAGGTATGATAAGTAAGACTATAGATGAAAGACTCCATGACATTATAAGATAGTATGCCAAGATGGCGAATCGATGTAAGACCATAGATGAAAGAGTCCATGGCATCTACAGAACAGAGATAGTTTATTGGGACAATAAACACAAAATATGTTAATCCGTTGAGATAGTAAACACATAATAGAGATGGTCTACTGAGATAGTAAACATAGAAGAGAAAGTCCGTTGAGACAGTAAATATGGGGTATGTCCAAAAGGACAAGGGAAATGAGGTAAGAAGGGTGTAAGACTATAGCTCGGCTACGACAACCCATAGAGTCTTCTAGGTAACAAACGTAAAAAGTTCGCTAGGACCTCAAGTGAGGGATATAATAACAGTGTGTTAAGTATGAGAAACCATATAGGTGGAAGAAGAGTTAAGAGAAGACATGTGTATGGCAAGCGAATCATATGGAATCTGCCAAAAATGATGAAACTGGTAAGGATAGATAAGAAAATCGACAAGACATGGGTAAAGACCCTACAGTAAGTAGAGGAAGATAAGTTGTGCGAGAGCTACTTAGTAACCTAAATAACTACTTAGTAAGTTGTATTAGGAGAACCATGTAGTGATTAATAAAGTGATGCATATAAAACATAGAAATTAATAAACAAACATGCTTAATTGGAAGAATCAATAAAAAAAATAGTCCAAGATTGTGGGAATATTATGATCTGTTTCAAGATAGAGATGTGTAAAATGGTTAAATTGTATAATATAGTGTTTTTATTGAATGTAATTGTAATAAGCAATATATAAGCATTTTATAGGCAAATGAAATTCACAATACCTTTTGAAATAATAAATAAATTGAGAAAGTCGTGTTTATATTAAATTGCAAATAAACAAAAGGACTAAATTTCTTAAAATAAATGTGCTCGTAAATAAAATTTTTAAATGCATTTAAAATTGAATCTACATTTTTAAATATTAAAAGTAAAGAGATTAAATTCTTAAAATAAGAGTAGGAAGATTGAATTCTAGAAAAAAAAAGTAAGCATTAAGTAAATGGTTTTTTACTACCAATAAGAAAAATTAAAAGTGTTTTATTTAATATCATCTTAAAAATAAAAAAAAATAATTACTACAAAAAGATGAATTTAAAGTTGAATGATTAGTTTAATTTTTTAAACATCGGTTTAGATTTGCTAAAGATATGTGAATTAAGCAACGTGTGCATGTAAAAAAGCCATTTTTAAAAGAAATGTAAATAAACAGGGATGAAATTGGTAAACAAAATTATGCATTAATTTCAATTTAATAAAAATGGAAAGGGAAGAGGACTAATGATGAAATTTGTAAAAAGCGGCATGTTCCGCTAAAAACAATAGAACATGGAGGGCTTTACTTGTTATTTACCCATGCACTATTTTTTTTTGAAAGGATACCCATGCATTTTTTTAATAATCTCCATATCTACTATTTTTAACACAATGCTTAAAACTACTTATATCTCCTTCCCAACTCATAAATAAAAGGATCATATATTTTAGCGTACTCGTCCTTCTGAATTGAGAGTAATACTTATATCAATTAAAATAAGACTCAATTGACATACCATGCGTTGTTAGAATAAGAAAAAATCCCCTTAATTTTTTTACTACCTCTTTTAATGCTACATACTTAATTTTCATTTTTTCTTTTATACATTTTGGTGATGATTTTTTTTTCAGCCAACCGATATTCCTGTTACAATCAGGCAATGTAATAAATTATAAAATATAAAAAGTTAAAGGATATAGAAAGTATCTACAAAACAGATGTAATGAAATAAATTAAATTAATTGTAAAATTCGAAGGTAATAAAAATATTATGAGTAGTATGTTTTTGATATATGTTGGTTCTAAGAAATGGTATACCCTAATTTATAGGGAAAAAATAATTATAAACAACTATAGATATATGTTTTTGATATGGTTTGGAAAAAATTGTCTAAAAATATTTAATAATTTTGTACCTCCTTGTTGTTGGAAAAAGATGTTGTTGTTATGAAAATGACGACAGTAGTTTTATTTACGTCAGCATATGAAAAAAGAATTATATATAGACATACAATGTATAAGTGCAGTGGGATAATATATGATGGTTAAATAAGTTATATATAGACATAAATTGTATAAGTAACGAAATTTTGTGGTATGAAATCCAGAAGAGCAAAGAAGTAGAGAATGGTTCTTATGAAGGAATGTTGACCAAGCAATTTAGTGAGTAATTGAATGGCTAATTATGGAAAATGTAACATTTTTCAAACTAAGTTAACAATTTCATAAATATATGATATTGATTATATTGTTGGCTTGAAATTAAGCTTGAAAAGCAATTGGAACCAGTCAGTCATTTTGACTTTGAGAATTAATTAGTTTGTTTGGAGGAAGTCTGACCATATGATTATTTAATCTAAATTAGTAATAACAGCCTCTGATGAAACATCAGTTTCAAGTATCGATTATATGATTTCCATCAGATTATGAAACATGATATTCAAAGTTTCCCATCACTTTTATGATCAATCTAATGGAAAGCATTTCAATGTTTCAACACTGAAATGCCACCCTTTCACTTCATTCTCCTCGCTCTCAGCTTATGTTTTTCTTCTCCCATCTCTTTAGTTACCGGTGATCATGAAATCCCACACAGAAACCTGGCTGATTCCATTTGTCCATTGGATTTCACTGTTGTCAGGAAATTCATTTTTTATAGTCCTAGGAGACCTTCATTTCTAGATGTTCCAAGAAAGTGTCAAACCCTCCTTCAAGGTATTCGTTTGGTTCGGTCCAACTATCTTCGAGTCACCGGAAACTTTTCCCTTCCTCCCATTTCCTCGGAGGTTTGTTTGGATGTGTATCAGAAGTTAGTCAATGAATTAGTACCCTGGTTGGATATTCGTTCCACTTGTGCCTTCGATGCCACTTTGCTATCAAAAAGTTGCAACAACATCACAACTCGATTCCAATTCGAAGGTCTTATTTCGAAACCGGAGTTGCAGGAAGTTAACCATCTTTGCAACAGTTCTTTAGATGATGATTCTTCATGCACACCATGCCAGGGTGCCTTATATAGCATTTATCAATCATACTTCATCGAGAATGCATCAGATTGTTCAGGGTACCCCTTCATATACGCCGGGGCATTGGCTAATCGCGAGGGGCCGGCTGATTCAGGCACTGCAAAGTGCTTGTTCTCCCTTGATTACACTTCAACTAATGCAAACAACTGGAAGAAGAAAGCTATTCTTTGTGCTACCCCTATAGGCGCTGCTCTTGGCTTGATCATGACAGTTATGGTGATCTGGTTTAGTTGGAGAAGAAAACAAAAATGGAAGAGAAGACATAATAGTGTCACCCTGAACGAGACAGGTGCGGGTTTTGGAATAGAGACGATAAGTGGAGATAGCAGTTTGGTCATGTTCACATTTGAAGAAATCAAAAAGGCTACAAAGAATTTCTCAAGGGAGAATATTGTAGGGAAAGGAGGGTATGGGAATGTTTATAAAGGTATATTAGAAGATGGATCCGAAGTTGCATTGAAAAGGTTCAAAAACTGCTCTGCTGCAGGGGATGCAACTTTTGCACATGAAGTGGAGGTTATTGCAAGTATTAATCATGTCAATCTTGCTCCTTTCAGAGGCTATTGCACTGCCACGGTTCCTATGGAAGGTCACCAGAGAATAATCGTGTGCGATTTGATGCAAAACGGAAGCTTATACGACCATCTTTTCGGATCAGAAGTTACCAAGCTTAGTTGGCCTATTCGTCAGAAAATTGCCATTGGAGTGGCACGGGGACTGGCATACCTCCATTATGGTGCACAGCCTGCTATCATACATAGAGATGTTAAGGCTAGTAACATACTTTTAGATGATACGTTTGAACCAAAACTGGCAGATTTTGGCCTTGCAAAGTTCACTCCAGATGACTTCTCTCATATGAGCACCAGGGTAGCTGGAACTCTAGGGTACGTAGCCCCGGAGTACGCTTTATACGGGCAACTAACAGAGAGAAGTGACGTTTACGGCTTCGGGGTTGTCCTGCTTGAGCTTTTAAGCAGTAAGCAAGCAGTTATTTCCATTAATGATCATCACACATTGCTTTTGACTGACTGGGCTTGGTCATTGGTCGAAGAAGGCAGAGTGTTCGATGTTATCGACGAAAATGTGCTGGAATTAGGCCCTCCAGAAGTAATGGAGAAATATGTTTTGTTAGCAATTCTTGCTTGTCATTCACAATTATACGCTAGGCCAACAATGGACCAGATTGTGAGAATATTGGAAACCGATATTCCAGTTCACTCAATTCCGAAACTTCCTTTCCAACAGAAATCAGCCAACTTCAGTTCGTCGCGCAGCATGTCAAGCGCCTGCGCTGATGATAAACATCCATGTAACTGTAACGAGTAATGATTCAATCTTCCCTTTAATAAAATCATGACAGTTAAAACAAATTGTCTTCCATGTTTGATTGTTGAAGTTTTCTGGCTTTGTCATCTTGTTTTTTGTTCTTGATATCCCTTTCTTGGGCAGTCATTGTCCCTTGTGTCTACTTTCTTACAAGTTCTCCTAATTCAAAGCATTCAACATGAGAAATGGTCAGTTGGCCATGTCAACTACAAATATATATTAGGAAAGGAAAATGAATGGATGTTTTCTTGAAAGTTTCTTTCATAATCCTGAAATCCAATAAAAATAAATTTATCTTTTTAATAAAAAAGAGAGAGATTTTGAAATTAAAAGAGAAAATATTTTTCTGGTCCCTATCAATTTTAAAATTGAGCAAATTGGTCACTTAAAAAAAAGTAGATCAATTTAGTACTTGTCAATTTAAAAAGTGAGCAATTAAGTATAATTGATTATAGCATTAACGTTTTTTTTATTAATTGTACATGTTTTTTATTGGTATAATAACAAGTTTAGCCCTTAATATTTATATATTATGTGTAATTGTTAGGAGCTAAATTTGTTAAATCATGACCAAATTAAAAAAAAAATGCATAAATTTTATGGACTAAAAATCAAGATCAAATTGACAGAATGTGTAAATTTTGAGGACTAATTTTTTTTATTATACTAATAAAAAAAGTACAATTGATGAAAAATATTATCACTGTGATTAATAGTCCTTAATTGCTCACTTTTGAAATTGACTTGTTCTTTATATATATATATATATATATATATATATATATATATAATGATTAATTTGCTCAATATTAAAATTGAGAGAGAAACCTAAGAAACCTTTTTACTAAAATAAAAAAATATAATTAAAATTCAATAAATCTATATAAACTTGTATCTAACTAAGAAAAATTATTAATTTTAATTAATAAATTGATGATTAATCCAAAGGAGGACTTTTTGTATTCTTTAAAAAATTGGTTATAAATACTGGAGAATAAACATAAAATTTGTTGATTATTTTTCTTGGTAATAAACCTCCTTAAAAAATTCCAAGTATTGACAATATTAAAATTTAGAGACACCCATATAGACACAATTGGGGTTTTTCAACCTAGATTATATTGCTCCATAACATAATTTTGAACGCTTAAGGGTAAAATTGAAAAAAGCCATATTAAAAAATCAATTAAGTAGTCATAAAAAATTTTCACCCAATTGAACCCTTAGAGTTAAAATGTTAATTAATTAAGTCTCTTCATTGATCAAGTTTGACTTTTAATTTTTACTGACGTGATTAATAAAAAAACAAATAATTACACGTGTGGCAAAATCACACATAAATAAATATTTAAAATTTTTAAAAAAATAAATAAACGTTATTTAAAAATAATAAAACAATTTGTGCATGTTTATTCAAAACTTGTTTTTTTTAATAATTATTATAATAATATAAAATTATAGAGATTTATTAAAAATATTTAAAAAATATTAAAATTATTAGAAATTAATAAAAGGTTTTAAAAACCTACTAGTACTGCAAGTCCATAATGAATATGGACAATCATTTGTTCAAGTTAATTTTGGATGTAACTTTATAAATAGTTATAAAAAAATGAAAATTATAAAAAGTTATTTGAAAATTATTGAATTATAAAAAGATTCTTAATAATTTTAATTAGTTTTAATAGTTATTCTTTTTATTAATTATTGGTTTTTTTACCCAACTAACTCAAAAATATTAAATATTTATAAGAATGACCTAACTTCAAAAACAATGACGGGAATAACTTGAAATGAACAGTGTCGGACGATGTCGGCACCCAACTCTATCATTCCCCAATAATTAGTTGCTGATTGCATGAGGGTTTAAAAAAATATTTTTTTGGTGCTGACACTAAAATGGCCGACACCCATATGTACTTTTTCACGTGTATTTTATAAAATATGGGTATTCTCCAAAAAAAAATATCTTTTTATTAGGTGCTGGCATTCAGGTGGCCGGCATTGTAAAAAAAAATAAAATTTGGTACTTTTTGGTGTCGACACTATGGTGGCCGACACCAATGTTAGGTAAAATGCTTTTGAGTTTAGTTTACTTATTATAGTACTTAGTAAGCAAAGAAAACAAGAGAAAAAAGATGAAAAAAAAAAAAATTCAACGGTCAAGAAAACAAGAGAGGAAGAAAATGGAAAAAAATGAAGAGTTTGACATTTATGGTTTCAACGGAATCTTGGCATATTTCAAGGTATTTCTTGGAGTACTGATGAGGTTATCAAAAACTCCCTCTGCTGGGCGAAGCAATATGTTTCGATGTCTGAACCAAATGGCTCTAAACTCTCAAGCATGGTTTTCGATCCTGGCTATCCCGATGGTTGGGTCTACTTGAACACAGATGGTTCGGTCAAATATGAGGATATGTTTGTTGCAGCTGGAGTACTTTTGCGAGATCATCAGGGCACTTGGATTGTTGGCTTCACAAGGTATCCGTGTAATTGTGAAGTTATCGATTCAGAATTATGGGGTATCCTTGATGGGTTGCAAATTGCCATTGATCGTGGCTTTCAAAAAATTATCATACGGACTGACAATCTCGAAGCAGTTAACCTCATTCACGAAGGAGTTCGTAAAGGTTTTAATTCTGCTTTAGTTACGAGAATCCTACTGATTTTGAAGCAATTAAGTCATTGGAATCTTCAACATATTCCAAGAGAAGAGAATAGCCTTGCTGATAAGATAATCAAACTCAGGAAAGATAGGGAACCTGGTTTACAGTTATTTGATAAAGATTATGTAATGAGTTTTCTCAATGTTTGATCTTTGAGCTGTAATTTCTTTTTTTTAAAAAAAAAAGTTGTATATGAAATTGCATTAATAAATCTAATTAATGATTTTTGTATAATTTCAAGGCCAGAAAAAAATTAATACAATTTTATAGTTTCAATAGGAAAAAAGTTGTATATGAAAGGAAAAAAAAATTCTCCACTCTCTCCATTATCACCTTTCTTAAAGTGCATCAATTAATTTTTAGTTCTTACATACAATTTTTTTCTTAAAAAAAAAGTTAATTAATAGCCTTGAAAAGAATATTGTTTAAGAATTTTAAATTCAATAAAAAATTATAATATATTAGTTTAAAAAAAATTCAAATCATACCATTTAAAAATAATAATACAATTATATGGTTAAAAGATATTATCAAATTATTAACCATAATTTCTGTTTATGTTTCCATATTAATGAATGATAATGATACAGATTGATGCAAAATTCCAATTCGTATTGATTGTCGTCAAGAATCAGCAATCAAAAATTCATATATATATATATATATATAATTATGTTAAATTCCTTATCAAATATAAATTAATATATACATATTCCTTATCAAACAGGAATTATGGTTAATAATTTAATAATCTCTTTTAACAATATATAATATAGCTGCATTATTATTTTTGAATGATATAATTTGAAAATTTCTAAATTATGTAATACAATTTTTTTATTGAATTTAAAAATCTTAAAGGCTATTAATTAACTTTTTGAAGGGAAAAAAAAGGTTATATATGGGGATTAAAATTTAATTAATGCACTTTAAAAAAAAGGTGATAACGGAGAAAGAGGGGAAATTATTTTTTTCCATATACAATCTTTTTTCCTATTGAAACTATAAAATTGCATTAAATTTTTTAAACCATAAAAAAACACCATAAGCTTGGATGCAGCAAGTTCCTTCTTGGTTTTCACTATATTGTCAAGCTCTTCAGTAAGAGGAGACTCTTTAACTTCGATATGCTTGACTAGCCTTGTGTTCTCCTCTTTCAAATGTCCATTTTCATTTTAACAGTTGAGTATTCACATCACATACTGTTGGGGATTTTGAACAATTTATTCGGAGGAAGTATAAATGTAACGACCCAAAGTTTACTAGTAACGGAAAAGTATACTTTCAGGTTATTATTTTCGTAAAATAAATTCGTAAATATTTATTAAAAATATTTACGAAGCTAGTAGTGTAGTTAATTAGATTTTAGTTAAGTGAATTAGCTTGAATTAAAGCTAATTTAGTGAAAGGACTAGATTGAATATAGTGTAAAAAATAATTATAGATTAAAGAAAAGTCAAAGGACTAAATTAGTAAATAAACCTTAAGTGACAAGTGTATGGTAAAAATTAGTTACATGTATATAAAATATAATACATACACATGTATTATAAATATATGTTTAGTTATTATTTAAGTAAAATATAATAACAATAACTAAAATATAAGAATAATATAATATAATAATTAAAGTAAATAAAAGAAATAAAATAAAGAAAATAAAAGAAAGAATGAAAACGAAACAGAACAGGGAAAAAAGGGAAAGAAAAAGAAAGGAAAAATAAGGTTTTGAGGTTTGAAGCTTAATTGGTAAGTTAATTTAGTCCATTTTCTTGTAATTTTGATGTTTTTGGAATCCTAGAACAAAGCTCTACTTAAATTATGTTAAAATTTAGGAAGTTAGTGAATTTTTAGATGTTGATTAAGTTGAACAATTGAGTAAATTACAAGATAAAGTGATAAAAATTTAAGTTAGAAGTGGGAGAAGGATTGAATTGTAAAAAGAGAAATAAGTTTTGGTATAATAGGGACTAAATTAAAAGAAATTCAGAATTGGTTTTTTATATTGAATAATAAGAGCTGAAACTTGTTTAAAGTAGGTATTAAATGAAAATATGAGATTTATTTGTAGAGAAAAGAATAGTTATGGTGGAAGGACTAAATTAAAATTTATGTAAAAGTTACATGGAAAATAGAAGAGTGTGTTATGAAATGATATGTATTGATGATTTTTAATGTTAATTTTTCCCGTAGCTAACATAGCACCGGAAACGTCATTGAAGAAGGGGAAAGAGAAAATGGACGGAGATATCGAGTAGATTTGAGAATTTTGGTTTGTATTTTTATAAACCGAGCTTAATAATTGTTTAATGTATTTATTATTTAAATTGTATGAAAAATAAAAATGAGGTAAGTATTGTTATTTTACTGTACTGTTTGAAATATGAATATTTAAATTAAAAAGAAATTGAATTCCCTATTAACAGTGTCGGGATAGTTGGATATAATTGGCATGCCATAGGATTGGAAGTGTTAAGGGATATTCTGACTTTGTGTCGATAAGGCACTATTAGTGTCAATTATCATTCATATTCGCTCACGAATTTGTTCGATGAGGTACTCTTTGTACCACTCACCATTCTATCATTCATTATTCTTTATTCTTTCGTTATAGTGTATTCCGGCTTTGGCCGATGAAACACTGTATACTATCTCGATGTGTGGGTTGGATCTGTGTATCTGTCCAGGTCCAAGTTATGTTAATAGGGGTAAATTACTGCACTGGAGACTGAATGATACTGACTGAATTGAATATCTTACTGGTTTCGATTTTAATGATAAATGTTATTATGAAATGAAGGCAATCAATTGTATGTTCATGATGCGATTATTTATTGGATTCTATGGTTTAAGTAAAAATGTATAAATTAAGTATTGGTTTATAGAAATACCACTGAGTACATACTCAGCGTACAGTTTGTTTTCCGTGCGCAGGACTAGGTACGAAAGAAAGTTAAGGACTCAGCATCCAAGCCAATCCCGGACTCAAAGTGGTGAAATACCTTTCCTTTGGTAAAATGGCATGTACCTAGGTTGTTAAGATGTTATTTTGTAAATAATAAGAATGAGCATGAAAGATGTTGAAATATGGTATGAAATATGCATATTACTGACATGAGTTTGACTAGTATGTTAATGTAGTATAATTTCGATATGAATTGTGGTACCAATGAGAGTACATTGGTTGGATGATTTATTGTTTAATTGGATATGTATTAAGTGTATTCAATCAAGCTCTGATTGAGTTTAAAAGTTAAGAAAATTGTTAGATTGAAGTTTAAGTTTTGCAGGGTTGGTAAACTTGAGACAAAAAGGCTCATTTTGAGTCCACAAAGCCTGGCACACCGGCGTGTGATCAGACCGTGTGAGACACACGGCTTATACAAGCATATTGTTAGACCGTGTGTCCCTTGCATCCTTAAATGTGAAGTCAGGATAGTACACGGGCAATAGACACGGCCGTGTGTCTTGGTCGTGTGAATTACACGGGTTTCAAGCATGGTCGTGTGTCAAAATAGTGTGAAAATGGCTTAAAAATGGTGAAAAATCAGTTTACCACACGGCCTAGCCACATGGGCGTGTGCCCAGGCCGTGTGCTCAGGCCGTGTGCCCCTTTGATACTTAAGAAATTGCAAGTTAGAATTCTACACGGGCTGACCACACGGCCATGGGAACCCCATGGGCTGGCCACACGGCCATGTCCCAGGCCACACGGGTGTGTGCCCCAATCTTCAACGTAAAATTTCCAAAGTTTTCGATTTAGTCCTGAACCACTTCTAAAGTATGTATTGGGCCTCGTAGGCCCATATTAGGGTCTTTATGGTGAAATCTTAAAGATTTGATTTGGAATGCAAATTTATGACTCGATTTTGTATAAATGCTAGTGTATAAGCCCGGTAATACCTCGTAATCCTATTTTGGTGATGATTTAGGGTTAGGGGGTGTTATATTTAGTGATATCAGAGCTACTCAGGTTTAGTCAATTCTAGGACTAAATCGAGTTCGCAATTGAGTCTAGAGGTACATGCCATTATTGAATTAAATTTGAGTCGGGATTGGATACTGAATTATATATTGATTAAATTGTTTCTGTTTTGTAGTGTTAAAGATGTCTGACGAAAGAATTGAAAAAACTGATCAAGAAATATATAGTGAAGATAATGAGCCGTACGATATGAATGAATCAGAGTCTGTAACTCCAAATGTAAACCTAGTAGGTAATCAACCGTCAAATACTGGAAGGGGTGGTACAAGTGTAAGAGATAATACAGAAATACTCAAAGTAATAGCCGATGCTCTTCAAAAAGCAGTAGGAACCATACCTGTAACCATTACTACTCCTACTACTCGACAAGCCCCGATTAAAGAATTGCGTAAATATTGAGCTATTGAATTTTTGGGTTCGAAGAGAGATGATCCGCCAAAAGCTGAAAACTGGTTGGAAACTACAAAGAGAATTTTGAAGCAACTTGAATGTACCCTACAGGAAAGTCTAATGTGTGTCGTTTCTTTATTGCAAGAAGATGCGTATGTATGGTGGGGGACAGTAATTCAAATTGTATCAGAAGAATAAATAAGCTGGAATTCTTTCAAAGAGAATTTCAGAAAAAGTATTTAGGGGAAATGTATATGAAAGATAGAAAACTTGAGTTTTTGACACTGAAACAAGGCGAAATGTTTGTAGTGGATTATGAACGAGAATTTTTGAGACTAAGCTGATATGCAACTGAATTGGTACCAACTGAAAATAACAGATGTAAACGATTTTTGAGAGGATTGCGTGATGAATTTAAACTACAGTTGTTGCCACTTCGAATTACTGAATTTGCAGATCTTATGGAAAGGGCTAAGATGATTGAACAGGTACTGGGGAAAAATAAGATGTCTGAAGCTACTCGTTCAACTGAAAAATATCCTAGAACTGCTAGTTCAAGTCCACAACCAAAATGATCAAAGAATCTCGAGGTAATTGGAGATTCAGCTCTAGATCGGAAAAAAGTGATAGAAGTCGAAGAAGACAGAAAACTGTATCCACTGGTAGTGTTAAAAGTCCAAATCAGAATACTAAAATTCCAGAATTGGAACACTGCGGGAACAGACATAGGGATGGATGTAGAAGATTAACTGGAGGTTGTTTCCGATGTGGATCCACTGATTATATTGTGAAGGACTATCCGAGGATTGGTAAGGCAGCACCAACGGTATCACAAAGATCTGAATCTGCTTCCAGAGGTCGGGGGTCAGGCAAAGTGGTCCAATTGCTAGAGGAGGTACTAGAAAAACCAGTGAAAATACTACACAATAATCTGAAGTAAGAGCTCCGGCTCGAGCATATGTTGTGAGAACTCGAGAAGAAGGAGATGCACACGATGTGGTGACAGGTATATTCTTATTACATTCAGAACCTGTTTATGTTTTAATAGATCCAGGATCGTCACATTCCTATGTTAATACAAAACTGGTTGAGACGGGAAATTTAAAACCAGAATTGTCTAGAGTAATGATAGAAGTGTCTCTTCCATTGGGGAAAACTCCGTTAGTGGATCAGATATGTCGAAGATGTCCATTAATGATTCAGGATAAAATCTTTTCTGTTGATCTATTGATTATGCCATTTGATGACTTTGATATTATACTGGGTATGGATTGGTTATCAGAACATGGAGTAATTTTGGACTGTTATAAAAAGAGGTTTACTGTTCATAATGAGGATGGTGATCGGATTGAAGTAAATGGTATACAGACTAGTGGTTCAGCTCGAATTATTTCTGCAGTTAAAGCTAGTAAGCTTTTTTATTAAGGTTGTGCTGCTTTCTTAGCATATGTTATTAATTCCGATTCAGTTGAGAGTCAGTGCAGTAAAATCCAAAATGTATGTGAATTTCCTGATATGTTTCTTGAAGAATTACCTGGATTACCTCCTGATCGGGAAGTTGAATTTGTGATTGAAGTATACCCGGGTACAGATCCAGTGTCAATACCTCTATATCGAATGTCACTTACTGAGTTGAAGAAACTGAAGGTATAACTGCAAGACTTATTGGATCGAGGTTTTATACAACCTAGTACATCACCGTGGAGAGCTCCAGTATTATTCGTTATATGACTCGGTTTTGTATAAATGCTAGTGTATAAGTTCGGTAATGTCTTGTAACTCTATTTTGGTGACGGTTTGGGGTTAGGGGGTGTTACAATGAAGCTCTATCAAGAACTTGAGCAACAACTTAATAAATCCGAATAAATAATGAAGAAATATTAAGCTTCAAAAAGCTCGATATTTACAGGATAAACAAACAGAACTTTACTTGGTAAAAGAAAGCAAAAATTGAGAGAGTATTTTTCTTGAATGATTTCTATTGAAATTCATTAATAAAAAAGATAGCATTCTACCAATACATATACCGGTCATAAGCTAGTCAGCTTTGAAGGTTTCACTTACTATTTTTAGGCTTCATTGTAACTTGTACAACTTGCACATTACAACTTGCAAATCACAACTTGCACAATTAGATAAGCTGATCTATCAATCTTATCAGCACCCAATTACATTAAATACACTACCTACTTAGTTCTAATTTAACTAAGTTACAAAATATTACTTAAGGTAACAAAATGAAACTAAAATTTAACAGTAGCATCCACTTCAGTAGCTGCATGTACTTCATCCAGAAATACTACAGCAACTTGATCTTCATATTTCATCAACATAACTTGGACTGTATGGTCTGCTCCTTGGTTGTTCATGTGCTGCATGCATGCCAACTTCAACACTCCTCCTTGGCTTGCATGCTACATTGTGCTTGTCTCAAAGCACCCATTTAACTCTAATGACTTTCCTGTTGACAGGTCTTGGAACTAGTTCCCAAGTCTGATTCTTGTGGATCATGCTTATTTTATCGAGCATGGCCTGTTTCCATTCCTATTATGCTTCAACTTCTTCAAAGAAACTTGGTTCAAAAGCAGCCACTTGAGTTATTTCATAAATCTCAGCCAATGGTCTAGTGCCTCTGACTGGTTCATCATCAATGTCCATTTTAGGATCATTTTGATCAGCTTCAGTCTGATCTGTCACAAAATCTTCAGCAGTAGTTTCTAGTTTATTTTTATCCCAGTTCCAGCTTGACTTCTCATCGAATACAACATCTCTGCTCATAGAGAGCTTGTTTGTTGAAGGATCAAGTATCCTATAACCCTTCACGATACTGCTGTAGCCCACCAAAATACCAAGTTGAGCTTTCTTAGCAAGCTTGTCTTTTTTTACTACTGGAATATGAGCATAACATACACATCCAAAGACTCTTAGGTGAGCCAGTGATGGTTTGAACCCGAACCAGGCCTCGAATAGAGTTTTCTGAGCCAAAGCCTTGGTTGGGAGCCTGTTTTAGAGGTAAACAGCAGTGTTAACTACTTCTGCCCAAAATGTCTTAGGCAAATTTCTTTTAAACATTAGGCACCTGGCCATATCCATCAAGCTTCTATTCTTTCTTTCACTTACATCATTTTGTTGAGGTGTATAAGTGTTGATGAGCTGATGTTTGATGCATGCTTCATCACAAAACGTATGTAACCCGGATGAAGTATACTTGGTCTCATTATCAGACCTCAATGTCTTCAACTTGCAACCTGTTTCAGTCTCAGCTGCAGCTTTAAACTTCAAAAATACTGAAGCTACTTCTGATTTCTGTTTCAAAAAATATATCCAGCAATATCTCGAGTAATCATCAATAAATAAGATAAAATACCTGCTGCCATTCAGACATTGGGTATTCATTGGACCACACACATCAGTGTGTACAACTTGCAGTCTTTCAGAAGCTCTCTAGGCTTTGTTTGTAGGAAATGGTAGTCTAGCTTGTTTTTCTAGCTAACATACTTTACAAACTTCTTCTTTTTCAACTGAGTTAGTGAAGTTTTCAAACAAATCTTCTTTGGTTAGCTGAGTCATTGAGTTGTAGTTGACATGACCAAGTCTTTTGTACCATAACTTGAATTCATCTTGAACAGCTTTGTAGACACTGTTTGAGCTCTTATTTCAGTCTACAATAAAGCTTTTGTTAGCCATGGTCATTGACATGAGCTTGGATCCATTTGGATCATTGATTAGGCACTCCTTGCCTTTGAACACCACAGGATAGCCCTTTTCTAGCAACTGAGCTATACTGAGCAGGCTTCTATCTATTTCAGGCACCAAAAGTACATTTGAAACAAGTTTGGTACCTGTAGGAGTGTCAATCAGCACATCTCTTTTGCCTTCTGCTTTGATGAAGTGTCCATTTCCAACCTTCTCCCTTGTTTTGAAGCTTTTGTCAATTGTTTTAAAGATAGCAGCATCTGGAGTCATGTGGTTAATACATCCACTAACAATCAACCATCCTTTTGTGGCTTTTCTTTTGGCAGCTAAGCAAGAAACTTCAAAGACTTGCTCTTCTTTATCACTGCCTTCTTCTGCTACTTGAGCTTCAACTCTTGGCTGATGAGGTTGGTTTTATCTCTGCTTGCCTTTGTTTCTACAGACTTTCTCAGTATGGCCCATATTTTTACAGAATTTGCACTGCACATCAGACCTAAACCAACATACTTCACCCGGATGACTTAGCCTTCTGCAGTGTAGGCAAGGTGAATATTTTCCTGCACTATCTGACTTAGACTTGTCTTTCCAGATTTTCTTCCCCTTGTAGGCAGAGGAGTTTGAGGCTGGTCTGCTTCTAGCTTGGAAGGCACCTTTTTGATGCTTCTCTTGTCTGTTGGCTCTCCTTTGCTCTTGAGCATAAAAGGGCATTGATCAGCTCTGTTAATGAGATGCTGGTCAGATCTCTTGAGTCTTCAAGGGATGTGATTTTTGCTTCATACCTTTCAAGCAAGGTTGAGATCACATTCTCTACAATTCTTGCTTCACTAAACTATTTTCTAAGTAGCCTTATGCTGTTTACTACATCCATGATTCTGTTTGAGTATTGCTTTACTGTTTCTTCCTCCTTCATCTTTAAGTTTTCAAAATCCCTTCTCAAATTCAGTAGTTGCTACTGCCTTGTTCTTTCATTCCCTTGGAACTCTTCATTCAGTTTATCCCAGACTTGCTTTGGTGACTCACAAGCCATGATTCTTGTGAAAATCACATCAAACACACTGTTCTGGATGCATTACATGGCTTTGTGCCTTTTGGTACTTTCATCAGAATACTGCCTTATCTGAGCCACTGTTGGTTTGGCTCTTAGAGGTGCTGGTTCAGCATCTGAGTTAACAACCTCCTACAAATCAAATGTTTGCATGTAGGTCTTCATTTTTACTAGCCATATGTGGTAGCCTTCTCCATTAAAGACATGTGGTGCAGCTGGTGAAAAACTTGAGGAAAGCATGGTTTTTAGGATTGAAATATGACAAGTCCACTAAGAATTTGACTCTAGATACCAATTATTGGGGATTTTGAACAATTTATCCGAAGGAAGTATGAAGCTCAGTCAAGAACTTGAGCAACAACGTAATAAATTCGAATAAAGAACGAAGGAAGATTAAGCTTCAAAAAGCTCGATATTTGCAGGATAAACAAACAAAACTTTACTTGGTAAAAGAAAACAAAAATTGATAGAGTATTTTTCTTGAATGATTTCTATTGAAATTCATTAATTAAAAAGATGGCATACTGCCAATACATATACTAGTCATAAGCTAGTCAGCTTTGACAGGTTTCACTTACTATTTTTAGGCTTCATTGCAACTTGCACATTGCAATTTGCAAATCACAACTTGCACAATTAGGTAAGCTGATTTATTAATCTTATCAGCACCCAATTACATTAAATACACTACCTACTTAGTTCTAATTTAACCAAGTTACAAAATATTACTTAAAGTAACAAAATGAAATTGAAATTGAACAGTAGCATCAAGTTCAGTAGTTGCATGTACTTCATTCGGAAATACTACAGCAGCTTGATCTTCATATTTCATCCACATGACTTGGACTGTATGGTTTGCTCCTTAACTGTTCATATGCTGCATGCATGCCAACTTCAACACATACCCATTCCCATTGGATTTTTTTTCTTGGAACATTTGTGTTGGATTCAAAATTCTTTCTCTTCCTTGATTGCTTCTTAAAAGCTTTGTTGAAGTTCTGTGAGTAATATGATCTACTCTTAAAGTTATTCAATTGTAGTGGTGTGGGAAGTTGGTACTTCTTCCACTTGAAGAGCAATATTTTTCTCCCTTTGTCCTGTTGTATTTGGCATCATCAAGATTCATTTCAAAAATCTGCAAAGAACTAATGAGTTCATCAATTCTCAAGCTTTCAAGCTCTTTAGCTTTCTCTATAGTAGTAACCTTAATAGAGAATCTCTCAGAAGATATCTTAGAACCTTCCTGACTAGCTTGGTATTGGAGTATTCTTCCCTAGGGCAAATACCTGATTTGACAGATCGCAGAGTTTTATGTAGAATTCACCTATGGTCTCTGAATCTTGCATCCTCAAAGTTTCAAATCTAGTGGTCAACATTTGCATTTTTTATTGCTTGACTATATTAGTTGCTTCATGTGCAATATGTAGAATATTTTATGTTTTTGCAATCATGCACTTTGCAATTCTCTTGAACATTTGCAGATCCAGTCTATAAATAATGTCATACAATGCATTAGAGTTAGCATTGGCAAGTAGTTTCTCATCAGTTGTCCATTGTAGCTGGTGTTTAGCCACTCTTCCTACTTCAGTCTCAATCATATAATGCTCCCGTCCTATAAGAATTGAGTGTCAAGTCTTCTCATCAATGGATTTGAATTAAATTTTTATGCGTGCCTTCCAATAAGCATAATGACCAATCTCCAACATTGGGGGATGAGTAGTTGATGATCCTTCTATAACCTATAATTAACAACACTAAGAATCCCTAATAGTTATGTTAATGGGATACTCTGGTACCAATTATTGACCTGAAACAATTATTAAGTTAACAAGAAATAGAGTATGAGCAAAAGTGACAATAGAAATGGACACTTTTATAATAACCATGACAATCACAATAAAAATAGGGGACCACAAAGTTGTTTATACAATTCAATTTTCTTAGGTTTGTGATGAGATAAATCCACTATCTTTAAAATGAATACAGCTAGTGATACTAGTTCTAACACATTCTAGTGAAGAATCCTCACTCTTGCATTTCAAAAACTAGATCTCTCACTGCTAAATTCTCTTATGAGAACTTAGCTTGTAAAACTAACTACACGTGTTTTACAATAAAAAAATGCATTCTTGCAAATAATGTTCCTAACTTGAATAGATAAATGCTTTCAAAAAACAGTACCAAACCTTTACAAGTCTCTTCGATTATATAAGATTTTTGAGACTTGTTAACATGATAAAGATCAATCACCGTCCCTTCTAAACAATAGCTAAAATAGTTAAATGCAATATAATATTCAATGATTAAAGTAAAATAGACCGTTGGCAAATTAAGTCTCCAAGTTTTGATTCGATCCGACTGTTTTGATCTAAGGGATTCAATATAAACAATTTGATTCGATCTTCTAGATATGTTTCTCCAAGTAAATTGATATTCATTGATGGGCTTGAATCATTCTATGGTATCAACATAATTCAAAGATTTGATTTCATAAATTGTCAATCTTCCAAATATGACAAGTTGTTTTGTCACAGTAACAAAAGGAAATGAAAACTTCTCTTAGCCCATTGCAACAACTTTAAATTATCTCAACAATGTCCTCTTCTAAAAAATAAAAATAAAGTTGAATAACCATAACGGTAAAAATCAATAAATAAGAATTTATGGAAGAGAACCAAAGTAGATAAAAAATAAAAATAATAAACTCTTTTTTATATTTCTCTTTCAAACATTACTATTATTGTCCAAATTCTTTAAGCTTTTAAATTTCACCAAAAGAGAAAGGATTATACAAAATTGGGATGAAAATATTAAAATAACATTAAATTATTAAAAAGAGATATAAATGACATGATATTCTAATTTCATACAATCTTTTATCTTCTCAAATATGTAAAATAAAATCATACTAAACGCTCAAACTCCAAATTTAATTTACTTTCACTTCTTCGGTCCATCTCATAAAATTCAAAACATAAGTCAAAATACAATAGTTAAACATTTTATTCGGAGAACACTATAATTTATATAGCAATTATGCAACCTATCAAATATACCGACAATGAACGATATCAACTTTCAATTTTCTTTTATAATTTAACTTAGTTAAATTTCCTATATATGAATTAGTCTTGCTTAGTGCCAAAAGTTACCTTTTAAAGTATAGTCTAATTTTGTCAGGTTTTTATTTATTTATTAATAAAACCTCTACCTAAACCTCACATGCACGGCTTAGACTTCAATTCTTAGCATATTTTCTTAATCCATTGAATCCATTCCTCCACGGCACCTCAACAAATACTTATTCGAATTTTTCATTTTCTTTAAACTATTCGTATTCGATATTTTATAACTATTTATAATATCAACTTATGTTATTCAGATTTTTTATTTTTTTTTAAAGTATCAATTATATCCAAGATAAATAGAAAGATATCACACTCCAAATATATGAAAAAGATTATAGTGATGTATGTTAAAGATTCTCCGGTCTCCACCGTTTAAAATTTGTTGAAGACTGGTTCCAAGCTCTAAGTTGCCGCCCATTACAAACTGCCAAAACCGGCCAATGGATCTAATAAAAGGTTGATGCTGAAGTTATTGTTTTGATCAATTCCAGTGGAAAGTTAAAGATTGAAGGTTCCTTTTAGTGACATTGCAATGCCTTTATCTCTATTCCCTTTCTTTGCATTAGTAACAATCTTAACCTTTTTGGAGATCGGTATTTCAGCTTCATATTGCCAAAACCTCTCAAATGAAACCCTTGGTAAAGCCTCTTGTCCTTTGAACTTTGACATCCTTAAGAAGTTGGTAAACAGAGACCCTGCAAGCTCTACATTTGCTAACATTTCTACACAGTGTCAAACCATCCTTGAAGGACTCGATTTGGTCCGGTCCGAGTATCTTCGAACGAACGAGTACTTTGTTCCCCCTCCCACCACCTCTAAGGCATGCTGGGATTCCTATCAACTGCTAATAGGTGAGTTCATAAATGGTTTTGATATCGAAACTTCTTGCGGATATAATGCAGAATGGATTTCTAAACCCTGCATGAATATAAAATCTAGAGCACAATTTGAGAGCCTAATCCCCACTACCGTATTCTACCAATTAAGATATTACTGTACTCAGTCTTTGGATGATAGTTTTACGTGTGAATTATGTACTAGAAAGCTGCTCCAACTTAGGAAAATTTACTTCGATGGCATCGGTAGCACTGCGGGGAACATCTCTGCTTGTTCAGGGTATCTTACTATGTATGCAGCTGCATTTATCAACAATTTTGGTCCAACTGATAAAGCAACTGCAAAGTGTTTGTTTTCCATAGAACTTAAACCAAAGAAATCGAGCAGTAGCCACCACCGAAGTGCAATTGCTGGTGCCACAGCCGGTTCTCTTGTTGGTCTACTAGGGGCCTTTTCTGCAATTTTAGTCCTTCTGATGAGACGACAAAGGAAAAACATAAAGGAGAGGAGTGATCGTGTTATGGAGAAGAACGATTCGGTTAAAGATGAGACTAGTTTGGTTTTCGGATTCGGATTGTATAGTAGAAGCACCGGTTTAAAGAAGTTCAAAATTAAGGAAATCAAAAGTGCGACAATGAATTTCTCGAGAGAGAACATTATTGGAATTGGAGGATACGGGAATGTTTATAAAGGGGTGTTACCTGATGGATCTGAAGTTGCCATAAAAAGGTTCAAGAATTGCTCACTTGTTGGAGATGCAAACTTTGTACATGAAGTAGAAGTCATTGCAAGTGTAAAACATGTCAATCTTGTTGAATTGAGAGGCTTCTGCACTGCAACAATTCCATTGGAAGGACATCAAAGGATCATCATCTGTGATTTGATGCATAACGGAAGCCTCTATGATCATCTTTTCGGATCCGAGAAGAAGAGACTTAGCTGGCCTGTTCGTCTTAAAATTGCCCTTGGAACTGCTAGAGGTTTAGCTTATTTGCACCATGGACTTCATCCTGCTATCATTCACAGAGATATCAAAGCTAGTAACATACTTTTGGACGAGACATTCGAGCCGAAAGTTGCGGATTTCGGCTTGGCAAAGATCAATTCTGAAGGAACGACACATTTAAGCACAAGGGTAGCTGGAACTCTAGGCTATGTTGCTCCAGAATATGCCTTGTATGGCAAGTTAACTGAGAAAAGCGATGTTTATAGCTTTGGGGTTGTGCTTCTCGAGCTTTTGAGTGGCAAAAAGGCATATGACAACGACGAGGGAAAGATTTTTCGGGTGACAGATTGGGCATGGGAGCTTGTGGAACAAGGTAGGGCATTGGATGTCCTTGAACAAGACATGGCGGAGACTGGATTAGCAGAAGTGATGGAGCAATATGTTTTAATTGCAGTTCTTTGTTCTCATCCCATATTAGATGTTAGGCCAACAATGGACCAAACTGTGAAAATTTTGGAATCTGGTCTTCCAGTTCGTTCCAGTTCCTAGGCCCTGCTTCTTGTATAACTCCTATAATCAATTGTATTTTCATTTTCTTGTAGTAAAAAAAAGGGGTTTATTATAGTTTCATTAAAAACAATTTAAGCATTTTCGCCTTTTGAAAATAATTGCATTTTCTTGTAGGAAAAAAAAGTAATTAATTGATTTTTTAAATATTAAAAAATATTTTTTTCATAATTTTTAATTTTTAAAAATAAATTTTTAATTTTTTGAATCTTTAAATTTTAAAAATTAATTAATTGTTGACGTGTGATCCACGTGTATGCCATGTCAAAGTTAACAGAATATTAATTTTTTATTTTTGAGGTGTTTTAACAAACAATTCAAATTTAATAGTTAAAATAGACGAAAAATTAGATAAAGAATTAAAATGATTTTTTTATAAAATTAAAGGGATAAATAAAATTATTACGCCTACATAAACTAATTATATCATAATTAAGAATTAAAAATCATATGAACACAAATTAAATTCAGAAATAGATTAACTTAAATTTGAGATTGGGATTAAATTATATAAAAAAGCTACAAATTAAGTACTTCAATGCGGAAAAATGCGAACTTTAAAAGGGATTAAACTAAACATAATTCAATTTGGTACAAAACCGCATGAATCCAAAGATAGAAACAGTGGGCTGGACGTGGTTTTGTGATGTACCTTTTTTGTTTTTTGTTTTTAGCTTTATGTCGCATTATCAAAAGAATTTCCATTCTTTTTTTATCAAATTAATAAATTATGTCATTTCTTATGGGTTAGGTATGATATATTATCAAATTTATGTCCTTTCTCATCTATTGTTGAAGGCATAACACATATTCGCACACGCAAGTTTGATATTTAAATATAATATTAATATATTTTATATTTATTTAAATTTAGATTAATTTAAAATATAAATTTAAAATTTTATATAAATTCGTTCATATTTATAAAAGACTAATTTAAATTTATTTTAAACCTGTTTATATTATTTTTTAATTTTTTAAAAATATTTATAGTATATTATTTTAATATTAATAATTTTATATATTTTTTATTTATTGAAATTTTTTATATAGTTATTTTAACATTATTTTAATACTTATATTAAAGTAGTATTATATATTTTATATAGGTTTATTTTTTAATGTGTTTTAAATTACATAATATATAAATATAATATAATATAAAATATTATAAATTTAAAAACGAACTAGGCCAAGTTCAAGCGCTTGAGCCCAGACCATATTTTAAACGGATCTATTTTTTTTGTTAAAAATTTATTTTTTAAATATGATATTTTTACTCAAATCTTTTCAAATTTCGAATGGAATGAAACCCAAAACATAGCAGGTAGCATATGTTGGAAGGGAAAAACATTTCGTGGCAGCTTGGCTTGCTAAAGGAAGTCTATTACTTAGGTCTTGAGTATTTACAATTAACTATTGCAGGGGACTCATGCGATTGGTGGTTAGTTACTAATTAATTTGCTCAGGTTATCCCTCCTGTAATTACCGAAATATAAATTTATGTAATGATATTTTTTATATAAATTTTTTTTGGGTGGATTAACAAAAGCGCAAAAAACATTGTTTATGGGTTCCAGTGCTGAGAAGTAGTCGCCCTTCGAGCCAGCAGGTATACCCTGTGTGACAGCATGTGCCATGTTCGCTCCAATCATAGATGGATGGTGCGGAGCGAATTCCGGATGCCTGATTGCAATGGTTCCAGCTTCCAGTGAACTGTGACCTGGCCATTAATCAAACGTGCCTATGTCTGATCAGAGTGATATAACCGTGCATGAGTTATACGTAATGAGTTCAGTTTCCTCAAAGCCTCTCGGATCAGCAGTAGCCGACAATTGGTTTTGGAAATTTGCATGTAGGAAGCAGCAAGATATAGAGGGTTAGGGCAATATCCGATTAATGCAGCTGCGACGCCATACCTTGCTGATACTCTATCTTGTACTAAAGCTATAAGCATTAAGAATGGTGCTGTCAGAGCAGCGAAGGGACAGTTAGCGGGAGGCTCTTGGGACGCGTTACCTGGAATATGCAATTTCGCTTCTGCCGGTGCAGTACCATAGGTTTTGCGGATCCCTGTATGGACTCATTATATTCCAGGACACATGTACACCACCAATAATGGATTTGGCTCCTCGTTGTTAAACAATACTGCATTGGGGTGCTTCGCCAGAGGGTTATTTTCCAGCCATGAGTAACAGCTTTATGATCCACATCCATTTCACAATACTTGCTTCAAATAGAGCCAGAGTGTCACTTCGAATGGCCTAGGGTGTTCCGAACCAGATTGCCTAGATATGGAGCATGTTCGAAAGAGGTGACCAACATCCTCAGGTTGTTCCGAACAGAAGACACAGAAGGGGTTGACATGTATATGACGTTTAAGCAATTCATGGCGGAGCGGTAGACCATTAAGAAATATAATTAAAATAACTGTTGCTATAAATTTAGATATAACGAGAATTTAAAGCATGCAATTAATAAACATAAATATGTAACATTTTTCATTTTAATTTTTTATATATGCATTTACACGTGAATTATTTTAAAGATTAATATTATAATATTTTACTATAAAAATTTAATCAAGTCATGATTTAATATGGAAATTGAAATAATTTCAAATTTTAAAAGTACAATTACAATATTATATTACGAAAAATCAATTTAATAATTTACAGTTTAATTAATTTTAAATTTACATAAATTAATAAAATTTTTATATATAAATTTTATTAATTTTAATATTATTAATTAAGTTTAAATAAAATAATTAAACTACATGTTTAACTAGGATAACTTTATTAGTTAAAAGAAAGGATATTTGTACATGAGATAATTTCAAATTTCAAGTTCACATGAGATTTTTTTTATATTATACATATTTTATCATTTATTTTCATATTAAATAAATAATTTTTTTATATAATATATAAATGTACAATGGTAATATGTCAATAACGGTATTAATAATTTGTGAAAATTGAATCAAATTAAAATTCATGTATCACATTGTACTATTTAGAAGTTAACATGTAATTTTGATATTTATTCCAAGTTCACACTTAGAATGATTAGTTTTAATGACATGTAATATAGTACCAAGGCCCCTTGTAGCATTGGTTAATATGGATTTAGGTTAAAATGATTAATATTCAAGTTATGAGTTTAAAGACTAAATTATGAAAAGTTAAAATAAGGGTAATTTCATAATTTTACATAAATATGAATTATGGATTGAATTGAATTGAATGCTTAAAGTACTTAATTGAATGAAATTATCTATTTAGATCAAGATAAACAACAATCATATTTAAATCAAGGAAAGACGAAAGCTTCGGATTAGTTTCAAATTTTACTTCTACAACCATAATTATCGATGTAAGTTCGTATGAATTATAATCGTATTAATGTTAGCTAAATTGACTATTTACTATATTTTGTTAATATAAATGAACTTGAAAATGCTTATGTATCGATGTTTTGAGTAATTAACTGACAATGAATCTCGTTTGAACTTTAAGAATTCTTAGGATACGAATGACACGTCATTAGGGATTTCATGATTAGGGTGCTGGTATTGAATGTCCTACCGATGGTTGAAGTCCTGCATTTGTTGTGAATTCTCTACAGCTTGTGTGAGCATCATCGTGTAGCTAACATTTTGATCCACAGCTCGTGTGTGCAGGCCCATTTCACAGCTCGTGTGAGCACTATTGAAAAGGAAAGGTTAAGGTTATATGAAAAGACACACTATGTGTGAGCATTCTCGAGTATCAGATGCATTTCTAGATGGTTCAATGGATAAGTAAAGGAAATGTCATGGTATGTATACAAATGAAATGGTTCATGATTTTATGAAAATGTTGATGAGTTAAATGATGTATCTTATGAAATCTGTTTATGATATAATTGAACTCATATGTATCATGGATGAACTTACTAACTTGTGAGTTTGATGGTGCTTGAATAAGATTTTACTAAAATTATGGTCTTGGTAATGATATCATGTTTATTTTATAAATCGTGCTAAAGAATTGGTAAGTTATATTTGAGTTTATACGAGCTTACTAAGCACTAGTTGCTTATGTAGTTACTTTCCTTAATTTTATAGATTATTGGAAGCTCGATCGGTTGGAGATTTGTTGAAGATCTATCACACTATCTAGTAACCATTTTGGTAGTCTTGAGTATTTTGTCCAAGGTTATAAATGGCATGTATAGGACCCTTTTATTACGATAGTTTTTAAATGCGTAGTGGTTGATTTGGTATGTATATGCTTTTGAAGTTTATGTTTGGTTTGATAAACTTTGGAGCTATGACAAGTTAGATCATTTTGGCCATTCTTAAATGCTTGTATATAAGATCCTTTTTGGTATGTTTGTGATGGCATGTAAATGGCTATATGTGATATCATTTAGTAGATAAATGAACTAGCTTTTGTGCTTTAAGTAAGGTTATATTGATTTGTTTGGTTAATGATGTTTTGATATAAATGTGGGGCCTTTGAATGACATACTGGATAGATGAAATAGGATGTTTGAAATGGTATGTTTATAAGTTTTTGAATGATGCTTAAGTCTATTAAATGTGTGCACAAATGGGATGGATGGTTAGGTGTGTTTTAGTTTCGAAATGGCTTGTTTTTAAGGTCAAATTATTGATCACGCGGCTTAGGACAAGGCTGTCACGCAGATTGGCGACACAACCGTGTAAATTGTTAGTGTATCAAGTTAGTGTGTTACACAACCTAGCACACGACCGTGTGTCACAAGTCAAAGAGTTACACGGCCTACAACACGTCCGTGTGACCCAACTCAGTGAGTTATAGGGGTTGGGACATGGCCGTGTGTCCCCTTGTTCGATTGTTACACAGCCTGGGCTATGTTACACGACCTGACCACAGGCCGTGTGCCCCTTATTTTTAAATTTTGCAACTTTTTCTCAAATCTTTTGTTTTGTTTCAAATTAGCCCCAAATTGCTTCTAAACTATTTTTAGGGCCTCGAAGGCTTAATTTAGAGACCAAATGCATATGTTTGATAGGTTTTTAATGAAATTAATTTATTTAATGTTATGATGTTAAATATTGTTCTAATTGTTCGGTAATGCTCCGTAACCCTAATTTGATAACAGAGACGGGTTAAGGGTGTTACATGGTTAGTGTGGTTCGTAAAGTTTTAAATGGAGAGTTACTGTAACACCCCCTACCCGTATTCGTTGTTGGAATAAGGTACACTTTAGACTACAAAACAGGGGAAAAGGAAACAGGGTAAGCACTTTGTGCTTAATAAGCTTATGTAACAAGAATTATACTTACCTAATATTTTCAATACAATGCAATAAACATTCATATATCAATTCAATGCATTATTACCCTAACATGCACAACTCAACATTCAAGTTAGTTCAATAATTTTCATGTGTCAATAATATATACCATGATTGATGAGCTCATCAATACCATGATTTCGATTTCCTTGTTATTTTTCAATATTTATCCCGTTGAATTTCTCAAAATTTCGATGGATTTTCAGAGGTACACTTTTAGTGTACAATTCTGAGTCTGTCAATTCATATTCATGTGCGCACATTTCCATTTCAGAGAGCACACTCCCGTAAACCTCATCCTTATAGCAGGATTACCAGTCTAGGCTAAATCCCCTGTAATATAAACTCATAAAGTATTGTCGGGATTACCAATCCAGGCTAAATCCCCTGCAATGACAATTGCTCTAATGGGCTTGGATCTGAATTACCAGTCTAGGCTAAATTTAGACCCTAATTCAGATTACCCGTCCAGGCTAAATCCATTTTACACATATTCTTCGAGAGAGCTATATCAGGATAGGATCACTCGTCCGGTCTAGATCCATTTTACCGTCAATTCTTTTTTGGAGATCCATCGAATTTTCTTTTCATTCAACTTGGATTTCTTCCTCTTTTTATCAAATATATAAATGTTTCATCAATTTTCATACAATGAACATTCAAATCATATTCATATCAATAACATACATTTCAAGCATTTAAGAATATAATTCAAGTTACACGAACTTACCTCGATACTTGTTTGTATACAAAAATCTACTAATCCCGAACTTTTTCTTTTCCTCATCTAGCCTCGTATTTGAATTTTCTGGATCTAAATAAATAAATTTAATCATCAATTTAATACATTTCATGTTCATATGTAACATTCTCTACAATTCCACTATTATTTATAGTTCATTTAAACATGTGTACTTGATTCGTAGTCGCGAAATTATTTATATCTTAAGCTATTGAACTCCAAATTAAGATTTGCTAATTTTCCCTGAAACTAGACTCACTTATTTTCTTACCATTAAATTTTCAGAATTTTTGGTTTAACCAATAAGTACAGTTTATTCTTTAAACTCACCCATGTTCTGCTGTCTGACAGTTCCGACCCTTCTTTACTAAAAATTAAATATCTTCTTGTACAAGATTCGAATGATGTTCCTGTTTGTTTCTATTGAAAATAAGTTCTAAAAATATAAATTTAAGCCCCTAATTATTTTTCTTCAATTTTTGATGATTTTCCAAAGTCAGAAGAAGGGAACCTAAATTCATTCTGACCTTATCTCACAAAATTTATTATATCTCATGATTTATAATTCCATTGCTTACATCATTTCTTCTATGAGAAACTAGACTCAATAAGCTTTAATTCCATATTTTTTTAATCTTCTAATTCTATTTCCACAATTTATGGTGATTTTTCAAAGTTAGTCTACTGCTGCTGTTCAAAACTGTTTTAGTGCAAGATGTTTATTACCATTTTTCCCCTAAGATTTTAATAAATGATAATTTCGTCCCTACTCAATTAGCCTCTCAATTGAGCTGATTCTTCTCAATTAACACTTAATTTTATCACTTTAAACTATTTTATAACCTTTTGGAATTAGAATGTCATCACTAGACTTTAATTCTAAACATTTTCACAATTAGGTCCTAAAATTCAATTTCTGTTGAAATTACCTAATAAAATCATCTCATAAACAAATTAAAGCTTAAATTTCATGCTATTTCATCATAAAATTACAACACTCAATCATGGTGACTTTCAATTTCATCCATGAAATCAAAAACTAATGAATTTAATAGTAGGACCTAGTTGTAAAAGTCTTAAAAACACAAAAATTACAAGAAAAAGGCAAGGATTAACTTACTTGGTGCAAAAATCATGAAATACCAGCTTAAATAACACCTCCTATGACGTTTTGGCTGATGAGAATGAAAAGAAATCACAAAAAATCTAGATATTTCCATACTAGTCCTAATTTTATTTAGTTAATTATGCAATATTCCAATTTTGCCCTTAAATCATCCATTTTCTTGCCGATTTCATACCCTTGCCGTCCAGCCCAAATAAATTTTGGGTCTAATTTCCTTTTAAATCTTTTCTCATTAGACACTTAAACTATTTAATCATCCCAACCACTTTTACACCTTTTCCAATTTAGTTCTTTTTATTTAATTAACTACCCAAACATTAAAATTTCCTAACGAAATTTTAATACCACATCACTAACATTTCATAAATATTTATAAAAATATTTCTAACTCGGTTTTATGAGATTGAGATCTCGATACCTTGTTTTTACCAAATTTCTTCAATAATTTCTTTTTCTAACTAACTACTAAATCGGTAAACTTTTTCTATCGATATTTTCATACGATTTTCCTATTATATTAATATTCATGCAATAATTTTTAAAATAATTTCTCTTTAAATCGGTTTGTGGTTATGAAACCACTGTTCCGATAACCTTGAATTTAGGCCATTACAACTCTCCCCCCTTTTAAGGATTTTCGTCCTCGAAAATCTTACCAGTAAAGAGGTCCGGGTAATGTTTCCTCATTGTCTCCTCCGGTTCCCATGTCGTTTCCTTAATCCCATGCTTTTGCAATAATACTTTCACCAAATTTATCTTTTTATTTCTGAGCTCCTTTGTCTCCCGAGCCAAAATCTTAACTGGTTCTTCATTGTAACTCATATCCGGATGAATCTCTACTTCTGTCGGAGAAATAACATGTGAAGGATCTGATCGATACCATCGTAGCATACACACATGAAAAACATTATGGATTCTATCGAGTTTTGGTGGTAATGCCAATCGATAAGCGATCGGTCCAATTCTTTTTATGATTTCATATGACCCAATAAATCTTGGACTCAATTTACCCCTTCGACCGAACCGAAGAATTTTCTTCCAAGGAGACACTTTTAGGAATACCTTGTCACTAACCTGAAATTCAATCTCTTTTCGTTTAAGATCAGCATATGATTTTTGACGATCAAAAGCTACTTTTAGACTATCCTGAATACCCTTTACTTTTTCTTCTATTTCCCGGATCAAATCAACCCCATGTATCTTCTTTTCACTGAGCTCTGCCCAATATAACGGTGTTCTACATTTTCTACCATACAAAACTTCATACGAAGCCATTTTAATACTGGACTGATAACTGTTATTGTAAGCAAATTCAATCAAAGGTAGATATCTTTCCCAATTACCTTCAAACTCTAGTATACAACATCGGAGCATATCTTCCAATACTTGAATTACACGCTCAGATTGGCCATTTTTCTGAGGATGAAATGCAGTGCTAAAATACAACTGAGTACCTAAAGCTTCTTGCAATTTGTCCCAGAATCGAGACGTAAATTGGGGGTCTCTATCCGATATAATGGAGACAGGTACTCCATGTAGCCTGACAATTTCAGATATGTACAATTCAGCCAGTTTATCTAAAGAATAATCCATACGTACCGAAATAAAGTGCACTGACTTTGTCAATCGTTCAACAATCACCCAAATAGTATCTTTTTTCCTCGGAGACAATGGTAACCCCGATACAAAATTCATAGTGATTCTTTCCCATTTCCATTCTGGTATAGTAATTGGATGAAGTAACCCCGAAGGTACCTGATATTTAGCTTTAACTTACTAACATACCAAACACTTTGATACAAACTCAGAGATATCACATTTCATACCTGACCACCAGTATATCTGCTTCAGATTATTATACATTTTATTACTCCCCGGATGTACAGACATAGTATCGCTGTGAGCCTCGTGTAGAATCTTCTGTATAAGCTCTGTATCCTTTAGTACACAAACTCTACCTCTGAATAATAAACAACCATCAATCCCAACTTGAAATTCAGAATCAATACTTGACTCACACTGTGCTCGTTTAACCTGTAACTTCTCATCATTCTTCTGAGCTTCAGATATTTGCTGTAGAAATGTCGGTTTAGCTCTTAATTCAGCTATGATTGAACCATCATTAGTCAGTGACAACCAGGTATTCATAGCTCATAAAGCAAATAGAGATTTCCGGCTCAAAGCATTAGCTACAACATTAGCCTTACCCGAATAGTAATCAATAATCAAATCATAGTCCTTTATCAGTTCAAGCCACCTACACTGTCTCAAATTCAAATATTTCTACGTCATAAGATATTTCAGGCATTTATGATCAGTATAAATATGACATTTCTCACCGTACAAGTAATGTCGCCATATCTTCAGCGCAAATAAAATAGCAGCTAATTCAAAATCATGTACTGGGTAATTTCTTTCATGTGGTTTAAGTTGTCTTGAACCATAGACTATTACTTTACCTTTTTGCATCAAGACAGAACCTAAACCATTTAATGAAGCATCACTGTAAATAACAAATTCCTTATCCGGTTCAGGCTGCACTAATACATATGTTTTCGTTAGTAGATCTTTCAATCGGTTGAAACTCTGCTGACATTCATCAGTCCACTCGAACTTTACATCTTTCTGCAATAATCGAGTCATCGGAGAAGCTATCATAGAGAACCCATGTACAAATATTTGATAATAATCAGCTAAACCCAATAAACTTCTAACTTCAGATACATTCTTTGGTGAACTCCAATTAATAATGTAACACCCCTTACCCGTGTTCGACGCCGGAACAGGGTACGAGGCATTACCGGACTTAATCACTAATCATCGTATAAAAATTGATTCATAATTTCACTCTAATTTAAAACTTTTTGAAACACATTCAAGCTTTCCCTTAAAAAGAGCTTACAAGGCCCATATCATGCTTTAATTCAACCACACACATAGGCAAGTATGCACAATCATAAATTGCATCACTTAATTAATAACATAATCAAGACTATCTACATTAAATGACTTTATACAATAGAGACCTTCAAATAACATAGGTCAGTATTTTAGGCCAATTCCTAGCAACTTAGTAACAATTAAACGAGTCTCCATACATGCCAAAGACTTAAAAATACTTTAAAATATTTATATATCAATCAATAGTTTGATAGTGTGATTTAACCTCCGGCGACCTCCAACTCGAGCTAACATCTGAGACACTATAGGAAAAAGGAAAGGAATGGAGTAAGCATTATAGCTTAGTAAGTAAGTATGTAAATATTAATAAACAATACATTATCATACTTTAAATGAAGTCACAATATGTTCCCGAAATATTACCATCACAAACACACATATACTTTCACTATTACAATCATAAATAGATTCAAAATAAGCTGTCTAGCAGAGTACCAGCAGCTAAATTATTTATTTCTGAAGCTACAGAACTCCAAATTACAAACTGTTAATTTTTCTTGAAACTAGATTCACGTATATTCTTACCATAAAATTTTCAGAATTTTTGGTTTAGCCAATTAGTACAGTTTATTCATTGAAGTTACCCCTGTTTCACTGCTCAACTGTTCTGACCACTCTTCACTACAAATCAATTTTCTCCTTGTACAGAAGTCAAAGGATGTTATCGTTTATTTTATTTGAAACTAGACTCATTAAGGATTTCAAGAATATAAATTATATCCCATAATTATTTTTGTACAATTTTTAATGATTTTTTCAAGTCAGAACAGGGGATCACATAGTCATTCTAAACCAGTCTCTCAAAAACTTAAATATCTCATAATATAGAATTCCTTTGCTTGCTCTGTTTCTGTTATATAAAAATAGACTCATTAAGATTTAATTTTATATCTCATTCAGTCTCTGATTCAATTTCTACTATTTTTGGTAAATTTTTAGATTCACATCACTGCAACTATCCATAACAGTTTTATTGTCAATTTTTTATCTTTCACACTTCAATTGTATTCATCACTTACCCATAACAATCTTTCCAATTTCCAATCACATATCAAGCATATTGCTCATAAGTTACACACGTATATACTTACACTTGTCATCACAAAGTCATACACAATTTCATTTAATCAATTTCCCAGTTGAACGCTTCAGAATAATAACGATACGCGATGGTATCGCACACAGCCCACCTTTAAAATCGAAGCTCTCTTGTACACATAGTGGCCTTCACTTAGCACCACTCATGTGACCTAGCTCAATTGTACACATAATTTTGGCTCTCTTGTACACATGGTGAACACTTAGTACCACCCATGTGACCTAGCCAGTTTATCTCGTAGCTCTCTTGTCTACATGGTGTCCTTCACCTAGAACCACGCATGCGACCTAGCTACATTTATCCCGCAGCTCTCTTGCCTACATGGTGTACACATAGTATCACCCATGCGACCTAGCTACATCATAATGTCTCCTAACTCTCTTGTACACATGATGTGCATTCAACACCATACATGTGACCTAGCTACATACCATCTGTATCATCCAATCTTTCCGAAGGTTCAACCAAGATTTCTCTCTCTTTCTAATTCTTGATTCCATACTTCCAATAGTCAATTATGATTCAAAAATCAGCTACAATACATAAAATATGCTGAAAAACATAATAAAGATAATGTATTATTTACATACAAACTTACATACTTTCTCATTTCCATGTCGAATTAATATTGAACATTTAAATCATCATAATTATACTTACTTTCAACACCTCGGCAATCATAATAAATATATCAATTTTACATTGAAACATGCATAAATTCATGCTTATTATACATATGAACTTACCTCGATACTAAAACGACCATTTTACCAACTTTCACGATTTTCGATTTTTCTCCCATTCTAGGTTCAAATCTCGTTTTTCGGGATCTAAAACATCATATTTTACTTATTTAATTAATGTACTATTCAAAACAGTCCTTAACTCAAACTTTGGAAAATTACAATTTTTCCCCTAAACTTTTGCATATTTACACTTTTGCCCCTAGGCTCGGGAATTAAACTTCATCCCTTATTCTTATGTTTTATGACATGCTGATAATTTTTCCCTTCTATGGAAACATCAAATTCTCACTCTAACACATAGTTATGAACAATAATAACTTTTACCGATTAAGCCGTTTTACTCATTTTTGCTTAAAACTGCTTAGCAAAAGTTGTTTAACATAATTTCAGCCTTCATATTCTACCATAAAACATAAAAATAAACACATTTAACCTATGGGTATTTTTCAAAATATGAAACCTAGCTTAAATTATTGCTAGAATAAGCTTAATCAAGTTACCGGGATTCCAAAAACGTAAAGAACTTGAAAAACGGGGCTAGAACGGACTTACTATTGAGCTTGGAAAGCTTGAAAACCCTAGCCATGGCTTCCCCCATGCTAATTTTGGCCTCCATGAAAAAGATGAGTCAATTTTGGCTTTATTTTTCCTTTTTATTTCTTTTAATTACCAAATGACTAAAATGCCCTTAAGGCCTTTCTTTAAAATTTTGTCCTATTCATGCCCATTTTTGTCCAAACGAAATATAATGGTCTAATTACCATTTAAGGACCTCCTCTTTAAACCCCCATTTCAATCAAGTACATGTGAATTAGAACACATATTTTGCAACTTTTTCAATTTAGTCCTAAAAGTCCAATTTAACACTTTATCAGTAAAATTACTTAACGATATTTTTACACAATATTTTAATCAATAAATAAACCTTAAAACTTAATCAGAATAAATTTTTCGAATTCAAATTCGTGGTTCTAAAACCATCGTTCCATTTAGGCCCTAAATCGGGCTGTTACAGCAACTTCTGCAAATAAGCCCTAATAGGCAAATTAAACATGCAATCTATAAAATTTCTTATCAATACTCTAACACATGCATCTAATCATTCGGTAAATCATAAAAATTAATCGAAATAAATTTTTCTATCTCAGATTTGTGGTTTCGCAACCACTATTCCAGTTAGGCCCTATTTCGAGATGTTACAAATAATAGCTGAGAGTTTATTTGGGTCTACCCTGATGCCTTCGACGGATACAATATGTCCAAGGAAACCCACTTCTCGGAGTCAAAATTCACATTTACTGAATTTAGCATATAACTACTTCTCTCGTAGAATTTGCAACACAATTCTCAAATGTTCTGCATGTTCTTCTTCATCCCGAGAATAAGTTAAAATATCATTAATGAATACTACCACAAATCTGTCTAAGTACGGTCTGAATATCCGGTTCATCAAATCCATGAATACTGAAGGTGCATTAGTTAACCTAAACGGCATAATCAGAAACTCATAATGTCCGTACCTAGTTCTGAAGACTATCTTTGGCACATCTGATTCCTTTACCTGTAACTGATAGTAACCCAATCGGAGATTAATATTTGAAAACATTGTAGTACCTTTCAGCTGATCAAATAAATCGTCAATCTGAGGTAATGGGTATTTATTCTTTATGGTTACTTTATTAAGCTGTCGGTAGTCGATACACAGTCTCATAGACCCGTCATTCTTTTTCACATATAGAACTAGAGCACCCTAAGGTGAATAACTCAGTCAGACAAAAACCCTGTCAACAAGTTCTTGCAACTGTGTCTTTAAGTCCTTTAATTCTGTAAGAGCCATCCGGTACGGAGCTATGGAAATCAGAGTAGTTCTCGGAATCAAATCTATAGAAAATTCCACTTCTCTTTCTGGTTGCAACTATGGTAATTCATTTGGAAACACATTAAAAAATTCACATACCACTGGCACTACCTGTATCTTTGACTTAGATACCTTGGTGTCGAGTACATAAGCCAAGTAAGCATCATACCTTTTTTTGACATATTTCTATGCTGCCATCACTGAAATCACATCAGATAACCCCTCTGTCTGATCAGATTTAACCTGGAGTAACTCACCATTCTGACATTTTAGCACAATATATTTCTGTCTACAATTTACTACTACATCATGCTGGGTTAGCCAATCCATGGCAATAACATCAAATTAACCAAGAAACAATAACCTCTTACCATCAGTGGGCAATTTTTACAAATTTTATCCACCAAAACAAATTGGCCCAAGGGGTTCGAGACTTTAACCACAAATTCAATAGGTTTAATAGATAAATCTTTAACACATGTAAGCTTTATACATATATATGAATGCGTAGAACTGGGATCAATTAATGCAGTAATATTAGTTTCAAGTAAAGAAAATGTACCAGTAATAACATCGGGTGCTGAGGCATCTTCTCTGGCACGAATGGCATATGTCCTAGCAGGTGCTCGTGCCTCAGGCCGGCTTGCAGTATCTTTTGTAGCTCCTCGGCTACCACTGACATTACCAGATGGTCGAGATGGTCTACCCCTCAAAATTGGATTACTCAACTTTGATATTTATTCAGCTTTTTTTTCACCCCTTTCTGGACAATCTCTGAGGAAATGGTCGAAAGAACCACATCGGTAACAAGCTCCACTCTTTAATTGGCATTCACCAAAATGAACTTTATTACAGTACTGGCATCTCATCTTAGGGGTATCAACATTGCCAACATTGGTCACTGATGGAGTGGAAGGTCTTGGATTAGTGCGTTGAGAACCTCGCTCTCTACCTGAATACCCAATGGCCGAGGTAGAACAATCCCGGTATTTTATCAATTTCCTTGAAGCAGAAAACTGAGATTTTCCCATCGCTCTTTTACTAAAAATTCGAGCTTCCCTCTCAGCCTGTTTCTTCTATTTGCTCAATTCTTCTGCTTTATAAGCTCTCTCTGTCAATGTAGCAAACTCTCAAATTTCAAGAATTCCAATCAGTAGTTTAATGTCTTCATTCAACCCTTCTTCGAATCGTTTGCACATTTCTACTTCTGACTGTACTCATTTCCGAGCATATTTACTCAACTGAACAAATTCTCTTTCATACTCAGATATTGATCTATTACCCTGTTTCAGCTCAAGAAATTCTTTTGTTTTCTGATCAAGGAACCTCTGGCTGATATATTTCTTTCAAATTCTTTCTGAAAAAACTCCCATGTAATTTTTTCATTCGAAACAACTGAAGCTTTAGTATTTCACCAATGATAAGCTGTGTCTTTTAGCAATGAGACGGCACATTTTAGACATTCTTCTAGTGTACAAGATAATTCTTCCAAAACCGAAGTAATATTCTTTAACCAGAATTTAGCCCGTTTGGGATCATCATCAACTGCTGCTCGAAAATTTTCGGCCCCATATTTTTATATTTTATCTACTGGAGCTTTCCCTTTTCTGATAGGTTCAGTAATACCCTGTGGGATCTTGGGAACCGGTGGAGGAGCAGGAGGGGGAGCTTGAGCTTGTTGCATTACAGGGTTAGTTCTTAAGTATTGACAAAACCATTCATTCATCGTTTGAAAGAAGGAACGTTTTGCCTTCTCACATTGGCCCTTAGATACGAGCCTTCTACTACTAGTAGCTTCAACCTCTCTTTGTTCCCTTTCTGGGGCCAGAGCATGACTCTCGGCTTCCTTGGATTGAGCTCGGTCGGCAGGCATTTACTATAAGAAAAACACATTTAAATGTTCAGGAGATATCACACTATCAATAATAATTTAAATGGCATGTATAGCTAATCCCGTATTTGCTACATTGGTCCTAGAACCGTCAATTCATATTCATGTGTGCACATTTCCATTTCAGAGAGCACACTCCTGTGAACCTCATCCTTATAGCGGGATTACTAGTCTAGGCTAAATCCCCTGTAATATAAACTCATAAAGTATTGTCGGGATTACCAATCCAGGCTAAATCTCTTGCAACGACAATTACTCTAATGAGCTTGGATCTGAATTACCAGTCCTGTAACACCCCCACGCCCGAGACCGTCGCCGGAGTCGAGTATGAGGTGTTACTAAGCTTAATTTAACATTTTTAGAACTTTGGATTATTTGTTTCTACATTCACAGCTTTCAAGCTACTTGCGTCATAGTCACAAGAAAAATCATATCTTGAGTTACGAAACTCGAAATCAAGATCCGTAAATTTTTCCTGAATCTAGACTCATATACCTACTTACTAATTTTTTTTTCCAGAATTTTTGGTTGGGCCAATTAGTACAGTTTATTAGTTAAAGTTACCCCTATTTTAGGACTTGATTGGACTGACCGCTGTTTACTACGAACCATATTTATTTCTGTAAAAAATTTATATGACTATGAGGTTTGTTTCTCCTGAAACTAGACTCAATAAGGATTCTGAGAATATAAAATACACCACCTAATTATATCTGTAAAATTTATGGTGAATTTCTAAAGTTGGAACAGGGGATCCAGAAATCACTCTGGCCCTGTTTCACTAAAATTCAAATATCTTCTAACATATAATTCCTTTACCTGTTTAGTTTGTTTTATGTGAAACTAGACATAATAAAATTTGATATTTAATCCATCACCTAATTCAATTTCTATGATTTTTAGTAAATTTTCAAACTCACATCAGTGTTGCTGCAATGTTCTGTTTATGGCAAATTTCATCCTTTTTATGAGTTTTCATGAACTAGGTATCCTAATAACTTTCCATAACATCAAACATAATCTAAACTAACCATTTCCTTAATTTATCATTATCAAACATTTCCTCAACCATTCCATCACCATATCATAAGATCATTTACACAAAATAGGTATATTGCTATACATGCCATACTTAGATTTTACAAGCCATTTACCAAAAAGTCTTCCAGATAGTGTGACCGAGCCTTCGACCTATCCCGACTCCTGAGCTGGCTTGTCTAAAACTACAATGAGTAAGAAGGAGGGAGTAAGCATAAATGCTTAGTAAGTTCATATGCAAATAATAAGTAACATAACAAACAATCAAACCAATCAACATTAGCATGTATCACCAAAACATATATCACATTTCTAATCATTTTTCATCATCTTATTACCTTATCGTTGTTGTATCAATACTCAACCCGAGGGTTAAGTACATACCTGTCCAAAGTATCCATTTCACATCACTTACCAATACTTTTCTATTCATCTTGAGTATTCCTCCATTTGAGTAAAACTTTACCCGTTGAACACCTCGGAATATAATTCGGATACATGGATAACTTGCATAAGTGTCACATATGCAATCAAGCAATCATGTAACCCGCCCATAAGCAAACTCGGACTCAACTCAACGAGCTCGGGGGTTCGCATCCATAAGTGAACTCGGACTCAACTCAACGAGTTCGGATGCATAGTTACATCTCACGAACTCGGACTCAACTCAACGAGTTCGGACATTCGTATCCATAAGTGAACTCGGACTCAACTCAACGAGTTCGGATGCTCAACCATCCTAGTGACATGTCACTTGTATCCTAATCTATTCCTAAGGTTCAAACGGGGTTTTCCTCGAACACATATCCTTGCTGTCTTCCGTAGAATGCCGAACCAATACTCGGTAATAATTTATATTTTATTCGAAATTAACCACAAAGCATATATTTCATAATAAAAATCAGCATATCATATAATTAACATCAATAACTTAAAAATAACCATTATGCTACATTATTTACACATGAACTTACCTTGGTACCAAAATACAAAGATTTTGCAATTTAGTCCACAATCTTTTCTTTTCCTCGATTGGGGTCGATTCCACGTCTTTCTTGATCTAAAATAACACATTTAGCTTATTTAATACTCACATTATCAAATTAATCCTTAATTCAAATTTTGGAAAAATTACAATTTTACCCCTAAACTTTTGCATATTTACATTTTTGCCCCTAGGCTCGGGATTAAACTTTATTCCCCATTCTTATGTTTTATAACATGCTGATCACTTTTCCCTTCTATGGCAACATTAAATTCTCACTCTAACATGTACTTGTGACTATTAGGTATTTTTACCGATTAAGCCCTTTTACTCGTTTTTGCTTAAAATCGAGTAGTACAAGTTGTCTAACATAATTTAAAACCTCATATTCTATCATAAAACATAAAAATACACAAATTTCACCTATGGGTATTTTTCCAAATATAAACCCTAGGTTAAATTATTGCTAGCATAAGCTTTACCGAGTTACCGGGATCTCCAAAACGTAAAAATCATTAAAAACGGGGCTTAGAATCACTTACTATGAAGCTTGAAAGTTGAAGAAACCCTAGCTATGGTGAGAGTAAAATTCGGCAGCAACTAAATGAGGAAGATGACCATTTTGTGTTATTTTTCCTATTTTATTTCATTTAATATCCAAATGACCAAAATGCCCCTCCTTACTAAACTTTCAAAAATTCCTTCCATGTCCTAATTTTGCCCATGAACTTAAAATTGGTCAAATTGCTATTTAAGACCTCCTAATTAATATTTCAAAGCAATTTCATACTAAAAACTTCTAGAATGCAAGTTTTGCAACTTATTCGATTTAGTCCCTAACTTTTAAATTAAACTCGTTATGCTAAAAATTTCTTCACAAAATTTTCACACAATCATGCAATCATATCATAAACCTCAAAATAATTATAAAATAATTATTTCTATCTCGGATTTGTGGTCACGAAACCACTATTCTGATTAGGCCCTAATTCGGGATATTACAAGTCCAGGCTAAATTCAGACCCTAATTCAGATTACTCGTCCGGGCTAAATCCATTTTACACATATTCTTCGAGAGAGCTATATCAGCATAGGATCACTCGTTCGGTCTAGATCCTTTTTACCCTCAATTCTTTTTTAGAGATCCATCGAATTTTCTTTTCATTCAACCTGGATTTCTTCCTCTTTTTATCAAATATATAAATGTTTCATCAATTTTCATACAATGAACATTCAAATCATATTCATATCAATAACATACATTTCAAGCATTTAAGAATATAATTCAAGTTACACGAACTTACCTCGATACTTGTTTGTATACAAAAATCTACTAATCCCAAACTTTTTCCTTTCCTCATCTAGCCTCGTATTTGAATTTTCTGGATCTAAATAAATAAATTTAATCATCAATTTAATACATTTCATGTTCATATGTAACATTCTCTACAATTCCACTATTATTTATAGTTCATTCAAACATGTGTACTTGATTCGTAGTCACGAAATTATTTATATCTTAAGCTATAGAACTCCAAATTAAGATTTGCTAATTTTTCCTGAAACTAGACTCACTTATTTTCTCACCATTAAATTTTTAGAATTTTTGGTTTAACCAATAAGTACAGTTTATTCTTTAAAGTCACCCATGTTCTGCTGTCTGACAGTTCCGACCCTTCTTTACTAAAAATTAATTATCTTCTTGTACAAGATTCGAATGATGTTCCTGTTTGTTTCTATTGAAAATAGGTTCTAAAAGTATAAATTTAAGCCCCTAATTATTTTTCTTCAATTTTTGATGATTTTCCAAAGTCAGAAGAGGGGAACCCAAATTCATTCTGACCTTATCTCACAAAATTTATTATATCTCATGATTTATAATTCCATTACTTACATCATTTCTTCTATGAGAAACTAGACTCAATAAGCTTTAATTCTATATTTTTTTAATCTTCTAATTCAATTTCCATAATTTATGGTGATTTTTCAAAGTTAGTCTACTGCTGCTGTCCAAAACTGTTTTAGTGCAAGATGTTTATTACCATTTTCCCCTTAAGATTTTAATAAATGATAATTTCGTCCCTACTCAATTAGCCTCTCAATTGAGCTGATTTTTCTCAATTAACACTTAATTTTATCACTTTAAACTATTTTATAACCTTTGGGAATTAAAATGTCATCACTAGATTTTAATTCTAAACATTTTCACAGTTAGGTCCTAAAATTCAATTTCTATTGAAATTACCTAATAAAATCATCTCATAAACAAATTAAAGCTTAAATTTCATGCTATTTCATCATAAAATTACAACACTCAATCATGGTGACTTTTAATTTCATCCATGAAATCAAAAACTAATGAATTTAATAGTAGGACCTAGTTGTAAAAGTCTTAAAAACACAAAAATTATAAGAAAAAGGCAATGATTAACTCACTTGGTGCAAAAATTATGAAATACCAGCTTAAATAACACCTCCTATGATGTTTTGGCTGATGAGAATGAAAAGAAATCACAAGAAATCTAGATATTTCCATACTAGTCCTAATTTTATTTAGTTAATTATGCAATATTCCAATTTTACCCTTAAATCATCCATTTTCTTGCTGATTTGATGCCCTTACCGTCCAGCCCAAATAAATTTTGGGTCTAATTTCCTTTTAAATCTTTTCTCATTAGACACCTAAACTATTTAATCATCCCAGCCACTTTTATACCTTTTCCAATTTAGTCCTTTTTATTTAATTAACTACCCAAACATTAAAATTTCCTAACGAAATTTTAATACCACATCACTAACATTTCATAAATATTTATGAAAATATTTATAACTTGGTTTTATGAGATCGAGATCTCGATATCTTATTTTTACTTAATTTCTTCAATAATTTCTTTTTCTAACTAACTACTAAATCGGTAAAATTTTTCTATCAATATTTTCATACGATTTTCCTATTATATTAATATTCATGCAATAATTTTTAAAATAATTTCTCTTTAAATTGGTTTGTGGTTATGAAACCATTGTTCCGATAACCTTGAATTTAGGCCATTACAGTTACTTCGATGGCTAATGTGATGTTTCGAATTAGGTTGGATTGTCCTGATCGAGTTTGGGGCGTCACAGTGAACTATGTTGGGTAGATGCATGGTGGCCACATTTGAAGCAATGACGTACTGTAGGAAATGAGAAAGGTTACAATATAAGTGAACTGTATGCATCCAGTGTGTTACTCGCGTGAAGGCCTATGGTTTCAAGTAATGGAGTTCGACAGATCGAACCAAGGTATTTCCGGGGGAGCGTGTCGTATACACTTGAGATAAAGGACTTACAATTGTGAGAGATTTGACGCACTTCGTTTTCTATGCGCTCATGCAGTTGCAACATGTAACAATCAACGTTTGGATCTTATAAGTTTTTTGGACAAAGTCTACAAACTATAAAACATTTACAACATGTGGAGAAACGTATTTCCACTGGTCCCAAATGATTGTAGGTGACCACCTGTATCGAGTGCTCCATTTAAGTTGTTACCCGATAGATCATTGCGTTGCAAACCAAAAGGTCACCCAACATCGACTCAGATATACGACAATATTGATATCTTAGAGAAGTCAAATCAACCGAGGTTATGTGGGTGGTGTAGGAACCCAGACCATATAATGCCATCATGTCCACATCAAAGGGATGAAACAAGTATAACACGTTATTAACATCAATTTTGTTGTAATCTATAAACGCGCATTTTTTCCATATAATACAAATCAATAAATTATACAACTTTCTTCCATTGTTCACGTATAGTCTTGATTTAATATTATGAAATGATAACAAAAACCAACTTTCATGAAAAAAAACTATATTTATCTAAAAACATAATGATGTACAACATCGATACAATAAAAATGTTTGATATTTATTGTAATGTTAACATGATAAGTACAATAATAATGTAAATCAATCTAATCCCCAGTTAGAATGTGTACACATCGGGGTGGTCAATGGTTGCGAGTCAGATTCCTTCTTGGTTCAACCTCCAGTATAGGTTGTGGTCTTGGCCACTCATCTTCTTCACCTTTGTCCGTGGTTAATTATGACTGGTTGCTCCTCAGTTGCCATTGTGCATCCTCTGATCTAGGAATAGGTGGTTAGGAAGATGGCCCACCTTAGTAGAATAATGATCTCAAAGGTGTTTGTGACACTATCGGTGTAGGAGTATAACTATATTGTGTCTCATACACTGATGGCATAATGAATGGACTCTCGGTTGGTGTCTGAAACATAGACAGCCTATACGTCATCGTCGGTATCATTGTCATAAAAAATGTTGATGGCATCGGTGTGTAATACACCGGGGATGGAGGTTCGAAAAAAAAACCTAGCATCGAAGTAGAAGTACAAAAATGTGATAGAATATATTGTACTTGTATGAAAATGACAGGGTTAGTATTGTAACACCCCTATTTTTGATCCGACTATATGGACCCGGTATAAAACTATTACATTTGGGGACAAAGCATTTTTGGCTAGACATTCCATAATTCAGTCATTCATACATAGTGATTTAACTTATTTAACTAAAAATTTTTTAATATAAACATTCGGAGTTATTAATGGATGTTTGTTTATGTTTGGAAATGATTTAAAAATTATTTTTATTCAAAATAGGGGCAAAATGTCGATACTTAAACAGAAGGTATTGATATTTTATGAAAGGTATCTATATTGCTACAGAAAAATGATACCAAAATTGCATCCTAGAACTCTAAAAATTCAAGTTTTGATGAAATTATTACAACCCTAACCCGTATCCATCGCCAGAACATGGTTATAGAGTATTACCGGAATTTACAGAACAAATAAATATATATTTCATATCATATAACATTCATATCAGAAATCAGTCGTAATCAAGCATAATGTCCTTTATGTGAGCCCTCGAGGCCCAAAATACACATTAGAAATAAGTCGAGACTAAATCAGATACTCAAAGAATTTTTCAGAAAACATTAAAAATTTTCAAAGGTGCAGGAGGAACATGCTCTATAACAGCCCAATTTTAGCTTAAATCGGAACAGTTTCAAAATTGCAAATATGAGGTTAAAAAATTATTTTAATATTATTTTATGTGTTTACAGCATGTGATTATATATGTGTGAAAATTTCGTGAGCTAATTTTATCGTTTAATAGCTCAAATTGAGAAAAAGGACTAAATCGCGTAAAATGCAAAAGTGACATTTTATATGTTAAATGTGTTTAATTGCTATGGTTGATTAAATGTGAAGTCCTTATGTTGAAATTATACCTTTGATAGTGGAAATTGACATGAATAGCCATCCATTAAATGTTTTTAAAGGATATTAAATAAGGTCATTTTGGTAATTAGCTAAATAAATCATAATTTAATAAAATCAAAGCTAAAATTATGTTCATCTTCATCATTTTCAACAGAAAATAAAGAAGAAAAAAAGCCATTAACAAGCTTGCTAGGGTTTGGCCATGTTGATGCTAAATTGAAAGTCCATTTTTGTTCTGTTTTCGATGATTTTTATATTTTTGTAATCGTTGCTTTGTGTTCTAGCTAGCCCATGTCTTAATTTTTGAATTTTTTGATGATTTTTTGAAGTGCCATTGATGAATGCTTGAGATTTGTGATTGATGATGATGAAAAATAAATAATTGTTGATAGATTTTAATGTTTTGTAAAGTGATTTTTGACAAAAAATGTCAAATAAGGATTAAATTGTGAAATTTGCAAATTAAGGGGTTAAAATGTGAAATAAATGAAAAATATGGGCTTTTAGGGACCTATATGAAATTCGGCTAGGCTTGGCTGTAACATTCCCTAACCCTAAACCTTCGCCGGAACAGGATTACGAGGCATTACCGGACAATCAGACAATTTACAATTAATATTCAAATAATTATCGAACATATTATAATATAATCATAAATTGTACAAAAAAAAAATTTGCTAAATGATTTTTTTTAAAAAATTTAATATAACCCCTTTATAAATATTTAATCTTCCCTGCAATTTCAAATTGCAACCAATTCGAAACCAATATTCAACCAATGCAATTTCATGTTTAATCGTATTAAAATCATACTTATAACATTAATTTGATAATTTACTCTATGACATTTATGTCACCATTAAAAAATTTAATTAGAGTTTCATTCATCCATTCTAAATTTGGCACCAATTATACCATGTATATCATATAAATTTTCATACCATTTCATTAGTTTAAACGCCACAATACCAAATATCATTCTTTACAACAAAAATCATATAGCATTTTAAAGTGACTAAATTAACACCTATGTACATGCCACTTTTACCAAAAGAAGAATACATCACCGAGTTTTGCGCTGGAGTCGGGATCACCTGGATGCTGAACTGAGACTCTGAATACCTATTAACCTGCGCATGGAAACAACCGTATGCTAAGTATTTTATACTCAGTGGTATTACTATAATTCAAATTATAATATAATAACCAAGTAAATTAAATCATTTAACCTTAAAATTTACCAGACTAATTTATATATAACTTCCATTTCTCAATATTTAAAATTCAATTTGGTTTTTCATTTGTTAACATCATATACTATCACATTGAGCCATTATTTATCTCATGAACATTTAGTTCATGCTTTCTATTCACATTTTCATATTCAATTCACATTTTCAAATCATATTCCACATTCACGTTTCTTTTCAATGGCTCAACTGATTCATTTCGTTCGATTTAACTTTTCATTTAATTACCCCTATTAACAGACTCAGACTTTGGCGGATACACGGATCCAACCAAACACACCAAATTGGCACCCAGTGCCTCATCGAATAGTTCGAAGCAATATTTGACACCTAGTGTCTCATCGGCCTAGCCAAAGTAAAGTGGTACCCAGTACCTCATCGAATCTATCCGAAGCAAAATAGTGACACCCAGTGTCTCATCGGCTCAAGGTCAAAGTATCCCTAAACTCTTCCGATCCTATGGCATGCCAACTATATTCGGCTCAGCCCGGCTAGTTAATAGGGTATTTGGTTCACTTTCTCAATTCAATATCACTTTCAATTCATTTACGAATCAATTCAATTTCACTTTTCATCAATATATAATTCATTATCAATACTTATCCATCATCAATTCAATTTCCTTTTCAGTTCCATAATAATACTTACCTCATAATTTACGTACCATACGTATAATTAAAAATTTAACATTTAATAAAAATAACTTGAATTATAGTAATACAAACCCGGATTTCGCGATTACTCCTCGATAACTTTCTCCTTTTCTTTTTGTGCCAATGCCTCGGGTTCTTTGCTAGCGATGAAAATAATAACAATTTACACTATTAATTACAACACTAATTAATAATAATAACTGAATTTCTATCCAATTTATACCCTATTTCCAATTTAATCCTAATTAACTCATTTACTTTTCTAACTCAATTCATACTTTATTTTTATTCAAATTTCCTTCCATATTCTACTTAGCTATCTAATGTTCATAATAAAACCCTAATTTAAAACTTCTTTCAATTTAATTCTTACAACACAAAATTTATAGCCTAGTTTACAATTTAATCCTTTAATCAATTCTAACTTAAAATTCATTCAATTAAATCCCTAATTCATTATTTTGTTCAACATGAACTATGTTCAAAAACCTAAAAACTTTTAAAACCTCAACTTAATTTCAACAAAACTTTATTCTAAAACTTTTAAAACATCAAAATTAAGAGAAAAGGACTTAATTGATTTACTTATTTAAACTTCAAGCTTTAAAATCCTAGTTTTTCCTTTTATTTTTCTTTCTTTCTTTCTTCCTGCAACTTTTGAAATGTTCTCTGCTTTCCTTCTTTATTCTTTTGCTTTGTTTCTTTCTATTATTTACTTTATATTCTTTTAACATTTAACTAATATAGATTTTCATTAATATAATAATTTAATATATAATATATAAATATCTTTACTTAAAATTTAAGAAAATATATCATTATAATACAAGTGTTTAAATACATATTTTACACATGTACTATTCCATCATCATACATTTTTCATAGTTTTATTTATTCATCCTATAAAAATCTCATAATATAATTAATATAAATAATAATTTAATAAATTAATAATAATACACTATAATAAATATCTACTTAATAACAAGTATAAATACTACAATTGTACACGTATATTTTTATACATTTGTACAATATCATCACCATCTATTTGGCAAATTTTTAATTTATTTATCATACAAAAATCTTATAATATAATTATTTAATTAATAAATATCTTTTAACTTAATAATTATAATAAATAATAAATATCTTTGTACTTAAATAAAAAGTAATTAAGTATTTAATTTACAATTGTACAAATATGATTATTACACATGTATATTTTATTACCATACAATTGTCTTTATTTTATTTATTTCCTATAATATAATATCTTAACTTTAATTAATATAATTTATAATATTTTAATTAAATAATATTTTTATAATATAAATCAAGAAAAATCTAAGATTTTTTCATGTATTGTTGCCTCATCTTAAGCCATTGGCTTATTTACCTATTTAGTCCCTCTTATTTTCTTTTACTTTATAATTAAACTTTTACACCTTATTCTGTTTAGTCATTTTTCCTAATTATTCTTAATTAGACTAAATTCACCTAATTAACTCCTAATTAAGCACTCAACTAAACTCATAATTACTTCTAATAATTATTTATAACTCAGTTTACTAAGACGGGGGGCCCTATAACTCACTTTTCCAGTGCCTGCGAATTTTGGGTCATTACATTGGGTTTATTGAAATTTCATGAATTTTGTATATTTGTGAAATAGGGACTAAATTGTAAGAAATGTGAAAGTTTAGGGCTAAAGTGTAAAAAATGCCCAAATATGTGTATAAGGATTAAATTGATTGAGTAGTTGACTAAATGGGTTAATTTTGAATACATATAGATCAAGAAAGAAAGAAATCGAATTTAAATCGGGGAAAATCATAGGTTATCGAGTAATCAATTCGATTCGTCAATTTCGAATACGAGGTAAGTTCGTATGTGATAATTTCATTATAAATATATGTTATATGCTTTGGTATTGCATAAAATGTGATTATGAGATTATGAATAATGTTTGAATGGTGAATACGACTATACGGATGCGTTCGATGATGAAATCGACAAGTGAAACTTCCCGGTTGAACCTTAGGAATAGTTTAGGATGCTAATGACATGTCATTAGGTTAATGCATTGGCTTCGGGCCATGATATCGGCAGTTCGGGTGCGAATAATACCTTGATTTGGCTACAGGCCATGGTATAGGTATTCGGAAAGGAGTTACCTTGATTTGGCTATGGGCCATGATATAGGTACTCCGAGATAGGTTACCTTGATTTGGCTACGGGCCATGGTATAAGTACTTATAGATTGTGATCCTTGAGTATCCGATTTCTATTCCCAATAGATCAATGGGTAAATAATGATGTAGCTGAGAAAGAGGTTAGTACGAGGTGGTACAGGTATGTACGGAACCTGTTCAAGTATTATATTGAGAAAGTTCAATGAGATGGTATTAGATCATGTTTTGAGACATGAGAAAAGTTTGTGGTTAATGTAATTTCGATTTGGAAATGTGTAAATAGTTGAATTACATTTATTAGATGAATTAAAACAATCACTTATGAACTTACTAAGCTATGAAGCTTACTATGTTTTATTTGTCTATGTTTTATAGATAATCAAAGCTAGCTCAGACTCGGGGATCATCAGGAACCATCATTACACTATCAATCATTTTGTTGGTACTTTTGAAGCCTTGTATATTTGGTATATGGCATGTATAGGCTAGTGTCATTATGGTACATTTTGTGTTATGGAATTATAGCTATGTGGTTTGGCTTGTATTTGGTAAAGTTGTGGGATGTGAATTTTGCTTATAAAATGTGTTTATATATTCTATGTGATGTGAATAGTATGCCTTGTGAACTTGGCATAAGAAATCTATATGATTGGAGTAGTAAATGTGTATTGAATTGTCTAATGTTATTATGGCATGAATTGTATATGAATTGGCATGTTTTGGCTTCCTAGAAATGTGTTGAAATGGTACCATTTTAGTGGCTAGGTGTCATGAGGAAAGGGTGGCAAATTAGCTTAGTAAAATAGCCTATTTTTTGTTCACACGAGTAGAGACATAGGCGTGTGTCTCAGCCGTGTGCGACACACAGTCATGTTACACGGCCATGTGTCCCATGGGGTACCCTTTGAATTTAAGTTAGTATAACCTACAGGTTTGACACGGTCTAGACACAAAAGCATGTTTACTGGTCATGTGTGGCACACGAGCTAGCACTTGGACGTGTGGCTGGCCGTGTGGTGCAAGTCAATATGTATGCCCTGTTTTCACACGGCCTATGACATGGGCGTGTCTGGTGGTCGTGTGAGGCTCACAGCCTGTTCACACGAGCGTGTGACCTTAAATGCAAAAAAATTTTCTAAGTTTCCCAAAGTTTTCAAATGTTATCGGTTTAGTCCCGAACCTCTTCTAAGCATGTTTTAAGGTCTCGTAGAACCTTATAAGGGACAATATGATTATGTTAGATTGATATTTATGTGAAGTTGAATCATGTATGAGAAATGTATATTATATGTTGTACTTTGATTGGTAATGCCTCGAAACCCTATTCCGGCGACAGATACAGGTTAGCAGTGTTACACGCCCGTGTGGCTAGGCTGTGTGTCTCACACGGTCAAGAGACACACTCGTATCTCAGGCCATGTGGGAATTCAAAATAGGGGCACACAGCTGTGTCTCAGCCCGTGTCCATACCCGTGTAACTCTCTGACTTGGGTCACACAGCCAAGTCACACACCCGTGTGCTAGGCCGTGTTAAGCATACTGACTTGCACAATTTTAAAGATACAGGGGACACAAGGCTATGTCATCTAGCTGTGTGTCACACACGGCTGAGACACAAGCCTGTGTCTCTACCTGTGTAGACAAAAATAGACTATTTTTCTAGCCATATTTCTTACCCAATTTGGCATCAACCTAACTCAACCTTTTTACACAACAACAAGTCATAACAAGGTATTCAAAATCAAGCCAAAATCAATACTTAAACATGTAATACTATCACATACAAACAATATGCCCTTAGGCTCTTTAAATGACAACATAACTCATATCAATCAAATAACCAATTTCACTTACATGACCAAATACATATATGCATAATTTACCAAATATACCTATTCAACCCAACCATCAATACACCTATAAAATTTCCATCATTCAACCATTTCAAACACACAACAAACATGATAAAGCCACTTACATACACATCAAAATTTATCCATCACAAGCCATTTAAATGGTTAGTTCCAACAAAATATTTATATGCCATCATTGGCCAAATTAACCTATACATGCCATTATAACGAAAATTAGTTTACTAATTATACCGAAAAGGCTGATGGATAGTGTGAAGTTGCTCCGACCAGCTTCTAATCAAAATGAGCTTCCGAATTACTATAAAACATGGAAAATAACACAGAGTAAGCATTTAAGCTTAGTAAGTTCGAATAACAAGGAAATTAACTTACCATTTAATCACATTTAAGGTAAGCATGCTAATATAAGCAAACCAATTTGGCCAAAAGCCTAAACACATATCCTCAACATGTTAGCAACGTAACACTTTCCATAACCAATAAACATGGATGTACATAATCATTAGGTAAGTTTCACATACATGTATCATTCATCTCATATTTCAATATATCATGTAATATCCTTTCCATGTAATTCAAGTATATATCCATAATTGTTCATTTTGAACTCATATTGTTTCATATTAGAACTTTGCCCGTTGAACCATTTAAAATATCATTGGATACACGGGTGGTACACACGAAGTGTACAAATCTGTAATCTGTCAATTCATGTACTTGTATGCTTATACAAGCATGTAAACGGGAAGCTTTTCCAAGCCATATAGCGGGAAGCTCATACGAGCTAAGTAACAGGAAGCTCATACGAGCTGTATATTGAGAAGCTCTTGCGAGCCATAAATCGAGAAGCTCAAGAGAGCAATTAATCGGGAAGCTCGTGAGAGCAAAATATCGGGATGCTCAAGAGAGATGTGGTGTGTCCGCAACACATGCAGGATCACAACCAATCCGGAAACCCTAATGGCATATAGTTTGTATCCATCGAATTTCTAATGTTCAAATGGGACTCTGTACTTGTCGGATATGTGATCAATAATATACATGGCAATTTATACAAATCACACGCATAACAATATTCAATTCAATTCATACAAATATACAATTTAGTTACACGAACTTACCTCGACAAGTATATGTAGATTTGTAAGCTACTAATCTGATATTTTTTCTTTTCCTTGATCCAATTTCGTACTAGGTCTATCCAGATCTATACGAAGGAATTTAATTCAATTTAATACAATTCATATTCAATTTAATCCAATACACATTTTTGGCAAAATTACTATTTCCCCTATACTTTTAATTAATTATAATTTAGTCTCTAGGCTCGGAAAATGAAATTTATACAATTTCATCCTTATTTCAAGCCTAACTGATTCTCATACATGTCAGTTGCAGCCCATATTTTTCACAAAGTTTAGAATTTTTTCATAAATTTTTCGTTTTTTCAATTTAGTCCCTAAATCATAATTTCATTAAAATTCTTTTCACAAAAGTTGTTTATTTAACAACAACCTTTCATTTTCTACCATAAAACTTCAAAATTCAACTATACTCATCCATGGAAAACCCTAATACTTTAACAGTTTTACAAATTAATCCTCGAGATAGTTAGATTAAGCTATTACGATATTGGAAACATAAAAATCATTAAAAACGAGACAAGAATGCTCACCTAATTAAGCAAAATAAGCTTGTCTATCTTCAAGCTTCCATAACTAGGGTTTCCATGTTTTATTTTTAGGAAAGATGATGAAAATGATGAAAATTTGTTTTATTTTATTTATTTATCATCATTTTATCATTTACTTTCCAAAATTAACCTTAATAATTTACTAAATTCCAATGATGAATAATCATCCTTATCTACTAACTAACTCTTCTAAATGGTTTATTTGCTATATAAGGACCTCCAATTTTAAATTCCATAGCTATTTGATACCTTTAGGTATTAGAATTCAACTTTTGTACTTTATGGAATTTGGTCTTTTTTTATCAAGCTAGGCATGTAAACGGTAAAATTTTTTAATGAAATTTTTATACGATATTTCTATCATACTGTAGACCATAAAATAATATTAAAATAAATTTTCTTCTAACTTCGAATTTGTGGTCCCGAAACCACTGTTCTGATTTCACTGAAAATGGGCTGTTACACTTTAGGCCTAGGTATCGATACCTAGGCTTATGTCGATACCCCCCTCAAACACGAGCTATGGTGAGATAGAGCATTCGACAGCAAATAAATGGGGAAGATGACTATTTTGTGTCATTTTTCCTATTTTATTTCATTAATTATCCAAATGACCAAAATGCCCTTAATACCTTTCTTTGAAAATTTTCATATACAAGCCCATTTTTGTCCAAAATTTTAGAAATTGGTCAAATTGCTATTTAAGACCTCCTAATTAATATTTCAAAGCAATTTCATACTAAAAACTTCTAGAATGAAAGTTTTGCAACTTATTCGATTTAGTCCCTAACTTCAAATTAAGCATTTTATGCATAGAATTTCTTCACAAAATTTTCACACAATCATGAAATCATATCATAAACCTCAAAATAATTATAAAATAATTATTTCTATCTCGGATTTGTGGTCACGAAACCACTATTCCGATTAGGCCCTAATTCGGGATATTACAACTCTCCCCCCTTTAAGGATTTTCGTCCTCGAAAATCTTACCGGTAAACAGATGTGGGTATTGATTTCTCATATTTTCTTCGGATTCCCATGTAGCTTCTTCTACTCCATGCTTTTGCCACAACACCTTCACAAGTGCAATCTTTTTATTCCTTAGTTGTTTGACCTCTCGAGCTAAAATCTTAATCGGTTCTTCTTCGTAAGTCATATCTGGTTTGTAGTTCAATTTACGTCTTGAAACCACATGTGAAGGATCCGAACGATACCGACGTAACATAGATACGTGGAACACATCATGAATCTTCTCCAATTCGGTGGTAAAGCTAGCCGATATGCTACCAAATTCAACTTTTTCAATTATTTCATACGCCCAATAAAACGCTGGACTTAATTTGCCCTTCCGTCCAAATCGAGAACTTTCTTCCACGGAGACACCTTTAAAAATACTTTATCTCCAACTTGAAATTCAATGTCCTTTCGTTTTAGATTTGCATAAGATTTCTGTCTATCTGAAGCAACTTTCAAACAATCTCGAATTACCTTCACTTTTTCTTCAGTTTCTTTTATTAGATCAACTCCATAAATCTGATTTTCCTTGAGTTCACCCAATACAAAGGCGTTCGACACTTACGACCATACAATGCTTCATAAGGTGCCATTTTCAAGCTCGTCTGATAACTATTATTGTAAGCAAATTCTACCAACGGCAAATATTTTTCCCAACTTCCTTGAAATTCCAATACACAACATTTGAGCATGTCTTCAAGAATCTGAATTACTCTCTCTGATTGTCCATCAGTTTGTGGATGAAAAGCATCTTCAAATTTAACTCAGACTTAACGCGTCTTGCAACTTTTGCCAAAACCGCGAGGTAAACCTTGGATCTCTATCTCAAATAATCGACAATGGTATTCCATGTAGTCTAACAATTTCTCTAATATACAATTCAGCCAACTTGTTAAGAGAATAATCCGCATGCGTCATCGGATAAAATGAGCCGACTTAGTTAATTTGTCAACTATTACCCAAATGGCATTTTTCTTTCCCCGAGTCAATGGTAATCCCGATACAAAATCCATAGTAATCCGATCCCATTTCCATTCGGGAACCATAATAGGTGAAGTAATCCCAAGGCACTTGGTGTTCAACTTTTCACCGTTGACAAATTAAGCATTTGGACACAAACTCGATATATCTCTTTTCATTCCATTCCACCAATACATTTTCTTCAAGTCATTATACATTTTCGTACTACCTGATGAATTGAGAAACAACTACTATGTGCTTCCTCAGAGGATCTTTTGAATCAATTCTTCATTCTTTGGTACACAAATCCAATCTTTAAACATTAAGCACCCATCGTAACCAATTCTCAAATCGACTCAGTATCAACTTCACACCGCTTTCTCTTGGCTTGCAAATCTTGATCATCTTTCGAGCTTCGAAATCTCTTGTAAAACATCGATTTTACTCTTAACTCTGCTAGAATCGAACCATCATCCGACATTTTCAACCGAGTGTTCATAACTCTCAAAGCAAACAACAACTTTCTCGCTTAAAGCATCGGCAACCACATTCGCTTTTCCCGATGATAATCAATAACAAGCTCATAATCTTTCAATAACTCCAACCATCTTCGCTTGTCTTAAATTCAAGTCTTTTTGTGACATCAAGTACTTAAGACTTTTATGGTCGATATATACCCGACACTTTTCACCATACAAATAATGTCGCCAAATTTTCAAAGCAAACACCACCACAACAATTCCAAATCGTGAGTAGGATAATTCCTCTCATGAGGTTTTAATCGCCTCGAAGCATAAGTCACCACTTTTCCTTCTTGCATGAGCACACACCCCAAACCATTTAATGAAGCATCACTATACACCACAAATTCTTTACCCGATTCGGTACTGTACTAACACCGTGGTGCCTCTGTTAATAACTTTTTCAATTCTTTAAAACTCTGTTGACATTCTTCCGTCCATTCAAATTTAACATCCTTTCTGAGTAGTCTAGTTATAGGAGCAGCAATCATAGAAAATCCATTTACAAACCGCCGATAATACCCAAATAGCCCCAAGAAACTTCTAACTTCAGTTACATTTTTTCGTGGTTTCCAATCAACAATGGCTGAAATTTTACTAGGATCAACCCGTATACCATCACCTGAAACAATATGACCCAAAAATCCAACTTCCCTGAGCTGAATTCACTTTTACTAAACTTAGCATACAACCGCTTATCTCTCAAAGTTTGCAAAACTATCCTCAAATGCTCAAAGATGCTCTGTCTCATCTTTTGAATAAATTAAAATATCATCTATAAACACCACAACAAATTTGTCCAAGTATGGTCTAATATACGATTCATTAAATCCATAAACACAAAGAGGAGCATTTGTCAACCCGAATGGCATAACTAAAAATTCATAATGACCGTACCTTGTTCTAAAAGTAGTTTTAGGCACATCCGACTCTTTTACTCGCATGATTGGTAATACCTGATCTCAAGTCAATCTTTGAAAACCATGTCGCTCCTTTTAGCTGATCAAACAAATCATCAATTCTTGGCAACGGATACTTGTTTTTGATTGTCACCTTGTTTAATTGCCGATAATCAACACACAACCTCATAGAACCATCCTTCTTTTTCACAAATAACACGGGAGCACCCCAAGGTGAAAAACTCGGTCTCACAAAGCCTTTATCAGTCAACTCTTGCAACTGCGACTTTAATTCTTTCAACTCTGCTGGTGCCATTCTATACGAAGCAATCGAGATCGGAGTTGTTCCCGGTATCAAATCAATACCAAATTTTACTTCCCTGACTGGAGGCAAACCCGGTAATTCTTCTGGAAATACGTCCGCAAATTCACACACAACCGGCACTGATTCAACTTTCTTTTCAACTTCTTTTGTATTAATTACATACGCCAAATAAGTTTCATAACCCTTTCTCAAATATCTTTGAGCCGACATTGAAGAAATCACGCTAGATAATGCCTCTGATTTGTCTGATTCAACCCGCAGAATTTCACCACTTTCACACTTTAATTTTATAACCTTTTCTTTGCAATTTATTTTAGCATCATGCAATGTCAACCAATCCATACCCAAAATAACATCCAACTCATCAAACGGCAACAACATCAAGTCAGCCGGAAAGTAATGACCCCGAATCATTAAAGGACATTTCTTACATACTTTATCAACAACCACACATTTGCCTAACGGATTCGACACTCTAATCATAAATTCTGTGTTCTCAACAGGTATATTCATATCAGACACCAATTTCATGCACACATATGAATGAGTAGAACCGGGATCAATCAAAGCAATAACATTAACATTATAAAGAGAAAATGTACCGGTAATCACATCAAAGTAGGAAGCATATTCGCGCTTTAATAGCATAAGTTCTAGCCGGAGCCCTTCCTTCAGGTCTAACTGGTGCATCCCTGGCTACATTCTTACTACTTGTTTCACTTCCAGCTTTTCTTTGATATTTTCCTCTCGAATCCGCCCCACTTGTTTTTGTATTCTCAAATTTTTCTTTTTTGACTCTCTCTCTGGGCGATCTCTAATAAAATGATCCGGAGAACCACATCGAAAACATTCATTTGCTCACACGGACCAAAATGATTTCTACCACACTTCTTTTGCACTTTCGTGTTTAACAAATCTCGAATTCCCTACACTGTCGCCTGCCAAGTAGTCCGGGACTTAGGACCCACATTTTGCTTCTTATAATTCCCATATGATTGCCCAAATGAAGTTTGGGAACGAGGATTCATATTTCTTGATTTTCCAGTTGTTGTGAAAATGAACTGCTCATCGGTCTTTTCTTCCAGTTTCTAGTCTCGATCTCTTTTTTTTTCTTCTCTTTAAGTAGTTCTTCACCTTGCAAGCTCGATCAACCAATACTATCATTTCTTTTAATTCAAGAATTCCAACAAATACCTTGATATCTTCGTTGAGCCCATCTTCAAATCGTCGGCACATCTTGGCCTCTGTGAGGAACATACTCTCGGCATATTTACTTAATCGAACAAACTCTCTTTCATATTCTCAGAATCATATTAACTTGCTTCACTCAAGAAATTCTTTACGCTTCGATCAATAAATCTTTCACTAATATATTTCTTCCAAACTCTTCTTGAAAGAATTCCCGTGTTATTCTCTCTTTCGGTACCACCGAAATCAAAGTCTTCCACCAATTATAAGTTGAATCCTCAAAGAAGATATAGCGCATTTCAAACATTCTTTAGGTGTACAAGATAATTCATCAAATACCCGGATAGAATTTTCAAGCCAGAACTCTGCTTTCTCGGCATCATCATTAATATTTGCTTTAAACTCTTCGGCCCCTTGCTTGCGGATTCTATCAACTGGAGTTCTATGAAATTTCATCAGATCCATACCTTGAGGCATCGGGGGTACAGGTTGAGGAATTGGGGGAGGTGGGGGAGGTTGTACATTTGGGTTCGTGCGAACGAACTCAGTGTACCATGCACTCATCATTTGGAGAAAGGCTTCCCGACCCTTTTCTCCTCCTCCCTGACCAACAGTAGGAGGTGGATTTTCAGTCGGCGCTGCTCCTTCAGCTGGAGCTGGCGCATTACTCTCTACTTCATCTGCCACAGCTGGATCGGGATCCATTTACTATAAAAAAATCATTTAAAAAGGTCAGAAGTCGTCACACTATCACAATTTATACATATGGCATGTATAGTAAAATTCGTACATACAACACGTAGTCCGAGAACCGACTAAACCTGCTCTGATACCACTAAATGTAACGTCCCCATGCCCGAGACCGTCGCCGGAGTCGAGTATGAGGTGTTACTAAGCTTAATTTAACATTTTTAGAATTTTGAAATATTTGTTTCTACATTCACAGCTTTCAAGCTACTTGCGTCACAGTCACAAGAAAAATTATATCTCGAGTTAAGAAACTCGAAATCAAGATCTGTAAATTTTCCCTGAATCTAGACTCATATACCTATCTACTAATTTTTTTCTAGAATTTTTGGTTGGGCAAATTAGTACAGTTTATTAGTTAAAGTTACCCCTGTTTCAGGACTTGACTGGTCTGACCCCTGTTTACTACGAACCACATTTCTCTCTGTATAAAACTCATATGACTATGAGGTTTGTTTCTCCTGAAACTAGACTCAATAAGGATTCTGAGAATATAAAATAAACCACCTAGTTATATCTGTACAATTTATGGTGAATTTATAAAGTTGAAACAGGGGATCCAGAAACTACTCTGACCCTGTTTCACTAAAATTCAAATATCTTCTAACATATAATTTCTTTACCTGTTTCATTTGTTTTATGTGAAACTAGACATATTAAGCTTAAATTTGATATTTAATCCATCACCAAATTCAACTTCTATGATTTTTAGTAAATTTTCAAACTCACATCAGTGTTGCTGCAATATTCTGTTTATGGCAAATTTCATCCCTTTTTATGAGTTTTCATGCACTAAGTATCTTAATAACTTTCCATAACATCAAACATAATCTAAACTAACCATTTTTCATAACTTATCATTATCAAACATTTTCTCAACCATTCCATCATCATATCATAAGATCATTTACACAAAATAGGTATATTGCTATACATGCCATACTTAAATTTACAATCCATTTACCGAAAAGTTCTTCCGGATAGTGTGACTGATCCTTCGACCTATCCCGACTCCTGAGCTGGCTTGTCCAAAACTTGGTACCAAAATACAAAGATTTTGCAATTTAGTCCACAATCTTTTCTTTTCCTCGATTGGGGTCGTTTCCACGTCTTTCTTGATTATGAAGCTTGAAAGTTGAAGAAACCCTAGCTATGGTGAGATAGAGCATTCGACAGCAACTAAATGGGGAAGATGACTATTTTGTGTCATTTTTCCTATTTTATTTCATTAATTATCCAAATGACCAAAATGCCCTTAGTACCTTTCTTTGAAAATTTTCATATACAAGCCCATTTTTTTCCAAAATTTTAGAAATTGGTCAAATTGCTATTTAAGACCTCCTAATTAATATTTCAAAGCAATTTCATACTAAAAACTTCTAGAATGCAAGTTTTGCAACTTATTCGATTTAGTCCCTAACTTCAAATTAAGCATTTTATGCATAGAATTTCTTCACAAAATTTTCACACAATCATGAAATCATATCATAAACCTCAAAATAATTATAAAATAATTATTTCTATCTCGAATTTGTGGTCACGAAACCACTATTCCGATTAGGCCCTAATTCGGGATATTACACTTACCATAACATATTAATTGATAATAGTCGAATTACGATATTGTAGCCCAATGTAGACTAGTTGAACACTTAGGATATACGAAAATAAATCGATAATGCATTGTTAATGCATATCATATATCACTAAGAACAAAGTGCAAATAACGATAAACACCGAAGTGTACTATAATTATGATAAACACCAATGTGCAAATTTTACAATGATAAGCACCGAAGTGCAAAATAATATGATAAGCATGCTAATTTTTCCTTAATGACATGCCATTAATATCCAAATAGTTCGAGACTTGTCTTCATGGGCTTCTCTTATTATTAAATATTTTCACTCATTCGCTTAACAGAAAATAATATAACTTTGTATTTTTTTTTCACAATTTAGTCCTTATCACAATAATAACACTAAAACTTGTAAATTCTCTTCATTTTTACCACATACAACACTATAATTTTTACATCACTTCATTTAAACTCACTTTTCATATATTCATAATATCATAACTTATTTTAATTTCTTTCAATTTAGTCCTTTTTCATTATCACCACAATACATCATATAATGATACACTAAAGTCAAATTTCATAACATTTACTTACGCCTACTAAATACTTATTATGATATCATTAATTTAGTAATTAAACTACTTAAGTAACATAATTATATAATTAACATAAATAAAATTACTACTTGAAGTACTTACAACCAAAATTTAGATGATGAGTTTTTCTTCTCTTCTACTCCTTGGCCACTTCTTTTCCTTTCCTTTCACTTTTGTCCTTAAAATTCTTCTCTTTTTCTTCAATTTCATAACAACATATAACATTTATAAGTTAAAACTAAAAAGTAAATAACTTTTCTATGCTATATTATGAAAATAAACATGTATGTTATGAGAATTTCCATCATCATTACCTTAATTTTTTGAAAATTCAAAACCCTAACTCATGTATTTCTCTTTTTTAACCCATCTATGGAAATTTCCTCATGAAATAAAGTGGCTCACTAGTATTCTCTTTAGCTTTTACTAAAGAAATTTTAAAGAAAAATGAAGATTTGGAGCTTGGATGGTTCAACAATGGAGGAAAGACATGGAAGAAAATAAAAGAAAAGTTAGATAGATTTGGGGGTGAGCGGTGGTTTGTGTTTGGGAAAAGATGATATCTTTCATCTTTTCTCCACTTTTATCCACTAAAATATCTCACTTTTTTTATTAAATGGTCAATTTGCTAATAAGTCCTCAAGCCATCCATCTTTACACTTTTACCCATCATCATTACACCTTAAAATATCTACTTGGCTATTTACCATTTTATCCCAACTCATCTTTTATAATTCCTAGGATGACTCATACTTCACTTGGTTAAATTTCTTTCTAATCCTTCCTATCTTTCTACTACCACTATGTATCTCCTAACTTTCTAAATTCGTACTTCCACCACAACAAATTTTTTATACTCTTTCAATTTAGTCTAAGCTTCTATTTAAGCCTGTCCTATCTCGAAAAATATTTTCTAATATCCTATCAAGTCTAAATACTTCCTAATTTAATACTAAAAATCTCTATTTAGTAAATTTCAAATTTCTCTACTATTTCCTAACTTGGTCCATCACTATACCTAACTCCAAGTTAAAATGTGGTTGTTACAAGTATAGGCACCAGAATAAGATGAGACATACTAATCAGAGGGTGGTGTGGCCATCGATGTCAGTTCTTGCGTAGATGTTGACAATGGACCCACCTCACCAGACCTTGGATGTATAGGCACCTGTCGTGGCCTCCTCACATGTGGTTGCCCTCCCCTCACCTCTTCCTCTATCATGCATGGCTTGCCATAAACCCTAAACCATTGCATGCATTTCGGATCGTAGGCTAACTCTAGAGTGACAATGGCCTTGCGAGTAGGTAAAGGCCCGTGCCTATTGTTCCACATGTTGATATATTGGGCGTGAAATATTGTCCAATTCTCATCTGTCCTCCCCTTCAAGTCAATAGGATACAGGTCATCGAGGTCTTGAGATCCACTAGAATTGATTGTCTAAACCCAAATTGTTGTAACACTCTATCTGACTTGTGAATCTCCACGATAACGTACACTACCAATGGCACATTTACGTGCCAGATGTTGGGATTCACCAAAAATTCTGACGAGATGCATTCTTGAATTGTCGGATTCTCATATGGTGTCCATTTAAATTATATTAAAATAATTCAAATTTTAGTTATATATACTACTAAATCTCAAATCAACTACGTTAATATTATATAATTCAAATTTAAAAATAATACATACCTCTGTTTCTGGTCGTTGGTATAACAAAAGCCGTATATCTTGAAGCTCATTCGGTAGTCTCGCATAACTCGATCCATGGTTCCACCTATTGAAATAATTTGTTAGCAGAATAATTTAAATTTTAATTAATTTTATTATGGTAAATATATTATCTAATGAATTTTACCTTGTTATGAGTAAGAATGTATAAGGGTAGTTCGCTTGAGGACGTAAAAATGCCAGTCGGTACAGTGCCCATGACTGCAGTAGTAGCATGCTACCACCAATTTTAATTTTTCGTGGTTGCGTCGCCCAACACATCTCTCGGTACAAGGTCACCAACACGGCAGACTCCCAACTGAATTTACCCGCTTCTCTAAAGTTGATGATTTTCAGTAGGCAACTTAGATGAATGAAATTTCGTGACTTATCTGGTATTAGGATACCCACGATGATAAAAAAAGATGTATGTCTTAGCATGTTGTTCTCTTTAAATTTCAATCGAATCCTTATCGAGCCCATTGAAGTTTCTTCTTAACCAACCCATTTCGATCCTGCCTCCAAAAATCGTCTTCAAAACCTTTCCAAAAGTTCGGCACATATGCCTCTCCAATTGATTGCGTGAACTAACCTAATCACTACCGGCCCATCCACTGGTAATCCGAGTTTTAACTGTACGTTCTCTAGAGTGATAGTACACTCACCGCATGGAAGATGGTATGTGTGCACCTTAGTCTCCACCTTTCCACCAATGCGCTTATGAGTGTCGGGTCCAACTTACATCCCCACCTAGAAGGACTATGTGTGAAAAATCGACATCTCTTAAGTAGGGTTTAATCAAGGGTTATGGAAGAGCAGGTAGATTACGAATATAAATCTACAAAATTCGATCTTCTACCTATTTTGGTAAAAAAATATACAAACTATTAAATTCAAATATAACAAGAAAATAAAAAAATTAAAAAACAATAAAATACAATAAAAAATATTCTTACCGTTTGCAATTGATTGATGGAAATGTCATCAAAATGGATTAGAGATCTTGCCATTCCTAATTTCGAAAAACACCGAAAATAATTTACAAAAATGTTAAGATAATTTTAATAAAAAAATTTAGAGAGAAATAAAATTTGAGTGAGAATTTGAGAAGGAATTGAGAGAAATTTGAGAGAGATTTGAAAATGTAAAAGAGAGTTGAGATTGAATTGGAAGAAAAATAAAATGGGAGGATTTATATAGGGAAAAAATTGAACCATTAGGGGATGGGGTCTAATTAAAGAAAGTAGCCGTTGAAAGTTACTGACGAGGAAAAACGGTTACAATTTAAAAACATTCCTAACTGAAAAGCGTTTTGGTAAAATAAACCTATTCCAATAATTTTTCAAAATAAAAAAAGTCTATTCCGATAAAAAAATTTTATGGTATTTTTAAGTAAATTATTCCTAGTTGTGGGCTACCCCACTGAAACTTTGGAACCCTCGAAAGTGACAGCTGAAAACTTTAATCATTTCGCATGACAGTATCTCTTTGTTTTAATACTACTTGAGACCAAAAAAAAAAAAGTTCTATTCCAATAATTGAGTGTACTTTTTCAATAATACTTTCCCTTTTGACTTTCAGACAAATCGGCAGTTTCTCTCTGTTTCCACGGTGACCAAGAAAGCAAAACATGGAGAAAAATGAAATGTTGGAAGGGCTTGTGACGAGAAGACCGATTACTGATGAAGCAGAGACCAGTATTATAGATGGAGAGAGCGTTATTAGCTATAATAATCATGCTTCTACTTCTGTCACAATTACTGTTATTTTTAGCACCATAGTAGCAATATCTGGTTCATATGCTTTTGGAAATGCTGTAAGAATAGTAAAATGGTTCAACTTCTGTCATAATTACTGTTATCTTTAGTACCATAGTAGCAATACCTGGTTCATATTGCCTGTAAATGATGAAAGAAAATCTTAACTTATATCAATTGGTAAAGGATGAAGATACTTATCATCAGTATCTGATCAGCCTCACAAGCTTGAAGCTTGATATGTTATATTGGGTTGGGGCTATATGTTATGTTAAGGAATGAATGTGTTAATGGCGTATTTGATTGGTTTGAGATCCATTTTCAGGTGGGGTATTCATCACCGGTTAAAAGCGGCATTATGGAAGACCTTGGCCTTTCTCTATCTGAGGTGAAATAAATGCAGAATAGCTTTTGAACTATGGTTTAGGGTTTCACTTTCTCAATATCATCTTTGGGAAAGTGATCTGATCATTCAATATTGAGATGAAAATATTGAATCACAGAATCAAAGTAGAACACATGTTTACCTTTATCTTTTTTTTTCTTATAATATTTATGGTAAGTGATTAACTTCACTCACTGATGCAGTATGCAGTTTTTGGTTCCATATTAACAGTAGGAGGGATGCTTGGAGCAGCATGTAGTGGGAAGATTGCAGATCTCGTAGGCCGAAGAGGCGTATGTCTTCTATTAACCGCAACATATGTTAAAGATGCTTGATATCCAGTTTCCTGCTTGATGCAAGTAATTTAACAACTTAGATACATTATATATCTAAACAGGCAATGGGAATTTCAGATATTTTCTGCATCACAGGGTGGTTTGCTATAGTATTCTCAAAGGTTTGTCGTTCAGAAAATCTCAAACAGTCCAAGGCAGTGATGAACTGATTAATAAAAAGAAATGGAACCCAATGTTGACAGGATGCTCTGTGGCTTGACCTGGGAAGACTTCTAGTTGGATGTGGATCTGGGGTTCTTTGTTATGTGGTAACTTCCATAACTTGCTACACGATTCACTGGTATGGTGAAAGCGGTCTTCTCAATCTTCTCTTATACAGATTCCTCTATATGTTGCTGAAATTGCTGCTAAGAATGTCAGGGGAGCATTTTCGTCGCTTACCATCGTATGAATTGATCTTTCATTGCATATTTTGATTCCTGAGAGCAGATTTCCTTTAGCTGATATATGTTAGTTTTTTACAGTTAATGCTATGTTGTGGCAAGGCAGTCATGTTTATTATGGGTTCTCTGATCAATTGGCGCACCTCGGCCCTTATAGGTAACTTCTTTTGATATAGTTTAAACTTTTAGTTGATGATATTCTTCGTAAGCCGGAGATTCGAGTTTTGAGCTACTTAAAAAGCTGATATTAATTTTGTTTTCAGGAGTCATACCATGTGTGCTACAATTAATAGGATTGTTCTTTATTCCGGAGTCTCCAAGATGGCTGGTTAGTGGGGTTTAATGCATGTATAGGCTATAGTATTCGAAACAATATGGCATGAAAATTCATTAATGTGTCCAGTTGATACTCCTAACCAACTGCAGGCCAAGACTAATGAAACAAAAGAGTTTGAAGCTGCTCTGCGGCGCCTTAGGGGTGAACATGCTGATATTTCTCAAGAAGCTACTGATATTAGAGTAAATCTCATCTTTTCCTGAACCAATACAAAATATCAGTTTACAAAGCCAAAAAGTTTAACTTCCTAAAGAACTTGGTTTTTCCATCTCTTAACCTATGTTTTATAGGAACGAGACTTGTTCTTTTTGTTATGTAACAGTTGTACACAGAATACATAGAGCAGATTCCAGATGAAGGACTTCTGAATCTCTTCCAGAAGAGATATGCCTATCCATTGATTGTGAGAGATAATGAGATACATAGATTTGTTTTAATTGTCAAAAGCTGCATTATGATGCTTATTTGATGAGTATGCAAAAATTATCCCAGGTTGGTGCTGGCCTTATGATGTTCCAGCAATTTGGAGGCCTAAATGGATTTTCATACTACGCAAGTTTTATTTTCGAATCAGCAGGTAAATTTCGGAACCATATTTGTTTAATTTGGTTGTTGAAACATAGATTGAAAACTCTAGACAAAGGGATTCTTGGTCTTTAATAGGTTTTCCCAGCACGGTTGGATCTATTGGAGTAGCTGTTCTTCAGGTTAGAAAATGACAATTACCATTTGATATCAAACTAAAACATTGTACTGGTGTATTCTACCGCATAGGGAGATGTTGTTTAGCAGATTTTCATGGCTATTATCGGAGTACTCTTCATTGATGAATCCGGACGACGACCACTTCTGCTGGTTAGTCTCAAACAACTTTTTTCCAATCATATCTCTAAGTTCATCAGCATTTAAACATTCAATTAGCACCGATCTCTTCAGATGTCTGCAGGTGGATCATGCTTGGGTTGTGTCATTACAGGATTATCATTCTTCTTGCAGGTTTCAGCTTAACTAGACTCTTACATGATTTTGCTATTTGTAGCCTCTTTTTTTTTTTTTTTTACATCAATTATATTTCTTCGCCATGAAATGAGCAGGATTTTCATGCTAGAAAGGATCTAACTGCCACTTTGGTGATTATTGGAGTATTGGTAAAGCTACTATACTTATATGCAATCTTCAAGTCACAGTTCACATTTGTTCACTACGGAATATTTAATTGTTGTTTATCTTAACCAGGTTTTTCTTCTTAGTTTTGAACTTGGCATGGGGGGAATTCCCTGGATTATAGTGTCTGAGGTAAGTTTCCCAAAATCCTTTTGATGGCTAAAGATGATCATAAATGAGGATTAAATTAAGTGATGGGGGTTTATATGTATATATACAATATTATTTCAGATATTTCCTTTAAATATAAGGGGTTCAGGAGGAAGCATGGTGAATTTGATAAACTGGACTAGTTCTTGGGTTGTTTCATACACTTTCACTTTTCTTTTTGAATGGAACTCAGCTGGTAATTTTTTTTTTTTTACTTATTTCCCAACTTCTTTTGTTGCTATTTTGTTGAGATTTTGATTTGGGTTTAAATATATTTTGACTTTAGGAACTTTCTTTATTTTTGCCTTCATGGGTGCTGTCGGAACTGTGTTCATCGGAAAGCTAGTTCCGGAGACCAAGGGGCGAACACTCGAAGAATTACAGACATATTAATTGGTTGGGAAATGCCCTTCCACATTGAAATTTACAAATACTTTTACTGCTCCTATTAAAACTTTATTTTAATATATATAAGAATAAATTATATTAGGATAATTTTTAAAAAATATCGTTTGTAAATACCAATAAAATAGTACCACGTTAATAAATTTTAAAGATAATAAATTATTATGGGGTTGGCTAAAAAAAAACCCAACATATTAAAAAAACACCCTAATAAATAACACAATTATTAATTAATGATCTTTTACTTTATTGATTGGTTAGTAATTAACATCTTTCTACTGTAATGATTAAGAATTAATTATTACCTTTCCACTCACTTTTTTATCTCATTTAATTGTTAAACATATTTTTATTATTGTATTATTATTAAATATTATAAGTATTAATATTCAACATATTTTTTTTATTATAAGATTATTGTTAAACATATATATGAATACATAAATACAAAAATATGAGCAAAATGTTAAAATATAATAAATTAATATTATTCAACAATAATCCTCTATAGTTATAACAAGTGTTTTGAGATTACAAGGTTTCAATTGTTTATAAAATTTCAGACGTGACATATACATGGTTTGTCATCCAGTTGTAGACGGGGCTCTATGGCGGATCCAATAAGCCGAAATGGTAGGCATTGGGTAATCTCCTTCTAATTGTACCATCACATTATGATTATCATATACATGTGCAATTGTAATAGCATGATGGTATTGAAAATGTTCTGGACCTCTCCAAAGAGGAAAGAAAGTTATGTCACCTCGCTTGGTTAAATAATTGAGGATCACCCAAAACCTGTTGGCAATCAGGACACCTGTCATAGGCCATCCAGTGTTCTGCTGGTGCAGGCGATTGTGAGAAACACAGTGAATCACGTAATTCATCGATTCCATCAGTGAAAACTCTAGCATAGACATCATATGAACTCAATAACTCGTCTAGCAGTTGATGTCGAACATAGAGCCATTGATCTTCGCCATAACCAAGACAAACAGATATTGCTCAGAATCTGCAATTTTCATCACCCCTGATATCTTGTACATGTGTGATGTAAGTGTGGAACATATCTGGAATTTCTTTCATTAGTGAATGAGTGTCACATGATTTAGGCATCTGGTTTAAGTCTATGATGTCTAAAACTTGCTCTGATGGCTCCTAGTTTAAGTATGGAATTTCGGTTACTTATGAACTATGTCTTGCAGGTTCTTTGTTCAACTCTACCAGATCCAACCCAACAGATTTTGACGTGGTTGAATGGCTACGTCTTCTAGGAGCTTGACTTATAGAATCGACTCGTTTTTGTTGTTGTTTCTTCAAGGTTGGTCGTTCGCGCGTATTTTTTTGAATTGTAGGTTCTTTAATGAGTGTTTTACTCGGCTGGAATATATCTCTTAACTTTCTTAACAAACTTTTTTTCCTGGCTTTTGACTGCTTAGTAAAGTTTTCTTTGAACATTTCTAACTCACCGTCACAACAAATATCCTCATTTTCCACAGAAGTTGACGGTGATAAGTCAAGCTTCCTCTAGAATACATCTGTTGAGTCCAACAGAATACACTCACCTGCATTGAAATGCCATTATTTATAAAAATTCAATATATAAATAAAATTTAGAAAATAATTGTTAAATATACCACCTGAATTCAAGTAGACTGATAGCATGCAAGCGCATGGTAACCCACAACTATGACGTAGTTTACAACCACAGTTTGAAGAGTCAAGTTGATGTCTACTCGACCGCTGAAGTTCCCTTTCTAGGATATCTAAAGCTTCAAGTGCCACAAAACCCCGCAATAATCTGAAACACGGTAAGTTGTGTCTGTGTTTGAGGACAATTCTACTCTTTTCAAAACTTTCATATATCGATGTAAGTTGAGACTTCACAATCTGATCGATACAACCAACAAATTTATCTAAAGAAGAATTTTTTGCACAAAGGTTGTAACACCCCAAACCCGGCCCAGACGTTATGGCCGAATCTGACATGCCACATAAGAGTTTGAAAATTCATGTTTCATTTTAGTGTTTAAAAAAAATTGACTTTTAATAAATTAACAAGTGAATGGAAGCTGGGCACCAGGTAGGTATCCGAAACAGAGGAGGTGAGCCATGAAGGCTGCTTAAGTACCAAGCTCTTCGATTGGATCCAATCCTAGACATGCCCACTGCCATTGCCACACTTAGTATTAACGAGTTGAAGTTTATTTAAGTGAATATTCTTTAAAGTTGGATAATCGTGTCATTGTGTTATCTTAAAAACGAGTTCCATTTTGAAAACGCGTCCTAAGCCTAGCCCATTAATTATCAATCAGTTTAAAGTTAATAAAAAAATAATCCCGAAAATAAAATAAAAGGAAAGTTAAAATGGCCTTATTACAACCCAAAAATAAATAATAAGTAAATAAATAAAGAAATCTTAAAGGAAACCAAATGCTTAATTAAAAAAAAACCCAAGGGCAATCACCGTGGCCACTCTGAATCCCTCCGACTCCAAGTCCCCTCATCATGGCTCTCCCGCAGGTTAAGGAAAAAGGGGGTGAGTTTGGAAACTCAGTGTACAACAAGCCCCTTTCAGAGCCCAAAACAATATCAGCCTGTTGGGCCTTAGCCCAAGTCCAAGCTCAACATATACTGGGCCGTAGCCTTTTCATATTTCATATTACTGGGCCGAAGCCTTCACATATTTCATATTACTGGCCGAAGCCTTCACTGTAAACGGTATGGCCCATAGGCCCATTTCAATATCACATGTAATGTCAAAGAAAGAATGAATGCAAGCCCATTTGGGGAGACTACTCGACCCACCATCCGCTACTCTCCACCCGTACCAACCAAGCTCTCCATGTGGGGAATAACTCAACCCACCCAGCCAAAACTCTCCACCGGCAAATGATAGCTTTATCATATAACCGGAGGCCTTGCCTCTTTTTAATAATCAGGGCATAAGCCCTTTTGATGAAATCGGGCATAAGCCCATTATCAAAACTGGGGCATAAGCCCTTTATTAACTGGGGCATAAGCCCTTTTTGCACTTCCTCCATCCATATAAAAAACCCAACCCCATGTATTTATGAATTCATCATATGCAAATCATATATATATATCATGTGCATATCATACATATCATGTGCATATCATACATCTCATGTGCATATCATACATATCATGTACATCAAAATCCTATGTAACAAGTTCATAATTAAACCCTAGGAGTATAATGGTCATTTTTACCTAGGGGCAAAACAGTCATTTTCATATTATAAGGGTAATTTCGTAATCTTACCAAATTTTAGGAATTTTCCATTTTCATTATCAGTTACTAACTATTTGTTTATTTTAACCGTGAATCTGGCCCATTTTTAACGAAACCGAGTTATTGGGCTAAAAACCCCTAATGGGCCCCACATAGCCGATTTGTCCTCTAGGCCCATTTAGCCTGTTTTCCATATTGGTATTACCAGTCTTAACGTGCAATTTAACAGGTTTTCAATTTCTACCAATTTTTTTCCAAATGGGCCCGAAAGCCCATTGGGCCCGATTTTAGCCCCTCGAGGCCCAACTTACCAAGAATGCTAGAAATCTCATTATTACCGTTTCCATTGTTCTCGATCATCATCTCATGGATTTTAACTAACTAGTGAGCGTTCGCTTGCTCACAAGTTCTCGAAATGCCAAAATTTCGGCATTTCGGCTTTTCGGCATTTATCGCTTTAAGCTATGAAAAAGGGTTCGTTACACACCTGTTTGGCGATATTCCTTGACGAGATCTCCTACACGATTTCTCCTATAATCCATCATTAATAATCAGCTTCCCATAATTGAACTAAACCAGTAATCATCTAATATTAATACTTACACATTCGACCACCATCCATAATGGCCTTAGGAATTTTACCTTGCCGCGATTGATGACTAGGCCTAGCCACTCCGGTGATCCAAGCTATTTCAAGTTGACACTACACCTTGCTGCTCCTTCACTAAATAAACCACAAAAATATTAAAAGAAGACCCCATAAGGCCTATACCCATATTCGGCCATCTCCCTAAATTATGGGGTTTCGGCTTTTTGGCCAAAAGTTACTCTAGGAATTGTTTAGAGTTTGAGCGCTTACCACGCTCTTTCTTCTCTAGAATCAAATGCACGCTAAAAGGTAAAGGAATTGAACGCCAACAATTGAAAAGGAAAGAAAAGGTTGCTGGTCACAAAGATTCGACACCATCCTATCCTCACTGATTTCGGCTTTTTGCGGTATTTCGGCAGAAGTAGAGATTAAGGAAAGAAATAATGGGTGAATACAGGGAAATAATAGGCTGGTTTGAAAGAAAGAGAAAGAAGAAAAGATGGAAGAAGAGATGGTAGATTCGACTGCAAAAGAAAAAGAGAGAAAAGACTAATCCTCTAGGGAGAAAACGACACAAAAATACCTATGTGCCGAAAATCCCTTACTAAACCTCTCTGTAAAAATTCCCCTCCAATCTCCCTTATTCAGCCAACTCTATCTTCATATCAATTCCCTAAAATCTCTCCCCTTATCCCTCCTTAATCCATGCATTTAACTGATTCAAACTCTCCCCCAAAGAGTTCCATTCAGCTACAACTCTTGCATGCTCAAAGCATAAAAATTAGCATCCTTTTTGCCAACATAGGAATCGATCCTGTGTCTTCCCCTCTATGCTCCACACGCCACATTTTTAGGAGCTTAGTGGCGTCACCCTTGCCACTTTACCAAAGCTCTTTCTGTGATACCTTTTACCCACAGCTTTATATAAGGGCACCTCGCCAGAGCCCCTAACTCCTAAGTCCAAAATTTAAAAATTCTACTGGGTTTTGGCCAACTCATGGGCCTTCCATAAGCCCATTTACATACTTAAATTATGAATTCCATAATCACATACCAAATTTTAGAGACTTTACTAAAATATCAAGAATCGCGAAAAACCCGAAAATCAGGATATTACAAAGGTATTTCTTTAGCTTTGCATGCTGGCTCTCAACTCTATTCGTAGTTCGTTCTCCAAAGTTGAGATGCCGATCAATCCAGACCGACACAAATATTTCCTTATATTTGTTTAACCACACTTGATCTAGATATTTTAAAACACCTGAATTTATATAAATGCTAGTTATGTATAAAAAGTCTTCTAAAACTATAAACAATTATTTATAGAATAACGAGGCTTGTACCTGGATATTCGCTCAACATTGATTGGAGTTTTCTGTAGTTTTCGGTGTACAATTTCCACGTTAGAGATTCAACGAGTACAGTCCACATAGCACGAAAGGAGTCCCACTCATGTTGCGACTTAATAAACTGCCTACAATGCTTTTTAACATTTTCAGTAATGTGCCATCTGCATAGTAACCGAGTGACATCGGGGAAAACTTGTTGGCATGCATTCATTAGAGCCAACTCTTTATCTGTCACAGTAACACGTGGGTATATGCACTCTTCTAGTGTTAACTTTAGACATGTTAATGCCCAATTATAGTTCTCCTTCTTTTCGTTAATGATAAAGGCAAAAGCTATACTAAATGTCTTGTTGGTTGAAGTCACGCCAACAATCTGAACAAAAGGCAGATCATTTTTGTTCGTTTTGTACGTTGCGTCTACAATCAAAACATGCGGAAATACATGCCATATATCCAATGATCGTGGATGAATGAAGAATAGATTTTCCAATTCATTTGAAATATTATTTACTGAAAACTCAATACAAAATTGTTTATCATTCGAAAGCAACACAAGAACCTGTATCAGAGTTTTACCGACATTCTGGGACGAGCGAAGCTTTTTCCGTGCATTGAATATGGTTTTTAGTGTAGAAACGTTATTCTCGTCCTGCTCCTTCAGTGTCGATAATATGTCACATGGTGTAACATTCTTACTCGTCAAATCAACCAACAATTTTTTTCGTTTTCTTTCAACCGCCTTGCATAAGCATGTCCCTCCATATGTTGTGCAGGTGGATGGTTATGTTGATCACATATCACCCTTAACGTCCACCCATCATATTGTTTTAAATACGAACCTACCAATCGAAATTTACAGTTGGTCTTTTTGGTGCCAGACTTTTTACTTGATTCTTTAAATTTGTATTCACCGCCACGGTCACAAATAAGTGTGACGTAAGACACCACACCATTTTCTTTTGCTTTTGATCATCTCGTGACGATGATATAACCAAGAGAGAATGCCGTGTTTTGCACCCATTGCATCAGCTCTTCACGAGACTCGAACACCTAAAATTTAAATAATTTTGTTAACAAATATTAAATGTTATGAAGATAAAAAAAATATTAACATCATGATAAATATTATACCCGATCGGTAAAAAATGGTGATGTCGCCATAGAGATCTTATTGCCTTCATTTAAGTTGCTTCTGTAAAAATTCGACATCTTTTGTTGAACACTACAAATTATGACGAAAAAATTTAGTAGTTATAAAAATTTAAAACATATTTTAATTTATACAATAATTAATAAATAAAAATTAGAAAAAAATTAGAAAAACAGATTTTTATAAAAAACAATTTAGAACAAATTTATAAAAAATAAAATTACAAATAATAGAGTGTAGTGAGAAAGACTTACTTAATTTTGTTAATAATAATATGAGTTTACGTTAGGGTGTTGTTAATGTTCATCAAAATAAACATATATATATATATATATATATATATATATATATAACTCTGCCTATTTATTGTATTAATTACAACAAAATTAATTTTTCCCTTTTTTTAAGATGTTGACTCTAATTTTTTGGACTAAATTGATTACACTAATTAATTTAAGATATTGAAAATGAAGATATTTGGAAAATGTACTAATTACAATAAAATTAATTTTCCCCTTTTTTAAGATGTTGACTCTAATTTTTTGGACTAAATTGATTACACTAATTAATTTAAGATGTTGAAAATGAAGATATTTGGAAAACGTACTAATTAATTTTTTGGACCACATTAAGATCTTGACTCTAATTATTGTATTAATAAAAAGACTCATTGGAAAAGACACTCATCCAATAAAATGAGAAATGCTGTAATCAATTACACGGAAAAGGAGAATTAAGGTGCTTTTTTAATATGTTGGGGTTGTTTTTTTAGCCAACCCCAATTATTATACATTCATCTATATTTAATATTTTCTCAAACTTAATTTAACTTTAATTAAAATATTTAAAATAATTAATTTTTTAAAGTACAAATAAACATCTTTTCTTCTTTTACAAATTTTAATAATTTTTTAAACTATCGATATGAATTGTAATTATTTTTAAATTAATATATTCATATTAATATTCAACATGGAATTAACATCGATAGAGAATGTTAAACCAACTAATTAAAATTTAACATGTGTAATTTTTTTTTTCCAAATCATCAATTTCACATAAATAATATATCATTGAATGAAAAATTAAATAAAATAAAAAATAAATTAAATTTAAAATAGAAAAAAAAAGTTAAACCTAAACCGCATTTAGATGATAAAAAAAGGGTAAATACTAAATTCACATAAGTAAAAATGTTATATTTTTCATCAAAATAAATATTAAAATCTTCACCAAAAAAATTTTCATTTGAAGGAAACGTTATTCGTTTGAAGTCAAGTTTCTTTTGCATGAAACATTAATCGAAGAAATTTGATCTTAATTTTTTCTAAACTTTTTTTTTTAATTTTCAACTTTTTAGATTAAGACAAACTCAAATATTTTAAAAGTAAAACTTGTAGAATCTCATTGTGGTAGAAATCTGATTATTGAACCTCCCATTCAAGCTTAATAAGCAAGAGATATAAATTTTGAGAAATATTGATTTGCATAAAATTTGAAAAAGAATTAAAAAGTTTTAAGGTTTTTAAGTAGGATAATTATTCTGTTCACTTGCAATTGATCTAAACATACAATATTTGTAATATCCAAAAACTTTAGTGATATCAAACTTTACCAAAATCAAAGTGAATAAAATTAAATAAACTTTATTTCTACAGAAAATAACTTTAAAATATTTATAAACTGAAATAATCGAAAATGTATCTATAACAAAAAATAATTTAAAATTACAAACTCCACTAAAATCTAATTAATATCCTGAAACAATGTTACGCCCATGAGTAGTGTTCCCATAAAAACCTTGGGTGGTAGCCCTTTAGTAAGCAAATCCGCAATTATGGAGTTTGTTTTAATATATTTTATAGACACCTGATCACTTTAAACTCTTACTTTAACACCTAGGAATTTAAAGCCCATGTACATTGACTTTGATGCCCTCTTGTTGTTATTGGAATAAAGGACTGAAATAACTGAAAATGTGTCTATAACAAAAAGTATTTAAAACTACAAACTCCTACTAAAATCGAATTAATATCCTGAAACAATGTTACATCTATATGAGCAGTGTTCCCATAAAAACCTTGGGTGGTAGTCCTTCAGTAAGTAAATTCACAATTATGGAGTTTGTCTCAATATACTTTATAGACACCTGACCACTTTAAACTCTTATTTTAACAATTAGGAATTTAGAGTCTATGTACATTGACTTTGATGTCCTCCTATTATTATTAGAATAAAAGATTGTTATTTATTGTCACAATTTACAGCCGCATCCATATTCCATCAAAACTGAACTTTGTAAACCTAACAATCTCTAACTTATCAGACCTTCAATATGTGAGCATGTAATGCTTTGTTTTTTTTTTTTTTTGAAGATAATGTATGAATCGTTTGGTTGTTTTTCAATGATCCATACTTGAATTGTTCAAATATCTACACAACATCCCAACAATATACGCAATATCTGAATGCATACAAACTTGAACATACATTAAACTTCCTACTATTGAAGTGTAAAGAATCTTATGCATTTTCATAATATCAAAATCATTATTGAGGCATTGATTGAGATTACACTTACTTCATTGAACATGTAATATATAAAATCATTAATCAAAACCATCTGGAAACCGAATAAGATAATTACTTGGTGAATATTGTAATACCATTAACGAGAATCTTGCTTAAACCCATAAATGAATTTCTTTAATTTGCAATTCATTGACTTTGCATCACTAGATACAAAAGTTTTTTTTTTTTTTAATTTGCACCAAATAAATTGTCTCAACAATGTTACCATTGGAAAAATCATTGACTTAGCATTTATCTAATGCAACTCAAGGTCAAAATATTCCACTAAAGTCATATTATAATTCTTTCTTTAGTGGACCTTCATAATAACATTTGTTCTTGAAGTTATAAAGTTTGTTATCTGACTGGGAGGTTCAACGACTTTGTCTTGATCTAGATTTGCTACTTAAATAATATCTGTTGGAACATTTTCAAATATTTATAGTGTTCCAATAACTATAAATCAATGAGTGTAATTAATCAAAAGATTATATTGTTTGATTTTTTGAAAAAGAATTATAACTATTTAAATAATTTTATTTGAATAGTTATAATTAAATGAATAATTATGTGTTTATTTTAAAGACATTATTATTCAGAAAGGCACCTATTGATGAAAGATGTCTCTATGAAGAGACATGAAAATTCCTATAAATAGGAATGAGATTTCATTTGGAAATCATACCAACAAATTCTAATATTCTTTCTTTCTTTCTTTCATTTTCTAATATATTAGATTATTCTATAAAGTATTACTGCAGAAATCCTTTATAGAAATTGAGTTCCTTGTCATACATTACTCAGTGTGTAGTGGGCTATTCTCGTTAGTGCAAAACGCAAATAACCATTGGCTTCATTGTATCCTCGAGGTTAATTTTCTTGAAACTCGTTTGCACACTGAAGATAGGTGAAGGCGAATATAACCTTAAAGATAGTGGCTTTATACACACCTTGGAGCCTTGTCCTATTTCTTCTTTTGTTCGAGTTCCGTTCATGTGTTTGAGATTTTCTTCATCGGAGATTTGTACTAACAATATCAAGTATAATGATTTGTTCCTATCACACCCCAAGTCTGGCGGATAGTGGTAAAATAATCTGTTTAACAAAGTGCAATTCGCCCATATGTTTCTTTTGGCGTATAGGTGTAGGCATATAGTAACTACCGTGTAAGTAAGTGAAGATTTTATTTCAGAATGTTTTACTATTTAAAGGAAAAGATAGTGTTAAGCAATAAGGGGTAAGTATGATTTGAGTTATCGCCAAAGGTATAGTACGCCCTGTTTGTCTGAAGTACTGTAGCAGTTAGGTTTTAAAGTTACTTGGTTAGAAATTAACTAGATTGATTAGTCTAATATCCATTATTATAGAATTCTCGTTTATGTTTCTTTCGAAGTTTGTAGGCCATTAGGAAAGACAAATTCTGAAATATTCGACACTTATTAAGTCCCACTAGGTAGGATGGGTCATATTTATATAGGTGAGAAGGGTTCTGAGGGAGGTTCTTCTTCTTCCTTTGAGAGTACTTTTTGATTTTTTCTTAAATCCAATGGTATCTTTTCCTCGTGAAGCTGGAAGTTAAGGATTCTTGCTTTAATCGGTGATCATTTCATCTCTGGGTAAGTATTACAACTCTGTATGTTAGATGTTTTTGAAAGAGTGAGTCTGTATGTGGTATATGAACAGTAAGTTGTAAGTATAAGGCTTTGCATGGGGGTTATCATAATTTTTGATGATAGTAAATTGTGTGTAAACGAGTTTTAATGGTGGTCCTATGTTCTGTAAGCAGTTGTTGCTGTTGGTTCGAGAAGGATATCTGAGTCTGGAGCTTAGAACTGTGGTAGGTAAGTTAAGGTGAGTCTCTACCCTAACTCCCTCTCTTATGTAGACTTTTCAAGTAAAATAAAATGTATATATATAAAAGATAATGATATTTATAATAATCGATAAGTGTACAGGTATAGTAAAAAGGAGATAAGTGTTATGATGATGTGTAATAAGTTCTATTGAAGAGGAATGTTGATTGATAAGTATGTAAGTGAAATTTGAGATATGAAAAGTATGAGTCAGTCTAGAATACAAATAAATCTAGGTAAGTAAATGATGAGAAATGTCCCTTTGTGAAGCCTCTGGTAGGGCAGTTATATTGCTAACCAGATTGGCAGATCATGATATAAAAACAAGTGTATGACTATGAGGTTGAGACCCATGACATCTTGATATGATTTGGAAACACTCATGGTGTAGCCTCTAGTAAGATAAAGAGTTGACTGGCAAATTACAATACATGAATGTGTGTAAGATCATGTGGTTAAGACCTATAACAAGATATGTGAATGTTCATGGTGCAGCTTTCGATGGCGTGTAAATTGAATGGGCAGGTCAAAATACATGAACTTATGTACAAGTCCTTAAGGAAGAACCCATGGCACCTTCTATGAAAGTTTGATTGGAACAATAAATACGTGATTATGTATAATGCCCTCGTGGCATATTCTATTCGGCCCTTGTGGCATACTCTGATAAATCTATCTAGCAAAATGTACTTATTCGCCCTTATAGTAAGTCTGGGTAAATGCTGATTGTTCTGTAATATGTATTGCTAAAATAAGGTTATGAGATGTTCGAGGTTATTTGATGGAATTAGATCTGTAAAGTAATTTGATAAGTTTTTAAAAAAGTTCTTGAAGAGATGTGTGTATTTTTATGCTAAGAAGAGTATCCGTCATGATAATCTGTTAGAGTTGAATATGGGTGTATTCGTAGTTGAGAAACATAAAAAATTATTTATTTGAATGTGACTGTGTTATATAGTGTTGAAATACAAGTATTTGATATATGTCATATTTGAACAGTATCATACCTTCTTTTGGAATCTTATGGAAACCGAGTTATTATATTTTTTGAGTTATTTGGGGGCATGTGATAAGGTTGTATGTAATTCATTTGGATGATCTGTATAGTACATTATCAGTGAGAGTTTGTATGATATCGAACCAGATTATGATTTGATTAGTAAATTGATGGTAAGCAAATCTGAGTGAGTATCCACCAAACATGTATGTATCCGCCAGTGATTAGAATCTGTGAACAAGTGTTCTAGAATGAATGTATGTGTGAAGATTTGGTCTGTATAAAGTGAGCTCTGAAGGTATATTCTTTTGAATGGTACACTGGTAAGTTAAGAGTATGAAAGTTATCGTGTAAGTGTACACTGAGACTGTAACAGTATCCGCCCAGAATGGAAGTAATTGGTTCAGAAGGGTAGTTGGAGCATAGATGTTCTTCAAATAAGATAAAGTATCCACCAAGGTATTTTTGTGATAAGACATAATTGTAAAAAAAAAACCCTCAACGTTTAGGGGCTTTTGGTTTTGTGCCCTTAACCTTTTTATTTTTTGATTTACACCCTCAACGTTACAATTTTTTCAAAAATCAGCCCACTTTTAACAGTCAATGTGCGTTGACCGTTAATTAAAGTGTAAGTTAACATAGTAGCACATGTGGCATGCCACATAAGTGCATGACGTCATATATGACGTCATTTGTTTAACTTTTTTTTTTCATTTTCTTTCTTCTTCCCTCTTTTCTCTCTTCCCCTGCAAATCACACCATTGAAGGATTCTTCTAAAACCCAAAGCTTTAAATTTGCTCTTTATCACCACCACTACATTGGCAAATTTCAAAGAAATGAAAAATTTCTTCGTCATATTAGTATCACCAAAAAAAGTATAAAAAAAAAACACCCAAGGAATGAAGATCATCAATAGTTTAAAGTTTTCAATCCCGTTCTTTGTTTTCCTATCAACCCTTTCATTAACCATAGCTACTTATTGTTTAATGGATCTCAACTATGTAATGAGAATCCCATGGAACTCAACTCTTTGCCATGATATTCACCTTTCAAATTCAACACCTAAAGCTGAAATCTCAAAACAAAACTGTTGTGTTTCACTTTTATCGGTTTTCGGCATTGGATTAGTCGAGCACCTTAAAGAAACCAATCTTTTTCAGCTCCTTGATTTTCCCACTTCCGTTTCATGCCTCCATGATTTCCAGTCCAAGCTCGATTTGCTTTCTCTCCCTAACGACGTCGTTTCCCTTTGTTTCGAGCCGATCCAGTTCGTGATTACCCCTAATCTTTGTGTCGAGATACAAATGACTAAAGATTGGGTCGCTAATTTAGGTCAATCCACGGTGTTAGACCAAGGTTGCAAAGCTGATCTAGGTGATTTAACGGCGTGTGATACTTGTCTCCCTACTGGTAACGAGGTTCATTCGTGGTTAATGGCTATCGATGGTAATCGTTCACACGGTACCGATTGTTTCGATTTTATTATTCTTTATGCTATTGGGATTGTTAATGAATTTGGCATAGTGAAATAAAAAACTAAACTAATCAAGGAAATGTTATGAGAATACCAGATATTTTGTCTGTAAGTGATTTCAATATAAACATATACAAATTTCACATTAATACAAAAACTAAACTAACTCAAGTTGGGAGAATATGAAGCTTTTTAACTACAAACACTGGATCTATTTCAAACTAGTAGGATTCATGAGAAATTGAATGTTACTTATGCTTTTGCTTTAACATTGAATAAAAAATCTAGTTCTAATAACAAGTATTCAGCTCTTCAATGGTGTGATTTGCAGGGGAAGAGAGAAAGAGGGAAGAAGAAAGAAAATGGAAAAAAAGTTAAATAGATGACGTCATATATGACATCGTGCGCTTATGTGGCATGCCACATGGGCTACTATGTTGACCTACATTTTAATTAACGATCAATGTGAGTTGACCGTTAAAAGTGAGTTATTTTCTGAAAAAATTGTAACGTTAAGGGTGTAAATAAAAAAATAAAAAGGTTAAGGGCACAAAACCAAAAGCCCCCAAATGTTAAGGGTTTTTTTTACAATTATGCCTTGTGATAAAGCTCACTAAGTTCTCTTGAACTTACAAAATTTGTTCTTGTTTTAGGTATTGTGGTAAAAGAATGTGCCAATAGGGATGACACCAGGAGCACCCTAGGGTAGCGACGAAGTGGGTTGTTATGCATACAGTGGAAAAGTGACATATTGTGGGCTTTCACCCTAAGAGTTCGTCTTTAATAAATGTTGTATTGTAAAAGTTTAGAAAATGTCTGATGTAATATTTTGTACTTTCTTTTGTTTTTAGATATTAAGGCTTTCACTTAAAATAATAAGTAAATTATTTTCATTAAAAAGTATTTGTCAACTGTTTCAATATTTTGTTAAGTATTGTGTAGTAACACCCAAGATTTAGACCCAGTGAATCGAGTCGGGTTAAGGGCATTACAATTCCTGATCATTTACAATAACAATTAAATGAGTATGCTAAGAAATATCATATATTCTTCTTCAAAGACAATGTCTTTAATTCTCTCTCACCCTACGAACTCAACATCCTCAAAGAATAAGCATTATACATCTTAAAAATACCTTTAGTAGTGGGATTATAAAATTTGTGACCTTTAGATCTTTTAGACTATTCGAAAAAAATCAAAGAGATCTAGAATATTGTCGGATACAAGTTATCAATTCTCCTTTTAGAGACCTGACTTGATCTCTTGTGCCAAAACGAACCAAATTCTCAATGGTTAATTTTCGTTTCTTACCTATTACGGAATGCAAGGATTCATTAAATGAAACAATAATATTAAGTAAAAATAGATTATCATAACCTGATAAGGAATTGGAATCAACTAAATTTGAAATACGAAAAAGACTAAATTTTCCATTTCCAAATGAATAAGAAAAAGAATTTGTCCAATACTAAAATGGAAGTCAAATTTTGCCTAAAAGACGATACAACAAAAGTCTCATTCAAATCGAAATAAAATTTAGTGCTTAATAATAGTCTAAAAATCGTTGTCGCTTCAACTTCTACCTAATTATTTTTGCCTACATAGATGTATCTTTCACCATTATTAAGTAGGGGTGTGCAAAATTAGGGTAAAATCGAAAAAATTTGGTTAACAGACCGAATTCGGTTAATCAGTCGGTTAATAATTTTTTCAATTTTCGAGTAACAGTTAATTCAGTTCGAAATCGGTCGGTTAATCGAATTTTTTCGGTTTAACCAAAAAAATTAATAAATAAAATTATAATATATAAATAGCCTACTATTTACTCAAACCCAATCCAACATAAACCCAAATACCCAATATAATATATATTAACCCAAGTACCCAACCCAACCCAATTACCCAACCCAATCATAAAAACTACAAATAATTTAATAAATAAAAATAAAATTCTAAAAATAAAAATAAAAATAAAAAACATATAATTTTATACAAATAATTCGGTTAATTCGGTTAATTTGGGTAATTCGGGTAATTCGGTTAATTTTATACTTATTTTAACTAAAAATAAAAAAACATATAATTTTCGGTTAATTCGGTTAACCGACTGAATTAACCGAAAAATTTCGGTTTAGTTAACGGTTAAAAATTTTGAAGGGTCGGATAATTCGGTTAATGTTATTTCGGGTCGGTTAACCGACTGAACACCCCTATCATTAAGCTTTCAATGGTTCTGACAACTTTTCATAAACACACCGATGTAAGTTATTGCACCAGAATCTATCTACCAAGTGTGTCTAGGTATTGAAATCGAATTAACCTCAAAACAAACAGAATTAAAAAGTGCACTTGTTGTACCACAAAAGAAACAAGCATCCTTAGTAAATTCCTTTTGTTGTTTCTTCTGTATTTTTCTTTATATACCTCATTGAAGTTAGATTTGTTAAGAACATACCAATTTAAACCTTTTCATTCTTGACAAAACTCTTTTCAATGTTGACCATAAATTCCTTAACCGTGGTAATTTTATCAGACATAATGCCCCTGAATGTTCCAATACATGTATTGATGTTGGCAGGTATAACAGTAGCTGATTCAATAAAAAAAATTCACATGAGACTTCAAATTTACACCAAAATAATTTGAATAAATGTAAATTCTATCTCAAGATATCGATCACTCCATTAATATTTTATCTTTGGACAAAATTTTAACTTACAAGCGATATCTTGTTATAGTAATCAAACACTGACAATAAGAATATGTTGAGCAATAAATCTTTCTTTAGACCGATCAATTTTAATGGCGAATTATTGCTTCGATTAAGTTATTTTAAAAAATATATAAATATACCAATATTTAAATTTAAAATTTTTATAACAACCAAAGGTCAAAACTAAAATTATTGATTCAACTACAATTTAAAAAATAATTCAAAATAAGGTTGTACATATTTACTCATCGCTAAAAGCCAATTTCCCTAAATAATATACAAAAATGATTAATCTGCTTTTTTTTTTTTTTTTTTAAAAAAAGTGGCATTTACCAATAATTTTGCTAAGAAAAAGAAAAGAGAAAGAAAAAAAAAATAGAGTAATTGAATTGTAATGAAGGTATCAACTATGAAGAAAAAGGGAGGGTGCGAAGAGTTAAACTCTTCTAAAGTCAATTTAAATAAATTTATTCAATCAATGTTTATTTTTATATTTTAAACCCAACCAACTAATAATTGTATTTATTCAATTTTATATATCTAAAATGAAATTTCAAAACATAGACTACATTTTTTTATATAAGAAAATAAAACCTAAACTGAAAGTACTTGTATTTCTTGTGTTTGGAAATTTGAGAACTCAACCAAACCAATGCTTATCCTAATCAAAGGAATAACTGCTACCTTTGTTGACTGATAGAACATTTTTTATTAAGTGCGTGTTTAGCCACCTGCATTAAATAATTTAACTCAACTCAAACATTCCCACAATAGTAATTGTTATTCAAAAACAATTAAAAATAATATATTATATTTCAAGTTGGAAATTAAATAGATTTGATTTTCTTTTTAAATTATTTAAAATTTTAAATCAATTTAAATAAATATTTTGAATTACTATTTAAATTTTATAATTCTAATTATTCAGATGACTAATTATAAATTTTATTTTTTTAGTAGGTTTTTTTTTTTATCAAATCAATATTTGGAAAGCAATCCAATAAAAGACTTGTAAATATAGGCTTTGTTGCTAATTTAACCTTAACTTAGTTGAGATGCGAATGTGTTTGAACATACTTTTTCTCTAAAATTTCGAGTGTGACTTAATCTATGACATGCATGATAGAATGGATGTCCCAAACTCAAACTTTCTTCAGAACCCAACTGCCCAAAAATTAATTACTACGTTCACCGCCTTTTAAACCAACCTTTCAAGGTAACATTCATTATTCAATTTTTAGAATTTGCACCACTTTCTCCCTTTCCGATCGAGACTACTAACTTCCTTTATGGAATATATATATACACACTATTGATGCTGTTAGCATAATTCGATTACGGTTCTTTGAAGTGAAACAAGCTATGGAGCAGCAAAGAACCGAAGCAACTGAGTCTTTGCTTGTAAGACAAGGAAACAACAACCTTGTTTACAATGAAGAAAACGGTGGTGTTGGTGTTGGGGATGGAGGGTCGGTGGCTGTTTCCGATGTTACCACCATTCTTGGTCTTAGCACCTTTGTGGCAGCTTGTATTGCCTTTGGGTCTGGCTGTGCTGTACGTGCTTTTTCATTGAAGGTTTTTTTAAAACAGATTTGAAGTTTATGGAACTTTCCCAAGAACCAACTCATTATTTTGTTTCATTTCATGGCAGCTGGGATATTCATCGCCTACTCAATCTTCAATCATGGAAGACTTGGGACTTTCTGTTGCTGAGGTCAATCTTTAATCCACTAATTATGTTCAGATTTTAAGAGTTTTTAACTTTACTGTCACTTCTCTGTTTCTGCAGTTTTCATTTTTTGGTTCAATTCTGAGTATTGGATCACTTCTAGGTGCTGCAATAAGTGGGAAGATAACAGATTTGCTTGGCCGGAAATTGGTAAGCTTTGTCAAGAATTGCTGAATATTAACTTGCTAGTATCTTACAAACTTTCTAACTTCATGTCTTGAATCAGACCATGAGGATTTTGAATTTGTTCTACATCGGTGGCTGGCTTGCCATAGCATTTACAAAGGTTTCAGCTCTTCTACTTAATTCTTTCATAAGCTTTTCGTTTACAACATACATGATTCATGTACCAAGTTGGAGATAAACTTGCATTTCCTTTTCCATGATGAATCACAATGCTAACTAGGATCTGGGCTTTAAGACAGGGATGGATCAATTAGAGGATTTTCAGGACCAGTTAAAGCTGTTATGATCAATTTGCCATTGCTTGCTTTCATTTCATAAGACCATGTTTTCATTTGTTTTGTGAAGACCCCTTGGTTGCTTGACCTTGGAAGACTATCACTAGGATTCACAATTGGAATTTTCTGTTACTTGGTAACTCATCTCAAGTTTCGTTTGTTACATTTTTTACTGCTTTGTTGTTAAATGTTTGACTTATGATGGGTAATCGTATTTACATTCCGATCTCAAACAGATGCCCATCTATATTTCTGAAATAACAACAAAGAATGTAAGAGGAAGATTTACAGCCTTACCCGCGGTAAACTTTTTATCATAAATCAAACATTAGGCTGCGATGAACATATTGGTTCATAGCTCTTGTACTACTACTTGTTCTGCAGTTGACGGTTGGTTGGGGCATATCGTTCATGTATGTTGTCGGTTCCTTTGTCAGTTGGCGCACATTGGCTCTGATAGGTAACTAAAATTTCCTTAAGGCATAGGAAATTGGTTAGACAATCTGATAGTTTTGTAACTGTTCCAGAATGATTTTTCATACAGCTACTATTCCTGGTCTACTTCAACTGCTACCACTCTTCTTCATACCAGAATCTCCGCGATGGCTGGTGAGTCTGGTTTGATTTTTTATAAAATTTCATACCTAAGGAGTAATGCCCATCTTAAATATTGAAGTGAAAGGAAAACAGAATATTTCATTACTAATCCGCACCAACCTGTAAGATATTGATCGTTTTCGTATGGAAGTCTTACAGTTTTGTCCTAGAAGAGATGTCTCACAAGTACAGTTTTGAGCTTCTACATGGTTGCTTCTTTTTGTTCAAATCTCCAATTTGGTATTTCTGTGCAGGCAAAAGTTGGCCGTGACGAAGAGATTGAAGATGTTTTGTTGTGCCTCAGGGGAAATAAAGCTGATATTTTTAATGAAGCAGCTGAAATAAAAGTAACCCTTATTTTTTATTACTTAAAATAAGTATTAAACTTTATTAGTAGCACGATTTTTGGTTGTCTCAGCTTACTCTTTTACAGGATTTTGTGGAATCTCTTAAAAGTTTCTCAAAGGAAGGAATGCAAGAAATATTTCAAAAGAAGTATGTTCGACAATTGCTTGTAAGACAAGTAATTTGGATGGAATTGATCAATATCTTTATATTTTCTGTATAATCCATTGATGTACCTCTTGTTTTCCTTATAGACTGTTGCTGGAATGATAATCCTAATGAATTTGGGAGGAGTCAATGCGTTTGCGTTTTATTCTGGTGTTATCTTTGTCTCAGCTGGTAATACCATTGGTCTTAACAATCTCCATAAAATAATGAAGAAAATGTATGAATAGTTCAACTATATAAAGTTCTATTTTGTGACAATTGAAAGGTTTATCTAGTATGGTTGGACTCATCACACTGGCTGCTACTCAGGTTTTCACTGTCATTTTCGGAAGCAAAAGTCTCCATTGATGGGGTCATGTCTCAGTAACTAAAGAATTGTAGTTCTATTTTGCAGACAATGGTTGGAATTGTGGGTATACTCCTAATTGATAAATTAGGAAGGCGACCGCTCCTACTGGTAAGCAAAGGATAAACATTTTGTAATAATCTGTCCAGTAAAATGTATTGTTAACAAACAATGAGTTAATTGTGTTTATCAGGTGTCTACAGCTGTATTGTGTTTCAGTAGCTTCCTCACAGGATTATCATTTTTCTTAAAGGTACTAATATAATGACCGAGAATCCGACATCTCCTCTTCATCACTGAACGTGCAGACATTTGGTCATCACCCTTGCCTAAGCTTACATCAAAGTGATTATCCCTTAAGATAGTTTTATTGCCCTCACAAGTACCAATGACCTCACCCTCAGTTTGAATCCGAGTGACATGTTTATACGTTTTGAAGCTTTTGTTTTCCATAACTATATACTTACATGTCATTATGGTTAAAAATATATCTCTATTGCCTATACAATGATGAATGAGCAGGAATTTAATTTGTGGGATCAAGGTAGTCCTGTTTTGGCACTCATTGGCTTATTGGTAAGTAATTCATTTTCCCCTTCCACTTTGTTTTTTTTGCTTTTTCTTTAACCATTCTAAATATTGGATTATGTTTTCAGATGTACACGGGATCTACCATAGTTGGCGCAGGAATACCTTCGCTGTTATTATCAGAGGTCCACAAATTGTTTTGCCTTTGTTTCGTTTTTCATTCATCTATTTCAACAACATATTGAACAATAATTGCTTGCGTCACAGTTATTTCCAATAAATGTAAAAGGTTCAGCAGGAAGCATATGTAATTTTATGGGCAGTTTCACTGGTTGGGCTGTTGCATACTACTTTAACTTCCTACGTGAATGGAGCTCAGCAGGTGATTCATGCCTTGTTCATTTTTGTCATAATATTTCTCAAGCTTCTTTTATCTTACAAATGACTGCATTTCTTTTGGCATTGTTTCAGGGACATTCTTTATATTTTCAGCCTTTTGCTGTACAAATTTCATCCTATCAGCAACAATGGTGCCCGAGACTAAAGGACGAACACTGGAGGAAATACAAGCATCAGTTAGTCATTCTTCAGTTTAAAATACCATCAGCAATGTTGAAGGTTGGTCAGCATGCAGCACCCAGAAGCTGGCCAAACACACTGAGTCATGCAGGAGCAGCTGAACTTAGTGCAAGTGCTGCCATTTAGTTCATCTTGATTCATTTTGTTCTTTTTGGTTGTTGTAATGTAATCTTGTTCATTTCGAACTATATTAATTTGATGATTGATGTAATTAGGTGGTGATTGAGCGAAAAATCAGCTTTGTCTATATGTACAAGTTAATTTACCAAGTTTCAATATGTTTTAGTGGTGTTATGTGAAAGTTAAGGTAAAATTTGCTTGTATTGTTTAACTTATGTTTCATATATGTAATGGCATTATGTCAACTTGTATGATTGATAAAAATTATTAGTTTTTCATTCATATGCTCCAACATTTTTTTTTCAATTCTGTTCTTGTTTTTAAGCAAATTTCTACTCTTGTTTCTTCATCAAGCCACGAGGCTTGTTGCACAAGCTTTCAACTCTGCTTGCTCAGTTTTTCTTAAACTCTAACAATTGGTATCAGAGCATCTTTCTTAGTGGACCTGTTGTAACTGAATTTTAAAAGTCATGGCTTCATTAAGCTTTTCTCCTGCAGCACCACCAGTCTTCAATGGAGAAGGCTTTCATATATGGGTGGTTAAAATAAAGACTTACCTGCAGGCCTTTGATTTGTGGGAAGTTGTGAACACCGATGCTGAGCCAGCACCACTTAGGTTCAATCTCACAGTGGCTTAGATCAGACAACATGCTGATGAGAGGACCAAGAGGCATAAAGCCATGTCCTGCATTTAGAACTGTGTGTCAGATGTCATCTTCACCAAAATCATGGCTCGTGAAACTCCAAAGCAAGCCTGAGACAAGCTCAAGGAGGAATTCCAAGTTACAGAGAGGACAAGGCAGCAACAGCTGTTGAATCTAAGAAGAGATTTTAAAAATTTGAAGATGAAGGAGGAAGAAACAGTGAAGCAGTACTCAAATAGAATCATGGCTGTGGTGTAATACCTCTTAACCCTAAACCGTCGCTAGAATAGAGTTACAAAGCATTACCAGACAAATCGGATAATTTACGGATAATTCTTAATAAATAAATAAATAAATAACAAGCACATTATAGTATAATTATAAAGTCATTCATTTTTGTTTTTTTAATAAAAATTCAATATAACCCCTTTAAAAATATCTAACTTTCCCTGCAATTTCAAACAACAACCAATCCAAACAAATCAATTCATGAATTTATACATCTCTAATTATCATAAAATTAATAATATAAATTTCTAATATTTATATGTTTATAACAATCTAATATAAAATGTCTAATTGATTCATTTAGTTTATCATTTAACAAAATTGTCCAAAACTATGATATAAACTATGTTTAAGATATGTGTAATTGTATGGAACAACCATTATCATTATTTATCATTAATATTTTTGTATCAAAATAACAAAAAATTACAACCTAGGTACATGCCATTTTCAAAAGAGAAAAGTACATCACCACGTATTTGAGTTCGGGATTGGCTTGGATGCTGAGTCGTTAATCACTTTAGTACCTAGCCTACGCAAGGAAACAAACCGTACGTTGAGTATACACTCAGTGGTATTTCTATAAACCAACACTTAAATAATTATAAAATACATACATATATATATATATACATATATAACACTACTCAAATTCAATAACTATTTAAATATTCAACTTTCAATCCAGTGCTCTATTTTAGTTCAAACTCAGTATCAATCATTATTTTTCAATAACAATTATTTGATTATTATTATTCAATAACAATCAGTTATTTAGTATCAAACGATCAATAACAATCAATTATTTAGTCCAGTAATACAGTCATTCAATTATTCAGTGTAATAATTTACCCCTATTAACATAACTCAGACTTAGACAGATACACGGATCCAACCAACACACCAGTACGGCACTCAGTGCCTCATCGACTTTGCCGAAGTAAACAGTAGTAGTACGGTATTTAGTACCTCATCGGATTAAACCGAAGTAACAATAACAGTACGACACACAAGGTGCCTCATCGACTCGAAGTCGAAGTAATAGTACGACACTTATAGTGCCTCATCGACTCAAGGTCGAAGTATCCTGAACACTTCTAATCCTATGGCATGCCAATTATATCCGACTCAACCCGATCAATTAACAGGGTATTTAATTCATTTCTCAATTCACAGTAATTATTTATTTCAATATCCATTTCACAATAATTAAAAATCCACATACATCCAATTCAATATCAAAACACTAATACTTTCTTTAAATAATACAAACAACAAATAATAAAAAAACAATTTAAATGTTAAGTTCAGTTTATAGAAACACAAATCGTAATTCTCGGATTACTCTTCGTCAACCTTCTCTTTTCCTTTCTTTGTCGATGTATCGGGTTCTTTGTTAACTACGAAAATAAAAATAAAAATAATTTATACTATTAATACAACACTAATTTATATTGAAAAATTGAATTTTTATTCAATTTCTACCTTACTTTCAATTAGGTCCTTAGTAACTCATTCACTTTACTAACTTAATTTATACTTCATTCTTATTCAAATTCCTTCCATATTCTATTTAACTATCTAATGTTCATAATAAAACCCTAATTTAAAACTTCTTTCAATTTAATCCTTACAACACAAAACTTATAGCCTAGTTTACAATTTAATCCTTTAATCAATTCTAATTCATAATTCTATCAAGTAAACCCCTAATTCAATCTTTTGTTCAACATGAACTTTGTTCAAAAACCTAAAAAATTCCAAAACCTCAACTTAATTCCATCAAAAATTTGTTCTAAAGCTTCTAAAGCATCAAAATTAAGTAAAAAGGGGCTTAATTGACTTACCAATCAAAGCTTTAAACCTTAAAATCCTAATTTTTCCTTTTTCTTTTCTTTCTTTCTTTTTCTTCCCCTATTTCGAAATGCTTCTGTTCTGTTTCCTTGGTTTCTTTGTTTTTTTCTTTTTTCTTTTATTCTCTTTGTATTATTTTATCATTTAACTAATATAGTTTATTATTAATTTAATAATTGAATAATTGAATATATAATTATCTTTACTTAAATTTAAGAAAATATACTATTATAATACAAGTGTTCAAATACATATTTTACACATGTACTATTCCATCACCATATATTCGTCATATTTAATTTATTCCATAATATAATTAATATAATTTATATAAATAATAACTTGATAAAATAATAATAATAGTAATAAATAATAAATATCTATTTACTTAAATATAAAGTAATTAAATATTTAATTTACAATTGTACAAATATAATTATTACACATGTATATTTTTATTGCCATACATTTGTCTTTATTTTATTTATTTCTTAATTTAATAATAATATAATAATTTATATATCTTATAAAAATCTTAGATTTTAACAAACTTATGCCGCCTCATCATTGCTATTTGGCATATTTTCCATTTTAGTCCTTTTTACTTTCTTTTAATTTATAATTAAACTTTTACACTTTATTCAATTTAATCATTTTTCTATTTTCTCTAAATTAAGCTAAACTTACCTAATTAAAACCTAATTAAGTACACTACTAGACTCGTATGTATTCCTAATAATTATTTACGAACTCAATTTACTAAGACAGAGGCCCTATAATGTAATTTTTCGATGCCCGTGAATTTTGGGTCATTACATGTGGTGAACAGTATAAGGTTGCTAGGAGAACAGTTCAATGAGGCAAAGATTGTGGAGAAGGTGCTCTCAACATTGCCTGAAAGATATGAGGCAAAAATCTCATCCTTGAGGATTCGAGAGACCTAGCAAGCATCTCCTTAACTGAGCTTATCAATGCTTTTTATGCTCAAGAGCAAAGGAGAGCTAGCAGGATGGAGGAGCATCAAGAAGGTGTTTTTCAAGCCAAGGCTAAAGCTGCCTCGAGCACCACTACCTACAAAGGCAAAAAGACTTAGAAAAATAGGCCTAAGCCTGATGCTGCAAGAAGAGGGGACCAACCCTGCAGGCACTGTAAAAGGCCTGGTCATCCAGAAGATAGATGTTGGTTTAGACCAGATGCACAATGTCAACATTGCAAGAAAACGGGCCATGTTGAAAGGGTTTGTAAAAACAAAGGCAGACCTAGGCAAAATCAACCACAACAAAAAAATGTTGAAGCTCAAGTGGCTGAAGACAGTAGTGACCATGAGGAGCAGGTCTTTATTGTGTCATGCTCAGCTGGTTAGAAGAAGGACTCAAAAGGATGGCTATTGGACAATGGTTGCACTAACCACATGTCACCACATGCAACCATTTTCAAAACCTTAGACAGAAGCTGCAAAACCAAGGTGAAAGTTGGTAATAGGCAGTTTATCAAGGCTGAAGGAAAAGGGGATGTGTTGATATGCACTCCTACAGGCAACAAGATCATCTCAAATGTATTGCTTGTACCTGAGATTGATAGGAACCTTCTCAGCATTGCTCAATTGCTGGAGAAAGGCTATTCAGTTATGTTCAAGGGCAATGAGTGCCAAATTGCTGATCCAAATGGATCAAGTTTCATGTCAGTCATCATGACTGATAAATGCTTTGAAGTCAACTGGCCAAGTGACTCACACTCAGCCTGCATTGCCTCTACTGAAGATTCCAAGCTTTGGCACCAAAGGCTTGGTCATGCCAACTTCAGATCAATGACTCAAATGGTTAGTGAAGATTTGGTTAAAAACTTCACTAAATCTATTGAGAAAGATGAGGTTTGTGAGGTTTGTCAACTTGGAAAATAGGTTGGACTGCCATTTCCTACCAACAAGGCCTGGAGAGCCTTAAAGAGATTGCAGTTGGTGCACACTAATGTGTGTGGCCCCATGAAGACTGAATCACTGAATGGAAGTACTTCATTCTCTTTATTGATGACTATACTAAATATTACTGGATTTTCTTCTTGAAACACAAGTCTGAGGTGGCTTAAGTGTTCTTGAAGTTTAAAGCTGCAGTTGAAATAGAAATAGGATGCAAACTCAAGACCATCAGGTCAGACAATGGAGCTAAGTATACCTCAGCTCAGTTTCAAGCTCTTTGCAATGATGCTGGCATCAAACATTAGCTGACCAATGTCTACACCCTCAGCAGAATGGGGTTAGTGAAAGGAAAAATAAGAGTTTGATGAATATGGCCAGATGCCTTCCATTTCAGAAGAATTTGCCCAAGACAATCTAGGCTGAAGCAATTAATACTGTTGTTTATATTCAGAACAAACTACCAACCAAGGCATTAGACCATAAGACTCCATTTGAGGCCTGGTTTGGGTTTAAGCCATCTTTGGCTTATTTGAAAGTCTTTGGCTACCTGTGTTATGCTCATACACCAGCTGTGAAGAGGGATAAGTTTTCAAAAAGGGCTCAACCTGGTATTCTGGTAGGCTAAAGCTCAGTCAAGAAAGGTTATAGAATCTTAGATCCTTCAACAACCAAAGTCCAAGTTAGCAGGGATGTGGTGTTTAATGAGAAGGCATACTAGAATTGGGAAAGAAATGAACCATAGGAAGTTTCTGAGGAACTGATAGCAGGTCAAATTCATGCTGATAAAATTGGACCAGAAATGGACTTTGATGATGAGTCAGTCAGGGAAACAAGATCCTTGGCTGAGATTTATGAAAGGGCTCAAGTAGCCATAATGGAACCAAGCAGTTTTGAAGAAGCTGAAGTTGATAAAGGGTGGAAGCAAGCCATGGTTGAAGAAATCAAGATGATTCAGAAGAATCAAACATGGGAGCTAGTAGAAAAGCTTACTAACAGAAAGACCATTGGTGTAAAATGGGTTGATCGAACCAAACAAAATGCTGATGGCAACTTGAACAAGCTGAAAACTAGACTAGTTGTCAAGGGGTTCAGTCAAAGATATGGTCTGGACTACATGGAGACTTTTGCACCAGTAGCCAGGCTAGATACAATCAGATTGTTAGTTTCTTTAGCTGCACAAAAGCTGTGGATCATTCATCAGCTGGATGTAAAGTCTGCATTTCTAAATGGCCTCATTGTAGAAGAAATTTACATTGACCAGCCTCAAGGATTTGTTGTGTCTGGTAAGGAACACATAGTGTATAGGCTCAAAAATGCCTTATATGGCTTGAAATAGGCTCCTAGAGCATGGTATGCCAGAATTGACAGCTACTTGATTAGTCTTGGATTCGAGAGAAGTATCAATGAGCCAACACTGTATGTCAAGAAGAAAGAAGTTGTGACACAGCTCATTGTGTCTCTCTATGTGGATGACCTTTTGGTGACAAGAGGAGATCAAGCTGTGCTAACTGACTTCAAAAAAAAAATGAAGGACATGTTTGAAATGTCTGATTTGGGGCAGATGACATATTTCCTAGGAAAGGAGGTGCTGCAAATGTAACATCTCGAAATAGGGCCTAAATGGAATAGTGGTTGCGAAACCACAAATCTGAGATAGAAAAGTTTATTTCGATTAATTTTTATGATTTACCGAGTGATTAGATGCATGTGTTAGAGTATTGATAAGAAATTTTATAGATTGCATGTTTAATTTGCCTATTAGGGCTTATTTGCGTAAGTTGTCTTAATGTACTGATTTAGGGCCTAAACAGAACAATGGTTTTAGAACCACGAATTTGAAGTCAAAAAATTTATTCCGATTAAGTTTTAAGTTTTATTTATTGATTAAAATATTGTGTAAAAATATCGTTAAGTAATTTTACTGATAAAGTACTTAATTGGACTTTTAGGACTAAATTGCGAAAGTTGGAAAATGTGTGTTCTAATTCATAAGTACTTGATTTAAATGGGGGTTTAAAGATAAGGTCCTTAAATGGTAATTAGACCATTATATTTTGTTTGGACAAAAATGAGCATGAATAGGACAAAACTTTAAAGAAATAAAATGAGCATTTTAGTCATTTGGTAATTAAAAGAAATAAAAAGGGAAAATAAAGCCAAAATTGACTCATCTTTTTCATGGAGGCCGAAATTAGCATGGGGGAAGCCATGGCTAGGGTTTTCAAGCTTTCCAAGCTCAATAGTAAGTCCGTTCTAGCCCCGTTTTTCAAGTTCTTTACGTTTTTGGAGTCCTAGTAACTTGATTAAGCTTATTCTAGCAATAATTTAAGCTAGGGTTCATATTTGGAAAAATATCCATAGGTGAAATGTGTTTATTTTGATGTTTTATGGTAGAATATGAAGCCTGAAATTATGTTAAACAACTTTTTCTAAGCGGTTTTAAGCAAAAATGAGTAAAACGGCTTAATCGGTAAAAGTTGTTATTGTTCATAACTATGTGTTAGAGTGAGAATTTGATGTTGCCATAGAAGGGAAAAATTATCAGCATGTCATAAAACATAATAATAAGGGATGAAGTTTAATTCCCGAGCCTAGGGGCAAAAGTGTAAATATGTAAAAGTTTAGGGGAAAAATTATAATTTTGCCAAAGTTTGAGTTAAGGACTGTTTTGAATAGTACATTAATTAAATAAGTAAAATATGATGTTTTAGATCCTGGAAAACGAGATTTGAACCTAGAATGGGAGAAAAATCAAAAATCGAGAAAGTTGGTAAAATGGCTGTTTTAGTATCGAGGTAAGTTCATATGTATAATAAGCATTAATTTATGCATGTTTTAATGTAAAATTGATATATTTACTATGATTTCCGAGGTGTTGAAAGTAAGTATAATTATGATGATTTAAATGTTCAATATTAATTCGACATGGAAATGAGAAAGTATGTAAGTTTGTATGTAAATAATACATTATCTTTATTATGTTTTTATATTTCAGCATATTTTATGTATTGTAGCTGATTTTTGAATCATAATTGACTATTAGAAGTATGGAATCAAGTATTAGAAAGAGAGAGAAATCCCGGTTGAACCTTTGGAAAGATTGGATGATACAAATGGTATGTAGCTAGGTCACATGTATGGTGCTGAGTGCACATCATGTGTACAAGAGAGTTACGAGACATTATGATGTAGCTAGGTCGCATGGGTGATACTATGTGTACACCATGTAGACAAGAGAGCTACGAGATATATGTAGCTAGGTCACTTTCATGTGGTTCCAGTGTGAAGGACACCATTTAGACAAGAGAGCTACGAGATAAACTGGCTAGGTCACATGGGTGGTACTAAGTGTTCACCATGTGTACAAGAGAGCCAAAATTATGTGTACAATCGAGCTAGGTCACATGAGTGGTGCTAAGTGAAGGCCACTATGTGTACAAGAGAGCTTCGATTTTAAATGTGGGTTGTGTGCGATACCATCGCGTATCTGTTATTATTCCGAAGCGTTCAACTGGGAAATTAATTAAATGAAATTGTGTATGAATTTGTGATGATAAGTGTAAGTATATATGTGTGTAACTTATGAGCAATATGCTCGATATGTGATTGGAAATTGGAAAGATTGTTATGGGTAAGTGATGAATACAATTGAACTGTGAAAGATCAAAATTGACAATAAAACTGTTATGGATAGTTGCAGTGACGTGAATTTAAAAATTTACCAAAAATAGTATAAATTGAATCAAAGACTGAATGAGATATCAAATTAAATCTAAATGAGTCTGTTTTCATATAACAGAAACAAAGAAAGCAAAGGAATTCTATATTATGAGATATTTAAGTTTTTGAGAGAATGGTTCAGAATGACTACGTGATCCCCTATTCTGACTTTGAAAAATCATTAAAAAGTTTACAAAAATAATTATGGGATATAATTTATATGCTTGAAATCCTTAATGAGTCTAGTTTCAAATAAAATAAATGAAAACATCATTTGAATTCTGTACGAGGAAAAAATTGATTCGTAGTGAAGAGTGGTCAGAACATTTGAGCAGTGAAACAGGGGTAACTTCAATGAATAAACTGTACTAATTGGCTAGACCAAAATTTCTGAAAATTTTATGGTAAGAATATGCGCGAATCTAGTTTCAAGAAAAATTAACGTTTTGTAATTTAGAGTTCTGTAGCTCCAGAAATAAATAATTTAGCTGCTGATACTCTACTAGACAACTTATTTTGAACTTGTTTATGATTATAATAGTGAAAGTATGTGTGTGTTTGTGATGGTAATATTCCGGGAACATATTGTGACTTCATTTAAAGTATGATAATGTATTGTTTATTAATATTTACATACTTACTTACTAAGCTATAATGCTTACTCCCTTCCTTTCCTTTTTCCTTTTTCCTATAGTGTCTCAGATGTTAGCTCGAGTTGGAGGTCGCTGGAGGTTAAATCACACTATCAAACTATTGATCGATATATAAAGGTTTTAAAGTATTTTTAAGTCTTTGGCATGTATGGAGACTCATTTAATTGTTACTAAGTTGCTAGGAATTGGCCTAAAATACTGACCTATGTTATTTGAAGGTCTCTATTGTATAAAGTCATTTAATGTAGATAATCTTGATTATGTTATTAATTAAATGATGCAATTTATGAATGTGCATGCTTGCCTATGTGTGTGGTTGAATTAAAGCATGATATGGGCCTTGTAAGCTCTTTTTAAGGGACAGCTTGAATGTGTTTGAAAAAGTTTTAAATTAGAGTGAAATTATGAATCGATTTTTATACGATGATTAGTGATTAAGTCCGGTAATGCCTCGTACCCTGTTCTGGCGTCGAACACGAGTAAGGGGTGTTACATTCAGTGGTATTAGAGCTATGGTTTAGTCGGTTCTCGGACTTACCTAGTATGTGTAAGAGTTAAGCTATACATGCCATATTACTACCTGTGATAGTGTAAGGCCTCCCGATCCCGATGAAATAGTTCTGTTGAGACTGTGATAGTGTGAGGCCTCCCGATCCCGATGAAATAGTTCTGTTGAGACAAAAGAGTTTTCCAATCGAGCTACCATCGACAGTGTAAAAAGGTGTTAAGTAAGTTCGTATAATTTGGTGGATATATTGGTGTACTTAAATTGATCTTGGTGACTTGTGATGATATGTGTGAGATCAAGTATAAAATGAAATAGACATAAGTGGAGAAATATAGAAAAGTGAAAAGAAATGAAAGTTTACCTCGTTATAAACTTTTCTATGTTCGTTTGACATTGACATGATATTATGTGTCTAACTTATTTGACTAAGTGAATGTGATAAATAGATTTACTCAAATTTGTGGAATGTATGTTTGAGTGCATTTTTTTTAAAATATGAATATGTGTGTAAGTATGTCTAAAGTGAATTATATAACTGTGATAATATTAAGATGAAATGAGACTCGTAAAAGGTAAGAGTACTAGTTCATGATGTTTATGTGATAATGAATGAGTCGTGAATAAGAATTTCTCTTGGAATATGAAAGATGAGATGAAGGGAAAGTTTATATTATGATAAGTGTTCATGTTGATTGGCAATTGTGTGATGATATGAGTGTAACTTGTGAAATTAAATGAATGTTATGAGTAATTCTATTTGAGAATTATGAACGCATGTATAAGTGTATTTGTTTGTATAAGATGATAGGAGGGTTGCGTAAAATGAATATGCATGTTGAGTTATTTGAAGCAAATTATATATATATTGATGAGTGTTAAGTTATATGCATGAATATATAAGAGGCAAGTTAGAAGTGTTATAGCCTCACCCCCTTCCAATAAGATTAATTGACAATGTGATAGCATTTGAGAATGGTTTAATAAATGAACTCAGTTGCAGAAAAGATGTCAAATTAATATGAAGATTTTTTGAATTCTGAAATGTTACAGTTAAAGAAAAATTAGACTTAGTTAATTAACTCATTCAGGTATGATGCTTAAAGTATATGACTGCTAAATTTTTTTTTTAAAAATAAATTTTGATTGTGAATGAGATAATATGGATTTAGTAATGATAAAATTAGACAGAAGAATAATGATTGAGCTGTATTAATAGCTTAATGCAGAGTTTTTGGTTAAAAAAAAGAAGAAGAAGGTGAAATCAATTGTGAGAATTGGAAATAGTTTTCGATTAATATAGAGGTCATACCGAGTTGAAACTTAGTTATATTGGATTTCAATTTGATAGTGGGGTGATTTTGAAAGTACTGCTTTGAAGAAAATTTGTTTGGAGATGTTTAAGAATTTTGAGAAAAGATATTGAATCTTTTTACCGGTAAGATTTTCGGGGACGAAAATCCCTAAAGGGGGGAAGAAATGTAACATCTCGAAATAGGGCATAAATGAAATAGTGGTTGCGAAACCACAAATCTGAGATAGAAAAGTTTATTTCGATTAATTTTTATGATTTACCGAGTGATTAGATGCATGTGTTAGAGTATTGATAAGAAATTTTATAGATTGCATGTTTAATTTGCCTATTAGGGTTTATTTGCAGAAGTTACTGTAACAACCTGATTTAGGGCCTAAACAGAACGATGGTTTTAGAACCACGAATTCGAAGTCAAAAAATTTATTCCGATTAAGTTTTAAGGTTTATTTATTGATTAAAATATTGTGTAAAAATATCGTTAAGTAATTTTACTGATAAAGTGCTTAATTGGACTTTTAGGACTAAATTGCAAAAGTTGCAAAATATGTGTTCTAATTCATAAGTACTTCATTTAAATGAGGGTTTAAAGATGAGGTCCTTAAATGGTAATTAGACCATTATATTTCGTTTGGACAAAAATGGGCATGAATAGGACAAAATTTTAAAGAAAGGCCTTAAGGGCATTTTAGTCATTTGGTAATTAAAAGAAATAAAAAGGGAAAATAAAGCCAAAATTGACTCATCTTTTTCATGGAGGCCGAAATTAGCATGGGGGAAGCCATGGCTAGGGTTTTCAAGCTTTCCAAGCTCAATAGTAAGTTCGTTCTAGCCCCGTTTTTCAAGTTCTTTACGTTTTTGGAATCCCGGTAACTTGATTAAGCTTCTTCTAGCAATAATTTAAGCTAGGGTTCATATTTGGAAAAATACCCATAGGTGAAATGTGTTTATTTTGATGTTTTATGGTAGAATATGAAGCCTGAAATTATGTTAAACAACTTTTTCTAAGCGGTTTTAAGCAAAAATGAGTAAAACGGCTTAATCGGTAAAAGTTGTTATTGTTCATAACTATGTGTTAGAGTGAGAATTTGATGTTGCCATAGAAGGGAAAAATTATCAGCATGTCATAAAACATAATAATAAGGGATGAAGTTTAATTCCCGAGCCTAGGGGCAAAAGTGTAAATATGTAAAAGTTTAGGGGCAAAATTGTAATTTTTCCAAAGTTTGAGTTAAGGACTGTTTTGAATAGTACATTAATTAAATAAGTAAAATATGATGTTTTAGATCCCGGAAAACGAGATTTGAACCTAGAATGGGAGAAAAATCGAAAATCAGGAAAGTTGGTAAAATGGTCGTTTTAGTATCGAGGTAAGTTCATATGTATAATAAGCATTAATTTATGCATGTTTCAATGTAAAATTGATATATTTACTATGATTTTCGAGGTGTTGAAAGTAAGTATAATTATGATGATTTAAATGTTCAATATTAATTCAACATGTAAATGAGAAAGTATGTAAGTTTGTATGTAAATAATACATTATCTTTATTATGTTTTTATATTTCAGCATATTTTATGTATCGTAGCTGATTTTTGAATCATAATTGACTATTAGAAGTATGGAATCAAGTATTAGAAAGAGAGAGAAATCCCGGTTGAACCTTTGGAAAGATTGGATGATACAAATGGTATGTAGCTAGGTCACATGTATGGTGTTGAGTGCACATCATGTGTACAAGAGAGTTACGAGACATTATGATGTAGCTAGGTCGCATGGGTGATACTATGTGTACACCATGTAGACAAGAGAGCTACGGGATATATGTAGCTAGGTCGCATGCGTGGTTCCAGGTGAAGGACACCATGTAGACAAGAGAGCTACGAGATAAACTGGCTAGGTCACATGGTTGGTACTAAGTGTTCACCATGTGTACAAGAGAGCCAAAATTATGTGTACAATCGAGTTAGGTCACATGAGTGGTGCTAAGTGAAGGCCACTATGTGTACAAGAGAGCTTCTTCGATTTAAAGGTGGTGAAATGTGTGCGATACCATCACAGATATCTGTTATTATTCCGAAGCATTCAACTGGGAAATTGATTAAATGAAATTGTGTATGAATTTGTGATGATAAGTGTAAGTATATACGTGTGTAGCTTATGAGCAATATGCTCGATATGTGATTGGAAATTGGAAAGATTGTTATGGGTAAGTGATGAATACAATTGGAGTGTGAAAGATCAAAATTGACAATAAAACTGTTATGGATAGTTGCAGTGACGTGAATCTAAAAATTTACCAAAAATAGTATAAATTGAATCAGAGACTGAATGAGATATCAAATTAAATCTAAATGAGTCTATTTTCATATAACAGAAACAGAGAAAGCAAAGGAATTCTATATTATGAGATATTTAAGTTTTTGAGAGACTGGTTTAGAATGACTACGTGATCCCCTGTTCTGACTTGGAAAAATCATTAAAAATTTTATAAAAATAATTATGGGATATAATTTATATGTTTGAAATCCTTAATAAGTCTAGTTTCAAATAAAATAAACGAGAACATCCTTTGAATTCTGTACAAGGAGAAAATTGATTCGTAGTGAAGAGTGGTCAGAATAGTTGAGCAGTGAAATAGGGGTAAATTCAATGAATAAACTGTACTAATTGGATAGACCAAAATTTATGAAAATTTTATGGTAAGAATATACGTGAATCTAGTTTCAAGAAAAATTAACGTTTTGTAATTTAGAGTTCTGTAGCTCCAGAAATAAATAATTTAGCTGCTGGTACTCTGCTAGACAGCTTATTTTGAACCTGTTTATGATTGTAATAGTGAAAGTATGTGTGTGTTTGTGATGGTAATATTCCGGGAACATATTGTGACTTTATTTAAAGTATGATAATGTATTGTTTATTAATATTTACATACTTACTTACTAAGCTATAATGCTTACTCCCTTTCTTTCCTTTTTCCTATAGTGTCTCAGATGTTAGCTCGAGTTGGAGGCCGCCGGAGGTTAAATCACACTATCAAACTATTGATCAATATATAAAGGTTTTAAAGTATTTTTAAGTCTTTCGTATGTATGGAGACTCGTTTAATTGTTACTAAGTTGCTAGGAATTGGCCTAAAATATTGACCTATGTTATTTGAAGGTCTCTATTGTATAAAGTCATTTAATGTAGATAGTCTTGATTATGTTATTAATTAAATGATGCAATTTATGAATGTGCATGCTTGCCTATGTGTGTGGTTGAATTAAAGCATGATATGGGCCTTGTAAGCTCTTTTTAAGGGACAGCTTGAATGTGTTTGAAAAAGTTTTAAATTAGAGTGAAATTATGAATCGGTTTTTATACGATGATTAGTGATTAAGTCCGGTAATGCCTCGTACCCTGTTCTGGCGTCGAACACGGGTAAGGGGTGTTACAGCAAACTCAAAGTGGAATCTTTCTGGTACAGACAACATTTGCTTTGAAGATCTTGAACAAGTTCTTCATGGAGAATTGCAAGCCAACAAGTACACCTATGGCTGATGGAATGAAGTTGTCAAGCCAAGGGGATTATGAACAGATCAGTGAATCTACCTATAGGAGTCTAGTTGGTTGCTTATTGTACTTGACAGCAACTAGACCAGATATCATGTTTGCTATAAGTATGCTATCAAGGTTTATGCATTGCTGCAAGTAGCAGTATTTTCAAGCAGCAAAAAGAGTGCTCAGGTACATCAAAGGTACCTTGAGCCATGGAATCTGATTTAAAAAAGCAAAACTTGAAATCGATAGGCTACTTGATGATGGATCGGCCTGGTTCAAAAGATGATATGAAAAGCACTTCTGGTTATGCATTCACAATTGGTTCAGTAATGTTCTGTTGGAGTTCAAAGAAGCAATCGATAGTGGATCAATCAACAGCAGAAGCAGAGTATGTGGCTGCTGCTGGAGCAGTCAACCAAGCCATCTAGCTAAGGAAAATCCTAGCTGATGAACCTACATCAAAGGGAAGCAAGAAAATCCTAGCTGATGAACCTACATCAAAGGGAAGCAACAGAGATCTATTATGATAACATGTTTTCTATTGCAATTGCAAATAATCCTGTTTTCCATGGTAGAACAAAGCATTTCAGCATCAAGCTACATGTGGTTAAGGAAATGGAGCAAGCTTGAGAGGTTGAGCTGATTCATTGCAATTCAGAAGAACAGGTTGCTGATATCTTCACAAAGTCCCTTGGAGTGTCAAGGTTCACTAAATTAATAAAACAAATGGGAGTTTGCAACATGCTAACCAAGGAGGAGTGTTGAAGGTTGGTTAGCATGCAGCACCCAAAAGTTGGCCAAGCATACCGAGCCATGCAGAAGCAGCTGAACTTAGTGCAGCTGCTGCCATTTAGTTCATCTTGGTTCATTTTGTTCTTTTTGGTTGTTGTAATGTAATCTTGTTCATTTTGAACTATATTAGTGTGATGATTGATGTAATTAGTTGGTGATTGAGCATAAAATCAGCTTTGCCTATATGTACAAGTTAATTTACCAAGTTTCAATATGTTTTAGTGGTGTTAGGTGAAAGTTTAGGTAAAATTTGCTTGTATTGTTTAACTTATGTTTCATATATGTAATGGCATTATGTCAACTTGTATGATTGATGAAAATTATCAGTTTTTCATTCATATGCTCCAACATTTTGCTCCAACATTTTCTTGTTTTTTTTTTCAATTTTGTTCTTGTTCTTAAGCAAATTTCTGCTATTGTTTCTTCATCAAGCCACCAGGCTTATTGCACAAGCTTTCAACTCTGCTTGCTCAGCTTTGCTTAAACACCAACAAGCAATTTGCTTTAAAATTTGATCTATCTTGCTGTTGTAGATGCCAAACTCTTTAGCGTCGTAGCTTTCTCCCAGCTACAACATGCCATCAATATGAATAGGTGACAATGGGCAATGACGAGGCTAAAACCCAATAACATTATTGTAGCTGTCTTTGTCTCTATCAAATAGGCAAGATCTGAACCATGCTGCTTATGCCTTAGCTCACTTTTATTTAATGGATATCAAATTTAAGTATGTTATTAATATATTTCAGGTTTGTTTAAGTTCAGTCTTAATTAAAAATATATGTTTAAAATTTATCAAGTCTAACTATATTTATAAATGATTAACTTGATCCTATTTTAAATCTACCCACATTATTTTTTAAAAATATATTTATATTATTTTTAAATTAATATTTAATATATTTTATTTATTAAAATTTTATATATTCTCATCTTTAACATATTTTATTTTTTTACATTATAGTAATCTATATATTACTATTTATTTAGTTTTTATGTGTTATAAATTACATAATATATAGAATAACATAATATAAAATGTTACTAACTTAAAAATAGATCGGGCCAAGCTCGAGTATTAAATGTTCAAGCTCAATTTCGACCCATATTTTTAGTAGATTTATTTTCTTTATCTAAGTCCATTTTTCGAGTTTAATATTTTTAGCTAAACCTTTATAAATTTCGAATGAGCTTCATAAATAAGTCTACTTTGCAACCCAATGAGCTACTAGCTTTTGTGGTTCAACAATTAGAACATCTACCCTTCTATTTCTCTATTAAACTCAAAAAATAAATTTGGACAAAAAATTAAATTAATTAAAACTGTAGACTAAATTTGAGTTTCAATATTCAAAATTTGAGACTAACCCAGCTTGTTATGTTTTTAAGTTTATAATATATTATTTTTCATTTATTTTATATGCATGGGATCAAATCTCAACATATGCAAATTTTATACTTGTTTTATTAAAAATGTAAAAAGACAAAAGTACCCTTAAAATAATTTAGATATATAAAACATTAAAAAGTTAGTTTATCAAAACAATTCGATATGAAGTCATGAATGATAAATGCTTTTCTAAAAAGTTAATAATTGTTGGCATTTAGTGCCCTTAGTGTAGTACATTCGTGTATGTATACTTGTATTTTTCGAATAAATTGGTTTAATAAAATATCCGTCAGTTATATTAATATCTTTCGTATATTGTCTTCAACAATTTTTGCATGCAAAGCAAAATGAAAGCAAATATTGGCTTATTGATTATCTAACGTTTAACTAATACTAAGTGATATTATGTTGTCAGATTGTAATACAAAAAGACAACTTACATTAGTAGATAATCTAAATGTGTCCTTAGTCTAATCGGAAACAAGCAAACTGATTGAAAGACTAATATGTCGTTTATCAAGTCCAGTTGGAGAGATACATTGTAAATGTCGCCTTGTCCAAAAACTACATAGCTTTCTCAAAAACCATCATCAAGAGAAGCATTATGAATACTAGCCAAAGTAAGGGTGTCGCAAGATACCTGACAATCATGTAAAGCATGTAAGACAGATTCAGTAGGCACCCCACATTGTCCACAACTAGCATCATATGCAAGTGTGGTTAAGGCAATCCTAGTCACTATAGCCAAAATAACATGGCTGACCTATAAAGCAAACAACATGACTTTGGGAAAATTTTAAGTTTCCATATAGCCTGCCAAAATAACCGGTGAAGCCACAAACCAATAGACCGTACAAAAGCCAACTACAATCGGACTTTGCAAAAGTAGCAACCTCGCAATGAATAACCCTAAATAAGCATATCAGACGACCCAGAAGATGCAGTTGGGATAGAGAAAACATTGTTCGCCTCCTCCTTTGAAAATAAGCCTCACACCAAGTCTCAGTCCCACCCCTTCCCATCTACTCAAAGCAACTCCCTAATTAAGGCATCACAATACAAACAACCATTAATACCCAACTTCTTACCATCCAAACCCTCATTTCCCCATCGATGCCCCCAAATCCTAATAAAAGAATCATTACCTACCTACCAAAAGAAACTGGGTTCCAAATCACGAGTGGTTGCCAAAATGCTCGTCCATGCAAAAGAAGATTTCTCAACCAACTTCGAGTGGAAGACATCCCCATTGGGAGAATATTTCACACTAAAAACATGGAAACACAAAGTATCATAATGATGCACCAAACGCCGAACCTGTCCCCCCAAAAGTGAAAGATTAAATGACAATTCAATGAACCAAACCATTGATTTACTATAGCGCTTCGAGTCGATCAATAATGGAATGGCTACTACAGCCAACTAAACGTGATGTAAGCATTTAGAATACAAGGGTGAGTTTAAAAAATAACATATAATAAATAATGAAACGTGTGGTTTGAAAGCTAAGTAATAATAACACATACAATATGTATGATACTAAAACCAACTAATATAAATAGTACATTAATATCCTTTGTATATTGTCTTCAACGGTATTTGCATGCAAAGCCAAATGAAAACAAATATTGGCTTATTGATTATCTAACGTTTAACTAATACTAAGCGATATTACATGGTCAGATCCTAATACAGAAAGATAACTTTATTAGTAAATAATCTAAACGCGTCATTAGTCTAATCGAAAATGAGCAAACTGATTGAAAGACTAATATGTCGTTTATCAAGTCTAATTGGAGAGATACATTGTAAATGTCTCCTTATCCAAAAACTGCATAGCATTCTCAAAAACCATCATCAAGAAAAGCATTATGAATACTAGCCAAAGTAAGGGTGTCGCAAGATACCTGATAATCATGTAAAACATGTAAGACAAATTCAGTAGGCACCCCACATCGTCCACAACTAGCATCATATGCAAGTACGATTAAGGCAATCCTGGTCACTATAGCCAACAAAACATGGCTGACCTACTAAGCAAACAACATGAATTTGGGAGAATTTTAAGTTTCCATTTAGCTTGCCAAAAGAACCGGTGAAGCCCCAAACCAATAAAATGTACAAAAGTTAACTATAATCGAACTTTGTAAAGTAGAAACCCAGTGGCAAATAACCCAAAATAAGCATACTAGATGGCCCAAAAGATGCAATTGGGAAATATAAAACATTGTCCACCTCCTCCCTTGATAATAAGCCTCAAACCAAGTCTCGGTCCCACCCATTCCCACCCACTCGAAGTAACTCCCTAACCAAGGCATCACGATACAAACAACCATTAATACCCAACTTTCTACCATCCAAACCCTCATTTCCCCATCGATGCCCCCAAATCCTTTTAAAAGAACCATTAGCTACCTACCAAAAAAACTAGGTTCCAACTCACGAGTGGTTGCCAAAATGCTTGTCCATGTAAAAGAAGATTTCTCAACCAACTTTGGGTGGAAGACATCCCCATTCGGAGAATATTTCACACTAAGAACACGAAGACACAAAGTATCATAGTGATGCACCAAACGCCAAACCTGTCCACAAAAAGTGCAAGATTGAATGACAATTCAACGAACCAAACCATTGATTTACTATAGCGCTTCGAATCGATCAATAATGGAATGGCTATTAAAACCAATCAAATGTGATGTAAGTATTTAGAATATAGGTGTGTGTTTAAGAATAACATACAATAAATAATGAAATATATGATTTGAAAGCTAACGAATAATAACACATGTAATAAGCATGATATTAAAACCAAAATTATTTTTAAAAAAAAACCTTGAAATAAAAGTTTTTAAAAATTATAAGGATAAGAAATAAACTACTTAATAAAAATTTGGTGTAATTTATTTTTGGCTAAAGTTGTGTCTATCTAGATGAAAAAATAGGTTGGTTCTCAATTTTATCTATTTATTTCATGAAAATTGAGAAGTCAATCATTTAATTTTAACTTGTTAGAATTTAATCTTAATTGAAAATTCAGTTCATTTATTGGTAAATATGTAAACATGAAACATTTAATCTTTGTTAATTTGTTGTATATTAGTTGTTGAATTATTAATTTTTACTATAAATGGTTGAATTGTTTATTTCATTATCAACGTTTTAAGGACAATATAGAAAAAATTACCGGATTGAAATAACGATGCTAAGATTGGTCATTTGCTTGAAATTGAATTCAACAATAAATAAAATTTTACTTCTCTGTGGCTATCTTAACAACTACCATTATGTCACTAAGTTTAAATCAGAATTTTTTAAATAATATTTTTATTTTTATTGTATTATTAAATTAACATTAAAAATAATTTATTAATATAAAAATGATTCTTATACGATAATAACAAAAATAATATTAATTAACATGATAATATATCATTGTGAAAACAATTAATTTAGTCAAATCTTTTAAAATTTTTATTGAAAAATGATATAATATATATTATTAATTAATAAATTTTTTGAACATTAATCTTATTATAGGTTCTTATCATTTGTTGCTCTTTTTGATATAATTCCCAGAAATACCCATAGTCCCTCCCTAACCCTTAAATAGGAGGATAACGCACTTCAGCGCACTCGAACTCATGTCCTTCTGCACTGGCAACAATGTCCTTGCCAATCGAGTTATGTTAGGATATTATCATGAGATATTATCTTTTAACAATTTGATTCCTAATGTGATATTATATGATATTATTATGGGATATTATCTTTTTAGCAATTTGATTCCTAATGTGATATTATAAGATATTATTATGGGATATTATCTTTTAGCAATTTGATTCCTACGTAACTATTACTGTATAGATATATATACTCTTAAGGTCTATTAATAAAATTCAAGAGAGATTACCCATTCTTGGCAGGGTATCAAAGTAAAATTTTTGACACGATTTTTTTCTTTCATCATTCTAAATGGCTGGCGGCGAGTCTTCTCCTCCACCACCACCAAGGGGCCGACACTTTCTAATTTTACCGTTGAGCAATGACAGTCACTTCTGACTGTATTTGATAATAAACAATCAACTTCCACTCGGTTGAATGGTAAGTCTAAGAATAATTGGATTATTGATATGGGATGTTCAAATCATGTTACAGGTGATCTTATGTGTTTGACAAGTGTAAGAGATGTTGTAGCATGTTCTGTAGGACTCTCTGATGGTCAAACATTGGTGGCTACCCAAGAAGAAATGGTTAAATTAGTAGACAATATTCACTTAAAACACATTCTTTATGCTCCTAAATTAAATTGTAATTTAATTTCAGTTTCTTAGTTGAATGATGATACGAATTGTTTTGTCCAAATTTCTACTACATATGTGTTATTTAGGACCTTCATTTGAGGGAGCTGATTAGAGCGGGTGAAAGACAGGATGGACTTTACTACTTTCAGTAGGTTTCGATGGTTAAAGCGGTTTTGGTTGAAGCTTCATCCTCTTTGAAACTTTGGCATAGAAGATTGGGTCATCCTTCCGAGAAAGTAGTAAAGTTACTTCCTTAAGTTAGTAACTCTAGAGATCATTTGAATAAAACATGTGAAATTTGTCATCATGCTAAGCATACTAGAAATAGCTTTCCAATTAGTGAACAGAAAGACACTCGTATTTTTTAGTTAGTTCATTGTGATTTATAGAGGTTTTATGACACTCCATCTTGTAGATCTCATTATTTTTTGTTATTGGTTGATGATTTCTCTCGTCTTGTTTGGGTATATCTATTGGAAAATAAAAATGAGGTTTTTAAAGTTTTCATGTCATTCATTGCTATGTTTGATCGTCAATTTTCTCAACAAATAAAGTGTGTTAGAAGTGATAATGAGATGAAATTTAATTGTCTCCAGAATTATTTTCTAGCAAATGAAATTATTTTTCGAACATCTTGTGTTGATGCTCCTTAACAAAATGGGAAAGTGAAGAGGAAACAACAATATATTTTAAATGTAGCTCGTGCTTTTCGTTTCCAGGGAAATATACCTATATCTTTTTAGGGGGAGTGTGTGTTTGCTTATTCTCATCTCATTAATTGAACTCCTTCACCTCTTCTTCATAATAAAACACCTTATGAAATGTTGTTTGGTAGCCTTCCTTTATTTGATGATCTTTGTGTGTTCGGTTGCTTATGTTTTGCTCATAATCAATGTTTTAAGGGTGATAAGTTTGCTAGTTGAGGTCGAAAGTGTGTATTTTTAGGAACCTTTTTGGCAAAAAGGGTTGGTATCTATATGATTTAGATTCTAAGAAGTTCTTTATGTCCCGCGATGTGAAGTTTATTGAGGATATTTTTCCATATTTGGATAGGAATATTGCAACCATTGAGCCTAACAATGTTGCTTTGCCTTATGGGAGTACAGAAGTAATTTTTTATACATATTTTGGTGAATCAGAGGTGTTGGAACCTACGACAGTTCCTCCGCTTATTACTCTGCAGCCTTCGAGTTCGCCACCTATGAGTTCTTTGACACCTGTGGTATCTTATTCTTCTTTTAATGACACAATGGTACAAAGGGATTTGGGTAATGATGCGCTTGAATTGGGACGAGGGCATAGGAAGAAATTTCCCTATATGAAGCTTAAAGATTTTTTTGCTCATACTGTCATAAAGAAAAGTCCATCTCTCACCTCACCTGCTTCAGAGCCTTCCTCAGGCACTTCATTTCCTATAGCGCATTATGTTAATTATGAAAAATTTACTGTGAAACGCTAAAATTTTCTTACAATTATTACTGCAGAGGTCGAGCCACAGTTTTTTAAAAAGGTTGTGAAGGATGCTAGATGGCATGATGCTATGAAAAAGGAGATTTGTGCTTTGTAGGATAATGACACTTGGTCTATGGAAATACTTCCTTCTAAAAGAAAACACTGGGTAGTAAGTGGGTGTACAAGATTAAATATAACTCTGATGAAAGTATTGAAAGACTTAAAGCTCATCTTTTTATTTTTGGTAATCACCGGTAATCACCAAGTAAAAGATATTAACTATAATGAAACTTTCACACCTATGGTGAGATTGGTGATTGTTTAGGCTTTTTTAGCTATTACAGCTTCAAAAATTGGAAGTTACATTAGATGGATGTCCATAATGCCTTCTTACATGGTGATCTTGATAAAGAGGTTTACATGAAGCTTCCTCCAAGTTTTGCTTCTGATAAGCCTGGAATGGTTTGTCATTTGGGCAAGTCTTTGTATGGGTTGAAATAGGCTCCACGGTGTTGGTTTGCGAAGCTTGCTACTGCACTGAAAGGTTATGGATTTTTTCAATCATATTCTGATTATTCTCTCTTTACATTGACTAAAGGATCTATACGTATTAATGTGCAAGATTATGTTCATGATTTGCTTATTTCTGAGAACGATTTCGTTGCTTTGAAAACTTTTAAGGGGTATCTCAATTTTTGCTTCCATATGAAGAATCGTAGTGTTTTGAAATATTTTTGGGGGATAGAGGTAGGTCATAGCTCTTTGGGGTTATTGATTTGTCAAAGGAAATATGCACTTGATATTATTTCAGATGTGGGTCTTTTGGGAGCAAAGCCCTCAAGATCGCTAATAGAGTAAACTTATAAATTAACACAAGCTACAGGGACAATTTTGTCTGATCCTAAGCCGTACAGATAGTTAATGGATCGTTTGATTTATTTGGCAGTGGAAAAACCTGATTTGGCATATCGGTTCATGTCTTATCCCGATTTATGTATGAGTCGAGGCAAGAGCATTGGGATGCGACTCTACGTGTTGTCTAGTACTTAAAAGTCTCTATTGGCCAAGAGATTCTTTTGAGATATGATAGTGGTTAATCCTTGAAAGGGTGGTGTGATTTAGATTAGGTTGTTTATTCCTTTAACTCGGCATTCGCTTATTGACTGGTTTGTCTTTATGGGACAATCTCTTATTTCTTGGAAAATGAAGAAACAATATATTATTTCATGTTCTTCTGCTGAGACTGAATATAGGTCTATGGCTTCCATCATTTGTGAGCTCAAGTGGCTGAAGGCCTTGCTATTGAGCTTAGGTGTTCATCATTCTAAAGCAATTCATTTATTTTGTGATAGTCAATTTGCGCTGTATATTGCACATGATCCCTTATTTCATGAGTGTACTAAACATATTGAAGTGAATTGTCACTTTGTTAGGGATGCAATCTAGGATGGATTGATTATACCTTCTTATGTCTCAACTTTTGTTCAGTTGGCTGACATTTTTACAAAGGCGTTTGGTAAACCGCAATTTAAATATCTTCTCATCGAGTTGGGCATTTGTGATCTGCATGCTCCAACTTGAGGGGAGTGTTAGGATATTATTATGAGATATTATCTTTTAACAATTTGATTCCTAATGGGATATTATAAGATATTATTATGGGATATTATCTCTTAGCGATTTGATTCCTATGTAACAACTACTATAAAATTTAAGAGAGATTACCTATTCTTGTCAAGCCAAGACTCAATCAACAATTAATAAAATTTTTAAATATATAAAATTATTGAATATAATTAAATAAACTAACAAATAATATAATCTAGACTTTTTTATAATTAAACATTTTAATTAAATAAATCTAATTTTTATCTATATATTTGATTTGATTTTAAATATCTAAGATTAACATTGTAATATATATAACGTTTTATTTAGCATAATTTATATAAATAATATTTTGATAGTATCTATAAAAAAATAAATATTGTATAATTAAATTAAAAATATTATTTTATTGATAAATACTATATAATCAGTTCAGTTCAATAAAAATCTTAATATGGGAAATAGCTTCACTCATGTCTACTTGAAAAATTAAAATGCAGAAAATTGCTCAATTTGAAATTAGTATTATGTTAGTTAGGGTGTGTTTGATAAATTAAAATTTTGAGAATAGAAAAATAAAGTATTGAGCGCTGATATATTAAAAAATTATTTGGTAAATTAATAAATATTATTATGTTGTTTGATAAAAGTAAATAATGATTTTTAAAGAGTACTTATTTTTTAATTCTAATATTATTAATATAATACTTTATATTATTGTGGGTAATTTTAAATAAAAGATAAATATATTAATTTAAATATTATATTTTTTATAAAATAAATTAATTTAATATATTATATATTAAGTGATAAGTAGATACTTATATTAGTTTCATTTCTTTAAATCTATAAAATCCTTGAATATGATTTAAAGTAATGAGTTAGTTGCGAGCTATGTTTTAATTTATTGAAGAAGAAAAAAAAAAACAGATGAGAATAAAAATTAATGCTTTTTGGTCAAAGGATTACTAATAGGTTAATTACTAAAATGACCTAAATCAATTTATATAGGGAAATTTTAATAGTTTTTCTAATACATTTATCTGATCAAATATATTTTATACATAATGTGTTAAAAATTGAAAATTACAATATATATATATATATATATATATATATATATATATATTTGAAATTTGGTTGTATTGGTAATGCTATACACGTGAGTTTGCAAGAAAATAAAAATAAAAATAAAAATAAGGAAGAGAAAATCAGGAGTAGTTGCAAAGAAAGATATGCAAATCAAATAAAATAGTGGATTAATGAAGATAAATGTTATCCTTAAAATGTAGTGTGTTTAAAAAAAAGCGATAATGGGTATAAATTAATCTAGAAAATTAAAGCACTCAATGGGGTGAGTATTTATCGGATACGTTGTAGATATTTTAGATGAGACAATCAAAGAAGGTTCAAAACAGGTTTGATGTAATATCTCAAATCCGGCCTAGACGTATGCCCGAATCTGGAGATGTTACAGAGAATGAGTTTAGTTGCGTAAGGTCATTTCAGTGACTTAACTCGTATACTTTATATTCATTTCGAAAAAGTTAATTAATTAGTTCATTTGCCAAAGCCTATTTTACAACGGAAGTTGATAAAACCGATACATGTAGAAATTCGATTCGTATTTTTTTAGAAAAATCACATTTTGCGTGAAAACCATCCATTTCACAAAACATTTTAACTAAGCATGCAGAAATTCGATAAATCAAATTCAATAGTTTAAAACCAAAAAGTCCAGAGAGTCCCAAATAATAAAAACTCTCAAAATAAATGCCAAAACATAAATAAAATCATAATTCACTAAGTTTAATAACTTTACGGTCATGTGGTCACCGTAGAGTCTTTGGCGCACCGATCCGCCTAAGTCTGTGGATTACCTGACAAAACAAACAAACGGATGTGAGTTTACGTAAACTCAGTGTGTAACCCATCAGAATCAAGTATGCAAACATACAACATCAAATATTCAACCAGAAATAGATACAGACTTAGTTTTAGATTCAGATATAGATATCAGATTCAGATATGCCAAAATCCTACCCCCACCCTCTACACACCAACTCCGACCATCCCATCACACCATGTGGGGTTAAAAACACCCACCTTCCCTCCACACCACATCATGCCATTAAGGCATATATCAAATAATATACAGCCAAGCTGCCAGAATATAGGCGATTAACACCGAACAGAATACTTCCTCTATACATATAAATCTCACCCCAATAACAGATACATAAATTAGGTACAGAATAACAGAATAAACATGTTCAACATGCTTATACACAACTATCGCAATAATCAGACATGCATAGAATTATCCTACTCAAAACAGAATTTTAGTCTATCAGACCCATAATTTTAGGGTTTGGTTAGCCCTTACCGACCCTATGGTAGGCCTATAGTCGATCGGAGCAACCCGTGTGGCCCTAGGGAAAATTTTAAAATTTTGGGCCCACATGCCCGTGTGGGCCCACACGACTAGACTGGCCTTGCCTGTGTGGCCTACACAGCCTGGTCCAAGATCCACACGCCTGTGTGACATGCCTGTGTAGGCCCACACGCCCAATTTGGCCATGCCCGTATGGCCCACACGGCCACACTCGAGCTACCACACGGTCGTGTCTCGCACACGGCCTTCCACACGGACGACCACACGCCCATGTGACATCGACAGATTCATTTTTTGACTTTTGCCGAAGCTTCATTTTCTGCATTTTAGGTACACACCTGGTATCGTTTTGATGCGAAAACACACCCGAGCCTTCTGTAACCTAAAAACAGTGTGTTCCAACCTATTAGCAACCAAACCAAAAATCTAAAACGATACCCAAACACACAGAATCGACTTATCGCTAACGAAAACGATCCCCAACTCGAATCAACCCGTTGAAGCGTGATTTCCTGCCTCACAACCTTCCCCTAGACATAAAACGAACTCCATTAACCAATGATTCATTAGCCAAAACAAGAATCATACCCACCAAACTTACCCGTAACACACGAAAAGCATCGTAATAATGAGATGCGAAGATTCGATAGAAGATAGCAAGACAAAAATTAAATCGACGACAAGACAGAGAAGGGGCAAACGACAGAGAGTAGAAAGGAGAAAGAAAAAAAATCTCATGTCAGAAACTTTGGGAATTTTGGAGGAGAGATGAAAATTTGAAAAAAAAGAAAATCAAACAGATTAAAATCAGATATTATCAGTTTCCCCCAAATTCCTCCCCACTAACCCCTCAAACTCAACTACCTCAGAATTCAAATCCCAGTGAAACTCTTCTAGAAAAACCGAGCAAAAATAACATCGCTTCTGCAAAGGTTCAAACACAGGATCTCTAACACACTAACTCACTTACCACTAAAACCAATAGGCTCATTTTGATATGGATTAGCAAAAAAATTAATATAAGCCCACCGACCAAAGATAAGGCTTAGATCTAAAAAATAACAAAATTTAGCAAAGGTGAGACTTGAACCCAAGACCGCTCACATACGCCCAGAACACTTAATCACTGAAGCAAACAAATATTTATGTTAAATATTTACAGAAACATAGATACATTTTCCAAGGCGTTACATTCGATGTTGGGACGAGAAGTGTCGGCTCGTCAGGACGACGCGATGGATGATGTCGTAACGACGCAAATAAGGATGTTAGGACTTCACAACATGTTCTTCAATTTGATAGCTACGTTTTAGACTAAGTAGGACATTTTTACCCAATTAGACTCTGATTATTCTAAGAATATTTTAGTATGATTAGACTCTAACTTTAGCCTATTTAAAGGAGCTTTGTATCCCTATTTTGATATGCTAATAAAAAAATAGTCTTTTTTTGGGGGCAACAAGATGTAGTCACATATGAGCTTTTATTAGAGTTTCATGATAATTATGGAGAGTATTTGATACCCTTTTTGTAAGTGTCTTATGAGATTTAGGGTTTTATTTACCGATTTGCTCTTTGGGATTTTGAGCTTTGTATTTAGGGTTTTGGGTAATGTACAAGTTGTACATTTAGGTTATTTTCTCTATATTATATTCTCGTTTGTTTACTCATTTAGTGAAAAGCAAAGCCTCCTTTGTTTGTGGTTTTCCTCCTTCTTGGAGGAGTTTTCTACGTAAAATATTTGTGTCCAATTTTCTCTATTTTACTTTTTGTTGTTTATACAAATCGATTCCAACAAATATTAAAATAATACATTATAATTTAAATAATATTATTGATACTTATCTAGACGTATTTGTTTTCAAGTTTGGATCAATATGTTACTTTATATATTATATATATATGATATGTAAGGGTAGTTTAGTAATTTTTTAATCAAATCGATTCGTAAAATTAATTCAATCATGAATTTAAATAAGAAATACAAATTTTAACATCAATAAATTTATTTGACTTAATTTGATAAAAAAAATTTAATTATTAAATTTAATTATAAAAATAAAATTCATCAACTCGAGTAATTCAAAATTTTCACTCACGACCCAATAATAATAATAATAATAATAATAATAATAATAATAATAATAATAATAATAATAATAATAATAATAATAATACAAGCACGTGGTCTTGATTTGTAATTTAGTATATGTCACTATGGTTTAATCTACGACTATGACAGAATCGATGTCCCAATCTCATACTCTGCTCTGAACCCAACTGCCCAAAAAACAATTAATTTTCACCTTTTAAACTAATCTTTTAAGGTAACATTCATTATTCAATTTTTAGCATCTGCACCACTTTCTCCCATTCCGAGACCAATGACTTCCTTTCTTGAATATTCCCAGACTAATTTAAACTCTAAAGTTGAAACTTACTATTGATGCTGTTACATAATACATTTACGGGTCTTTGAAGTGAAACGAGTTATGGAACAGCAAAGAACCAAAGCAACTGAGCCTTTGCTTGTAAGACAAGGAAACGACAACCTTGTTTACAATGAAGAAAATGGTGGTCTTGGGGATGGAGGGTCGGTGGCTGTTTCCGGTGTTACCACCATTCTTGGTCTTAGCACCTTCGTGGCAGCTTGTATTTCCTTTGGTTCTGGCTGTGCTGTATATGCTTTTTCACTTGTTTTTTTTTTTTTTAGACAATTTTAAAGTTTTTAAAAATTTCCCAATATCGAATTTGTTATTTTGTTTGATTGCATGGCAGGTAGGATATTCATCCCCTACTGAATCTTCAATCATGGAAGACTTGGGACTTTCTGTCGCTGAGGTAAAACAACCCCCCCCCCCCCCACAACTAATTATGTTCGGATTTTGACCTACCTGCTGACATGCACTTTGCATTGCTTGCCTTGAAAAATGTCTACAAGTATAGATATTGGTTTTAAGGTTTAAGAATCTGATAAGTGAAGCTTTCACCTGGAATGTAGTTTTCAGTTTTTGGTTCAATACTGAGTATTGGAGCACTTCTGGGTTCTGCAGTAAGTGGGAAGATAACAGATTCGCTTGGTCGGAAATTGGTAAGCTTTGTCAAGACTTGCTGAATATTAACTCGCTAGTATCGTACAAACTTTCTAACCTCATGTCTTGAATCAGACCATGTGGATTTTGAATTTGTTCTACATCGGTGGCTGGCTTGCCATAGCATTTACAAAGGTTTCAGCTCTTCTACTTATTCTTTCATGCACTATTCATGTACCAAGTTGGAGATAAACTAGGATCCGGACTTTAAGACAATGATGGATCAGTTAGAGGATTTCAAGATTAGTAAAAGCTGTTATGATCAATTTGTCATTGCTTGCTTTCATTTCGTAACATGATGTTTTTATTTGTTTTGTGAAGACCCCTTGGTTGCTTGACCTTGGAAGACTATCATTAGGATTCACAATAGGAACTTTCACTTACTTGGTAACTCATCTCAAGTTTTCTTTGATACATTTTTTACTCCTTTGTTGTTTAAATGTAGACTTACGATGGATAATCGTATTTACGTTCCGATCTCAAACAGATGCCCGTCTATATTTCTGAAATAACAACAAAGAGTGTGAGAGGAAGATTTTCAGTCATACCGTCGGTAAACTTTTTTATCATAAATCAAACACTAGGCTGCATTGAACATATTGGTTCATAGCTCTTGTACTACTACTTGTTCTGCAGTTGACGGTTGGTTGGGGCATATCCTTCATGTATGTTGTCGGTTCCTTTGTCAGTTGGCGCACATTGGCTCTGTTAGGTAACTAAAATTTCCTTGAAGGCGTAGGAAATTGGTTAGACAATCTGATAGTTTTGTAACTGTTCCAGAATGATTTTTCATACAGCTACGATTCCTGGTCTACTTCAACTGCTACCACTCTTCTTCATACCAGAATCTCCGCGATGGCTGGTGAGTCTAGTTTGATTTTTTTATAAAATTTTATAACTAAGTTGTAATGCCCATCTTAAATATTGAACTGATAGGAAAACAGAATATTTCATTACTAAACAGCACCAAACCTGTAAGATATTGATCGATTTTATCTGGAAGCCTCATGGTTTTGTCCTAGAAGAGATGCCTCACAAGTACAGTTTTTAGTTTCTACATGGACGCTTCTTTTAGTTCAAATCTCCAATTTGGTATTTCTGTGCAGGCAAAAGTTGGCCGTGACAAAGAGATTGAAGATGTTTTGTTGTGCCTCAGGGGAAATAAAGCTGATATTTTTAATGAAGCAGCTGAAATAAAAGTAACCCTTATTTTTTATTACTTAAAATAAGTAATAAACTTTAATAATTGCAAGATTTTTGGTTGTCTCAGCTTACTCTTTTACAGGATTATGTGGAGTCTCTTAAAAGTTTCTCAAAGGAAGGAATTCTAGAAATATTTCAAAAGAAGTATGTTCGACCATTGCTTGTAAGACAAGTAATTTGGATGAAATTGATCAATTTCTTTATATTTTCTGTACAATCCATTGATATATACCTCTTGTTTTCCTTACAGACTGTTGTTGGAATGATAATCCTAATGAATTTGGGAGGAGCCAATGCGTTTGCGTTTTATTCTGGTGTTATCTTTGTCTCAGCTGGTAATACCATTGGTCTTAACAATCTCCATAAAAAATTCAAGAAAATGCTTGAATAGTTCAACTATATAAAATTCTATTTTGTGACAATTGAAAGGTTTATCTAGCATGGCTGGACTCATCACACTGGCTGCTACTCAGGTTTGCTTCACAGTCATTTTCGGAAGCAAAAGTCTCCATTGATGGGTTGATGTCTCAGTAACTAATGAATTGATGTTCTATTTTGCAGACAATAGTTGGTGTTTTGGGTATAATCCTAATTGATAAATTAGGAAGGCGACCACTTCAACTGGTAAGCAAAGGATAAACATTTTGTAATAATATGTTCAGTAAAATGCATTGTTAATGAACAATGAGTTAATTGTGTTATTAGGTGTCTACAGCTGGATTGTGCTTCAGTTGCTTCCTCACAGGATTATCATTTCTCTTAAAGGTACCAATATAATGACCAAGAACCGACATCTCCCCTTCATCACTATACGTGCTGACATTTGGTCATCACCCTTGCGTATGCTATAACAATATGTTTAGGGATATGCTTAGCGCACCAAATTATTTATGCAAGTCATCTTCAGCTACTTCGGTCTGATTGTGCCCCAGACATTCATTGTAGAGTAAGTTGAACCTAACATTGGCCAACTCCAACCTCCCCCAACCTCATTTTGATTCAAAATTAATTATCTCTTTATTAAGATCTCTCTCAAACTTTATCTGCAGTTCTAGGGTGGTATTACATTCCATATGTTGCAGCCTTAAGTGTATAGGGTGAACCCATGCAATCTATAGAGAACCAACGTGTAAAAACATGGACTAGAGGTGCTTGAGCATGCATGTTCAATTCCAAAAATGAAATCCTTATGTTCCAGGGACTTAGGCTAGCATATAGATTTCCAATAGGCTCTAGCTCTATTGCTTGAGTCAACTTTCCCCTACCAAATGAATTTTGAACACAATTAAGTAATGTAGCTGATAACTTTCTGATGGAGTATAAAGTGCCGACACCAATAGTTGTGAAGGTTAAAAAAGATTGACTAGACTAGTTGCAGCCTACCTGCGTAAGACAAATGTCTCGCAAACCAACAAGTCATCCTTATTGTGATCTTCAATGAGAGGATCCCAGTCTCTGATGGTAATTTTTGGAGAACTCATAGCTAAGGTACCTTGCATAAAGCTTGTTGTCTGCAATATCAACTCTAGTTCAGTTTTCTGAGTTCTTCTGCTAAACAACTCACTTTTGTTAAAATTTAGCTCAAGTAGAAAAGGAATAAAAGAGATGAAGCCTTTTGAGTCCCAATACCGAATTAAGGCTCCCTTTAGTGAAGATGAGAAGATCATTTGCGAAGCATAATTGAGTCAAGTTGACTCTCTTGCACTTTGGGTGGTAAGAAGTAACACCAAAAAAGGCTACTACACCTAAAAATCGAGAGGGTACATTCATTGTTATTACAAATAAGTAGAGAGACGCAGGGCTTCCTTGTCATAGTCCGTTTGCATCCTTGAAGTAGCCGATCAATTCCCTATTAATGGCTATTAAGAATCTCAGAGTAGTTAAGTAACTCTTGATCCATCCTACTGAGCTCTATTGGAGATGACCTTGGTAATGCACTTGTCGACAATGAAGCAACAAGAAACAAGTTTATAGTCAGTTAAGTGTGTAGTCATTTAACAAGTAGGGACAAGAACCACAATAGTGGAATTGAAAGCTAGATTAAGGTCCCTCGATTTAAAGAACACAACCTCCATAAAGTCCACTTCAATCATGAACACAACCTCCATAAAGTCCACTTCAATCATTCTCTAAGCCACCTTGAATAAGTGAGTAGTGTATCCATCTAACCTTGGAGCTTTATCACTAGCTTGCTCAAAGAGGGCTATCTTTATCTCCTCTTTGGTGATATTTCTCGAGAGCATATAAAGGGTATTGTCAAGTAAATTGACTTGAAGGATGTTAACAAATTCTTTTATACAACCTTCCACCCCTGGGTCAATAGAACCTAAGATATGTTGGAAGAAATTCACAGGTCCTTTTGAAATTTGCTCAAATGAATTTAATCTATTGCCCTGATTGCTTATCACTAGGATAGTCTTGTGATTTTGCTTGGCAGCCACAGTATTATGAGAAGTTCTTGATTTTTAAGTTATGTTCATGATACAATGCAATTTTAATTTTTAAGTTCTCACCCATCTATCCTATCCGCTCTCGAGTATCGCTCAACACTTCAAAACACATATCAATAATTAGTCATCTCAGATTTCCAGATGACGATAACCTTTCACTGGTCATCCATGACGATGACTTTTACTACAATAACTTACCATCTCGATTAACCCGGTTTCGATGTCATTGCCACCTACTTCGTGCAATACTGACTTTCGATGTAGACTTAAATTGTCACTTTCTCCTATGGAACTCTTTCGTCCTTCATACCCAATTTCATGTAATTATGCACATAAACTCAGCATATCATGCTATTTATCAACAACCGATACTATGCTTGTCAAGCACATTTATTATTTCATACTATCATCAAATGGAATGTATTCATGCATTAATTCATATCAATTTCACATATACAATTTCTTCATGCGAATTAAAAACTTGCATCAATATACTAACATACAAGCTTCGCACATAAAGGCTTTGCATACTAAATCACATATAGGGTTTGTATGAAGGTTCGCAGTACAGTATACATACGAGTTTGCATACATAGTTAAAGGGATCACATAGCAGTTTCACATGAGGGATCGCATAACAATTAAAGGGATCGCATAGCAGTTTTACAATAGGATTAGCATAACAGTTAAAGGGACCACATAGTAGTTCTACAATAGCATTCGCATGACATTTACTGAAGGTTTGCATAACATACACTAAGGGGTTCACATAACATTCACTAAGAGTTCACATACTAAATCACATAAAGGTTCACATACTAAATCATATGGCGGTTCGCATACTAAATCATATAAGGGTTTGCATGAAAGTTCACATATCAACTACAATTCATCTATCAATTTATAACAAAGTTCGCATGCATACCTGTTTATGTAAGGGTTCGCACAATATCAACTAAAGAATAGCATGACAGTTCACCTAAGGTTCGCTTAATAGTTCACATAGGGATTCGCACAACAATTCCATAGGTGTTTGCATTTATAAGGGTTCGCATAATAGATTTCCCTACTTTTTAATGATTCAATTTATACATAATGGTTTTAAGTTAGATCTCACACCTGATTGAAGACACAAAAACTTTAATTTCTGAATGAAGAAATCGACAATCACTGGGAGGAGAGGGATGAAATTGAATACCTTGAAATCTTTTGTTGAGTAGTATCGACAATGGAGAAGAAGAAGAGAGAATTTTGAGAGTTTTCTTGAAAAATTTTCATAATAAAAATTCTAGATTTTTGAAAAGATTGGCTATTTATAAAACTTCTTCCCTAATTGAAATATGATTAGGAATTAATTTAGAATTAGGGTTGATTTAAATTAAGGACTAATTTAAAAAAATAGTTTTCAGTCTGGGTTGGTTTGAAAATTTAGTACTTTATGGGGGTAAAAATAAGAAAAAATATATTTTGACTAAAAATGCACAAAGGGTTTCGATTTTGAGATAAAAGGGAATGCTATTGGGAAAAAAAACAACAAAGGGGTGCAATCAATGGAATTTAAACTTAAGACCTCTAAGATAGAGAATTAGCACTTAACCACCAATTCTAAGGCTCATTTTTTGTTAATTTCTTAACAACAATAATTTTTAAGGCATTTTAAGCTTATCCTATTCTTTTTATATTTTAAAATTTAAATTTTATTCTTATTTCTTCTAGCACTAATTTTGTGATGTGACATCATTCTATTGTAGTATTGTGACTGAGCTCTCCTTAATGGCATACCATTACGAAAACAACTTGATCAATGCTCGTCCAATAACCTTGTCATAAGTGTGTTACTTTAATAGGATATCCTTAAACTCTTTGGGATAAATCTGCTCTCCCAATATGATCCTATTCTATCTCTTGATAACTATTACATCTTCTTTTATTAAAAGTTAATTACCCATCAAATAGTAATTAAGTCATTCATCACAAAGATGAATGACCCGTGACCATATTTATTTTTCATATATCATGCATGTAATGCCAATGAAAAGATATCATTTACTCATGTCTTGGGCTATAAATTCTACTATTGTGAATGATGCTACATACTGTGAACATCATAAGTGAATAAATCTAAAAACGAATTCAAGATCTATTCTGCTTGGGATTTAGTTCGATCTATTATTAATCCAGTTACTCACATTTATGTCTCTATCATTTAGGAGTCATTAACTCCAATGCTCAAGACAAAGCATCTCCCTAATTGGACTTGTTAAAAGACATATTAGTCTATCAATTGGTTTTCTCATATATAATTAGACTAAGAACATGTTTAGGTTCATCTACTAATATAAATTGTCTTTCCATATTATGATACGACCATGTAATACCGCTTAGTATTAGTTAAACATTAGACAACTAGTGAGCTAATATTTGTTTCTATTTTGCTTTGCATGCAAAAACCATAGAGCACAATATACAAAAGATACTAATGTAATTCATGAATTATTTTATTAAGCAATTTGTTTGAAAAAATTACAAGTATGCAAACGAATATACTACACTTAGGGCACTAGATTTAACATCTTCAACATTCAACATAGTAGTAGAGATCTTCTATTAAGCAAACTCTTTTAAAGATCATATTTTCCATTTAAAGAAAATTAGAAAGATGGAAAAATGAAGGGGGTGAAAAACTAGAAGGATGAAAATTATAAATTTTCTTTTCATATGTGTGCTTGGTAGGAAAGATGAAAAAATAAAAAGAAAAAACAATTTTATTATTTCTCTCCACTACTTATTAGAGTTGAAAAGTGAAAAGAAAGAAAATAAAACAATTGAAAATTATATAATTTGGAAGGTCAATTGCTTGGTTGAGTTGAAAAAAAGAAAGAAAGAAATAAAATATTTGAAAAATACATAATTTTGAACTAACATGCGTTTCACTCTTATTTTCTCTCTTCTCATCATCTTAATTTTAAAAGATTGATTTTTATGCATTAGAATAGAAAACGACCATCCTTCCTATTTTCTTTCTTCTCATTTTTCTTCCTTACTAAGCACACTCAAAATTTATTTTTCTTCCACTTTTCTACTCACTCCTTTCATCCCTCTACTTTTTTACCTGACCAAACACACCTTAAAAGTCTAATTTTAACCCTTACTTGTGTCGATTCCTATACATAAAGTATTTTCAAATAAGTTACTAATAGTCTTCAATATTTAACAATTAAAAGTTCAAACCAATTTATTTAAAACATATCAATCAAACAACACAAGTTAAAATGTCTGACCAAAAATTCTTTAAATTATAGTTTGCGCTAACAATATCCCATTTTAACATTATTAAACAAAAACTTAACAATATATGAAGTAAATATAACTAACTCAACATTCCTATTAATCCATTCACTTAACTATAAATTTTAACCATAAAATCAACTATTAAGGTAAAGTAACAAAAAAATAACAATAACAATTAAAATCCATAATATAAAAATATTATAGAAAAGATAAGAGAGTTATGTCAAGTAAATCATCAATTATATCTTCAAATATTAACAAATCATTAGAACAAAATTCAAATAACAAAAATGATGAAGAAAAAAACATTTCTAGTAAGAAAAAAAAAAGTTGAATTCAAATTTTGAAATTTAAAGTATATCCATTTTTTCATTTTGATATTTATTTATTTTTTTGGTTCAATTTAATGTTTAAAGTACACTCATTTCTTAATTTGGTGTCTAAAGTTTTTCTCAATTAAAGTTTTTAGTCTATTTTTTAACCGACATTTAAAAAAAAATTGGTAACTTATAATATAGTGCCACGTGGTGTTTTTTTTTTAAAAATAAGTATTTTCTTTTATTAAATGTATATTAATATTAAAAAAATATAAAAATAAAAAATTCAAATATATATATAATCTATAAAAAAACATATAAATTATAAAAAAAATATGATAAACGAAAAGAAATTAGTTAAAATTAATAATATTATAAAAATGTAAAAAAAAAACACTTGTAAAAATTATAAAACTTTGTAACAAATTATTTAAAATTTACTAAAAATATAAAAAAGTTGTAAATATATTTAAAATTTTATAAAAATATATTTAAATTTTTAAAAAATAGATACATGATTTTGATAAATTATAAATAGGAATTAAACTTTTTATAAATACGACTCATGTTTTATCTACAACATCATACCAAAAACTCTTAATCAAATGTCATTTTCTTCTCCTCCATCTTTTAAATTAAAAATTATTCTATAATGAATTATTGAATATGTTTATACGCCTTGACCACATACCAATATTTGAATCTTGGTCATTACGGCTAAAATATTCCTTTATTGCTTCCCTTTGATTTTGGCACTGCATTTTACTCTGTCAAGATGTCTAAAATACAATGATCAATGAGCAGGAATCTAATTGGTGGGATCAAGGTAGTCCTGCTTTGGCATTCATTGGCTTATTAGTAAGTAATCCATTTTCCCATACCAGTTTTTTTTTTTTTTTTTTTTCTTCTCGCTTTTTCTTTAGCCATTCTAAATGTTGGATTATGTTTGCAGATGTACACGGGATCTTACATAGTTGGCTCAGGAATACCATGGCTGTTATTAGCAGAGGTCCATAAATTGTTTTCCTTTATGTTGCTTTAGTTCTTCACTTCTTTTCTCAACGTAATCATATCCAACACCAATGTCTAACTACATCGGGACGTTAGGACGAGTATGAAGATATGATGCTGGAAATACATGAAAAAATTTTTAGAAGAAACTAAATATATCTACACGAGAAATATACTCGCGTCTAATACTCACACTCGAATCCGAGTAATATAAAATTTTGCCTTTGTTTAGTTATTCATTCATCGATTTCAACAACATATTGAACTTGTGTCACAGTTATTTCCAATAAATGTAAAAGGTTCAGCAGGCAGCATCTGTAATTTTATGGGCAGTTGCACTGGTTGGGTTGTTGCATACTACTTTAACTTCCTAACTGAATGGAGCTCAACAGGTGATTCATGCCTTGTTCATTTTTGTCATAATATTTCACAAGCTTCTTGACCTTACAAATGTCTGCATATCCATTGGCATTGGCATTTTTTCAGGGACATTCTTTATATTTTCAGCCTGCTGCGCTGCAAATTTCATCCTATCAGCAACAATGGTACCCGAGACGAAAGGGCGAACACTGGAGGAAATACAAGCATCGATTACTCATTCTTGAGATTGAAATAACAAGTCTTCCAAGTTATTTCATCATCAACAATTTGCTTTAAATCCTCACTTGTCTTGCTATTGTAGTTACCAAACTCTTTAGCGTCATAGCTTGCTCCCTGCTGTTGTCCTGTGTTATTCATTAATGAAAGAAAAGAAAAAAAAGTAATGAATGAATTTGTGCTCTGTATTGATTAATGTTAGGTTATTAGTTGATTACTTGATTTTCATTGCTTCCAAAAAGCACAATAACATTTCATTCATCCTTGAAGCTATTTAAACTATATTTTTCTTCATTTAGAATCTGCATTTATAAATATGCGGTGGGATTGTGTCGGCATTGACGTTTTGAATGGAAATAAAAAAAAAAAAAAAAGCTACAACCCCTTTGACCCATTCACTTTTTTTTTTACAGCATTCCAGGTAAGCAATTAACAGTAGTATTTGTGACAATTTCAGTGACTAAAATTGTAATAAATCGGTAATATTAATGATTATTTTATAATAAATTAAAGTTTAATAACTAAAATATAATTTTAACCACATATAAATAACTATTTCAATAGTTTACCCCTAAAAAATAGTGTAAATAATTTTACTTGCTTTTTTAAAATTTTAAAAATAGAGCAACTAAAAGTGCCTTTGATTTTAGAGAACATTCCCTGTTTTTAATTTTTATTTTCATTTTCTATTTTCCAAAAATTAGAAAATATGTTTGATAAATAAAAATAGAAATTTATTTTCAATAATAAAAAATAGTGAAAATATTCTTAAAAATATAAGAAAAATTTAAATTAAAGGATAATTTATTGTAAAATGAAATGTAATTAAATAAAAAGAGTCTAAAGGTTATAAAAGAAGTTTTTTTCTAAAAAAGGATAATTTTAATGCATAAAATGAAGCTTAAAAAAATCACTTTTTAACTTTTTCAAAATTTTCAAACATTTTTACTAAAAATATCTAATTTTTATATATTTTTTATTTTGTTTTTTAAAAATTATTTTCAAAATGAAAATGAAAATTAGAATTGTTTTCTTAAATTAAAGCATTTCTTGAAATTAAACAAAGGAGTAAATTTCAATACTTAAAAAGCATATTGATAAAATATTATTATGAATATTTTATTACGTGGATGTTTATTAATATCATAATAAGTTTTGATATATTTTAAATTTTTATAGTCATTAGAAGTAGATCTCTATTCCATTTATATTTCTTATACATATAAATAAATATTTTAAATAAGATTTACAAATATTCCAATTAATCAATAAAATACACTCTCTCTTTTATTCTCTAATTTTATTTATTTATTATTCTCTATTTTTTTATTTTATAAAAAATATAACTTAATTTTTTAAAATAATAAAAAAATAATTAAATGCAATAAGGTATTTGTCCCCATCGTTTAATGGAACTAAAAAGAAACAAAAAAGAATATCTACGTAAGATTGAAATGACGTTCCAACGTCTTTTCCAAACTGTACTGCCAATTATTTAATTTTTATCTTTCCACCTTTTATGGTACTCTTTAAGAAAAAATTAGTATAGCAATAAAAGATCATTTTTTAATATATATAGTGGCGAGCCCAGACTCCTACAGAAAATTTTTATTTAACTCCTTTAAAATTTTAATATTATAATCATAAAATTATATTTTATTTTCTTTTAAATCATTGAATTTTAATTTAATTTTTTAAAAATTATAAAAGATATAAGATATTAAAATGGTAAGTTTACATTTTTACTAGAGTAAAAATATATAATTTAATTTCAGCCCTCTAACAAATTTCTTAATTTTGCTCATATATATATATATATATATATATATAAGGGAGGGATCGAATTACATTAATGTAAAATTTAAGTAATTTTATATTTTTTTATAATTTTTATGTTTTTAATATTTTAACAACTTAATTGTTATATTTCATGCTTCAATAATATAGATTATGCATGTCAAATTTGATATAAATCAAAATTTTATAACTATTCATTTTATATAAATAAAAAAAACTTACAACCATTAAAAATATATTAATATAGACAATATTTTAGATTAATATGCTATGAATATCAAATTAATTAAAAATTTTACATGCATAACAAGTACAATTTTGATAAATTTATAGGTTAGATTGTTAAAATATTAAACGTTTAATAAGTTACAAAATGGTGTAAAACCATTTAAACTTTACACCGGTGTAAGTAGATCCCTCGTTATATATTAACAATCCAAACATTTTATTTCATGTTCTATATGTAAATTTGACATAAATTAAAATTTTCTAATTTTTCATTCTAAGTAAAAACATATTCAACAGTTAAATATATATTAATATATATAATATTGAGATTAATATGATATCATATCGATTTGCATAACAAGTATAAACACATTCAACAAATGTTAAGTTGGATTATTAAAATTATAAAAAATTATGAGGTGGGTTAAGTTTTAAGTGGATACCTCCCGAATATAATACATGTACCTAGAGCACTAATTTTGAAATCTATAGTTAATTGACCCTTTTTTTCTTTTATAAATAGTTACTTGAAATTCGCTGTTGATTCTGTTAGCATCCTCGAAGAGGAACAATCTATGGAGCAGCAAAGAAAAGAAGCAACTGAGCGTTTGCTTTCCAGTCAAGGACACGACAACCTTTTTTACAGTGAAGAAAATGATGGTGTCGGTGTCGGTGTCGGAGAGGGAGGATTGGTGGCTGTTTCCAATTTTACAAGCATTCTTGGTCTTAGCATCCTTACGGCTGCTTGCATTACCTTTGGTTTTGGCTGTGCCGTACGTGCCTTTTCGTTGAACTGTTCTTTTAACAGTTTTAAAAATGATGGAACTTACTAATTTCTTGGATTGCATGGCAGATAGGATATTCATCGCCTACTCAATCTTCAATCATGGAAGACTTGGGACTTTCTGTGGCTGAGGTTAAACAACCCATCCACTATTTATGTTCCGATTTTTAAGAGGTTTCAATTTGACAGTCAGTTCTCTGTTTCTGCAGTTCTCACTTTTTGGTTCAATTCTGAGTATTGGATCACTAGTAGGTGCTGCAATAAGTGGGAAGATAACAGATTTGTTTGGTCGGAAACTGGTAAGCCTTCTCAAGAATTTTTGAATATTAATTTGCTAAAATCTTACAAACTAACTCCGATGCCTTGAACCAGACCATGTGGATCTTGAATTTGTTCTACATCGGTGGATGGCTTGCCATAGCATTTACAAAGGTTTCAGCTCTTCTGCTTTTTCTTTTATAAGCTTTTATTTACGACATGCTCATGTACCAAGTTGGATATAAACTTGCATTGTTTTTTTCCATCACAATGCTAACTAGGATGTTGGTATTTTAGAAAAAATGTGAAAGAAAAATATTTTGTAAGCACTATGTTGTATTGTTCAGATTATATAGCTAAAAAAATAACAGAAAATGTATCCTGCTAATATTCAGCCACATAACTTGCTCCTAAAATTATGTTACAAAATTAAAAATCCCTAAAAACTTGGTCTACAGTCTTATTATTTACCAAGTCTAAGGCACATTCTCAACACTCCTCATTGTCTTAGTAATTGCAAAAGCCTAATTTATTTTTTTAAAATTTTAAATCTAACTTTTGGAAGAGTCTTGGTTAACTTATTTGCAATTTGATCTTCAGTCTTGCATAAAACCGACTTGATTTTACCAATCTTCTATTCTTCTTTCAAATTATATTCATCGATCCTATTGTACCAAGCCTTAGGAGCTTGTTTAAGACACTATAAGGCCTTATTTAACATGTAGACTTTCTCCTCCTGACTCCTAACTTGGAATCCCTCGGACTGCTCTTCTCTCATTGCTTCAATCATTTGTCATCCTTTTCAGCTTCTTTAAATTGAGCAGACTCAAATACAACAACAGTACACCTTCCATAAATTTCAGATAAAGATCTTGTGTCACAAACTGGAACATCATCTATGTTATCATCAAAGTACTGAGGAGTCTCTGGCAATTGCTTCATTGTTGGCTTCTCCTTCATTAGATTTAGGGTAAAGCTTTTTTCTTTCATTTTTACTTTGAATACATCTTTGCCTTTTGATTATTTGATCAAGCACCATTTGTTTTCAAATATGACCTTGAAACCTTTTTCAATCAATTGCCCAACACTAACAAAATTTTGGTCAATGTTAGGCACATATAGAAAATCAATTATGTGTTTCAAACCTGTTAATCTTTCAATAGTCACTGTTTCTTTTCCCTTAACTGGAATAAGCTCACCATTTTCAACTTTTATTTTGGAAATGATAATTTTATCCAGTTCTTTGAAAATTGTTGGGTTATTGTTCATGTGATTTGTGCAGCCTCTATCGATCAACTAGGAGTCACTAGAGAAACATGTCGCCACAAAAAGGAACTCATCTTCTTGTTACTCAATGAATGTTTTTGCCTCTTCATGTTGTTGAGACTTACAAACCCACTCTACATGCCTAATACTGCTACATTTTCTGTATTTGATATTAGGCCTCCACCAACACTTTTTTGGCAAGTGATTTGTCTTCTTACAGTATGGACACTGGAGAAACATGTCGCTACAAAAAGGAACTCATCTTCTTGTTGCTCAATAGATGTTTTTACCTCTTCATGTTGTTGAGACTTAGACCCACTCTATGTGCCCAATACTGCCACATTTTCTGCACTTGATATCAGGCCTCCATCAACACTTTTGACAAGTGATTTGTCTTCTTACAGTATGGACATGGTGGATATATCTTATTGTTGTTATTATTGCTGGTCTTATCTTTAATTTTCTTGTTTTTACCTCTCGAATTTTTAAACTTTGCTCGAAAAAAACCCTCTATTGATGCTTCTCGTCTCATATTTCTCCTTTTTTCTAGAGCATTCACTAATTCTGTCAATGATATACTTGAAAAATCTTTAGGTCCTTCTAATGAAGAAATTTTAGACTTATATTTTTTAGACAAAGTGACAATTTTTTTTTGCACTATTTGATCATCAGAAAAATCCTTACCTAACAATCTTACCTTATTTACTATACCCTCCAACTTGTTAGAATAGTCTTTAATGGTTTCTATCTCCTTCATTTTTAGCATTTCAAACTCTATGATCAAATTGAGCACCTGCATATTTTTTGTTCTTTCATTGCCCTGGTATTCTTTCTTGAGGTCTCAAATTTCATTTGTTGATCCCAAATTAATGATTCTTGTAAATATTTTGCTTGAAATAGCAGAGAAAAGACATGCTTTAGCTTTGGACTTCCTTGTCCTCTTCTCTTTGTGAGTCTTTAGTTAATTCATTGTTGGATTTGCTGGTAATGACGAAACATTATAATCTTCCTACTGCTTCCCAAAGATCCATCGCATCAAGATAGACTGTCATTCTAACAGCCCAAGTTTAATAATTATGACCATAAAAAATTGGTGGAACAATATGAGAAAACATTGTGTCAACTTCCATGTCTAAAGCTTATGTGTTTCTCTTAACTCACAGATCCCTTAAGATAACAATTGTTAGTATTTTAGAAAAACATATGAAACACAAAAAATATAAAAGAAAAATATATTGGAAACACACTATAATTTGTTGTATTGTTCACATTATATGGCTAAAATCCCTAAAGACTTGTCTACAGACCTATTATTCAGCAAATCTAAGTCACATTCTCAATATAGGATTCTGGCTGTAAGAAAATGATGGATCCATTAGAGGATTTTCAGGATTAGTTGCTGTCATGATCAATTTGCAATTGCTTGCTTTCATTTCATAATACCATGCTTTCATTTGTTTTCAAAAGGCCCCTTGGTTGCTTAACCTTGGAAGAATATCACTAGGATTCACAAATGGAATTTCCGGTTACTTGGTAACTCATCTGACGTCTGCTTTGATACATTTTTTTTTTATCCATTTGTTTTTAAATGTTGAATTACAATGGATAACCATTTCGATCTCAAACAGGCGCCCATCTATATTGCAGAAATAACAACAAAGCATGTCAGGGGAAGGTTTACAACCATATTGCAGGTCATTAATCAAACATTGCCTATAATACACTTATTGCCTCATGGTTCTTATACTACTAGTTCTGCAGTTGATGGTTGGCTGGGGCGCGTCGTTCATGTATGTTGTTGGTTCCTGTGTCCATTGGCGCACATTGGCTCTGTTAGGTAACTAAAACTTTGAATTGCATTGGAAATTGGTTAGGCAATCAGATGGTTTTGTAACAGTTATTGAATGATTTTACATACAGCTACGATTCCCGGTCTGCTTCAACTCCTACTCATCTTCTTCATACCAGAATCTCCTCGATGGCTGGTGAATCCAATTCGAGTTTCTCTTAAATTTTACAGCTACTGTTCAGTGTCTATCTTAAAAATTCGAGTTGAAAGAAAACAGAAAAACTCATTACTAACCTGCAAGATATTGTCCGTTCAGCTACAAAATGGCTTTGAGTTTCTACAAATATATCATAGCAGATCATCATAAGTTTTCTATTTCGGTTCAAATCTCCTCTGTGATTTATAGCTACCGAGAATATTCTGTGCAGGCAAAAGTTGGTCGTGAGAAAGAGCTTGAAGCCGCTTTGTTGTGCCTCAGGGGAGATAAAGCTGATATTTCTGATGAAGCAACTGAAATAAAAGTAACCTTTGTTTTTTTCTTAGGAAAAAAGTAAAAACTTTTATAATGGTTCAATTTCTACTTCTCTGAGCTTTTTTTCTTTTTACAGAATCATGTGGAGTCTCTTAAAAGTTTCTCAAGGGGAGGAATTGTAGACATATTTCAAAAGAAGTATGTTCGGCCATTGCTTGTAAGACACGTAACTTGGTTGAAATTGATCAATTTCTCTATATTTGCTATATAATCCATTGATGTATCTCTTCTTTTCCTTATAGACTGTTGTTGGAATGATGGTCCTAACAAATTTGGGAGGAATAAATGCATTTGTATACTATTCTGGTGCTATTTTTGTCTCAGCTGGTAATATTACTGATCTTAACAATCTCCTAGAACTTCAAAAGAAAAATTATGAAAATTTCAACTATATAAAGTTCTATTTTATGACAATTGAAAGGTATATCGAGCATGGTAGGACTCATCACACTAGCTGCTACTCAGGTTTGCTTCACTGTCATTTTGGGAAGCTAAATTCTCTATTGATGGGATTAATGTCTCAGTAAGTAAAGAACTGTTTTGCAGACAGTAGTTGGCATTTTGAGTACAACCATAATTGATAAATTAGGAAGGCGACCACTCCTACTGGTTAGCCAAGGACAAACCTTTTATAATGATCTGCCAAGTAAAATGCATTGTTACTGAACAATGATTTAACTGTGTCCATCAGGTTTCATCAGCTGGATTATGCTTTAGTAGCTTCCTCACAGGAGTATCATTCTTCTTAAAGGTACTAATGTGATGACCAGGATTCGGATATCTCCCCCTCGTCACTGCACGTGGCAAGAATTGTTTCATCACCCTCGCGTATGCTTACATCAAAGGTATTATCCCATAAGATAGTTCTATTGCCCTCACAAGTGCCAATGACCTCTCCCTCATTTTGAGTCAATGTAAGCGTAAGCAATGGGATATCGTGCAATGATGCAGGAGAAACATTCGAAGTCCAGTCATTATAACTAAAAAGTGCCTTTATTTGCCCCCCATTGATCTTATTACTGCATTTCACTATGTCCTAACATATCAGATACAATGATCAATATTGAGCAGGATTTTAATTGGTGGGATCAAGGTAGTCCTATTTTGGCGTTCATTGGCTTATTGGTAAGTCATCCATTTTTCTCTTCCATTCTGTTTTTCTCTCCTTTTTCTTTAGCAATTCTAAATATTGGATTATGCTTTCAGATGTATATGGGCTCGTATGCACTTAGCGCAGGACTACCATGGCTGCTAGTATCAGAGGTCTGCAAACTGTTTTCACCTATGTTGCTCCAACTCTTCATGTTTCTCCAAGTAACTATATCCAACCATATCGCGACATGTGTTTGAAGATATGATCTTCCAAAAACCCTCCAAAAAAATTAAAAAAACTTGTTAAAAGTTGGATATACCTCCGTCGGATAAATATCTGCATCCGACACTCACACTTCACTCTAAGTAACACAGGTGTTCGCCTTTGTTTATTTATTCAGTCATCCATTTTTGCATCATATTGATTATTGAACTATATTTGCTTGTATCACAGTTATTCCCAATAAATGTAAAAGGTTTAGCAGGAAGCATCTGTAATTTTATGGGCAGTTCCACTGGTTGGGTTGTTGGATACTACTTTAACTTCCTAACTGAATGGAGCTCAGCAGGTGATTCATGCCTTACTCATTTTTGCCATAATATTTCTCAAGCTTTTAGACCTTACAAATGACTGCATTTCTTTTGGCATCGTTTCAGGGATATTCTTTACATTTTCTACATTTTGCTGTGCAAATTTCATCCTAATAGCGACGATGGTAGCCGAGACTAAGGGACGAACACTGGAGGAAATCCAAGCATCAATTACTCCCTCTTCAGACTGAAACAGTAGCGGCTTTTCCAAAAGTTATTTCATCATCAGCAATTTGCTTTAAATCTTGATCTGTCTTGCTGTTGCATATGCCAAACTCTAGCGATTATACTACAACATACCATCGATACGAATAGGTAACGATGGGACCTGACAAGGCTAAAACCCAGCAATACTAGTGTATCTGTCCCTATCATTAGGCAATATCTGGATCCTGTTAGCTCACTTATTAAGCATGAAATTTAATAAGGATTGCTTGACAAACAAGGGAGCCACTTGCTTTTGTGGTTGACCAATTAGAACATTGGTTGACGTTGTTAAAATGGGGTTATTGGTATGTGGGTGGTGTGACTAGCATATATATGAAAAATATTTAGCCTGGTAAAAAGGGTGTCTTCTTAGGTTCACATGTGAATTTCCCCAAGTTATTTATACATTTTTAAAATTTTAATGATTTAGAACTCAAAAGAGAAAAAAAATCATAGTTAAATAGTTTAATTTTGTAACATTTTGAAACAAAAAAAAAAATTCACTTAATAACTATGAATTTAAAAATAATTATTTATGAATAATTTAAATTATATTTTTAGTTATTAAATTTTAATTTTTTTACAAAATAATTATTAACATTGTTGATTTCTTACATTTTTATGACTAATCATTATCCTTTGTTGAACATGTGATGTGTGGCACAAATCTAATGTTTCCATTTATTGTGAACGAGTAATTCAGGCGAATGTCATGTAAGTCGAAAGAAATTCTAAACAAAAACAAAACCTTTCTTTCATGAACCTTAAACGGTTGTCCATGCAATTCCACTGCTACCAAATGTCCATAGAGCCAAGGCTCGAGCTTTCAAGGCTTCAATGTCCAAATCTGTTTGCATAAATGAGAGCCAAAGCAGTTCGACGATGCCTTATAGTAGAATCACTTCGAGCCGACCATATTTGGGTCCCTTAGCAGGAACTTTGACTCTTACAAGAACAGGGGACCTGGAGATTCCATATCTGAGTCTTAGGGAACTTAACATACAGCACCAACAAAGGTCCACGCCCATTTATATGGTCACTTGAGAACCAAACCAGAACCCAATCTTGGAATGCAGGGTAGCGATTTAATGACCATTTTGTAATAAATTAAAGTTTAATGACTAAAAAATAATTTAAATTATACATAAATGATTATTTTAGTAGTTCACCAGAAAAATAACATTATAATAAATTTAAATTTAACAGAAATTTAATGATGTTAACCATTTGACTTACATTTTTTAAGTTTAAAAAAAAGCTAAAAAAATTAAAAATGTGTTTGGTTTAAGAGAACATTCTCTATTTTCATTTTCAAAAAACAAATTTCATTTCTTATTTTTCAAAAGTGAAAAATATGTTTGATAAAGGGAAATAAAAATTTGTTTTTAATAATGAAAATCGTGAAAAATGCAGTTGATGCGTATTTTAAAAAATAAAAATGGAAAAAATAATTAAATTAAATTATAATTTATTTAAAATTATAAAATATAATTAAATAAAAAGTTGTTTTAAAAGAATTTGAATTTAGATAATTTTAATGCATAAAATGAAGCTTAAAATAATTCCTAGTTTTCAACATTTTCCATTTTCCCAAAACATTTTTTTATTCTCTAATTTCTACATATTTTTGTTTTTGTTTTTTAAAGATGATTTTCAAAATTGTTAGGCGAACATGTTTTTTTCATTATTTTTTAAAATAAAAATTACGTTGTTCCCTGAAATCAAACGTTTCTTAAAATAAAAAGTATAAAAAGTACAGAATATACAACATATTTTAAGCTTAATAAAACATAATTTAGTTTTTTTAAAATAATAACACGTGGTCTTAAATGCAATAAAGTGCATGTCCCCATCGTTTAATCTACCTCACATTGAACCAACAACAATCAACTCAAAAAATATATCTACATATTAACGTGCCCACTTTTTTTCCCAATAATTTAATTTATATGTTTCCACGTTTTAAAGCAACCTTTAAAAATATATTTTTAATATATATAAAAGTTTTTTTTAAAAATTGACCCAATTTTTTATTAATTACAAAAATGACTCATTTTCAGAATCATGTATGTAAATGACCCGTTTGCTATAGTGAAGCTCGGTGTTGTCGTTGCCTTTGGTGACACCACCCCTAATAATTCTACAATCATTGGTTGGTTTCTTAAAAAAAAAATTTCTTGGGGTGCCGTTGCTGACATTGGCAACACTACTATATCTACAGGTACGTATTAAGTGAGGTGTTCATTATGGTGGGCACAAGTTGATGGCAATGTAAGTGTGGTAGCGGTTCTAGTTAGCCAATCGAATATTGTATCACTACAAGCACCCTTGGGTTACAGGATTTGTGATGGACTCAATTCAAGCAAAGCTAAATATTACAGATGAAAAGTATGGAATTTTTGGGACATTTTCATAATTAAATAATTTATTGTGGACTCAAATCAAGCAAAGTTGAATATTATGAGATTCTCGATAGACCTAATTCAAGTAGAAATGATGGAACCAGAGAAAGAAAAAAAGAAAAGAAGAGAAAAGGGTGAATTTTAGACCATGTAGAAAAAATTGATACGGAGATGAAAGATATGAAATTTCACTCCTACTTTTTTAATGAAGAATGTTCAAATTTTAAGTATGATTTGATTTTATTGTTGATTTGTTTAAGAAATCTTTAGATTTGTATGATACGAAATTATTTTACTTTGGAGTTGATGTATGATTTGTTTGAGTTAGTAATTTTTAAAATTTTTAAGTATTTTTTCATTTATTTAATTTAAATTATGAAAATTAATAGTTATTTGAATAATTTATTATCTAAATATTTTCTATTTAAATTATTTATGGTTATATAATAATGACATATTTGGAAGCCAAGAATGTTCTATTATGCTAGATGATTTTTTATTGCACTTGTTTGTTTTGCATCTATTTATTTGACAAGTATATATATATATATATATATATATATATATTATATTTAATACAACATGATAATATGAAATAAAAATATGATAAAGAAGTTAGATATATACATAACAAACTCACAATAATTAAAATAAAATTAACATACACAAATTTTGAGAAAAAAAAAAGGAAAAAGAGAAAAAAAATTGGAAAAAAAATAAATTTCGTAATTAAGAAAAAAATTGGTCAGCTTAAAAAAAAGGAAAAAAGCTGACGCGTGTGTCCGAACTAGAGGTGTGCATGGGCCGGGCGGCGCGGCCCGGCCCGAAGGCCCGCCCAAAAAATGGGAGGGTTTGGGTAAAAATATAGGCCCGAAAAATGGGCTTGGACAAAAAATGAGGCCCGTTTAGAAAACGGGCCGGGCCTCAGGTAAGATTTTTTTGGCCCGGGCCCGGCCCGGCCCGATTTTAATATTAAAATTTTTTTATTTTTTTATTTTTAATTTTAAATAACTTTAGTACTTTTACTTTACCTTTTTTTGTTGTTTTGATGTTATTTTGATATTGTAAAACTTTTGTTATTAATATAATTTAATTCTTAATTTAGTTTTAATTTGTTTCAATTTTTCAATTTTAATATAATTACTTTTTATTATATTTTTAATTTATGTATTATTTTAATAATTATTTTAGTCCCATTATTTATTTATTTTTTGTTTTAATATTTGTTTTTATGTTTTAAATGTATTTGATTTATTATATTTTAAAGTTTTTTATTTAATAAAAAAAGAAAAAAAAATTTAATATGATCGGCCGGGCCGGGCCGGGCTCGGGTTTACCATTTTTTTCTCGGGCCGGGCTTGGACAAATTTTTAGGCCTATATTTCGGGCCGGGCCGGGCCCGGGTCTTGAAAACGGGCCGAAATTTTTTTATGGGCCCGGCCCGAACCCGGCCCGGCCCATGCACACCTCTAGTCCGAACGCGCTACCGTCAAGTGTTGCCTGTCTGATGCAGGCGTCAACCTATTTTTATTTTTTTTTCCTTCCTTTCTTCTCTCTATTTTTTTTTCTTTTATTTCTTCTCTCCCTTTTCTTCCCCTCTCTCACTGTTCCCACCTAAAAATTGTCCCCCAAAATTTTACTTGGTCCCGACTAGAGTTGTAATCCGAAAATTAAAAGTTGAATTTTTTTTTAAAAAGTCCTTTTTCTGATAAATATCAGAAAATTAGAATTTGTTTGTGTTGGTTTTTTAATTTTAAGGTATGTTAATTTGGTTTTAATTTATTTAATTTAATCAATGTTTTTAATTTGATTTGTTTTATTATTGAATTTCATTTATGTTTCATATGATGATTTTATTTATTTATATTCTTGTATATATAGTTAATTTGAATTATATTTTTGCATGATTTATTGCGATTATTTTATTTAGTTGTTGGGAAAAATATTATAAACTTATTTTAAAATATAGAACACCATTGATGGTTGGTCATTGTGTTATTTTCAATTACTAAGAAAAATAGTATAAAACTTATTTACAGACCTTATTAAACAAAATTTCGCTATAGTGTAATGGTAAGATATGGAAGTACAAATCTCAAGTTCAAGGCTAAAAGTTAAGCAACTTCAATTATTATCTTGAAATGGGAAAATTAAGTAGTTGCAATGAAAAGAAAATAAGTGGGAATAATTTGTCTTAAAAGCAAGAAAATATTGCCATTGTTTAAAAATTAATTTGCACTTCATTGATTGTTTAAAAATTATGTAGATATACAATCTGCTCTCCTTGCACAATTTTGTCTACTGTGTCTAGCAGGGTTTTGTTTCTTTTAGGGTTTCAGTTTGTTTTTGTGGTTTTTTTTACTAAAATTTGGGTGGAGTCGTTTAGATTAATTGCTTGTTTTCTTTAAACTTGGGGACTTTTGGCGGGACGATATAGGAGAATGGAAAGAGGTTTTGCTGCGCTATCATTGGACGATGAAGAAGAGGAGGTTGTTCAGGTGCAGAAAGAGCCAGATCCGGTTTCTACGGAAGAGGATTTTTGTTTGGTCGGGTGTTTTCTAACAAGTGTTATCCACTTTCTAGCGATGAGAAGCACAATGGCTAATCTTTGGCATCTAGTTAAAAGGGTCCAAATTTCAGATTTGGGTGAGAAAAGATTTTTGTTTAGATTTTTTCATAGAATGGATCTTGAAAGGGTACTGAAAGGATCTCGCTAGTGGATCAGCCTATCTTGAGTTATATGTTCAATTTTCATCGCCAAATGAAACATTTGTGACTTCAACATCAACTACTGTTCGAAAGGAATACATGACCCCTAGCCGACACTCCATTAGTGGAGGCAGAACACAGAAGCACCTGTGTTTTGTGGCAGTATGGAAAACACAACTCTTGCACGACACTCAGTTAGTGGATGAGACATGCACATCGGTGGGTCGATGTTCGATGCTGGAAATACGTATTGGGGATGACATCAACTTCTAGTGGTTGGCAATCCACATCTGATTGGGGACATTATGAAACGTCCACAATAAGGGATGATCTAATCCTTACGATGTCCACCGGTGAGGGGACCTCGTACGTTGCAAATGATGGTGAGCCCAATATGGATCCATCTCGAGAGCCCGGCCCCGATGGTGCAGAAGTTACATTATTTTCTAGACTGAAGTCTGTTCCATCCGAACCTGAAGACGTTAAACGGGATTCAGATGAAGAAAAAGAAGATCCGCGATTCAGGGCGTACTTGCTTCCAACCCACATGCATAATATCGATATATCGGCAGATGATGAGTTAGAGTTTTCAGATCAACCATACAGAACGTGTGACTGTATAGGTTCGACATTGGATTTGGGTAATTTGGAAGTTGGTAAGGAGTTTTTCAATAAGGATAGTTTTCTTGGTACTTTGAAACAACATAGCATCAATCACGGGGTTAACTACAATGTGGTTAAATCCAAATCTGAGAAGTTCGAGGCCAAGTGTACAGTGCAAGACGGTACATGTTCATGGAAAATCATGGCTTCTTTTAGGAAAAAGACAGGCTTATGAGAGATAACAAAGGTCCACATACCTGTGTTGTCGGTACATTATCTCTGGGTGTTTAGGGTTTTAAATAATAATGTTATTACTTAATGTTGCATTATTTAACGTACTTCATTAACAGGTGTTTCACAAGATTATCATAAGATGGATTTAGGCATGATAGCTACCTCAATACTACAGATGTTGAAGGCGGATCCTAAGACTTCTGTGTTATGCATAGTTGCCAGTATTCGTAGCCAATTGAGGTACAAGTCCTCTTACCGCAAGGCTTTGATAGCTAAGCAAAAGACGTTGGAAAAGATGCATAGTGGGTGGGATGCTTCATATAATGAGGTTTGGCAATGGTGTCCTGGAGAGGTACGTTTCAGGTTGCATAATAGACCTTGAAACGATCCCTGCGTACTACAACGACTAATTGCTCCGTGGATGCCAAGTGTTCAAACGTCTGTTCTGGAGCTTTAAGCAATGCCGGGACGTATTTGTGTACTGCAAACCATTGGTACAATTTGACAGTACCTTTATGTATGGTAGATATACCCATCGGCTATTGCTAGCTGTGGCACAGGATGGCGGTGGGAGAATCCTTCCAATTGTGTTTGCAATAACATCAGGGGAGTTAGCTAATGATTGAGATTTCTTTCTTTCTAGGTTAAGGAGGCATGTATGCCCCCAACCTGATATCTGCGTTATATCGAATCGGGGCACTGGAATACTAGTCGCAATTGAGTGACATGGAAGCTTATAGGATCGCACACACCATCGGTATTGTTTAAGGCACTTGCGTCCAACTACTAAGGGTAATTTCGGTCTACAACTGAACGAAAGCAAGTGACAAATATGGATATTTAATCTCTATTAATATACTTTCAGTTGTAATATTCAATTTATTCTGAATGGAATATTGGTATGTAATTTTCTTTATCAACTTATATTGGCAGGGTATGAGATCAATAAGGACCGTTTTCATGAGATATTGAGGAATTTGCGTTCAGTTAACGATCAAGGCACAGACTACCTCTGTAACATACCTTTCGAACAATGGACACAAGCATACGACAACGGCCTACAATATGGTCATATAATCACAAACTTGGCTAAATACACAAATTCTATTCTAAAAGGAACGCGTCATTTGTTGATAACCTCAGTTGTGTGAAAGACATATTTTCGTTTGGTGGCACTTTTTTCAAATCGAGCAACAAGTTATAAAGGCCAAATGTAGGGAGGCCATGTATGGTTACGGAAGGTATTGCAAGAAATTAACAAAGCGAAGGCACGGACCAACACGATGCACACTGTGTGTCACGATCATGACAACCTATGGTTTTGTGTGACAGAGTTTGATAGACCGAGCCAATGTATTACCGTTGGGAAATATTGTGTACATCTGATAAATAGGACTTGCGACTGTGGGACGTTTGACGCACTTCGTTATCCATGCAATTGCAGCTTGCCAGAATCTCCGTTTGGATCCCATGAGATATGTCGACGAAGTGTACAAAATAGAATACATGTACAATGTGTAAAGACACGTATTCCCACCGGTCCCAGATGAACATAAGTGGTCGTCTATATCGCTTACTCCGTTTAAGTTGCTACCGAATAGAGAATTGCATTGCAAACCAAAAGGTCAACCTTGTCGAGTAGAATACGTAATAATATGGATATCCAGGAAAGAATGAACCAACAAAAGTTGTGTGGATGATGTAGGAACCTAGGTCATACAATTCGATCATGTCCAAACTGAAATAGTTGATAATTGCTGTTATGAAACAATGTTGCATTATTTTTATTTTGCCTTATTCAAAAAAACTTATATTTTATTAAAGATATAAAATTAGTTTACTATTAAAATATTAAAAACTTCTTTTTTATTAAATAAAATAATATAGAATCAACTTCTAAAAATATATTAAAAAAATCAATGTATATGTCGGTCGGAATCAGTGCCACATGGGGTGGATGACGATTACGCGCTGGATTCCTCCTTGGTTGCTCCGGCGGGGGTTGTGGTTGTTCCGGTTGTGGGTGTTGGGAGGATGACCCACCTTGGTAGAATAAAGAATGTTGAGGTGTTTGCATCACCCACGGCGGAGGTGTTTGAATCCCAGAAGGTGATGGGAATGGTAATGAGATGAGCTCACCGACGGTGCCTTGTGCGATCCCTCCGGTGACGATCGCCTATATATTATCGGTTGAGTCAGAGTCATCAGGAAAAGGAGATGCACCTAGCCATAAATTCCAACCTGGCATAGGACTGAGAAAAGGAAACATATAAGGGTTAGGATACATTTAAGGGTTAGGATACGCACTTGGCATAATCTGAAGGGGCTATGATGTGGGTGTCATCGGTTGAGGCATTGGGCTCGGTGATTGTGTGGGTGCTTTTGTTAGGCCCGATGATTGTGTAGGTGCTGTTGATGGGCCTGTGCCATCATCCCTTCTCCTTGGATTTAAAGGGCCCTGCCGTTCCCTTTCCATACGGATTTGCCGATGCCTCTGCTCTTCCGATAGCAAATATGGCTTGCCATGGATCCTAAACCATGACATGTAATCTAGGGTGCATGCTAACTCCGGGACAATGATCGGTTCACGATCAGGTATATGATCATATTAGTTTTCCCAAATTTTGATATATTCTGACTAGAATACTGTCCAATTCGTATTCGTTTGCCGTAAGTCAATTCTGTACTGGTCATCGAGCACCTTAGGTTCCTTAGGAATTGGTTGTCGGAATCTAAATTATCGCAACACTCTATTCGTCTGGTGCATCTCGACAATAACATAGTTGACCAATGAGACCTTAACATGCTAAATGTTCAGATTTTTAAAGAATTCTTCCGGAATTACAGCCCGCATTGCCAGATCCTCATATGGTGTCCATTGAAACTATATGAACGTAATAAAAATATTAGTTATATACATAATACTAAATACTAAATACTAAATATGAAACGACTATTTTATGTATATATATTTTATTTAATACTTAATTGCGCTTCCGACCATTAGTCTAATAGAAACCGTATATCTTCAAGAGCAGTAGGTATTCCAACATAACTCACTGGATGATTCCACCTAATTAAATAAATTTTCAGCATACAATTTTATTTTAAATCTATGAAATAATTGTAAAATCAAATAAAAATTTTACCTTATTATGAGTGGGAATGTATATGGGTGGTTCACTTGAGGACGTAAAAATAGAAAGCGAAACCGAGCCCATGATTGTAGTAGTGATAGACAACTTCCAATTTAGGCTTTATTTGGTGGTGTCGCCCCGCACATCTCTCGATACAATGTTGTCAACACGGCAGACCTCCAACTAAGTTCACCAGCTGCTCTAAAATCAATGAGTTTCAGTAGCCACCTTAGATGTACGAGGTTTCGTGACAAGTCTGACATTAAATAACCTCCAATCATCTCAAGGATATATGCCCGAGCATATCGTATTCTTTCTACTTCAGTTGAATCATTCCCCGGCTCTAGGAATGTGTCTCGTAACCAGCCCATCTCGATCCGACCTCCGTAAATATTATCTGGAATCGCACCCAAAAAATCGTAGCATATGGCTCCCCAATCAGCAAATCGAACGGACCCGGTGAGTGCGGCCCCATCCACCAGCAATCCTAATTGTAACTGGACGTCCTCCAAAGTGATAGTATACTCTCCGCATGGAAGATAGAATGTGTGCGTCTCCGGTCTCCACCTCTCTATTAACGCGCTGATGAGTTTCGGGTCCAGCTTGCACCCCCGGCCTATAGTGGCCGCGTGCCAAAAACCTAGTTCCCTAAAGTAATTTTCTATCAACGGTGATGGCGGACCAGACATATTACGAATATAACATTGTAACACCCTATCTATAGACTGTTATAAAAAATTATAAAATACAAATTAATTAAAATTACATAAATGAAAAAAATATTAAATAATATTCAAAATTACAATTAATTAAAATGACATAAATGAAAAAAATTAAATAATATTCAAAATTTAAAATAAACCGTTACCATTTTCATTTGTTGGACGGAGATATGTTTATAATCGAGACAAATTAATTCCCTGGCCATTGCTAACACTATCAAATATTTTTGAAATTATAAAAAAATAATACTAATTTAGAAAAAAAATTAAAGTAAATAACTAATTATAAAGAGTTTTGAGAAATTTAATGAGAAATTTGAGAGCTTTAGGGAGAAATTGTAGAGATTTTTTTGCTAAATTGTGAAGAAATTATCTGTGAAATAATAGGAGGGGGTTTTTATACTTCTTTTTTACCATTGGACCCCCCAACAGTAAAAAAAAAAATTAGCCGTTGGGTTGAAAAAATGCCAGCAAGGCGCGCCACTGGGGGAGCATTTTTTACCATGTCAGCAAAACACGCTTACATGGAAGTGTTTTGCTGACGTGGAAAAAAAGCTCTCCAGGGGCGCACTTTGCTGACATTTTCTCCCTTAAACGCGGCCACGTAGGTACGTTTTGCAAAAAACGGTCATTTCCAATAAATAATTGTGTAATCAGACTATTTCTATAAATATATTTGGAAATGTACATTTTTAGGTAAATTAGACATATATATTCATATAAATAATATTTTAAATCATAATGATTGTGACATATCAATTAAAAAATTTACTACATGACAAAGTACAAACTTCTTGAGTGATAAACTTATATCTACGGCACTAATTTTGAAAACGAAATTTTTTTGTTCTTTTACAAATTATTATTTGAAATTTACTATTGATTGTGTTAGCATCTTCGAAGAGGAACAATCTATGGAGCAGCAAAGAAAAGAAGCAACTGAGCGTTTGCTTTCCAGACAAGGACACCACATCCTTGCTTACAATGAGGAAAATGGTGGTGTTGGTGTGGAGGATGAAGGGTTGGTGGCTGTTTCCAATTTTACCAGCATTCTTGGTCTTAGCACCCTTACGGCTGCTTGCATTACCTTTGGTTTTGGCTGTGCCGTACGTGCCTTTTCGTTGAACTGTTCTTCTAACAGTTTTAAAATTGATGGAACTTACTAATTTCTTGGATTGCATGGCAGGTAGGATATTCATCGCCTACTCAATCTTCAATCATGGAAGACTTGGGACTTTCTGTGGCTGAGGTTAAACAACCCATCCACTATTTATGTTCCGATTTTTAAGAGGTTTCAATTTGACAGTCAGTTCTCTGTTTCTGCAGTTCTCACTTTTTGGTTCAATTCTGAGTATTGGATCACTAATAGGTGCTGCAATAAGTGGGAAGATAACAGATTTGTTTGGTCGGAAACTGGTAAGCTTTGCAAGAATTATTGAATATTAATTTGCTAAAATCTTACAAACTAACTCCCATGTCTTGAACCAGACCATGTGGATCTTGAATTTGTTCTACATCGGTGGATGGCTTGCCATAGCATTTACAAAGGTTTCAGTTCTTCTGCTTATTCTTTCATAAGCTTTTCTTTACGACATGCTCGAGTTATGTACAAAGTCGGATATAAAGTTGCATTGTTTTTTTCCATCACAATGCTAACTAGGATCCTGGCTGTAAGGCAATGATGGATCCATTAGAGGATTTTCAGGATTATTTAAGCTGTCATGATCAATTTGCCATTGCTTGCTTTCATTTGTTTTCAAAAGGCCCCTTGGTTGCTTAACCTTGGAAGACTATCACTAGGATTCACAAATGGAATTTCCAATTACTTGGTAACTCATTTGAAGTCTGCTTTGATACATTTTCTTTTATCCATTAGTTTTTAAATGTTGAATTACAGTGGATTACCGTTTCGATCTCAAACAGGCGTCCATCTACGTTGCAGAAATAACAACAAAGAATGTCAGGGGAAGGTTTACAATCATAGTGCAGGTCATTAATCAAACATTGCCTGTAATGCACTTATTGGCTCATGGTTCTTATACTACTTGTTCTGCAGTTTTTAACTGGTTGGGGCGTGTCGTTCATGTTTGTTGTTGGTTCCTTTGTCCATTGGCGCACATTGGCTCTGTTAGGTAACTAGAACTTCCTGAATCGCATTGGAAATTGGTTAGGCAATCAGATAGTTTTGTAGCAGTTATTGAATGATTTTACAAACAGCCACAATTCCCGGTCTGCTTCAACTCCTACTTCTCTTCTTCATACCAGAATCTCCTCAATGGCTGGTGAGTACAATTCGAGTTTCTCTTAAATTTTACAGCTACGGTTCGGTGCCTATCTTAAAGGCTCAAGTAAAAAGAAAACAGAAAATCTCATTACTAACCTGCAAGATATTGTCCGTTTTGATATGGAAATCTCTAGTTTTGTCCTACAGCTACCAAATGGCTTTGAGTTTCTACAAATATATCATAGCAGATCATCATAAGTTTTCTATTTCGGTTGAAATCTCCTCTGTGATATATAGCCACTGAGAATATTTCTGTGCAGGCAAAATTTGGTCGTGAGAAAGAGCTTGAAGCCGCTTTGTTGTGTCTCAGGGGAGATAAAGCTGAAGTTTCTCATGAAGCAACTGAAATAAAAGTAACCTTTGTTTTTTTCTTAGGAAAAAAGTATAAACTTTTATAATGGTTCAATTTCTGCTTGTCTGAGCTTATCTTTTTACAGGATTATGTGGAATCTCTTAAAAGTTTCTCGAGTGAAGGAATTTTAGACATATTTCAAAAGAAGTATGTTCGGCCATTACTTGTAAGACACGTAACTTGGTTGAAATTGATCAATTTCTCTATATTTGCCATATAATCCATTGATATATCTCTTGTTTTCCTTATAGACTGTTGCTGGAGTGTTGGTCCTGATGAATTTGGGAGGAATCAATGCACTTACATATTATTCTGGTGCTATTTTTGTCTCAGCTGGTAATATTACTGGTCTTAACAATCTCCATAGAACTTCAAGAAAATTTATGAATAGTTCAACTACATTAAGTTCTATTTTATGACAACTGAAAGGTGTATCTAGCATGGTTGGGCTCATCACACTAGCTGCTACTCAGGTTTGCTTCACTGTCATTTTGGATAGCAAAATTCTCCATTGATGGGATGATGTCTCAGTAACTAAAGAAATGTTCTGTTTTGCAGACAGTAATTGGTATTTTGGGTGCAACCTTAATTGATAAATTAGGAAGACGGCCACTCCTACTGGTTAGCCAAGGATAAACTTTTTGTAATGATCTGCCAAGTAAAATGCATTGTTACTGAACAATGACTGTGTCCATCAGGTTTCATCAGCTGGATTATGCTTTAGTAGCTTCCTCACAGGAGTATCATTCTTCTTAAAGGTATTAATGTGATGACCAGGATTCGGATATCTCCCCCTCGTCACTGTACGTGGCAAGATTTGTTTCATCACCCTCGCGTATGCTTACATCAAAGGTATTATCCCTTAAGATAGTTCTATTTCCCTCACAAGTACCTATGACCTCTCCCTCAGTTTGAACCAATGTAAGCGTAAGCAAGGGGATATCGTGCAAAGATGCAGGAGAAACATTCGAAGCCCGGTCATTATAACTAAAAATGTGCCTTTATTTGTCCCCAGATGGTATTATTACTGCATTTCACTATGTCCTAACATATCAGATACAATGATCAATATTGAGCAGGATTTTAATTGGTGGGATCAAGGTAGTCCTATTTTGGCATTCATTGGCTTATTGGCAAGTCATCCATTTTCCCCTTCCATTCTGTTTTTCTCCCCTTCTCCTTTAGCAATTCTAAATATTGGATAATGCTTTCAGATGTACATGGGCTCATACGCACTTGGCGGAGTACTACCATTGCTATTACTATCAGAGGTCTGCAAATTGTGTTGTGTGTTGCTCCAACTCTTCATTTTTCTTAAAGTAACCATATTCGACACCTGTGTCCAACCATATCCAGACATGGGTATGAGGATACCAAAAGCCTTTCAAATAAATGAAAAAAACTACTATAATTTGAGTATACCTACGTCGGATACATATCAACATCCGACACTCACACTTCAGTTGCATCATATTGAAATATATTTACTTCTGCCACAGTTATTTCCAATAAATGTAAAAGGTTCAGCAGGAAGCATCTGCAATTTTATGGGAAATTTCACTGGTTGGGTTGTCGCATACTACTTCAACTTCCTAATTGAATGGAGCTCAACAGGTGATTGATGCCCTATTCATTTTTTTCAAAATATTTCTCTAGCTTTTTGACCTTAACAACCACCGCATTTTTTTTGCCATTGTTTCAGGAATATTCTTTATATTTTCAGCCTTTAGCTTTGCAAATTTCATCCTAACAGCGACAATGGTACCCGAGACTAAAGGACGAACACTGGAGGAAATACGAGCATCAATTACTCATTCTTCAGATTGAAATAGCAATTTGATTTAAATGTTGATCACTCTAGCTGCTGGTGTTACTAGACACTGATGTTGGTAATAATAATATTTTATTACTAAGTAATAATTTATAATTATTGATGAAATAATTGGATTATAAAGACAACTTTTGTAGGTATAATTTTATGTAAAGTTGTATTGTAAAACTACACACTCAAAGATATCTCATCAAAAGATATATTTTTATGAAAGAGTATATCATGAAAAGATATACTTATTAGTTTAGGTAAATGACTTTTCTATTAGTCAATTTTTACTATTCTGTTTGGAATGTTCAAGGTCTTTTATTTATTTATTTATTTATTTATCTTAGAAGTGTTTTGCATGCCTCAAAATCATTATATTTTAAATTTTTTTATTTTTTATTCTTTTTCTTGTTTCAATTTTATTATTTATTTTTCTAACAATTTTAAGACTTTTATATCATACCTTTCTTATAAGAATTTAATATATAAAGAAAGAATAGTGGTTTATCGCGTTGATATATGCTTTAAGATTAATGTTAAAACAAATAAATATTCTATGGTTATAAATTACAAGTGTTGTTCGTTATTTGATTATAATACAAGTAAACTAGTTGTTTCATTTTGTTGCATAATTTTTTTATGTTATTTGAAATACAATTTATGAATTGATTGTAATACCCTATACTTGGTTTGATTGTCGAACCAAAGTTATGGAACACCATATTAGCCATCTAAGTAACTCTACATTAATTCCCAATCTAACCTTCAACACACCAACAGATAACAACATAGAATGTGCTTAAGTTATTAATGTGCAGCGGAATGACAAATAAGTACTTATAGCAAAACTCTATTATCCAGCTCACATACTAAGGGTTCGCATACTTGTGGGGGTCAAAAAAGAAAAGTTAAGTTTTCTCATGCATAATTGAGGATTCATAAATATGTGTAAAAAAGAGAGTAAAATATGCACAAAAATAAGACAACTCAAGCTCGCAAACTCACTTTGTAGGCTTCTGGGTTCACAACAGCGAAATCATGCGAACATACTTCACTAAATTAACAACTTTACATGGTAGCACATAAGGAATTAGATAAAAATGAATTAACAATATGAAAACACTAAGTTTTTACAAATCCAATCACATCTTGAGGCATAATATTTTATTTTCAAACATAGGGGTTCGCATGTAACACTCTATACCCGGTTTGATCACCTGACCCGAGCTATAAGGTATTATAACTGTAAAACATCAACGTTATTCACTATCTCAACATAAATGATTAAACACTTCTTAATGTAATATAATTACAATCATTCAATGATAATCCGTCATATTCAAGCCTTAATGAAGCATAATAAGCTATTAAAACAGCATGGAAACAAATCTAGACTAATTTAAAACTTTTACAAAAATTTAGGTGAAAAGTGAAAACAGGGGTTACACGTTCTTAAGGTCAAATGGTTGTGTGACAAGGTTAAGACCGTGTGATCCCATAACATGGTCGTGTGTCTAACCGTGTAATAAAATTAACCCGTGTACTCTTGAGACACACAATTGTGTGCCTAGGCCGTGTAACTAAATGTTGTCGTGTGGACAAACCTGTACCAAAATTAAACAGGCCACATGGTCATGTCAGCAACCGTGTGAGACACACGCTCGTGTGGCAGACCGTGTTACAAGCCGTGTATGTGTGAAAGTACCTTCTAAAACAAGCAATTTCAACCTAAATTACTCATACCACAAGTCATGCAATTGTCAGCCAACAACCTACATAAAATGTTCCAAAACTTGTCAAAACATACCAAATCACATTCGACCTAAGTGTCTAACCAATATGCCCTCATTGGCACTACAATTCAAACATAAGCATCAACAATCCAAACCTAAAAAAACTAACTTTCCATACTTGTACATTCACCAAATCAACACCAATTACTAAATGCCAAAATCATCAATTGAAGTTCACCAATTAGCTTATCATATAAATACCAATTTGTAAAATCCCAAAAATCGGGTTAGAAGAAATTGAGTTATGAAATCAAGAGTAGTCATGTCTCGATTTTTGAGTTGAGATTTTGGAAATTTTGAACAAGTAAATTGATTTGGTTCAGTGGTTAGGTGTTCTAGCTATGCATGTGAGGTTATGGGTTCGAATCCTATTTCTTAAAAATTTTCTATTTTTTTATTAAACTCTTGGCTTTGGACATATGGGTTATAAGTTATTTTCGATCAATTGATGTTAAGAATAAGCCTGTTGGTTTAGTGGTTAAGCTTATGTATACCATTGGTCTTGTGTTCAATTTTTTGCGTATGCAATGGGGAAAATATTTTTATGATATTCCGTAAACTAGTTTTGTTATTTTCTTTAAAAGGTTGATTGACTTCATTCCCCATTCTTTTTCTTCAAAATGTTCATTATTCCCTTCTTTTGTTTTTGTTTCTCTTCACTCTAATTATATTTTTCTTTTCCCTCGTTTCGTGGATATGTTATTTGAATCTTTCTGAACCGTTACGCCAAATTCTCTTGTGCTATTAATCTTCAATCGAATTGTAAGTGTCCTCTCTCAAGTTAGTTTGTTTGAGTTGTGATAAACGAAGTTATGTTTCCTTTTTCTAAGGAGTAATTTTCTTATTCGCATAACTTTTGTTAGGCAAAGATCTTGAGAGTGACGTTTCTCTAATGATTTAATTTTCGTGTTTCAGTTTACAAGTAAGGGTAAGCGTCTAACTTCATTTGAGATTTGGTGTCGAAGTTCTTCGACATACTTCAATTTAGATGTTAATTCAAGTGTTTTGTTTTGGTTTATTCGTCTAATTTAGTCATTGTAACATTGTTTTTATGTTCGAGAATCATCTCAATTGCTTCTACATCAAAGTCGTATCAAGTGGGAATTGAAAACCCCTTCTTCTTCGAATTTTAATCATCGAAAAATGGGACTGTCGAAGCTACACGGACGTGTGTGTCAGACCGTGTAACTCACTGTTCACAAAAATTAGAGGCACATGGGCATGTGCCCAGACCATGTGTGGTTATTGTTGTGCAGGGTTCACACGGGCCAATGACACGGGCATGTGTCTAAGCCGTGTAACTCACTGTTTGTGAATTAAGACCACATGGGTAAGTGACACAGGCTTGTTCTATACCATGTGGAGTCACACGGGCCAGCTTTTCAGGCCGTATGAAACCACATGGGTGTGTGGGCCAATATTTGGGATATTTTCCTCAGGCCACAAGCATTGTTCAAAACGAATACAGGCATACTGTAAGGTTTGTACGATCTGAATTAGGTTATATAACTTGATATATGATGATCTAATGATGAACAACTTGTGATCTGTACGTATATTTGCTATGTTTGAACCTAAGTAAGTAGGGTCTGTCAGAACGTAATGTGCTCTTGTTTAATGTATATGAACTATCTAGGTACGATTTGTATTCTATTAAGTTTGATGGTACCCCTCTATGTTACTCTGTTGCTTAAGAACATATGATATCTGAATATGTTTAATTGATTGGTATTGGTTCTGATTTATAACCATGCATATGACTTCATGGCAAATATGATATTATTTGTTAAGTTTTAATAATTTGTTTTATAGTGCATGAACTCCCATGCTTACTGACTCTGTTACTGTACGATAGCATGACTTACATGCTTATCACTCTGTGTTTATATATGCATGCCATGACACATTGCATAGGACTTGGGATGATATGAAAGTGGGAAGTTTCTGGTAGTTTGATGATCTGTATTATCTGGTGGTTTATCCACGATTCTATTCTGGCAGCTTCGCTGCAATGTAGGGGCTTGATCACATATATCTGATCTGATAGTTTTAATTGCAAAATTCTAGTGGCACTGTCCACAGTTATCCATTGGTGTGATTTGGTTGGACAAGTCCTAGGGAAACTCTATTTTGATTTGTAGCAGAGTTGGGTAGGATATTTTCTGATAAATTTGTATTCTGATTTGTTTTGAAAAATACTACATTTGCATAAATGTACATCCTCCGCATAGCTCTGTTCAGTTATGCTCTATTCTGTTTTATTATGTTATGTTCTGCTCTGTCATGTTCTATTTGGGTTTTTTTGTTCTGTTGTATTAGCATGATTGAAACCTCTGTGATAATCTGATTTGTTCCGTTCTGGTCTTATACTCACTATTAAGTTTTCTATGTTACTCTAACTTATATATTATGTTATGTTAATCGTAATTGATGTTGGTTATACACTGGGCTTTATAGCTCACCTTTTGGTTTTATCTTAGTTTGTTCAAGTAAGTCTCTAACTTAGGACCGAACGGCGTATGGAAGCTTGGATTGTTTTGCGATAGTGTAGAAATATTTTTGATCTTTTGAGTTTGTAATTTGTTTTTAAGTTCACCTTAATTTTTGTTGAAGTCGTTAGTAGTTGATCATTTCTAACATGAAACTAAAAAATCACTCAAGTCGATAAAACGGATTTTGGTTTTCAACCTTAAACTTCGAAAAGATTTTCCACCATGAATGAAGTAAAGTTTTGAATGTCTTCTGGATAATTACTAAAATCAGTTTTCAATACATTAGTGTAACTTGTCCAGATTTGGCTTAAACTTCTAGGTCGGGTTTGGGGTGTTACACAATTCAACAAATTAACAATGCATTATAGGTTTCAAACACCCATATGCCATCAAATATCAAACCAACCAAAATACCATTAAGGATTTACATCAACAAACATATTTCATAATATAAAGAGTACAAAACATGATAAAATGATCTTAAACATACATATACCTAAATCCTATTTACATGCCACTTATAACTAGACCGAAATAAACAAATAGTTACCGAAAAATTTGACGAATAGTGTGATCTCCAACGATGTTTCAATCGACAGCACGAATCTGACAATCTACAAGGAAGAAAACCAAAAAAGGGTAAGCTTACGTAAAGATTAGTAAGTTCATATAATTAAACAACACATACATGTCATTTTAATCATACAATTTGAATATGGCATAACTATAATTTCCAAGCCTCGTTTCACATTCTTGATGAACCATAATATATACATATTTTTACCCCATGCTTGGCATATTTATGGATGATTTTTCCTTGGTTTCATTGAATTCGATGCTCCTGATCCTTTAAATTCATGTTTTATACTTAGGCGAGCATTAGAAGGTGAAAAGAGCAAGAAACGAGCCAAAAACGGACAAAATGGGCCTAATTCAGCGTGGCACACGGCCTATGCACTTCCACACAGGTGATCCACACGCCCGTGTGTTACACACGGGTAGACCACATGCCCGTGTTTTATGGCCGTGTCGACACTAAACCAAGTCAGAATTGCACACGGCCTAAGCACCTTCACACGAGCGTGGCACACGGCCATGTCCTTGTCGAGCCTAAGGCTAATTCTACTCGGAAAAGGCTAATTTTGGGCTATTTTGGGCATTCCAAGGTCTATATAAACACCCTAGAAGAGGATTAAAGGGGGACAGAGAGTAGAAGGCAGAAAACACTCAAGGATAGCCATCGGAATCAGCTCAGAAGCAGGATCTACTTCAAGACTGAAGATCTCCATTCAATTTCCTCAGAAGTTCTTTGGGTTTCTTTATGTCTTGTTGTTTTCCCAATTTTGAGATTTTTTCCATTATTATGAACTAAACTCCCTAAATACCTAAGGAAGATGAAACCTAAGACGAATCTTATTATTATTTGAATTATATGATATATATATACTTGTTCCTATTCTTAATTGTGAGTTTTAATTCTTACTTTAAAATTCCAAAATATTAATTCAGGTTTTGATGTGCTTATTCAATGGAGCAAAAGTCCCTATTTAAGAGTAGATCATTCATAATTAAGTGGAGTTGTATGCAATCCTAGAGATAGGACGCCATATATCTGCCGGATTAGAGTCAAATCTAATAAGGGAATTCATAGATCGAGTTAATGCGACGATAGGGGTTTTAAGTAGAAAGAGATTTCAATTAATCAACCTAGAGTCAGTTGTTTTTAGTCTCGGGAGGGATATTAACATAAATCAGGGATTTCTACGGATTAAGACAAGTGAATAAATCATCTAATTTAGAAAGTAATAAGTGAAGTCTATGTGGATTCTTCCTTGGGTATTGTTTTCTCCATCGGTTTTCCAAAAGTATTTTCCAACTTCAATCTCTGTCACAATCTTAGTTAATTAGATAATTAGTTTTAGATAAAACATTCACTAAATTGTTAGGCTGGATAATAAAAAGATAGTAATTACTAGTACTTTTAGTCCTCGTGGATACGATATTTCCGGTCTCACCATAACTATACTACTGTTCGATAGGTGCGCTTGCCTTAGTCGAATTTTTTAGTTAGTTTCACGACCACCAAGTTTTTGGCACTGTTGTCGGGGACTAAGATATTAGGAACACTTAATTTTTATTACTTTGGCCATTTTTACTTTTATTGCAATTTACTCTTTGTTTTTAGTTTAAATTTTCTTTACTAATTTTTCTTTTCTTTACTTTTGGCAGGTTTCTATAGTTTATGACTAGAAGAAACCCGTCGGGACCTTTACTTTTTAACAATAAGATCGAGAGCACAGCTCGCAAAAATCGAAGATAAATAAGGCAAAGCCTACAATACATAGAGGAAGGGCGAGAAGACGATATACATACTATAACTGAGGAGTTGGCTGAAAATCAGAATAATCCGTTACCTCTTGTGGTTGCCGCAAATCCAGTAGATCAAAATCATGCTCCTCGTACTATGTATGATTATGCTAAGCCCAATTTTACAGGAACTGAATCGAGTATAGTTAGACCTACTATTGCTGTAAATAATTTTGAACTAAAACCTAACACGATTCAAATGATACAACAGTTTGTTTAGTTTGACGGTTTGCAGGATGAGGACCCAAACACTCATTTAGCAAATTTTCTGGAATTCTGCGGCACTTTTAAGATTAATGGTGTTTCTGACGATGCCATTCGCCTTCGACTGTTTCCCTTTTCATTGAGGAACAAGGCTAAACAGTGGTTGAACTCGTTACCATGAGGGTCAATCACCACTTGGGAACAAATGACCAAAAAATTTTTACTTAAATATTTTCCGCCGGCGAAAATGACTAAATTAAGTAATGATATCTCTTCTTTTGTGCAGATGGATATAGAAACTCTTTATGATGCATGAGAGAGATACAATGACTTATTGAGAAGGTGCCCTCACCACGGGTTACCTCTATGGTTATAGGTGGCCTACCAAGTAACACTGAAACTAACCCAAGGGAGCAACTTCATGCCATTACTGTGCACAATGATGAAGGGTTAGTTGAAGCTGAACCGAAACTGAGGCAAGACAATGTAGAAGATAAAGGAAAGGTTAATATAAGCAATGGTACACAGAAACTGGTAAGTAAGGAGTATAAACCTCGTGTACCATACCTTAAGGCGACAAGGAAAGACCACATAGATGAACAATTAGGTAAATTCCTTAACTTATTAAAAAAGTTGCATATTAACTTATCGTTTATTGAAGCTCTTTCGCAGATGCCAAACGCAGTGAAATTTTTAAAGGAGCTCTTGGCTAATAAACGAAAGTTAGATGATGCGTCACATATGAAATTAAACACAGTTTGCTCAGCCATTCTACAGAATAAGCTACCCAACAAACTGAAAGATCCAGAGAGTTTTACTATTTCTTGTTTAATTGGTTGTTTAAATATTAAGAATGCGTTGGCTGATTTAGGGGCGAGCATTAGCGTCATGCCTTATAAAATGTTTAAACAACTCGATCTTGGGAAACCCAAACAAACTAGGATGAGCATTCAATTAGCAGATAAAATAATTAGATTTTCTAGGGGTATTATTGAAAACGTGCTTGTCAAAATTGATAAATTTATATTCCCAGTTGACTTCGTTGTTCTAGACATGGATGAGGATAGTGACGTACCTTTAATTTTAGGAAGGCCCTTCTTAGCAACTGCTAGGACTATCATTGATGTTGGCACAGGAGAACTAATACTTCGTGTAGGAGATGACACAATTACTCTCCAAGCTCGTGATTCGACTAAATTATCTAGTAAGCAAGATGGCTATACAAGTTCTGTTGACATGAATAACATTATGGCTCAAACTTCTTTGCAGGAAACCCATAGGAAGAACGTGATGGAGCCTCATTCTAATTTATGCAACAAAAACAGAATGACTCACGAAGAACGAAGGCTTCAGATTGATGAACTATACGAATGGTGAACACATGTCAAGGAGACACCAAAAGCACGCGAGGAATCAAAGCAACGCCATGATGAGCGTAGGGATGAAACAAAACAATTCAAGGTCGAAGATAAGGTATTCTTAGATGAAAAGGACCCTCGAATTACTACTTCAGAGCTCACTACAAACGGAGCGACTCCTTTTACAGTACTTAATATTTTCCCATACGGCACAGTTGAGGTATATTATTCTAAATTTGGCAATTTCAAGGTAAATATTACTCGACTTAAAATGTATGTGGATAATAGAATTGACAGTAAGAAAGAGGGGTCTCAACTCCTCGAACCACCATGACCGTGCAAATATGAGGTGAGTCGAGCTTAGACTATAAATAAACGCTTCTCGGGAGGCAACCCAAGCACTAACACCAATAACTAGTTTATTTTAGCTATTTTTAGTGTGTTTATGCAGGAACAGTAACCCACACGGCCTGGACACACGGGCGTGTCCTTGGCCGTGTGAAAACAGGGTTAAAATCCCGAAGTATCGAGCCACATAACCATAAATTCGATCCACACGGGGGTGTGCTAGGCCATGTAAAAACTGGAGTAAAATTTTTAAATTTTAAACGAGAAGCGAACAATGAAGAACACACGGCCGTGTGAACCACACAGCTTGGCCACACGGGCATGTCCCCAAGCCGTGTGATGAATGGACATTAAATTTTTGAGACAAACACGAGCTGAACTGATCCACACGAGGATGTGACACGACCGTGTGGCTCAACACGGGCCTCGCACGATCGTGTCCCCTTTTAAACCCCCAACCCTAACATGGTTTGTCTTCTTCTTCTCAAATTTTCCCCCCAATCCCTAGCCGCTGCAGCCATCTAAATCCCCCATCCTGGCCACCTTTCGCCGTCACCGTCTCCTCTCCAACCCCCCTCTTCTCCCTTCATCCCGCGTACACATCTTTCCCTTCCTCTTTCTTTCCTCTCCATCCTTTCTTCTCTTCTCCTTTCATCCCCCGCATAGTACCCAAGCCCCCCATACCTGTGCCCCCCCAAACGTCGACCATCGACCGACACCGCCATCCGTCCAAAGTCAGGTCTCCATTCACCACTGACGTTGGTTACCCCTTTTTACCCCCTCTTTTTTTTACTGTAATTATTTATTTATTTATTATAATTAGTATTAGTTACAATGTTTCTTTATTTATTTGTTTGATTATTTTCCACTATTATCATTAGTATTATCCTTAATAAATACTTCTGGTTGTCTTACTGTATTAGTTCTAGTTCTTTTTCAGGTTACAATTTAGGAGTACTACTATTCTATCGTTGTTTTATTTATTTACTATTTCTGTCACTTTTTAAGACTTTGTTTTATAGTTTTAGACTTAGTTATTTGGTTTCTTTTTACTTTTTGATTACTGATGACTCCAAATTTTGGTTTTTGCATGTTTTAGTCTTTACACATACTGTTTTAGGAGTTAATTCTTCATTAGGATTATTTGGATTTTATTTCATGCTACATTATTTATTGATATAGCCTTTTACTTTTGCAGGTACATTATGACAAATACACGAGGCAAGAAGACTGTCGTCCTCGCTTCGAAAAAGCAGAAGGGTCCTGGTGCAACCTCTTCGAGTGCCGCGACCGAAGTTCGTCACCCTTTGCTTCGAGCTGTTTCAGCTTCTTCGAGTACGACCATTAGGAGTAGGCCGATGTATTGACTGGGCCGCATTGGAGCAGGTCAGACTAGCTGATGAGGTCTGTGCTTTCATTACCACTACCCCGTGGGATCGATTCTTTGCAATTATCAAGCCCACCTATTCAGAGCTTACCTTGGAGTTCTGTACGACTTTCCACCTACAGCATATGATGAATACCCATGACAAGGCCGGTACTATCACTTTTTGACTCGGTGGCTTAGTGCGACATATAAGTGTCCCAGAGTTTGGCACAGCTTTGGGCATCTACATCGATGAGCTTATAGGCGCCGATAACTTTCTTCACCTCCATCGTCACATCCATCACTCACCTTCGTGCTGTTGGACCGATCTCACGGCTAGTCAGATTTGTTACGACACGAGTTGCTCGAAGGCGACATCTCTTTCTCTGGCTCTACGATACATCCATGCCTTATTAGCTCACACATTGACTGGCAGGAGAGAGAGCACAGGAGTTGTAAGCACTACTGACGCATATTATCTCTGGAGCATGGCAACTGGTCACATCTTTGATTTAGCATACTTTATAGCGCTCGCTTTTCGCCATCAGACGGACCGCCATAGGAAGGGTCTCATCTGCCATGGTCTTTATGTAACTCGGCTCGCTCGACACTTCGGCCTCTTCGACACTCGAGAGATGTCATCAACACTTACACTAGTAGGGCAGATGTCCCCTCAAGGAATATCTAGTATGATCCACATGAGGATGATAGAGTGACGCCGTGGATTCGACCCCCCTCAGTACAAACTCACCCACTCTGATGACCAGGATGAGCCAGATGACATTACTGATGATGTCCCTTCCCCTCACGAGGACTCACAGCCACCACCACCACCGAGTCACTGACCTCCTGCTGCTACTTTGACAGATATATTTGACCGACTCATTCGATTTGAGCAGCAGTGTTTTGAGCGATTAGACAGCATCGATGCCACTCTTCGACAAATTTGCCACCACCTTCACATCTCTCCTTCGGTACTGTCGACCCACGAGGCATCCGACGATGAGGACCTTTGAGTCCCTTAATTTATTTATTATTATTATTATATTATTTTGACTTTTATCTATTTTTGAAGACTTATGTTTTATATTTTGAACTATATTTATCTTTATGGTTTTTCTCGAGTAACCCTTTAATTCTCTTCCACAGTTGTGTTTATTTTCTTCCTAGTAACTCAGAATCATGCCTTTCATTAGCCTTCTCTATAATTCTACCTTTCGTTATTCCAAGGATTTCATCCAAAAATTCAGGGCAGTTTCACTTCTCTCTCTCTCTCTTCTAATATTATGCTTATATTGCTATTATCTATCTTTGTACATTGAGAACATGTACATCTTTAGTGTGGGGAGGTTCTTTATGTGATTATCAGAAAATCCCAGAATTTTTATCTTGTTCTCAAATAATTTTCTCATATCATTATTAGAGTAAATTCTGATTGATTTATGATTTTTATTGATATGTTTTGAATTAAATCATAGGTAATTCTGCATTGATTGTTCAAACTTTATAACACTAGAGGATCAAGCGTGATATGTTGACTTTTGAGAATTAAAATTGCTAGGTTGTTTCCCTGAATTGAGGTATTATCTTGAAGTTTTGAATTTGTAGGATTGACATCAAATACCCATAATTTTCGTGAGATTTTGAGCCTTTTAGAGCATATATTTTTTTCTTTTTCTTGCTCACTTATTTTAATGGTTATAAGTGTGTCAACATTGATTTGTTATTCTAGAACTTGCATCGATTATACATGTTGAGACCACAGCTTTGATTTGATATACTAAAATGATAAAGGCACTTAGGTTTTAACCCATTTACCTCATAAAAAGCCTACCCACATAATTGACCCCTAGTGAACCCCTTTGAGCCTTAACTATTGTTTCTTGATTTTCCCCTTAATATTAACCCACAACTTAACCCTTTTTGATTCATTAAGAATTTCACCCTTTTCATTGACTCCTTTTTTATTGAGATTTGATTTGATTAGTTACCTAACTATGTTCGTTCATTCCAGTTGTTGAATTATTTCTTATTATGTACTACCTATTATTATACTTGTTCTTATTCTTAAAAAAACATATATTTATATTCATTCAAATTACATATTGTTCTAAAGAGCTTAGATAAGTTAAAGTCATTATATTGAAAGAAAAGCTCACTTCATTAGTTTTGGTTAGTGTTAATTCTGGTACTTGTTTGTAATTCAGTGATTGACTTTGTTTTTCTAAGTTGGTAATGTATTAAATTAATCTCGATTCTAACCCTCTTTTTCAGCCTTTATCCACACCTTTAACCCAAACCCCATTACAACCCGGTTAAAGACCTTTTGATTTGTGTATCATCTCATTTATAGTGGTGGAGATTTGATTTTCATGCAAGCCTATGGTAATAACTTTTCATGTTTGACTATTGAGTGCTTAAATATTGAACCTTAAACACTTTGAGTGATTTGGGTGAATCATTAGTGAGGATGTCAAGTACTTTAAGTTAAGCTCTTAACGTATGATTACTTGTGGATTATTTTGAACATTATTGATGAGAATTATAAGTTGAGAAGAATTTATTTTAATTGTGAGTTGAGAATTTTGCTTGAGGATAAGCAAATGCTTAAGTGTGGGGATATTTGATGAACCATAATATATACATATTTTTACCCCATGCTTGGTATATTTATGGATGATTTTTCCTTGGTTTCATTGAATTCGATGCTCCTAATCCTTTAAATTCATGTTTTATACTTAAGCGAGCATTGGAAGGCGAAAAGAGTAAGAAATAGGCCAAAAACGGACAAAATAGGCCTAATTCAGCGTGGCACACGGCCTACGCACTTTCACACGAGTGATCTACACGCCTGTGTGTTACACACGGGTAGACCACACACTCGTATTTCATGGTCACGTCGACACTAAACCAAGTAAAAATTGCACACGGCCTAAGCACCTTCATACGGGCGTGGCACACGGTCGTGTCCCTGTCGAGCCCAAGTCTAATTCTACTCGGAAAAGGTTAATTTTGGGCTATTTTGGGCATTCCAAGGTCTATATAAACACCCTAGAAGAAGATTAAAGAGAGATAGAGAGTAGAAGGCAGAAATCACTCAAGGATAACCATCAGAATCAGCTTGGAAGTAGGATCTACTTCAAGACTGAAGATCTCTATTCAATTTCCTCAGAAGATCTTTAGGTTTCTTTATGTTTTGTTATTTTCCCAATTTTGAGATGTTTTCCATTATTATGAACTAAAGTCCCTAAATACCTAAGGGAGATGAAACTTAAGACGAAACTTATTATTTTTTGACTTATATGATAGATACTTGTTCCTATTCTTAATTGTGAGTTTTAATTCTTGCTTTAATATTCCAGAATATTAATTCAAGTTTTGATGTGCTTATTCAGTGGAGCAAAAGTCCCTGTTTAATAGTAGATCAATCATAATTAAGTGGAGTTGCATGCAATCCTAGAGATAGGACAACATATATCTGCAGGATTAGAGTCAAATTTAATAAGGGAATCCATAGATCGAGTTAATACGACGATAGGGGTTTTAATTAGAAAGAGATTTCAATTAATCAACCTATATTTAGTTTTTTTAAGTCTCAAGAGGGATATTAACATAAATCGGAGATTTCTACGGATTAAGACAAGTGAATAAATCATCTAATTTAGAAAGTAATAAGTGAAGTCTAGGTGGATTCTTCCTTGGGTATTGTCTTCTACATCGGTTTTCCAAAAGTATTTTCCAACTTCAATCTCTGTCGCAATCTTAGTTAATTAGATAATTAGTTTTAGATAAAACATTCACTAAATTGTTAGGTTAGATAATAAAAAGTTAGTAATTACTAGTACTTTTAGTCGTCGTGGATACGATATTTCCGGTCACACCATAACTATACTACTATTCAATAGGTGCGTTTACCTTAGTTGAATTTTTTAGTTAGTTTCACGACCATCAATTCTCTATCATACCACATGGTTAGACATGTATATACAACATTGCAAGATACTAAGATTACCTGTCTCACATGCCAAAATTCATTACCATGTAATTGTACAACCATTTAATGCCATGAGATCCATTTTTGAACATTTCATTAATTGTTTTGTCCGAAGAACTATAGTAAATTAAATTCAGATACACGAGAAATTAATGCTCACACAAGCTGACAATCGAGACATTAACTAATACTCAGTGTTGCTCACATAAGTTGACAAGAATCTGCAACAAATGCTAGATTCCAGCCATCGGTATGGTATCCACCACCAGTACATGGTACCTGTGTAACACCCTATATCAGGCTTGGTCACCAATCCCGAATATCAGGATGCCACACCACAGTCTCATATCATACTCATAGCAGATTGTCACATTATTAAGAAATCCTCCTCTTTACTAGTGATCTTATAAATTTTTAGTCAAACATATATCAATCATCATTAGAACATGTCAAACATACTTTTAATAAACTTATAATAATAATTAAACATGCATTAGGATCACTTAGCAAAATTTCTAAGACAATCACGTAGGTAATGATACTAGAACATGGGAATCGATATTTTCCTTAAGTGGTATCAATACCACCTGGAAAATCGATACCAAATTTTCATTTTATTTTTATCTAAAATCAAAACACAAGAAAATATAGGTACAATTGAAAAAGTATCGATAAAATTACCTCGAGTATCGATACTCGTGATATGGTATCGATACCAATTTGTGATTCTGACTTCCTACACATTTCAAAATCACAGAGGTGCTGTTTTTACAACACGAATATTGATACCCCTACTTCAGACCAAAAAAAATATAAACATTTTTAGGTATATAAGTCATTCCCACTTGTAACAATTCATCATGATATCATATCATCGTCAAATAAACATCAAAACGGTTGTAATAGTAGTCTTAAACATCAAAAATAAGTTTAAAATGTAATCAGCATAATATGATTCGATTCTCAAAATCCTAAGAGCATTTAAGCTATGGAACTTTCAAAACATCCTGGCAAATATCATTAAAAGTCTACCACATTTCCTTATTCCCAAAACATAAACAAATAACAATAACACCTACGAAAAATGAAAACGTACTTGCTTGGATCACCCCTTGGCACTACACCGCTTATACCGGTAGCTAACTACCCTGCAAGGGTTTTAAAAAATGACTGGGTGAGCTTAACAAGCTTAGTGAATTCCTAGAACAACTACCATGCAAACAATTCATCGAGCATCAACGAAACAACCATATAGCTCAACCTCAACAATTCTAAGTCTAGTGTCATAATATACCTACTCGTGCATTATTACTAGTTCATTTACATGGTAATCATAGTCACTTTTAAGCATATACCACGATACTCATATAATCACATAACATTTAAGAATATACCACGATACTCATATAATCACACAACATTCAAACATATATCACAATACTCATAGCATGTTTATAGATAAATTGCATAGCAACCACCTACTCATTTAGGCATACATCACAATACACATATATATACATTTTAAGATAATTTGGCACTTGAGCTATGAAATATAAAAGTGAGTTCTATCATCACTCATTAGATACATGGATCTCCAACACATTACACAGACTCATTGAGTCAAACATGTCTCAAAAGTGAAAGCATAAAACTAACACTCTCCTTATTTCCCCTCACATGTCCAGTTGAATGGAGCTTAGCTCACATTCCCTCATCCCTCCAACATGTCCCAGGGCCACAACACCCAAAATCACTGTACATGTAGGTGAGTACTCACACTCCTATGGCATGCCAACTATATCCAATGATTTCAAGATCACAAGGCCAAAACATCCAAAATCAAACACATATCACTTATCGATTATCCATGCACTATCATTACATATTTGCATTTATAGCAAAACAATGTTACTAAAATTTAACATATACATAACATGTACACATTTGCGCTTTCACAACAGTTATCATAACCATATATCCCATGTTATAGCATCTCATATCAATTCACATATTCACAAACACATAAACACATAGTTCACAAGAAAACATCGGTATGAGAAAGTTTACACCCGAAATTTAAAGTAGGGGTTTAGGCTACTATTAAATTCCCAAATAACACATTGAATCATGTCCACGAGCAATTATTCCAAACACTCACCAATTTTTCTTTGGTCGAAAATTCGAAAGCTCAAGCTAGCTTTTCCTTGCCTTTATCTCTATTCGTATAAGGTCTTAATGAATCCGAAGTTTTAACACAACAAATTCACACAACAATACATTTAAAAATCAGACAAGGATTCACCATAAGCAATAAAAAACATAAGCTTAAACTAAGTTCTCATGTAACCAAAATATTTAACATAGCAAACTTAAGACTCAAATATCTCGGTCTATACTCAATCTTTTCGCCTAAAACCAATTTCGTTCATTTTATAATTCACCTATGACTAATTTCCAACCTTTAAACTACAATAAAATACTCAATTCATGATATCGACTTTTTCGACATGTTTCATGACTATTTTCTGAAAATTCATTAAAACTCAAGAATTCTTTAACGAAATTTCAAAGTAAGTTTGGAAACCTTCTAATCATGTAAAAAATAATTGAAAACACTTTGAAACGACGTTTTTACCGAAAATTCTAAAATCCACCGTTAACAAACCAAATTTCGGCTTTTGTTTAAAACATTCGATTTAATGGCTAAAAATTTTGTTTAAAAGACTAGATATCGTTTAAAACTAATTAGGAATTGAATCGTTACCTTAGTTGACAAAAAACTGAGCGTTTGATCGAAAACCTGAAAAATCCATAAGCTTGACAATGGAGGAATCTATGGTGTTTTTGGGTGTTTTTCTTGGATTTTATGGAGGTTTAATGATTTGGAAAGTGATAGGAATCAAAGGATTAGAGTTTGGAAATCAAAAATTGAATTAGAGAGCAAGGAAGAACAAGGGACGGTACAACAAAAAAGATGGAGAAGACTGACATGGGTTTTGTGAATAAAAAGGAGGAAAATAGGGTGAAAAATAAAATTCAGTTTAATTGTCTTTTAAAAACTCTAAGTTTTGACTCTTTTACAAATCAGTCCTAATTTCAAAATTAAAGGTATTTAAACTCATTTTCAGGAATTGACTTAATTTTCTAAAAACCATAATAAATTTTTTTTATCGATATACCATGTAAAAATTCTGACCACTCTAAGACTAAAATTTCTAAAATACCCCTAAAACTCCTAGGCCCTATTTAAAATTTCTAAAATACCCCTAAAACTCCTAGGCCCTATTTTGAGGTGTTACAACCTAGAAACAGTAATCACCAGCACTTAGTGCCTAGAACTAAAATCACCGACACAGAGTGCCTAGAATTATGACACTGGTACATCATACTTGGAAACTATAATCACCGACACTCAGTGCCTGGAACACCCTAATGACATATCATTTGTATCCTAGTTATTCACTGATTTCACACGGGTTTTAACTTATATGCTTTAATCTTTTCATGATTATAACCATATACCATGATCAATTTGACCACAACTTTCCATAACATAACATTTTTCAAATCAAACAAATACATATACCATACTTTGCCATTCAAGTCTTTGATTACATTTGTAACTTACCTCAATCAACCATGTTCATTATACACACATATACACATACACATATACATATACAAGTTTTATTCAAAACATCAATAAACATAAAAAAAAATCTAATACAAACTTACCTAATCGTAGTAGCCTTACACTTTGATGATGACTACTTAATAACTTTTTCATTCCCACGATTATCAACTAATTGATCCATTTCTTGATCTATATATAATAATTTAGCTTAATTAACCAATTCAAATATCATAAAATATTAAAATTCATGTAATTGACCCTTTATCAACATTTACACTATTACATTAAACTTTTACCTTTTATTCAATTTAGTCCCTAATCCTGAAACTTATACAATTATCAAAATTAAGCCCAAAAACAAGCTAGGCAAATTTTTACTTATACATATATGTTAGGAATAACAAAATTTAGTTAACAAAAGGGTATAGTAGTTAATAGTTAGTTAATCAGTTGGTTAGTCAGTTAACTATTAATTTCATGTATTAAATACTCTTCTTTCTTCATTAATGAAAGTAAGTCAGTAACGTACATACCATGGTCTTGATAGGGTATCTGAGCTAGGGTTTTTTCTTAGGATTGCTCATTCTTCCTCTTTTATCTCGATTTTCTTTTCTCATGGCAAATGAAACTCTACCTACAGGTGATACACCTCGTCATTCGTCTAATGTTGATGGAGCAAATTCACAAGATCTTAACAGCACGTCTCTATAGACTATTCAATACTTCTCCAAACACGATACGATCAAACTAGGGGAGCACAAATTCTTGTTATGGAAACACCAGATCTTGTTGATTCTTGAAGGCTATGACCTTCAAAGATTTGTTCTTGGTACATCTTCTATTTCACCTACTCATCTACCTGGTCCTGACGGACAGTATGTTGATAATCCTTCTTTTCTGATCCATAAAAAGTAGGACAAATTCCTAGCTTCTTGGTTACTTTCCACAGTTACAAATGAAGTTCTGGTCCATCTCACATCAGCTAAGACCAATTTTGATATTTGGTCTGTCATTGAAAGGAGATTTGGGGCAAAATCCAACGTCAAGTTATCGAGTATGCGACATGCACTGTACTCTCTCAAGCAAGGGAGTCTTATGGTTAAAGAGTATTTGACTAACGTGAAAAATCTCAGTGATAGTCTCACTGCTGCTGGCAATATGGCCACAGAGCAAGAACAAGTGAGCATCGTATTGGCTGGTCTTTCATTTGAGTATGAATTTGTCCGTGTGGTTGCCTCCGCCACACCAATGTCTCTTGAGCTGTTAACGGAGATGCTTCTTGATTGTGAAACACGACATTTGGCTTCTCTGACTGAGGTATCTTTGCAAGCTAATCTAGCGTCTCACCAGAAACAGGTTAGTAACGAAAATTATAAACACCCTAATACACCTAATTGTTATCATCAAGAATGTAAACATGGCCACTAAAGGCAAGGCCGTGGTTGGTCTCATGGCAAGGCTCATGGCAATGACAGAAGTTAGTCATGATCTAGACCGCAATGCCAGTTATATGACAAAATCGGCCACTTAGTTCAGACTTACTATCATCGGTTTGATGAATCTTTTTCGGGTGTTAATCCTAACCAGCCTATGACAGTTAATTACCGTCAACTTCATGATCAAGGAGGTTCCTCTTCTTGTATTCCTTCATATCAGGCTACCATCACCTTCTCTCATTCCTCTCCTCGACAGCTTTCCTCTACTACTCATGATCAGGCCTGGTATCCAAACTCTGGGGCAACTAATCACATCACCCCTGACTTGGCTAATCTTTCAATAGTCTCTCCTTATACATGTACGAGGCAAGTTTCTATGGGTAATAGTGCTTCTGTTTCGATTGCCAACATAGGCTCATCTAGCATGCAGGCTGGTTCTAGGCTTTTTCGCCTAAAGAATATATTATATGTCCCAACAGTGTGCAAGAACTTGCTATCAGTTGGCCAATTTGCCAGGGATAATGCTGTTTATTTTGAATTTCACCCTTTGTTTTACTTTGTGAAGGATATTCACACAAGGAAAACCCTCCTAGTGGGTCGCCTACATAATAGTCTTTACAAATTTAATACCTCTAGCCCAGTCTCTAGTGAACGTGGTGTATCTTCTCAGCCTCATTCAGCGTTTTTATACACAACTCAACTTGTGCCTTCTTCTACACTGTGGCATCGTCGACTAGGTCATCCATGTACTAATGTTCTTACTGATGTTTTGTGCAGTTATAATGTTCCTTTCAGACGTAGTACACTATCTCCCGTTTGTTCAACTTGCCAGTTAGGCAAAGCTCATAAAATGCCCTTCATTTCATCAAAAATATTGTATTCGTTGCCTTTTGAATTAGTGGAATCAGATGTTTGGGGTCCTGGTCATCTAAAATCGAATGGTTGTCTATTATCTCTCCTTTGTTGAAATGTATAGCAGGTACACTTGGGTGTATTTCATCCAGACCAAGTCAGAGGTCTTCAAGTGTTTTTTTCATTTTAATACAATGGTTCAAGTACAATTTGGTTGCTCTATTAAGAAGCTTCAAACTGATTGAGGAGGTGAATATCGGTCTTTATCCAATGAGTTGTCTCGTATTCGTATTCAACATCGGGTTACTTATCCCTACACTTTTGAGCAAAACGGGGTGGTTGAAAGGAAGCACCGACACCTTGTTGACATAGGGTTGGCCCTTCTCACACAGGCTTTATTACCCTTGGATTTTTGGTCCCATGCTTTTGCTCATGCTGTTCACTTGCTGAATAGGCTTCCTACTCCCCTCTTATAAAAGAAAAGCCCTTATGAGGTACTTTACAAAGCTCGACCATTCTATTCTCATCTAAAGGTTTTTGGTTGTGCTTGTTTTCCCTGTTTGAGACCATATTAGAATCACAAGCTGCAGTTTTGGTCCAGACAATGTGTGTTTATTGGAGTTGCTACAAATCAGAAGGGTTACAAATGTCTTGATCAGGATGGCCGCATCTTTGTCTCTCGTCATATTACATTTGATGAAATACAATTTCCTTTTTAGGCTGGTTCCTTCTTGCATCCTGGTTCAGGCATAATCAATTCTATTCATCACAAGTCCAGTCTTCCCATGGTGGTAGCCATAGATAATTCAGCTCATAATTATTCGGCTCTAAACCAAGTCGTCTCTTCTCCTCTGGCAGGGTCAATCCAATCTTCTAGCTTATGGTCTCCTACTCGACAGTCTGGTTAACCAAGTTCTCATGTAGATTCTCCAAGTGAAGTTGCTCAGTCTTCTTCTCCTGATTAGGATGTTCCTGTTGTGAATATTCATCCTATGAGAACCCGATCCAAAAATGGCATCTTCAAACCTAAAGTCTTTGCCTCGTTCTTAATAGAAAATGAACCCACTTCTATTCTCGAAGCTTTTCAAAGCCCTGCGTGGACAGCAGCTGCACACACTGAAGATTTACTTGCTAATCGTACCTAGGATCTTGTTCCATTACTTAAAGGTCGAAGGGCTGTAGGTTGCAAATGGATTTTCAAATTCAAACGACATGCTGATGGATCTGTAGCTCGGTACAAGGGTCGGTTGGTTGTTAAAGGGTACCTTCAAGAGGCTGGTGTTGATTTTCAAGAAACTTTTAGCCCTGTGGTCAAACCAACAACCATTCGAGTAGTTCTAGCTCTAGCAATTTCTATAGGATGGACTCTTCGACAAGTAGATATTAACAATGCCTTCTTGAATGGAGACTTAAAAGAGGAGATATACATGGTTCAACCACCAGGGTTTGAACAACAAGGAGGTGGTGGTCAACAATTGGTCTGCTGATTGAGAAAAGCACTCTATGGACTTAAGCAAGCACCACGAACCTGGTTTCACAAGCTTAGGGACTTCCTTGTTACCGCGCAATTTGCTATTTCAAAAGCTGATAATTCCCTATTCATTCATCGGTCCAGTTCTCAACTAATCTATATTATTATATACGTTGATGACATAATTGTAACTGGGACTGATTCCCAAGCTATAAATTGATTTGTTAGAGAGCTTGATGTCCAGTTTTCTCTTAAAGACCTAGGCAGGTTGATTTACTTCCTCGGTATTGAGCTCAGCTATACACCAGATGGACTTTTCCTGAGTCAAAGGAAATATGTCCTAGATCTTCTTACAAGGGTGTTCATGGACAAATCAAATGACTCACCAATGCCCATGACAACAACCTGTCATTTGATAGCTAATGAAGGAACTCCAGTTGAAGATACAAAGATGTACAGAAGTAGAGTTGATGCCTTACAGTATGTCATGATTACCAGGCCAGATATAGCCTTTTCGGTTAATAAAGTTTTCCAATACATGCATAAACCATCAGACCTGCACTTTAAAGCTGTTAAACAAATTTTGAGATATTTGAAAGGGACTTTGGATTATGGTATAAAGTTCACCCGTAGTCTAAAATTTCTATATGAAGGATTCTCATATGCTAGTTGGGGATCCGACAGTAATGATCGTCGTTCAACGTCCAGTTACTGTGTTTTTTTAGAGGAAATCCCGTCTCCTAGAGTTCTAGAAAGCAGCAGGTAGTCTCGCATTCTAAAGCTGAGGCAGAGTATCAAAGCCTTGCTCATGTTACTGCTGAGATAGTTTGGATTCAGTCATTGTTGTCTGAATTAAGATTGTCTACTAAGGGCAAAACGTTGCTACGGTGTGATAGCTCAGTTATTGTGGCAGTCGCAGGAAATCTTGTAATGCATTCAAAGTTTAAGCACGTTGAATTGAATTTGTTCTTCGTGCGAGAGAAAGTTGCCCAAGGAATGTTCCAAGTTAGGCATGTTCCAAGTCATGAACAAGTAGCAGATGTGTTGACAAAACCATTATTTGCAGGGCCATTTCACAAATTCAGGAATTGGCTCAGGATTATCACTTGTGATGATGAAGATACAGAAAGGAAGTCAAGTAGTACGGGGAATGTTAGGAATAATAGAAGTTAGTTAACAAAAGGGTATAGCAGTTAATAGTTAGTTAATCAGTTAGTTAGTCAGCTGACTATTATTTCCTTGTATTAAATACTCTTCTTTCTTCTAGTTAATGAAAGTAAGTCAGTAACGTACTTACCATGATCTTGATAATATACAACCCATAATTATTGAAATTTCACAAGAATTTCATGCTAAATTTATTATTTTATCAATTTTGTCCCTAAACTCAAAACTAACCAACATTTCTTTAAAAAATAGTCCTATTTAACAACAAAACTCTTAAATATATCATTCAACTTCAAAAACATCAAAATTCATCAATGACCAATTTCAAAACATTTAATATTTTTACAAATTAGTCTATGTGTTAGCTAGATTAAGCTACAATGATCTTAAAAATATAAAAATTAATGAAAATGATTAACAAAATGACTTACATGCATGGAATTTAGTATGGCCGAACTTGGGAAGCTTTAGCAATGGCGTTTTGGGTGTTTATTTTGGTGGTGTCCAAACAAGGAAGATGGATATTTTCTTTTGTTTATTACTTAACATATAATTATTAATAATTCAACATATAAAATACTTAAAATTAACCATTTAGCTGTCCATTAAGATTACTTAAGGTTTAATTACCTTTTAAAGCCTCCAATTCATGTTTTTATACACATTTAACACTTATAACTTAATAGCAATTAAATTTTGTAACTTTTACGATTTAGTCCTTTTTCCTTAATGAACTATCAAATCACTAAAATTTTTAGACCAAAATTCAATACACCTATATAGTAACTCTGTAAATATTTAATAAACTTATTTACGGGCTTGGTTTACAAAAGAGGATCCCGATACCTCATTTTCCAAAACCACTTAACTTTAAGGACAAACCACTTATATTTAAATATTCGTTCAATTAACAAAAACTATCAAATCACAATTTAATATAATACTATATTTGACTCATAAATATTATATAATGATATTTACGGACTCACTTGTAGGATTTGTGGCCCCAAAACAACTGTTTCCAACACTACTGAAAACGGGCTATTACATCGCACCATTGAATAGCTTGCACATTTTAAGTCTTTTTTAAAAAGGATAAGTTATTTTAAACAAGGCTGATCTCACAGGCTACCTCTTAGAACTTAAGTTATGCGAACTTGGTTCGCAAGATTTCTATAACTCAATAACGTTATAGGTTCGCGAATAGTAGTTCGCCAATCACTGGGATTCGCTTTTTAGTGAAGTTTAACCCTTGTCACCTCATAGTAACCTTGGCGAAATCGACCAATTTTTCAATTTTAAAATAATCATGCTATTCTTTAGCTTTCTTAAAGATTAGAAGTTTGTGCTCTAGCAATGAATTCATAAAAAAAATCAATGTCAATAATCCTCCTTTGTAATGGATGAAAGACGTATGTGTGGATAAAGGTTATCCCAAGTCATCAGTCTGAGTATAGTCTATCTGTGATATGAAGTAAGCATCATCTTTCATGCTTAGGCCACTGTCATCTACTTCTTATATGTATGATATGAGCTGATGTGATGATGGAAATAAGGAGATATGTTTGTGTAGCCTCTGGTAGCAGCTATATTGCAAATCGGATTGGCAGATCACAATAAAACATATTGTTCTGATTGAACAAAAAAAGATATGAGGAATTAAGGGAGAGAATGAATGTGACTAAAACTAAATGATATGCTTCTGATTCTGAATTCTGGGTACGTGACTGACATGAAGATGGATTTGTCTAAGTTGTGCTAAGTTGGCGTATAGTATATGCCCAAGTGATATGTAAGTTGGCATATTGAGTCGGTCTATGTTCTGTATACGCCATTTGGTGTACTATGCTTAATATGTGTATGTTCTTCAGACAGGCTCAGTTGTACTATAAGTAATGTATTGTGTGATTTCTCTTTGGAACTAACTAAGTTCACATGAACTTACTTTGTTATCTTTTCCTTCTCAAGCTTGTTGATTGAAGGAAGATTTTATTAGAAGGACTACGCCAGAGTGCTGCTACTATTTTGAGTTGAATGTTTTGTTCGGTATTATGCATAACTCGTTGGTGTAGGGTATAAATGTATTTTGGAAATTATTTGTATAAATAACATCTGTTTGGATAAGACTATGTTTTTAAAACATCTTTATTTAATATCAAAGTTAGGACTTGAAGTATCATGTTCTGTTTAATGAAGTTATCATATCTAAGCTTATACACTATATGGCTTGTACGTTATTTTTAAACTGTTGATGATTTCATTCAAACTTTAGTAAAGCAACAACTAACATATGTTTTATATCTATAAGTTGCAATGATTATATAAAGCTTCCACCGAAATATTTTAAAGTTAGTTTGATTTTAAGTAATGACACACTATACTCGGATCTTATTATAGGGTCAAGTTTAGCTTGTTACAGGATCATTTGCCTCGCCGTTGTTTACCTTGCGATCTAATTATCTGCAGTGTTTAGAAAGGAATGGGTGAGCTCTTGCGAACTCAGTGAATATATAGGAAAGAATACCACATTGTAGCATAAAATATAAGTTAAATAAGAACTTTTGCAAATCATTGAACTGCGAACTGGGTTTGCCATACTTATGTAAAACCTAGTTCGATAATACTTACTGTCAGATAGCTTATACTATAAAACATTGTCCTTCAGAAAACATGATTTCATAAACAAAATATTTTCTATTGGATAAGCGGATCTCCTTATAATGCCTTAGAATGACTCACAAAGTATTTACATGTCTCATAATTGCAGCATAAAATTAGGTGAGACATACGAACCCTTTTATTTAACAGGTGAACCTTGTTAATGATATGTGAACCCTATTTAAATTCTATGCGAGCCCTATCACCTGAACTCCGAAAACCTTACTACCTTAATGCGTGCGAGCATGTATGTGCAAGCCTAATGTTTCATGCGAGCCTACATACATGTGCAAACCCCATGTTATGTGTGAACTATATGATATGTATGAACCCATATATTGTATACGAGCCCTAATTTTTATGCAAGCTTTAATTGTATGCGAGCATTATATCATAATGTGAACAAGATGTTATTGTGAACCTATATGTGTGTTGTGAGCCCTGTAGAAATACGAGCTCCATTAAATGCAAATTGTGCTATTAAGCGAATTGTTATGTGCAAGCTCAGTAGTATTGCGATCCTTATCTTATTTGTGCATTATGAATGAGTTAAAAATGATATGTTGGCATTGTGATCTCTAGGAACCATTGGATATAGTTGGCATGCCATAGATTGTGATTACTCACACTTACTATTACGATGGGCATTGTGGCCTGGAGATACATTGGAGAGATAAGGGAATGTAGAGCATAGCTCCATTAACCGAAGAAGCGTAAGGCTCTATAAGTCATGAAGTGTTTTAGGGAGTGTGAGCATTCGTGCTACACTTATATCAAAGATGCGTAAGGCTCTTTGAGTCAAAACCGATGCGCTATAAGGAGATTCGTTTATCTAATGTATGATGGTAAAGTCCACTTATATGTTTCACAATCACAAATTGCCAATATATCACCACAATGTGCATAAGTATTGTATATAATATCAACTATTGTAGAATGATTAATTGTTAACATGTTGGAGTGTTTATATCTGTTATATGCAGAGCACTCAATGAGCTTCAATAAGCTCATACTCCTTATATACATTGTAGATAAGTAGCTAGTGGTACTTGTGGTGAAGTGTGGCAACCTAGTGATCCATCTCAAGGAAAATACTTCCGAGTATGTGTCCTATTTTCAAACCCTAAAGTTGAAGGCAATGTGGGACTATCTTATGGGTTTAGAATTAGACTTAGACTTTCAAACAATTTTTTTACGGGTTGTAAGCGGACATTACAGACTATTTAACTTTGGATTGTGGACTCTTATAATTGCTTGTTGAGTGTTTGAATGACTGAAATTTTTATACATGTTGGTTGCTATTAATTCGATAAACTAACGAGTTTATGCAGCCAAAGGAGATTGTCGAGAGCTAAGGTACGCCCTTGGGCCTTTTGTATGTTGAAGTAAATTGATGACTTATTATGCATGAAATAAGGGTAATAACTTGTTAATCAAAACTTGTAGACCAATGAAGCATAGTACGAGCCATGAGTCGCAAGAGAGTAGGTCATTGCCATACCATAGTGTATACCATTAAGGGTGGATTCGCTAAAAACCTTGAGTTCACCAAGGCTAGTGTTCGCCATTGGTGGATTCGCTAAACAAATATGTGTTCGCCAAAGTGAGGGTTCGTCAAAACCATGAGAGTTCACCACTTAGGAGCTTACCAGTAGGGATCGTCAAACTAGGATGAGTACCCCAATCAATAGGAAGTTCATTAATTGTTAAGTTCACCAGTGATGGTGGTTACGTTGAGTTAGTGAGTTCGCGAGTACAGGTCAGTTCAACAGGGAAGTTGGGTTCGCCAAAGTAAGTGAGTACCTCAAAGTGGGGAGTGCGTGTATGTCCCTTTCATTAGTTAGTCTAGCAGTACAAAAGGAGATGTGCATCTATGCTCGCCAGTGTTAGGGGTTTGCCAAACTAGGGGTTCCCAAGACCTATTTGCGAGCTGGGAGTCGCGGATAAGCCACGACCTGTTGGATTTTAAGTAGGTGGGTTCGTAGGTGACTTAAACCTAAACTACTGTGCTTGTTTTTTATGATGTGACTAGAAAGGCATGTTATTAAGTTTATTTTTATTATGATTAAAGTTGCAAATACATGGTGTGCATGGTTGGTTGATGTTTTATGTAATGCTTTCTATGGAGAGTCACTTCGGTGGCTAATGTGACGTTTAAAATTTGAGTCAAGTTGTCCTAGCCGTGTTTGGGGCGCCACATTAACTGTTGGTCATGTCCTAGTACAGGATTATATAGCAGATGTGCTCACCAAGCCTTTGTCAACTAGTTTTTTCATTAAGTTCAAGACCAAACTTCAAGTAGTTAGTAGATATGAAAAGTTGCAGAAAAGCAACCAGTTGGGGGAATATTAAGGTATAGAGGTGGTTAAGCTGTTGAAGTTTTATAGTTGCTTCAGCCCGTTAAAAGTTAGTTGTTAGTTAGTTTTGTTAAGTTAGTTTCTTAGTTTTGTAACCTTGTTCATTTTAGTTACTGAATTAGCTAAGGTTCAGTTAGGATTGATTGTTAGTACTGAATTCTTTAACTAATTCATTAACTAATCTTGTATAAATAAGATGGATTGGTCCTTTTGGATTATTAGAACTTAAATAATAAAACAAGTAGACAATTTTCTCTCCTCTCCTCTCTTCTTCTTTACTATTTTGATATATCTCAAACACAAAACAAGGGATACATAAAGGTTGATGTTTATATACACCTTGTGACAATAACCTCTCTAGTTTTAGAAAGCTTAGAATCCCAATGATTTTGCTAATTGCTTACACGTCTTTGATTTGGTTTTCAATTTGGGAGCTTTTCCTTCGAGATCCGTCTCACGCTCGTGCTCCTTTGCCCTTGCCTTAAGGTTCTTCTCGAAATAATATTGTTCATTTGAAATTGGTACTCACAGTTAATAAAGATGGATTATAAGGATGAGAAAAGTTAATTGAAGAAAAGCATACATTGTATTCGTCTACATAGTTTTGCAAACCGCCACGTTTTACTTTAACTACACCATTCACTATTTGCAGAATGAAACAGTAAAGACAATGCCACTATCTTCTAATTGTATTTTTTTAGAATTTGAGCTAAAATGATAAATTTTGTAAATATTGAGAGATAAATTTGTTAAATTTTTTATATTTAGGATCAAATTAATAGAATTTGTAAACATTAAAGCGCTAAATTTATTATTAAAACAAGAAAAAAAAACCTATGTTAGCACTTTCTCAAATTTCTAATTGCAGTTAAAAATATTATGTTCAAAAATTGTCTTCGGGAAAAAAACTTGTCGAGATTAAAATACAGGTATGTCTTGACCTTCAATACTCAAAGTTGGTCCATTTTAAATTTTGTATTAATTATGTTATATTATATATTAAGCAATTTGCATCACATAAAGTTATATCAATTATAATATAATATAACAATGTAAGCATTAAAAATATGTTATCCAAGATTAAAATTTTTAACAAAAAGCACATAAATAACTAAAGTAAATTTTAAAAATAAATAATAATATACGAGAATCTAAAACTCTTTACATATAAATATGTTATCAAAGCTTTAAACGATTTGGGTTAACTATTTATAAAAAGTAGAGCTTACACAAAATTTAGGGCTCATATATTAGATCGGATTGAGTTTAAGTAACAATGAATAACACCATACCATATCCATTCAGAAGCTTCGGCTTCAACTTTGGTATCTCCAACGAGTCTGAAAGTTCCAACAGTGTTCCGTTCAATAAAATGACACTGCTTAAAATGTTTCCATCTTTTGGAGTCAAATGATTCTTCTCGCTCTTTATGTAACACCCTTATACATGCCATAGTTCCAAAATGCAACTTATAAAATACTGAAGACGGTCGATAGTGTGATAGACTTGGCTGACGATCCCCGAGCTTGTAACTTGAATCCAAAACCTATAAAACAGAAACAATTATACACACAGTAAGCTATTATAGCTTAGTAAGTCATAAGCAAATAATTAACCTAACAAAATATTCAACTCAATTAGGCTAACCAACATTTATAGTAACCATATCCCATTTAGTCTCAAACTTATAATTTGTAAATAATATATATATGCATACTTTCATACATAAATACTATCTTGGTTGAATATTTAAATAATCAAATTGACCTATTACCACTCAACTTTCCAACCAAAATGTCTTTACATTATCAAATACACACATATACTTTTATACACAAGTTCAAGAATCAAGATATAACAACAAGTACATACACTTCTTATTTGGCTGAATACTCACATGGTCATTTAAACATATTAATAATCAACTTCCCAAAAACAACTAGTTATAATAAAATCATGCCTATGTATACTTTTATACACATGCTCGAAAATCATATCATAGCATCACATATATATATCACCTATAGGGCCGATTATACATAGTCTCACACAATTGCACATAATTATGAATCATTTCATTGATACTCAACTTAAATAGCCACAAAGCCGAATACACATGCAAATCTTACTTAAATTCATCATTATCAATTACACATGAATAGAACAAATATCAAGTACATACTTACTTTATTACTAATAGCCAACAAGCTAATTCATACCTAGCCATTTAACTCGTATTACACTTCCATACACAATTTACCTTTGCCCGATGAACCATTCGAAATTAGGTAGGACACTTGGATAATCACACATATATCGTACAATGCCAACGTCCCGGACGTGTATCGTGTTATAACTTGTTATGCATTAGTAAATTAAAATGCATGTTATTTATATGAGATATATTCGGTGTAAGCTTATCGTGCTTAGTAAAAATAGGTATTGTCTTATAAAGTGTTTGAATAAAGTTGGAAGTGAACAATTGCTAAAGTATATTTGTTAAACACATTTGTATTCGGCTATATGCATTGAAAAATGACCAAATGAATAGTGACTTGTACAATAGTAAACTATGAAAATTTTATGAGTTTATATGTGATGTATAAATATCCTACTTGATAGTAAATGAATGTCAAGTGACATGTAAGTTAGTCCTTTAATTATGGTTATAAGTTGACTGAACATGTACTAATATAAAAGTGTCGAATGTGATATGGTCAAATTGAAATGATTAAGTGTACTTGTTTTTGTGAGTTCTATCTATATATTTAATTTTTAGTTTGCAATCGAAGTATAATGTAATTTGTATGCTTTGTACATTCTATAAGTTGTATCCAAGTTATACTCGGTTATGTAGTGTTAAAAATTAAATCGACTATTTATATTAATAATTGATTGGTTTAAAAGTTTGTGCAAGTGTATGCATATAATTTCTTGAATTTGTATCATGATTGGTAATACCTCGTAACCCCAATCTGGCGACGGATACGGGTTAGGAGTGTTACACTTTTTGTCCTTTAAATTCAGAATTTAGACTCCCACCATTTAGATTTAGATCATGAAAAAGATCAATTTCAAAAGAGGTATTTTTTGATAAGTTGATGAAAACGAAAGAAACCCCGGGCTGCAACCAAACAAAAATTTAATAAATAAAAAATTAAAATTAAAATTAATTGAGTCAACCAAAATAATAAAAATTACCTCCTTTTTAGCACAATGAGTGTATACACACAAATATGGAGAACCCTTATGTGTGATGGAAAGAACTTTAATCCCTATACCTTTATGCCACAAAAGCTCACTATAGAAGATATTTTAACAAATAAAATTAAAACAAATGAAATTAACAAAAAATACGATTAAAAATATATGAAAGTTACCCGTAATAATCTGGATTAGGAACGAATGTGGTAGTATTAAGAAGAGCGTAATTGCCCCCAGTTAAAGCTTGTCTGCAATAAACTTTGTGGTTATAAACCGATGTCATTCCCAATTAGTCCAAGTACCTGTTGGAGTCATAAGTTAATCATTTTTAATATGGCCTCAAAAATAATCAACTAATAAAATATTTAAAAAAAACACTTACCAAAAGCCAAATGCAAATGTATAGGACACTAATTGGCCACCACTATTATAAGCTCCACCCGATTCACTAACCCATGCACCAGACCATGGTGCAAATTTTTCAATAGCATTTGAAACATCTTTAAATGTTTAAGCAATTTGAGTCTAGAAAAATGGATCTTGGACAAAATGAACCACATCTAGGTTATTTCCTGCATTAATCATCAATAAAATTAAAGAAATAATAGAAAAACAATAAATTAATAAAAATATTTTAATTGATAGATAGATAGATACCGGGACCAAGATTATAAATATGATGTGTAACTCCATCAACAACATCTTGTCCTGAAGCATCCACAAAAGTATCAAACCATTTCTTGTCATAGAAACCTCCCTAGCCCCAAAAACTTAGGTTGAATTTTAGGATTTGGATACATCTCTTTTACAAGATTTGTAAGTGTTGCCATATCTTTTGCATATTGTTTAGCTTCAATCTTAGCACTAACTCTAAATCCACACAATTCATTCACTAAAAAGAAAAAGAAAATTACATTCGGTGAAAGTCAATCCTATATAAACTAATTTGAAAACATAAAAAAAAATATTAATATTAATTAAATACCTAATTCATAATAGTCAATTTTATATCCTTCGAAAATTATATAACTCATGAGATCTCGAGCAAAATATGAATGCCAATCACCAATCCAAAGTCTTTTCAGTTTTAGACTCTTTTCTTCCGATAAGAGCATTTAAATCAAATATAACTTTGGCTCAGCAACATAAAAATAATATTGATAGCTCAGATCACAGTTATTATTTTAAAATAACATTAAATTTAAAGATGTCATAAATTTATACCGTGTTTGATTGAAAAACTCATTGAGCTCATCCCATCTATCCAATGAAAAAAACAAATAAGAGGTCTTTGTCTTGTTTTTAGAATGATTGGCAATTCTTTAACATTATTCCGAATATTGTACACCACTTGATCTTGCAACCAACCTCCAACTCTGATTCTCAAGGGAGTAAATGCTGAAACCATAATTTATTCACCAACATTAATTAGCATATTAGAAGTTGCTCATATCAGTATAAAAAAAATAGTAAACAAAACAACAAGGCACATGCATTAGAATAACTCCAATACTCACATTTTACTACCTTTTCAAGAATTGTTCTTCAAATCCTACAAATCGAATATATATATAATACATATTAATAAACATCTAAGTAAATAAACAGTCTTTAATCAATATATACTCAAAATATAAAATAAAATTTCCAAATTAAAAAGTCCAACTTAACTCAGGGACATTGATCATAATCACACTTGTTTGCAGGCCACCAATCAAAGGTAACACAAATAAAATCTTCATAGGTTTGAGCAATGGAAGTTGTTCCTTCAACCACAACTTCAACTTTTTCAGCCTTTAGATCAAAAGACATGAAACAAAATGAATAAATTGATCATTGAAAAAAAAAGGCAAAACTTGAATAAATTGATTTGATAAAAAAAATGAATGAATATTTATAGATCAATAATACACTTGAAAGTGAATCCAAATGGGTTAAAGCTACGATTAAATTAAACAATTAAAAAATTTATTTGTATTATAACACTCTTTTATCTGAAAACAATAAATAATATCAATTTGAATAAGATGAAAGTATTTTGATAATTTATGCATGCATTCAATTTACGTTTGATCCTTTTAATTACAATTATCCTAACACCACAAGGTTTTAGTTGGGTTTGTCTTTTATTTTAATTAAAATTCTCCCAAGATTATTTGGTTTTTCTTTAAGTTTTAGTTGGGTTTTTCTTTTATTTTAATTAAAACTGTCGAAACCCAAGCCGAATAAATGCCAGGGCGCTAAAATGGAAAATTATTGTTTTGCCCTTTTAAAAAATTTTAAAATTTTAAATTAATAAACCTCCTTGAATTTATAAAAGTTTAATTTAATCCTTTAAAAGTTATAAAGATATAAATTATTAAAAATTAAAATTTTATTTCGACCCTCTCTAAAAAAAATTTATAGGTTTTACCCCTGGTCGAAACATCATAGAGTTTTAGTTGTGTTTTCCATTTTTTATAGATAAAAAAAAGGGGGGGGGGATAAAATTGATTATGGCAAAAACTGCAGAAATAACGGACAGTAGTAAAAATTAGAAAACATAAGCAATCAACCGGCTGAGCTAAAACGGCCGCATATTCACTGTGCCTATATTTATAAAGGCCTATATTTTTTTTCTTTGTATTTTATGGATTCTTTTTCAGTGTTCCGTACTGTTCAGTTTTGTGGTAACAAGAAAGATATATACATAAAGTCAAACTACTGAATATATTTACTATTAAAAACAAAAATACTTTATCAAATACAGTAGGAATTGAACCAGTCGGATAGTTCATTTTACTATTTAAAAAATATTAATATTTACATATTTTATAACTAAATATAAATAAAAGAAATAATAGTTTCTATTACCAGCTAGAAATTTGGTCAAGCTGAGTTTGGATATAAAATAAATTTTTTTAATAATTTTTTGATTAAATCAGTTGAATTAAACAAACTAATAAACTAATAGTTCCATCGTCCACATTAAATTTACCTTATGGATATGTCCGTTTGATATTCAAAAACTGCTCAACAACAGTCGGACTTGTTTAATGTTGAGTTAGGACCAAGATAACAAAAGTTCTTCGGCCAAAGAGGTCTGTGCTTCCTTTGTTGTAGTAAGGTCTAATGGCCTGATTCGAGATTTTCTAATAATTGATTTAATAAAATCTCATATTTTTCATATTAGAAAATGAAATAACCCGTCAGGTTCATGATTAATTTTTTATAATATGTTAGATCGTACCAATAAAAATCTATTTTATTTTATTTATTCCATCGCAAGGATTCAACAATCATTTAGCCAAAGTCATGAAACTATTCATACACTCTTAAACAGAAGTAAGGAATCTCAATCTTTAATAATTTTATCATCATCTAAAAATTCAGTAACATCTTTATGAATGAAGCAAAATTGAATTGGTATTTTCTATCATCATAATTATTGTGAAGAAACATAACATGATTCCAACTACTGAATATATTTTACTATTATGAAAACATTAATACTTTACCGAATTGAAGTAGTCATATACTTCCTTTTACTACTTAAAAGATATTAATATTTACCTATTTTATAATTAAAATAATAGATTTTATTATCAGCTAGAAATTCGGTCAAGCTGAGTGGGATATAAAATAAAAAAAAGAGGTATATGTTGGAGGAAACAAATTTTTGGGTTACAACTATTATTTACATGAATTAAGATAACTCTCAACCTAACATCTCTAACATCATCTGATAACGTTGATTATTATTAATTAACTTGATTTTGTCCTGAAATTTAAAGAATTAATGGTAACTAAATGAAGATTTAATAATATTATATAATTATTATTTAAGTGCTTTTATGTTTTACCTTAATAATTTTAATATTACACATAAAAATGTGATTTAAGAAAATTTAAATCCCACATTACATAAAAAGATAAAATGAATCCGAAATAAGTATAGGATTAGTTATAAATCTTTAAATAATTTATACTTACTATTATTTAAGCTCTTAATTAGGTTGGTGTCACAAGTCAATTAGATAGCAACTCGATTAGAGAAGTTACAAAAATACCTTTTTGTAAATAAAATAAGTTATAGTATTCGAGGGTATTTTAATATTTTCTGTAACGCCCTGAATAATTTATTTCTATTTTTATAAATCTTGATATAAATATATATCTATTTCAATGGCTAAATGTTTTGATTGTGTGTTTGAAGTCTTAGGTTTAAATCCCATTTTTGGTAATTCTATTTTTTTTTATCCTAGCATTATTCCTGCTGAGTAGACTTATGTTATATTGTTTGTAAACTCATATTAGAATGAACTTGTTGGTTCGAATGGTAAGGAGTTAGCTTGCTAGAGGTCTTGTGTTTGAATCCTCGTGTGAGTGTGAATATTAATTTTTGCCTCAGTCTGATAGAGTTTTGGTGGAGCTGGAATTCTGAGATGGTTGGATTTAGTTAGTGGGGTAGTGGGGAGTTAGAGAGATTTTAGGGATATATTTCTTTTTCCAAAATTTTTCCCTTCCCCATATTCACGTTCATTTTTCTCATGTTCCATATTGTGTTTTTTTTTCTTCCTTTTCCTTTTCTCCCTTTCGTTTGGTCAAACAGCGGCGTAGTGAGTTCTTCGGTTTTGTTTAATCATTCGGGTGCTTGTAATTGTCTGTTCTGCAGTCGAAGTATTTCGTAAATAGTTTTTTACCCTTTTCGTTGCGTGTTAGGGATTTTCTGTTAGGGGAGTTAGTTTGCAATTTTCATGAATATTGAGTTTGAATGCTTGGATTTGGTTGATTGTTTAGGAGAGGGGCTGGAAACATTCTATTCTTCAGCGAATTAGATTTGAGAAGCGTTGTTCGTCAAAGGTGAGCATTTCGATGGATTGGGGATTTTTAGTTTTATAAATCATTTCAGTTATTGACTAGTGTTCTTAATGAATTTTAGGTTTTGGTTGTTTCGTGGGAGTGTTTGCGTCAAAATTGTACCAAGTGTGTACCTAAAACATGAAAAAATGAAAAAATGAGGTTCGATGAAAGCCGAAAATTGGGTATGTCGACGCCACACATGCGTGTGGCCAACCGTGTGGCTGGCCGTGTGCGACACACGGCTGTGTGATTGTCGAGGGTGTGGCCGTGTACGAGACACGTCTGTGTGATGGTGAATGTGTGGCCATGTGGGCCACACGGGCTAGGCCAAGTTGGGCGTGTGGGCCCACACGGGCATGTGGGCCCAAAATTCAAAAATTTTCCCTAAGGTCACACAGGTAATTTTGATCGACTGTGAGCCTACCTAAGGTCGGTAAGGGATAACTAAACCCATTGTATGTGATCTATTAATCTGATAGTCTGATCTGAGTAGGAAACTGATATGCATGTCTGATTGTTCTATATAAGTAAGTACAATATCTGTATACAAGCATGTTGATCATGTGATTCTGTATCTATTATCTGTTATTTGCATGTTGTATCTGTATTTGGGGTGGGATTTGTATATGTGGAGGAAGTAATCTGTACGACGACCTTTCGCCTAATTTCTGGCAACTTGACTGCACATTATTTTGTTATGTGTTGTATCGACACTATATGGTGTGTAAGGATGAGTGAGTGTTTTTAACCTCACATGGTGTGATGGGATGGTTGGAGATGGTGTGTAGAGGATGGGGGTAGGATTTTGTATATCTGTTTTGCTTATCTGATTTTGATATTTGTATCTGTTAAGGACTTAGGTCCAAATCTGTATCTGTCTGCATATGAGATTCTGTGTATGTTGCATGACTATTTCTGTTGGGTTACACATTGAGTTTACGAAAACTCACATATGTTTGTCTGTTCTGTTCAGGTAATCCTCAGACATAGGCGGGTCGGTGCGACGGAGGCTCAATGAAGGGTTTTACTTAATTTCTGGTTTTCGAGAGAGTTTTGTAATTTTTGGACTCTATGAACTTTTGGGACTGTTCATTTTGGATTTTTAGTTTGGTTGCGTCTATGATTTTTTAAACTATGATGATTGACAAAATTTCGGTTTTACGCGAACAAATGTTTTTGAAAACACGAGCCTAGTTTTGATTTAAATGATTTTTCAAACTTCCGCTGCGAGAGATTTGGTTAACTTTGAAGGACAACATGTAACGGTTTTAGTAATGAATATATAAATGAATATGTCTAGTAAAACTTGGACGTTTTTATCTAATAACTATACAATGTTTAATGAAGTATCATCAGTTTCAAAATCTTCTTCGTAACGCTCTCAGATTCGGCCACAATGTCTAGATCAAGTTTAGGGTGTTATATTTTCATTTAAAAAACAACAATAAAAATATACATATGATGGGATCTTCAAACACACTTCTACATTCTAAATATGTGATTCTCACACGCATGCACGTGTGATAGAATTTCTAATGTTTTTTTTTATTCGACAAGCTGCCCTAAAAAATTGTCACTTGTCTTTTTTTGTAAACATGTCCTTTTTTTTAATATTTCACAATACTTTTATAGGACACTTATCAACCCCATAATCATACTTTTTAAATCTAAAAACTTAGACTAATAATGTATCGAATATTTTCCTAAATGAAAATGCTGCAAACGAACAAATATATTAAATTTATACAAAAATGAGTTATTAGAGTGTAAAAGAATTCACATAAATTTATAATAATAAATCTATAGTACATTAAATACGTGAAAAATAAATTCGATGAAAACATTGTTAGAACTAAGGTTGTCCTGCAATGTTTGTTCAATGACTTAATTAATCATGAGCTCGATCGATCAAGATAAGAGACAACTCGGGCATACTTATATGTTGGTCTTTTCTACATGAGCTTTATTTGATGTTCGTTTTTAAGGAAATGGGCCTCATGAAAATCCACATCTGTTGTTCTCAAAACAGAAAGTATCAAGAGGTGTATTTGTGAAGAGATTGGATTTTTTAGAGGAGTTGAATTTGAATTGTTTTAAGGTGGGACTTTTTTTCATTCCCAAAGACGTGATGGGTGGCTATTTTCAAAGAGATCTTTTCTGATTAACTTGGGACTTCATTAATTAAATATGTGAAGTAGTAGAAGTCAGGTTTATCTCAATTATTGGTGCTTATCCTTGTTGCCTAGGAAGCTTATAAATAGGTAGTATACTGCACAATCAAAGTGCTCATTTTTGTTGGGTAGAAAGTTGTGAATTGTTACTTTGTCTAAGTATTCTCTTTGCCTAGTTTTGCACTCAATTTTAGGCATTATTTGTGAGTGAATTGAAGTTACAAAGTGAGGTTTGAGTGAGTGGTTGTAATTAATTAAGACTAGCTATTGGGGCTGCAAATACATCTTGTAGAAAGGTAGTTTGGTCTTTCTCAATAGGTGATTGGATTAATTGAAGAATGAGAGACCATTCACTTAGCGAGGTTTCGAAAAGTATGATTATTTCTAAACTGTGCTAACAAACGGTTGTGTGCAAATTTCTCTCTACTTTTGCTATTTATGTTTCTATTTTACTGTATGAACAATTTCGTGATTAAACAGGATATTGCACAACCAGTCTATACTCAAAGCAAATTAATGTGTTTTTCAAACACAAACTTTTATTTTTTTTTCTTTAAACTAGGAATAACCCTAATTCTTAGTCAACAACAACGATGCTAATTTAGCTCAAACTAGAGTGGGTTGTAACAGGGAATCAGGCTGCATGTGTGGATGACTTTGTTAAGTCTTTGGACTTGAATTTTTCCCTAAAAAGCCTGGGGCAACTGAATATTTTCTTAGGTATTGAGGTGTGTTACACATCTGATGGATTGTTCCTAAGTCGATGGAAATACATTTTAAACTTGTTGACAATATTTCATATGGATCAATCTAATGGCACTCCTACTCTCAAGGTCGGCTCGTGTACTTTGTCTGCTCATGTTGGCAGTCCAGTTGAAAATGACTCGTAATATAGGAGCACCGCAGTACATTGTCATTACTAGGCCGGAGATTGCCTTTGCTGTCAATAGGGTGTGTCAATTCATGCAAAAACCTCTTGATCAGCATTTTAACGCAGTCAAGCGTATACTAAGATATCTACAAGCCACTGTGGATTATGGTATATCCTTCAAAGCAGCATATCGGTTGTCTCTAGTTGGATACTCTGAAGCAAATTGGGGAACTGATCCAGATGACAAGCGTTCCACCACTGGGTTTTGTGTTTTTCTAGGAGGAAATCCTGTGTCTTGGGGCTCTAGGGAACAAGAAGTGGTCTCTCATTCAACTACAGAAGCTGAATATAGGAGCTTAGCTCATGCCACTATAGAAGTTATTTGGCTAGAGTCTTTGATGTCTGAATTACAGGTCAAGGTTGCATAGAAAGCTGTTGTATGGTGTGATAACTCAGGAGCTGTGGCAGATTTAGCAAATCCGGTTATGCATTCTAAGTTTAAGCATGTGGAACTTGATTCGTTTTTTTGTTCGAGAGAAAGTGGCAGTTGGCAAATTAACTGTTGGTCATGTCCCAACATAGGATCCTATAGCAAATGTGCTCACCAAGCCTCTGTCAGCTAGTTTTTCATTAAGTTCTGGACCAAACTTGGAATTGTTAGTAGATATGAAAAGTTGCAGAAGAGCAACCAATTGGGCTGATATTAAAGTATAGAGATGGTTAAGCTGCTGAAGTTGTATAGTTGCTTCAGCCTGTTAGAAGTTAGCTGTTAGTTAGTTATTTTAAGTCAATTTGTTAGTTTTGTAACCTTGTTCATTTCAGTTAGTGAATCAGCTAAGGTTCAGTTAGGATTGATTATTAGCACGGAATTCTTTAGCTAATTAATTAACCAATCTTGTATAAATAAGATGGATCGATCCTTTTGGATTATTAGAACTTAAATAATAAAACAAGTAGACTATTTTCTCTCCTCTTCTCTCTTCTTCTTTACTATTTTGATCGATCTCAAACACAAAGCAAGGGATACATAAAGGTCGATGTTTATACACACCTTGTGACAATAACCTCTCCAGTTTTAGAAAGCTTGGAATCCCAATGATTTTGCTAATTGCTTACACGTCTTTGATTTGGCTTTCAATTTGGGAGCTTTTCCTTCGAGATCCGCCTCACGCTCGAGCTCCTTTTCCCTTGCCCCAAGGTTCTTCTCCATATAAAACTGTTCATTTGAAATTGGTACTCATAGTTAATAAAGATGGGAAGAGTTAATTAAAGAAAAGCATACATTGTAGTGGCTTGCATACTCCTTATAACATCTCGAAAATGAGATTAATAGAATCAAGGTTTGCGAACTGAGTCAGTGATTATGGCTAGATTTTTAAATTTATTTTTAAATTTTAGTGAAGTTACCCTTAAATCTCGAGTTTGATTTTTTTTCCTTACACAATTAGTTTAAATTTAATTAATTGTTAAATTAATTATTTAATTTAATGTTTGATGTTTATAATAATTGATTCTGAATTAAATTGTAATAGAGAGTAACTTTCCATTAGAAATTTCTAAAAAAAAAAAAAAAAAAAAAGCTTGACTTTGATATAAATAGGTGTTGAGTTTCAATCCACGTAAACCTTAACACACATAAATGTTAAAATCGTTTAATATTAAAATAAAAAATAAAAACACACATTTTTGAAGAAAACAACAATAACATCTTTTACATAAAAATGCTAATAATGTGACTTAATTGATGAATACGCACCACCTATAAAATACACATTGTGACATTTATGTGTGTTAAGGTTTATGTAGATTACTAAATATAACTACTGAATATAATTATGTTGTTTAATAAAAATAAATATTAATTTTAAAAGATTATTTAATTTTTTTAATTTTAATCTTATTAATATAATATTTTATATTATTTTGAATAGTTTTAGATGAAAGATAAAAAGGTAATTATTATTTTTACTATAAATCGAGTAAAAAAACTCCACAAGCAGGTCTAAGATGATGTTAAGTGTCTTTTTCTATTATTTAATTATTATTTTATTATACCTTAAAAATAAATGGTTTCAACCTAGACCCACTTGTAGAGTTTTTTTACTCCACTATATATAGAATAATTTAAATATTTCATTAAAAAAAAGGATAATATTCAATTTTTTAATAAAATAAAGCCAACGTAATATTTTAGTTGTACCACCTATTTATCTTATTCAACATTTTTTTATTAAAAATTTTAGATTAAGTAAAATAAATAAATAATTATCATATACATTTAAAATATTAAATATTGAAAATTTCCATTAAACACACCCTTAATTTTCTATTTGGGCAATTAAGAAAAATGTCTAAAATTAGAGGTAAAAAATCAAATGTTGTAAAGATTGAAGATGAACCCAATTGTTCTTTGGAAAGTAGGTACTAGATGATGATATACATGGATGATCATGAGGCTGGAGCTTTCTTCGGAGGAAAGAAAGGGTAAAGGGAGCCCACATAGAGGCCCCCATAAATGATGGTTTGAAGATGACAACCGCAAAGGGTATCTATCATACACATCTGTATTCTATATATCCTTTTAGAAATGGATAAAGAGATAGGGTTGGGAGGGAAAAGGTGGAACTTAGCATAGATCCTACTGATTTAGCCAACCAAGTCTACCATTTGTATTTGTTCTCTGGATTCTGGTATGGCCCAAAATCTGTCTATTTACATGTGACTGCTGACTCTCACCATAACACATGTTTTTGTTGGTATTTGTCTTGAATTTGCTCAAGGCAAACAGAAATGGGTTTTACCCAAAACCAAAACGTGCAATTGGGCATGGGCTGCCTCTGCGTTTCCCACTATTTGCTACTCAGCTGATCCTGTTGGTTTTATAATTTATGTGTCTCACCATTTTGTTTCATTGAATATGATATTGAGGTGTTACAATCAGTTAAGGTTTGTACTACACTGATATTCTATTTCAGAATCATGTAATTAATTAACATGAGTTTATTGAAGTATTTAATTGGGAAGAACCAAATTATCCAAATCCAATATAAAAGTAGAATTTCTTTTATGGAACAAAAGACACAAAGCCCATAATGCAGAAGAATTTTTTTTACTCCAACAAACAAAATATAGAAACAAAAATAGAAAGCCAATGATAACTAAACTGCCACTGTTATCCTCGTTTAGGAAACCCATTCTTTTTTTTTTTTTTTTTTTTTTTAATTATAGGCAATTCTTCATGTCGGATTGGTCCCATGCCACCATGAAATACTTTTTTGTTATTATTATAGTATTATTTTATGTTATCATGGTGGTCCCCTGAGAGATTGGTAATGGTAAAGTGCTGCTAGTCTTTCAAGGCGGTTGTCGAGTTTTTTTTTTTTTTAATCTTTTTTATTATAATTTATTTCTTTTGGGTTTTGTTGGGTTTCTTCTATAATTTGATTGGAGATGGATTCTGGGTTTGCTGGCCGAGCTTGGGATTCATGTTTCCAAGTTCTACTTCGAACTGCCTCTGCAACTCATCATCACAGTCACAGATAACAGCTGCCCTTTTCCATTTCCTCTATTCTTTATCAACCCAAGGTTAGTCCCCTTTAGCTAAAATCAAATGCTACTTTTTTTTTTTTTTTAGCTTTCAGCTTAATAACTATGGGGATTATTGTTTTGTAATAGCTAGTTTGTTCTTTTTGCTGTTGTCTCTACCATGTCTTATGAGTTTGGAAAGGATGGGTTTGTTTTAACTGAGCCAATTTGGGTTGTTGGGTGGGGAAGGTGATCATGATTAAGGTTCATGAATCTTGTCTGATTGAGTTTTGAGCTATGGATCATGGAACTGCAAGTTTGGAACTTGAGTAATTGGTCTTCCCATAAACTGTTGTTAATTGATGGTAAAGTCAAACTTTCTATGATTAGAAAGCCAAATCCTTCATTGCGTGCTTTTGTGTCTCTCTGAAATTTAATCCTCCTACCTTTTTCTCACAAAAATGGAAAAAGGAATCATTGACCCTCCAAATTTGTTCTCCAATGCTATGGGAAAATCAGGAATATTTAGGTTTAGACTTCAATATTCTTGGCTCTTATGGCTCAGTTTGCTTGATGCTGCTTTTCAAAATACAAAAAGTAAAAATGGATAGAAAATAAAGAGAAACTAGCAAAAGCATCAACCAAATACAGAGTGAGTTTTCTTATCTCAAACTGGCTATAGAAGAAGTTAGAATTTTTCTCTGCTACAACTTCTATATGATAAAATTGTTATTGTAATGTTCATGATCACAATCACTAATAGTTGCAACTTTGTAAATACTTGTTTCGATTTCCAATGTATGGAATTCTTTCCTGGTGGTTGTTATTCATAGAGATATCCCTTTTTGCTTTTTATTATCAGGAGAAAATGTCTTCATCAAGGCAAAGCCACTCGTCTAACAACTCTGGTAGATCAAGGCACAGTGCACGAGTTATTGCTCAAACCACTGTAGATGCCAAACTCCATGCAGAATTTGAGGAGTCCAGTAGCTCCTTTGACTATTCAAGTTCGGTGCGTGTAAGTGGAGATCAGCAACCTAGGTCAAACAAGGTTACCACAGCATATCTCCATAACATACAGAAAGGCAAGTTTATCCAACCCTTTGGGTGCTTGCTAGCCTTAGATGAGAAAACTTACAAGGTCGTAGCATACAGTGAGAATGCCCCTGAAATGTTGACCATGGTTAGTCATGCAGTCCCGAGTGTTGGGGACTACCCAGTTCTTGGCATTGGAACTGACATAAAAACTATTTTTACTGCCCCCAGTTCCTCTGCATTGCTAAAGGCCCTAGGAATTGGGGAGGTTTCTCTTTTGAATCCAATCTTGGTCCATTGCAAGACTTCTGGGAAGCCCTTTTATGCAATAATCCATCGGGTAACAGGGAGCTTGATCATTGATTTTGAACCTGTGAAGCCCTATGAAGTTCCCATGACTGCTGCTGGAGCCTTGCAGTCATACAAGCTGGCAGCAAAGGCAATTACTCGCTTGCAGTCTCTACCTAGTGGGAGCATGGAAAGGCTCTGTGATACAATGGTGCAGGAGGTTTTTGAGCTCACTGGTTATGACAGGGTGATGGCCTATAAGTTCCATGATGATGACCATGGGGAAGTGGTTTCTGAGATAACAAAGCCAGGCCTAGAGCCTTATTTAGGTTTGCACTATCCAGCAACTGATATCCCTCAAGCTGCTCGATTTTTGTTTATGAAGAATAAAGTCCGTATGATTGTTGATTGTCGAGCAAAACATGTAAAAGTATATCAAGATGATAAGCTTCCTTTTGACCTAACATTTTGTGGTTCAACCCTAAGGGCTCCACACAGCTGCCATTTACAGTATATGGAGAACATGAATTCCATCGCTTCTCTGGTTATGGCTGTTATTGTCAATGATGGAGATGAGGAAGATGATAATACTGATTCTCCTCAGCCACAACAAAAGAGAAAGAGATTGTGGGGTTTGGTAGTATGCCATAACACCACTCCTAGGTTTGTTCCATTCCCACTCCGGTATGCTTGTGAGTTTCTTGCTCAAGTATTTGCCATCCATGTCAATAAGGAGTTAGAGTTGGAAAGCCAAATGATTGAGAAGAACATCCTTCGTACCCAGACCCTTTTATGTGATATGCTTATGCGTGATGCACCCGTCGGTATTGTATCACAGAGCCCAAATATAATGGATTTGGTGAAATGTGATGGGGCTGCCTTATTATACAAGGACAAAATATGGAAACTAGGAGTGACTCCAAGCGATTTCCAACTACATGAGATAGCGGTGTGGCTTTCTGAGTATCATATGGATTCCACCGGTCTGAGTACTGATAGCTTGCATGATGCTGGGTTCCCGGGGGCTTTTGGACTTGGTGATGTAGTTTGTGGGATGGCAGCTGTGAGGATAACCCCCAAGGACATGCTTTTCTGGTTCCGGTCACATACTGCTGCTGAAATTAGATGGGGTGGTGCAAAGCAGGAACTTGGCGAGAAAGATGATGATAGGAAAATGCACCCAAGGTCATCATTCAAGGCTTTCCTTGAAGTTGTCAAGACAAGGAGTTTGCCGTGGAAGGACTATGAAATGGATGCAATCCATTCTTTGCAGCTTATTCTACGGAATGCTTTCAAAGATGTTGTGACCAAAGATACAAACACCAATGTCATATACTCGAAGCTCACTGACCTCAAAATAGAGGGGATGCAAGAGCTGGAGGCAGTGACAAGTGAGATGGTTCGTTTGATTGAAACAGCTACTGTGCCAATTTTGGCGGTGGATGTTGATGGCCTGGTTAATGGGTGGAATATGAAAATTGCTGAGTTGACTGGTCTTCCAGTCGATAAGGCAATTGGAAGGCATTTACTCACACTTCTTGAAGATTCTTCAGTTGAAACAGTCAAGAAAATGTTGTCCTTGGCATTGCAGGGTATGTAATTTTCCCTTTCTTGGTATCTTTTCTTCCTGTTTCTTTTCTCTTTCCCCTTTTCCTGTTACCGTTTAGTTTTCTTTTAAGTCATCAACAATTTTGTCACTTAAATTCTTCCTGATCAGGCAAGGAAGAAAAGAACATCCACTTTGAGATCAAAACTCATGGGTTGAGGTCTGAGGTTGGCCCTGTCATTTTAGTTGTCAATGCTTGTGCGAACCGGGATCTCCATGAAAATGTTGTGGGGGTTTGTTTTGTGGCTCAAGATATAACTGGTCAGAAAATTGTCATGGACAAATTTACCCGGATCGAAGGTGATTACAAAGCAATTGTACAAAATCCAAACCCGCTGATTCCACCAATATTTGGCACAGATGAATTTGGCTGGTGCTCTGAGTGGAATCCAGCAATGACAAAGATAACTGGGTGGAACCGAGATGAAGTGGTAGATAAAATGTTGTTGGGGGAGGTTTTTGGGACCCACAACGCATGCTGTCGTCTCAAGAATCAAGAATCTTATGTCAATCTTGGTGTTGTACTCAATAATGCTGTGGCTGGTAATGAGCCTGAAAAGGTTCCTTTTGGTTTCTTTGGTCGTAGTGGAAAGTATGTGGAATGCTTGTTATGTGTGAATAAGAAATTGGACAGAGAGGGTGCTGTCACTGGTGTCTTTTGTTTCTTGCAGCTTGCAAGCCATGAGCTGCAGCAAGCACTTCATGTCCAGCGATTAACAGAGCAAACTGCCATGAAGAGATTGAAAGCATTAGCTTATTTGAAAAGGCAGATCCATAATCCTCTCTCTGGTATTATTTTTTCTACTCAAATGATGGAAGGCACAGAGTTGGGACCTGAACAAAAACGTCTTCTGCAGACTAGTACCCTGTGCCAACACCAGCTCAGGAAGATACTTGATGATTCAGACCTGCACACCATCATTGATGGGTATGAAAACGTCCTGCAAAAAGATGAACTTACTTTTCATTTTGTTTTTTGATCAGCGATAAACTTTTGTAGCATACACTTTCGAAGCATAGATGCCATGCCAGACATAACATCCTGCATAAAAAAAGATTCATGAGAAACTATTAACATAAACCATGATTTTATTGGCCTGGATTTGTTACTTCTGGATTTTCTACAGCTTTGTCTTCTTTGAGGGTTCTATGCCCATGCTTATAGTTATCTCATACTTACCGGGTGTCCAACCAGTAGGAGTTTCATAACCCGAACTTCATTCACCAGCCAGACAGACAACTTTTCTGATATCCTAGATTTGGTCCTTGTTAATCAGAATTTGCCTATATCCTTTCCCTTGTGCCCCCAGAGAACCAATGATTCCTTCTAGCATAATGACATCACTTTCCTTTAACCCCTGAGCTATGGTTTCCCTTACCTTGCACCCAGCCAGAATTGGAATTTAACTATGACGGAATATGGCTGCATACCTCAGTACCTCCCAGCACTTTTGGTTTGTGATATCTTTTATTTCAGTGCTTAACTTTTCTCTTTTTCGTTTCTCTAAATTATTAACAGCTATGTGGATCTTGAAATGATTGAATTCACCCTGCATGAGGTATTGACTGCTTCTATTAGTCAAGTGATGGTGACAAGCAATGGAAAACGTATCCGAATAGTCAATGATACAGCAGAAGATGTCCTGAGCGAGACCTTATATGGAGATAGTGTTAGACTTCAACAGGTCTTAGCTGATTTCTTGTTGATATCAGTTAATTTTACACCAAATGGAGGCCAACTAGTTGTTGTAGCTAACTTGACCAAAGATCAATTAGGACAGTCTGTTCACCTTGCACATTTGGAGCTCAGGTACTGCTTTGTTTCTTTCATTTGCATTCATGTTTTCATACTAATAGTTGACTTATGCCCTAGATATACCTCAAAAGACGAAAAATGTTCCCTGCACACCAATTTAAGCATCTTGTTTCCTTTTTTATTTAGATTGATTCATCGGTAGTATGTATATATGGAACTGGTATAGTATGCGCTCTGTAGTTTTATGCACAAATGAGCTCTACCTGTATATGAATTCACTGAAAGTAAAAGGCATTTTGTATATATATTTTGGTTCAGGATAACACATGCAGGTGGCGGAGTACCTGAAGCAATGCTGAACCAAATGTTTGGAAATGAGGAAGACGCATCAGAGGAGGGTATCAGCTTGCTCATCAGCCGGAAGTTGTTAAAACTCATGAATGGAGATATCCAGTACTTGAGGGAAGCAGGCAGGTCAACTTTCATCGTGACAGTTGAACTTGCTGCAGCAAATGGTCCAGATTCCAGAACCTAACTGACTTTGTTGGATATGATTTGACAATGGTGCTGTACAGTTAAGGAGAAGTTTGGGTGTTTGACAATGTAATTTGCAAAAGCCTGTGGGTTTTATTTGTTGAATGAGTTGCACTTTCATAAGATGTCTGTTCTTCCAAGGCTGCAGTAAAAGGTGCTCTAATAAGTTTTGTGAACTTGTTGTTGAGTGTTGCCAGGCCAACTGGTACTTGGGAAATTGTAACATGTAATTGTTTCAGTGATAATATCTGGTATGTTATTCCCCTTTCTGAAGTAAAATGCCAAGAACCTTGAACAGCTTCTTCACGGCACAGCATTTTCATTTCAATTTATAATTAAACATAACAAATTCAATCAGATAATAACAGTCCTTTTAGGAAAGAAAACTTATAGTCACAGGATTTCTCTCTAACTACAAAAGCTCTGCTTATTCTTTCTTTCTTGTTGATGCATTTAGGCAGTAAACCGAGGGCGTAAATGAATCAAGATTGATGAATTTCTGCTTATGTTCATTTATTTATTTTTAAACTTAATTGTATTTTGTTTGTGTTAATTAAGAATTTTAAAATTGTATTTATTAGATTTAGTTATCACATTCCAGATACTATAAATTGAATCAATATCACCTGCCTGTCTTAATGTACCCTTTGGTGCCTCTTTAATTAAATAACATCACTTGTTTTTCTAATAGTAATAAAAGAAATTATTTCTAACTCATTTTTAGATATTATATTAATTTTAAAATTAAAAAATTAAAAATAAATATTCTGATAATAACTTAAAAATAAATTGTTATTTTTCAGTGTAACATTTTTAATTTATCCAACATAAAAATAGAAATAGAAATATTAAACTAAACAACTAATTTTTTTAATGATTAAATTTTGTATTTATTTTTGTATATACAAATTATATAATAAATATAGCAAGTACTGTATCATATAATCTCAATGAGTCATAGTGGGGGTGCGGCTAGAGTAAAACCGGCTCGAAGTATTATCATGTCATCACATAAAGATCATTGATGGAGGTCATAGGTTTTATTTAAAGACTTTCTCACTCAATATTTTAAAAATTATGCAAGACTTTTATTCCGGTTTTAATTATGAATGATTAAATATGCAATGACAAGTAACATCTTTTTCCTAAACTATATGGCATGCTTATTATATATGTATGAACATGCTCATCAATTCTATTTTATAATCTCATATATCATGCTATAAAGTTGCAAAAATTAAATTAACTCTAACCAGCCAAAGGTTTTCATAGTCCCATCTTAAGGGAAAATAATAAAAATTACAATATCTTTTTTCAAAACATTCTTTGGATCTTCTAGGTAAAAGTAAAGTGTAATGTGAGTTCCATCAAAATATCCCAAAACCCAAAATTAACTTGTTTGCCAATGTTAATCCCAAAACTCGAAAATTGGAACAATTAACCGAAAGTCGTTCCCATTTTCGACCAGGCCTCCACCGTCTTACCACAGTCGTTGTTGCCCACTGTCGATTTTCTCAACTGCTCCACTGTCCACCATCGACCACTATCGATCAGCTCACCATCGATTGGCCACTACAATCCATTCCTTTCAGGTTTACATTGCCTCGGTCGGTTTTGATTGTATCATTGGTCGCGTCACTTCTTTAGGTTCTGTCAAAACTTTTTGTTACAAAGATTACTTAATCCATTTCCTTATAATTTTACAAAAATAAAAATTTAAATTTTCTACTTGTAAATGTTAGTTCACGATCTAATTACAAATCCAATAAATTAGAAAACATAAATTACATTCGATCTAACTTTTAGGAACCATGAACATTTGACAAAACTACTTCATAACAATTATAAAATAATCCATACATTCACCCACATACATAATAATCCAAAAGATGCATACAATTTAAAAATGTCACTTCTTATCTTATTTAATCAAACAATGAGAGCAAGAGAGAAAATTCGGTATCAATTTATACTATAAACATAGCATAACTTGAGTTTGATACTAATGGTTGAAAAAATTGATTTACAAAACAATACTTTTAGGCACAGCGGATGTTTAATTTTTTTTTTTTTTAAATCCAGCCTTTTGATATTTATAGTAATAAATTTTTAACTGAAATTATATTTATACTTTAAACAAAGGTGGTCTAGGTTGTTTCTCGACTTTCAACCGATCGATCTTCTCTGCTATCCTCGAACCCCAAATCGCTTTAAGTGTGAGTTCAAATAAATCGAACCAAGTGCACATAATGAAATTTTTTCTTTAACTTTAAGTGGAAAAGTTAATTTAGTTTATAAATTGGAAATTATAATTATTTTCCCGAAAAATAGAATTTATTCTTTAAAATAAATCATCATGATTTTTCAGCAGAATATTAGTGTTCTCAAAGTTCTATAAATAGGTTAACTCATAGTTATTATGTATAGAAAAATAGTACAAGAGTTCTGTTCAAATAAAGTCTAATTAAAAATAATATTTTAATAAAAAAATATAAATTCTACTCTAAGTAGAATCTAGGGGGGGCAACGACATCCCTAGGGTATCTAGGGTTTGCTGCCCTTCACAATTAAAACTAGACCTATTTGGGTCTTTCATGTTTTAGGTATAATTATATGTGTTATTCAAACTTTTATCCAACACTTATAAATATAGTTTATCAAACTCAATAACTATTTTCTATTTACCAAAATATTAATTAATTAATTTAACTAATTTAATTTCTCAATTAATTTATTTTCTCAACCCAATTCTAATTTCGTTAAAATCATAACAACTTTACTATGTTAGAATGAAATAATCCGTGATGAAATTAATTTAATTGTCTTATCCAATAATTTTATGATGACTAATTAATTTAATTCTCATTTCTAACTTCAACTATTTAATTACAATTTGTTAAATAATAATTCGAAGAAATTAAATAAAATTTCAAGTCATCTTTTATACTTAACAAGAAAACATATGACTGATAGTGACACATGCGATCCTTTTCTCTTACTTATCATTTCCATTCATTCCACATATTATCAATTCTATATGAAATTCATTTTGGGTTATCTTGAGCTAACAGATGAACCAATTGGACATATATAATAAAGGCTTCGACTCTTTTCCTATTAATTACAACTTATTTAAACATGGAGTCATTTCTCTATAATATCATGACTGCACTCTCCCTTATTATATATCAATTACGAAAGTTACTTTATTTAGTGCTTGTCTAATGACTTTATATAAGTGTGTTACTCTAATAGGATATCTTTAATCTCTTTGAGATAAGATTCGTTCTCCCAATATGATCCTATTTATCTCATGGTTTTCATTACATCTTCCAAAATGACAATTACCAACGCATAATAATTAAATCATTTTTCTTATGACAAATGACCTATGGTCACATTCCTTTTTCATCGATCATGTAATGTCAATGAGAAGATATCATTTATATTCTTACTAGAAACTTACAATTTTATAAATAAGAAATTCGGGATGTGACAACTAGTTTTTTTTTATCAAATAAAAATTATTTATGATCTACTAATTTAACCAGGACTGTAACAGCCTAATTTTCAGTGATGTCGGAACAATGATTCGAGATCACTAAATCCGACAAATGAGTAGGAAATATTATTAATTTAGTGAGTATAAATTAAATGTGAAGTTAGGAAAAATTTTGAAATAGTGAATAGTGTACTAAAAATAAATATTAAAATAATTAGAATCGAAAACGAGGTATCGAGACCTCGAGAATTTTAAATTGAGCCATAAATATTTTTATAAATATTTATGGAGTGTTAATATGTTAGTAGTAAAGTTTCGTCAAGAAATTTTAAAGTTCTGATAATTAATTGCACAAAAAGGACTAAGTTGTATCAAATGCAAAATTGTGGGAAATGATTAAATAGCTTAATTGATAAAAGAAAGAGGGTTTAAAAGGAAAATAGACCCAAGGTCTATTTGGGCTGAACGGCAAGGGCGTGAAATCAGCAAGAAAATAAGGAGAATTAAGGGCAAAATTGGAAAATTACAAAATTTACTTAATAAAGCTAGGACTAAAGTGGAATTATCTAGATTTCTCTTTATTTTTCTGCATTCTCATCAGAAAAACACCATGGAAGAGTTCTATTTATCTGGTTTCTCATATTTTTACTTCAAGTAAGTTCAATTCTTGATTATTTCTTGAAATTTTTGTGTTTTTGTGACTTTTACAACTAGGCCCACTTGTTGAATTCATTAGTTTTTAATTCTATGAAAGAAATTAAAAGTTTCTATACATATGTGCTGGAAGTATATGATGATTTTGCATGGAATTAGAGCTTTAAATTGTTTATATGTTGATTTTATTGTAAGAATTGAATATTAAGTGAATGTTTGGGACCTAATTGTAAAAGAGTTTGAAGTTAGAGTATTATGTGGAAATTATGAATTTTAATAGTTATGAAATAATTTATAATGTTTAGGAAAAGTATTAATTGAGAAAATTATCTTAATTTAGGGGTTAATTGAACAAGGACTGAATTGTATGAATTGTGAAATTTGGGGCAAAATAGAAATCAACATTTTGCACTAAAACTGTTTTGGACAGCAGCAGTAGTCTAACTTTGAAAAATCACCAAAAATTTTATAAACGGAATTAGAGGATGAATAAAATATGAAATTAAAGTTTATTGAGTCTAGTTTCTTATAAAAGAAATAATGTAAGCAATGGAATTGTAAATAATGAGATATGATAAATTTTGTGAGACAAGGTCAGAATGATTTCGGGTTCTCCTGTTTTGACTTTGTAAAATCATAAAAAATTGGAAAAAATAATTAGGGGCTTAAATTTATATGTTTAGAATCCTGAATGAGTCTATTTTCAAGAGAAAGAAACGGGAACATTATTCGAATCTTGTACGAGGAGATAATTAATTTTTAGTGAAGAAGGGTCAGAACTGTCAGACAGCAAAATAGGGGAGACTTCAATGAATAAATTGTATTAATTGGCCCAACCAAAAATTATGAAAATTTTATGGTAAGAAGATATGTGAATCTAGTTTCAGAGAAAATTATCAGATATTAATTTGGAGTTTCGTAGCTTCAGATAAAAATAATTTAGTGACTATGACACAGATGGACAGCTTGAATATTCACATAAGTAGATAGTGAAAATTATGGATAATGTTACCTACAAGTGTGTTGTTTATACAAAGGATGTGGATGAAGAGGAGGAGGAGGAAAATATACAAAAATATATGAATGAGTCGTGTATAAATTGATCACATGCCTGATTATAATCGATAAGTGTTGAATTAGAAACGATATAATGTTTTATTTTGAATATTTATTATGAAATTATGATTATCGCTATAATACAAAAATCGAACTTGTGAGTTTACATAACTAAATTTAGTGATCATTTGTTAATATTATTAAATTTCAATATTATTTTATGAATGGTGATTAATATTTATGTATGTTAATTGTTGAAAATAAGTAAATTATGTACAAAAGTTATGAAATTGAACCGAGAATTTCAAGGAACTAACGCAGAAATAAGTACAATTTTTCAATGAAAAAGATGAATTGACGGTAAATTATCCAAGTAAACCGAGATTCAGCATTTGTTGCGAATTCTCGTGTTTGCTTTCCGTTTAGCTCTTACGAGCTTTTATTAGCTCATATGAGTTTCAGTTAACCCTTTTGGGGTTTCAGTTCAGCTCTGATGAGCTTCAGTTAGCCTTCGGACTTCTGTTTAGCACTTATGTGCTTTAGTTAGCCTTCGGGCTTCCGTTTAGCACTTATGTGCTTCAGCTAGACTTTGGGCTTCAGATCATGATGTACTCAAATCCGTAAGCTGTTCTTTGAATGGACAAGTTGGTAAGTCGTAAATGTAACATGTGGAAAAAGAAATGTAAGTAATGTTATCATAATTATTATTGAGCTCAATTATGTGAATTTGTCATTTGAAATTGTGATTGACAGTAAGAAACAGTGAATTGCATGCTTATCAATGGTTACACATAATTATTTGAAAAACAAGAAAAATGACGGTTATTGATATATGGAAATGTGAGACATTGATATATGAATGTGGAATATGTTTGATAAAGGTGTTCATTCTTAATTATGGAATTATGTACCTCATGTGTGCTATTTGTATAAAGATGATATTTCAAATACTTTGGTGAGTAAAGCTTAAATATGAAATAGTATGAAATTGAGACAAGTTGTTCTGAAAATATATTTAAATTATCTGTAAGTGTTTTTGTAGTCCTCGTTAATGCCTCGTACTCTATTCCGGCGACGGATACGGGTAGGGGGTGTTACATTTAGTGGCATTAGAGCTATGGTTTAGTCGGTTCTCGGATTAACCTAGCGTATGTGAGTTTAGCTATACATGCTATATTACTACTTGTGATAGTGTGATATCTTCTGGCTCTAACGAAATTGTTTTGTTAAGACCGAGGTGCTTTCTAATCGAGCTAATCTTGACAGTGCGAAAATTTGGTGTTGAGACATTGAAAATGTGTTTGTGTTAAGTTGAAACTTGACAATGTATGAATAGAAGTTCATGATATGTATGTGATAATGTACGAAATGAGATAACCATAAGTTGAAATATAAAAAGGTGAAATGAAATGAAAGTTTATATTATGAAAAGGCTATCCGTGTCTGTTTGGCATGTCTATGATGTTATGTGCCCAACATGTTTGATTAAGTAAATTTTATTCAAAATCAAATAAGTGTATGTTTATGTACACTTGGTTGAATAAGTATGATTAGTAAGTTTATATGGCTAAATTTTAGTGATTATTTGTTAATTTTATGAATTTCATGATGTGTTATTTCATATGTATTGATGATAAAATCGTGAATAATGTAAAAGCATGAAAATTGAATAAATGATCAAATTGAGCATTTCAGTTCAGTGACAAGATTAATTGAAGGAAAAGACCATGGTTGGACCATGGCAACATGTGATATGTGATTTTCATATAAGACCATGGCTGGGCTATGGCTTCTGTGTGTGATATGTGACTATGTGCAAGACCATAGTTTTACTATGGCATGGTGAAAACGAAGTACTTAATTCCGAAATTGTTCCCTAAATTGATTAAGAAAGGTAAGTGATAAATGAACTTAAGAGATTGAAATTGATTAATTGTTGATATTGAGCTAAGCTAAGTGAATTCATCGTTTGAAATTGTATATGGCAGAAAATATTGATAGACTATATAAGTGTATTAATTTTGCTTGAAGTGAAATATGTGAAAACAATAATGTTATGTATGAATGTCAAGTCATATGTGTGTAATTATGAGAGTTGAGTTAGAGGCTTTACGACCTCACCCCCTTACCAGAGTTGTAATTATGACAAAATTTCATGAGAATTATGTTAATAAATTCACATCTGTAGAATTGGAGAGTATAGTGTTGAAGTGATTAGTAAGGCATACAGAAACGAGAATAGTTTGAAAAGTAAATATAGTTCTGGAAAAAGGTATTAGAATGTTTTAAAGATCATTCGAGATATGCAATGTCATGATTAAAGAAGAAGCTAATTGCAGTAAATTGACTTATTCAAATATGATGTCTAAAGAGTGTACTTACCGGAAAATTCTTTTGAATTGATTTTTGTTAATGAATGAAATATTATGGGATTAGGGATGACAGAATTAGTTAGAGGAATATGTGGCTGTTCGTTTTCTGATGAAATTCTTATTGTATGAGAATGCTAGCTAGCTAAAATATTTGATGAGAGCATCGTTGGTCTGATTAAATTATGATTGGGACTTCTTCATTTTTCTTTGTTATACTATTATGTTACGTTGAAGATAAAAGTAAATGGTGAGATTCATGTAAAGCTATTATTCTGTTTATACGGGTTGTTACTCTACATTATATACGTATTGGAAAATCTTGATTATTTTGTGAATGTTGACTACATGATTGGCTTTATTTGATGATGATTTGATTTCAACCAAGTTAAATGCTAAAGTGGGGTTTTCTTTGTGAAACTGAGAAGTTAGTAAAAGTGTTTCATGAGTGTTGAAAGCAATTTTTTCTGATAAGATTTTCGAGGACGAAAATCCCTAAAGGGGGGAAGAGTTATAACAGCCTAATTTTCAGTGATGTCGGAACAGTGATTCGAAATCACTAAATCCGACAAATGAGTAGGAAATATTATTAATTTAGTGAGTATAAATTAAATGTGAAGTTAGGAAAAATTTTGAAATAGTGAATAGTGTACTAAAAATAAATATTAAAATAATTAGATTCGAAAACGAGGTATCGAGACCTCGAGAATTTTAAATCAAGCCATAAATATTTTTATAAATATTTATGGAGTGTTAATATGTTAGTATTAAAGTTTCGTTAAGAAATTTTAAAGTTCTGATAATTAATTGAACAAAAAGGACTAAGTTGTATCAAATGCAAAATTGTGGGAAATGATTAAATAGCTTAATTGATAAAAGAAAGAGGGTTTAAAAGGAAAATAGACCCAAGATCTATTTGGGCTGGACGGCAAAGGCATGAAATCAGCAAGAAAATAAGGAGAATTAAGGGCAAAATTAGAAAATTGCAAAATTTACTTAATAAAGCTAGGACTAAAGTGGAATTATCTAGATTTCTCTTTATTTTTCTGCATTCTCATCAGAAAAACACCATGGAAGAGTTATATTAAGCTGTTTTCTCATATTTTTACTTCAAGTAAGTTCAATTCTTGATTTTTTCTTGCAATTTTTGTGTTTTTGTGACTTTTACAACTAGGTCCACTTGTTGAATTCATTAGTTTTTGATTCTATGAAAGAAATTGGAAGTTTCTATACATATATGCTGGAATTATATGATGATTTTGCATGGAATTAGAGCTTTAAATTGTTTATATGTTGATTTTATTGTAAGAATTGAATATTAAGTGAATGTTTGGGACCTAATTGTAAAAGAGTTTGAAGTTAGAGTATTATGTGGAAATTATGAATTTTAATAGTTATGAAATAACTTATAATATTTAGGAAAAGTATTAATTGAGAAAATTATCTTAATTTAGGGGTTAATTGAACAAGGACTGAATTGTATGAATTGTAAAATTTGGGGCAAAATAGAAATCAACATTTTGCACTAAAACTGTTTTGGACAGTAGCAGTAGTCTAACTTTGAAAAATCACCAAAAATTGTAGAAATGGAATTATAGGATGAATAAAATATGAAATTAAAGCTTATTGAGTCTAGTTTCTTATAGAAGAAATAATGTAAGCAATGGAATTGTAAATCATGAGATATAATAAATTTTGTGAGACAAGGTCAGAATGATTTCGGGTTCCCCTGTTTTTACTTTGTAAAATCATAAAAAATTGGAAAAAAATAATTAGGGGCTTAAATTTATATGTTTAGAATCCTGAATGAGTCTATTTTCAAGAGAAAGAAACAGGAACATTATTCGAATCTTGTACGAGGAGATAATTAATTTTTAGTGAAGAAGGGTCAGAACTGTCAGACAGCAAAACAGGGGAGACTTCAATGAATAAACTGTATTAATTGGCCCAACCAAAAATTATGAAAATTTTATGGTAATAAGATATGTGAATCTAGTTTCAGATAAAATTATTGGATATTAATTTGGAGTTTCGTAGCTTCATATAAAAATAATTTAGTGACTATGACACAGATGGACAGCTTGAATATTCACATAAGTAGATAGTGAAAATTATGGATAATGTTACCTACAAGTGTGTTGTTTATACTAAGAATGTGGATGGAGAGGAGGAGGAGGAAAATATACAAAAATATATGAATGAGTCGTGTATAAATTGATCACATGCCTGATTATAATCGATAAGTGTTGAATTAGAAACGATATAATGTTTTATTTTGAATATTTATTATGAAATTATGATTATCGCTATAATACAAAAATCGAACTTGTGAGTTTACATAACTAAATTTAGTGATCATTTGTTAATATTATTAAATTTCAATATTATTTTATGAATGGTGATTAATATTTATGTATGTTAATTGTTGAAAATAAGTAAATTATGTACAAAAGTTATGAAATTGAACTGAGAATTTCGAAGGAACGGAACGCAGGAAATAAGTACAATTTTTCAGTTAAAAAGATGAATTGACGGTAAATTATCCAAGTAAACCGAGATTCAGCATTTGTTGCAAATTCTCGTGTTTGCTTTCCGTTTAGCTCTTACGAGCTTCTGTTAACTCATATGAGTTTCAGTTAACCCTTTTGGGGTTTCAGTTCAGCTCTGATGAGCTTCAGTTAGCCTTCGGGCTTCCGTTTAGCACTTATGTGCTTCAGTTAGCCTTCGGGCTTCCGTTTAGCACTTATGTGCTTCAGCTAGACTTCGGGCTTCAGATCATGATGTACTCAAATCCGTAAGCTGTTCCTTGAATGGACAAGTTGGTAAGTCGTAAATGTAACATGTGGAAAAAGAAATGTAAGTAATGTTATCATAATTATTATTGAGCTCAATTATGTGAATTTGTCATTTGAAATTGTGATTGACAGTAAGAAACAGTGAATTGCATGCTTATCAATGGTTACACATAATTATCTGAAAAACAAGAAAAATGACGGTTATTGATATATGGAAATGTGAGACATTGATATATGAATGTGGAATATGTTTGATAAAGGTGTTCATTCTTAATTATGGAATTATGTACCTCATGTGTGCTATTTGTATAAAGATGATATTTCAAATACTTTGGTGAGTAAAGCTTAAATATGAAATAGTATGAAATTGAGACAAGTTGTTATGAAAATATATTTAAATTATCTGTAAGTGTTTTTGTAGTCCTCGTTAATGCCTCGTACTCTATTCCGGCGACGAATACGGGTAGGGGGGTGTTATAAGAACTTTCCTATCTGTCTCTATAAATAGATGATATTGGTAAGGCTAAAAACATAATAATAAATTATACACAATTTTGAGAGATTTTTTATTCTGTTCAAAGATAGTGAAAATTTATTTTCTAAGGATAAATTTCATTTTCTAGGTATAACAATTCTATTGGTTTTTATAGAGAAAGATATTTACTTTCCTACTGAAAGTAAGAAATTTATTTCTGGATTTGTGTTTGATTCATAATTGTTCGAGCCCACATTTGAAATGATTCGTGGTACGAGAATAGTGAAGAAGGTTGTTCAATTGAAAGTTAGGAAGATCAATGATCCGTCTCGCACAACGCACAAGTACTTTTCAAGAAAAATTTATTGCTATAAATATAAAAAAATCGGTTCGGTTTTTAAAATTTTAATTTTTCGCTATAACAAAAAATTCTTTTTAAATTGGACTTTTTCCAACAGTATTCGCCTTGAAGTTGATCTAACCGACCCTTCCTTTTGTTGGATTTTACAATTAAATACATTAGGATAAACTACAGAATTAGTCACCTAACTATTAGTGTGTTTCTATTTTGGTCACCAACCATGAAAATTTTCAATTTAGCCACTATGTTTTAGATCATTTCTATTTTGGTCACTCATGTTTTAGATCATTTCTATTTTGGTCACTCTTTATTAAATGATTGACGAAAGTGATGATGTGACCTTTTTCTAACTGATTTTATAACACATTTAGTCAGTGGAGAAACCAGGGGCTGGCAGAGGCCCTGGCCCCCCCTAAAATGGAAAATTTTCCATTTAGGCCATTTGAAATTTTTAAAATTTTAAATTAGTAAAGGTAAAATTGCACTTTTGCCCCCTTAAAATGATAAAAAAATTGATTTAGCCCTTTAAAAATTATAAAGATAGAGGCTATTAAAATGGTGAAATTGTATTTTTACTATCGTAAAAATTACAATTTAATTTCGGCCCCCTAAAAAAATTTTTTGGCTTCGTCCTTGCATATTAATACTCATGCATTCTATCAATATGATTCTAATTCTAAATAATTCAATAAATTTAACCCTCCAGATTTACAAATTTTATCAATTTGAACCTCAAACACATAATTAAATATAAATTATATATTATAAAAAGAACAAATTATTGTTATATAAATAATATTATACATGTTTATATTTAATTATATAATGCTCAAATATGCATTTAGCCTCCGGAACTTGACACCTCCCAATTTGGTACTTACAATTTTTTTATCCTAAGTTGGTATCTAAATTTTTATTCCGTCAAGGGTTTTGGTACTTTTTTTATAATGGTGTTAAATATAGGACGTATGACACTCTTAGGTTATGACACGTGACACTAATGATGCCATAATCTATTTTTTAAATGAAAATATTTAAAAATTATATACATCTTTTAAAATATAAATAGAAATTATAAAAATATATGCATCTAAAAATCAAATTGCCAAAAAAATAAAAAAGTTCAAGTTAGAAAAATCAAAAACCTAAAAAATTTACATCTTTTTTCTAAATAAATTGAAAACAAATTAGATGATAAATTTTACAATAAATTTTATGTTTAGAGATGGGTGGATATTATTTTATGGTTCTTTTAAGTTGACAAGAATGCAAAAGATGATTATTTGAAAAAGGCTTATAGGAAGTTTTTTCTTTTTATTTGTTAATTATTTGGTAGGTTTCATAGGAAAAATTAGGTTCTTCTATTGAGAACACTATTAACACAATAATAAAAGAAGTTTATAAAATCACAAATTTACTGAGTTTTGGGTGATTTTGAGTTTTTGGGTTTATCAAAATCACAAGTTTCAATATAAGTTTATCAAGATTTAATTAAATGTGTTTCAATATAATTATATTTATATTTAATTATATGTGTTTAAGGATCAAATTGATAAAATTTGTAAATGTGGATGGTTAAATTTATTGAATAATTTAGAATTAAGACCAAATTGATAGAATGTGTAAGTATTGAGGACTAAATGTGTAATTATAATAATTAAAAAAAAGGCCACATCATCACTTCCATTAACCATTTAACAAAGAGCGACCAAAATAGAAACGATCTAAAACATGAGTAGCCAAAGTGGAAATAATCTAAAACGTTAGTGGCTAAATTAAAAAAAAAATTAGTTGGATGACCAAAACAGAAACGCGCTAATAATTGGGTGACTAATTCTACAATTTACCCAATACATTATCTGTGATAAATCTATGTAAAAAATATATTTATAAAAATTTTATATTAAAACCAAATGAAGTTTTGGTTGAAATGGTTAAATTAAAAGTTTAAAATTCATAGGTCTCAAGTTCCTATCTTATCATAATATTAATTTACTAAAAACTTGAAAAAGATAAAAATATATTTCTATTAATATTTGTTATTTAGTAAAAAAAAAAAGTAAAAGTATTTAGTAATTTTTCAACTGAATTGATATGTAGTTGACTCGTGATACTAATTCAATTAAAAGTTTAATATAAAACTAAATTTTGTCACATTTATGAGTGAAAAAATATATGCAACAATTAAACAAAAATGATATAACAATAGAGAAATGGTTTTGGTTGAAATGATAAAATTTAAAAAATTAAAATCATAATAATGTTTGGGTTTAAAATTCATTATACACAAGTATTTTTCCAAATTATATATGAAAAGGTAGAATTACCTTGAAAAATATCTACTACTTCCTTAAAAATGAGGAACTTTTAGTAAATTTATTACTATGACAGTAAAACACTTTAATATAGTAATAAATATGATAAATACATACAACTTGTCTTATAAATATTTGATTTTTTTAAGTAAAAGACGAACAAAATCTTATTTTAATTTTTATTTAATTTGATAAAGAAACAAATAGTTGATCTAACCAAATTTTAAAAAAAAATTGAACTTTAAAGATGCTGAGTTAGGTCAGACTTAAATATCATATTAACATATATTAAGTTTGTTTATTTTATTTTTTTAATTTAATATTTAATAATTTTATATATTTTTATTTATTAAAATATTATACTTAAACAATTTAATATTTTTAATATTTACGGTATAATATTATATATTATTATAAATTTATTTTTTATATGTTATAAATTACATAATATAATATAGGATAAATTATATCAACAGTCACTCAACTTTTAAAAAATAATAAAATAGTCCTTCTAACCATTTTTTTGTTACATGTCATTTAAGGGTGGGCTAGCTATCATTTAAACAGCCCCATTTAAGAAGTTCGGGTAGTAAAAGAACAAGGGAAAAAGAAGAATAAAAGAAGAAATGGAGAAGAAGAGAAAATGGAAGGAGCTTCGTACCAGCAATTCTCAAATGTCAAAATTCGGGAACTCAAAGACGACTACGCTTCCACGACACCGATGCCTCCATGGCAAATGCCCTCCACCACATCATGATCGCTAAGGTTCCCACCATAGCCATATCTTGATGCAACTACTAAAACCATTGAACCTGGAGTTGTTTTTGCAAGAGAAAGCCATAAGTGCTTTGCATTTGAATCCTTTGTGTTTAAAACAATGTTGGAAGGCTTCGACTTCCCTGACTTTGGGGTCGCAAAAGATTCTGACTCTAAAAGACTTGACCTTGAGCAACATTTCAACACATTCAAGACCCTAAAATCTGCACATCCTAAATCATTTTTAGCTCAAAACCCAAGCTTTTTTTTAGCTAGATTCACCAGAACCAAGTACCTCAACCTTGTCTAGGCTAAAATGGAGTGTTCCTTTTTCGGGAATTTGAACCAAAGGAAGCTAGCTACCTCTGTTGGGTTCCCGAATATAGCTTTTTTCACAGCTTTTGCAGAGATGTCTAGGCGGTTTTAGCTCTTGCATTGCTTGGGATTTTCAATGCATGAACAAGTTTCAAATCTTTCAGGTAAAGAAAGACTGTGGCTTCTTGGAGATTTACATGGAAAATGTGACTGAAGACTCACTTTTATCAGGCGAAATCAACGATGGCAATGTTGACGTTAGGGTCAATTTCACAGTGGTTCCAAGGTTTAAGATTGGTGCAACTATGATACAAAGTCAAGTTTATTTGTCTCCAGTGATTACTCCTCCGGTCAGTCGATGGGCAATGAATTTGTCGTTGAGGACGGAAGAGTTTACTTTGATTTCAACAAGGTCAATGGCTATGGTGGGAACCTCGGCAATCATGATGCCGCAAAGGGCATTGGCTATGGAGGCATTGGTGTTGTGGAAGCGTAGTCGTCTTTGAATTCCTGAATTTTGACCCTTGGGAATCGCTGGTACGAAGCTTCTCCATTTTCTCTTCTTCTTCTTCCCCTCTTCTTCTTTTATTCTTCTTCTCCTATTCTTCTTTTTACCTAAACCAATAATATTTTCTTTTCTTTTTGAACTTTTGACTACTCGTCCAACGTGACAAGTTAACTAGCCACATCAGTTAGTTAACTAGCCATGTCAGCTATCCCGTTAAGCCTGTGACGGAAAATATTAATAAGTGACTAATTTATCACTTTTCAATAACATTAGTGACTGTTTTGTTATTTTTCAAAAATTGAATAACTAAATTAAAACTTAAATGAATGTTTTGTCAACTACCTAAATTGAGTGAATATTAATGTAATTTAACCTATAATATTCGGATAAATCGGATTTAGGATTGAATTTGACCACATTTTATTTTATTTTTTCGTCTAAATCTATTTGCCCCTCGAACAAATCTTCATATGTCAAATTAAAAAAGGCATTTCCATCCTTTTCCTAAAAGTAATAAACAATGATGACACCTTTTGTCGGGGCTAAATTAATGCAGAAGGATCCCCCACTGGCACATCATTCATTATTAGCTGAAAGATCCTGTGAAACACTTACCCCACGGGCTAAACATTTTGAAGTTACCTGAAGGATTTTCTAGGAACATCCCTGTCTCCGGACAAGGGTACGTTGATATGTTCATCCAAAGATCTTCCAAGTATATGTTTTACTGCACATATATAACAGTGAAAGGATTATGTTTCAGATTTTCTCCATAAACATAAAAGGTGCCGCTGGGAGCTTAGCTGGTTTGACTGGGAATATTTGTTCTTGGACTGTTTCATACAACTTTAACTTCTTATTCCAGTGGAGCTCAACAGGTGAGTAGTGTCTGTTGGTGTTTTAACCTTGTTTTAGCTTTTGATCTAAGAAAAAAATGACTTGTTTTGTGGAATTATTGTAGGGACATTCTTCATATTTTCAGCAATTTGTGGTGTTTGTGTCATATTTATTGCAAAGATGATACCGGAGACCAAGGGGCGTACACTTGAAGAAATACAAGCATTCCTTACTACTACATAGTGAGAACCAAGTGTATTGAGTAACTATTTGATATACTTTCCTGCAATATTCCCTTGTATACACATCTCGTGTATTTGGGGTCATTGTAGCATCCATTTGAGATATTATCTAAAAATTGCTAGAATGTATTAAAATTTTAGAAATTTTTTTTTTTCAATTTTTACATTAGAAGTTGTTTAGATTAATTATTTGTTATTTTGTATAAAGTATAATTTATTGGAATTTAATGGGGGGTTTATAAAAATAAAATTTTAAGCAATAAAGTATTTATAAATATTTAGTGAAAAATATATAAAAATTTCTGTTCATTCAAAATTTAGTTATAAATAATATATATTTGATATATTATATAAAGAGAGAAATAATAATCTTTAAAAAAAAAAAAAAGAGAGATTGATTCAAAAACAATCTAAAATTTTACCCACTTTTACAAATCAACTTATAATTCAGCCCTTGAACCTGCGTTTCGGTGAGATTTGCATGGTTAATCGTGCAATCGCAGCTCTGTCCATCATTTGGATAACAATAGATTTCTACGCCTCACTCACTCGGCCTAAAGGTTTATCCTAAAAGTGAAAAGGTTTGAGGATAAGTTTATTTTTGCCCGGTTTGAATTAAAAAAAAATTGTTTTTTTACTGTTTTTCATCGTTTTACAATTATTTTTCTATTATATATTGTTACTATTTTATTATTATTGTTTCTATATTATATAACTCTTGTTTTATTATTAATTTTATTATTATTTTAGAGATATTTATTTGCAAAGTTGTTATTGTCTTAATGTTATTTAAGTATATATATTTCTTAATTTTTTTCTATTTGTTGAGAAATTTTTATTTTAATAATTTTACTGTATTTGATATATTATATTTTTAAAATTTATTTTTATATGAAAATATTTAATGCTGGTTAAATCGAATTCAGATTTTAACATTTTTATGCGGATCGAATTTGAATAAAATTTTTAAGTTCAATTTTTAAGTTAAGTTAAACCCAAACCTAAAAAATAAATAGACTTAAATTTGTTATTTAACTTAACCCAATTTTTTTATTTAACCCTACCCATAAATAAATAGAAATGGTGGGAAAATCTCACCACACCACAATTCATTTTTGCCACTACCGCTTTAAGGGCTTTTAACAATTCAATTTTCATTCTCGCCCTTTCCTTTTCTTTTAATCAATGCTCTTTCCCTTCTTTTATACATCTGGATTAGCATTTGTTTTCTTTTCTTTTTTTTTTAATTTGACAATAAAATAAAATAATTTTATATAAGTGATTATATGAATACATATATAATTAAAAATATATGGATATTATGGATTTAATTCATATAATTTAATTGGATCATTTTTAATTTTTATATTTTTTAAAATTTAAAATTTCAATCCCCACTAAAGATAATTATTAAATTTATTTTGCTACTTTCTAAATTTGGTGCAGTAAACTTATTATTATATGTGTAATGTCATGTTAATTTATTATTCTAGTTAATGGATTAATGAGGGTCATTTACGTTAAGATCGAAATTTCAAATTTTGAAAAAGTATAAAAACTTAAAATGATACAATTGAAAAATATGGACAAAATCTACAACTATACGCATAGTACAATATTAGTAATTGAATTTAATCAAATAAAATTAATTGTTACTTTTTGAATTAGGACTAAAATTTTAAATTTTGAAAAAGTATAGGAACTAAAATGGGACAAACCTCAAAATTATACATGAACTTTGATTTAATATGCAATTTGATACATGAACTTTTATTTGGTGCAATTATACACATGAAACTTTGATTGTGGTTCAAATATATTCATGAAACTTTCATTTTGATTCAGTTATACACATTTAAAGAAATAAATACATCTAATTATTTTTATATTAGATAAATATAATTATTTTTTATGCAATATATAATATAAAATGAGGCTATATCTATAATTATGTTAATAATTTGTGAGAAATGGATCAAATAAAAAATTCATGTATAAAATTGTACAAAATCAAAGTTCATGTTTAGAATTGCCCATCAGATCTAACTGTTGGAAAAATCCGGTTTAAAAAATATTTTTTTGTCATAGCGGAAAATTAAAATTTTGAAAATCAAGTCGGTTTGTGATATTTATAATAGTAAACTTTTCTCGAAAAATACATATGCTTTGAGCGAGACAAATGATAGACATTCCCAGCTTTCAACCGAATGACCTTCTCTGCTATTCACATACTACAAATTGCTTCGAGTGTAGGCTCGAACAATCGTGAACCAAACACAGAACCAAAAATGATTTATTACTTTTAATAAGATAGTAATTCTCTCTCTCAATAGAAACCGATAAAATTATTATTCTCAAAAAATAGAATTTATACTTAGAAAATAAATTTTCTCTACCTTCTGGTAGAATAACAATATCTTAAATTTGCATTGAATTTGTGTTATAAATAACTCTACCAATGTCATGTATTTATAAGGAGAGAGGAGAATTCTGGTTGAATCAGTAAAACACAAATAATATTTACTCAATAGAAAAACTAGCATTCTAGTTAAACTAGAAGGTGGGGTGACACACCCTAGTTAAATGCACTAGGGTTGTTACCCTCATATGTAATATGATGGGAATTTGAGTTTCTCTTGTATTGAGTCCAATTAATTGTGTTATCTAAACTTTTAAATCAACACTTTATAATTTAAATAAACTTAATACATGCTTTTTTATTTCTCAAAATAAATATTATTTATTTATTAATTTAATTAGATAATTTAATTTTTCCAATTAAATATTTTTTTCAACTTAATTCTAATTCCGTTAAAGTTATGACAACTTTATTATAAAAGAATCTATGATAAAATATATTTAATTTCCATATATATTCAACGGATTTACAATTATTAATTAATTTAATTCTATTATTGAACTTCAATTATTTAATAAAATAATAAATTAAAAAATTTAAATTAGTTCTCAAGTCATTTCTATACTCAATGAGAAAACATATTCATTTGCGAATGTGAACTATTTCTCTAACTTTATCATTTCTATCCATTTTTGTTCATTTGATTTTACATGCAATTCATTTCTGGTTTAAACAAGCTAGTGAAGGGACCGATTGAACATATGTAATTAGGGCTTAAATAATTTATAATTAAGTTCTAAATTTTTACCTATTAATTATAAACTTATTTAGTTAAAAAGTCATTCCACTATAATATCGTGATTTAGCTCTACCTAATTACATACCATTACAAAAACTACTTAACTAGTGCTTGTTCAATGACTTTGTCATAAGTGTGTTATCCTCATAGGCTATATTTAATCTCTTTGGGATAAAGTCATTTTCCTTATGTGATCCTATTTTTTCTTATGGTAACCATTACATCTTTCATGAAAAATGAATTAATATCAAATAGTAATTAAGTTATTGATTACAAAGACAAAGGATCTGTGACCTTGTTTACTTTTCATCTATTATGTATTGTCGATGAGAGGATATCATTTACCTATTAGTTGTGCTATGAATTTCACTGGTGTGAATGATACTACATACTACAGAAGTCACCTAACGCACCAACTTTTAGTTCCTTATCTATTTGAACTCAAGCTTTTACTTACATCAAAGTAAACGAGTCACACATACATAGTGCATGATCTACTTAGGATTAAGGTATGCCACAATGAACGTCACGAGTGAATAAAACCATAAACGAATCTATAATTTATTCTACTTAGGTCCTATTCAATATACTATTAGTCTAGTCAGTAACATCTCTGGCTCTATGTTTTGGGAGTTATTCACTCCAATGCTTAAGACAAAACATCTTTTTAATTGGACTTGATAGACGTCATATTAGTCTTTCAACCGGTTTGCTCATTTCCAATTAAACTAATGAAATGTTTAAGTTCATCTATTGATATAAGTTGTCTTTCCATATTACAAATCAACCACGTAATATTACTTAGTTTTAGTCAAATGTTAGATAGACAGTGAGCCAATATTTACTTTCATTTTATTTTTTGTGCAAAAATCATTGAGGGTAATATACAATGATATTAATGTAATTAATGAATATTATTATTAAACTAATTTGTTCAAAAAAGACAAGTGTATATAAACAAACATACAACACTTAAGACACCAGATCTGTTTGTGTATAATTTTGAGATTTATCCAAACTAAAATGTACAAAGCCTAAAACTAATTAAATTAAAATATCAAGACTAAATTCATAACTTTGGAAAAGTACAAGGACAGATAGAAAAATTTAACCATTAGATATTTGTATATAGGTTAAGCTTCGTTGTCGCATAAACTCTATCCATAACAAAGTTGCCTATCGACTCCTAAGGTTCTATAAATCAATTCAAATTTCACCAAATGCAAATCATAAACTTGTTGTGGATGAAGTCCTCTAAAGGGAGAACCTATACTCGACACTTCAAACCAAATTGCTGCAGTCGAAGCAAACCCCACTATCGGCCTTCATCCAACATCCACCTGAAACTATTACCAGCGTTTGCCTTCGTCCACCTTCGCCCAATCCCACCTTTGAAAAATATAAAATTTTGAATCAAAACTTTGAAAATCCCACTTCTTACCCCCTTAATCTGAATCCCAACTTCTAAAAAAAAAACCCGGAAATTACTTACATTTACACTTTCCACAAGAAGATTTTGGAAATTTTAAATAGATGAAGAGAAATTGAGTATAAAGACGCATGCAATGACAAAATTAATAATTAAGATAAGAACAAGATTGTGTGAGAAAGCAAATTGAAATTCCTTCCTATTCTATCTGTCAAAACAAAACGAAAATCATTAATTAGCAAACATGAATATCTATACTGAAAATAATAACAGTAACTCTTTCTTCATTCAATCATCAACTACTAGTAATCTTTAAACCCCCCCCCCCCCCCCAAAAAAAAAGTCTTATCCCTGAGCAAAATGGGTAATCAAGTGTTGGGTGTTATTCAGCTTGAGAAAATTTTAGGAATTTAGTGGAAATGTTAAAAGAGGAAGATAGATTGGTAAATATGTTAACTAGGTTTAGTAGGTAAATATATATATAAAATAATCTTAATATTTTAAAGTTGGGTAAATTCAACTCAATCTCACAGAAGTGTTAGTACATTTACATTTTGATCATTCAACTTTAAAAATTTATATAATAATTGTTAAACATTCAAAAGTTTTTATTTAATTTATTAAACTATTCAAAAGTTTTTATTGAAGTCATTAGGCTGTTAAGTTTTTTTTTTATTTAAAAATTTTGGTAATGAGTCTCAAGTAACGATTCGGTGATCGGTACTGTAAATTAGTATCCATCGACGAGTAGAGCATATCATAGATCTAAGTTGATCTAATGCTTAGTATCAGAGATTGGAGAATAAAGCTGTTCGAATTTTAATTCGCAGATTCATAACATCTTGATTCCCACGTTATGGTTGAAAATACGAATTTTTTTTTAAATTGAAATTTAAAGTAGAAGCCTTCGAGGACTGGGTTGGACATAAGTATTATACTAACATATTTTAGGTTTACCCAAGTTCGGCTTAGTTTGACCAGAATTATTGATTTAAAATTTTGCTTAAATTCGTCCATATTTATAATGTGTTAACTTAATCTTTTTTTAAGCCTTCTCAAATTATCTTTCTAGATTTTTTAAAAGGTATTTATGTTACTTCTAATTTAATATTTATTAGTTTTATATGAATTTTCCATTTATTAAAATGTTTTATATAGGTAATTTAATATTTTAAATGCTTAACATTTTCTTAAAATATTTTTTCTAATACAAAGTATTCATTTTTTTTTTAAATTATCAATAGCAAGTTCTGTAATCCGTCATAATAAGAACCACATTTCCATCAATATATTGCAAATGGTAAGAATATTTCTTATTATATTTTAATGTTGTCTAATTTTTATATTCTTTTTCAATCGATTATGAATCCAATTCAATTTTATGGGATTCTGATAAACGATTGGTGTAAAAATATAATTTTTTTTAATTTTGAATTAAATTATTATTTAACATCTCAAAAAATTATTAAAAAATAATTAATTAAAAATATAAAAAAACCCTAAACCCTACTTTAAATAAACAAAATCCTAACCTTAAACCCTAATTTTAATAAACAAAACCCTAACCCTATTAAAAATAGTGTTAAAAAATCAAGAGAAAATAGTTTCCTGTTATAAGCACTTTTGTTAAAAATGACAAAAAAATTTTCAGTTGAAAGCACATCTTTACGAATACTTCTAGCTAGAAGCATTTTTCAAAAATTAGCCTACTCCCGTTATTTTTCTTTGAATCAGCTTAATATTTTAATTTTTAGGCATTTAAAGAAAAATTAGTCTTGAGCTTGACCTCCATTTTAAGGGAAATTAACTTCTTTTTTTCCAATACTATTTTTAGTGGTACTCGTTCAAATTTCAAATAAATAATAATTACATAATAATTAGAACTTTTGTCGGGGCTAAATTATTGCAACAGGATCCCCACTGACACATCACTTATTAGATCAAAGCTGAAAGATACTGTGTGACTTAACCCCACGAGCGAAAATTGACTAATTGAGTGGTTATAATGCATCTGTCCTTTTCTTTTTTAGAATCGCATGGCGCAAGTACTACGTAGGAAGCCAAAAACACGTTAAAAAGGAAACCCAGATTGAATGCAAGATCGCCAAGCATTTTTATTTTCCTTTTTAACATTCTCATAAGTCCTAGTTATTCACCATTTTCAAAAAAAATTTCGAGTTTTCAGGAAATAATAAAAAAGATGGGGGAAGAAAGGGCTACAGTGTTACAGTCGGAGTCTTTGCTTGTTAGAGAAGGAGCTGGTGAGAATAGTTCAAGTGTCACCACTACACTAGTTCTTAGCACCTTTGTGGCAGCTAGCATTTCCTTTGGTGTTGGATATATTGTAAGTAGATCAATAACCACATTTTGCATATGCCAAAGCATAAGTTACTTCTCATTCACCATGTTCCTTCTACTTGACAACCTCTTCTACTTCTGACCCAATTTTAGTTAGCTTGTATTTTTTGTATTGTTGTTTACTTGTAGTTGAAGTTTGATTGACTGCTAGAGCCTTTTTCATGATTTTTGTTTTCGACAGGCTGGATATACATCACCTACTCAGTCTGTAATCATGGAGGACCTGGGTCTTTCTATTGCAGAGGTAATACAAAATGCTGGATATTCCTCATTTTTCTTATGTGGGTGTAAAGAGAAGCCAGTTTGAACTTTTAAATAACTCTCTGTTCTCTGCAGTTTTCACTTTTTGGTTCACTGTTAAATCTTGGATCAATTCTAGGGGCATTAGTAAGTGGGAAGACTGTAGATCTCCTCGGTCGTAAAGGCGTAAGTTTCGATATGACTACTGAACTGACCATACTATCTCTAGCCATTTATTGTCTAATTCCTCAATGTCTTAAACCAGACCATGTGGGTTTTGTACTTATTCTACATAGTGGGATGGCTTGCAATAGCATTTGCAAAGGTTTCTTCTATTTTTTCATTCACTCTACTGACTTTTCTTTTATGGATATGCTCTTCCGTCTTTAATGTTGTATTTTCGTGTGTTGGAAAGGTTCCTTGGTTTCTTGATGTAGGAAGATTATTGCTGGGATTCAGCAATGGAATTGCTGGTTATTTGGTACATGTTGTAAAGATTCCATTTCCCATTTGATACATTTAATCATATAGCGATGGCTAATGGTATAAACATTTCAACCCCAAACAGTTGCCAGTATATCTTGCTGAGATAACACCGAAAAACCTTAGGGGAAGATTTACTGCTGGAGTACAGGCAAATTCTGAACTTAATCAAATTCGGGTTACTGTTAGTAGGTGCATCATGTTCTTAACAGCTGATTCTGCAGATGATGGCTATCTTAGGCCTTTCAACGATGTATATAGTTGGTCCTTTCATCAATTGGCGCATCTTGGCTCTAATCGGTAACTTCCAAACTTTCTTGCCATGTGAACTGTATTAGAACTGCAATCTAAACTTAACATTTTTTTTTTTTTTTTTTTTTTGGGGGGGGGGGGGTTGATTTTATGCATAGGTATAATTCCGAGTCTTGTACAACTCCCTCTTCTATTCTACATTCCAGAGTCTCCTAGATGGCTGGTGAGCCAGATTTTAAGATTTGATTGCTTTGTGTTGCAAAACATGGCCTGAAATGATGTAGTTTTGCTCTAACTTTTGATTTCTCTGTAGGTAAATGTTGGTCGAGAAGAGGAGTTTGAAACCGTGCTGCGGTCCCTCAGGGGAAAGAAAGCCAATGTTTTTGAGGAAGCAGCTTCTATAAAAGTAACATTTCAACTTCATATGCATAACTTCTATAAATGAAAACAGGTACAACGTTGCTTGAAGAAACGAAATAAGATCGGATCCTTTTCAGGACTATACGGATTCGCTCAAACGATTGTCAGGGGGAGGAATGTTGGATTTGTTTCAGCCAAAATATTTTCATTCCCTAATTGTAAGAACCGAATCATGATTTCACAACTTTCTAGTTTCTCTTTGTAAGTGTCTTTTATCTATAAACTTCTTACATTGCTCACAGATTGGAATTGGGCTGAAGGTACTTCAACACTCAGGAGGGAGCAATGCATATACATATTACTCAGGAGTTATTTTTACCTCTGCAGGTAAATGATGTGTCCTAAACCCTAATAATATCTACATCACATTATTAAAATGAACAAAAAAAAATCTCAACCATTTAACTAAATGAGATTCTTTTTATTTTGTATAGGCTTATCGAAATATGTCGGGCTTAGTACGTTGGCTGTTATCCAGGTCCTATGCTCCTATGCTGTTTTAAAGTTATGAATTGCATATATCAGAAACTGAATATTCCTATATTCATGTTTATAGATGATAACGGCCATTGTTGGTGCAAGTTTAATCGATAAGTTCGGAAGACGAGCACTTCTCCTGGTCAGAAAACTGAGAAACTTTTTGAATTGAAAGGTGTTTTCTGGCTAAACAGTTGGCTGATATTGCAATATTTTTCAGGTATCTTCAGCTGGATTATGCTTTGGCAGCTTCCTTACTGGGATATCATTCCTTTTACAGGTTTCTTTTGAAAAAACAAAACTACATTCTTTTACTTTTGACTGTTCTTTGTGCACATAACAATGTACTTAAAACTTAAATTACCACAAGCAGGGTCATCACTTGTGGAGTGAAGAAACTCGAATTTTGGCACTGATTAGCATTTGGGTAAGTTGCATTCTCTTCTGGCATAGCATACGAGAATGCAATTTCTTTATTCTTTTTACTTATTTTAGTGTATATTTATATGTAAGCTACAGATGTAAGAGAGTAAGAGAGAGAGTTCATTATTTGGCTTGTATGTCAGGTGTATATGGGCTCATACCAAGCAGGGATGGAAGGAATTCCATGGCTTATAGTGGCAGAGGTTAATTTACTTTGTTTTCTAACATCCTTTCCATTTACATACCAATCCTATGTTGTTTCCGATTTAATTTTCTAGGAATATTCCTGTCTCTGGACAAGGGTACGTTGATATGCTCATCCAAAGATCTTCCAAATACTTGTTAAAAACTTATTCATACACGTAACCAAAACACACACCATTCAGAAAGTCAACACACACCATTCAGAAAGTCAATCATAAATATGTTTTACTGCACATATTTAACAGTGAAGGGAATATGTTTCAGATTTTTCCCATAAACGTAAAAGGTGCAGCTGGGAGCTTAGCCGGTTTGACTGGGAATATTAGTTCTTGGACTGTTTCATACAGCTTTAACTTCTTATTCCAATGGAGCTCAGCAGGTAAGTAGTGTCTGTAGGCGTTTTAACATTGTTTTAGCTTTGGATCGAAGAAAAATGACTTGTGTTGTGGAACTATTATAGGGACATTCTTCATATATTCAGCAATTTGTGGTGTTTGTGTCATATTTATTGCAAAGATGGTACCGGAGACAAAGGGTCGTACACTCGAAGAAATACAAGCATCACTTACTACTCCGTAGTGAGAACAAAGCGTAATGAGTTATTTTCCTTTACTAATAGTTTAGTAAGTTAAATAACAAAACTTAAGCTTACTAATAGTTTAGTACCTAGGATGCAATTTACCCTTTAAAATTCTATATCATTAGTAGTTAATGAATGGCAAAAGCGGACAGAAAATAACAGATGACTGAGTTGTTACTTTCTATAATGTACAAGGACTAGGTCATTTGTCAAGGAACTAAAGTGCAATTTGGGTATAATACAATGTGGATCTGAGCTCTCATGACCCAAACGTATATTTCTATTTTATTTTGCTAGTAATGCACTCTTTATTCCCTAAAATATACCACTTTTCTCGCTTTAATTTTTAAAGATTTTTGTTCATTTCTGTCCCTAATTTTATCTGACATTCCCAATTTAGTCCCTAACATTTTCAAAAGATCTCAATTCAATCCTTTGGAGGTTAAACAATCGGCCAGCCAATCATATGTTGCATTATGTCATACAATGACATCATTATGACATCATCATAAAAAAATCTTAGAAAATCTTTATGCATTATGTCATATAATGACATCATTATGACATCATCATAAAAAAAATCTTAGAAAATCTTTAAAAATTACCAAGAAATTGTAAAAAATTACAAATTGATGTAAAAAATAAAAATAGAAATTTATTAAAAATAGAAAAATATATAATTACAAAAAAATTATAAATATATATAAAAAAAATACTTAGATTTACAAAAAAAAAATTAAATAGAAATTTTAATATTTTTAACATTTTATAAATCACATTTATTAAAACTTAAACATGATATCTTCACTCATTGAAAGGATATCACTTATCATAACTGTTTTATAATTCAATCAATCGAAATTTATAATTGATGGTTTTTTTTATACAATGCCTATAACTATCCATAACTCCTCTCCAACTCTTAAATAAGAGGATAATGTGCATCAACGCATTTGAACTTACGTCCTCTTGCACTGTCAACAATTATTGTAGGTGGTATCATTCCAAGAGACAAAGATCTCATGTTCGAACTCTAGTAAATGTGATTTATAATATTTTAATAATATTAAAATTTTTAATATTTTTTTGAAAAATATTTACTAATATTTAGTACTTTTTACATTTTTAAAATGTTTTTTTTTGTAATTTTATAATTTTTTTCTATTTTTATTAATTTTAATAATCTTTAAATATTTTTTTTACAATTTTTATCATTTTTTCTATTTTTAATAAATTTAATAAAATTTCTAATTATTTAAATATTTTTTAATTTTTTAATATTTTTTCATATGATGATGATGTCATAGTGATGTAATTGTATGACAAAAGCTAAAAAGATTGAATAAAAAATATCTGATAATATTAGGGATTAAATTGAGAATTAGGGACGAAGTTAATAAAAAAAACTTTAGAGAACAAAGTGGAAGCGGTATACTTAAGGGACTAAAAAGTACATTAAGCCTTTAACTTTTTGTTAGGTGGATGTCATTTCTCTCAAGGGTAGGTAGCAGAAATATCAAAGATGTAAAAGGAAAGCGAAATTTAGTGTAAGATTCCCAAGCACTTTTTATGTGCCACTAACATTCTGATCATCGTTGATTCATTATTAGTGTTTTTTGCGTTTCCAGGACCAAAATAGAATGGGGGAAGAAAGAGCTAAAGAGTTACAGTCCTAGTTTTTGTTTGTTAGAGAAGGACATGGTGGTGAGCAGCAGAATAGTTCAAAAATAACAACTACACTTGTTCTTAGCACCTTTGTGGGAACTTGCATTTCCTTTGGTTTTGGATGTATTGTTAGTTGACTCACCACCGCATTTTGCATATGTCAAACCATAGCTTACTTTGATTATCTGCTAGTACCGTGGAAATGGAAATTACTGGTTGAGGCTTTTATTCCTTTTCCATGTTCATGGCATTTTTTCAAAAATGGGATACTCATCACCTACTCAATCTGTAATCATGGAGGACTTGGGTCTTTCTCTTGCAGAGGTAACGCACAGTGCTTACTAAAAGACTCCGGGAAGATCATTTTTCTTACTTGTGTGGGTATAAATTAGAGAAGCCAACTTGAAATTTCAAACAACTCTATGTGATGTGCAGTTTTCACTTTTTGGTTCACTATTAAATCTTCCATTCCTTCGTCGTAAAAGTTGTTAGGGTTGTGTGATTCAAACTCCTGTTAAATAAAATAAAAGATTGCTTGCAAGTTAAGTTAAACAAAATATATTTCCTTTCTAGAAGATTTAGTATTTATTAGTATAATATATTTAGCATTTATTAACATAATTTATTTGACTTACGAATTTAGTATATAAATAGGCTCTTTTACAATATTAAAAAACACATCCATTAAAATATTAGAATCATAACACTTTTGGAGAATTTTATGTTTATGTTTTTAGGGTTCTTTGTTTTTGAGTTTTGGGGTTTAGTTTTTATCTCCATATGTTGTACTCTTTGTTTTTTTTGCTATTCTAGTAAAATTATCATTACCTGTGATTTTTTATCCTCTTTAAAGAGGTTTTTCCACGTTAAATTTGTCCGTTCAATTTCTCAATTTCTTCCGCTATTGTTTACTTGTTCGTTGCTTAATCGGGTCAATCCCCAACAAATATTCAATTTGTCGTAGATTAACTCATTCAAAGATGGCGGCAACAAGGTTTGACATTGAGAAGTTCGATGGTGTCACAAATTTCAATATGTGGCAAGTTCGAATGATGGCAATCTAGTTTAGACTGGCCTGAAAAATGTCGTTGTCGAGAAAAAGTGTGAGAATATAGATCAGACTGAATGGGAAAAGCTTGATGAAAAGACCATGTCTGCAATCCAATTGTGCCTCGTGAATAGGATATTGCAAGAGGTATTGATGGAGAAAACATTATCCGCCTTGTGGAAAAGGTTAGAAATTCTTTATGCGATTAAGTATCTAGCTAACTATTTAGTGTTGAAACAACGCCTATTTACATTTCGCATGAATGAAGGTGAGTTTCTTAAAGATCACATTAGTCAATTTATTACTCTTATGAATGATTTAAAGAATCTTGAGGTTAAGATTGACAATAATGAAGATCAAGTTATGCTATTATTATACTCTTTACCCTCTTTATTCAAGTCTTTCATGGAGACCCTAATTATGACAGAGACAAACTCTCATTCGAGGATATGAAGGGTCATTTATTGAGTAAAGACAAGCTCGACAATGAATTTGGTTTAGATAGCAAGGTAGATAGACAAATTTCCATTTGGTAGCATCAAAGAAGCGAGACAAAAGGTGTCGCTATTGTAAGAAGTTAGGTCACGTCAAAGCAGATTGTTATAAACTGTGAAATAAAAGTGCTATGCGAGTAATGAGGAAGATGTAGCTGGTGCTAATTTGGTCGACGAAAATGGTGATGATTTCTTGTTAGTGTCAACAATCAATAACTCCGAGCTTACGTTCGAGTAGATCCTAGATTCAGAATGTTCTTTCCACATGTGTCCCAACAGAGAATGGTTCTCCACATACAGTTCGGTTGAAGGTGGAGTTGTGCGCATAGGAAATGATTCATTCAGTAAGGTAATCGATATTGGTACTGTTAAAATTAAGATGCACGATGGGACGATTAGGACACTCTCAGATGTCAAGTATGTACCTGATTTATAAAAAAATATCATCTCTTTGAGTATTTTAGACTCGAAAGGTTACATAATCAACATCAAGCAGAGCGATATTAAGGTGTCTTATGGGGCTCTCATTTTGTTAAAAGGTAAAAGAACCGACAATCTTTATATTCTAGAAGGTTCTATATTGATCGGTGAAACCGGACGTCCTTCGTCTGTTACAGAGTCAAAGTCAACTCGTTTGGAGTGGAGACAATTTGGTCATATGAGGGAAAAATGTATGACCGTTTCATTGAAGAGAGATTCTCTTTTGGATGTATGTTTTGAAATGTTAGGGCACTGTGTTCGTGAAAATCAGACCCGAGTTAGTTTTGATTTAGCAATGCACAAGTCAAAAGCTAGAAGTTTTCCAACTTTTAAGCACAGATTTGACTCAGTTAATTCCTTACAAAGTTTAAGATAGACTCGTGGCGGGCTTTGGCAAGGATGGCATTGTGATAATTAGTGTCAATATGGAGATTGTTAGAGTTGTATGACCCAAATTCCGGTAAAATAAAATAAGAGATTGCTTGCAAGTCAAGTTAAACAAAATATATATATTTTTTAGAAGATTTAATATTTATTAATATAATATATTTAGTATTTATTAGCATAATTTATTTGACCTACGAATTTAGCCTATTTAAGCTCTTTTACAACCTTAGAAAATATACCCATTAAAAGATTAGAACTCATAATACCTTTGGAGAATTTTGTGTTTACGTTTTGAGGGTTCTTTATTTTCGGGTTTTGAGGTTTAGTTTTTATCTCCATCTTTTGTACTATTCATTTTTTTCCATTATAATAAAATTATCTTTACTCGTGGTTTTTAATCAACTTTGGAAGGGTTTTTACACATTAAATTTGTGTGTTTAATTTTTTAATTTCTTCCGCTATTTTTTACTTGTTTGTTGCTTAATCAAGTCAATCCCTAACAAAGATGTAAGCTTTTATATGACTACTGAACAGACCAAACTTGTAACGCCCCCACGCCCGAGACCGTCGCCGGAGTCGAGGTGTTACTAAACTTAATTTACCATTTTAAGAACTTTGGATCATTTGTTTCTACATTCACAGCTTTCTAGTTACTTGCGTCACAGTTACAAGAAAAATCATATCTCGAGTTACGAAACTCAAAATCAAGATCCGTAAATTTTCCCTGAATCTAGACTCATATACCTATTTACTAATTTTTTTCTAGAACTTTTGGCTGGGCCAATTAGTACAGTTTATTAGTTAAATTTACCCCTGTTTCAGGACTTGACTGGACTGACCTCTGTTTACTACGAACCACATTTCTCTCTGTAAAAAATTCATATGACTATGAGGTTTGTTTCTCCTAAAACTAGACTCAATAAGGATTCCGAGAATATAAAATAAAACACCTAATTATATCTGTACAATTTATGGTGAATTTATAAAGTTGGAACAGGGGATCCAGAAATCGCTCTGGCCCTATTTCACTAAAATTCAAATATCTTCCAACATATAACTCCTTTACCTGTTTAGTTTGTTTTATGTGAAACTAGACATAATAAGATTCAATTTAATATTTAATCCATCACCTAATTCGATTTCTATGATTTTTAGTAAATTTTCAAACTCACGTTAGTGTTGCTGCAATGTTCTGTTTATGGCAAATTTCATCCCTTTTATGAGTTTTCATGAACTAGGTATCCTATTAACCTTCCATGACATCAAACATAATCTAAACTAACCATTTCCATAACTTATTATTATCAAGCATTTCCTCAACCATTCCATCACCATATCATAAGATCATTTACACAAAATAGGTATATTGCTATACATGCCATACTTAAATTTTACAAGCCATTAACCAAAAAGTCCTTCAGATAGTGTGATCGAGCCTTCGACCTATCCCGACTCCTGAGCTGGCTTGTCCAAAACTACAATGAATAAGAAGGAGGGAGTAAGCATAAATGCTTAGTAAGTTCATATGCAAATAATAAGTAACATAACAAAGCAATCATACCAAACAACATTAGCATAGTATCACCAAAACATATATCACATTTCTAATCATTTTTCATCATCTTATTACATTATCGTTGTTGTATCAATATTCAACCCGAGGGTTAAGTACATACCTGTCCAAAGTATCCATTTTACATCACTTACCAATATGTCTCTTTTCATCTCGAGTATTCCTCCATTTGAGTAGAACTTTACCCGTTGAACACATCGGAATATAATTCGGATACATGGATAATTTGCACATAAGTGCCACATATGCAATCAAGCAATCATGTAACCCGCCCCTAAGTGAACTCGGACTCAACTCAACGAGTTCGGACATTCGCATCCATAAGTGAACTCGGACTCAACTCAACGAGTTCGGATGCTCAACCATCCTAGTGGCATGTCACTTGTATCCTAATCTATTCCTAAGGTTCAAACGGGATTTTCTTCGAACACATATCCTTGCCGTCTTTCGTAGAATGCCGAAACCAATACTCGGTAACAATTTATATTTAACAAGTAGCTCACATAATTTGCATTTTATTCGAAATTAACCACAAAGCATATATTTCATGATAAAAATCAGCATATCATATAATTAACATCAATAACTTAAAAAATAACCATTATGCTACATTATTTACACATGAACTTACCTTGGTACCAAAATACAAAGATTTTGCAATTTAGTCCACAATCTTTTCTTTTCCTCGATTGGGGTCGATTCCACGTCTTTCTTGATCTAAAATAACACATTTAGCTTATTTAATACTCACATTATCAAATTAATCCTTAATTCAAATTTTGGAAAAATTACAATTTTACCCCTAAACTTTTGCATATTTACACTTTTGCCCCTAGGCTCGGGATTAAACTTTATTCCTTATTCTTATGTTTTATAACCTTCTGATCACTTTTCTCTTCTATGGCAACATCAAATTCTCACTCTAACATATACTTATGACTATTAGGTATTTTTACCGATTAAGCCCTTTTACTCATTTTTGCTTAAAATCGAGTAGTACAAGTTGTCTAACATAATTTAAAACCTCATATTCTATCATAAAACACCAAAATACACAAATTTCAACTATGGGTATTTTTCCAAATATAAACCCTAGGTTAAGTTATTGCTAGCATAAGCTTTATCGAGTTACCGGGATCTCAAAAACGTAAAAATCATTAAAAACGGGGCTTGGAATCACTTACTATGAAGCTTGAAAGTTGAAGAAACCCTAGCTATGGTGAGAGTAAAATTCGGCAGCAACCAAATGAAGAAGATGACCATTTTGTGTTATTTTTCCCATTTTATTTCATTTAATATCCAAATGACCAAAATGCCCCTCCTTACTAAACTTTCAAAAATTCCTTCCATGTCCTAATTTTTCCCATAAAATTAAAATTGGTCAAATTTCTATTTAAGACCCCCTAATTAATATTTCAAAGCAATTTCATACTAAAAACTTCTAGAATGCAAGTTTTTCAACTTATTCGATTTAGTCCTTAACTTTAAATTAAACTCGTTATGCCAAAAATTTCTTCACGAAATCTTCATACAATTATGCAATCATATCATAAACCTCAAAATAATTATAAAATAATTATTTCTATCTCGAATTTATGGTCACGAAACCACTATTCCGATTAGGCCCTAATTCGGGATATTACAAAACTGTTTCTAGCCATTTATTGAACAGTGGTCAGAAAATCATGTCTAATTCATCAATGTCTTGAACTAGACTATGTGGGTTTTGAACATATTCTACATTGTGAGATGACTTGCAATAGCATTTGCAAAGGGCTCTTCTATTTTTTCACTCACTGTACTGACTTTTCCTCTATGGACATGATTTTACGTCTTTAATGTTGTATTTTCGTGTGCTGGAAAGATTCATTGGTTGCTTGATGTAGAAAGATTATTGATGGGATTCAAAAATGGAATTGTTGCTTATTTGGTATATGTTATAATTATTCCATTTCTCATTTGATACATATAATCATATGATGATGGCTAATGGTATAAATAATTCAACCCAGAACAATTGCCAATATATCTTGCTGAGTTAACACCGAAAAACCTTAAAGGAAGATTTACTGCTAGAGTACATATAAATTCTAAACTTAATAAGATTTAGGTCAGAGTTACTTAGTGCGACATATTCTTAGCAATAGATTCTACAGATGACGGGTCTCGTAGGCCTTTCAATAATGTATATAGTTGGTCCTTTCTTCAATTGGTGCATCTTGGCAGGGAGGTAGTTGTGTGAGGTATAACATCGTTTATACAAACGCAGAATAGTTAAAGGACATCGCATCTACTGGTTGATGGTATGATGATGGCTAATGGTGTAAATAATTCAACCCAAAACAATTACCAATATATCTTGTTGAGTTAACACCGAAAAACCTTAAAGGAAGATTTACTGCTAGAGTACATATAAATTCTAAACTTAATAAGATTTAGGTCACAGTTACTTAGTGCGACATATTCTTAGCAATAGCTTCTACAGATGACGGGTCTCGTAGGCCTTTCAATAATGTATATAGTTGGTCCTTTTTTCAATTGGCACATCTTGGCAGGGAGGTAGTTGTGTGAGGTATAACATCGTTTATACAAACGAAGAATAGTTCAAGGACATCGCATCTACTGGTTGGCTAGTAAAGTAAATATACTTTTACAATGGAAGGTTCAAGGGTTAATGCCTACCTATCCTATGCAACTATCGATCGTAGATTCTATCACCACAACTAGTTAATGTTTTTCATTAAAGCTATCAATTTTCATTTATGTGGGGGATTGTTGGAAAAAAATAGATTTTTTTGGAAACTTTGAGGCATATTCAATATTAGTAAAGATGGATATTTGAATCATAAAATTATGATTTTATATTCTACCCCATGAGACCTTTACAACGATATATCCTATGATCAAAATAGTTGAGCGATGAATGAGAAATTGATGCTCAAAATAAGCCACTTGTGAATTATGTTGAGGAAAATGGAAAGCCTAGTTCCACATTGGTTAGATATCAAGTGTGGAATATGTTTATATATATGAACCAACTTGGTGGTTATTGAATGACTAAACTAATACTCTTCCTCGTGCTTAGGGGGGTACAAATCTAAACCTATCGGGGTTGAGGGTGCACCCACACCTAGGCTTACGGATATTTTGGTCCAATACGTAATTTTATTTTTCTCTGCAGAGCTTATCTGTTTGGAATTAAAGGAGTATTAAAAGGAGTTAATGGCTCCTTTAATTCAAACGTAAATTTAGGTTAATGGTTCTTTAATTCACGGACGTTATTAGCTCATTTAGTCAAAATTTCCAAAAGTTCTTCATTTGAATTTTATTTAAAACCAAATAATCTGCAGGAAAAGATACACATAGAATTTTCTAAAATTTCGAGAGATATTTTCCCTGCATATTTTTCAAACCATTTTTGGTGATAGACAAAGGCAAAGTTACAGTTCATTAATCACTGTAGCCGTACTACTACCGTGCTCATCTCATTGTTGCATCTTGGGAGAGAGTCGACCAGCATTTCTCCAGCACCAAAGGAGCGGTCGAATTTGTCTTAAAGAAACTGTGAAAACAGGCCTCAACTACCAGTTCATTTTTCCTACCTACCTACGAGTATAATATTTTGATCTAGTCTTTATTTCTGTTTTCCAGATTATAAATATGTATATCTATATTATTCTGGTTCGATCTTGTGATTTAAATAAATATTTTACATTACTGCTGATTTCACTATCATGTGTGCAACAATTTCAACGAGTCTAGTTTCAAGAATAAAAAAATAGATCTTAATCTCAAATCCTGTTGGCAAAGATATGAATAATTTAGTGACTGTCACCCACATGGACAACCTTGATAAGAGTAGTGTGTAATTAGAAAAAAAAAACCTTAATTAATGTCACATTTAGGCATGATATGTTAAGAGAAAAAGATTTATGTATATATAAAAATACTAAGGATGTGAAATGGAGAGGAGGGGGAGGCAAAATAATAGGAGAGGGGTAATGCTAAGGAATTATTGCAAATAATGGACTTAAAAATACATAAAATAAGTTCAAATGCTTTGTTGAGGTACTAAGTAAGTGATTCTCAAAAAATAAATTGATGAAGTTCTAATTGATAAATTAATAGGTATATATATATATTGGCATTAGTCATGTAGAAAAAGTAAATTGTATTTGTAAGTGTGAGTCCTCTAATAGACTTATTTGAAAACTTTGATAATTGTGTCAATTTTACAAGTCTTGTATTTCTAATTGAATATCATGTTATATTATGTGGACTTGAAACTATAAATACTTAAATGAGAATGATTTTTATGTGAAATGAGTTGAATTGATTGAATTTTGAGCTATTGAAAAGAGACTTGGATGTTAAAAACTTGAAATATGGTAAAACATGGGAAATAGAATTCTTGACGCGACGAAAGAGGAACCACATTACAACGACATAAGTCAGTTTGTGATGTCATAACAAGGAACCCCTCGACGTCCCGACGTCACTAAAATTTGAAAACCTTTCACTCTTGTAATAGTCCGGTTTAGACCCTAGTCAGAATAGTGATTTTGGGACCGAAAATCTGAGTCAAAAAATATTTTAATATTATTTTTCATGCATATTATATGTGAATTAATATGTGTGAAAATTCCGTATGAAAATTTGGTCGTTTATATGCTTAATTTGATAAAAGGACCTAATCGCGTAAAATGTAAAAATTGTGTTCTATTTGATAAAGTGTCTATTTGCTATGTCTTTTTAATTGAGAGGTTCTTATGTTGCAATTAAACCATTGAAAAGGTTAATGGACATTAATGACCATTTATTATGTGTTTATTTAAATGTTATAATAAAGGTTGAATTTGTAAATAAGTAAATAAACCTATTATAATAAAACAAAACATAATTTTGCTTCATATGTTCATCACTTTGCCAAAAAACATAAAGAAAATAAGAAGATAAACACAAGTTAGGGTTCGGCAAAGGCTTTGCTTGATTAAGGTATGTGTTTTGATTCGTTTTTAATAATTTCTACGTTTTTGTGATCGTTGCTTAGTAACCTAACAAGCCCATGTCTCAATTTTTGATTTTTTTGATGACTTTGAGTTATGCCATTTTTGATAATGTGAGTTTTGTGAAGTTTGATGATAGTATATGAAAGATATGTGTTAGATTACTAAGTTTTGTCTTTGAGTTTTTGATAAATTTGAGTAAAATGGGCTAAATTGTGAAATTTGTAAATTGAGGGACTAAAATGTGAAATAAATGAATTTTGTGGACTTGTATGAGTACTATGAACATTCGGCTAAGTATAAGTATAAAAAAATTTTGTGTATTTTGTGATTTTGTGAAATAAGGACTAAAGTGTCAAAATGTGAAAATGTGATGGCTAATTTGTAAAATGCCCTAAATGTGTGTTTGTGGATTGATTTGAATGATTTGGTAAATAAAAGAGTTAAATTTGAATTTATATAGATCAAGAATTAAAGAAAATGAAATTAGATCGGGGAAAGTTGAAAGTCGTCGAGTAGCCGATTCCGTCTATCTGAATCCGTACGAGATAAGTCTATATACAAATAAATGTATTTGAAATGCTTTATTTATGCTTATATGTTATTGAACAATAATGAATGGCTTTATGCTTTGAATATGAGACATCCGAGAAAGTATTGACAAAGTTCCGACGTTCGAAAAGCCCGTACGAACCTTAGGAATAGTTAGGATACATATGTCATGACATAGGATCCGATATGTGTTATCGTGTAAGACCATGTTTGGGACGTTGGCATCGACTTATGATTTACGTGTAAGACCATGTCTGGGACATTAGCATCGTACTTGATTTCGTGTAAGACCCTGTCTGGGACAATGGCATCGATATTTGATTACATGTAAGACCACATCTGAGACGTTGGCATTGTACAAGCTTTCCGAGTTATCCGCGTACCCTTATGATTTCGAACGGTTCAATGGGCATTCCGAGATACGAATGATTATATGAAATACGTATTCGATTCAGGTATGTTTGAATTGTACACTATGTTGAGAATGAAAGGTAAGTACATTTATCTTTGTGAACATATGATATAATTATGAGAAAAAATGTTATATAAGCAAATGGATTGGAAATATGTGAATTATATGTGAACTATGCGGTATATGTTAGTATCTTGGCCATGAAGTATATGTATTTTATGATGTTTATATGCTTAAGTTGATAAGTTTATTTGTATATGGCTTACTAAGCTTTTGAAAGCTTACTTTGTGTATGTTTGCATTGTTTTATAGATATCGTAGCAAATGGAAGCTCGAGGATCGTCACCACACTATCAAACTATATTTTGGTACCTTTTAAAAATGTATATATTGAAGTATGGCATGTATAGGCTAGAGGTAGTTGAATATGTTTTGTGAAGTGTATGTTTAGCCATGTGATATGGCTTAATTATGGTTGAACTTATGGTTTGATTTTGGTATATGATATGTGATGCAATAGTGGTATGTTTGATGTGTTCATGAATGGCCAAAGAAATTGGTCAAATTGGTAAATTTTTTGAATTGTGCTTATTTGGAGAAAAGGTAAGAGTATGACATGAGATTGAATGATGGATATTAAGGTTATAAATCATATGTTTTGGTAGGTATTTGGCTTATGGAATGATATGATTTGATGTGTGTTTCAAACATGAAATATGTGGATAATGAATTGGTATAAATGGTTGTGAAATGGTTGAAATTTGATGTGCAATTTGTGCCTATTTGATGATTGTAGGGAGGACCCTTAATGGGCGGCAAGTTGGCCTTATAAATAGCCTATTTTTGCCCACACGGGCAGGGACACGGGCGTGTGTCTCAGTCATGTTGCTTGAGGGCCATTTTGAAATGAGCCTAAGTAGACCATACGATTGCACACACGGGCTTGTGCTAGGCCTTGTGTCCAAGTCAGTTTCAACCACGGGCTAGACACACAGGTGTGTGACTGGCCGTGTGATCCAAGTCAGTAGCCTCCCTAATTTTCACACGGCCTGGCACACGGGCGTGTCTTATGGCCATGTGGACAAGTCAATATGTATGCCCTGTTTTAACACGACCTAGACACATGGGCGTGTCTAAAGCCGTGTGAGGCACACGGCCTGTTCACACGGGCGTGTGACCTGTACAACTTTGAAAAATGTTTAAGTTTTGAAAAATTTTGTATGAACTTAGTCTAGTCCCAACCCCTTCCTAAAGCATGATTAAGGTCTTAATGACCTATATAAGGGACTCTATAATGATGTTTGACTATGTTTGTGGATGAAGTTATTGAATTGTTCGTCAAATATTTCAATTTGTCTGGTAATGCCTTTAACCCTTGTCCAGCGATGGATACGAGTTAAGAATGTTACAACTCTAGCCTCTGTTCCTCTTTAGACTATTTTAAAGGCTGTAATAAACTCGTATAATACTTGAAAATGATACTAAGACATATCAAAAGCTTAAATTGATCAAAGTGATGAAATAAGTATTCAGAATGAAACGAATTTGACTATTGTTGCTTCAGCAACAAATGTTGCATCCCAATATCTTGACTTGGGGATCGGGTCGAGTATAGGGGTGTTGCATCTAGATTCTATTTTTGAAAAGAAACCGATTGAGAAATTTGAATTATTTTACCAAGAAATTATTTTATGGATCCTTCTCACCACACCATTTATGGTACGTTTCTAACTATTTAATGATATTTTAACAATTTTTTCATGTAGTTTACACATAATTTTGATATTTTTTTTAACCTTGAACCGTGAATCTCAAACCCTGAACTCGAACCCTAAACCCAAAACCTCAAACCCCGAACCTCGATGTTGGGAAATATTTTAATTTAAGTATAAATATTTTTAATTTATTTTCAATTTGTTATGAAATATTTATTCTAATGTTTTTAGTATTTTTGATGTACTATATTTATAAAAAAAAATTTATAAAAGATAATATGAAAAATTTAATTTAGTGGGCTAGATCAGACTCGAGTTTTAACATTTTTTATCCGAATTGGATTTGAACAAAATTTTACACCCAATTTTTATACCGAGTCTGGACTGAACAAACAAGCTTAAAATTTTAACAAAACCCGACTTAATCAAACCCATAAACAAATAAAATGAGGAGGGTACATAAAATAAATTCTCTATTTCACTAACCTTTTGATTTCAAACCTATATGGTATATCGTTTGCTTGCTGCTTAGGTTTTGTCTTCATCATAGCAGTTATTACAGTGGACTGTTTCTATTTTTTTTCCCTTTCTTCCGAAAATAACAAAATGACTTACTATTCGAATAAAAAATCCTTTCACATCTCATTTCTCAATAAAATAAAGTAAGGCATAATGAAATATTCAACATAATTGTAAGTAAATTTGTTCATTGATTGTATTATCTGTTAGATTGAAAAAAAAAGAAGAAAACAACAAGAAACTTACAAATATTTGAGTTTCGCATCTTCTCTATATCCTTTACTATTACTAATCACAGTGATCAAAATAACTAAGGGTTGTTCAATTAACAACATTTTTCTTTTTCTTTTTCTTCTTTTTGCCCTCTAACTTGTTCATTTGTACATAATTAATGTTTAATTCTTTTTGACCTAGTTAGTATTTGAATTTGTATTTCATCACACAAGTTAGTATGTTCGCACTAACACCATTAATTTATGCCGACATGGCATTAATGATCAATCCAATGGTAACATTTGATAGTCTCTATGTAATGCCCCAAAAAAAATTAGATTCTAATTGTGAGAATCTGCAGTAATTAGATTTCTGTATCTGTGGTTCTGTGCTCTGCGTTTGTGTTTGTGTTTAAGGTCTGAAGTTCGAATTGCGTTGCTAAAGTTTAGTTAGTTTAAAACAACCCTTATCCATGATAGATGGTTAAGTGCAATTCTGGGTAGATCAGTGTCAAGAATGAGCTTGCTGGTTCACTGGTTAACCATATGTCTGTATCTTGTCTAGTTTCGAATTCAAATCCCATCGTACGTATTAGAGAATTTTTTTTTTTGCAAATGCCAAAAGGGGTGGTGGTTAACTTAAAACATTCTATGTTCTTTTATTTTTTTTTCTTTTTTCTAAAACTTTAGTTCTTTGTTTCTCCTTTCTTCCTTCTTTTATTTTTCTTCTTTCGACGATTGATTGTTGTGTGAATTGTGAAATCTGGTTGCCTGTGAGGTCGATTTCGTGTAAGTTTCGTTGCGACTTCTTTCCATTTGTGAATTCCATTCTGTTAACATTTTTCTATCAAAATGATTTTTCGCTCGTTTATTTGACTTCTGTTAAACCTTCGGTTGGTTACTTTGTTTAGGCAAGGATACTGCAAAAGACGTTAATCCATCATATTAGTTTGATTTCTTCTGTTTCGTACGAGGTGAAATACGAATTGGAATAGAATTGCATCGAACCTTTCGACATATTTTTAACGATAGGTTGATTTTGTTAAATGTTGAAATTGATAGTGTAATTGATTGTGGAATGATTAATTAGGTTCTCGATAGTCTTCGTATTACTTCTCCGTCAAAACAAAATCAGGTGCGTACCAGAAACCTTAATTCGCAAGTTTCGAATCGCCAAAAATGGTGGCTATCGACGCCACACAGCCAGGTACATGGGCGTGTGACTAGGCCGTGTAGGCCACACGGGCATGTGGCAGGCTGTGTGAACGGCCGCGTAACTCACTGTTTACTGAATTAAGGCCACACGGGCGTGTTTTTAGGTCGTGTGTGGCCATGCTAGTGTAGGGTTCACATGGCCAAGGACACAGGCATGTGCCCAGGCCATGTAACTCGCTGTTTGTGTTTAAAAAACCATATGGCCAAGGCACATGGGCGTGTGCCCAGGCCAAGTGGCGGATATTGGGTCCGAGAAACTATTTCTGAGGCTGAGAATGTTGCTAAACTTGGTTATTGGTTTCTTCAATGTACGGATGACTGAATTTGTTTATATGAGAACTGTCTGACACACTAAGACTGATCTGTGAATCACATACTTGAATGTGCATTGTAATACCACTCTGATATTGAACTGTTTTATTAATTATGTAATGTATTAGAATGACTGGACATGTGTTACGGATAATTGCATTGTAACACCCCTTAACCCCTATCTGTCCCCGAAACAGATTACGAGGTGTTACCAGTCAATACAGTTCAATTATGGTCACCAATTAAAATATTAAGTTGTTTACGCAAAACATAAATCTAAAATATTGTCCTTTTAGTGGGCCCTCAAAGCCCAATATGAACAGTAAAATCAATTCGAAACTAATTTAAAATCACTACGAATTTTTCTCAAAATTTTTCTTATGAACAGTACCCACACGCCCGTATGGTCTAGGGGATACGCCCGTGTGTCTCCATGTTATGCCCATGTTGAAATATCGTGTGGTTCACACGGCCAGGACACACCCGTGTCCTTTACCCGTATAACTCACTGACTTATTACTTATGAACAAATTAGTTTCACACGGCTAAGACACACGCCCGTGTGCCAGGCCGTGTGGACTCAAAATGGGTCTTACAATTCAAGTTTACCACCCTGCAAATCTTGACCACAAGCAATTCAGTTACTAAACTTTTAACATGTTATATAATCAACCATAATCATTTATAACAATATTTACAATATCATTCCAAACTGACCACTTTTAACATATAAGGTACATGCCATTTACCAAAAAGGAGAGTACTTTACCACTTTGAGTTCGGGATCAGCTTGGATGCTGAATTGTTAATCACTTTCATACCTAACCTGCGCACGGAAACAAACCGTACGCTGAGTATGAACTCAGTGGTATTTCTATAATCCGAACACTTAATAGTATGAAAATATTACATTCACTTAAAAATCATATAACAATCACAATTATATAATTGTTCAATTCTTAGATAATTCCTTTATAACTCAATTAATTCTTTCATCTACCAACCCGTATAATTTTTCACAATTTGTTCACAATTCACTTGAACAATAATATTATTCACTTATATCTCATTTAGAGTTACATAATTCATGTATTTCAATCATGTTTCAGTTCACTATTCAATATCAATAAATAATATTCAATAATTCACATTTCAATCAGTAATTCATTTTATTCCAAACTCAATATCTGTCAATATTTTTTAATATCAATCAATTTATCAATATCATTCAATAACAATCAATTATTCAGTAGCAATCAGTTATTCAGTAACAATCAATTATTCAGTAACAATCAGTCATTCAGTACCTTTATTCACCCCTATTAACATGACTCGGACATTGACAGATACACGGATCCAACCAACACACCAATACGGCACTCAGTGCCTCATCGGCTTTGCCAAAGAAAACAGTAACAGTACGATACTTAGTACCCCATCAGATTAAACCAAAGTAACAGTAGCAGTACGACACACATGATGCCTCATCGACTCGAAGTCGAAGTAACAGTACGACACTTATAGTGCCTCATCGACTCATGGTCGAAGTATCCCTAAACACTTCCAATCCTACGACATGCCAACTATATCAGACATAGTCCGACACTGTTAATAGGGTATTCAATTTACTTTCAATATATCAACCAATACATATTTTAATTAATCACACATATTCTCAATTCAATACAATTCACTTTACTTTTCAATAACAAATATTCAAATTTCACAATAATCACATATTCATATTAATTTCATCACATTCCCAATCAATATATTTTTCAAATATAACGTACATCCAGTATTCAATTTTCACATCAATCACATATATCCATATAAATTCAATTCAATAAAAATTACTAATACTTACCTTAATTACTTACAATAACATATAAACCAGAATATAACAACTAATAATTAAAATTCGGATTAAATACCAATTCAATTTAAATTCAATACCAATGCTCAAATATCACATAAATCATAATTTCACAAACACTCAATTTAATATCAAATATACTACACTTACCTTAACTTTTCTTACCATAAACATTTAAATTAAAATATAACAATTAATAATTAAATTCGGATTATAGAAATACAAATCGTAATTTCTGAGCTAACCCTCGTTGATTTTGTCTTTTCCTTTCTTAGTCGAAGTTTTCGGTACAACGTTAACTACGGAAATTAAAACAATTAAAAACTCATCAATACAATACAATTTCACATTGAACATTTCAATTTTTTTATTCAAATTTTGTCTAATTTCTAATTTAGTCCCTAAACTGAGACTAACTTTATTTCTTCACAATTAATTTTTATTTTCATACAAATTTTACTTTAAACTAAATTTAACTCCCTATTTTCACTTAAATCCATAAATTTCAAAATTTTCACAATTTGATCTTAACATCAATATTTAACAAAATCACTTTACAATATCATCATACAACACTAAACCCACTTGATATTGATAATTTCTTTCAATATATTAATTCTACTATTTACTTATATGTTCTTTCAAAGCTATCTACCTGAGTCATTGTCACTAAATTATTTATATCTTGAGTTACAGAATTCCAAATTAAGATCCGCTAATTTTTCCTAAAACTAGACTCACATATCTTCTTACCATAAAATTTTCAGCATTTTTGGCTTATCCAATAAGTACAGTTTATTCTTTAAAGTCACCCCTGTTCTGCTGTCTGACAGTTCTAACCCTTCTTCACTAAAAATTAATTATCTCCTCGTATGGGATTCAGATGATGTTCCTGTTTATTTCTCTTGAAAATACACTCATTCTTGATTTTAAAAATATAAATTTAAGCCCCTAATTATTTTTATCCAATTTTTTTTATGATTTTCCAAATTTAGAACAGGGGAACCCGAAATTATTCTGACATTGTCTCTCAAAATTTATTATATCTCATGATTTACAATTTCATTTCTTACGCCGTTTCTTTTATAAGAAACTAGACTCAATAAGATTTAATTTCATATTTTATTCATCCTATAATTCGATTTCAACAATTTTTGGTGATTTTTCAAAGTTAGACCACTGCTGCTGTCCAAAACTGTTTTAGTGCAAAATTTTGATTTCCATTTTGCCCCAAATTTCACAGTTCATACAATTCAGTCCTTGTTCAATTAACCCCTCAATTAAGCTAAATTTTTCTCAATTAATACTTTACCTAGACATTATAAGTTATTTCACAACTATATAAATTAAGAATTTCCACATAAAACCCTACCTTCAAACTCTTTTACAATTATGTCCCAAACATTCATTTTCTATTCAATTCTTTCAATAAAATCAACATATAAACAATTTAAAGCTCTAATTCCATGCTAAATCATCATATACTTCCAGCACATAATCATATCAACCTTCAATTTCTTTCATAGAATCAAAAACTAATGAATTCAACAAGTGGACCTAGTTGTAAAAGTCACAAAAACACAAAAATTATAAGAAAAAGGCAAGAAATAAACTCACATGGAGCAAAAATAAGCAAGACCAGCTTAAAATCTCTTCCATGACATTTTTTTAGCAGAAAGTTGATGAAGAAAATGTCTAGAACTATTAAAATAACATTTGGCCATGTAAACTTTATTTTAATTCCAATTTTGTCCCTAATCACATAAAAATCTTTGATTTTTTTTGCATGTTATGCCGCCTCAGCCATTTAAGATGGTCTATTTCCCTTTTTAATCCTCCCTCCTTTGACACTTAAGCTATTTAATCATTTTAGCAAGTTTTATACCTTTTTCAATTTAGTCCTTTTTAATTAATTAACTATCAAAACGTTAAAATGTTCTAACGAAACTTTAATACTAACTTAATAACACTTCGTAAATATTTAAAAAATATTTATGACTCAATTTATAAAATCGAGGTCTTGATACCTCATTTTAGAAACCAATTAATTTAATAACTATTTCTAAAACACAAATCACTAACTCATAAGTCTTTTAAAATTCACGATTGGCTTATAAACACTAAATAATAATATTTATGAGTTCACCCATCAAATTTTAGTAGTCTCGAACCACTGTTCCCCACACTACTAGAAATTGGGCTGTTACATGCATTCTGGATTAACATGTGGTTGGAGATTGTGAAGAGAAAGGGAGTCTGTATTGAAATTGTGGCTATGCCACAACGAGTAACACTCTAATTTTAGCGCTTGTCGCATATTGATCTAGCAGCTAAGCTGCTTTTTTTGTGAAAGTATCATTGAACACTCTAAAGGTGTGCAAGGATGGATGGGCATTATATGTCCTTAGTGGTGTGTTGAGATAGCCGAAATTGGTGTGTAGCGGATGGAATTAGGAACATTACATCTGAATCGGGTTTGAACTATATCTGAACTGGAATGGTATATGTACATATATGTAACGCCTCTACTCTAAATCTAAATTGGACATGCTTCTATGTCTAACCGAATCTCTGAACTGGAATTTCATTATAAGCAACCATTGTTTTTTTATGCATTGAGTTCACAACTCACCCTTTTATTGACTGGATTTCAAGTGGTAATCAGTCTTGATCGGGTCGATGTCGCGGGAGCTTAGTCAAACACTTAACTTTCCTTTTTAGCATTACTATTAGGGATTTATGTTTTATGATGTTATGGACTTATGAAGGTTATATGTTTAAATTATAGTTGTGATGAATATTATGTGACTATTGGATCAATTTGATTGTGTTATCATAATATGATTTTTTTAGTACTGGTGATGTAACTCTCCAACTTGGTCTGGACGTCTAGGTCGGGTTTAGGGTGTTACATTCTTACAGTGTCATCTATCAAACATAAAGAAAAAATCTTTTAAAAACATATGAATGAATAAAAAATGTATAAGTTTTTTTCACATCAAAAATGAATTTGGACAAATGGTTGTGTAAATCCAAATCTAGACAACCGTTTATCTAGATCCATTCCATATATGTTTTTATATTTTTTATTTTTAATAAAATATCATTTTAGGTTATTATTATTTTGAAATATATATAAAATATAAAATTATATACAATTAAAAATATGTAAAACACTTATAATATCTTGAAAATATATAAAAACAATAAACACATAACTTTATAAAAATAAAAAAATTATAAAAATATATATACACTATAAATTTATAAAAATATATAAATATGTAAAATTACTAAAAAGTATGTCTAGAACGAGTATAGACAACGATCTATCCAGGTTCATTCCTGATGTGAATTCTTTTATATTTTTATTACTTTATATATTTTAAAATTTTATATATTTTTTCAAAATAATAATATAAATAACATGATATTTTATAAAAAAATATATACAAACTTACTAAAAAGCACATCTAGAATGAATCTAGACAAGATGCAATGTATCTAGCCAACTTTTTGTCCAAGTTCATTTTTCATGTGAAAAAAGTATATTTTTTATTAAATTATATATTTTGAGTTTTTAAAAGTTTTTAATTTATGTTTATCATGTGTCATGCTTAAAGGTTGCCACGTGTCATTGTTGGATTTTGTATAGTACCTACAAAAATAAATCCTTACTAAAAAATAAACTTGTAGACAATAGTGAATAGGTTCGAATCCAAAAAGACTAATGATAATTTTATTCTTTAATAAAAAAAGTAAAATAAAAATAAAGGGGCCTTTTAAATTAAAAAAATGAAAATGAGATTGCAAAATAAAGTTACAAAAGAGCAATACGATGAAAGTCTAGCTAAAGGTAAAATCTTCATTTGATTTACTTTTTTTTTGTGAATTACAATAATAGAGCAAAACTTGAACAACCAACACGACTCAAACCCAGGCCACACTTGGGGCGGTGAACATCATTGGCCATCAAGCCATCACATGGGGCTCTTTTTTATTTACTAGTTTGATCATTAATACAAAGATAATTTCAATGCTCTTTGAAAAATTAGTTATAGTTATTGACGTCATAGCTAACAACAAGTCTCTCCTTACCTTATTGATAACCTAGAGGAATCTTGTTGAAGTTATTCATTAATAAATAATCTTATAAGTTTCCGCTTATGATTTAACAATAACATTAAGAACAAGAGAAACCTAATTCTAATCAACAAACACACACAAGTAGAGTTAATTTAGATCAAATTGCTTGTCCACATAACATGAATTGCATACGTACCCTATACCCAATCATGCTATTCGTCGCAAATATTAGAATCAATTAAATAATTACGGATTCAACAATTGACAAGACAAATATTTTAAGCAATTGAGTATAGTACCAATATTTAAAAAATATGAATATTTGTAATTAAAACAGAAGGCATGCAAATACTAAAGAACAAAAAAGAAATAAAGAGCAATTAAATCTCACAAACTTTTAGAATCAAAATATCGAAAATCCTTTAAGAAGACTTTAGAAACTTATGGAGAAAAGCAAACACAAAAATAAAATAATACTAAATTGGATATCCCTAGATATTAATTTAACAATTTCTATTTATAGGCAAAAATCACATAATAGATAAAATACAAAAGTATCATTAATTAAATAAAGTATAATTTTTTTAGATTTCTTAGAAGATTTTCGCATCAAACTTTCAAGTCATTTTTAGACATCTTTTCAATATTTTTTGAGCTCCAGACATGAAATAACTTTGACTAGAATTTTCAATTTCCTTCAAAACGATAAATTATAGATCCAGAATAATTTTCTTTAGCTTAAGTCATGACTAAAATATTGAATTAGTACCGATTGAAGGTCCAATCTAAAAAAAAATTATCAAAATTAAATTTTTAAGTTGACTTTTCTCTAGTTATTCACTTAAACCTTAAAAAATAAAATGAGTAAAAATAAAATAATTAAGTACTTAAATAAAAAAATTAAAATGAAAAATTATTACAAATAAACTGACATTTATGAACTTATCACATGGGCTATTAATGTCTTAGGGTAAATTTATCAATCAATATAATGAAATTTAAATTCAAATATTAATTAGAAAAAAAATACCACAAATAAGCAAATTTAGAGAGCAAAATATATATATATATATATATATATTTATAATTAGCATTGGGGCAGATTATTTGAATAATGCATGAAATCTACAAAACATCCGTGAAAATTTTATCTAAAAAATGTATCCAACCTAATATTAAGAAATTAAAGCTTAAAAATTCATGAAATTGGTGCAACCTATATTTATTCATGGTTTAAGTTATTCGTCCAGACTTGAAGGTCTATTTGAAATTTGAGAGTGTTTGAGTAAAGTTATTAAGCCCAATAAATGGGCTTGGACAAAAAGATTAGGCTCGTTTAAAATATAGGTTGGGTCCGAGCTTGAACATTTAAGGATCGAAATCGGCCCGATTCATTTTTAAGTTTATAATATTTTATATTATGTTATTTTTATATATTATACAGTTTAGAACATATTAAAAAATAAACTTGTATTAAATTTATAATACTACTCTAACATAAACATTAAAATAATATTAACGATTATATAAAACTTTCAATAAATAAAAGAAATATTAAATATTAAAATAAAATAAAATAAATATTTTTTAAAATTTTTTTTAAAAATCATATGGTAAAGATTAAAAAAATTTAAAAAAACATAAAATATATTAATATTATATTTAGACTTAACCTTTAACTTTACCTATAAACACCTCTACTACATCACACGTAATTATACACTAACTCCATGCCTATATTTTAGTATTATCAAACCAAACTTAGTGTCAAAATTGATTCCTCGAGCAAGAAATAAAATTAAATAAAACAGATTATTCGGCTCACCTTTTTGAGTGGGACAAAACATTTGATATTTAATTCAAGTAAATTAAAAATTAAGGCATTACTTGTCCCATCAATTTTACTTTCTAATTTTTATATTTTCAATTATTGAATGAAATGATTTTCAAATCATAATAAAATTGGAAAAAGTTCTTAAATAAGGTCCTATAATCAAATCAATTATTATTATACATTAAAGTTTCTGTACATGGAAAAACAGAAAGGGCACATGCATAGATGCTTCATCTAATTTGGTTATTTAAAAATTAGTGAAGTTGGAAAAATGGTGAGGGAAAGCATGGAAGAACAAGGTATCTACTACCACCAAATCAAACAAAACCAATCAATGAAAATATGTTTCTAGAGGGAAATAAAACAACTTAACCCTAGTGTGTGAAGGTATTTATTGCTCCATATGTGACTTGAATTCAAATCATACTAGTCATGTTACTGTTAAGGTTTTATCCTCTTTTTATAATTTTTAAAAAATAACTTAATCCTAATTAAAAATAACCTAAAATAAATGAATTTTGATAAGTCATAGGACTAAATCTCTGAATAACTGAAAAAGAGCTATAGAATTCGGGAGACAACTTATGAGAATTCTAGGGCCTAAGAGAATATTGACAGTGTTGGGATATAGTGCTTTTAGTGTAGTCATATCATCTATGTACTTATAATTTTTCGAACAAATTAGTTTAATAAATTTTATCATTACCATTAATATCTTTTGTATAAGGTTTTCAATAGTTTTTACACGTAAAGCAAAATGAAATAAAATATAAGTTTATTGATTATGTAATGTTTAATTAATATTAAGTTGCATTATACAGTTGAATTATAATATAAAAAAATAATTTATGTGTAGATAATCTAAATGGTCTATAATCCAATTGAAATTAAAAAAGTCAATTAAAAAACTATTATGGTGTCTATCAAATCCGATTAAAAAGATACTTTATTTGAGATACCGAAACGGATGACTCACAAAAAATAATCACATAAATATGTCTGTAAAAAGGCAATAAAAACACCAATCTGTAGGTGTAAAAAGAAAATACTCAATAGACAAAGAAACTCTAATTTTTAGTACTAAATAAGTGTTGAACTTATATAGCATGTTGTAACCGAAAATAAAATTTAAAAAGTAAAAAGTCAAGCACCTTAATATCTAATCCCTTCACATCAACAACAAAATTAAAAAAAAAAAAAAAACCAAAACACAAAATTTTGAATTAAAAATATTGCTTCCTAATTGACTGATTCTTTTTATTTATATAATTTTAGTCTATGTTTTTATACAATGTTTAGAATTATTTATCACTCCTTTCTAACTGTTAAATAATAGGATAATATATTTCAGCGCATTTGATATCATATTCTCTTACATTGATAACTTTACACACCATCACGTAATGTAGAATTTGTATGCTTATTTTGGTATAAAAAAGTTGAGACGACAAGTGATTGGATAAATTAGATTTTTGTAACAGTAACTTACATTCAACAATTTCCTTTGATATGATGATATCTAACTACAACCCAAACTTAATTGTATTTAAACCCTAACCCTAAAATGGAAATTCTTTAACCTTAAGTAAATAAAAAGAGAAGTTGATTTTGAAAATTTTAATAATAATAAATAAAAAAAAGAGAAGTTGTCTTGAAAATTTTAATAAAAACTAAATTTGATTTTCAGGCAAAATTTTCTTTTTAATTTGATTTTCGAAAAGAAATTCCCTATAAATTAAGTTAGAAGTTGACAAATTCCATTTCAAACCTATTTATTACATCATTTGCTTGCGGATTAGCTTTTGTCTTCGTCATAGCAGTAATTACAGTTGACTGTTTCTTTCTTTCCCGAACAACAAAATAATCTAGCATTCCAATAAAAAAGTCCTTTCACGGCTCACTTGACAATAAAATAAAAGCTACAACTATTAATTAATTTCCGTTTTAATCATTAAATTTTATAAAAATTACAAAATAGTTATTAAATTATTTAAAAATTTTCATTTTAACTTACTCAACCATTAATATTGTTGTATAGTCAATTTTTTTTTTGTTTACACCATTTGCACTAATTAAAAGCTCTTCTTTCATTTCTTTTTTATAGTTCAGCTTTTTTTTTATGAAATATCCTTGAATGTCATGAATTTGTGAATCAAATTTCAAATAACTTTTTTGTCTGGTTTTCAACACTGGTCGCTAAATCGACTTAGTTCTAAGGTATGTTTTTCTACTCGTCATTGGGTACTGACCCACTATACTGATTGTTAAATCATCATTTGGAGCTCGTTAGCTAGACTTTTTTTTATAAAAAATTAATAATCTAGTGATTTAAATATTTTCTTTTGGATAATTTAGTGACTTGAATGAAAACTTTTGAATAATTTAGTTACCACTTTTTAACTTTTTGAAGTTTAGTAACCAAAACGTAAACTTAATAATAGTTTAGTGATTTAGATGTAATTTACCTTAAAATAAAGCAAGACATAATGAAATATTCAACATAATTGTAAGTAGAGGTGTTCATGAGCCTAATCAGGCTTAAACATGATATTAACATATTTTATGCTTGTCTAAACTTAGCTCGACCTGAAATATCAACCTAAATTTTTGTCCAATCTTATCCATATTTGTCAATAGCTAACTTAATTTCATTTTAGTCCCACCCATATTGTTTTAATTTTTAAAAAAAATATATACTGATATTATTTTTAATTTAATATTTAATATATCTTTATTTATTAAAATTTTATATAATCATATTAATATTTTTTTAATATTTATGTTATAGTAGTATAATATTACTATAGATTTAATTTTTATATGTTATAAAATACTTTCGAGGGTATTTAATCAAACACCTTGAGAATATTGTATTCTTGTGTATTTTATATTTTTTCATTGCTTTTTTATTTTTGAGTTACTTTCACATTATTTTTAATATTTTAAAGAATTTTTATCAAGAATTTTCACTTAAATTAATTTAAATAAATTTAAATTTAAGAAATCCTCAACGTGGCACGGAATCCCGACACACTAAACATTGCTGAACAAAAACCCATCCAAAAGAGAGAGAAACGAGCCATGACGACTCAGTGGAAGCCCACTGCATGAAGTTGCACAAGGCATTCCAAATCGATAGATCCACTGGGGTCCATTCGAAAGGACTGCCGGAACAACAAACCATGGTGGGGTTATTATTCTAAGAGGAGAGAAACATGGAAAATTAAATTACCACGAATCTTATTAAAAAAAATTAAGATCTGTTTATATATTTATTTATTTTATAATTAGCTTTAGCGTAGAGTAGTTGCAAAATGTGATCAAATCTAGAAAAGATTTTGTGAATAATTTATCCACAAAAATGTATTCAACCCAATGTTAAGAAATTAAAGCTTAAAAAATGGGTCCCATATTACATAATTATCCTCTAACCCTATGCCTATATTTTAGTATTATCAAATCAAACTTTTAAGGTCAATAAGTAATTAAGAATAGTGCTACATGTCTCACCAACATTTTTTTCCTTCTAATTTTTATATTTTATTATAAGCCATACTTATTGGAACTAATACAAATATAAGTATTTTCAATTCAAAGTAAATGAAAATAGATCTTAAATAATTTCCTATAATCAAATCAATAACTATATACAAAATAAAAAATAAAAAAAAATGATATGTGGTATTTGTACTTTCATGAAATATTTATGTGATATTTATATTTTATAGTATAAATATCTTGATAAAATATATATCTATAATTAATGTATTACATTAAACATTTTTAAAATATAACTAACTAATGTAAAATTATTCCAAAAATAAATCAAACATGGAAAACATGCATCCAAAAGTATGTACATAAAAGTTCTTTTATATGAAAATTAGAAGGGCAGATGGATAGATGCTTCATCTAACTTGGTTATTTAAACAACTAGCAAAATTGGAAAAATGGTGAGGGAAAGTATGGAAGAAGGGTTGTTAACAAGCAGGTATCAACTACCACCAAATGAAACAAAACCAACCAGCAATGGCGCCGACGGTGACGGTCTTACCGACAACCTTAACATGCCATCTCAGCCGGCAGCTTCGTCGTTAACACCTGTTCTTGTCTTTAGTACGTTTGTTGCTGTCTGTGGCTCATTCAGCTATGGATGTTCTGTAAGTTCTTCAGTACTTCCTTCTCTTCCGAACCCTTTTCTCTTATTCTTCTTCTTCTTCTTCTTGTTCCAGGTTTTTTAGTCGGAATTCGGAAAGTAAAGTGGTTTCATCCATGATCAATATTTTAATAATTACACGTTTAAATTTAATAATATGTGCAAATATTTATATTATTTGGTAATTAATGATAATGATGTAACTTTGCATGAACCCAGCTTGGTTACTCATCACCAGCGGAGACAGGGATCATGGAAGACTTGGACCTCTCCTTGGCAGAAGTTAGTACACCCCAATTTTTTTCCATTCATTTCCTTTATTATTATTTTTTTGTACAACAGAAAAAATCATATATTCAATAAGCTTCCACTTACTTAAAGCACAAGAAAGCTCTAGTTGGGTTTATGGAACTATCTTACTCGAATCAACGTGAGTGACAAATACGGGTATATATATATATATATTTTTTTTTTTTTTTTCCTTCTAAGTTTATCCTATCTTTGTCACCCAATTGCAGTACTCTGTTTTCGGTTCAACAATGACAATTGGAGGAATGGTAGGAGCAATTCTAAGTGGGAAGATAGCAGATCTTATCGGTAGGAAACGTGTAAGTTCTTTTTTCTTCTTTTGGTTAAGCCTTTACACCTTCCAAAGATCTAATAATCATATAAGATTTCAAGTTAAATTCCTGTTGAATAATGGCTCATCTCATCCCTCTTAATTAATGTGTTCATGTACCGTGAGAAACAGGCAATGTGGTTCTCTGATGTCTTCTGCACTGTTGGGTGGCTAGCAATAGCATTTGCAAAGGTTAACTTCTAGCTTGAATCATTTACTGGCTATTGTAACTCCATATACACCAATCTGTAAGATCTTAAATGGTTTTTGTTCAACTCTTGTTATAAGAATGCTTTGTGGCTGGATATTGGAAGGCTGTTGATCGGACTCGGAGTCTCTATTTTCTGTTATGTGGTAAATATACTAAGGTTTACACTTCACATTTCATCAACTTAAATCAGCTTTTATGTAACTTACTATTGAGATACATGTATATATAGTAGCTGAACTTTCCATATCAAATAGGTACCTGTTTATATAGCTGAAATAGCACCTAAAAGTTACCGGGGTTCCTTTGCATCATCAAACCAGGTAAAATATACTAAACCCATAACCGACATTGTGATTTTTAAACTCACCATTATTTAGATACGAGTTTTCCCAATGGTGCAGTTGATGACTTCTTCTGGGTTTGCAATTATGTTTTTCGTTGGAACCTTCATTTCGTGGCGCACCCTGGCTATGATCGGTATATACTTTGGTTTTCTTTATTAACTTAGAGCTAAAGGTAGTGTTATGTTATTTATGTATTATCCATTCTATTCCTTCAGGTGCTATTCCCTGTGTAGTACAGATAATAGGCTTGTTTTTCATTTCAGAGTCCCCTAGATGGCTGGTATGTCTAACTCAGTAGTATGGCCAATCATTGGACGCTTTTTAAGTGCATAACATGTGGTCCAGAAAATGCAACATGTGACTGACTTTTGCAGGCAAAATGTGGTCGAGAAAAAGAGTTTGAAGCATCCTTGAAGCGTCTTAGGGGAGAGAACTCAGATATTTCTGAAGAAGCTGCTGAGATCAGAGTATCATTTTAGCTTCATATCTTGTTATCTTCTAAAGATTGTGAACACTTGTTTCCTCATGATAACAAGAAACGCTATGTGCTTACGTTTCTCTTGTAGGATTATATAGCTACTCTTGAACAACAAACAGAAGCAAGCTTCCTTGAATTGTTCCAAAGGAGATATGCCAATGCACTCATTGTGAGCCGAGAATAACATTAGCTTAATAATCTGTACTCACCATTTATGACTTGCCTGATCACTTACATACGGCTTCTTGGAATTTGCAGGTTGGAGTTGGCCTAATGCTATTGCAACAACTAGGAGGAAATAGTGCTGTGGCATATTATACTAGCCGCATATTCAAAGAATCCGGTAAATTATTTTTGTTGTCAATACAAGTTTAATACCTGGTAGTGGTGGCAGAAAAGAAAGATGAAAACAGTCTTGTTTGCAACAGGTATATCAGGTAGCCTTGGCCTTCAAGTTTTAGCTGTTTTACAGGTACCTTCATGGCTACTTTTCCAACTTGTAATGAATGTCAAATTGTGTTCCAAGCATTTCCGAATTCCGAGACATGTTGCTTACATTGTTTCTTTTCGCAGGTTCCAGCAGCAAGTCTAGGTTTGCTTTTAATGGACAGATCCGGTAGACGGCCACTTCTTTTGGTTAGTATTGTAAACAATTCATTTTAAGATTGTAAAAATGCTGAACAAACCAAGTTAAAAAGAATAGAATTTTAATCCAATTTTTTGGCAGGTTTCTGCAAGTGGATTGTGTTTCTCCTACTTTCTCCAGGGACTGGCATTCTGCTTTAAGGTATAACAGAATTTAGCTATTTTCTTCAAGAGATTGACAATGACATTTCTTGTTTAATGCTTTCAAATTCTTATGTTTTTTCCCTGAAAACTTTGATGTTATTTTACAATCAGGAACTCCCCAATTTGAAGGCTCTTACTCCACCTCTAGCACTTAGCAGTACTTTGGTACTTCAGTTTGTCCTACAATCTTCTGCTTTACACTTATTTGACTATTGTACATTTTGAGCCAAACTACATGTATAAACTGATCAATACTGCAAAAACAGATTGCTGCTACAGCTTTCACAATAGGGTTGGGAGGAATACCATGGATTATAATGTCAGAGGTATGTGCCAATTCTGAGATAAAAAAGCTTCATCATTGCTTACATATCAAGTTTTCTTCAATAGCTGGAGACAAGAGATTCATTTGACTAAAACATGGTCCATATTCTTTGTCAGATATTTCCTATAAATGTTAAAGCTCAAGCTGGAAGCCTGGTGACTTTAGTCAATTGGTCCACTGCTTGGATAATGACTTACAGTTTCAATTTTTTGATGGATTGGAGCTTAGCAGGTCATCCTCCATATCTCTCCTTCTCTAAGTGAGTAAATTAACATATCAATGTTCAGAACTAAAATGTATGAGCAAACATCACTGCAGGTACATTTTTCTTTTTCTCGGGAATCTCAGGCTTAACTGTCCTATTCGTGGCCAAGTTAGTCCCAGAGACGAAGGAGAGAACACTGGAGGAAATACAAGCATCCATCACTCATTTTCTGTAATATAAGATTTAATCTTGGCATGGCCATGAATGCATGCACCAATAGGTATAAACAGTATGCATATGGCTTACTTTCATTCTTATTTAACAAGTGATCATTTCCAAGGAGGAACTATGCTGGTGAACCCTTTTCCATTTCAGCATATTGGGTTTAAAAGACCCTAAATATGTATTTGTATACTGTGAACTTGTACAGTATTGTGACATTCAATTTTCTTTATATATTTACTGTTGGAATTTTGTTTTAGTTCATTTGGGCAATGCCAACTGAATTTGGCATTTTCTTTTGCAGGCAGCTTAGATCATAAGAGTAATTGTACTCATTTGGATAGACTTTTATGAATATCCAAATGTATAGCTTTTTAGGCTTTCCGAACTGTAGCCACAAATTTATATGAACTATTGAACATCATTTCCTCAATGCCAGCAAAGCCCTAAATCCCTTTTTTTTGGTGGTGTTGGAAAAATCTCAACCATTTAACATTATGAAATTATTATTTGTTGTATAGGCTTGTCCAAATTATTTATTGTTTGGTTCATAAACTCTGTATCCATATTGGTGCAAAGAGGTTTCGAAAGGATGTTGTATATAATGATAAAAAAGACACAAAATGATACTTAGACGCAAACCGTGATTGGTTAAAACCTAGCCTTGTAGGCAAACACATATGTGTTCATACAAGGAGGGGAGTTAGGAGGATACGGAGGTGATGATGTTATATTGCTCAGATGAGTGGATATGAAGATATAGGAAAATTTGGTTCTTCGAGAATCGGGATTAGAAGCTAATACAATGAAGGGTGTACGTGGAAAAAGGATGCATGTGGTTTTGCATGTTGCATGATAACATGAACAGTAAGCCTGTCTATCATAAATGGTAGTCCACATAAATGGCGTATTTAAGGAGTGAATGTGCCCATAACTATCATAAATGAGTTTAGAAACCAGAGTTGTTCGCCAATAGTCTGAGTATGATTTTGGTATCATTTGCTAGTTGATCCACAGAACAAAGTAAAGTATCTACCAACTATGATGATTTAGTCGAATTTCTTTTCCTTATTGTCTGATAGTAATCATGGTGAGATTATTATTCCCAGGAACTTACTAAGTTCTCACGAACATACCTAGTTTCTTCTTCCTTTCAGGTTCTCAGGTTAAGCATGATGATTGAAGGGGTACAGCCAAATTTGCATCTAGTTTTTAGCCTTCTTATTTTCGGGGTTACATATATTTGTTGGGGGTACTAGGTTAACTGTTAGAAACCGCCATTTGAAATTATCAATCTGTATTGAACATTATTTTGAACACGTTGAATGTTGAATGGAAGGCTTGATGGCATAATGTTATTATGACTAATTGATGTTAGTCACCAAAGGTCAAATTGTACATCTTAACCCTTAAAGTGTGATGAGTTTTTATTCTAAAATAGCGCTTCCAAATAAACATAGTTTTAAAATAAAGGAATACAGCTCTGGGAAAAAGGGGTATCCAATGATCTTTTCTCTAGAGAAAAATAAATAGGTGTGTAACACCCCAAATCTGATCCGATGAACTGGATTCGAATCTAAGGTGTTACCACTCTAATACAGATGTAACTTAATTCTACTTATACAAATTACGATTGATTACACTACTTAAAGATAAAAATTCATCAAAAATACGTAAGTGTAAACAATTATGAATTACAATTATAATACATAGATAACTTAATTACAAGTATAACTAAATTGATGTTTTGGTTTAATATAGTTATCCTAAATTAAGGATTTCTATTTATCAGACCAGGCTCGGTCGTGCCAACAAAGCTTGCTCTGTATGCATAATAATCTGATACGTCGCTTCTTTGGTGTAGCCCTAGCATATTTCCTTCAAGCAGAGTCTCACTTTCAACCTGAAACATAAAGTATAATCCATATAAGTTCATAAGAATTTAGTAAGAAAAACACTGATTACCTAAATCATATTTGCACACTGCATCTGGTAATTCAAATAACCATCTTATTATTCTTATCCTTCAACTTGTCTAAGGAAAATACCTTTCTAGAATTCCATTCTTCATACACTATAGATGTCATGCCTTACCTTGAGATCATGTCTTACCCATCAACATCTTCGATACATCGCTTACTTTCTTCATTCTAAACTTTCATGATTTCTTATCCATTTCATTTCCAGAGGTCTATACAGACGAAACATTGTTATTCTTGCATACATAACTCTAAGTTATCGTTTCATTGAAATTCATGAATGATCATGTACATAGATGACAAAATACCTCCTTCAGTTATACAGCTTGAATCTTCCTTGAGAATACCCATTTACCTTTCTTTATCTTCTTAATTCATTATTCACAATTGAATCATAATATTGTACGATACTTTACTGTGGCCCATAGAGACACTGTGCCTTATTGAACTTACTGATTACTCTTACGAACCATACTGAGCGCACTAAAACCATTTAATACAAAATTCGATCTTGCAAGACTTACCCTTACACACCAAAAGTGTTTCTTTTCAGAGTTAGTCATGAATACCATTCATTCAGAGTACCCCACTATAGCATCTTCCTTAGAGTCAGCCATGAATATTGTTCCTTCAGAGAGCGCCACAGAGGCATTTCATTCAGATTGTTGCCACAAAGGCTATCATTTTAGAGATTACCATAAAGGCTAATCTTTTTATTATCACCAAAAAGGTTATTCCTTCAAAGTTTGCCATGAGGTCTATCCTTAAGAGTGCGCCACGAAGGTATCCTTTACGAAATATGCCACAAAGACATTTCCTTTCCTAACGTGTTTACGATATGGATTTGCCTAAACTCGCGTTATGTGAGGTTTACCTATCATTGTCTTGGGACACATAGAAAACCCCATTAGGTAATCACCTTCCTTTAGATTTTTTTCAGAGGATGTCATGACCACGGGCTTTTTTTTTCAAAGATCGTGTTTAAAGTTCTGACGAACCCCTTTTGATTCCACCGCAGTGAACAAACACAAACTTACTTGACAAACCCTTTATATATATTGACACCGTTCAAGACTTAACATATATTTTATCTCATACATTCTAGAAGTACCTATACAGTCATACTTCAACATCAGAATGTTTATTACATACTTAACTTGTCAGATTCCATATAAACTATACATGCAAAACTCATCAAACATTCATACAACAGAATTATCATCATACCATACGTTCCTAGTTTCAGCTTTGTAATTCAAACACAATCTACAGAAACATCTCAAATGCACAGTATACATAAAATGGTTGACTTAGAGATTAAATTGATAGCTACGGATTGCAACTTGAACTCTAGACCTAACATTTAGTTAGGGATTGTAGCAATAATTACCTTATAAATCAGAAGAACACCATTAAAACTCATTCAAATAAACTTTATAATCATCTCTAACCCAGATAACCCACATACAAATCCTTACTTCTTTATCTTACGGTCATGCACTCTTACAGCTCTAATCTTTCATAACACACAGAGTCATAAAACTTGCCTTAACATAGAGATTCACTGATGAAATCTGGGACTTCATCGTCAGCTTAAAGAAATACATTTTGCTCCTTAAGCTTCAGATAACAATATTCTAAAAGAAAGAAAAAGAGAACTCTTTATTTATCCAAACTTGAATATCTATTAATATAATTTAAGTCCCTATTTGAACATGAAAAATGTTACATCTTTACTGAATTGCCTTATCCAAAAGTCTACAACTTTCGAGAAACTTACTTGAGTATCCCTTTACCTTTTAACTATTCCAGTTCACATTCAGTTGGTTACTAACCAACTTACCTTGCAACTTAACTTGCATAACACGATTAAAGGTGCACTATACTTCTAATGTGAACTCATACTTTCAATACCTTTCTACTTGGTCGCTATTTTATTCTAATTGACATAGCATTTTCATTAACTGAAACACATAAATGTATCTGTCCACTCTAAATGCCAAAAAATGCATTCAGGTGGATACCACTCTGCCAGTCATACTATTTTAGGACTATACACTAAACCTTATACATGCCAAAATCGAGATGTTATAAGTTGTGTTTTCTAATCAGGTCAACCTATGATGCTCCACATCAGAATTCGATGATTGAGTCGGATGTGGGGTGTTACAAGTTTAGTTGATATCAGAGCTTCGGTTTAGCCAATTCTCGAAAAACAATGTCGGTTAGAAACCCCATAATACATATTACCTAAATCTGGTCGGATTTCCTATAATATTACTAAAATTTGTACATAATGTAGCAAAGAAAAAAGAATATCTGTGAATGCTAGGGATGATGATGGTGAGGAAATACAAAGTAATGCTCTTCCATAGGTGAGCAACCTTGTACCATCTTTGAGCAATGGAATATTAGGGATTGAGGCTCGAGATTCCTTAATTTAAATGAAAGGGCAATGGTTAGACCATTACATAGGAGTTGCCCTAACCTCATCTCATATACACTATGATGAGTCAGTGAGACAAAAGGAGATGGTGAGGACAATAGAGGTTTCACAACCAATATACCTTGCAGCTTTAGCTCTGACAGTAGAAGTGTTTAGAGGGGACCCAATGTAAATGGGGTGCCGAAGAGATTCGAAGCAATAAAGAGGATGATTCAGTTACAATAGAAAACTGGCTTTTTCGAGTTTATCAGGCAGTTGAAAAGCTACAGTGTCCCCTAGTGGAGAGTTTAAGATACACCATCGCTCTGTTGGAGGATGAGGCATATTAGTGGTGAACCACAGTATCTAGCATGGTACTAAGAGATCAGGTGAATTGAGACTTTTCCTAAATAAGTTTAAGAACAAGTTCATTAACAGACTCTTTGTTGAACAAATGAAAAATGACTTTTTGGAACTCAAACATGGGAAATGACAATGTTTGAGTATGAGAATGAGTTTATTAGGCTAAGTAAGTACGTTAAGGATTTGGCGCCAGATGAGGAAGGCTTGTGCATTAGGTTGTTATAAAGCATAAATGTAACATGTTTTAATCCCATGCTTGGCATGTTTTTGGATGATTTTTTTTTATGTAAATTAGTGAATTTGATGCTCCTAATCCTTTAAATTTATGTTTCTATACTTAGGTAAGCATAGGGAAGTGAAAGAAGTGAAAAATAGGCCAAAATTAGACAAAAAGAGTTGTTTTCAAGAACCACACGGCCTGGGCACTTCTACATAGGTTGGGCACACGCCTGTGTGAGCCACACAGGTTGGCCACACGTCCATATGCTAAACCGTGTCAATATCACTTCCTGTTTTCCAAACACGCGAAAAAAACCTAATTTTTAGGCTTTTTGAGGATTCTAAAGTCTATTAATACATACTAGAAGATGACTTAAAAGAGACACACAAATAAGAATGAAGAAATTACTCAAAAAACACCGTCGGAATCAACTCAGAAGTAGATCTCCTTCAAACTTTTAAAGTTTTATTGGGTTTCTTATGTCTTGTTGTTATTCTAATTTTGAGATGTTTCCATCCCAGATTATGAACTAAATTCTTTAGATACCTAGGGAGGATGAAACCTATGATAGATCTTGTTATTTAATTTCTAATTTACATGATAAATACTTGATTTCTTGTTCTCAATTATGTATGCTTATTTCATGTTTTGATATTTTCAGGATATTGATTCTTGTTAAATGTACTTATTTAGTGGAGCAAAAGTCCCCATTTAAAAGTAGATCCAGCATAATTGAGTAGAGTTGCATGCAATCCCAGAAATAGGACGACATAAATCTACCGGATTAGAGTCAAATCTAATAGGAGAATCCATAGATCGGGTTAATGCAACAATATGGGTTTTAATTAGAAAGAGACTTCAGTTAATAAGCCTAGAGTCAGTTGTTTTTACTCTCAAAAGAGATATTAACATAATTTAGGGATTTCTACGGATCAAGGCACAAGTGAATAAATCGTTTAATTCAGATTCAAAATAATAAGTGAAGTCTAGGTGGATTCTTTCTTGGGTTTTGTCTATCTCATTGGTTTAATTTTATTACTTTCCTAATTTATTCTCTATCGTGTTCTTAGTAATTAGTTTAGTTAAATTTAGATTAAAAACAATTCCTTCAATTTATCCGCTAGATAATAGAAAAATAGTAATACTAGTACTTTTAGTCCTCGTGGATACAATATTCCCGACTCACCAGAGCTATACTATTATTCGATAAGTGTACTTGCCTTTGTCTCAGTTTTAGTTAGTTTAGTGACCATCAGGTTTGAAGGAGGATTGAATGAGAAATTGAGGGTACTACTGTCTGCCCTCGAGATCATAAACTTTGTAGTCTTACTTGTTAAGGCCTAAAGAATGAAATTAGCCATTCAAGGAAAAAATAAGGTCAATGATAGGGCGCGCAACTTCCGGCATGGTGTTCAATGTTGGGTTTAAAAGACCTAGAGATGTTAGGGGGTATTATGTTACCCAAGTTAGAGAATTACAAATTGTGGCTTTCTAACGAGAAAAGAGTCCCAAATCCCCAATCCTGAAAACCCCAGTTAAAATTATTGTTGTGTGTTTACGACGTGAAAGTATGGCTGACTTAATGGTAGTGTGCTCTGGAAGTGTCTGGGAAGTCATGGGTTCAAGCCTTGGCTTCCACAAAAAAATTACATTTTAAGGTTAAACCCCTACCTTTAGTTGGTATGGTTATATGAATAACTTGTTAAAAACCTGACAGAATGGGCCAGCTGGTTTAGTGGATAGTGGCGTGTAGAGTGTGCAAGGGGTCTGAGGTTTGAATCCTTGCTTGCGCATATGGAGATTATTTTTATTGATGGCCGCGGGAGGAGGTTATGTTTGACGAAACTCTACTTGGTTGAGTAGAGTTTGAACTTGTTAGTTGAGGGGATAATGGGAGAGTGATTTGAGGAGGATTATGTGGGATTTGAAAGGGGGAAGAGTTGTAGCCGAATAAGGACTTTGGCAAGAGAATTCGTCCTTGAGGTTAGGAGCTTCTCTCGCTTTTCATTTTTGGGTTTTGACAATTTCTGGTTTTTTCACCCTTGTTTTTGAAGTCGTGTATCACTTTGTTTTTGTTTCGAGTACTTTTCAATTTTAGTTTGGTTCGATTCTACACTTCTCTCTAGCCCTTTAGTCTACCGATTTCTTGCCTTCACTCTTTTTCTCAATTGGCATTCTTTTCTTTGGCCGAATATCACTTGTCATTTCTCTCACAAACCCTTTTTGGTTTTTAGCCCTACTTGTGGATCGATTCATTCTTCTTTCTCCCTTGCTTTCAACTGACTCCTTCTTGATCGATTCTTCCTCTCCCTCTCTCAAGTCTTTTGTTCTTCTTGCTTTGACTGAATCTATTAAGGCCTAAGCATCTTCTTTTCTTCCCTAACCGATTCTTGCTGAGGTTCTGCCGGAATCCCACTGAGTTCTTGGTAAGTGTTATTCTTACGATTAGTTTCCCCTAGCTGAATCTTATTTGGCTTTCTTCTTAAAGGTTTTGTTTCTGTATCTCTTAGGCCAAACGATTATTTTTCTCTCTTTTTCTACCTTGGGGGAAGGTTCATCTAACACTTCTTTTCGTTCATTTGTTGCTAGGGGCTCGTTTTCTTTAATTAAGGAGTTAGGCCGATTGCCCTGCCCCTGCAAGGGATCCTTTCACTCGTGGTAAGTGCTTTAAGTTTTAGATATAGTTATGGTAGTTTATTGATTCTTATGAGTCGGTTAACTATTTCGTGTAAAGGTTAAAGCATCAGGAAGTAAACGTTGGTGTTGGAACAAAATGGGTTGTGCGATAGTTCGATTGGTAAGTAGCGATAAATCGGTTAAAGTATTTTCAATACTATGGTTTTGGATTAACCATGAATATGGATTGACGGTGGGGTTGTTGTTAATCATAGATGCTTTGATCTCAGAATCGTCTCGGCTACAATTTTATAACAGGTTTGTGTAACACTACCATTAGATGTGAAACGACAAAAGTCGGTGCCGGTGTTGGGTCGCCGACACACCACGCGGGCGTGTGGCCGCCCGTGTGGCAGGCCGTGTAACAAAACATGGCCATGTGGTTGAGGAGATGGCCATGAGCATTTTCATGGGTTAAAATGATATTGGGCCATTTTGGGCCGAACTGGACTGTATAGGCCCAATGGGCCTTTGGGCCTCACATGGGAAAATTGCACCAAAGTATGGTAATTATTGGGCCAGGCTGTGTAAACCACACGACTAAGGCCATTTTTGGGCTATATGGGCAATACAAGCGTGTGGGCCCACATGGGCCTACAATATAGGCCATAGGCCTATTATCACCGATTGATTGTTAAGGTTGCTCGAGTCACCCAAAACGACTATGGACCTATTGTTAGGCCAGTAAGTGTACCTGAACCCTGATTTTTGGTAAATGACTAATATACCCCTCTGTGATGTATGATTGTTTGAGCATGCCATTTATACTGCATATACATTTATATTATGTTGCATTGCATGGGGTAGGATATATGATTTTGGAGGAAGTGTACTGAAAGACTATAAGCCTATTACTGGCAGCTCTGCTGCAAATACTGTTTTAGTACCGCAACCGATACTACTTGGAGTGTGGGGATGGGTGGGTCGATTTTATCCCCACATGGTATGTAGGGCTAGTATGCAGATGGTGTGTAGAGGCTGGATTGGGTAAGATTTATTGATTGCATACTCGCATCATTATTCTCGTGATGGGCTTAGGCCCCATTGATATCATTATCGAAATGGGCTCAAGCCCGCATCGCTATCATTCATCGATATGGGATAAGGCCCTAACTGAAACTGAAAGGGCTTAAGCCTAAATTGTGTTTGCTTTGATTGATTGCTATTGTGGGATTTCACACACTGAGTTTTCATAAACTCACCCATCTGTTAACTGTGTAGGAAATCCCCAGACTTAGACGGATTGATACGACAGAAGATTCAGTGGTGGCCACTTGACTTAGTTAACTTTTAATAATATACTGAAGGTTTATTTTGGGTTTTACGTTATGTAATAAGACCTCTCGAGTTTATTTTTTATTTTGGTATTTTACTCAAATTTATTTGTGACTCAAAACTGCTAGCAGTAGGAAAAACACGAGTTTTCAAAAATTCAAACGTTTTCAAAACCACGACAAATACGTAACTCGTTTTCAAAGCTTCTGCGAATAACAAACCATTTACAAAATTAATATCATTTTATTAAAAGCAACCTTTAAAAGTACAAGTCCCACATTAAATCGGCTTTTCAATCCATACAAAGAGTCTAGTTAAAGAGGGGGTTTTTAAACGACGAGTCTTAATTTTCAAAAAAACACTTCAATGTGACATCGTTAGATTCGGCCATAACATCTAGGCCGGGTTTGGGGTGTTACAGTACACCAAGCGACATTTATGGCCAGTACGGGAGGGTCTCAGAGAGAAGCTTTCCATATGTAACAGTTGCGGAAAGAACCATACTAGCGTATGCTGGAGGATCATTGGGGGATGTTTTAATTTTGGAGTCTAAGACAATTTCAAGAGGGATTTCCTTGTAAGAGTATAAGGAAATAAATGAGCAATCTGTGGGTTAAAGAGCCCTAACCAGAAATGAAATCAGGGACTGCGATTAAATCAGGGTTAGTTTAGGAAACTCTAAGAAGAAATACAACCAGACCCAACCCGAAAGCTTCAGCCAAAGTGTATGTCATGTAGGCAAAAGAGGATTCCAAAGCCCCTAACGTTATTACAGATAACTTTTCTTTATTTGACGCCTGCATACATGTATTAATAGACTCTGGGTCTACTCATTCTTATATTTGTGATAAGCTTGTAAGTGGGCAGAGTCTTAGAGTTGCCCCTACAGAGGTTAGTATGTTAGGCACCAACCTCCTAGGTCAGAGCATTATAGTAAATAAAGTGGTAAAAGACTGTTCGCTGAGCTATGGAAGACATGTATTTCTAGTGAATTTGATGCTTTTGGTTTTTCGTAAGTTCGACACCATGTTGGGACTGGATTAGCTGATGAGGCATGGCACTGTGGTTGAGTGCAAGTCCTGAGGGGTATGGTTAATATCTGCATCTCTTCATAGGTATGAAATTCCACAGACAAAATTTATTTCTAAGGTAGGGGAGTTGTTATACCCTAGTTTGGTGAATGAGGTCAGTTCAGGTGACTATGTAGGCAAAGACCGCCTAAGTTGCGAGGCTTAGACTGTATAAAGTTGGTAACTTCGTGGCGGAATGCTACAAAGAACTTTGCCAATACTGTGGAGTATTAGTTCGAGTGATAGCAAGATTATAGTTAGGGCGAGGACCTTATTAGGTGGACTTTTCCACTAATAAGATCACCAACCATGTTTTAGTGTCGTTACTTAAGTAAGTATGATAACTTGTTATAGAAAATTTTAATTTTTCGTTGTGCAACAAAATCAATTTCTAAACCAAAATTTTCTAACATATTGTTTCTGCTTATTTGGTTGAATTTTCTATAGATGATACTATAGGTTAGGTCATTTGAAATATAGAAAATTAAATGAAATGCATAAGCTAGATTTAATTTCTATTTTTAATAATTATATGGATAAATGCAATATATGCATGAGACTAAAATTATCTAAAATCCTTTCCTTATGGTTAAAAGTAAAACAAAAATACTTGATTTGATATACAGCGATCTATGTGACATTCAAAGCACTCCTCTATTGGGAGGAAAGAAATATTTGGTCTTATTTATTGATGATTATTCTTGATATTAGTATGCATATTTGTTACATTCAAAGGATAAAGAGTTTGATAGATTTAAAAGTTACAAATATGAATTTGAGCTTTAATGTAAATCATTATAAAGTGTTTTAAATAAGATGAGGATAAGAATATTATAACATAAGTTATTTTGAATCCACCAAATTTATCTATCAAGTTTCAAGTCCACACATACCATAATAAAATGGTGTATTACACCTTTATTGAAAAAAGTTCATCTCTTATGTAAAATGAAAGAAAATCAAATCAAATCTTAATTCGTATGAAACCCTAGACTCGAATTCAAGTTTGAATGAGAGAATTGAATTCTACTATGAAAGAATGGGAAGATATTTATAGCAAACTCTTGAATTAAATTTGAAAAAAAAAAGATAATAATTAGTAAATTAATTTAGAAATAAAATTATTAAAATAAGAAATAAATTAGGTTAGAAAAGAAGTGAGAATTCTTGTAGAAGTAGGATTTGAGCAGCGTTGCTTGAAACACAAGGAAGGGATGGTTCTTTCCAACAATGAAGCTTCAAAATTTCTGCTTTGCACAAGTAAGGAGCTAAGTTTGAGGGATCGAATTTCTAGAATTCTCAAGAACTAATTTTGATTCAAAGAACGTAAGATAACCCTTTGATTAAGAGTTCTTCCTCTAAGAAGGAATTCGACCAATTAGATAGGCTAATTAAGAGTCTTGGATGAATGACCCTTAGAGTTCTTGTACAAGCCAACTAGTGAATTAAAATAAGTACTAATAGCAGAATTTAACCTTTTTCTTTAGTAGGCAGCTGGTCATTGAGTGATTGTACTTAATTTGGATCTTACAAATATCCAAATATTATAGATTTGTTGGGATTAAAAACAAAAATCAACCAAGGTTGACAGAAGTTTGAGCAGTAAGGCTCGATGCTTGCAGAGGAAACAAATAGAATCGGGCTTGAAAAGCAAAAATGAAAACAAAGAAAAGAGAGAGTTTTCTAATGAAATTCAATGATTTCATTAACAACAATGAATAAAGGCATTAAGCCATTACATATACCAGTTCATGAGCTGGTCAAAATGTCACAAACATTACCTAATCATTACTTACTACCACTAATTTCATTAAAATTTGATAAATGAAACTTGTACACTTGACAAAGCTGATTTATCAACTCAACATTACCTAATTACATCAAATACATCACCAACTATGTTCAAAACTAATTAGATTACATGACATCAACTAAATAACAAAACAAAACAGTAGCAAAAACTTTAACAGCTGCATGCATGGCTCGAGCTGCTTTTCTGCTCTTTATCTGCTTCGCATGCCGCATGCAGACGAACTTCAACACTCCTCCTTGGTTTGCTTGCTGCAAATTCCCATTTTCCTTCTTAATTGATTGAATTTTGACACACTAAGGGGCTTTGTCAAGATGTCAGCAACTTGATCTTCAGAACTGCAATGAATCAGTCTCACCTCTCGAGCTTGCTCCATTTCTCTAACAAAATGAAACTTAATCTTGAAGTGTTTTGTCCTTCCATGGAGTACTGGATTTTTTGTAATTGCAATAGCAGATTGGTTGTCACAATTGATCTCTATTGCTTCCCTTTGGTGTTGATTCAAATCAGCCATGATTTTCCTTAGCCAAATGGCTTGGTTGACAGCTCCTGCGACTGCCACATATTCTGCTTCAGCAGTTGACTAAGCAACAACATTTTACTTTTTCAAACTTAAAAAAAAAATGGCTGAACCAAAGGTAAAAACATACCTTGAGGTACTCTTCATATCATCTAATGATCCAACCTAATCACTATCAGTATAACCAAGCAACTTCATGCTTTCAGCCTTAGTAAACTTCAAACCAAAACTCAGTGTACCTTTGATGTACCTGAGAACTCTTTTGGCGGCTTGTAAGTGCTTCTCATTACAACAATACATGAATCTTGATAGTAGACTAACAACAAACATGATGTCTGGTCTAGTGGTAGTCAGAAATAGTAAACATCCAACCAAACTCCTATAGGTTGACTCACTAACCTTCTCAGAATCACCTTGGCTCAATAGTTTCTCTCCAACAGCAACTGGTGTGCTTGTTGCTTTGCAATTTTGCATCGAGAATTTGTTCAGAATCTTTGAGGCAAAAGCCTTTTGACTTAAGAAGATTCCATGCGGAGTTTGTGATACTTCCATGTCAAGGAAGTAAGCCATTTTTCCCAAATCAGACATCTCAAACATTTGCTCCATTTTCTCCTTAAAATTAACCAATATAGCACTATTTCCTCCTATCACTAGCAGGTCATCCATGTACAATGATACAATTAGCTCTGTTTCAATACCTTCTTTTTTGAGATACAAGTTTGGCTCATTGATGCTCTTCTCGAATCCTAGACTAGTTAGATAGCTGTCGATTCTATCATACCAAGCTCTTGGTGCCTGTTTCAAACCATACAAGACTTTCTTCAGCTTGTAGACATTGTCTTCTTTTCCTTCAACTTTGAACCTTTCAGGCTATTCAATATAAATTTCTTCCTCAAGATAGCCATTGAGGAAAGCTAATTTTACATCAAACTGATGTACTTTCCATTGTTTTGGTGTAGCCAAGGCAATTAGAAGTCTAATATTGCCAAGCCTGGCCACTGGTGCAAAGGTTTCAAGGTAGTCAATGCCATATTTCTGGCTAAACCCTTTCACTACCAGTCTTGCTTTCAGCTTGTTCAAACTTCTATCAGCGTTGTGTTTGGCTCGAAACACCCACTTCACTCCTATGACCTTCCTGTTGACTAGTTTTGAAACCAGTTCCCAGGTCTTATTTTTTTCAATCATGCTGATTTCATCAACCATAGCCTGTTTCCAGCCTTGCTGAGCTTCAGCCTCTTCAAAAAAGTTTGGTTCAACTACAGCCAGTTGAACTCTTTCATATATCTCAGCCAATGGTCTAGTGCCCCTGATTGGTTCATCATCAATGTCCATTTCAAGACCATTTTGATCAGCTTCAGTCTGACCTGCCACAAGATCTTCAGCAGTAGCCTCTAGCTCATTCTTATCCCAGTTTCAGTCTGACTTCTCATCGAATACAACATATCTATTCACAAGTACTTTGTTGGATAAAGGATCCAAGATCCTATAACCCTTCTTGATACTACTATAGCTTAAAAAGATATCAGGTTGAGTTTTCTTGGCCAACTTGTCCCTTTTGACAGCAGGAACATGTGCATAACAGATGCAGCCAAAGACCCTCAGGTGAGCCAGTGATGGTTTGAACCCAAACCAAGCCTCAAATGGAGTTTTCTAAACTAATGCCTTGGTTAGAAGCCTATTTTGGAGGTATACAATAGTGTTAATTGCCTCAGCCCATAAGGTTTTAGGCAAGTTTCTCTCAAACAACAAACATCTGGCCATATCCATCAAGCTTCTATTCTTCCTTTCACTTACACCATTTTGTTGAGGTGTGTAGGTGTTGGTGAGCTAGTGCTTGATGCCTACTTTATCACAAAAATTCTGAAACATGACTGAGGTATACTCAGTCCCATTATCAGACCTCAATGTCTTCAACTTGCAACCTATTTCAGTTTCTGTTGTAGTTTTAAACTTCTAAAACACTGAGGCAACTTCTGATTTGTGTTTCAAGAAGTAAATCCAGCAATATCTCGAGTAATCATCAATGAAAATGATGAAATACCTATTACTATTCAGGGACTGTGTCTTCATGAGGCCACACACATCAGTGTGGACCAGTTGCAACCTTTCAGAAGCTCTCCAGACTTTGTTTGAAGGAAATGACAGTCTGGCTTATTTTCCTAATTGACATACTTCACAAACTTCTTCCTTCTCAACTGAATCAGTGAAGTTTTCAACCAAGTCTTCTTTGGTTAGCTAAGCCATTGAATTATAGTTGACATGGCCAAGCCTCTTGTGCCACAACTTGGATTCATCTGAAATAGCTGTGTAGGCACTGTCTAAGCTTTTGTTCCAATCCACAACAAAACTTTTGTCAGCATGGTCACTGACAAGAGCTTGGATCCATTTGGATCACTGATTAGGCATTCCTTGCCTTTAAATACCACAGAGTAGCTCTTTTCTAACAATTGAGCTATACTGAGCAGATTTCTATCAATTTTAAGCACCAACAAGACATTTGAAACAAGCTTGTTACCAGTGGGAGTGTTTATCACTTCTCCCTTGCCTTCTGCTTTGATGAAATGTCCATTTCCAACTTTCAGTTTTACTTTAATGCTTCTGTCAATTGACTTGAAGATGGTAGCATTAGGAGTCATGTGATTTGTGCAACCACTGTCTAACAACCACCCCTTTGTGACCTTTTCTTTTGTAGCTGAGTAAGAAACTGCAAAGTCTTGCTCTTCTTGGTCACTTTCCTCTTCTACTACTCTAGCTTCAGCTCTAGGCTGCTGAGGTTGATTTGGCCTCTGTTTGCCTTTGTTTCTGCAGACTTTCTCAACATGACCTATCTTTTTGCAATCTTGGTACTGCACATCAGGCCTAAACCAATAGTTTACCTTTAGATGACCAAGCATTTTGCAATGTCTGCAAGGTTGATCCTTTCTTCTTGCACCATCTGATTTAGGCTTGTCTTTCTAGGTTTTTTTCCCCTTGTAGGCAGAGGAGCTCGAGACTGGTCTACTTTTGGCTTGGAAGACACCTTCTTGATACTCCTCCAGTCTACTGGCTCTCCTTTGCTCTTGAGCATAAATAGCATTGATCAGCTCTGTCAATGAGATGCTAGTCAAGTCCCTCGAGTCTTCAAGGGATGATATTTTGCCTCATACCTTTCAGGCAAGGTTGAGATCACTTTCTCCATAATTCTTGCTTCATTAAACTGTTCTCCAAGCCGTCTGATGTTGTTTACCACAGCTATGATTCTGTTTGAGTATTGCTTCACTGTTTCTTCCTCCTTCATCTTCAAGTTTTCAAAATCCCTTCTCAAATTCAGTAGCTGTTGCTATCTTGTTCTTTTAGTCCCTTAAAACTCCTTATTTAGCTTATCCCAGACCTACTTTGGTGACTCACAAGCTATGATTCTTGTGAAAATCACATCAGACACACTGTTTTGGATGCAAGACATGGCTTTGTGCCTCTTGGTTCTTTCATCTGCATGTTGCCTAATCTGAGCCACTGTTGGATTAGCTCTTAGAAGTGTTGGTTCAGCATCTGAGTTGACAACCTCCCACAAGTCGAATGCTTGTAGGTAGGTTTTCATTTTGACTACCCATATGTGGTAGCCCTCTCCATTGAACACTGGTGGTGCTGCAGGTGAGAAACCTAATGAAGATATGGTTTTAAGGGTTGAAGTATAATAGGTCCACTAAGAATAAGGCTCTGATACTAATTGTTGGGATTAAAAACAAAAATCAACCAATGCTGACAGAAGTTTGAGCAACAAGGCTCGATGCTTGCAGAGGAAACAAACAGAATCGGGCTTGAAGAGTAAAAATGAAAACAAAGAAAAGAGAGAGTTTTTTGATGAAATTCAATGATTTCATTAGCAACAACGAATAAAGGCATTGAGTCATTACATATACCAGTTCATGAGCTGGTCAAAATTTCACAAACATTACCTAATCATTACCTACTACCACTAATTTCATTGAAACTTGATAAATGAAACTTGTAAACTTGACAAAGCTGATCTATCAGTTCAACATTACCTAATTATATCATATGCATCACTAACTATGTTCAAAACTAACTAGATTACATGACATAAACTAAACTAACAAAACAAAACAATAGCAAAATCTTTAGCAGCTGCATGCATAGCTGCATGCATGGCTCGAGTTGCTTATCTGCTCTTTAACTGCTTCACATGCTGCATGCAGACCAACTTTAACAAGATTTTAGCTTTTTGAACATTGTATTACAGACTAGCCACAAATTCATAAGAACTAATGAATAAATCCCTCCTTTAATGGTTCCAAGGAAATTAAGGAAAGAGAGAGTATGACTCAGTCAGCTTGAAAAAAAAAAAGGGGGGGGGACTGATAGGAATCCAGGAGGATTTTATTTATAAAGATAAAGACAAACTACATATGTCAACGTGCATGAAATATAGACACGATTGAACAAATATCTCATTTCACGTGGGGACCCCTTAGATCCAATTGGTTACTCTACCTTATTTTTCAAACTGAAATAAGTTTCTTGTCCGTTTGTTCTTTATACCACTTTCAATCTTACTACTATACTCTGCAGCTTAATCTTCAATACAGTTTCTTGTTTGAATTTCATTGGAGATGAACAGAGCAAAATTAGAAGGAGGAGAACTTTCAAGTTCTTTGATACATAAAGAGAAACCTCGGGATGGAGTTGTACATGGTTTTTCGGGTGAAGAACAAGATGGAATTAAAACTACTTCTTCTGCAACAACCATGGTTGTTCTCAGCACCTTTGTTGCTGTTTGCGGATCTTATGTTTTTGGGACTGCTGTAAGTATATTCTTTTCACCAATGAAACCTGCTAAGTAAAGGGTTTCCCTCTTCTGCTTGGCCATGAATTTTGATTACACAGTGCCTAGATTGTTGTTTATTCATCTGTTGAAAAGCAATGAGACTTAAGAAAGTTGGGTTTTATTCAGATACACCTCTGGTAATAATTCTGTCATTTTTTTAACAAAAGATGAACTAATATACCATGATTGATTTTCCAGATTGGATATTCATCTCCTGCTCAGACAGGAATCACAGGTGACCTGGGTCTCTCTGTGGCTGAGGTAAAACTGTTTCCTTTGTGTCAATTACTGACATATTCTTCCATATTTAACTGCTTGATTTTGTTTACACACAAAAAGAGTATAATTTGTACAGTATTTATAGCCTTATAATTTTGTTTCAAATACCTTATGCCAGCTTAAGCCACTGAGCAGGAGGATCATCATGGCTTTCCTATTATTGCTTCTTTTTCTGAAACTTCCGTTTTTCCTGCTTTGGTCATTGCAGTATTCCTTTTTTGGTTCAATATTGACGATTGGAGCTATGATAGGTGCAGTAATGAGTGGGAGAATAGCAGATTACATTGGTCGAAAATGTGTAAGATTTTCTAGGACATATGATTATATATTTAATCCTAATACCAAACAGTTCTTCATGTCTTTGGCTTTCTTCAATGTTGGTTAATGTGTGATGCAGACGATGGGTTTCTCGGAGATATTCTGCATAATAGGATGGCTTCTGATACTATTCTCCAAGGTGTTTTCATGCCTAATTTTATTATACTCTGCCTTTTTTCATCTGTACCTTGTATGGTCTCAAATCATAGTGCTAAATGCTAACTGCTTGTGAAAAGGCTGCTTTGTGGCTTGACTTTGGACGAATGCTGGTAGGATGTGGGATGGGCCTCCTTTCCTATGTGGTAAGCTGTGAACATATAACAATTGTACTTGACTAGCCATTCATATGTTTGAAGAAAAATATCTGATCTTGTTCACCGTAGGTTCCTGTATATATTGCTGAAGTTACACCCAAGGATATTCGAGGAGGATTTACGTCAGTCCATCAGGTAACTGCTATGCACCATTAAAGTAATTCAATATGTTCTTGTGCTTATGTACCTGATGACAATCAATTCTGCAGCTGATGATTTGTTGTGGCGTGTCGATAACTTACCTCATAGGCGCGTTTGCGACCTGGCGCACTTTGGCTTTAATAGGTAACTATCAGATTTTAGTGCTACATTGCAATTTAAAGGATTCTCTAATGGTTTCTTCCATGTGACATGATTTCAGGAACTATTCCATGTCTTATGCAGCTTCTGGGTCTATTCTTCATCCCTGAGTCACCAAGATGGCAGGTAATTTTAAGGTAGTAGTCTAGATTCTATAAGTTATTTAAATTAGGAAAATAATACCAAAACTCAAAAATGTGGTGCATGCTACTAAATGATAACATTTCTTCTGAAATTATGCCTCAGAGTAAATCCAAGCATTTACAAACACATTGATATGGTGAATACAACTATTTGCAGGCAAAGATAGGTAAATGGAAAGAGTGTGAAGCTTCCCTGCAGTGCCTAAGGGGAAACAATGCTGATATTTCTAATGAAGCAAGTGAGATTAAAGTAAGTTATTAGCTTTCAGTGCATGCAAGTTCCGGTTTCATTCCTTTGGATTTGTACCACATGTGCCCCTATAACTGCATGTTTTGACTACACAAAACGGGAAAGAAACGGTTTATGCTTTTCTAATTTTTTCTTTTGCAGGATTACACAGAACAACTTCAACGGCTTTCGGAATCTAGCGTGTTCGATTTGTTCCAGAAGGAATATTCTTGGTCCCTCATTGTAAGAATTAAAGCCAATCCTAGGTGTGTCATTTTTTCTTGCTATGAGTTTTTCCTTTTAACTTATAACTAAACTGATTAAGGTCGGAGTTGGCCTAATGGTACTGCAACAATTCGGAGGAGTCAATGGCATTGCATTTTATGCTAGTTCTATTTTCATATCAGCTGGTATGTTAAGAATATTTTCATGTTCTGAAACAATAGAAGAACTATATAGGAAGTTCATACTTGATAAAATCTTTATCTTTAATTCTTTGTGACAGGATTTTCTGGTAGTGTTGGAATGATAGCAATGGTTGTGGTTCAGGTCAGCTCTCTTGGCTTGCACCATAAACAGATTTCATATAATTTGGATTAATGCTTTTCTTAATGATCAGAATAATCTTCTATAGGTTCCAATGACAACATTGGGAGTACTATTGCTCGATAAATCCGGACGAAGACCACTTCTATTGGTACAGAAGCCTAGAAATGTATCTTCTATATGAATTTCATCTATTTGTAACGTTAAGGAATTGTTCCTGCTGAAATATCTACAGGTGTCTGCAGCTGGAACATGCTTGGGTTGCTTCCTTGTTGGATTGTCATTTCTCTTGCAGGTTCAGCCAGATTTATTGATCTAAAATTTCAATCTATATTCTTTTCCAGAAAATATTAAGCTAGATCACACACAGGACCTTCAACAATGGAAGGAAGTCACTCCTATTTTATCACTTGTTGGTGTACTGGTAAATCCAATGAATCAGTTTTTTTAGGCAGTACTTTTCATGAATTAAATCATCATCATGTTGATATGTTCGACTCACTGTAGGTATACACGGGCTCGTTTTCGTTAGGCATGGGAGGAATACCTTGGGTTATAATGTCTGAGGTAAGTTTACCCTGATTATCCAAATTCTGCAGCCTTCAGTGTTATTTTTACCTTTAAGCTTTACTGAGAAAAGGGTTCCAATTTCAGATATTTCCCATAAATATGAAAGGTTCAGCTGGAAGCCTTGTGACATTGGTTAGCTGGTTAGGGTCTTGGATTATTTCCTTTGCATTTAACTTCCTCATGAAATGGAGCTCAACAGGTACACTGTTGCATTTGACTTTGTCACATCCACCATATAATTTTCGCTACATACTTATCAAATTTTAACCCTTTTTTTCCCTACGTTACACTGTCTTTCTTCATCCAGGAACATTCTTCATATTTGCTACCATATGTGGCTTAACTGTTCTATTTGTAGCTAAGCTGGTAGTGGAGACCAAGGGACGGACGCTAGAAGAAATACAAGCATCGATGAATCCAGTTTCCTTGGAACGACGAGTACCATGTACTCCTTAACAATCAATAAATCTGTCATTGAGCAATTCATGTACAATATTCGAAGTCCTAACTTCAGTGCCATGTTAGAATTCATGAATTCAAAGTTACCAATGCTATACTTTGGTACATATGTTTCATCTGATTATTTGATCCAGTTCTTCTCCTGTAGTAGTCTCAATCCACTGAGTTATTGCTCGACCAAAACAGAGTTCTATTCCTTATAGTTCAACGAAATGGGGAAAGTTAAATATTTGAAACAACCACAATCGTTGAAGATAAGTGAGAGTCAATAACTAGGTTGGCAATGGTTGAACAGTCATTGAAGCATCTTTTTTATAACCATATACACTATGACCATGTAACAATCGGGGAATTAAACTTACTATCATCTAGCATGAGTCTTCAAGTAGCCTATTAGATTATTACTTTTCTGTTGACTGAAAATAGAAATGATAATACAGTTTGTACAGGGTTGTTTGGTGGGGAGAAGAAACATTGTAAACAAGTGAATAAGATGTACTAAAAAAAAGTAGAGAGGAATACTGGATTCGGTAATATTGAGCACAGCGATAATGGTGGTTAATAATGTGGAGAAAGATAAATGTGACTGATGATCAGGATCAACAAATTAACATGTTGAGTGGATTTTAAATAGAACTTTGAGAGTCCAAAATGCTAAAATAACAAAAGTCCCTCTCCCGCTAGTGAATGGTTCCTATTTGTAATGTCTCAAGAATGAGAGTTACAAAGGTGACAATTAATAGAAGTAATGAAATTAATTTTCAGTTAAAATGACATTAATCGTTAAAAGGGGATGGTGAAGGTTTTGTTGGTGGTCGTGATGATGAATTGGGAAGAAGAGTATTATGTTTTTAAAAGAAGGAAACATTCACCATATCTGATCCATCAAGCCAAACTATCCGAAAAATCCCAAGAGTGAAGATAACTTAAGAACTCTGTCATATCTCAAGATTACTTCCACTTATTCTACTGTGGCAAAGTAGTATCATGTGAAACATCTTTCGCAAGACAAGTGTTGTTCTTGCACGTGTCATTTTGACTTGTTCCAAATGTGAGTTCTCAATATGGTTGTCCCCAATGTAGATGATGTTTCCATACAAGAGTTGTTTTGTGGTGATATTTTTCTTGGAAGAGCTTGTTCTATAAAATGGTTCTTCCAATAAAACACAATTGTACTAAATGGAAGTTGTTTTAGACAACCGTTGTTCTAAATAAAACTACTCTTGAAATGTCATTATTCTAAACAAGAGTTTTTCTAAATTTTAGTTATTCTCAATAAAAGTTATTCTCAAATGGAATGTACGCTAGATGACAATTGTTCTAAATTAAAACACTATTCTAAACATAGTTATTCAAGACATAGTTATTCTCAAACAACGGTTGTTATGAACAACTATTTTGAATAATTATTATTCTTTTGGAAGAAATAATAAGTGAAACAACATTGCAATTTCTTCCAAGCTTGGTAACTCAATTTCTTGAAACAGTAGCCAAAACCAAATATCTATAAATTGCCCCTACATGAGTTTTAAGTATGAGTCCTATTTCAGTCAAATTTGAGAAATAATCATCTAGTTAAACTTTATTTATTTGTTTCAATCAAACATTGATTAGTTTAGATTATTTTATTATTATTTGATCTACATAGGCTTTTTTACAACCTAAGAAAAAACACTCATTAGATATTAGAACTCATAACACATTTAAAGAATTTTGTGTTTATGTTTTGAAGATTCTTTATTTTCGAGTTTTCGAGGTTTAATTTTTATCACCATTTTTTGTAGTCTTCGTTCTTTTGCCATTATAATAAAATTATCTTTGTCTGTGATTTTTTATCCTCTTCAGAGGGGTTTTTCCACGTTAAATTTGTGTGTACAATTTCTTAATTTATTCTGCTATTTTTTTTTACTTGTTGCTTAATCGGATTAATTCTAATAATGAGAATTTTTATTAGTTCTTATGCAAGAATAATGTAGTAAAAAATGATAAAACAACTATATACTCATAATGGAAAATCATTCATATTATATAAGAAGGAAAAAAAAAAAAAAAGAGTTTCCCATTTTGTTGCACCTTGTATGATGTTTTTTTGTTGAGAGAAAAAAAAAGTGCATAAAATTAAACATATGTTTGAATAGCATGACAATGCTTTCTCCTTTTGAAAAAAAAAATTGAGAATAGCGTGCTAAAATATTTGTATAAAAAGTTTAGAATAACAAGACATTGCTTTTTTTTTTTTTGTAAAATAATTCAAAATGGCAAGAGCAAGAGTTTGTCTCTAAAAAATTTGGAAAGAGTAAATATAGTATTTAAGAAGAACATGTGTTGTTTTTCTCTAAATATTTCTTTTAAAAAAAAAGAACTTCTAAAACATTTTCTAAAAAGGTGGGAACATCCAACTTGATAACCTATTATAATTATAATGTTTTCCTAAAAAAATAATAGCTTACCATATCTATTCCAAAAAATTATATGGATCTCTTTAAAAATGTTATCTTTAAAATATATATTAATAGAATTTTAATAATTTTTTGAAAAAAATAGTAAATGTTGACTCTGGCAACTAATAGAATAGGGTATTGCTATAATAAAATTTATATAATTAAAGTAATAAAATAAGTAAATATTGGACATAAATATTTTTCGTTTATACCCTCGTTCTTAAAAATTTGGGAATAATAAGCCATTACTCTTCTCTTAAATTTTGGGAATTGCAGCTTATCGTGTTTCTTTAAAAAAGTTAGAAAGAATATGACATTGCTTTTTCCTAAAAATTTGAGAATAGCAAGCCATAGATTTTCTCTAAAAATTTTAGGAATAGCTGGTTGTGTTTCCTTAAAAAAATTGGAGAAGAGCATGTCATTGTGTTTCTTTTTTAAAAAAAGAAAAAAAAAAGAAAAAGAAAGAGAAGAGTAGTCATTGTTTTTCTCTTAAAATTCGAGATGAGCAAGGTATTGCTTTTCCTAAAAACGTGAGAAGAGAATGCTATCGTATTTCCCCAAAATGGAAAACATTCTACTGCCATAAACTCTTTTGAGTTATTATTCCTAGACGTGCTGGACTAATGTAGTAAAACTATGCTAAGAGGAATGATGTAGTAAAGTTACACCGCCAAGCAATTTTTTATTGAAAATACAAAAAGAATTTATATATTTTTATATGTAGAATAAACATTTATCTAATTTCATGTGATTGTCTTTGTATGTACCCATTTTGCATCATGAATAAGATCGACAATAATGGATGTTGTTGTATTGCTCAGCTTCTTAGATCAATTAGGGAAGAAACATTTTTTTCTCCAAAACTAAGTTGTTCTAATTCTTCTTCCCTTCAAGTAGTACGATTTTGGTGTAACTCTTCAAATAGAGTTTTATTAAGAAAGAAACACAAGGGACTGACTTTTCTCTTACAACAACTTATAAAATGAGTGACAATGTTGGTACTTAAGACCATAATTTTTAACTTCTTTATTAGGAAAGCTATCATGTGGGAGTGGTAAAAGTAGTGTAAGAGATTGGAAAGATTAACTACTCCACAAGAAGAGTTTGTATATGTGATGGTATCTGTAACAACCCAATTTTGCCTCGCCTAAATTATAGAAAAATAAATAAGTAAATAATGGTCCAAATACAAAAAAACCCCAAGGCCCAAAATATATAATTTAACCCAAAACCTTAAAACTCAATAACCCAGGCCCAAAACTACCAACCCAAGCCCACAACCTAAACTTTTCAGAAAACTAGAAAAAATCTTAGCATCCAATGACACCCCCTCACAGGCACGCCACCCGAGGCCCTTCGTCCTAAGGTCTTCCTTCTCTACCACTATTTCACCAAAACGGCAAGGGCATGCTTTTCTTATCGTCGTTGGCCCTCCACTGCCACCTGCAAAAAGAAAACACAAGGACAGAAGTGCAACACGTAAAAAAAAAGCAGAAAAGAAAAAGAAAAAGAATAGTCTAATGTAAGACGTTCGACTATAAAAGCAATAAATACCATGTAATCTTTTTACAAAGCAATCAGATACAAAAAAAATAGATAAATATACAAAAAAAAGCATCGAGTTTTTAAAAAGGTATTTTTATTTTTTTTGTGCGAAATAGAAATAAATTTATTTCTTACCTGTGCTGTACCTTTTTTTTGCCGTGCGAGGCCGAGGCCACTGTCTCTGATGAAAGATAGTATCATTGGGGCTTCGTCAGACGAAAAAAACCAAAAGGTTTCTAAACATCATTGTTGGATTTTCGACGTTTTATTTCAAATCGGGACTAAAAGGGAGAAAAGGGGCCAAGAGGGGTAAAAAAAGGGCTAAAAAATGGTAAATCCTTTTACTCCGGCCACTAGAGGCGGCAGTTGCCGTCCCCAATGACCAATGGCCACGGCAGGGCAACGACGGCCCCATGGCTGGCCTAAAGAGGCCTTCAGAGAAAAAAAAAGAAGAAAGGATTTTTTTTTTTTTGAAATTGCAGCAGAATGATTTTTTAAACAATTTTTTTTACTCATATAACCCTATAAAATGACATCGTTTTGGGCATAATTTTCAGATGCCAAAATGACGTCATTTCAGGCTGACTTGATGACACGACCTTGATCCCCCTAGGATCTGCGTGTTTTTGAGAGGGAGGGGATATTTTTAGCTTTGGCCCTTCCGCTTTTTTCCATCTTTTTAATTTAGTCCTGTTCATTTTTATTTGTTTTAATTCTCGCCCCATAGTTTAAATTATTGTGCAATTTAGTCCCCTGACTCACTGTGAATCCCATGGGGAGCGACACATGTCAATGTGATGAGGATAATTACCATTTGACCCCTAAAGTTTTCTATCTTATTTAGATTTAATCCTTTATACTTTGTTTCTTTGTAATTTAGGCGCAAAATTTTTCTATATTTTCGATTTAGTATTTTATTTCCCTTTTTCTTATTTATTTCGCAATTTATGCTTTATGTTTCGTTTAAATTCCAATTCAATCCTGCGTTTACTTATTTGCATCCTTTTACGAATTATTTTTATTTATTTATTTATTTATTTTCCTGTATTAACATTTAAAATTCATATTATTTATATTTCTTTTATTGTGTATTTTTACCCTCTAAATTAAACAATTTCTACTTTATCCTTGATTCTCATTTTGTTTTATTATTAAACATGACATTAATTAAATCATTATCATCATTATTATTATTATAATCAATTTATTATTAAAGTTGTCTCATCACCATTTAATAATGGTATCTACTATTGTTTTGTTCTTATATTATTATTTTATGATAGTCATTTCAAACTTTATCTATGTTTTATTTATTTTTTTACTTAGTTATTTTATTATTATTATTATTATTATTATTATTATTATTATTATTATTATTATTATTATTATTATTATTATTATTATGTTCTTATTATTATTCTAATCATTATGCTTAGATATATTTATTCATTCTCGCATTATCCTCAATCGCATATCATATTAAGTGATGCATTTGTTTTTACACAACTCGTAAGAAGAAATTAAAACCAAGGTGATATTCTTTATTTTGAAGATTTGATAAATTGTCCCCCTAACTTATGGAGTACGATTTTTTCTTAAACTAAAATAATTGAATATCCCTCCTTTTAAAAAAAAAAATAAGATTGTAAGATTTGAGCTATAATTAAACGGATAGCGTCCTTATTTTCGAGAATTCGAGATTTTGTGCCCCAACTTACGGGACATGATTCTTTGTCTTGATCGACTCAAAATGAGAATGCATCCTTATTAAAAATTCAATTTAGATCGGATTTCTTTCAATACCATCAAGTAACACGATACAAAAAGGGATCGTATTTTAAATTCCCTTTGAATTTTCAATTTTCGACATTAAAACATCAAGTAATCAACTAGGTACCAATTTTGGACGTTATGAGGGTGTTAATCCTTCCTCACTCGTAACCGACTCCCGAACCTATTTTCTAATATTTTGTAGACCAAAAATTATTGTTTCAGTAAACCTAACCTTTTATAATTAAATTTTGAGGTGATCCAATCACACCTAAATAAAAAGGATTGGTGGCGACTCCATTTTCATTTTTCAAAATAAAGTCAATTCCAAAAAGGTTTCGATAGCTTGGCTACTCCATTAAGGATTAAAACAAGAGAGTCAAGTCGCGAGTTGATTACTTTTTGGTCTTTTTGTTGAAAATTGATAATTTAGTTTAAATTAACGATCCATTCATTGCATTTCGTCCTTCATGTTTTGTCTTTGTTACCTAAGGATACATAGCGATCTAGTATATCTGTTTTGTTGGTTCAAAAGTTTCTCTTTGTATGTTTTCACATATATTGCATTGCATAATCGTTCCATTTTGTCCTTCTTAAGTGGGAGTGAAAAGTTATTCCTTCGTGAGGTTTTCACCTCCGTATAGGATAGTGGATCGCTTTTGGGATACATTCGTACCTATGTCTTCATGAGGTCTTCATCTCCGTATAGCCATAGGGAAATGTATTCCCCTGAACTGAACTCGGTCCGTATGAGCCTATAATGGGTGAGGATTAAGGAATCTGCTGGTTCAAGTACCCTTACTTTAGAACCAAACCGCATATGATGAACCCTAAGAACTTACCCTAGGTAGAACCATACCAAACTTTTAGTGGTCACCAAAATAGATGTTCTATTTCTTACTTTGTATTCTAGCTTTGTATGAAATGTACTGACTTGTTTTGTTTTGTTTTAGCTGTGATTGCATTGCATTTTCATCATAGAAAAGGGTGTTGATTCGCTTTCAGTTGCTAAATAGAGAGCTTGTCATGGAAAATAGATTTCTTGATAAAGTGGAAGACAATGCGGCCGTACAAATATGGTCCGAGAAAACACAATAAGAGAAGGGCAATAGCTTGAATAAGAGAAGGGCAATAGCTTGACAGAGGGATATATGTCAGAACTATGGGATTTCACTCGCATCAATGTAACTCAGAGTAATCTTCAAGAGTTGAAAGAAATATGAGACCAATGGGATGACGAAATCAAGCAGTTATTCTACAGTGAATATGGTGATTTGCCTTATTTACTCGATGTCAAAGTAGATAAACACTTATTCTAAGATCTTGCCCAATATTGGAATCCCACCTATAGCTGCTTCACTTTTGGAAAGGTAGATTTGGTACCCGCCAAGACGACAAAGCTTATTCTAGAGCTATTAACGTCTCGAATTTCTTAAAGAGACTAATGAGCATAATTGGGATGAGTGAGCAAGAGGTCGCGGCTCGGATTAAACAAAAAAGAGATAGTAAATGTATCCCTTGGAAGAGTTTGCAGGATTTGATCTTGGCACATCTGGATATGAGGAAAAGGGTCGATGTTTTCGCCTTGAGTATTTACGGGATGGTCATCTTCCTCAAAGCACCAAGGCACATAGATGATGTAGTTTCAGATCTATTTGACCGGCTTGACAAAAGGGTCATGCTCGTCCCGGCAACTTTTGGCTAAAACTTTTAGATCTTTAAGTATATACCGGAGAGTAGGTGAAGGAAGATTTATTGGGTGTGCACAACTCTTGTTAGCCTAGTTCCATAGCCACGTTTGGAAGGTAGAAAAGGTCTTTTATCGAGTATTCTCCGAGAACTATTCTCCGTTGAAGAATTCATGGCTACCCTAAGGCAATACAACATTTTAGAGGAAAAGTGGATGGCAATTCTCTAGAGTCTCTAAGACAAAGACATTGAATGGAGGGCCTCTTAGATGATCACTGATGAAATTTTGTACTAGTGTGGAGACTTCGACTGGGTCCCTCTACTCGGGATATGGGGAGCTATTGGATATGCCCCTCTACTTGTATTGAGACAGTATAGGACAAGGCTGTTTATACCAGCAACGCAAGGGTTGGCTCAATGTGAATTTGCGTACAAAGGTGATAATTACAAAAAGAAAGTTCGTGAAATATCGAACACTTAAAACCAAACTCATAAAATGAAAAGATTTGCTGCAAATCCCATGACGACCCTCGAATATGATTGGTGGTGGGGTAAACGAATCAATAACAATATCCTTTTGTTAAGTCAAGAAATTACTCAACCAATAGAAAAACACTTACAAGTGATCCCATCTGAGCTAGAGATCGTAAAGCAAGACTTTGAAAAGAGGAGTTCGGAGCTGGGGAAAAAGATAGAAAAGTTGAAAGAGGAAAAGATTCAGCCAGAATTAGATGTTGACATCCAAAAGTTAGAAGCTGAGAAAATGAGAAAAGGAAAGAACAAGGCTGAGGAAAACTTAGACAGTCTAAAAACATATTATAAGAAGCTGCGTTTGTCGATAAGGACTGTCGGGTTGGGTAAAAAATCGAAACAATGGCGGCAAGAAATCAAAGAAGAAAAGATTAGAGCTAATCAGTGGGAAAAAAAATTCCAAGATGCTCGAGTTCGAGAAAATGCTCTAAAAAGGGATTTACTAGAGAACCAAAATGAAAAGGTTGAGTTGAGAGCTCAGGTAACAAAATTAGAAAGGTCATTGCATCAATATTGTAGTCACAACTCTGTGATTGAGTTGAAAGCAAATCTAACTAAGATTGAAGAGTTGAAGGGAAAGATAGAAGAGTTTGATGTCGCACTGCAAAATTGTGAACTTCGAATTGAGCTTCTTGAATCGAACAATGAACATTGGAAAGAGCAACTCCATCGCTCTTAAGGTCAGATCAGTGATAGAGATCACATCATGCGCGAAGCTGTGACTCAAGTACGGGAAGTAGCCGACCATTTGCAAACCCTAGTAGTTCAAGCTAACATGTTGAGCTTAAGATAAGAATCAGAATCAGATCGGGGCCAAGAATTAGCTTGGCTTCTTAGGAAAGTCAAGGCTTTGAGTATTAGGGCAAGACCGTATATGTAAAATGTATTTATTTTATGTAAAGAGATTTGTTTTCTTCAAAATTTGTTCTAATAGAATTGAATCAGAACCAATGCCTCTTTTTGCGTTCATTTTTCATTCATCATCATTACATTTCATCATATGCATTAAATTTCATAAAAAGACCCTAATTAATCGAAATTATGATAGTTACCCTAAAAACCAACAAGAATTTGCCAACTGAATATTGTTATGGTACCCGCAGTAAAACCAAAGCCAAAGATCAAAGGTTAGAGAGGTTGGAACAAATTTACAAAGACATGCAAGATTAGTTGCAAATGTAGCTGTAGGAACAATTAGCTAGGTATAGCAAGACATGAATGATCAAATACAAGAATCCCAACGAAGTATGATAAGTCAGTTGACCTAATTGCTGGCCAGAGGGATTGAAAAAGGGAAAAGTACTGTGATTAACTCTAGGGATGATAATTAAGACCCTACATACCCCCAGGCTTTACCCTGGTGAATGTCCAAGCCCAACTAGATACATATCAATGAAGGTTACCCGTTACCATAAGACTTCAACAATATTAGGCTAACACCTTAGCACCAGTGAATTACCCAACGGGTTCAGGTTTCAATCCCAGAGATGATTTGACCAATACCGTTATTCTGAATCTAGACGACGTGGCGAAAATGGATAAAGCAATAGTAGAATTGCCAAAATAGCTAGAAGATCGATGTAAGTGGTTAGAGGAGAAATTCAGAGCTATGGAGAGTATTGACTACTTTTGCGGAGTCGATGTTAAGGAATTAAGTTTAGTCCTATATCTAGTGGTCCCACCTGCTGAGATTCATAAACATTTAACCCTCCCACTGGACTTAATCATTGTGGTTCAGGGCCAGCTAAAGATATTAATTATGGCAAATTGAAGGCACAAACAATAGTTAATCTACTACAATTACACCGACTCTCATCAATATCATCGACTTACAGATCAAATTTTCAGCAGTATTCAAAGACCATTCCTCATGATATGCAAAGTTAAGCAAACTCGGAAATGCAACTATAAATGTACAATAAGCTATTCAAAACTCTAGAATTTAAAAAATATAATGGAACTAGTTGTCTTGAAGCCCATATCACAATGTTCTGCCAAAGAATGATAAAATACGTCAATAACAACCAATTGTTAATCCATTGCTTCCAAGATAGTTTGATTGGGTCAGCTGCCAAATGGTACAATCAGCTAAGCCGTGCCAAAATCAACTCATGGAAAGACTTGACACAGGCTTTCATGAAATAATACAGCCATGTGACTGACATGACACCCGATAGAGTTACGCTATAAAACATGGAGAAGAAGCAAAGTGAAAGCTTTAAGCAATACGCTCTGAGATGGAGGGAGGTGGCAACACAAGTTCAACCACCTCTTCTAGAAAATGAGACAACTATGCCTTTCATAAATACTCTGAAAGCCCCGTTCATTAACCATATGTTGGGAAGTGCTACCAAGAGCTTCTCAAATATAGTAATATTCGGAGAAATGATTGAAAATGCAGTAAGGAGTGGGAAAATAGACACAGGGGAAAACGCTAAAAGATCTACCCCAAGAAAGAAAGAAAATGAAGTAAACACCGCTAGTATGTATAATAAGAGCTATTCAAAACTACTTACTGTAGGCCAACCAAGAACCAGAACAACCAGCCATCAAGGCCCTTCGAGGCAAGAATCTAACATAAGGCTGAACACGGAAAAACTCCAATTCACACCTATCCCGATGAAATATAGAGAGTTATATCAGTATTTGTTCGACGTGCATGTGGTATCCCCATTTTACTTAAAACCCATGAAACCTTCGTTCCCAAAATGGTATGATATGAATGCTTATTACGAGTACCACATAGGAATAACGAGACACTCAATTGAAAACTACACTACATTCAAAAAGTTGATTAAGAGGTTCATTAAGATGGGGATCGTAAGGTTCAATGATCCCTAGGGACCTAATGTAGTCAGAAATCCGTTACCCAGTCATTCTGACCAAGAGGTAAACGCGATAATTGAGAGTGGAGGAAAAATGACCAAAATTGATTTGCAAAAGTGAAAACCCCACTAAAATGGGTTTGGAAAAAAGTGATAGACGTAGGATTAATCATTCAAGATTCAAAAAGGATGCCCAAAGGAATGAGGAGCTACTGTGAGTTCCACGCTGAAGAAGGTCATGAAATCTAGGAGTGCGCTGAGTTCAGAGCTCTAGTGCAAAGCTTGATGGATAACAAAGAATTTAAATTCTTTAAAGACGTTAAAAGCTTGGAAGGAGGAGATGTTTGCACCTCGAAGGAAGGTTCAACAGAGAAGGTCTACAAGGTCAACCACCTAGTGGTGATTATTTCATGACCAAGAAATAATGAAGCGGGAACACAAGCTACGCCAAGAGTCATAATTTAGAAACCTATGGCTTTTCTTTACAAGGATAGCAAAAGGGTTCCATGGAATTATGATTGTAACGTGATGATCCCAAGAGAGGAGAACTCGATTGGCACATCAGAAAAGAGCCAGGATATTGGTTTCTTTACACGTAGTGGGAGACGCTATAACCCTGCAAGTGTAAGAACCGAGCCCATTAAGGAAAAAAACCCTAGCAATTGAGCATAAGAAAGAAAAAATGGCTAGACATGAATCACCTATTAATGAGCTAGTAACTGAGAATGAAGCTAATGAATTCTTGAAGTTCTTGAAGCATAGCGAGTATAGTGTTGTAGAACAGCTACACAAACAACCAGCTCGCATATCAGTACTAGCTTTGCTCTTGAGCTCAGAGACACATTGTAGTGCATTAATGAAGGTGTTAAATGAAACTTATGTCGCTGATGATATCTCTGTAAACAAGCTAGATCATTTGGTTAACAATATGAGTGCCAACAATTTCATCTTTTTCAATGATGATAAAATACCTCCAAGGGGCATGGAGTCCACGAAGGCTCTACACATCACTACTCGCTGCAAAGGATATACATTGCTAGGAGTGTTAATCGACCATGGATCTGCGCTGAACGTCTTACCTCTGTCCACACTGAATAGATTGCCAGTGAATAGCTCTCACATAAAGACGTGCCAAAATATAGTGAGAGCATTCAGTGGTATAGAAAGGAGGGTGATGGGAAGGATTGAAATATCACTATTAATTGGTCCGAACACATGTGAAGTAATTTTTTGGTAATGGATATCAAACCCTATTATAACTGCTTGTTGGGTAGGCCTTAGATTCATTCAGCTGGGGCAGTGTCGTTGTTATTGTACCAAAAATTGAAACTGGTAATAGATGGTCGACTGGTAACAATAAATGCTGAAGAGGATGTCATTACATCTGTAACTAGTGATGCACCATACATAGGAGCGGATGAGGAGGCAATAAAATGTTCCTTTCGTTCACTAGAATTTGTTAATGCAACTTTCATTATCGAAGGAAACAAGATCCTAGTGCCAAAAATATCGAAAACCATGAGGATTGACCTGTAGTTGACGGTTGGAAAAAGGAGCCTTACCTGGAAGAGGGCTCGAAAACTACCTTCAAGAAAGAGTCGAGGCACCAATGCTGATGGATAAATAAGACTGTTTTGGCTTAGGGTATAAGCCAGATGTAAGACAAAAAAAGAAGGAGCTGGAGTAGAAACAAGAAAGGAGAAGAGCGCGACTAAGTGGGTGAGAGGTAAAAAAAGAACAGATGATTTTTCCCTATATATCTAAAACGTTCATGTCGGGAGAAATCATTTGTCCTGAACGAAAGATGTCAGAAAAAGAAAGCCCGGAACGAATGTAGGGAAACTTAAGCATCAATGCTATATCCGAATAAGGAATTAAGGAGAACCTATCAAACATTTGTCATTATTTATCCGGAAGTGTTCTAAACAATCAGAGTGCAAAAGAGATCCCTGTAATTTTTAGAACTAATTCAGAGTAATGTTTAAAACACATTTATTGCTCTAATCCTGAAAGTAATAAGAATCTTTTTGTGAAAAAGGCATATGTCCACTATTTTTTATTTTAATAAAATGCATCTTTGTGTCTCATTTGAAAAATATTCTTTTATTTTTTCATTTCATTCATATTCATATCACATAGATAATTATTCTTAGATTTATTTGTTCTTTGTGTCTTCCTTTATTCCTATAATAGGTCTCCAGATATCAATAATACGAGCGACGCTGCTACTACTCATAGTCTCCTTTTGAGCAGGATATCTGTCTAGAGAACCTTAGGACTATAAAGATGGTCGAGATTGTAACCCATCTCCTGATTTGTTAAGGATGGTAGAACAAGATGATAAACAAATCCTACCTTACAAAAATTCAATAGAAATTATGAGTTTGAGAGACAAACAAGAAAAGAAAGAGGTGAAGATCAGAGCTTGCATCACTGCAGAGACAAAGTGAGACCTCACTGAGTTACTCCAAGAATTCAAAGATGTTTTTGCATGGTCGTATCAAGACATGCCTGGTCTAAGTACTGATATCATGGTACATCGACTTTCTATAATAGAAGAATACAAATCGGTTCAACAAAAACTCCGAAGGATGAGGTCCGACGTCTTGCTGAGAATAAAAGAAGAGGTCAAGAAACAATTCCACGCTGGTTTCTTACAAGTGGTTAAATACTCAGAGTGGGTAGCCAATATAGTCTCTATCCTTAAGAAAGATAGGAAAGTACGAATGTGTGTAGACTAAAGGGATTTAAGCAAAGCCATCCCAAAAGACAATTTTCCTTTGCCTCATATCGACACCTTAGTGGACAACATGGTAGGTTATTCATTGTTCTCCTTCATGGATGGCTTCTCTAAATACAACCAGATAAAGATGTATCATGAAGATATAGAAAAGACTACATTCATAACCATGTGGGGAACATTTTGCTATAAAGTGATGCCACTCGGATTGAAAAATGAGAGAGTGATATATCAAAGAGCCATGGTAACTTTGTTTCATGATATGATGCACAAAGAAAAATAGGTTTATGACGATGATATAACCGCAAAATCCCTAATAGAAAAAGGGTATGTACAAGTCTTGAGGAAACTATTTTTGAGGTTGAGAAAATTCCAGCTAAAGCTCAATCTAACAAAATGTACTTTCAGGGCTAAGTCGGGAAAATTGCTAGGATTTGTAATCAATGAGAAAGGGATTGAGATTGACCCAAATAAATTCAGGGCTATACAAGAATTGCCTCCGCCGTGAACTCAAAAAGAGGTCCAGGGTTTCTTAAGGAGATTAAATTACATCGCCCGGTTCATTTTACAACTAGCCGAGAAATGTGATCCCAAATTTCGTCTCCTTAAGAAACATAATCCAGGTGTATGAGATGAGGAATGCCAGAAGACCTTTGACAATGTCAAACATTACCCATCCAATGCCTAAGTATTGATGCCACCTAGCCCAAATAAGCCACTGATACTGTATTTGACAGTATTTGAGAATTCTATGGGATGCGTGCTTGGCTAACATAATGAGTTGGGGAAGAAAGAGAGATCGATATATTACTTTAGTAAGAAGTTTATTGAATATGAGATAAGATACTCGCCAATTAAAGAGTTGTGTTGCGCATTAATTTGGACAACCCGAAGACTGAGACAGTACATGTTGTACCACACAATTTGGCTCATCTAAAAAATAGACCCTCTAAAGTACATGATGGAGTCGACTGCTTTAAATGGAAGAATGGTCCGGTGACAAATTCTACTCTCTGAATTTGATATAATCTATGTAAACCAAAATATAGTAAAAAGGAGTGCAATAACGGAGTTCCTAGCCAGCGGAGCTCTAGAGGATTATGAGCCTTTAAATGTTGATTTCCCAAATGAAGATTTGATGTATGTTGTGACTACTAAAGAAGGTGTTGAAGAAGAACATCCTTGGAAACTAAATTTTGATGGGGCCTTAAATGTTATGGGTAACAAAATCGGGGCAGTCCTGGTATCCCCAAACGGAGATCATTATCCCTTTACTAGTAAATTGGTTTTTGATTGCACGAATAATATGGCAGAATACGAAGCATGCATCATGGGTATCCGTGCAGCCATAGAATGTAAGATCAAAGTACTAGAGGTATAGGGGGATTCTGCATTGGTGATCTATTAACTCAAATGTGAATGGGAAACAAGAGATCCCAAGTTGGTCGAGTATAGAAGACTGGTCCTAGAGTTAATTAAAGAGTTTGACGACTTCACCTTCTGCTACCTTCCTCGAGATGAAAATCAGATGGCTGACGCCCTGACCACCTTAGCTTCCATGGTCAAAGTGAATAAATAAGAGGATGTAAAACCTATCCAGATGAGTATTTATGAGGCTCCGGCACATTGTTACAACATCGAGGAAGAAGAAAAGGATGATCACCCTTGGTACCACGATATACTACGATATGTAAAGAATTGTGAATACTTAGAGCAGGCAACTGAGAATGATAAAAGGACGCTAAAGAGACTGACTAATGACTATGTCTTAGATGGGGAGATCCTATATAAAAAAAAGAAAGGATCAAGTGCTACTAAGATGTGTGGACGCTCTTAAAGCCAAAAAAATCTTGGAAAAAGTCCATGAGGGTGTTTGCGGAAGACATGCTAATGGTTTTATAATGGCTATACAAATCATGAGATTTGGATATTATTAGTCCCCCATAGAAGGGAATTGTATCAGTTATGCCAAGAGATGTCATAAATGCCAAATTTACAGAGACAAAATTCATGTGCCTGCCTCATTCACCTCTTCATGTTATGACTTCTCAATGATCTTTCTCTATGTGGGGCATGGATGTCATTGGGCCGATCTCGCCAAAAGCTTCTAATGAGCATTAATTCATCTTTATGGTTATCGATTACTTCACCAAGTGGGTAGAGACTGCTTCTTATGCTAATGTCACAAAGTCGGCGGTTAGCAAATTCTAGAAGAAAGAGATCATATGTCAGTATGGAATGCCAGAAAAGATTATATATGACTATGTATTAAATTTGAACAACAACACGATAGTGGAGGTCTGTAGTCAATTTAAGATCAAACATCACAACTCATCACCATATCACCCGAAAATGAATGGTGCAATGAAGGCAACCAATAAGAACATTAAGAAGATCGTAGGGAAAATGAAAGAGACTTATAAAAGATTAGCATGAGAAGTTACCATTTGCACTCTATGCTTATAGAACGTCTGTCAGAACCTCCACTGAGGCAACGCCTTTTTTTTTGGTTTATGAAATGGAGGCGGTTTTGGCCATTAAAGTCGAGATTCCTTCTCTTCGAGTTTTGTCAGAGTTGAAGTTAGATGAAGTAAAATGGATCCAATCTTGATATGATCAGTTGAACTTGATCAAAGAGAAGAGGCTAAAAGCTATCTGTCATAGTTAGATGTACCAAAAAAGAATGATGTGAGCTTACGACAAAAAGGTTTACCCTAGGGAATTCAATGAGGGGGACCTGGTATTGAAAAAGATCTGCCCATACAAAAAGACTTTAGAAGAAAATGGATGTCAAATTAGGAAGGACCTTATGTGGTAAATAAAACCTTTTCTTGAGGAGCGCTGATTTGATCGAGATGGATAGGAAAAACTTATCTAATCATATGAATTCGGATTTAGTTAAGAAATATTTCACCTAAAAAAAGGGGGGAGGCCAAGGCGAAAACTTGTAAAAGAGCGCTTTGAGACCAAAGAGGTTTTGAGTTGAAAACTCAAGAAAAGGAAACTCAAATTTTGATCAAATATAGGGCATGTGGTAGTCTTGTCCCCTCAGGAGTAACAGGAAGGAGAAACTTTGTATCTTGAAGCATCAACGAAGTACTCTAGATCTCCTAGACACATATCAGACTCAAAATGGTCGCCAAAAAGTTTGTGCAGAGAAGTTCATGCTGCGATATTTGGGGCACCTAATTTCATCTTACTCACTTTGTATTTTGGCAACATTTGCTATTTTGATTAATTTATTCATTGCGAGCTTTGCTCCCAATAAATTTCAATCTTATCTATTGTTGCAACCTTTTTCAAGAATTTTTACATTGAAATAATGATTAATGGCCTAACAATATTCAAGTAAAAGGATTTTTACATATTGCTCTGAAAGGTTTCTAATTAGTACAAGGACCTGAAATAGGACCACTACTTAGAACTAACCAAATCTAAGGGTTGAAAATATTTGGGAAATGATGGTCTGAATTGTGATTACTTCTTCGGGTTTCCTATCAAAGATACCAGATCTGAACAAGAAGGCATGGTAACACATCAATGATGGAACCTTGACGAACAATGAGAAATGTCAACCTAAGCATTAAAAAAGGGATCATTCTCGAAATGACATTCTGCATTCATACAAATATCATTCATATACATCTAGTTAGGAGCATTTGATTCATTCTGATCATAACATCCTAATCGCTTGGCATAAATATAGGCCTATGAAGTAGATTCTATAGGTCATGTTTTCCAAAGAACGGTGTAACAGACCAACCACAAATTCTATACCCCTAAAGTTGCAGTGGGTCAAATTGAAATTAACATAGGGAATCTTTTCTCCCTAAAGTTGCTATGGGGCAGATTTAAGCTACAGATCCTACACCCCTAAAGTCGCAGTGGGATGGATTGAATCTTCCATAACAAATCTTATCTCTCTGAAGTTGTAGTGGAGCAGATTAAAGCTACAAATCTTATCTCCCTAAATTTGTAGTGGAGAAGATTATAGCTATAAATCTTATCTCCCTGAAGTTGCAGTGGAGTGAATTGAAGCTACAAATCTTATCTCCCTGAAGTTGCAGCGGAGCAGATTGAAGCTACAAATCTTATCTCGCTAAAGTTGCAGTGGGTTAGAATGAGGCTACTTGAAAAATAGAAGCACCAACGAAATTGAGATTCTGCAAGACCAGACAAATTTGGTCCTTCTTAAAGTCTTTGCTCCATTCTCATTACACGACAACGAGCAAAAAAGGGCAGCTGTAACAACTCAATTTTGCCCGGTCCAAATTACAAACAAATAAATAAGTAAATAATAGCCCCAATACAAAAAACCCAAGGCCCAAAATATATAACTTAACCTAAAACCCTAAAACCCAATAACACAGGCCCAAACTACCAACCTAAGCCCACAACCTAAACCTTTCAAAAACATAAAAAAAAAACCTAGCCTCTAACGCCACTCCCTCGCAAGCACGCCACCCGAGGCCCCTCATCCCGAGGTCTGCCTTCTCTACCACTATTTCACCAAAATGGCAAGGGCATGCTTCTCCCATCGTCGTTGACCCTCCACTGCCTCCTGCAATAAGAAAACACAAGGACAGAAGTGCAACACATAAAAAAAATAGAAAAGAAAAAGAAAAAGAATAGTCTAATGTAAGACATTCGGCTATAAAAGCCATAAACACCATGCAATCTTTTTACAAAGCAATCTGATACAAAAAACAGAGAAATATACAAAAAAAAGCAGCATCAAGTTTTAAAAAGGCAGTTTTTTTTGTACGAAATATAAATAAATTTATTTCTTACCTGATCCGTACCTTTTTTTTTTTACCATTTGAGGCTGAGGTCGCTTTCTCCGATGAAAGATAGTATCATGGAGGCTTTGTCGGACGAAAGAAATCGAAAGGTTTCTAAAAACCATTGTCGGGTTTTCAACGTTTTATTTCAAATCGGGACTAAAAGAGAGAGAAGGTGCCAAGAGGGGTAAAAAATGGAAAAAAAATTTTACTTCGACCACTAGAGATGGTGGTCGCCATTGCCAATGACTGGTGGCCACGGTTGGGCAGCGATGACCCCATGGTCGACCTAAAGAGGCCGTCAGAGAAAAAAGAAGAAAAGTTTTTTTTTAAACTGTAGCAGAATGATTTTTTAAACAATTTTTTTTTACTTATATAACCCTATAAAACGGCATCGTTTTTGGCATAATTTTTAGACGCCAAAACGGCATTGTTTCAGGCCAACCTGATGACTCAACCCAGATCCATCTAGGATTCACGTGTTTTTTAGGGGGAGGGGATATTTTTAGCTTTGGCCCTTCCGCTTTTTTTCATCTTTTTAATTTAATCCTGTTCATTTTTATTTGTTTTAATTCTCGTACCATAATTTAAATTCTTGTGCAATTTAGTCCCCTGACTCACTGTGAATCCCAAATAGCGACACATGTCAATGTGATGGGGATAATTGCCATTTGACCCCTAAAATTTTCTATCTTATTTAGATTTAATCCTTTATATTCTGTTTCTTTGTAATTTAGGGGCTAAATTTTGCTATTTTTTCGATTTAGTCTTTTATTTCCCTTTTTCTTATTTATTTCGCTATTTATGCTTTATGTTTCATTTAAATTCCAATTCAATCATTCGTTTACTTAATGGCATCCTTTTACGAATTTATTTATTTATTTACCTCTATTAACATTTAAAATTCATATTATTTATATTTCTTTTATTGTGCATTTTTACCGTCTAAATTAAACAATTTCTATTTTATCCTTGATTCATTATTACTATCATTTTGTTTTATTATTAAACATGACATTAATTAAATCATTAACATCATTATTATTATCATCATCAATTTATTATTAAAGCTGTTTCATCACCATTTAATAATGGTATCTACTATTGTTTTGTTCTTATATTATTATTTTATGATAGTCATTTCAAACTTTATCTATGTTATTTTTTATGTAGTTATTTTATTTTATTATTATTTTGTTCTTATTATTATTCTAACCATTATGCTTAGATATATTTATTCCTTCTCACATTATCTTTAATCGCATATCATATCCAGTGATGTATTCGTTTTTACACAACTCGTGAGCAGAAATTAAAACCAAGGTGATATTTTTTATTTTGAAGATTCGATAAATTGTCCCATTAACTTACAGGGTACGATTTTTCCTTGAACTAAAATAACTGAATATCCCTCCCTTTTTTAAAAAAAATAATAAAAAAATAAGATTGTAAGATTTGGGCTATAATTAAACGGAAAGCATCCTTATTTTCGAGAATTCGAGGTTTTGTGCCTCAACTTATTTTTCATCTTTATCGACTCAAAATGAGAACGCATCCTCATTAAAAATTCAATTTAGATCAGATTTCTTTCAATACCATCAAGTAACATGAAACAAAAAGGGATCGTATTTTAAATTCCCTTTGAATTTTCAATTTTCGACATCAAAACATCAAGTAATCAACTAGGTATCAAATTTGGGCCTTATGAGGGTGTTAATCATTCCTCACATGTAACCGACTCCCGAATCTATTTTCTTATATTTTGTAGGCCAAAAACCATTGATTCAGTAAACCTAACATTTTATAATTAAATTTTTAGGTGATCCAATCACACCTAAATAAAAAGGATTGGGAGCGACTCCATTTTTGTTTTTCAAAGTAAAGTCAATTCCAAAAAGGTTTTGACGGTAACAAAAGTGATTTGTTTGTGAATCAAAGAAAACATCTCTTTGGAGAAAGTTATTTGTTTGTTTCTTATTACCCATGATAGTATTATTGGTTCTTTTTACAACCTCCACTAGAGTAAACAATGAAGGTAGCAATAAGTTTTGTAGATAAAGTTGAAATTCTTGCAACATTCACACTTTGATCAACTCTTTCTCATAATGATCTTCTTGTATATTTAAAACCTTTTTTTCTAAAACATTGAATGTAGTTCATACGTCTTATTTTGGCTTTTGATACTCTCTCCTTAAATCAATGAAAGTAACCTTCTCTGGAGTAGAGAAGAATTTCTCTTTAAACATAGAACACATTTGACTCCACAACTCAACAGAACCAGGAGTAAGGTTGACATATTAGATGTAGGTCTTCTCTGTCAAAGACTTAGAAAATTCTTTCAAATTCAAGTTATCATCCAACCTAAGTACTTTAAGTATTTGCACAAACTTCATCACATGTTCACGGGCATCACTTGTTTTCCCATTGAATTGCTTGAACTTTGGACTAGTGTAGTCCTTAGGATATGGCTATGTAGCTACTCTAGTTGGGTATGGTAGCTTAAGATCAAACTCATAAAAGCTCAAGCTCTTATTCTTCTCTTCAAGTAACCTTTGAAGCTCCTCTTTAATGACATAACCCTGAGAAGTAGTCTCAAAAGCAATTATGGTAGAGGCACCAACAACACCAGTAGAAGCACCAAGAGTAGTGAGATAGCTTGAGCAATAGTGACAAAAGGATTAGCAATGTTGGTGATTCTAGATGATTAAGGATTAATAGGCGTGTTGCCTCCATTGTTGGTATTCATGTCTAGAAGAGTTGTTCCATCAAAAGTATTTTCGCCACCATTTATAGATTGAACTTGTTATGTTGAAAAAGACATTAGCTTAGAAATAGTTTTCATCATTTGCTTATTGTTTTCCTCTAAAGTTTGCATTCTCTCTTGAGAAGCTTGAGTCATGTTCACTAGTTCTTAGGTGTAGGTAGGAACAAGAATGTCTTGATTTCTAGTATAGTTATCCATGTTTATAGGTAAAAGATGTGTAGAAAATTTTCACCTAATGCAGCCACTCCTCTCCAGTAGAGTTGCCAAAATGTAGAGAGTTCTTTGGTAGAAAGAGGAAGTGTTGCAAACAAGTGAACGAGGTGTACCAGAAGAAAGCAAAGAGATAAACTGGAGTAGATTTGGTAACACTGAGCACAACAGTAGATGGTGGTTGGAAAAACAGAGAAAAGGAAATGTGGCTGAAGATCAAGCTCAACAAAGAAATAAGTTGAGAGGATTTTAAAGAGAGCTTGGAGAGTTCAAGTTGCTAAAATGCCAATAGTCTCCCTACTAGTTTTGGAGGGATCCGATTTATAATCTTAAGAATGGGAGTTACAAAGTTGACAATTTTAGAAGTAATGAAATTAATTTTTAGTTACGATGACATTAATGGTTAAGAGGGGATAGTGAAGGGTTTTGTTGTGATGGTGATGAAGAATAGTGAATAAGAGTTTATTATGTTTATGAAAAGAAAAAGAAGGAGAAACACGTAATGTTACAAGAAAATGTTAAGAGAAAACCTCCTAACTACTTTCATATCTAATCCACCAAGCCAAGCTCTCCAGAACATCCAAAAAGTTAAGATAACTCAAGAACCCTATCATATCTTGGGGTTACTTTCACTTCTACTTTGGTGAAATAGTATCATGTGAAACATCTTTCGCAAGATGAAGGTTGTTCTTGAATATGTGTTATTCCGATTTGTTCAAAACATGGGTTGTTCTCAATATAATTGTTCCTAATGTAAAGATTATTCTGAATAAAAGTTGTTATGTGGTGATGCTTTCTCGGAAGAGCTTGTTCTAGTTAATGACTTTTGGAAAAAAATTAGTTCTAAATAGAAGTTGTTTTGAACAATATTTGTTCTTGAAAGTCATTATTCTAAATAAGAGTTATTCTCAAATGACAGTTGCTAGATGTCATTTATTTTAAATTGAAGTCTTCTTTTGAATAGAGTTAATCTAGAATTATTCTCAAACAACATTTTTTCCGAACAACTATTTTAAATAATTATTGTTGTTTTGAAAGAGATAATAAGTGAAACAACCTTATTTATTATTCCAAGCTTGATAACACGATGTGATGGAACGGAAACTAAAACCAACTATCTACACTTTTATCAACTGGTGGACGCAATTAATTCTGTAGGATGGAATAACTTTAGAAGATGAGATTCATTAAAACCAGTAAACTTGTGGATATGCACATCAAGGAAGAGTCAATGTGTCCCAAGTGAAATCTGATCCATCACACTTCTCTTCCGTTAAAATGAACGAAAGCACAGAAAATAACGTGTTTTCCAGTGATTCTCTCAAGTAGTATTAAATGACTGAAGAATAAGCAAATTTTAGATGTCCTTTGATGTTTCATATGGCAAATAAAGAAATAAATCCAGCCAAACCAAACTCTGTAGTACTCTTCACACTTCACAGGCCTAATTCCTAAAAATACTTGGATGATTATAGCCCCAAAACAAGCCTAAACAAAACCATCAATATTGTCTTAATCTCTGCAATCTGCATGACAACCTCCAAAGGTGCTCTTCCACACTACGCCCCCAAGGCCCTACCAGGTCAGCCAACCAATCAAACCTGCTTCCAACAGACACAGTCTTCGCCTTCCAAGCCATTATACCTTCATTCTCCAACAATGGAAAATGCGAAACGACTCACAAATACATGACCTTAGGTGTCATTGTACTATGTTCACTTGCTTGCTTCTTCTCATCTTTCACTGACAGCTTTGTAGGCAAGGATGGCAAGCTTTACTATGGTATTGCCACAATCAATGGACTTGGGTTTTCAACGATGAGGATGATGATGATCTCGACTTGGAGAAAAACCAGGAAGAAGCTGCAAAAATGCTAAAGAAGTATAAACTCACTGCCATAGATTTTATACATGCCCGTTGCTCCTTAACTTTGTTTTTAGTGCTTGCTTGTAGCAGCTTTAATGTTCAAGGTTGTTTCTTTCCTGAATAGGGGCCTAATGGTAATGCATCGATGACAAATTTGACATTAGCAGGTGGGATTTTGGCAAGTGGGTTGTTCATGCTTTTCCCAACAAGGAGACCAATCATGGCAATAGAAACGAAGAGAAACAAACCCAGGAAATAGCTAACAAGGAGCCCCTGCCAAAACCTAAATGAGCAATTCACAAGGAAGAGATCTAACACTAAGAGACTTGCAGATTGGAAATAAATCATCGTAATTATAATTACAAAGTCTCTTATCTTTAATTAGCAGTTAGTACAGCATGGTTAAATGGATATTAAGTTAAACTTATTGCATGTATCTATTTATATTAATAACATATTCTTGCATAAACGGTAAACCACATCAAACCATTCGTTCCACTTTTGACTCATAGTGAATAACTAAAAGTTGCGAAGGAAATGGTTATTCGGTGCCTTGCATAAAACATACATAAATAAAGAGAAATTTACTTGAATAAGCTGGTAAAATGATAAAATATATTACATTCTTAAAAATAGGATTTAGATTTAAATCTAAGAGATAAAATTGTTAAAAGAAATAGTTACGAATTTTAAAAAAATTTAATCTCCATGGACTGTAAAATGAACATGGAAAAAATAAAAGGTAAATTACACCAATAGTCACTCATTGGGTAGCTGACAAAACAGTCACTTAAGTTTCAATTTAGTCACTCAACTTTTGAAGAACAACAAAACAATCATTTTAACCATTTTTCGTTACAGATGTAATGAAAAAGTGACATGGGCATCCTACTGTGTAAACGACCTCAATTTAAAACCCTAGCTAGGTTGGGCAATAAAAGAAAAAAGAAGAAGAAGCATATGAGAAGAAGAAAAGGAGGAGGAAGAGAAAAAGAAGAGAAAATTTCCAAAGCTCCACTCATCACCAATGGCGTGTCACCATTACCTTCAAAGCTCCTTAAACCCACTTTCAAATCCTTAGAATCCATCAATTCAAAATCTTATTCAGGTTTCTCAAATTTTATTTTCATCTATAGAGGAGAAGAAAGCCCCACAGAGGAGAAGTGGTGGCCAAAATTTCATCTATATCTGATAGTGGAGATGGTAGATGGGGGTATTTTGGTTTCTCAAATTTTTGACATGTTTTTTGTTTTCTCAAATTTTGCAGCAATGGCTTTGCTTTCGGATTCTTCCAAACAATCCCTTCTCCCAACCTTCCTTTACTCTTCCTCTAACTCTTTCTCTCTTGATCGATTCCACGATGCCAACAACTCTGCCTTCACTGCTTCGCACGAATCTCTAAATGCCAACAACCTAATAAATCTTGAGTTCCCTTTTAGCAAGTTCAACCTAGTTGAATTTCTCCATCACTTCTCATTCTTCGGTTCTTCTTTTCTCTGGTAGGAACCATTTTTTCTTCAAGGCGACAAGGTGAGCTCTTTTTAGGTGCTTTCCAAACATCTTTTGATCTAGATTGTTGATTGTTGAATGGATGATTGGATGATTTAGATAAGGTGGTGGTGGTCTAGAGGTCAACGATGGTGATGCCAAAGATGGTTACAAGATTCTTATGATGGAGAAGAAGAAGTATAAACATATTGGGCCTTTTATGTAAAAAGTCAAAAATATTGGGTCATATATTAAAAAAACGAAAAAAGAAGGACGAAAAAAAATAGTCACTGACTTTGCCTTGTCCAGCGTGGCAAGTTAACTGGCTACGTCACCTATCCTATTAGGTTTGTAACGGAAAATGTTAATGAGTGTCTGATTTTCACTTTTTTATAACATTAGTAACTATTATGTCATTTTTCAAAAGTTGAGTAATTGAATTGAAACCTAAGTGATTGTTTTGTTAGTTACCCCAAAGTTTAGTGACTGTTGGTGCAATTTACCCAAAATAAAATGTTTTCTATTATGTGATTATTATATAATTAGTAATATTTTCTTTTGTATTTTATAGTTGAAATGTTTAATTATTATATTCTAAATTTCTAAATTAAAAAATAAAAATAAAAAGAGCTTGAAATTGAGTTTTAGTAGGTAGTCCGAAAAGGATTTGGAGTGTAAAGAAAGCATTAAAAAAATTTTATAACTAAGGTTTCTTCCATAGTTGTTTTACGGTTGATGAAGAGTAATTTTTGGGGGATTTATGGCTTCCCCTTCTAATAATGTCGTCTTTAATATTTGAATTTATATTTTTCAAAATTACATTATATCTTACCACTGCATCTAACACAAATTAATAAGAAAGCATTTATTTTGCTTAAAACATGAGCATGCTCCATTAACTATTATGCGTTACATAAAAAGTGATCCGAAGTTAGAGTGTGTACATGTCTTATCAATTTTTAATTGGGATTTATGGAGAGATAAAAGTTAAATATAAGAGTTGAATTTTTCCTTTTTACCCTTGTTTAGATTTCCTTATATAAGTTTCCATTTGATTATTTTTATTTTATTTTATTTTTAAAGAGATAATATTTATCTCTAATTTATTTATTTTAAGTTTAGAAATCAATTTGGTATATAAAAGAAATAAATTTAGGTGGAAGAGGAATGAAAATATTTAAGAGTTACAGCTATATTTACTTGTTATGATTATAGTTGAAAGAAAATTAAAATTTTTTTATTATTTGGAGTAATTAAAAAATTCACTCATAAGTAGCAAAGCAAGTGTTTAGTTGTGTAAAATGCCAAACATTGATGATGCACACAGTTGGTCACTATAGCAATTAACTTCATTAAAATAGTTCATTTCTTTTTTCAATTAACATCCTAATATGTCAAAGCAAGTTTTAAAAATATCAAGATAGTCACTTAATCAAAGAGATAAAACATAAAATGTTGATTGGCTTAAAATCTCACAAAAAGGTTGCTGTGCATTAAATCCTTAACATTCTTAATTCAAATAAATTATCATGTGGTCAATCACAATTCAACTATTCATCCAAATATTTTAGGTTTAATATAACATTTAGTACTTAAATTTGATATTTATCTTAATTTGGTATTTAATTTTTTTGTCTAATTTGGTACTTGAACTTGACTTTTTTTTTTCTAATTTGGTATCTAATCTTTCTTTTATTTGATTTACTACTTTAAATTTGTCAAACGTTTTACAAATTACTCCAATAAACTAACAATATTTTTTATAACTTAGCAAAAATAATCAATGTATGACTGACATGTCACAAATGATATGATATTTTTTTGGTATTTTATATGTTCAATTATTTTTATTTTTATTTATTTAATTATTTTATTAATTGAAAATAATGAATTTTTTAAAATTTGAATTTTTAAAACTCTATTTTTTATTTAATATCAATTCGTTAAGCATAATTCAATATTTTTTTTTAACATGAATTTCCTCTAATACTAACCATATTTTTGTAGCATACCAAAAAAAAAAAAAACACTGTTAGTGTTTTACGTAATTTGTATAGGTACTGAATTGAACCTAAAACAAAGCTTAGGTATTAAATTAGAAAAAATGCCAAGTCCAAGTACTAAATTGGGCCCAAAAAAAATTTAGATACCATATTAAGAAAAAGTGTCAAGTTCAGATATCAAATTTGGCCAAAAATTTTTAAATACTAAATTAAATAAATACCGAATTTAAGTACCAAATATTATATTAAGCCAATATTTTATTCATTAAATTATTTTTATTTAAGGAGAAGTATAAAAAGAAACCAGAAGTGAAAAAGAAAAAGCTACAAACAAAACTATAACACACTTTGCATTTTGAAAATTAATTTATTTTCCTGACACCCTGGTCATAAGTTTCACTCAAGGTTTAGAAAATGAATTTTTTATTTTTTTTCAAAATGACATAAATCATAAATTAATTAAAATCTAAAAAAAAAAACAACTAATGCTAAAAGAAATTAAAATTAAAATTTTGGGTTGCCTCAAAAAAAAAAAAAAAACACTTCATTAATGTCTTTGGCAAGAGATGGTTGCTCTGTGTGTTTCATTTATGTTATAGTCTTACAAAAGGGTTCCTCTTTCTCCTATAAATGTGTATTTCATACTAACGGCGTAAGGGTTTAATTTCATTCATGGTGCCTGCAAATTTTGTAGTCCTTCAAAAATGAGATTTGTTTTTTTTAATAATTTCATAATAGATTCTGATCATATTTCCCTAACCTATAAATAGTGAGGATAATAAATTTTAACTCACTCAAACTCACATTTTCTTACATTGACAATAGTACTTATATCAATCGAACTAAGACTAAATCAAAAAAAGTAAGATTTGTATGAAGTGTTACTTTCAACTCATCATCGAATGCTCTTCTAATTAGAAGAGTTAATAACAGCCACAACAAAAATATAAGATTCATCACTAAAATATCTTATAGCAACATAAATATTGAATTTAATTATCTTATATCAAATTTCATAATAAATATACTGTCATACCTATCAATTTTTGCTCTACATATTCTAATAAAATGTTTTCCTAATTTTTTTTTCTTGAATTAGGATAATAATTATTTGTATATCAAATACTAAAATAAATAAAAAAAGACCATACCATTTTTTTTTTGGTAGACAAAAGGTAGCTAGAAGTAAACTAGCCAGAAAGAAAACCAATTATTGCAGCATACTATCGGTGTCTATAGCCTCAACTGCAATTGTAACTTCAGCAGACTCAAGAGGGTCAAATATATTATTATACTCAAAATAAAGTGTTAGAAATTATGTGATTTGAATTCCGTCATTTGTTGAAAAATAAATATAGTGACAAAATAAGATAATCTGTGGGAACAAAAGGCCGAGGGCCATGTAGAACTATACAGCACAAGTTGAATCCGTATATATAAAACTATTCTTCGCCTATTTGACTTTGATTAGAACAGAGTTTTTCAACCCTTAAATAGATATAGTCGAAACTCCTATTGTATCATTCATTTTTCAACATTAGTGAGTTTCTCCTCCTCTACTTGTGATTTTTTTCTAAAAGAATTTTCACGTAAAATCTATATATTTTTATTTTTATTTTCTTATTATTTTACGATTATTCTACCACCATTATCGACGTTTATTATAACATAAAGGATTTTGTGGCATAAACTCTTCAACCCTATGAGAGGGGACGAATATAAAACAAAGAGTCTTTTTGGTACATAATCAAGTGGTTTATTGAGAAGGGTATTGAAATACTTAATGCTTATCTTTACAAAATAAAATCCAGTCCACTGCCAATTTTTTCCTCAACATGCATGAAAAAGACAGTGTAATAGCCCAAATTTGACTGGGCTGAAAATAGAATAAAAGAATTAAATAAATAAGTGTTCCTTTAAAATGTCCATTAAAGTCCATTTACAAATAAACAGGCCTCAAAGCCTGATAAGCCCAAAATCCATTTACCCGGTTACTACCTAGCAGACCTAAATTAGACCCAAACAACAGAGACCCAACTGGCCCAAACCATTACACCGACGCATGAAACCCTAGGGTTTCTGCTTCTCTTTCCCCTCGCACCGCAACAGGTTCTGGAAGGTTCGGGGAGTGTCTGTCCAGCTCCCCAATCGAGGCCATCATTCAAGGCTCTGCTTCCGTAATCAGCGTCTCACCGACACCACCACTAGACTTCAGGCCTCCATCAACGCCAAATGACCCTTCCATCACTGATTTTTTTTTATGTAGTACTGCAAAGAAGGAAAGAACCACAAAGAAGAAAACAAATATAGAAGGAAAGAAAAAGATTTCTTTCCAGAAATGTAATGATAACAGTGGCTATAAAGGCCCGAATCAAAACAGTGTAAAGGACCCTTTTTTTTTGACGGAATAGAAATATACTCACAGTTATTCATTCAAAAATACCAATAGTCTCTCAAAAGGTGATTTAATCGCATATCTTGTACTTTATTTTGAACATATGTGAACTGTTCTAGCATATACGAGTAAGGATCTAAAGGAAAAGAGGTTACATGTGGAAGGACGAAGGTTTTTTAAGCCTTCAAACCACCGTGTACAACGGCGCGTGAGGTGCGCGTGCAAGCACTGCACCGTGGCCGGAGGCCAGAGCTGGGGACCTCTCTCTTCCCCTCTGCAGAGCATTTCAGGATTTTTTTTTTGAGACCGGTGTTAAAATGATTTTTAAGCTACGAAATTGGCTTATATAACCTCTTTGAAACGACATCGTTTCTGCTTAACTTAATAAGCTCAAAACTGTGTCGTATTAAGCCATAGGATCCGCGCGTTGACCTGATTACCCGGGGAGGATCCGCGTGTTTTTTAGAATTGGGTTAATTACCCAATCGGTCCTTCCACATCTTTTAATTTATAATTACGTGTTATTCTATTTTTAATTTGGTCTTAATATTTTACAATTTGTTTTAATTTAGTCCCAACGGTTATTAAATTACATTCTGGGAAACGTCGCCGTCTTGGGATTAGGGCTTAATTACCCAATGAGTCCCTGGATTTTTAGCCCGTGTTTTAATTAAGTCTAAAATTTATATTATATTACAAATTAACCCTAGATTTCTTAATTAAATTTAATTTAATCCTTTTATTTTAAATACTTTATATACTTCTGTTTTTAAATATTAATTATAGAATAGTATATTTTATTTATCATCTAATATTAAAAACTCATTTATTATATATATATTATTTATTTTGTATTTTTATCATATGTTATATATTTATTTACTATATTTTATATTATTGTTATACGTTCTAAATATTATACTATATGTATTATTCATATTATATGTATTATTATATATTATTTTTCATGCACTACTAATTATATTGTGTTATTATATGTTTTTACTTATAAATACTATGTATTTTCCTATATATATTAACCATTTTATTATGTTTTAGTATGAAAATACCTATTAAATTACTATTATATATTCCTTACATTATATCAAATCTTTTATTAAGTGTATTATTATTGCTATATGATATATTTTTATATATTTTTATTTGTAAATTATACTATACATTATACTTTATCATATTTCCTTATATTATCTTACAATATATATATTATCACTTATTAATACATTTTTCATCTTTTCAAAAAAATATATAGTAATATCTAGTACATTATTTTCCTTGTATACTAAGTTATTATGTTTTAAAATATAATCTATATATATACATTCTTCATTTTAAAAAGGGGTTCTCTTTTATCAGTTTTATATTACTTTTAAATAGCTTTTTTTTATTTTTTATACATTCAATAGCTTATTTTTAAATTCCCTTTTATTTGATATTGTCTAATATGTTAAATTTTATATATCATTTTGTTCCTTTAATTCGTATAAAATTAGTTAATTATGATAAATTAGATAGGTTTGCGTGAAATGTTGTTATGTATGTGTTACACAATTTTTACTATTGAATTTGCTATATTCCATGTTGTATTTTGTATATAATGATATTATTTACGACTATGCATGATATAAATACATACTACATAATTTGGATCCTCATTCATCACTTTTACTATGCTTGCATGAAATGATGAAGCATATATATGGTAGCTAGGTTATTATAATTTCTTATAATATGTAAAACATATTGATGTTTAATAAAGGAACTTTTAAAAAAAAAGGAATAAGGTAATATTTTGAATACTTAGAAAATTCGAGAAATAGTGCCCTAACATGCTGGGTTGCAATTTTTTGTTTGTCTAATTGTCTAAAATATCCTTTTAAATAAGTTTTACAAATCACAAGATGATTTCAGTTATAAAAGTTTAAAGATATCATATCCAATCAAGCTGGATGTGATATTTGTGCTATTTTAAAACGAAAGAATCTGAATTCTTTTTAATTTAAAACATCATGGTTTTAAAATAATCTCATTTTTAAAATCTTTCAAATTTTTTGACATTAAGACAGAAAACTATTCAATTTGGTACCAATTTTGGACGTTGCGAGTGTGCTAATCCTTCCTCGTACGTAACCGACTCCCGAACCTATTTTCTTAATTTTCGTAGACCAAAACGTTTTATAAGGTGATCCAATCACACCTAAAAAAGGTTGGTGGCGACTCCCGTTTTCGTTTTTCAAAAGTCGATCCCCGTTTTTTGAACACTCCTTTAAGAAAGGGTTTCGACAGACAGTATTGTAAACCTGAAGACAAAATGGAAGTATATATATGATAAAGAATAATACACTAAATATATATACCTGATAAGAAGATTATATCTTTTATTGAAAAGGACTTGATCGATTGCAAGAAGGAGAAAGCCAAATTATTCCAAATGTGTCTTGGCTTTTGCCATGTGCTTGACTAGTCTTTGTTGCGAAAGTAATTAAGATTCAACCCACATAATATAAATTCCAAATATTCATTAATTTGAATGTAAAAGAGGTGAATTATTATATTATATTATATTATATAATTAGTGAGTTAACTGTATATATTAATAAAAATAAAAAATTTAATATATAATTATTTAAAATATTTGTATTTAGATATCATTACAAATAAAATTCAATTTAACAATTAAAAATAAATATTTGATAAATAAATTTAATTATTAATAATTTTATACAATACAAAAATAAAATTAAAAAATTGCGGAGAAATTTTGAACTCGAAATTAAATTGAAAAAAAAATCATTTTAAAATTGTTTTTAACTGTTTTAATTGATATACTTTTTTTAATAGAATAATTTGTATTGTTTTGAATTTTAATCGACATACGAGTGAAGTTTTTCTCAGCTTTGTTTCGCCGATGGGTCGTATAGGATTTTTATATCAACTCACCAATCATCATGTGAGTGAACTACTTCAAATATGAATCTATTACATGTTATTGAAATTTAATCAATAAAATAAATATTTTTATATTTCCCTATGGATTTACTACAAATTTCAATTGATTCATTTCCCTATGGGTTTACTCCGAGTTTCAATTGATTGATTAGTATGCATACCAATCTCTTAAATATAAATTAAAAGGAAAATAATAAATTTGAATATTATTATATTTCTTTGTCACCCAAACACATGTTAGTACCCGACAAAACATTGATTTTTGTGTTGACTCCTTCTGAAGCAATGCTTCCACAAGTCACCCGTCCTCAACCATTCGCTCAACTTAGAATAAGGCACCCCACTTGTATCTAAGTGCGAACACTCTCTAGTGTGAATGAACTTCCAAGATAAATAGGAGTCTATTTAGGCATAACAACCTCGTACTAATAGACATATGCTCATGATTATATTTTATGCATTTAGCGGGACTAAATGTATATCCTACCACGTCATACTAATAGACAAGAGGACCTTCCCTATAAATACTCTGAAGATAGATGAAGAAGGGATCGATCTTCTAGCACCCTAAAGTTACTCTGAGCAAGTGTTTTTTTAATTAGCCTATTCTCTTGTCCTTGCTCAGGCTCTTGGCCTCTTTAGGTGAATCAACCTCGTCTACGCCATCGTGATCTCCTCTTTGTCATCCTCTCTTGTTGTATCCTATATCAACAATTAGTGTGGTGAGCGTGGACAAAAATGTCTCAAAATCAGAATGATGCTACCAATAACCCCATAAAAAAAATCAATGACACCAACCCTGCCAACTCCTCCACTCCAATGAAAGGCAATGATGCCGCCAACTGTTAGTACAAATCTCCGGTGAGGAAAATTTTGAACACACGAATGGAACTCGAATAGAAAATGAAGAAATAGGACAAGGCTCCAAAGAGTGTATCAAGCCACTATCTTTAAGGCTATATTCACCCCGACCTATATTTGGTGTGCAAAAGAGTTTCAAGCAAATTAACCTCGAGGATACAATGAAGCCAATGACTATTTGCGTTTTGCACTGACGAGAATAGTCCACTGAGCAATGAATAACAAAAAACTCAATTTCTACAAAGAATTTCTACAGTAACTCTTTATAGAACAATCTAATAATATTAGAAAATGATGAAGGATAGAAAGAACTTTTAGAACTTGTTAGTGTGATTTCCAAATGAAATCTCATTCCTATTTATAAGAATTTTCATATCTCTTCATAAGACATCTTTCAACAGGTGTCTTTTTGAACAATAATGTCTTTAAAAAAATATATAATTATTCATTTAATATTATAACTATTCAAATAATATTGTTTGAATAGTTATAATTCTTTTTCAAAAATTAAATGATATAACTTTTGATCAATGACCAAAAGATTTATCTTTTAATTAATTACACTCATTCTTTTATAGTTATTGGAACATTATAAATATTTGAAAATGGTCCAACACCAACACTGAACTTCCCTCAACCCAAACCAAGACAACAACTCACCCAACCATGCCCACCACTGATGCGGTCGTTGAGAGCACCAAAAATATCATATTCCCTGTAAAATAATAAAAATAACAGTAAATGGGAAGTAGGGTCGAATCCTCAGGGACCGGATTGTACGAATGCTCGTTTCTTGAAATCTTGGACAATTTCTTAGCCAAGAAACTTGCGTTCTTGAAAAAATAAAAAAATAGAATTAAGAATCTGGAAAAATAAAAATAGAATTTAAAGTGAATTGAAATTACGAAATTAAATAAATTGTAGAAATTAAAATGAGAAATATAAAAATAAATAGAGTTGGGAAAAGAGAAAGTTTCTTATGTGGCAAGATTCTAGCCTCCGGTTGTCTCGTTCCGCCTTGGGTTCAATCATTGGCTTTTAAGTAACCCTTCTCGAGCAAGATAAGCCAGTTATAGTGGAAGAGGACGCCTACGACCACCAGCTCCAAGGATTTGGATTTAAGATTTGGTGGAGCCTGACTTTAGCCAATAATTGCTTTTGTGGGACTATCTTCTGCTAGATCACCTCTTCCCAACGGCGAATACCACACCGTTTTGTCTCTTGGATTCGCCAACCTCTGACGCAGAAAGCCAACGAATCGACTGTGCAACCTTCTCAAAACGTACAAAGAGGTCGTTCCTTGCACAAGTTGAAAAGATCACCTATTAAGGGACATGGACGGAAGCGTCAGTCCCGTAATGCGGAGAAGCGATGAATACCCTTGTTGAGAAGGCTAAGCGCGGATTCTAAGCCTCATGAACTTTTTTGGGGAATTTTGACAACCTTCGGCTAGATTGGTTTGGTGGCTCATGATTTTTGGGAAAGAAATAAATAAAATAGATATGGAATTTTTATTGAAGAAAATATGGAGAGAACAAAAGATAGAGTTTTTGGGAGAGGGAGTGTTTACAGAAAAAAAGAGATGTCAAAATCCCCTATTTATAGTACTAGAAAAGCTAGTCTATTCGTAATGAAATTCTAAAAGATAAATACAAATAAATAAAGATAATTAAAGATAAATGAAAATAAATGAAAATAAATCCTAAAATTAAATCTAAATAAAAATCCTTAATAATTATCCTAATATAATTGAAATTAAAATAGAGTCTTGTGCTATAAAATCTCTTATTTTGCATTTTAGTCCTTAGGTCTTCCATGTTTGCATTTTTGGCACCACTTCCCTCTTTCTTTGCATGTTGGCCCATATATTTTCAAATTTGCACTTTTTTCCCTTAAATTTACTTTTGCCTTCAATTTAGTCCTTAAAAGATAAAAGACCATAAATAGCCCAAATTAGTAGGATCATACTCAAAATAAATATGCAATTAGCACATAAAAATATGACGTTCTAGAGTATTACCAAACTCCCCCCTACTTAGCCCATGCTTGCCCTCAAGTATGCTTCGTATCCACTGTGAAAAATTAAATCCTGACATGAAAGAAATACTACTCCAAAGTTTTATAAAATTTAGTCAAAACGCATATGAAAAATAAAGAGAACCCTTAGCTTGCTTTAAGTAAAATTTGAAAAAAAGTATTCCAATTAACACACACAAAAATTAAGATCGACTTGGATTATTTCATGAAAATTAGGTAATTTACCAATCCTATCAAGACACCTTATTTATTTCTCCTTTAGTCACCAAATTTTATTAATACTTCCTTCTTCTTTTTTTCTTTTTTTTCTTCTTTTTTTTTTAATTTTATTTATTTATTTTTACTTAGGAATATATTGAACCTTTTGACGCGAAGAGAGATGATAGCCAAGCACCCCATCCCGGTTACTCAACCCAACACATTCCTAATTTTTATTTTTCTTAGGAACATATCGAACCTTTTGACGCGAAGAGAGATGATAGCCAAGCACCTCACCTCGATTACTCAGCCCAACACATTCTTAAAAATTAATTCCGGTTAGCGGAGTTTTACCTAACACGTCACACAACCTTTTGACGCAAAATAGGATGACAACCCAAGCACCCTACCTCAGTTACTCAGCTAGCCACGTCTTAAGCTGCACTCATAACCACAGAAATATTATTATTAAACGAAATTTTAATTTTGGAGGACTTAGGAGCAACAATCAAGTGTCAAAAATAAGTTTCAGCAACCACCTTAATAGTCATGAACATATTTTGAGCATGCAATTGTATTAAGTGTCCTCTTGTAATTAGACTTAATCAAATTTACCAAAATCAAGATAGGGTTAACTCCATTAATCATAATTATTTAAACTAAAAGAAATAAAATAGTGGAGATGAAATCTATCAAGCAAAATCATAATTAACTCAGTAGATAAGAATCATGCATGTGGGTCAAACAGTGGGCAAGTCGTGGTCAAATACTTGGGCATGAAAAGAGGCAAAATATTCTTTAAAAAAATTATATGGGCAGCAACAATTAAATCAGCATCTAAAATGACAGAAATAATAAGGAATGCCTCCCCCTACTTAAAACACATAGTCCTTGATGTGGAATAAATAAATAAATAGGTAGAAGAAAAGTTTAGAAGAACTCCCCATGTAGTTATTGTCGTTCGCGCATTATGGTAATGAGTTCTCCCTATTGTTGCTTCGATTTACCTAGATAAGAAGAGAATTTTATCAACATCCAAAAAAATAATAATAAATAAATAAAATAAAATAAAATAATAAATAGTAAAATAAAATAAAATTAATAAAAATAAAATAAATTTGGGTTGTCTCCCAATAAGCGCTTGTTTAACGTCGCTAGCTTGACGCCTCAACTAGTATTAGGGCTATTCCAGCTGAATTCTTTCGCTCATATGGGCTTGGAAATTCTCATTTTTTATCACATCCACCATATTTGGGTTTAATCGTCCTTGCGCCTATTTCTTTGGTTTCGTATTTTCCTCCAAGAGGTTGATCCCTTCTAAGTCGGCAATAGTCTCATCATTCTCCAAAAATGTGCATTTGAAATGCTCAGGAAGTGGTTTTAATTTCAGATCTAGTGCGTTCAAGACTTCACTTGGGTGACTAATAGTGCCATAAACGTTAAACTTCACGATCTCCCCGTCAAACTCCATCGTGAGGGTTCCGCTTCATACGTCAATCTTAGTATTCGCAGTACTAAGGAAAGGTCGCCCCAACAAGATGTCTGAAAACCCAGGAGTGTTATCCTCCTCCATTTTTATCACATAAAAATCTGGAGGGAAGATAAGCCCATTGACTTTGACTAATACGTCCTCGAGGACTTCTTTGGGATGCATAATGGACCTGTCTACTAATTGAATGATAACACCTATTTTTGTTAAAAAACTTGTGTTAAGTGACTCATAAACAGAAAAAGACATTATATTTATTGAGGCCCCTAAATCACACATAGTCTTCTTAATTCCCAAATGGCCTATTTTGCATGGTATTGCAAACATACCCCTATCTTTACATTGTGCTGGCATTTTTCGCTGTAGCACTGCGGATACATTCTCACCAACACTTACCTTTTCATTACCTATTAATTTTCGTTTGTTGGTGCAGAGTTCTTTAAGGAACTTGGCATACCGTGAAATTTGTCTGATGGCATCCAACAGTGGTAAATTGATCTCAATATTTCTGAATGTTTCGAGGATCTCATTGTCTTCCTTACTTTTTCGACACTGATTTAATCGTCCTGGGAATGGAGGCTGGATTTTCTACAGTGGGGGTTTCGCTTGGACCTGTTCATCTTTTTCGAGATTTTCCTGGGCAATTTTTTAGCCAAGATTCCTATCAGGAATTGGTTCCAGTACCTTTCCACTTCACAACGTCACTAAATTTGCGTGTTGTCTTGGATTAGGTTCTGTTTGTGATGGCAACTTCCCTTGAGAGTTCAATTTCTCAATTGATATGGTCAACTCCCTTATAGATGCATCGATTTTCTGTTGGAAATCATTGATCTCTCTTTGGAAATTAAGAGTTTGCTGTTGAAAATCAAGGACATTAGCTGCTAATTTATTGACCATGGTTTCTAGAGAATTACCTGAATCTCGAGGTTGTTGTGGAAATCGATTTTGGTTTGACTGGTTAAATTGTGGGTCGGCCCCATAACTTAAGTTAGGGTGATCCCTCCATCCTGGGTTGTAGGTATTAGCGTTAGGGTCGTATCGCCTTTGTGATGGCCTAGGAAAATTTCCCACAGCATCTAAATGAGCCATAGTATCATCATTCAAACTGGGACATGCATCAGTTGTATGTTTAGGAGTAGCATATATTCCGCATAACCAGGCTGTCTTTGTTTTTTCTACAACACCAACACTGAACTTCCCTCAACCCAAACCAAGACAACAACTCACCCAACCATGCCCACCGCAGAAGCCTTGACCTAGCTCTTGATTGTCCTCAACACTCTCTCGACTAACCAAGCTATTGTGCCCTCCCCTTCAATTCCCAATACCCCATCATCTCTTACTACCCCACAATATCTTAAAGATGACCTTATAAAGTAAATTCTCTCTTACTTTGCTTCCCAACCTCAACCCACTGTTTTGATTTTTTCTCCAGTTCAAGCTTCCTAGCAACAACTATTTGGTTCTCAACACCATGTTACTAAGATGTAAGAAAAAATGTGTCTCATGGAGTTATGTTAAAGGCTAAAGGTTCTAAGTTTGATGAAGTTTTTTAGAGCTATGTTAATGAACCCTTAGCCCCTTCCGTGTTGACTTATAGCCTTTTTCACTTATTTGAAGTTCCTTAACATTTCTTGTACTAGTGTAAGTGACCCAAAGGACCACTTAGCTCACAACAACAACAACATGAATATTCTTCGGGCCTTTGATGTTATGAAATATGGAGCTTTCTCTATGACCCTTTTTAGCACTGTTTGGTAATGGTACTTATCGTTTTCCTTGAGGTCCATCAATAACTTTGATCAATTAGTCGGGTTACTCATGAGCATATTTTTAGTAAACAAAACCCCACAATAATCCCAGCTTATCTTATGTCCACATGGCAAAAGGAGAACAAATCCCTCTGTGATTTCATAAAGAGAATTAGTGTTTCTACCATGATAACAAAAGGTGTTTCTATTGCTCTAGCCATTCAAGCCTTTTTAGTCGAAACTACTCACCTTATTGGTAACCTTCCAGAGCAATTATCTTAATTATACAAAATGGTTTACCATTTCACAGAGGGTGATTAGATAGACATAGGTCAAGTCAAATCGTTAACATAAGAAACCCAAATGTCCCACTTTTACAAATGATGTTCACCTCCACATCACTATCAGGCTCTAGCACGTCAGTACCGACCTTAATAGAGGACTCGCTCCCTAGTAAGTGACATGCAGTTCTAACAATATAACATTTGTAACAAGGGATAGGCAGATGGTTAATACTATCGAGCCACCTTGTCACTCAGGACCCGTGAAGGACAATCGTCCTAACCAATATCAGCGAGAACAGGTTTTGTATAATCATCACCATACATACTATCAACTTAATTGTTTCCTTGCCATCATATTTGACCAAGATGAGTATCGAGGAATCTTACCAAACCTTCTCACTATACCCTTCAACCTGTACCGAGGTGACCCACCCTTTCATTACTGTTATCATAATGCTAAAGGCTATACTACAAATCGATGTGTCCAACTTAAAGATACCATTCAGGATGCTATCTGAAAGGGCCAATTGCAACAACATGTGGTTCGAGATGCCTACCCGCTAAATAGGGCAAACAATCAAGAAGTGGAATTATAAATGTCTTGATCGATTGCAAGAAAGAATAGGCCATCTCGAGCTCCAAATAGAAGGCTCACCAACAGAGCATTATATCTGTCTCTACATCAATCAAAACGCCTAGATCTTTTCCTTAGAGTTTGAGATTTTCAGAGGTAGATGAATGGGAAGTTCTAGATGCAGAAGGAGATGATCCTTTTATCATCTTATCCACTATTTCATTCTTCCAGGTTAATAGCATCCTGGTAGACATGGGAAGTTCAGTGGACATTCTAATGGCTAAGACATTTAACAATATGAGTCTCAAGGACACAATATCAATAAAAGCCAGTCCAGTATACGAATTCGCCAATCAGCCAATCATGGTTAAGGGATCCATCACCTTTTTTATGGTATTAGGCGACGAAGAGCATACAATCACATAGATGGTTGACTTTTTAGTGGTGAACCAACCAGTAGCATATAATGCAATCTTTAGGAGGTTGATAATGGTGACGGCCAAGATGATTGTGGCCACTTTCTGTATTGAGCCAAATCATACTTTTAGTGAAGTTTTTAATTACCAATGCATTGGGATAGCTTTAATATATAGTTATAGATGAAACTTTCTAAAATATAATTTAAAAGAAAAAAATCTAAAAAAAAAACTAAAACTAAATATTTGTAGTGCATTTAGTATTCTTAATATAATGTATTTATGTGTTTAAATTTTATTTTATATATAACTTAATCTATTTTTCATTTTAATATCATAGATATTTTATATGTTATTATTAGTTAGTTTCATATTGTATTTTTTTTAAATATTAATCTCATTATAAGTTTTTATCATTTGCTCTTTTTGATACAATATCTAAAACTACTCATAGTCCTTCCCCAATCTTTAAATAGAAAGATAACGTGCTTCAGCGCACTCGAACTCACGTTCTCTTGCACTGACAATAATACCGATATCAACTGAATTAAAACTCAATCGATAATATTATATTTTATTTTTAAACATATATATAATTTTTACATGTAAAAACGTATATAATAAAATTTCTAATACATATACGTACACGTCTATTAGTGTGTTAAAGTCAACTGGCAGCCTTCTAAGAAAACGAAAAAGGAAAAATCTAATTACGGGGTTAGAAAATGAAGCTGGGAATTTAATTACCGATATGGAGGGAGTCACTAATTTGGCTACCAAGTATTTCAAAGAGTTGTTCTCATCTATAGAGGTAAGTAATTGTGATAGATTGTTTGGGTCCTTTTTGCCATGTATTACGGAGGAACATAACAGTATGTTAATGGCAATATTTAAAGTAGAAGAAGTTGTTGAGGCGATAAAATCTATAGCACCCCTCAAGGCATCAGGAAAGGATGGGTATCCTGCAATATTCTATCAAAAGTATTGGCATATAATAGGGGAGGATGTGACTACATATTGTTTGGATGTTCTTAATGGACGAAGAAACGTAGAAGAGATAAATCACACAAGCATTATTCTTATTCCCAAAGAGAAGTCACCAAAGTCAATGAATAAGTTCTGCCCCATTAGTCTTTGCAAGGTGATCTACAAAATTATCTCAAAGGTACTTGTTAACCGTTTTCGACAGGTGCTGGACTTATGCATTGAAGACACACAAGGGGCGTTTATACTGGAAAGGCAAATCACAGACAACATTTTCGTGGCATACGAAATTTTGCATTCATTCAAAAGAAAGAGAGGAACAACGAAGAAAATTTTTGCTTTAAAACTTGATATGAGTAAAGCATATGATAGAATTGAATGGGTTTTTTTAGAAAAAATGATGCGCAGTATAGGTTTTTGTGAAGGCTGGATCTCGCTTATTATGAGATGTATTACTAGCGTAACATATACAGTGGTGATAAATGGTAGGGAATGAGAAGAATTCAGACCTCAACGAGGGCTAAGACAAGGCGATCCATTAAGTCCGTATTTGTTTCTCATTTGTGCGAAAGGTTTTTCCAGATTAATTGCACTAGCCAAAATGGATGGAAGGCTGTCTGGGACAAGAGTGGGAAGAGGAAACGTATCAGTGTCACATCTACTTTTTGCGGACGATAGTGTGCTATTTGGTGAAGCTTCAAGTGAAGGGGCAATTAATATAAAAAGTGTGATTCAAGAGTATGAAAAGTTCTCGAGACAGTTGGTTAACTTTGACAAATCTCTTATCTACTTCAGTGGCAACGTGAATTTGGAAACACAGGCACAGGTGGGAAGGATTTTGGGAGTGAGAATATCTAACAATCCAGAAAGGTATTTAAGGTTGCCAACTATGGTAGGACGTTGGAAGAAGCATGCTTTTGTGGCTATTAAAGAACGATGTGTCAAATTATTGAATAATTGGAGAATGCGCTTTTTATCAGCTGGGGGAAAAGAGGTATTTTTAAAATCTATTTTACAAGCGATTCCAACTTATGCAATGCAATGCTTTAAGCTACCAGTTTCATTTTGTTGAGAGCTCAAGAATTTAATGTGCAAACTTTGATGGCGTAATAGTAAAACTAATAAAGGTATTCATTGGTGTAAATGGAGTGAAATGTGCATCCCCAAAGCGAAGGGAGGCTTAGGTTTTAAAGATCTGTCAAAATTTAATTTGGCTTTGTTAGCGAAGCAGGGTTGGAAAATTATCACGAAACCAGATTGTTTGTTTGCACGCATTATGAAAGCTAAGTATTTTCTGAAAGGAGATTTTATGAGTGCTGGGGTAGGTTCTTACCCTTCGTATACCTGGCGTAGTATTTGGGGAGCCAGACAACTTCTCGAGGAGGGGATGGGGTGGCAAATCGGTAATGAGGAATCAGTCAATATATGGAACGACAGTTGGATCCCAGGACCTAGCAGTGGTAGAATAAGATATCAGAATATGGATTTACGAGTTACTCAAGTCTCAGACTTAATTGATAAGGAAACTAATACCTGGAAGCAAGACATTATTCAATCATTATTCGGAGAGGAACAGTTGAAGCGCATTCTCACAATTCCATTGGCAAGCAGTAGACCACAGGACGCATTGGCATGGCGAGGGGATAATACTGGGACATATACAGCTAAAAGTGGATAGAGATGGCTAACTACAGAGGGGGGTACTAGAATACATAATGAAATTCCTACTAATTTCTTTACAAAATTATGGGAGCTTCAGGTGCCAAGTAAAATTCGTATTCTTATGTGGAGAATTGCTAACAACTATTTACCCACTTTGCATAATCTAAAAGATCGTCAATTGGCTGTCAATCCATTATGCCCGGTATGCAGATCTGAGGAGGAGTCAGTGGACCATCTTTTTAGGGAGTGTTCCTTCACACAGCAGGTTTTGCGGGGTTTGGAGATGCCATTTTCAACATACAACAGAAAAGCCCATTGGAAAACATGGTTAGTAGCAGATTTTGAAAATAAGAGTCTGGAAGCATGCAAAATCAAATCTATCGCTTACTAGGCCATCTGGTATAATCGCAACAAACTATATTATGAAGGAGTCAGAGAGCAGGTACATGAAGTTGTTGGATTTATCAAGGCTTACTATGCAGAAATTTCTAGTATGGGGGAGATATTACAGAATACAAATGAAATTAAAGACTCAGTCTGGAAACCGCCGGATAATGATACCATAAAAATTAATTTTGACGCCTCATTTAACCGAATCACAAGAAGCTCTATTTCAGGAATCATTGCATGAAATAAAGAGGGTTTGCCTATGGCAGCCTGTACCTTTCTATGGGATAATATTTTAGACCCATTTATGGCCGAGGCAAGGGCGTGTTTACAAGCTATTGTCATGGCAGAAGAGCTAGGTTTCCAGGATATCTGTGTTGAAGGAGATGTGCTAACTATTATACGAAAACTGAACTCTGCAGAAGAAGATAGATCGTGTATTAGCAGTTTGATTAAAGAAATCAAGAGGAGAGTTTTCAAGTTTAGGAGATGGTGTTTCAAGCATGTACCTAGGGAAGCCAACAAAGCTGCTCATGAGATGGCAAAAGAAGGAATCCGATTTCAGCATCCTCGATACTGGATAGAGGAGGTACCGCCTGCAGTGGAGAATCTGGTGAATCAAGAGAGACGAAACGGTGGTTATGGAGGATAGATGAAGAGGTAGAGTCTAGGCTCAGTGATTTGGTTGCCCGATGAACTCGAGATTTTGACAGAGACTGTGGTTCTAGAAAGATTTGATTCTGGGAGGAAATGGGTCTCTTCAATGGCTGATACAAGGGTGTTTTGGTTTCAAATGAGGGAGAAGAAAGGTTACTAGAGCTAAGTTTCATTTCTGCCGATTCATTCTACTTTACAAGCTTCTGGAATAGTTTTTTAATTGTGTTTATTTTTGCTTTTTCAAGGCACCGTTTTGGTGACCAATTATATTTTGACAGTTTTTATTTCGTTCTTTTGAGACTGGTAACCACATTTATTACTTCTTCAAATCAATAATAGTATCAGTTGTTTCAAAAAAAAACGATTGAGTAAATGTTAAATAACACTAATTAGATTTTTTGAGGGGGGGAGGGGGCAGGGAGGGTGAGAATAAGAATGAAAGATATAGCTTTTTCATGACATGGCAAAATTAGATGCACATAAATAAAAGTGATATGGCAAAACTAGAAACACATATATTAAAACTTAACAATTAGACCACATTCACAAAAAAAATCTATTAGACCACATATATATATATATATATATATATAATTATAATTATTTTATTTCATATCTTGCATAAAATTCAAGTAATTTCCAAAAAGAAAACAAGCAAAATTCCAATTAGCTTGACCCTACTTCAAAAGCTTTAGCCAACAGACATTCACTTTTCTCAACTTAGTCAATTTCCGCCAATTTGTTATATTAGACAATAGTAAATGTTCTTATACTTGAAAATATCATTGTCAATTGAAGGTTTTTTTTTTTCTGAACTTTTGGATATGAATACATATAATAATAAGAAAAAGGTGGTCACGGAGTTTCTGGGCTTTGTTTAATTTATATTTCATATAGAGATGAAATTACTATTTTTGGTGGCACATAGGAGACCATACAATGGGTTAGAAGATATTTATGTGCACAATAGCACAAAAATTTTAAGATAAGAATCTGGCAAAAATGTGGTCTTTTTCTGAAGTAATATTAGATGAAAGCATTTTCTTTATGTTCAATTTATTCAATGTACCATTTGGCTGCTTTTGGTTAAGGAAAGAAATAATTACGATGGAATATTGGAATATCCTTTATATATATATATATATATATATATATATATATTTGTTGAAGGAACGATTTCGAGAAAGAAATCTTCGAAGTATTATTTATTGGATAGTTCAATTAATTTTTCACATGGTCAATATTGTTCTTGGGTTGTATTAGAATTTTGTCTCTCACCCCGTTGAGAGTCAACGTACCATGACTGATTTGGTTCCTTGAGGGGGAGCACCTAAAGAAAATGGGCCATATGTGGGCACACGACCAACAACCAAGGGCAAGATATGGTCACACTCAGTGTACCAAGCTGCTCATGACATGTTGCAAGAGACAACCTTGACACGACTCGAGGACAATATCGATCAATATTGAGAGACCAATCAACTACCAAACATATAACACTTTAAAGAATTTTAAGTTGATTATAACTCTGTAAGTAATTATGTGTCAAAGTAAAATTTCTCATGTCACAAAGAAAATAATAATGTTACATGCTATGTCATTAGTTTTTTTAATTAAATTAAATTAATTAAAAAATAATTAAACACTTTTAAAATTCTTTTACAAAGAGATTTTATGCTATAAGAATTGTAATATTTTAGATCAATCAAAAGATATATAATAAAATTATATTATTTTAAATAAAATTAATTATGTGATAATAAATTATTATTTTATTCCTAATTAATTTAAATTTATTGTAAGATAAAAAATAAATAAAAGAGATAAATCATTTTACATATATTTTTCTTTTGAAGAATTTATATTCTATAAGATAGCCATTCAAGAATGTTGCCTTAACATTAATTTGTTAGATCTGGTAACTAGAAGCAATTCTAATGGATAAGAGTATGTCAATAAACTTGAGTATTGCTACAAATGAGAATGTTTCCTCATAATGTAAGCTTTCTTTCTACGTGGACCCATTAACTACAAGTCTGGGTTTAAAGGTTTCAACCATTCCCTCCGCATTTTTTTGTCTTTTATACATTCATTTACACCTTATGAGTTTTATACCTTTCAATAAGTTTAAAAGTTTTTAAGTTGTATTTGATTTAATTGAATCCATTGGGACATCCATGTCTTTCTTCCAAAGCTTGGAATCAACATCTTGCATAACATATTTTTAAGTGAGTGGATTGTCCTCTTCATGTTCAATGATTCCTATTTAGTAAACCTGACCATCATACATGAAAATTTTGGTATCCTAGAAACTCTCCTACTACGTCGAGGCTCTTTATGTTTTTTTGTAGGTCTTTTATTTGTATTGAGATCTAAGATCGAAACTTGAGAGCTTATTTTATTTCCCAACAACTCTTTGAATACCAATTTACTTTGTGATTTAAGTTCATTCGTATAACTTTCCTCAAAGAATGTTGCATGAGTGTTAACTATTTGGTCCTTCAAGTTATAGAATAATCCTGTCACACCCAAAAAAGTCAAAGCTTAAGTTGTAATAATGGCCTTGCGGACTAAATTGAAAAGTTTTCTATCTAGGCGGGCTCTAACATAAATAAGAGCAATTGGCAAACTGAAGAATAAAATATTGGATTTCAACCTTTAGTTCCATTACGTTTGAACTAGAAATCTACTAGTGGGAGACAGGATGACTAGGGATGCTTACACTTGGTTGTTGAATTGATAATAGTGAAAGAAGTGCTGGAGAATTATATAAGGGAGAGACATTGTTCTCTGGTGTTTTTCTTTCCTTTTTTTTGTTCTTTCTTCATCTTCTTCGCTGGTCTGGTTGTAAGAAGGAAAGATTAAAGAGCAGTCTGCATGGAGGAAAGAAGTTAAAGTTTATGCATAAGTAGCTAAAAAATCTCGTAGCTGGTAAGCTTCTTGACCTCTCTGTATTAGCTGATTAAAAAAAAGGAAGTTAAGGATTTCAGTTAATCCATTGATTTTATTTTGTATTGGGTAAAGTTGTGGATAATCGTTAAATTGCCTTTGCATGCAAACAAAGTATGGTTCTTATGATTATAATTTATTTTTGTGGGATTTATGGAATAGTTGTTGTGTTTAGTTAAGTAAGGAGGCTCAAGTAGTAAAGGAAATGCTAAGTAGATGGATTTGGCATCAACTTCCAAGTGAGTTCTAGAACTCAGGTCTTAAATGGATATTTACTTTTCTAGTATCATGTTGGGTATGTTAACTTATTTTCTACAAATAATGAATTATTCTACGATTGAATGATGATATATCGTGATGCATGTTGTGTGTAGATATGAAAACGTAATAACCGGTCATAAGTTTAACCACGTTGAATAGATTAAATGTTTGGCGTAATGTGTGTCGTTCCTGAACAGTAGTATTGGTTGACTGGTTGTATATGAAATGCATGTGTATGAATGATATGCGGAGTTGTGGAGGTCTGTAGAAGTGTGGTTATGATGGGAGGAGTAGCGGAGAATGAGAATATGATATGTTACAATTTTTTCTCCAGTATGGCATGTGAATGCAAACCGAGATTGGCGAATAACCCTGGCCTTACAGGGGAACACATATGTATTCAAATTAACAAGGATGACTTGCAAAGGTTCATGCGGATTGTACGAAGAAAGGTGCACACTAGTATATGAAAGCTCTTTATAGGTTGTATGAAAACCCTTTACAGGTAGTATGAGACTCTACGAAGTCTAAGGCCTTAAGTCGTATATGTGAAACGCAAGTCCATGGCCATGGCATAATCTAGGGAGGTCCATCAGATTCACCTATATGAAATAACCCAATGGACGTCCGTGAGATAATGCACATATATAAATTTGCAGCTTCTGTGATTCCGTGTATATGTTCGCATCTATGTTTCCATATATATTGGATTCGGTTTTATAAGTCCGCCAAGAATGAGTTCATTTACTTGTAATCTATTACTATGTGCGAATCCAAAGGTACGAGCTATCTTTGTATGCGAGTCATATGAAAGATATGACAGCCTGTTAGGACCATCTTACAAATGGACAATTTTGCAAGTGGGTGTTCATTAGGACTATCTTACAAGTATGAATCTGCAAATATGATTTCACAAATAAAGAACCCGCTCTTATGAATCTGCTAGCATGTAATTTGTTTCTAAGAGTAGGCCACTATGCATGGATTATCTGTTAGTGTGAGACAGATGCAAACTAAGACGGTCTGCCAGATTTTTTCTTTAAGCTTAGTGCTGAAGCTAGACATCAAATTCCATCTTATGAATGTTCGCGAAACCACTTGCACCTTGGAGTCCATTTCTATATGAAGATCTTTTCTTATAAATCTGTATCTACGTATATGAATCTATAAGTCAGTATTCGTATACATATTGCCTTCTGAGAAGGATGGTCTATCTTTCAAGTGGAAGCCGCAAAAGCTATCCATCAAAAGAGAGTCCGCAAGATTCAACCATCATGCACTGATCCGCCATGTAGTGGTTAGCAAAGGTTTTTCGCGGTGGTACCAATGACAAGCCGGTAATACGACATCAGTTATCCAATCACTGAAAATGGACAAATGAAAATAATCTACAAGGGGTTCTAGAATGAGAAGTAAGGAAGAGGAAGTTTGTGTCATAGAAGATAATGTGTCAACTTACGAGATGCTTTGATATGTGTGGTGATAAGTCTGCGCCAGTTATATTGGTAAACTTTCCTAATACAGATGAAGTCAACATGAACTTAGAACCATGAAGTCTATGTAGGTAAAAGTTTTGTGAGGATAAGAGGTATGGATAACTCAATAAGTTCAATTTGAACTTGTGTATGTGTTATTATGTATTGCATGTAAAAAGGAAATTCGAGGATTCGAAAAGGGATCAGGCTAGAATCTACGGTGCTCAGACTGACATGCTTCTTAGTTATAATATGAATATAGTGGGGCGACCTAGAGGCGGAGCCATAGGGTCATAGTTGAATTTATATTTAAGTATGGTCAGAATATTATTTTCAAGACTAAGTAAATACTTCTCTATAGTAAAGCTACCTTTGTAAACTTTTATACCTTAAATTAAAAGTATATAATTGAAATAAATTCATGTATGTGGAAAAGTCAATTAGCTAACCATGTTTAAATAATATTTGTATGAAAATGGAGAATATGAATTGAATAATATATTAAAGAATGTGTTAGTTAAATTCAAATATAGATCGTAGCACCCTGTAGTCCGAATCTGGCGATTGGGTTGAGTATGGAGTGCTACAAATTCACTATTTGTCCCTTTCATCTTTTCATATATATTACAAACATGCACAATTTTGTCCATGAATTCTACTTCTTAATATACTTAACCAATACATATATACAAGGCATCCTTATATCGTATGGTTTAGGTTAGGCTTCTAGGCATTTCACATTCTATATGAAGTCTTAAGCACCATAGTCAATATATCAATCAAAATGTAGCAAGTTGTTTGTAACACATATCCACAAACGGATGTTGGCAATTGTGACTAACTTAACATTGAATGAACCATGTCTAAACAATTTATATTTTTTATATGAACTACATCATTTTATTGTGAAGTTCCATGGGTAGTTGATTGGGATAGAATCTCATTCTCAATGAGGCATACTAAAAACTCATTAAAAAAATATTTCTTACCTCGACTAGATCGAAGTATCTTAATGGATAACCATAATTAATGTTTCACTTCTACATGAAACTCTTGAAATTTATCAAAAGTTTCATTCTTGCAATGCACCAAGTAAAAATATCCATATCTCGCATAATTTTCTATAAAGGTTATAATAAGCATACCCTCCTCATGCTCTAATGTTGAGTAAATTTCATACATCTGTGTACACAAGTTCTATGAGTTGTTTAACCCCCATGCTTTTTACACCTAAAAAGACTTTTAGCCGTTTTACCTTCTAATTAAGATCAACAATCCACATTGTGGAAGACTCACCACCTCCTTAAGTGAACTTAAAGAACCATCTTTCACAAGTCTAGCAATTTTTTTCTTAGTTAATAGAACCAATCATTAAATGCTAAAGATAAGCTTCATTTGAGTGAAAAAATTTAAGTTTCTTATTCATGATTTCTATTTCAAGAAGTGAGTACATCTTTATTTTGAAAAAAAAATAGAGATTATTATCCATCATCCGTTACAAATAAAAGACTTTTTTTCCAAATAGTAACTCTTTTATTAAATGTCATGGAATAACAATAGTTAAATAGACATGTTATAGAAATGAAATTTCTAATAAAATCAGGAACATAAAAAAAAATTGTAACATAATTCACTTAAAATTATCAATATAGAGATGTACTTGTCCCACTACTTCTACTATCACAATGCTCTCATCTTCGGATAATAACATAAGGATCTTACCGTGTAGACTTTTTATTTTCTTGAACCCTTGTAAAGAAACATAAATATTAATAGTGGCTCTAGAATCAATGATGCAATAATGATTTGAGTGCTCCACTAAATAAGTTTCAACAATAAAGTGTTCCCATTTCCTCACCTTGAAGACCAGGAAACCCTTGTACTTTTTACAATCTACTTTGAAATCCACCTTTTAGCTACAAAATAAGCATTTGGAATTTAATATGTATTTGAGCTTCTAACATTATTCTTCCTATTAACTTTAGGAAGAACTGAAGATTTGACAACTCTCTTCGCATTAGCTCACTTCTTTTTACCCTAAAGTGATCAAATGATGTCATCGTTAAGTTAGCTTTTTGCTTTGCTTGTTCAAAGATCCCATCATTTAAGATAAACTCATAAGATTGGAGTTTTTTCATGAGTTGAGTAAAAATTCGGTTACCTATTTCCTAAGTTATAAATAGCTCTAAAGCCTGTAAAGTTCTTAGGCAAGGTCTTGAAGACCATTTTGATATGGGTATTTTAGTTTAGTTCAGCCTTATTGCCTTTCACTTCATCAAAGAATCTCATAAGCCATAAGTATATAATCTTTAACTGGAGTTCTAGACTTTTACTTAGAGTTCATTTAGCTAGTTATCATATACTGTTGAGCCAAAATAGCTTGGCATTCTAACATGTCTTCCAAATCATCCATGACTTCTTTTTAGTTTTGTAGCTCTTGTGTTGCTTTTGCAAAGTACTACTAATACTTGTAAGAATATAGCAACAACCTATTCATTAGCTAATTTACATGAGCTTGTGCCTCATAACATGATTGCGTATGATTTATCAAATAGAAACTTAATTTTCTCACAGCTTAGAAGAATGTGCAAGTTTGTTTCCAATTTATTTTCAATTTATTTGTTTTTAGTGAGAATATTGACTATATAGGTGTTGGTTCAATTTCAATTTGAAAAATAAAATAAGCACAAATAAATTTTCTATGTAATAAGAAAATATCCTTTAATTCTTTAGCAAATTTTAAACATGTAATTCTTTAGCAAATTTTAAACATGTATATGATGCATGCTTATTACATTAAAACCTTTAAAAATATGTTACCATTTCTATGATAATTTTTATAGTTATTGCTTTATGTCATTGTGGGCAATCACAAAACAAACACTAAGAACATGAAAGTCCATCCAATTAATATGTGAATCCACAATTTCATAGAATATAACATATATTAATAATAGTTTAATTCTATTAGGATTTGTGCCCTATGTGTAGTTAATTTCGTCATTGTCTACTTGTAATTTTTTCCATTTTGTTGAATAAATAAAAACTGACACATGTTTATTTAAATTTGTTATATGATTGTCATTAATGATTTTTACATGTAAAGCAAAATGGATAAGAAAATATTGGCTTGTTGTTATCTACTATTTAACTAATATTGAGTTGCATTTGGTCAAATTATAATGCGAGAAAATAACTTTTATTATTAAGTAATCTAAATTTTTCGTATTCCATGAAATCAAATTGAGCAAATGGCTCATGTTAGGAATATTATGTCGTCTATAAGTCCAATTGAGGAGAATGCTTATCTTAACTATCGAAGCTCGATTGACTACAATACATTGAAGAAGACCTAAGATTAATTTATCCTAGATCTGTCTATAGATTTATTCACAATGATGTTCATGTTGTGACTTACTTAAATTTTGAGTAAGTAAATGATCATACATGTATAACTCATGTTTTTTGGTATATTGAAAACCTATGCTCTCAAGGTAGTGGGCCGAAAGTTGGTATGTTGGTTACGCAACTTATGCATGGCATGGCTTCACCTACAATAGTGGAATCATAGATCAATTAAAAAGAGTAAATAATATCCTCTCATTGGAATTGTATAAATGATGAAAATAAAATATGGTCACAAGTCATTTGTCTGAGAGAAATGATTTACCATTACTAGTATAAGTAAAGATCAATTTCATCATAGTAGATACAATAGTGACCATGAGATAAAAATGGATCGAGTTATATTTAACCTAAAGGGACCATGAATATCCTATGAGGATAACACATATATGACAAGTTCATTGGATAAAAGTTTAATTAAGTAGATTTAACCTAAATGGATCATGAATATCTTATGAGGATAATACATATATGACAAGTTTATTTGATAGAAGTTTAATTAAGTAGCTTTTGTCAAGATATATAATATGAAGTCCAGTCATGATACTTTTAATGGATTGACTCCATGAAAAAATAACTTTGTAATCAATAGACGAAGAGTGAAAACTTAATTGCAAATTATTTAACCCTAATTATATATGTCCAATCAGTCCCTCCACTATAGAGGTGTTCATGGGCCAGGCCAGGCCAGGTTCGGGCAGGGTTTGGGCCGAGCTTAACTAAAAAATATGCCCATTTATTGGGCTCGAGCTGGGCCGGGCCAAAAAAACGTGCCTAAAATTTTTCCCAAACCCGACCCGGATAAAAATACTAAAACCCGGGCCCGACCTGGCCCACCCGTATTAATTTTTATATTATTTTTAAATATATATAATACATTAAAAATACTAAAAACATCAAAATAAATATTTTCCAACAAATTGAAAATAAATTTTAAAAAATATGTAGACTTAAATAACACTAAGATAGATGCAACTTAACAAGCAAATGCCTCTAAAATAATAAAAAAAATTTAATAAATGCATTTAAAATAATAACAAAATTAACAATAAAATAAGTTTTATACAATATCCAAACAATAACAACAAAATAATAGTAAGATAATAGTAAAATGGTAGCAAAATAGGGAGAAAACAATAAGAAAATAACATTCAAAAAAAAAGTGCAGATTTTTTTGTCCTTTAGTGAATTCGGGCTGGGCCGGGCTCGGGCTAAAAATACCTTACTCGGGACTCGACCCATTTTTTAAATGGGGCTTATTTTTTATCCAATCCCATTTTTTGGACCTATATTTTTGCCCAAACCCTTTCACATTTCGGGCGGGCCTTCGTGCCGGGCCGGGTAGCCCAACCCATGAACACCTCTACTCCGCTAGCCCACTATAATTCTGAATGGATTGCATAATAAGAACTTTGATTGAATGGATAAAAACGATTAATGAGAAATAGATTGCATGAATTACTACATGCAGTAAATGTATTTTCTTGCAAAGGAAAAGATGACTTAGGGTTAATTTAGTTTCTTTGGATTATTTTTAATTGGATGAATAATTTACATAACTGAGTCCAAAGTAAAAAACTAAATTATGTAGTCATCGTAGTTTAATTCTACTTAGGTAATTCTTTAAGTTTGCACATAATTCTAATGTAGTAAAATCGTCATGATTTTAATAGAATTAGAATTAGGTTGTGTAAATTATTTAATTAGAACTAAAATAAAGCTATTAATTATTTTTAATAATTAATTTTTGAAGGAATATTTAATAATTTAGTTAATTAAATATATGAGTTTGATTTTTAATTTAAATCAAGAGAGGTTAGCTCAGAAAATTGGATTGGACTTAATAGACCTATGTGTCGTAGTTTAGGGAGCATCTCCTTTGGGTTTGTCACCGACTTCATGATTTTTGGAAGTCATACTTGGACTAAAATTCCTTCAGTTTAATCAATCAAGAACTTCAAATGAGAATTAAAGTCTTGCATTTTATTTCATTATAAATTGTCGTGTTGGCCAAAACTTAAATACAGCATTAATACTAGGGAAAACTTAGCGAAAATCTAGTGAAAACTTATTTGAGTAATTCTTCTTTTTCTGAAATAAATTATATTTTTCTCGAGTTTGGATTCAAGATTAGGAGTAATTATAATTGCAATCATCCAACAATTATAATTTGAATCTAGAAGTTGAATTTCAATTTTGGGATCACATAAAGACTTGCAACATTGACTTTCCCTATGAGTCTTAGGTTTTTGCCTTATCTTTAGTTATTTAAGTTAGAGCTCACTCCCTAAACATCCAAAAAATTGAGAATGAAAAAGAAGATCAATTGATTAAAATCTTGAAGGTATTAGACTTAGTTTCCAAGGTCCTTTGTGTTTTACACCAATCTCCCTATGCCTTAAAACACGATTATTTGATCAGATTTATTAATTTATATATCAGGAATAATAATCAATTTAAATTATTTTTGAAATTTTAGTATGCCAACTATGACATTTTCTAAATGATATTCCAATAATTAGCATCAGAGTTTTGCCATACTATGTCTAATATTATAAATTGATGATCAATTTGATTCTCCTTAATTTTGTGTCTGACCAAAATAGTAGAGAGTGGCATTATTAATCTTATTAATGTTGATAATATATATGTGATTGGATGTTACATTATATAATTGTTAATTATATAACTTTGCCAATGTTATGGTTCCTAGAATTAGAATGGTTATAATTAGGTTGTGAACTATTATCTTCATGTGGATTATTTTTAATTCTTTTTTTTTCTTTAAAACCTTATAAGCTAGAAACATAATAAAAATCTTGAAACAAAAATCAAAATATATTTGATCTAGTATTCGGATTCCATTTGATGCAAAACTTTAGGTTTTTCATATGATTAAAGTGCTAGACATAATGGAAAATTTAGATTTCAAAAATGAAATCAGGTTATGAGCATAAAGGGAAATTAAAATCCCTAAGTTCTTAGGATTCAAATTTTAAGGTTTAAGCCCAAGGACAAAATTATAAAATCCAATCACAATGGATTTTTAATTAGTAAATGGATTAGGGACTAAAATAACAATTAACCAAAGGAACAAAATAGTAATTAGATCATATTAAAATAAGATTAGTGGATGGTATGATGACATTGGTTTAATTAAGTAAAATAACATTAATTAGAATTAGAATATGATTAATTAAAATTAATTTAATGTTAATCCAACTATAAAAGAACATTTTTGGTTGAAGGAGCGATTAATTCATCTCCTCCAATAGATTGTTGAGAAAGAATAAGAAGCTTAACGCCATTTTCAAGTTTTGAAGCTTTTGGTCCTTAAATTCAAGTAAGTCCCTAGCCATTTCTTTTTATTTTTATAGATTTTTTTATCTTGGAAGCTTGATTAAGCTAACCCAAATATCAATTTGATCAATTGATGAAGTTTCTACAAGATTCCATTATTGAGAATTGAAATATTTAGGTCTTTAATTGATAGAAATTAAGCTTAATTTAAGAAAACGACTAAATTGTAAGTTTAATTGATAGATCTGTACATTAGGGACCAAATTGAATAGAATGCAATTTTTTTATGAAATTTTGATAATAATAGAAAATAGAAGGTCCCAACTGGATATTTGTGAAATCGGATTTTAATCCGAAGGTTTAAATCGAAAGTTATGTTTGTTTCAGTTTTAGGGACTAAATTGAATAAGTTGACCAAATATGTGCGATTTTTAATTGAATGTGATTTGAGCTGGAATTTGATATTGTGTATTGTTGGATTATTATTTGTAGCTAAAGACAACACAAAGCTATCAAGAGGGAGAGGAAAGGCGAGAGCCGACAACAAGTACCTCAAATATTTGGTTTGTATTTCTATGATTCGAATCACTAAAATTGTTGCATATTTATACTATTTTGCATAGTATGGTAGTGAGGTAAGATGAAAGTTATTATTTGAATTGAATTGTTATAATTGAGATTGTGTAACGCCCCCTTACCCGAGACGTCGCCGGAGTTGAGGACGAGGCATTACTAAACTTATTTGAGCACTTAAACAAATTCAAACAATTTATATCATACTTTCCAGACAAGCTGTCCAACTGCATCACAGCCGCTAAAAAAATCATATCTTGAGTTACAAAACTCGAAATCCAAATACGTAAATTTTCCCTGAATCTAGACTCATATAACTACTTACTAAATTTTTTCTAGAATTTTTGGTTGGGCCAATTAGTACAGTTTATTAGTTAAATTAGGGTTCGGGTACTCTGACCCCTGTGCACTACGAATAAAATTTATCCTTGTACAGAATTCAAATAACCATGCCGTTTGTTTCTTTTAAAAATAGACTCAATAAATAATCCATACATATATAGTATGACTCCTAATTATTTTTTTACAATTTCTAATGATTTTTACAAATCAGAACAGAGGAGCTTAAAATCAATCTGACCTTATCTCACAAAAATTCAAATATCTCCTGATATGAAAGTCTTTTGCTTACACCGTTTCTTCTATGTGAAACTAGATTCAATAAGATTTAATTCCATATTTTATTCAACCTCTAATTAGATTTTCATAATTTATGGTGAATTTTCAAAACCAACTACTGCTATTAACCAAAAACTGTTTTAGTACAAAATATTGTTAACTAGTTTATAACATCTTTACTTCAATTCATTTAAACTCTATACATGCCATATAAATCTTTAAACATAAAACAAAAGCTACCAGAATTGATCTGGATAGTGTGTCTTGTTGTGTTGATCCGATCTACTAACTTCACTTCAATTCAATCTACATAAAAATATCAAACACACACAAGTAAGCTTATTGAAGCTTAGTAAGTTCATAGGTTTAAAAGTAATGCTTACCAAACATAATATTTCCAAACAATACCAAAACATTCACAAAAGTTTCCTGCCATTCACAACCACTGTTATAATACTTCACGTAGTTGAGCTCAACATTAACAACTATTCAATCTCTTTCATTTGGTTCACTTCTCTTGTATTTCTTATTATCAAATTAGGAAACGGCTTACGAAATTGAGTACGTCGTCGTTCAGTGCCACGATTCATAACTCAGTATGGTTTTTTTTTCTCATTGAAATACCATACCTACATTTTACATCTCGGTATGGGAAATGTCATACCTACATTTCTTAACTCAGTATGGATTTGATAATACCATACCTACATTTCACAACTCGGTATGGATGATACCATACCTACATTTCACACTTTGCCATGGAACAACCATGGTCTTATCCGTCAATTCATCACATGTCACTATACGAACGTACTCAATTCCTGCGTTTTTCCTAATTTGCATTTTCCACATTTATTCTTTCATTAACGAAATTTTCACAATCCCACAACAAATTCATATATAATAACACATTATATCATTCAATCATTCACAAATAAACATTTAAATTCAACCATATGAACTTACCCGGCTAATTTGTAGAAGATATTGAAATTTAGGGACTATTCCGCAACTTTTTCTTTTCCTCGTTCTTCTTTGGATTCTTGATCTATAATATAAAATATTTTCACTCATTAGCATTTATTTGATTTCTATTTCACTTCACAATTCATGCTCTTCAACTTTTGAAATTGCACTTTTACCCCAAAATTTTTAGTTTTTACAATTTAGTCCCTGTTCAATTCACCCATCAATTGAACCAAATTTTCTAAATTAACACTTTATTCTATCATTATAAACTATTTCAAAACCTTTTAAATTCTGAATTTCAACACCAACCTTCAATTCATAACTTTTTCACAATTAGGTCCTAAATACCATTTTCTATCAAAATCACTTAATAAAACCACCTTAATGTGAAATTAGAACTTAAATTTCATAATAATTCATCATAAAATTCCCTTACCCACCCAGGGTAACTTCCAATTTCACCCATAAAATCAAAAACTAATGAATTCTATAAGTGGACCTACTTGTAAAAGTCATAAAAACTAAAAATTATCAAGAAAAAGCAAGAATTAAACTCACATGATGTAAAAATATGAAAAAACAGATTTCTTCAGACCTCCTATGGCGTTTTTGCTGAGAAAATATGAAGAGATCTCTAGATCTTTCAATTTTGTCCTTATTTTATATGTTAAAATTGTAAAATTTCCAATTTTGCCCTTATTTCCCTTATTTTTCTGCTGATTTTCTTGCCCTTGCCGTCCAGCCTATTCACTTTTAGGCTTAATTGCCCTTTAAATTCTCTTTCTTTTAACACTTGAGCTATTTAATCCTTTTAGCAAATTTTATTTTTATTACAATTTAGTCCTTTTTATTTAATTGACTACCCAAACGTTAAAATTTCTCAACCAAACTTTAATACTAGCTAAATGACACTTCATAAATATTTTTTATAGCTCGATTTTCAAATTCGAGGTCTCGATACCTCATTTTTGACCCGTTTGACCTAATAAATTCTTTTAATTCACCAATTCACAAATTCTTCTAAATCTTACTTGACTCATAAATATTTAATTACTATCTTGTTCAATCTTACTTGTCGGATTTAGTGATCTCAATTCACCATTTCCGACACCACTGAAAATTAGGCCGTTACAGATTGGTTATCTAAATAGAGGACTAAATAGAACAAAAAAGAGTATAAATTAATGAAAATATGAAATTGACTTTGAATTAAACTAGAATATGATATGTTATGTGATAAATTGATGAATTGGATTGTGAATTTGAGATGATGAAATGTAAATTGTGTTATATGATGAATTTAATAATATGTTACCTTATTAACTGTTCGGGCAGAGTCGGATATAGTTGGCATGCCATAGGATAAATTGAGTATGGGTGACTTTGGTTATATATCAATAAGCGTTGGGTAGATTTTTCTTTGAACGTTCTAATGAGTGCAAAGCACAAATTTCATTTAGGTTATATCGATAAGCGTTGGGCACAATCTATTTACTTCAAACGTTCTGATGAGGCACGTGGTTCCAAATTGGTGTGTTGGTTGGGATTCGTGTACCCATTCGAGTCCGAGTCATGTTAATAGGGAAAATAATTTTAAAATTTGTTTATTGATATTTGAAAATGAATTCGACATTTATGAAATTGTACTACATGTACGTACTTATGATATATAATTATCAATTGCATGTGAAAGATCATGCGAACCATTCGAACAAGCCTGAGGACCGAAACGAAATGATAATTGTAGATTTGATTTCAATTCGGGAATGATATATGGACTTTTTTTAATGTAATAGGGTAAAAAGTAATGTGGATGTTAAGTACATTGGTATGACATGTTAATTAGTTGTTAATTTAGGTAGTATGTTTAGTTGGTTCTTTTGGCATAAATAAGTATCCTGTAGCATATGTATAGTGTTATAAGTATCGAAGATTGACATGAGTTATATGTGAATTAGTTGGTATTGAATTGAAAATTGATTGTTTTCATTTTATTTGAATTTGTATTAAATTGATTTGAATAATGGAAATACCACTAAGCTCTATCACTCAACATACAATTTTATTTTCCGTGCATAGGTTAGGATCGTATCGAGGTTTCGAGCATCAAATTCAACATCTAGATGAGGAGCCTAGACTCAACCATGTTTGTATAGTTTCCTTTGTTGGTTATACAATATGTACCTAGGTTGAGTCAAAATTTTATAGTTCGGTTTGGCCATATGTTATTTATATAAGTTATAAATGTCATAATTTTTGAGTTAGGCATATTTTGTGATACATGAATGGTCTGTTTGGTCAAGTGCTAATATGCACATGTATATAAGTGAAACTTTGTTCAATGAAGAACTTGAAGAAATGTTGAATTTGATTACTTGTTTGAGTTGGATAAATGGTACATTTAGGCAATATTAATTTATTTGAGATATAGAATTGGTTGATCATATAATTGAAATTGAAATTATAAAGTTTTAGGTTTTTGCAAACAAGTGCCAAAACTTGATCATTTGAAGTCGGTATGCCATGTCGCGACGTCGAATATCTATCATCGGGATGAGATCAAGTTATCATGTCACGGCACGACGCCGGCTTTGGTCGCTGCGACGAGACCTACTTAGTATGCTGCACTACAATGAGGAATCCCCTGGTGTTACGACATTAACTCTATATTTTAAAATTTTTACAATTTGGTCCCATTGCGACCTTAGGTTAGTTTTAGAGCTTTTGTAAGTTTGAACGAGACCCAAAAATTGTGATATTTTGTATGGTATGCATGAATAAGCTGAATTTGCTCATTTAATAGTATAAATTGAGTAAAGTTGTTCATAGTTGCTCCGGTAACGAATGTGACACATCATAACTCGGGTCTGGCAATCGGGCCGAGTATTGAGGTGTTACACATGGCCTTTATCAATAGTCTTTAGGTGATAGCATGAAAACACTTCGAGTCAGTTTTACCTTGATTGCACCCTACGATAAGACTTATCATATGGACTCATTGAGTGAGATTTCCTTTAAAAGGACAACTATTCATTTATGATTCTATGAGAGGTTGTCCTACAATGACTCAAATAGAATATATGATGATGGATGTTGATCTAATGGTTATACACTCAAGACTATTTTAATTAGTGATAAAATTGAAACAGTTGTTAATATGTATGTATTCTTATGATTTTAGATTCACATATTAACTGAATAGAATTTCATGCTTTTACTAGTTGATAATGATTCGATCCCCAACGGTGACATAATTTAATAGGTGTGAAAATTATCATTGCAACGAACTACATATGTTTTAAAGGTTTTAAAGTAAGAAGCATGCATCATTTAATATGCTTTTAAGTTGTTACATTAGATGGAATATTTGTTTCATGCAAAGATAATTAATTGTGGCAATTTTATGTTTCAGTTTGAAAAGGCACCAGCTCTTATCATTAACATTCTTACTAAAAACAAATTGAACGAAAATAGTTACAAAGAATGGAAACGAAACTAACTCATTCTGAGCGGCGAGAAACACAAATCCAAATGTTTATTCTGCAGTAAAAATGGCACTTTAGAGCTTATTGTAAAAGGTACGTAAACTACCTAGTCTCGAAAGGAAAGAAAGGTAATAACTCTTTATTATTGAAACTTGTTTAGCGGAAGAGTCAAAAGACAATTAAGTCATTGGTTCTGAAGCCACTAATCATGTTTTTGTTTCTTTGCAAGGGTTCAGGGAAATGAGAAGTCTACATGATAAGAACCTCTAGCTAGACTGAGGATGGGTACATTATGACAGTTGAAGCACTAAGAGAAGTATATATTTATTTTGATAGTTTTAACTAATATATGTGGCCCCATGAACATTAGTACGTGAGGAAGTTATGAATATTACATAACTTTCATATATGGTTATTCCATATATGAATATGTTTATCTAATTCACCGCAAGAGCGAAACTTTTGATAAATTTCAAGAGTTCTATGTAAAAGTAAAGAAACAATTAAATTTATTCATTAAAGCACTCCAATTGAAATAAGATAAGAATATTTATCTAACGAATTTTTAGGATACTTTATTAAGAATGAAATTCTTTCTCAATTAACTATGCTTAATCTCCACAAACAAAGTAGCGCTACTGATAGAAGGAATAAAATCTTGCTAAACATGGTTCATTCAGTGTTAAATTATTTGCAACTTTCAATATATGTTTGGGATATGCGCTGCAAACCATGTGCTATATGCTGAATAATGTGCCTAATAAATTAGGAAGTTTGACTCATGAACAAAATTATGTGTGTTTGTAGAATATCCAAAAAGAACAAAGGTGAATTATTTTTATAATATGATGGAATTAATCAAGTGAAAGAATACTTACCGAAGAACCCAAACAACTACACCAAAAATAACCAAAACTAGTGCAACAAGGGAGGGATTGAGTCCCAATAAGAACCCCAATGAAAGAGTTTAGGATGTTTTCCGAAAAGAATCAAGTGACAAAAATGAAGACTAATAGGTGGATGACAACATACTTGAAAAATCGAGAGTGTAATCTTCCTTTGAATGTTTGAATTTTACAAAAAAGATGGGAGTAGAATAGGAAGGGATGAATAAGAGAGAAAATAAAAAGGATTTTTTGTATTAATAAATAAAATTTTAAAAGAACAACAAAAAGGATAAGGTTTTGGATTTTCTTATTATATTTTGAAATTTTATTTTAATTAGAATTTTTAAATTTATAAAAAAGATTGAGATTTTTTTATAATGAAATGTGAAGTGACATGTTTTCCATGTGGAAGAAAAACATTGCCATACATTGCATTCTTACAAAGCTGGTTTATCCTTTAACATAGTTTTAAGGTAAAATCGAAGAATATTTTATGTAGGATATTGACAAAAAAAAAAAAAAACCTAGATGACAAAATGAAATGCATGCATTGTTAAGTCTAACACTTGGCAACTTTGCCAATACAAATATATACCACAAATTATATGAAAAACTATGGGGTGAAAATTTAAAACTACATAAGGAGACTAACAAAATGATACATAAGTCCATTTTTTCTCTCTAAAAAGAAGAAAAAGATGATGCAGTTTAGTTTTATATATAAAGAGGAAATTAAATTAATATAAGAAAATATGGTTAGAGGTTAGTGAAGAAGGGGAAGGGCAAGATTCGTGAGACCCGGCACCGTTTATTCCATCACGCTACCGCTCACAATTCACCATACCCATGCCCAAACCCGCCCTCCCCCTTTCCTTTTTTGTTTTTCTCTTTCCCTATCTATCTTTGGCGTGAGGATGTTATTTTCTTTTTATTAATACCCTCATCTCCTCCTCTCTCTTCTTCACTTTTCATTTTCATTATCACATCATTTCTCATCAATAAACAACACCACCACCCCCAATCTATTTTTCCAATAATTTTTCATATGACCCTTTGTTCCTCCCATCTCCTTCTTCCCTCTCTCATCTATTTCTCCCTCTTTCTTTTAGCATTGAAACTCATCATGCCTTATTGTTACTTTTATTGTTATTATTATTATTCACAATTCATGTTGAACAACTACTACTTTTGTAAGAAAATCGTCCTCTCTTTTCTAGGTTTATCAAATACAAATATGGTTTCTCCTTCTCCTGTTTCCAAATGTGGGTTAGGGTTGATCAGTGCCAATGAATCCAATCCCAATGTTATTGAGTCATCCTTATTACACTTGCACAATACTAAAACTATTTCAATGCCATCAACATCACCACCAAAAAAGAAAGACCCTGGTGGCATAGGATTTATAGATGATATGGGTGGTGGTGCTGGGATTGATGGACTTATGTCTTGTACAGAGAGCTTAGGGTTTGAGAGTTGTTATGAAAGAGATGATGGTGATGTTGATGATAGGACTAATGGTTATAAACATGTGAAGCTTTGTGAAGATGAAATTAGGGATAATAATAGGTGGAGGATTAGGAAAAGGAGGGAAGGGAGGAGGCATATGAAGTTTCCACCACCACTATCTTCATTGAACCAAAACGGTCAGCCTTTTTTTTACCTAAAGCCTGTAAGGGAAAATGGGAGGTTGGAGTTAACTGAAGTTAAAATACAAAGGCCAGAGATTTTACGTTCTGTCAGGCAAAATGGTCGCTTGAGATTGCATCTTGTTAGCAGTGATGTTTGCTCTAATATCAACCAAGAAGAGGAAGAAGAAGAAGAAGAAGAAGAAGAAGAAGAAGAAAAAGAAGAAAATGAAGAGATAAATCAAGAAGAACAAGAACAGGAAGTACTTCATTTGCAAGAAGAAGAAGAAGAAGAAGAAGAAGAAGAAGAAGAAGAGATGAAGGTTGAAGAAGTATGGAAGTATAGAGTGAATGGAAAAGGTTCGAGAAGATGTCATGAGATGGTTGTGAGCCATCTTCATAATGATTATCATCACCGTCAACATCATCATATGAATGACCATCATAGCTTGCATGTGTGGAGGCAGCCATGTGTGTCCATAAGGTAAATAACCAAAGAGATGGGATTACTGTTAGAAAATGGTTAAAGGTGAAAATAAAGAACGAAAAAGACGAGCTTGATAAATGTTATGTGTTAAGGTGTTTAGTTGAGGAAGATCGATGTTTCACAGTAAGTTGGGTTAGTGTTTAGCAGAGACAGAAGAAGGATGATGTGTCTCGACGAAATTAGGAGGTGACGGATGGGTAATCTCCAAGCGTCAGCACTGAGTAAATAATAGTGATAATAATTTGACACTTTATTTTCTTTCATTTCTAGAATTAAAAAAATAATGGAACTTTTTTCTTTTATTTTTCTAAGAAAATTGTTGAATACCAAAAGTACCCAAATCCTTTTTTGCTTAAACTGATAGTAGAATATCTATATATAGTGAATGTGAAAGCATGTAACCATGGGTGTACATATATATTAAAATAAGCTTATTACGTGTTGTACAGCTTGAAGTATGGCTACAAAAGTGGCAACAAATGTGTTTGGTGCATCAATGATTTCCACCCTATTTAGGGAGAAATCCGTTGAGTTTGGGCACAGTTCATTGAGACGCACTTAATTTCCTCAATAATCAATTAATAAGTCAATTTATGGAAGAAAGTAACGGATAGCGACTCTTTGTGAATTGACATTAAAGCAGAAGCAAAGAATATGGAAGCCAAAATCATAGCTTATGGAAGCACGAAACCTATGAAATTGACACCCAAAAGTTGATGAAAATTTATTTGAAATGATAATACACCAGTCAAGACTCACTGAGTCAATTATCATGGATCAAAACCATTGATTTGTTATAATTTAAAATTGGCACAAAAGCATGAAGCAAGTAATTTCTCAATTTCAGCATACTTGATTTCTCAATTAAAAGTCTGCAGTGGATGTGTTGAATCACATGTCAGATACAGACCAGAGATACGCCTCCCTTTCCGTTGCCCGTTTCTCGTTTAATTTGGTGAACATTTTCTTCTCAAAACCTACACAAGATGCAGAGCAGCAGCTGATTAGAATTGTCCATCATTTTTTTGACAATGTATTATAATGAGAATCAACTTGAGGATTTAGAAATTTTTTTCGATAAATAAAAAATGAATTTACCATTACTACGATCGACTCCGTCCCAATGTCTTCCTGGTCTTATACCATAACGATTTGGTGCAGCATCTAGTTTTCTTACTATCCAACTATGTGGGGGAATATCTTGAGGAACTATGAACCCCGACTCTTTCATTTTCTCAGCATCCCCTAGGTCTTTAAGAACCAGCTCAGGTTGTTTTTTCTACAAAATATTATTAAAAAAATGTCAACTTTAGTGTTAAACTACCTGAATTCCCATCAGCAACAAACAAATGGTTAATTTACCTTGACCAAATGAGCCATAGGATCACCCCATCTTAGTCGATCCTTCAACATATTGTCGAGCTCTGGGTCATCCCTGCAAGTACAAGTTGTAAATATAAAATTGCTACATGCAGCAAAATAAAGACAAAGTAATCTAAATCAAGCAGAAGATACAGTGAAGTAATATGTACAATGATTACAGCTCAGAACATTGTTTAGAATCTGTTATCTTACCTTGTTCGAGCAAATGGTTTACTCTTCTCGAATTCTAATTCCTGCAACCTAGTCTCAGCTTCACGTTTTTGGGCTAAGCCTTTGCCCCATTCCAACTCTTTCTCCTGATTAACAACATAATACCAGACTATTAATTATTTCCTCGCTAAGATCAAGGTAAACTAATGCTTACTAGACATGCAGCACTAGAATTGGCTACAATAATCAAAATGAAAATAAATAAATAAATAAAGGCAATTATGCACTCTACAGCAAAATTTTCCATGTTGTACCTTGGGCTTTTCTTTTCCTCCTTTTCTTTTTGACTTAAGGTACTCTTCTTTTGATATGCGCTCCCCTGCAAGAATTCATAAGGGATATGTGAGCCAGACGCAAATATACATAAGATTTCAAGTAGATGTATCCTAAAAGTGGCTCGTCATTCACCTTTTGTCTTATCACGAAATACAGGGTCAGCACCTCGTCCGCTTACAGATGGATCCATCTCCTTAAACCTAACAAACCAAAGACCAGAGAAAAAGAAATTAATGTATTGCAGGAACCAAACCAACTAAAAGGACACTGATTAAATAAGAGCGTTCTATTTCCATTGTTGTTGTGCTGTAAAACTTATCTGATTTGTTGCTGGCAATAAAGATTATTGGATTATGTTCTGTGTTTGGTGTTTGTGTTTGGAGGGTTCACGGGTTAAAGTTTGGAAAGAGTTCTGGTTTCCTAACAACACATCAATGACTTCCCTCAGCTAGCAAAAGAAGCTCTAAGCATGCAAGAACACAAGATAGAATCAAATTGGAAGTTACATGAAGTCAATTTTGACTGTTTTAGCATTTATAATCATATATATCATGTTGCCATCCAAAGTAAAAGAATAAAACTGGAGAACTTTGCTCCTTAGCTTGCATGCAATTGTATATTACACCTCTCTCTCATTTCATCAACATAAGTATTTTTACCAATTTACTCATGGAATAAGCCATAAGTTCCTACACCAGGTTACCACATAAAGGATGGCCACATGTAATAATTACTGCAACCAAAAAGAAAGCAACCTCTGCAATTTGTCTAAAAACAAAGTATGCTAACGTCTACAACTGAACTCGAGGATCGGCATCTATTGGTGAGTACCTATAATTTACCCTATTTCTATTAATAATTCAAGGATGAAAAATGCAGAATGCTAAGAGGATTTCTGAAAAATGAATTATATCTGAATAGTTAAACAGAATACGTACCTTAACCAATCATCCTTCTTCGTTTTTGAAATTTCTTCTCGAATATCACTGCCAGAAATTAAACCAGTTTTGGGTTGCTGTTTCAAAGAAGCAGGATCAGTTGATTCCCTCCTACTTTTCCTTGGAGGGGAGAGATCCAAATCATGAACAAGCTCAGATGTTTGGGCATGAGATTGTCTAGGTGGGGGCATATCAGGCTCAGGTGATTGTGTATGTTGGCGTCTTGACGTTTGCCGTGGAGGTGACATATCACTATCAGCACCTTCTCTCAAAGGCTTCACCCTCCGTTTTGGTGAAGGTGTATCATTTCTCGCCCTTTGTTTCCGAGGTGGTGATAGATCAGCACCTGCTCTGTTTGCTAAAGGTTCTGGTGAAGGTGTATCATTCCAAACCCTCCGTTTCCTTGGAGGAGATAAATCAGTACCATCTGTTCGGTTTACTAAAGGTTCTGGTGAAGGTGTGTTATTCCGAACCCTACGTTTCCTAGGAGGAGATAAATCAGTACCATCTGCTCTGTTTACTAAAGGTTCTGGTGAGGGTGTATCATTCCTAACCCTCCACTTCCGAGGAGGAGATAAATCAGTACCACCTCTAGAAGCCTTAAGTCGAGGTTCTGGTGAATCAGCCCGAGCTGGCCTCCTGCAAGGAGGTGACAAATCAGAATCTTCTCTTGTTAATGTTGTCTCATTATGAGCCCTACTTCTCCTTGGCAGTGACAAATCAGATTTCAAACCAGGGGAACGTGGTTTTCTCGGAGGTGACAAATCCTTAGCTTCTATTTCAGAGTTTGAGTGCCTCAACTCAGGTTCTGGAGAAGGCGTGTCATTTCGTGTCCGCTGCTTACGAGGAGGGGAAATATCAGAATTAGGATCCACCGTATTAGCGTGTTTAGGAGAAAGCGAGACCCAACCACTACCATCTTCGGCAATGGCATTGTAGCCCCTCCTCAACCTAATCTGCTCTAGCCTTTTCATTCTTTTTACTTCTATATCTTCATCCACTAGTGGCTTCTCATCTAGGTAAACAATAAAGTTCATAATCAATAACTAACAACTATAAATTCATCAAACTGAAAATAAATAATAATTAAATATAAGAACATTTAAGAATTAACTTTTAAACTAACCAGGCGAATCGTTGCCCTCATCTTCTTCGAGATTAACAGGTTTCTGCCACACTGGATCTTCATCCACCACTAGAACACCTGATGATTCGGGATTAGTTTTCTTCTTTTTCTTCCTTTTCTTCTTCTGCTCCTCTTCTTCGTTTTTGGTCTCGTATCTTTTTAGGTATTCTTTCAAAGAACTCGCCATTGGCTTCCCCTGCCCAAATACAATTATTAGTAGGGTTTCAAATAGCAGTGGCGTAGATGTTTCACGGCCGGTATTTCGCATTAATGGCGCCGCCCACCACCGCTGAAGAACTCAAAGCGGTGTGAACAAATTTCACATCAATAGCTACGTTAACCGCTATTTCGGCTAAATCGATACCTTTAAATATATAAAAATCTCCTTCCTAATAACGTAAACAGAGAGATGAGATAGAGTAACAGTAGGATCGAAAAAAGAAAATCAAATATAGCATAGCCCACCACCGCTGAAGAACTCAAAGCGGTGTGAACAAATTTCACATCAATAGCTACGTTAACCGCTATTTCGGCTAAATCGATACCTTTAAATATATAAAAATCTCCTTCCTAATAACGTAAACAGAGAGATGAGATATAGTAACAGTAGGATCGAAAAAAGAAAATCAAATATAGCATAGAGCTGCAGAGGCAGAAACCAGATAAAACTCATGACTCAAGCAGAAATCAAATCTTCAACTTAGGTTTAGGGTTTTAAAATTTACCTTATTTAATTTCTTCTTCGATCGGAAACTTGGAAGGCAAGGGAGGACTTGGGTCGAGGACCGGAGGAAGACGAGAGGGATAAATTAGGGGAAGAAAAGTCGGCCGGGAATTTTCAAAGGAAAATTCAAAAAAAAAATCGGATATATAATTTTATGGTTAAATTCTGCTAGTAATCCTTGTAATATAGATGTGTTATGAATTTAGTCCTTATATTTTAACTTAATCATACTTAATCCCTATACTTTTCGAATTGGTCACTTTTAGTCCCCATTTTTGAAATTTTAATATTTTGTCCTAACCCAAATAGTAGCAATCAAAATCTGTCCAGTTAAATTTTGTTATTAGTCATATACTTTTTGTAGAGTTGTGGATTCAATTCATGTTTTTTAATTTGATCATTCTTAATCTCTGTACTTTTTAAATTTTGAAATTCTAATCTTGACACAAACCACGATGATTAAATCCATTAATTTTTTTTAAGAGTAATTTGTCTCCAACATAAAATTTTGGGCATAACTTAAATTAATGAATTTAATAAACTACTATTTGGTTAGGAATTAAATTTCAAAGTTTGAGAAGTACAAGGACTAAAAATGATTAAATTAATGTACATGGGCTATATTCAAAATTTATGCATAGTACAATGACTAATTGCATAATTAATCTATTTTTATTTGATAAAATGTTGGCAGTTTTAATGAATAAGTAACTGTATTACATTCATGTAGGTGTGAAAACAACACATTTAGAATATATGTGTGCATTAAAAATAACATTCAATAAATAATGATGTTGAAACCATTTTTTAAAAACGGGAATCAACTTTGTTTAAAAATTAAAATTAAAACAGGAGTCGCCACCGATCTTTATTAAGTGTGATCAGATCACCTTTGTTTTAATAAAACATTTTAGTTTACTAAAACGACGTTTTTGGTCTACGAAACTCGAGAGAACGGGTTCGGGAGTCGGTTACGTGCAAGGAAGGATTAGCACCCTCGTCACGCCCAAAAATTGGTACCGAATTGATTAGTTAGTGTCTTAATGTCGAAAGTTAAAAATCGGGAACAGATTTAAAATACAATCCTTTTTATTAACGTTAATTTTAAAAAGACTCGGATTAAATTGAAACGCGCATCAAAGGCCCACTCGTCCCGCGATAACAACACGCCACATCTCGTAAGTTAGGATGCGACATTTGAACCATCGGGAATAAGTTTGTCTTTAAATTTTTCATTGAGATTCCGTGTATTTTGAGATTCAAAAGGATATTTGACTATTTAGGTTTAACGAGAAAATCGAAGCCCCGTAAGTTAGGGTATAATTTCTCAAATTTTCCCAAAACGCAAAATATTGCCTTATTTTGAAAAATTCTTTTTTTGAATAATAGCGAGTACAATGTTAACAATATGCATTTATTTTGTTTGGAGTAAAATGAAGCGATCTATATTGAATAAAAACGTTAGAGCCAAATTCACAATGCAATGACATGAAATAAAAATATAGTAATGAGCATGGAACAATAATACATGAATACAATATTATACAAGTGAGTGACAATGAGATGAAAATACGTATAAACAAATTATAATACACACAATGACAATAATTATGTAACATATGTCACTTAAATTCCAATATTAACAATCGAAGAAAATGAAATAAATAAAATAATATAAAACAATTTCAAGTAAATAATGGTTTAAAATAAATAATGTATAAGAACAATTCAAAACCAATAAAAAAACAGTCTCAAATATATAATATATATAAAAAAACTTAAAGTAAATAATAATAAAACAGATTGAAATAAACAATATATAAAAAATTTTAAAATAAATAGCATATAAAATAATTTGAACTACATAATATATATAAATTTAAAATATATAATATGTAAAAGTTTAAAATAAATAGTATATATATAAAAACGTAAAATAAATAATATATAAAATAATTTAAAATAATATGTAATAAAACCATTTAAAGTAACTAGTTTAAAATATATATATACATAACTTAAAATAATATACAATAAAACAATTTGAAATGAATACTATAAATCAATTTCAAATAAATGACACATAAAATAGTTTAAGAGAACTAATATGTAAAAAATCTAAAATAAATAATATATAAAAATGTTTAAAATAAAATATGTGTTTTAAAAAAATAAATAAGCAAAATATATAAAACAGTTTGATATTAGAAGGTTAAGGATTGAATTAAAAATAAAATAAAATTAAAGAGGCGAATTTGAAAAAAAGAAAGTAAATAGGGCTCAAATGGAACGCACGCAAAGAAAGAGGGACTGATTGGGAGAATATCTCAGCCCTTATACGCACCGTTTTAGCATGGACCCAAATGTAATCAAAAATAAATTATGCGGCCAGATTTATAAAAATAAATAAAGTAAATGAATGGGCCAAATTGTAGCGCACACAAAGCCGAAGGGACCTCGCGCACAAATATCCCAAAAGAGTGAAACACGCGGATCCTAGCTACAGGCGGGTCGGGTCTTCGGGTTCCCCTCAAAACGACGTCATTTTGGACGCGGGGGGGGGGGGGGAGTGAAACTACGTCGTTTCAAGGGTTGTATTTAAGCCCAATTTTTTTTAAAAAAAATCATTTTAGCCGATTTTTGAGAAAAAAATTTCAAAAGCTTTTTCCTTTTTTCTCTGCTAGGGTTTTTAAAACCCAAGGTTGCACCGTCGCCATGATTGTCGTGGCTCCACCATGGACGGTGGTTGGAGCCACGCAAAGACTGGATTATTGGCCTTTTTAAGAGGGCCTGAAAGCAAGGCTCTCTAAACTCAGAAAATACGAAAGAAAAGGTGATGCATCGTTGAGAGCACCAAAAATATCCTATTCCCTATAAAATAACGAAAAAGAAATAGTAAAGGGGAAGTAATGTCGAATCCTTAGGGACCGGATTATACGAATGCTTGTTTCTCGAAATCCTGGACAGAATCGTGCCCAAGAAAACCTGCGTTCCTGGAAAAAATAAAAAAATAGAATTTAAGAATTGATTTTGGAAGCGAAAATAAAATAAAAACAGAATTTAAAGTTTACTGAAATTATGATTACGAAAATAATAAAAATAATAAAGAGAGTCTTAAGAGAAAAAAAATTCTTATGGGAAAGTTCCAGCCTCCGATTGTCTCATTCCGCCTTGGGCTCAATCTTTGGCTTTTGGATGACCCTTCTCGAACCAAGTAAGCCAGTTATAGTGGAAGAGGACGCCTACGACCACCAGCTCCAAGAATTTAGACTTACAATTTTAGGGAACCTGACTCTAGCTAGCAACTTATGCTAGATCAACGCCTCTCAATGGCGAATCTCACACCATTTTGTCTCTTTGGCTCGCCAACCTCTGACGCAGTAAGTTGATGAACCGACGGTGCAACCCTTCTAAAACACACAAAGCGGTCGTCTTTGCATACGTTGAAAAGCTTACTTTTTAAGGGCCATGGACGGAAGCATCAGCCCGTAGTGCAGAGAAACGATGAATACTTGGTTGAAAAAGGGGCTAAGTACGGGTCCTAAGCCTCAAGAACCCTTTTTGGGAAATATTGACAACTTTTGACTAGATGGGTTTTAGTGGCTCATGATAATTGTGGGAAAGAAAATAAATAAAAATATGGAAAAAGAAATTTTATTGAAAAGAAATATGAAAGAACAAAAGACTTTTGGGGATGAGTGTTTACAGAAAAAGATGAACACAATTAGAGTCACTTCACCCCTTATTTACAGTGCTAGAAAGAAAGTCTAATTTAACTTAAATTCCCAAAAGATAAATACATTTAATTAAAGATAATTAAAATAAAATCCTAAAATTAAATAATCCTAATATTTATCTTAATATTAATTATCCTAATATAAATAAAATAAAATAAAATAGAGTCTTCCAAAATAAAATCTCTTCTATTTTCTTTTAAGTCCTTGTGCCTTCCATGTTCACACTTTTGGCACCATATTTGTCCCACGTTGCATATTGGCCCATTTAATCTCCAAATTGACTTTTTTTCCTTGAATTTACTTTTCGCCTCCAATTTAGTCCCTAAAAGATAAAAATACATAAATAGCTCAAATTAGTAGGCTCAAGCTCAAAATAAACACATGATTAATATATAAAAACACGTCATTTTAGAGTATTATCAAATTCCCCCTACTTAGCCCATGCTTGCCCTCAAGTATTGTTCCTATCGACTGTGAAAGCTAGATTCTGCCATAAAAGAAATACCACTCCAAAGTTTTATAAAAATTAGTTAAAAATGCATATGAAAAATAAAGAGACCTCTAAGCTTGCTTTAAGTAAAATAGAAAAAGTATTCTAATTAATTCACACAAAAATTAAGATAGACTTGAGTTATGCTATTTAGGTAAATTACCAAACCTACTAAGACACCTTAATTATTTCCTCCTTTAGTCCCCGAAGTGCAACTTTATTAGTACTTATTTTTTTCTTTTTTTCTTTTTTTTTTTATTTTTATTATTATTTATTTACTTAGGAATATATTAAACCTTTTGACGCGAAGAGAGATGACAACCCAAGCATCTCACCCCGGTTACTCAGCCCAACATACTCCTAAAATTATTTATTTTCGGTTAGCGGAGTTTTACCCAACACGTCACACAACCTTTTGACGCGAAGTAGAATGACAACCCAAGCACCCTACCTTGATTACTCAGTCAGTCACGATTTGAGCCATACTCATAACCTCGGCTAGTGGAGTTTTACTTGTCATGTCACACAACCTTTTGACGCGAAGTAGAATGACAACCCAAGCACCCTACCCCGGTTACTCAGTCAGTCACGATCTAAGCTGTACTCATAACCATGGAAAACATTTATTAAAAATTAACCGATATTTAAAATTCTTGAGAACTCAGGAAAGAAAAAATTTAAGTGTCAAAAATAAGTTTAAATAATCACCTAACAGCCATGAACATTAATTAAGCATGCAATCATTTTAAGTGTTCACTTTATATTAAACTTGATCAATTTTACGAAAAGCAAGATAGAATTAACCCTATTAATCACAATTATTTTTAGCCTAATAAAAATAAAACAGTGGAGATGACATCAATTATGGGAAAAATCATAACTTCTTTAGAAGGTAAGAATCATGCTTGTAGGTCAAACAGTAGGCAATTCCTGGTAAAATCTTGGGCATGAAAAGCGGTAGGATATTCTTAAAATAAATGGGCAGAAACGAGCACAAAACAACAAAGAACAACAATATGACAAAGAAAAATAGCAGATAATAACAGTAACAATGAAGAATGCCTCCCCCCCACTTAAAACACATAGTCCTCGATGTGAAAGTAAAAGGAAAACAAATAGGTGGAGAAAAAAAAGTTTAGAAAAACTCCCCATGTAGTTACCGTCGGTTGGCACACACGGTGGAGAAGAAGATGGCGAAGCGGCAAGAGGTGGAGACAGGGTAGGTGACGTGTGCAACGACGGTTCGGCTTCGGGTTCTCACCATGGTGGCTGAGAAATCGGCGGTAGGTGGTGGAGGAGAAAGGAGTCAGCGGTTATGGAGAAATTTGGGGAAAAAATGTAAGGTTTGGGGGTTTTATTTGCTGAAAAGGGGTGTTTGGCTGTAGATTTTGGGGATTCTAGGGCTGGAATAGGACTGTTTGGCTGCAGAGATATGACATTCTGGGCTGGAATAGGACTGTTTGGCAGCAGGGATATGGCATTTTGGGCTGGAATAGAACTGTTTGGTACCATGGATAGGGTTGTTTTGGTGCACACTTTCTTTCTTTCTTTTTTTCTTCGTATTTTCGCTCCATTTCACCTAGATGGAAGAAGAGAAATTTATTAATATTTAACTAAAATAAAATAAAATAAAAATAAAATAAAATAATAAATAATAAAAGAAAAGAAAAGAAAGGAAAATAAAAAATAAATAAAAAATAAAAAGAAAGATTGGGTTGCCTCCCAATAAGCGCTTGTTTAATGTCGCTAGCTTGACGCCCCAACTAGTATTGGGGCTGTTCCAGCTGAATTCTTTCGTTCTTATGAGCTTGAAAATTCTCATTTTTTAACACGTCCACCATATTTGGGTTTAATCGTCCTTGCGCCTCTTTCTTTGGTTTCGTATTTTCCACCAAGGGGTTGATCCTTTTTAAGTCGGCAATGGTCTCATCATTCTCCAAAAATATGCATTTGAGATGTTCGGGAAGTGGTTTTAATTTCAGACCTGGTGCCTGCACAACAGAAGGTAGAAGTTTAGTATTCATGGGAGTCAATAATTTATTAACAAATTCAAAATCATCAAACATCATTTTAGATTTATCTCCATAAGATGACTCAAAAGTTTTTTCTACTGATGAGTCAATTATGTCGACACGGTTTACGTCCAAGACTTCACTTGGGTGACTAATAGTGCCATAAAGGTTAAACTTCACGATCTCCCCGTCAAACTCCATCGTGAGGGTTCCGCTTCGTACGTCAATCTTAGTATTCGCAGTACTAAGGAAAGGTCGCCCCAACAAGATGTCTGAAGACCCAGGAGTGTTATCCTCCTCCATTTTTATCACATAAAAATCTGCAGGGAAGATAAGCCGATTGACTTTGACTAATACGTCTCCGAGAACCCCTTCGGGATGCACAATGGACCTGTCTGCCGACTGAATGGTAACACCTGTCTTTGTCAAAAAACCCGCGTTAAGTGATTCATAAATAGAATAAGGCATTACATTTATGGACGCCCCTAAATCATACATAGCCTTTTTAATTCCTAAATGACCAATTTTGTATGGAATAGCGAACATACCCCTATCTTTGCATTTAACCGGCATTTTTCGCTGTAGCACTGCAGAAACATTCTCACCAACACTTACCTTTTCATTACCTGTTAGTTTTCGTTTGTTAGTGCAAAGCTCTTTGAGGAACTTGGCATACCGCGGAATCTTTCTGATGGCATCTAATAGTGGTAAATTGATCTCAACATTCCTGAATGTTTTGAGGATCTCCTTGTCTTCCGTACTTTTTCGACACTGATTTAATCGTCCTGGAAATGGAGGTTGGATTTTCGACAGTGGGGGTTTCGCTGGGACCTGTTCATCGTTTTCGGGTTTTTCCTAGGCACTTTCTTGACCAAGATTCTTGCCAGGAATTGGTTCCAGCACCTTTCCACTTCGCAACGTTACTGCATTTGCATTCTGTCTCGGGTTTGGTTCTGTTTGCGACGACAGCTTCCCTTGAAAACTCAATTTCTCAATTGACGTAGTCAATTCTCTTATAGATGCATTCGTTTCTTTTTGGAAATTAAGAGTTTGCTGTTGAAAATCAAGGACATTAGCCGCTAAGTTATTGACCAAAGTTTCCAGAGAATTACCTGAATCTTGTGGCTGTTGTGGAACCCGATTTTGGTATGGCTGGTTATATTATGGATTAGCCCCATAACTAAAGTTAGGGTGGTCCCTCCATCCTGGGTTGTAGGTATTGGCGTAAGGGTCGTATCGTCTTTGTGGTGGCCCAGGAAAATTTCCCACAGCATCTAAATGGGTCATAGTATCGTCATACAGACTAGGGCACACATCAATCGTATGTTCAGGTGTAGCATATATTCCACATACTCGGGTTGGTTTTACTTTTTCTGCAACAAGGGAATTCACAATATTAGTAAGTCTATCAAGTCTATCCTCAAAGGTAGAATTACTTAGCTGGTGAACCCTTCTAGGGGGTTCAGGGTTGGCTCGAAATTGCTGGGAATTTGCAGCCATGGTGGAGATTAAGTCTCTTGCTTGTTGTGGAGTCATGTTGACTAACGCTCTTCCACTCGCGGCATCAACCATATTCATCTCCATGGGTTTCAAGCCTTCATAAAAGTACTGGAGCAAAGACTGTTCCGTTATACCGTGTTGTGGGCAACTTGCACACAACTTCTTAAATCGCTCTCAATAGTCGTATAGAGTCTCTGCGTCTTTTTACCTTATGCCCACGATTTCTCTTCTTAACTCGACTGCACGCGATGCAGGGAAAAACCTGTTAAGAAATAAGTGAGATAGATCAGCCCAAGTTGTAATGGATCCAGGAAGTAAATAAAATAGCCATTTCCTAGCTGAATCTGCTAGGGAAAAAAGGAAAGCGCGCAATTTAATTTGGTCCTCAGTTGCCCCTTGAGGTTTCATACTCAAACAAACCATATGGAATTCTTTTAAATGCTTGTGGGGGTTTTCATTTTGTAACCCACGGAAAGTTGGCAGTAGCTGAATCAAGCCTGACTTTAATTCAAAATCAGTATCCATAGTAGGATACGCGATGCATAGTGGCGCTTGTTCGCCGGTAGCCATTGGCCGATTGCGAATTGTTTGAGCCATCTGTTGCTACGCCTGATTTAGGTTTTCGTTAACCCTGGCGTCAAGAAACTCTTCAGGTGAATCGACTTCTTCTTCTTTACTTTCTAACGTTCGAGTAGGGTTTTCGTTAACCCTAGACTCTACTTCGTCGTCGATTCTAATTTCTGGTGGTGGATTGCTTTGAGTTCCAACCACCGCTGACTGCTTTCCTTAGTTTTGTTTCCTTTCGATTAGCTTTCGCAGTCTTTTCGATTTTTGAGTCGAACACAAGAGTGCCTGGAGTAGATCTGGTCATAGAAAACAAAGAAAAACAAGATTAGTATGTTGTCGGTCCCCGGCAACGGCGCCAAAATTTGATGCGTCGTTGAGAGCACCAAAAATATCCTATTCCCTGTAAAATAACAAAAAAGAAATAGTAAAGGGGAAGTAGGGTCGAATCCTCAGGGATCGGATTATACGAATGCTTGTTTCTCGAAATCCTGGGCAGAATCGTGCCCAAGAAAACCTGCATTCCTAGAAAAAATAAAAAAACAGAATTTAAGAATTGATTTTAGAAGCGAAAATAAAATAAAAACAGAATTTAAAGTTTACTGAAATTATGATTACGAAAATAAAAAAAATAATAAAGAGAGTTTTAAGAGAAAAGAAATTCTTATAGGAAAGTTCCAGCCTCCGGTTGTCTCATTCCGCCTTGGGCTCAATCTTTGGCTTTTGGATGACCCTTCTCGAACTAAGTAAGCCAGTTATAGTGGAAGAGGACGCCTACGACCACCAGCTCCAAGAATTTAGACTTACAATTTTAGGGGACCTGACTCTAGCTCTCAATGGCGAATCCCACGCCATTTTGTCTCTTTGGCTCGCCAACCTCTGACGCAGTAAATTGATGAACCGACGGTGCAACCCTTCCAAAACACACAAAGCGGCCGTCTTTGCATACATTGAAAAGCTTACTTTTTAAGGGCCATGGACGGAAGCGTCAGCCCATAGTGCAGAGAAACGATGAATACTTGGTTGAAAAAGGGGCTAAGTACGAGTCCTAAGCCTCAAGAACCCTTTTTAGGAAATATTGACAACTTTTGGCTAGATGGGTTTTAGTGGCTCATGATAATTGTGGGAAAGAAAATAAATAAAAATATGGAAAAAAAAATTTTATTGAAAAGAAATATGAAAGAACAAAAGACTTTTGGGGATGAGTGTTTACAGAAAAAGATGGACACAATTAGAGTCACTTCACCCCCTATTTATAGTGCTAGAAAGAAAGTCTAATTTAACTTAAATTCCTAAAAGATAAATACATTTAATTAAAGATAATTAAAGATAATTAAAATAAAATCCTAAAATTAATAATCCTAATATTTATCTTAATATTAATTATCCTAATAAAATAAAATAAAATAAAATAGAGTCTTCCAAAATAAAATCTCTTCTATTTACTTTTAAGTCCTTGTGCCTTCTATGTTCGCACTTTTGGCACCATATTTGTCCCACGTTGCATATTGGCCCATTTAATCTCCAAATTGACGTTTTTTTCCTTGAATTTACTTTTCACCTCCAATTTAGTCCCTAAAAGATAAAAATACATAAACAGCTCAAATTAGTAGGCTCAAGCTCAAAATAAACACATGATTAATATATAAAAACACGTCATTTTAGAGTATTATCAAAAGGTTTCTCTCCCTCCCCTTTAGTCCCGATTTTGACGACGGAGAATAGATCTCCGACGACATGACCGCAGGGTTATTCCGGTGAGATTTCTCTCCCTTTTCCTTTTTATTTTCGTATTTATATAAAAAATAAAAATAAAATAAACTTAAGATTAAAATGATAAATAGTACGAAAAGCACCTTTAAAAGTTTAGATCTTTCATTTTTCTATTCCAAAATTTCAGAAGCTAGAAGAAGATACAAGCATGTTGATATGGCTTTTATAGCCAAATTACAAGACTTTTTATTTCTATGTTTTTGTCGTTTTCTCATTGTTTTTCTCTGTTGCTTGTGTGTGGATGTTGATTTGCAGGTGGTGTCAGAGAAGCGTGCGATGGCAGGTGACAGGCGAGCCGAGCAGGAGTGGCAGAGGCGCGCGGAGAGGGTTGAAGACGTGGTCATGTGGCTAGGGTTTTCCCTTTTTCTTTTTTTTTTTTACTGAAAATTAGTTAAGGTTATGGGCTGATTGGGCCTTTAGGGTTTTAATATTTGGGCTGTAATTGGGTTGGCAACTTTGGTTTAAATTTGTTGTAAATGGACTGGGACATTGGGCTTATTTATTATATTTATTTTTTGACTTTATTTTGTAAATTAGGCTAGGCCAAAATGAGCCTATTACAGCTGCCCCTATTTGTTCGTTGACATGTAACATGAATGGAGCAAAGACTTCAGAAAGGGACAATTTTGTCTGGTCTTGCCGAATCTTGACTTTAGGTGTTTCTTTTCTTCAAGTGGCCCGATTCCATCCCACCGCATCTTCAGGGGTATAGGAATTCTTGCTTCGATCCACTCCACTGCAACTTCAGAGAGACTAGACTTGTAGCTTTAATCTTCTTCACTGTAACTTCAGGGAGATAAGATTCGCTATCTTCAGTCTGCTCCACTTTAACTTCAGGGAGATAAGACTTGTAACTTCAACCTGCTCCACTGCAACTTCAAGGAGATAAGGTTTGTGGTTTGTAGCTTCAATCTGCTCCACTGTAACTTCAGGGAGATAAGATTCATTATCTTCAGTCTGCTCCACTGCAACTTCAAGGAGATAAGACTTGTAACTTCAACCTGCTCCACTGCAACTTCAGGGAGATAAGGTTTGTGATTTGTAGCTTCAATCTGCTCCACTACAACTTCAGGGAGATAAGATTCACTATCTTCAATCTGCTCCACTACAACTTCAAGGATTTAAGACTTGTAACTTTAACCTGTTCCACTACAACTTCAGAGAGATAAGGTTTGTGATTTGTAACTTCAATCTGCTCCACTGTAACTTCAGGGAGATGAGATTTGCTGTCTTCAGTCTGCTCCGCTGCAATTTCAGGAAGATAAGGTTGATGGCTTTAATCTGCTTCGTTGCAACTTCAGGAAGATAAGGTTTGTGATTTGTAGCTTCAATCTACTCTACTGCAACTTCAGGGAGATAAAATTTTCTATCTTCAGTCTGTTCCACTGCAATTTCAAGGAGATAAGACTTGCAACTTCAGAGAGATAAGGCTAGTGGCTTAAATTTGTTTCCCTACTACCTCGGGAAGATAAGATTCGCCATCTTCGATCTGCTCCATTGCTACCTCATGGAGAAAAGATCTGTGAATTCACCGATGTTGCTACACCATCCTCTAGGGACATGATCTGTAGAATCGGTTTCATGTATCTATGCTTATGCCAAATGATTAGGATGCTATGATCGAAATGAATTAAATATTCCTAACCAAATGCGTTATGAATGATATACGAATGCAAAAATGCCATGAGAATGATCCCTTTTTAAATGTTTAGGGTGTCATTACTCGTTGTTCATCAAGGCTTTATCACTGACGTATTACTCTGCCATTTTGTTCAGCTGTTATTCTTGACAAAAAAACCCAAAGAAACAATCATATTCTACTTAGCAAGCTTGCCCCGCTGTAATTTCAGAGTCCCTTCTACTGTACCTTATGGGACACAAAGTTTGTACCTCCCACTGCAACTTCAAGGGAATAACATTTGGTTTCTTCCATCTATCCTACTGCATCTCAGAGGTATATGCCTGATATTTGTACCATCTTTAATTAATTTGGTCTGTTACACCATTCCCTGGGTGTAATAACCAGATGTATATGTCTGATATTTGCATGAATGCAGAGTATCATTTTTCTTTTCCCGAGAATGATCCCCTTTTACATTTGGGTTGACATTGCTCGTTATTTGTCGAGGTTGTATCATCGACGAAATGTCTTGTCTTTTTGTTCAACCAATAAAAGTCCAAAGAGATAATCGTCTTTCTCCAATATTCCAACCCTTAGGCTTGATGAGTTTTAAACAACAATCATGTTTTAGGTTCCTGTACTATTTAGAAGCCTCTAGAGTAATATGCATAACTTCTTTCATGAAAGTTTTATTAGTCTATTAATCATTATTTCAATGCAAAATGCTTGAAAAAGATAATAACAACAGACAAGAAGGAAATTGGTTGGGAGTATATCTCAAAATGAATAAATTAATCAAAAATAGCAAATGCAATAAGAAAAAAATTAACTCGAAATGAATAAGTTAATCAAATATAAAAAATTCAACATGGGTAAGATGAAAACTAGGTGCCCCAGATATCGCAGCCTGAGCTTCTTTGCATGAACTTTTTGAAGACAATTTTGAGCTCGATATGTGTTTAGGAGATTTAGAGTACTTTGTCGATACCCCAAGATGTAGCATACCTCCTCTTTGTTAATTCAAGCATAGCAAGACTACCGTGTGCCTCACTTTTTATCAAAATTTGAATTGCCCTTTACGGGTTTTCAATTCAAAACCCCTTTGGTCTCAATGCGCCCTTTGCGAGTTTTCACCTTGGCCTCTCCTTTTTTTTTCTTTTCTCTTCTTTTTTTTATAAATGAAATATTTCTTGATTTCAACTCATAGGATTAGGCAAATCCTTGTTATCTCTCCTGATCAATAATTGATACTTTTCCAGATAAGGCCTTCTTTACCATACAAAGTCCTTATCATGGATTTCTCAAAGGCAAATTTTTGGTAATCTCGCATCTTCTTTTTTCTTATTTTTTTTGGTATATTTGACCATGACGGATAGCTTTTAACCTCTTCTCTTCAATCAGATTCAATTAATCATATCGAGATTCTTAGTCCATCTTCGGCTCAGTCAACACCTGGAGAGAGGGAACTTTGACTTCAATGGGCAAAACTGCCTTCATTCCAACGAGAAGGCGTTGCACTAGTAGAGATTTTGATCAATTTTTGACTTCTAATGCCAATCTTGGTAGGTCTCAGTCATTTTCCCCACGATCTTTTTAATATTCTTATTGGCCGCTTCGACCGCACTGTTCACTTTTGGGCGACACAGTGGTGTTTGATTTGGCTGTAAACTTCTGATATCGCATTATGGTTTAAGTTCAGCGTATTGTCAGATACAATCCTTTTTGACATTCCATACTGACATATGGTCCCTTCTTTTTTTGTGAATGTCGACTTTATGATATTAACATATGAAGCAGCTTCCACCTGTTTAGTGAAGTAATAGACAACTCCACAGATGAATGAGTACTTGCTAGAAGTTTTTGGCGAGATCGGCCCCAATGACATCCATGCCCTATATAGAGGAAGGCCATGGATTTTACGGACTCTTTGTAAGGTAGAATATGTTTCTCATCTTGTTCTACCATCCTTAACAAACCAGGAGATAAACTACAGTCTTGGTCATCTTCAAAGTCCTGAGATTTCTCTAAACACATATTTTGCTCAAAAGGAGGTTTTGAGTCAATAGCAGTATCACTCATATCGTTGATATCTGGAGACCTATTTTAGGTACGAAAGAATATTCCAAAGAATAAATGAATCTAAGAATAGTTATTTTATGGTATGGTCATGAATGAAGAATAAAAGAGTATTTGAAGGAAAACCCAAAGAACAAAAGAATCTAAGAATAGTTGTCTGTATAGTATGATTATGAATGAAATGGAAATAATAAAAGAATATTTGCTCAAAATGGTAGCAAAGATGCATTTTATTGAAATAAAGATTTTGGGCATAAGCCTATTTCATAAAAGGCCTCTTATTACTCCTAGGCTTAGAGCAATAGACGTGTTTTAGACAATACTCTGAATTAGCTCTAAAAACATAGGGATTTCTTCCACAGTCCCATTGTTCAAAACACTCCCAAGTATGCAAGGGCTTGGAAACTTTTATTCCTCGATTTTCTCTTTGGATACGTCGTTAAGATTCCTCGATATTTCCTCCAAGCTTCTTTTTAAGGGCTCGCAACTCTCTTGCCACCTCATTCAGTTATAGCATTTACTGCCTCATCAAAGAGATTAAGTTCTGATGAATCGTTGAACTTCACAATTCCCATTTTAATGAGCCTTTTGATCATATTTTTAAACGTAGTGTAGTTTTCGATTGAGTGCCCCGTTATTCTCGCGTGGTACTTACATTGGGCATTCGCATCATACCATTTTGGGAATGAAGGTTGCACGGGTTTAGAGTAGAACGAGGATACCACATACACATCAAACAAATTCTGATACAGTTCCTTATATGTCATTAGGATGGGTGTGAACTGGAGTCTTTCTGTGTTTGGTCTCGAGTTGGATTCTTACCTTGTAGGGCCTTGATAGCTAGTAGTTACGGCCTTCGACTAGCCTACAGTGACCGATTCGGAATACCTTTTGCTCATATTATTCACTTTATTTTCATTTTTCTTTGGTGTTAACCTCTTGGTGCTTTCTCTCGCGTCTATCTTCCCGCTCCTTATTGCGTTTTCAATCATCTTACTGGACATTACTATATCTGAGAAGCTCATGGCAGCGCTTCCTAACATATGGGTAATGAACGAGGCTTTCAGAGTGTTGATGAAAAGCATCGTGGTTTCTTTCTCCAAGAGAGCTGACTGGACTTGTGTTGCTATTTCTCTCCATCTTTGGGCATGTTGTCTGAAGCTCTCACTTTGCTTCTTTTTCATATTCTACAATATGATTCTGTCAGGCGCCATGTCTGTATCGTGGCCATATTGCTTCATGAAAGCCTGTGCCAAGTCCTTCCATGAGTTAATTTTGGCACGACTCAGTTGGTTGTACCATTTGAAAGCTGACCCGATCAGACTATCTTAAAAGCAGTGGATTAACAGTTGATCATTATCGACGTATCCTGCCATCCTTCGACAGAATATAGTGATGTGAGCTTCTGGACAGTTAGTCTCATTATACTTTTCAAATTCTGGAGCCTTGAATTTCCACGGGAGTACTAGATCTGGGACTAAACTCAGATTCTTGGCGTCAACTCCACAATGGTAATCAGCATTCTCCATTGCTTTGAGTTTTTCTTCCAACCACCTGTACTGATCTTCGAGTTGCTTTGGCAATTCCACCCTTACTTTTTCTATTTCTGCCATTTCGTCAAGATCAGAAACTACAGGATTGGTTGGATTCTGAGCTTGTCGGGTAGTTCATTGGTACCGACCTGATATTGTTGGGGTCTGATAGTAACGAGTTCCCCTTGTGGATGCGCGTCTGGTTAAGCTTGGGTATTTGTTGGGGTAAAGCCTAGAGGATGGGCAGAGTTTTCATTATTGTTCCCTGAGCTAACCGTAGTGCTCTTTCCTTTTTCACGTTCTCTAGCCAGCAATTGCGCCAACTAGCTTATCATATTATTTTAGGATTCTTGCATTTGTTCCCTCATGTCTTATTGGATTCTGGCTAATTGCTCTTGTATCTGTGCTTACAATTTCTCTTGCATATCTCTTTACATTTGTTCCAATCTTTCCAATCTCTAATCTATTGCCTTGATTTTGCAGCGGGTACTGTAGTGATATTTAATTGGTAAACTCTCATTGGTTTCCAGGGTAACTGTCATTATTTTGATTAATTAGGATCCCTTTATAAATTTTAATGTATATGATGTAATGTAATGTAGATGTATGAAATGAATGCAAAAAGAGGCGTTAATTCTGATTTAATTCTGTTAGAACAACTTTACTAGAAAACATATATCTTTACATAAAATGGATATATATTCGGCCTTGCCCTAATATTCAACATGAAGACATTAATACTTTTATTTGTTTCCGGATGTCAAGATCAAATCTCGCGAACTCTTCAAAGAGGTGCTTCCTCTATCTCCTTTTGGTTTGATCCGGGCCATGACCCATTGCTCACTCATCCTCGTGATGCTCGTTAGCTTCTTTAAGAAATTTAGAACATTGATAGCTCTCGAATAATCTTTGTTGGCTTGAATCCTCAGGCAATGAAACAAAGTTTTATATTACTTTGTAGACTATCAACCTTCCTTTGTTGTATTTACTTGGACCATATTTAGACAACCGTATTATAATCCACTTTATCAAGTAATCCATTTTCCCATGACAAGCTCTTCTATTTAGCAATCGAATATGAATCAACACCTCCTTTCTATAATGCAATGCAATCATAGATAAAACAAAACAAAATACGTCAGTACAGAAGAAATAAACAACAAAATAGAACACCTATCTGGGTGACCGCTAGGGTTTGGCGTGGCTCTACCTAGGGTAGGCTCCTAGGTCTCTCTATATGTGGTTTAAGTTCTAAAGAAAAGGTACCCAAACTGGCAAATTCCTCGATCCTCACCCATTATAGACTCATACGGATCGAGTTCAATTCAGGGGAATACATTTCCCTACGGCTATACAAAGATGAAAATCTTACAAAGACGTAGGTACGGATGTATCCTGAAAGCGATCCACTATCCTATACGGAGGTGAAAACCTCACGAAGGAATAGCTTCTCACTCCCACTTAAAAGGGTAAAATCATCAATATGATGCGCAAAAGTATACTAAGAAACTCAAACCATAAGCCAATCATACAAAATGACGAAAACCACAAAAATGAAATGCAATGAAGGGATCGTAAATTTAAGACGAAATTTCAAATTTTGACAAAGGACAAAAATTAATCAATTTATGGCTCGACTTTCAAAGTCCCCAGCGGAGTCGCCAAGCTGTCAAAACCATTTTTTTGAAAACGGGAATCGACTTTGTTTAAAAATTAAAATTAAAACGGGAGTCGCCACCGATCTTTATTAGGTGTGATCAGATCACCTTTGTTTTAATAAAACATTTTAGTTTACTAAAATGCATTTTTGGTCTACGAAACTCGAGAGAATGGGTTTGGGAGTCGGTTACGTGCAATGAAGGATTAGCACCCTCGTCACGCTCAAAAATTGGTACCGAATTGATTAGTTAGTGTCTTAATGTCGAAAGTTGAAAATCGGGAACGAATTTAAAATACAATCATTTTTATTAACGTTAATTTTAAAAACACTCGGATTAAATTGAAACGCGCATCAAAGGCCCACTCGTCCCGCGATAACAATACGCCACATCCCGTAAGTTAGGATGCGACATTTAAACCATCGGGAATAAGTTTGCCTTTAAATTTTTCATTGAGATTCCATGTATTTTGAGATTCAAAAGGATATTTGGCTATTTAGGTTTAACGAGAAAATCGAAACCCTGTAAGTTAGGGTACAATTTCTTAAATTTTCCCAAAACGCGAAATATTGCCTTTTTTTGAAAACTTTTCTTTTTTTGAATAATAGCGAGTACAATGTTTAACAATATGCATTTATTTTGTTTGGAGTAAAATGAAGCGATCTATATTGAATAAAAACGTTGGAGCCAAATTCACGATGCGATGACATGAAATAAAAATATAGCAATGAGCATGAAGCAATAATACATGAATACAATATTATACAAGTGAGTGACAATGAGATGAAAATACGAATAAATGAATTATAATACACACAATGGCAATAATCACGTAATATATGTCACTTAAATTCCAATATTAACAATCGAAGAAAATGAAATAAATAAAATAATATAAAACAATTTCAAGTAAATAATGGTTTAAAATAAATAATGTATAAGAACAATTCAAAACGAATAAAAAAAAGACAGTCTCAAATATATAATATATATAAAAAACTTTAAGTAAATAATAATAAAACAGTTTGAAATAAACAATATATAAAATTCTTTAAAATAAATAGCATATAAAATAATTTGAACTACTAATATATATATATATAAATTTAAAATATATAATATGTAAAAGTTTAAAATAAATAGTATATATATAAAAACAAAAAATAAATAATATATAAAATAATTTAAAATAATATGTAATAAAACCGTTTAAAGTAACTAGTTTAAAATATATATATATATATATATATATATACATAACTTAAAATAATATACAATAAAACAATTTGAAATGAATACTATAAATCAATTTTAAATAAATGACACATAAAATAGTTTAAGAGAACTAATATGTAAAAAATCTAAAATAAATAATATATAAAACTGTTTAAAATAAAATATGTGTTTTAAAAAAATAAATAAGCAAAATATATAAAACAGTTTGATATTAGAAGGTTAAGGATTGAATTAAAAATAAAATAAAATTAAAGAGGCAAATTTGAAAAAAAAGAAAGTACATAGGGCCCAAATGGAACGCATGCAAAGAAAGAGGGACTGATTGGGAGAATATCTCAGCCCTTATGTGCACCGTTTCAGTATGGACCCAAAGGTAATCAAAAATAAATTATGCGTCCAGATTTATAAAAATAAATAAAGTAAATGAATGGGCCAAATTGTAGCGCACACAAAGGTGGAGGGACCTCGCGTACAAATATCCCAAAAGAGTGAAACACGCGGATCCTAGCTACAGGCGGGTCGGGTCTTCGGATTCCCCTCAAAACGACGTCGTTTTGGACACTGGAGGGGAGTGAAACTAGTTGTTTCAAGGGTTGTATTTAAGCCCAATTTTTTTTTTTAAAAAAATTTATTTCAGCGGATTTTTGAGAAAAAAATTCAAGAGCTTTTTCCTTTTTTCTTTGCTAGAGTTTTTAAAACCCAAGGTTGCGCCGTCACCATGATTGTCGTGGCTCCACCATGGACGGTGGTCGGAACCACGCAAAGACCGGATTCTTGGCCTTTTTAAGAGGGCCCGAAAGCAAGGCTCTCCAAACTTAGAAAATACGAAAGAAAAGGTCTCTCCCCCTCCCCTTTAGGCCCGATTCTGATGACGGAGAATAGATCTCCGACGACGTGACCGCGGGGTTATTTCGGTGAGATTTCTCTCCCTTCTCCTTTTTATTTTCGTATTTATATAAAAAAAAATAAACTTAAGATTAAAGTGATAAATAATACGAAAATCACCTTTAAAAGTTTAGATCTTTTGTTTTTCTATTCCAAATCGGAAGCCAGAAGAAGATACAAGCATGTTGATATGGCTTTTATAGACAAATTACAAGACTTTTTATTTCTATGTTTTTGTCGTTTTCTCGTTGTTTTTCTTTGTTGCTTGCGTGTGGATCTTGATTTACAGGTGGTGTCAGAGAAGCGTGCGATGGCAGGGGATAGGCGAGCCGAGCGGCAGTGGCAGAGGCGCGCAAAGAGGGCTGAAGACGTGGTCATGCGGCTAGGGTTTTCCCTTTTTCTTTTTTTTTTGGCTGAAAATTAGTTAAGGTTGTGGGCTGATTAGGCCTTTAGGGTTTTAATATTTGGCCTGTAATTAGGTTCGCAACTTTGGTTTAAATTTGTTGTAAATGGATTGGGGCATTGGGCTTATTTATTATTTTTATTTTTTTGACTTAATTTTGTAATTTAGGCCAGGCCAAAATGGGCCTATTACAAATGAAATATATGATTTTAAACTAATAATAATACATATGTTGTATGTACGAAATTAAAATAAAATAGTATTCTAGTCATTTCTCTAACTTAGTTGGTATCCAATTAACTCGTAAATAAACTCAATCAAATGTTTAAATTTAGTAGAGATAAAACATCTAGTTTGAAACTAATAATAGTGACACATATCTAATATGTATGAAATTAAGATTAAAAAAAAAGGTATTTTAGTGATTTTGTTAATGGAGTTGATGCCTCAAAACAGAAGTTACTCAACTATATCATGAGGCCACTACAAGATTCTATTGTGAGCATGATTGGAGTGTAGGAGATGCCTAGTGTGGGCAAAACATTACTAGTCAAAGAAGTTTCCAGACAAGTCCAAGAGGGTAAGTTATTGGATTCGGTGGTTATGGCCATTGTATCTCCAACTCCTAACATTCAGAAAATCCAAGATCAAATAGCAATGCTCTTGGTTTTGAAGATTGAAGAAAAGAGTACGATTATAAGAGGCCATAGATTCTGTGAAAGGTTAATGAATGAGAAGAAAGTACTTATAGTTTTAGATGATATTTGGAAGAAACTAGATCTCGAGGAAGTCGGAATTCCATTTGGAAGTCAACATAAAGGATGCACGATCTTGTTGACGTCAAAAGATCAAAATGTTCTAAGAAATGAGATGGATGCTACAAAGACACGAAGAAGCTTGGGAGTTTTTTTTAAAAAAAAGATGGTTAGGGACTGTGTTGAAAGTGTTGAGCACTAACCCACTGCATTTGAGGTAGCCAAATAATGTGCAAGATTATCGCTTTGAATTGCAACAGTTAGAAGGCCATTGCAAAATAAGAGTGTATTGTTTGGAATGATGCTTTACGAAAACTACAAAGGCCCTCCTCAGAAAAAATCGTCGAGATACCTACTAATGGATACTCGGCTATAGAGTTTAGCTACAATCATTTACAAGGTGATGGTCTTAAACAGACTTTCAACCTTTGTAGCATACTACGATTGAAGACTTGTTGAGATATGCATTTGGTTTGGGTTTAATTAATGGTGTCAACACCTTGAAAGAAGCACGAGGTAGGTTGTGAACAATGATGAGTACCCTCAAAGATCTTGTTTGTTGCTTGATGGTAATAGTACCAATCAGGAGTACTGTGATGCGCATGATCTTACTTATATTGTCGTCAAATCAATCGCTTCAAAGAACAATTAGGTGTTTACCTTAGCAGAGGAGGATGTTCTAAGAGATTGGCTAGATGGAGAGTCAATGAAAATATGCAACAAGATTTGTTTGTTGTGTCCTATCATCACCAAGCTTCCTGAATAGTTGAATTGTCCGCGGCTTCTTCTTGTCCCTATATACAGCAAGTAACTTTCCCAGATGTTGTCAACTGACTTCTTCAAGGAAGCAACAAATCTTAAAATCATAGTTTTGATTCGTATGCATTTTTCTCTTTACCTTCATCAATTGATCTCCTAACAAGCCTCAATACATTGCGCCTAGACCAATGTGAATTGGGAGATAATATAACCATTATTGGATGGGTCAAGATAGTAGAAACCCTTAGCTTTATGGAATCTAATATCAGAATTGTACCCAAGGAAATCGGGCAACTGGTGAAGATAAAGTTGTTAGATGTAAGTGGTTGTACCAAACTCAAAAATAATTTCAACCGGTATCTTGTCAAGTCTGTCAAGATTAGAAGATTTATATATGAGGTGTCACTTTTATTCAACAGGAAGTTGAAAGAGCTGGAATAAACAAATTAGTGCTACTCTTGCTGAACTCAACACATTGTCTCATTTGTCCAAATTAGAAATTCAAATTTCGAATGCCAAGGCCACACCAAAGGACTTCTGTCAAGAGTAGCAAAAGTTGGAATTACATGATTTTCACAAGAGAGGAATGGCAATGCTTTGGAAGCTACTAATATTCAAGAACCCTAAAACTCTGGCTAACCACAAGTATTTATGATTTGGATAGTGGAATTAAGAGGTTGATAAAGAAAAGTGAAGATTTACATTTGGATGAAGTGAAAATTATGAAGATTGCACTTTAGAAGAGGAAAATTTGAAGAAATTACATTCTTGTGAAATCAAAGAGCTATTCTGTATGGAAGGAGATACCGGTAATAAGGAGACGTATGCTGCTCCAACTTTATCGACAATTAAAAAAAAAAAAAACTTAGATGGTCTTGATAATCTAAAAGATTTTTTACGGAAGAAAGACGTACGAATAGACCACATTATACCCAAGCTTGGAACTCTTGAAGTTTACAAATTTGACAACCTGATGAGCTTAGGGTCATCCGCAGCAGTGTTTCAAGATCTCACCAATTTGTATGTGTGTAATTGCAAAGGAATGAAATACTTAGATACATGTTTAGCAGTACAGGGTATAGCCCAACTCAAAGTGTTAACGATAATTAACTGCATTTCAATGAAGGAAACAGTTGCAAGTGAAGGAGATGAAGCAACAGCTGACATTATCTTCAGCAGGTTGAAAAGTTTGGAGCTTGTGAATCTACCGCAACTTAAGAGCTTTTGCTCAAGTGACCATGCTTACTAATACTGAGTGGTTGTCCTGAGTTGGAGATATTTTGAAATGGAGTTTTAAAGACGCCATTGGTGGAAAGATTAGAAGATGGAAACGGTACGGGACATTGGCACAATGACCTTAACAGCACTATCCAACATTTGCTTTCAATAAAGGTATGTACTATTTTATATTCTTTTAATTTACCTTTAAATATTCTATTTTATTCCTTTAGGTACTCATTGTTTCTTTGTTTTGGATTTTATGCCAAGGTTTAGTCTACAAGGGAGCAGCAGGATATAGGAGTAGTTGGTGAAGAAAAACCACCCTTTCTCAAGATGTTTTCAATGAGGTGTGGGGTATGCTGCTGTCATTCAGAATTCTCGCGGCCATGTTGTTAAAGCGACATCGGCTGGAGTGAGGGGCTGGTCGAATCATGAATGGGCGAGATGATTGTCCCTCTTAGTTAAAGTCACTTCTAATCAATCGGATTACTTATTGGTGGTCGAAGCATTACAAAATTTATGTTCTTTTATTATTGAATTTGGTACAACCCTTCATGATTGTTTAATGCTACAATTTTATTTTGAATCTTTATCATTTCATTAGATTATGGAGGTGTCAATAAAGTAATTCATACTCTTATTAGGATAACCTTATTACAAGCAAACCACTTTGAGTGAGAAGCTCTTCACGCTAATATTTATTCTATTGTAGCTTCACATCTTGGCAAACCATTTGAAATTACTCATCCGAAACGTCAATTTGAAACCAGTCTTGCCAAATGGTTGTTTCTTTTATCAAAGCCAATGACTCTACTTCTTGCCCAATAAACAAACACCTGTAGCAAAAGCAAATTAAAAAAAAAAATGGTAAGTAACAATTAACCAACAATGGATTGTCTTCCAAACAAAAAATATCATAATCATTGTGTTTGTGTTCAAGTGTTGAGGGGGTTAGCACAAGCAGTAAAAATGTAAATAAAAAAAAAAATACCAAACACAATGCCTGTTTAATGTTTGTTGAAATGTCTCAATGAATTTAAGCATGTTGTAATTATATTGTGAATTTAGTGTTGCTGTAGGATTTTCACCCGTTTGAAACTTAAGCTTTGATAAAAAAATAAAAAAAATGGAAAATTAATTTGTTACTTGATTCTTGGAACCCATTTCCACAACAACATTATTATTTTCGTGCTTAATTTTATCTTCCCTAAATTACATCAAATATGAATCTAAAATATCAAATTCTTATTTTTATCACTTTAAAACTTATTTTTAGTTAATTTAGTCATTGTTTTTAGAAAAATTAACTAAAATATCACTCAATCATTAAATCCTTAATAGATTGCTGACTAGACCTACAAAAAAAATTATTATTTTAGTCCCTTTAAAAAGTACAAAATTTTTAAGTTAATCACTTAAATCCCCATCAAAAGTCCATATTAAATAACATAAAAGAATATTAGATCTAGCCTCTGATATGTTTTAGTCGTCGTCTTTCTCCACTATCTCTTCTGATCTCGACACTGAGATAAATTTCTTAATTACCCATGTTTTCTTATATATATATTTTCCAATTAAATAGTTTAGTTGCATCACTTTTCAAATGCATAATGATTTATAAAAAGATAACTTTTTACACAAAAACTATATATATTAAAGTTTTTTTTTTAAATACAAAGCTTTTCGTTAACCCAAACATTGAAACCACACGATAATTACATTCCACTCAAATCAAACAAACAAAATAAATAATAATCTACACAACTTTTTGAGGTTAGTGTACCCTTTTCACCTTGTATGAAGCTAACATGACTTTAAAATCAATCATCTAAACTGTACGAATATTATGTTATAGTACCTATGGAACTTTTATAATACGATTTGGATTGGATATACATATTGATCTCTACCTAAGTATTCTACACTTTACTTGTAACAATTCTTTTTTTAGTGGTGTCAGAAATAGTGGTTTTGATACCACAATTTCGATGATTAAGTCAGTAAATATTATCTATTTAATATTTACGAGTTAAAAATAGTGTTATAATAAAATGTGGTTTCATTGATTTTATTAAATTAGTTAGTTAGTCAAGGTACAAGTGGTACGTACCGAAGGTCAATGATTTTCGAAAATGAGATATCGAGACCTCATTTTAATAGATCGAGCTCATAAATATTTTTATTAAATATTTATAGAGTTGTAGTATAAGTGGATTGAAGTTTGGCCCATTAATTTTGATATTTAAATAATTAATTAAAAAATACTAAATTATAAAAATTACAAAAAATTAATCGCTATTGACTTAAAAGAGTTGATTGAGTGCAAAATCATAATGAATAGATCTTTATGGCAATTTAACAATAGTCAAGATAGTGGACGGTAAGCATCTGTCTTTTAGATTAAAAATATGTATAGTTAATGGCATTTTAGTAATTAAATAAAGGAATGAACAAATATAAAAGGTGATAAAATTTTCATGTTATTTATTTCTTCTTTTTTACAACCGAAACTCCATGGTTGAAACCTTATAAAAATCAGTCAAGCTTCATTTCTTATACATGTATGTTTTTTAAGCGTATTTCTTGTAAATTTTATATTTTTAAGATAGTTGCAATTAGGTCTAATTAACCCGTACCTTCGTTTTTAAAACTATCAAACATTTAAAAAGTTTTCATTGATATTATTTGAATTTTTTGAATGTTTATGGTAGATTTTGAAGCTTAGAAATGAAATAAAATTAATTTGTTAATAAATTTTGTTAGTTTTGAGTTAGGGACTGAATTGTGAATATATTGAAATTAGCATTTTTTTTTGTAAATTTTGATAATAGGAGGCTGCAAATGGACATAATTGAAGTGAGTTTAAAATTTGGAGTTCAAATTTGGAAGAAATAGTAAGTTCGGTTTTATGGGCTAAATTGAATAAAATGCAAAATTTTAGGGGCAATCAAATAATTAAATTGAGTTGATACATGTTTATAATTGGATGAAATAAAAGGGTTGGAATTGATAAATTGAATTAAATTATTGAATAGATCAGAAATTGAACTAAATTAAAGATATTCAAGGAAATAACAAAAATTACAGATTAGTCCTTAAAGAGTTGTTTGGTTGCTGTCTTAACCAGGTAAGTTCATACGGTATCCTTGAGTTAAATTGTTATGCACTTAGAATTATCATTGTAATTATGTTTAATTGAAATTTTGATTGTTTACAATTTGGTATAAAAAGGTGAGTCCCAATAGGTGTAACTCTTCTACTGCTCAACCACTAACGATCAACCGCCACCGGCCACTGAGACGCTGCCATTGCAACCACAGACACCACCGTGTCTAATGATGTAGGTGCGACACCCTAACAGCATCCCGAGCCTATCGGTTACTGCCAGTTTAGTTCAAGTCAATGACGACCTAACCTGTAACGCCCCAAAATCTCTTAACATATCTATTTTCATATTTTGTAACACAAATGTATATCTGCTTTAGTGGTTAAGTGTTTTAGGAGTGTCTAAGAAGTCTTGGGTTTAAGCCTTGACTTGGGCAAATTTTGGCATTTTATAAATAAACCCCTATCTCTAGTGTGTAGGCTTATAAATAAATATTGGTAAAATATGTTAGAATGAGCCTGTTGGTCTGGTGGTTAAGTGGAGATCAAAAGAGTTGGAGGTTTGGGGTTCAAATCCTTGCGTAAACATGGAATTTATTTTTACTGCTTGTGTCGTGTGGGTGTTGTAGTTTGACCGTAATTCTAAAGAGTTTGAGTGGGGTTTGAATTTCGTGGTTGAGGGGATTATGTTGGAGTGATTTAGGGAGAAAAATATGGGTGGAAGAGGTTGGATAGAACCGAAACTGGTGGTGGCAAATTCGGCTACCTTTCCTCATTCTTCCAATTTTCTGACAGTTTTCTCTTCTTTGCTTTTGGGTTCTCTATGCCAAATTTCCCCTTGGTTTTCTTTTCTCCTCTTTTTTTTATCGACTAATCCTAGTTCTTATTTGAATTTTCCACTGATTGTTTTCCCCTCCTATTTCCCATTTTGTTGCTGTCAAAATTCCTATTGGTTCTTGCTAAAGTTTTGAACGTTCTTCTTACTCTCTTTTCCCTAGCCGAATCATATTTGATCTTTTTCCCAAATTTTGGCTTCTTTTTTTCTCTGCCGAGACACCCCCTTCCTGAAGTGCTGTCGAGGTATTGTGTTATTTTACTGGATGTCGAATTGTTCCTCTTTGATCTTTATCTTTTCTCCTCTCGAAATTATCTCTCCATCCCATGGAAATAGTGTTTCTTGCATCTACCTTTGACGATTCTGTGTGTGTGGATTCGGTAAGTGAGTTCCTGGCTTTTGGAAAATTGTTGTCGTTAGTGTTCTAATTAATATTCCTTTATCTTTTTAGGCAGTAGCGAATTTTGGAGAAAGAAACCAGAAGCAAGTGGAACCTTAGTCGATCATTCGAGGGTCGTGGGTAAGTTTAGAGGTTGTGTATTATAATAAGTTATTCATTTCAATTCGGTTTGAATGCGTTTCAAAGAATTAATCTGGTGTTTATCGATCAATTGATAGGTATTAGAGTGCTCTGGTGTACAAACACATCGAAAGCGGTTCAGGTGTGTAAACACGAATCTGAAATCGAGAATCATCGAAAAGTCAAAAAACGTGATTTTCGATGCCACATAGGCGTGCGGCCGCCCGTGTGACCGAACACAGGCATGTGATCAATGAGGTTGGCCATGTGCGATTCATGGGCCGGGCCGAATTGGGCCGTGTGGGACACACGGTATGTGGGCTCCACACGGGTGAACCACGCGGGCTTGTGGGAATATTGGGCCAGGCCGTGTGATCTACATGGCCAAGGCCATTTTGGTCCGTGTGGGCCCACATGGGCATGCAACAGCCTGTGGGCCCATTTTTCACTATATAACTGCTAAGGTTGCACAGGTCACCTGAGTTGACTGTGGGCCTATTGTATGGTCGGTAAGCTTACCTAAACCCCTAATTGACTGAAATGAATGAATGAATGAAATGAATAAACATAATGATGTTCCACTGATTTGATACTGTATGCCCTGATTACATGCATGATATTATGTTATAGCATATCATATTTGTATACTGCATTGCATTGGGTTGGGGGTTTATTTTGATCGGAGGAAGTGTACTGAAAGGCCTCGAGCCTAATTTACTGGCAGCTCAGCTACAAACTACTGTCTAGTGCTGCATTCGGCACTTTTTGGAGTGTAGGGATGGGTGGTTGATTATATCCCCACGTGGAGTGTTGGGTTAGACGGAGATGGATTGTAGAGGCTGGCTGGGTAGGACTTGTATACTGTATAATCTGTTACTGTACTGATTATTGTTACTGTAATGGGCCAAGGCCCAAACACATGATTGCTTCTGTGCTAAGATTGGCTAAAGCCCAAACTGACATTGTCACTGATACTGAAAAGGGCTTAGACACAGACTGTGATTGCTTTCTGTCTATTTGCTTTATATGGGATTACACACTGAGTTTTCGTAAACTCACCCTCTTAATTTGACTGTACAGGTAATCCCCAAACATAGGCGGATTGGTACGACGGAGGACTCAACGGTGGCCATACGACCTATTTAATTCGACTTAGTACTTAATTATAATTTTGATTTTATTTTAAGGGTATTTTACTGTATTCATAGCCTCTTTGAATTTTTACTTTTAATTTGGGGTTGCTATTGTTTTGATTTACAGCTGCTAGTAGTAGGGATAATCGAGTTTTCAAAACGAATCAAACGTTTTAACAAAATACGCACAAATATGCAAACTGTTTTAAAAAGCTTTCGCAATAAGTAACGTTTTGAAAATTAATAAACGTTTTGAAAGAGAATAATTTCGTAATAATGAATTACATTTTGAAAATGAATGACACGTCCTAGAATTAGCATAAAATATTGTAAAGAGGTTATATTGAAAAGAGGTTTTTGATGACAACTCACTTTTTCGAAAAAACACTACGATGTGACATCGCCAGATTCGGCCATAACGTCTAGGGTGAGTTTGGGGTGTTACACAATCGGTCCGATCTAGCCACTGGTTAGACCGTCAGTCTGGTTTCACATACCAGGCCCGATTCGACCAATTTTTAGGTATTGGTCTCAATTTTGGGCTCCTGAACCCAATTTACGATCTTAGGTCCAATTTTCAAGTTTAATTACTCATTAGGCCAATTGTCTAATTAGAATATTAACATTCAAAAATATCATATTAATTTTAATTGATTTGATTAATTTAAATTTACTTTATCAAAATTAATTTTTCCAAAAATCACTTAGATTTTACAAATTAATTTTTCAAGAAAATTCTTTAATCAAATTCTCTAGTTGAACAATTTTCGTGACCATCCAATTTAATTCCACATTGAATAAATCGACTCAAATCAAATTATTCCCAAAGTTATAGAATTTTATTCTGATTCAAATGCAGTCCGATGGAGCTTTAGTGATTGCAATTATGTCTAGAAGCATCGTTTCGATAATTCGCAATTAGTTAATTATGGAGTCAGTCTACAAGAAGTACAATGATTGAAAACTTCTTATTGTATACTCTTTACGAAAGTAATTCATCCAACTACTTTGTCCAATGGCCTCGTCATGTGTGTGTTACCCTCATATGATATCTTTGATTTCTTTGAGTTAAATACGTTCACTTAATACAATCTTATTTTATCTCATGTCACCATTGTGTCTTCTTAATGATTAATATGATCACTATCAACAAATGATGGTGATAAATTGCTCGTTTGAGAACAAGCAACCCATGGCCACGTTCCATATTTATCAATCCACACAATGCCAATGAAAGGATATTATTAACTCTTTAATTGAGCTATGAATTCCACTGTTGCTAGTAAAGCCATGCCATACACAAGTCATGTACCCAACATACCGGCTATGGACTCGATCATCTTTAGAGCATAAGTCTCCACTTATATTGATGGTCACTAAACTAACTATAATTACGACAAAGGTAAGTGCACTTATCGAACAATAGTATAGCTATAGTGAGTAGAGAATATCATATCCATGAGGACTAAAAGTACTAGTAATTACTGTTTTTCTATTATTTAGCCGATAAATTGAAGGAATTGTTTTTAATCTAAAATTAACTAAACTAATTACTAAGAGCGTAACAAAGAGTGAATTAGGAAAATAAACGAAGATAACCAATGAGATATACAATACCCAGAAAAGAATCCACCTAGACTTCACTTATTAATTTGAATATGAATTAAACGATTTATTCACTTGCACTTTGATCCGTAGAAATCCCTAAATTATGTTAATATCTCTTTCGAAAGTAAGAGCAATTGACTCTAGGTTGATTAATTGAAATCTCTTTTTAATTAAAACACATATTGTTGCATTAACTCGATCTATGAATTCCCCTATTAGATTTGACTCTATTCCGGTAGATTTATGTCGCCCTATTTTTAGGATTGCATGCAACTCCACTCAATTATGCTAGATCTACTCTTAAAAAGGAACTTTTGCTCCACTGAAATAAGCACATTAAACTTGAATCAATATCTCAGAAATAAGAAATAAGCATACATAATTGAGAACAAGAATCATGTGTTTATCATGTAATTCAGAAATCAAATAATAAGATCTATCATAGGTTTCATATTCCCTATGTATCTAGGGAATTTAATTCATAATTTGGAATAAAACCATCTCAAAATTAGGATAACAACAAGACATAAAGAAACCTAATAAAACTTTTAAGGAAATTGAATGGAGATCTTCAATCTTGAAGGAGATTCGCTTCTGAGTTGAATCTGGTGGTGTTCTCTGAGTCTTTTTTTCGTTCTTCTCCCCGTACTCCCCTAAGTCCTCTTCTAATATGTATTTATAAACTTTAGAATGCTTAGAAACCCTAAAAATTGGATTTTTCTGCGTAAAAGAGAAGTAGTGTGCTAAATCAACATGGGCTGGCACATAGGCATGTGGTCAGCTCGTATGGCTCACACGAGAGTGTGGGCAGCCCGTGTGGAAATGCCTAGCCCGTTTGGATACTGAAAACAACTCATTTTGTCTGATTTTGGCTTATTTTTCGCTCTATTCACTCCTCTATGCTCACCTAAGTATAGAAACATGAATTTAAAGGATTAGGAGCATCAAATCCACTAATTTACATAATAAATCATCCAAAAATGCATCAACAATGGGATTAAAAATATGTTACTTTTATGGCTTATCAAATATCCCCACACTGAAGCGTTTGTTTGTCCTCAAGCAAAATCCTCAACTCACAATTAAAATTAATATTTCTCAACTCATAATTCTCATCAATGATGTTTCGTCATAATTCACAAATAATTATACATTGATAAATCAACTAAAAGAGCACTAAAGATTCAAACAATCCAAGTCAAACATTTTTAAATCATGAAAACATAGGTATTTCCCCTTATCTAAGTAATTACCTTTAATTCAAAATTGACAAGAATCAACGTCCTCACTAAGGATTCACTCAAATCACTCAAAGTGTTTAATGTTCAAAAATAAGCACTCAATAATCAAGCATGAAAAGTTATTACCATAGGCTTGCATGAAAATCAAATCTCCACCACTATAAAATAAGATGATACACAAATCAAAAGGTCTTTAAGAGGTTGTAATGGGTCTTAGGTTAAGGGTATGGATAAAGGTTGAAAAAGTTGGTTAAAATCGAGATCGAATTGATAATTTACCAAACTAGAAAAATAAACTAGTGTTGAATTTAAAACAATTACATTGATCGAAAACTAATTAAGAATAAAAATGAGCTTCTTCTCAAAATATTAATTTAACTGTTCAAGCTCAATCATAGAACTAAATAATAATCAATAAATATTTTTTCTTTCGATTTTCTTCTTTTTTTTTTTACAATAATAACTAATTCAACAATTCAAATAAAAGAGCAAAATTAGGCAATTAACCAAATCAAATCTTGACAAAAAGGGAGTCAATAAGACGGGAAAAAGTTTCAGCAAAAAAAATGAGTTATGGGTTAACATTAATGCATAAATCAAGAAACAGTGTGCTAGGCTCAAAGGGGTTCACTAAGGGTTAATTATGTATGTAGGCTTTCTATGGGATAAGTGGGTTAAAACCTAAGTGCCTTTATCATCTTGGTATATCAAATCAAAGGTTTGGTTTCGATATGCATAATCAAAGTAAGTTCTAGAATAACAAATCAATATTGACACAATCATAACCAATAATAAAATGATCAAGAAAAATGTATGCTCTAAAAGTTTAAAATCTCACAAAAAATTATGGTTTTTGATATCAATCTTGCAAATCTCAAACTTTAAGGTAATACCTTAATTCAAGGAAACAACCTAAAATTTAATTTTGAAAATAGACTTATGATTCTTGATTCTTTCATGCCTTAAAGTTTAAATCAACCAATACACAATTATCAGCAAATTAATCTAAAACACATCAACAAAAATCACAAATCTATAAAAAATTATTCTAATAGAAGTATAAGAAATTGCTAAGAAAATTACTTAAACACAAGACATAATTCAAGGATTTTCTAATAAATATATAAATAACCTCCCCATACTTAAGATGTACATTGTCCTTAATATACAAATAGATATAATCACAATATAAACAAAATATGATAAGAGAGGGAGAAAACTAAAACTGCCCTGAATTTTGGATGAAATCTCCAGAATAGTGAAAAGCAAAATTGTAGTGATGTAGAACATGATTCCTAGCACACTAATAAGAAATTAAACACAAATAGTGAAGAAGATTAAGCGGTTAAAACTCGATTAGAAACAACCATAAAAAAATATAGTTTAAAATATAAAAACGAAAAAAGTCTAAGAAAATAATAAACATAAAAATAAAATAAAATAAAACAAATTGACTCAATGGTCCTCATCATTAGACGTGTCGGTATCGTGAGTTATTGGGGCTGAAGAGGAGATATGGAGATACTGACAGATCTGCTGTAATGTCGCGTCAATACCATCGAACCTCTGAACGCAGTACTGCTCAAAGCGAGTGAACCGCTCGGGAGGTTCGCTAAAGTAGCAGCAAAAAAACAGGGCAGTGACTCGAAGGTGGAGGCTGTGATGGGTCCTCGTAATAGAGAGGAACATCATTAGTGAAGTCCTCAGGTTCATTCTGAGCATCTGAATGAAATAATCGATACTGAAGAGGATCCACTCTACGACGCCGCTTGATCATCCTCATATGAATCATGCTCAGGATTCCATGTGGGGACATTTGACCGACGAGTGTAGGTGTAGAGGACTACTCTGGTGGGTCGAGGATACCAAAGTGTCGAGCAAGGCGAGTCACATAAGGGCCTAAACAGACGAGGCCCTTCCTGTGATGGTTAGTCTGATGGTGGAAGGCTAAGGCAATGAAGTATGCTAAATCAAAGATATGCCCCGTGGCCATGCTCCATAGAAAATAAGCACCATGAGTACTAACGACTCTAGTGCTCTTTCTCCTACCAGTCAAAGTGTGAGCTAACAGTGTATGAAGATATCGTAAAGCTAAAGAGAGAGAAGTCGCCTTCGAGCAACTTGCATCATAAAGTGTCTAACTTGCTGTAAGTTCTACCAACAACGAGATGGGGTGTAATGGATGTACCGATGTAGACGGAAGAATTTCTCGGCACTTATAAACTACTTAGTGTAGAGTCCCATAGCAACACCAAACTCGGGGGCACTCATATGGTACACCAAGCCACTAAGTCTAAAAGTGATGGTACCTGGCTCGTCATGAGTCGTCATGACCTGTTGTAGAATAATTGTTAAGAAAAACTCCAACGTCAGCTCCATGTATGTGGGCTCGATGATAGAGAATAATTTGTCTCACGAAACTGTGGTAATAAAGGCGCGCACGTGATCAGCTAGGTGAACCTTTCCAACAAGGCCCAACCAGTAGATCGGCCTAGACTGAGTAGGCGCTGTCGAAGTAACTGAAATAAATCCTCCTAGGGGCCCGCAGAAATTAGGAGATAAGGATGGCGGGCCTCAATGGAAGCGTTCGAAGAAGAGGTAGCACCATGGGTCTTTCGCTTTTTCGAAGCGGGGACAGCGGCCTTAAACTTGCCACGTGTGTTTGTCATGGTGTGCCTGAAAGATAGAATATTCCAATATCAAGAAAAAAAAGAACAAAAATATCACCAATTAAATACATAGAGGAGCATGAACAAAAGAGATAAAATAACGAAATCAGAACTAAAAGACATGACATACTAAAAATAATAATAAGAGTAAATAAGAAAAATAAAAAGAAAAGTAACATATATAGTAACCTAAATAGACTGATCATATTAGAAATAAAAAAAAGAACTAATATAATAACACAGATGTGAAGAATCAGTGAACAGAATCAAACTATAAACATATGAAATAGATTAAATATTGAACTAAAAAAGAAAGAAAGTAGAAAAATAAAATAAAAGGAACTAAGAAAGAAACTAAAGAAAATAATAATTATAATAAAAACACATAAAATAGAAAATAATAAACAAAAGAAATTAATAAGAATAATAATGTATAATAAAATAAAATAAAATAAAAAATAAAGAACTAAAAAAAAGGAGAATAGGGAAGACTGAAAGTGGGTGGTGGTGGGTTGTGCGGGTTGGCAATTAACGTGGACCGAAAGTGGTTCATGGTGGCATGTAAGAGGTAGGCTCCTGTGTGGGGAGGTGTGGGTCGAAGGAAGGAGAGGGGGAGGAGGAAAAATGGAGATTTAGGGCATGGGGGTTCAATTCTGAAGCGCAACGAGGAGAAGGGTGAGGAGAACAAGAGGAGAGGGCGGCGAAAGGAAGAAAAAAAAAGGGAAAGGGAAAAGCTTCTAGTGGCCGAAGTGTAGAGGTAGGGGAGCAGCGGTGGCTAAGGTACTTGGGGAATTAGGAGGAAGAAGACAAAATAGAAAAAAATGACAAGGGGATTAGGGTTTTAAATGGTGAGACGGTCTTGTAAAGGCCCGTGTTGGGCCACACGGTCGTGTCAGACGACCTTGTGGTTCTCTCCAGCCCATGTGCATTTAAAATATCAAGCCAGTCTTCACACAACCATGGACACGCCCGTGTGTCCAGGCCATGCGGCACACATGGCTGTGTTGCATGGCCGTGTGTAACCTCCTTCGCTTCTCCCATACTTGTGTAAACTCCTATACGCCCGTGTGGCTCTGCTATGTCTCACACACGGCCGTGTGTCTTTTTCGTGTAACTCTCTGACTTATTTTAAAAATGAAAAAAAAAGATAAGCTCTAGGTTTCACACAGCCTAGGACACACATGTGTAGACTATTTTATACCGTGTCTTTGTCGATTTTTGGAATAATTAAGTTTCAGGGTCCATACGACCAAGGACACACCTGTGTGTCCAAGCCATGTAACTCACTGATGATTTTCTTAAAATTTTAAAAATAAGTCTTAAGATCTACACGGCCAAGGACACGCCCGTGTGTTCAGGCCGTGTCCAGGCCGTGTAACTCACTGTCGAACCCCTTTTAGTGCACATAGCCTGGGACACGCCTGTGTGTCCAGGCCGTGTGGGTAAAAAACCTACAATTTTTTTAAAAAAATTAATTAATTTTAAAAATATCATCAGATAAACTTAAGAAAATTAGCAGTGTTAACACTCGGGTTGCCTCTCGAGAAGCGCTTATTTAAAGTCTAAGCTCGACTTACCTCGTATTCGCACGGTCACGGTGGTTCGAGGAGTTGAAATTCCTCTTTCTCGCTATCAATTCGATTATCAAAATAAGGTTTGAGTCGAGTACTATTTAACTTAAAAGTTTCAAATTCAGAATGAACTACCTCGACTGTACCATATGGGAAGACATTCAGTATCGTAAAGGGATTCAAACTGTTTACATCAAGCTCCAAAGTGGAAATTCGAAGATTCGTTTTATCTAACAGTACTTGGTCCACAACCTTAAATTGGTTCGTTCCATCCTTATGCTCGTCATGGTGTTGCTTTGGTTCTGCATTGTGTATTCTCAGTTTCTCTTTGACATGTGTCCGCCATTCGTCTAGTTCATAGATCTGTAGCATTCGTTCTTCATGAGTCGTTCTGTTTCTGTCACATGGACTGGAACGTGGCTCCATCACCTTTTTTTTAGGGGTTTCCTACAAAGAAGTTTGAGCCACAATGTTATTCATATTAACAGAACTCGTATAATCATCTCGATCACTAGATGTCTTAACAGAATCACGAGCTTGGAGTTTAATCGTATCATCACCTACATGAAGTATCAATTCACCTATACCAACATCTATAATAGTTTTGGCAGTTGTTAAAAAAGGCCGACCTAGAATCAAAGGTATGTCACTATCCTTATCCATGTCTAAAAAAACAAAATTAACTAGGAATATGAATTTATCAATTTTTACAAGTACGTCTTCAATAATACCCCTAGGAAATCTAATGGTTTTATCTGCTAATTGAATACTCAACCTAGTTTGTTTGGGTTTCCAAAGACCTAATTGTTTAAACATTTTATAAGGCATGACATTAATACTAGCCCCTAAATCAGCCAAATCATTATTCACATTTAAACTACCAATTAAATAAAGAATAGTAAAACTATCTGGATCTTTCAATTTTTTGGGTAGTTTATTTTCCAAAATAGCTGAGCAAACTGCATTTAGCTCCACATGCGACAAATCATCTAACTTCTATTTGTTTGCTAAAAGTTCCTTTAAAAATTTTATAGAATTGGGCATCTTTGAAAGAGTTTCAATAAACGGTAAGTTAATATGCAACTTTTTTAGAAGTTTGAGAAATTTACCAAATTTTTCGTTAGTGTGGTCTTTCTTCATTGCATTGAGATATGGAACTCGAGGTTTATATTCCTTACCAACCTTTTTTGTTAATTTTGGCTTACCTCAACCTTACCATTACTTACCGTACTTTCTTGCCTCGGTTTTGGTTTAGATTCAACTAACCCTTCTTCATCTCACACAGTAATTGCATGAAGTTGCTCCCTTGGGTTAGTTTTGGTATTACTAGGCAAGCTACCTTGTGGTAGTTCTAAAATCAACTTCGCAAGTTGACCGATTTGGTTCTCAAGCCCTTGAATCGACGCTTGTTGATTTTTAAGTGATGTTTCAGTGTTTTAGAAGCGGGTTTCTGACATCGAAATAAACTTTGTCAACATCTCCTTAAGGTTCAGCTTTTTCTCTTTTTGGTAAGGTGGTTGGAAGCTTGGAGAGGGTTGTGGTCTTTGGTTTCCCTGACCACCCCAAGAGAAATTGGGATAGTTCCTCCAACTTGTATTATAAGTGTTACCGTAGGGATTATTCTAAGGTCTAGAATTATTACCCATATAGTTGATTTGTTTGTTCTCTGTGCTAGGACCGTAGGGTAAATATTCTAGATTGTTTGTTCCTCCTCTATTTGTATCGCACTACATTACCGAATGTACCTGCATAAAACCACATAAACCATCAATTTTCTTATTTAATTGTTCTACTTGATTTGATAACATGGTGACTGCATCTAGATTGAAAACAACGGCTGCTCTATTTGACTTTGTCCTCATGACTTGCCACTGATAATTATTCAGTGACATCTCTTCTATTAACTCATAAGCCACTTCAGGTGTCTTATTATTTAGAGTACCATCGGCTGCTACGTCAATCAACTGTCTAGTTGAGGGTTTCAAACCTTTGTAGAAGGTTTAAACCTGTAGCCATAGAGGTAACCCATGGTGGTGAGGGCATCTTCTCAATAAATTTTTATACCTCTCCCATGCATCAAATAGGGTCTCTAAGTCCATCTACATGAAAGAAGAGATATCAATCCTCAACTTAGCTGTCTTAGCCGATGGAAAGTACTTCAGTAAGAATTTCTCAGTCATTTGATCCCAAATAGTGATAGAACCTCGTGGTAAAAAATTCTACCACTATTTATCTTTGTTCCTCAACAAGAAGGAAAACAACTGTAGGCGAATGACATCGTCAGAAACGGTATTTATTTTGAAAGTATCATAGACTTCTAGAAAATTAGCCAAATGAGTATTTGGATCTTTGTCTTGCAAACCATTGAACTCAACAACTGTTGTATCACCTAAATGGTGTTCGGCTTCAGTTTAAAATTATTCGCAGCAATGGTGGGTCTCACAATACTCGATTCAGCCCCAGTTAGAGTAGACTTGACATAATCGTACATAGTATAAGGAGCAGGATTTGGATTTGTAGCAACCACAGGAGGTAGCTGATTATTATGATTATCAATCATCTCCTCAGTAATAATAACATCCTCTTGCTCTTCCACTATATTTTGTCAACTGTACCTTACTTCTTTACAATTTTTGCGAGCTGTACTTTCAATTTCACTATCAAATACTAAAGGTCCTGATGGGTTTCTTCTAGTCATAAACTAAAGGAACCTGCCAGAAGTAAATAAAGAAAAATTAGAAAACAAAAATTAAACTAAAAACAAAAATGAAATAAAAATAAAATGGCTAAATTAATAAAAATTGAGTGTTCCTAATATTTTAGTCCTTGGCAACGGCACAAAAAACTTGATGGTCACTAAACTAACTATAATTACGACAAAAGCAAGCGCACCTATCAAACAATAGTATAGTTATGGTAAGTAGAGAATATCGTATCCACGAGGACTAAAAGTACTAGTAATTACTGTTTTTCTATTATTTAGCTAATAAATTGAAGGAATTGTTTTTAATCTAAAATTAACTAAACTAATTACTAAGAACGCAACAGAAAGTGAATTGGGAAAATAAACGAAGATAACCAATGAGATGGACAATACCTAGGAAAAAATCCACCTAGACTTCACTTATTAATCTGAATTTGAATTAAACGATTCATTCACTTGCGCTTTGATTCGTAGAAACCCCTAAATTATGTTAATATCTCTTTCGAGAGTAAGAACAACTGACTCTAGGTTGATTAATTAAAATCTATTTTTAATTAAAACCCCTATTGTCGCATTAACTCGATTTATGGATTCCTCTATTAGATTTGACTCTAATCCGGTAGGTTTATGTCATCCTATTTTTAGAATTGCATGCAACTCCACTTAATTATGCTAGATCTACTCTTAAACAGGGACTTTTGCTCCACTGAAATAAGCACATTAAACTTGAATTAATATCTCAGAAATAAGAAATAAACATACATAATTGAGAACAAGAATCAAATGTTTATCATGTAATTCAGAAATCAAATAATAAGATCCATCATAGGTTTCATTTTCCCTAGGTATCTAGGGAATTTAGTTCATAATTTGGAATAAAACCATCTCAAAATTAGGATAACAACAAGACATAAAGAAACCCAATAAAACTTCTAAGGAAATTGAATGGAGATCTTCAATCTTGAAAGAGATCCGCTTCTGAGTTGAATCTGATGGTGTTCTTTAAGTCTTTTCTTCGTTCTTCTCCTCGTGCTCCCTTAGGTCCTCTTTTAATATGTATTTATAAACTTTAGAATGCTCAGAAACCCTAAAAATTGGGGTTTTTAGTGTAAAAGAGAAGCAGGGCGCAAAATCAACACAGGCTGGTACATGGGCGTATGGCTAGCCCGTGTGGCTCACACGGGAGGGTGGGTAGCCCATGTGGAAATGCCCTAGCCATGTGGATACTGAAAATATCTCTTTTACCCGATTTTGGCTTGTTTTTTGCTCTTTTCACTCCCCTATGCTCACCTAAGTATAGAAACATGAATTTAAAGGATTAGGAGGATCAAATTCACTAATTTACATAATAAATCATCCAAAAAGGCATCAAGAATGGGATTAAAAATATGTTACTTTTATGGCTTATCATATATCGAAGCACATGAGTTGCATATGCATGGTCAATAACTAACTCATGATTTAGGTAAATCACACCATGAACATCACAAGTGAATTAATTCACAAATGGATTTAGAATTAATTCATTTTGGGTCCAATCTAATGTATCATTCTACCAATGAAAACATATATATCTCTACTCGTGGAGTCAACTACTCCGACAGCCAATAGTAGCCATCTCCCTAATTGGAATTGTAGATGACATAACAATCCTTCTTATTATTTGAATCAAATGCTCAATTTGATTCTTTTACAGCATTACAGACTCATTTAGATTATTTACTGAAATGAGTTGTCTTTCTTGCAATGTAAACGTTCTTACAATTCAACTTATCTTCAGTTTGAACTTAGACAATCTATGAGCTAATATTTGCTTGTCACAATTTCACTATGCATTCAAAATATAAAAGACATAAATACAAAAGATATAATAGTGAAATGTGAATTAACTTTATTTATTCATAATTCAAATTAATAGAAAATAGATACATGTTTACTACAATATGGGCACATTTCCCAACATGTCTATAATGGGTTGAGTGAGTTTTATACAGGTCATATGTGTACCTATTTGTATCTATAAATTAAGATATGGGTTTGGGCATGAAATGAACTTTCAAACTTGTGATTTTTTACCATCTGGATAAGTATCAATACCAGGGACCAATGTATCGATATTTGACCAAATGAGTAGTGTTTTCAAAATTGGAGAATGCTAAAATGGCATAGGTGTTGATTATAATATTGATACCTACCATAAAAGTATCAGTATTTATTTCTTTGGTATTGATACCTCCTTCCGAAGTTTTATAAATTTACAGTTTAGTTCTTTTTCATGCCCAAATCTAATCTATTGTATTTTAAAGCTCAATTTAGTTTCATTTTCATTTGTAATAATTGATATGTGTGTTAATATGATCATTCAATGTTTTAAATTACATGTGATTGTTCTGAAATTATTTGTAGCATCTCGTAGCTCGAGTTCGACAATCAGACCGGGTGAGGGGTGTTACATTACCTATTGACATACAGGCTATTTGGCAACTGCAACAATAAGCAATGACTACTTCGTGACTCATCATTTTTTTAAAGTAAGAAGCTATGGGAGAGACGAGTATCGATAGGCAAAAATGGTATATCTAATAACTAAGAAAAAATAGTAAATGTGAATAGTTATATAAAAATAATGTTTAGCTTTAGCTTTAGTTTTATTAGTAGCAACAACTCTATTTTTTTCTTCTTGTTAAATTGGTAAGAAAAGTGATACATGCATGAAAAAGGTGAAATTTATTAAATTTCATTCATCGAAGCTGCCAATTTTCAAGTTTAGGAAATCAGCAGACCTGCGACAACTTTTTTGGATGGGATCTAGGCATTTATGGGTTTAGATGTTTTGATAGCATTCGAAGATCTATCTTTTAGCTTCGAAGTGCACTTTGAATCACTCAAATTTGAGTTTGAAAGCTCAAGTTATGACCGTTTTAGTAAAGACTATGCGAGCAGAATTTTTGGATGGGATTATTACAGAAATTATGAGTTTCGGGCTTTTAATTCGAGTTTAATTCATATTGGGTTCTATTTTTTGGCTTGATTTTTATTATATATGAGTCTGATATTATATTTATTAGGTTTTATTATTTTATTATTTATTTATTCCAAATTTGGGATATTGTTTAAGTATTTTAAGTTGTTTAAGAGTTTTATGTTTCTTAGTCAAACAAGAAAGTTTAGTTTAAAGCTACTTCTTATTTAGATTAATTAGAGTTTCAGTATACATTAGAATTTTATTTGGATGTACTTAGCTAGTCTATATAAAGGCCTCTTCATTTTCATTAAATAGAGAATTGTCTTCGTTAATAAAGTTTTCAACTCTAGGAGTTTATTTCTTTGTGCAAGATTGTTCTTTGTGCAAATTGTTTTATTGTGAGTTTTAGAAGTAGTTTTCTCCTCGGTTTTTTTCAAGGAGTCGTGTGAATTCATTCTTTACCCTTCAATTCGCCAGAAATTAATTTTTAGAGGATTGATTAGAGCCATTAATTGAGTTTGTTGGGATTTATATCTCAAAGGGTTCAATTGGACACTTATCATTCTATCCATCATATCCATCGGTTTACTTGTTTCATCTTCCACTTTGTTTTAATCTATCTTTTCTTTATTTAGTTATTATTTTGAATATTTATTACTTATTTTTAAATTTCTTTTTTTTTGTTATTTTCTTTGTTTTTCTTTTCTAAATCTATTTGGTTTCTTGCTTTCAAGTCACGTCCAAATCTTTATTTCTCAAGTCGAACAACTTGAATACGATCTTTCTTCCACCTTGATCTGCCTTGGTTCTCAATCCTCCATAAAAAAGGTTACACCCCAAACAATTGTCAAATTTGCACACATGGCATTCATCCATAACTTCCCTCGACTGTAATACGATAGAAGTAGAAGAAGAACCCCTAACCATGACTAGGGTGTCGAAATCCAAACCGAAGTTAACAAAGACATCAACAGGGGAGCAAAAGGAAGATACTGAATTGATGCTTATGTTTTTAAAGGTAGAAACCAAGACGGAGTTTTCTTGTTTAAGTGAAATACAACGAAGCGCAAACGGTGGCGACATCATAGAAGGTTGTGTTACGATAAATCCTTATCTTTTCTATTTCCTAAGAATAAAAAAATTAAAACTTCACGGGTATAACAATGGTCTTAACTGAAGTTTTTTTAATTTTTAAATTGACTTAAAGAAAAAAAAATTTCCTTTTTTTTTGCAAGTCCAATTAGCAATCTATTAAAGGTTTAACGGCTAAGTGACCATTTTCGTTAATTTTTCTAACGACAATAACCAAATTGAGAAAAATAATTAAAGTAACCAAAATAGAAATGATGTTATTTTAAGGTAACTCCGATGTAGTTTACCCTTTTATGTTTGTTAATGTATATGGATGCTAATTACATTTGACGTGAGTTATACTTGCATTTTGGATAGCTAACGGTAATGTATTTAATGGGAACTAAATTGTTGTTAAGTGAATCTTAGAAAAGAATTTTATCCCGACCATTGAAAATAATAATCCATGTGTCTTAACCTAATTTGTTAATAAATATGAAAATCATATTGGAGAGGAGCCTAACCCAAATAAGTTTAAGTGATTGTAACTGGAATTCCTTTATGAAAATTTATTACTTTTAATTTAAACTATAATTTTATTTTATTGTTTGATTGTACTAAAATTTATGTCTATAATTCTTTTTAATAATATATTTTGTTTGGTTGTTGTGCTAATGAAAGCTCTTGCATAATTGCTTATGGTTTGCATCTAAAGATATCCATGGGAGAAAATGCTTTTTCAGGTTTTAAGAATAGAAAAAGCCATGGATTTGGAGCTGAAAGAATGAAATTGAAAATGGTTTGAGGAGCAATAAAAGATCCTTCATAAAGTGTTGTTGCAGCATAGGTATCTTGAGTGAAAGAGCCTCTAGTTGAGTCATTGAAGACCTTAATACATGTTTTCGAATGTGATTAGATGATTTTTTTCTTGTTGAGGGACCACACCACATGAATTCATATGTGGTTGGCAAGAGTTCAGGTGTCTTTGCATGTATTGTCATGTTGTCTTTAATTGGATTAGCCAGTATAATCTAATGATTAGACCTTTGTACTTAAGTTTTTGGCAAAGAGTTATGTCTTTCCTTCACTCTCAGCAAGTCATCAGGATTGTTTAGAGGCATTGAGCCTTAAGCGAGGTATTTGAATAAGGCTATTCAATTTCAATCCTTATTATACTGTACATGAGTCTAGAAGAGCTAACAAAGAGAGCTATTTAATTTACACTTGTTTAGATTACCCCTAAGTGCCATATGACACCTTTTGTTGTGAATTTGCAACCTCATTCTAGTGGTAGACATCCTACCCATATGATATTTGATGCATTAAAAAATGCGACTGTTAAGGAGTTGAGAAGCATTCACATGTCCTTTTAGTTATTGATGGGTTTCATAAATTGAATCACCTCATTTTTTTAGCCTGTAGATCCAACAAATAAAAATTTACATGTTAATCTTCTAGATTGCAATCTCAACTTTAAAAACCATGCCCATCAATTGGTGTGAAATTGAAGGGCATCAATGTTGTATATGAGGATGTTAGAGTTGTGTGACTCGAATATTTGTTAAAGAAATACAATGGTAAAACAAAGGGATTTGTGTAGGATCTATATAGAACTACACTTCTTCTATTTGACATTAATTAGAATAAGGATTTTCAACCTTTAAATAGATATGGTCGAAACTCCTCTTGGATCATTTGTTTTTCAATATTCTATTACCAAGAATAGACCTAGAAGAGAAATTAAACCTTTAAAGAGGTTCACTGAGGCTGATCTAGTTTCTTATGCTTTAAACGTGGCTGAAGATATAGATGCAAATCAAGACTCATCTACTTATTCCAAGGCAGTTAGCTATGAAGATTTAGGAAAGTGGATGTTTGTCATGCAAGAAGAGATGAAATCACTCTATAAGGATAGAATATGGGATCTAGTGAAGCTTCCTAAGGGTAAAAAGGTTGTTCGTTGTAAATAGGTGATCAAGAAGAAAGAAGTGACTCTAAAAATTGAAGAACCCAGATATAAAGTAAGGCTGGTTGCAAAATGTTACAATCAAATTCCAGGTGTAGACTTCACAGACGTGTTTTCTCCAGTTATGAAGTATAGTCTGATTCAAGCCTTGTTTGGTATTGTGGCCGTGTATGATTTGGAGCTTGAGCAGTTAGATGTAAAAACAACATTCGTTCATGGAAAACTTGAGGAAGATATTTACATGCAACAACTAGAGGGTTTTATAGTCTTAGAAAAGGAGGATTATGTTTTCTTGCTAAAAAAAAGTCTTTTTATGGCTTGAAACAGTCACCAAGGCAATGGTACAAGAGGTTTGATTCATTTATTACTACTAATAATTTCAAAAGAAGCAGCTTTGACAGTTGTGTTTATTTTAAGAAAAACAATGATGATTCATTTGTATATCTACTCCTTTATGTTGATGACATGTTAATAGCAGCCAAAGATAAAAGAGAGATAAGAAAGGTCAAAGCCCAGCTTAGTGAAGAATTTGAGATGAAAGATTTGGGAGCAGTAAAGAAGATACTTGGAATGGAGATTCTCAAAGATGTAAATTTTACCTAAGTCAGAAATGGTACAATGCGAAAGTTCTTTGCGGGTTCAATATGTAGAGTGCCAAGCCTGTTAGTACTCTATTAGCAGCCCATTTCAGACTTTCATCAACTTTGTCTCCACAATCAGATGATAAGATTGATTACATGTTACGTGTTCCATATTCTAGTGTAGTGGGAACTCTCATGTATGCTATGGTTTGCTCACATCTAGATTTACCGTATGCAGTTAGTAAATACATAGAGAATCCCGGTAAAGAATACTGGAAAGCAATTCAGTGGATTTTTAGATACTTACGAGGTACTACTAATGTTTGCTTACAGTTTGGAAGAACTAGAGATGAAGTAATTTGGTATGTTGATTCTGATTTTGCTGGAGACCTTGATAAAAGAAGATCTTTTACAGGGTATGTCTTTACTATTGAGGGTTGGGCAATCAATTGGAAAGCCACTTTGCATACTACAGTTGCTTTGTCTACTACTGAAGCCGAGTACATGGTGATTACTGAGGCTTGTAAAGAAGCTATTTGGTTAAAGGGACTCTTTGGTGAACTCAGTAAAAACCTTCATATTAGTACAGTATTTTTTGATAATCAGAGTGTCATCTTCCTTACAAAGGATCAAATGTTTCATGAGAGAACAAAGAATATGGATGTTTGATATCATTTTATGGGTGATATTATTGCTCGTGGTAATCTTGTTGTGAATAAAGTTAGTACTCATGATAATCCTATAGATATGATGACTAAGTCACTTCCTATAACCAAGTTTGAGCATTGCTTAGACTTGGTTGGTGTTCATTGTTGAAGAATACCCCTTTAAGGGTTTTGTGGAAGAGGTGGAGAACTTATTCATTGAGAATTCGTGTCAATGTAGAGATTGTAAAAGTTATATGTCCCAAATCCTTATTAAAGAAATATAGTGGTAAAACAAAGGGATCTATGTAGAATCCGACCTTCACAGTACGAACCATGCTGCACAAGTAGAATCTGTATAAAACTACACTTCTATTTGATATTGATTGGAATAAGGTTTTTCAACCTTTAAATAAATGTAGTCAAAACTCTTATTAGATCATTCATTTTTCAACACTAGTGAATTTCTTCTCCGCTGCCGGTGGTTTTTTCCCGAAAGGGTTTCCACGTAAAATCTGTATATTTTTATTTTTATTTATTTTTGTGATTATTCTATTACCATTATCGACATCTATTTTAACAGAAAAGATGGATAAAATGCTTACTAGTGTTTAGTTCCTCAGGCTGATTATCACCCTAAGGTCTTGTAACATAAGGTACCAATTTTTTTTTCCTGTAGGCTATTTATTTAGCCCAAACAACAAGCCCATCACTGTAACCCATTTTAAGATACTAGTTGTTAATAAACTTGATTATAGTTTGAGTCGAGTTAATGCAAAATTTTAGGTTTGAGCTTGGCTTAGTCTGAAAAATGAGTTTAAAATTCTACTTAAGCTCGACTCAAATTAAAAATACTAAATTGAGTCTGACCCGGCTCACTCGTATTAATCTTTTAGATTATTTTTTATATGAAAATAAATTTAAAAAATATAATACATCTAATACACAAAAAAAAATTAAAATAAATGTTTCCCAACAAATTGAAAATACATTTAAAATTTTTTTATACTTAATTAACTGTAAGATAGTTGCAACTTTGTCTCTAAAATAGTAGCAAAATTAAAAATAAAACAATAGTTACACAATACCCAAACAATAACAATAAAATAGTAACAATTAGACCTGGTTATGGGTTGGGCTACCCGGCCCGGTCGGAAGGCCCACCCGAAATGTGAGAGGGTTTGGACAAAAATATAGGCCCGAAAAATGGGCTTAGACAAAAAAATAAGGCCCGTTTTAAAAATGGGCCAGGCCTCGGGTAAGGTATTTTTGGCCTGGGCCCGGCCCGAATTCGCTAAGTGACCAAAAAAATCTGCTATTTTTTTTTGTTTTTGAATGTTATTTTCTTGTTGTTTTCTCCTATTTTGCTACCATATTACTATTATGTTGCTACTATTTTGTTGTTATTGTTTGGATATTGTATAAAACTTATTTTATTATTAATTTTGTTATTATTTTAAAGGCATTTGTTAATTTTGTTATTATTTTAGAGGTATTTGCTTGTTAAGTTGCATTTATCTTAGTGCTATTTAAGTCTACATATTTTTTAAAATTTATTTTCAATTTGTTGAAAAATATTTATTTTAATTTTTTAGTATTTTTTTAGTATTATATATATTTAAAAATTATATTAAATAATATAAAAAATTAATACGGCCGGACCGGGCCCCGAGTTTTAGCATTTTTATTTGGGTCGGGCTTGGAAAAAATTTTAAGCCTATTTTTTGGGCCTGGCCCGACCCGAACCTAATGAATGGGCCTAAATTTTTAGTTGAGCCCGGTCCGAACCCGACTCGGCCCGACCCATGAGCACCTCTAGTAACAATATAATAGCAAAACATTCGCAAAATAACAACAAAACATCTTATTTGGGCTAAGTTGAAATAGACCAGGCCCGAACAAAAAAATCTACTCGAGGCCTAATCCTATTAAAAAATGGGTCTTACTCTTTGTCTAATTCTATTTTTCGAACCTATTTTTTACACAAATTCTTCTACTTTTCGAATGAACCTTTGAATTTAAATGAGTGACACAATTCATCATCAATTCTAGTTGCGTTGAATTTTTTTAAGGGTAAAACAAACTCTTTTAAATGATAAAAAAAATGAAAATAAAAAATGTAAACATGGTTGAAGCAACAAGATTCTCATCCTGTGTGAAAATTGGCGCAGACAGCCATCGACAGTCAAAAAGGATGAACAACAGCTTTGACATTTTAAACATTATAGTATCCCGCACCCGCACCCAAACCCGATAATGCATTTCCTTTGACACAGTTGTCGCCACATAACCTCACCGTGTTCTATTTCATCCTAAAAATGAATCCCACCGTCATTTTTGACTTATTTCATCCTAAAAATGAAATCCCCACTATAATTATATAATTAAGGCTAAACTGTCAAAATAGGTACTTTTGTTTATCATAGATTATATTTTAGTTATTTATATTAAAAATATTATGTTTTAGGTACTTACGTTATCGTGTTGTAACATTTTAGTCACTTAGAATTAATTATCGTTAATAGTGTAACAGTAAGCTGATGTGGCACAATAATCATCATTTTAAATGAAAATTTTAGTTAAATCATACAATTGGTCTCTATATTTTTTTCATTTTGAATAATTTAATTTTTTTTCTTTTGAATTAAAAGAGACGGAGAAGGAAAGAAAATAGAGGAGAAACAGAAGAGAATGAAAAAAAAAGTTAAAAGAACATAAAAGAAAAAATTGAAATTACTCAAAATGAGAAAATATGTAGACTAATTGTATAATTAACCTAAAATTTTTGTTTAAAATGATGATTTAATATGTCACATCAACTTACTATTTTACCGTTAACGAAAATTAATGGTTTAGTGATTAAAATATTATAATACGTTAACGTAAGTGACTAAAATATAACATTTCAAACATAAGTGACTAAAATATAACTTGAAAAAAATAAAAGTGACTATTTTAATAATTTACCCTATAATTAACTATAAAATGAATAACCCAGAGACAATGTTCATAAAATGAGTTGGATTCGAATTAATTTATAAATGCAGAAATGAAGACCGTTGAAAACTGTGAAAGAAAACGCAAGAAAAATGGAATCTTATCCCATTGAATCGTGTAAACAATGCCTGAAGAAATTAAAAGAAACCCTTCAACAAGCTACCAAGCAAATCTTTATAAATAGGAGAGAAATCAAATCTTTCAAACTGCAGAAATTCAACATCCTACATTTCCATTTTCAATACAATAACCATTTTTTTGCTTATCAATAACCCATTTATTTCCCCTCATTGAAGAAAAGAATGGAAGAGAACAACCATAAAAACAACCCCCAATCCTGCAAAACCAGGCTGTTACCCAAACGTATAATCCTCGTCCGACATGGTGAGTCCGAAGGCAATTTAGACACCTCGGCCTACTCCACAACCCCCGACTACAAGATATCCTTGACCGAAGAAGGCCGTGCCCAAGCCCGCTTGGCTGGTTCCCACCTTCGGGACCTTGTTTCCAGCCATGGGCCTTGCCCCGATTGGCGGGTCTACTTCTATGTCTCTCCCTACGAGCGCACCCGATCCACGTTACGGGAGATCGGGAAATCGTTTTCAAAGAAAAGGGTGATTGGCGTAAGGGAAGAGTGTAGGATTAGAGAACAGGACTTTGGGAATTTCCAGGTTGAGGAAAGGATGAAAATTATCAAGGAGACGAGGGAAAGGTTTGGGAGGTTTTTTTATAGGTTCCCTGAAGGTGAATCCGCCGCTGATGTTTTTGATCGTGTTTCAAGTAAGTTCTTCTTCATTCTGGAGTTTTTTTTTTTTTTTTGCTTAGGGCATTAAGCTTCTATGAAGAAAAATGGTCATTTGTGGATGGAGAATCGAATGGTTTTTTATCAGTTCATGGTCATTTAAGAAAAAGAAAAAAGAAAGTGCAAGTGTTAATTTAAAGTAGTTTAGTATTCTTCACTGACTGTGAAAGCAATAAGAAAAACAAAAATATTAAGAGACTGTTAAAATCAATCTATATTTTCTTCTTGTTATTGTTGGAAAGAAATGCCTCTGGAAATGGTACTAATTGGCAATGGCTTGCTTTGCAACTCTGATAGCTATGAACTTCTAAATGAAAATTGGGTTCTGTTGTGTTAATGGTAAAAGAGAAGTAATATTAAGGGATTGTTAAGCTGTTTATACAAGCATGTCTTTCATTGCTTCCTTAACTATGTATGAGCATAGATCTCTTTGATATGTGTATATTTTTAACTCTGCAACAAAATGATGTCTTTGAAATGCTAGGAAATAGGTTCGGAAAGTTGTTTTATCCCCGAAATGTTTCTATTTGGGTAATAGTCTGGTAGCAGGACAAGCAAAAATATTAGATAATTTTACTTGATGAGTGGTTTTAATTCTTCTTATGATAGCTGCGGATGAGTATCGAGAGCAACTTCTCGGGAATTATTCGCTAAAATGGTTTTTGAGTGCTTGATTTGCCATGTCATCCATTTTTGAGCGAGTTAACCATAATTGTGTATGCTCATTGTTCACTGGTTTTGAAAGTCTTCAAGTTAGAAGTAGGATTGAGCTAGATATGATTCTATCCTTTCAAGTGATGTTGGAAAGAGATCTCAAATCTGTGGTTTGATATATAATCTTACTTTGTTCTTTAATCTTAGAGAATGAATCCGAATAATTAAATGCTTTTGATATGTAGTTTGGACCAGTGGATGCTAAATCGAAGATAAATCGTTGATATTTGCAGGTTTTCTTGAATCTCTCTGGAGAGACATAGACTTGAATAGGCTTCATAGCGATTCTTCTCAGGACTTGAATCTCATAATAATCTCACACGGTCTAGCCTCACGGGTGTTCCTAATGAAGTGGTTCAAATGGACGGTTGAGCAATTCGAGCGCTTAAATAATCTCGGGAATTGTGAGATTCGAGTTATGGAGTTGGGACATGGCGGTGAATATAGCTTAGCAATAAATCATTCGGATGAAGAATTGCTGGAATGGGGACTCTCTCCGGAAATGATAAAAGATCAGAAATGGCGAATCGATGGCAACAAAGCTGACTGGAATGATCATTGTACTTGGTATCTTAGGTCATTTTTTGACTATGAATCAGACTCAGAAGATGATGTTGAAAGAAGTTGATATTCATTCCCCCAAAAAATTGGTTTGGAAAGTGATTCTTAGGGTGCAAAAGTTGTGCCATATGATACCCTCATTGGAAAGTTCATTCATGTAGATGGATGTAACAAATGCCCTTTGTTTATTTGTTTTTAATTCATTTATAATAATAAAATAAGTATTTAACCAGCAACTGTATGTAGCAAGATCACCATTGATGAAAATTTAATAAATTAACTTAAAAACAAACTTTTATTCAGCATTTAAATATTTTTATAATAATGGATTTGTTTGAAGATAAAAGGATAATGCATTGATATGATATTCATGTGTTCTCACGGTTAAATTAAACAGTGTTGAGTTCTCTCAATTTGCTTTTGGCATGGAGAATCACAACTGCAATAATTCATCTAAGTTCACAAATTGATATGATATGATATTCACAAATCAAGAACCATTACAAAGAACATTACCAGCAAGGTAAATTCAGGTAGACCCCAAACTGTTGCTCTCATAATCTATCTTAGACCCTACTTTTAGAATCGATTTCAAAGGTTTTGGTTCCTCTATTTCTCGGTCAAATGAACCCATTTTTTCTGCTCTTTTTTTCTTCTTACTTTTCTTCTTGCTCGCAGTTGCAGTCATCTCCTCTACTGTATCATTTATGCTAACCATTTTCTTTGGAGTTCGAGCTTCAGACGTTGCTGCTTCAATAACATCCTCATTTTTCTCTTCATTAGAAGTTGCAGAAGTAATTCCACTTTCACTATGATTATACATTGGTTCTGGCTCTACTTTGGCCTGCAAACTTGAGTCTTCAACTGGTGTTGCTTCAGCCACGAGGTGTGTTGCTTGGTTGGTCATGGAGCTCGATATAGCTGATTCAGCACCTGGAGAAGGTAACTGAGCTGAAGTCTGATGAGAAACATCGCCTAATGTTACTCTTTTCCTGGTATATGTTGCTAGATATCTCGTGATGAAATTGTACAACCTGTGGCAAAGGCCGAGAAAGATTTGATCCATTTTTGTGGGATATGGTTCAAAAAAGGGTATAGGGTTGTTTTATAAATTTGATCTGCCAATGGGAATAAAAGGGAACGTTTTAACTCATTTCAGCAATGCTTTACTTGCAAGCAAGGAAATGTATGTTACTTGGCAGAAATGCTTTACTTATTCTTAATAGCAAGTCTTTGTCTATGATACCTTTATTGGCTATTGCTTGTGTGCAAAATATAAGAGGATAGCACGACTTTCACAAGATAATTATTTATTCTTAGAATTGAACAAAACTTGTACGCTGATACTTTCGTAACTACACTGGCACTATTTTACAAAAAAAAAAAACATAATATTTGATTGTGGGATAGGAAAAACACTTACTATAGCATCATCAACAAACCAAAAAATAAAATAAATAAATAAATAACTTTTAATACCTACATAGCTATGTTACTGGGACTCTGGTGTATCTTCACATATGAGTATGCTCAATTTTCTGTATTTTCTTCTTGTATTAGGAGGATCTCTAGAAGGTCATATCTTCATACCTATAAAGAGTCAGAGTAACATAGATGTGATTGTTCTTCAAGTTCTTGAAGCTTCATCAGAGGCACCAGTGGGTGAACCAGGCACAAAAGGAACAAACCCTCTGCCTCCAAAAACTGGTCTCATGAATCTATCATCAAATTTTCTCCATAAGTAATGAACTGTCCAAGTTGGATGAGTCAATAGCAACCTCAAACTACTCCTCCTAGGGCCTGCTGCGGCTTGTTGATTCTCTCCCATGTCACTTGGTTCACCATTTTCAATGAACATAATTCTCAAGTCATCTAAGCTGGGGATATCAGTAGCATCTGAAACATTTGGTTTTGCATGTCTTAGTAGCACTGCTTCTATCAATGGTTTGGTTATGGAACCAAAAACCTGTTTCACAACATTATTACATCAATGTTTCTGACATGGCAAGTTCAGTATATTGCACAAAGTCAAATCATTAAGTTATGAACTAATTAGCTTACCACTGTACTAAACAGGACTACAATAATGGTAGAGGTGATCATCAATGCTGAATCTTGGGTATCTTTATCATCGGAATTTGAAAACTGCATTTGAGCATACTTGATCTTAATATCAATAAAGAAACAATAAAATTAAGTTATTAAACCAAAATTAGGAATATGAGCATGTACCTGGTTATACGACAGTGCAATAGTAACAGCACCTCTCATCAGGCCTGCCCACCACATTATAAACTGAGAATTGAAGGAGTTAGAGAAAAGTTCGGATTGGAAACTGTTTGATAATAGCTAAATGCTTGGACGGTTGCTAAGTATATTACCTGTTTTCGAAACGCGATATTTGAACCGTCTCGTTTACGAATACAATTGATGAAGTTTGCTAGAGGGTACACAAATGCTGCCCTTCCAACTAACACCAATGCAAACAGTGTTGAGCTGACAGCAATAAAAGTTCCTGCACTGAATCCAGAATGTGATCCAAGTTAGAATCATATGAAATTATAGCCGCTTGCTCAATCAACCAATTTGTATATTGGAGTTATATTAGTTGAGTGACAACCGCCTAATTTTCTGTAAAGATACATCAGAAAAGAGGGGAAAAAAAACCTTGCACTGCTGGCTTTCCATTTGTCAATGTCCAAGGCATCCATGCCAACATATAGGAATATAAATGTTTCTGCAATGAATGACATTGTTGCAAATGCATGCCTGAACATCAACCGGTGCAAAGAATGAGGATTAAACATGTCATAGTATTGGTTCTTGAAGATTCATTGAAGACAAAGGAATGTTTTTACTTTGTTGTTATCCTTGAGCTTTGAGTAACATTATGCCATGTGTAATGTGACATGACAATGCCACAGAAGAAAACTGTCAAAATCCCACTGAGATTCAGTAGCTGCAAGAAAAAATACAAGCATAAACTCGTGATTTTCAAAGATAAGCGTCTCATATGTTGGTTTAAATCTGTATCCCAGACTTATTATAATGGAAAGAAGGAAGAAGAAAATTGCACCTCAGCCAACATATATGACAAATAAGCCATGATCATCATGAGTGCAACTTCCCGGTCTGTCGAATGCCTGTAATTTTAAGAGAACAAAGGATTATATAACTGCTCGTGAACTATTGGAAGAAACATTAGTAAGAAATGCATAAATGGCGGAAATAAGGCATACGTACCTTCCAAAGTAGAGTGTTTTTATGATAAAAGCACTTAAAAGACCCGCCTGAAGAAAAAAAAACTGCAGTGAGTAAATTTAGTCTTTATTGAAAGCCTTATTAAGTCCTCAAAGTAACTTCAAATTTAGATGAAACAAGACCAAAACTGTGAGGCTGATATGGATACTGCTTAAAGCCTTAAATAGTAACGGAAGAAATAAAGGAAGTGAAAGCATATTCATTGAAAAATCTTTCAGTAATTGAAGCAGCCAAATGTTACGACTTACTACCACACCAAGAATGGTACTGGTGAAGAAGAGGTAAAGAAAAATCCCCAACAGTTTCAAGGATATCATGGCATCGATATTGTTGAAATCGAGTGATTGAACTGCATTGAAAAGCACGATAGAAGTAGCATCGTTCACCACTCCTTCCCCAAATATAACACTGTAAAGGAAGGGTGTTTCATCTTGACTGAGAACCTTTTCAACATAAGAACCAACTCATGCATATTAGTGACATAACAAATTTATCTTTATACCAAAACAGTAGAAATTTTATCAAATATACCTGCAATGTACACACAGTATCAGTTGCTGACAATATGGCACCAACAGCTGCAAGAGGAACTGAAAGTGTAAGTTCTGGACAATAAAAAACGCAGGCAGCATGTAAAACTATGAACCGGGAATCGTTATATCACCTAAGTAATCTTGAGTATTCAAAGATGTCACACCAATTCTGTTGAACAGCAAAAAGGCACCTGCAATATTTGCAGCAAATGTTAACCAAGTTAGGACTTTGTTCAAGCTATTTATCTGCATATATAATAACTAAGGTGAATTCCAGGATTAACAATCAAATTTCCCTGGTAAATGGTAAAGGGAATAGTAGATCTTACCTACTGATATGAGGCAGAATGAAATCACTGTACCAAATATTCCAAACATCAAAATTATTGTGAAATTCTTGAAGAACTGCTTTTTCTTGACTTGGAATCTGCAGTCAGATTTCCATGTTCAATTACCAAATTTTATCTTTACCTAATCAAATTCACCTAGAAATGATCAGAGTAAACCGTACCCGGCATTGAAAATGATTGGAGGAAGCAAATAAAGGAAGAACAAGTCCTCACTGAACACTAGAATCTTTGAACTATTGCCTTTACTCGCCAACAGCACCACAGCTCCAGCACACAATCCCTGTATCCAGGCCTCAATCACAATTAACAATTCTTACCCCAAAAACAAATATAAGGTAAGAAAGACAAGTTAACATACCAAAAGAAGTGCTGTAATTGATTCATTAGCCCACCGGTTCTCTTCAAGTAGGTGACCTATGATGATACAAGCACAAAGGAGTGAAAAGAAGATGGTAAGTGCAATTATGGTGGTTGTACTAAGAAAATCTGATGAACTTTGGAGTGTTGAAAGATGGGACATAGTTTCAATTTCAATGGTGGACATATGTGAAGGTCTATAGATGAAATTTACATTCAAACAAAACAAAACAAAAAAAAAGGGTTTTTATGGAGAGATTGAAATGAAGGGTTATTGATGAAACTGATGTTTAAAGGGTTCAAGTTTAGTGATGCACAAGTGAAGGATTGATAGTCCTTACATTTTGAAGATGCTGTTGGAGGGAAGACTGTTAGGTGCTATGGGAATTATATTCTATGCTATGCCAACACCTTGTTTTTCTATAATCTTACTACCTGCCGCGTGACCGATAAAGTTCTGCCACGTACAATCGAAAGATATTCAAACAAAAAAAAGTAAATTACATACTTAAATCACTAAATTATAGGTAAATTTTCGTTTTGATCACTCAACTAAAAAAAGTTATAATTTGGTCGCAAAACTATTCAAAAGTTTAGGCTGTTAATTTTTTCAAAAAATTCTGCTAGCGAGCTCCAAACGACCATTCGATGATCAATACGATGAATCAATACCCATCGACAAGTAGAAAAATATACTTTAGATCCAAGTTGATCTGACAACTACGTGTTGGATATAGGAGAAAAAAATTATTTGAATTTTGGTTCCTATATTTGTGATATCTAAAGTTATTTTCATGAAAAAAAATTGAATTATAAAATAGAAGGGAAAAAAAATTTTTCAATTGGTACAAACAATGTTAAGAGAAAAAAACTATATAACATTAAATTTAACAGTGCAGTGACTTAAATGAAAATTTTTGAATAGTATAATGTTCAAATTGTAACTTTTAATTAAATGACTAAAATGAAAACTTATTCATAATTTAATGACTAATGGTGTAATTTACCGAAGTTAAAAAAAATTTCAAAAAGACAAAAGTGGACGCGAATCTTGAACTAGTGGGCGCATGTCAAGAAATTACAGGTGGGAAATAGGTAAATAAAGTGAGTCCGCCCACAGGAGATCAATGATCCCGAAGTGTGTCCTTGGTTGACAGTTGATAAAAGGCCGTTAGTTAGATTTATTTTCTTTCCCCAAAATATTTGGAATAGTTGGGACTAAAAGAGAAGAAAGAAATTGCGGGTATTTTTTTTGAAAATCTAATAATAAAAATATAATTTTATCATTTTAATAGTTTATATTTTTATAATTTTTAAAGAATTAAATTAAATTTTTATCGGTTAAAATATAATTTTATTATTATTAATTTAAAATTTTATAAATTATAAAAAATTTAAAATAAAAAATTATGATTTTAGTGGCCATGACCCCTGCCCTGGCTCTACAATACTCTGTCACTGTGCGTAAAAAGAAAATTATTTGATTTAATTAAATAATAAGCTCACAATTTAAGAATAAAAAATAAAATAGAACTCATAAGTAAACTTCACTTATGTGGTCACAACTCACGAGGCAACAAACAGAAAACTTTGGGCTCGACACTAACGACAATTATTTGCAATAATAAATAGATTAATTAATTAACGATTTAATTTTATAAAATAGTTGCCAACAACCTCCGAGTTTTGCTACTAAATAATGTTTATGGTAAACTTTTAGGTAAAAGTACCAACGAAGCCCCTGTATTTAGGGGTAGATTGTAGTTCGGTCACTTTACTTAAAAAATAGATAAATTAATTTTTATACATTTCGATTGAAATATGCAAATTAGCCCATTCGTTAATTTTTTTCTATTAAAACCCAACTATGTTTTCATTCTATTTTGGTCATTTAACTATTAATATTTTTTATTTAGTCACTAAACTTTTCGAAATCAAATATTTTAGTCACTCTGAGCTTATGTGGCCTTTTTTATTGGTCTAGTAACAAAATTAGCCCTATAATGTTTACACATTCTATCAATTTGATTTTAAATATAAAAAATTTCAACAATTTTATCCCTCAATGCTTACAAAAATTTTCATTTTAGTTCTAATTCTAAAAAACTCAATAAATTTGACACTAAACATTTACAAAATCTACCAATTTAGTCTCAACTCTAAAAATTTTAAAATATTTAAAAAAAAACACACACACATTTAGCTCTTTATAACCCATCTGCTAACCCATGTGAGATATTAAATAAAAAAAACTATCGTCTTTCAAGTCACTTGCAAAAGAACTCTAAAAAGTTAGGATAAAACACACAAAAAAAATTAAGATTCCAAAAGAAAATAAAAGCATTAAAAGCGTATATATTTGGGTAGTAATGCAACCAATTCTTTTAGATAGGTTCTAAATCAATTGGTTTGGTCTACTGTAAAGCCTAAATTATAGTAAAAGAAATTGTTACAAGTGACTTGAAAAATAATAATTTTTTTTAATATCTCACATGGGTTAGTCGATGAGTTATAAATGGCTAAAAATTATTTTTTTTAAAGAGTTAGGACTAAATTGACAGATTTTGTAAATGTTGAGAGCCAAATTTATTGATTTTTTTTAGAATTAGAACTAAATGAAAAAATTTGTAAGCAATGAGGGCTAAATTTATTGAATTTTTTATATTTAGGATCAAATGGATAGAATGTGTAAAAATTAGAGGGTTGATTTTGTTACTAGACCAATAAAAAAGCCCACATCTACTCAGGGTGACTAAAATATTTAATTTCAAAAAGTTTAGTGACTCAATAAAAAAATTAATAATTGGGTGACCATTTTTGCAGTTTACCCATAAAAAAATAATTTTCGGCATTGATTTAACGTTATCATTTAATAGAAAAAATTTAACGAATGGGCCAATTTACACATTTCGAAATGTATAAGGCCTAATTTGCTCATTTTTAGTAAAGGGGCTAAAATGCAATCCACTCCTAAGTATAAGGGCTTCTCTAGTACTTTTATCTAACGGTGTGTTTGATAAACCATTAAAAATTTTCATTTCATTGAAAATGGAAAATTTTAACCTTTAATATTTTAAATGTGTTTGATAATTATTTTAAATTTTTACTTAATATAAAATTTTCAACAAAAAAACTGTTGAATAAGATAAGCTACTTATCACTTGAGCTAGAAAATATTAAGTTAATTTTATTTTATTAAAAGATTGAAATAAATTGTCAATTTTTAAAAAAAAATTAGAGATATTTAAATTAATATATTTATTTTTATCCAAAATTATCTAAACAAAATATTATATTTATAAGATTAAAATTAAGAGATAAATAATTTTAAAATATATATATTATTTACTTTTATCAAACAACATAATTATATTAAGTACTTATATTTACTAATTTACCAAACAATTTTCTAATGTGAGTTCAGCGAATATCAAATTCAGTATTAAAAAATCAATGTTTAAATTTTCAGCGCTTAAATTTTTAATTTATCAAACACACCCTAAGCTTTAACAAATTTAGTAGGCTATAAGTTACCAACAAGATATTTAATAATTTTTTTATATTCTCTTATAGTTTTTGTACTCCCTCATAATTTGTTGTTACGTGCACACACACACACATATATATATATATATATATATATATATATATATATTTTGGTATTGTTTATAGATTTTGGTACTCTCTCATAATTATTTTTTTTGTATTCTCCCAATTAAATTTTGGCATGAGAAATCAATTTTTGGTAGTAAAAAATATATATTATTTCTGCATTCTAATAAATTTTGTTATATACATTAATAAATATAAAAATATTTAAAATTAAATTAATAAAGCAAACTTTTTTAATGTGAACCAATATTGTTTAGTCCATCATAACTTTTTGTACTTCATCGTATTTTTTATATTCCTTCGTATTTTTTTGGTACTTCCTTATAATTTTTTATATTTCTTCATTTTTTTTTGGGTACTCCTTTGTAACTTTTGGTATACCCTCAGTTTTGTTTTGTACTCCCTAATAGTTTTTAGGTACTCTCTTATAATTTTTGGTACTTTTTAGTACTTTATATTTTTTTGACACTCTCTCATAATTTTGTGTAATCCCTCAAAATTTAGAGACATAAGAGAAATATCTTAATTTGTGGCTTCCATCTTAAGCTTATTAAAGATCTTTTCTCTTGATTGTAATGCTATCTGTAATAGCCTATTTTCAGTGGTGTCGAAAACAATGGTTTTGTGATCATAATTCTGACAAGTGAGTTAATATTTTAATATTTATTTAATGTTTATAGGGTTATATTAGGATCGTATTGAATTTTCATTAAGAAATTATAAGGTTTAAATAGTTAATTAAGTAAAAAGGACTAAATTGAAAAAGGTGTAAAGATTGATTTCTATTAGTTAAAAGGATAAAATGGATGTGAAAATGATTATCATTGGACTTGGATGGTAATTATACCATAACCTAAGTTAGTGGATATTTATGAGTAGGTTTTAGTGTAATTTTAATAGTTTTTAAAGGTTAATTTGGTAATCTAATAATTAAATGATAAGTTAAATAAAACAAAATGTAAAAAAAAAAGATATCTTCTTCTTCATTAGCTTTTCAAAACCAAAAAACACCATTAGAGTAGAGCTTACAGTATTCGACCAAGCTCCTATCTTACATATCAAGAAACGAATCAACCAGACCTAAACCGATGAAAAGCTAAAATGTTGGAATAGTCAACGGCTTCGTTTTTACAATCATTTTTGTCGAGGTAAGTTCGTATTTCATTTTAAAATATTACATTTGAATTTATAAGATTAATTAATAGTTTTTCTTATATGTATTTTTGTATTGATGATTAAGATTGTTTTGGTTTGATAAAAGAAAATGACCGTAATTGAAATACCTCATGGTATTGTACTTGAAAAGGAAAAGATCATGGTTGAAAGACACCATGGCATTATATTTGGCATTTCGAATCTTTGAAAAGGTTGAAAAGGAAGTTATTTGCAAGGGATAACACATGGAAATGATGTATCCAAAAAGGATGTATCAAATAAAAGGTTGAAAAGGATGTTATTCGAAAAGGATGACAAATGAAAAGGATGTCTTGAAAAGGGAATCATGGAATGAACCATTTAGTAAAGGTTTGTATGTGATTTGAAATGGTTATGTACTTTTGAATTGAAAAGAAAGATTTTTTTATCATGTAAGTGATGATTTATATATTGAGATCTTGTGCATGATATGTCACATATTATTATTATGAATTATATGTTCTTATACATGTATTTAGTTTCTAACTTGTGAAATGGTGTGTTTAGGAAGAAATGTGCATATAGGGATTCAACAATGCTTGAATGGTTAATCATGAAATTGTTTATTTGGTAAGTTTGAGTTTCTCTTATACGAGCTTACTAAGCAACGTTTGCTTACGTAGTTGTTTTCTTTTCTCTCTCTTGTAGATCTTCGGAAAGCTCGTTCGGTTGGAATCTTGTCGGAGCTCTATTACACTATCTGTCATCCACTTTGGTAGTTTTTGGATGTTTTGTCAAATGGTTATAAATGACATGTATAGGACTTTCATGTAATAGGTATTTTGGATTAGTTTGAACATATGGTATGTTTTGGCCTTACTTTGCTTAGTTGTAGTGGTATAAATTAAGATGGAATGTTATTTTAGAATCCGTGTTATATGATTGAAGTTGGTATTGTAATTTTGTTTTTGAATGATTTTGGTATTCAATTTGATCCTAGGTTGTATTTTAGTATTCGATTCGATCCTAGGTTGTTTCCAAACTATTTTTAGGGATCCATAAGTTCGATTTAAGGCTTGATAATGTATTTTTACTATGGCTATATCGAGTTGTTGGATGTTGATATTAAATTGCTTAATAATTTTCTGTTTTGAAGTTAAACGTTCTGATTTGTTCGGTAATGCTCTGTAATGCTCTGTAGCCTTAATCCGGTGATGAAGACAGGTTAGAGGTGTTACACTGTCTTTAGATATCTAGTTCTAATACCAATTGTTATGATCAATTTACACCAAGAGAGGATGAATTTGTGTTTAAAAATTTTAAACAAAGAACTTAAGAAAAATAACATAAGAGATTTAGAGTGGTTTGACTCCAATTGTCTATGTTCATTACTTAGCTTAACACCACTAAGTATTCCCCAAATTCTTTAATTTGAAACATTTTCTAGACAATTTTTAACTTTTACAACGCTATATTTTCAATTAGGCACACTTCTCCTTAAGGTTTTCTATCCAATACCTAAACCCTCATAAATTTGAGAAATACAATTGATAATGAAGAAGCACCACTAAAAGGTAGATATACAATGACAAAACTCTTAAAAGTACAAAACAACACTTGAAAGCATGAATAAGAATTGAACCCATAAGGTGTTTACAAGTGAAAATAAGAATAACAATGTGAAAGATTAGATTTTTGCTCTTTGATCTTTGAAGGTTTGTTTCTTATATTTATTTGAGTGCCCTTGATCTATATTTATACCCTCTAGTAAGTTTGGGGTCATTGGAGGCATTTTGGAATCGTTGCATCATTCAATTTGTGCATTAATTGCAGTTTGCAGACATAAGGTATTAATACAAAGGTTTTGGTATTGGTACTACCCTTTAGAAATATAGTTTTTAAAAGTCAACGGTATTGCCACAACTGGGTTGGTATCAATACAAGTCCCCAAAGAAGTTTAAGGGGTAAATTGTCTAGGTTGTTGCGATACAACTCCTGGTTGGTACCGATACAAGTCCTCAAGGGAGTCTTAGGGAGTAAACTGCTGAGGTTGTTGGGATACAACCCCAGGCTAGTACTGATACAACCCTAAAAGTATCAATACTTCTACGTTGGTTGCGAAACTACTCTTCAAGGTTTCACAATTTTGCTTTCTGTCTTAGTTGTATTGATATAACTAGGTTAAGGTACCGATACTAACCCTTAGACTTGGTTTAAAATGTTTAGAAGTATTTTAATGACCTTTTATTTATGAGTTTGGAAATACTTGAAAATAATTTTATGAGTTTTTTACATTTATTTTGCTAATTTGATTAAAGGAATTTTTGAATTGAATTTTTATATAAAAACATTTGAAAATCAAAACTAATAGAGAGCTTAAGTACCTGAAATTGTTTAAAGAGACTGCGGGTTCAACAGAGTGAGAGTGCCTCATCGGATTAGACTATGTGTGGTGCACAATCACCTACTAAAAGGACATGAGCATCTATGTTTGATAGAGTTTGAACCCATGCCCTTCTAGGTCCAATCTAATGAGGCACTCCCATTGTCTCTTCATATAATTTTTTATGCTTGGGCTCTCTATAAAATCAGGAGACAACCTCTATTGAGATCAATAATGACACCCTCCAACAGTTGACACTTTAAAATTTTTATCGAAAAGAGTCAAATTATCAACAAAATTGAAAATTGATTCTCTCTTATGTGTTATCTAGAAATAGAATGCTATATTGAATAGGGAATACTGTGATTTTCATATATATATATATATACACACACATGCATACATGAAGAGCTGAAGAAAAGACAAATGCTCCTTTTTATAAATTGAACTAATTCATGAACATTTTGGGAGTTTAGTTAATTCTAAAATAAATTTCAAACCACTCTTCTGAATCATTTAAAGGTGTAGATATGTGGGTAAAATTGTAGAGCTCATTAGTATCACAAAAGTTCAATGGAAAGTGTGAACATCTTTAATACATGAAAAAGACAAGTGAAAGGTTTACTTCATCTATAAATTAAAGTTGAAGGACATCATCTTAATCAAATATGAAGAAAATGAGCCTTTATGGAATATTGTGATCATATATTACCCCATCTTGCAAAAGAGGTTTGCATTTCATGTTGATGATTTTGGTAGATAGATGTTACTTGCAAAAGTGGGATGATTTTGGTAGATAGATGTTACTTGCAAAAGTGGTACACTCCAAACTATATATATAACTACTTATCTGATTTGCAGCTTAATTTATATGAAACACTCATCCAACCTCTTCATGTTGACAGTGCTTATTTTAATTTGGAAAGCTCCTTTTAATTTTATTTAATTTGGATTATTTCTTTTTGTAATAACTTGTGATTGTGACTTGGAGTTTCACCCACCAAAATAAATGGGACTGGGGAGGGGAGGGGGCCTATACTTTCGATGAAAAGCACATGCAAAGAATAAAGAAGGTTAAAATACGCCATCCATCCTATTTTAAGTAAATTTGAGATTTAGTCACTTTTTCGATTTAAAACTCTTAGTTTAATCATCCATATTATTAGTATTTTAGGTAAATTTTATAGATAGGCACTTAAAATAATATAAGCATTCATGTTATTTAATTTAATCATTTTAGTCACTCGTATTAAAATTATAAACGATAAATTAATATGAGAATAAAAAATTTAATATAATAATAAATTTAACTCTCAATTTTTATATATTATATCAATTTAATCATTATTTTTATAAATTAACTCTCAAAATTTAAAAATATCTCAATTTATTGTAAAAAAATAAAAATCCATAAATATTTTAAAAAATATAACAATAAATTTTAAAATATATTAAAAATTAAAAAAATTAACTCTTCCTCTTCCTCTCCCTCTCCCTCTCCCTCTCTCCACACTGTTGATTGAGCATCGAAATACAGTTCGGGTGCAGGATCATTCAATAGACACACATGACAATGAAGTGAAGTAACATCAGAGTTCATGGGATCCCCTTGATTCTCAACATCTTTCGAAATTGAACCTGACGCAACCGCCGTTCCGTCATTTCCATCATCAGATGCTAGTAGCTCGGTAAATGAGAAATATGTTTTGGTTCAAACTGCATATCCACATGGTTAAGATTTTCATAATCAAATAGCAGCTCACCCCCATTGCTAGGAACATCCCATTCTAAACAAAACAAACTCAATAAACCCCGATTTTTACTAATATATTGAATAGTAAATGAGTCGGACGGTGGGGGAGAGCTGTGGTGGGGGGCAAGGGAGAGAGAGAGGGAGAGGGACTTGTTGGGGAGGGTTTTTTATTTTATTTTATATTTAATTTAATTATTTAATTATATTTTATTTTTAATATAAAATTTAAATTTTTTATTATTACATTTTAAAAATAATTTATGTATTTTTATATATTTCTTTGATTTTTTTTAGAATTAGAAATAAATTGAGAACATTTGTAAATTTGTAAATTTTGAGAGTTAATTTGTTAAGATTATGATTAAATTGATATATTATGTAAATATTGAGGGTTAAATTTATTATTATACTATTTTTTTTATTTTAACAGGAGTGACCAAAATGACCAAATTATGTAAGGTGGGTGCTTATGTTGCAAACATTTTATTTTGGATACCTAAAATAAAAAAAAAAAATTATAGTTGAGTGACTATCAATGTAGTTTATCCTAATTTTTTTTTTTTTTTTGTAAAAATATGTTAACATGGTAAGTCATTAGACTACTCTTATCTAATGTGGCATATGATTGATAGAAAATAAATATTATAAATTATTAAATTTTGACAGAAAACAGTAATAGTATTAATAATTGGATTAGAAATTTTAAATTGAAAAAATAATAAGAGAATATAATTTTTTAGATTAAATTTCAAAATTTGTAAAAATACAGGGACTAACAACATATTTTGACCAATAAAGAACGTGTTAGTTGTATTACTATTTATAGAATTTGAAACATTGAAGGTGAGTTGTAACACCTCAAACCTGGCCTAGACATTATGGCCGAATCTGGTGTGTCACATTGAAGTATTTTAGCGAAAACCGTGTTTTCATTGAAATCTCTTCTTAAAATAAAAGAAACCTTAATTAATTTTAAAAAAAAAAACACACCTTTCAGTTGCAAAAACCTTATTGAAACATTTGATTTAAGAAGACTCATCATTTAAAAATTTAATTGCGGAAACGTAGAAACCATACTATAATTTAGAAAACCCATGTTCAACTTCTTGTAATTACATTGAAGATAATAATAATTCAAGTAATAATAACACAATGAAAACCTTATTACAATCTGGTCTGGAACATACTTAAAAAGAAGTAAAAACTTAAATGCTTGAAATAAAAAACCCAAGTCCAAATCATCTTGCTAGTTGGCCACCCAGAGTCCTTCCAAACATCGAACCTTCTACTGAGCATCACCTGAAAATAAAATAAAAGAGGGGGTGAGTTTTCGCAAACTCAGTGTGTACAACCCTCGACAAAAACAAACATTAAAAAAAAACATCATTCATCAATCATGCAATGCAATCCCATCCAAATTATCCATCCGCTACACACCGGCTCCGTCCCCCGTCACACCATGTGGGGATATAAATATCGACTCACCCAACCTACACACCATGGTAGCCCGGTTGCGGAACTACCTTTATTTACACATTGGGCTTTAAAAGCCGTCGGTGGATCCACGATTGTCAAGCAACCATGCGATCCTCATATACTTCCTCCGTTCCATAGTTCCCAACCCATATGTAACCTAAGCAGAATATCATATGTATGCATGTCGCATCCACAAAACTTATATTCAACACCTAGGGGTATTTTGGTCATTTTTGCCTTTAGGGGCATTTCAGTAATTTTCTCTTAATTACGGTTTTCACTTATCTTGGCCCGTTAACAAGTCCCGTGAGCTAAGATGAACGAATACTATGCACCAGGTAGGATTCCAGAGAAGAGGAGGTGGGTCGTTAAGACCGCTTAAGCTCTCCCTAGATCCAATCCTAGACATGCATATACCCGTTGCCACACCTTAACCCTTTGACTTATCCACGGTCGCAATATATTAATTAAGTCTTATGTGGATATCATATACTAGGCCCAAAACCCCTTACAAAGCCCAAACAATTTCACATACATGTATCTGGCCCATTAAGTCCAATCATATTCATATAACCCATTAGGCCCAAATCACCTGTATATGGCCCATTAGGCCCAAATCACATTTATATAGCCCGTTAGGCCCACTCACATTCATATTCATGCTCACATACAAATTCCTATCACAAAGCATCAATATTCAGTTTTTGCCTATTACGGGCCCAACAGCCCATTGGGCCCATTTAGCCCATTTTGGCCCATATGGCCAAATCACAACCCAAGTCCACGGAATCGCCCATGGGCTTCAGGAAACCTATCAGTTTCCCTCTTATGAGTGTTCGTGCACTCGCAAGACTACCGTAGCCAAACTTTCGGCTTTTCGGCATTTCAGCTTTTCGGCTTTTGCCGATTCATTGTGTGTGTGTAGTGTATGTACACACCTGGTAAGCAAGCGTGATGTGATCTCCTTAGCCCAAACCTACAATCGATATCACCCTTCAATTAATCGCATGCTTAATACTTATTTACTCAAAAACTAAAACCTCACCTTAACCTTACCTTGAGCCCAATCCTTAATCGCTTTTTCCTTGATCACGTATTTCCTAGATCTGCACAAATTTTAACTATTAAAACCCGAATAATAGGTGACTCGTATCCAACACAAGTCTCCTTACCATAACTATGACCATTCGGCCACCTTAGCCAATGGGAGAAGAATACTTACCAAAACCGCAACACCTTAAGGAGCAATTCGACAGAGAGCTAAAAACCAAGATCCGATACTAATTCCCTACCAAAGTTGATTAGAAAGAGTGAGGGACAATAATCGATACTATACAAAGAAAACCGATTGGAAGAGCAACACTTACACTAGATTCGGTCAAAAAGTATTCGATCCTTAGAAGATTCAATTTTTCGGCTTTTCAAACTAAGTGGTGAATAAGGTTTATTTGGTACAGATTAAAGAAAAAGAGTAGTAGAAGAAATCAGCAAAGAAGATTATGTAGAGGAGAATAGAAATCGGCAGAAAGAAAAGAAAGTAAAATAGATGGTTTTCGGCTTTTTGGATCTTGAAGAGAAAAGGGTTTCTGGCACAAAGTGAAAGGAAATTCGTCATTAACTTTTCAACCCTCCCATTCGGCACCTATTTATAGCCCTATAGCCGAATTCTTCAAGCCCAAGTTCCCAATTTAGCTCCACTTACTCCTCACTTCTCATCTCCTCGTTTTTCTCCCTGATAACCCCTTGATCCTTTCCTTAATTTTCTCTTTTGAACACTCCCCTTGGAGTCCATCTTCATGCCATTTCCATCCTTCTAGAAGGCCAAAATTAAATTCTAAAAATACTAAGCTAGGATTCGAACCTTGGACCCCCTTGCTAGCTACTAACACCACCTCACTACACCTTATGTGGTGTCACTTAGCCACTCCACCACAGGCTCTTTTTGTGTCCAATTGTTTCTTCATTTATTCAAAAGCCCAACTACTAGCCAACCCTGATTCTTTTAATAATTAAATTATAATTTCTTATACCCCTTAATTCGAACTCAACCTTAGCTAAGACCTACTAAAATTATCGCTTGGATAAGAATATTAAACACAATTTTTATCAAAATCAAAAATAAAGAAAATTCAGGATTTCAGGATTTTTGGATTTCGGGATTTTTGGGGCGTTACATGAGTGGGTCTGTTTTGGTTTTAGACAAGCCACTAAGCTTTCAGCTCAGATCATGGACCAACAATGTTCATGGTCCACACTTGCGCCAATGCTTAGGAGTACGAGGAGGAGTTGTAAGTGCTGATTTTCAAATATTATATTTTTTTATGTTATCTTTTATGCATAGATGTATCAACCATAAGAATTAAGCTTCAAGTTCTATTACTTAGAACCTCAAATCTTAATTTGAAGATTAATAATGTCATAATTTATAGATAATCCTATAAGTTTGTTGATTGTCCACACTTTCTCTATATTTTTGCTCATAATTATCCTATATTTTAAATATTGAAATCTATAAGACTCATTCATGTATTTTCCATTTTTATTAAAAGGTGATTGTAGCTCTCGCCTCTGTTTGCTCTTTTTTTTTTCTTAAGTTTTTAATACTCACTCTCAATTAAAAAATTTTCTTAAGCTTTCATGAGTTACCTTTATTATCTGTAGTTTCTCTTTACCTCAAAACTCCAAATTAAAATGTTTAGATCACTCTATTCAAGAGGAGTTTGAGGGGTCCACAAATCCTCTTAAAGTGGTCCTTAAGCAGCGCCTTGGATGCCCAACATGCTATACCTCTTAGGGTTTCTATGATCCACTCTTTAGCAAACCTCAAAGTTACACCCCCTCAAACCAAGAGGAGTCCAAGGTGGTCACACCCATTCACTTACTTATCTCTCCCATGTTTCCTAGGTCCATCTCCTTTAGATACCTCAAGAACCACTAGTCCCTCCTACCAAGGAATTTGCAAGCCCTTTGGTGTCCAACACATTGGTCCCATAGAGTCTCCATCGCTTCTCCTTCAACTTTGAAGTTTTTTCCTTTAGAGGCTAAAAGGAGTCTCCACTCTTTCTTAAGTATGGACGCTCTTACTATTACAGTCCTTCTACTTTTTTCACTCTTAACATGTCTAATTTTCTCTTTAATTGTTTCCATCTCTATCTTTCCCAGCTTTTTTCTCAGATCAACAAAGCCACTTGATTTAGTGTTCGATAGTATTAGAGATATAGATTGGTTAGAGTCATTTTTCAAACAAAAATAGTCAACCAATGGCAATACATCTTCTCATTTTGAAACACTAATTGGGAATCAAATGTCAACACAATTGAGGATCAAAGCTTTCTCGATACAATTAAACCTGTCCATGGGTCAGGCCACCTGGCCTAGCTTGAAGGCCCACCCAAAAAGTGGGAGGGTTTAGGCAAAATATAAGCCCGAAAAATGGGCTTGGGCAAAAAAAAAAAGGTCCGTTTAGAAAATGGGTCAGGCCTTGGATAAGGCTTTTTTGGCTTGGGCACGGGTCGAATTTGCAAAAAGGAAAAAAAAAGTGTTGTTTCTTATTGTTTTTCATTGTTTTACTGTCATTTCACTCTTATGTTGTTACTATTTTGTTGTTATTGTTTGGATATTGTATAACTCTTATTTCATTGTTAATTTTGTTACTATTTTAGAGGCATTTGCTTGTTAAGTTGCACCTATGTTAGTGTTATTTAAGTATAAAGATTTTTTAAAAAAAATAATGTTCAATTTTTTTGGTAAACATTTACTTTAATATTTTTAGTGTTTTTGGTGTATTATATTTTTTAAAAAATTATATAAAAAATAATATAAAAAATTTAATATAGCCGGGTCACGCTCGAGTTTTAGTATTTTTATCTGGATCAGACTTGGGTAAAATTTTAGGTCTATTTTTCAAGTCGAGTTGAGCTCGGACCTATCAAACGGGCCTAAAATTTTGTCAATGCTCGAACTAAACCCTGCTCGACCCATGGATAGGTCTAAGTACAACTTAATTGATTTCGTAGGCATTTTATTGTAATTGTAACCTTCCAAAAGTGATTCTTCCACCAATACTGCATCTCTCGATGGATTATTAATGTTTTAAAAGGTTGTCATATTTCAAGGTTGTCATTTGAACTTTGTTCTAATATGAGGAGAGAGAAATAAACCTAGACATATTGGCTTGAATACAATGATTGGAAAACCAAAAACTATTCAACTTATTTACAACATATCTTGCCTCCTAGATGTTAGAAAATTCGACAAAACCATATTTATGCTATCTAGTAATCCTCTTTCTTTTACATACTTTACCATATATTTGAAAGAGTGATTTCCAACAGATATTTGGTGGCAGATTGTTGACAAAGAAAATATAGTAAAACTTGTTAATTTTCTCTCCAATCACCATTTTAAAATATGTTTGTAATGGCCTAAATTCATCTGGCCTAATAAATAAAATAACAAAAGAAACAAGATAATAATTAAAGTCCAAATTACAAGCCTAATTTACCCTAACCTTAATCTGCTAACCTAAAAACCCTAAAAGTCTAAGCCCAAAAACTTAAACTGATTAGAAAAACCCTAGCCGCTACTGCTCTTTACCATGTTAGCGGATACGACGCCTGAGGACTGTCTCTCCCTGCCATTGTTTCACCAAAATGGCAAGGCGCGACCCCCCAACACCGTTAACCTTGCCATGGATACTTGCAAAGAAGAAAAAAGAGGAACAGAGAACAGAAGACGGAAACGACAAAAAGGCAAAAAGAAATCGAATATTATATAATCGGCTATAAAAGCCATAATAATGGGACATAATTTTTTTACACATACAGAAGAAATCGAATACAAAAAAAAAAAGAACAACAAAGTTGAAAAGAAAATATGAAGGTAGTTATATTTTGTTTTCTTTTTCTTTTTTCTTGTTTCAAAAAATATAAGAAAATAAAACAAAAAGTTTAAATCTTTTACCTGTTCATCTTCCACCACTGTCGACGGCTTCATCGGAGAAGAGGAGTTGAAAGGTTTCTTGATTTCCAATCAAGTTTAAACTATATTCCGGATGATCTAACCCTAGATCCACAATCTACTCAAAAAGGGGATCAAAAGGGCCTATTTTGGGGAACTCTGGCCACTAGATGCGGCGGTCTTCGTCGCCGATGATCGGCGGCCACGGCGGAGACCACTGTCCCATGGCCGGACATAAGGGTGGCTTTGAGAGAAAAAACAAGAGAAAAGATTTTTTTTTTAAAAACAAAGTCTGAAATGTTTTTTTTTTATTCTGACTTTTTATTTATTTATATAAGGCTCTATACGACTCCATTTTGGGCTTGACCTTTAGGCACCAAAAACGACGTTGCTTTGACGCTTGACCCGATGACCCGATCCGACCCCTTCCCAAGATCCGCGTGTTTTTGAAGGGAAGGGCTATTTGCTATTTTGGCCCTTCCGTTTTTAGCCTGTTTTTAAATTAGTCCTGCATATTTTTATTTTATTTTATTTTTACCCCATTATTTTGATTTTCTTGTGATTCGGTCTTTTGACCCACTGTCGACTTGAGGAAATGACATGGGTTTGGAAAAATAACCCTTTGGGTCCCTATTTACTTTATTTTATTTTGATTTTTTTAATTTATACTTAGAATTTCTTTTGGATTTCAATTTAGTCCTTTGCCCATTTTTTTTGTTATTTCATTATTTTATTTTATCATTTTGGGCACTTTTATTTTATGATTATTTATATTTTTCCTCTTGTCTAAATTATGCAATTTTATTTACATGTAGTTATTTTTTTATTTTATTTTTGCCATTAGATATTATTATTATTATTATTATTATTATTATTATTATTATTATTATTATTATTATTATTATTATTATTATTATTATGTTATAGTCATTTACTATTTTCCCTCAAATTTCCCTATCTATTTTATTTTGGTCTTTTACTTTTAAATGTTGATACTATTAATACTATTAGTATATTTTATTTTGGATATAATTATATTATCATACGTTTTTATATTATTTCACTATTATTATCATTATTATCATATAAAATTATTAATTTAATATTTTTCATTATTGTTATTATTATTTCTTATTATTGTGTTCATTATAGTATTGTCATTTTATTTCATTGCTTATGTTCTTTTTTTGTTAATAAGATAATTTTGCCATCTTTGTACATTGTAAATATTGCTACATACACTCATCCATTTTTTGGCACAAGCGCATGAAAAATAATTAAAACCGATGCAATGTTTGTTATTTTCGGGATTCGAGGAGTCATATTCCTAACTTACGGAGTATGGCCTCTTCTTAGAACAGAAATAACCAAACATCCTATTTAAAATTCAAGAAACGTAGGATTTAGGTAATAATCAAATGACGAGTATTCTTGTTTTCGAGGATTCGAGATATCGTGCCCTAACTTACAGGACATGATTTTTTTCTCGATTAATTCGAAATAAGAAGACCCTTTAATAAAATTTAATTTAGTTAGCGATATTTTAATCAAATAACATCATGTAAAAAAGGGGATCATACTTCAAACTTTCTTTGAATTCTCAATTCTCGACACTAAGCCATTAAGGAATCAACTAGGTACCAATTTTGCGCGTTATAAGGGTGCTAATCCTTATGCGTAAGCGTCTCTCGAACTTATTTCCTGGATTTTGTAGGCTGAAAATCATCGTTTTAGTAAATCTAACCTTTTATTAAAATGATCAAATTACGAGGTGATTCGATCACAACTAATAAAGAGGATTGGTGGCGACTCCATTTTCGTTTTTAAAATAAAAAGTTGAATCTCCAAAAAAGTTTCAACAGTTGGCGACTCCGCTGAGGACAAATAAGAGAGTCAAGCTGTGAGTTGATTACTTTTGGTCCTTTTGTCAAAATTGATAATTCGGTTTAAATTGAAGATCCCCTCATTGTATTTCATCCTTCATATTTTATTGGTAAATAAGGTCTTTATTATATTGGATTACATAAAGATTTAATATGTCTGCTTTATTGGTTCGAGTTTCTCTTGGTATATTTTCACATATATTGCATGACATAATCGTTCCATTTTACCCTTCTTAAGTGGGAGTGGAAAGCTATTCCTTCGTGAGGTCTTCACCGTCATATAGGATAGTGGATCGCTTTTAGGATACATCCGTACCTATGTCTTCGTGAGGTCTTCACCTCCGTACAGCCATAAGGAAATATATTCCCCTGAACTGAACTCAGTCTATATGAGCCTATATTGGGTGAAGATTGAGGAATATATTGGTTCAGGTACTTTTACTTTAGAACTAAACCGCATATAATGAGCCCTAAAGAACCTACCTTAGGTAGAACCATATTAAACCTTTGTATAAAATGTACTGACTTGTTTCATTTTGTCTTGGCTATGATTGCATTGTATTTTCATCTTAGAAAAGGGTGTTGATTTGTGTTTAGTTGCTAAATAGAGAGCTTGTCATGGAAAAGGGATTTCTTGATAAAGTGGAAGACAATGCGGCCGTGCAAATATGGCCCAAGAAAAGACAACAAGAGAAATGTGATAGTTTGTCAGAGGGGTATATGTCAGAATTATGGGATTTCACCCGGATTAGTGTAACCTATAATAATCTTCAAGAGCTAAAACAAATATGGGATCAATAGGATGATAAAATCAAGCAGTTATTCTACCGTGAATATGGTAATTTGCCTTATCTATTCGATGTCAAAGTGGATAAGTACCTATTTTGAGCTCTTTCCTAGTATTGGAATCCTGCCTCTAGCTGCTTCACTTTTGAGAAAGTTGACTTGGTGCCTATAGTAAAAGAGTACACCACTTTGCTCTGTTGCTCGAGGATTCAAGCTGGCAGCCTATTTTAGAGCCACCAATGTCCTAACTTTCTTAAAGAGACTAATGAACATAACTGGGATGAGCGAGCAATGGGTCGCGACTTGGATTAAAACAAAAATGGAATAGTAAATGCATCCTTTGAAAAAGTCTGCAGGATTTGATCTTGGTACATCAGGATGCGAGGAAAAGAGTTGATGTCTTCGCCTTGAGTATTTATGGGTTGGTCATCTTCCCAAAAGTACTAGCGCATGTAGATGATGCAGTTTCAGATCTATTTGACCGACTTGACAAAAAGGTCACTCTTGTCCTGGTAATTTTGAATGAAACTTTCAGATCTTTAAGTTCATGTCAAAGAGCGGATGAAGGAAGGTTTATCGGATCTACACCACTCTTGCTAGCCTAGTTTCGTATTCACTTTTGGAAGGTAGAAAAAGTCTCTTATCAAGTGTTCTCCGAAGACTACTCTCTATTGAAAGAATTTGTGGCTATCCAAAGATGAGACAATATTTCTGAAGAGAAATGGATGGAAATTCTCTAGAGCCTCTGAGACGAAGATGTCGAATGGCGAGCCCCTTGGATGATCTCCAATGAAATTTTGTATTGATGCGGAGACTTTGACTGAATCCCTTTACTTGGGATATGGGGAGCTGTTGGATGTGCTCCTCTACTTGTATTGAGGCAGTATAGGTCGAGGTAGTTTATTCCGGCATTACAAGGGTTGGCTTAATGTGAGTTTACGTACAAAGGTGACAATTACAAAAAGAATATTCGTGAAATTTTGAACGAATGGAACTAGACTCACAAAATAAAGAGATTTGTCGCAAATCCCATGGCAACCCCGAAATACGATTGGTGATGGGGTAAAAGAATCAATGGCAATGTCCCTTCATCAAGTCAAGAAAGTACTTGGCCAATAGAAGAACGCTTGCAAGTGATCTCGTCTGAATTAGAGATCATAAAGCAAGACTTCAAAAAGAAAAGTTCAGAACTAGGGAAAAAGATAGAGAAGTTGGAAGAGGAAAAGGTTCAGCTAGGGTTAGACATTGACGTCTAAAAGTTAGAAGCCGAGAAAATGAAAAAAAGGAAAGAAAAAGGCTGAGGAAGACTTGGACAACTTAAAAATAGATTATAAGAAACTTCGCTTATTGATTAGGACCGCCAGGTTGGGTAAAATGTCAGAACAATGGCGACAGGAAATCCAAGAAGAAAAGATTAGATTCGATCAGTGGGAAAGGAAATTCCAAGATGCTTGAGTCCGAGAAGATGATCTAAAAATGGAATTATTAGAAAGCCAAGATGAAAAAGTTGGATTGAGAGCCTGGATAGCGGAGTTGGAAAGATCTCTGCATCAACATCGTAGTCGCAACTCTGTGACTAAGTTGAAGGCAAGTCAGATTAAGATCGATGAGTTGAAGGGACAGATAGAAGAGCTCGATACTGCACTACAAAATTGTGAACTTTGAGTTGAAATTCTTGAAACAAACATCTAATATTGGAAAGAGCAACTCCAATGCTCTTAAGGTAAGATCAGGGATAAAGATCACATCATGGGCGAAGCTTTGACTCAAGTATAGGAAGTAGTCGACCATTTGCAAAACCTAGCGGTTCAAGCTGACATGCTAAGCTTGAGATATGAATTGGAATCAGAGTAGGGCTGAGAATTAGCTTGGCTTCTTAAGAAAGTCAAGGCTTTGAATATTAGGGCAATGCTATATATGCAAAATGTATCTGTTTTATTTAAAGAAATTTGTGTTCTAGTAAAGTTGTTCTAATAGAATTGAACCGGAATCAATACCTTTTTTTGCATTCATTTTTCATTCATCAGTATTATATTTCATCACATGCATTAAATTTCATAAAAAGACCCGAATTAATCAAAATTATGACAGTTACCTTGGAAACCAACAAGAACCTACTAACCGAATGTCGTTACAGTACCTGCGGTAAAACTAAAGCCATGGATCAAAGGTTAGAGAGACTAGAACAATTTCAGAAAAACATGCAAGATCAGTTGCAAGCGCAGCTGTAGGACCAACTGGCTAAGGTGTAACAGTACATGAAGGGCCAAATACAGTAGTCCCAAAGAATCATAATAAGCCAGTTGACCCAGTTATTGGCTGGAGAACTTGAAAAATAAAAGAGTGTTGTAAACTCTAGATATGATAACGATGACCCTCCATATCCCTAGGCTTTACCCCGGTGAACGTCCAAACCTAACTGGACACATATCCACGAAGAGTATCCGTTACCATAAGGCCACAGCAATATCAGGCTTGTACCCCAAGACCGGTGAGTTATCCAATGGGTTCAGGTTCCAACCCCAGGGATAATCCAACTAACCCCGTTGTTCCAGATTTAAACGACATAGCATAAATGGAGAGGGCAATAGTAGAATTGCCAAAGCAGCTGGAATATCAGTAGAAGTGGTTGGAAGAGAAATTAAGAGCTATAGAAAATGCTGACTACCTTTTTAGGGTTAATGCCAAGGAATTGAGTTTAGTCCCGAATCTAGTACTCCTACCAAAATTCAAAACTCCAAAATTCGAAAAGTATAATGGGACTTGTTTTTCTAAAGCCCATATCATAATGTTCTACCAAAGAATGACGAGATACGTCAATAAAGTCCAATTGTTAATCCATTACTTTCAGGATAGTTTGATCGGGTCGGTTGCCAAATGGTACAATCAGCTGAGCCGTGCCAAGATCAATTCATGAAAAGACTTGGCATAGGCTTTCATGAAACAATACAGCCATGTGACTGATGTGACACCTGATAAAATTACGCTGCAAAACATGGAGAAAAAGTAAAATGAAAGCTTTAGGCAATATGCTTAAAGATGGAAGGAAGTGGCAACACAAGTTCAGCCACCTCTTCTGGAATAGGAGATGACAATTCTTTTCATAAACACTTTGAAAGCCTCGTTTATTAACCATATGCTGGGTAGTGCTACCCAGAGCTTCTCAGATATAGTCATGTCTAAAGAAATGATTAGGAATACAGTAAGGAGTAGAAAAATAGACGTGGGGAAAACGCTAGAAGGTCTGCCCCGAGAAAGAAAAAAATAAAGTAAACACTGCAAGTGTGTATAATAAGAGCTATTCAAAACTGATTATTGTAGGCCAACCAAGGACCATGACAACCAGCCATCAAGGCCCTTTGAGGCAAGAATCTAACTTAAGGATAAACACGAAAAACTCTAATTCACAACTTTTCCAATGACATATGGAGAGTTGTATAAGAGTTTGTTTAACTTGCATGTAGTATCCTCATTTTACTTAAAGCTCATGCAACCTTCATTCCCAAAGTGGTAAATATGAATGCTCAATGCGAGTACTATGCAGGAATAACGGGACACTCAATTGAAAACTACACTGCATTCAAGTAGTTGATCGAGAGGTTCATCAAGATTGGGATTGTAAGGTTCGATGATCCCTCAAGACCTAATGTGGCAGGAAATTCATTACCCAGTCATCCTAACTAAGGGGTAGACACGATAATCGAGAGTGGGGGCAAGAGGACCAAAATCGATGTTGCGGAAGTGAAATCCTCACTAAAATGAGTTTGGAAAAAAATGATAAATGTGTGTTAATCATTCAAGATTTAGAGGATATACCCAAAGGAGTGGGGAGCTACTATGAGTTCTACACTAAAGAAGGTCATAAGATCCAAGAGTGCACCAAATTCAGAGCTTTAGTGCAAAGTCTGATGGATAACAAAGAATTGAAATTCTTTGAAGATGTCAAGGGCTCAGAGGGAGGAGATGTTTGTGCCTCAGAGGAAGGATCAATGGAGAAAGTTTATAAGGTCAACCACCTAGTGGTGATTATTTCTCGACCGAGAAGCAATGAAGTGGAAGCACAAGCTACGCCAAGAATCATAATTCAAAAACTAGTGGCTTTTCCCTACAGGGATTGCAAAAAGGATTTATAGAACTATGATTGCAACATGATGATCACGGGAAAGTAGAACTCAGTTGGCACTTTAAAAGGGGGTCAGGATATTAGTTTTTTCACGCGCAGTGGGAAGCGCTATGACCCTACAATTGCAAGAACCGAACCTCTTAAGGAGAAAACTCTGGCAGTTGAGCATAAGAAGGAAAAAATTACTAGACTTGAATCACCTATCAATGAGCTAGTGACTGAGAACGAGGCTAAGGAATTCTTGAAGTTCTCGAAGCATAGCGAGTTTAGTATAGTAGAATAGCTACACAAACAACCAACTTGTATATCAGTATTAGCCTTGCTCTTGAGCTTAGAGACACATTGTAACACATTGATGAATATGTTAAATGAAACTTATGTCCTTGATAATATCTCTGTAAATAAGCTAGATCATTTAGTTAAAAATCTGAGTACTGACAATTTCATCTTCTTCAATGATGATGAAATACCTCCAGGGGGCATGGGATCCACGAAGGCTCTACACATCACTACCCGCTGCAAAGGATATACATTGCCAGGAGTGTTAATTGAAAATGGATTTGCGTTGAACGTATTGTCTCTATCCACACTAAATAGGTCGCCAGTGGATAGCTCTCACATGATGGCTTGCCATAATATAGTGAGAGCATTTGATGGTACAGAAAAGAAGGTGATAGGGGAGGTTTGAAATACCACTCTTAATTTGTCTGAATACATATGAGGTAGAATTTTTGGTAATGGATATTAAACCCTCCTATAACTGCTTGTTCGGTAGGCTTTAGATTCATTCGGCTGGGACAGTGCCATCATCACTGCACAAAAAACTAAAATTGGTAACAGAGGGTCAACTGTTAACGATAAACGCTAAAGGAGATATCATTGTATTTGTAACTAGTGACGCGCCATACATAGGAGCAGACGAATAGGTAATAGAATGTTTCTTTCGATCACTAGAATTTTTTAATGCAACTTTCATTGTTAAAGGAAATAAGATCCCAGTGCCAAAAATATCCAAGACCACAAAGATGGGTCTGCAGTTGATGGTAAGGAAAAGAACCTTTCTTGGAAGAGGGCCCGAAAAATATCTACAAGGAAATGTCAATGCACCAATACTGATGGACAAATAAAATCGCTTTGGCTTAGGGTACAAGCCAGACGCGAAACAAAAAAAAGAATGAATTAAAAAAGAAGCAAAAAAGAAAAAGAGTACGACTAAGTGGGGAAAAGGTCAAATAGGAATCGATCTTTCCCCATATATCTAAAACATTCATGTAAAGAGAAATCATTTATATTGAATGAAAAATGGTAGAAAAAGAGAGTCTGTTAACCAAAACTGCAGAAGGAATGTTGGGAAACTTGAGCATTAGTGTCATATCCGAAGAAAGAATTGGGGAAGAAAACCTATCAGGTATTTTTCCTTATATCCCTAGAAGTGTTCTGAAAAATTGGGCTACGAAAGAGATCCCTGTAATTTTTAGAACTATTTTAGAGTAATGTTCAAAACACACTTATTACTCTAAGTCTGAGAGTAATAAGAATCCCTTTGTGAAAAATGCAAATGTCTACTATTTTTATTTCAATAAAATAATGTATCCTTGTGTCCTATTTGGCAAATATTCTTCTATTTTTTTCATTTAATTCATACTCATACCATACAGATAACTATTCTTAAATTTATTTATTCTTTGGGTCTCCTTTTTTTTTTCATATAGTAGGTATCTGAATATCAATGATATGAGTGACGTCGCTGTTAACTCAGAGTCTCTTTTTAAGTAAGATATGTGTCTAGAAGAACCTCAAGACTTTGAAGATGAGTAAGATTATAACTTGTCTCCTGAAGATTATAACTTGTCTCCTGATCTGCTAAGAATGGTAGAGTAAGATGAGAAACAGTTGTTACCTCACAAAGAGTCAGTGGAAATTGTGAGTTTAGGAGATGAACCAAAAAAGAAAGAGGTGAAAATCGGAACTTGCATCACTACAGAAACAAGGCAAGACCTTGTTCAGTTACTCCAAGAATTCAAAGATGTCTTCGTATGGTTGTATCAAGACATGCTTGGTCTAAGTACCGATATCGTAGTACATCGGCTTCCTATAAAGGAAGAATACAAACCAATTCGACAGAAACTGCAAGGATGAGGCCTGACGTCCTATTGAAAATAAAAGAAGAGGCCATGAAACCATTTGACGCCAGTTTCCTACAAGTGGTCAAATATTCGGAGTGGGTAGCAAATATAGTCCTCGACCCTAAGAAAGATGGGAAAGTACGAATGTGTGTAGACTACAGAGATTTAAACAAAGCCAGCCTAAAAGACAATTTCTCGTTGCCTCACATTGATACCTTAGTGGACAATATGGTAGGTCATTCACTGTTCTCCTTCATGGATGGCTTTTCCGGATACAACTAGATAAAGATGCATCCTAAAGATATGGAAAAGACCATATTCGTAACAATGTGGGGAACATTTTACTATAAAATGATGCCATTCGGGCTAAAAAATGCGGGTGCAACATATCAAAGAGCCATGATAACTTTGTTTCATGATATGATGCACAAAGAAATCGAGGTTTATGTCGATGATATGATTACAAAATCTCAAACAGAAAAGGAGCATGTGAAAGTCTTGAGGAAATTGTTTTTAAGGTTAAGAAAATTCCAACTAAAGTTGAATCCAGCAAAATGTACCTTCGAGGCCACGTCGAGAAAATTTCTAGGATTTGTAGTCAGCGAGAAAGGGATCGAGATCGACCTGGATAAAGTCAAGGTTATCCAGGAGTTGCCTCCACCGAGCACTCAAAAATAGGTTAGGGTTTCTTAGAGAGATTGAATAACAGTGTCCGGTTCATTTCATAACTAATCCAGAAATGCGACCCCATATTTCGTCTCCTTAAGAAACATAATCCAAATGTATGGGATGAGGAATGCCAGAAGACTTTCGACAAAGTTAAACATTACTTGTCCAATGCCCCAGTGCTAATGCCACCTAGCCCAGATAAGCCACTGATACTGTACTTAGCAGTATTTGAGAATTTTATGGGATGCGTGCTTGGCCAACATGGTGAGTCAGGGAGGAAAGAAAGAGTGATATTGTAATGGCTTAAATTCAAGGTTATCGGAACAGTGGTTTCGTAACCACAAATCCGATTTAAAGTGAAATTTATTTCAATATTTTTGCTTGAAAATTGATATGATAGGAAAATCGTATGAAAATATTGATAGAAAAATTTTACCGATTTAGTGGTTAGTTAGAAAAAGAAATTATTGAAGAAATTGGGTAAAAACAAGGTATCGGGACCTTTATCTCGTAAAACAGAGTCGAAAATAATTTTATAAATATTTATGAAATGTTAGTAATGTGGTATTAAAATTTCGTTAGGAAATTTTAATGTTTGGGTAGTCAATTAAATGAAAAGGACTAAATTGTAATAGGTGTAAAAGTTGCTAGAATGATTAAATGGCTTAAGAGTCTAATGAGAGAGGATTTAAAAGGAAATTAGACCCAAAATTTATTTGGGCTGGACGGCAAGGGCATGAAATCAGCAGAAAAATTGATAAATTAAGGGCAAAATTGGAATATTATAAAATTAACTAAATAAAGTTAGGACTAAATAGGAAATATCTAGATTTCTCTTCATTTCTCTTCAATTTCAGCAGCTAAAAATGCCATATGAGGGTTCTCTAAGCTGGTATTCCATAATTTTTGCATCAAGTGAGTCAATCCTTACCTTTTTCTTGTAATTTTTGTGTTTCTAAGACTTTTACAACTAGGTCCTACTATTAAATTCATTAGTTTTTGGTTTCATGGATGAAATTGAAATTCACCATGATTGAGTGCTGTAAGCTTATGATGAAATAGAATGAAATTAAAGTTTTAATTTGTTTCTAAGATGATTTTATTAGGTAATTTCAATGGAAATTGATTTTTAAGATCTAATTGTGAAAATGTTTGGAATTAAAGTCTATTTCTGAAACTCTGATTCCTAAAGGTTGTAAACTAGTTTAAGGTGATATAATAAAGTGTTAATTGAGAAAAATAAGCTCAATTGAGAGACTAATTGAGTAGGGACGAAATTCTCATTTATTAAAAGCTTAGGAGAAAAATGGTAATAAACAGCTTGCACTAAAACAATTTGGACAGCAGCCATAGACTAACTTTGAAAAATCACTATAAATTTTAGAAATCGAATTAGAAGATGAAAAAAATATGGAATTAAATCTTATTAAGTCTAGTTTCTCATGGAAGAAACAGCGTAAGCAATGGATTTGTAAATTTTGAGATATAATGAATTTTGTGAGACAAGGTCAGAATGAATTCGGGTTCCCCTGTTCTGACTTTGAAAAATCATAAAAAAATTGAATAACAATAATTAGGGGCTTAAATTATATGTCTAGAATCCTAAATGAGTCTATTTTTAATAGAAACAAACAATAACATCATTTGAATCCTGTATGAAGAGATAATTAATTTTTAGTGAAGAAGGGTCGGAACTGTTAGACAGCAGAACATGGGTGACTTTAAAGAATAAACTGTACTGATTGGCTAAACCAAAAATTCTGAAAATTTTATGGTAAGAAGATATATGGGTCTAGTTTCAAGGAAAATTATCAGATTGTAATTTGGAGTTCTGTAGCTTAAGATAAAAATAATTTAGTGACTATGACTTAAGTAGACAGCTTTGAATGAATTATAAATAATAGTTGAATTATAGAGAATGTTGCATATGAACATGAAATGTATTAAATTGATAATTAAATTTATTTATTTAGATCCAGAAGATTCAAATACGAAGCTAGATCGAGGAAAGGAAAAAGTTCAGGATTAGTAGATTTTTGTACACAAACAAGTATCAAGGTAAGTTCATGTAACTTGAATTATATTCTTAAATGCTTGAAATGCATGTTTTTTTTATATGAATATGATTTGAATGTTCATTATATGAAATTTTATGAAACATTGACATATTTGATAAAAGAGGAAGAAATCCCGGTTGAATGAAAGGAAAATTCGATGGATCTCTGAAAAGGAATTGACGGTAAAAAGGATCAAGCTCGGACGGGTGATCCTATCCTGATATAGCCCTCCCGAAGAATATGTGTAAAATGGATTTAGCCCAGACGGGTAATCCGAATTAGGGTCTGAATTTATCCTGAACTGGTAATTCAGATCCAAGCTCATTAGAGCAATTGTCGTTGCAGGGGATTTAGCTTTGGACCGGTAATCCCGACAATACTCTATCGGTTTATATTACAAGATTTAGCTTTGGACTGTAATCCTATCAGTAAGGATGAGGTTCATGCGATTGTGCTCTCTGAAATGGAAATGTGTGCACATGAATATGAATTGACGGACCCGAAATTGTACACTAAAAGTGTACCTCTGAAAATCCATCGAAATTTCGATAAATTCAACGGGATAAATATGGAAAAATAACAAGGAAATGGAAATCATGGTATTGATGAGCTCATCAATCATGGTATATATTATTGGTACATGCAAATTATTGTACTAACTTGAATGTTGAGTTTGTGCATGTTAGGGTAATAATGCATTGAATAGATATAGGAATGTTTATTGTATTGTATTGAAAATATTAGGTAAGTATAATTCTTGTTACATGATTAGCTATACATGCCATTTAAATTATTATTGATAGTGTGATATCTCCTGACCATTTAAATGTGTTTTTCTTATAGTAATGTCATCCGACCGAGCTCAATCCGAGGAAGCTGGGAGTCATGCTCCGAATTTAGTACAAAGAGAAGAAACTAGCAGTAGAAGGCCCGAGACAGAGGGTCGAGGGGAGGAGGCAAAAACAGCCTTCTTTCAAATGATGGATGAATGGTTTAATCAATACTTAAGAACTAACCCTGTAGTGCAGCAAGTTCAAGCTCCCACTCCTGCTCCTCCACCAGTTCCCGAGATCCCACAGGGTACAGGTACTGAATCTGTCAGAAAAGGAAAAGCTCCAGTAGATAAAATTCAAAAATATGGGGCCGAAGAATTTCGAGCAGCAGTTGATGGTGATTCCGAACGGGCTGAATTCTGGTTAGAAAACACTACTCGGGGTTTGGAGGAATTATCTTATACACCAGAAGAATGTCTGAAATGTGCCGTCTCACTGCTAAAAGACACAGCTTACCATTGGTGGAATACTAAAGCTTCAGTTGTTCCGAAAGAAGAAATTACATCGGAGTTCTTTCAGACTGAGTTCAGAAAGAAATATATCAGCCAGAGGTTCCTTGACCAGAAAAGAAAAGAATTTCTTGAGCTAAAACAGGGCAATAGATCGGTATCTGAGTATGAAAGGGAATTTATTCGATTGAGTAAATATGCTCAGGAATGGGTATAGTCAGAAGCCAAAATGTGCAAACGATTCAAAGAAGGGTTGAATGAAGACATTAAGTTACTGATCGAAATTTTTGAAATTCGAGAGTTTGCTACATTAGCAGAGAGAGCTTATAAAGAAGAAGAATTGAGCAAAAAAAAGAAACAGGCTGAGAGGGAAGCTCGAATTTTTAGTAAAAGACCGATGGGAAAATCCCAGTTTTCTACTCCAAAGAAATTGAAGAAATACCAGGATCGTTCTACCTCAGCCACTAGGTATTCGGGCAGAGAGCGAGGTTCTCAACACACTAATCCAAGACCTTCCACTCCATCAGTTACCAGTGTTGGCAGTGTTGGTACCCCTAAGCTGAGATGTTAGTATTGTAATAAAATCCATTTTGGTGAATGCCGATTTAAGAGTGGGGCTTGTTACCGATGTGGTTCTTTCGACCATTTCCTTAGAGATTGTCCAAAAAGAGGTGAAAAGAAGCTGAGCAAATACCAAAGCTAAGTAATCCAGTTTTGAGAGGCAGACCACCTCGACCATCTGGTAATGTCAGTGGTAGCCGAGGAACTACGAAAGATATTGCAGGCAGGTCTGAAGCACGAGCACCTGCTAAGACATATGCCATCCGTGCCAGAGAAGATGCCTCAGCACCTGATGTTATTACTGGTACATTTTCTTTTTTTGATATTGATATTACTGCATTGATTGATCCTGATTCTACGCATTCATATATATGTGCTAAACTTGCAATTGTTAAAATTTATCTGTTGAACCTACTGAATTTGTGGTTAAAGTCTCGAACCCCCTGGGTCAATCTGTTTTGGTGGATAAAATTTGTAAAAATTGTCCACTGATGCTAAGAGGTTATTGTTTCCTACCGATTTGATGTTACCGCCATTTGATGAATTTGACGTGATATTGGGCATGGATTGGTTAACCCAGCATGATGCGGTAGTAAATTGTAGACAAAAATTTATTGTGCTAAAATGTCAGAATGGTGAGTTGCTCCGGGTTAAATCTGATAAGACAGAGGGGTTATCTGATATGATTTCAGTAATGGCAGCATAGAGGTATGTCAAAAAAGGGTATGATGCTTACTTGGCTTATATACTTGACACCAAGGTATCTGAGTCAAAGATACAGGCAGTTCCAGTGGTATGTGAATTTTTCGATATGTTTCCAGAGGAATTATCAGGATTGCCACCAGAAAGAGAAGTGGAATTTTCTATAGATTTGATTCCGAGAACTACTCCGATTTTCATAGCTCTGTACCGGATGGCTCCTACAGAATTAAAAGAGTTAAAGACACAGTTGCAAGAGCTTGTTGATAGGGGTTTTATTCGACTGAGTCATTCACCTTGGGGTGCTCCGGTTCTGTTTGTGAAAAAGAAAGACGGGTCTTTGAGATTGTGTATAGACTACCGGCAGCTTAATAAAGTAAACATAAAGAATAAGTACCCATTACCCCGGATTGATGATTTATTTGATCAGCTGAAATGTGCTACTGTGTTTTCAAAAATTGATCTTCGATCGGGTTATTATCAGCTACGGGTAAAGGAGTCAGATGTGCCAAAAACAACCTTGAGGAACTGTGCGGGCATTATGAGTTTCTGGTCATGCCATTTGGGTTAACTAATGCACCTGCAGTATTCATGGATTTGATGAACCGGATATTCAAACAGTATTTAGACAGATTTGTGGTAGTATTCATTGATGATATTTTGGTTTATTCTCGGGATGAAGAAGAACATGCAGAACATTTGAGAATTGTGTTGCAAATTCTGCGAGAGAAGCAGTTATATGCTAAATTCAGTAAATGTGAATTTTGGCTTCGAGAAGTGGGTTTTCTTGGACATATTGTATATGCCGAAGGTATCAGGGTAGATCCAAGTAAAATCTCAGCTATTGTCAATTGGAGTCTATCGAAAAATGTATCCGAAGTTAGAAGTTTCTTGGGTTTAGCTGGTTATTATCGGAGATTTGTACAGGGATTCTCTATGATAGCTTATCCGATGACTCGATTATTGCAGAAAGATGTAAAGTTCGAGTGGACTGATGAATGTCAGCCGAGTTTCAACCGATTGAAAGATCTACTAACGAAAGCACTTTGTATTAGTGCGGCTGAACCGGTAAGGAATTTGTTATTTATAGTGATGCCTCATTAATTGGTTTAGGTTGTGTCTTAATGCAAGAAGGTAAAGTAATAGCCTATGCTTCAAGACAACTTAAACCACATGAAAGAAATTACCCAGTACATGATCTTGAATTAGCTGCTATTATATTTGCGCTGAAGATATGCCGCATTACTTGTATGGTGAGAAATGTCATATTTATACTGATCATAAAAGCTTGAAATATTTGATGACACAGAAAGATTTGAATTTGAGACAGCGCAGGTGGCTTGAACTGATAAATGACTATGATTTGATTATTGATTACCATCCGGGTAAAGTTAATGTTGTAGCTGATGCTTTGAGCCGGAAATCTCTGTTTGCTTTGCGACCTATGAATACTCTGTTATCATTGACTGATGATGGTTCAATCCTAGTAGAATTAAGAGCTAAACCGACATTTTTACAGCAAATATATGAAGCTCAGAAGAATGATGAGAAGTTACAAGTTAAACGGGCACAGTATGAGTCAGGTAATGATTCTGAATTTCAGATTGGTTCTGATGGTTGTTTATTATTCAGAGGTAGAGTATGTGTACCTCAGAATTCAGAGCTCATACAGAAGATTTTACGCGAGGCTCACATCGGTACTATGTCTATACATCGGGGAGTAATAAAATGTATAATGATCAGAAAAAGATGTACTGGTGGTCGGGAATGAAACGTGATATCTCTGAGTTTGTATCAAGGTGTTTAATATGTCAGCAAGTTAAAGCTGAACATCAGGTACCTTCGGGGTTACTTCAGCCAATTACTGTACCAGAACGGAAATGGGAAAGAATCACTATGGATTTGGTATCGGGTTACCTTTGTCTCCAAGGAAAAAAGATGCTATTTGGGTGATTGTTGACCGATTGACAAAGTCAGCTCACTTTATTCCGGTACGTATGGATTATTCTTTAGATAAACTAGCTGAATTGTACATATCTGAGATTGTCAGGCTACATGGAGTGCCTGTCTCCATTATATCAGATAAAGATCCCCGATTTACGTCTCGTTTCTGGGACAAATTGCAAGAAGCCTTGGGTACTCAGTTGTATTTCAGCACTGCATTTCATCCTCAGACAGATGGTCAATCTGAGCGTGTAATTCAAGTATTGGAAGATATGCTCCGATGTTGTGTACTAGAGTTTGAAGGTAATTGGGAAAGGTACCTACCTTTGATTGAATTTGCTTACAATAACAGTTATCAGTCGAGTATTAAAATGGCTCCGTATGAAGCTTTGTATGGTAGAAAATGTAGAACACCGTTATATTGGACAGAGCTTAGTGAAAGGAAGATACATGGGGTTGATTTGATCCGGGAAACAGAAGAAAAAGTAAAGGTTATTCGAGATAGTCTAAAAGCAGCTTCTGATCGTCAAAAATCATATGCCGACCTTAAACGAAAAGAGATTGAATTTCAAGTCGGTGACAAGGTATTCCTGAAAGTGTCTCCTTGGAAGAAAGTCCTCCGATTTGGTCGAGAGGGTAAACTGAGTCCAAGATTTATCGGGCCATATGAAATCATAGAAAGATTTGGACCGGTCGCTTATCGATTGGCATTACCACCAGTACTTGATAGAATCCATAATGTTTTTCATGTATCTATGTTACGACGATATTGATCAAATCCTTCACATGTTATTTCTCCAACAGAAGTGGAGATTTAACCGGATATGACTTACAGTGAAGAACCGGTCAAGATATTGGCACGGGAGACAAAAGAGCTTAGAAATAAAAAGATAAGTTTGGTTAAAATTTTGTGGCAAAAACACGGGATTGAGGAAGCGACATGGGACCCGGAGGAGGCAATGAGGAAACAATACCCAAACCTCTTTACTGGTAAGATTTTCGAGGACGAAAATCCTAAAAGGGGGGAGAGTTGTAATGGCTTAAATTCAAGGTTATCGGAACAGTGGTTTCGTAACCACAAGTCCGATTTAAAGAGAAATTTATTTCAATATTTTTGCTTGAAAATTGATATGATAGGAAAATCGTATGAAAATATTGATAGAAAAATTTTACCGATTTAGTGGTTAGTTAGAAAAAGAAATTATTGAAGAAATTGGGTAAAAACAAGGTATCGGGACCTTTATCTCGTAAAACCGAGTCGAAAATAATTTTATAAATATTTATAAAATGTTAGTAATGTGGTATTAAAATTTCGTTAAGAAATTTTAATGTTTGGGTAGTCAATTAAATAAAAAGGACTAAATTGTAATAGGTGTAAAAGTTGCTAGAATGATTAAATAGCTTAAGAGTCTAATGAGAGAGGATTTAAAAGGAAATTAGACCCAAAATTTATTTGGGCTGGACGTTAAGGGCATGAAATCGACAGAAAAATTGATAAATTAAGGGCAAAATTGAAATATTGCAAAATTAACTAAATAAAGTTAGGACTAAATAGGAAATATCTAGATTTCTCTTCATTTCTCTTCAATTTCAGCAGCTAAAAATGCCATAGGAGGGTTATCTAAGCTGTTATTCCATTATTTTTGCATCAAGTGAGTTAATCCTTGCCTTTTTCTTGTAATTTTTGTGTTTCTAAGACTTTTACAACTAGGTCCTACTATTAAATTCATTAGTTTTTGATTTCATGGATGAAATTGAAAGTCACCATGATTGAGTGCTGTAAGTTTATGATGAAATAGAATGAAATTAAAGTTTTAATTTGTTTATGAGATGATTTTATTAGGTAATTTCAATGGAAATTGATTTTTAGGACCTAATTGTGAAAATGTTTGGAATTAAAGTCTATTTCTGAAACTCTGATTCCTAAAGGTTGTAAACTAGTTTAAGGTGATATAATAAAATTTTAATTGAGAAAAATAAGCTCAATTGAGAGACTAATTGAGTAGGGACGAAATTCTCATTTATTAAAAGCTTAGGGGAAAAATGGTAATAAACAGCTTGCACTAAAACAATTTGGACAGTAGCAGTAGACTAATTTTGAAAAATCACTATAAATTGTAGAAATTGAATTAGAAGATTCATAGAAGAAACAGTGTAAGCAATGGATTTGTAAATTTTGAGATATAGTGAATTTTGTGAGACAAGGTCAGAATGAATTTGGGTTCCCCTGTTCTGACTTTGAAAAATCATAAAAAAATTGAATAAAAATAATTATGGGATTAAATTATATGTATATAATCCTGAATGAGTTTATTTTTAAGAGAAACAAACGAGAACATCATTTGAATCCTGTATGAAGAGATAATTAATTTTTAGTGAAGAAGGGTCAGAACTGTTAGACAGCAGAACAGGGGTGACTTTAAAGAATAAACTGTACTGATTGGCTAAACCAAAAATATTGAAAATTTTATGGTAAGAATATATATGGGTCTAGTTTCAGGGAAAATTATCGGATCCTAATTTGGAGTTCTGTAGCTTAAGATAAAAATAATTTAGTGACTATGACTTAAGTAGACAGCTTTGAATGAACTATAAATAATAGTTGAATTATAGAGAATGTTGCATATGAACATGAAACGTATTAAATTGATAATTAAATTTATTTATTTAGAGCCAGAAGATTCAAATACGAAGCTAGATTGAGGAAAGGAAAAAGTTCAGGATTAGTAGATTTTTGTACACAAACAAGTATCAAGGTAAGTTCATGTAACTTGAATTATATTCTTAAATGCTTGAAATGCATTTTTTTTATATGAATATGATTTGAAGGTTCATTATATGAAATTTTATGAAACATTGACATATTTGATAAAAGAGGAAGAAATCCCGATTGAATGAAAGGAAAATTCGATGGATCTCTGAAAAGGAATTGACGGTAAAAAGGATCAAGCCCGGACGGGTGATCCTATCCTAATATAGCCCTCCCGAAGAATATGTGTAAAATGGATTTAGCCTAGACGGGTAATCCGAATTAAGGTCTGAATTTAGTCTGGACTGGTAATTCAGATCCAAGCTCATTAGAGCAATTGTCGTTGCAGGGGATTTAGCTTTGGGTGGTAATCCCGACAATACTCTATGAGTTTATATTACAGAGATTTAGCTCAATCGTAATCCCATTGTAAGGATGAGGTTCGCGGGAGTGTGCTCTCTGAAATGGAAATGTGTGGACATGAATATGAATTGACGGACCCGAAATTGTACACTAAAAGTGTACCTCTGAAAATTCATCGAAATTCCGATAAATTCAACGGGATAAATATGAAAAAATAACAAGGAAATGGAAATCATGGTATTGATGAGCTCATCAATCATGGTATATATTATTGGTACATGCAAATTATTGTACTAACTTGAATGTTGAGTTTGTGCATGTTAGGGTAATAATGCATTGAATGGATATAGGAATGTTTATTGTATTGTATTGAAAATATTAGGTAAGTATAATTCTTGTTACATGAGCTTACTAAGCACAAAGTGCTTACCCTGTTTCATTTTCCCCTATTTTGTAGTGTTAAGAGCTCGGAGGTCGGATTTGGTCGGAGACACATCACACTATTAACCTCAGGATTTTGGTATATAAAGAAACTTTATTTTGAAAATCAATGGCATGTATAAGCTAATAAAGTAAATGATTCTGTGAAATGAATGTAGAGTTAGCCATTGGTATGGTTAACAAACCTAGTTTTGGGTATGTGATGATGTTATTTTATAAATATGCATGAATTTATCTTGAAAATATGTTGAATTGGATTGGTTGATGTGGATTGTTTTTGGTTTAAAATTTCAGGGAAGGGTAGATATCTATAAAGGGGTTATATTGAGTTAAAAAAAAATAATTTGTAAACTCTGGTAATACTTCGTACCCTATTCCGGCAATGAATACGGGTAGGGGTATTACAGATATATTACCTCAGTAAGAAATTTACTGAATGTGAGACAAGATACTTGCCAATTGAAAAGTTGTGTAGCGCCTTAATCTGGACAACTCGAAGACTGAGACAATACATGTTGTACCATACAACTCTACTCATCTCAAAACTAGATCTTTTAAGGTACATGATGGAGTCGACTACGTTGAATGGAAGAATGACTCAATGGAAAATTCTGCTAACCGAATTTGATATAATCTATGTAAACCAAAAGGTAGAAAGGGGAGTGCAATAGCAGACTTCCTACCTAGCAAAGCTTTAGAGGACTACGAGCCTTTAAATTTCGATTTCCCAAATGAAGATTTGATGTATATTGCAACCACTAAAGAAGGTACTCTAAAAGAACATTCCTGGAAACTAAATTTTTGACAGGGTCTCAAACGCCATAGGTAACGGAATTGGGGCAGTCTTGGTATCCCCAAACGAAGATCATTATCCTTTTACCAGTAAACTTGATTTTGATTGCACAAATAACATGGTAGAATACGAAGCATGTATCATGGGTATCCGTAAAGCCATAGAACTCAAAATCAAGGTACAAGAGGTATATGAGGATTCTTCACTAGTGATCTATCAACTCAAAGGTGAATGGGAGACGATAGATCTTAATTTGATCGATTATCGAAGGCTGGTCCTTAAGTTAATTATGAAGTTTGATAACATCACCTTTTGCTATCTCCCGCAAGATAAATATCAAATGGCCAACGCCTTGGCTACCTTAGCTTCCATGGTTAAAGTAAATAAACAAGAGGATGTAAAACTTATCCAGATGAATATTTATGAGGCTCCGACCCATTGTTACAATATTGAGGAAGGAGAAAAGGATGATGACCCTTGGTACCGCTACATACTGTAATATGTAAAGAACCGTAAATACCCTGAGCAGACAACCAAGAATAATAAAAGGACACTAAGAAGGCTGGCCAACGAGTATGTCCTAGATGGAGAGATCCTATACAAAAGAAGAAAGTATCAGGTGTTGCTAAAATGTGTGGAAGCTGTTGAGGCCAAGAAAATCTAGGAAGAAGTCCATGAGGGTATTTACGGAACACATGCTAATGGTTTTACAATAGTCAGAAAAATTATGAGATTCAGATATTATTGGTCCATCATAGAAGGAGATTGTATCAGTTATGCCAAGAGATGTTATAAAGCAAAATTTATAGAGAAAAAATTCATAAGCCTCGTTCACCTCTTCATGTTATGACTTCTTCATGGTATTCTCTATATAGGCATGGATGTCATTGGGTCAATCTCGCTAAAAGCTTCTAATGGGCATTGATTCATCATTGTGGTCATCGACTACTTCACCAGGTACGTAGAAGCCGCTTCTTATGTCAATGTCACTGTAACACCCCTAACCCGTATATGTCGTCAAAACAGGGTTACAGAGCATTACCAGAATTTACAGAACATATAACAGACATATCATATCATTAACAATCATATCAGAAATCAATCAAATAGTCTATTATGTGAGCCTTCGAGGCCCAAAATACACATTAGAAACGAGTAGGGACTAAATCGAGTACTTAGAAATTTTTTTGGAAAACATCAAAAAAATTTTCAATGTGCAGAGGTCATATGCCCATGTGGCTAAGCCGTGTGTCTCACACGGTCAAGAGACACACCCGTGTCATAGGTCGTGTGAACATTTGAAATAGGAACACACGATCGTGTCCCAGCCTATGTCTAAACTAGGGTGCTCTCTGACCTAGGTTACATGGCCAAGCCACACCCCCGTGTGCTAGGCCGTGTGAGCATACTGACTTGCATTAAATAGGTGCAGGGGTCACACGGCCAAACCACACGCCCGTGTGCTAGTCCGTGAAAAATTTTAAGTATTCAATTTTGCAAATTTATAAATGCAAGGGGCACACGGCCAAACCACACGCCCATAAGTTAGGCCGTGTGGACGAAAATAGGCTATTTTCTAAGCCACATTTCTCACCCAATTTGCCTTCCACCTACATTAACACTTTAACACATTCACCGATCAATGCAAGACATTCAAATCAAGCCAAAACCAAGTCTTATCCATGAGATATTAATACATTTGACCAAGGGTCCACTTTTATCAAATTAACCAAATACATATATATATATATATATATACATACATATTTGTACTAAATATGCTATCTCAAACCAGTCGTCTATATACCTATATAATTTCTATCATCCATCCATTTCAATCACATATCAAAAATATTAAGGTCATATTTATGCATATAAAAATATACCAATCTTAAGTCATACCAATGGCTTATTTCAACCAAGATTTACTTGCCATCATTGGCCAAATTTAATCTATACATGCCATTATGACCAAAATTTAGTTTGCCTTATATACCGAAAAGACCGATGGATAGTGTGATGTTGCTCTAACCAGCTTCCAACCTTAACGACCTTCCGAGTTACTATAAAACAAAGGAAATGAAATAGAGTAAGCATTTAATTCTTAGTAAGTTCGTATAACATAGAAATTTAACTTACCATTTAATCACATTAAAGGTAAGTATTTAAGGCATATTCAAACCAAATTGGCCAAAAGCCCTAACACATATCCTCATCAACCATGTTAGTCATGGATTTCATATGAATATCAAGAAACATATATGAGCTCAACAATAATCAAATTTCTATATACAAATACTTTCCATATCATGTATCCATATAACATGTATAAATCATATCCATGTACTTCAAATATATTTCTGTGTAATTTTAGTATACACTGATGAAAATTTGTATTGGATTCATATTTTCTTATAACAGAACTTTCCCCGTTGAAACATTTAAAATATCGATGGATACACGAGTAGTACACACTAAGTGTACAAAACTATAATCCGTCAATTCATATAATATCCGTCAATTCATTTTCAGGAATGCTCATGTAAGCATATAAATGGGTAGCTCTTTCGAGCCATATAACAGGAAGCTCATGAGAGCCATGTAATGGGAAGCTCATGCGAGCCTTAATCGAGAAGCTCCGAAAAGCCATTAATTGGGAAGCTCAAGAGAACCATATATCGGGTAGCTCCAAAGAGCCATTAATTGGGAAGCTCAAGAGAGTTATTTATCGGGTAGCTTTGAAGAGCCATTAATTGGAAAGCTCAAGGGAGCCATATATCGGGTAGCTCTAGAGTGCCATTAATCAGAAAGCTCATAAGAGAGCCTTTTATCGAGAAGCTCTGGAGAGCTAATTATCAGAAAGCTCATACGAGCCATAAACGGGAAACTCAATAGAGCTATTATTCGAGAAGCTCATGAGAGCCATATATCAGGATGATCATAAAAGCTGTGGTGTGTTCGGAACACATGCTGGATCACAACCAATCGGGAGCCTTTAAAGACAATGTCATTTGTATTCATCGAACTTTCAAGATTCAAACGGGACTTAGTACTTGTCTGATATGTGATCAATAATATGTATGACATTTTATACAAATCATACACAATAATATTCAATTCAAAACATTTAAATATACAATTTAGCTACACAAACTTACCTCGACAATATTTGTGTACACAAAAGCTACTAATCAGTTACTTTCTCTTTTCCACGATCTAACTCCGTATTTGATCTATGCAGATCTATACGAATGAGTTTAACATCAATTTATATTCTATTCAATTCAATTTACATCTTTGGCAAATTTACCATTTTGTCTCTATACTTTTAATTTATTATGATTGTCCCTAGGCTCGAAAAATGAAATTTATGCAATTTAATCATTATTTCAAGCCTAGCCAATTTTTACATGTAATAATAACAGCCCATTTATTTCACAAAATTCAAAAATTTTCCATAAATTTTACATCTTTTCAATTTAGCCCCTAAATCATAATTTCATCAACATTCCCTTTACAAAAGTTGTTTATCTATCAACAACCTTTCATTTTCTACCATAAAATTTCATAATTCAACTATACTCATCCATGGAAAAACCCTAACACTTTAATAGTTTTACAAATTAATCCTCGAGATAGCTAGATTAAGCTATTAAGATCTTGAAACATAAAAATCATTAAAAACGAGATAAGAATACTTACCCAATTAAGCCAAATAAGCTTGCTCAAAACTCAATTTCCATGGCTATGGTTTCCATTTTTTTTAGGAAAGATGATATAAAATGATGATATTGTTATTATTTAATTATTTATCATATTTTATTATTTCACTTTCTAATTTCATCCTTTTCTTTAATAAATTTTCCATTGATGAATAATCATACTTATCTACTAACTCCACTAATTAGTCTATTTGCCATATAAGGACCTCAAATTTTGAATTCCATAACTATTTGGTATCTTTAGCTACTAGAATTCAACTTTTGCACTTTATGCAATTTGGTCATTTACATCAAATTAGACATGTAATCGGTAAAATTTCTTATCGAAATTTTCATACGATATTTCTATCATAATGCAGACCATAAAATAATATTAAAATAATTATTCTTCCGGACTCGGATTTGTGGTCCCAAAACCACTGTTCCAGTTTCATTGAAAATGGGATGTTACAACTCTCCCCATCTTAAGAAATTTTTGTCCTTGAATTTCTTACTAGTAAATAGGTTCGTATATTGCTTTCTCACAGTTTCTTCACGTTCCCACGTAGCTTCTTCTATCCTGTGTCATTGCCAGAGGAATTTTACTAAAGCTACCTTTTTATTTCTCAATTCTTTCATTTCTTGTGCTAGAATTCTGATCGGTTCTTCGCTGTATGTCATGTTAGGCTGGATCTTGACATCCGTCGGAGATATAACATGTGAAGGGCTAGATCGATACCGTCATAACATAGACACATGAGATACATTGTGAATCTTTTCTAATTCTGACGATAAAACTAATCGATACGCAACAAGTCTGACTTTCTCAGAAATTTCATACGGCCCGATAAATCGCAGACTCAAATTGCCTTTATGGCCAAACCGAAGAACTTTCTTCCAAGGTGAAACTTTCAAAAGTACTTTGTCACCAACTTAAAATTCTATCTCTTTACGTTTAAGATCTGTACATGATTTATGAGGATTAGATGTTGCTTTTAAGCTATCTCGGATCACTTTCACTTTTTCTTATGTTTCACGGATCAAATCAACTCCATGTATCTTTTTCTCACTGAGCTCAGTCCAATACAATGGAATTCTACATTTACGACCATACAGAGCTTCATACGATGCCATCTTTATGCTTGACTGATAACTATTATTATATGCGAATTCAACTAAAGGCAGATACTTTTCCCAATTTCCTTCGAATTCTAAAACACAACACCGAAGCATATCTTCAAGAATCTGAATCACACGCTCTGACTGACCATCGATCTGAGGATGAAATGTGAAACTGAAATGTAATTGCGTACCTAAAGCTTCTTGTAACTTGTTTCAGAATCGGGATGTGAACCGTGGATCTCTGTCTGAAATAATGGAGACAGGTACTTCATGTGGTCTGACAATTTCTAAAATATATAATTCCGCTAATATGTCCAGGAAGAAATCCATACATATCGTCAAATCCATCTAACTCCACTAATTAGTCTATTTTCCATATAAGGACCTCAAATTTTGAATTCCATAACTATTTGGTATCTTTAGCTACTAGAATTCAACTTTTGCACTTTATGTAATTTGGTTCTTTACATCAAATTAGACATGTAATTGATAAAATTTCTTATCGAAATTTTCATACAATATTTCTATCATAATGCAGACCATAAAATAATATTAAAATAATTTTTCTTCTGGACTCGGATTTGTGGTCACAAAATCACTGTTCCAGTTTCACTGAAAACAGCCTGTTACAACTCTCCCCATCTTAAGAAATTTTCGTCCTTGAAAATCTTACCAGTAAATAGGTTCGTATTTTGCTTTCTCATAGTTTCTTCACGTTCCCAGGTAGCTTCTTCTATCTCGTGCTGTTGGCAGAGGAATTTTACTAAAGCTACCTTTTTATTTATCAATTCTTTCATTTCTTGTGCCAGAATTCTGATCCGTTCTTTGTTGTATGTCATGTTAAGCTGGATCTTAACATCCGTCGGAGATATAACATGTGAAGGGCCAGATCAATATCGTCGTAACATAGACACATGAAAGACATTGTGAATCTTTTCTAATTCTGACGGTAAAGCTAATTGGTATGCAACAAGTCTGACACTCTCAGGAATTTCATACGGCCCGATAAATTGCGGACTCAAATTGCCTTTATGGCCAAACCGAAGAACTTTCTTCCAAAGTGAAACTTTCAAAAATACATTGTGACCAACTTGAAATTCTATCTCTTTACATTTAAGATCTGTATAGGATTTCTGGCGATCAGATGTTGCTTTTAAGCTATCTCAGATCACTTTCACTTTTTCTTATGTTTCACAGATCAAATCAACTCCATGTATCTTTTTCTTATTGAGCTCAGTCTAATACAATGGAGTTCTACATTTACGCCCATACAAAGCTTTATACGATGCCATCTTTATGCTTAACTAATAACTATTATTATTTGCGAATTCAACTAAAGGCAGATACTTTTCCCAATTGCCTTCAAATTCTAAAACACAACACCGAAGCATATCTTCAAGAATCTGAATCACACGTCTGACTGACCATCGGTCTAAGGATGAAATGCGGTACTGAAATGTAATTGCGTACCTAAAGCTTCTTATAACTTGTTCTAGAACCGGAATGTGAACTGTGGATCTCTATCTGAAATAATAGAGAATGGTACTCCATGTAGTTTGAAAATTTTTTAAATATATAATTCCACTAATCTGTCAAGGGAGAAATCTATACATATCGTCAAATCCATACTAGCTCCACTAATTGGTCTATTTTTCATATAAGGACCTCAAATTTTGAATTCCATAACTATTTGGTATCTTTAGCTACTAGAATTCAACTTTTGCACTTTATGCAATTTGGTCATTTACATCAAATTAGACGTGTAACTGGTAAAATTTCTTATCAAAATTTTCATACGATATTTCTATCATAATGCAGACCATAAAATAATGTTAAAATAAATTTTCTTCTAGACTTAGATTTGTGGTCCCAAAACCATTGTTCCGGTTTCACTGAAAACGGGCTGTTGCAACTCTCTCCATCTTAAGAAATTTTCGTCCTCAAAAATCTTACCAGTAAATAGGTTCGTATGTTGCTTTCTCATAATTTCTTCAAGTTCTCAGGTAGCTTCTTCTCTCCTGTGTCGTTGCTAGAGGAATTTTACTAAACCTACCTTTTTATTTCTCAATTCTTTCATTTCTTGTGCCAGAATTTTGATCTGTTCTTCACTGTATGTCATGTTAGGCTGGAACTTAACATCCGTCAGAGATATAACATGTGAAGGGCCAGATCGATACCGTTGTAACATAGACACATGAAAGACATTATGAATCTTCTCTAATTCTGACAGTAAAGCTAATCGGTATACAACAAGTCTAACTCTCTTAGGAATTTCATACGGCTCAATAAATTGCAGACTCAAATTGCCTTTATGGCCAAATCGAAGAACTTTTTTCCAAGGTGAAACTTTCAAAAATACTTTGTCACCAACTTGAAATTCTATCTCTTTACGTTTAAGATCTGCATAGAATTTCTGACGATTAGATGTTGCTTTTAAGCTATCTCAGATCACTTTCAATTTTTCTTATGTTTCATGGATCAAATCAACTCCATGTATCTTTTTCTCACTAAGCTCAGTCCAATACAATGGAGTTCTACATTTACGACCATACAGAACTTCATACGATGCCATCTTTATACTTGACTGATAACTATTATTATATGCGAATTCAACTAAAGGCAGATACTTTTCCCAATTGCCTTCGAATTCTAAAACACAACATCGAAGCATATCTTCAAGAATCTGAATCACACGCTATGACTGATCATCGATCTAAGGATAAAATGCAGTACTGAAATATAATTGTGTATCTAAAGTTTCTTGTAACTTGTTTCAGAATTGGGATGTGAACCGTAGATCTCTATCTGAAATAATGGAGACTGGTACTCCATGTAGTCTGACAATTTCTGAAATATATAATTTTGCTAATCTGTCCATGGAGAAATCCATACATACCGGAATAAAATGTGCAAACTTCGTCAAATGATCAACGATTACCCAAATGGCATCTTTCGTTTCTGGAGATAAGGGTAACCCTGATACAAAATCCGTAGTAACTCTATCCCATTTCCATTCCGGTATCGTGATTGGCTGTAACAATCCTGAAGGTACTTGATGTTCAGCTTTAACTTGCTGACATATCAAACATCTATATACAAATTTAGAAATATCACATTTCATTCTCGGCCACCAGTACATCTTTTTCAAATCATTGTACATTTCATTACTCCCTAGATGAATAGACATAGTACCATTATGTGCTTCGTGCAAAATTTTCTGTACAAGCTCTGGATTCTTCGGTACATAAAATCTGCCTCTGAATAACTGACAATCATCAGGTCCTGTCTGAAATTTTGAATCAGAATTCGACTCACATTGTACCTGTTTATCTTATAACTTATTATCACTTTTCTAAGCTTCGCAAATCTACTATAAAAACATCGATTTAGCCTTTAACTTAGTTAAAATCGAGCCATCATCAGACAATGGTAATCAGGTATTCATTACTCGTAAGGAAAACAGAGATTTTATACTTAGAGCATCAGCAACAACATTTGCTTTTCTTGGATGGTAATCAATAATCAAGTCATAATCTTTCAATAATTCAAGCCACCTGCGTTGTCTTAAATTTAAATCTTTTTGCGACATTAAATACTTTAAGCTTTTATGATCGGTGAATATATGACACTTTTTACCGAATAAATAGTGTCGCCAAATTTTCAACGCAAAGACAATGACTGCCCTAAATTATGTATCGGGTAATTCTTCTCATGTGGTTCTAGCTATCTGGTAGCATAGGCTACTACTTTATCTCCTTGCATCAAAACACAACCTAGACCATTCAATGACACATCACTGTAAGTCACAAGTTCTTTACCCGATTCAGGTAAACTAGAACTGGTGTTTCAGTCAACAGGGCTTTCAACTGGTCAAAACTTTGCTGACATTTATCAGTCCATTCAAATTTCACATATTTCTGTAGTAGCCGTGTTATCGGTGAAGCTATCATCGAAAACCTTTTACAAATCTCCGATAATAACCAGCTAATCCCAAAAAACTTCTGACTTCAAATACATTTTTGGTGGCTTCCAATTAACAATAGCTTAAATTTTAACCGGATCCACTCTGATGCCTTCAGCTGATACTATATGTCCCAAAAAACCAACTTCCCAAAGCCAAAATTCACATTTGCTAAATTTAGCAAACAATTATTTATCTCTCAGAGTTTACAAAACAATCTTCAGATGTTCAGCATGTTCAAACTCATCTCGGGGATCTACCAACCAAAAATTTGTTTAAATACGGTCTGGAAATTCTATTCATCAAATCCATAAACACTACAAGTGTATTAGTTAAGCCAAATGGCATTACAAGAAATTCATAATGTTCGTACCTGAATCTGAATGTTGTTTTCAGCACATCCGAGTCTTTCACTTGTAATTGATAATAACTAGAACTGAGATCAATCTTTGAAAAATTGTGGCACCTTTCAACTGATCAAACAAATCATCAATACGAGGCAATAGATACTTATTCTTGATTATGACTTTGTTGAGCTGACAGTAGTCAATGTATAATCTCAATGATCTATCTTTTTTCTTAACAAACAGAACTAGTGCACCCCAAGGTGAAAAACTAGGTCGAGCAAAACCTCTATTAGACAGTTCTTGCAACTATGCTTTCAACTGTTTTAACTCTGTAGAAGCCATTCCATATGGTGCTATAGATATCGGTATTGTTCCTGAAATAATATCTATAGAAAATTCAACTTATTTGACTGGCGGTAATCCAGGTAACTATTTTGGAAACACATCAGGATACTCATAGACTATCTTCAACTCAGATACTTTAGTATCCAACACATAAACAAGGTAAGCATCATAACATTTTCTGCCATATTTCTATGCTAACATGGCTGATATTACATTAGACAACCCATCTATCTTATCTAATTCAATACAGAGCATTTCACCATTCAGATATTTCAACATAATATGCTTCTATTTACAATTTACCATGGTATCTTACTGAGTTAACCAATCCATACCCAGAATCACATCAAATTCATCAAATGGTAATAACATCAAATCTGCTAGAAAATAGTAACCCTGTATCATTAACGGACAATTTTTGCAGATTTTATCAACCATTACATACTAGCTCAGGGGGTTCAATACTTTAACCACGAATTCAGTGGACTCAATAAGAAAATTTTTATTAAACACTAAATTCGTGCAAATGTATGAATGCGTATAACCGGGATCATTTAAAACAGTTATATCAGTATCAATAAGAGAGAAAGTACTAGTAATAACATCTGGTGCAAAGGCATTTTCACGTGCACGAATAGCATAAGTTCTAGTCAGTACCCATGCTTTAGATTTGATGGTTGAATCTTTTGTCGTACCCTAGCTACCATTCACATTATCGGGATTACTAGGTGGTCTTCCTCTTGTACCGGGATTTTTCGACCTTGAAGTTTGAAAGGTATCTTGTTCAGGCTTTTTTGGGCAGTCATTAAGATAATGGTCAATGGAACCACATCTAAAAAAAGCTCCGCTTTTCATGCGACACTCACCAAAATACAGTTTATTACAATGCTTACACCTGGGATTGATGTTCCTAACACTGCCCGCACTTGCTACAGAAGTGGCCTGATATTTTGCACTGGAGCGTTGAATACCTCTATCTCTACCTAAATATCCCGCAGAGGTAGTAGAACAGTCATGATATTTCTTTGATTTCTTTGATGCTGACTGATATGACTTTCCAGTAAATCTTTTACTTGAAGTTGTGACTTTCATCCCAGCGTGTCTCTTTTCTTTACTTAGTTCTTTAGCTTTATGGGCTCGATCAACCAGTACAACAAATTCTTTTAATTTAAGAATCCCAACCAACAACTTTATGTCTTCATTTAAACCTTCTTCAAACCATTTACACGTAGCTATTTCAGTCGGGATACATTCTTTGGCATATTTACTCAGTCGGACAAATTCCCTTTCATATTCAGATACTATCATATGCCCCTGTTTAAGCTCCAGAAATTCTTTCTGTTTCTAGTCAAGGAATCTTTGGCTAATAAACTTCTTTCTGAATTCAGTTTGGAAAAATTTCCAAATGACCCTTTTTTTTTTGGTACAACAAAAATTAGTGTGTTCCACCATTGGTAAGCTGAATCTTTTAACAATGACACCGTATACTTTAGACATTCAGCCGGTGTACAAGATAGTTTATCAAGAACTTTTATAATGTTTTCCAATCAAAATTCAACTCTTTCGGGATCATCTTTGGCGGTAGCTCTGAATTCTTCTACCCCATATTTACAGATTTTATCAACATGAGGCTTATTAGTTCTAATAAGTTTTGTACCTTGAGGCATTTCGAGAACTGGTTGAGAAACATGAAGGGGTGAAGGTTGTTGTACAACTGGGTTTGTTCTTACAAATGTAGTAAACCATTCATTCATCATTTGAAAGAAGGCTTCTTTAGCCTCTCCTCCTCGACCCTTAGATACGGACCTTCTACTACTTGAGGCTGCTCTTTGCACAGAAGCTTAAGCATTACTTTTAGCTTTTTTGGAATCATATCGGTTGGACAACATTGCTATATGAAAAACATGTTTTAAAATGGTCAGGAGATACCACACTATCACAGGTTATATAATGGCATGTATAGCTAGACTCGTATATATCACGTTAGTCCGAGAATCGACTAAATCGTAGCTCTAATACCAATAAATGTAACACCCCTAACCCATATCTGTCGTCGAAACTGGGTTACGGAGCATTACTAAAATTTACAAAACATGTAACAAACATCTCATATCATTAACAATCATATCAAAAATCAATCAAATAGTCCCTTATGTGAGCCTTCGAGGCCCAAAATACACATTAGAAACAAGTCGGGACTAAACCAGGTACTTAAAAAAATTTTCAGAAAACACCAAAATTTTTTTCAAGGTGCAGGGGTCACACGCCCATATGGCCAGGCAGCGTGTCTCACACGGTCAAGAGACACGCCCGTCTATCAGGCCATGTGGACATTTGAAATAGGGACACACGGTCGTGTCCCAGCTCGTGTCCAAACTAGGGTGCTCTCTGACTTAAGTCACACGGTTAAGCCACACGCCCGTGTGAAAAATTTTGAGTATTCTATTTTGCAAATTTATAGATGCAGGGACACACGACCAAATCACACGCCCATATGACACACGACTGAGATACACGCTTGTGTCTCTGCCCGTGTGGACAAAAAAAGGCTATTTTCTAAGCCACATTTCTCACCCAATTTACCTTTCACCTACATTAACATTTTTAACACATTCACAGACCAATACAAGACATTTAAGTCAAGCCAAAACCAAGTCTTATGCATGACAAATTAATACATTTGACCAAGTGTCCACTTTTATCAAATTAACCAAATACATATATATATATACATATTTGTACTAAATATGCTATCTCAAACCAATCATCTATATGCCTATATTATTTCCATCATTCATCCATTTCAAACACATATCAAACATATTAAGGCCATATTTATACATATCAAAATATATCAATGGCTTATTTCAACCTAGATTTACTTGCCATCATTGGCTAACTATAGCCTATATTGCCATTATGACCAAAATTTAGTTTGCCTTATATACCAAAAAGGTCGATGGATACTGTGATGTTGCTCTGATCAGCTTCTAAACTTCACGAGCTTTCGAGTTACTATAAAATAGGGGAAATGAAACAGAGTAAGCATTTAATGCTTAGTAAGTTCGTATAACATAAAAATTTAACTTACCATTTAATCACACATTTAATGCTTAGTAAGTTCGTATAACATAAAAATTTAACTTACCATTTAATCACATTAAAGGCAAGTATTTAAGGTATATTCAAACCAAATTGGCCAACCACGTTAGTCATGGATTTCATATGAATATCAAGAAACATTTATGAGCTCAATAATCAAATTTCCATATACAAATACTTTTCATATTATGTATCGATATAACATGTATAAATCATATCCATGTACTTTAAATATATTTTCGTGTAATTTCATGTATACACTGATGACAATTCATATTAGATTCACATTTTCTTATAACAGAACTTTGCATGTTAAAGATTTAAAATATTGATGGATACACGAGTAGTACACACTTAGTGTACAAAACTGTAATTCATCAATTCATATAATATCCGTCAATTCATTTTTAGGAATGCTCATGTGAGCATATAAATAGATAGCTCTTTCGAGCCATATAACAGGAAGCTCATGAGAGCCATGTAACGGGAAGCTCATGCGAGCCTTAATTAGGAAGCTCCGAAGAGTCATTAATTGGGAAGTTCAAGAGAGCTATATATCGGGTAGCTCTAGAGAGCCATTAATCGAGAAGCTCAAGAGAGCCATATATCGGGTAGCTCCAGAGTGCCATTAATCAGAAAGCTCAAGAGAGCCATTTATCAGGTACCTTTAGAGTGCCATTAATCAAGAAGCTCATGAGAGAGCCTTTTATCGGGAAGCTCCAGAGAGCTAATTATCGGGAAGCTCATACAAGCCATAAACAGAAAGCTCAAGAGAGCTATTATTCGAGAAGCACGAGAGATACATATATCAAGACGCTCATAAGAGCTGTGGCGTTTCCGCAACACATGCAGGATCACAACCAATCGGGAACCCTTAATGACAATGTCATTTGTATCCATCGAACTTTCAAGATTCAAACGGGACTTAGTACTTATCGGATATGTGATAAAGAATATATATATATGAAATTTTATACAAATCATACACAACAATATTCAATTCAAAACATTTAAATATACAATTTATCTACATGAACTTACCTCGACAATGTTCGTGTACATAAGAACTACTAATCTGTTACTTTCTCTTTTCCATTATCTAACTTTGTATTTGATCTATCCGGATCTATACGAATGAGCTAAAAATCAACTTATATTCTATTCAATTCAATTTACATCTTTGGAAAAATTACTATTTTGCCCATATACTTTTAATTAATTATGATTTCGTCCCTAGGCTCGAAAAATAAAATTCATGCAATTTAATCCTTATTCCAAGCCTAGCAAATTTTTACATGTAACAATAAAAGCCCATGTATTTCAAAAAATTCAAAAATTTTCCATTAATTTTACATCTTTTCAATTTAGTCCCTAAATCATAATTTCATCAAAATTCCATTTACAAAAGTTGTTTATCTATTAACAACCTTTCATTTTCTACCATAAAATTTCATAATTCAACTATACTCATCCATGGAAAAACCCTAACACTTTAATAGTTTTACAAATTAATCCCCGAGATAGCTAGATTAAGCTATTACGATATCGAAAACATAAAAATCATTAAAAATGAGACAAGAATACTTACCCAATTAAGCAAAATAAGCTTGCTCAAAACTCAATTTCCATGGCTAGGGTTTCTATGTTTTTGTTTAGGAAAGATGATATAAAATGATGATATTTTTATTATTTAATCATTTATCATCATTTATTATTTCACTTTCCAATTTCATCATTTTCTTTATTGAATTTTCCATTGATGAATAATCATGCTTATCTACTAACTCCACTAATTGGTCTATTTGCCATATAAGGACCTCAAATTTTGAATTTCATAACTATTTGGCATCTTTAGCTACTAGAATTCAACTTTTACACTTTATGCAAATTGGTCCTTTACATCAAATTAAACACGTAATCGGTAAAATTTCTTACCAAAATTTTCATATGATATTTCTATCATAATACAGACCATAAAATAATATTAAAATAAATTTTCTTTTGGACTCGGATTTGTCGTCCCGAAACCACTATTCTGATTTCACTAAAAACGAGCTGTTATAGTCACAAAGTCGGCAGTTAGCAAATTCTTAAAGAAAGAGATCATATGTTGATATGGAATGCTAGAAAGGATTATATCTGACAATGCATTAAATTTGAACAATAGCACAATAGTAGAGGTATGTAGTCAGTTTAAGATCAAACACCACAATTTGTCACCATATCGCCCAAAAATGAATGGTACAGTGGAGGCAACCAATAAGAACATTAAGAAGATCGTGGGGAAAATGACAAAGACTTATAAATATTGGCATGAGAAGTTATCATTCGCCCTTTATGCTTATCAAGCGTCTATCAGAACCTCCACCGGGGCAACACCTTTATCATTGGTTTATAAAATAGAGGCAATCTTGCCCATTGAAGTCGAGATTCCTTCTTTTCGAGCTTTATCAGAGTTTAACTTAGATGAAGTGGAATGGATCCAAGCTCGATATGATCAGCTGAACTTGATCAAAGAGAAGAGGCTAAAAGCTATCCGTCATGGTCAGATGTACCAAAAACGAATGATGCGAGCTTATGATAAAAAGGTCTGCCCTAGAGAGTTCCATGAAGGGGACTTGGTGTTGAAAAAGATTTTTTTTCTCATACAAAAAGACTTCAGAGGAAAATGGATGCCGAATTGGGAAGGATTTTATGTGATAAAGAAAACACTTTTTAAAGTAGTATTGATTCTCACCGAGATGGATGGCAAAAACCTGCCCAATTCTGTGAATTTGGATTCAGTCAAGAAATACTTCACCTAAAAAAAAGGAGAGGCTGAGGCGAAAACTAGCAAAGGGCGCCTTGAGACCAAAGGGGTTCTGAGTTGAAAACTAGGAAAAAGGGTAGTTCAAATTTGCATTGAAGATTTGGCATGTGGTAGTCGTGTCTTCTCAGAAGGAGAAACATTGCATCTTGGGGTATTAACAAAGTACTCTAAACCTCTTAGACACAAATCAAGCTCAAAATGGCCCTCAAGGAGTTTGTGCAGAGAAGCTCATGCTGCGATATTTGGGGCACCTAATTTCATCTTACTCACTTTGTATTTTAGTAATGTTTGTTATTTTGATTAATCTTTTCATTTCGAGCTTTGCTCCCAATAAATTTCAATCTTGTCCATTGTTACAACCTTTTTCAAGCATTTTTACATTGAAATAACGATTAATGGACTAACAATATTCAAGTAAAAGGATTTCTGTATACTGCTCTGAAAGCTTTCTAAATAGTATAATAACCTGAAATAGGACCACTAGTTAGAACTAACTTGGAAATATCTGGGAACGAATAGTCTAAATTGTGATTACTTCTTCGGGTTTCCTGTCAAAGATATCAAGTCTGAACAAGAAGGCTTAGTAACACATCAGTGATAAAACCTTGACGAACAACGAGCAATGTCAACCTAAGTACTAAAAAGAGGATCATTCTCAAAAATGAAATTTCACATTCATACAAATATCATTCATATACATTTAGCTAAGAGCATTTGATTCATTCTGATCATAACATCCTAATTGCTTGGCATAAAATACGAGCCTATGAAATGGATTTTACAGGTCCTGTTCCCAGAAAGTGATGTAACAGATCAGTGAAACTACAATTCCTATACCCTTGAAGTTGCAGTGGGTCGAAATAAAATTACAATGGCGAATCTTATCTCCCTGAAGTTGCAGTAGAGTAAGATGAAGCTACAAATCTTATGCCCCTGAAGTTGTAATGGGTCGGATTGAAGCTACAACAACAAATTTTATCTCTCTAAAGTTGCAGTAGAGTAAGATGAAGCTACAATTCCTATACCTTTGAAGTTGCAGTGGGTTGGAATGAAGCTACAACTACAAATCCTATACCCTTGAAATTGTAGTGGGTTGGATTGAATTTACTATAGCGAATCTTATATTCATGAAATTGCTGTGGAGCAAGATGAAGCTACAACTCCTATATCCCTAAAGTTGCAGTGGATCGAATTGAAACTACAATTCCTATACCCCTGAAGTTGCAGTGGGTTAGAATGAAGCTACAACAATAAATCTTATCTCCTTGAAGTTGCAATGGAGCAAGATGAAGCCATGACACTAAATTTGGCCTTCCTAAAGTTGTAGTGAAACGGATACAGTAAAGTAGAGTAACCTAGGAACTAAAAAAGTGGGTTACTTGAAAAACAAAAGCACTAGAGAAGTCGAGATTCAGCGAGATCAGACAGAATTGGTCCTCTTTTAAGGTATTTGCTCCCTTCCCGTTACATGACAACAAGCAAAGAGGGGCAGTTGTAATGGCCCAAATCCATTCAACTCAATAAATCAAACAACAAAATAAAAAAGAGAATAATTAAAATCCAAATTACAAGCCCAATTTACCCTAACCCAAATCTGTTAACCTAAAAACCCTAAAAGCCCAAGCCCAAAAACTTAAACTAATCAGAAAAACCCTAGCCGCCGCTGCTCCTTACCATGTTAGCGGATAGGATGCCCAAGGACTGTCCCTCTCTGCCATCATTTCATTAAAATGGTAAGGCGTACCCCCCAACGCCGTTGACCTTGCCATGGATACCTACAAAAAAGAAAAAAAAGAGGAATAGAGAACAGAAGACAAACGATAGAAAGGCAAAAAGAAATGGAATATTATGTAATCGGCTATAAAAGCCATAACAATGGCATGTAATTTTTTTACACACACAAGAAATATAATACAAAAGAAAAAAAGAACAAAGTTGAAAAGAAAATACGGAGGTAGTCTATTTTGTTTTTTTTTTTCCTTTTTCTTTCTTCTTGTTTTGAAAAATATAAGAAAAATAAAACCAAAAGTTTAAATCATTTACCTGTTCATCTTCCACCACCATCGACAGCTTCACCGGAGAAGAGGAGTCGAAAGGTTTCTTAATTTCCAGTTGCATTTCAACTAGATTTCGGAGGATCTAACCCTAGATCCGCAATCTACTCAAAAAAGGGATCAAAAGGGCTTATTTTGGGAAACTCCAGCTATCGGAGGTGGTGGTCTTCGTCACCAATAACCAATGGCCATGATGGAGACCCACCGTCCCATTGTCGGACATAAGGGTGACTTTGAGAAAAAAAAGAATTTTTTTTTTAAAACAGAGTCTGAATTTTTTTTTGTTCTAATTTTTTTATTTATATAGGGCATTATACGATGCCATTTTGGGCTTGACCTTTAGACACCCAAAACGACATCGTTTTGATGCTTGACCCGATGACCTGATCCGACCCTTTCTCAGGATCCGCGTGTTTTTGAAGGGAAGGGTTATTTGCTATTTTGGCCCTTCCACTTTTTAGCCTATTTTTAAATTAGTCCTACATATTTTTATTTTATTTCATTTTTACCCAATTATTTTGATTCCCTTGCGATTTTGTTCTTTGACCCACTGTCGACTTAAGGAAATGACATGGGTTTAGGAAAATAACCCTTCAGGTCCTTGTTTATTTTATTTTGTTTTTGTTTAATCCTTTGTTTTGCTTTTTTGTTTTTTAATTTACACTTAGAATTTCTTTTAGATTTCAATTTAGTCATTTGCCCCTTTTTTTTGTTATTTCATTCTTTTATTTTATCATTTCGGACACTTTTATTTTATGATTATTTATATTTTTCCTCTTGTCTAAATTATACAATTTTACTTACATGTAGTTTTTTTATTTTATTTTTGTTATTAGATATTATTATTATTGTTATTATTATATTTTAGTCATTTACTATTTTCCCTCAACTTTCCCTATCTATTTTATTTTGGTCATTTACTTTTAAATGTTAATACTATTAGTATATTTTATTTTGGATATATAATTATATTATCATATGTTTTTATATTATTTCACTATTATTACCATTATTATCATATAGTATTATTAATTGAATATTTTTCATTATTGTTATTATTTATTATTATTGTGTTCATTATAGTATTTTCATTTTATTTCATTGCTTATGTTGTTATTTTGTTAATAAGATAATTTTGCCATCTTCGTACATTGCAAATATTGCTACATACACTCATCTATTTTTCGGCACAAGTGCATGAAAAATAATTAAAACCGGGGTAATGTTTATTACTTTCGGGATTCAAGGAGTCATGTTCCTAACTTACGAAGTATGGCCTCTTCTTAGAACTGAAATAACCAAACATCCTATTTAAAATTCAAGACACGTAGGATTTAAGTAATAATAAAATGACGAGTATTCTTGTTTTTGAGTATTCAAGATATCGTACCCTGACTTACGGGACATGATTTTTTTTCTCGATTAATTTGAAAAGAAAAAAGGCCCTTTCATAAAATTTAATTTAGTTAGCTATATTTTAATCAAATAACATCATGCAAAAAAAGGGATTGTACTTCAAACTTTTTTTGAATTCTCAATTCTCGACACTAAGACATTAAGCAATCAACTAGGTACTAGTTTTGGGCGTTATGAGGGTGCTAATCCTTCCTCATGCGTAACCGACTCCTGAATTCATTTTCTGGATTTTGTAGGCCAAAAATTATCGTTTTAGTAAATCTAACCTTTTATTAAAATGATCAAATTACGAAGTGATTCGATCACACCTAATAAAATGGATTGGTGGCGACTCCATTTTCATTTTTAAAATAAAAAGTTGAATCACCAAAAAGGTTTCTACTGTAACACCCCAAACTTGACCTAGACATTATGGCCGAATCTGGAAGTGTCACATGAAATGAGTTGAAAAATCGTTGTCGTTAAATTAAAACCCTTTCCAGTTCGTGTATCATTTATCACCGTTATTAATTTTAAAACTTTCTTTCATTTAATCATCTAGCGATAAAACGTATTTTGTGGTGGAAGCTTTAAAAGTTGTGTTTAAAGAATCGTTCAAGGTTTAAGAAAATCCATGCTTTTGATAAAATCTTAGTTAAAACAGGTTTTTGCAGTTATTAAATCATAAAATTGTGGTCTAACCCAATTTAAAGTAAAACAGTCCATAAAGTCCCAATCACAAAAGAAATACCCAAACAATTAAAAATAAAACCATAAAACAAAAGTGAAACAGTTTTTAAAGAGTGGTCACCATCGAGTCCAACGCTGCATCGATCTGCCTAACTCTATGGATTACTTGTACAAAGCAGACAAAAAAAAAAGGTGAGTTTACGTAAACTCAGTATGTAACCCCACAGAATCAAGCATGCACACATACAAAATAACATATATCAGTTAGATACAGTCTTAGGCCTAAGCTCATTACAGATTCAGATGCAGATTTGGGCCTTAGTCCATCTCAAATACAAATACAGATACAGATATGCAGTTAGAAACAGAATTCAAGATCCTATCTCCAACCTCTACACACCATCTCCGACCATCCCTACACACTATGTGGGGTTTAAAACACCCACCTAGCCCTACACACCATGCTGTACCGAATGCGGCACATATCAAATATTGCAGCTGAGTTACCAGATAATAGGCATAATCTGCCTTTTAGAACACTTCCTCCAATGTATATCATCCCACCCCAATCATAGTATCAGATCATACATATAGAATTAATAGGCAAATCATGCTTAACATGCTTATATAAACAGATACAGATATACAATCTTAGGCATGCTCATAGTCATAACTCAGCCTAACATATCACTTAGTTTTAGGGTTGGATAGGTTTTACCGACCCTACGGTAGGCCCACAGTCGATTAGGACGACCCGTGCGACCCTACAAAAATTTCAGTACAATGGGCCCCCACACGCTCGTGAGGGTTACCTGTGTAAGTTGCTCGTGTGGGCCCACAAGCTCATATGGCCCACATGCCCAGATTGGCCTTGCCTGTGTGGATCACACGGCCTGGCCCAAAGTTCACACGCCCATGTGACTCGCTTGTGTGGCCCACACGCCCAGTCTGGTTTAGCTAGTGTGGCCCACACGGCCACACTTCGGGCATCACACAGACGTGTCTTGCGCATAGCCTTGCCTTCGTCGATCACACGATCGTGTTGTCGCACACGGCCTACCACACGGATGACCAGACACCCGTGTGGCATCGACAAATTCATTTTTTGGCTTTTGTCGAACCTCTTTTTTCTGCGATTCGAGTACACACCTGTAACGGATTCGATGCAAAAACAATCCCAAGTCACACAGCACCTAAAATAGACCAATAAACCACCAAATTAGTCATTTAAATCGATACAAACCCGAACTACCTCGGAATAATACCCTTTTTAATCTAACAAAGTTCTTACCTTCGAACGAGTAACAGAAATTTCGCACACCTAAAACGGGTCGATTGAAGAGCTTCAGCCCCTTGAACTTCTTTTAAACCACAAAACGAATTTGCATCAATCAATGATTCACCAAACGAAACAAACGCAACACTTACCCTATTTACCAAACGCATTAAAACACTTGAATACCCAGAGACGAGATCGCGACAGCCGACAAAAAGAACAAAAAGCAGAAACGCCGAAAAAGGAAAAGGGAAAAGAAAGAAAATGACAAGGAAAAGGGCAGAAAAATAACGTCATAATTTTTTGGGAATTTTGGGAAGAAAGAGAAATTTGAAAAAAAATGAATAAAAATAAAACTAAATCTAAAATATGCCACTAATCCTTTGATTTACTCCCACTATCTCAACCTTCTTAGACTTTAAATTCCATCAGAACTCTCTTTCATAAAACCGAGCAAAAATAACTACCCTTGCTTTCGCAAGGATTTGAACACATAACTTTCAGCAAACTAACACTCAACTTAACCACCAAACCAGCAAGCCTATTCTAATATGATTTTACAATTAATTAAACTTAAACCCTTTTTAGTAAGGTTAAGGCTTTATTCAGAAAAAGACAAAAATTCACTCAAGATAAAACTTAAACTTGAGACCTCACACACACACACACAATACTTAACCACTGAAGCAAATAAAAATTTGTGTCATATTTTAACAGAAACAAAAATAGGAATTTTGGGGTGTTACATCGACAATGTTAGTTTTCAAATATTTTGCTATTCTTTAGATATTAAATGATAAGTACATTTCTAGTGTTATGATCAGAGGCATGTCATATTTTTCAATTTAAAATTTGAATATTTATTTAGAATAAAAACATTTAATTATAATTTCAATTTGACACACATATAATCCTTCTCAGGGATGGATCTAGGCGGGGTCATCCTCCCTTGAAATTTTTAGATTTTTAAATTTTATATATAAATTATTATGTATTTTAGATTTAATGTCCACATTATATAACATTCGCCTCGTGGCTAAATTATATTTTATATAAATCGCCCCTTAAGCCATAAGGTTATACTTTATATTGATAAAATATTTTTTTAATTTTTAATTATATAACTTTAATAATAATAATCAAATATTAATGTATGATGAGTCTTGAATGACTAAACTTAGAGGCCCAATATGGACTTTTAAGCCAAATTTCAGAATTAATTGATTTGGCTTATACCCATACATATTAGGTTAGTGACTTTCTTGTATTTTGATTTGTATGCCTAGCTAAGAAATTATTTTCCTCTGGTAAGGTGCGACATTGCTAAGAGAAAAAGAAAGGTGTTTGATGTTGAGACTAAGAGCACAGAGTAAAAATATATAAATTATCTTCCTCTTGCCTCCTTACACACCTCTCGATAAATATTTTTGTATAAATTATGTTATTTATTTACTTGACTTATTATTTTTTTCTTTTTCCTAATATATTTTTGTTTAATATATTATTATATTCTTTAGGTTTTTCGATTAAATAATGATCAACAAAAAGATCAAATATTTTTTAAAGAAAAATGTATCAGAAATATTTAATTTTTAGAATTATAATGAAATTTATGAAATTTTTAGTATAGTATTAGTTATTCTTTTTTGCATACTGAAAAAAAAAATAATTTTACATAAGGTGATTTTTTTCTTTTAAATTTTTTTTAAAGTTAAATCATTCATGCTTTTTAAAAAACATTAAATTAATTTGTTTGATAAGAAAAAAAAAGTACGAGACAAAAATTGGCACTTTTTTACATTAAAATAAAAAGGTTGTTGAAATTGAAAAAAATTTCCCCTTAAAATAAAATCCTGGATGATCCTTCCAATATATCAAAATATATTAAATATGTTAATCTATGTAGTAACTAATATACTTTTATTCTAAATTATAATCCATCACTAAAATGCTTTAAAAGAATGATATTTTTGTTATTTAAGTGAGTAAAATTTCAATATATTTAATCATGATAAATTTTATTTTTGAAGTTACCAATTCCAGTGATATAATATTTCCCTAAAATATCAAATTAAAAATATACCAACAAATACTCGGAATATAATTTAAATGGTGTGCCATTTTTGGACATCAAGAGGATGTTCGAAGGAAAATGAATTAAATGGTGATATGTTGATCATTGGACAAACTGACTTTGGCACATGGTGGATTTTTGGCTTACTGGCTGTTGAGCATTCTTATATTTGTATGATGATGTTTATTGCTTTTGTGATAGGTGTCAATACTGAGGTGATACAGTTGGGACTTAATTCGTATTTTATTTATTTTAATAAAAATTAGAAATTATAAGGGTATTTATGTTGAAGTTTAGATAGATAGATTGGAAAGAAAAAAGAGGTAACCTTTGATTCATATAAGCTAAAACAAAGGATAAATGCAAGGCCAATTAAGTTGTTGAAATTTCTTATCAGTATACTTCAATATTCCATGGCAAAAATATGGAGTCATGGTTAATGTTACTTTCAGACATCATAAATCCCGTATGTAGATTAAAAGGTCTTGTTGAACAAAATGGGGCGCTCAGATCAGGACTTGAATTCAGACTCTAAGCTTTCTGCTGCTCACAAGCTGTTGTAAGAAGGTAAATTGCTATGAATTAGGTGTCGAGTCGAAAATTCTTCAGCATATGTCAAGATAAATGACCAGAGACCAATGCCTAAACCAATCTGATTCTTGTACAAAGTGGAATATGTGACTCAAAAAACCTGTTTGTGCAAAGGACTACAGAGCTGTCAATGAGATTGCTGCGGAACGTAGCTTCACTCCATCATCATCCCACTTGGAACACGGAGCTGTTGCTCCGGAAATAATAGCCTGCATCAAGTGTTAGTCGATGTGATATGCAAATTAGAACGATATACATTTAGGAGTATTATTGATTAACACACCTTTCCACTGCTAACGGTAGCCATTAGTGCAATGTGTTGATCATCTCTTTCAAATTCATAGAAATAGTAAGTCCTGACATGAATCAAGCATTTCATAGCAAATATTAAGACTCAGAGGCAAAGATAGTCATTTGACATCAAAATGCTCATGCTTTAAATAACTTTTCTTCCATATTATATTCTTTATCCTTTGCAACTTTGTAGTGCAACATACATAATACTTATCTGTTATCTAACATGCATGTTTCCCCAAGGTTACACTTAAAATTCTGAGAAACACCACCATTAACAGTAGATGATGCAAAAAATAATATATGCTGAAAGAAGATGATTAGGATTTGCTTAAGTTACTTTCATTAATTGTGTAGTCTATGCTTAACTAATTGAATCAATAATTGATAGTTTATAACAGACCCCGGAATGCTCGAAATGGCTTACTTGAAACCTTCATCTTCTTTTATCTTTATGGTTCTGGCATTGTAAAGAGTTGCTCCACCTGCCATTGCAAGGATCGAGAAAACCAACAATAAAGATGACAGAAATCAAGAAGACAGCTAGAATTATCATTTTTTAAGGAGCCTAAAATCAACCTGGGACAAAGATTTTGGCTGCGTCTTTTATGGAACCCAAATCGGTAATTTCTTGGGCCTGTTCATAAGAAAAGATCACATCAAGTTCTACAAAGAGCTGGTAGCAAAATCTTACAAATAGATAAAAAAAAAATTAAGAGATAGGATAACATGGCAAACATTACATTAATTTGAGGAAGCCGAGATGACTAATGAGATTATAGTGATAATTTAAGATAGCTATATGATCTAAATTTATACCAACATATGATTCGATATCTATATTTAACACATATGGCATGCATTTATCATAGGCAACATCTCATATATGCTTTTGGAGCAAAGCTAGCTCTAATAATAAAACTTATAGAAACAAACCTCTAGGAAAGTGATTTTGAGTTGATTGGTTGGGCGAACAACAACACTTAAAACTTCAGATCTGCACATATGGAAATATGACAGAAATCAAACACCGTAAGTCTCTGCATATATTATCATATCGGAAATATATATAAACATAAGAATCAAAGGTAAGGGAAAGGAACTTGGCATAAAAGTACTGCATACCCGTCAGTAGATGCAAACCGTGCTGCAAATGGCCGGGGTTTTGCTTTGTCCCCGTACAAAGACGCTCCAGCATTAAAATCCTACAAAAAATGAGCAATCCATTAAAGTTTATCAACAAAACTCTAATCATCTTTACATATCTTGATCATAACTTATTATTAACATTATTTTCCAGAAACAACTAACATTTTTGATCCATGAGTATCGAATAATCTCTTTTTGCAGTTTAATCACATAAAAAGTGCCAATTATAAAAATGCTCTAGATTTAGCTAGAATGCATCAAAACAAATGGCATGGTTAGGACTACTTTTCTGGTGAAGATTAGATTTTACCAATATATTTTGAAACTTTTTTTTTTTTTTTGGGGAATAAAACCAAAACCAGACAGGTTAACAATACCATCATTTATTTCCCAGTTCCATTGAGACCAAATTGCAAAGAACAAACAATTATAAATAAATAAAAAGTACCTCAGGCTCCATGATGTCCTCGAATTCAGGAGGAACCCTAATGGCAAAACCATCACCATAGAATTGGAACCAAGATTTGGTGTTTGCAAGGTTCAAAGCCGGTTTGGAAGGTGTGGAAGCTTGAGCTAAAGATTGTGGGATTGGGTTTTGTTGGGCCAAAAGAATAAAGCAAAATGAAGTAGTATGAATGATGAAATGTCTCTTCGTATTGAGAGTGGAGGAAAGTGGGGTGTTTAGAGAGGAAAGCTTAGGGTTTAGAGGAGGGTTTGGAGAGAAGGAGAAGAGAAAGGCCATGGCAGAGGGAAGATAAAGTTCATGGTTGTTAATAGACAAACGCTAGATAATGTGGGACAGTTAAATGTGGCTGTCATGTCCCACGCTTTAATACTAACAGGAGGGCATTGTAGTCATTTTCATGTGATTGATAGTAACCAATATCTACTTATGACTAAAATGCCAAAAAAAATTTAAATTTATTGGATTAGACAATTTTTTGAAGAATTATTTGAATAGGCCGATTATACGAAAATACTCGCACGTAGATGTATTTATAGCATATTGACAAAAAACACTTCTAATTGAAAATATTTTCTGTCACATAAGCATTAAATTTTTTCTTATATCTTAGTGCCACTATTAATGTAAAATAAAACTTACAAAACAAGTATTTATATAGACTTAAAATCTTATTTCTCTCTCTTTTTTTTAAGCGATGTGGATATAAGAATGGGTATATATAGATTCATAATTCATTTATAACTTGTTCCTATACAATGTAGGATTACTTACTCTTATACTAACATATTTCCTCATGTTTGGTGTTGTGAATAAAGGGAGAGAGAAGTGAAGATGTGTGAGAGAGAGATATTATTAAATAATAATTCAATTTAATTTAATTTTTTAATATTATTAAAAATGCCATGTATCAACTCTTAATTAGTTGAAAGAATTTTTCTAACAAAAATAAATAGTATAGACCATAATAGTTATGAAATTATAGTTTAAATAGTTATTTGAAAAATTATTTAAATATCTAACAAAAAAATATATAATTTTAAGGTTGCTTATTCCAACTTTTATTTTATACAATAATAGTATAAAAATATAATTCAAAAGATAATAATAATAAAAGAAATCAAACAAACATGGCTATTAGTGATAATTTCGGGATCATATCATACTTTTTCATTAGTGTTTACACAAATACTAAAACTCCAAAGTTAGTTATGAATTGTGAAATGAACTCAACAAAATAATTTTAAATAAATAAAATTTCAATATAAAAACAAAAATACAACTCTCTACATTCATATCTTCTTATTTTCAATTTAATATATATTCTAGAATACTCTCTATATTTCTATAGAGAAAACATATTTGTGTAGTCTTTAATCTTATATTGTTATTTGTAATAAAAAAAAAAGATAAAAAACTTACAATTATAAATAATATTTTTAAAGATAAATTAATACATGATTAAAAAACAAAAAATAATTCAAATACAATAATGTATAAAATTTTCATGATAAAAAATGAAAAAAAAATATAAAATATAGTGTAACTTTTAATCTAAATGTTAATGACCAAGTTTGAAACTCTCAAAATGCTTGATGATGAATCATTGTATGATATTTATACAAAACTTAGTGATATCTCTGACTAAGCCTTTACTCTTGGTAAAGAGTATTAGAATGCCAAACTAGTTGAAAAGGTTTTTAAGTCTCTTTGAGCATTTTTTATGAACTCTTGCATCTTTATAAAACTTCAAAATAAATCTTGAAAATATCAAGAAGATATCAAGAAGAGTAAGGGTATGGTAGAAAATAACATTGATTTGCAAGTTGCATTCTTAGTTGCAAATGAAGGAGAAATTACCATTGAAAATTTGTAGGAGAAATTAGCCTTCTCACAAAAAAAATTTTTAATAAGATAGTTAAGAGACTAACAAGGAAGAGCAAAAATTTTGAAGTGGGTTGTAATTTCAACAAAAAACAAAGGGAAGGCTATTGTAACTATTGATGAGCCTCTCAATAGGAAGAAGGACATTTAATGCTATGAGTGTTAAAGGTATTTACACATACAAACTAAGTATGCCAATATACAAAAGAATTAAAAGAAATCTTTTTGTGCAACCTGGAGTAATGATGGTTCTTTAAATGATCCAAAAGAAGATGATGAATACTTGAGTAATTATGTGGCTTTCACCTCCAAAGTTAATGTTGTAATTGCAATTAATATAGACAACTGCAATAATAGTGATGTTGAATCTACTGAGGACTTCATGAACATCTATAAACATTTGCAATTCATTTAAGCTATTGTAATGCTAGTTGTACCTTTTAGTTACACTTGTCAATTGTAACTCATTTTTGCAATTGGATGATTGTGTAACTTATTATATATGTTGATATACTTTTAACCGAAATAATTTGGTTTAATTTTTACATCTCTTTGAAGAGTTTAAGTTGTAATTTTATGGATTTGGACTTATTAAATATCAACCAAGCAAGAATTCTATTTGAAGAATTTATGTGTGATCAAGTTACCATATTTGAGGAGATCCAATTTCTATAGAAGTTTAATTAAAGAATGTCACTACTTATTTTGATGCCATATAGAATTTTAATTGAAGTACAATTCTAAACTATATCTCGTTTACACTACCCGGAGATTTACAAGCCTATAATATCTATTTAAAGAAGGTTTATTTATTTGATGATGTATGAATTAGAGAGCACTTATTTTGTTCTTTGAGAGAAAATTGTTCTAGTGCAAAATAGTTGTATATAAACTATGTCGAAACCATTTTTTGAAAAACGAGGATCGACTTTATATTTTGAAAAGAGAACAAAACTGGGAGTTGCCACCAATCTTTTTTAGGTGTAATCGGATCACCTAGAAGTTTGGTCATTTTAATAAAATATTTACTAAAACAACGATTTTTGTCTACGAAATTTGAGAAAACGGATTCGGGAGTCGGTTACGTGCGAGGAAGGATTAGCACCCTCGTTACGCCCAAAATTGGTACCTAATTGATTAATTAATGTCTTAATGTCAAAAATTGAAAAGATTTTGAAATAAATTTTAAAAAATAATCCCTTGTTATGAATGTTTGAAAAACTTGAAGTGGATAATAAGATTCTCTTGTTTTGAAGAAATACAATATCACATCCAACACGTAGGACACGATATTTCAATCTTCGATACCAAAATCGTCTCATAATTTTCAAATTTTATGTATTGAAAATTTGAAAAGGATATTCAGTCGTTTGGTCGAACGATAAATCGAAACCCAACACGTAGGGCACAATTTCTCAAAATTTCCAAACGACAAATATTGCCTTATTTAGAAAATTTATTTTGAAATATAGTGAGTATGACATTTAACGATGAGTGTTATTTTGTTTGAACTAAAACGAAACGTTTCACACACGATATGATTTAAACTAGTTAAAATGAAAGGCAATATAGAGCATGGAATAGTGATACATGAATTAGATGCTATGTTATTGAAGGTCAATGAAGATACTAACAAATAATTTTTAAGGCATGCGAAGGCGACATACAATGAATATTATTTAAATACCAATATCAACAATTAAAGAAAAATGAAATAGATAATATGAATAATTTAAAATAAATGACAAGACAATAAAAAAATTCACCAAATAGTTTAGTAATATACGACATCTGAAGATAATAATCGAAAGATTTACGATAAATAATAAAAGAGTTTAAAATGGTTTATATATAAAATAATATAACAAAAATAACATATAAAAATTAAAAATAGATAATATATAAGATGGTTTAACTTAAATGACGTATAAAATATTTAGAATAAATAATGTGAAAAGAGAAGTTTGAGGTAAAAGGATGTATAGAAAAACGTTTAAATAAAAAATATATATATATGTATACATGTAATAATTTAAAATACAAAGATACATCTAAAAGTCTCAAAATAAATACTACATATGATGATTTAAAAGCAATGATATATGAAAAATATTTGAAATTGATAATGATTTAAAATGCATGATATGTTCAAAAGTAATTACAATAATAATAGTAATAATAATGTAGATAAATACAAAAAAATGATAAAATAATAATAATAAACTAAGGAATAACAATGATACTAACAGTAATATAAATAATAATACAAACAACAAAAAAATAGCAACAACAATAATAATAATGGAATGAAGGTAATAATAAGCACGAAAATAAAATACAATTATAATAACAATAATATTAAATAATAACAAAAGGGACGAAAAGGGGCCAATTTGAACTTTAAACAGAAACTCGGGGCTTCGAAAGAAAATAAAAGAGAAAAAGGCCAATTTGCACGCGCAAATAATATGGGAGGACCAGATAGGTAATAAACCCGTTCCTCAAAACGCACAGTCTCATCAGGGACCCGAATAAAATAGTAAGGAAATTCCAGAGGTAAAATTAGAAATAAAAAAAAGTAGAATTGGACCCTATTGAACCAAGCCTCAAAAGCGGAAGGACTGAGGGCGCAAATATACCCTCAGTCCAAAACGCGCGAATCCTAGGTCATTCATGGGTCGGGTCGCGGGTTATTTCACTGAAACAGCGCCGTTTTATATTTTAAAGGCCCAAGTGAAACGGTACCGTTTCACTGAGGCTATTTAAATCACTTTTCTAAAAAAAAAAAAATTCATTTTTGCTTCTCAAACAACAAAAATACAAAGGGGCTCTCAACTCTATCCCCTCCCCAAAGCTCTGGCCATCAAATCCGGCGAGATCCACGATGGCCACCGGTCGCCGGTGATGAACTCTGCCGTGCTCGATGGCCGAAAATTGCAAAAGAGGCTTCCTTTTAAGCCTTTCAGCCCTCCAAAACTCAAACCCGAGCCTGAAATTTCCTAAACCCTCGTGAAAAAGGCTCAAAGGTCAGAAAACCTTTCGAGTTTCAGCCTCTTCCGTCATGGCTTTAACCGGATCCCCAAAGATCCGTCTGCCTTTGGGCTAGAGAAGCAAAAACCGACCAAGTCGACACCAAGCAACAGGTAAATAAAAACCTTCTCTTTTTTTCTCGTATTTGTGTAATAAATTTAAAATAAAATAAAAAAGAACCAAGAATGAACACAAAAAAAGAAATCACCTTCAAGTATTTTGATTTCTCTGTATTCGTTTGCTTTTTTTTTTTTTGCCTCTAAATTACATTGACATTCTTATGACTATATAGCCAAATACATGTGATTTGATCTTTTTTTGTTATTTGGTTTATCTCTCTTTTGCTGTTTCTTGCTTTGTTTCTCTTTTTGCTCTTTTTTGCTTTCTTTTGCAGGTGTACAAGTGTCAACGAGGCTGTAGACGATCATTTTGGTGAAACGGAGGCTGAACCTTGGGCGCCGTGCATGCCGAGGGCGCACATGGAGACGCAGCACCCTAAGCTGCTAGGGTTTCTGTGTTATTTTGTGTTTTGGGCCGTATTTTGGGGTTTAGTTTTGGGCCTACAAGACTCAGTTTTGTATTTGAGTTGTTGTCACTATTGAGTTTTTTACAGGCCGGGCAAATTTAGGCCCGTACAAACTATATTCATGTTCATTTCGTAGCTAAGTTTTAAAAGGGAAAATCTAAATAAAGGGTGATCTTGATTGATGTATAGATGTAATGTTACAATGAGTAAAGCTTAAATCATAACTTACAGTATTGTTTAATAGTGGAATACATTTGAAGTAAAGGGTTAGGAAAGTGTTCCAAACTACATAACCAATTATTGTGTCTATATATCTACATTTTACTCTTTCAATCAATTGATAAGCAACTCTAACACTTACCTATTAAAAATAAAAATTATAAAAAATTAATCATACAATGGCATTTTAGTAAATATATTAGACAAATTTTACTTAAATCTATATTTAATTCCATCATGAAATTTTTAATTAAAAAAAAAAGAAAAAAGAAGCTAACCCACCCCTTACCCAAACGCTATTGGTAAGTTATAAAGATTTAGTTTAATAAAAAAAAATTCATGTTGTCTTGGCTAAAATATTATAAATAAATAAATAAAAACAAATATTTAAATGAAGCACAATATTACTAAAATACCCTTTGTTTATCTACATGGATGAGAGGCATTATCCTCCAGGGAAAAAATGTGGCCAACCAAATCCAAAACAGGACAACATCCAGACCACACAACCATTCTAAACTAAACACAACTAGAAACACATTGAAACTGTAATGAAAATAAAAATCTTTCCTCTCTCTCTAAAATTCTTTGAAAAAAAATTCCATCTCTCTGCAATCCCCGGTCTGGTGAACAATTAAAATGGAAACAATTCTTTCTTCTCACTCCCTTCATCCAATCTTGAATCCCAAAGCATCCGTTTCCAAGAACCTTTTGTTACCTTCACAGCAACCAAGACCAGCCTCTCTCTTTCTCTCAAAACCTATTACTTGTACCCTCAAGAAACCCACTTCCCAATCAGTAAAACCATCTTTGGCAGAACCCAGAAATTGGTTTGTTCATGCACAGCAAGGGCTAGCAGCATTAGCTATCTCTTTGGCACTCAATTTTTCTCCAGTTCTATACACTGGCAATGCAATTGCATCGGAGTTTGATGTGATAAATGAGGGACCACCAAAGGAATCTTATGTAGTTGATGATGCTAATGTGCTTAGTCGAGTGACAAAATCTGATTTGAAGCGCCTTTTGTCTGATTTGGAGTCAAGGAAGAACTTCCACATCAATTTTATTACTGTTAGAAAGCTCACTGTAAGATCTTATTTTGATATTTTTACTTGTTTACTTGTATGATTGTGAGTTTCTGTCTTCTATGAGATACCTTTTGTTGGTTTATTATTGTTCTTTGGTTGAACTATATGAAATTTGCAATGAGAAGAAACGGTAGAAGCTGTAGTCATTAACTGTCTGTTTGGTCACTTAGAAAATCAAGTAAAAAGTTGTAGGCAATTTTGGCTGTTTAGCTTAAATCTAACTCAATTTGTAGAGAAGCTGATTGGTGATAATACCATTAACTCCTTTCTTTTGTTTTGAGTTTCTCAGTAAACAGTGAGAACTATGAGTGAAGAAGTAAATTAGGGAAGTAAATCAACCAGGATTTTTGTGATTTTTGATACTGAAGATTGACAAGATTTGATTGCAGAGCAAAGCTGATGCTTTTGAGTATGCTGACCAAGTTCTGGAGCGTTGGTATCCTACACTTGAAGAGGGTAGTAATAAAGGGATTGTTGTACTTGTTACGAGCCAAAAAGAAGGGGCGGTCACCGGTGGACCTGCATTCGTACAAGCTGTCGGAGAAAATATTCTCGATGCTACTGTGACTGAGAACCTTCCTGGTAAGTATTTCTGAAGTTGAAACCTTATATTCTTTTTTCATGTGCTTGGAAATGTTGAGAATGTAGCTCATTATGTGAAATCTACACAATAACATTTTCATAGCAACTATAAGACCATCCAAAACTCGAAAAAAATAAGAATTCAAAGATTACTAAGTGGAGGTTTCATGGAAAGAATCATAGGTTCTTGCTGCAACACCCTGTAGAATTACATTTATCCTGATTGAACTTGTTGGAGATTTTCTTTTTTGTTGTCTGTGCGATGATAAAACTAAAACAATCAACAAGTTGTGTGATCAGCATGCACAAATTATCCGTATAAGCTTTTAGTTGTCTTCTCTAGCCCCTGCATATGAGTTGCTAGTGCTAAGTGGTATACATTTATTCATGGTGCAATTTTAGTTACCACTCTTCAACGGTGAGCTCTCTCGTTTAATTCCATTGTTTCAAAGTACATTCTACTATTCTAGACCTTGCTCTCTTATCCAAGAATGGCTGACTTTGATTTCTAGATGCCAACAGGAAGATAGCCTCAGTTATTTGGTTTTCATTCCAACCTAATGAATTTATTTGATTACTCTCAGTCTTAAACCATATTGGCTTTTTTCATCAATGGTATAGCTTACAGTGAGGGTTGAAGTTTCATATGCATAAATATCTTTCTTTTCCTTTCATTTCGTTTATTGCAACTTTACTGATCATAGTACTGTTCTTTGTGATTGCAGTTTTGGCTACGGAAGAAAAGTACAATGAAGCGGTTTATAGCAGTGCCAAAAGGTTAGTTGCTGCCATTGATGGACTGCCAGATCCTGGTGGCCCCCAGGTTAAGGACAACAAGCGGGAATCGAATTTTAAATCTAGGGAAGAGACCGAAGAGAAAAGAGGACAATTCAGTCTTGTAGTTGGAGGTTTGTTGGTGATTGCTTTTGTTGTTCCTATGGCACAATATTATGCCTATGTCTCCAAGAAGTAAAGGTTATCTGTATTATAAGATTTGTCTTTCGAATCCCTTCCTTTGGATGAGGAAACATGTATAACATCTAGTTATACCATCACTCATGTTAAATATGGTTGATGAGAAACTTGCAATCCAAGCAGTAGTACAGATTTTTGGTTTATCTTTAGAAAACCAAAGCTCGATTATAACACATAACCGACTTCTACGATCAGCATAATCGGAATGCTTTAGGCCACTAATCGAGAAAAGGGAAGTGAAATATGTTTTCCCCTCAGGTGACACAAGAACTTTACTTTTGAGATCTGTCATACTTTACATTCATTCATTCATGAATGATTTTATCTGCCTATCATTTAGCATGTAAATCCAATATGCATAGCTTAAGTCAAATACCGGATACCGAAAATCAAAGCATGGTAAATTATTCCTGTTTGAGAATGTAGCTACACTTTCATATAAGGGAATTTTGCTGCATATACACTCTGCACATATATAGTTTACCTTTGGGTCAATGAAGTAATTGAATGACAGAGTGCAATATCTGGAAAATGGACTTCCAGTTACAAACTATAATTCTTTACAGTAACTTTTGATCAATAACATTTGCAATGACTGCTATAAGTCAATACAAATTACAAAGAGAGTCGCAGCAATGAGTAAATATTAGGCCTTCAGAACTTGAGACTGAGAAGGAATGGCATTTTGTCTGAAAAGGGTGGATCGGTGTATTTTCCGGTGAGTATTTGAGATGAAACATACTGATTCGCAGCCTCTGAATAATGAATGCCATCCCAGTTAACATATTCAGAACTGTCATTGCATGCTTTGGTCGTAACTGTGGCTCCGTTAATTACTTTAGTTTTCCCGCATGAGATTCGGCTGTCGTAATTCAAAGGTGGACCACCAAATCCACAGCAAGCCATTATAGGCTGCTCAAATCCTTCAAAATGGTAAGCACTCAAGAATTATTTCTAATCTATTCATGTACCCTTCATTTACCTCTTATTGCACTCAGATATCAGACACAAAGGCATAAGTTGAAACCCTTGTAGGATTTCTTGCTACTAAAACTAAATCAAGAGGGGGGAAATTCTCAGTAATGTAGTAAATGATACTTACCAAGTTTAGAATAATTTGCTATAAGGTTCGACTTTATCGTGTAGATGTCAACGTATGTAAAATTCGAATCTGTATACAGGCCCTGCAATTTTTTAGTAAGGGCATGAAGCTGCAGATTGAAGATTTTGGCAGCTTGGTTATGCTTTCTGACACACCCTTGCTCATCAAGGCTAGATGCATCCGTTCCGAATTTGGCGACATTTTGAGCTAAGCATCCAAGAGGTCCTGTATTATGTATCCAAAAGTTCCTTGCCCCTTGATCATATAATGCCTACAATCAAACCCAAAGAATTCATGTATTAAAGTGCTTGCTCAAAGTACCCATCAAGATAATCATATGTGTCTTTCAATATAGAGGAATTCCATGAGAAAACATGGGAACCTCGAAGATGAAAAACATTCTTAAACTGGTGAAGTGTTCTCGAAGCTGACCTTTATTCCAGTTTCAAATTCTATCAAGATTGTGGGAATTGAGGCAAGTACTTGATCCAAAGTTTTGGAATAAAAGGCACCAGCAAGATCATTCTGGCCTATATCGAACATGTAAAGCGCCTTCTGAAAATAATCTTGTGCTGGAAGGTACTTATCAAGTCTTTTACCTGCAATAAATGGATATCTATTAACATTTCCAACAGTTATATATAATTGCAGGTATTCTCTAGATGATTATCTATGTCTGCACCTTTGGCTAGCAATTCAAGAACCCGAGCTTTGAACCTTACAAACTGAGCCACTTGAACACCAAATGAAAATGGACTGACACTTTGTGCAGTAGCTGGTTGGATGGTTGAGCCTGCAGCTGCAAAATTGCACCCTTTGTGGAAACTTGGTAGGCCAATTGAATCCAGGTAAGCATTTAAAAATGGCAGATCCATTGCATCCACTGTAACAAATACCCCCAACAAACAAACAAAATAAAACTGCAGATACAATAGAAAATTGGTAATTTGCCATAACTTAATCAATAAAACTGCAGATAGAACAGAAAATTCTAAATAGTGAGAAAGTTAACTGAGAAAATCAATGATTAGACGGCCATCACAATATCTCCCAGAGGGCGTTTGAAAGTAACTTTGACCATGAGGTGGCTCAAGGCTCTCAATACCGGCAGAAATAAGCTCACCAGTATCAGAATTAGAATCTCCAAAGTTGAAAATAGAAGGGAATTTGAAGTGAATGGAATTGGCAAAAGGCAAGAAGATGAACACCAAGAGAATGTAAGGCTTGGAAGCCATGGTTTACAAACATGAATCACCAGGGTTTAGGCTTGTAGCTTACACTAATTTTTTTATGTTGGTTACCAAATGCCAACTATAAATAAATAATTAGTTTGGTTGGTGGATCATATGTGTCCCAGCCAGTGAAAGTTTGCTTTCAGTTGTGGTAACACAAAAAAAATTGCCCATACTACCACCATACTACCACCAATACAATATCAATTTCTTTTTTATTTTTTTAATCTCTTGTAAACTAGAAGATTGGCCTTGGGACATATCCCATGTCTCACTTCTATGAATATATATATAGTTTGAAGTTGGGATGAGAGAGCATTTACTTAGGAAATCAATGGTGAGGCGACCATCACAAAATCTGCCAGAAGGAGTCTTGAAATAAGTTTGGCCATTAGGAAGATCCAGGATATCTCCCAATGCTGCAACAAGTTCACCTGTGTCTGAGTTTGAATCACCAAAGTTGAAAACAGCAGGGTAATTGAAAACAGCTGAGTTTGCTACGGGGAACAACAGGCAAAACAGTGTTGTAATTTGGAGAAGGAAGGTGTTGGTGTTAGCCATGACTTTTTGTCCAAAACTAACAAGCAATGATGAAATAAAAAGGTCTTTCTTGATTGCTTTTTATGGGCAAATTTTTTATGAGTTTTACTTAGAAGCCAAGGGGAAATACTAAAAAAAGCAAAGTTTTGGGTTTGGCTATCCTCTTGCCTCTCTCTAATCAAAAGGAATTTATAAAAACTATCTAAAAAGTGTTTTTTCTCTTAATGAAGCCCGTGAAGACCTCGAAACTTGCAAAGCCTTGATTATAATTTATTGATAATTTGAGTGAAAATTATGGGAAGCCTGAGGTTTGTTTGAGGGAGAGATTGTGGCAGGGAAATGAGCACCGTTCTGGAAGCAATGTGGTGGAATTTGCCTTCCACGGGTGGTCTTTAACATACTTACTTGATGCCTCTTTTGTGTTATCCTCGTCCTTACTCCATTAGTTTTCTTGTATTTCTATAGCTCAAACCAATACGCGTATGTATGGATTTGTTGGTTTAGGTGATAAAGAATTTGATATTCAATAAACGAATTCGAGTTTTATAGATAAAAATAATTTTAAGATAATTTATCACCAATTTAAAGATTTAACTCCACTTTAAATATAATTGACATTCAATACGATTACAGGATATCGACTCTTGTTTAACTTTGGGGCAATTGAGGGAGTGGGGACATCTTCCATCCTCTTACACTCTTACAAAAGTTAAGAACGGACCCAGATTTGTTCCATCATGGATTTGCCGAATGATGTTGACTCTGAAGATCATCCTGCCCGAGACTTACCCACTGCAGTCTTGGGGCAAAAAGAAAAACCAGGTTGTAAAATCATTAGTTTTGACAAATTAAAGATGGGCCGTCTCCACAGTTCACACATCTCAAAGCTAAACAAAACTACAAAAGTTGTGCATTTCACGGGTTGGAATCAAGATCTTATCACAGGAATTCTAACAAATTTGACCATCAGAGAATAGCTGTCAGAAACTACATAACATTTTAGGATAAATACAGTAGAGCAAGCTTTAGATCAGAGTCCGGACTTAAAAGACTGTTATCCAGATTCCGCAGATACTTGCAGGGAAATGCATCCAAACAATAGAGAAGTATCCAGGAGTAGAGATGCAGTAATTTGAATAATTAATGGAGCAACAGCAAGCTCTATTATAGATGCAATTACATTGTACTAAACATAGGCAGTGATAAATTCTCCAATAATGCAATCCCAACAGCACATGTGCTAGGATTTTGGAATTAGTTTTAGCATTATTGTGATTATACCCATGGATCATCTGTTCAGAAGATCTATTCAAAAATTATAAAGGGTTGGATATATATATATATATATATATATAAAAAGAGATTGGATAAAATAAACAAATCCCATTTTTAAACGGCCAGGTGTTAGGAAGAATTTTTTTTACCCTTATATATATATATATTTTAATTTATTACGAAATATTTATTTTAATATTTTTAATGTATTTGATATATTATATTTTTAATTTAATTTTATATAAAAAATGTTACGGGCGAGTCAGGTTAGATTTAGTATTTTTAATTTGGGTAAAGATTTGGCAAAATTTTATATCTATTTTTCAAGTCGGGTCGAGTCCGAACCTAGAATCTAATTCACCTTTACACTAATTGCAACTTTAAAAAAAGTTGGTAAATTATTATAACTGTTATAAAATAAAGAGAGATGAAGAGAATAAAGAATAAAGAAAATATGAAAGTAATAGAGAATATACTTTATTGATTAAAATGGATGATTACAATGCTTTATCAAAGTTTCTATTTATAGGCATAATAAGTATGAAAGAAGAAAAAGTATAAAAGAAATAGAGATCTAATTCTAATAACTATTAGAATTTAAAGTATACCAAAACTTTATTTTGATCATAATGGACATCCACTTAATAAGATATTTATAACACTCCACCTTGGATGTCCATTAATAGATAATGTGCCTCGCTAAAACCTTATTAGAAAAAATCCTGTGGTATAAAAACCTAATGAAGGAAAAATAGTACACAATCTATAATACACATAATATGTTGCCTCATTAAAAACCTTACCAGAAAACCCAATGGGACAAAACCTCGATTAAGAGAAAAAGAGTACAACACGTATTTACTCCCCCTCATGAAAACATCACATATTTTCTCATATTCTAGGTATTCAATCTTGAATATTAGTTTTCCAACTGACTATTTGAATGTATTTGCTAAGCATTTATATTACCATTCTTTTAAAAGTCATAAGTGAGGGAAATTTGGGGAAATATATTTTGATCTCTTCAGGAGATTCAACAATAGTCATAACAAACTTTAATCATGATTCTTTTATAAAAACACAAATAACTTCAATTGCAAAACTACTTCAATTGCACCCTCATTGGATTTATACCTTTAGATATTAGGACTACTGGTCCAAAAACTCCTCGAATTTAACTGTATTTGAGTTACATCTTTCTATTTTGATCAATTTATTTCATATTTATATTTCTCAATAGATTTATTCAAGATCCTCCTTCTATTTCATTATTTCAATAATAATATTGCATGCAAAATTATTGTCGACCACTTTTATTATTCAGTTCCACATTTTCTCGAATTGACATAACTTATCGAGATATCTTATTTTCATTATTTTAAAATTCAGTTTCAGGTACTTGAATCTCTTCTGAAGTTTTACTTATTAGTTATGACTTGGGTCGCTTCTAGAGCACATTTCCCCACTATATGACCATCTAGAAAAATTTTCATCTTTGGAACTGATCAATCTATTATTTATTCTAACTGATTGTCCTATTGGGAGTTTGATTCAAATTAAAATATTAGATGGTATATAACACTTGGTTATTCTCATTAAGTTTATAAATACACCTAACAGTTAACTTGTAATGAGTTATCCTTATTAAACTTTTAGTTCAAATTAATCTCCCCTAACTCATTATAAGTTATTATTTTTCTCCCCCTAATGTTGAGAAATCTATCGAATCAAAATTGTAATCACAAATCATCTCATAATTAAATCTCGAATACATTCAAAACATCTAATAATATAAAGAAACTTGTATTTAATATATATTCCCAACTTTCTTTGAGGATTCACTCATCTTTGTGCATTATGGTGGAGCAATTGGAACATATACGCATATACAAAAATTCAAAGATGAGAAATATTTAGCTATTGATCTAAAACCAATTGTAATGGGGAGTATTTATAATTTATTGGCTTGATGTGTACAACACATAAATCAACATAATCTCATGTTGAAATAGGGAGTTTAGTTTTCATAAGCAATGTTTAGACATTAATCAGAATAATTTTTCTAAACCATTATGTGCAAACTTTTACAAAAGTTTTTCAAACTCAATCAATAAAAGATTGAGATATAAACTCATCAGAATTAGCAAGATGAATTGTCTTAATTGCGTGATCTGAAATTAATTATTTAAACAAGTAATCTTGCAAACGACAGGTTGCAAAATGATAACACATATGTGATTATTTTGTAGATGCATCTACCAAAACTCATATAATATCAAAATTATCCACATGGTGAATGAATAAGCCCATATTCGTTTCAGGAAAATAAGACATTAAATCTCAACTTTAACTAGTGAGTTTCTAATAATCAAATTTCATTGAGAACAAGCAACATATGATAATTCTTTTAAATTAAAGAATCTTCTAGTTCTTTAATAAATGTCCATATTAATTTTTAATTAATTTTTGCATAATATATGATCCAGGATAGTCTAACTGGTCACACCAAGTAGTAAATGTATTTGTATCAGTAAACTTATGGTTTACTTTAACATGTGTTTCAATTGTACTAAATTGTAACAAATTAATAATTTTACTATCGTTCCTTTTACTTAGTATCCGCATACAAGTGCTATTGTAACACTTACTACTGGAAATATCTAAATCAATGTAAATATTATAATGTTACTAAGCCAACAAAATAAATATAATTTCCAAACAATTATATGTAATATTCGTTTTAGGAAATATACCAAAATCTTAAAATATCTATAAAAAAATTGCAACTTCAGGTGCATCCAACCATAACGAGCTTTAGATAGAATTATTATATTTTATTGCTCATAAATAAATCTTTCACCATCGAATATTTTGATTCCAACCCCTTAATGGGGATGATAACAAAAAAAGATCTTAATGATTATAAAATAAATATAAATTAATAACCCAATTCTCTCTTTTCATTCTTTCAAATAAATATTTATAGCAATATTGATTCATATGAAATATAATATTTTCCTCATTACAATATAAGATCTATTATAAATATCTTTTAAAACCAATGGATTAACCGTCATAAGATAGTAATATATTAGTTCTTCTAAAGCTTTCGACTAATTTTGTACTATCAAATATTGGAATAATATTTGTTTGTTCTAGTACTAAATAAGATAAATATTTCTATCTATAATGATAGAATTTATTACTACATTCCCATATCCTTCCTCAAAGAATATTAACAGAAACAAAATATCTGGGCATATGTCACATAAGTGGCCAATAATCTTTCATACTACATTGATAACATAAGTTATCTTTACCCTTTGAAGAGTTATCTTGAGACCTCTCATTGTTCTCTTATTTATTACTATATTCCCACTTTTAGTGGTCCATGATTATATCTTTTATTTTCTTTATGTTTGCATTCACTTCAGGGAATGCAATAAATCTAATAGTGTAGACTTCTAAACGCCTCCATTAATTCTTTATTTCATAATCACCATCGCAAAACATGTATGTATTTCAAATCAAAATCTATCTATTCATGTCGTCATGATTAGTCTCCAATCACATCCTCAATTACAACAACAATCGTGATCTCTATATGTTTTTTTCACAATTGTTATGTACTACTACATTTACTTCAAGGAATGAAGCAAAACTAGTGGGAAGAATTTCATAATTTTTCATTGGTAACTTATTATTTTGCTTAGCCACTAAAATGTATGAGATCATTTGAAAATATTGTTAAAGTCATTTTCACAATATTGCTACTGCAGGGTCACATTAGATATTTCAATCATATAGTGTAACGTATTCCTTCGGGGAATATATATAATACAAATACATGAGTATCTCATGTTATATATATATATATATATATGGTTTTAATGTAAAACACATGAATGTTTTATTCAACATATATCTTCTTGATCTGAAAAATAATATTATATTTTATAAAGTTTTACATCACAGGGAACTAAAATATAAGTTATTAAAGAGCTTTTTATAGTTTGATGCAATATTAACTCTTCAGGAGCATATAATAATTTTATTGTATAACCTTAATGAATGCTTAATTTATTTTAAATAAATTTTTATTTATTTATATAAAAATAAAATAAATAGGTATAAATAAAACATATATTAAACGTAACAAATAATAAATTCATGTCACTAATAAATCATTGTGGTTAGATAATATATATATTTTTATATTTTTTATATATGTAAAATTAAAATAACTTTACAGTTATAAAAGTTTAAACATAAATATTTTCTAACTTCCACCTTTTATGACATAATTTCATGTCAAATTTTATAATGATATGAAATTATCATAAACAGGGTGAATATCCCAAAGTTCATGACAAGTAAGTATTTTTACTCACATTCCGTAATAATCATATATCTTAATCAGAATTAAAATCAAACCAATCAATTCTATTAAAAATGAAAAAAATATTTATCTCCACATAAAAATCCCAATAACTAAATGCGTGAAGGGTTTTATAAATTTATAGAGATACGAATAGTGAATTATATAAATTGAATTTTTTTAATAGAAATCAAATCAAATTTCAAAAGAAGTTGATTAGATTGACTTAAATGGATGAGAAGTAGTGATTATAAACATCCTTTGTAATAAAGAGAAAGAGATCATCCCCAAACAAATATCAAAAAGCAAACTTTGAGAGTAGATCTTATTTATCAATTTCATATAGATAACAGTATCAAATCTTTCACCATCCTTAAGAATAAAAAGTAAAATATGTTAATCAAAACAATGATAACGTATAATGAAAGAAGAATGAAAAATAATAATAAGATATGAAACATTAAATAAAAAAAAATTTCCTGTAAAAATTTTGCATCTTGCCGTCAAAGATATTGAAAATTATGGAGGATGAATTTGATCATGGATAAAAAAAACTATCACTTTGAGCAAGATCGTGCTGATAACGTATTATAAAATAAATAGAGATTGAGAGAATAAAGAATAAAGAAAATATGAAAGCAATAGAGAATGTACTTTATTGATTAAAAGGGATGATTACAATACTTCATCTGAGTCTCTATTTATAGGCATAAGAAGTATGAAAGAAGTAGAGATCTAATTCTAATAACTATTAGAATTTAAAGTACACAAAAATTTTATTTTGATTATGATGGACATCCACTTAATAAGATATTCATAACAATAATTTCTTCTTTTCTTAATTGACATATTTTGATCATAATTAATTATTGATTTTTTAAAGATTACTATTATCATATTAATAGAGATTTTACATGGAAAAATCAAACCAGGCAAACTCCGAAATCCTTAAATAGAAGAGTTAATCTTTAAAGAAATTTTATTTTAAAATGTCTTTGTATGATTTTTATGAATTTATTAAAAAAAACCTTATCAATTAATGAATAAATGAATAAAAATCATGATTTTTAGAGATCACAATTTTAGCACTATATTTAACGATTTCAAAAGATTTATATAATTTGTATAGCTTTGTATTAATAGTTAGTATTTTGTGTTTGTTTTAAAGATTTATCAAATCAACTAGATATTGGATTATACATGTTATGTTATATAAAAAAAATTTCATAAGAAGATTATTTGAAAATCTTTTTAAATAGTTTTTTTAGAAGAAGCAGTGATTATAATTGGTTGTATTTGCTTATATATTATGACTTGTTCAGGTTAAAACTTATGAAATAGAGAACATTTTATTTTGTTCAATTAGAAACCAATTTTTTAGTGCAATTTTGTAAGTAATGTGTTTAATAATTCATTGATTAACATTTAATTTTTTTAAATGTGTTTGATAATTATAATAATTTTTTTACTTAATATAAAATTTTCGATAAAAAAGTATTAAAGATGATAAGTAGATAGCTACTTATCATTTAATGTTGAAAACATTAAGTTGATTTTATTTTTTAAAATCTTATTTTTGAAACAAATTTTTTATTTATTTTATTAAAAATTAAAATATTCAAGTTATTAGTTTGCTTTTCTGGCACGATTCTTTTGTCTACTATTTTGGCACAGTTTTTGGGGTTTTTTTACGAGTTTTCTTAGGGCGTTTTTCACTTTAGCTGGTTTTGTTTTCTAGTAGATCTCATTTGAGTGGATGCATGATGGACAATGGTGGTGATAATGGTGAGCTGGAGAGAGTTATGATAGAGCTTTAACTTGATGGGGGAGAAGAGGGATGGAAAGTGGATTTGGGTGGATCTGAAAGGGCGTTAAGGACGATCTGTGTATGGTAGGAAGCTTTTTAACCACAAGTGTTATTTAATTTTAGGCCATGAAGACAACCCTAGACAATCTTTGGAAACTTCACGGTGGTGTGACAATTTTCAATCTGAGGGACAAGAGGTTTGTTCCAATTCTATTATGAAATTGATTTTGACAGATTCTTGGAAGGGAGTCCCTGGACCTTTAATGGTCATTTGTTGGTCTTTTACAAATTCTACTAGTTTTTTTGTGGATTTTTGGGTTCAGATCCATGATTTGCCATCTTGGTTGGTTTCGAAAGTCATGGCTAGGCAGTTTGGCAATTTCATAGGAACATTTTTAGACAATTATATGAAAGCGATAGGTACTGGTTATAGGGGTTTCATGCGGATTAGGGTTAGGATTGATGTAAGGGGACCTTTGAAGCAGAGGAAGAAAATTATATTATCACAAAATCACAGTCTATATGCCCAATTTCAATACGAACAATTGTCCATCCTTTGTTTTCTATGTGGCTGATTGGGTTACTAGGAAGGTTTTGCCTTGTAAAGATAATTCATAGAAAAAGGGACTTCTCTTTCAAATGGGATCTGTCGATTAAAATTGTTCCTAGGAGGGTTACAATTGGGAAACTTTGTTGGCTTAAGGAGGAGGGTGTTGTTTTCAAGATGAATGAGGTGCAGCAGTCTTTGCATAGTAGCTTGATGGTTAGTCTGAAGGATATTTAAAGTTTCTTCTAAAAGAGTACTTTGGTAATTCATACTGGTATTACTTTGGGGTTAAATTTCGGGAGGCGATAGAATTGTATTACTAAAGGTATGGAAAATGACAACCCAAATTTGAACTTAGTAGAAGAGGATTTCTTTATGGGAGTTAGGGAGGGGAAGAGATGATCGCGTAAGTCTGGGTTTTCTCCGATTTCTGTGGGAATGGATTTTAAGGACACCTTTGTTGAGCGTATTACCATTCATGCTTTTGGAATATTGACTGGCTCTAGTGGACAGAGTAGTTAGGCACCACGAAACTCCTAAGTTAGAATGTCCGAGGGTTGAGGAACTTTTAGGCAGTACGGCGCCTTCGACATATGTTGAAGGGGTTGAACCCAAGTGTGGATTTTTTCATTGAAATGAAGCTACAGAGTAGTCAGATGGAGAAGGTTTGTAGAAGGTTAGGTTTTTCTTGTGGTATTGAGGTTAGTAGTGATGAGTCAAAGAGAGGTCTAGCTTTGTATTGGAAGGAGGCATGTAAAATTCGATTACATAGTTACTTTTCTGGTTATATAATGTGTTGGTAGAGGAGGATTTTGAAGGCAATCAATGGTGGTTTACAGGGTTCTATGGCTTATCGGTTGAGAGTAGACATTTTCAATCGTGGGATCTTTTGCGACAACTAACTGTTGATTTCGATTATCCTTGGATAGTTATGGGGGATTTTAATGAAATTTTATTTTTGCATGAAAAGTAGGGAGGGCGTTTGAGAGATGAACGGCTTATGGATGCTTTTCACACTATGCTTGAGGATGTTGAGCTTTTTGATCTAGGGTTTGTTAGGCATTGGTATACATGGGAGAGAGGGAAATTCCATCATAACAACATCTGGAAATGGCTTGATAGGGGGTGGCTCGAACGGCGTAGAGAGATTTATTTCCTAACTACAAACTCATCCACTATGTGCATTCCATCTCTTACCATTTCCCTTTACTGCTTGATACGGATGTTACATATATACAACGCATAGGACTAGGAGCTTTCGATTTAAGGCTTCTTAGTTGTTAAAAGAATCTTGTAAGGCTAAATTTAACCATCTTTGGGAGGTTTCAGTGGGCTTTGTTCCTACTTGCATTCAGTCTATGGGTGACGGTTTGATGGCCTAGGCTAAAAGAGTGCAAGGCTTATCGAAAATGAGTGTTCGTCGGCTTCAGGATCGCCTTTATGCTCTTGTTGATGTGGCTCCAAAGGATGATGTCCTTGAAGAGATGGTGACGGCTAAGATGCATCTTAACCTTGAAATTGACAAGGTTGAAAATTACTAAGAGCAGAGAGCTTGGACTACATGGTTACGATATGGTGACCATAGGTTTGTTATGCAACGTTGACGAGTTAACACTGTAGGTTGAATTGCAAATGCTGATGGGGTATGGTTGAGGAGGAGAGGGAGATTCAAATAATGGCTTGCTTGTGTTTTACTGATCTATTTACGACTCAAGGTCCAAATGATATACGTATGCTATTATCTTACATCTCGGTTCGTGTTACTGACAACATGAATACTTTTTTGTAGTCTGAATTCATTATGGAGGAGGTTTTATTGGTTGTTTGGGGGATGGCACCTGATAAGGTAGCAGGCAGTGATGGTATGCCTGTATTATTTTATTAGAAATTTTGGCATATAATGGGTAAGGATGTCTGTAATTTTTTCTTACATGTACTTAATGATGGTGGATCCTTTAGCGAAATTAATGACACCAACATTGTTCTCATCCCTAAACAACGTAATCCGTAGAACATGACAAACTTTCACCCTATTAGTTTATGTAATATGTTATTTAAAATTATATCTAAGGTGCTCGTTAATAGGTTACAGAAGATTATGCCTCATTACATTGATAAGGGGTAAAATTCCTTTGTTCCTAGTTAGCTGATCACTGATAATGCCATTGTTGCTTTTGAGTTGTTACACTCTTTTAAAAGGAAACGAATGGGCCACCGGAGAACTTTTGCTCTGAAGTTGGATATGAGCAAGGCCTATGATAAGGTGGAGTGACATTTAGTATAGCCGGTTATGATCAAAACGGGATTTGATGCGAGTTGGGTTGATTTGATCATATAGTGTGTTCAAATAGTCAGATATTCGATTGTTGTGAATAGAGAGGCTAAAGGCTTTATTGTCCCATCTCGTGGCCTTCGTCAAGGTGATCCATTGAACCCTTTTCTTGTTCTTATTTTGTAGTTAGTACCTTTCTATTTTGTTGAATATGACATGTAATGATGGCCTTTTAAGAGGGGTCTAGGCGAGTCGTGGGGAGCCTCGGGTTTCTCATTTATTCTTTTTCAATGACAACTTGATATTTGGTGAGGCTTCTATTGTGGGGGTGAGTAATGTAGTGGCTATTCTATAGGAATATGAATGGTGTTCAGGGCAGCAAATCAATTTTGGAAAGTCTATTGTTTACTTTAGCTCAAACATTGATCATGGGTTGCGCAATGCTATTGAAGGAGTGTTGGGTGTTCGAAGCACTATGGATCTTGGGAATTATTTGGGCTTGCTATAGTTGTTGAAAAGAATAAAATGCGGGATTCTCGAGCTATTAAAGAATGATTTCTTGAACGAATTGGTCGATGATATAATTGATGCATTTCATAATGTGGTAAAGTCATTTTTATTAATCTAATTTTGCAAGCTATCCCGATTTACTCAATGTTTTTTTTTTACTTCCTAGTTCCTTTTATAAAGAGTTGGAGGCTTTAATGTGTCGGTACTGATGGAGTAAGTCAACCATGAGGAGGGGGATTCATTGCTATTGTTGAGAAGGATTGTGTGACTCGAGGGAGGTTGGTGGGATGGGTTTTTGTGATCTATTGAAGGTTAAAATTACTCTACTAGCCAAGCAAGGTTGGTGTCTAATGACTAGTCTGAGTTCTTTAATGGCGCGTGTACTTAAAGCTAAATATTACCCTACTAGCAATTTTATGGAAGTAGAGTTAGGACATCAACCTTCCTTTGTTTGGCCAAGTAGAGTTAGGACATCAACCTTCCTTTATTTGGCCAAGTATCTGGGCAGCTAAAGGCCTTCTGGAAATGGGTTGTGGTTGGCAAGTGGGCAATGGGCTCTCAATTCGGTTTAGGATGATGTTTGGCTTCCTGGGTAAATGCCCTATAATATTCAAATTGATCGTGTTAGAGGAATTGAAAAGGTGGTCGATTTAATTGATGTTGATCGATGAGAGTGGAAGGGTGAGTTAGTAAGGGCTTTATTTCCTGACCCGATCGTGCGTTGCATACTGAGTATCCCGTTAACTACTCATGATTTGGCAGATCATTGGTGATGGTTCTTGGAGAACAATAGGGAGTATTTGGTCCAGAGCGAATATAAGTTGCTGTTACGAGGCTTCCTTGATACAGATGATGATTATTACATAAATATAACACAAACTACGAGACTTATTTACAAATAACTATGGGGGGCTCAAGTGCCCGAGAAAATGAAAATTACATGCTAATGTTACATATGTAGTTCCCTCCCTACAAAGGTTAATTCATTTTAGCGTATATTCAGGTTAGATTGAATGTGCCCTCGCTATGGTTGTGGACTTGAAACTATTCTTCATGTCTATCGGGATTGTCCTGGTGTCTTGCAAATTTGGTACACAATCTAGGCATCAATTGGGATAATGTTCCAAATTCTGAAGATACACCTATCCACTGGGTTGGGCAGCTATTTTCTAAACATATGAGACAAGTGCAGCTTATTATTACTATATGGACTATTTAGACCTCCAGAAATAAAATCACCCATGAAGGAGTTTATCAATCGGTTCGGTCGCTACTTATCTTTGTATTGGGCTATCTACGTGACTTGGAATCTCTTCCATCGGGCTCTAGAAACATCGCAACCACTGAGTCGCTACTTTGGAGGCCTCCTGTTGATCGTTGGGTCTACGTTAATTTTTATGTCGAGTTCTTTGATAACCTGCAAGTTGCCAGCAAGGGAGTTGCTGATAAAAATTTTGAAGGGTTGCTAATAGGGTTGGCTTGTTTTGGGCAAGAACACGTACCTTGCCCATTGATAGCAGAAGCCCTGGCGTGCATGCGTGCTCTTGGATTTGCCTAAAATCTGGGGTTTCGGTGTGTTGAACTTGAAGGTGACTCAGTAGTGTTTATCTCCAAGCTAAACAGCTCTGATATAGACAGATCGAAAGTGAGCACCCTTGTTTGGGATGCAAAACGACTTGTAATGGTTTTTGAACGATTCGAGTTTCAACACATTAAAATATGAGGTAATATGGTGGCTCACCTGTTGGCCCGTAAAGGCTTTATCCGAAGGAGGGATGTTTGTTGGGTGGTGGAAGGACTGATATCGATTCTGGCGGTGGCAGACAAAGATAGGTAAAGAGGGGTTGAGTTTGCCAGAAATTTCGAGAATCGGGGGTGCTTGCTAGATCTGAATCCATACCAGCAATTCTTAATGTGGCTTTAACTGTGAGTGTTGATCAGTGGCAGGTTCACACGGCGTTAGAGCTTTTCTGGACATGCGTCTCCAGCAATGGAAGATGAATGGGTTTCTTCAATTGTTTCTACTTTGGTTTTTTCTTTTCTTTTTTAGTTTTATTTTTTCTGTTGTTTTTCTTTGCTTCGTGGGATATGTTGCACATTTTTTGGCGGATCCCCAAATTGTTGCTTTACTGTTTTGACTGTTTCTAATAAATGCATATCGATTCATATTGAAAAAAAATATTCAAGTTATTATCTTTAACTTTTATCCAAAAATATACAAAATAAAATATAATACTATATTATTTAGAATACTAAAATTATGAAATAATGAATTTTCAAAAACCCAAATTTTCTATTATCAAACAAAATAATTATATTTAAAGCTTAATATTTACTAATATATCAACACAATTTTATAAAATAAGTTCAGTACTAAAAATTTCAGTAGTTGCCTCTAACAGTCTATTTTTCAGTGGTTTCGGGGCCACCAAATCCAACGAGTAAGTTATTAAATTTTATTATTTAATATTTATGAGTCAAATATGATTTTGAAAAGGTTTTTGATATAGTGATTTTTGTTATATAGGCGAGTTATTAAGTTCAAGTGGTTTGACCTTAAGGTCAATTGGTTTTAGAAAATGAGGTATTGGGAACTTATTTCTATAAACCGAGCTGTAAATATTTTTACAAATATTTACGGAGTGTTATTAAGGTGGTATTAAAATTTCGTTGAAATATTTTAACGGTTCGATAATTAATTCATTAAAAATGACTAAATTGTAAAAGATATAAAATTTAGTCACTATTTGACTTGAGTGATTAAATGGTTAACTGAATAAAGGAAAAGGGACTTAAATGGTAATTATACCATTCAAGGAGTTAGTGGACAATTATGGGCATGAAATTGGTATTTTATTTATTTATTAACCAAGGTTAAAATGATAATTTGGTATGTTAAATTAAAATAAAATAAAACCAAAATGTTTATCATCATCTTAATGTCTTCTTCACCGATTTTGAATGGAGAAAAAATCCATGGAAGACCTTGAAGCTTCGGCTTACCTTGTGATGATGCATGTAAGCTCATTTTAGCCCCGTTTTCAATAATTTTTATGTTTTTGAGATTGTTGCAACTAGGCCCAACTATCCCGTACCTTCGATTTTGAAATTGTTAAAGATTGTGAATGTTGCCATTGATGAATCTAGTGATTTTTTATGTTAAATGATGAATTTGAAATATTGGTTGGTATTTAAAAGTATTTTATTAAGTGTTTTTTGATAAATTTTTTGATTAGGGACTAAATTGTTAAAATAGTAAAATTACAATGATTTGATGTGAAATTAAAAAAAATTATGGATTGATATGGCTACCATGAATATTCTTTTGTTATAATTTGGCATTAAAAATGGTTAATTTGCATGTTTTGGGCTCAGGGACTGAATTAAATAAAAATAAAACTTTAGCGATAATTTTGTAAAAATATAAAAAATGACCAAATTGCATGAAATACATTGTTTTACTATGTAAATTGATAAATTGGATGAAATTATTAATTTAGATCAAGATCGAGTGGAAAATCGAGGAAAATAAAAAATTACCAAAATGCCCCTAAACTTTGGTATTTCTGCAATTTAGCCAGATAAGTTCGTATGAATTGTATTCTATATAATTTTGATTAAATTGAATGTTAATATGTGATTATATTGTGATTAAATATATATGTTAGTATGAAATTTACCGTGCTTTGAAACGATGTAAATCCAACGACGTACGACGATTATCGAGCCCTGTTTGAACCTTAGAAATTCGTAGGATACAAATAAAATGTCATTAGGGTTTACATGATTCGGGTGTTGGTCCTGAACGTCCTACCCATGGTTGAAATTCGGCATATGTTGCAGATACTCCACAGCTCGTGTAAGCAGTATCGTGTACCTACATTCTGACCCACAGCTCGTGTGAGCAGGTCTATTCTTACAGCTCGTGTGAGCATACATGTATAGGAATTGACGAATTACAGTTATATAATTTAGCACGCTATGTGTGAGCTATCTCGGGTATCCAACGATATACTAAATGGTTCAACGAGCATTATTCAGATAAGAAATGGTAAGAGAATGATATGTATTATGACATGTACATATATGAACATCTTTGATATGATGATACATGGAAATTATGTAAGTTGAGATGAGTAATAAACTTAAGTGTTACATGTTGAGAATAAATGGTTATCAATGTTGAATTTATATGAAATATGTTCAAGTATGCTAACATGTGTTGTTGTTTGATACTTAGGCATCTGTTAAGCTATTGGTTGAATGGCATTATGTTTACTTATAAGTTGCATTGAAATGGTAAGTGCTCAAATGGAAATATGCTTGTGTTCATGAAAGAATGGTAAGGTTTAAATTATGCAATTTCTTATGAAATGTTTTATAATGTGATTAATTCGAAAAGGGCTATGTTTAAATGTACTAGCTTGTGGCTATGGTTGAATAATATGCTTATGTCTTGTGTGTTATGCATATAAAACGGATGTGGAAAGGGAAATGAAATAGTAAGTTCATACTTGAAGTGTAAAATAATGAAAAAGGGAATGATGTGTTGAATTGATGTTGTTATTTAAGCTAAAGATAGTAAATGCAATGGAAAGTAATAAAATGCAAATGAAAATAAGAAAATTAGAAGGGTTTAAAGTTTTATAAAATCCTGCTATGCTGGGAATGATACGTATAAGTGATGTTGTGGATTTGCCCAATTTGTTAGTTGTTGAATATCGTTTCATGAATCTTGTGCTATCGGTATAGGATTATTCTTGGCATGTATAAACTTTATATTTGAAATGGATTGATATGACTAAAGTTTATACGAGCTTATTAAGCATTCATTGCTTACTTAGTTATTTTTCCTTACTTTTCAGATTCCTAGAAGCTCGATTGGGTTAAAAGCTAATCGAAGATCCATCACACTATACAACGATTATATCGGTAAATCTTGATGTCTTGGTTAAGGTTATAATAGCATGTATAGGTGAACTTATAGTTGATGATTAGTTGAATGTTAGTTGATGTGTTTGGCAGGTATATGACATTTTGGGTGATGTAGCCTTGGTACATTTGGTGCCTTATTGATATGTGTTAATTTGATAATGTGTTAAAGCATGTTAGAATGACCAAAGTGATATATGATGAATTGACCTCAACATGGTCAAGATATAGTATGCTTTGGAAAGGTTGTGAATAGATGTGCATGATTGAAATATGATTTGTATACATGTTGATTGTTGGAACCATCTAGTTATGGTTAGATTTGTGTTATTTAGATGGCCTTGATGGGTGGAGTTGAAATGGTCATTTAAAGTTGTGTTTTGAGTAACCAAATTCGTATGTTTGAATGTGATTTTGGTATGTGGTCAATTATGGTATAATTTGGCATGGAATTAAACTATATATATATGGATAAGTTATGGTTAAATATGTATAAGTTAGATATATGTATATTTGGGATGCATGAAAACTATAGTTCAAATGATAAGTTTTAATGACAAGGTATAAGTTAAGCATAATATGTTTTAAAATGGTAGCAAGGTGATCAACTATGCATATGGTTATACAAGTTTAATTGTTGTGATTGAGGTGCCTTTTTGGGCATATTGGTTGTATGCATATGTATCTTATTTGGATAGCTCGTTGTTGTATGGTTTGGAGTACTTTGGGATGCTTGATTACATGTGGTAAATTGGTTATAAGTGTGTGTAGGAATGGGTGAAAAAAATGGCTTGGAAATCGCCTATTTTTCGTCCACACGGTCAGAGACACGGGTGTGTGTCTCAGCCGTATGTCCCCTGTAAGTTTTTAAAGGTTGCACTTCGAGGGTACACGGCCTAGAAAACGAGCATGTGGCTTGGTCGTGTGACCCAAGTCAGAGAGTTACACAAGCTCGAACACGAGTTGGGACACGACCGTGTATCCCTACTTCGAATGTCCACACGGCCTGAGACATGGGCGTATGTCTCAGTCGTGTAAGTCACACGGCTTGGCCACATGGTCATGTGACCCCTGCAGTTTGAAAATTTTCATCTTTTTCAGAAAAATTCTATATGTTTCCGATTTAGTCCTGATTTGTTTCTAATGTATTTTTTTAGGGCCTCGAAGGCTCGAATAAGGGACAATATGTATGCCTTTGACTAGTTTTGCTATGATTGATGATGTGAATTAAATGCTTTAAATTTTGATTGTTTTGAATGAAAACTCTGGTAATGCTCTGTAACCCTATTCTGGCGACGGATACTGGTTAGAGGTGTTATATTGCCGATTGAGTCTTAGCTCTATTGGCATTAGCATTGTTGCCAGTGTATGAGAACGTGGGTTCAAGTGCATTGAATCGCATTATCCTCCTATTTAAGGATTAGGGAGGGGCTATGGGTAGTTTTAGATATAAAAAAAAAAAACTTATAATGAGATTAATATTCAAAAAAAATTCAGTAGTTAATTTTTCAACACTTAATTTTTTATGTTTATCAAACACACTCTAAGTTTACATCTAAGCTTTTGGAGGGAAAGTCTTAGAGGGAGAATGATCTAAATTGAAGTATATAGGTGATGTTGCAACTTGATGAGTGAGTTGAACTTAAATCACAATTTATACTCACTGATAATGAATTACTCTACGAATAATTTATGGTGTCCATATTTATTTTTCTACTAGTAGTTACATTGTCCAGTTACAACTGAACAAATAATTGATAGGTAAGAATCAATGCACTTTCAATTACTAGGAGCGATTTTTGGTTTAAACCAATCCAATCAGTTTGGTTGGCATCAGTTTAATTGAGTGGGACTTTTTTTTGTATTGTGCCTTCGATTTTGTTGAGTTTTTTGGTTGGTTATCGGTTTTTAAATTCTCAAACCGACCCAACAAAAAATTTGACTTAATTTTTAATATTTTTAATTATGTAAAATATATTTATATTATAATATATAAAAAATAAATATCTATAATAACCCAAACCAATAACCCAGTATCTCATTAAATCAACTATACAAAATCAAAATAAATTTAACCTATCTAACCTAATTAAATAATCAAAAAAACCTTTAGAAAAAAAGAAGAAAAAAATATTATCATTTGAGAATAATTTACATTAGTATGATCCTAAAATCTATAATTTTTAGACACCAATAAAATAGTGATATATTCTCAATTTTTAAAAATACATTGAAATGTGTCAACTGAGTATTTGTTCGATTGGCATTGACATTGTTGTTAGTGTAGGAGGATGTGTGGTCAAGTGCGTTGAAGCACATTATGCTCTTATTTAAGGGTTGAGGCGTGGCTATATGTAGTTCTAGGCATTGTATCAAAAAGAACGAATATGATACAAACATAAAATGATATTAATATTAAAAAGAATTCAAAGGTTACTATATACTCATTTGTATCTAATAACTTCTCTAATTTAATTTAATTTAATTATTTAAATATAATTAAAATTTTGAAAAAAAAACATAAACAAAGAGGTGTTCTTTCTTTTATAATTTAAATAATTTTTATTTTTCCTTTTCAAATTTTAACAGTCTTTTATTTATTTTATAAGATTTTTATTTTTTTAGTTTCTTTGATGGGAACACATTATTTTAAGTGAATTTTTAATCAAATACCAAAGTTTGATAACACAGTTTGATAACACAGTCATTGGTATGGTTTTTCAATTCTCATTTTTTTCTTAACATATTTGTTATACCTCCTCGACACGTCGCAGCATAGAAAGTTACCTTAAGAGTATACCTCAACCGTTGCAGACCGAGAGGTCATTAGAACTCACTTCCCGTCTCAACCACCCAAGCATGTGGAAGGTAGTTGTTCAAGGAGGCTAACCACTCGCTCCTCCAAGCACCCTACCTTCTGTTAAGAATATAATTCTTTTGGTCACCAAACCTCAGGTGAGTTAAACTATTTCATACCTCGAATAAAAAGGAATGACATAATATGTCACATCATAAATATTTTTATCCCATCAAAGACATCCACCCAACACGTCCTATAATGATGACTTGATTGCGAGTTCACTACGTTAACATAGCCTAGTCGAGAACCTCGCCTATAAATAGCCCCAAAACAATGAAGAAGGGATCAACTCTTCAACATACTTACCTACACTCTGCTTATTTCCCCTTTGCAATCACCTCCACCATCTCACTCTATTTCTACTCTTCGGCTCTCCACCCAGATAGGGTGAATCGACCTCCCTCAGCACCGCCACATCCTCCTCTATGTGTAATAGTCGACTTTCAATGATGTCGGGAATAGTGGTTCGAGACTACTAAATTCGAAAAATAAGCTCGTAATTTATTTATTTAATAATTATGAGCCAAATGTGATTTTTGAGAGATTTTTAAATTAGTAATTTGTGTTTTTATAAAGATTTATTAAGTCAAGAAATTGAAGAAAACAGTTATCGAGATCTCAATTTTATAAATCGAGCCGTAAATATTTTTATAAATACTTATGGAGTATCAATAAGGTACTATTAAAATTTCGTCAGAAAATTTTAACGTTTGGGTAGTTAATTAAATAAAAAAGACTAAATTGAAAAAGGTGTAAAAGTTACTAAAAGGATTAAATAACTCAATTGTCAAATGAGGAAGAACCTAAAGTGCAAATAAGCCCAAAGGAGATATTTTAGGCGGCAATAGCTGAGAAAAATCAGGAAAAGGGTGAAATGAGGGAAAAATTGGAAAATTGCCAAAATAAACTAAATAAAAATGGGACCAAATTGAAATATCTAGAATTCTCTTCATTTTTCTTTATTTTCATCAGCTGAAAAACAGCCATGGAAGAGGGTTCAAGCTGATTTTCATTCTGTAGCTACATGTAAGTTTAATTCTTGCTTTCTCCTTAAAATTTCTATGTTTTTAGACTTTTACAATTGGGTCCAACTTACTATTTCATTAGTTTTTGATTTCATGGCTAATTTTTAAAGATATTATGGATGAGTTCTGGAAGAATATGATGAATAACATAGAATTGAAGCTTTAATTTTGACATATGATAATTTTATCAAGTAAAATTGATGGAAATTGATTTTAGGACCTAATTGTGAAAAGGTTTGGAATTAAATTCTAGTGATGAAATTATGATTTCCAAAAGTTGTAAAGTAGTTTAAAGTGATAGAATAAAGTGTTAATTGAGAAAAATCATCTCAATTGAGAGGCTAATTGAGTAGGGATGAAAATGTTATTTATTAAAAGCTCAGGAGAAAAATAGTAATAAACAGCTTGCACTAAAATAATATTGGACAGTAGCAGTGGGCTAACTTTGAAAAATTACCATAAATTGTAGAAATCGAGTTAGAAGATGAACAAAATATGAAATTAAAACTTATTGAGTGTAGTTTCTCATAGAAGAAATGATGTAAGTAATGGATTTGTAAATCTTGAGATATAATGAATTTTGTGAGATAAGGTCAGAATGAATTCCGGTTCCTTTGTTCTGACTTTGGAAAATTATAAAAAAATTAGAGAAAAATAATTATGGAATTAAAATTATATGCTTAGAATTGTGAATGAGTATATTTTCAAGAGAAATAAACTAGAACATTATTTGAATTCTGTACAAGGAGATAATTAATTTTTAGTGAAGAAGGGTTGGAACTGTTAGATAGCAGAATAAGGGTGATTTTAATGAATAAACTGTACTAATTGGCTAAACCAAAAATTCTGAAAATTTTATGGTAAGAAGATGTGTGAGTCTAGGTTCAGGAAAAATTAATGGATCTTAATTTGGAGTTCTGTAGCTCAAGATATAAATAATTTAGTGACTATGACTCAAATGGACAGCTTTAAATATACATATAAGTAAATAGTGAAATTATTGATAATGTTACTTATAAGCATATTATATAAATTTAAGGATGCGGAAATGGAGAGGAGGAGGAGGAAAATATGTATGAATATTCATCTAGCATGGCTAATTTGCATGTTTTAGGGTCAGGGACTAAATTGAATAAAAGTAAAACTTTATGGGTAATTTTGTAAAAATTTTAGAAATGACCAAATTGCATGAAATGGATTATTTTATTATTTAAATTAAAAAATTGAATGAAATTATTAATTTAGTTCATGATCGGGGAAAACATGTTTTAGGAATTAAATTGAAAAGTGTTGAAATTATGAAAAATTCTGATGTTTTATAGAATTCATGGGCTGTTATCAATATGTATGAGAATAATAGCTGGAAATAAGGATTAAATTACAAGAATTTTATTTTCCTGACCCTAAGGATGAAATCGTCATTAAATAAAAGTTTAGGGGCAAAATAGTAATTTTGCCTAGAGCATTAATTAAATACATTAGAATATGAAATGAATGAAAATGATGATCAAATTTATTTATAAAGATCCAGATGACTCAAATAAGAGACTTGATAGTGGAAAAGGTCGGATTAATGAAATTATAAACACAAACAAGCAATGAGGTAAGTTCGTGTAATTTGAATTATATTTTTAAATGCTTGAAACATATGTTATTGACGTGAATAATTTGAATGTTCATTGTATGAAAATTTATGAAACATTGATATATTTGATAAAAAGGGGAAGAAATCCCGGTTGAATGAAAGGAAAATTCGATGGATCTTTGAAAAAGAATTGACGGTAAAAAGGATCTAGCCCGGACGGTTGATCCTATCTTGATATAGCCCTCCCGAAGAATATGTGAAAAATGGATTTATCCCGGACGGGTAATCCGAATTAGAGTCTGAATTTAGCTTGGACTGGTAATTCAGATCCAAGCTCATTAGAGTAATTGTCGTTGCAGGGGATTTAGCCTGGACTGATAATCCCGACAATACTCTATGAGTTTATATTACAGGGGATTTAGCCTGGACTGATAATCCAGGTATAAGGATGAGGTTCGCGGGAGTGTGCTTTTTGGAATAAAATGTGTAAAACAATGGTTGAAAGACACCATGGCAACATGATATGAAATGTGAAAGACCATGGTTGAAAGATACCATGGCAACAGGATATAAAATGTGTAAGACCATGGTTGAAAGATACCATGGCAACGTGACATGAAAAGAATAAGACCATGGTTGAAAGATACCATGGCAACATGACAAGAATGAATAACACCATGGTTGAAAGATACCATGGCAATGTAACATGAAATGAACAAGACCATGGTTGAAAGATACCATGGCAACCTGACAGAAAATGAGTAAGACCATAGTTGAAAGACACTATGGCATCATGTCGAAGATAAATAAGATTGTGGATGGGAAATGCTATGACATCAGTTGAACAATTGATATTCAGGTAATATGTATCAGATGATGAATGGTTATACGAAATGGTTTTGTGAAATGTTTACAAGAATTGGTCATATGAAAATATATGTACAAAATAGATGAATGAAATAATTAAAAAGATAGATAAATGAAATAAGTATAGGTACATGGAATTTAATTTATGTTAATTTTAATATGAACTATTACCGAAATAAATATACATAAGATATATGAAAATTATGTTGCATGAAATATTGATATAACGAAATGAATGATATATGCTTATGAAGAAACAGTAAGAGAATAATATGTCTCGTGACATGTACATATATGATTATCTTTGATATGTTGATACAAGGAAATTATATAAGTAAAGACAATTATTAAACTCAAGTGTGACATGTCGAGAAAATAAGTATATCAATGTTGAATTTATATAAAATATGTACTAGTATACTAACAATGTTGCTGTTTGATGCTTATACAAGTGCCAAGCTGTTGATTGAATGGTAATATATTTATTTATATGATGCTTTGAATCGGTAAGTATTTAATTGAAATTTTTTTTAGTGATCTGTAAATTCTAGTAATGCTCCGAAACCCTGTTTCGACAACGGATACGGATTAGGGGTGTTACACTATGTCTCCTCCTTATTGGTCCCACTCATCAACAACATTTTTACTTCAATTTTTCTTAATTTTTAATTATTAGTTTTAGGTTGTTTATTCATTTTCAATTTTTTATGCATTTTTATGAAAATTTCAATTTTTTATTATTAATTTTAGCTTTTAATTTGCTTATGATTTCTTTTAGTTTCAACATGTTTTTCTTTAAACTACTAAACTATTAAACAATTAGTAAGTTTATGTTTTAGACATTCAATCTCAAAAAGTTACAAAATGATCTCTGAATTATTCAAAAGTTTTAATTTAAGTCATTGAACTCTTCGAAAGTTTTTATTTAAGCCACTAGGTTGTTAAGTTTTTTTTCTTTTATAAATTCAAATAATGAGCTCCAAGTGACAATGCAACAATCAATACGATGAATCAGCACTCATCGACGAGTAGAAGAGTATACCTTAGATCTAAGTTGATTTGATGATCAGTGTCGGAGATTGGAGAAGAAAGTTGTTTGGATTTTGGTTCTCAAATTTGTGACGTTTAAAGTTGTTTCATAAAAAAAAAACTGAACTGTAAAAGAGAAAAGAAAATTGAATTATAAAAGAGAAGGAGAATGAGAGCTTTCAATTAGTGCAGATGATGCAAACAGAAAATGCCACACAACAACGAATTTAACAACCAAGGACTTAAAGAAAAATTTTAGAGTAGTTCAAGGATCATTTTATAACCTTTTGAAGTTGAGTGATTAAATGTAAACTTACTAATAATTTAGTGGTATTAAGCATAATATATATTTATTTTCAAAATTTTAACTCTTTCAAGTAATTTAATTAAAATTAAAATTAAATTAGAGAAGTTATTATATGCACATGAGTGTATAATAATATAGTATGTATTTAAAAAATTAAAGATATGAAAATATTTTATTAATACTTAAAAACTATGAATGATAATATAAGTTATTTCCTTTTATCATGTTGCGGTATGCCTTTATCAGACTTTTGCTCAGCTACTCCCATATCCCCAAATCTATTTTCCATGACATGAATTATTTTTAAGTTTAAAATAGCCTTTTTATGTGTTTTTTTAAGGGTTATGTAGGCATGAATTATTTTTTTGGACAACAACTGAAAGAAAAAGATCATAAAAATCGACTGAACCAATTTCAGTTGGATTTTATCGGTTCGGTAAGAAAATTAATCCATCCAACCAACTGTTTAAACCGATTCCTCCCCTTACTGTTAATGCTAAAGGACTAGAGCTCATCAATATAAACTATGGTTGTTTGGACTATTCCTTTTCCTAAAGAAACTTTACTATGATATAATTTTTCTTTTTTCTTTTTTAATTACAATAACAAGTTAAAGTGTGAACAATAAATGCGATTAACATGACTCGAACTTAGACTACACTTGAAATAGTGAACATCATTGACTATCAAACCATCACATAGAATTTTTTACTATTATATTTTTAATATATTGTGTTTTAATTGTTAGTGCTTCTAATATTTTGCATTAATAGTTTATTTTCATTGTTGAGTGTATGGATTGAAGGGGAGTGTTGACTTACTTGTTCTGCTATTAAGTTTTTGTTTAAAATGTCAAAAAGAAAAGATTGTTAGTGTCAATTATAATTGTGAATTTTAACGTCAGTTACAATTTAAGGAAATATTTATAGAACATTATAACTCCATATTTTGATCAAGTTTACTTGGATAATTAATCATTTAATTGCTAATTTTTGAGGATTACTAACTACATTTAATGAATACTTTATGTGAAAGAGTTAAGTAAGGATCCGGTTTAAACTTTCAATGCAATTAAAGTATCTTTTAAATAAATATTTTTACTTTTTTAGAAAGAGTTTAATTTTGAGAAAATCTTTATTGATACGAAGATTATTCGAAGACTTTTTTAAGTAACTAACAAATCTACTTTGCTTTTATATTATGTGGCTTGGGTAGGCTAAATGTATGAGTTAGAGAGCACTTTGTTTTATTCAATTAAGAGTCAGTCTTTTAGTGCAATTTTGTAAGGAAACTAGATTGAATTAATTAAGTTAAAAATTTTAGGAGTAAAGCTTTAGAGTGAGAGTAGTCTAGATTGAAGTATAGAGATAAGGTTGTAATTTAATGAGTAATTTGAACTTAAATCACAATTTTTACTTTGGTGAATTACTTTTTGAGTGAGGTCCTCCAAATATAAAAAATTTCGTGAATGCCATTTCTATTTCTCCAGTTTCAACTGAACGAATTGCTACTAGACAAGAATCAACGAATTTACAATGTTCTTATACCAAAAGGTTACTACCCAAGATATCAACAAAAAAGGAACTATCGGCCCTTGCGTTCGATATTCTCCTGTTTCTGTTTGAATTCCATGAGACCTACAATTATAACTGCTAAATGATAGAACTCATCACTAACTACATATCATGGCAATTTATTCTGAATTTGCATGTCACTCAGGAAACCATGCTCTATGGAGACAGTGATTTCGTTCCTTTTAAAGAAACAGTAAAACCTTATAGTTGCTCAGCATTTACATCTAACCTTCTCATTATCTTGGTTACGGAGATATGATTTTTGCTCAAAGGAATTGAAGTAGTTCAAAATATGGATAGTGTTTATTTGGGTTCTATTATCAATACCTGTAAACCAGCATCATGGAGTGGAATAAAGTTTCACCTCTACATTCCAGGAATAAAGGAGCTGAGAAAGCCAAAAATCTTCTGAAGAAAATCTGCATTTTCTCCAGGCAAAGCATCACATCTTTCAGCAACAGTAAGCCTTCCCTTCATGGCATTGTTCTCTCTCTGAAGCTGCAAATATGGTAGACTCATCTATTGCATGAACCAACTTCAAATTGCATGATATGCAGCCCCTATTTGTTTGGAAAATAACTTCCATCCCTCTTTGTTTTTACCTTGTTTCTCTAGTAGAAGATAATAATGGCTTAGTGAAAAATATTACCATCTCAACAGTAGATCTGAGCTCTTCCACAGCTTTCATCAATGAAGAAATGGTTTGTTGAACAACATCTTGAATGGCTGATTCCAAGTCTTCTTCTGAATCAGGATCTACAAATAGTCCTGCCTGAATGAATAATTCCTCAAGTAACTTTATATCTTCGTCATTAAGTCTCTCACTCATCTAAACAAGAATAAACCATATTAGAAAGTGACAAAGAATGTTTCATCAAGAAAATGTCAGATCATAAAACTAACCTTTTCTAGAATTTTCTCAAATGACTCATCTCTGGTACCAGAAGCATCTCCATTCTTCTTAGAACATTTCTCTTCACTAACTTTAATAACAAGTGGTGATGTCTTTATATGCTTTGCCCTGCAATGAAAATTACAACCCAAAAAGTGAAATGAAAAGATGGATAGTGATATTAGGCCTTAATGCTTAAACTTCCTCTTTTTGCGGGTTAATATGTATAATAGCATATTTCCAATTCATGAACCTTGCACCAAAACGAAGAGTGGACAGGCTCTCGGATGCATTTGAAGGACTTGGTGAGCAACAACAAAGCAATGCAGTGCGAGAGTTCCCACCCTGCAGATTTAATATGAAAACCAAGAGATCATCAAACTGATTTGATGACATTACTGTAAGGTAAAGTTAGGAGTTAGAGAACGAACAAGAGCATCCTGCAACATTCGAGTGAGCTTGGAATCACGATAAGGAATATGGTTTGCTTTTGCTGGTGAACCACATGTCAAAGCATTGATCACATTCCCTAACGATGAGAGGGATTTATTGATTGTTTTAGCTTCCTCAAGAACTCTTCCTTCAGCCCCAGTTTTCTCTACTTTCTCTGACCCGGCTAGGTCCACAAGAATCAACTTCCCAGATTTCACCCTGGTCACATTGTGAAATTTATAGATCAATTCATTTGAAGCCTTGAACATAGTCAAGGGATAAGCTATACCTCTTTTCTGAAATTGATTCTTGGTTGAGTGTGAACATGTAAACGCAATGACTCCTGCTGCTTGCCATGTTCATTTCTGTCTACGTTTAAGTCCCAAAACAAATTCCAAAGAGAACTTTAACTAAGTAAAAGTGATAACTGTGAAATCTGTAATACAAGTTCTACTTTACTATGATTAAGAAATTAGCGGAAAAAATAGAAACAGAAAAATTCAAAAGGGATACGGGTCTCTCCAATTGCTCTGTTAGCTATCCCACTCTAAATTTCAAGGCCGATATTAGAAACAACATCCTATGAACAAAATGGAAGATAATGTTCTAAATAGTCTTAATCTTACAGATAGGCTTTGCAATGCTTCGGCTGTGTCCGAAAGAGAGATCTGGGAACAACATCAGTGCATAAAATAGAAACTTTATTAAGGAAAGAGCCATGCAACAATATCGAAGTGAAGCAAAATATAGTTCCAACATAAATAATATGAAACTCTTTAATTTGCTGTAGGGGAAAGCGAATTTAGCACCTAAATCATTCAAGTTGTACAAAATATTGAGTATGTTCAAAATAGAAGTACTCATGCCACTAGACCAAACCATCATTACTGTGAAAATAATTAAATGGAGAACTTGAAGAATCACTGCATTATATATGCATACATGGAATGGATGTCAATTAAAGGCAGTTTATGCTAAATGGAAAACAGAAAATTAATAGAGGTCAACAGAACAATTCTCAACAAATTTGAGAGTCTGAAGTAAACAAGTTCAAAGTTAATCTCAACTAGAAAGAACAAAGCCTAGCAAAAAATAACCCGACTGATGTCAAGAATAAAGATAGAAAATGTTACTCCAGTACATATGTCAAGCCTAAAGGAAATAGTAATTTCTGTAAGAAATAGATTACCTCTGTTGCTCCGGATAACACTATTCCTTGTGTTTTGCTTTCCTTAATCTGAATATTGTCCTTTGATAAATCAAAAAGGTCCCTGGGGATAATAAATGCGTGTGAATATAACATAAATACTAAAACAGTTAAAAAAGCAACTCTTATAATATTTCATTAGCCTGAGCTTTCGAATATCATGGGTACAGAAAGGCCAATCAGAAACATTTACAAAGAGAATCAAAACTCTCAGTCCAACAACAAGTAGAATTTAAGGTTATACATACCTAACCTTCTCCATATAGATCTCCACCTATAGACAAGAGCAGAAATTTTCATGAATCATACAGCATTAATAATAAAAAAGGAAGTAATTTAGGGCCCTAAATAAATACGATTAGTTTTCATACCATTGACAACTTGACGGTGTACTTTGTTGAGTCAGCAGAAGTTTTGATACACGCAAACAATCCATCCACCACTCTTGGAAGTATCCCTTTCTTCTTTTCATCAGATTCCAAGATGTTTGGCCCCTGATACAATGAGGTACATATCATCAATGAAGTCAATTTAATGTATAAAATTTAACTAACGGAGCTACATTTATGCTTTCATCAGCACACCTCCATACTGTATGTCTTCCCTGCCCCAGTCTGTCACCAAAAGAGGAAGAAAGTTAATCAAAGAAATAAGACTGCATATCCATAAGTTAATTAAAGGTGAAGACAATGTATTGCGTTAGCAGCGTGATCTACTAGTTACTAACAATGAATGGGAAACAGAAACCTAAACCATCAGATTTAAAGGTCCTTTTAGCCTTATTCTTTGAAGAGCTTCGGATTGTATCTCTTACCATTAAGTTCTTTTTTATCTTCTAAACAGTGATTAGTCATACTATAAACTAATCCTTAACCGCAGCATTTAGTTAATTGAGTGATCATCAAGTACTGCAAGCTCTGGCATGTAGTAATAGTAGTAACACAAATACGCAAGGATTTTTACCTGTCCATAAGTGATGATTGTTCCATTTATAGAATTGACAGTATCTGTTTACAGGAAAAAGAATAAACACATAAAACAGTAATGAAACCATGAAAATGAAGATAATCAATCAATGAACACTTTTCTAATCATACCACGGACAATTGGAAGAACAAGAAACTCATAGACATCAGATTGCTTAGATTCCTCATAAAAAACCTTATCAAAGCTGAACGTAAAACCTTCTTCCTTCTCATCCTATCATATACAAACTCAAATTACAGAACCAATCAGCTGTTTTTTATAGTTTTTCTATCAAAAATTTGAAAAAAATTAAATAAAAGCAACAAGAAATTGGAGTTAAAAATAAAATTAAGAGAAATTAAAACCTTGATGATGAAGGTTTCGGAGTCCATGCTTTGAATACAGATATTGTCACCGAGATCTCTTTTCTCCTTTGAGCTCAAGGGCCTGAAGCGTACGCAGACCGTTACGTTTGACATTTCTACTCGAAAGTTGATTCAAATCTGCAACAAAATCAAATCAGTTGAAAGCTTTTAAAAATTCATTTAGTACATAATGAAGTAGATAGTTTGGATTCGAGAAATGGAACTTTTCCATTAAAATTAGCTATAAAACTACTTTTACTGAGGGCTTCTTTTCCAAATTTCTGAGAATCCAACCAGTATATCGAGTTCTCGTGAAAACTTTTAAAATAATCTTACAGATTGAAGTATAACGCTAATAATTAGAGGATTTTTTTTTTTTTAATTTCAGTTTGGATATAGAAAGGGACTGAGCTGAGAGAGGCAAAAGTCTTTTCGGTTTTATAGTAACTGAAGGCGGGAAAGAAAAAGTTCTTGAATAGTATTTTTTTAAATAAAATTTTCAGTGCAGCATATTTATTTATTTTTAAACAATTTAATATCTATAGCTTTTTTCCAATTCAAGAATAATTCAACTTCAATATACTCGAACCTACATTTTTCTACGTTGACAACAATATTCATATTAATAGAGTTAAAACTCAATCGACTATTGTACCATATTTATATAAAAATGAAGAAAATATATTTTATATTTACTAAAAAAAATTCAATTTAAATAAAATATAAAAATAACGATGCTGATTTATCAAAATAGAAAATCTAAATACTCGTTGAACATAAGTGATAAAATAGTTAATGGGTCAAAAGTGTAAAAGATAAAAGTAATCTTTAAAAAATATTTATATTTGCATTTAGGAATCTTGATGTTAAGATTTGAGAGGATTAATTAAAACTTTTAAAGAATTTAAGAGATTTAATGAGATTTTTTTAAAAAAAATAGTAGATCAAATTAAAATTTTTGAAAAATTTAAAAGTTGAATGATAATTGAAAAAAAATTTAAAGATGCAAATTAAATTATTTTAAAATTTTTGGAAAGTTTAATGAAAATTTTCAAATTTTTAGAAGGTATGCTTGAAATTTTCTAGTAATTTTTTAAAATCTCGAGACAACCCGTCTCTGTATATTTATTGCATGCATATAAAATTAATAAATTGTTAACAAAAATAAATGTTTATTTTAAAAAAAAGTCAAAAGGATAATTTTTATACGAATTTATGATATATTTTCATCAGCATCACCTAATATTTTATATAAACTTTTAAGAGTTAACAAGGAAAATTGCATTCAAAACAATTAATAATATTGAAATTATAATAAATTAAAAAAGGCTTATTGGTGTAAAAAGTCCTCAATTTTTTTCAAAAAAGTAATTAAGCCCCTTCTCTCTTTTTTTGCATTCAATTGAGTACTTTAACTTTCAAAATGCATAAAAAAGGCCTTCAAAATTCTTAGGCCCGTACTTTTTCTTTTTCACTCAATTGGGTACTTAAACTTTTAAAATGCATAAAAAAGACCTTCAATTTTTTTTTTAAAAAAAAAAGCAATTAAGCCCCTACTCTTATTGAAAATTAGAAAAAATTATAAAAACAATAAATTTTAGAAAAATTATTAAATTTTAATAAAAACATAATAATTTATAATTTTTTTATAAAAATCGTAAAGAAATAAAAAAATTGTAAAATTTTATAAAAATTATAAAAAATGGTGACCCCGAATTTTTTTCAATTAAAGTCATCACAACATAGCGTGACATGTGGCGAAAAATGATTAAAAAAATAAAAATCAATAAAAGTTATAGAAAAATTATAAAATGTTTCCTTTGGTACAATAATTTTTATAAAAAAATTTTGCGAAATTTATATTTATTTACATTTTGTATAATTTTCTTACAACTTTATAAAATTTAAATTTTTTTTATATTTCTATATATTTTATAATTTTTACTATTTTTATAAAATTTAATAATTTTTTATGATTTTTTATTTTTTAATAAATTTTTAATAATTGATTTTTATTAAAATTTAATAATATTTATTGCTTTTTATTGATTTTAACTTTTTATATTCTTTTTCTAATTTTTAATAAAAGTAAGGTCCTAATTGCTTTTTTGAAAAAGTTTAAGGGTCTTTTTGATGCATTTTGAAAGTTCAAGTATCAAATTGAATGCAAAAAAAAGGGGGGGGCTTTACTGTTTTTTTTTAAATAAGGTTTGAGGGCATTTTTTTATGCATTTTGAAGTTTAAGTACCTAAATGGGTGTAAAAAAAAACAGGGGCTTAATTGCTTTTTGCACCCTTAAGCCATTAAAAAATTGATAGTCATTAGGCAGTAATGTATAATTAACACCTCCTAACCCTTATCCGTTGTCGGAATAGGGTTACGGGGCATTACTGTACTATTTAAATCAATTATGAACAATAAAAAAGTTAAATAGCAAACACATCATAACATAATCATGTTATCCCTTTTATGGGCTCTCGATGCCCAATATAAGTATTTAAAACGAATCGGGACTTAATTGGAAACTCAAAGAATTTTTCATGAAATTTCAAAATTTTTCCTATGTACAGGGCTCACACACCCGTGTGGTTTAGGGACACGCTCGTGTGACCCTAAAAAATGCCCATGCTTCAGGCCGTGTCCTACCCCGTGTAACTCTCTAACTTACCTCACACAGTCAAGCCACACGCCCGTGTGCTAGGCCGTGTACCTCACACGGCTGCGACACATGTCCGTGTCTCTACCCGTCTGACAATACCTAAGCCTTCTGTTTCTAAAATTTTAAGTTGCATGGGACACACGGCCTAATCACACACCCATGTGTAAGCCATGTGTCTCACACGATCTGGTCACACACCTGTGTGCCAGGTCGTGTGGACTCAAAATGAACATTATACAACAAGTTTACCAACCCTGCAATTCTTGAACAACAAGCAACTCAATACCATTTATTCAACCAATCCAAAATATAATTAAATACATCTAAAAATATGTCAAAACTATCAATATAACGATCTAACTCATGTAAGTTTATAGATATCTAACATAAATTACCTAAACAATTTATTTAAATACCATTCAAATCAATTCAAACTACACCATGTAAATAACCATATTGCAATATATATATGTTTGTATATATATTGGTCAATATCATCTTATACACCATTAATATTCTCATCACAAAATGACATCAAAAGACAACCTAGGTACATGCAATTTTCAAAAGAGAAAATACTTCACCACGTGCTTGAGTTCGGGATCGGCTTTGGATGCTGATTCAATGATTGGAATTTACCTAACCTGCGCACGGAAATAAACCGTACGCTGAGTATAAACTCAGTGATATTTCTATAATCCGAATACTTATTAAGCAAAAAATTATAATGTTTAAATACATATTCATACATAATAAAAATCATCCAACCAATAATCAATTTCATAAATTCAACATCCATATCACTTTCAATAATCATAATTTCTATTTCAATCTCACAATTGTTATTCAGTAGCATTTCACAATAAAATTCTCTATTCAATTTCAATATCAATATCCATTTCTTATTCAATATCATTCAATGTCAATCATTTAATCATTTCATTCATGTATCCCTATTAACACGACTCGGACTCAGACGGATATGCAGATCCAACCCAAACACACCAGTACGGCACTTAGTGCCTCATCGGCCATGCCGAAGTAAAACAATACGATACTTAGTACCTCATCAGATTTATCTGAAGCAATAATAATGACACATAGTGCTACATCGACTCGAAGTCAAAGTATCACTGAACTCTTCCAATCCTATTGCATGCCAATTATATCCGACTTAGACTGACATTGTTAATAGGGTATTCAATTTACTTTTCAATTTCCATTCAATACACAATTCAAATAAATTCATAAATTCCAATTTAATACAATTCAATTCAATTCAACTCAATTCAATTTCATTATTACAATTATCCAATATTCAAATATCGTATCAATCACAAATTCACATACATTAAATTCAACATAAAAAATGCTAATACTTATTGTAATATCTTACCATAAATATTTAAATCAAAATTCAACAATTAATAATTAAATTCGAATTATAGAAATACAAACCGTAATTTTCCGAGCTAATCCTCGTTGACTTTCTCTTTTCCTTTTTTAGCCGATGTCTCTGGCTCAATGTTAGCTACGGAAATAAAAACAATTGAAATTTATTAATATACTACAAATTCATACTACCTATTCCAATTTAATACATATATTTTGCCAAAATTCCATTTCAATCCCTATTCAATTCTAACTTTATTTTCTTCATAATTTTATTCTTTATTTTTCATTCAACAATCACTTAAAACCAATTTCAACCTCTAATTTCAACATAAAACCCTAATTTCAAAATTCTTTCAATTTAATCCCTATTACTCAAAACTTATAATTTATTTTACAATTCAATCCTTTTTTCAATTCTAACTTGAAATTCTATCAATTCAAACCCTAATTCTTCAATTAATTCAACATAAACCACATCTAAAAATCAACTAACTTTCAAAATTTCCACATAAATCAACTAATATTTTGTTTTAGATTCCAAAAACATCAAAATTACAAGAAAAAGGGACTAAATTGACTAACCAAATTAAGCTTAAGCTTCAAAACCCTAATTTCTCCTTCTTTGTCTTTCCCTTTTTCTTTCTTTCTTTCCTTCCTCCATTTCGTTTCAATTCTGTTTCTTTTCTATCTTTTTATTTCTTTTATTTCTTTATTATAGTTTAATTATTATAATATTATATTAACTTAATAATTATTATTTCTTATATAATAAGTAAATTCATATATATAATACAAATGTATGTATATTTTTACTACACATGTATTTTATTATTACCATACATTTGGCACCTATGACTTAATTACTAATTTAATCCCTTGATTTTTTTCCATTCTATAATTTAATTTTTACACTTTATTCAATTTAATCCTTATACCCAATTAACATTAATTTTAACTAATTCACCTATCCAAAACCTAATTAACCTCACAACTAATTTCGTAAATATTTATTCCATTTTATGAAAACGGATATCCGAAAATACACTTTTCTGATACTCGTAAACTTCGAGTCGTTACAATAATTAAACTTAAATAAAAAAAAATTGGTGACTAATCTGTCGTAATTTAACACACCAAATTAGGCTCTCTAAAATGCTTGATGAGTTTTTTGAGTATTTTCTATGTTCTTTTTGTTGATTTTTAGTTTTTAGTATTAATGATTGTTTTAAAATTTTTAGTTTTAATCCTTGTAAGGCCCAAATTGGCAAAATGGTATCATTAAGAGTTAATAGTGTAATTGAGTTTATGTAGGGAGACAATTATAGCCAAACGTTGAGGAAAATTGCATCTAATGTGGGTATCACGACAATGTTGTGACATTAAGCCTCCATCATCTTAAGGGAGCAAAACTTCAACAAGAAATCAGCTTGGAACAGTCTGTCAGGATGTCGCGGCACTAGGTTGATATGCTACGACATCAAGCTCGAGGTCTCCACTGCTGATGGTTGAAGTGAAGGAGCCGGGGCCATTATTGAAAATGTTGTGACACCAACTAGCCTGTGTCGCGATATTAAGAACCTCCAAAGCCAACATTGTTCCACTGTCGAGGGTATCACAACACTGAAGTCTGACGGGGTGAAAAATACTTCAAGGGTAATTTTTTGTCCAACACTAACTTAAGTTAGGTCATACACTCTAATAGCATTTTTGTCAAACTTTAGGATTGTAACTTGGCTGTATTAAAGGCACTTTTGATGTCAAACATAAATGAGTCATATTTTATCATCCTTTTACTTTTTCTTTTATTCTCTTCATCATTTTTAGGTTTAGAGTTTTTTCCTTTCTTAGCTTAGTTAGTTTATAGTTGTTAATTTCTCTAGTTCTATTGTAGCTTTAACTTTCTTACAATTAGATACAAAAACTCTTCTTTGTATTTTGATTTCTCTTTAAAGCATCTAATAGATTTCAACTTTGTGAAATTGCAAAAGTGTAAAAATCTCGACTTTGGTTGTGCTTTCATCACCATTGGTGTTGTTATCATCTTCCACAAAGACTCCATCTAAAGTTACTAAGAATTTCTCAACCTTGTTTTTTATGCTTTCTTTAATGAACAATTTAAGCCTGAACTTTACTGATGTTTGTATGTTGATGATGAGTAGTAACTAAATCTTATGGCGGTTGGTTGATGAAAATGTTGTATGGTTAGTTTTTGGGTCAGAGATTAAATCGTAAAAATTGAACTAAATTGAATAGACTTCAAAACCTAGAATTGACGCCTCTAGGTGAACACTTATATAGGTGAGACCGAGGGGAGAGCTTATTGAGAACCAATTTGATTGTCCTAATTTAGTTTAGTGAGATTAAGAGATAAATTAGACTAAACCGTTTAATTGGGTAAAATGGTGACTGAAAGGTAAAATTGAACCAACTAAGAATTTGAACAATTTAGATCCTTAATCCAAGAATTGACTAGCAACATAGAAGTCAACCAACCACTTTAGTCCATTGAATTGATATTTATGCGCTTTTGTCTGCTTTGCAATTTAGTCCTCCTAGGTGTAAGTTAGTGTAATTAATCTATTATGATGATTTGCCGTACTATAATACTTAGTGAGTAGCTAGCTAAACTTCATAATTGCATGCATTTTCATTGTTAGTCACTTTATCACTCAATCTCTCTTGGGTTTGATCATCGGAATACTCTGTGTTTCGTTGTAACACAAAAATATTACATCCAGTCTGCCATACTTGAAGTTAAGCCACTCTAATTTTTGATAATTTTGTGTTGATTCTCTGCTTGGCGTTCATGTGTCATGACGCTGTTAGTGACATACAATAAATTATAAAATGAAATATCCAAATTTTCACAATCAATTTTTAAAATTGTGTGTAAATAATTTATTTATTAAAAAATAAATAAAAGGATGTAGTTATAGTAATGTTAAAATTACATAAATAAATTTACTATTGTAATTTTTTAGGCAAACGAGAATTTTATTAATATTTCACCGCAAAAATAAGATATAAACAACTATTATAAGGCCAAAAATGGTACAAAGAACTCAAACTACAATGGTACAAAGAACTCAAACTACTTCGGATTAAAAAGTTCCTTAGAATTTAGCAAAGAAACCAAAAATGTCAATCAAAAAGGGAAAAAAAAATTGAAAATCTCGATATAAACCTTATTTGAAACCTTCAAAGCTTTCAACAAGACGTGAAATGCGATATAAGCCTTATGGCTTATGAAATGCTTTATAGTTTAGGCCAAAATGGTAACACAGTTAGGACAGAATTTCTTACTGCATTTCTTTAGCCAAGCTCTAATACAACGATCATGGAATACGTGAGAGCATGGTGTAGCACTAATCTCTGATCCCTCCAAGAACCCAACCAAACAAATGGAACATAAATTCTCAACAGGCTCTTCCACCACCACTTTCCTTAGCTTCCTAAACGCCTCCGCCGTCTCCCAAAAATCATCAGCCTCCGCATCGATACAATAAGCATCCCCTTCCGCCAAATTCGGCTGTTCGTCCACCAATACCTCAATCTCCACCCGCATTCTCAATACTTTCCGGTTCTTATAACTCTTCTTCGCAACCATGCCCAGCGCACAGCCGACGATTTCATCTACCGTGGAACGACCAATGGGGATTTGCATTGAGTCCAATACGTCCCAGATGTTGGTGTCGTTCCAATCTTTGGTTACGACATCGTTTAACAACTGCTCCAGTCGTAGCTTGTGGGATTCCTGTTGGACGATAATTCTCGCCATGCCCGACTTCTTTCCTTCTTCTCGTTCTGTTTTTTGGCTTGCAATGAAAGTTGCCTTAACATTAATGTCAAGTATCTTAGATAGCCACAACTGGTCTTCCGGGCATTGCAAATCGACGTCCCAAGCTTTGCATGAAGTTAAGTAACAAATTGGAGCTGATGACATAACTTCGACAATGGCAAACGCCGGGTGAATTAGAATAAAATTATAGAGGAAACAAGGGTTTGAAGTGTATATATATATATTTGTTCAGCAATAAGGGAGTTCTATAAAAATAAAGGTAGTAGGTAACATAAGTCGATTACAACGACAAAGAAAGACGCGAAAGCATACTACAAGAAGGATTTGAGCTTATTTGCTCCATAGTCAACCTCGGTCAAATGAATAGTTCATATAAAAAAGTCAAAGCTACTATACAGAAAAATTGGTCAAATATGTGTTTCTGCTCCCAAGGGTCCAAAATTTCCAAAACAGCCCATTTTGGACTCGGTCAAATTTAGTACGATGTTTGAAAAAAAGGTCAAGGAACTACTTTCCCACTAGTGTTCTTTTCTCCTTGAATTTTTGACAATATTAGGGTAAACTACACCGTGTGGAAGGTGTTCATTAGGTATTTACCAGGTTTTGAAATAATTACAAAGAATTAATTAAGTTTTAGTCAAAAGTCAAGTGTTATCATTCAACTTCCTAATGTATCATATTAGCAATACATTAATGAATTAACGGATTTTTAATGATAATGTCTTATTCGAACAATTATCTTATTTAAAGCGATTAAATTGAAAAAAAATTTAGAAAGGCCGAAATAAAACAAATCATATTTTAGAGTGACTTTGGGTGTAGCTTACCCCATACATTATTTATTTAAGGCTTAACTTATAAATTAGTACTTCAATTATGTTATTTTTCTCATATTGGTACCTTTTTTTTTTGTCATAAGTCGTATCTAAATTACTTTTTTTTCCTAAGTTGGTACCTAAACAATACTTTTTTTTTATCACTAGTGATACTTAAGCTATTCTTCTGTTACTCATTATACACCAAACTGTTTATTCGTTAAAAAAATCCAATCAATAATAAACTACCACATCATATAAACTTTTTAAAAATATTTTTTAATTATTTTCTTTTCTTTTATATTATTTCTCTCTTTTTATTTTTTCTACTTGTTCTCTTTTTTCTTCCTTTATAATGTTTGACAATGCCGACAATGCTCAAAATTGGCCCTCTCGGGGTCAAGATGCTAGCGATTAATTCTCTTTTCGAAATTTACCGCCTACTTGCTCGACCTAACGGGATTGACAAATTTATTTTGTGAATCAAAACTAGTGTTTTAAGACCTGCTGGTTGGACTGGAAACCAGTCCTAAGATAAGGGTTGAATCAGTTGACTCATGAACTGACACAAATTAGTTAAACTAAGTTAAAATTTGGTTGAATTGATTTTCTTTATTTTTAATAATTTATTAAATATATAAAGAAAATAATACTTTGTCTTTTCTTGCTACAAGCCAATTTTTAATTGGTCATTTTTTTAAAATAGACTTAATAATATGATTAATGGTACCAACTTGGGGAAAAAAAGTAGTTTAAGTACCAGTTGCGACTAAAAAAAAGTTTAGTACTCATATGGGAAAAGGGTATAATTTAGGTAATAATTTGTTGGTTAAAACTTTATTTAAATTAATTTTTCTCCAGAATAATGCACTTATTGATTATATGTAATAATTTAGTTATACTAAATTATTTTTATACTTTTTAAATTTATTAAGATTTTGTTAATAATATGATTACAATTTTTTTAAATAATCTTATTATAATTTCTAATAATATCTGTTCTTTTTGACATAATATCTAGAATTATCTATAATCCCTCTCCAATTCATAATTAAGAGGATAATGTGCTTCAATGCACTCGAACCCATGTCCTCCTATATTGGTAACAATACCCATGCCAATCGAGTTAATATGATTGCAAAATTAAAACATAATAAGTTAAATTTTAAATTTTAAAAACATAATAATTGTAATTAGAAGAAATTTAAGCAAACAATAATATTCAATTAAAAAAAATCTTCAATTAATAAGTGAGATTAATCTAAAAAATCAAAGTTTACATTCTCATGATTTTAAAATAACGGTTAAAGAATAGTTATTCACCTAAACAATCACTTAAAAGATTTTTAGTAACAGCACATATTAAAGTTATTTGCGTAATAACACTAGCACAATCACATGGTAAAATTAATTACAGATCACTTATGTATAATTATTAATGCTTTTCGTAATGCTCCCTTTCACTTGGGCTTGACCTTGGCCGCTAGTAACTCTATGGCCCATTTTAGCTTTACCCTTCTCCATACCTTTGCCTTTAGCTTTAATGCCCACAAACCTTGCTCTAACCATTAATTTTCCCATTTAAAGTTGAATTCCCCAAAGGCAAGTTAATCCTTGTTAAATCGCCATCTTGTAGTGACATTAGGTCATCAAAATTTGATTTTTCGATAACTCCTCCCTGACTAACGCGCCGTTTTTATTGCCGCCTCTCTTCACCATTCAGGAGCCATATAGTCTTTTTCCTTCATCCACGGAATTAATGGACAATCTGGTAGCTTCTCTACCTCAAAGCTACTTTCATTATTCACCTCCTTTAAGCTCTCGGGGCACCTTTCCTTCAAGTGGCTCTAACGACCACAGTTAAAAACAAATGTACGGCATGACCTCATATTCAACCGGTTGTAAGTGATTATCAATCCAAATCTATGATATCAATGGATTACGCAAATCAATGCAAAATACCATCTTAGCAAACTTCCCTTAGTGCCAGTACTATCTGTATTGCAGTCAATCCCAACCACTCGACCAACGGTATTGCGAATGCCCCTTATAGGGGTGAAGTTAGAATAAACTTTTAGGGAGTCGAATGAAATTTGAATTTTTTATAAGGTATATCTTTATAATTTTTAAAAGATTAAATTTAATTTTTATAATTTTAGAGAAGTCAAAATATAATTTTAGAAGACTAAATAAAAATTTACATTTTAAGGGCCGGGCACCTCCCACCCCACTAAATCCGCTCCCCGTAGAATGCTTTCTTGTATATCACTTCTAGCAAACTCCATAATCTAATCCAAAGTACAATCATATTGTGCAGATATGCCTGCTCTACGGTGAAAGTCAGTGCCCATGGTTGCAGTATACTGTATTACATTGAATTGAATAATTAACTCAACAAAGAAACTCACCGGCACATGTTTTACACAGCTGAAACCTAAACCTCAAATCTCAGTGTCTCAACTTTGACATTCCGACCAAGTCAGTTATCGTTGGCTACAATATTTCAAGCATGACTATAACAACGTAGATAAGCCTATTTCAAGCAATCCTCACTCGCTTGCAACAGGAGGGCATTAAGCGATTCTGGCTAATGAATACAGAAAAGGAACGGGGCAATATTCTTGCCGATGGCATCGGATGAATATCGAATGATATGCATTTTCAGACATCGACACGGGAAATAATGCGACAAGAAGAGAAGTGCTGAAATGGGCTCTAGTTGCAACAACAACAACAAACATGTCAGTCTCGTGGCCCTAACGCTTGTTCCTATTATTGTTACGTCATAACCAAAAAAAAAAAAAAAAAAAGACAACGTAAATATAAAAATAAAAAATAAAAAAATCAACATCAATACGTGGATTGCATTTCAAGAAGTGATTTTATTTAGCATTCAATGTTTTGGGTTAATGCTATATTCATAAAATTCAACGCATCGGTGCAAGAAGTATGGTTTTGGGTGCCTCTGACATTGCCAGCAGTCTAAAGTGAATTGAGATCTATAGATTATTATGACAATGGAAACTGCTAGATCAAGAAATATCCATTGTGGATATGACAAATGGAAATTCAGCTATTTGTTCCAAGGATGTGTCTATCATTATCTTGTAGATAACTGATATTGAGAATCTGAGATTCTTGATATTTACTGTAATTTCGATTGAACCTTTCTACTGACCCTTCTTTTATGTAATGATTTAGCTTTTTGACATCTTTAATGGCTTACATATATATTGGTGGCAATTTGTGAAACAACTTCCCTATTCTGATATCATATCATTTCATCACAAAGAAGGTAATAATCAAGCGAATATTCGGTTTTATTTCCCTTTGTAACTTGATGATTTCATGCATTATTTTATTCAACTTCGCAAATACATTGCTTTCATATTTCTCTTCATATACTTACCTACACACATTTCTTTTTTTCTTGTAAACTTCTATATGTTGAAGGGTTTAGCTATTTTTCCAAATTTAACATATGAGAGTATTCCTACTTCGAGTAACAAATTTATATCTGTATATAATATGAGTTAAGCCTAAGTTTAAATGTTCAAGGTTCAAATCTCGACTTATTTTTTTAATTTTTAATATATATATAACTAAGAAATATTAAATATAAAAAAAATAAAAATACATATGTGAGCAAAAATTAAGTCCTATATTTTATATCAGTCCAAACTTCCTTAATATATATATATATATATGTGGTATTAATGGCATACATACCCAACATAGGGGGAAGCCAACAATTCATTATGGAGAGGGCTAAGCTAAAAAAATTTATTTAAAAGGGGCTTAACTTGAATATCTCATAACTAAAAGGGACTAAAACAGATATTATACCCCTTAGTTAAAGGTGACGAGGCCACTTCATGACCTTTCTAATTAAGTCCTGCTTGACATGAATCCATCCTGATTTATGAATACTTCTAGTTTAAATGTTTTCATTTAAAAAAGAATGATATATTCTCAATTTCCCAACATCCCTATGATTTAAATTGTATCTTTTTCCTTTTTTTTAGTCATTGTTGATGTCTACCAAGAAATATCAAGAAAGAAAAGCTCATAAACCTTTTTCCCAAGTGAAAAATTGTATCATTGGACATTATTTTGGTCCCCCGTCTTAATATTGATCTTAAAGCCATTTTCTTTATATATCTTTCGGCCACTTATTCCTATTCAAAGATCATATATTGTTGTTTAAAAGTTTCCTTTTCAAAATTCCTCTTTCTTGGTAATTTGTCACTTTTTTCTTGTTGGTGACATTAGTTTCTCTTTTGCTTTATTCTGTTTGATAGAAGGATTTCACTATAATTAACTTTTATGTTTTTTCCCTTTACAACTTTTTTGGTTCCATTGCATATTATTCTTTTGGTATTTTTACTCTGAAGATATATCGTCATATCTTGTATTTAGCAACATTTGAAATTTTGTCTATCCAATTTCCTCTTACTTTTTCGATTTTAAAAAATTTTCTACTTCATAATGCTTTGTTTACTAAAATCATAATGATTTGCTTCTAAAGTTGGGATAACTAAAAGTAGAGGTGAAACTAGAAATTTTTTTTTTTTAGATAAAATTGAGTTAAATTTTTTTTTGGTGAATATAAAAACATTACTATACTAAATTACATAGAAAAAGATTGACGGATATGAATACTTCTTTCCTTGTTTGCTTCAGGAAATTCTAATGCTTCTCGTGGAGAGGTCTCGAACAGTTATAAAACTTTTTTTTTTTACAAAGGCTAATTTGGCTAAACAATTCGCGCTTTGATTATACTCCCTAGGAATGTATTTCAATATCCACTGACCTTCTTGAGACAATATACGGTGGATTCTTCTTATGAGAGTAGAATTTGATGTCTTCAAAACACTTTCATGTTTGGCTTTAACAATCTCCAAACTATCCGATTGGATTATCACCTTGTCATGGTCTCTTCATTGGATGAAGTTTAAGCCATTTAAAATGCCCCAAAGTTCCATGTCAAAAATCGAACATTTCCCTAAAAATTGGTTAAAACATAAATTTATCAAATTTAATTTAAAATAAGAAAGTTTAAAGTTAATTTAAAATAAGATGAGCACCCACTATGTACTATAGTGTCAATACTCTGTAAACATTAGTCAAGGAGTAGATATAATTACAAATTTTAAATTACATTTAATGCACTAATTTTACTTAATTTAAAAAAAATTAATTAATTACAATAATGGAGAGAAAGAGGAATTTGGGGTTGAGAAACTTAGAATCATTTCTACTCACTAGAATACAAGAAGATAAAACCGACAAGGGAAACAAAAGAAAATTGGGAGGGGGGGGGGTTATATATGAAATATATAATTTTTTTAAAAATAAAATAAATATTAGATGGTATAATCAATAAACAAAACAAGGTTTTTGTAGTTCACCTACATGGGACTTTAGACTCCCCTACTGAAAAGTGACATATATTTACAAAATTTCATAATAAAGATTGAATCTTAATTTGATTTATTAAAATTAATATAAGAGTATGTAAATTTGTAGAAACATCAGGTTTTAATAGAGATTTTAATTCTTTAAAACAATAAATTTATGTTTCGATCCTTTAATATTTATAAAAATTTAATTTAATCTTTTAAATTTTATAAAAATATATAACTTAATTTCACCTACTCTAACTTTGAACATTTTCAAATGTATTTTATTATCATATTTAAAGGTTTTTGAAAAGTGATGAGTATTTAAAGTGTTTTTTGGTTAACTTTGTAAATAAGTTAATTTAGTGGTCCATCTGTAAAGTTAAACAGTAATAAAACATCCTCTTTAGTTCATTTTACATTCTTTCAATCACAGTGTTGTCCATGTTTATTACTACAACTATTTTTCTTAATACCCCAAACCACCAATTTTTGCATTCACACTTAGATTATATATTAATTCAAATTAGATCATTTAATCACATTCCTTAAAATACATTTGTGTTGCATGATTTGAAAGACACCAATATAATCAAAAAAAGGCTTTATACTATTTCTATGTTCTGCTGCTGTCTAAAAGACAATCAAAACCCCACAACATATCACCTTTTCTTTTTATTTCTCTCTTGCATTGGGATTCGACCATGAACGTCGTACAAACTTCACGGGGCCGTGATAATCCTCGATGCACAAATGATTTTGATTTGAAATTTGGTGTGAAAAAAAATAACCCATCTTCGTTAATTAGGTAAAAATAATAAAATTTGGGTTCACAACAAATTTTCATCATATATAATTTTGGCTTCTAATTTACTAAGTCTAGTGTTTCATCATAAGGTTACTTTATTATTGTTTTTTAAACCAAGGTTGGAGTAAAAAGGAAAATAGGCTTTCTAAAGCTGTTTATATGACAGCCTTTGTTTTGGTACTTCACCTTTCATAAGTGGTCATAGTCTCCTTTGAACTTCTGTTGAGAAGAAAATTCTTGAAGCCAGGCTTTTCTCTCAATGGTTCTTTGAATGCTCCACTTAACTTTAATGTACTGCACAACCAAATTAAATTATTATATAATTTGATTCTTATGTCACTTTATGATGAATCGTTTATTTTTTTTTTTTTAAGAATATTCATTACAAAAAGATTAATTACTGGTGTTGATTATACATACCCGATCATACATACTAGTAAGTTGCCTTGGGCCATTTATCTAACTGCTATTGTAAATTGGGTGGATTTTGCTATTGTAATTTTGGATTATGAATCATAATCACTTTAAATTATTGAAGAACAAGAAACAATTTTAGTGACATTGACAAGGTTGTATCCAAAAAGTAAATAAATAAAAAGGTGAAACCATGTTAAGTTGCCCAACATCAGTCTATGACATACATTATTAGTAGGGTAAAAGAAAAGAAAGAGTAAAATTACTTCTTATCATTTTTTTTTTTTGGATTTATTTATAAACTTTGAGATGTACTCATTAAATTATTTTATATAAATTTAACAACTTACTATTATTAAAAATGTTTTAATAAAAAAATTGATTAAAATATAGAAGTAAAACAATATTCCAGAGCTAATAGTATAATTAAATAATTATATATTTAACATGTATTTATATAAAAAAAAATTGAAAAACAAGAAATAAGTGAAAGAGATTGATAAAAGCAAAATATAATTATCATTGCTAGTCTAAGTGGTAGTGCAATTACCCTTAAGTATATTATATGTTATAATGCATGGATTCAAATCTCACTAAAAACAAATGTTAATATTTTTTTGATGGGTGAACCTTATGTGTCCGCATGCTTTGTCTTATTAAGCACTTGATAGATGCTTTCACGTCAGGCTCCTATTAAGGCTTGAGAACTTTAAGATCTCAAGTTTGAGTATCACTTTGTCTAAATCATATGTAGGTTCTGAGCTAATATCAATTTTGGCTTATGTCTCACTATATATGAACTTTGTATATATTTATTTTGGTATAAGTATGGATATATTGTGATTATCCGCCTAATTTTGTTTTTATAATGATTCTTGTTATAGTTATTTGGATACATTCTTTGTAATTGAAGTTATAATTATATTATAACTTCAAAAACAAACTTGAAATAACTAATTTTTTTTTAATTGAAACTTATTAAATATAAAGCTTGAAAATAACAAAAAAAAAAAAACTAGTAAAGGATAAAAAGGTGTTATTCCATATAAAATTTATTTATTAATTTTAGAGGTTGTAGATGTTTTTTTTTTTTTAGGGGGGGGGTAAGTAGGTATTCTCAAATCATATGAATAAGCAAAATTTTCATCAAGCGTAATGGGATTCGAATAATTTCCCTTATTAGTATTATAGAATAAAGTTAGAATTGACTTGTCTTTTGTTATGGTTGGTGTATTATATGCACTTATTGGAGATGAAGATGAGAACATTGTTATGAAAAGAAAGATGTGATTAGTTTGAGTGCGTTAAAATGTATTATATTATTATTTATAAATTAGAGAAGCATTATACTTAGTTCTAGATATTATCTCGTAAAGAATTAAATAAAAAAAATACTTTTAAACTTTTTCATTATTCCTATCAATCACATCAATAAAAAAACATAAAAAGCAAAAATAAAATAAAATTGGTTTATTTGAAAATTACATGATTCTTGGGAAACCAACAGAAGCTTTTTCTAATACAGCTCATGGTAAATTGGCCTACAACAAACTACAGTACTAAAAGAAATGGGAGAGAGAGAGAGAGAGGATTAGTGGCAAATATTAAGCAATTTCAGGGAAACAACCGAAGGTGAAAAACCTTTCATATAAGTAACATATGAAGGTGGAAATTAAAAAGAAAAAAAGAAAGACAAATTACAGTGGGATGATAAATTAAAATCATGGAAATTGTTTTCAATTCAACACAGCTTCTTCTTGAATCCTACCTAACAACTGATTTACTGCTGTTGCAATATCATCCACTGAAGTCAGCTTACAATCATCTTCTACCTGCATTTTCCAAAACCAATTTTACTAAATTTTGCTACAAGTCTACAAACTGTATATATATGTGTATGTATGTATGTATCTATGTATGGTATTGCTAACCTTGACACTGAGAGAATAGAGTACAGTTTGATCAACAGTTGTGACATTGAGATGGAGGATATTGAGACGCATACTATTCAACCCTGAAACCAGTTTAAAGAGCTGTGCTGGTCCCTTTTTCGACCTTATTTTGAGGTTTGCATGGCTCTCCACCATGGTAACTTCTATGTCAGCTATGGCAGATCGGGTCTCAACCATTGACTCATTAATGGGGATGGAATTATTATCACCCCGAGTCGAGCTCGTTGAGTACTGTGGGAATGTGAAGAACTCACCAAAAGGCGATGAACAGCCACTACTACTCCCATTTGGTCTTTCCTTCGTTTCTTTCTTAGCACTTAACAATTGAACACAGTGCTCAAGCTCCTTCACGAAATTGATAGCTCCTCCTATAATTGAAGCTTGATCTCCCTAAATATTAATATTTTTGGTAAGCAAAAAACTTTTTAGAACATAAGGTTAAGAAAGAAAACAAAATTAAAAATACCCTTTGAACATAAGATTCAGGCATGAGAGAACGAAGAACAGAAAGATATTCATTCATTTGTCTTCTCCTATTACGTTCAACAGCAATGTGGGTCATTCTTTGATTCTCAATCTCTTCTTTGTTTTTACGGGTCTTGAGTCGACGTCTCTTAGGACGACTAGTTGAAGTATCCAAAGCTGAAGATGATGATCCATTAACATTATTATTAGTAGCTTCATCAGGTGGTGGTGGCGGAGCCATTGAAGTTGGTGAAGAAGAAGAAGAAACCCAATAACTATCTCCGCCATTAACGAAATTATTATTAGCTTCATCAGATGTTTGATTGTGATGAGGAAAATGTATGTCTTCATAGCTCAAATTCCCTCCCAACAAGCTGTATAGATCTTTGCTGTTGTAACCAAACAAATCTTGCTGAAAAACAACAGCTTCTAGTGCCATTTTTCTTTTCTCCTTTCTCTTTCAAAAAAGAAAAAAAAAAACTAAAGAAAGGGTTTATTATTATTGTTTAAATAAGATACCCAAAGGCCAAAACAAGAACAAAAAAACAAAAAGAGTTGGGGATCTTAGCCTTGAGGGGTTCAACTTTGGGGGTGGAGAAATGAGCTTTTTAAAGGCATTTGATGAACCCCAAAAGAAAAATAATAAAAACATACAAAAATATGAGAGAGAGAGAGAGAGAGAAAGAGAAAGAAAAGGAAAAAAGGGTATAAAAAAATATCATTTTTCATTTTTGAACTTATTCGTAGGTATGAAGCCAACATGCTCTCCTCTTGTGAGCCACACTTTGTCTACCATTGGCTTAGATGATAGAAATTATTTTTTCAAGGAAAAGAAAACCTTTTCAAGAAATATATGAAAAAGACACTTTGAAATAAATAATGAAAATGATGGAAGATATTTAGGAGATTTAATTATTTTTTTTGGATAAAAACCCCTTTTAGAAATTATGGATAACACTTTTTTTTTTTTTTTGTCCATAACATTCTTTTAACTACTAGATCTTTTTTCTTATCACCCTATTCACATTCATCTTTGTGAACAAAATCATGTCATGTCTAGGGAAAAAATTAGCCAATCTTATCATCTAAAAAATTTAAGGTTTTACTGCATTATATTGCAATTCGACCATTTGACTATGTGGGTAAAGAGTGGTCTTGCCTACCTCTTGATTACGCCTCTGTTAAGTATCGTCATAGTTTTATCCTACTATTATAGAGAGTGTATCTTTATCGTGGAAGAGTAATGATCATGGAGCGATTCCATATGCCATGACATCTCTAGACATTTTTTTCGAACAAAATCTCTTGTAGTAATACTTGTATCTCAATGCAATGGATGAAGAAATCCCACCCCAAGTTGAACCCTATTTTGTACCTCATTTTCAAGGAATGTTTTATGGGTGAAGACTTGATTTTTGTTATTCCTTATTAAGAATAGTGATGAACATGAAGGAGGCGAAATTAGGTTGCGCGTGGAGTAGATGGAGAGGGTTTGAATTACAAGGAAGAGAGGAGTTGCTCCTCGTCATTTGGTAATAATACGGTCGGACGTACGAATTACATTGATACAAGAGAAATAATAATAAAGAAATGAAATTGAAAGGCTGACATTTGCAGAGATTCTTGCCATATTTTGAAAAAAGAGGGCTAGAAAAACAACAAACAATGCCTCACACTTAACACTTCTTCATTTTATTTTTCTTTTCCTTAAGGTGTTTTGAAAGTTAGAAGGCATTGTTCGTCACAGATGACATGTGATTTTTAAATTCAAATAAGTGCTTCTTGTTTTCCTTTTATATATTTTTTAAATTTTTTACTATGTTTCTTCATTTATAATTTTTTTTTTAAAATGTAATCTTATTTTATCAGTTAATTACAATGATATAATTAGGAGTGAACAAAATTCGGTTTGATTAAAAAATTTGAAAAAAATTCAAATTTTGAGTTATTTGAGTTTCGAGTTGAATTTTACAATTCGAATAACAAATTGGTGTAAATACCTTTTGGTTGCAATAATTTTGAAAATGAACAAAATTACAAAAAAAATTTCAAAATATTTATAAAACATTTAAAATTTATATTTTTTAAAAATAATAATAATAAATGATTTTATGACAAATTTGACCACTAACGTTTACATGTTTTGTCAAAATGACCCTAATTGTGCCTTAAAAAAGGCAATTTGAATAAAAGAACAAAGGTTGATGGTCAAAAAAGGCTAAAAAATACAATTAGAGCCATTTTGACAAAACATGTAAACGTTAATGGCTCAAATTTGTCGTTAAGCCTAAAAAAATCTAAACAATATATAAAGAAATTTAAAATTTTAAAAATTTTCTAAAATAATAATTTTGGGGGTCTAAATAAGTTAATTAATGAAGTTTATCATACTAAAATATCTTATTATTATTATTATTATTATTATTATTATTATTATTATTATTATTTTGATTTGAAAAAGTTTTCAAATATATATGGTTTCAAATTTATGTGCTAAACATGAAATTAGTTATATTGTAAAAAGATTTTAATTTGACATATTTAATTTTTTTAATTTAACTCTAACAATTTTACTTTATTCGACTCGATTCGAAAAATTTTCAAATCAGATTAGAATGACAAAATAAGACTCGTCAACTCGAAACTTTTTTATTTGATTCGATCGAATGCTCACCGCTAAATATAATTACTCAAAACAAGTAAAGTCAACTCGATCTGATTCGAAAAAATAAAAAAAGAATTTAAATTTCGAGTTATTTGAGTCTCGAGTCGAGTTAAATTTTACAATTTGAATAACAAATTGGTATAAATATCTTTTGGTCCCAATAATTTTAAAAATGAGCAAATTGGTCTCTCTCAACAAAAATTACAAAAAAAATTCAAAATATTTATAAAAAAAATGGCTTATGACAAATTTGACCACTAACATTTACATGTTTTGTCAAAATGACCTTAATTGTATTTTTGAGCTTTTCTTGGCAATCAACCTTTGTTTTTTGGTTTTTTTTTTTCAAATTGCTTTTTCTAACAAATTTGATGAAAGCACCGTTTAAAAAATTAATGGGGATGATGCGAAATATTTTTAATGAGATGTAATTTATTACTTAGGTAACCCAATAAGATAATTACATGTGAAAATAATAAAAATAAATAAATCATTTATGAAACCCCCCAAAAAAAACTCTTAATTTAAAGAAAATAAACATATAATTATCTAAAAAAGGGCTCCAAAATGAATGCTTTCATTTGTTTCTTGAGAGGTTTCAAAAATATAATTAATAAATCAAACCTAAAATACTAAATGTGTGCATTCATTTTGAAGCCTTTTTTTTAAAGATAATTAATTTTAGTTTCTTTCAATTAAGAGTTATTTTTTTAACTTCATGAATTATTTATTTATTTTATTATTTTCCACATGTAATTATTTTATTGGGTTATCTAAGTAATAAATTACATCTCATTAAAAATATTCCACTATGAAATTCCACATCATCCTATTAACTTTTTTAATGGTATTTTCATCAAATTTGTTAAAAAAGGCAAATTGAATAAAAGAACATAGGTTGATGGTCAAAAAAGGCTCAAAAATACAATTAGGGTCATTTTGACAAAACATGTAAACGTTGAAGGTCAAATTTGTCATTAAGCCTAAAAAAATCTAAAGAATATATAAAGAAATTTAAAATTTTAAAAATTTTCTAAAATTATAATTTTGGGGAATAAATAAATAAATTAATTATTCAAGTTTATCATACTAAAATATCTTATTATTATTATTTTGATTTGAAAAAGTTTTTGAATATATATAGTTTCAAATTTATGTGCTATAACATGGAATTAGTTATATTGTAATAAGATTTTAATTTGACATATTTAATTTTTTAATTTAACTCTAATAATTTCATTTGATTCGACTAGAATTTCATTTCATTCGACTCGATTTGAAAAAAATTTCAAATCAGATTAAGATGATAAAATAGGACTCGTCAACTCGAAATATTTTTTATTTAATTCGATCGAATGCTCACCGTTAAATACAATTACTAATCAAAACAAGTAAATTCAACTTAAAACCAAAATTTACAATGAAATAAAGCAAAAGATTGTATCAAAGGAAAAGAGAAAATAAATCCAAAAGTATTTTTGGAGGCATGCATAAAAAAAAAAAAGTCATTTTTTTTTAAATTAGTTAGTCAATGTTAAATGGACTGTCTGAAAAATGAAAATTCTAAAAAGCAAGCTTTTTTTTTTAATAAAAAATTAAAAATTGGATCAAATTTTGATGAATGTTCTTGGAAAATTATTCTCATCCAAATTTAAATTAATCAGAAAAAGTATGTATATAATCTTAGGGGCAAACAATTTCAATTTTTATTTTTTTATTACAAAAAAAGAAAACCTAATAAACAAAAGATTAGACACAACTGGGTCTAGTTTGAGTGTGTTATATAAAAAACATTTGTTGTTTAAGAGATACGTTGACAATTCAGTGTTAAAGAAGATTACATCTTCCTAATTTGGATTAACCTTAATTTATTTTATTCTAAGTTTTTAACCAGTTTGTGTTTGTCCTCAATACTATATGAATTAATTAGGGATTAGATGCTAACCAAAGTTTTAACTAACGACATATTGTGCCTTCGTGTATCCTCCTCGTTGGTCAATACAATATTTAGATTAGATTTATTTAATTAGCTAATCCCTACTACCACTCTCACTTGTAATTTGGCTCTTTGCATTAAACAAACCTAGATTCCTCCTCTTCCTTGTTTTTTTTCATTAATATCAATGTCTAAATAATGATTATGTAAGAAATTTTAATATAAGGGTAAAAACAGTTAAGCTTATCGGGTTTAGTGTAAAATACATTTTTTTTTTATGATTTTAAGAATATTCGGTTATCTGTTCGAGTTTGAAGATAATCTTATTTAAAATCTATTTATTAAGTAAATTTTTTCTGTTTATTTTTCTATTTTTAATTATATATTGAAGTGTTATAAAATTAAATAAATTTGGTTTCTTCCATTAAAAAATATATTTGACTTTAATTAAAATTAAGTGTATCGAATTTATATTTAACTCATGTATATATTAATCTTGAAATAAAATCATTAAATTGTTTTCATATAAATTAATTAGTTGTCATTATTTACAAACTTCTAATGAAAAATAAATTGATTGAAATATGAAAAGGAGAAATTAATTTATGGATCCTTCTCACCATATCATCTTTAGTCCCTTTCCAACTATTTAATAACATTTTAGTAATTTCTTTCATGTCATTAATATATAATTTTGGTAATATTTCTATCTTGAATTTGGGACCTTAAACCCCAAACTCAAACATTAACCTAAATCCAAACATTGAGTTTGAAGTTCAAGATTTGAATTTGGGGGTTGGAGTTTGAGATTTAAGGTTTAGGACTTGAATTCATAACTAATAGTGCTTTAACTTAATAGAAAATTATTGAATATACAAATTTAAGATAAAAAAAGATAAACAGAATAATCATTAAAAATATATGGATCCTGGCTAGGAATTTTGTGGAAGGAAAAAGAAAATATGAGAAGAGAGTTTCACTCCCGTTTAGAATTCCAATATGATAATTTGAATTTAGATTTATTTGAGAATCAAACATATAATTTTTTTTATTAAAAAAAGAGCCTTTTTTTTTTTTTTTTTACTGTGTGATTGATCATATTTGTACAACATTCTATAAAACTTTTATAAATCATTGTAATAAATTTATTCCTTTGGGGTAGAAAATTTGCAGAATGATGGGTAAATTTACTTGACGGTATAATCTAAGTCTAGAGTAGTTTGCAAATTAGTCCAAAAAGTAAATCAATAAAATTAATTAATCCAAAACAGATTTATCATATCCTTGCAAAAGGACAATAATGTACTAACACTATTATTTTTACTCTTCTTTTTATAAGAAATTATTTTAACCGTTGATAAGAACAACTTTTTTTTTTGTAATTTATCAAATTTTATTATTATTATTTTAACTGTGGATAAGAACAAAAAAGAAAACTCAAAATTATTTGTTATTTTATTTAAAAAAGTTTTTAGGTAAAATTTTAACTAAATTTAGACATTGATGGGTGACATCAACCCAATCAATTATTTAAGAATAGTATAGATTATTCTGATACTTATTCTATATATATATATCAGTAAAATAAATAAATTTTACAAGAAAATTTAGAATATTGTCATCGGCATGTGAAGGTTATTTATTTATTTCACAGCTATATGTTATTTTTAACATAATGTCTAGAATTAATAATAGCCCATTCTCAACTGTTTCAACGCACTCGTACCTACGTCCTCCTACATTGGCAACAAGTGAGTTATTTATTTATTTTGCATATTAGTTAAAGACTTGTGGAGTTAAAAAGCTGTATATTAATATATCAAATAATTGTTGTTACTATTATTAAAAATTACTTGTTACATTGTGAATAACATTTTAATCTCAACAAATAAGTTTTAAAAATAAGATATGTTTCAATTAATATAACATAAAATAATCAATATAATATTTTACAATAAAACCATAAATTTAAAGTCTGGAAAATCTCCAATTAAAGAAGGGAGCGGATGGAACTTAATATCTGCTACTAAAATCAAATCAAGAAATGAAACATTATTGATAGAAATTGCTTATCATAATTGTCTTTGTTATTAGTTGATAGATCAATTTCTTGTCCTTATTACCAGGCAATGCAGGGACAAGTTTCTAAAAATATTACTCCATGCTGCCAAATATCTACATTTACTTAAATTTGACTCCATAAAATTCATTCTCAAATGCTAGAATCAAGAGCAATTTTGTTCTCCAACAAATTTAGAGTTAACTCAAATTAGAATTTTCATTTATAGAATTTAAACTTGATATCTTATTTAAAAAATATTCAACTCTTTACCATAACAAATAACAAATAGTGGGTAAGTACCCAACCGTTGAGTTAGTTAAGGCAACCTTAGGCCGGTTGCTACCATGGCAAAACCAAATGCATATATGGTATAGAACTTGGGGATTTAATGTAATATCAAGTCAAACTTGTCATCTTTTTCTTCAAAAGTCAAAATCATATATCTGCATCATCTACAAGCTACATAGCAACTAAACAAATTAATAGATTACACGATGGTTGAACTTTTGAATTCTCTTATTTCATTTATGGACGAGTTAAAGTTTCCCTTTAGATTAGGGTTTTATGCAAAAGAGAAAGAGAAAGCTCAATCAAATGCATGCATACTATGCCCCGTTCCGAAGGGAGTCGGTAAGAGACATTAAAATCACTGGGGGCCATTGGTTAGCCCATTTTGGTCATATCTAGGGTTTGAACAAATGCCATTCCATTGATTTGGTTCCATGAATGCATACATATTATATATCTATTTAGTGATAAAGGATATACCGGCGACTTTGTCAGTATCCGGTCAAGGCTTAAATGAATAAAGAAAAAAAAAAAAAAAAGAAAAGAAGAAGAGGCAGATTTTTCAAAGGATTTGGATTTTGTTGTTGCCTGAGATAATTTTTTACCCTAAAAACACCTCCCATTTCTCAGCTCTGGTTTTAGGGTTTGTCCCTTAATTTAACTTATTACAGCAAGGGGACACTCTTGTATAACAGCTCATATCCTCCTTTAATTAAACCAACCTTAGTAGTGTAAATATTATATATATTTAATTCCCTTACCCTTAGGCTTGGCCACATGTGTAGAGTTTTTTTTTTTTTTAATTATAAAAAGAGCAGCGTTCATGCATTTTTCTTAATGAATGCATTAGCTGGTAGGTCTAGAATATATATAATATTTGAGTAGAAGAAAAGCCTGGCAGTGATCTGTTCCAAAGTTGAGCATGTAATCATATATGTTGGGAACTGATACAAATTACAAAGCCAATAATTAGTATTTTTAATCATGCATGAATAGTATTCATGTGTGTCACTGTGAGTACTATTTAGATATATTTACTTGTAATTTTACTTATACTCTCTTAACCCGTAAACTTTGAAAATGTATCCAAAACATGCATTGCCATATGAATTAAGTACTTGTAAGAGAGGTAGTTGAAGTTTTAAAATGATACAGATAAGGCGAAAACTTTCTAATGACATGATCCCTACAAAGTTGATATTACTTTTTGCATTATTAGCAGTGTCCAACACCATTGCACTTTATGTCAAATAAAATTTTGATTAAGATGCACCTGGCTGCCCCCCTTGAGATGACTTTCATACCGTATTTTATTTTATATGTTCTTTAGTTCTCCTTTTTCCATACTAAAAATTTTCAACTGTGGAAAAAGGAATCAATAGCCTTCATACATATAATTGGAAGTCTTAAAAGCATGCAAAGGCTATCTAAGAAATAGTTTGATCAACAAGATTTGGGTATAGGTACATTCTTAACTTTGAAAATAATATTAATAGAAGGGTAGTCTTGAACACCAAATATAAATTATAAAATAAATATTGTTATACCTTTTTCGATCGGGGACATGTGGTAACTCCGCAAGCTACCCGAAAAATACCTCTTCGTTTGCTACTAGTCAATTAGTCACCAAAAGACCAATAGACCAATAGACCAGACGGCCTGATTCCAACCAACCTTCTGTCTTCCCCAAAAGGGTCCTGGTCGACCATCCCTATGAGATAGCCACACGCTTTCTATGGAAAGTCTTCACTTGACACCTGCTCTTCTGTTCAGAATGCGACTCTTTAAGTCATCAAATCCCACAAAAACTTAATTACTCTACACCATGATTCAAAAGAAATGACAAAATGCATCATATCACAAACATCCTTCCCATGCATCCTACAATAGCATGATAGCAGACTCACCACGTCAACGTTACCAAATACGGAATTTCCTCTATAAATACCCTAATGTGATGAAGAAATGATAACCCTAAAGCACTCAAGCCTCCTTTCTATCCTCAACATACTCCTTTGCAACTCCAATCTCCTTGTTCATTTACTTCCTCCGGCTCTTCACCTAGACTAAATGAATCAGCCTCTACTAGCACCTATCACATCCTCTTTTGCATCTCCTCCCTCGTTGGTATCCAACATCAACATATATGATGAATGTTAAAAAAAAAAAATTCTTTTTGACATTGAATTCATTTGTCTCTTCGGCGCATCACATTGGTGAATTTTCCAATACAAATGTTTCTTCCCCTAATTACATAGTATTTTCAAGAACTTGAGAGAGCAAACCTAACAAAAGAATTAATTTGATAAAAAAAAAAACCTATCAATTAAATGGCAAACTTTGAAACGATTTTCAAACATGAAAAGCTGTCTAATTAAATTCCAAAAGCAAACACATGGGAAGTTTTCATTTCCTTGGCTGCCCAATGTCCCCCCCCCCCCCTCTCTCTCTCTCTCTTCCTTTATGAAACAACGTTTTTTACTTGAAATACTGTACAAAACACAAGTTTCCAACAAAAGTTAATGATTACACAACGCATTCTCTCCCCAGCTGTCTTGTAATATATATATATTATGTATATTATATTGTGTGTCGTGGGGATTAGCTAGAGATAAGAGGAAAGAAGAAGGGATATTGCTTTAGCGTTACTTCATGTGAAAAACACAAGGATATTCGGAAGATGGAGAGTGATGAAGACTCATTTTGCTTTTTAATCCTTTCTTCAAGTGAAAAAGCACCACTCGATTTTTTGTGGGGTCTCAATGATTTGTAATTTTATTCTCTCTTCACTACTTAATTGCTTATATTAGATCAGAAAAATTGAAAAAAAAATCAGATTTGATATCACAATTTATAATTTTATAGATGATAGATAATAATACATTATTAAAAATAAAATAAAATGAATTTAATTTTAAAAATTAGTAATGATGCATGATGATCAAGTTCAATAACAATGCATCCAACTATACATTATTAGTACATTAAATATTATATAATATATTATTATTTCAAGTTAATTATCAAGAATTGAATCTAGCTTCTTAAAATATGATACTTATCATGTTGTGACAAGTTGAAAAATGTAATGAATTTTTCAAACCTCTAAATAGATTTAATTGTAGTAACTTTTTTATGTGTTTAACCAGATGAAATAATCCATAAAACTCCAAAATATTTTTTCTCAATGCAATTTAGCAAAATAATTCTCTTAAATGAATTAATTAAGATAGTTACATTGAATCAAATTCCTACATATATCTTCATTACAATTAGAGAAAAAACAAAGAAAATCAATATATAGAGAGAGAGTGTGTGCCACAATCCTTACCTACCTACCAAGCTACCCTACCCAAATATACCATGGCATTGATTCATTATTATGAATCATTAAACACCAAAAAAATGTTTCATTCACTTCCAATCAAATTCTTCTCAAGGCTGTTTGGGTATTTTATATCTCTCAAATGCATGCGGACCAATGACTTCTTTTTGCTACGGCATCATAATTAGTCTCTCGCTGTGTCTCAACCTTCAATTGCATGTGTTCCTTTTTGCTATTGCACTGTGAAGTCATGATCCCACCCCCCCCTCCCCCCAAAAAAAAACTCATAATTAAGAATTAACTTTTTAAAACTCTTTATGACTATGTTGGTCGCAATGTGAAAAATGTAAAGTAAAAAAGAATCACAAAAGAAAACATGAAGATCACATCAAATATATAAAATATATCATTACATATAACACTCATATTTAAGAAGGGTTGACCAAGACAATTGGTCAAGGAAAAATATATATAAAAAAATGACTACCCTTGGAAATGGCTTGTTGTGCAAGTCAGACAAGAGATCCCAACGTCTCTGATCATGTAACATCTCAAAAATTCGGTTTAGAAGAAATCACGTTTTAGAATTAAAAGAGGTCATCCCTCAATTTGAGTTTAGACTTTAGAAATTCTTGACAAGTAAATTGGTTTGGTTCAGTGGTCAAATGTTCTGGGTACGTGTGTGAGGTTTTGGGTTTGAATCTTGTTTCTAGAAATTTTGTCATTTTGCTTAAACCTTTACCTTTGAATGTTGGTTTATAAGTTAAACTCAGTCAATTAATGTCAATAATGAGCTTGCTAGTTTATTGGTTAAGTTTTCGTATTTTGTTTGGTCCTGTGTTCGAATCCTGGCTTGTGTATTAGGGAATGTTTTATTTTTGCATTTCGGCGGATGGTAGTTAGTCGATTGGATATTTAAAACCTTCCAAAAACCTTCGGTGAAGTTTTTACATCTTTTTGCCCTTTTTTTTCCTACCATATTTCTTCTATCATTCATTCCCGATACTTAGTCCTTCATTTTGGTTTCTTCCTTTCAAAGTGACAATTCATTTTGTTATGTTACGTTGTGTTGATTCTGTACGAGATCTGACTTATCTTTCTAGTTCAATTCGTTGGCCGATAAGTTCGATTTAAAGTTTTAGTGTCGAAAGTTCTTCGACATAACTGTGATTTTGGAATGTTAGTTTTTAGCAATTTGACTGCGAATTAATCAGTTTTATGGGCAATTACTTGTCATTTAGGGACAGGAATTCATCCTTGTTGCTCCTGTATAGAGTCTATATCAGGTGGGTGCCAAAACCCCTCTTTTTATGCATTTTCAATCGTAAAAAATGGGACTGTCGATGCCACACGGCCAGGGATATGGGCGTGTGCCCAGGTCGTGTGAGCCACACGGGCAAAGACATGGGCATGTGTTTAGGCCATGTAACTCACTGTTTACGCTTTAGAACCACATGGCTAGGGACATGGGCATGTGCCTAGGCCATGTGAGCCACACGAGCAAGGACATAGGCATGTGCCCAGGCCATGTGAGCCACACAAGCAAGGACATGAGCGTGTGTCCAGGCCGTACAACTCACTATTTATGATTTAGAACCACACGGACGGACGACATGGGCATGTGCCTAGGTCGTGACATAGGCAAGGACATGGGCGTATGTCTAGGCCGTGTAGCATATGAATAGGATCCGAATCTTATTTTTGAGGCCGTGAGTGTTTCCTAGCACAAGCACTGGCCTCTATAATGTATTTATGATTTGAATTTGATCGTAAGAGGACTATCTGATGCTCTAAGACTGATATATGGATGATATATGCGATATCTAAACGTGTTAGACTGATGATGAACAACTTCCGATCTATACATATATCTGTTATGCTTCAACCTAAGTGAGTAGGATCCGTTAGAATGTAATGTGCTATTATCTATGTGTGCGAATTATCAGGTACGATTTGTATTCTGTTAAGTTTATTGGTATGCCTCTGCGTTGCTCTGTTGATGAAGGGTATGTGATGTTTGAACATGTTTGACTGATTGTTACTGATTCTGATTTATAACCGTACATGTGACTTCATGGCAAATCTGATATAGCCCATTGAGGTTTGATAAGTCTATTTTACAAAAGATGGACACCCATATTTATTGATTTTGTTATTGAAAAATAGCAGAACTTAGACGCTTATTACTCTAATTCTGCATAAGCATGCCATGACACATTGCATGGGACTTAGGTGAAGTAAAAGGAGAAAGTTTCTGACAGTTTAATGATCTATATTATCTAGTGGTTTATCCACACTTTTGTTCCTACAGTTTGACTATACTATAGTAGTTTTACCACATATCTGTTCTGATATTTTATCTGCGATTCTTGTGGCGTTGTCCATATTTTTCAGTTGGTGTGATTTGGATAGATGAGTTATGGGTAACTCTATTTGGTGTGTAGCAGAGTTGGGTAGGAAATTTCTAAAAATTTGTATTATGTTTTCCTGAAAAATACTGTATTTGCATAAACATACATACTCTGTTCTGCCCTGTTCTGCTCTGCTCCGTTCTATTCTGCTCTGCTCAGTATTGCTTTGCTCTATTCCATCATGTTCTGTTCTGCTCTATTCGGTTCTGTTCTGTTTGAATTGCGATGTTCTACTATGTTCTGTTTTACTTTGTTTTGTAGTACTACCCTCGTTAAAACCTCTGTGATACTCTAGATCTGTTCCATACTGGTTAGATAACTGTTATCAAATGTTTACGTTACTATGATTTATATATTACGTTCTGTTTATTTGTATTTGAGTTTGATTATACGCAATGGTTGGTAACTCACCCTCTGTCTTATTTTTATATGTTAAGAAGACATCTGATTTAGGATCGGACGATGTGCGAGAGCTTAAATTTTTACCCTGAGTTAACTATAATTTAGTCCTTTGGATTTGTAATCTGTTTTGGACTTATCTTATTTTTTTCTTTTTATAATCTCATCAGCATCTGCCAAGTCTAAAACAAAACTAAAAAATCATCTAAATCGACTAAAATGAATTTCTGGTTTTTAAAGTTAAAACTCTGAAAAGAAGTACATTTTTACTACATTGGTGTAACTCGTTCAGATTCGGCTTAAACTTCTAGGCCGAGTTTAGGGTGTTACATTTAGTGGTATCAGAGTCAAGTTTGTAAAACTCGGGCTATGGTTTTCGGGTTCAAAACTGTTCTTGAAATTTTTTTTAAGTAAATGAAACTTCTGACTGACTTCGAGATATGAGGTTTTTAAAAAAAAATTGTTTAGATTTTGATTATTTTCGAGTCTGTAAATAGAGCATCTGAGGTTTCAATGCCGATTTGTAAGTATTTCTACTTTAGCTATGCTAAATGAGCTAACATATGCTGTAGTGTTTGATTACTCTGTTCTAGTTAAAACTGTAAAAACTCCGTGAAAACCTTTGCTAAAACTTTAGACTTAAGATTGTTGATAAACCTAAATTAACTCATAAAATCTCTGAAATTGTAGATTGGTATACTAAGTATAGGTAGTCCTAATCGTCAAGCAACTCAATTCGAGTCCCCTGCTTGGGGCACTGAGCCCAACCTGAGAATATACGAATATGTAAGGACGCTCAAATTTAAGGGGATAGTTAGGAAATGTTGGCACTGCGGTGCCCCGGCTGTGTTCAGTGATTAACAAGGGTTGATGAGACCCAACTTGAATCTATGGGTCAAGAGTCTGTGTTTGAATGACTCCGGACTATAAAAGGAGTATGAGAGTCATTGATCGGAGTCCACAGTCTAAGGATTCTTAGTGATTTTGTAATGTGTTACTGTGATAATTTGAGTGAATAAATAAAAAGTCGTTAGAAATACTGTTCCTTTTTGTATTAAATTTGAGTTGTGCAGTGACAACGTAGTGGTTTGTATGAATAGGGACTATATATATTTTGCAGTTTAGGTACTGATGATATCGTGGGTATCTTGGGGACGAAATTCTTTTAAGGGGGAGAAAGTTGTAACATCCTAAAAACCAACATAAAAGAAAGTGCATTTTGGAACCAAAAGAGGTCATCCCTTGATTTGAGTTTAAACTTTGGAAATTTGATTTGAGGTTCCGAGTTCGAATCCTATTTCTGGAAATTTTGTCATTTTGCTTAAACCCTTACCTTTAAATGTTGGTTTATAAGTTAAACTCAGTCAATTAATGTCAAGAATGAGCTTGCTAGTTTACTGGTTAAGCTTTTGTATTATGTTTGGTCCTGTGTTCAAATCCTAGATAGTGTATTAGGGAATGTTTTATTTTTACATTTTGGCGGGTGGTAGTTAGTCGGTTGGTTATTTAAAACCTTCCAGAAATCTCCAGTGAAGTTTCTGCATCTTTTTTTTCTTTTCTTTTCCTGCTATATTTCTTCTGTCATTCATTCCCGAATACTTAGTCTTTTGTTTTAGTTTCTTCCTTTCGAAGTGACCGTTCCTTGTGTTACGTTATGTTGCACTGATTCTGTACGAGATCTAACTTATCTTTCTAGTTCAATTCATTGGCTGGTAAGTTCGATTTAAATTTTTAGTGTCGAAAATTCTTCGACATATCTGTGATTTTGGAATGTTAGTTTTTAGCAATTTGGCTGCGAATTAATTGATTTTTTTGGGAAATTGCTTATCGTTTAGAGACGAAAATTCACCCTTGTTGCTCCTACATCGAGTCCATATCAGGTGGGTGCCGAAACACCTCTTTTTATACATTTTCAATTGTCAAAAAATAGGACTATCTATGTTACACGGTCAGGGACATGGGCATAAACCCAGGCCGTATGAGCCACACGAGCAAAGACATGGGCATGTGTCCAGGCCGTGTAACTCACTGTTTACGCTTTAAAACCATACGGCCAGGGACATGAGCATGTGTCTATGCCGTGTGAGCCACACGTGTAAGGACATGGGCGTGTGCCCAGACCATTTGAGCCATACGGATAAGGACATAGACATATGCCCAGGCCGTGTGAGCCACACAGGCAAGGACATGAGTGTGTGTCTAGATAGCAAATAAGGATATAGGGATTCAATCAAGATTTCTATTTTCAAATGTTTAGTTTAATGTGAAATGTTTATAGGAAAATGATAAGTAAAAGTAAAGGATATTTTAAAATATTGTTTTTTAAGTGTTAGTTATAATAGTAAATTATATTATATTTTTACAAAAAGTACTTAAGTTCGAGCTTTGAAGATGATGTTTTTGAAAAGGATAATCATGGACTATAAAAGATATAGTTTCCACGGTCGGTACAATAAACGTGGAAGATTCGTTATAGATATATATCATATTTTTTTGTTAAGTATAGTTGTGGTACTTACCTTCATAGGTTGATTTAGATATCCCTAGTTGCTTTGTCGAGCACCTAGGATTACTCCTTAGACATAATAGCTTATTGTGGACCTCTTGTCTTTTACAAAGGGTGCCCAGTCTACACCAATGTAACATACAAGACTGGATGTAACAACTCGATTTTTAGCGGTGCCGGAAAAGGTGGTTTTGAAACCCAATTTCTATAAATCGGGTCCATAAATATTTATATAAATATTTATGGGGTTTGACATAAAAGAATATTAAAATTTAGTCCTTCAAGTTTTTTCTATTAATTGCTTAGTTAGAGTTGTTATTTTACTCACTATTATTGACCTGCTACCCGATTGGGTCCTGACTCATACTCTACAGATTCGTACTTTGGCTTCACATGTAACGCCCTCGCACCATTCTATTAGGTCGCACGATGTTGGTTCGCACCATCATATAAGTGAACCCACCTCGTATAAAAACGTGTTAACCGTAGAGGTAACCTACCTATGATATCGCATCCATGAATAATAATCATATCATATAAATACACAATTCAACCTATCTAAAGAGGACACACACCCAAAAATACTCAAAAATTTGATGCAGTGAGTGTGGACAGACTTCTGATCTTCAAATTTTCAGATTGCTAGAAAACCAAAATGACTCACCTTAATGAAAATTTTCCCACTAATTTTCCATCAGGCCAGACAGGAGATTTTGGCACTAGTAATCAAGCCAGTGAGGTATACCTTTTTGCTGGTTGGTTTGCTAACCGACTAGAGAATTTGGGTAACTCAAGCCATGCAGGTACTTCTAACTCTTTCGATCTTAACACTCCTTCTAGTCAGGCACCGTCATTTCCCTCTAATCAGGGAGCATTACCATAGCAATTGTTCAGTTTGTAAGAGCAATTGTGGTTGATGAAGGAGCAAATGACTTAACAAAGTGCTAGTTTTGAACAACAACAAGTGTTTCAGCAGGAATAGTTAATACAACAAAGAATTGAAAAGGAAGATACAATTTGACAACTCTGATCTTCAAGACCATGTAACGCCTACCAGGAGGAGGATGTAGGGGCACATGCAAAACCATGGCAGAACGAAATAGATGCTTTGAGGGTTATAGTTTATAGGTAAAGACACATGTATAAGCTTAGAATTCTTTTGACTTATTATGAGTTCTGATATTGAAGCTATGGAAATTGATTGTGAAGTGAGGTATAGTATGGTAGAATGATTAGGTAATGAAGGTAAGGATTGATTTGATGTTGTGATGATAGGACTTTAGTTTTTAGGTCTGGTTGAAAAAAGAGTATTTAATGAAAATGGTATCGGTAGTGGCTATATGTTTGGTTAATGAAGGAAAGCTCAATGGTATATGTATATTAGTTATGGGTACAAATATAGGATGTTGTTATGGGGAGAGAATTAGTAAATTTGCAGGGAAAGAATTTAGTTTATAATTTATTTCCTAAGTTTGAAAGGTTTAGTATTTATATTAAACTATTGGGAGGAAAAGGCCAAAAAAATACTTTCTCCAAAAATGACATGTTTGGAAATATATCTAGAATGCTTGTAAGTAGATGAATATCCTGAAATACAAAATGATAGAACCTAAATTGAAGTTTGTAGTGAATTTAAGGGCATGAGTTTGGGAAAGAAAGACAACCAAATTTCTTTTAAAAAACATAAACATTCTTTGTATTGAATAGCTTTTCATAAGGAGAAATACTTTTTCGGGCCTTTTTTGATAATGCAATGAGGAGAAATATTACATTGGAGAATGCATCAACCTAATAAGTCAATGGCATACTGGCTTATGTGAGAAGAGACAAACCCATCTCAACCACCTCTCCACGTTTTCTTTCAACTATCCCTTCTTGACCTGATGTGTGGGGGTGTGTTAATCTGTGTGTAATGCTATGTGTCTTAAGGTATGACAGTAGTACACCAAATTCTCTACCATCATCTATCAGTAAGGCCTTAAGTTTTTTTCTTGTGACATTTCTGTTTTGTTATGAAAGCTCATAAGTGCTAACTACACCTTAGTCTTTCTTATTTAAAAATATACCCAAAAATACCTTGAATACACATTTGTAAATGCTACATAGTATGTTAAACCATCTTAGCACACTGATGCATGGCATCATAAGTCAATAATATCTAGTTCTAAGGGGCATTATAATTTGTTAAAGGCTCATTTAAATGAAGTTTATATGATTTCTAAGCTATTAGGAATTGCACAAAATTAGTTGTTTATTCCTTACAAATGGAACATTACAATGTAATCAAGCTTTGGTCAATGTATCAATGGCTGGGTGACCAATCCTTTTATGTCAAATTTCTAGATACATTTTTAGTAATAAAAAAATTACAGATACCTCAAAACTTATAATTTAATACATGAACATCACTGACTATTATTGTACCTTTTAGGATGAGTTGTACAAGCCTTTACTTTTTGAACCTTATAGTAGTACCTGTAACACCCAATACCCGTCTTAGACTACAAGATCTAGTCTGGAGAGCCACATCAAATATTTCTCTAAATATAAATTCTAAAACTTAGTTTCAAAGTCTTCCAAACCAAAGAAATTTCACAAACATAACATTTACTTCAGAAATTATCATTTAAAAAGTCAAACATCTGGAAACTATTGAAATTAAACTAATAATAATAGTTAATAGAAAATGTGACATAGCTCCTGATCCGCCAACCCGATCAAGTCTGTAGTTTACCTGTAATTCAGTCAACAGATAAAATGAATTAATAACTCAATAAGGAAACAATTATATATTCAAAAAGATTTAAAATTAAACCAATAAGGTCCCAAATTCAGATTCAGAACTAGATATAAAAGATAATCTGTTTAATTTAACAGATTAGAATAGACCAGTCAGATAACAAGTCAGCTCATTCCCAAACACAGAACAGATCAGAATAGACAAAACTTTTTACACTCATCCGCTACACACCATCTCCAAACAACCCAGCACACCAAATTGAGTATTTAATACTCATCCAGCCTTACACACTATGTCAAAACTTTGACGCAAACCTCCAACAAAACCAACGCTTACCGATAACTCGACAGAAATATCTCAAGACAGTGCGAGAAGGATCACTTCCCTCGGTATTCTCGCCTAAATAAAAGAGATCAACGACCACTTAGTAGAGAATTCAAATGAAACAAACATAGAAACCCCATTTTTACACATAAATGAAAAATCAACAGAAACTTTGCGGAACCGTAAGAAATCACGACAGAACTTACACAGAGATCTTCCAATGACACAGTGAACAACTTAAACCCTCAATTAGTTTTGATAGCCACTTCACTAACACAATAAAAATATAAACAGAAAGAAGGAACAAAAAGAAAAAAGAAAGGAAACTCAAAAAGGAAAAGAATACGTTAACTTTTTTGTAACACCCCTAACCCCTCTCCATTGTCAGATTAAGGCCAGTGGCATTACTAACGAATCAAAACATTTAATTCCATTTAAATCGAAGGTGCAAGCTAAATGTTAACATTATATCATACAAGGTAATATATATACTAATTTAATATTTACGTAATAGTCTCTTATTCAATCTAATAATGAATCATACTGTACAATGCTAAACTTGGTCATCCACTGTCTAAACTCTTATCACTATTTATCCCCTCTTGAAATCTAGAAGTTGGATACATAACAAAACTATTCCAATTATTAGCATCAGAGTATTGGTCCATACTCTGACTATTACTACCTTCGATGATATTAGTAGAATGACCTACTTCACCTAATTCAGGTTTGCTAATTAATTTCAATTCAGAGTAAAAGTTACTCTTACAGCCCCTATTTCAAGTCTACGGAACCCTAAAAATATTCTAAAAATAGGAAATGATTAATTTGGAACAATTCTAAAAGTTTAGGGCCATTTTTAAAAATACCTTAAAATAGGGGATACACGCAAGTGTGGCCAGGTGGTGTGAAATGCCTGAGACTATGTGACTTTTGAAGTTGGGACACACAGCCATGTCCCAGCCTTTGTAACTCACTGACTTGAGACACACGGCCGTGTCCTAGGCCTTGTCTTTGTCTGTGTAACTCACTAACTTCGGTCATATAGCTGTGTTCCAGCTCGTGTGTTAGCCCGTATGGAAACTACACCTTTACTATTTTTCAACATGCACATGTGAGTGCCCATGTGTGTCACACGGCCATGTGATAGACCGTGTCCCAAGCTGTGTGTACCTAAATGTACCTTAGAACTCAAGTTTACCAAATGGTGATTACTTGGACACTAAGCAATCAATTCACCAGCCATTTAACCTATCCAAAACACAATTAAACATGCTCAAACCATACCAAAACAACCATCTTAAGTGCCTAACTAATGTACCCTCACTGGTACCACATTTTATATCTTCAAACACATCAACAAGGCATCATCTATTCAAGATTTTCATCCATACTAATTTTACCAATATTGAAGTTACACTTAGATAATTAAGCTATCAAGCTTTAAGTTAAAAACACATACCAAAACCTAGTTTCTACCATAACCATATATACAAGTAATCATTATTTTACTTCAACCTAAAATAACACCATAATAACAAAACAAATATTAACCAAAGACTTCCTAGGAACATGCCATTACAAAATGAAATATCACCACACTTGAGTGCAGGATTGAGGTTGCATGCTGAGTCGGCGATATTTTGAAAAGCACCTCACCTGCGCACAGGAAATAAACCGAACACTGACTATAACTCAGTGGTATTTCTATAATCTGAACAATTTAAACTTGATATAAGTAGTTAAAATATAATAAATGTAACAAGTAATGCTATAAACATATGTATCAAATCAATAATGCAAATTTTCTCATTCTTTATTTGCATTCACTAGGTTCTGCATTTTCACGTACATAACATTTACATTTTATATAACATTTGATAACTCAACTCATGCAATGGCATGGTTCTTATCTATTTCCAATTCACAATTTCATTTCAATATGCACATCCAATTTCATCATTTTGTAATCCATTTCACTTCTTGTTTCCATTTTCATCCATTAATATTTCAATTTCGAGTACATCAATTTTATTATTTATTTTTTTCCTATTAACACGACTCAGACTCGGACAGATACACGGACCCAACCAACACTCTAGCTTTGCACTTAGTGCCTCATCTGATAAATCCAAAGTAATAATTGCACCCATCGCTATATAAGTTGACAGCCAGTGTCTCATCGGTTAATTTGAAGTAAATTGGCACCCAATGCCTCATCGACTAGAAATCGAATAAATCCCTGAACTGTTCTTATTCTATATAAATCCCTGAACTGTTCTTATTCTATGGCATGTCATCTATATTCAACTTAGCCCAAACAGTTAATAGGGTTTCATTTCACATTTCAATATAACCAATGTCTCATTTCCATATATATACACATTTGTAACATATAGGCAATTTATTCTAGTAATTAAGAATCACAATTCTCAAAACATATATTCGATTCATCATATATACAAATATGTACATTTCTCCATACACACATTTAAGTCATTATAAACATTCATCAATTTAATTCAATCCGTTTCATCCCAATTTTAACAAAACTACTCACATCATTTCTTACCATGAATAATAATTCAAAATGCAACAATTTACAAGAGTTTAGATTATAGAAATACAAACCGTATATTTCAAACTACTCCACGTCGACCTTGTCTTTCCCCTTCTTACTCGAGGATTCCGAAGCGACATTTGCTATGAAATAAAATAATTAAAATGGATTAATAATATACAACTCAATTTTCATTAAATTTCAAATGTTACACTACATTTTGCTTAATTTAGTCCCTATACCGAGACTAATTTTAATATCCATATTTAACCTGAAATTTTTATACTAATTTCACTCTAAGCTAAATTTAGCTCCCAATTTTCTAATTATACCCATTAATTTTAAATTTTTCACAATTTAGTCCATATTGCTCAAAATCAACAATTAATTCCACAATTTAGTCATTTTCTACTTCTAACTTAAAAATCTATCTATTTAATACCTAATACTTAAAGTACGCAACCATGGAAAAGTCCAAAATATTGAAAAATACTAAAAATTATAGCATGGGTTGGATAGCTCTAAGTACCGGGATTCTGAAAACATAAAAAGTACAAGAAAATAACTAAATTGCACTAACCAATTTGAGTTTAAACCCTAAGTTCCCTAGATTTGCCGTAAGTTTCTTCTCCTTTTCTTTCTTTCTTTTCTTTTTTTAATGTTTACATGTAATAGTTTTGGTATTTATTACTATTATTTATTATCATTATAATTATTATTAGTTAACTTAATATATGACATATATATAATACACACATGCATATCATTTACCCCATGACTGGCCACCTACACAACCATTTATTAAATGGTATAATTACTACTTTAGCCCCTTCAGTTTATTTCAATCTTTGATTCAACTTTTAACTTTAACACGATTTTGTCATTGTACCATAATTGCTCTTAATTCATGCACATTACCTATCCAAAATTTAATTTGTCTCTATTATGACTCTGTAAATATTTTTAAGGTTCGGTTTGAAGAAACAAAGTCTCAGAAATACACTTTCCGACACCCTTGACTATCGGGTCGCTACATTTTCATTTTAACCACCAATCAGATTTTTAACATTTAGCAAAATATTTGTAACGCATACACTGAGAATCAAACACAAGACCAAAAAGATTGCATGAGCTTAACCATTGAACCACTAGGCTCATCGTTGACACAAATTTGCACAAAATTAAACTTAAGTCAATAGCTCAAGAGTGGAGGTTAATTTAAAATAAAGTAGCAAAACTTCTTAAAAGTATTACTCGAACCTCTGACTTCAAACATATACACAGAGCACATAGCCACAGATACAAAAACTTAATTATAACAAAATTCAACGGTGAAACATTGAAGTTTTGGGGCATTACAGTACCACTTTAGAATGCAAGTCCTTGACTTTACAATGACATGGGAAAAACTCAAGAGTCACATGTTTATCCTTTGTGAATTAGGAAGTCAACAATAATTTTTTAGTATTTTTATGGACATGTAGCAAATTCCTACGTCTAGTAAGTAAAGTTGACTCTCTAATACTAAATAGATGTAATGAATTGTCTTTCCAAACAAAAATTTGACCAATCTTACCCGAACCAATGTATTAACTACCACTTTTTAGGTTCTTCAAATCATTAGTTAAATGGTGAGTTGCTAATAAGTTTGGATACCAAGCATTATCGTTAATAATTTTTGGTGTAGTAATGAAGACTTTAGTAATGTATGATCAACCATGATTTTGTCAAGACTACTAAGTAGCTATTTGATTTGGTAGTGAATAATTATCAATTTGCACCAAATCTATAATAGCACTTATCAACCAAATGGCCCAGCTTACCACAAAGTTGACATTCTGGTCTATATAATATATATCTAACACGACCAAGCTTTTATTGTATAAACCAACATAAGGTTGAAAATGTGGTATTGATAGATGACGATTAAACCAAGTAATACCATTACTCATATTGCTCATATTATAGATTTGTTGTTGAATTGCACTATGTGCTAATGCATTGATCCAAGTCATCAAATATACTTGTCTAGCTTCTGCTTCCTACAAGATTGTAACAATAACTTGTAGATCATATGGTTTTTGATCAGTTGTTATGTAACAACCCAAAGTTAGAGGTGTCAAAAAATGTAGTTTCGGGACCCCATTTTCGTAAATCAAATTCGTAAATATTTTGGTGAGATAATGTTCAATTAGAGTTTAGGGATTAATGTGTAAAAGGGTCAAAAGTTTAATTATTAAAGAAATTATAATTAGAGTTGAATATGTCAGACTAAATAATTAAATAAACCATTATATATATAGTTATGATAGTGGCAAGTTAAGTTATATTATATGTTATATATATTATAAACACTTAAGTTAAAACTTAAGTTATAATTATAATAATAAATAATTTGGTTAGTGGGATTAAAAGAATGAAAACACATTTTTTTCTCATTTATGTTCACGCAATCGGGGGGGAGGGGAAGAAGAAAAGAAACAACAAACGACCTTAAGGGGTTTTAAGCACTCAAGTTTCAATTAGTTAGTCAATTTAGTCCATTTTCTTATAATTTTTACGTTTTCGGAATCCTAATACTTAGGACTATCCAACCCATGTTGTAATTTTTTAATACTACCTAAGATATTAGATGTTACCATTGTTGAATAGCTTTAGTGATTAAATTAATAGATTTTTAGGTTAGAAGTGAAAAAGGACTAAATTATGAAATTAATTATTGATTTTGAGAAATAGGGACCAAAATGTGAAAATTTTGAAATTTAGAGGTAGAAATGAGAATTAAGGGATTAAATTTGGCTTAGAGTGAAATTGATATTAAAGTTTAGAGTTAAGTGTGAAAGTTAAGCTAGTCCCGGTTTTAAGGACTAAATTGAGTAAAGCGCAAAAGTTGTTTAAATTAGCAATTAAATGAGAAATTGTTGTGTTTTAACTATATATGTGGTTTATTTATTTCCATAGCTAATGTCAACCCAAATTCCTCAAAAAAGAAAGGAAAAGACAAGGTCGTCGATGAATAGCTCAGAGTTTACGGTTTGTGTTTCTATAATTTGAACTAATTTATAAATTACTGCATTTTGATTTTTTTTCCGTATGGTAAGTAATTGAGGTGACAATTCTTGTTCAATTTGGTGGAATTGAATCGTTTGATAATAAGTATGATTCAATTATGTATATTTGAGAAATACATGTATCTTTGTGAATGTATGAATTTATTATATATTATTAGAAAATTTTGGTTGAGACTAAATGGAATAAATGCACACATGATGTTAATGTATATGAAATTGAAACATAAAATGGAAACCCTATTAACTGTTCGGACCGAGTTGGATATAGATGGCATGCCATAAGATAGGAAACATTCAGGGTTATTTTGATTATGAGTCAGTGAGGCACTGGATGCCAATTTGCTTCGGTTTAACATATGAGACTCCAGGTGTCAACTTATTTTAGCGTTGGGCGCAATTATTTGCTTTGGATTTATCCGATGAGGCACTGAGTGCCATTGTCACGCCCTAATTTATTAAATTTTGTTTTTATGAATCCTATTGTAATTAAGTATCTGTATTAGTGGTTAAGTGCTTTAATTCTATGTCTGAGGTCTTCGGTTCGAACTTAGTTCAATTGTTTTTGTTCCTAAGCCTATCTGATTTAAAATAAAATATGTTTGCTGTAACAACCAGTTTTTAGGATTAATCGAAACAGTGGTTTCGGGACCACAATCCTAAGCCAAAATATTTATTTTAATATTTTATTATGGTTTAAAGCATACTAGAATTATTGTGCGAAAATTTCATAAAGAAATTTTACCGTTTAAAGGCTTAATTAGGTAAAAAAGACTAAATCACGTAAAGCGTAAAAGCTTAATTCTATTAGCAAAAAGGGTTCAATAGCTATAGAATCTCACAAGAAAATTCCTTAAATTGAAATTAGCCCACTAATAGCATGAGTGGACGGTAATGGACTTGAATTAGTGAACTTTTAATGTTAAAACAAAGGTTATTTTAGTAAAATGGTTAATAATGTTATAATAATTAAAATAAAAGTAAAATTCATCATCTTCCTTAAGGAACCAGTCAAAATTTGCTAAATAAAAACAGCCATGGGAGTGTATTAGGTTCGGCCAAACTTTGATTCCTCATCTAGGTACGGTTTTTGTCCCGTTTTTAATAATTTTTACGTTTTTAAGATCGTTGCAGCTTAATCTAGCTAGCCAGTGTCTTCGATTTCAAAATTGTTAAAGATTTTGATAGTTTCGATTGATGATCTTATGTGTTCTTTGATGTTTAATAGTGAAATATGAATAGTTAATGTTAGATTTTCATATTTTATAAAGTGATTTTGATAAAAATGTCAATTTTGGACTAAATTGTGAAATATGATTAATTGTGTGGTAAAAGTGTGAATAAATGAAAGATATGAGCTGTTATGAGCATGTATGAAATTCGGCTAGCTTGGTCTATGATTAAATTGATTAAATTTGCATTTTACGAGTTTAGGGACTAATTTGTAAAAATGTTAAAAATGTAGGGGTAAAATAGTAATTTTACCAAATATGAAATTGGATTAAATGAATAGAATATAACTTGAAATAGCTGAATTTGATTGATTAGATCAAGTTAAGCCTCGTACGAGTCTATATCAAGGGAAAAATAAAGTTTCGGACTAGTCGATACATTTCGACGTTTTGACAATTGAGGTAAGTTCGTATACTAGTAAACGTATTTAAATTGTGTTATAAATGCTTATTTATTGTTGAATTGAATTGAATTATATATGTTTATTTGATATTGAACTGCTATGAATGTCAAATGAGTAACTAGGAGCAAGAATCGACAGAGTTACGACATCCGAAAGTCCCGTACGAACCTTAAGAATAGTATAGGATACAAATGTCATGACATTAGGTTACCGAGATGTGATTACATGTAAGACCATGTCTGGGACATTGACATTGTATTGTTATTACGTGTAAGACCATGTCTGGGACATTGGCATCGTTAATCGATTTCGTGTAAGACCCTGTCTGAGACAGTGGCATCGATATGTGATAATATGTAAGACCATATCTGAGATATGGCATTGTATGAGTTATACATGATTGTCGAGTATCTTTAATGATTCCGAACGGTTCAACGGGCATAATCAAGGTGAAAATTAAAGTACAGTGGAATAAGTCGTACAGGTACGTACAAAACCTATGTGAGAATCGAATGAAAGTAAATTGGTGAGTTCATATTGTATTATGTATATTAAATAAGAGAGAATTATGTATAAGTATGTTTCATGTCAAAATGTGTTTATTTGACTATAATGAATTATGTATTGAATGTTATGTGAGATATGAATTATAGTTGTGTCAACTAAATATACATATGGTAATAGACCAATAAGACCATAATCTGGTCATGGAACATGAAAGAAAGACCACGGTAGGGCCTTGGCAATGTATGTGTAAGACCATAGTTGGACTATGGCATCGAAAAATCGATGAATTTGTATTATAAGCACTTATAAACAAGAAAGGTTTGATAAGAGTATGGGTGATAAATAGAAAGGTACCAGTACAGGTATGTAAGGAAAACTATTCAAGTGTCGAGTTATATAAAGTTGAGAACTTGCGAATGAAGACATGAATAATTTGATGTTAGATAAAAAATTGATGCTTTAAATGTTAACGAATTATCTATTTCGAATTGCTATATGAATGCTGTGATCATTTTATGATCATGTACGAACTTACTAGGCTGTGAAACTTACTTTGTGTTATTTTTCTATGTTTTGTAGTGTTTCAGACGTTCGCTCGGGTTGAAAGTCAACGGAGATTGCATCACACTATCCAGCTATTGATTTTCGATTTTTTACACATTGTGGCTTGGTTTTATGGCATGTATAGGCTAGTGAGTTGATGATATGTTTTAAAGTTTAATATAGCCATAAGATTTGGCTTGCTTTTGGCTTGTAAATTTTGGTATGTATTTGGCCATTTAAGTTGGCTTAAATTATGTGTTGGATAAGTGTTATATGTGATGTATATAATGTCTTGTGTTTTGACATTGTTTGCTATGGTTGTTGATATGATTAAATGGTTACTTATTTGGTTAGTTATTAATGTTTGAGTAATAGTATATTATGATATGATTATAGATGATGATAAGGTGTGTTTTGATACATGATATAAATGATAATTTGATGAGTAAATGCATTTAGTAGTTATGTGAGATTGATGATTGTGGCATATTGATTTGATATGTTTTTTAATATAAAATTGAGTAATTGAAATGGTTGTGGATAGATGGCATGTTATGTGTATAAAATAGCATGTTTTGGTTGCTAAAATGTGTATAGAAATGGTACCAAATTGGCTGTTATGTGTGCATGTGAGAAGGGTGGCAAATTGGCTTTATAAATGGCCCATTTTTGTCCACACGGACAAAGACACGGGCGTATGTCTCAGCCGTGTGCGACACACGATCATGCTACACTGCCGTGTATCCTCTAGGGGACCCTTCGAATTTAAGTCAGTATACCCTACAGGTTTGACACGGCCTAGACACACGGGCGTGTCTACTGGTCATGTGTGGTACATGCGCGTGTGGCTGGGCGTGTTGCAAATTCAGTAATCCCTTTAGATTTCACACGGCCTGGCACACGGCTGTGTCCTCGGCCCTGTGGTACAACTCAGTATGTATGCCCTATTTTCACAGGGCCGAGGACACGAGCGTGTCTGGTAGCCATGTGAGGCACACGGTCTATTCACACAAGCGTGTGACCCTTAAATGTTTGAAAATTTTCTAAGTTTGTCCAAGTTTGCAAATGTTATCGGTTTAGTCTCAAACCACTTCTAAGCATGTTTTAAGGTCTCGTAGGACCTTAGAAGAGATAATGTGAATGTGTTGAATGGATTTTTTATTATGAATGCGTATATGTATGAATTATGTTGTGATTGATCAGTAATACCTCGTAACCTTATTTCAGCTATGAATACGAGTTTGGGGTGTTACATTTAATTTGTATCGGAGCTACGGTTTAGTCGATTTTAGGACTAGCGCAGCGTGTGAAAGTCTAGCTATAAATGCCATATTTAACCTGTGATAGTGTGATATCTCCCGATTCTGACGAGAATTGTTTTAATTAGACAGATATGCTTTCTAACTGATCTAATTCCGATAGTACAGAATGTTACACTCAAACATTTGAGTGAAAATGCGTTGGTGATGACTTGAAACTCATAAAGGTATGAATTAGAGTGCATGATATTCTACTATTGATAAATGTTATAATTATATGAGTATATGAGTTGGGATGTTTGGTCCATGATTGCTATGTGAACATATTGATTGTGAATTAATGATTTGATTTAACGTATGAGCTATGTGTTAAGTACAAAAGTTATCATAAGTAAATGATTGTTAAATGTTTTGAGAATGTAGAATTAGTAATGAACTGGTTATTCATAATAGTATGTGTGATGTACATGTTTACATGAGAGTTAAAATTTTAGGCTTTACAACCCTCACCCCCTCATCAGTAAAGTATTGTAATGAAATCAGTATTCCATAGATTAAATAAGCTTACAAGTGTAGAATTACAGAGTTTCGTGGTTGAAGAATTAATACTGTGATCAGATATAAAAATGAGTCCACAAGTGAAGAAAGTAATAGGAAAGATATTGGATGGTATTGAAGGCCATTCGTAATATGCAAAGTCACTGTTAAAGAAGAAGTTAAATTCAATGAGACGAAAGTATTCAGGTATGATTTCTAAAGAACGTTTTAACTGGAAGTTCTTCTGAACTGATTTCTGCTATTTATGAGATAATGTGAGATTAGTGATGTCAGAAATAGATAGTGGAATAATGTTTGAATTGAAATGATAGCTAAATGCAGTAGTTATAGTCGGGAAGTTACTATGGTTTCTTCTGGGCATTCTATGTGTACATTCATTCTCATAAGTATATATGACTGTTTAATTTCATAAGGAATTCTTATCGTGTGAGAACGTTAGCTAAACATACTGTTAGACGAAAGCATTGTGGCCTATATGGTTTATGATCGACATTGCTCTATTTTTCTCTAGTATTTTATTACATTGTGTCAATAAAAGGTCGACGGTAAAATCTGTATAATGTTAGTATTCTATTTCTATTGGTTATTGTTCTGTTGAATATACATGAAGATTATATTGCTTCTGTTACCGTTGATTCCAGTGCATATGAGTGATGCTTTACTTCTAGATTTCCTCTAAGACATAATCGAGATATTTACCATTTGATATGGGTGCTTTCTCAAAAAGTTCAGTATAGTATAATATTTGGGATTACAGTATCTCAGTTTTCTTAGGATTCTATGTGATTGTCTGCAAGAAATATTCTTTGGATGGAGATGACCATATCTAATATGAATTAAAATTTTCTGGTTTGATCCTGGGAGTACAGTGGTATATTTATCAGATTTATAAAGGTTGTGTTTCTGTACAAATTGCTACTGAAATCATATTCAAATTTCTCTTGTGTTCAAAATGCATTATTGATAACTGGGACATTATATATCTATATAGTTGAGATGTCGACCTTATTATGGCACTATGATTTTAATTTATCTAATGGTTGTGGCTTCAGTATAGTTCAAAGCTTCATTGATTAATAATTGAAAAGTTATTGCTTGACAGTCGAGATCGATTCAGTTGTCTAGTTTGATTGGATTAATTACATGAAAGATTAATCGAGTTACTTGTATCAGAATCTATCCACGGGGTGGAAATAAACTTTGAACGTTCACGAGTAAATAGATGAATATTCTGAATGCAAAATTCATATTCTAGAAGACATGATATAGAATAATATCCATCAAAATGGTTTTCTTAAAAAATGTTTTGTAGATCGCGCTTGTGAAGTCTGCATGATATGATATTTGTTAATGAAGTAGTAAATAGTTGAAGACATTATTAACTGAAGCATCAGTTTTAGTTTAGCCTGCATTGGGTAAAGAGTTATTAGACACGAGAATTAGATATGGTTGACGTGGTATTTGTGTTGAATAGTTAGCGACATTAATTGTTTGGTGAGTAATGTAACCTTTTCAAGATTTCAAGAATTTAAAATATTTGATGTTTCCGAAAGATCTGAATTTGAGACAGTAAAGATGGCTTGAACTGTTGAAAGATTGTAAGTCAGTGATTGATTATCACCCTGGGCAAATGATTATAGTCTCGGATGTTCTGAGCCAAAAATCTTTGTGTGTTCTACGACCCTTAAACATGCTATTAATCTTATCAGATGATGTGTAGTTATTGGCTGAGCTAGAAACTAAATTGATGTTTAATCAGTGAATTTGTGAGGCTAAGAAGTGTGTCAGTGAATTACAAGTTAAAAAGGGTACAACGTAAATTGATTTCTGATTCAGAATTTCAGATTGCAACCGAAAATTGTTCGTTGTGTTGAGATAGAGTTCGTGTATCGAAAAATTTAGAGATTTTACAATAATTGTGACATCTAGCATAGTGATAATTATCTGTCTGTTCGTGGAGTACTAAGATGTACAATAATTTGAGACAGTTGTATTGGTGAATGAATATAAAAAGTGATACTTCTAACTTTGTATCCAAATGTCTGATGGTTAAAGCTAATTATCGAGTGTTGTTAGAACTATTACAACATGTGTTGATATCTGAGTAGAAATGAAATAGAATTTTGAGGAATTTTTGTAATGGGATTATTCTTATCACCGAAAAAAGACAGATGTTATTTGAACTATTGTTGAATATTTGAAGAAGTCTGCATATTTTATCTTCGTATGTACGAATTTCTCTCTTGATAGATTAATTGGGTTATACATTCCTAAGATGGTTAATTTTTACAGAGTGTCAATTTTCATTGTTCAATTGGAGACACGAGGTTTATATCGTGTTACTAAATTAAACTACTGTGAGCTTTGGGAATGGAATTGCCTTGTAACACTGTTTACGATCCTCAATGTGATAGTTAATATGAGAAGTGATTCAAATTTTGGAAAATATATTTTGCTACTGTGTTTTAGAACTTGAAAGCAACTGAAAAAGACATTTACTGTTGGTTAAGTTTGCGTATAATAATAGTTAAGAGATGAATATAAAGATAGCATTGTATGAGTATGGTATGGTTGCAATTACTGAACTTCATTGTATTGAATCGAATTTTGATAAAAAGAATTCCAGGGTCGATGTAATTAGAAAGACTGAGGAGAAATGAAAGTAATTCGTGATAGTCTAAAAGCAATTTCAGATTGGCAGAAAACATATGCGGGCTTGATACGTAAAAGCATTGAATTTCGGTTAGAAAACTGAGTATTTGTGAAAGTATTATAGTGGGAATAGAATTTCTCGATTTAGCTATAAAGAGAAGTTGAGTTCGTGACTCATCGGGCTGTATGAGATTATTATCAGAACTTGAGAAGATCCGTAATGTGTTTCTTATATATATATATATATATGATGCGATGATACAAATAAGACCTTTGTCTATAATATCTCTTTCAGAAGTAGAAACTTAGCTTGATATGACGTATAGCAAAAAACAGATAAAAAATCTTAGCTTGTGAGATGAAAGAGTTGAGAAATCTGTTGCTATGAGAGAAATTGATGAGGCAAATGAAATCAAATCACTAATCTATTCTCTGATAAGATTTTCGAGGACCAAAATCCCTAAGGGGGAGAGTTGTAACAGCCCGTTTTTAGGGTTAATCAAAACAGTGGTTTCGAGACCACAATCCTAAGTCAAAATATTTATTTTAATATTTTATTATGTTTTACAGCATAACAGAATTATTGCGTGAAAAATTCATAAAGAAATTTTACCGTTTAAAGGCTTAATTCGGTAAAAAGGACTAAATCGCGTAAAGCATAAAAATTGAATTCTATTAGCAAAAAGGGTTCAATAGCTATAGAATCTCAAAATAAAAGTCCATAAATTGAAATTAGCCCACTAATAGCATGAGTGGACGGTAATGGACTTGAATTAGTGAACTTTTAATGTTAAAACAAAGGTTATTTTAGTAATATGGTTAATAATGTTATAATAATTAAAAAAAAGTAAAAGTCATCATTTTCCTTAAGGCACCAGCCAAAATTTGCTAATGAAAAATAGCCATGGGAGTGCATTAGGTTCGACCAAACTTTGGGTGCTCATCTAGGTACAGTTTTTGTCCCGTTTTTGAGATCGTTACAACTTAATCTAACTATCCCATGTCTTCGATTTCAAAACTGTTAAAGATTTTGATAGTTGCCATTGATGATCTTATGTGTTATTTGATGTTTAATAGTGAAATATGAATAGTTGATGTTAGATTTTCATATTTTATAAAGTGATTTTTGATAAAAATGTCAATTTTGGACTATATTGTGAAATATGATAAATTGTGGTAAAAGTGTGAATAAATAAAAGATATGAGCTGTTATGAGAATGTATGAAATTTGGCTAGCTTGGGCTATGATGAAATTGATTAAATTTGCATTTTACGAGTTTAGAGACTAATTTGTAAAAATGTCAAAAGTGTAGGGGTAAAATAGTAATTTTACCAAAATTTGAAATTGGATTAAAATGAATAGAATATGAATTGATATAGCTTAATTTGATTGATTAGATCAAGTTAAGCCTCGTACGAGTCTATATCGAGGGAAAACCAAAGTTTCGAACTAGTAGATCCATTTCGGCGTTTTGATAATCGAGGTAAGTTTGTATGCTAATAAATGCATTAAATTGTGTTTTAAATGCTTATTTATTATTCAAATGAATTGAATTATATACGTTTATTTGATATTGAACTGCTATAAATGTTAAAAGAGTAACTACGAGCAAGAATCGATAGAGTTACGACATCCGAAAGTCTCACACGAACCTTAGGAAAAGTATAGGATACAAATGTCATGACATTAGGTTACCGAGATGTGATTACATGTAAGACCATGTCTAGGACATTGGCATTGTATTGTTATTACGTGTAAGACCATGTCTAGGACATTGGCATCGTTAATCGATTTCGTCTAAGACCCTATCTGAGACAGTGACATCGATATGTGATAACATGTAAGACCATATTTGGGATATGACATTGTACGAGTTATACATGATTGCCGAGTATCCTTAACGATTCTGAACGGATCAACGAGCATAGTTAATATGAGAATTAAAGTACGGCCAGAATAAGTAATATAGGTACGTACAGAACCTATGTGAGAATCGAATGAAAGTAAATTGGTGAGTTCATATTGTATTATGTATATTAAATAAGAGAGAATTGTGTATAAGTATGTTTCATGTCAAAATGTGTTTATTTGACTATAATGAATTATGTATTGAATTTTATGTGAGATATGAATTATAGTTGTGTTAACTAAATATACATATGGTAATAGACCAATAAGACCATAACCGGGTTATGGCACATGAAAGAAAGACCACGGCAAGGCCTTGGCAATGTATGTGTAAGACCATAGTTGGACTATAGCATCGAAAAATCGATGAATTTGTATTATAAACACTTATAAACCAAAGAGGATTGATAAGAGTATGGATGATAAATAGTAAGGTATCAGTACAGGTATGTACGGAAAACTACTCAAGTGTCGAGTTATATAAAATTGAGAACTTGCGAATGAGGACATGAATAATTTGATGTTAGCTCATAAATTGATGCTTTAAATGTTAACGAATTATCTATTTCGAATTGCTATATGAATGTTGTGATCATTTTAGGATCATGTACGAACTTACTAAGCTGTGAAACTTACTTTATGTTATTTTTCTATGTTTTGTAGTGTTTCGGATGTTCGCTCGAGTTGGAAGTCAACGGAGATCGCATCACACTATCCGACTACTGATTTTCAGTATTTTAAACCTTATGACTTGGTTTTATGGCATGTATAGGCTAGTGAGTTGATGATATGTTTTAAAGCTTAATATAGGCATAATATTTGGCTTACTTTTGGCTTGTAAATGTTGGTATGTATTTGGCCATTTAAGTTGGCTTAAATTATGTGTTGGATAAGTATTATATGTGATGTATATAATGTCTTGTGTTTTGACATTGTTTGTCATGGTTGTTGATATGATTAAATGGTTACTCATTTGGTTAGTTATTAATGTTTGAGGAATAGTATATTATGATATGATTATAGATTATGGTAAGGTGTGTTTTGATACATGATATAGATGATAATTTGATGAGTAAATGCATTTAGTAGTTATGTGAGATTGATGATTGTGGCATATTGATTTGATATGTTTTTTAATATAAAATTGAGTAATTGAATTGGTTGTGGATAGATGGCATGTTATGTGCATAAAAAAGCATATTTTGGTTACTAAAATGTGTATGGAAATGGTACCAAATTGGTTGCTATGCGTGCCTGAGAGAAGGGTGGCAAATTGGCTTTATAAATGGCCTATTTTTGTCCACATGGACAGAGACACGGGCGTGCTACACTGCCGTGTATCCCTTGGGGTAACCTTCGAATTTAAGTCAGTATACCCTACAGGTTTGACACGGCCTAGACACATAGGCGCGTCTACTGGTCGTGTGTGGCATACGAGCGTGTGGCTGGCCGTGTGGCCAAGTCAGTAACCCTCTAGATTTCACAAGGTCTGGCACACGGGCGTGTTTTTGGTCGTGTGGTACAAGTTAGTATATATGCCCGGTTTTCACACGGCTTGTGACACGGGCGTGTCTCGCAGCCGTGTGAGGCACACGGCCTATTTACACGGGCGTGTGACCCTTAAATGTTTGAAAATTTTCTAAGTTTCCTAAAGTTTGCAAATGTTATTGGTTTAGTCCCGAACCACTTCTAAGCATGTTTTAAGGTCTCATAGGACCTTAGAAGGGACAATGTTGTGTTGAATGTATTTTTTATTATGAATATGTATATGTATGAATTATGTTGTGATTGATCGGTAATACCTCGTAACCTTATTCCAGCTATGAAGATGGGTTAGAGGTGTTACATTTGCTGCCAAAATTTTGGGGTTGATTTTTAAATGAGTTGTTTGATTTTAGATTAATAAATAAATAAATAAAACATAATCAAGTATTTAATATATAAGGTTTTATCTTTTGGATTTTGTTTTAAAAATAAATAAAACAAAGTGGTTATTATGTTTTGTTTTTATCGTTTCTTTCTTTTAAAATAAATTTCATTTTGTTTTTGTTTCAATTATTTTTATTAGAACAAAAACCAACGTTTGGCACCTCTGTTACTTTCCCTAATCCATGCCGCAAATTCCAATTCCAAATTTTGGCACTTTACTTTTAATTTTTTTATTCGTTCTTCTGTTCTTCTATTTCTTGTTTCTTTGGGCTGCTGTTAATTCTTGAAGCAATAGTTTGTGAACCCTTGACTGCAAATCCAATGATAAGGTATTTAAGTTCAGTATTTTATGCATTATTTGTAGTCGTGTTGGACGATGGTTGTGTTAAACCAGTTTAATGATGTTGTGTTAATTTTTAAATGCGATTTAGGAGTAGTACAAGAGGCAGTGGGCGACCCTCCAACGATTTAAAATATGCGTAGTAGTTGTTCATGCTCTAGTAAGTGTGTGGTTGTGTTATGAAGTGTTGTTTTATCTGATTGGGTTTAATTTTTAGTCACGATTTCTCGATTTATTACTAAAATTGGTTGTGTTAATTGTCAATTAAGTTTTGGGGTTATTCGTATTTGAATCAGCATCAGAAAAAAATACCAGGTGTGTAACGAGAAACTCAAAAAATAGTGAAAGGCGAAAGCTGAAATTGAGGCCTAATGACGCCACACGGCCATGTGCCAGGTCGTGTGTCGTATGATAGGCCGTGTGCTACACACGGTCTAGGCTATTTTGGGTCATGTGGGCCACACAGGTGTGCAAGCCACACGAGTGTATGTGGGCCATGTGCCAAGCTCAATGGGCTACACAGGTAAGGCCAGTTTAGGCTGTGTGGGCCATATGGGCAAGCCATTTTGGGCACAAGCGTGTGGGCCTAAAATTCTACATTTTTCCCTAAGGCTGTAGGGATAAATCCTGAGGTTAAAATTTAAAATTTTTTTGTGGAGTCGGTATGTGGTTATGTAAGCTATAAATCCTGAATTTTGTTAATCTGTTAGTTTGAGACTTGGTGCAATTAGCATTTAAATGCATGTGTGATGGTGAGATATGTATGATCTATTATGAATAAAGCATGTTCTACATCTGTTAAACGAGCATGTATGATAAGTAAATTCCGGTATATGATAATTTTGTTATTTTTATTTATGACTGATTATGGGGTAGAACATATATTATGTGGCGGAAGTGTGCTATGTGAGATGATATCTCGCTATTATACTAGCTACATTGTCGCGGTTATTCTGAAAAGTGTTGTAAGGACACTAAGTGGTGTGTAAAACTAGGTATGTGTTTTATACCCCATATGTTGTGTTAGGATGGTCGGAGTTGGTGTGTAGAGGTTAGGGGTAGGATTATTCACATATATGCATTCTATACTATTATGATATGATATTGTATAAGGTGTATGTTTGTATTTGTTTTGCCATGTGATTAAGTCTGAAACTATGTTTTCTTTCGAGTTATACACTGAGTTATAAAAACTCACTCTCTGTTTGTCTGATAATTTCAGGTAACCCTTAGACTTAGGCAGGTCGGTGCGACGGAAGCTCAGTAGTGTTCATTCCTTCGTAAGCTGATTAAACTTAATTAAAATTTCTAGATTAAGCGTTTTGTAGTTTTTGGACTCTCTGGACATTTGAGACTATTTTTGGATTTGGACTTTTATTTAAGGTTTTGGCATGACATTCGATAAAATGGTTTTTTGAAAAATTTCTATGTTTCTCTGGTCAACTGTTTTTAAGAAAACATACTGGGTTTTTCCAAAATATAACATCTTAAGAACTTCCACTGCATATTAATCAATGTATTTAGAAATTGTAAACAATTAATGATTTAACCTTTAAGTATGACAAACATTTTCAAATAAAATGGGCTTTTAAATAGCAAAGGTTCACGATGTTTTTTTCTTTCCAAAAAGTGAAAGTCAGACTTATAACTATTTACGTAACACTTCTAGATTCGACCATAATGTCTAGGTCGAGTTTTGGGTGTTACAGCCACGCTAATGTGTTGGTAGAATCTATGTATTAGTCTGAGTCTGAGTCATGTTAATAGGGAAGGTAAATGGAAAATTTGAATTATTGAATTTGAAATGGCAAATGTTATTGAAGTGAAAATGCTATTGATATAGCAAATGACATGAAATGAAATATGTATTAGAAGTCAAAAGAGAAATGGAAATGTATGAATTGAGTTTGCCATGTAAAAGTATTAGTAAAATGTTTAAGGTAAAATAATGTTTGTATGATATTTCACATTTGAATTGATTTGAGCATAACATTATCTAGTTTTAGTTGAGCATGTAAATGTATTGAATTTTGCTAATAATATTTGGATTATAGAAATGCAACTGAGTTATACTCAGCGTACATTTTAACTTCGTGTGTAGGTTAGGTACTTTTTGGTTCGTATGTTGACTCAGTATCCAAAGATAATCCCCGGACGCAACATTTGGTGATGTTCCTATTTTGGTTCTTGGTATGTACCTAAGGAGTCTTGTGTTGGAATGTTGGTGGCAAAGTTGCTAGCATTTTGAATCTTGATGTTTTGATAGCTATGTAATTATATAATGTGTTTTGGCAATGAACAATTTGTTGATAGCTTAATGGTGGTTTTAATAATTTGCTAAGTGATATATGGTAGAGAAGTTTATATGTTAGGCATTGTTTTGAGGTATGATTGAATTTGGTTGATAATGTTTTGGTGTATATGTTATAAATAGAATTGAATGTTTGGTTATACATGAATAGGTATGTTTAGATGATGAATTGCATGCCTTGATTATGCCTAGGTATAATAATTGAGTTTAGGCAAGTTTTGGGCATAAAGTGGATCTTTTAAAGGGAGAATTTACCATTTTTAAATTACTGGTGAAGGGTGTTACGTGTTATGACTAACAATATGATCATACTCAAGTGGCAAATTATTAAAGATGGTTGTGATATACTCGTGTCCTGAAATAATTTCTCCACGACTAGCTAGAGTATCATATGCAGACTTAACTTCCATTAAAAATTCTCTCATAAACAGTTCTCCTTTCTTTTTTGAGTGCAACATTCTTCTATAAAACATGAGTTTGTAAGTGGTTTTATTGTTATATAATTAATGCAATGTGTTCCAAATCCTATAGATTGTTTTGTGTCAATTAAATGAAGAATGAATCAGGATGGGAAGGAATCTTATTACTCATACACTTCAAATTCAAGATTTATACTTGCAATACTATTAGCATTAATAACATATTAAGATGAAGGACTAACATTTCTTTCAATTAACTTTTGCATTCAATGAGTTTTGATAGTTAAAAGTAGTAGATAGTTAGAGTTGTTCAAGATCACATTTATCTTCTTTGCTAAGGAAATACTCTTAGTATATGAAATATGTAAACCTTTGCCCATATTTTGAATACTTCAATCCATATTCTAAGCAATAAGTTCATTTGTTTCATTGGCTACACTTAAATCAACCATAATTTGCACGAAAAAATAAAGAAATTAGTGCTACAAGTTGCTCGGTGAAACTTCTAAGTGAAACAATCAAAGAAAATAAGATAATTTTTTTTACAATCCAGAATAAAGAGATTTACGCTCTAATACCATGAAAGTTAATAAGAGTCTAAAGTTTATGTTTGGCATGCAAGAAAATAAAGGAAAAATATTCATAAAAATAGAAAGCTGAAAGAAATGGTGATTATGAAAATGAATAATCAACCAACTTGATTCACTAGTGAAATGAATTACATGTTTATTGTACTATTTGATGCTCTCTAATTGCTGTCAACAACTTTACAACAAACTCAATAGACTCAACAGACTAATAATTGTTATTAAGTTCAACAACCAACTTTATATAGTATACTCTAACAATTAATGCCTTGCATTGGGATTTGGATATGACCCAAAAGCAATTTTTCTTCTCAATTGAGAGCTCTCATTTGAAGCTAACATAAGCCCAAGAATCTATACCATAGTTATTTAGAGAATCCATATGTGCAAAACAAAAGATCTCGTGTTTCTTTCTCTTATTTGCAAAGAATACATTCTTTATTCAAATCCATGCCCCATTTAACTAACATGCCTTTGGTTAGAAATCTTTTCTGTACCACCATCCAAGTAATGATAGACTGTTGAGGAACATAAAACTTAACTATACCAGCTTATGCCAATGCACTTTGTCATCTTTAAGCTTGATGGCATTCTAAACAATAACAACTAAATAATTTTTATTTGGGTGAGGTCGTGTATTTTTACCATCCACATGCTCGAATAAATTCTTTGCCCTTTTCTTAAGTTGCCAGACTTTCCTCTAATTCCACATGTTACCTATAGGGATAAAGATAAATATGGCTAATCTCTTTCTTTTTCTAGTTTCTTTCTAGATAATGTGAAGAAAATGAGAGCATTTTTTGAGTTTATTGGTTGAAAATGTATGGGGTTTCGCTCGCTAGCTTATTTTTATTCATTAATGACATCTTTATGGTTTTGTTAACTTATTTTTTTCTATACTATATATTAAGCCCTTGATTGAGTTGGTGTTATGAGTCAATCGAACATCAACTTAGTTGAGTAATTACTAAATGTTATTTGAGGATATTTGAACTTATGACCCTATACTTTTAAATATATTTACTTTTATCACTTTAACCAAAAATTCCATTAATTTTTTTGTTAGGATCCATCCGATTAAACAACATGTAAGAAAAATAGCGGAATAAATTGAGAAATTGAACACACAAATTTAACGTGGAAAAACCCCTCCAAAGAGGATAAAAAACCACGGGCAAAAATAATTTTACTATAATGGCAAAAGAACAAAGAGTACAAAAGATGGAGATAAAAACTAAACCCCGAAACCCGAAAATAAAGAACCCACAAAACGTAAACACAAAATTCTCTAAATGTGTTATGAATTCTAATCTCTAAGTATTTTTCTAAGGTTGTAAAAGAGCCTATTTATAGGCTAAATTTATAGATCAAATAATAATAAAATAATCTAAACTAATCAGTGTTTGATTGAAACAAGTAAACAAAGTTTAACTAAAAGATTATTTTTCAAATTTGACTGAAAATAGGAGTCATATTTAACAAATCTCCACCTTGACTCATATTTCCACAACGCCATCTTTGCCAAATCCTGCCACGAGCTTATCTTGAACTATGCAGGGAATTAACTGAGTCGAATTTGTGCTTAGAAACTGGAAGACTTCTAGCCTTCGACTTGTACACTGCCAAATCAAAACTAACCCGGGTCTGATTTTCACGAACATAGTTCCTAACTTTTCAAAACCTGCATCCAAAAGAGAACCTCTCTTCAATGAAACAGTCATACCTTTTTCCCTCCTATGACCAAGTTGCCTCCGCTCCAAACAAGTTGACTTCAACTCCGTAATGGACGAGGGACGTCCGATTTCACCATCCATCGTATAACCTTTCGAATATAAAGATCGCGGTTCTTTTACCTTTTAACAAAACGAGAGCTCCATGAGATACTTTAATGCCGCTCGACTGATGTTGATTTTGCATCCTTTCAAGTCTAAAATACTTAAGGAGATGAGATTCTTTCAGTAAATCGTACATACCGACATTTGAGAGTGTCCTAATCGTCCCCATCGTGCATCTTAATTTTAACAGTACCAATACCAATTACCTTACTAGATGAATCGTTTCCCATGCACAAACTCCACATTCAATCGAATCGTATGTGGAGAACCATTCTCTATTGGGACACATGTGGAAAGAACATCCTGAATCTAGGATCCACTCGGACGTGAGCTTGGTATTATCGCTTGTTGACACTAACAAGAAATCATCACCATTTTCATCGGCCAAATTAGCACCACTACATCTTCCTTGTTATTCTCAAGCTTTTTTATTTTTCGCAGCTTTATAACAATCTGCTTTAACGTGACCTAACTTTTTACAATAGCGACACCTTTTATCTCGTTTCTTTGATGCTACCAAAACGGAAGCTTGCCTATCTGTCTTGCTATCCAAATGAAGCTCATTGTCGAGTTTGTCTCTACTCAACAAATGACCCTTCACATCTTCGAACGAGAGTTTGTCTCTGCCATAAATCGTGGTCTCCCCAGAAAAGACTTGTATGAAGGGGGGGTAAAGAGCACAATAATAGCATAGCCTGATCTTCATCGTCAATATGAACCTCAACATTCTTTAAATCATTTAAAAGAGTAGTAAATTGACTGATGTGATCTCTAAGAAGCTCACCTTCATTCATGCGAAACGTAAATAGACGTTGTTTCAACACTAAACGATTAGCCAGAGACTTAGTCGCATAAAGAGTTTCTAACCTTTTCCACAAGGCGGATGAGGTCTTCTCCATCAATACCTCCTGCAATACCGTATTCGCGAGGCACAACTGGATTGCAGACAAAGCCTTTTCATCAAGCTCTTCCCATTATGTTTTTTTTAGATTCTCAGGCTTCTTCCCAGTAACAACCTTTTTCAAACCAGATTGAACTAGAATTGCCATCATCCGAACTTGCCACAAATTGAAATTTGTTTCACCATCGAACTTCTCAATTTCAAATCTTGTTGCTGCCATCTCTGAACGGGTTGATTTATGAAAATTGAACTAGCTCTGATACCACTTGTTAGGATCCACCCGATTAAACAACAAGTAAGAAAAATAGCGGAATAAATTGAGAAATTGAACACACAAATTTAACGTGGAAAAACCCCTCCAAAGAGGATAAAAAACCACGGGCAAAAATAATTTTACTATAATGGCAAAAGAACAAAGAGTACAAAAGATGGAGATAAAAACTAAACCCCGAAAACCCGAAAACAAAGAACCCATAAAACGTAAACACAAAATTCTCTAAATGTGTTATGAGTTCTAATTTCTAATGGGTGTTTTTCTAAAGTTGTAAAAGAGTCTATTTATAGGCTAAATTTATAGATCAAATAATAAAAAAATAATCTAAACTAATCAGTGTTTGATTGAAACAAGTAAACAAAGTTTAACTGAAAGATTATTTTTCAAATTTGACTGAAAATAAGAGTCATATTTAACATTTTTTATATCAATATTTTATAAATATATTTGTTACATAATTTTATTTTTCACCTAGTATTCCACAATCTAATTTACATGAGTTTCTTCATCATTAATATCTTAATTTGATTTCATGATGCAATTCACCAAAAACAGCTCTTAACCATACGTTTTAAAATGCAAATTTAAGGTGTAATTCTAAATTTCACCTTTTCCATTTATAAAAATTAAGAAGTTAATCCTTCTATTTTAATTTATTTAAATTTGGTCCTTATATATCACAAAAATTAAAAAGTTAATTCAACTGTTGATAAACACATGAACATTAGCTATTAGTTTTCCTTATTTGCTACAGAACTGTTAAATTTTACTATTTTTTTACAAATAAATTATTAAATTATTGATTTTCAGATTAACACTTTTAACTTAAAGGGTTAGAAGCTTTACCTAAACGGCAAATTTTAACAAATTAAGGTAAGGAATTTACTTTTTAAACATTTTTAAATAGAGAGATGAAATTTAGGATTAGATACAAATTTAAATGTTTCTCCCCCGAAAGGTAAATATATATATATGTATATATATATATAATATTAAAAAAAATTCAAATCCTAACATCACTAAATTTGGTCTAACAAGTAAAATGGTATTTTTCCTCTTTTCACAGCTAAAATCATTTATGGCAAACTAAGTTTATAAAAGTACCATGGACATGAACTTGTGGTGTTGAAGCTGCCACGTTTCGTTCTCTCAGCCCTTTGATTAATTAATACATATAGTTGTCCACAACATTCCAAACACAGGACCTTACGATCAGCTAATGCAAGTTGGAAAGACCTTTAAACAAAACATACATAGCCTGCCTTTGCATGCATGCATGCATGCACAATTAGTATTAGTCATCACTCACAAATTTTCAGTGGTCAGTAGTCCACTCTCAGTCCGTATAGCAACAAAAAAAACCAAAAGAAATCCATAGTTGAAAAAACAAAATCTTCGCCCTGATTACATAACACCTCCCACCTGTTGGATTGAAATGACATAAAGATAACATAGTTTGTCATCATGCATTTGGAAAGGGAACCTTCATGGACGATCCATGGCCATACACATGGCATCCAAAGCCTTTTTCCTATGGAAAATCCAGAAACCAACGGCGCAGACCTCAATACCAGAGTGGTTTCGTTGCCCAATTTTGGCCTTTGTGTTTGGGGGTTTATATTGTGATGGACGTTGACAATTGACATACGTTAGGGGGTGTAGTAGCTAGGCAATCAAGGTTCGATCATAGACATAATCAAGCAATAATAACATTTGAACAGTTATTCTTAGGCTTGTTTCCGGTCCTTTTTTGTTTAGGGTCCCTCAGCCACATCAGTCGGGGTCCTATGGCCTTCCAAATGTGACCAATCACAGGGATCTTCATCATTCTCCAACTTCTTTATGCTACCCAACTCTAATTCGAGATAGCTGCTTTCCTTATTAATTTCTTAAATATCATTGCCCAAACTTATGTTAGCTTTAAAGCCAACATATTCATCATACCTATCAATTCAATGATTCGGGCAATCTGGATTGAGTTTATTTCAACTTTTAAATTTTAGACTTATTTTTTAGCATAAAAAATTGAGATAATATTATAAAATTTAAAAATGCATATTTTTTTCATTTAACTAAATACCTAAAGTATTTAAATTAAATTATTAATACCCCTAACTTCATCTTTGGTCATTTCATTTCGAGTTTATTTAATGTTTGGTTGTTTTAATTTTAGATTATTTAAGTGATGTTTTGTTTTTTATTAAGGATTTAAATTATTTTGAGTTTTGATTATTTTAAATTTGAATCATTTTAAATTATATCAAATTTAAATTATTTCTTATTCGAGTTAAAATTATTAACATTTTTATAATTAATCAACTTTAGATTAAAATTGACATTTGATAACCCACTAAAAATAAATTAATAATTTGAAAACCCCATAAAATTAATTAAAATAATCTATAGTATAAATAAAACTCATAATTACAATAAGATTAGAACTGTCAAATCTTTTTAAAATTCTTAAATTTTTTAAAGATTTTAATTACTTTCCAAAACTCAATACTGTTAGGGCATGTGTGTATGTTGAAAATGGTGGTGAAAATTTTCAGTTTGGTTTATAAAATTTTCCCACGTTTTACCTGAAAAATTTTGGAATGGGATTTTCTCTAGATTGCTTTCACTTTCAGTAGTACATTAGAAAATTATATGGTATAGAAGAAGACAAATTGTAGATTTATAAGGAGACGATTCATATATTTTGGCATGGAAGCTACTCTTTCTATAACATAATCAATTTGGAATACTGACAAGACTGAATTGAAGCCTCATTCATTGCTTTTTATAAAAATAATTTAGTCTACTAGGATGACAGCTTGTGTTTACATTTATAATCATCTTCATTGCTACGCAACTTAATCCAAATTCAAATATCGACTAATTTAATTAAACCTAGTTACTAGCATGATCTCTTCAATTTCTTACTTGCAAATTAATTAGGGATGGAAAATGGCAACATCAATCTGTCAACGTTCTTAAATTTGGGCTGTAATTACAACATGTGAAGTGTTTGTAAATGACTACTTGGATTAATTTGTCAAAGCCGTCAGACCCCTAGGATTTCCACACGTAAAGCTACATAAGTTTTAGTTGTACATTTTTTTAAAGAGAAAATGTTTTTTTTCTTTTAATTGTAGGATTAGATTTGGAATTGGTGTAAATTAAAGATTTGACATTAAGTTCTTTATCATTCTACTCATGATTCATTTCACAAGAAATTTCTTTGGTATGAAAAAGATATCATTCATGTTTTTTTTTCTTTTTACTGTTTATAAAATTTAATTCTTTCAAACTTTCATTTTTAATAATATCCTCTTCAAAGTTTAAACATAAAAATCAAATATAAAAGGAGTGATATAAAAAATCTAAATTTAATTCACCATTTCAATACTCTAATAGGTCTAATGGCAAGTACTGCCTGGCTTAATGATTGTATTTGTATTGCGCATGACGAGAATTGAATTCAATCCCTAGAAATTTTATCTCTTTCTTTGGTTATTAAAAAGATTTTTTTTTTTTAAATTGTTAAATAGTAAAAGTACCATGAATGCCTTTATACTAGGAGCTGGATTGTATTTCGTTCTCTCTACTAAATAATTGGGCAAATTAGTTTTTTTATGTTAGGTCAAAGAGTGAGTTCGTTGGTCATTCTGTTAAAAATTTCATCTATTTTTACGGAAAAAAATTAGTCTTTATACGTCAGCATGAAGTACATGTGGCATGCTCATTTTTTTTACAAAAAGGATCAGATTGCTCTTTAATTTAATGTATAGGAACTAATCTGCCTATTTTTTTAGTAGATATGTCAAAATATAATCCGACTTCTAGTACAAAAACCTTTATAATACTTTTACCCCTATCAACTTGATTATCAGAACATACCTCGAAATCTCAGCTCGGGCATCCCTTCGATAGTTGGCTTTCATTGTAGGCATTTCCAGTCGTCTCCAGGATCAAACATTCACCAACGCAAAACACCATCAGCTTAGCAAGAAGAAAACACTGTCGAAAACTCTTACCAACTTGCAAAAGTGAATCACTTTTCTTTCTTTCTTTTTTTGGTTTGATTCTTTTCATTATTATTTTCTCTTTCTTACAACACGTCCAAAAACTAAAATGCAAGCTACCGACCACTCTAATAAACCAACTCGATTATGAATTTGATTTATATATATAAGTTAGTAACACTGAAGTAATGAAGCTCACAGTATAGAATCAGCAAACCATTTGGAGGCATGCAAATTTGGAGAATGTAAAATTTCAGGTAAATAATGATTATTTTGGTCCCATTTAACGAGTATGGGGAAATTCTTATCTATCATAAAAAATAATAATAGGGTGGAGGGGGCCATGGATATATAAATCATCATTAATTTATTTAACCACGTATTTGTCATGATTACGATTTGTGTGAAAATAATGGTTGCTTTGAACCTTAACAAAATTCCAAAAATTAACAAAGGGCTAGATAGAGAGAGCCCTAGAGAGATCAAAACTTTTTTTAGAATTATGGACCCCAAATGAAGCTGACACATTGCAAAAAAAGAAAGAAAGAAAGAAATTAAATATCGTAACGTGAACTTAACTTGTTTGGTATATATAAATGTCTATTTTGTATATTAAGATCTTAAGCTGAATGCTAAATAAAATTATGAAGAGCGAAACTAATATATTGGACTCTCTTTTATTATTTTTGATATACTCGTCCTTTGTTTGAACATGTGTTACTACCAAACATATCGTTAATCTCCTTGTTGATTTTATTTAAACTAATGCTTCGACATGCCATCCGTACTCAACACTTTGGGATAAGATTATTCGTTCCTCTTAGAAGAAGTCATTTGATAAATGCAAAAAATAACATATTTCAATCTCATTCTTAATACGTTTTTGGAAGATTATTCAATTTAAAATGGTGAATTTATGTTCCTAATCCTTTAAATTCATGTTTCTATACTTAGGAGAGCATTTGGGAGTAAAAGGAGCGAAAAAGAGCGAAAATCATAAAATTGGAGCAAGTTTCAGGAGTCGCATGGGTTGGGCCATTCCGCACGGGCTAGACACACGGTCGTGTGAGCCACATGGGCTACCACACGGCCATGTGCCAGACCATGTGGAAATCGCGAATCATACTCTAAACCTGTGGGAAAACGCATATTTTAGATTTTTCAAGCATTTTAAGACCTATATATGACAAAAATAAGAAGATAGGGGAGAGCCTTCATAGAATACTTAAGAAAATAACTCGAAAAACACCATTGAAGCCGATTCTGAAGTAAATTTCTGTCAAGATTGAAGACTCCCAATTGATTTCTTGGGAGAGTATCATGAGTTTTTTTATTTCTTTCGGTTATACTGTTTCTTGATTGTTTTTACTTTCAAGCATGAACTAGTTTTCTAAATACCTAGAGAGATGAACCCTATGATGGATTCTATCGTTTGATTTTTATTTTACACAATAAAGACTTAGATATTGTTCTCAATTATGTGTGCTTAATTATTGGTTTAATATTTCTAGATTATTGATCCATGTTTGATGTGCTTAAACTAGTGGAGGAATAGACCCTATTTAAGAGTAGATCTAGCGTAATTGACTGGAGTTACATACAATCCTAGAAATAAGACAACATAAGTCTACTAGATTAGAGTCAAATCTAATAGGGGAATCCATAAATCGAGTTAATGCGCTAATAGGGATTTTAATTAGAATGAAATTTTAATTAATCAACCTAAAGTCAGTTGCTCTTATTCTTGAAGAGAGATTAGCATAATTTAGGGATTTCTACAGATCAATATACTAGGTGAAGAAATTGCGTAATTTAGATTGATAATGACAGATGAAATCCAAGTGAATTCTTTCATGAGTATTGTTTCACTTCTTGGTTATTATTCGATTATTTTTTTGAATTGTTCTTTTTCATGTTCGTCAGCAATTAATTGAGTTATTTTTAGTTTTCAATCAATCATTCGAATTTATCAGTTAAATAATAGAAAGACGGTAATTACTAGTACTTTTAGTCCTCGTGGGAGCGATATCTTTGCTCACCGTAGCTATACTATTAATTGATAGGTGCACTTGCCTTAGTTAACTTTTTAGTTGGTTTTGTGGACATCATCATCCACCAGCTTTTCAACTATACTATTGGTTAGTGCAATTTAGTCATTTTCTTATAATTTTAATGTTTTTGATATCATGGGAGCTTAATCTAACTAGCCCATGTATCAATTTATTAAACTGTTAAACTTCTAGAAAGTTTCCATTATTGATTTCTTGAAATCTTAGGTGTTAAATTGATAGATTGTAAGCTTAGAGGTGAAAAGGGCTAAATTGTGAAGTTAACTAATAGTTTTGTATAATAGGGACTAAAATGTATAAATTGTAAAACTTGTTGTATAAATGGGAAATAAGAGGTTCGAGATGGACTATAGTGAAATCAAATTGAAATTTGAAGCCTTAAATTGAAAGTTATTCCTGTTTCGGTTTTAGGGACTAAATTGAATAAATTATGAAATATGTGCGATTTTGTAATTATTTGCGATTTGAGCTGAAAATTAATGTCATACATTATTAAATTATTAATTATAGAAAAAGAAGACGCAAGAACATCAAAAGGAAAAGGAAAGGCAAGGACTAATGAAGAGTAGTTCAAGTTTTCGATAAGTGTTTCTACGATTTAACGCTTAATTAATTTTTATTATACATCGTACACTATTGTAGTAGACTTCCAAGGGTGAGTTAAAATGAATTGGAGTAATTAAGATTTAATATCGAGACAATGACAAGAATGAATAGATTAGTAACTATGAAATTGATTTATATTTGGTAATCGGTATGAACTTGAATTGAAGAATATTGAGCAATATAAAAAGAAAAATTGAAGGCGGTTGACTTGTAGCCACACGAAGTGTGATGGAGACAATCAATGAGCCAATGGGCCAAATTTGATAAAGTATCGTTGACGGGCAATTCAGAGTGGTAAGTCATCATTGCTGAGTAATCCAAGGTGGCATGTCATCGTTGCCGAACAACCCAAGATGACATAAATGATTTGATAAACAGTATTATTGCAGCAAACAATTCACTTTCTTTCTTTTTTTCTTACTTTTATAATTAAATATATTTAAATTGTAACACCCCAAACCCGACCTAGACGTTATGGCCGAATCTAGCGATGTCACATGATAGTGCTTTTGAAATCATACTTGATGAGTAAAAATCGTTCCAATTACTTAATCTTTGTTATGATTAAAACGTATCTCTTTTTTACGAAAGCTTTGAAAACATACTATTTTAGGGAAACCCGTAATTAATTCTGAAAACCTTAGTTTATAAGAAAAACTATTTGCCTTTAGTGAAAGCAGAGTTTTGATCACACTTGTCAAAAACAAAACATCAACAGTATAAAACCGAGTCAAAACCAAATAGTCCAAAGTCCCAGAAATTACAAAGTAAAACCTAAATTAATAGTGGGAACAAATAATTAAGAAAAACTGCATTGCTATAGTACAAAATCGTGATGGTCACTGTCGAGACCTCTGCTGCACCAATCCGCCTAATGCTGGGGATTACCTGAACAGATTAAATAGAAAAGAGTGAGTTTTTGCAAACTTAGTGTGTAATCCCCATAGAAAAATATACACACAGCACATATCCGAAATCAGTCATGTATTTATGCAAAGTTCAGGCCTGAGCCCTTTACAGAATCGGTGTGGACCTTAGCCCACTTAGATACAGAACAGAATAATAGAGTCCTACCTACAGGCCTCTACACACCAACTCCGTCCAACCCTACACACCATGTAGGGATAAAATCGACCTACCCATCCCTACACATCATGCTGTACCGAAATGCGGCACATAATCAGATAATTGCAGCTGTGCTGCCAAATATTAGGCTTAGGAGCCTTTCAGAATACTTCCTCCATATACAATAACCCAACCCCGATGCAATGCAGCATACAATACATGACATGCAATATGCAATTAATAGATCATACATACAAATCAGTCTACATGTTAAGAGTAACATGCTAGAGCACATATATCACATAGTAAGATCACGTAATCAGGGGTCAAGTAACTCTTACCAACCCTATAGTAGGTCCCAGTAGACTTGGGCGACCCGAACAACCTTTCAAAGTATTTCAGAAAATTGGGCTCACACACCCATGTGGCCTACCCGTGTGGACCCATACGGCCCAAATCGGCCTTGGCCATGTGGATCACACGGCCTTGTCCTTCGCGCACGGCCTGGCCTCGTCAATCACATGCTCGTGTACTGCCATACGGCCTATCACATGAGCGACCACATGCCCGTGTGACGCCAGCAGTTTCATTTTTCAGCTTCTGCTGATTCTCGTTTTCTGTGTTTTCGGGTACATACCTAGTTTGAATTCGCTGTTTACAGAATCCTGAGAACACCAGCACCTATAATCAGAATATTCAACCCATTTAGAAACCCAAAAACGAGCCTTAACACTAATCCCGAAAAGAAAAGTCGACTTACCACTACCAGAATGTTAACTACTCAGCCACACGATTGACTCCTAAACAGCAATAAAACACCACTTAATCACTTAATCAGAGCAGCGTTCAAGATCAATAAAATAGAAACTTACCAAACGATTACACATCTAAGAGTCACAAAAGCTCGCTAATACAAAAATACAGACAAGAAGAAAACAAGGGAAATTTCAGCAGCACAGGAGTAGGGGGAAGGGAGATTGGCACAAAAAAAAAGAGGAAATGGAGGAAGAGTAGCCGAATTTTTTTCTAAAAAGGAAGCAGCATTCAACGAAACTGATAACCCCCCAATCTATTTCTCCTTAATTCTCTCCACCAACTATCCACTACTCAGATATTCGGTCAAACACAAACTCTAGCCGAGATTTTGTAGCAAAAATAATACCTTGCTAATGTAAAGATTCGACCCCCATACCTCCAACACACCAACACACATCTTAACCACCAGACTAATAAGCCCATTTTGATGCACTTTTACTAACAATTATTTATAAGCCTATTAACCAAGGGTTGGGCTCTATTCATAAAAATATGCCAAAATTTACCCAAGTCAAGACTTCTCAAACACTCCCAGAACACATAACCACTGAAACAGATACACAATTGTGTCAAATTAACGCAGAAACATATACAAATATTTTTAGGGCGTTACATAAATAATTAAAATTTTAAAAATTAAGTATATACTCTTGTAATTTTAAAATAACGAAATCCGGTGTCTTTATACTTTGCATCATGAGAAAATATTTGTTATACTATCAAGTAGAGTTGGGGTTATAACAAGTGTCTATAAGGTAAAATAAAAATGAAAATATTTGATATAATGTCTATGAAATTTTTAGATTCCACAGGTAGAGTCAGATGGTTGACAAGTGTCTTATAAGGTATATAATAAAATATTAAAAAATAAATATTTAAAAAAAAGAGACATATGACAATTTTTTATAACCACTTGTGAAATAAAAAATATATATAATGTTGGTGTATCAAATACTAACCCATAATAAAAAATTAAAAAATTTATATAAAATAACTTCACTTATAAAATTAAGAAAATATATTACTAATGTGCCAAATACTCACTCTTGTATCATTGTTGTCATGTCAGCCATCTTTGCCATATAAGCATGTAGCCTATCACGTTTAATTTATATACATGCGTAATATTTACACCTTTATTTGTTATAACTTCTTTAAAGAAGTAATGAATAGGATATTATTTACCTCAATTAATTAAAAATGTAAAAGTTTATTGTGAGGATTCAATTGCATTCGTGTAAAATTAAAGTGGTTTTATGCATTTTAGTAATTTTTTTATATGATTAATATTTTAACAATTTAACCGTTGAATTTATCAATAAATGTGTATTTGTCATGTATATAGATTTTTTTATCGATATGATAAAAATATCATATCGATCTAAAATATTGTGTACATTAATATATTTAACAGTTGAAGAATTTTTTACATAAAACAAATAATTAAAAAATTTTATTATACGCTAAACTTGACCTACACGGTCTACATGAATGGAACACAAAATATGACTATTGGATTATTAAAATATTAATAATATAAAAATCATTAAATGGTATTAAACTACTTTAGTTTTATTTCAATATAAATGGATCCCTTCCAAAATATATATTATAAGCAAAAATTATTTATACTTAAAATATATAAATCATTTAATTATTACGGTTTTTTACCTAAATAATTTAAAAAATTAAATACTAAAATAGGTTGTCAGTTGGATTTAGGGGTGAGCAAAATCCGATTCGATTCGAAAAATTCGATAAAAAATTCAAATTTTGAATTAAGTAGTTCGAGTTATTTGAGTTAATCAAGTTATTTGGATCAATTTGAATAAAAAGAATTAAGTTTTTTGGTTTAACTTGAATATGAATTACACAATTCGAGTTATTCAAAAACCCGAATAAGAAAAGGCAAAACTACGCGTTTTAATAAATGTTTACCTTTCTAAAGTTAAAGGTCAAAACCATTAAGTTAAAAGGTAAAATTATGTTATTTTGATAAATATTTACTTATTAAGTTAAAAGGCAAAACCATTATATTGTTTATGTAGTTAAATAATCTTGTACTTCATCTACTATTTAAATAATCAATCCATGTAAACCAATATTGAGTATAGATAATAGGACTCGTTAACTCGACTCGACTTAATTCAAAATTTTTTTACTCGATTTGATTGGATTCGAAAAAAATTCAAATTAAGTTTGGTTGCTAAATTAGGATTCGTCAACTTGACTAACTCGAAATTTTTTGACTCGATTCGACTCGACTCAATCGAATACTCACCCCTAGCTGGATTATATACGAAAATGGTATTTTTTTGGTCGCACCTATCTGATAGGCGCAACCACCTTTTTTTATATTAAAATATTTTTTTTACTTTAAATAAAATATTATTATTTTATTTTTATTAAAAATATTTTAATATATATACAGGTCAAAATATAGTCAACGGATCAAAATACAGGTAAAAATACCCGAGACAAGTCGCGCCTGTCAGATAGGCACAACTGGTCGCGCCTGACAAGTAATCGCGACTGCCTCCCCCCTCCTCTGCCCCGCACAAAAATATTTTTTTATTAATTATTATTTATAAATTGTTTATGTTTAGTGTTTATGGTTTTGGGTTAATATTTTGTATAAATGTAATTTTTTATAATTATTTTAAAATTAATTTGTTAGTAATTTAGGATTATGTTATAAATTGTTGTGTTTGTAATTATTTTAAAATTAATTTATTAGTAATTTAGGATTATGTTATAAATTATTGTGTTTAGTTTAGTATTTGGTGAGTTTTTAGTAATGTAAAATTATTTTGTTAGTAATTTATTATAAATTATTGTGTTTTGTCAGTTTTTAGTAATGTAAATTTAAAAAAAAAATTGTATAGTTATTTTGTTCAACTAGTCGCTTCTGTTAGATAGGCTCCACTAGTCGTGCCTACCAGATAGGCGCCACCTACCCCCATACTATTTTCGTATCTCTACATGGGTCATATATTGAGCTGGAAAAAAAATACAAGCAGTGGCGCATTTCTCAACCAATAAAATAATATTTTTTTTAAAAATATAAAAAAGATATTTTAATATAAAAGAAAAGTGATTGTGCTTGTCAGATAGGCGCGACCCAAAAAAACATACAATTTCTATATATAATTTAGCCGACAACTTATTTTAATATTTAATTTAAAAAAATTTTATTTAGGTAAAAAGCGCAATTATTACAAAGTTAAAGTAATTTATTATTGTCAAAATTAAAATATCTACTGTGAATAGTAAAATAGCAGTGACAAAAATATAAAATCTTATTTACTAAAATAAAACCAACTTCATCGATTCAATGTCCCAAAACTCACCACCAAAGGAAAATAGGATCCCACTTTAGATTGTAATGAAAAAAATAAAGCTGAGGTGTTAGTATCTTTGAGGTCTTAGATTCGACTAGTATTTTATGTAAAATATATAAATTATCTTAATTAATTATCTAATTTATTTGTTAGTTAAATATCTCATTTAGTCATTATAATAATTAAATATATTAAAATTGAAAAAATATATTTTTCTCAAAATTTGTAAATTTTAATACATTAAAAGAAAAATCATTGGAAATCAATAATGGTAAAAAAAAAAATCTAAATTGGAAATACGAAATTGTTTAAGTTTTGGTTTGTTTGATTTGAGTATTATTATTAACATAGGAAGACGTGAATTTGAGTGCGACGCTCATTATCTTCCTATATATGAGTTGGAGAGTGACTATATGTAATTTTAGGATTGTATAAATAAGAATAAATATTATCAAAATCTATAATGAAATTGTTAAAAAAAATACATAAAAATAGTAAACAAAAAGAAATCAAACTGAACTATTTTGTGGTTGATCCAAGTTTGTTATTGAAAATATTACTTGTGGTTAATGTCATTAAAAAAATTCTCAACCAATCAAAATTTATCACGTAATCATCTCATTAAAATGTAGTTGAATAGAAATTTTATTTTAATATTTATATTAAAAGTAAATAAATAAATAAATAAAAATACCTCTCCCCCCACCCCGTTCACTGTTCCTCCACCGCCTTCCCCCAGCTCCGTCCCCCTCCCTCTCTCCCTCTCCGTAGTTCAATTGGGCAATGATTTTATTGAGAGTTGTATCACTCTAATTATCGTTACTTGAGAGCATTCAAGATTTCATTTTCGGCAGATACCGAAACTTTCATTGAAACCTTCAAGATTTCATCTTCCTGTCTCTCCCAAAAACTTGAGGGTAGCAAGCATCTGAGTTGAGCATTTCAACTCTAAAAATATGGACTACAAAACTCTACCCAAAATCCAATCCCATCGAAAACCAAGCTTCTATTGACGAAGTGCAGCTGGTTGAAAATTAGACTTGAAAAGTCATCATCACACAAATATCCAAAAGCGCAGAGGATCAATCCTTCTTTCATAATAAAAAGTGAAACAATTTTCTAACCATCTCAATCCCATTGCTTAATTAAAAAGGATACGTTCTATCATTGCCTCGCTTCTCAAGTCCCCGCCTCCAAACTGTAAACACCAGATTAGGTTGGAGATATATGTTGTTCTGAGTGACAATGTCCAATATATCGGCCCACTGCAGTCGGAGATTCAAATCAATGAATCAAAAGACTTGTTACAGGATGAAAAAGGCAGTCTATGTATGGAGAGAGAGGAAGGGGGGAAGAGGGATAGGCATGGGCTGGGGGGAGGCAGTGGCAGGACGGTGGATGGGGTGGGGGAAGGTATTTTTTATTATTATTTCGTTTAATATCAATATAAATATTAAAATAATTTTTTTATTAATTATATTTTAATAAGATGATGATATGGCAAAATTTTATTGGCTGACATAATTTTCTTAACGGCATATGTCAACGTTAATAACGAAATCAAAATTTAAATACCCAAATTAATAAAAATAATTTAGATATTTAATTCAAACAAACTTAATACTTTAAGACCCTCCTATTCAATTAAACTAAAAAAATTCGCTTCATAAAATGTAATTCAATATGAAATTGGTAAAAAAATGATAAATGATGATGTTGGAATTTAATTTTTAAATTCAGGTAGGTTTTTATCTAAGCATTGATTATAACTTTGTAAACAAGTTATAGATTTACTATTAGTTTTTTTTTTACCCAAGTGATGCAAGGGTAAAATGTAAATAAATAGGAGATTAAATGCGTTTCATCGCATTCGAATTCATGTCTTTTTGTATAGACAATAATGTCGATATCAACAAAATTAAGACTTAATCAGTAATTTATAACAATTAAATTTTAAGCTCTATCAAAAATATAATAAAACAATATTAGGGGTGCAGGATGAGAGTAACACAATTTAAACCTGTGTCAAATAAGTATCTAACAGAACTTTAACCACCGCTCTATACTAGTCAAGATATCATTAAATATGAAATAATATTTTATACTTGTCAGTGAAGTTTTTAGGCTCCACAAATAGGTCAAAAAGTTGGCAAGTGCCTTATAAGACTTTAGTAAAATATTAAAAAAAAGAAACCGTTGATAATTTTTTTTAAAGCTGCTTGTGGAATTAAAGAAAAAGTAGATTGCTAGTGACACTAACACTTAAAATATTTGTTATTTATACATAATTTTATTAAATAGTAAATTAAAAATAGCATAAAATAATTATTTAAAAAAATAAAAAGAAATTAAAAGCAAACTTGAAATAAGTTTGAATTAATCATTTATAAATATAAATAAATTTGATCTAAAATTAAGTGCTAAATTAGCCATATATGCCAAAAATAAAAGTTTATTGGCTAAATAGGCCTCCTTTTTTTTTTGAAAAATTTAGGAAAATAGACTGTTTTTTTAGAAAATGTGAGAAAGTGCGTCCAACTAGACGTGCTTTCAAGTTATATTTTTTGACTTTTTAAATATAATTAGTTTGTTTGATCAAATGGTTAAATGTTAGTGATTTTATTTTTAAATCTTAGGTTTGATTCATCTCTTATTCACATTTATATTTTTTTATTTCATGTTGTTTCAAACTTTTTTTATTTTTATTTTTATTTTTAATTCATCTTTTTAGTTAATAACTCTTTTATTGATAAAATCAAATAATAAATATGTAATTGTATAATAAAAATATATTTTACATATATCATTATGTTAAAAAATTTGAAATTAATAACTCCTTTATATATAATATAAACATTAACTAATTTTTTTGTATATATTTCTTTATGTATAATTCTTATATGTCAAATATTTATTTTCGTCACATATATTGTGTGTATGGTGATTTCTAATGTTATAAAATGAAATAATTATTTCATATAGAATTATTTTTTTATATATAATATTTCAAATATCATTGTTTTTTCATTTACATTGTGGGTATGATATTTCAAATATTTTTATATGTTAAATATTTCAATTAATTATTTTAAATATTATTATGATTATATGTGAAATATTTTAAATACACATAAAAATATATAATACTAAAATTTACTACGCTCATGATATGGATTGAAAAATAAATATTACACATATAAAAATTATATTTGCAAAAAATAATCATATTTTTAATAATTATTTGATTTTATGAATAAAAGAGTTGTTAATTAAAAATATGAATTACTTTTTTTGAAAATAATATATTTTTTAATTAAAACTAATAAGAAAAAAAACTTGAAACAACATGAAATAAAAATTACAAATGTATTTAAGGAGAATTGAATCTGAAAAAAAATAAAACCATTAACATTTAACCATCTAATCAAACAAACTAATTATATTAAAGAAATAAAAAAAATATAACTTAAAAGGGAAAGCGCATCCACACTCTCTCTTCAAAGACAACCTATTTCCTTAAATTTTTAAAAATTCGACCTATTTAACCAATAAACTTTTATTTTTGACATATATAACTAATTTAACCCTTATATTTCGAATCGTTTTACTTGAGCAAGTATAAATTATATTAACATCGTTTAATAACTTCATCCATGGCTTAACCTATAAATGCTTCTTCTATGAACCCAATAGGGCATTATTTTCATATAAATCTATAATATTAGATGCACTTGATTTTAGAACTTCACAAAATTTAACAATTAACCATGATTAGTTTATAAATTAACAATTAACCATGATTAGCTTTCATTTCAACTTGAAATAGGCCCAAAATATTATAGGAAAATTGCACAATTACAATTCCTATGTCCAAAAGGCCCAAGCTGTTATGGACCTATGTTTATATGGTTCTAGCTTTTGGGCCATCCAACATGCAAGTTGCTGAACTCTAAAATCTTACATCAAATTTATTTTTTTTTAATTCAAGAAGATATGAGTTTGAGTGAATTTATTTAAGAGTTGAAAAGAGGTTATAGGTAATTTAAGGAACCGTATAATAAAATTTAATGGCTAAATTATGTAATAAGTCCTTATACATTTTGAAAATTTAAAATTTAGTCTTTATACTTTTATTTCTAGGATTTGAGTCCCTCTACTTTTAGGTTTCAAAAAATTTATATCTAAATCTTAAAACTGTTAAATTTTTGATTAAATTTATTGTGTGATATTTTGAAATAAAAAAATCACTTAGTAGTTACGTAAATTAAAAAATAATATTGTAATGACTTGAATTAACAAAAAAAAAATGTTAACATGAACTTGAATTTTAAAATTTGAAAAATAAATAACCTAAATTCTAGGAAATAAAAATACAGTGACTAAATTCTAAAATGTTAAAGAATACAAAGGCTTATGACATATTTTAACTAACTTTAATATGATATTTACCAATATAAATTTTCGGTTTTCGGTGTAATCTATTAGACAAAATGATTTTTAGCTATATATAGGTGAATGCAACTAGCAAATCTTTTTATTATAAGGATCGGATCAATTTAATTTATATATTATAAAAACGAAACAAATAAGGCTAAAATGGAATAGAGTTACCATTTACAATTTAAAATATGTCATTTATTGTTTAATAGAATTATGTTTTCAAAACTTCTTATGATTCCATAGATAAAATATTTTGTTTAGAGTTGAATAATAAATGAAAAAAATTAATTTTCACATAATTTTTAAACAATAAATGGTAAGTCTGTGCTAATTTAATTTTCATTTGATCTATTTAATAATATAGGGACTAATTTAATCTAGGGTAAGCTCATAGGCGAATCTAGAGGGGTTGGCAAGGGGCCCAACCCCCCAAAAATGAAAAAATGTTGTTTTGGCCTTTTAGAAATTTTTAAAATTTTAAATTAGTAAAGGTAAAATTACACTTTGCCCCCCCAAAATTATGAAAATTTAATTTAATCCTTTAAAAATGATAAGATATAAACTATTAAAAATTAAAATTTCATTTAGACCCCCTAAAAAAATTTTCAAGCTTTGCCCCTGGGTAAGCTACAAAAATAGTCACTTTTGTTTGCCTTAGATTACATTTTAGTCATTTATGTTTGAAATTTTATTTTTTAGTCACGTTATCGTCTTGTTATGAACTACGAAGTAGTCACTCTACCATTAAGCTTTGTTACCTCCCTAACAACAATCCTATATGGCAGTCCAAATAAGTTATAAATGTCAACTTAGATATCCAACTAATGGAAAAGAAAACTAAAAGAAAAATGAGACGAACGATTTTTCTTTTCCAATTCAAGGTGTAATGAATTAAATTTATTTAATTAAAAAACCTATTCTCGTCTCAATTAAATATTCAAGTTGGCATTTAAAACATATTTGGATTGCCACGTAGGATTGCCATTAGGGAGATAACAGAGCTTAACTACAGAGTGACCACTTTGTAACAAAACGATAACGTAATGACTAAAATATTACATTTCAAACATAAATGACTAAAATGTAATCTAAAACAAACAAAAATGACTATTTTTATAATTTACCCCGTAGAGTGAATTTATAATTGCATTCACCTATATATAAAACACTATAACTTCTCTAGATTGCTTGACTTGTCATAATATATATTATTAAGAATTTAGAACATATATGAAAATTGAAATTTCAAATGCTAAATTGAAAAAATTACATGATTTAACATATTTCATGGATTGCTTCATATTCTAATGGAATAATTTATTTGTTTAGGTTGAACTCTAAAGATTATTTTATTATTTTAAATAGATTAAAACTTTTAAATATTATTTTTTATATTTATTGAGTATTTCAGAGTGTGTGTCTTTCGAAAGGGATTAAATCATGTGTTTATATGATATAATTATTGTTCATAGATGTAATGTCATAAGTAGGTTCTCATGCATGCCGTAACGTACTCTACTCTAGAATTAACACGTATTTTCTTACATGATGATGCAAATCCACATCCTGCTATCCATAAAAAGATGTGTAAATACTTCACATGCAAACTCAAAATACGAATAACGTAAAATACGAATTAAGACACAAACAAATAATCCAACAGTGGATGAATAATAATGAATACCAATATTGACATTTATTTTACGGTTGAAATTATACCATTTTTCTTGGATCTTACATATTTAATTTCTCTATTTCAATTTGTTGAAATTTATTGTTTGTATGTTTATAAAGTTTGAAAAATTCAATCTTGTGTCAGTAGATTTTATTTTATATTATATAGATAAGGAAAATTGTGTAATAAGTTGAAATGAGAAACCATTTTTTATTAGATTATATACACTAATTTTTTAGAAAAAAGAATGAGAAATTGAAAACATTCAATTCATGTCAATTTCGATAATAAATAAATAAATTTATTAAAATGTGAAAAGAAAAGAAGAAAAAGAAAATCTTTATTTTTTCAGTCAAATCAAAATGTTGGGTGACTTGACTTGTTCAATGTATAAAACCTCACATTATGCCTTGCTTTTTCAATTTATACTCTGATTTTTCTTCTAAGCCATTTGGATTTGCTTAAAATATTCAGAATAGCATTTCTCTTAATTAATTCATTAAAACAATGCCATGAGTAGAGTTATTTATGGGTTAAATAAAAAAATTTACTTAAATTTGATTAAGATAAAAATGTTAAAATCTAGGCCTGGTTCGGTTTATTTGTATTAATTTTTTTATATAAAAATAAATTTTTAAAAAATAATATATCAAATACATTAAAAATATTAAAATAAATATTCTCAACAAATTGAAAAAAATAATATATATATATATACACTTAAATAACACTAAGATAAATACAACTTAGCAAGAAAATACATCTAAAATAGAATAAAATTTATACAATATCCAAATAATAATAACAATATAATAGTGAAATGATAGCAAAATAATAAAAAAATAGTAAAAAAATAACAATAGTTATTTTTTTTGCAAATTCAGGTCTAGCCGAATTAAAAAAAATTTACTCGAGTTATGACCCGTTCAGACTTATACTTTTACTTAAATTTTTTCACTTTTTAAGGTGACCCAACACATGTATATGTAGAAGGGTAGTGAAAAGAAGATGTCCATAGGTTTATTTTTATATTAAAACTTTAGTAAAAAGGTTGATTGTTTTGGTTAATAAAAATTTTTCAATTTTAGATTTGAAGAAGCAAGGTAATGTTTATATTTAGAATCATTAATTTGGACTTACCTTGAAACTTTTTAAATATGCTTGCATGATTATTTTTACTTTTTAAAATCAGATTCGAAAGAATCACAAAATTGCTTTATAAAAAAAAAAAGGCCTAACCCCAGCAATTTCTTACCGCCTTCCTTAGAATCTAACTGGAAACCAATTCCATGATGCCTTTGAAGTTTGAACCGACTAAAAACAACTCAAAATAAATGGTAAAAAAAAAAATTATCTGGATTTTTATTGAAAAAAGAAAATCGCAAAAGTCTACTTTTTACTTGGGAAGCTTCCTCCATCGTCAAACAAATGACTCAGCCATCCCTTCCATTGTGGCTGCCCTCAATGAAACACCGTAGAAATCAACTCCATATTTGGAATTGGACCCACCCCTTTTTCTTCTTCTTCTTCCTCTCATTTAAAACCCCACTGCCTTGTTTTTCTCTCACTCTTTCATCCCTCTCCAATGCTCCTTTCCTCACCATGTCGTACACCACCCACCATGGAGTCTTCTCGCTTTTCTTCTTGCTCTTCCTCCTCCTCTCCCCGCCGCCTTCCTTCGCACAGAACTTCAACCAAGACGAAGAAAATTACGCTCGTTTCAGCCCTTCCATGGCCGTAATCATTGTCGTTTTGATCGCCGCTTTGTTCTTCGTGGGTCTTTTCGCCATTTATATTCGGAATTGTTCCGATGTCTACACCAACAGACAGAGCATCCGCCCCGTTGCCGGGCGTTCATTGCGCGGCACGCGTGGGCTGGACGCGTCGGTGATCGAGACTTTCCCTATCATGGTTTACTCCGAAGTTAAGGGTCATAAGATCGGCAAGGGAGCTTTGGAGTGCGCGGTTTGCTTGAACGAATTCGAAGACGACGAAACGCTGCGTTTGATACCCAAATGCGACCATGTTTTCCACCCTGAATGTATCGACGCTTGGTTAGCTTCTCATACCACTTGCCCCGTTTGTAGAGCCAATCTCGTTCCTCAACCAGGTGACCCCGTGAGTCAACTCACTGCATTAAATAACACTGCCGTCGAGTTAGACCTTGAGGCTCAGAACAATGGCAGTAACTCAGAACCGGAAGAAGAAAGGAGCATAAATAACAACGCTGTTAATTGTCAGGTAGAGGCTCAAGTGGCTTCGGAGGTTGAAGTGAATAATTTGAATGTAACTTTAAATAGGAACCGTACACGTGGATCAAGATCTGGCCGTCCACGTAAACTTTCTTTCTTGCGATCTCACTCGACGGGACATTCTTTGGTTCAACCGGGTGAGAATACAGATCGATTCACTTTACGATTACCAGTTGATGTTCGGAAACAATTAATGAACCGAAAGTTGAATCGGGCGACAAGCTTGGTGTTGCCCAGAGAAAGGAGTTCACGTCGAGGATACCGAGCATCAGAAGATGGAGGGAGTAACAGAGGGAAACTGGACCGTGGTGCCAAATCGGACAGGTGGGTTTTTAGTATGACGCCACCGTTTTTTAATAGAGCATCTTCCGTGAAATCACTAAAGGTGGCTGCGCATGATGGTGAAGGGACCTCAAGTAATTTGGCGGTTGGACCGACGGCTCCGGTTTAAAGGGTTTAATTATCTTAATAATTTATCAATTGCTATATTATAACTTAAAAGCCACGTGCTTTGTGTAGATATGTACATTGTCTATGCAAATGATTTCTTTATTATTAATCAAATTTTGGTTTATTGATTTTAATTTGACATTAAAAATCACAAATATAGTAGACCAAGTCATTAGGTAATTTTATTTATACAATCTAATCAAAGCCTTAAACTTTTATGTCAATAAATAGGATTTTTTTTTTATTGAAACAAAAACTTGAGTTTTTACCCTGAATTAAGTTACAAAGAAAATTGTTTTTCTCAAAATGAAAACATTTCTTAATCTTAGCTTTTTCAGTGCCAAAAATGAAAATTTATGAAAGTTTAGTGACCATTGTGTAATTTACTCTTTTCTTTGTGAAATTAATTAATAGCATATCTAACCTTAAATGGGATGTCCCCTTTTTATCACCATTAATTAATACGTTGGGTAAAAGCAATTGAGTCAAAATATGAACGCAAAATTGGATTTAATTTAACAACAAAAAGTCAACTTCTAGAAATTTTGACTGACTATGAAAAAGCTCAGGTAAAATTATGGTTTTAATCCTCTTATAGTTAGTTACTTATAATTAACACTTTTAAATATTCAAATACTTTTTTTTCTTAAAAATATGCTTTCCAACTTATCGGATTTTTTTCTTAATAGAGTTATTTTAAAAAAATCCGCACCAATACTTTAAATAAAAATTTTGAGCAGCGTTAACTATTTGAATTAATTGATATATAACATCATAAAAATAGAGGTAAACTATAAAAATAGCCACTTTTGTTTGCCTCAGATTATATTTTAGTCACTTATGTTTGAAATGTTACGTTTTCGTCACTTACGTTATCATTTTGTTACAAAGTGGTCACTTTACTATTAAACTCTATTACCTTCTTAACGACAGTCCTACGTAGCAATACAAATGAATTTTAAATGTCAACTTGGATTTTCAATTGCTGGGATGGAAATAGGTTTTTAATTAAATAAATTTAATTTGGATTGCCACGTAAAACATCCAAGTTGGCATTTAAAACCCATTTGGACTGCCGTATAGGATAGCCATTAGGGAGGTAATGGAGCTTAACAGTAGAGTGACCACTTCGTAACAAAACGATAACGTAAGTGACTAAAACGTAATATTTCAAACATAAGTGACTAAAATATAATCTGAAGTAAAAAAAATGACTATTTTTGTAGTTTACCCCAAAAATAGATTGTCTAAATTATATCAAATTAAACTAAAAAATTAAATTCATAATTCAGAGACTAAAACCATAAATTAACCCAAAGATCATAATCATATAATATTTCAAGGTTTGAATTGTATAATTATTTTAATTTTTGGGAAAGTGCTTCTTTTGAATTATAAAAAAGGTTTGCTCTTATCAACATATATTAAGCTTGGCTTTATCAACACATACACCTCTTTTTCCTTAGGCTACAATAAACAACTTAAACATACATATATATATATATATATATATATATATATCTTCTTGTTGATAAAACTAAACTTCAATATGCTATACTTCTTTACTGTATATATATAAATAGCTCTAAATGGTTACTTTGGTAGTACGCGTATTGGCATAACTTGGTTGCCAGCTATTTTATTTGCTTGAAAGCTCAGTAAAGTTGTACTCTTTAAAAATCATGATTGATGATTCCATTATGAAGAGAATCCCATTAAAAGAAAGAGCTTCTCTCAGCTTTCATTTTCACCCTCCATATCCTTCATGCTGCCTTTTGTGGTGTCTACCATAGCTGTCAGAATCTCAAATTAGCCAAGAATATTAGAAAGTCTTTAAACAACATTCATATCACTTGGATTAGCTACTTAGTGTTGCTTAAAAGCTTTCTATATTTGTACCATTCAGAGGTTTGAGATGCAATTTTATCTTTTTTAAAAGTGGAGGATAGAACTTTAAAAATATATAGCTCTCTAAAGAAGACACTACTTAATTTACGTGATACGAGACTCATTTACTATGTGATGACTTTGAAAATGTATACTACTCTAAAGAAGGCAATACTTAATTTATGCGATATGAGAATGACTTAATATGTGACCAATCTTATCATCATAAATCTACATTAATGTAATTAGTTGATAAAAAAGATTAAACTTTTATTTTTGGTTGTTGATGCTTGGATCAGATAAGGGAGGAGCTGTGGTGGTGACCAACGGTTCACCAAGCTTGAGGTTGGGTGAAGAGTCGCTATAGGTGATGTATCATTTGGTGGTTTGGAGGTTGACGTGGAAAGGGGAGAGAGAGAGTCCCCTCTTATTTCAAGGTGGGGTGTTGGCTTATATACTTGGGTTGAAATCTCAATGTGCGACGCATCATTTGACTATAAATGACTAAAGGTGATAAATATTTGACATGACAAGTCTAAATAAGGCAATTAGGGTGACAATAAATAGGTTGTCAATCATGTTGAATAGACTTGATGTTGTAAATAATGATTGAGGCCTATCTATGTTGCTTGACTCTGAGGAGTCTTCTTGAATGGTTTTCTCAAAAAGTTCTAAAGGAGGATTTTTGCGAAAGGATTGTCCACTAGAGATGGTGTTTGTCCTAATTTTTGAAAAGTGATATTTGAGGGTTTTAAGATGTCTCGAAGTGTAGGGTCAAGGGCAGAGCCGGGGGGTTGGTAGGTCCCCCAAAATGGAAAAAAAAAATTATTTAGGCCATTTTATATTTTATAAAATTTTAAATTAATAATAGTATAATTACACTTTGGCTCCCAAAAATAATTAAATTTTGATTTAATCATTTCAAAATTATAAATATATAAACTAATAAATTATAAAATTATATTTTTACTATCATAAAAATATATAATTTAATTCAGATCCCTAAAAAAATTATTTCTAACTTCGATCATCATATAACAATAGTATTTCAAATTATGAAAATTAACAACACAATACATGTTAAATGTATGGTCAACATCTTATCTAATTTAATATGCCTAAAATTTGGCTGCTCCGGCATTTTACATGTATGTGTAATTTTGGTCGTTAGCAGCCGGTCTATCGTTTATTAATATCATATTCAGGAAAGATATCTGGGTATATAGCATACCTTTCATTTTATTTAGCTCACCTGGTGTAAAAATGTGCCTTTTATGACTGAATTTGAAATTTAGTCCTGTGTTAAATTTTAAAATTTAAGTTTTTTTAATTAAAAAATAGTTTTTTTTAAATTGTAATCTACTCATTAAATTATAAATATTTTTACCAAAATTTTTACTTTATATATTGATTAAACTACCTTCATATGACATAATATATGATTAAAGTTTTTAGAATTAGATTGGTTGTCGAACTTGTTTATTCAATTCAATTAAATAAATTATTATAAAAATTTTAAAAATAAAAAAATAGAGAAATTTGATTTAAATGGTTCAAATCATCAATTCAATTGATTTTTTTAGCCCAAGTCAATCTGTTCAAGGTTAGTTAGGGGTATAATTAGGGGAGTTAGCAGAGACTCCCGAACCCTTTCAAAATAGAAATTTTGATAAAATTTTGGTCTCCTAAAAATAATAAATTTTGATTTAATCCTTTAAAAATTATAAAAATATATGCTATTAAAAGGGTAAAATTATATTTTTACTATTGTAAAAATTACAATTTAATTTCAGCCCCTAAAAAATTTTTTTTGGTTTCACACCTACAACTAGTCCAATCTATTATTCCAGACTAATACCTCAGTTGATTTCCAATTCAATTGGTTCCATTCGATTTTAAAAAATGAAAAATAATATTAAGATAATTTTTTTCTTTACTGAAAATACTAACAATGTGAATAATTGAAATAAGATTTCTAAATAAAAAAAATGTTTGAAAGATTAAATTTTAAAATTTATGAATATAAGGAGTGATATAAAATTTTGACCACAAACGACGGAGAATCGAAGCCATGTTAAATTTGAATGGATGGTAAGAGGAAGGTATGAATGTAAGGCCAAAGGCGTAGTTATTATATTCGACGCCCCATTAATTAGGGAATTTGATACTTCTAGAATATAAACTTATATAGTAATCATTATCAAAGTTTAAAGCTGAATTTTGACTTTAAAACAAAAACAACAAAAGGCTATATATATCTTTTGGTATTATTGAGGGAAGTAGTATATAGTTTTCCCCATTAATTTAGCCAGTTATTAATTTTTATATTTATAAGTCTATTAAGAGGTAATTGTTGATTACGAATTTTAAAATTACTCCATACATAAGATAAGGATTAAACTCTCGACCATTAATTAAAGTAAGAATGACTCTTACCATCTCACTTAATTCCCGTAATTATAGTTTATATTTTTTTATTTTCGATAATTACATTGTGACTAAAAGATTATAAAACCACTAATTTCAAACAAATAAAAATAAAAATAAAAATATTATATTATCATGACTAAAAATAATTCCAAACACGTACAAATCAAAACAGAACGATTCTTCCAAAATTTTTACAGAGATTCTTTTTCTTTCAGTAGAAAAGTTGGCCTTGTAAGATACGTAAGAAGATTTAAGGTAATTAAATTATTAGCATAGCAATGGCAGTGGATAATGATGTTTTAAAAAGTTGTATGGAACCCAAAACAAATTTTAATTAGTTGTATGATTTACTAATGATTACGATTACTACTCTTACAATATGATTAAAATATGAGGCGAAACGCCCCAACCTCATTAAAATTTTAAGCGTCTCCAAATTCTAAATTAATCCTTAAATTTTATAATTGAATCTTTAAATTATTAAAATAATATAATTCTTTCATCATCTTAGTCCTTAGTTTGAGTGTTCTATTGAGAGATTTTTTACTCATTTAAGAAGTGTTTTTAAAGTGTAATTTGCTCAAAATTGACGAATCCCACAATACGTCAATATTACTTTTGATGAAGGATTTTGTCTCCCAATTATGTTGAGATTTTGAGTGCTTCAAGAGGCATTAGTGGTGGGTTCACAAAGTAAGAACACTTCACTTGCACAGAGTAATGTGCTTTTTTTTCTTTGTTATGCAAGTATGCTACCACTTGGGCTAATAATGTTAAATGTCATATCAGATTTGATATAAAACATATTTAAAATACGTGAATCAAAATTTAAATACATATGTATCTACTTCATAAGTAACTTATATCTTATGTGTGTTATTAAAATTTACGAGAGTTATTATTTTTTAACATGACAGATCTAAATTGTTCACATAATATACACCAAAGTTTATTTACATGAATGAGACCATATAATTTAGAAAAAATAAAGACACAAGAAATACCTACCACCGACAATAAAAGACAATCTTTGTCAACATGAACAAAAGCTTCAGCTTCAACTATAATAGAACAATTCCAGCACATTGACAACCAACTTTGTTACAACTTAAATACGACATGTCTAGGGCAACTATAAGCACCTATGAAAACTAGCCTTGGAGGGTCCAAAGTTGTCACAACTCAAGCATGACATATTTAGGGGATTGTAAGCACCTATCATGATAAGAGAACCATCCTCGAAAGGTCCAAAGTAGCAAGCATAATCAATAAGAAAATTGAGCCTCCACAAAGCTAAAGAGGATGACAACAAATCTATCCCTAAAAGTACTTGAAGATGTAAATACTATTTGCAAAACTAAAACTTGGATGCGATAGGACAAGACAAGACAAATTCACCATTTCATAAGAAAAGGGAAGACTTATTAGATAAAAGGAAAAAAAAACAAAAAAAAAACTCATAGGACTTAAAACAATGACTCAAGATGTGAAATCATTTCATATTTCAAAACATCTTCAAAATAGAAACAAATAAAGGAGCCGATGAAGAGCCACCACTTGAGAGCCAACCCATTTTCCAAGAGGAATTGCTAGTGGCTAATAAAGATTCAGTGATGAAAGACATCAACATCTCTCCGTCACAAACCATGAAAGTAGAAAAGATAACATCAACAAACTAAAGAAAGGGAAGACACTTGGAATGAAGTAGGAGAAAAGCATGGAGATCAAAGATCAGTGGGACAAGCAACACCGGCCAACAACTGAACAACCGCTTACACGACATTGAAACATGTTTTAGAGGCAATAGGTGGGTCAAAAGAAAAGTCTTAAGATTTTTATTTTGTTTTTTTAATAAATTATACACGTAATTTTAAAATTTTGATCTAATATTTTTTAATATACATTCGATCTAGAAATCTTGACCAAAAAAATAAAATAAAAAATGTAGAAACCCTAAAAACTTTTTTTTCTCCAATGTTTGCTTTTTTCTTTTATGTTTTGTCCAACAGCGGTGGTAGCTTTTGAGTTGGCTACCGCCTACTTTTTTCTCTCTCCCATCAATCCTCTCTTTCTTTCTTTTCATTCACTTTATGTGTCTTCTCTATTTTTAGTTTGCAGATCTATTTTGTGAGTATCTTTATTGTCTTCACAAGTTGTGATTGACAAGTTACGGTGCCTGTCGTCGCTGAAACTCCACCAACCACTAGAAGTCAGTTTTGGAAAGTGGGTTACTCTTTGCCGAATTCTTAATTTGTTTTTTTTTTTGAGTATTTCATAATAATAAATTATTTCACTAGTTAGTTTGGACCCGTGTTGTCTTAAGTTTTATATATATATTTTTCCATTATTTAATAACTCTTCACCTTTAGAAGTTTTTGTTTGCTCTTGTAGCACCTTTTTAGTATTACTAATGAAGTAGTATTGCTTTTGCAAGTGATTTTAGAGATGGTTTTGTCACCGTCCTAGCCAATTTGGTAGATGATTAATTATTTTGTCAATTTTTGCCTGCCGCTCCAGACTATCCAAGGCTAATTTTCTTATCATTTTAAATGCTTATAATCACTTCAGATATATGTTACTTGAATTGTGACAGATATTTTTTTGTTTTTTTCCCTCCAAATTGGTCTCATCTATGAAATGAATTAATAAATTTCTATTTAAAAAATAAAATAAAGAATGAAAACGAAATATAAAGAATAAAATGTAAATATGCACATTTAGTCTAAATTGTAACATAAAAAAATTGTCATTTTGTACATCACAAAGAGTGAAAAGTTTACTTTTACATAGGAAGCTTCTTCCATCGTCAAACAAATGACTCAACCATCCCTTCCATTGTGACTACCCTCAATGAAACACTATACAAATCAACTCCATATTTGGAATTGGACCCAGCCTTTCTTCTTCTTCTTCTTCCTATCATTTAAAACCCCACTGCCTTGTTTTCCTTTCACTCTCTTATTCGTCTCCAAAGCTCCTTTCCTCACCACGTCATACACCACCCACCATGGAGTCTTATCGTTTTTCTTCTTGCTTTTCCTGCTCCTCTCTCTGCCACCTTCCGTCGCACAGAACTTCAACCAAGACAAAGAAAATTAAGCTCATTTCAGCCCTTCCATGGCCGTAATCATCGTCATTTTGATCTCCACTTTTTTCTTTGTGGGTTTTTTCGCCATTTACATCTGGAATTGTTCCAACGTCTACACCAACAGACAGAGCATCCGCCCCGTTGCCGGGCGTTCATTGCGCGAGCGCTGCGGGTGGGCTGACGCGCGTCGGTGATCGAGACTTTCCTATCATGGTTTACTCCGAAGTTAAGGGTCATAAGATCGGCAAGGGAGCTTTGGAGTGCGCGGTTTGCTTGAACGAATTCGAAGACGACGAAACGCTGCGTTTGATACCCAAATGCGACCATGTTTTCCACTTTCAATGTATTGACGTTTGGTTAACTTCTCATACCACTTGCCCCGTTTGTAGAGCCAATCTCGTTCCTCAACCAGGTGAACCCGTGAGTCAACTCATTGCGTTAAATAACACCGCCATCGAGTTAGACGTTAAGGCTCAGAACAATGGCAGTAACTCAGAATCGAAAAAAGAAAGTAGCATAAATAACAATGTTGTTAATTGTCAGGTAGAGGCTCAAGTGGCTTCGGAGGTTGAAGTGAATAATTTGAATGTAACTTTAAATAGGAACAATACACGTAGATCAAGATCTAGCCACTCACGTAAACTTTTTTCTTGCGATCTTACTCGACCGGACATTCTTTAGTCCAACTGGGCGAGAATACAGATCGATTCACTTTACGATTACCGGTTGATGTTCGGAAGCAGTTAATGAACCAAAAGTTGAATCAGGGAACAAGCTTGGTGTTGCTTAGGGAAAGGAATTCATGTCGAGGGTACCGTGCATTAGAAGATGGAGGGAGTAGTAGAGGGAAGCTGGACCGTGGTGCCAAATCGGACCGGTGGGTTTTTAGCATAACACCACAGTTTTTTAATAAAGTATCCTCCGTGAAATTACCAAAGGTGGCTACGCATGATAGTGAAGGGACCTCAAGTAATTTGCTGGTTGGACCGATGGCGGACTCAAGCCATCCTCCGATTTAAAAGGTTTTTTTTATCTTAATAGTTTATCAATTGCTATATTATAACTTAAAAGCCACGTGCTTTGTGTAGATATGTACATTATCTATGCGAATTGTGAAAATAAAAAAAATAAAAAAATAAAGAACACACAATTTTTTACGTGGAAACTCTTTCGGGAAAAAAACCACGGGCAGAGGAGAAGAAAATTCACTATGTCTAACTCGTATTGATACAAAAGGAATAGACTATGTCTATTTATAGGCTTGTAAAGCCATATTCTAATAAGACTGAAACACCTTATTCTAATCAATATAAAATAAATGAAATTTAATAAGGTTTAAAAAACCTTATTCTAAAAATAAAATAAAAGAAGTGTAATTCTATATGGATTCTTCTTCTTCTTCTTTTTTTTTACCACTGTATTTTATTTAAATAAGGATTCAAGTCACTTAATTCTAACAATCTCCACCTTGACACGAATTCTTAATGAACAAGTTCTCCACCTCTTCCATAAAACCCCTTAAGGGTTTAACTTCAACAATGAACACCAACCAAGTTTAAGCAATGCTTAAACTTGGTTGTAGGAAGTGACTTAGTCATCATATCTTCAGGATTTTCATGAGTACTAATTTTGCTTACAACAATATCACCACGAGCAATAATATCACGAACAAAATGATATCGAACATCAATATATTTTGTTCTCTCTTGAAACATTTGATCTTTTATAAGAAAGATGGCACTCTGACTGTCACAAAATACTGTGCTGATTTGAAGGTCTTCATTGAGTTCATTAAAGAGTCCCTTCAACTAAATAGCTTCTTTACAAGCCTCAGTAATCGCCATGTACTTAGCTTCAGTGGTAGACAAAGCGACTGTAGTTTGTAAAGTAGCTTTCCAACTGATTGCACAACCTCCGATTGTAAAGACATAACCTGTGAGAGATCTTCTTTTATCAAGGTCTCCAACAAAATTAGCATCAACATACCCAATGACTCCATCTTCAGTTCTTCCAAACTGTAAGCAAACATCAGTAGTACCTCGTAAGTATCTTAAAATCCACTAAACTACTTTCTAGTGTTCTTCACCGGGATTCGCCATATATCTGCTAACTGCACTGACTGCATATTATAAATCTGGACGTAAACAAACCATAGCATACATGAGAGATCCCACTGCACTAGAGTATGGAACATGTGACATGTACTCAATCTCATCATCTGATTGTGGAGACAAAGCCGATGAAAGTCTGAAATGGGCTGCTAAAGGAGTACTAACAGGCTTAGCACTCTGCATATTGAATCTGCAAAGAACTTTCTCAATGTACCCCTTTTGACTTAGGTACAATTTACTTGTTTTTCTATCTCTGAGAATCTCCATACCAAGTATCTTCTTTGCTGGTCTAAAATCTTTCATCTCAAATTCTTTACTTAGTTGGGCTTTGACCTTTCTTATCTCTCTTTTATCTTTTGCTGCTATCAACATGTCATCAACATAAAGAAGTAGATACACAAAAGAACCATCACTGTTTTTCTTAAAGTAAACACAGCTATTAAAACTACTTATTTTGAAATCATGAGAAGTCATAAAGGAATCAAACCTCTTGTACCACTGTCTTGGTGACTGTTTCAAATCGTAAAAGGACTTTTTCAGCAAGCAAACATAGTCCTCTTTTTCTAAGACTGTAAAACCCTCTGGTTGTTGCATGTAAATGTCCTCCTCAAGTTCTCCATGCAAAATGCAGTTTTTACATCTAACTACTCAAGCTCCAAATCATGCATGGCCACAATACTAAGCAAAGCTCGAATTGAACTATGTTTAACAACTGTGGAGAACACATTTGTGAAGTCCACATCTGGAATTTGACTGTAACCCTTTGCAACAAGCCTTACTTTATATCTGGGTTCTTCAACTCCCGAAGTCTCTTCTTTCTTTTTAAACATCCATTTACAACGAACAACCTTTTTACCTTTAAGAAGTTTCACAAGATCCCATGTTCTATTTTTGTGGAGTGATTCCATCTCCTCTTGCATAGAAAACATCCGCTTTTCTGAGTCTTCACAGCTAACCGCCTTAGAATAATCAGATGGCTCTTGATTCGCATCTATATCTTCAGCCACATTAAAGCATAAGCAACTAGATCAGCCTCAGCATACTTCTTTGGAGGTTTAATTTCTCTTCTAGTTCTATTTTTGGCGATAGAGTATTGTGGTGAAGAAGTAACTCTATTATCAATTTTTGTACTGGCTTGAGGAGTCGACTCTGTATTAATCTGATGCTCTACCTGCTTTTGATTTTCTTTATTGGAAGAGTCTTTAAGAGATAAGTTAGGTAGCATAGCAGTTTCATCAAAAACAACATCTCTGCTAATCACAACTTTTCTATTTTTTGAGACACCATAACTTATACCCTTTTACACCACTTTTATAACCAAGAAAAACACATTTAATGGATCTCGGTTCCAATTTTCCATTATCAACATGAGCATACGCAGGACACCCAAAAATCTTTAAATCAGAATAATTAGCAGGATTACCAGACCATACCTCTTGTAGAGTCTTTTTCTCAATGGCAACGGATGGAGATTGGTTGATCAAAAAACATGCAGTAGAGACTGCTTCTGCCCAAAACGACTTCGGTAAGTTGGTATTTGACAACATACATCGAAACTTTTCCATGATCGTTCTGTTCATTCATTCTGCAACGCCGTTTTGCTATGGAGTATGACGAACTGTCAAGTGTCTCACGATCCATCCTGACTTGCACAATTTATTAAACTCATCAGAATAGAGCTCTAAGCTATTGTCTGTGCGGAGGTATTTTATTTGTTTTCCCGTTTGTTTTTCATTCATAATTTTCCAAGACTTAAATGTGGAAAACACATCACTTTTCTGCTTCAGGAAGAACGCCCAAACTTTTCTGGAAAAATCATCAATAAAGGTTAGCATAAAATTAGCTCCACCTCTCGAAGGCACTCTGGATGCCCCCCACAAATTAGAATGAATATACTCTAACGTTCCCTTCGTGTTATGGATTCCTCTGGTGAATCGAACTCTCTTTTGTTTCCCAAAAACACAGTGCTCATAGAAATTTAGTTTGTAAATTTCTTGCCCATCAAGAAGTCCTCTTTTGCTCAATTCTGTCATGCCATTCTCACTCATACGCCCTAGGCGCATATGCCAAAATTTAATAATATCATCATCTGACAAGGAAGAGGAAGCGACAGCTGTATCACCAGTAACAGTAAAACCCTGCAAAACATATAACTTGTCAGTCTTTCTTTGCCCTTTCATCACAACAAGGGAACTTTTGGAAATATTTAAAACCCCACTTTCAGCTGTGTATCTGTACCCTTTTGAATCAAGAGTACTTAACGAAATTAAATTTCTCTTCAATTCTGGAACATGTCGCACGTCACTAAGTGTTCTAACAACTCCATCAAATATCTTAACTTTAATTGTTCCAACACCTGTGATTTTACACGAAACATTATTTCCCATCAAAACAACACCTTCAGACACTGTTTTGTAAGTTGTAAACCAATCCCGATTGGGACTCATGTGGAAGGTACACTGAATCAAGTATCCACTCTTCGCTTACTTTAGGATCATTGTGAAGCGACTAGAAGTTCACCATCGCTGTAGTCTTACTACAACATCACTTTACCAAATTTTCTCGGTTGTTTTCCTTTTGATTCGCAGCCTCCTTTTAATCTTGTTCGTAGCTTATAGCACTCGAGTTTAATGTGCCCTTTCTTCTTGCAGAAGTTACAATTTTTACCTCTATTTGAAGACTTCGATCTACTCTTAGATTTACCGCGAGGATTCCGTTCCTGTGTCATTCCACGATCATTATCAGCATTCCAATCTTGTCTCCCATGAGTAATAAGACTCTCTTCCTGAGAGTCGGGTTTAACCACAAGATGCTTCATCTTATCATACGAGGTTAAAAAATCATAAACTTCATCAACTGTGAGAGACTCGCGACTATATAAAATCGTGTCTCTAAAGGTTGAATAAGACGGGGGCAACAAACAAAGTAGAATCAACCCTAGATCTTCCTTATCATATTGAACCTCCATGGCCTCCAAGTTTGAGAGAATTTCTTTAAACACTGTTAAGTGTTTGTGTACAGACGCACCTTCCTCCAAACGATGAGCATAAAGACGCTGCTTCATATGCAACTTGCTTGTTAGAGTTTTCGACATACATATTTGTTCTAGCGTCTTCCATAATGCAGTGGCGGTCTTCTCTTCATCACATCTTGTAAAATTTCGTTGGACAAATGCAGATGTAATTGTGTTAACGCCTTTCGATCTTTACGCTTTTTCTCTTCATCTGTTAAAGTTGAAGACATCTTATCTATCCCTAGCAGGGCATCCTCCAGATCCATCTGTGCAAGAACTGCTTGCATCTTAATCTGTCACAACGCAAATCTGGTGTTGCGATCCAACAGCGAAATTTCATACTTCAAAGACGTCATACCGTGATCGAGATGAAAAAACCCGAAAGCTCGGATACCAATTTGTGAAAATAAAATAAAATAAAGAACACACAAATTTTTACGTGGAAACCCTTTCGGGAAAAAAACCACGGGCAGAGGAGAAGAATATTCACTATGTCGAATTCGTATTGAAACAAAAAGAATAGACTATGTCTATTTATAGGCTTGTAAAGCCATATTCTAATAAGACTGAAACACCTTATTCTAATCAATATAAAATAGATGGAATTTAATAAGGTTTAAAAAACCTTATTCTAAAAATAAAATAAAAGAAGTGTAATTCTATATGGATTCTTCTTTTCTTTTCTTTTTACCACTGTATTTTATTTAAATAAGGATTCGAGTCACTTAATTCTAACATGAATGATTTCTTTATTATTAATCAAATTTTGGTTTATTGATTTTAATTTGGTTTTGAAGAGCATATAGAACATTAAAAATCACAATTATGGTATTCCAAGTCATTAAGAATATGACGTTTTCGAATTTATATTTGATTTATTTACCTTATTTATATTTGATTTATTTACCTTATTTACTTTGATTCTTTTACAGGATTATGATCTCGTTTAGATTATTTACGGAAAGTAAGTTGTCTTTCTTGCAATGTAAACGTTCTTACAATGACATTTATCATTAGTTTGAACTTAGAAAATCAATTAGCTAATATTTATTTGTCACAATTTCGCTATGCATGCAAAATATGAAAGATATAACATGGAATGTGAAATTTATTTATTCATCATTCAAATACATAGAAAATAATTACATGTTTACTACAATATGAGCACATTTCCTAATACGATTTGGGGACACAACTATGTGATATTGCACCACACGGCCTCAGCCTGTCACACAGTCGTGTGGCCCCTATTTTTCTATTTTTACCCTGCTTTTATGTTATATTTCGAATTAGTCCTTACTTGTTCTCGAATTGATCTTAGAGCTTCATAGGCTTGATTTAAGCCTCGTTTTTGTATGAATAACAGGATTATTGATTGGTTATTTATGAATGATTGTTTTAAAATAAATTTTGAATTAAAATGGCATATATTTGTCTTGTTAAATGTTGTAACATCCTGTAACCCTAATCTAGTAATGGAGACAGGTGAGGGGTATGAAATTGTTGAGAATTGGTAACCTTAAGTAATTATCATATTGGAAATGAAGATGTTTTGGAATGAACACATAGTAATGGATTGTAAAGTTGAAACTTGAATAGAATGCATGCATTTATTTAAGTTTGTTTTATATTGTCTTGATTCATAGATTACCACTGAGTGGCTTGCTCAGCGTACGGTTTTTTTTTTTCACATACAGGTTAGGTGCAATTTGAGAATTTGAACTTCGACTTCAGCATCCAGTCAAAGATCCTGGACTCAACGATGTTTGTATACTTTTTTTCACTAATTATTTGGCATGTACCTAAGTGTGTTCATTTTAATACTAAAATATGTATATAAATACTTTTGGATCATACCTTGATGCATAGAATTTGGTCAAATAGATGATGTGTGTAAATTGACATCCAAATGTGTTTTGAAATGGTATGAAAAGTTACATTTATTAATGGCATGATGGTTAGAAAGATTTGATAATTGAATGGTTACTTGGTTGATTTGGTTGACATATGATTGTATGCATTGAGTTGGAACATTTTGTATTAGATTGAATCCAAATTGAATGGTTTTGATTAGAAATGATTAAAAGACTTGTTTTGGTATGTTTTGGTATATTTTGATTAATATTTGAATGGTCGAAATGAAAACTTTGAAATAGGTACCAAAATATGTTTATTGTCAAAAACAGGGACTTGGTGTTCTATATAACCCTTTTTATTGCGATACCAACCCTATTTTATTTTGAAAACTTTGCAAATTGGTCCTCAGGTTAGGAGGTTTGACTACTATATTTGAAATCGCGATATCAAGCCTTAGATATCGCCACTTGATACGTTTTGAAGTTTGGTTTCTATCTTGGAAATCACAATACAGTGCCCCGAATATCGTGATTCTCACTTGCTATATTTTGTTAATTTTCAATTTAGTCTTGATTCGACCTCAAGTTAGTATTAAAGCTTTCGTAAGCTTGTATAATACCCGAAAATATTTACTTATCATAATAATTGCTTATAATGTTCATATTTAATTGTTAAATAACTAAAATTGTATTTATTCTTATTGTAATTGCTCCAAAAAGGAATTTGACACACTGTAGCTCGGACCCAAAGATCAGGTTAGGTATTAAGTGTTACATTTACGAAGTGATTGCTTTGGGAAATGGCATGGGACATTCACCCATTCGATTCAAAAAATTGATATTAAAGCTCCAAAAATGATTTATTGAAATACAAATGAAAATCTCGAAATTTATCATGTGAAAATTCACTAAAATTTTGGAGTGTTACAAGACCATTTAGCTAACCTGGTATAAGAGTTGATCTCAAGGATGAGTCACTTAATCTACACTATCGAACAACTCGGTATCATTAAGGGATAGATGTTAGCCACAAGTTTTAAAGCTACTCTATACTCAGGGTGAAGATCAAACCTTCAACCACTAGTTTAGGTAATAGAGACTTTTACTATTTCACCTAATTTCTGTGATTATTATTATTATTATTATTATTATTATTATTATTATTATTATTATTATTAAAAACTAATGTGCTTGCAGTTGAAGGTCATTACATGGGACGGTGGAGGAATCTACCTCAGATTTTCTCCTTTGTTCAAAGGGTCAATTGAATGGGAGTTGCATTCATCAAAATCATTGATGTCTCGCAGCATACATCAAAGATAAAATAATTTCTTGCCTTTTATAAATCCCAACAAAACCCAATTCAAAAGAGAGATCTCAAAATTGATAGTTAAAATTTTAATTTCTGATCAACACAATTGATGTTAACTTCAAGTGAAGTGAAATTCCAATGGGATAAGATTTTATATATACTAATTTTTCTACCACATGATAAAATGACTTTTTTTTTATTGCTATATAAATATAAAGCATTTTCTAATTATACTGAAATAGACAAACCTAATCTAATGAAAACAGTAGATATACCCAAATTAATATGTAATAATCATTTAAATAATAACTAGAATTTATGTATGTAAGTGAAAAATAATAATTTGTATAAAACTTAAGCTTTTTATAATTATAATATAAAAAAAAATTAATTACGAAAATAAGTCAGGAAAAAATTATTTATGAAAATAAGTTTTTTTTTTACAGTACTCACTAGTGCTGCCTATATGGCAGCACCATCCCTTTTCTCCCTCAATCATCACTCAATCATTTTTTTTAAAATGGTGTTATTACTATATCAGGCGGCACGAGTATATATATTTTTTAAAAATATTCGTGAAAATACGAGCATACTAGTAAAAAAAATAAAAAAAATTTAATGGTGCCGTCGACGTGTTAGGTGACACTAATATATATTTTTAAAAAGAAAGTGGCCTGAAATGGAAAAAAATTATGGGGTTTTAGGGGTGGAAACTCGTGACTCCGTTTGGTGGTCCGAACGGTGAGGTGGCATGTTTAACCATAGGGAACATCATATCTTTGATTGGAGATAATCCAATGATGCGAAATGGAGATCGAAGAAAGAGTAGTTCGAAACTTTGATTATTGTTTTAGAAAATTTGTAGTTGCCTATAGGGAGATCTGAACCATAGAAGTCAACGAGGAAGAAATCTCTTATTTGGTGTCGAAATCAGCACAAAAGACCACCGTAAATGACGACATCGATGACTATTGAGTATGACTATTAGAATTTTCAATTGAAAACAAGAAGGTAAAGAAAAGAAAAAAAAATAGAAGTGTTGAACGTGAAAACAAAAAGAAATAAAGAAAAGAAAATAAATGAATGTCATGGGGCCACAATTTTACTCTTATTCGAGTTCTCGGTCAAATTTTAAAATAGCAGGATTTTAACATAGAAAATTGAACCAAAAAATCAAAAAACATTAAAAATTTTTTAAGTAAAGTTTATTGTTAATTTTATTAGGTTTAAGTTTTTCATAATTTTGTTGATAGAATAAATTTAGTATTAATTTTGAATTTATAATTATAATTTATTAATTTTATTTAAAATTTTATATTAATTTTATTTAATTAATCAATACTAATTAAAGTTAAAATATTATTAAAAAGAACTGATCTAGTGCTAGTATGATATTAATTAGAAATTTTAAAAAAAATTATATGGTACATTTTTATTTGATGCGTGACTTTTTAAAATCTTTTCATAGAAAGGTTTAGCATAAATATGTAAAATACCAAATAGAAATATTTAAAATTGCCCCTCAAAAGAGTTTTTTTTTTAAGTAGTTTCTTTAATACATTTAAAGGGTAGTTTAGTCAATAACCATGGACAGTTTTGGTATTATTCATGAATGTTTTATGGTTTATGTTCAGAATTCGCGGTTACCCTCTCAATAATATCATATCCAAGGATCAAACCTATGTCTCTACTTAAGAGTGCAATATGCCTTATCACCATACTCAGCATTTGTTCATTTTATAAAAATTGTAGATGATATGATTATTCATACATTTGAAAAGATTTTCATTTTTGTATTAGTCATTTTTTTTGTATAATCAAAATATTATCTATATTTATTTTATGGCGCACAGAGATTATTCTTTCATGAGAATTTATAATTATTCCTCTTAATAATATTGTCTTCAAAATTCGAATTTATATTCCTCCTTTACATCTAATACTTATTGATGGTACTCATAATTTATAACACCTAGTGAAAACATATAATTTTATATTTCAAAAAACAATGATAGTCAATTGAAGAGTGCTACATTGAGCTGAAGTTATATCATATTGTGTAGTTTTAAAAGTGGGTTTTATTTTTTTTAGGAATAATGATTTATTATAAATATATATATCTACGTTACATAATTATCTTTATATTTTAAAAAATAATGGAATTTTTTTTATGGTATGATTATAGTATAGATATATAAATGCTACGGCAAAGTCAAGTAGAGGGTCAGGGGAGTAATGGCATTCTCAAGTTTTTTTCTTTTTTCAAGTTAATTTTTTGTAAATATATTATGACCCTTTTAAAAATATAAATAGGCTCCCAAAGTTTAATATTTTTACAATTTTCTATATATATATATTATAGTCCTATTAAAAAATAAATAGGCTTCTCCTAAAAATATTTTTACACGTTTAATTAAAACTTGATCTCTTAAAAATAACATCCTGACTCCGCAAGGAAGAAGTAAAAAAAATTGCGAGAAAATTTAAATACAAAAATATTTAGCCACTCCGCTTGTGATTGTATCTATATAAGATAAGAACATGAAAGAAATGTGAAGAAGAAGAAAATGGCGGTTGGCAATTTTGTTATTTTATTCTTTTAGTTCTAGAAGAAGAGAGTTGTTGACCAAGTAATAATTGGTTTGGGTATTTGAAAAAAATGGGTTTCCCATTGTTATTTTATTTTTGAGTTCTAGAATAATAGACAATGACATCAATCCTATTGCTTTCGACATTTGAGAAAAAGGAAAAAAAACAAAATGAGTTGAACCAAATTTGCAAATATTTTAAAATTTACAAAGCTTCTTCAACATGAAATAATAATTGTAGCTTGTAATGCAAATGCTTTGAACACCATAGACAAAAGCAATAACTTTAGACAAAAGCCATTGCTATTATAACCCAACAAGTAATTGTAGGAAGGCAATGCTTTTTCTATTGGTGGGGATTTGCCATAAAGCCCATAATCCCCCTCCCCCCCCCCCCCACCTATATTGATGGTCCATACTCCATAATCCATATGCTTCAAATAACTTAGACTAACTAGAGTTCATAGGGGTTAAGATGTAAAAATTATCATTTGAATTAGTATGGTTTTTGGTCCACTTCACGTTGGGTTGATTATCTATTTGTATTAGATTACAGAGTAAATATTTTGAAAGTTAAAATATGTTCTAAGTTGTTATAAGAAAGTAATATTTTTCTTACTAGCAGGAATTTGCCATAAAGTCCATAATCTCCTGTCTCCACTCACTAATTTGTGATGGTTCGTACTCCATAATCCATTTGCTTCAAATAATTTAGGCTAACTAGGGTTCATATGAGTTAAGACGTAAAATCTCAAGTTTCAACATAGTTTAAAGGTTAAAAAAATTAAAATTTGATTTGTCCTATAATGTAACAAAAAGCGATGCAAACCTAAAAGAAATAAAAAGCTACGTGTTAGTCTCTAATAATTCAACGATATAATTATGTAATGTTTTAATAAAAAAGTCAACGATATTAACTATTTGATAATATTAAAAAATTATAATGACCAAATTATGTTAAAAAGTATATAAATTAAATCTCGAATTTAGACATATTAGAGTAACTAAAACTAAAATTTAACTATTTTTGTAAAATGTAAAACAAAAAAGAAAAAGAATAGTTATACAAATTTGATTTTGAATTTAAATTTAAAGTAAAAATAATAATGATAATAATAAATTTGAAAGGTAAAGTGAAAGTGAACTCAAATATTTGAAAATGAGCTGAGTATGTTATCCGTAAAATTAAAACAAATTCAAATAATTTATCCGAATTTAAATAAGTTATTTGCAAAAGTAAAACAATTTGGATAATAGATATTGGAAGATTAATATTTGTATTTACTCCTAATTTGAAAATTTCTAAATTGAAAATATACAAATAAATTAGATGTCTGCAAATATTTAAATCCGCACTATCTATTTGAAAGTAAGGTGAAAAATTTTCATTAAAAGGGTCAAATTTAAATTAAATTAAACCTTTTTACCATTTATTATCATCCTTGGGTGTTTGTGTAAGGTCTAATAAATGGGCTCATTTTTACTTGGGCTTCAATAAAAGAAAGGGATAATGACATCATTTAACCTGTAATTTAATAAAATTATTAATGTGACACCACTCAAAGCAATAGACTTCAAAACCATTATACCATTTTAATTTAATAAATTGCATTACCCTAAATCCTGAATGTCTTCTTCTCTTCATCTCCTTATAAAACAAAAACTTGTCCTTTTTTTTTTCTTTTACAATTTACATGGCCGCCACCACTCTCTCGTCGGTTTCCAGTGCCATTTAACAATGAACAGTAGCCTTCGTCCTCTCCTCCAACCCTACTGGCTTGGATCTCCCCAAAGCAAATAAGAAAACCTTTGAAAAGGCAACCAAAGCCCATAACTCTCTCTTGTCCAACATTTGCTTCGCTGATTGTTTGATCAGTCTCCGATCAAGACCGACTCTTCCTCGTAGCCCCGTTTTTTGGCCGTCACCCACTTGGATTTCTGAATGGTACACGCAATAATATGATTTCAAGACGAAATCTCTGCAGGAATTAAACTTTTATTTCTTCAAATATTGTATTTTTTTAAAATTTTCTTTATGCTAATTTCTACTATACATCATACCCACTGCAGTGAAAATTTTATTCAAATCTTACCATTATAACATTTTGAGGTTAAAAGTATATTCATCAATCTGTTAAAAAATTTATATATTTTTACCATGTTAATGTGCTGATAGAAAAATTAGATAGTAATATTGTTTCGTGATGGTATAAAAAGATTAATTCAAATAAAATGGTTGAAATTTTTTATCTAAAAGGATTAATTCAAGCATTCAATAATACATGACCACTTACAACACACTTACCATTTTTGATAAAACAAAACCCAAGATTTGAAAGCCCAGGGGATGGGGATATCCCAATTCAGTATAAATTTGTTCTCACAACACAATTCAGACACTTTCTTTTGTTTTCTTTTTTATGAAGCTTCGTCTTGGTACTATGTTCGAATTACAAATAGAAGTGAAAATGGTTGAGCTTCAACAATCTTAAAAAGAAACCTGAAACAACTCATTATTCTGCATTGGTCATTATCCTCACAGATGGCATGCATTTAATTTTAGTGGAAGTACATAAGCATTGTATGTTTTGGTACACACCTTTTTGCTGCCTCATGTCTTGTGCTTTTTGATAGCAAAATCACTAGGGTAAATTACACTAACAGCCACCTAATTTTGGGGTAGATGACAAAACAGTCACCCAGGTTTCATTTCAGTCACTCAACTTTCGAAAAATTGCAAAATAGTCACTAACGTTATAAAAAGTGACAAAATAGTCACTGATTAACAGTTATCATTAGGTTGTCAACGTGACCGCTGACGTGGCAAGTTAATCAGCTGATGTGGCAAGTTAACTTGCCACGTTGGTGAAGCGACTGATGGGTCTTGGTTTGGGACGTGTTTAGGGAAAAAATTTGAAGGTTTAAGGACTAAATGTTTTAGGCTTAGAAACAGATTAGGATTAAGGGGATTTGGGGGGGGGGGAATTGATTTGAGGAAATTTCGATTGTGATTTGGGGGTTTTTTTAGTGTTGAAATTGATTCGAGAATCGATTAAGAATGGTTTAGGGTTAGAAATTGATTTAATAATTGATTAACAGGGTATAAGGGTTTAGGGTACGAGTGGTCTATTTTGTTTGGGGAGAAAAGAAGATGAAACCAGAAATCATTCAATGTTTTTGATTCTCAGCGACAATGGGCAATAGAAGAAACACTACTAGTGTTGTTACATCCACTTTAAAGGGTAAGTTGTTGCATTTAGTTTTAATTTTTTGGATTTCAATGTTGTTATTTCGATTTAGGGTTATTTCAATTTCAATTTTGATTTCGATTTCTATTTCGAAACACTCACTGATTCTGATTTTGATTTTGATTTCAACTTTGATCTCGATCTCGATCTCGATTTATATTTAGATTTTTATTTCGATTTGGATTTCGGTTTAGGGTTATTTCAATTTAGAGTTATTTCAAATTGTATGACGTATCATGTGTATTGTATGCCATGTGCATGATGTTTATTGTGTATATCTGCCATTGTTTATATCGAAGCTACTATATTGTATGTGGCAAAATGAAAATTTGTTATTTACCTTCTTTATTGTTCTGGTTATTATCTGTTATTGTCTGCTATGTGCATGACAAAAATGGTTGTGTTTGTATTAAATTATTTTTGTATTGGTTGTTGTCTGCCATGTGCATGACAGAAATGATTGTGTTTGTATTAAATTATTGGGTATTTTGTATTGGTTATTGTCTGACAGAAATGGTTAAAATGTTTGCCTATGTTGTCTGCCTTTATTAATGAGTACTTTGTTTGGCAAGTTTAATTGATGACAATTTTAATGAGAATGAAGAAAACATGTCTAGTAGTGATGTGTTTGGTAGTGATACATCTGAAAGTGATGTGTCTAATAGGATAGGAGTTAATTTAGATGTTTAAACATGGATGGTATAAAAGTAGATGAACTGTGTGATAGTGATGATTCTAGGAGGTTAGATAGTGCACATGAATCTGACTCAGATGGCCAAAACTGACCTGAGTTCAAGCTAGAGAATGACATGAGTAATCCTAGGCTTAAGGTTGGAATGTTATTTAAGTCTAAAGACAGTTTAAAAGAAGTTGCCAAGCAATATGGTAGGTTGAATAGTTATTTTATTAAGTTTCCCAAAAATGATTTAAAAAGGTTAAAGGCACTCTGTAGTGAAAAATGTTCTTGGTTCATATGGGCTTCTAGACTAAACCCTAATGACCCTACTGACTAGACTTGGCAAATTAGGAGTTCAAATCCTAACCATACTTGTTCTAAAGTATATAAAAATAATAATGTAACCTCGGCTTGGATAGGTGAACATTATAAAGAAAAATTCATTGTTGATCCTGATTATTCTCTGAAATTATTACAACAAGATATCAAAAGAGATTTGTGTTGCATAGTCTCACTAACCAAATGTAGGAGGGCTAAACTTAGGGCATTGGAATTAATTAAAGGAGCTCATAAGGATCAATATGAGAAGATTTATGAGTATTTTTTGGAGTTTAGGACCCAAAATGAGGGAACAACAACAATCTATTATCTCGATAACAGGTTGTTTCAAAAGATGTATGTCTGTCTGCAGGCAAATAAGAAAACCCTTGAAAAGGCAACCAAAGCCTATAACTCTCTCTTGTCCAACATTTGCTTCGCTGACTGTTTGATCAGTCTCCGATCAAGACCGACTCTTCCTCGTAGCCCCGTTTTGGCCGTCACCCACTTGGATTTCTGAATGGTCACGCAATAACCTAATTTCAAGATAGAATCTCTGTAGGAACTGAATTTTTATTTCTTCAAATATTGTATTTTTTTTTAATTTTCCTTATGCTAATTTCTACTGTACATCATACCCACTGTAGTGAAAATTTTATTCAAATCTTACCATTATCCTTAAAAAGATTCCAAAAAAAAAAAAAACAACTCTACCTTTCAACTCATTTCAAAATACGAAGCGTTAAGAAGTTGGCTATTGGTTGTCAAATCATGTGATATTTTTGTATACAAGTACGAAACATTTTGAGGTTAAAAGTATATTCATCAATCAGGTTTCATTTCAATCCCTCAACTTTCAAAAAGTTGCAAAACAGTCACTAACATTATAAAAAAGTGACAAAATAGTCACTGATTAACAGTTATCGTTAGGTTGTTAACGTGACCGCTGACGTGGCAAGTTAACCAGCTGATGTGGCAAGTTAACTTGCCACGTTGGTGAAGCGACTGATGGGTCTTGGTTTGGGACGTATTTAGGGAAAAATTTTGAAGGGTTAAAGACTAAATGTTTTAGGCTTAGAAACAGATTAGGATTAAGGGGATTTTGAGGGGGAGGGAATTGATTTGGGGAAATTTCGATTGTGATTTAGGGTTTTTTTAGGGTTGAAATTGATTCGAAAATTGATTAAGAAGGGTTTAGGGTTAAAAATCGGTTTAATAATTGATTAACAGGGTATAAGGGTTTAGGGTACGATTGGTCTATTGTGTTTGGGGAGAAAAGAAGATGAAACCAGAAATCATTCAGTGTTTTTGATTCTCAACGACAATGGGCAATAGAAGAAAAGCTACTAGTGTTGTTACATCCACTTTAAAGGGTAAGTTGTTGCATTTAGTTTTAAATTTTTTGGATTTTAATGTTGTTATTTCAATTTAGGGTTCTTTCGATTTTAATTTTGATTTCGATTTTTATTTCGAAACACTCACTGATTCTGATTTTAATTTTGATTTTGATTTCAATTTCGATCTCGATCTCGATCTTGATTTATATTTAGATTTTGATTTCGATTTTGATTTCTATTTAGGAATATTTCAATTTAGAGTTATTTCAATTTGTATGACATATAATGTGTATTGTATGACATGTGCATGATGTTTATTGTTTGTATTTGCCATTGTATGGATGTCATACCAAACTGATGTTTATTGCGTATATCTGCCATTGTTTGTATCGAAACTGCTATAATGTATGTGGCAAAATGAAAATTTGTTATTTACCTTCTTTATTGTTCTGGTTATTGTATGTTATTGTCTGCTATGTGAATGACAAAAATGGTTGTGTTTGTATTAAATTATTTTTGTATTGGTTGTTCTCTGCCATGTGCATGACAGAAATGGTTGTGTTTGTATTAAAATATTCGGTATTTTGTGTTGGTTATTGTCTGACAGAAATGGTTAAAGGGTTTGCCTATGTTGTCTGCCTTTATTAATGAGTACTTTGTTTGGCAAGTTTAATTGATGACAATTTTAATGAGAATGAAGAAGACATGTCTAGTAGTGATGTGTTTGGTAGTGATACATCTGAAAGTGATGTGTCTAATAGGATAGGAGTTAATTTAGATGGTTTAAACATGGATGGTATAAAAGTAGATGAACTGTGTGATAGTAATGATTCTAGGAGGTTAGATAGTGCACATGAATCTGACTCAGATGGCCAAAACTGACCTGAGTTCAAGCTAGAGAATGACATGAGTAATCCTAGACTTAAGGTTTGAATGTTATTTAAGTCTAAAGACAGTTTAAAAGAAGTTGCCAAGCAATATGGTAGGTTGAATAGTTATTTTATTAAGTTTCCCAAAAATGATTTAAAAAGGTTAAAGGCAGTCCGTAGTGAAAAATGTTCTTGGTTCATATGGGCTTCTAGACTAAACCCTAATGACCATACTGACCAGACTTGGAAATTAGGAGTTCAAACCCTAACCATACTTGTTCTAAAGTATATAAAAATAAGAATGTAACCTCGGCTTGGACAAGTGAACAATATAAAGAAAAATTCATTGTTGACCCTGATTATTCTTTGATATCATTACAATAAGATATCAAAAGAGATTTGTGTTGCATAGTCTCACTAACCAAATGTAGGAGGGCTAAACTTAGGGCATTAGAATTAATTAAAGGAACTCATAAGGCTCAGTATGAGAAGATTTATGAGTATTTTTTGGAGTTTAGGACCCAAAATGAGGGAACAACAACAATCTATTATCTCGATAACGGGTTGTTTCAAAAGATGTATGTCTGCCTGCAGGCATGCAAAGATATCTATAGGGCTGGTTGTAGGAGGATAGTAGATTTAGATGGATGTTTCTTGAAAGGCTACTATAGTGGCTACTTGCTTGCAGCTGTTGGGATAAATGCAAATAATGGCATCTATCCTTTTGCATATACTGCTGTCGAAAGTGAAAACTAAGCATCATGGCTTTGGTTCTTGGAGTTGCTTGCAATAGACTTGGAAATTGTGAGCTCAAACCAGATATCTTACATGTTTGACAAACAAAAGGTAAAACTCTATTTATTTATTTTTTACGTTGTTTTTATTTAGGGTTTGTCAAAGAAGTAAACTATTTTTTTCTAATTGCATGGACTTTTAGAAGCAATATGTATGTTGTTTCCTAATGCAGAAACAAGACACTGTGTTAAACACCTACATGCCAATTTCAAGAAGGCTAGTTTCTGAACAAATGAATTGAAAGATTTACATTGGAAAGCTGTCAGAGCAAGCACAACAAGGGATTTTGGGGATGCCATAGATGAACTGAGGAAAACCAATCAACATGCTTATGTTTGGTAGAAGGAAAAGAATCCTACTCACTGGTCAAGGTCTCACTTCTCAATTAGGAGCCATTCTGACATGTTGGTGAATAACCTTTCTGAATCATTTAACAAGGTAAACCCCTATGTTTTATGTTTTTTACTAATCATTAGCAATTCACTAATCATTTATATTGTTTACTGACAGATGATACTGGAAGCAAGAGGGAAAGTTATTTTGACCATGATGGAAACCATAAGGACCAAGATTATGTTGCTTATTTTTAAGTAAAAAGAAGAAGCTGACAAATGGAAAGGAATGTTGTGTCCAAAGATCAAGAAAAAGATGGATGTAAATATAAAAGATTCATTGAGGTAAAGTTACCATTTTTAATCTTTCTAATGCCTTTATTCTGACTTCATGTTGCTGGTCACATGCTATTTTAGTGAATGTTTTTTAATATGCATGCATTGATTGTTGGTGTGTTGATTATTTTTTAATATGCATGCAGTGACTGTTGGTGTGTTGCCTATTTTTTAATATGCATACAGTGAGTATTTTTTTATAATATGCATGTAGTGATTATTTTTTTGAGGGTGTGTATTGGTGGGGCTATTCATAATGTTGTTTTAGTGATTATGTTTTAACCAAGCATGCTAATTTTTTTTTAGGTGTGTTCCATCAGATGCTGGTAGGGACAAGTATCAAGTTGAATGTGGTGGACTTAGTTGAGAATTCCTGTTACTGCAAGAATTGGGATCTCACTGGCATCCCTTGCATACATACATTGGCTGTCATTCATCTAAAAGATGAGTTCCTAGAGACTTATGTACAAATCTGGTACACCGAGCAAACCCAGCTTCAAATTTACTCCAACTTTATAAGTCCTATAAGGGGTCCTAAACAATGGGCCACTTTGTCAAACATGCTGCCAATACTGCCTCCTACACTAAGAACCACTTGGCAGACCTACTAAGGTGAAAAGAAAGAACTTGACGAACCACAAACAATAGAAAGGTTGAGCAAGAGAAGGGTGGACATGAGGTGCAGTAAATGCAAAAAAATACGCCTCAATAAGAGGAGTTGCCAAGGGGTAGTTGGCCAAAACATTCCAATAAGTCATTTGCCTTAATTTAAGTTATAGTATACTTCTGTTTATGAATTTGTTTTTTAGATTTCTCTTGTTCCTGTAGGTCAAAAGACATAAAGTTGGTGTCCCAACTCAGCAACAAGCTACCCCAAATCAGCAAGAGGGTACCCCAACTTAACAGGTTGCCCCAACTTATCAACAAGCTGCCCTAAGAGAAAAGCTCCCATTCAAGAGAAAACCAACCACTGTTAGATGGATGCCTTCTACTCAAGAGTCATTTATGACAGACCATTGATGATGGTGTGAACAAACCTTCTTTTGTTAACTTTTTGAAAATGTGTAAATTTGCCTGCTACTGATTTATTAACTTAGACAGATAATTTTTTTTTGAAAATTTGCCTATGATTGCTACTGTTGATAAACTTAGGCATATAGTTACTTAAATTTTTTGTAAATTTCCCTACAATTCATATATGTTCAATTGTGTTGAATTGTAGGAAAATTTGGCAATATTTTGCCCCTCATTCCTTTTGTAAACAGTTCGGCGTTTTGGCCTTAATATATGAGCATTGATCCATGCTATTTGTGTTATCTCTTCTCTTCTAACATATGAGTATTGAAAAAACAAATGTGTGAGAATTGAGAAATACATATGTTTTTTTTCCATCTGTTATTTTTTTCTGATATATGAGTATTGAGAAAAACAAATGAAATGAAGATTAAACATTCTTTCTAAGTGTTGTAGGCAACAAAAATATTACAAAAACAATTTGTAATCAACAAAAATATCCTATTTCAAGTCTTTCAAGTGTTTGTAAACAACAACAACTGGTTAGCCATATATACCAGCAGCCATGTAAAACATATGTTAAGCAACAATATACCAGCGGCCATGTATACCAACATAAGCAATAATATACCAGCAACAATATTACAAAACATAAGCTGATTTTCAATGCTAAAGAAAACATAAGTTGATTTTTAAGGTTTGAAAAACAACAAAATAGTTACAAATACAAGTACCAAAAACCAGGTTCTTCTCTCCCTCCTCCTTGCATCCTCTAATGTCCTCACTTTTTTCAGAAGACCTAACAGCACAATTCGTGAACGAGGCGTCAATGGTGGATCAAACCAGCTGAAAAATCGACATGGTTTTCAAAATCTACTGCCAAATTTCTTACACCTAAAAAACCTCCTACATGGGTTCCCATTGGACCAAGACGTGTTTAATTTGGCTGGGTTTCCACAATACCACACTGGTATCACTTCAGGCATCTCCATTTTTCCTCTACTCCTTCTTATTCTTCTTATTCTTCTTCTCCTTATCTTTTTTTCTTTTTCTTTAACCTAAAATGGTGCTAGTAGGGCTATTAAAGTGAAAATAATCGGCTAGCTGGACCTTTTTTGACACCAAGGACGCCGTCACTTGCCATGTCATTTTGCCGTGACGTCTGTGACGAAAAATAGAAAAAAGAAATGTTTTGTAAATTTTCGAAAGTTGGGTGACTGAAATGAAACCTAGGTGACTATTTTGTCAGCTACCCCAAAGTTGGGTGACTGTTGGTGTAATTTACCCAAACCAATACTATGCATTGAAGCATCAATTATAGGTTCCACTAACTATAATTTTTGTCTCTTCCCCTAAATATAAAAATATTCTAATTAATTCTTCAAATTATCAATATGATTTCAATTAAGTCCCTTTTGAATTAGTTCTATTAACTTTCGCATTAAATATCAATTGGTGACAAATGTCACCATGTGATTTTTTTTTTGTCGTACTTTTTTTCATTTTTGTTTTATTTTTCTTTAATAGGTATGATTGGCGTCGAAACCACTAAATATAAATTCTTACGACAAGATAACACTAATTAGTAGTATAGAGCAGCAGGGTCAAATCCACAGGGATTGACCATCTAATTTCGCCTTTTTTATTACCAGAATTAGTGTCACAGTCACAGTTGTACCCACGACCTATGGGTAGCAATGCTGAAAAATAAAAGGGGTTTAAGTTGATAGAGAAAATAAAATAAATATGTAATGTAATAATCAATTTTAAGCAAATAAAATAAATGGGTAAATAAAATATTTTAAAGTTTAGCCTTAGCCTCGGTACACCCCGGACTTGAACCAATCCTTGAAAGAAGGTTCTTCCTTCCAACCGATAAGTTGGTTATTAGTCGAGGACGCCTCAAGCCACTAGATTTCCTCTTGTAGTCAGTTTCGATACGACTTGCAAATTGGCACTTTTCGAATTTCTAATCACGTGACATGAGTCTGTAATTTAAGACTTTGACAGCCTTGCGATCTGAAAAGCCCAACTCGAATTAACGGTCTCAACCGTGTGGGCCATTTAAATCCAATCACTATCTTCCTTGACGGAATTCAATTAGCTTTTCCCACCTGAACATGTCAATTGTTTGCGGGATTTTGAATACAACATGACCGACTCAATTTCCCAACTGTACGCCAAACGACTCCAACCCAACGTGCACTTTTTAAATTGAAATTGAATCAACTTTAAGGGACAAATTTGTACTATCCCATTTACTAGAGAAATAGCAAATACCAAATTGTAAAGTATTTAGTGTGGGTTCATATCTCACGATTACTTTGTCAGAGTGATAACCAGACTAAGACTAAAAAGAGGATTTAGTTAGGCATGAAATAAATCATGATAGATGGGGTATGGACGTGATGGAAATTGGAAAAGGAAAAGGGCTTGGAAGGTAATTAAACCAAAAGAAAGAAAGAAAAAATAAATGGTAGAATTGAAAGCTTACTGAAGCAGGAAATAAAAGAAAGAAGAGAATTGATTCATGCCAAAGCCAAGTTCGTCCAGGTATTTATATACACTTCTAGCACTATAATTTAGCTAGAGCTTCCTTAAACATTATCACTAGATAAATCAAATTTAAACTAAAGATCAAATTTATACTAATTACAGAACTTTAACAATTTCAAAAATAATTTGATCTGTATCTAGCCAATTTCAAATCTTCAATCTTTATCCACCCAACTTCAAATCTTCAATCTTTCAATCTACCACTCCTCTTTGCTTTTTCTTCCAATTTAGCTCCCTTTTTTGTATGATTTTGAATTTCAGCACACCAACTTCATTCCTGATAAGAAAAATCCAAATTTAGTAGCACCTTATTCGATAATTAGCCAAAAATAAATGCATTAAAAATAAAAATTTATCTTGCTATCAAGGTTTGGGTCATTAGACTTGGAAAATTTTGATAAAAGTACCATTGAGATTCCTGTACTAGAGTCAAATTATATTTTGGTCTCTCTACTCAGAAAATGAGTAAATTAGTCATTGTATGCTAGATGAAAAAGCAAATTGGTCTTTTCTGTTAAATATTTCATCTATTTCTACTGTTTGAAGCTGGCGTAGCTAATGGGATAACCAAATAGTTACACATAACGTGTCGCGTGTACCTCATGCTGACGTACAATGACCACTTTTTAATAGAAGAAATGGATGGAATTTTTTTATAGAAGAGCCAATTTTCTCTTTTATCTAATGTCTAGGGACTAATTTGTCCATTTTTAAGTAGAGGGAGGGGGGATGCAATTCAACTCTTAGTACAATGGCCTCAATGGTACTTTTACCGACAAGTTCACACTTTATTTATTGTCAGTTGTACATATACTTTTTATATTTATCTCTCAAACCTCAATGCAAGTACTATAAAGTCCCTTGTATTAGGAGTTAGATTGCATTTTACCTCATTTATTAAAAAATTTGCAAATTAGTTATGTATGTTAGATCAAATAGCAAATTAGTCTTTTCTATTAAAAATTTCATCCAGTTTTACTGTTAAAAATGGTGTGACTAATGGAATAACCAAATAGTTACAAGTGACGTGCTACGTGTACCTTACACTAATGTATAGGAATCAATTTTTAATAGTAGAAATAGATGAAAATTTTAACAGAAGGACCCGTTTGCTCTTTGATCTAATGTATTATGACTAATTTACCTATATTTTGAATAAATGAGCAAAATGCAATCTAACTCATAGTACAAGGACTTCCATAATACTTTTACCCTCAAACCTCTTCAACACTTGGAACAATTTTTAACTTTTTAAGCTTCAAACTCCTTTGTATGGTAAATCTTTTTAAATTATTAATATGGGGAAGGATCTAGTTACACAGTGTAAAATTTAAAGTAGTTTTACACCCTTCTATAACTATTTATATTATTAATATTTTAATGATCCAACCGTCAAATTTATCAATATAATTGTATTTTCCTTGCATGTAAAAATTTTCGAACCGATCCGATATTTCTATCATATCTATCTAAAATAATCTATATATTAATATATATTCAACGATTAATTTTTTTTACATAAAACAAATGGTTAAAATTTTTAAATTTACATCAAATTTGACATGCATGATCTATATGAATAGACTATGAAATATAACGGTTGGGTTGTTAAAATATTAATTATATAAATAGTTATAGAAGTATGTAAAACTATTTTTATTTTTATACTGTGTAAATGAATCCCTCCCTATAAATATTTGATTTGTTTTTGTTATGTATATATATTTAGTAGTTATATATGATTATATTTAGTTGTTATAAATATGTGGTTTGTTAGTTTATTTATTAATTATTTGATTTATTGGTTTAGTATTTTCATGTTAGTTTATTTTACTAAAATAAATTATTTATGGTTAAATTAATTAAATTATTAGTTTAAAAGTATATTTTTTTTGTTAATTTATTAGTATCTTAGTTAGATTAAAAATATGTTAAGTTGTTAGTATCTTAGTTAGATTAAAAATCTTTATATCTAGCTAGACGTATCTAGGTTATCTTTAATTTTTGTTAGACTATTAGTAGAATGAGTCTGTTGGTTTAGTGATAAGACTTCATCTCGTCAATGGTCTTATGTTCAAAACCCTATGTGTGCAAAGGGGGAAATTTATTTTTGTTTTAAACTCTAAAGAAAAAAATCTGATGTGGATAACTGATGGAGTTAGTGGGTAGTTATTAAAAAACACAAATTGAGGGATTATCTCCTAATTTTGCTCCCTTATTTTATCGTCCCTATCCTTTCTCCATATTTCCCATACACGTTTTCTTTTTAATTTGATGTATTGAGTGTTTGGAAAAACCCCTTTTTGTCGTTTCTTCTTCTCTGCTACTTTTCTTCCACTTTTGCTTATATTTTTGCTATCCTAGTGTTTCGGTTTGCTGACCCTTGCTCTTGTGACAACTTTTTACGGTGGTTATTGTTTGGAAAATTCTACGTTTTTCATCTAGGAATTTTGTTTTTGGTTTTACTCTAAGGGTGACTATTAGTTTTTGGTTAATTTTCCAATCGGATGGTCTATTTGTTTGTGTTCTGTTAGGCGGGGATTTTGAGATGAACGCTCCATCAACGAATTAAGCATGGAAATTGTTTCACCTTTGGTTAAAATTTTGAGTACTTCAGTTCAAGGGTTGATTGAGAAAATTTTTGCTTTGGTTGGCACCCCTAACGTTGGTGGTTGAATACTCTAATAGAGTAATGGTCGAGTGCTTAATTTTGAATTGGTGTGGTTGCTAATTAGGTTGTTTAAACTGTTGTTGTAGGTTCTTAGAGTGTGTTGTATCATCGTTTTCCAGAAATAGTAAGGTGTGTGACTCGAACTCATAGAAAAGATGATCGATAGAAAGTTGAAAAACTCATTGTCGACGTTATACGGCTGTGTGCCAAACCGTGTAGCCCACACAGTCTAAGATATTTGGGTCGTATGGGCCACACAGGCATGTGTAAGCCCTATGTTAGGCTGTGTGGGCTACACGGGCGTGTGGGCCATTTTTTTGAAAATTTTCACTTAGGCATGTTTGACTTTGAAATTCATAATTAGACTTTCTATAAGGTCCATATTGCTTAATAAGTTTTGAAAACAAGGTAGTTGTTAATATGCTTCTGTATGTAATTTGTTAAAGGTATGTTTTCGTTTTGCTATGTTGATTATAGCATATGATGTTTGAATATGTTTGATTTGCGTATCTTTAAGTTCTACTATATGACCATGCATGTGACGTTGGAAAAATTGATTTGTTTATGTGGCATTTGTGATACGTCTATTCTGCTAAAGCATGAAATGCCATGCCTTCTAATCCCTGATATTGTACGACTGTATGTTTTACGTGCTTTTCATTCTGATTCAGTATATGCATGCCATGTCACATTGAATGGAGTTTGGAATAATATGGAAAGGAGGAAGTTTTACCAGTTTAATGATCTATACTATCTGGTGGTTTATCCAATTTTCTGTCTGACAGTTTGTCTGCAATTATGGTGGCGCCCACATGTTTTGTTATGGCAGCTTGGCTGCAAAATAGTGGTTTGACCACATATATTCGATTTGTCAGTTTTAATTGCAACTTTGGTGGCATTGACCACATCTGTTGGTGTGATTGGATAGACGAGTTTTTGGAAACTCTATTTGGTGTATAGTAGAGTTGGGTAGGAAGTTTTCTAAAAAATCTGCATTATGTTTTCTGAAAAGTACTGCATTGGCATAACCATGCATTCTCAGTTTTGCCCAAATGATCGATATGAAATTCTTTGTGATTCTGTGATTTGTTTGTTTTGTTATTTGAGTTCTCTGTTTGAGTTTACTTGCACACTGAGCTTTATAGCTCACCCTTCTATCTTTTACTTTTCAGGTAATTAGCTAATTTAGGACCGGACAGCGTGCGGGAGCTCGATTAGATTTTTCACATTAAACTGTCTGTTTTGGTTAATGAATTAAGATTTCTGGACTTTTGATTTTTGGACTGTAAGACTGCTTTTGGTTTTGGTTTTGGTTTTTCCATTGTTCGTCGATTTTTTGTATTTTTACTATAAATCTACAAAATTATACGATTTACCAAATTAGAACTCGATTTTCAAAATTAAGACTTTGAAATATATGCTGCAAAATTCAACATTAAGCTAAATGTATTTCTGTAAAATGAGAATGTTTTGCGTACGAGTTTTTCTAAATAACAATGTAAGAGTTTTGTCAAAAATTATTATTTTCAGTTTACACGACTTCTAAAACGAGATTTTTAATTAGTTTTTTTTTTTGAACGAGTCTATGTAACTTCTCTAAATTCAATCATAATGTCTAAGCTGGGTTTGGGTTGTTACAGTGATTATAGTAAATATAATTAGGATGTCCCATACAATAAATTGCTTGGAAGGAGATTACAAATCTTTAAAGGTGGGTGGATTTATATCTCATATTTGGAAGAAAGTTTCAATATGCTCAATCAAAATACTACTATAAAGGGAAATAAGTAGTTTGCCCAAATGTATATATTGAAGATTATCAAGGGATAATGCCAAATAAATTTGGCAATCACATATATTTAAATGTGGTTGTTGCACTTAATTGATTTCAAAGAAGCAAGTACAGTCACTTGAGGATATATTGTACTGGAATTCATCTTCAACGAAATGTGAAGGGTGATAGATTATTTGTAACACCCTTAACCCGTATCCGTCGCTGGAATAGGGTTACACATCAATCACATACATTTATACAATAATTATCGTAAACTATTTACAGACATTCACATTTATCCCTTACAAGGTAATACGAAACCTTAAAACATGTATAAGAGTGGTTCAGGACTAAACCAATCACATATAAAAGCTTCCAGACACTTAGAAAAATTATGCAATCACAGGTCACACACCCGTGTGAGCAGGCCGTGTGACTCACACAGTTATCAAACACGCCCGTGTCATAGGCCGTGTGAAAATAGGGCATACATACTGACTTGTACCACATGGCCGGAGTCATGCCGTGTGCCTTGGCCGTGGTCAAAATTGACTTGGGTCACACGGCTAACTACACGCCCATGTGTATAGCCCGTGTACCCTTCAAAATGGCCACACACGCCCATGTGCCAAGGCTGTGTGCCTCACACGGCCACCAGACAAGCCCGTGTGTTTAGGCCGTGCTTGAGACTGACTTTAAATTGTAGGACTACCCCAAGGGACACACGGTCGTATTACATAACCGTGTGTCGCACACGGCTGAGACACACGCCCGTGTCTCTGCCCATGTGGACAAAAATAGGCCATTCGCAAGGCCAATTTGCCACCCTAAATTCATGCACACATAGCAACCAATTTGAAACCATTACATCACATAAATAGGCAACCAAACATACCAAATCATATACATATTATGCCATCTATACACAACCATTTCAATTACCTGATTCTATACCCAAAACCTACCAAATTATTATGCCAAAATCAATAAACTTGCATAACATCTATATGCATTCTATCATCACATTTTTACCTATTTCATGCCACATAACTTACCATTTCAACATCACATAAACAAGCCACACAAAAGGCACCATATACATCACATTATATCACTTATCAAGCACATAACATAAGCCAACTTATATGGCTAAAAATATAACAACATTTCCAACAAAAAATAAACCAAATCTCATGGCTATAATCTTAACACAAAACATATCATTTACTCACTAGCCTATACATGCCATACATTAATATTTACGACTTCAAAAGTACCAAAATATTGTTCAATAGTGTGACGATGATCCTTAACGATCCCCGAGCTTGCAGTAGCTTCGTTAATTTATAAAACAATTGAAAAACACACAAAGTAAGCTTTCCAAAACTTAGTAAGCCATATACAAATAAACTTATCACATAAACCATTATAGACCAATTCATACATATGAATCATGGCAAACACAATTACAAAATCACATTTCTCATAGAGCTCAATTATTCATAGTCACTTGCTTATAAACATATCACATTTTCATATAGATCACATCTCAAACAATCATATTCATTCTTACTTCTCGATGTCAAATTTAACATACCTTTCGTACATATCTGAATTGGATATACATTCATTTGATATTTTATTTCTCAATAATCCCCGTTGAACCGTTAGAAAGTAATAAGGATACTCAGATAGCTTGGAAAGCTCGTACAATGCCAACATCCCAGACGTGGTCTTGTAATCAAATATCGATGCCACTGTCCCAAACAGGGTCTTATACGAAATCATATACAATGTCGATGTCCCAAACATGGTCTTACACATAAATCACAAGTTGATACCAATGTCCCAGACGTGGTCTTACACGATATCACATCTTGGAATCCTATGTCATGACATATGTATCCTATACTATTCCTATGGTTCATACAGGGCTTCTAGATGTCGTAACACTGTCGATACTTTCTTGGATTCAATTATTCAGCTCTCATAGCAATTCATTACATTTCCACGACAATGAAACATATATTATTCAATTGAAATACATTTATTTGCATATGAACTTACCTTAGAAAAGAGAACGGCTAAATGAGTCGATTATTCTACGACCTTCAACTTTCCCCGATCTAATTTCGATTTCTTTCGTTCTTGATCTATATAAATTCATATTTCACTAATTTAATCACACATTTACTCAATTCAAACCACAAACACATAATTAGGCATTTTACTCTTTAACCCCTAAAATTTTACATTTTGACATTTTAGTCCCTATTTCATAAAATCACAAAATACACATAATTTCAACAAACCCATGCATGGCCGAATATCATAGGGACCTCTAGCAGCCCAAAAATTTCATTTATTTCACATTTTAACCCCTCAATTTGCAAATTTCACAAATTATCCCATAATAATCAAATTCATCAAAAATCCCAATACAAAACATATTAACCCAACACATATCTTTCATTTTTTATCAATTAACAACACAAAACTCATGGATTCATCCATGACATATCTAAAAATCATCATCGAAATTAAAAATTCAAGCATGGGCTAGCTAGAGTACTAAGCAACAATCACAAAAACATAGAAATCATCAAAAACCAAGTTAAAACGGACTTACATGCTTGAACAACAATGGTCGAACCCTAGCTTGGTCTTTTTCTTTTGATTTTCGACTATGGATGAAAATGGATGAACAAAATTTTGATTTTTGTTTTAATTTTATTAACATAATATACTAATTACCATAATAACCTTTATTAAACCATTATAAAATCACTTAATAGATGTCCATTAATGTCCATTAACCTTATCAATGGTCTAATTATAACATAAGGACCTCCCATTTAAAAAGCCATAGCATTTAAGCACTTTTAACATATGGAACATCACTTTTTCATTTTCTATGATTTAGTCCTTTTTGCAAAATCAAGCACACAACGATAAAATTTTCACACATATCACATATCATGCTATAAACACAGAAAATAATATTAAAATAATTTTTTGACCTCATATTTTTTGTTTCGAAACCACTGTTCTGACTAAGGTCTAAACCGGGCTATTACATTATTGCGACAACGACATTGGTGGATGTTTGATTTTTTTTGTAATCATGAACATGGTATCATCTATTGTTTCTACATTTACATGCTAACTCAAATTTTCAATTCCCTATAGTAATTATGTGTATATATATTTAATTTGGCTAGTATATTATTTTCTTTATTATGCATGTATGTTAGGGTTTAAAAAAATTATTGAATAGATGAAAGAATGATTTTAAACGTATGAGCATTCCAAAGGAGATTCAAGTCATCATATGGTCAATAGATCAATTAGCAGAGCAAAGGTAGGTGCTTTGCCAATTTCTTATTTTTAATGTAAGTATTAGTAATTTGATTATAAGTTTGTGATTCTTAATACATTGTAATAATTTTGTGTACTTGGAATGGATAACGAAGCTCCTGAGCTAAAGTAATGCATCCTAGATGAAGTTTTTACACAGTTGAATATCTTGCATAGTAATGTACCCTTAATATGTTTTGCGGTAGTAGAGTGGCATTTGGGTGATCAAGTTTTGCAATAGTTTAAGTTTCTACCTTATATTCCTAATCTAAGTCTACATCTCAACAAACTTCATAAGTTGGACACGTGGAAAGATACAAAATCAGTAGTACATGAACTATGCCAAACTTCATAAATATGTGGGACTAGTGGAACAATTTTATTATTAAAGGTGCGAATATGGAAACTTGCTTGAATACATGTCAAGGTTCAAGGTTATTGAAAAGTTATATGTACTCCCTGTTGCAAAATAAGCCAAACAAATTCTTAGTATGCTTTATGGTTGAATCTTCTATTTGGTTCTTTAAATTCCTCTTCTTTTTTTTTTAGAATATGTAGCTATATTTTAGTTTAGTGGTGTCGTGGGCATAAATGTTCTACAATTGGTATCAAATTTTAGTTGGAAGAGTGAAAATTTTCTTAGTATGCTCTGTGGTTGCAGCATTGTTTGGTCTTCCACATCAGAAAAGAAATTCTTATAGCTACTTGAAGATTATCCTTAGTTGCTTAGTTGTTGGAAAGAAATGTGGTAGTGTGAAATTGCATGTCTAGGAAGGACTCTAGCTAAGGAAAGACTTGGTAATTAAGAGTATCTGTTGTGAACCACCTATCTTTTCTGGAATCTACCTAGTGCATTGTTCATAAAATAAAATCCGAATGTCGAGGATGCAAGTGACACATTAAGAAAAAGGAAAATAAAATCTGGTAAAGCAATGTTGCGTTGAAGACTATGGTTAAAGAAGACGTGCTGGAGCACATACGAGACGCCAAACTTCCAAAGAAGTATGGGATACATTGGCAAGTTTGTTCTCTAAGAGAAATGACACAAAGCTTCAACTCTTCGAAGGCGAGTTATTGTTGATGGCATAACGTGGCATGAAAATTTCGTAGTATTTTCACAAGGTGAAGTCATTATGTCGAGAGATTGGTGATTTGGATCCATAAGCTCCGATCGATGACACCAAGGTGAAGAGGATAATCATCCATGATTTGAGACTATAGTTTGGAAACTTTGTTGCTACAATACATGGATGGCAAACTCAGCCATCACTTGTTGAATTTGAGAATTTGGTTGTTGTTCAAGAAGTATTAGTAAAGAAAATAAACAAATAAATTTAAAAACCAAATAGAATATTCAATATTTGTTTTGGTGTAAATAATACTTACAACATAGATCTTTATATAGACCCAAAATCCAACTACCCTTATGTTTTTAAGCTATGTAGGATATGGGTTTTTATATAAACTCATAACCTTTTGCCTTTTTCTCAAAAGTGATGTAGGATTTATTCCACTACTAACAAAATACTTAAACTAAACTTAGTTCCTAAAAACTAAAGACAAAAACTAAACATTTCAAAATAATAAACATAAACAAAACACATTTTCCAACAAGCTGATGTTGATATTCAACACTCTAGTTTATAAACATTGTCAACATATTGCATGTTATTGCTACTGCATGAGAACATGGATACCTAAGTGCTTGAAACTGCTCGCAATTGCACCACCTTTTATGAAGATGGATCAATATGAATTAACTAGGACAACCTCATGTTGTTGAACTAACTCCATAACTCGAAAATGTTAATTTTAATGTGAGAAAGACCAAACCGTCATCAAGTTCACATTTACACAATTTTCTTCCATGGCTCAAGTTATTGTTTCACAGAAGATATGGTCGTAAACCATTATTACAGGCTACTTTTGCCTTGTTTCCAGAAATAATTCCTCCAACTAATAATATGTAACATCCCGAATTAGGGCCTAGTCAGAACAGTGGTTTCGGGACCACAAATTCGATATCAAAATATTTATTTTATGATTATTATATATGAGATTATGCATGTGTTAAAGTTTCACGAAGAAATTCCTTGAGTAAGGTGTCCAATTGGAAATTAGGGACTAAATTGAATAAATTGCAAAACTTGGATTCTAGAAGCAATTTGTATGAAATTACTTTAGATTATAAATTAGAAGGTCTTAAAGAGCAATTTGCTCAATTTCTAAGTGTTTGGACAAAATGGGCTTGCATGGATGAAATTTCAAAGAAAGGACATAAGGGCATTTTGGTCATTTGGCTTTTTAATGAAATAAAATGGGAAAAATCAAGCCAAAATCAGCCATCTTCTTCCCCATAGCTGCCGGAATTCTCTTGTCACCATATCTAGGGTTTTCAAGCTTTCCAAGCTCAATAGTAAGTGCTCCCAAGCCCCATTTTTAATGTTCTTTGTATTTTTGAAATCCCGATAACTTGATCTTTCCATTTCTACCCATATTTCATGCTAGGGTTCATGTTTAAAAATTTACCCATGCATGAGTTGCTTGTATTTTGGTGGATTATGGAGGGGTATGAAAGTTGAAGGTGTGTTAAACATCTTTTCTTAGGTGATTTTCATGAAAAACCCCTAAAGGGACCTTTTTGCAAAAGTTGTTAAATATGTGATAGAAATGTGAAAATAATAGAAAATTTGGGCTGCCGTATGAGAGAAAAATGTTCGGATAGGCTTGGGTAAAATAGAAATTGCATGTGTTTCATTATAAGAGCTTAGGGACTAAATCGTAAAAATGTCAAAGGTTAGGGGCAAAACGGTCATTTGGACCAAGGTAGAAATTAAACTTGAAAAGTGTAATGTAGTGAATTGATGATAAAATTTTGTTGTTATAGACCCCGATGAACAAATTCCGGAGGTCGATCGAGGTAAACGTAAGGTTTCAGAATAATCGAAACATAACTTCGAAATGAATACCAAGTAAGTTCGGATAACTCGAAGTAAACCTATAACATGCATATTGTATGTTTTGTGAATGTATGATAATTGCATTGTTGATAGCATGAAAATGCATAAATTTCATCTTTAATAATGAATTGTTGAATAATGTCTCAGTTGAGGTTGGAAAGGGAATTCGATGGATAAACCATGATTTACATGAGACTTGAGATCCTACATGTGTTGTAGAAAAAGATTTAACCTGGACTGGTAATCCGAAGGTCTCAAGTATAAAAAGGATCTATCGTAGACTGGTGTTCCTTGAGTGATTGAGCCTCCCGAAGAATATGTATGCATTGTGGATTTAGCCCGGACGAGTAATCCGATTAGGGTCTGAATTTAGCCTGGACTGGTAATTCAGATCCGAGCTCATTAAGGATGTTTGTCACGTAAGGGATTTAGCTTGGACTGGTAATCCCGGCATCACCTTATGAGTTTATATTACGGGGGATTTAGCCTGGACTGGTAATCCCGCCGTAAGATGTGAGGTTCGCGGGAGTGCATACTGAAACGATCATTCGTATGAATTGATGGTAAATGGATAATCCATCGAGATTTCCTAGAAACTTAACGAGACTATCACAATGAATATGTACAGATGATATGTTAAATGATAAGCTCATCTAAGATGAATTACATGGTACATTGTTATGTAACTAACTTGATGATTGAGTATATATGTTAGGGAAACCATTTCATGCTTGTTGGTTTCATTGCCTTATATGGTTGCATGCTAAATAATCGGTAAGTTTACCTTCCAGTTATACGGGCTTACTGAGCATGTAAATGCTTACCCCTCTATTTTCCCTGCTTTTCAGAGCTTAAGGACTCATAAGGATTAGAAGATAATTGGAGAGTCAACACACTATCAACTAGTCAAGCTTTGGTATAAAGACATTTCTATTTTGTCCAATAGCATGTATAGGATTTTTGAGTATTTTGTTATATATGTCATTTGATTTGCCTAGTGAATGCATGTAAAATTATGTTTATCTTTTGTATATGGCCATAGGAATTGGCTCATTTTGAAGTATGTTATGCCCTACGAATCTATGCATGTTTATATTCATATGCGATGGCTTAGTTATAATTGGCAATGAGTTATAATAACGAGCCAATCTTAATATGTCAATCAGACATATAAATCATTAAATGCAAGATAAGAATTAACTTAGCATGTATGAAACCAATGATACGAGGTTCACATGCAATGAGGTTAATCAAAGTTTCATACTTACAAATGGATAATTTGACCCAAATATGCACTATAGTAATTTATAAGTGTAATTGGTTAGTAGAGGGTGACTTAATGCTTGGAAAATAGCCTAATAAGGTCCACATGGGTAGACACACGGGCGTGTGTCTAAGCCGTGTGTGACACACGGGCTACTCCCATGAGTGTGTGCTACGACCGTGTGTCCCTTGCACCTGAGATTTTTAAGTCAGCATAGAGCACGGGCTAAGCACACGGGCGTGTGCCTTGGCCGTGTTAATTTAACAGAATGGTGAGGTTGAAATCAGTGTAGCACATGGGCTAAGCACACGGGCATGTGCCTTGGCCGTGTTGCATACTGGAAAAAGGACACAGGCGTGTTCTATGCCCCACGGGCGTGTTACACTTCAACTAAGGGAAAATTTCCTAAAGTGTCCCAAGTCTATCGAACAATTTCGGTTTTGTTCCGTACTGCCTCTAGGAATATTTTTAGACCTCGGAGGCCTATATAAGAGACAAAGTGCACACGTTTGAAAAGTTTTAAATTACGAACGAAATTTAGTAACCCGATTGTATAAGTCTGTAAAGGTGAATTACCGGTAACGTCTCGAACCTTATCTCGGCGTCGGATACGGGCGAGGGGTATTACATAATATATCCCTTTGACCATAGTAGTTATTGGAGATGAAACGTGCCATTCATAACTAAATTGATAACCTCAACTAGGTTGGTTGTCATATAGTTATATTGTAAACTTTTATGATTGAGCTTATTTTTCTTTAAGGATTTGATCTAGATATTTAGCATTGTCGTTATTTTTTGCCCTAAAATTTTCTAGTCTTTCATGAAATCATTATCTTACCCACTCATACCTTGTTAAAGTTGAGATTTGGATAACCAAGGACAAAAATATTAAACATTCAACATCGATATAAAAAATAATGGCATTGATTATTTTTCTTGTATGGATATAACAATCCTCGTAATAACAAGTAATTGACATACTAACAATTAATATAGGTTCACATAAGCCATCATGAATTCATTAACAAGATTACAATAATTCATATTTTTGTTCTTCGATATCTAAGAATTATTTATGATTAGAAGTTAATAATTTATCTACCCAAGATATTTGAAGGTATCAAATTGTATTTCTCTTCTACCATTTTAAATCAGTTCTAAAATTTTATCATTCACAACAATGACATGTCTAATTATAGTATCATTATTCGAATTCATTTGATAGTTAAAAATATTTCCATTTGTTTTTTTTTTTAATTATTCGCATTATACGTTGGACCGTAGAACTTTATAAAACATAACTTTTTTGTCACTTAATTATTATGAATAATACTAACAACATCTCAAAACTTACAATTATGAAAATAATATATGAAATTATGCTATAAATAAATTTTACAAAATCTCAACTTGAAATATACTAGTTATATCAACATAATATATCAACCAAGCAAACACAAAAATATTTTCATGTACACCAGTAATATATCAACATTAGATATTGGGTATATTATTTGAACATTAAAATAATATATTTCTGGATGTATAATTTGAACGTATATAATATTTAATTTTCTGACATAATAATATTAATAGAGTAACACTAACTATTAATTAATTATTTTGTCTATAAATAATTTAAGGCTAAAAGGGAATATAAGGTCCTAAATTTTGACAAAAAATTTTAATTACACCCCTCGGTAAAAAATGATTTCAATTAAATTCTCAAACTCTTTAATTGCATTAATTAAATTTTTTGGCCAACGTTTTTCAAATTTGACCATTACAATACCGGCATGGTTGTTAATGGTACTAGCATGGCGTTCCATGCAAACAAAAAAATAAAAATAAATTCAAAAATAATTTATTTAATTTTTACTGGAATGAATCTAGACAAGCAGTTGTCCAAGTTCATTACTTAAATAATCACCCATTTAAGTTAATTTTAGACTTAAATGTTTTAAATTATTAAAAAAATTATAAAATTAATTTTCTTAATTTTTTTATAAAATTTTAAAATAATATTAAAATTTATAAATATATTAAATAAAATTTAAAATGTTCAAAAAATAATTAATAGAAATCATTTAAAAGTTGAATCCAAAATGAATCTGGACATAATCTAGACATCCATATGACCATATAATAAATATGTAAGTAATTTTAATTTTGTTAATCGAAATTGTTATAACTTTCAAATTTGAGCTTTGATTTCGAAACAGATTTCAATTTCATCTTTCTACAGCCCCTACTATTAATAAGTACATAAATTTCAAGTCAATTTTGAAATATTTACACTTTAATCCCTATGTTCAAAACTAATAATTTTCATTTTACAAATTAGTCTTTTTTTATATCTAAACTTCAAATCTAACCATTTAACACCAAGAACTTCAAGAAATCATTAATGACAACTTTAGAAAACTTCAGCAGTTTTAAAAAGTAACACACAGGTTAGTTAAATTAAGCTCCCAGATCTCAAAAACATAAAATTACAAGAAATAGACTTGAGATCACTTACCAATTGCAAGATTAAAGTTGAAAGCTTTCCAAGCCCTAGTTTTCCTTTCAATGGACGGTTGATGAAGAAGATGAGTGAAAATAGCCTTGTTTTTCTTTTAACTTGTACTTATATACCTAGATTAATAATTACTAATCTTAATTAATTAAGTTAGGCTTTAATTAACTTAACATTAAGCATGATTAACTTATTTTAGTGGAAACATACATCAACATCCATTAACCATTAAAGCTAAAAGGTTCAATTGCTAAATTGGTCTATTAACTAATTAAAAATCTATAGTGATTAAACTTTTATTTTTTTTTTATGATTTAGTCATTATACCTTAATTAGCTATCAATTTAATAAAATTAAGGGATCAAAACTCAATATACCTTTAAACTAGACTCATAAATATTAAATAATAGTATTTAAGGTCTTGGTCATCAGAAATGAGATTCTAAACCCACCATTTCCGACACCACTAAAAAACAGGTTGTTACATGGGTTATATATGTAAGGAAATAATTTATACACATTTTTTAATTAGAAATATTCACATTTTAAAATAAAACTTTACATGTAGGATTAATGAAATTAAAATTTATTTTTATTTATAAAATATTTATTTATTTCTTATATAAACTAAAAGGTAATAATAAAAGTAATTTTTTTTATTTCTTATACATATCATATTTTTAAAGAAAAATGTTTTATAATATATTTAAAATTTATATAATTTAGAAAAATCATATTGAATGAATCTGGATAAATTGTTGTCTAGATTTATTCTTGACTTAACTTTTAAATGGTTTTCACTATTTTTTTTAAAATTTTTAAAATTATTTAATGTTTTTATATATGTTAATAATATTTTAAAAATTTATAAAAAAAATTAAAGATTATTTTTTTTATAATTTAAAAAATTATGCCTGAAATGAGCTATACAATTGGTATTTGGAGAACCAATTGTCCAAGTTCATTCCAGTAAAAAAAAATTAAACAAAATTTATTGATTTTTGTTTATTTTTCAAAAAAAAATTGAACTCTTTACTAATGCATGGTCACGTTAGTGTTGTTAACTGCTACGTCAGCATTGTAATAAACAAAGACAAAAATATTGGTGAAAGAACTTAATTGATAAAATTTGAGATTTTCTTTTTTCTGTTGTAAAAAGACATAGTTAATTTTTATGCCAAAATTTAGATGGTTATATACTTTTTAGCCCAAATTTAATTACTTCAAATTCCAATTCCAATTTGGAAACCTCAACTTCCAAAAAAAGAAATTCATAAATTTTCCAAGAATAAAATGTATAAGAGAGGAATTGAAGATGAGTGCTTCCAAGTTATAAGCAAGAAAAGTCGAATTTTAACCCACAAATTATATCGTCAAAATGGATTGAACAAAACTACCCATGCTGGAGTTTCGCTGAAAACATAAAAAAAAAAAACTTGTCAAACCTTTGTCTCCAAATACATTTTAGGATCAGAGAATAGGATCCCTATGTATGTACGTCTATATATATAAGTAATTAAAAGAAAAAAAGTTGAAAAAATTAGGGAAAACAGTTAGAAAATTGTAATTTTAATGATAGTAAAAAGGTAATTTTATCATTTTAATATTTTATATCTTTATATTTTTTAAAAGATTAAATTAAATTTTTATATTTTTAGGGAGGCTAAAATATAATTTTATTTTTACTAATTTAAAATTTTTAAAATTTTAATAGACCTAAATAATATTTATTTTTCATTTTAGAGGGAGTTGGAATCTCGCTAGACCCCTAGATATGTCTGACACATCATTTTATGAATGATTTTGTTTGAAAGAATAGTTACGTAACCTAAATTCGTAAAATTAATATAATTTTTTCAAGGAAAAAATAATTGATGCCATTTTCACAATTATTTAGTGTGACGTTAAAAAAAGGGACACACACAAGTAAAAATGCTTCCAAGGTTTTCTTGTCATGCACTAGATTTACCATTTTTCAACGGGAGAAAAGAAAGGTTAAATTCTACCATTAACCTATGTGGTTTGTGAAAGTTACGAGTATAATTTATGTATTTTAGTTTGATTATTTTTAGTTATTGTATTTTTTAAATTTTAGAATTATAGTTATCGTCAAATGTTAATTATTAAATTCATTAGATTAAATTTTATTATTTTCAGTATGATACCCCAAATATATTATCATATGTGTGATGTCATGTTAGCTTATTATTTCAACAATTAAGACTCTAGATAATTAATATATGACTGTCTTTTGCGTTAAGAATGAAATTTTAACAACTTACAATAATCTAATCGAAGAATATGAACCTAATCTAAAATTATACGCATAGTACATTGTTACAAGCCCAATTTGCCCGACCAAATTTCAACCTATCCTAACCCAATTACATTAGCCCAAAACCACCCAAACAAAAACTAAACCTCCCCAACCCAAACAAAGGCTAAACCTACCCAACAGCCTAAAACTAAATAGATCCTAACCCACTTACATCAGCCCACTACCTAAACAAATTGTGGCAGAAATCAGAAAAACCCTAGCCCCCTTAGCCGCCGTTTTTGTCCTATCGCCCATGCTAGTCGACCACCTGCTCCATCGCCTTGTCTCCCACTTGCACCTGCAAATTAAACAGAGAATAGACAAGTATTAATAAAAAAAGAGATGTAAATTGGCTTTAAAAAGGCCAAGCCAAATCTATTTGTAAGGTCGGCAATATTGATATACAAAAAAACACTAGATTTTAAAGCAAAACATTATCTAAATACGAAAGACAAACAGCAAGCAAGGAGATCAAAAACAAATTCATCGAGCAAAGGTTTATTTTTTCATTTGAATACATATATATATATATTTCTTTTACTTTTCTTAAAAAAAATAGCATATATACAGACATATATAAAATATAAGAGAAAATAGGAAAAAAAAATAAAAACATACATTTTTTATTTTCCGACCACCGTGTGCGGTGGCCGACGACGGCGGCCGGTGTGGCGGCGACTGGTTGGAACCCTCGCCGGGGTAGGGGCCTCTGTAGAGAAAAAAAGGGAAAAAGAAGTTTTTTTTTTTAAACAGAGAAAAAATGAAGTTTAAAAAAAAAATTTGATTTATATAGGTCACCAAAACGACATCGTTTTGGGACTGGCCTTAAACACCCAAAACGACGTCGTTTTGCCCCCCCTCCGACCCAATTCGACCCGCTCCAGTTGAAGATCCGCGTGTTTTCTAATGGAAGGGCTAATTGCACTTTTAGCCCTTCCGCTTTTTACCATTTTGTAATTAAATTTTTCGTTATTTTTAATTTCGCCCAATAATTCGTTTTTTGTTTCATTTTAGTCCTATGCAAAACGCAACATTTAGAGGGACGGGGATATTTTTTTCGTCCCTTCACATTGTTCGCGTGTTTAAATTAGTCCTCTCCTCTTTCATTTATTTTTCGATTTGCCCCAAACGTTTGTTTTAAATTCAATTTAGTCCTCTTTCGTTTTGTTCTTTAAATTTCGCCCTATAATTTTAATTTTATCTCATTTTAATCCCTTAATCCATTTTACTTTATTTTTATCTCATGATTTGTACTTTAAATTCTATTTAGATCACAATTTAGTCCCTTGCTTTCAATCTTTCATATTTCATTTTCCTTTTTTTATTTATTTACTCATTTAGCTACCTTTTTCTTTTGTTATTAGTATTATTATTATCATTGCCATTTTTATTTTTATTACTATTATTATTATTTTACTAGTATTATTTATTATTTATTATTATTACTGTTACCTTCATTATCATTGTATTCGTTTCATTTGATTCCTTTTTATTTATTATTTTTTGTTTGCTCATTTTCAAGTTTTTACTTGAACCTTTTATTTTTCATTATTATTTCATTTATTTAATTATTTCTCATTTATAATTAGTCCCTTTTATTTATTTATCTTATTATTATTATTACTCTCATTATTGTTTATCTTAAGGATTATTTATTTATTTCTTTATATATACATTTCATATGTTTCAAAGTTTAGATTATTATTATTATTATTACCATTATATTTATTACTATTACTAGTATTATTATTTTCTTTACTACTATCACTGTTATTATATTATTTCTCTTGTTAATGTACTATTATTATTTCCTACTTAACTACTACTATATATTATTATTATTATTATTATTATTATTATTATTATTATTATTATTATTATTATTGTTAGTTGATGATTATCGCTATTGTTTCCATTATCATTATTATTGCTATCCATGTATATTAACATGCTAGTTTATTGATATCAATGTTATATATTATATTGTATTATGTATCTTACGTTATTATTGCACCAAACTTGTCACACTACCATTGTTCGTCAAATATAACTCCATTCACGTTTCAAATAAAAAAATTTTAAATGTGTATCATTTTTAAATATTTAATCCAAATTCATACAAAAAAAAAAACAAATTTGAAAATAAAGGCAATGTTCTGTATTTGGAAATTCGAGAGATCGTGCCCTAACATACTGGGTTTCGATTTTTCTCGTTTGATCCAAATGACCGAATAACCTTTTAAAATTAAAACACGTGAGTTTTGAAAATCAAAAGACCAACTTATTCTCGAGGGTTTGAAATGTTGTGTCCTAACTTACTGGATATGGCATTTTATTACTTCGGGACAAGAAGGTCTTTAGAATCCATTTCGATTTATTCAAGCAAATTTTTTGTATAGATCAATATAAAAAAAAGGATCGTATTCTAAATTCTTTTCGAGTTTTTAAATTTCGACTTTAAGACATTAATTAATCAATTAGGTACCAATTTTGGGCGTTACGAGAGTGCTAATCCTTCCTCGTACGTAACCGACTCCCGAACTCATTTTCTCAAAATTCGTAGACCAAAATCGTTATTTTAGTAAATCAAAATGTTTTATTAAAATGACCAAATTTCTAGGTGATCCGATCACACCTAAACAAAAAAGATTGGTGGCGACTCCCGTTTTTTCATTTTCATTTTCAAAATATAAAGTCGATTCTTGTTTTCAAAAAAATAGTTTCGACATATATAAGCAATAATTGAATTTAACTAGACAAATTTAACGACTATTGTTTGCGAACTAAGATTTCCAATTCACTATCAAACTGTTTCCTACAACTCACAATTCTAGCAGCTTCCTTTTTCTTTTTTTAATGAAGCTTCCTCTTTGGTACTATATCCAAATTACAAATAAATGTGAAAATGGTGGAGCTTCATCAATTATTATTCTGCTTTTGTCACTATCCGCATGGATAGTAATCATTTAGAACATAAAACATTTAGACATTTTAGATTTCAATGTGCCAAATGCTGTTAATTAGGGACAAGTTGGTTGTCTTTTGTACCTCAACACTATTATGTTTTAGTACAGTCCTTTTTGCTGCTTCATGTCATGTGCTTTTCGACTGCAAACCACCTTGATTCACACACACATACACTACAATACATTCAAACATCAATTATAGCTCTCTGCCCTGAATTCAACATTGCTCCACTAACCATAATTTTTGTCTCTTCATAGATAACTAGTTTGTAGGTTTCTTGTCAATTCTTTTTTTATCTTGTAATAATATTCAAGCTATTTTGGTTCTGCCATTGGATCATGCGTTATTTAATAATATTGCCTTTGTTAAATCCTCTTACAACAAATCATACAGCAATATGAATCACAGTTACATGCTTCACCTGTTGTCTGGCTCAGCAATTTTGCAAAGACATGACTAATACTTCAGACCGGAGCTTGGACGATGAAATCTTAAGAAACCCGGCGAATTGAAGTTTTTAGCTAAAGGGATCAGTGACTGTACGACATCGACCATTAGAGGTCGATAATCGGCTTCTGGTTGCACACACATTGCAGCAATAGCAGCCACCTGTGGAACATATATGAGCCAGATAAATACAAGTTCAGCACCAGCTATGGTTGAAACATATTGATATGCAGACTTAAACCTGAATTAGATCCTTTTTCGAATACTGTCCTTGTATAGCTGGATCAACCATTTCATCTACTTTGTCTCTGTTAGTTAGCCTTGGAAGTGCCTATCAAATTATCAAAAGTTGGAACATTTACTTAAAAACGATTCTAAGAGGGTTCAAGGCAAGATTATTTACTAACCCAGGAAACAAGGACATGTTCTCCTGGTGGTCTCTTGATATCAAGCGGCACGCGGCCAGTTAAAAGCTGTAAAAGCACCACGCCATAGCTGTAGACATCTGATTTCGTGGTAAGTTTGCCAGTTGAAGCATATCTGCAGTGCCAAAATTCATGGAAAAAAATTATTCTTACCTGCTAATGGTATACATTTTTTAGCTAGACTTAAATATTGTTTTTTTTATAAGATTCTGAAATTATAAGCATTGAATGTAAAATCATCCTCCAAATGGTCCAAGAGGTATAGGGTTCTTCTCTTCCCAAAACAAACTTTATTAAATACGAAAATGACAGCCGCTAAGTACCTTTGGTAGATCCCCCCCCCCCCCCCCATGTGCAAGTTTGAGTATAATATTGCATATTTTCAGTGGTGGCAGAAATGTATCTGATAATAAAAGAGAGATGCATGAGCATGGAACATGATGCAACACTCACTCGGGGGCTAGATATCCGGTGGTCCGGGGAACGCGTGTCGAAATCTGACCGTTGGTCTTGTCTGAGCCCATTTTGGCCAATCCGAAATCCGACACCTTGGCTCGGAGGTGTTGGTCTAGTAATACATTGGTGCACTTAAAGTCACGGTGGATAACAGTAGGGGTAGCATGTTCATGGAGGAACTCAAGGGCTCTAGCACAATCAAGGGCTATCCTTAACCGGCTTCCCCAATCCAATGGCCTATATTCACTGCTCGGATGATGAAGATGCTGTTGCAGAGTACCATTGGGCATGAATTCAAATATTAGGAGCCTATGGTGTTGGTCAGCACAGTAGCCTAATAGCTCCACTAAGTAAGGAGAGTTCAAGCGACTTAGCAGATCCACCTGCATATACAAATATAATAATCCAACCCCATGTGTTGACTTTAATAAAATAAAAAAAGAAACAGAAGAAGAATCTTAGAAGCATTTCAATGGAGTAATTAATTCACCTCCATCCTGAAAGCACGCTCCCCTTGCTTTCTGTCACGGTGAAGCCTCTTGATGGCTGCCACAGTACCATCAGCAAGGACTCCTTTGTACACCACACTAGACCCACCATTGCCAATCACATTAGCTTCACTGAAGTTATCAGTGGCAAATTCCAGCTCCTTGTAAGTAAAAACTTGCACTCCTTTGTATGCACTTGCAGGTTTACGCATACTACCTCCATATAAACAGTTCCCTTTCACATCTGCTACATTTCCAAGCATCCCAAGATCAAAGAAGAAGGAAATGAAAATCACATGAGTTTTTGAAAATGGATATAGTTACCTGGACTAGCGTTGAAGTCTATGGTAGTAGGAGCAATGAACCTGCTGCTTGTATTATGGATGCCACTATTTTCTTTACAACTGCCATGTTTCTTGACAGATTTAAGTCTACGAAGCATTACTATAATTAGAAAGATGGAGAGAATCAAGACAAGGGAGATGATGGATATGATGATTATGATGATAGAGTTCAAAGGAAGGATGGTGGTGGTGCTATGTTGATGTCTTTGAGATATATTAGAATGGAAATGGTGATGGATGTGATCATCATAACTATGGTTTTTTTGTGGCATTGCAGTAGTAGCACTAGTGTTGCTGCTATCATCCATGAAAAGAAAAATAAAAAGGCAATTGTAAACAAAAACGGGAAAGAAGAAAAAAAAAAAAGAGGAGGGATTGAAAAGGAAAGAGGAAGAAAGAGAGAGAGAGAGTATTAATGGGGGAAAGGGTAAGGTTTTATTGAAGAAAGGAAAGTGTTGGGGAAGGGAGGTTTGCCTTCCTAGGAGGTCAGACTTAACTGATATGTATGGCCAAACACTAGCTCTCTCTCATCTCATTCCCCTAGTGATAATGTAATAAAAACAAGTGTTTCATGTACTTCATTCGTCCATTCTCTTGTAATCTTCTAAGGAATTGTCATTGTCATTGTATCAGAATAGGGTTGGAGTCTTTTGCTACCATTTCACATCATTTTTCCCATTATATCCATATCATTTGCTAATAATCTACCTGTATTTTGGAAAAAAAATTGTGTCAAAAACAGCTTTGGACCACCCATTCATTCCTTCACTAATAAAAATCATGGCTATATATGAAAACTATCTCTTTGCTTTATGCTTGGGTGCTTTTTATGATAAGTTTGAAAAGAGAGGCTATGCTGGATTTTGTCACCACCAATCATATTGTGGTTTGAACCCATTTGTATGGAAAAAAATGGCCCAATCAATGGAGGAGTTGGTTATGTTGTAGCACATAGGTTTATATATACAGCAATGGCAGCATAGAATTCAGTGAAATGAAATATTACTGAACAACATACATGAATATACTCTCAATCCTACATGCATTATAATTGAAGTGAAAGTTTATTATTACTGAATTGGCCATGACATATGTGTTATTGTCTGCAACAGTTTTTTGCATGTGAATATGTAAGGATTACCATTGCTTGAGCTGCATTTTGATTGAAAAGTAGGACCAAAGCCAGACTAATGAAAACAATATATACCGCATTTGCATGATCAACCAATAAAGCTCTCTTTCATATATGTCTATGACATCAAAAAAAAAAAAAAAAACACTGCAACTATTCACGTGACCACCACCGCCCTTGGTTTTTGCTGATAAATACAATCAAATAGTAATCTCAATCAAACATTTGGTTATGCATGTATTTTATACTCTTGTATACTTAATAAGAAATGTAACACCCAAAAATTATAGGGTTAGTAATTATTAAATCATCCTGAAATTAGCATTAGTATTAGTGGTTAAGAGCTCAAGAGAACATCTAAAGAATCAAGGTTTAATCTTTACTTTTTGCATTTTTTCCTTCTTTAATTTTCAGCAACTAGGAATGAAAATCAAACTATAAGTACTGAATGTGGTACATAATAACTAAGAATGAGTTTGGTTCAATGGTAAGGTTTTGGCATATTTTCTCCATTGTCTTAAGTTCTATTCATGCCAACCCCGTTTTCCCCATTTTTCATATCAACTTAGCGAAACGTCATCAATTTCCGTTCTAAGGAGTCAAGATCAGTAAGCATTCTTGTTTCTAATTCTGTAGAACCCTAAGATTTTAGAATAGCATCATTTTTTACAATCTTTCAAATCGATTTTGAACCTTTTTCGAGTTTTCTCGAAAATTTTGTTAAAGTTCGATAAATCTTGGATGTTATATTAATTCTTGATTTTATCAATCGAAAGACCCATTGTAGGCGACCCGTATCAGATTTGGACGTAAGGATCGTCATACGAGACCCCAAAAGTCAAATATGTGTTCTTTTAAGCTTTTTTTTTGCTTGGATAATACAAATATACCAAAATGGTATCCCAATCCCATTATTTATGAAAATGGTATTGATTGAGTAGTGTTGGGATGGAGGGAGATAGAGTGGCAGTACCACCATTGTTTTCCTACCCAATTATACCCCCATCGTTATCATATGATTTGTTTTAAATATATATATATATATATATATATATTTTAAATGTTGGAGGGCATAGGAAAGGCGACACCTGTATTTTGTACCTATACACGAGTGAAACTGGGTTAAAATACGGGTTAGAAGAGTAGAGGGTGTCGACAAACAGCACCCAGGAGGAGGGTTACTGACAGATGACACCTAGTGAAGGGTCTCTTGCAGGCGGCACTCAGTGAACAGGCCTATTTAAGTAGTGTTTTCTTAATCGATTTAGAAGATAAAAAGAGAAGAGGAAAAAAATTATAGAAGAAGAGAAAACAGAGAAGAATTTGTAAGGTTAGTATATATGAATTTTATTTTTTTTACAGTAGATATTTTTTGAAGTAAAATATTGAGAAATTTAATTATTTTTATAGATTTAGTATTGAAGATACATAATCAATTTTTCATATGCATTTATTTCAATGGAGTAATTTTGGCAACAACAGTTGAATGTATATTTAAATGTTACCAACAAATAGCAATGAGATTTAATAAAAATGTCTTGGTTGATGATATAAAAGAAAGGATTAGTGCAAAAATTGTTAGACGTTGTAGGAAAAGGATATCGAAACTATACTACAAATTTTCAGTTTTGATAGATCCCATCAAATTCACCGAGATAGAACTTATAGATGATAACGACGTTGAGACAATGGCCACACTTTATTGCCGAAATCGGAGTGGCCAAATTGAACTGATTCATTATTTTCTAAGTTAGCTGATGTGGAACCAACTAAAGACTTCACTCCATTAAGTGAAGAACATGGAGTTCAAAATCAGTGTACGGTGGTTCCGAGAGCGTACGTTGATAGGCGATCGATTGTACACGAGACCGACATCAATCTTAATGCTCCACCTACATCTGAGAACCTTAAATTGGGTCTCAGTTTAAATATACATCCAGTGGTGATTGAGACCAATACGGATAGTGATGATAGATATGATAATAATGGTCCTTTTGATCATGAGGTTGAAGATTATATTGATCCCGATCTAGACGAGTTCCCATATGATATCAAAGACGATGGCACGAATTGTAAGACCCCTCACTCGTATTCAACACTAGAATAGGGTTACGGAGCATTATCAGATTTACAAAATAATTAAACAATCATTTAGCATACATAATATTATTTCATACATTCATCATTCAAACTCAATCAATCCGTCCCTAATACGAGCCTACGAGGCCCTAAACATGCTTTGGGGGTGGTTCTGTACTACACCGATAACTCAAGTAATTTTCACGAAACTTTGAAAAATTTTCTCAAAATAGGGGACACACGCCCGTATGACCAGGCCGTGTGTCTCACACAGCCACCAAACACGCCCGTGTCATAGACCGTGTGGACATTCGAAATGGGAGCACATGGTTGTGTCCCAGCCCGTGTCTGACCCTATGTAACTCTCTGACTTGGGTCACACGGCCAACACACATGCCCATGTGACTAGGCCGTGTGCCCTAAAAATGGCTACACACGCTTATGTGCCAGGCCGTGTGCCAGGCCGTGCCAAACCTGTAGTGTATACTGACTTATACTACACGGCCAAGTCACGCGCCCATGTGTGAAGCCGTGTGGAGCATATTGACTTAATTTTAATTTCAGCACCAGGGGACACACAGCCGTGCAACGTGACCATGTGTCACACGCGGCTGACTCCCGTGTCTCTTTTCGTGTGGACAAAAATAGGCTATTTACCAAGCCAATTTGCCACCCAAATTTGCATATACCTACACAACCAAAATTGTACCAATTCAAAGTCTAAATAAACATCGAATTCAGACACAATCAAGACTAATTCATACCATATCAAATATCAATATTCCAACATGCTTATAACTTCAAATCTTACTCTATTAAAACATACTAAAATACATATACAAATCGACTAGATAAACCTTTACTTAACATGCATCATTTTGCATCCATTCACAAGCATGATACCAATTCCACAAACCTCATGATACAAGTCATTCACACATCCATTTATAAATTCAACTAACAACCATATATGCGCATATATGTACATAACCAAATACACCAAATTAAGCCAAGTCTTATGATTATATATACAAACCAAAACATGACCATTCACAAACCATTTCAAATGTCAAAACTCACTACCAAAATACATATAAAAAACAACCATAATCCTATACATGCCATATGACTAAACCAAAAGCTCAAAAGTACCAAAGTGATAATAAATAGTGTGATGGAGCCTCCAACGATCCACGAATCCGAATTAGCTTTGACTCACTATAAAACATAACAAAAATAAACAACGTAAGCTATACAGCTTAGTAAGTTCATATGAAAAACGATAAGCAAATCTCATCAATTGTTTACCAATCAAATGCTTGAATTCAATAAACAACAATTCAATTAAGCCTCAAAGCTACCAACACCTCAATCACATAACTTACCAAAGAATTCATCAACTACATAATTTCAATATTCGAATAGTATTTTGTACATACCTGTACCAATCCGTAATAAACTCTTATCCAAATAGAAAATGTTGATTACTCAAATTCTCACACACCAAGTGCCAAAACATAGCCGTAGCTATTTTAATTTCGCACACTAAGTGCCTTCCATAGCCGAAGCTATCTCAGTTTCGCACACTAAGTGCCACTTATAGCCAAAGCTATTTCAAATCCCACACTAAGTGCCATATATAGCCGAAGCTATCTCGAATCGCACACTAAGTGCCATATATATATCGAAATCGTCGTCAAACATGTCTATAATCTCATATACACAATTTATGCAATATCAAAGCATTTAAAGTATAAATATAACAATGCTTATCACATACGAACTTACCTCAGATATTAAAATGGTGAATCGAGTCGATTAGTCGATAACTTTCGTTTTTCCCCGATCCTTATCCGAATTCCATTTTTCTTGATATGAATATATTAAAAATTAACTCATTTAATCAAATATTTATTCAATTCAATCCAAAATATACATTAGGGCTATTTTAAACATTTTCCCCTAAACTTTCACATTTTTCACAATTTAGTCCTTATTTCATAAAATTGCAAATTCATGCAATTTAGTACAAACCCACGCATAGCCGAATTTAATACGTGTTACTAGCAGCCCATATTTTCAATTTATTCACACTTTTAACTACCATATTTTACATTTTCTCAATTTAATCCCTTTTTGACATTTTTGTCAAAATCACTTTACAAAAGCTATTAATCTAACATTAAACCTTCCAAATCTAACATAAATCATCAAATTACTCAAGCATTCAACAATGGCAACATGATAAATCTTTAACAGTTTCAAAATTTAAGGTACGGGCTAGCTAGAATACGAAGCAACATTCTCAAAAACATAAAAATCATTAAAAACAGAATAAAAATTGTACCTTAATTGCCCAAAATAACTTGACCGAATGAAAGGACTGGAAACGGCTTTCTCTAGCCCTAATTTTTGGTTGAGGAAGAAACTAAAAGATGATACATATTTTTTATTTTATTTATTTTATCATTAATACATAATTTACTAAATTAACCTTGGTTTAAATCATTAAAATTCACTTAATATAAGCCCATAATTGTCCATCCACCATTTTAATGGTCTAATTAAAACATAAGGACCTCAAAATTAAGATTCTATAGCTATTAGATACTTTTAACTAATGGAACTTTACTTTTGCATTTTATGCGATTTAGTCTTTTTTATCAAATTGAGCAGTTAAATGCTGAAATTTCCTACGAAAATTTCACACCATCATATATTCATGCTATAAACATTAAAAAAATAATAAAATAAATATTTTAACCTCAAATTTATGGTCTCAAAACCACTATTCTGATTTGACTAAAAACGGGCTGTTACACGAATGACGATGAAAATGTTAACATATCTTCAGTCAGGAACCCGAGTCAAGGCATTGTGATACGCAATGATCCTAGGCACACATTTCAATCATAAATCCCAGTGCAGCACATGCATTCGAGTTCTCAGAGTACCCCGATATACTATCTGTTCACCAATTGGTCGCAAATGCCGAACGTAACGAGTTATTCGTAGGCCAAAAATTTCCAACCAATGAAGATTGCATATTTGCCATAAAATGGTAGAGTATGAAAGTGTTAGTTGACTACAAAGTCGTCGTGTCTAAACTAACATTATATATTGAGGAGTGTTGGAGGTCGACAAAAGGTTGCAATTGGCGAGTACAAGTCGCATTTAACTAAAGGTCGCAAATGTGGGACATCCAAAAATTTGTTGAGCCTCACAGATGCACTTCAACAGGTATGACGCAAAATCACCACAAACTTGATGCCAAAACTATCTACAACTGTATGCCAATGGTGAAGAACATGTCGACCAATCCCATTTTGGTACTGATTGTCGAAATACAAGAACGATTTAAGTGACATGCCGAAAAGCATGAATAGATAAACAGATGGCCATAGAGCAGTTGTACAGAGATTGGAATACATCGTACAATGAGCTACAAGGGTGGATAGCCGTTACTAAGGACTATCATTGAGTTGCAGACACGACCGTATTACGACGTTGACGACCAACTACAACTGGAAAGAAGAATTTTTCACTGGATGTTCTAGACATTTGATCCATGCATGATGGCCTTTCCCCAATGCAAGCCACTTGTACAAATTGATGGGACCTGGCTATAAGGAAAATATATGCAGATCTTACTTTTACGGTTGCTCAAGGGAAATTGAAACTTGTTTCTAACATAATTTTGTATTGTGGAATCAGAGAATATGGAATCATTAGAATTCTCTTTGACAAACTTTTAGACGTATGTTGTTGGAGACAACAATATTTTCATCATATCTGATAGATCGAATAGGCTTATTGCCATGATTAGGCCTTCCGTGGAGATCTATTTACTACATTCGACATATCGTGACTGACTTCCACTGAGATTATAAGAATGCAGACTAGCGGAAATAAGTTGTGAGCATATGTAAAATTAAGTTTCAACATATATTTAAATGTTCTTAATACTTCCACAAATTAATTCGAAAATGTAACTTGTCTTTTCAAAATACATATATAGCATACGAGGTAGAACAGCACCGTTTCAGGAAAAAGCTTACCAAACTTGAGGGTGACATGCAAGGTGAAATGGATTCTCTTTTTCGAGAGTGGTTGGGTACCATAGAGTCGTGGCAATTGGCTCAAAGTTTCAATTACGGAGCTCAATATCATTATATGACCATCAACCTGGCAGAGGTGGTTAACTCCATGTTCAAGCGAATACGACATATTCCAATTTCATATATTTTCTTAATCACGTTCAACAGGCTGGCAACCTTGACACCAAGAATGGGGCCGAAACAAGTCAACCAAATAGAAGAGGGACACGTATTTGTCGAGGAGGTTAGGAAGTCAATGGATACAAATCGTTAGAGATCAAGGTCAATGAATATAGAAATATATTCTCAACAATTAGAAACATTTCAAGTAATAAAGTTCATCGGCCGCCAACCCAATATCTCACCTAGGTCCTATAGAGCTGATCTCCAAAACAGACAATGCGATAGCAGGAAGTTCCAAACATTTTGTTACCCTTGTACACACATCATTGCAACTTGTGTTCACGCCTAGATCAATGCTGAATAATATATCAATGATGTGTACACTCTCGAGCGCACATTGCGTATTTAGAGAAATAGGTTCCCCATCTTGCATGATTTGTGTACACGGGAAGTGCTTCTATGGTCTTTCAAGCTTGTCCCAAAAAAATGTTACGTTGGAAGCCGAAAGGTCACCCATAAGTCACTAGGATCCGTAATGAAATGGACATGAGGGAGAAAAACTGACCCCAAATTTGTGGCATGTGCAAAATAGTTGGACATAACCGTACTTAATGTCTGTATCGAACCTATCATATTGGACAATCGTCTCGACCGGGTGAAATATGAATTGATGTACTCCATGTTCAAACTTGTAATAATTTTTTTTATGATTATGATGGAATCTTCATATTTATATTTTAGCATGAATAATGTTTTCAAAAAAATCAAAAGTTTGTTAAAAAAGTTAAGTCAAAAGTTATGTTTTGAAAAGTAATCTTTATTGATTGAATAATATTTATTACTTATATATTTCTAGTTCGTAATCATTAAATAGGAAAAATATTTAAAACATTAATTGACTATAATCCAATTAATACAAACTTGAAATTTTAAATTACAAACTACATGTAGTAAATGTAGTGTTACATACCCCTAAAATTGATGGTTCGATGGTGTCCTTCTAAAGGTAAATTGTTATGATGCCTGGCATTGACGTTGAGGGTGCTCGCAGTGATCATTGTTTCACTCACCCCGAACATCGTTCAAAGCATACATCGACGAACCTTGGAGTGTGCCAAACATACTCGAGAAATTGTATGTCGTAAAGGTTTGCCCATGAAAGGTTGAGTACTAGGGTGGTAGTGGGCTGAAGGTATCAAACATCATCAATGATATCAGATCCGGCTAACGTAAACTGGAATCGAGAATCTTTGACTGATATGCGTAGCTTGACGACCCCGAAAAAAATCATTAGCCTTCAAGCTCGAAGGATAAGAACTACCCCAAACTGTGAAGAAGACCACTCGGGTTTCGGCACTGACTCCATTTCAGGTGTAGAAGGCAAATGTAGTGGGCGGTGCTAGATGTGCCATAGTCGTTGCATATGTGAAGGGACTAGCATCAATCGCCTACCAAATAAAAAAGGTTTCCACATACTATGTATCAGCGCTGGTACTCCTTTGAAGGTCGTAAATCAAATGCATAATCTATTTGAGGTCTTCGCCTCATCCGATCATTCCACAATACAAGATATTCTTCATGCTCTAATGCCCAATTCTTATCTAATTTCCCCATTTTTGTTAATTAAGTGTACAACCCCCAAACTCCGTAGAACATTTGGATTCTGTTGGACGCACCTGAACTGTCGCAGTACTCGATCCCCATTATACCACTCGACTATTGAGAAATTCAGCAGGGGTGACCACAAGTATGAGTGGATGTGAACAGACGAAGGAATAATAGCTGCAACGTCTGGGAAGGAATATGGCATCCAGATGAATTACACAATTAATAACGTCTTTATAGTAGCACGAGTCAAATTAAACAAATAAAGTAATTACATGTACTGTGAATATTAGTATAAATGACCCCCTTCCTAGCGTGTTTTTCAATCATCTGTCAGTAAATCGGAAGCGTATATGACCTCTTGATACTTGGAAAAAAACTCCATCTACGAAAAAAGTAAACTTGTTAGAACAAATTTTATTACCTATTCACGAGTGGGAAGACATGTTTTGTGAGTAACTAATGCCAAGAATGACATCTAATAAAGTGTCCAAGACTGCAGCAATATCAGGCACCCACCTATGTCCACGGCATGACACTTTGTCTTCCGAAAAAGCTCGCGATACAATGTAGCTAGTATTGTTGAGCCCCATATGAACGGGCAATGTATAAATTAGATAATACGGACAAGTACATCAAGTGGACCTTGTTGTTATTTGCATCTAGCATGAGTACACCCCCTATCATATGCATTATATATGCTCGAGCGGCACACAGCACCTCCCATTTAGTGGCAGTACTTGATAAATACTCAAAATTTGTCTTCAACTATGAATATCTTAAACACGTAAATTTACCACCACCATCACCGAGTGAGCATCCTAGTAAGTTGTAGTAAAGGGCCGCCAGTTCAGACATTGTACTTACACTCATGGCTACACTACCATCGATTAGAAGCCCATGTTGCAATGCAATATCTTTCAAAGTGATGATGCAATCCCCATACGGCAAATGAAATGTGTCGGTCTCCGGGTGCCACTGCTCAACCAAAGGCAAAATCAAGTCATACTTCAAATCAAACATGCAAATCATTGCAGCTGATCCGAATATGAATGCCTCCAAGTATGGCATAATACAAGGATCTGGTAGATCGCCTACACCGTTGACACGACCCCCTCAGTATGCAATATGGACCCTAATCATATTAAATTACTGCAATAGTTAACATATCCAAATTAAATAAAAATGACGTTGATTTATAAGGGGACCCGTGAATAACAAATAACAATTTTATTACCACCACATTAATCGTATTTGATGTGTGATCCATTGTTGTAATCAAAGGAGCCATTTCGATATCTACAATTTCAAATAAAAAATGTAATCACCGTCTGAATAAATAACGGAAATGAATTTTGTACCATTTGTTATTTTTTGAAGAATTAATAATATTTTTACCCATATAAACAAATCAATAACAACGTAATTTGGGATACAATAATTTTTTTTTAGAAATCATCTCCTTTTTTTATTTTTTATCTCGATAACAATTTTTTTATTATGTAACAAATATTCAACATTTGTAAACTGTAAAAATTTGTAAAGCCAATTCAGTTTAATTAATTAGTATTCAATCAAGCTAATGTAATATGTATAAATTAATTTTCTATAAAAAATTTAAAAGTACTTGAAGACAATTAACTTATAGCATATTTGGGTTTTTTTACCACAATAATCTAAAAAAAATAATTAAATACCAAAATGGGTCACTGTACAAATTTGAAGCAAAAAACTCATTTCGGTATTTATTTTTGTAGCAAAGGATCCAATTCGATAATTCATTTGTAGGGTGACCCATTTCGGTATATATTTATTTTTTTGAATTATTTTGGTAAAATCAAATAAATAATAAAAATTACAAATCCAACTAATAAAGAACACAACACCACAAATCTAGGCAAATGTTAAAAATTACCAAACAAATAACTAAAAGTTTCCCACTAAAAAATATTTACAAATGTACCTTCCAACCAAATTAAATTATTACTTCCAAAACTACAAAATCAAACAAACAATAAGGACTAAAAAATTAATTACAAAAATAATTAATAAATAACTATAAAAATAAATTTCCCTTTAAATAAAAATTTGGTTGTTGCCTCCTCTCCTCCTTAAACACACAAAATCAAACAATTAATAAATAACAATAAACACTAAAAAAAAATTACTAAAAAAATTACCTTTCAAAATAAAAAAAAATTTGACAATTGTCCCCCCCTTTTTTTTTGGTGAAAAAGTTGTCCCCCTTTCAAAACCTTAAAACACTAATATTCTCCCTAAACTGTTACTTTCCTTTTTTTTAACAAGCAAAACCTGCTTCTTTCCCTTCTTTTTTCTCTCCCTAAACTGTTGCTATCTTTTTTTTTTACCGTCTTCTTTCTCTTCTCTCTACTCTCCGTAAGTTGTTACTACTTTCTTCTCTTTTTTTACCGTATTCATTCTCTTCTTTCATCTTTTTTTTTTTACAACCAAAACTCTATTTTTTTTACACCACATGGCTAAGGGGACCATGATTCCCCTTAGTAGCAACCCGTGAAACCCCATCAGGCCGTCAAAAAGAGTTGAGATGACAGGTCACATCCATAGTCGGTGCCACATGTCAGGTTACCACCACCCAAATACCCGCATTTAACCTGTATAAGCATATCGGTGTCACTGATCCCGAACCCTCCACCGTTAAAAAACTATTTTTTCATAATAGACCAATGATTGGACAGCAAAAACAATGATGGCATCACCACCTTTAAAGCCTCTACCCCCAACATTATTCAAGTCATACCATTTTCATAAATAATGAGACTGGGATACCATTTAGGTATTTTTCTATTATCCAAGTAAAAAAATTCGTTCTTTTACTAGAAAATCGAAACAAGCTGACCACACGGCCTCACACACAATTATGTCTCTCTTGGAACCTTAAAATTGCGTTTCTCACACGAACCAAAACCTCCCACACAACCTGTCACATGACGGTGAACCCCTCCCCATACGACTCACGGCTCTCCACACAGTCTAGTCACATGACCATGTGTCACTTGGAACCCAAAAATTACAATTTTGACCCAGAAATTTTATATTTTGATCAGTTTAGCCCCTGATTAGGTTTCACACTATTTTTAGAGAATAAAATTATGCAATTAGGAACATGATTATATATGCCATGCAAGAATCCATGAATGGTTAAATTAGCATCGTATTTATTCATATCTACTAATATTTGCATGAATTAAAATTTGTTTATGTTACTTTATATATTTTTTTGATCATATGAACAACATGGCTTCAATTATTGTTGTAACAGGCTCAATTTGCCCGGCCTGTTATAAACCAAAAAACTAAAAATTAAAAAAGTCCAATTTTAAACAGTCCAAATACATTAGTCTATTACATAGCCCAATAAGGCCCAAAACCTAAAACCTAGCCCAAAAGAAATACACGGCCCAATAGGCCCAAAACCTAAACACTAACAAACCCTAGCCCTATCTACTTTGTGCCGCAATAGCCTCCAACGCCACCATCGCTAGCGCCTCCACGTTGACAGCCCGTACGGCCTCCGTACCTCCGTACCTGCAAATCAAACGAAAAACAATAGCACCAAATAACAAGAAAAGAATGTATTTTTTATTTTCTTTTTAATTCGGCTATATAAAGCCATACAATAGGGTTGTATTTTTTTTTACGAAGCCATACGCATTCAATAGCAATCAAAAAATCAGATTCAAGAGTAAAAAAGGTGTCTTTTTTTTATATATTTTCTTTTTCGAAAAATGCAAAAAGATTATAAATATTACAAGTTGTTTTGCTCTTCTTCCGCCGAATATGGCTGATATTCGAACACCCAAGAACCCATAGGGGTTCTGATGAGGGTTTGAAAGGCAACGGAGGTTGTCGTGTTTGTTTGCGCGCCATTTCCCTTTTATTTCTCAACCAAAACGATTTTAAAGTTTTTTTAGGTGGTCTTTTAAAAAAAAAGAAAAAGAAAAGGAACGAAAGGGGGTCGAAAGGGCACATTTTTTGGCGCCTCTGGCCGCCGCCTACGATGGGGCTACGGCAGGGCCACAGCGGACGCATGTCGGAGCTTGGCTGAATTCTGGGTTTCCCCGAGAGAGAAACCGAACCCCTTCCCCCTCTTTTTTTTTAAACACGAAAAGAATGAATTTTTTTAAAAAAATTGACTTTTATAAGCCACAGCAAACAACGTCGTTTAGGGCCTGTTTCAGTGGCCTCAAAACGGCGTCGTTTTGAGCCTACAACTCGCGTTCTGACCCAACCCAAAAGGGGATCCACTCGTTTTTACTCCAATGGGCTATTTGCGCGCCCAGCCCTTCCGCCTTTGCTGAGCTTCTCAATCTGGTCCTTGTACCCTTTTTTATTTTTACAAATTTGGCCCTTCAATTTTGTTTCTTTTTTAATTTAGTCCATCGTCTTGCCAAGTGAAACGCTGCACATAAGGGTCAGGATTAATTTCCTGATTAGTCCCCTGGCTTCTTTTGCACGTTCACTTAGATCTTGATCTGTGTTTCATTAATTTTGTAATTTTTTTTATTCATGCCCTAATTTTGTTCTGATTTGCAATCTAATATACTTTTTTTTCCTCATGATTAAAAATGTTTTGTTTAATATTTTATTTATTTATTTATTTCTTCAATCTTTTTATGTTTAAAATTTATTTATTTATCTACCAGTAGTATACTGTTTCTTCATTATTATTGTTATTGTTCTTATTTATTTTGTTATTCCATTCGTCTTTGTGTTTATTTATCTTAATTGTTTATTATTTTAGTGTATTACAAAGTTTAGATTTCATCATATTTATTATTATTATTATTATTATTATTATTATTATTATTATTATAATTATTATTGTCATTATTATATATTAGTTATTTTTCTATTCGATTGTTCATAGTAGTACTTAAGAAGCATATGTTACGTGATCGTTGTGAATCATTTTTTTTGTGTATTCGTGCTCCTGTTATCGATTAGCGTAATAATTTCACTCACACATTACCGTTTTAAATAAAATAAACACGCATTGTTTAAGCATTACGACTATTGTTATTCAAAACAATTTTTTGTTTTAAAAATAATAATAAACAATATTTCACATTTTGGAAATTCAAAAAATTGTACCCTAACTTACGGGGTTTCGATTTTCTCGTTAAGCCAAAATAGCCGAATATCTTTCCAAATTTCAAAATACACTTTTTTTAATAGAAATAAAGGCAATATTTAGTGTTTAGAAAATCGAGAATGTTTTGCCCTAACTTACGGGGTTTCAGTTTTTCTCATTGAATCTAAACAATCGAATGTCCTTTTAAATTAAAATGCATAAGATTTCAAATGAAAAATAAAGGCAAGATTGTTTTCGAGGTTCAAATGTCGTGTCCTAACTTACGGGATGCGACATTTTGTTATCTCGAGACAAAAGGGCCTTTAATATTCATTTCAATTTATTCGAACATTTCTTTTAATCAATATTAATGAAAGAGAGGATCGTAGTTTAAACTCTTTTCAATTTTTCAACTTTCGACGTTAGGACATTAATTAATCAATTAAGTACCAATTTTAGGAGTTACGAGGGTGCTAATCCTTCCTCGTACGTAACTGACTCCCGAACCCATTTTCTTGAATTTCGTAGACCAAAATTATTGTTTTAATAAATCACAGCGTTTTATTAAAACGATCAATCATAAGGTAACCCGATCACACCTTATAAAAAAAAGATTAGTGGCAACTCCTGTTTTCGTTTTCAAAATAAAATGTCGACCTTTTTTTCAAAATCAAAATGGTTTCGACAATTGTCGTATTGAATGTATGGATATACTTGAGTTTGCTACTGATTGGCTATGTGTTAGAACATTAAATGTTACAATATATGAATGCATTAAATTGATTGTACTGTTTTGCATGGATTGGGATGATATGGTCAGAGAAAGTATATGACAATATATCTATATTTAATTGTGCGATGTGTATCCACAGCAAAAGTAGATTCCAATTGTGTTCAATTTGCCGTGTAACCATAACCCCCTGACAGCTTTTATCTGTGAGTATATTGTCCTTCCACTGCCATTGGCAGATTTTATTTGCATTTAATTATGTGTTGTGTACCCATAGCTAAAGCAGATTCCAACTACATTAGTTTGCTATGTATCCATAGCCATTGGCAGTAAAAACTGTAAATTACTGGTGGTGAATATTCATAACCCGGAGTGATTGGAGAAGGGAGTTCTGGGGATTCCATTATGGTGTGCAGCGGTGGGGTAAGATTATTTCGTATGAAATTGAAATTGAATGGCGTCTTTAATATCAAGACCATACATGACAAAAGTTATGTTATGATATTTATGTGCATATGAGTGGTTATATATATTCATGAATGTATGAATGTCATATTAATGAGCAAATATAATAATTGATTATTTGATATATGAAACTGTAAGTTATGATACTTAAATATTGGTGGCATTAAAGTATCGTACTTTGAATTGAATTGCTATTTATGTTAATTATGAGCAATGTAATTTATTATATATCTTATTAGTGGTTTACATTGGTTTTATTGTAAATGAATTCACATTGAGTGACATAGCTCACCCCCTTAATTTTTCATCCTTTCAAATAACCCATCAAGTTAGGATGCAGGAGCAACATTTGAAGAGACTCGGCTTACTTTCGTTTTCTTTATGTTTTTTTACTTGTATAATACAAAAATAATAAAAATTACCAAAATGGTATCTCATACCCATTATTTATGAAAATGGTATGGTGTGGGTGGTGGAGAGGGGACACGAACCTTGTTTTTTAACCCCAATCATTATTCTGTTATACAAAAAAAAATAGTTTTTTAAGGGTGGAGGGTAGTCGGTAGGCAACACCGATTGGGAAAAATATGGGTTATAACATTCAAATACAAGTTGAGAAAAATAATTTTTAATGGCTGGAGGAGGGGACCTGACAAGTGGCACCAGTGGGGGCACCGTGACAAGCATTACCACTCTGGAGGTGACCACATAGTCACACAATCTGACGGCCTGAACTGGCTGATTTAGGCCTCACGAGTGTTAAAAATATTTTCTTTATAAGAGGGTCATGGTCCCCTCAACTGAAAAAAATAAAAAAAATAAAAAAAAGCAATAATTAAGGAGAAGAAGGGGAAGAAACAACAAAGAAGAGAAGAGAATATGGGTTTTGAAATGTTAAGTGTCATTTATATAATTTTTTTGTTAGGTTAGGATTTTAAAGGGAGGAGGCTGTAGATTTTAATGTTGTTTTAATATTTATTATATGTTTCATTTAGGGTTTAAGGTGAAAGGAGGCAACCATAGATTTTTAAAAGGAAAATTTGTTTTTTTGGATTATAATTTATTTGTTTAATGTTTTTTAAGTACTTATGATTTGTTTGATTTTATGGTTTTGGAAGGAGAGGAGGTAGCAGTAGCAAATATTATTTTAAAGGTACATTTTTGTTTTGTAATTATTATTTACTTATTTAAGGTTTTGTAATTCATTTTATTTGTTCTATTTTGTGGATTTGTATTTCACATTAGTTGCATTTGTAATTTTTATTATTTATTTAAGTTGACCACAAATAATTAAAAATAATAGTTAAATGCCAAACTGGGTTCCCTACAAATTAATTACCAAAATGGGTCGTTTGCTACAATAATAAATACTAAAATGGGTTGTTTGCTACAAATTTGTACGGTAACCCATTTTGGTATTATTATATTTTTACATTATTGTGGAAAAAATGGCCAAATATGGCATAAATCAGTTGTCTTCAAGTAGAGAAATTATCAAAATACAATAATTTATACATCTTACGTTAGATTGATTGAATACTAATTAATTGAACTGAATTAGCTTTACAAGTTTTTACATTTCAAATACATTGAATATTTGTTACGTTATAAAAAAATGTTATTGGATAAAAAATGAAAAAATAAATAAATGAGATGGTTTCTAAAAAATAAATGATCGACTTAGACTAGTGTATCCCAAATTACGTAGTCATTGATTTGTTTATCTAGGTAAAAATATAACTAATTCTTCAAAAAATAACAAACGATACAAAAATCATTTTTGTTATTTGTTCAGGCGATGATTAATTTTTTCTATTTGAAACTGCAGATATCGAAATGACATCTTTTATTATAGAAACGGATCATACATCAGATACTAAAATTGTTATTTGTTATTCATAGGTCCCCTTATAAAGTTCCATGCCATTTTTATTTAATTTGGATATATTAACTATTACGGTAATTTAATATAGTCAGGGTCCATACCACATATTGAGGGGTCGTGTCAACAGTGTAGGCTATTTGTTGAATTCTTGTCTTATACCATACTCAGAGGCATTCGAATTCGAATCAGCAACAATGATTTGCACATTTGACTTGAAGTACGACTTGATATCGGCTTTGGTCGAGAGGTGGCACCCGAAGACCCACACATTTCATTTGTCGTGTGGAGATTGCACCATCACTTTAGAAGATGTTGCACTGCAACTTGGACTCCCAATTGATGGTAGTGCGGTCACAGGTGTAAGTACAGTGTCTGAACTGGCAGCCCTTTGCTATGACTTACTAGGACACTTACTCGGTGACGAGGGCGATAAATTTATGAGTTTAAGATATTCTTGGTTGAAGGCAAATTTTGAGTATTTACCGAGTATTACCACTGAATGGGAGGTATTGTGCACCACTCGAGCATATATAATGTATATGATAAGGGGCGTAATCATGCCAAATGCAAATAACAACAAGGTCCACTTGATGTATTTGCCCCTATTATCTGATTTATATGCTACCCATTTGTATGGTTGGGGCCTAACAGTAGTAGCTACATTATATCGCGAGCTTTTTCGGATGACAAAGCATCGTGCCGTAAACATAGGTGCGTGCTTGGTATTGCTACAGTCTTGGGCATTTTACCAGATGCCATTCTTGGAATTAGTTACTCACCAAACATATGTCTTCCCACTCGTGAATATTTAAAAAAAAATTAACCATTACAACAAGAATTTTGTTCTTTTTATGAAAATTTGTTCTAACAAGTTTACTTTTTTCGTAGATAGAGTTTTTTTCAAAGTATCGGGAGGTCATACACGCTTCTGATTTATCGATAAAAGATTGAGACACACGCTGAGGAGGGGGTAATTTATACTAATATTCATTACATGTAATTATTTTATTTGTTTTAATTTGACTCGTAATACTACAACGATGTTATTAATTGTGCAATTCATCTAGATATCATATTCCTTCCCAAACATTGCAGCTATTATTCCCTCGTTTACTCACATCCACTCATGGTGCATTAACGCACCCCTGCTGAATTTCTCAACAGTCGAGTGGTACAATGGGGATTGAGTACTGCAACAGTTCAGATGCGTCCATCATATTCCAAATGTTTCGCGGAGTTTGGGGTTGTACATTTAATTAACAAAAGAGGGAAACAAGACTAGAATTGGGCATTAGAGCATGAAGAATATCTTGTATTCTGGAATGATCAGATGGGGCAGAGACCTCAAATGGATTATGCATTTGACTTGTGGCCCTCAGAGAAGTATCAAAGCTGGTACATGGCACATGGGGAACCTTTTTTATTTGGTAAGCGAATGATGTTAGTCCCTCCACACATGTAATGACTAAGGCACCTCTAGCACCGCCCACTATATTTGCCTCCTGCACCTGAATCGGAGTTAGCGCCCAAACTTGGGCAGTCTTATTCATAGTCTGGTGTAGTTCTTATCATTCAAACTTGGGGGTTGATGATTTTTTTTTGAGCTCGTTAGGCTACGCATATTATTTGGAGATTATTGGTTCTAGTTCACATTAGCCAGATCCGAGATCACCGATGATATTTGACACCTTCAGCCCAGTACCATCATAGTACTCAACCTTCCTGGGCAAACCTTTAGACCATATGATTTCTCGAGTATGTTTGGCACACCCCAAGGTTTATCCATGGATGCTGTGAACGATGTTCTGGGTGAGTGAAACAATGATCGCCGCGAGCACCCTTAACGTTAACGTCGAGCACCACAACATTTTACCTTTAGGACGACACCATCGAATCATCAATTTTAGGGTGTGTAACATTATATTTACTACATTTTCAAGTTTGAATTAATTTAATTGTAGTAAATTTTAGGGTTTTTTTACTTAATTTGCAAGTTTATATTTATCACAATTATAAATATGGTTTTTTTAAAACAATATACATGCAGAAATATAAATATGAAAATTTCATCATAATCATAAAAATTTTATTACAAGATTAAACATGGAGTATATTAATTGATATGGAATGAGGCGGAAGTGGATTGAATAAATCGATGCCTATGATGAATAGAATGATAAATGTTCAATTTAACCCTTTGAGATATAAATCCCAACAAACTAAATTAATGACTCTAATCAACCCTTCAAGAAATAATCCTTGGCAAATTGAAGGGTGAAGAATGAATTCCTACAACTCCTTGAAGAAAATCAAGAAGAAAACTACTTCTAAAAATCAAAAGGAAGAAATCTTGCCCAAAGAAACAAACTCCCATAGTTGAAAACTTTATTAATGAAAACAATTCGTGTCTAATTAATGAGCAATGAAGAAGCCTTTATATAGGCTAGCTGAATAAATCTAGATAAAACTCTTAAGTATAGTAGAACTCTAATTAACCGAAATAAAAAGTACTTTTAAACTAAACTTTTTTAATGACATAAAACTCTTAAATAACTTCAAATACTTAATAATAAAAATAATAATTTGGAATAATAAATATAATATTGGACTCATATATAATAAAAATTAATCCTAAAACCCGAACCCAAATGATTTAAACTTGAATTAAAAGCCCAAAACTTGTAATTCTCGTCATAATCCCGTTCAGAAATTCTACTCACGTAGTTTTCACCAAAACAGTCATAACTTGAGCTCCCGAACTCAAAATTGAGCGATTTAAAGTGTTTTTCGAAGCTAAGAGATAGATCTTCGAACACCATGAAGAAATCTTAACCAAGAAATGCATGGATCTCATCCAAAAATTTGTCGCAAGTCTGATGATTTTCCAAACTTGAAAATTGACAGTATCGGTGAATGGAATTTAATAAATTTCACCCTATCCGTGCATATATCATTAATTCATATTCCACCTAATCGTGATAGTTGTCCAATATGGTAGGTTCGATATGGGAATTTAGTTTGGTTATGACCAACTACTCTGTAACTCAAAAAGTTTCTAAATGTTGAGAATGTATTTCTACATTCATCAACCTCGATCTTCGACGGTTCACATCTATTACCTTCATGACGTCTTCAAAACACACGTGTCCCACCTACACTTAATTGATATGTTTCAGCCCCGTTCTTGAAATCAAGGTTGTCAGCCTATAAAACGTAGTTGAGAAAACAGATGGAATTGGAAGATATCGTGTTCGCCTTAACATGAAGTTAACCGCTTCTACCAGGTTGGTGGTCATGTAACCATATTGAGCATTTTTATCGCAATTTTTTAGTCCATTTTCACGGTTCCATGGTACCCAAACCACTCTAGAAAAGGATTATTTGTTTCACCTTGCATGTCACCCTCAAGTCTGGTCATCTTTTGGTTGAAAATGTGTGGCTCTAACTCGTATGTTGTGTATGTATTAAGAAAAGACAAGTTACAGTCTCAAAATAATGTGTTAAAGGATTAGAAACATTTAAAACATATGTTGAAACTAAATTTTACCCATTTTCACAACTTGTTTCTACCAATCTGCATTCTTGTAGTCTCAGTGGAAGTTAGCCACACTGTGCCAGATGTAGTAAACGGATCTCTATGGAACACCGAAACACCTAATTGGGATAATTATTCCTTTCATTCTATTGGATATTATACAAATATTGTCATCCCTAACAACATACGTCTACAAGTTCGTCAAGAAGAATTTTCATGATTCCATGTTCTCTTTATCTATAATGGCAAATGCTACCGAGAGCGAGTTCCAATTCCCATTTTGAGCAACCACAATAAGTAGGATCTATGTATATTTTTTGTATAGCCAGGTCCTATCAACCTGCACAAGCGGATTGTAGTAGGGAAATGCCCACATGCATGGATCAAACGTCCAAAACATCCAGTGGAAAACTCTTTTTCCTAGTTGTAGTTGGTCGTCCGGTCGTAATAAGGTCATGTCTGTAACTCAATGACAATCTCTGGCATGTACTCCCGCATAGCGACTATCCACCACTGTAGCTCATTATACAATGCATCTTAATCTCTGTACAACTGCTCTATAGCCATCTATTTAGCTATTGATGCTTTCTGGTATGACACTCAGTACTGAAATCATTCTTGTATTTCGGTAATCAGTATCAAAATAGGAATGGTCGATATCTCCTTCACCATTGGCATGATGCAGTTGCAGATAGTTTTGGAATCAAGTTTGTGGTAATCTTATGTCATACATGTTGAAGTGCATGTGTGAGGCCCAAAAAATTTTCGGATCTCCCACATTTGCGACTTCTGGATAAATGCAGCTCGTACCCGCCAATTGTAGCTTTTTGTCATCCTTCAACACTCCCCAATATATAATGTTGGTTTAAACACTGCAACTTTGTAGTCAACCGACACATTCAGGCTAAACTGCTTAATAGGAAATACGCAGTCTTCCTTGGTTACGAGGCCCATGAACAATTCGTCACGTTTAAAATCCATGACCAATCGGTGAGCAAGTAGTATATCGGGGTACTCCGGGAACTCGGATGCATATACCGCATCGATATCTTTGATCGACATGTGTGCCTCAGGATCATTGCATATCAAAATGCCTTGACTCAGGTTCCTGCCTGAAGACTCATTAACATTTCCATTTTCATTCGCGCCTTAGTCATCAATATCATCCGGGACCTCATCTAGATAAGGATCACTATAATCTTCAACCTCGTGATCAAAAGGATCATGATTATCATATCTATCATTACCATCTGTATCGGTCTCAATCACCATCGAATGTATTTGTAACTAGGGACCCGGGTTAAGGTTCTTAGATGTAGGTAGAGCATTAAGATCGATGTCGATTCCGTGTATGGTCAATCGCCTATCAATGAACGCTTTCGGAACCATCGTATACGGATCTTGAACCCCATGTTCTTCACTTAATAGAGTGAAATCTTTAGCTGACTCCACATCAACTAACTCAGCAAACAACTAAATTGGATCAATTTGGTGACTCTGATTTTGACAATAAATAGTGACCACTGTCTCCACGTCTTCATCGTCTACAAGTTCCATCTCGATGAATTTGATGGGATCTATCGAAACTAGAAATTTGTAAAGTAGTTTCGAGATCCTCTTCCCACAACGTCTAATAATTTTTGCACTGATCATTTGCTTTGTATCATCAACCAAGACATTTCTATTAAATCTCATTACTATTTGTTGGCGACATTTAATATACATCCAACTATTGTGGTCAAAATTACTCCGTCAAAATAAATGCATGCGAAAAATTGATTATTCATCTTCAATACTAAATCTATAAAAAATAATTAAATTTCTCAATATGCAATTTCAAAAAAAGATACTATAAAAAAATCATATCTACTAACCTTACGAACTCTTCTCTATTTCTCTTCTTCTACAGAAACTTTTTTTCCTCTTCTCTTTTTATATTTTAAACTGTTAAAAACTAGTACTTAAATAGGACTGGGTGTCGCTTATGACAAATCCTCTATTGGGTGTCAACTGTCAGACACCATTCACCTTGGTGTGGCCTGTCAGACACCCTTCACCCCTTGTGCCCATATTTTAACCCGATTTTACTCGCGTATAGGCATAGAATACCAGTGTTGCCCATCACCGACCCTTCGCCCTTAAAAAAACTATTTTTTATAACAAAGTGTTGCCTCTCCACCCCCCACACTATACCATTTTCGTAAATAATGGGGTGGGATACCATTTTGGTAATTTTTATTATTTTTGTATTATACAAGTAAAAAAACCTTTTCTTTAATATTTTAGCTTCTTTAATATGTTTTTATTTCCTTAAAAAGATTGTCATTATTTATTATAAATCGTGGCATGAAACTTAGGGTTTAGGTTTGATCATATGTTGCATGACATACTTTATAAATTTTAAATTAGGATATTAAATTATAATTATCTGATGAAACCGATTTTTCTAAAAACCTAAACAATCTCCATCTTTTTCGTTGCAAAGTAATAAATAAGACTTGAGGTATAATAAATTAAAAGAATATCTAAGTTTTCTAAATAAATTAAACAAATGCTTTAAAAGGACCATTTTCAAAAAGGTCTGATAGCTTACCAAGTAATTTCGATGACTAATGTAATATCTCGAATTTGACTCTAACGTCTAAACCAAATCGAAGAGAGTACAAGAAACCACTTATATTAAGACTCCACCATATGCATCTATTTTAAGAACATTGGAACATATTAACATCAACCAAAACCATTTACCATATGAAGAGAAAATGCCACATAGGTGACATGTAAGGATATATGCTATGGTAGGAAAATGAAATATTGCAAGATTAAAGTTGAGGCAAGGCCTATTGGGGTAGCATCAAAATACAAAGTTCGACCATAAAATACAACAAAAAGCTTTTACCAATGCTTTTCTATCTTTTCTATGTAAATAAGATGTGAATGTATTGTGAAAGTTTTTATATTAAAATCTCAGAATTTTTTTATTTTTTTATTTAAGAAATTAGTAAATTAATTTTTATATGTTTAGATTAAAGAGTAAATTAATCATTCTTTTAAAAATAATTAAGTACTGGCAGAGCAATCAGATAGTGACACGTGATGTGCCACGTATAAATAATGTTGTTGTGACAATATTTTTAAAAAATCCCTAAAATAATTTTTTATAATTATTTAATCACATTTAGGATAATATAGATATAGTTGTTCAAATAATTATACAAAATAGAAAATTATTTAAAAGCATTAAGAACCATAAGAAATTATAAAAAAAATTTATTGTAAACAACGTAATCCTCGACAAATTTAGGTTGCTTTTAATCATTTTATTATTAATATTTTTATATTATTAATTAATTTTTATAATATTATATATTTTTATATTTCATGGTTTTCTAAATAATGATTAAAGTATTATTTATTTTTAAATTTTTTTAAAGTGAAGCTATTTGCTACATTGATTATGGAGTCTAAAAACTCCACAAAAATGATTATAGATTGACGAGCGTTCTATAGTGATATATTAAAATATTAAAAAGATAAATATTTAAAAAGAACACATGTCAATTTTTTAAGGCTATTTATGGAATAAAAAAATACACTACTACTGTACCAACTACACATCATTTCTTTTAAAATTTAAATACTTATTGATATGACAAAATGCTACATCAATATGATGTACACGTGACACGACATATGTTTGGTTGCTCCGTCAACCACGTCATTATTTAACAATTAAAATGGATGAAATTTTTTATAGAATCTTCATTTTACTCTTACTCAATTTTTAGTAGAAGGGATAAAATATAGTTGGATTTCTAGTATACCAACCTTGATAATATTTTTAGCGTGAAAGCGTTGAGCGTGAGACAATTCTTCTTCTAACTCACTCTGATGATTGGTCATCACCATTACAGATTTACCAAGCTGAAACCCAGAACCTGCACAACAATTAGATTTATTTTATTTTTAGAATTTATCATATTTTATGTGACTGTAGATGGACTAATGAATGAAATCTAGAAAAGGGATTTTAATAGTAATAAATATTACTATATTAGGAGTCAGATTACATTTTATCTCTCAACTTAAAAAATGAGCAAAGAGTAAATTAATCTTTTTATTGAAAATTTTATTTATTTTTGTTATTAAAAATTGATTTTTGTACATCGGCATGAGGAACATATGGTATGTCTAGTAATTCCGTCAATTTCATTAATTTTTAACAATACAAATGAATGAAAATTTTAACAGTCAAGACCAATTAATTCTTTAATCTATTATACATAAACTAATACTCACTTTTTTTTAAATAATCTTATTATAGGTTATCATCGTATTTGTTTTTTTTCACATAATACCTAAAACTACCATAGTCCCTCCTCAACCCATAAATAAGAAGATAATATATTTCAGCGCACTCGAACCCACATACTCCTGCATTAAAACATACCCATATTAATCGAGCTAAAACTCAATGGGCAGAAATATTAATTTTTAATAAAAGGTAAAATGTAAGAAAATCAGTTTTGATGGTAACAAATGTTTAGATTGTTGAAAAGGTTGAAGGTTGGTGCATTTACTCGAAGGACTATTTTGAGATCATTGTAAATATATACGGCCCAAAAGCCCAGTCTTAAGAGGAGACCTAAGTATAAAAAGGAGAAAGCAAACCTTAAAAAAGTATACTTGAAGGAAGCAAGGACTATATCGTAAATTCCATATTTGGATAACAAATAAAAAAGTCAGATTTAGATTTCGGCAAAACCGAATCCAATTTCATAAGAGTAAAATTTTGAATTTCAAAATCCATTTTAAAATTTGAAATTTTCAAAATTCAAGGTTGATTAAAAAAATATGGTAACTTTTTTGTTCTCTTTTCTTTCACAAGTCCTCCAAAACCTAAATAATAAATAATTTATTTATAGTATATTATCAACAAAGCTTAAGGTTTTTAAGATTGGATCGATAGGCGAACCAGTCAAACTACCGATTTTTGACTTAACTAAGTTAGTTGATCTGATCGGTTTGATTCAATAAATTATTAAAAAATTAAGTATAGATAAAACTGGTTTAACCCACGATATGGCCGGTTCACGGTCAACTAATTTGAACCCTTATTTCGAATTGATACCTCGATCGATTCCCGATCCAATCGGTTTGATCAATTGATCCTATCCAGTTCTGAAAACAATGATGAAGCTTCATGCATTTAATTTAATTTAGTATAAATATTCAAGATTTTCATTTATTCCATAATTTCCACAATTCTAATTTATAAACCCCTAACTTTTAACTTATAATTTCCATAATTAGGCCAACAGTTCGCTGGTCTAATTGGTTCAATCTATTCGACTGATTCATCCAATTCCATTAAAAAAATTATTAAAAAGTTTATAAAAATAAAATTATTTTAAAAAATTGGTTCGATCATCCAATCAACCAGTTCGTACCGATTAACGCGTCAATTGATTTAATGCCTTTCTCCATATCGATATCCTGACTAGTTCCCGATCCGACCAGCTTGTCCAATCTAATTCAAACAACAATGTTCAAAATCCTCCTAAGTAATTAATTTAAAAAAAATAATGTTTTTAAAATTTAGAATTAGTTAAAATCTAAATCTAGTTTTGAATTATTCAAATAATAAATTTAGAATAATTCAAAATCTTAAATTCCGAATATTTTAATTCCCAAACAAAGAATTTAAAAATAATAAAATCATAAATCATAAAATTGAAAGCTAAAATCTTAAAATCTAAATCTCAATTCCCAATCACTACCTTAATAATTTATCAAAATTTGGGTGTAAATTATTCATCAGGAAACCTAAAATAGTAATCAAATTTCTCATGTTGTATGATTTGGTTTGAGTAAAGTTATTATTTCATTAGTAAGGGTTAATAGATGAAAAACATAAATTGTATGGACCTACAAGGAAAAGGTGTTACCAGCAATTATGGATTAAAAAGTAATTTATATTGATTAATCAGTTTTTAATAGAAAAATTATACTTTTTTCAATCTACTTTCTAATGAGATATGCTTCTTATTAAAAGATAAACAGTTATCTGGTAAAAATGAATTACAAGAATTATTGCAATTTATATTAAAATTATTTTAGTTTTTGAATTTATATTATTTATTAAATCATATTAAATTTTGACCTGTATGCGGCATTAGAAATAAATTTTTATTTTTAAAAATTAATTAATTGGATGTCATGTCAGTAAAGTTAACAGATGTCCATATTTTTATTTATTGACAAAAAGCGTAAGGACTAAAATAAACAAAAAATTAAATAAATGGTTAAAATAATTTTTTTTATAAAATTGAAAGACTAAATAAATCATTCTGCCAATTTTTTTAAATAAAAGTAACAATAAGGGTAATTTTGAAATTTTATTAAGGGATGAGAGTTCAATAGATATAATTTTAAAATTTACATATGATTAATTTAATAAATGTTATTTAGAAGGTTAAAGTTGTATGATTAGATTTAAAAAATCAGTCTAGTGATTAAACGATTTCAAATAAGCTTTTGATATGGAGAGGTGTTGAGTATTTTTTTGTATGTCCCCTCAAATGGGTTAATTTTGTGTATTTATATGATACGATTATTGTTCAAAGATGTGAGATGCTAAATAGATCTCCATGTATGATGACACATATTCTACATTAGAGTTAATGTGTATACTCGAAGTGGATTCGCACCATGTGTAGGCAAACCTATATTACATATTACACGTTCTCATATTGGGCTCACCCATACCATGGATGTGTGAGCATTACGCATGTGTGAACCCATACAGAGTGCAGGTCAAGACTTGATGAACTAGCGAGTCAGCGAATTGATAATAATTAGTATCATAACAAGAGGATTAGCTTCTCTTCCATGGTTTCAGCTTAAGGAGATCATAGGTGACTTGATATCATTTGGTGTTTTAACATCTTAAAAATCAACCTATTTTTAATTAGGTTTTGAGTTTGTAAACAAACTCACTCTATAATTCAAGTATAATCAGTTATTGAATTGAGTGTAATTGGAGTATTCTCACTTTATAAATAATGTTAAGAATTACTCAAATATTTTGCGCTTTTATCATTTTCAAAAATTTATTATTATGTTATCAAGAAAAACAAACTATCTAATGACATTAAAAATTAGTATGTAATTACATTATGTCAATTAAACGTGTTTAGGAAATGTGATTTTTTTTATAATTACAATAATTTACAATTACTGTCTTAATAATTATAATGTATTACAATTACTTTTTGTACAAATACACTTTTTTTATACATTTTGACTTCTTAAATTGTATTAAGTATGCAAATTATAATGTGGGTTTGGATGTACGGTGCGTTTACTTGTGGTTAGTGTAAAAATAACAGTGGCGGTAAGATTAGATATTGTAATAATATTATAGTGTGAGACAAAAAGTAAGTTAAACGTACCACACTACACTCCACCGTCCATCCAAGCCTAATATAAGATTTTATTTGTAAACTTTAGAATGTGACTCGTAATTTGTATATATACAATCATGAATTTCTATGTAAGATACTTCGAAAGAAAATATGAAACTTGCTTTCGTAAAATAAATAATTATTGCTTTGTAGAACTTAGATTTCATCATGTACAGGACTATTCACTTAGGTTTGGAAACTTGTTTGAAAAGTAGACGAGTTTGGATAAAAATATAGATTTAAAACATAGATTTGGATAAAAAGTTATGCTTATTTTTAAATGGATCGAGTTTTGAGTAGGATTTTTTTGTCTAAGCTTGACCCGAATCAACTGTTTGGTTGTTGTTTTGCTATTATTTTGTTGTTATTGTTTCGATATTATATAACTATTATTTTATTATTAATTTTGCCACTATTTTAGAAGCATTTGCTTGTTAAGTTGTGACTATTTTAGTGTTATTTAAGTATAAAATTTTTTTTAATGTATTTTCAATTTAGTTAGAAATATTTATTTTAATATTTTTAATGTATTTGATGCATTATATTTTTAAATAATCTTAAAAAATTAATACAAATGAACTAGGTTAATCTTGAGTAAAATTTTAAGCTCATTTATCGAGCCGAGTCCAAACTTAGAAAACGGATCTAAATTTTGCATTGGCTCAACCTGAACTCAACCTGAGCCCACCCCAAGTCTAATACAAAAAACTATATGTGATAGAAAATGCTATGTCAGCCTATTATGTTATTATTTGAATTAAATACTTGTAAATATATAAAAAAAATTCAAATTCAAATAAAAAATATTAGATTTGACCAATCTTTACCATCATTGGTTGATGTTGACTGAAATTCATCGGCAAAGGTTTTTTTTTTTTGAATAATTAGTTATATATTATTTTGAATTTAAGAAGTTATTTTTTTAATTATATGTTTTTAATATTTTGAATTTTTTAAAAATATTTGTTGAATTGTTAGAATTTTTCTGTAAATATTTTGAATTTTATATTTTTCCAAAAAATTTTAACTCAAGATTTTCGATAAATTCAATAATTTTATAATTTAAATATGTTTTAGTATTTTCTACATTTCCATTGTATTTTTATTTTTAAAACTTTAATATATATTTTTTAAAAAATGATTTTTTTATTTGTTGAATTTTGATTTATAAATTATAAAAAAATTCAAAATTATTTTTCAATTTTATATATTCTTTCAAATTTTATTTTTTGAATTATTTGATATAAATAATGGCATGGCACAACTAATGTAACGAAACCTATATTTCGGATATTTAAATTATTTTTAAAATATATCTCCATTTTTTTAATTGAAAGTGATACTTAAATTAGGGTTGTAGATTAAATTTTAAAAACAATAGATTTTACATTAATTTAATAATTATTATTTTTGGAATATTAAAATTTTAAATTTTGAAAAGTGGAGAAAAATAAAAAAGACTAAATTAAAATACAATGAGTAAACCCATAAGTAGAGTGAAATACAGAGTAGGTTATGTTTTGCCCTGCATATACTACTCCTTTCTTTCTCGAAATGTGTTAAAACAACAACTGAAACTGCAATCAAAAGAGTTAAAAGATTAAATTAAGAACACACAACAAAATCTATATCTGGGATTCTTCTTTGGACTCTTAACAATTCAGCATTACATTGCCTTGCAAGCTCTTACATTTCTTATTAATGCAGAACCAAACCTAATCCAGTAGTGTACAAGGATAACACAAAATAAAAAGAAGAAACAAAAAAATCCTATCATGTTATGTTTTCTTACAAATTTTTGTCATGTCTGGAAAGAAAACAAAGCCTGTCGAGTTAAAACCTGAAATGTTCCTCTTTCGCTCATTGTCCATGTTTCTCTTTTAAGGCTAATGGAACAGAAAAAAGGCAGAGAAGAATATTTGCAGTACAAGTAAGCCAAATAATTTTAAAAAAAAAGAAGAAGAAGAAGAAGAAGAAGAAAGAAGAACAATATGCTTGGGAATTTATTAAAGTTTTCATTGAAGATCGTTTCAATGTTGTGAGAATGAGGGGGACAAAAGTGAAAAGTGAAAACTCTTGTCTTTGAATGGTATCTTAAAGTGCAAAAAAGAAACAAGGGTTTTTGCTCTTATAGTATGTAGAATTTGAATCTTTGTTGGGATTGTTCTTGTTCTTTATTACAGCCAAAAAAAAAAAAAGTTTGGGCTCGAATTTCATGTCGGCCGCAGCATTTGCATGGCATGAGAGAATCGATCCCCTGTCTCACACACACACATTCAAAAGTAAAAATAAAAATAGTCAGTGTTTTATTGATTCCCATGCTTATTATATTTGAAGGGTCCATGGCTAGGTTATAGACTTATAGTCTGCTTTATTGGACTTGTAGCTACCACAATTCCACCTACTAACAGGCTACCTGGTAGTCTTAAGACAGAGAATCAATTTCTTTGTAAACTTAGAAAAATTTTAAATAAATAAATAAATTATGTCCAAAGTAATTAAATTATTAATAAATTTACGATTTAATTATTTAATTTTAAGAAAATTACAAAATAATCAGTAAATTATTTAAAAAAATTTATTTAAGTTATTGGGATATTAAAAATTTTTTATAGTCTGGTTTGTCAACTCTAAGCGACAATTTGACAATCAGCACGGTGAATCTGTGGTTATGGATGAGTAGAAAAAAGATCAGTGTTGAAGATCAGAAAAGAAAAGTATTTACATTTTTGTTCATATATTTGTGATGTTTAAAGTTGTTTTATAAAAAAAAACAATTGAAATGTAGAAGAAAAGAGAAATAAGAGCTGATTAGTGTAGTTAGTACAAACAAAGAAGTCATACAGCAATAATTTTAAGAGTCCGATGACTTAAATAAAAATTTTCGAATAATTTAATAATTATTTTATAACTTTTTTTTAAAATTAAATCATCAAAGCATAAATTTATCAATAAGTGTAGTTTACCAAAAAAATCTAAAGCAAAAGAAGAATCCGGTTAACTACCAATTAGCCTTTGATTTACGGATATATTTCTCTCTTGTTGAATTTATACTTGGAATGAAATTCAAAGGTAGTTGAGTCAAGGTAGTTTGGGCAAGTTCTTTGAAGTCATTATTGGGGGTATTTTCATTTTAGTCCAACTCTTTATTTTTCTTTTTCTTTTGACTATTCATGTTTACAACATGTATTCATCATATAGTGAAACATGGTCAAGAAATCATCCTTGATATAAATATATATATATATATTAAATTAACCCAAGTTGGACATATATATATATATATATATATATACGAGAAAGAATTGTATGAAACTGTAATTTTACGTCATCTCTATCATTTTCCAATAGGAGAACGACAATTCATAATTTTCCTCCTGAACTTTAACATTTTTAGTTGGATTTGAATTTTTTTAGGAAGAAAAATCTTATTTGTCATTCTCCTATTGGAAAGAGATGACGTGGAAACACAATTTCTTATAATTCCTTCTCATATACATATTTAGTTCTAAACTCAAATCTAAATAACATTGACAGTGTTATTTGAGTCGAATCAATTGAAATAAAAATTTGTCAATATACCGTTTTGAACATAAAAATTGCACCAATATCTGAGTAAACTGCTCAGAGTCAATAAAAAACAAAAATCGAGACAAAAAAATAATAATTAAATCGAGTAACGTATAACCCCCTCACTTAACTTTTGGTATGAATAAAAAGGAACTTTTCATTCATCTCACGTTCTAATATGAAGATTCAAAATCATAATCTTTTTCAAAGAAAGATATATTGCAGTGGTCCAAAAGCAATGTTTGGCCGAATTTTTTTCCTTTTAAAAAACCCCCCTCTTTAGCATGATTTGTCCATTACAGTGAAATTAGGTAATTTGAGGACATCAAGCTTCTGTGTTATCCTCAAGGTTCAACTTCCATTATCATTCCATGTCCCAATCTATAAACATCAATAGAAGTCTTAGTTAGGTGTTAGAAACCATTCACATCAAAACACATGTTAGTGTATGCATATTGTATTGTCAATTTTATTAGTTTTTATGCCTTAAATTCTGGGTTTAGGGTAACAAATCAGTTATAGAATGTTTCATTTCGACATTAAGTAGTAAAGAGTTCGATGTAATTATTAGACATCTAAAAATCTCGAAAAAAAGTTTAGTCTAATTGTGGGTTATTAATGGTAAAAAGACATTTTCAATTTTTTTCAATTTTAATATTGAGCAAATTAGTTTCTCTCAAAAAAATTTAATGCAATTCTATCATTGTCAATTTTGAAAATGTGCAATTAAGGGTAATTAATCACAACATAATTTCGATTGGTATAATTACAAATTTAGTCCTCGATGTTTGCATATTTTATCAATTTGATCTTAATTCTAAAAAAATCAACATTCACACAAATGTTGGGGTTAAATTTGTTAAATCAGAACCAAGTTGACAGAATGTGTAAAATGTGAGGGCTAAATTTATTTATATCAATCAAAATTATGTACAATTGACGAAAAATATTAATATGGTAATTAATTATTCTTAATTGCTCACTTTCGAAATTGACCGTGATTAAATTACTCTATTTTTTTTTAGACATATCAATTTATTCAATATTAAAATCGAGAAGTTCTGGAAATGTCATTTTACCATAAATCCTCTTCAATCAATCTTTTATGTTTGGAAATCTGATGAGATCTTCCGAATAGTTTTAAAATCCAACCCAAAGATAAAAATAAATAAATGAATAGTGGAACAGTGGGATTAGTTGAGGGATAAATTAATATCTTATCTAACACAAGAACCAGAACCAATCATGTGTTACACTAGGCTAGCCTATTGGTTTGGCATGGTTCATGGTGATGGGTCCAACCAAACACACTCGACTGAATGAACCACTCAACCTTATCAGTTTATCAGATCAAATTACTAACATTTGGCTGTCACCAATAACAACCATACCACAAAATCTTATCACAAAATAAAACACACACACAAAGCTGAGCCTGTGTGCAGCATGAGGTGACTGTCCAACAGGAGGAAGGGTACTACCAGTCTAATAATGGCTCTTGCTTGTTTGGGGACCCTTCAGACAGGGTCACTGCCATTGAAGCTGTTCTTTTTTTTTTTTTTTTTTTTTGTCCCTGATTTAAGGGTAACCCACCACCACCCTTGTGCTTTGGGGGACCCAACTTAACTGTCAACCAGCTGTGAAAAAAACATGTCACTGTCCTACTCTGTAATATTTTTTTTCAAGCACTTTTTTTTTTTTCTCTTTTCTTTTAATATGTTTAAATAAAAAAAATATATTTTGCTTTTCTGTTCATGCTCAATTCCCTTCCTTCTTTTATCCTTTGGCTTCAATGAGAAGATGGCAATTGGCAACCAATTTGCTCCACTTATTTGAACCTTACTAATTTCCAAACTTATTCAAATAAACCATCATGATTTATATATAGCAAGTTGTGACATGGTGTACTAGGATTAGCTTCATGGTTGATTTAATTTGTTAGAGTTTTTTAAAATTTTAATTTATATTCTGTAAATGTTTCAAACACGTTAAATTAAATCAATTTTTAATTTTTCTTATTCAACTCATTTAACTGAACTTAAATAACTTTAAATTATAAGAAATCAATTATATTAATCTATTTTCTCATAAATAGGTATTTGTATCCCTACTTACCATTTTTAACTTTTTTTTTTATTGAAAATAGGGAAAAATTTTAGTTGGTTCAATTATTAGATGAGAATGAAAAGATGGGGATTAATAAGGAATTTTTGTTCCTTCTAATTTTAGAATTGAATAAATTTTCTCCATGGCCATAACCTCACTTCAGTAATATGCTACAAATAAGTATTTATTGTACTCTATTATTGCTTTGTAAGAATGACAATAACATTTAACTTATACATTTTTCCAGAAATAAATTCATAAGATATCATCATATCCAGTTGTTCAACACGCAAATTTATCAAATTTTATACTAAAAATATTCTCACTTTCATGTCTGTTTTACGATTCATATTCAGAGTTTGTGATTGCCCTTCTCAACAATATTATTTCCAATGTTCGAACATACGTTTTTCTCTTAGAAGTGTAACGTGTTACCATTACATCCAACCACTTGTTAATTTTTTTTAATACTAGAAATTTTTATTTATTTTTACTAAACGTGTTTAGAAAATTAGTTATTTTCTAAAATGAAAATAAAAAATATTCCCGGATATTAAATGGAGCTTAAGGCTTCTTTTAGATGGGCGATGTATTTATCTCTAGTGAGGTTAAAAACAATAGTGATAGTGAAATTAATTATTGTAACTGTGAAATTAAAAACTTTAGTAAGGTGTATATTTGGATTCAAAAGTAACTGTAGTGATAAGGTGAAAATAGAATATTACTATTAAAGATATTAGATTAGAAATTATATATAATAGAAGTTTTTAAATTAAAATTATTAAAAATATTTGAATTTGTAATTTTATTTAATAAGATATTTTTTAATTTATTTTTTAATTGTTTTAAATTACTTATTTTTAAATATGACTCCTATTTTCAGTCAAATTTGAGAAATAATCTTTCAGTTAAACTCTGTTTATTTATTTTAATTAAACACTTATTAGTTTAGATTATTTTATTGTTATTTGACCTATGAATTTAGCCTATAAATAGGCTCTTTTATAACCTTAGAAAAACACCCATTAGATATTAGAATAGAGAATTTTTTGTTTATGTTTTGAGGGTTCTTTGTTTTTGGGTTTTTGGGGTTTAGTTTTTATCTTCATCTTTTGTACTCTTCGTTCTTTTGCCATTATAGTAAAATTATCTTTACTGGTGATTTTTTATCCTCTTTGGTGGGGTTTTTTCACGTTAAATTTGTGTGTTCAATTTCTCAATTTATTCTGCTATTTTCTTATTCGTTGCTTAATCGGGTCAATCCTAACAAGTGGTATCAAAGCTAGTTCAATTTTCATAGATTAGCCCATTCAGATATGGCAACAACAATGTTTGAAATTGAGAAGTTCAACGGTGAGACAAATTTCAATATGTGGCAAGTTCGGATGATGGCAATTATAGTACAATCAGATTTGAAAAAGGTTGTTACCGGGAAAAAACCTAAGAATCTAAATAAAACAGAATGGGAAGAGCTTGATGAAAAGGCTTTGTCTGCAATCCGGTTGTGTCTCGCGAATAAGGTATTGCAGGAGGTATTGATGGAGAAGACATCATCTGTCTTGTGGAAAATGTTAGAAACTCTTTATGCGACTAAGTCTCTGGCTAACCGTTTAGTGTTGAAACAACATCTATTTACGTTTCGCATGAACGAAGGTGAGCTTCTTAGAGATCATATCAGTTAATTCATTACTCTTTTAAATAATTTAAAGAACGTTGAGGTTCATATTGACGATGAAGATCAAGCTATACTATTATTGTGCTCTTTACCCCCTTCATACAAGTCTTTCAGGGAGACCCTGATTTATGGCAGAGACAAACTCTCGTTTGAAGATGTGAAGGGTCATTTGTTGAGTAGAGACAAACTCGACAATGAGCTTCATTTGGATAGCAAGGCAGATAGGCAAGCTTCCTTTTTGATAGCATCAAAGAAATGAGACAAAAGGTGTCGCTATTGTAAAAAGTTAGGTCACGTCAAAGCAGATTGTTATAAATTGCGAAATAAAAGAGCTGCTGAGAGTAACGAGGAAAATGTAGCTGGTGCTAATTTGGCCGATGAAAGCGGTGATGATTTCTTGTTAGTGTCAACGAGCGATAACTCCAAGCTCACGTCCTAGTGGATCCTAGATTCGGGATGTTCTTTCCATATGTGTCCCAATAGAGAATGGTTTTCCACATACAGTTCGGTTGAAGGTGGAGTTATGCACATGGGAAACGATTCATCTAGTAAGGTAATTGGTATTGGTACTGTTAAAATTAGTATACACAATGGGACGATTAGGACACTCTCAGATGTCAAGTATGTACCTAATTTACGAAAGAATCTCATCTCCTTGGGTATTTTAGACTTGAAAGGATACAGAATCAACATCGAGTCGAGTGGCATTAAAGTATCTCGTGGAGCTCTCATTTTGTTAAAAGGAAAAAAAACTGTCAGTCTTTATATTCTGGAAAGTTCTACAATGACTGGTGAAATCGGACGTCCCTCGTCCGTTACAGAGTCGAAGTCAACTCATTTGGAGCAGAGGTAACTTGGTCATAGGAGGAAAAAATGTATGACCGTTTCGTTGAAGAGAAGTTCTCTTTTAGATGCAGGTTTTGAAAAGTTAGGGCACTGTGTTCGTGAAAATCAAACCCTGGTTAGTTTTGATTTGGCCGTGTACAAGTCGAAGGCTAGAAGTCTTCCAGTTTCTAAGCACAAATTCGACTCAGTTAACTCCCTGCATAGTTCAAGGTAGGCTTGTGGTGGGCTTTGGCAAAGATGGCGTTGTGGAAATATGAGTCAATGTGGTGATTTGTTAAATATGACTCCTATTTTCAGTCAAATTTGAGAAATAATATTTCAGTTAAACTCTATTTATTTATTTCAATCAAACACTGATTAACCTATGAATTTAGCCTATAAATAGGCTCTTTTACAACCTTAGAAAAACTCTCATTAGATATTAGAACTCATAACACATTTAGAGAATTTTGTGTTTACGTTTTGAGGGTTCTTTGTTTTCGGGTTTTTGAAGTTTAGTTTTTATCTCCATCTTTTGTACTCTTCGTTCTTTTGTCATTATAGTAAAATTATTTTTGCCCGTGGTTTTTTATCCTCTTTGGAGGAGTTTTTCCACGTTAAATTTGTGTGTTCAATTTCTCAATTTATTTCGCTATTTTTCTTGTTCGTTGCTTAATCGGGTCGATCCTAACACTTATTATATTAAATGATAAAATATTTTTTTATTTTTTTATGGTTAATTCACTTTTTTATAACAATTGGTATTATACTTGTTTATAATTCATTCATATAAAATATAAGATTTATATATTTATTAAATTATTATAACATTAATATTTGTATTTTATATAATAAAAATAATAAATTATAATAGCCTTTGATTATATTTATTTTAAAATATATTTATATTAAAATTAGTTTACATTAAAAATATTCAAATATATGCCCATGTGGAGGTTAAGCTATTTTCTCTGGACTGTGGTGCATGTGGTGCATGATGATGGTCCAGCTAAAATTTTACGCTGCTATGGTTTGAAAGAAAAAGGAAAAAAAAAAAGAAAAACCTCACTTACAACACGAGGAAGGATTGTATGAATTAATATATCACGTTATTCTGTATTTTTTTCAATTATTTAATAATATTTTAGTAATTTTTTATATTATTAATACATAATTTTAGTAACTTTTTTAACTTGAACCTCGACTTCGACCTCGAACCCAAACTATGAACCTCGAACTTCAGGCCCATACACTGAATCTCGAACTTGAGCTTTGAACTCTAAATTAAAAAGTCAAGTTCAATGTTCAAGATTTAGGGCATCAGATTCAAGGATCAGAGTTTCGGGTTCAAGAGTTAAGTTCAGGATTCTGAATTTAAAATTCAAGTTAAAAAAAATTACCAAAATCATGTATAAATAACATAGAAAAAATTACTTAAATGTCATTAAATAATTAAAAAGGGAAATAGAAAGAGATACAATCTTTATTCCCTGCAAAATTGGATGGAAATCAAATAAACCTCTTCCCCTAATATTTATTTACTAAGTAAATTAAAAAGTTGTATCCGTATTTTATTAACCATGTGTTTTATATCTATTTTAAGTCTATTTTTAATTAAAAATAAATTTATATTGAATTACTATAAAATAGAAATCTATTTAACTTTATTTCAAGTGAAATTTAAAAATTCTAAACTATTTTTTAATTATATATTAACTTGAAGGTGAATTCTTTACACTATTTTTTTTATTTAAAATAAATATCAACGTTTAAAATATTTTAATGATAAATAAAAATAAATTAAAACAACAAGAAAGAAATAAAAGAAAAATATAAATATAACTAAATTTTAAGATTAATGTATTTTCATGAAATTGGAGTAAGTGGTGATGTTCTATCAAACAGGATTTCTACATTTTTCCAAAGATAAAATTTCCAAATAATGACAATAAGATTTTTAAAAATATCTATAAAGATGAATTTAACTTTAAAGGGTTTTTTTTAAGTTACAACTAATTTTTTATATGTAACGATTTCAACTCTAATTAATTAATTAATTAAATTAAATTCTATTAATCAACTGATTAGTCAGAAATTATTGAGACAAAATGTGCTGAACGACTACTGACTACCACTAAAGTGGTTAAATACTTGGCTTGTTTGATTTGATAATTTAATAGAGAAAATCATTGGACTGGTTATATGTTATTTAATTGAAGATTTTTTGAACATTAAATTAGATTTGAGTTAATCAAATCAATCCTTGGAATGTGGAGGATCAATCAAGATTATGCTACTATTTTGGAAATTGATTGTTCTTTGATTAGTGTGATTGAATTAGCTATTTTCAATTAGTTACTTTGTATTCACTTAGATTCTATGTTAGCAAGACGAATGAAATATATGCGGAGGGGCTTATATAGGTTATGTATGAGAGTTTATTGAGTGCATTTAAATCTACTCATTAAGGAACGCTTTTGTGAGAGAGTGCAAATTGTATTGTAAATATTATTACTTCTCAATGGAAGGATTTGAAGGTGAATGTTATAGTCTTTAGGTACAAATGTGATATCTATGTACTTGAAAAGTGATAGAGTGTAGATCACTTATTGTATTCATGTTCAAAGATAGTGGAATTACTAATTGAGATAGGTTCGACGGATGTAAGGAAACTAAACTATGTAAACAAATCTCTATGTTAATTTCTATTTTGTTTACACAATTTTTCTCAGTGCCAACCTTAGTGATCACTACAATCTAATGCTTTCATTATAGTTTTGCATTTCAGCAGATAAGCAACTTGAGGTAGCAATATAAATAATTTATACATAATTAGACTCAAACTTTATCCCTTAAATCCCAAGACCTTAAATGCTTTAAACAATATTTTTAAAATTAGACCGATAATTAAACTAGTCAAGCTACTAGTTCTTGACATGATTGGTCCAATCAATCTGATCACTCATTTAGTGTCAATTAAATAAATTATTAAAAAAATTATAAATCTAAATTCAATTAATTGTTTTCTCGATCCATGAACCCACCAATTCATTCTCTTACTCTAAACTAATATATTAACGACTTCTCAATCCAACCAATTCAGTTTAGTTTCAACAACCGAACATATTAACTTGTCCTTATTTATTCGAATTTTGATTAATTTAAAATGATTTTAAAATTATAAAAATCTTCAAAATTTTTGGGTTGGGTTATTATCCCAAAAAGGATAAAAGGATATGAAGAAGTAAAGTTTAGATATGAATAGAAGAAGATAGAAAAGGGTGAGCTGAAACTGATTCCAGTGTCAGTAATGTAAAACTGCAATTTACTTCTCTTTCTATGATTTCTACTGTTTAACAGAGATGAAAAGCAAAAACACAAAAGTAGAAGTGACAAAAGCTTGTTTGAAAAAGCTGAAGCTGTGTTCAATGTTCATCACTTTTTGATCTATGGGAATATAGCAAACACCTACACCTATACTATACTCACTGTTCCTTTACCACCCCCCATCACCTGAATCTCATCCACTTAGGTTGACTGCATCTAACCATCACAAATTATTGTCCTTTTTATTAGAATATTGACAATCCTTAAAATAATTTGAGTGTTCAAGTTTTATATTTTATTTTAATAGAAAGATTTTAATATTGAATTGATGATTGAATTAGTTATATTATTGATTTATCAGTTAAATTTAGAGTCATTAAAATTTTATAAAAATCAATATGAAATATATATACATATTAACAAATTTTACTTGGTTCAATCAATCTATATCGATTCTCAAGTCAATCAATTCAATATCCCTCTTTGGATTAATATCCCAATTAATTTTCTGATTTAATCGACCCGGTCCAATTCAAACAATCTTATTTTACTCTTATTAATATTATTATATTATAATACAAAACATTAATTTGGTTGAGGAAAGAGACTCGAACCCTTAACGGAAAATATTGTCCCCATAGTGGGGTTTTATTTCATGTACTTTAAGGAGAGCTCAAAAAGTTTAGGAAACATCTTGATTAATTGAGATACCACTTACAAACTCACGAGAAAAACGTTAATATTGTGCGTAACATTAATTATAGATATTATACTTATGGAGTTATAAACCCCAAATACATGTAGCTGTTCAAAATTTTTTAGGTTTTAAGATTTTGAGTATTTGATCAATCACATATATAAAATTACATTTGCATCATCATATTCATATTACGGTGTTTAAGGGTCCTATAGATGAAGGAAATAGAATTGAGAGAGCTTTGTTTCGTGTTTAAGGGGTCAGTCTCGATTGGCTCTATATTTAGTTAAGATCTAATGTAAAGGTATAGACAAAAGCATGTAATAATTTTGACCACCCAAAAAATTATAAATTGGATATATAGCTTCTTCAAAATTCAAATTAATATAATAAAATTACATTTTAATCTTAAAAATATTATTTAATATAACGATGGAATATTGAAAGTTTAAAAATATTATAACTATTGCATATATGCATAGTTAGATATTCATCATGTAACGGTAGAAATTTGGGTTTTATTAATTGCCTAAAGCTTTTCTTTTTTAAATAAAAATTTCATTTTATTTTGTTAAGAAAATTCCTATGTTTGTATAGATAAGGTCAGTACTCTCGTAAAAGTTTTTTAAAATTTTAAATTAATAATAATAAAATTATACTTCAATCTTCCTTAAAAATGATAAAAAAATTAATTTAATTTTTTAAAAATTATAAAAAAAAGAGTAAAAAATTTGTAAAAAGATTAAAATTAAACTTTTAATTATAAAAACTATAATTTAATTTCAACTTCCCTTAAAAAAAAATTTTTAACTTTCCCTTTAGACAAAGCTACACTCAATGATGTTTAAAAACAATAAAAGAAGTAAGAAAAAGTGATTGAATAAAAAAGAAAAACTAAAGCAAATTGTAGATCTAGTGTGATATATGATCCAAAAGCATTAATGTAATCATATACCCAAAGTTACAAAACCAACTTTATAAGATTTTTCCACTTTGATACTGATAAATCATAATTACATGATTTAATCCACACACCCATTATTGCTTAAAAGAAATGTTTTCCTCAAAATCTAAGCATAGCTTCATGGCTTAGTTGCATTAGAGATATGCACAACTTACAAGTAAGATATTCAACCATTCTTTTAATAAATAAAGAAGATGGTAGAGGGGAACTTTCAGATTTCGTAAATAAGATTATAAGTTGATTAGTGTTGTATAAAAATATAATAAAATATTTAAAGAGAAAGATATATTTTAATTTTTTAATAAGATAAAAATAAATTAAAAGAATTTATATTATAAAAGAAATATTTGGTGCACTATGAAAAGCTGTCATGTGCTCTATTAAAAAAATAGAAATAAATTAAAACAGACCTTTATTAAAAAAAAAACATTTTTTAGGGGTTTTCAATAGATTTTTTTAGGGTATGTACCCTATGGTAAGGGGGATCTTTTTGTCTATATTCAAACATCTTTTTAGAGGAGAAAGGAAGTAGAAGATATTTTGGGGACAACAATTACTTTTATTCTCTCACTAGTTAGGCTTTTAAGATTCAACAAACTAAATCAATAACTATTTTAGTTGGTTGAGAGTTTCAGTTTGAATTTCAACTTAGTTTAATGAGTTTATAGGTTAAGGGTGAATTTGGATGGACAGTATAATGCATTTAGCTTACTTTTTGTTTTATCTTATAGTATTTAATCTCATCGTCACTATTATTTCTATACTAACTGCAAGTAAATGCATTACTCATTCAAATCTACCCTAAAATTTCTTTTATAGCTTTTTAAATTAAACTAATAAAGGTTATATTTTCAATTCAGTTTTATTATAAATAAGGAAGTTATAAATTAATATATAGTAAATTTACAATTTAGTCCTTAAAAATAAAAAATAAAAAATATGTTTAATCCCTTCAAAAATAATGAAATTATAAATTAATACATAATAATTTTTTTTGGAATTTCCCCTAATGACAATTTTGACATGTTCAGAATCAAACACATGATAATTGTATTACATATTACTTGAAAAGAAAAAAAATTAAAACATGATATACGATAATTAGAAATGTTTTTATTTGAGCATATTCAAAAAAGTTTGATCATAATTTCACCATTTTGAAAAATTTAACAATTATATCAACAACTCATAAAATATTTGTCTTGCATTTGAGCATTCAATTTCAATTTATATAAAATGGATTTTAAAACCCATAAAATATGGAGTGGTAATTACTCATCTTATCCCTTAACTATGCGAATAAGATCTAAGAATGTTAATATTTTATAAACATAAAAATTAAATTTTTTTAATTTAAAAATGACATCCTTTATTTGACTTTATCTATCAATCTCTTGTTTCTGTATATATAATATTGAAAATGAGATATTTATTCTTATTTTTAACAATGATGGCACTCTTGATCTTATTCTATAATAATTTCCCCATTTTTAAAGTGGTCAAACAAGTAAAGAACCACTGTAAATTCGTAAAACAAAAGCCTCTGACAGTTGATATAATTTAAGGAAAAGTTAAAACTAAGCAGAAAGGTTAAATTAGATCCCAATTACGGAGGAGGGTCTAGATGTAATTTTCAAAAATATTTTAAGTTGTGTACCAAAACTGAAACTATTTTTATTGTACCAGCACCAGGAGTTCATTTAACAAACAAGCTAAAAGGAATTATGATGAATTATTGATATTTGAGTGGGGCTAAAATTGCAATTCTATCATTTAAGTTTTGACTAGACCCCTGGAAGGGAATTTATGTGAAATTAATTTTAATTTTTCTATATTTAATTTTAAAATCTTAAATATATATATATATATATTTCATGTTTTCTAACATTTTATGTAAAAAAATTAATTTTTGGTAATTTTATAAATAAGTTTTAAAATGATTGGTTTTTTTAATAATTTCACAATTGAGTTTAGACACAATTAACGTGTAACACTTAAGATAAGATCCACATGTATAACCATATAGATATATAATAAAATTAGTTTTCTTACCCTTGTGATCTTGTGATACAGTGACTAATTGTATGTATCAATTAAAATATATTAAATTTTTTTAATTTTTTTAAAATTAAATTTATATTATTTCATAAAAATGTTTTTATTTTAAAAAGTTAATTTACATGTCCTCCACATTTTTTTTTGGTTTAATTGAATGATGTCTCATTTTTTTTTATGGAAAAATAGAGTAAATTACAACCGGCATATAAAACATTAGAATTAGATAGCATAGAAGTATTATTTAATCGGATTTGATTAGCAACTATAGTAGGGGCAACATGAAACACACAGGCCCAAACGGAAACTCTTTTATTAGACCAACCAGGATATGGGGGGCAAAGTTTGCTTTTCTTAAAATCTATTTAATGACCACTTGTCAATCACATCTGCATAGTTCTTGGATATGTAATATAAAATCTCTATTCGCTTGTCCTTTAAAACCCCCCATGAATACCTGTAATAGTGTGACTACAGTCAGTCTCAAGAAAATCCCATGCAAGTTGAGGGCCATCATAAATAACCCAAAATTCAGCTTGTTCAATACTGCATCTTTCAATATTTCTCTCAATCTCCCAAAGCCACCTACCGGTTCATCTCTTCCAATAATAATGATGTTTCATTTTATTATTCACTAATGATGCATCAAATATTATTTCATATTAAAATGTGTTTTAAAACATGGAGCCTACATTAGTTTAATAAATAAAATGCTAACATATCAAATAAAGACATTATCCACATATCATAATTTTAAAAATGCCACCTAGGATTGTTTCTAAATAATTTTTAGCGTTCTAAAGTCACTCATCATTTTATAATATGAAAATGAATCATTATTGTAAAAAAAATACAATAAAAGGCTGATTGAGTCTTAGCTTGATTGGTATCAACATTATTGCCAATGTAAGAGGATATGAGTTTAAATGCATTGAAACAAATTATCCTCTTATTTAAAAGTTGAGGAGGGACTATGAATAACTCTAAACATTATATAAAAAAAATATATATATAATAAAAATTATAATAATGAGATTAAAATAAAAAAAATGGAATTTATAGAATGAAAGATTAATTTACAGTTGGTAAAATAATTTATTTACAGTAGTCACCGACAACAAGAAGAAATAATTAATTTCTAAAGAAAACGTTAAAAAAACATATTATTTATATGATTTGAAAATCTGACGTCTTTCTCGTCTCTTTTGTTGGCTTTTTCCTTCCGACCTTTGTTTTTCTAGAACTGCGCGGTGTTCCTTTTTTTTCTTTAATTAGGAGTATTCGTTTTGAATAAGAGGTGGGGTTTACCTCTAAATCTAAATCTATATGAATTGATTGAATTAAGTGGATCGTTGTTTTTTTTTTTTTTTTTTAATTTCATGAATTTTGAATGATTTTTAATCAATTTAATTGGATTAATAGATTAATGATTTCACTAGATAGACCACAGATTCGATTTTAAAATTTTGGTTTTAATTTTTTATTTGTAGTGATTCTCTAGTCATATATGAGATTTGTTCGGGCAATGATGATATTAAATTATTGAGAATTGTTATTAGAAGATTTCGTCATGATAGAATACTATTGTGATGATATAATTTAGAAAATTCGAGCCTTAAATGATAAAAAGGAAGGATTGATAATTTGAAACTTTAATTTTTGTAAATTACTGATGCGTTATGCCTCTTAAGCTCTTGACATTGCCTTATTGCTTGATTAAAGCTAGTCGTCAAGTTTGTTTAATAATGTCAAAACTAAGATCTATTAAGTTGTCTTTTTCTTACATTTTGTTTTAAGTAATGATATTTGTGCATCACTTTGTATTTATTTTATTTCTCATTTGTACTATAAATCATGCTTATATGTATGATTATGGTTTAGAATTCTTATTAATGACGTATTTTTCTTTAAAAATAAGCGAATTATAAATATGGTAATTCTAGGGAATGAATCATTCATTGAAACTAATATTTTTTTGTACATTAAACTTACACGTCTCATATTCATAATTAAATAACTAATCATTAAAAAAGAGAAAATAGAATTTAGTCATGCTAATTCACTAAATTTTGCCTAATATAATTTGTAAACAATATTAACTATATCTAGGGTGAAATTGTTTTTTACTAACATATTTTTTTTTATTAATACTAAAAATTTTATCACACGCGTATACGTGTAAAAACCGCATATTTGGAATATAAATTTATGTTTAAAAATAATATACAACAAATAATTAATATTGTATAGTTTAAAATTTAATAGTAACACGTGAAATGTGCACGATTTTAAAATAAAAAAATTACATTAGATTATAAATAAAATGAAATTTAAATACATGAATACGATCATTTGTCATTGTTTTGTCATCAATCATAAGTTGGTGACACCATCTTAAATAACAACATTATCAATATATACAATTGATGGAGGAAATAAAGTTTGCATAATAAAATTAAAATGTATAAATAAATCAAAATAAAGTTTTGGTTGAGTCGTAAATTTAAGATTTACCAATGCAAAATGTATATAACAAATATACTTATTAAAGGTTTGTATATTATTTTATTGGTTTAAATCTCATTATGCACAAAATTTTATTGGTTTATAGAAATATAAAAAGACAAAAACACCCGCTTAATCATATAATTTATTTAGCAAATATATTTTTTTAGATTGAGTTGAGATCCAATTATTGGGTGACACCAATAATAATATTTATAAATAGAATAGATATTCGAATGGTAAAAATATTGTTTGTTGTGATATTTATTCATTAATAAATATGGTTTGTTTATAAAAAAAACGATTAATCAATAAAATAAATACAAATCAAAATCACTTGCATGTATTTAACATAGAGTTTTTCATGACTAAATAAAAAATTTAAGCCCATTTTGTAGGTTCGATTCAAAATATGAATCTAGAATTTTATCCAATCCTAACCTGCTTTGTTTATATTAAATTTTTTATATTATCTCTTTATATAAAAATAAAATTTAAAAAAGATATAATACATCAAATACATTAAAAACATTAAAATAAATATTTCCCAACGAATGGAAAAATAAACTTAAATAAGACTAAGGTAAGTGTAATTTAGCAAACAAGTACCTCTAAAATAGTAGCAAAATTAATAATAAAAGAAGAGTTATACAATATCCAAACAATAACAACAATCTAGTAACAATATAATAGTAAAATGATACTAAAACAATGAAAAACAGTAAAAAGAAAAAAAGAAGCAACATCTATTTTTTGCAAATTTAAGTCAAAATAAGCCCGGACCAAAAATATTTATTCAATACTCGACTCGTTTAAAAAATAAATTTTATTTTTTATTCAGATCTATTTTTCAAACTTATATCTTTACTTAAATCCTTTTCGCTTTCTAAACAAACATTCGGAGTTGGGAAGTCTAATTTAAGAATGGTAGCGTTATTTTTATTATCATTCACGATGTTATTGTTGTAATTTAATAAAGGTACCCTATTTGTACAAAGACGTCGCATATTTATAATAACGCACCTTAACATATGAAATGTATTTAATTTCACCCACTACAACCAAAACATTTAAAATTTATTTAATAAAAGGAAAAGATTGAAAAATAAAAAATAAATGTGATAAATAATGGAAATGCACCATTTAGGTCAAATTAATATATTTTAAGTTGAATTATTGGAAACAGCACTTAATAGCATGGGTTTTGGCATTTAGGATAAGTCCTGGAACACAATGTCACATCTTTTTCATTCTTTTGTTTTGAGCCCATTTTGTTTATTTTTCTTTTATTTATTTACTTATTTATTTATTATTATTACAAATTACATTTTTTTATAAATAATTTTATTTCTATTATTCTCCATTTGGACTTTACTTACATGGCAGATAATAAAAATTTCATCAGAAATCATAGATATTTTATACAATTATACCCCCACATAGATATTTATTTATTAAGAATTCTAAAAAAAAAAAATTCCATAACCTATTTTACAGCTTACGAACTTTGACAAAATAATTTTCCTTTTTATTTTAAAGCATTCACTTGCATAATAAAATGTTACATATATTTTACCCTAAATAAATGTACATATTTTAGGTATGTTATTTATTTTTGGTTGGTATCACTTTATTTTTCCTTTATTTTAAGTCTTAACCCACTTAATGGAAAAGGCTAGAGAGACTTAAAAATAGAATAAGATAAGCAGTAACCCTTAATTTAAAAAAAAATATATGATATAGAAATTTCCAAAAACAAAATAAAGAAAAGATAAAAGAACATGTTTGGATAAGTGTTAGAGAAAAAAAAAACAATTTATTAAAGAATGGATTAAGTTTTTAAAATCATAAATCAATTTTGTTTTTTTATGCAATTATATAATTAATTTTTTAAATAGTTTTTTTTACAAGTTTTAATCATATATGCTTTTGTTTGGAACAAATGTCTAAAATTATCCATAACCCCTCCTCAATTCATAAATAGTAGAATAATGTGTTTCAGTGCACTCGAACCCATGTCATCTTGTATTGATAATAGTGCTCATGCCAATTGAGCTAAGACTCAATTGACAATTGAAAATTTGATTGTGTTTCAACCATACACATTTATTTTATATTGGATAAATATAATTATTTTTGTATGCAATACATATACATAAAATGATTGTGTTAATAAAGTTGTACAAAATGGAAGTTCATATATAAAATTACACATTAAACCAAAGTTTATGTATAATTTTCAGACTAATCCCTTACAAAATTTTAAAAAACCTATTAAGTATAGATAATTAAAATATATTTAGGTTTGATTTAAAATAAATTTGAAGATGATTAACTTTTTTTTGGGGTAACAAGAAAAAAGAATTATTTAATTATGAAAGCGCAAACATGCTATCAATCCTTAACTGGTGAAGGATTAAACAGAGAAATATATGAAAAATCTGGGCGCCAATTGGAGATTTCTTCATCATTCTAGCCAAAATGTGAGCGGTATAATTCGCCTCCCTTCATACTTGCTCAAAACCTACTCTTCATTCATAACCTTACAGCTCTCGAATTCTTAAAACTAAATCTCTACATAATTGCCCTCTCAAACTATTATAGATACCTTTAATACTAAATGCAGAATCCAATTTAACAATAACATTACTCCATTTAGCATTCCATGCGATTGTAGGACCGTTATAAATTATTCATTACTCTCAAATTATTTAAAAGTTTAAAAATGGTAAGAATAGTGCTAACAATACAAAAATGCAAAAATAATTGAAAATTTTAGGTTGATACTTTAGTACTTGTACAAGTACCATTATTATATATTTAGATTTTTTAAAATGTTAATTAATTAATTAATTATTATTGTTAGCAAGTTCCAAGATCCAATGTCCAAACTACAAACTATTAAACTATTCAAATGTTATTTATTTATTTATTATAAATTAAAGAAAAAAAATAAACCCACTAAAACAGCATGTGCAATGACAGTCCACAACTTGCCTCTTAAGTCAAACACCCAAGTCTGAAACCGCAATTTCCGACCAGACCAAACAAGTGAGAGACACAAAGCTGCTTCAGCTTTGGACTTATTAGGCTTAATCACTTTTACTAAGACATGATATCAACATGTTATAGCTTTCTTTTTGAAAAAAAAAAAACTGAATAATTAATTAAAATTAAATAAAAAATTATAATCGAACTAAATTTAGTAAAATGATATTTAAAAATGAGATGATTATAAATATAGTATACAAGTGGAGAAATAAAAAAGATTATGTTAATGCATAGTTTTATATTATTAAATAGTTGAATTACTACAGTTAACAACCACTTAAAACCCAAGTGTTCCACTGTGGCACAAGAATTAAAATTTTCTTCCTTTTTCATTAAAAAATTAAAATTGGCTGTAAATCACTTTAGGAAGCTTCAAATAGTATAAAGCCAAGCCACACTGAACTAAGCTCATACTAGCAAGAAGCTAAGCTAGGCTGTTTTTTCATTATTTTTATTTTCATTTCTTTTTATATTTAAAATCTTGAAGATACCTTGCCTCTCCTGCTACCGCCTTATCTCTCTCTTTCCTTGCTCTCTTCTCTAAATACAAAGGCTTTACAAAGCTAAAAGAGAAGCGTTTTAATGCCTACCAACCGCCTTTAAGCTCTTTATCTTTCTTAAAAATCTTGTAGCTAAAAGGGTTTTTATTTCTTTGTTTCCCAAACTAAGAAGCATAGAAGTTTCAGTTTTCTTTCATCTTTTTCTTCCCTTCTGTTTCATTAAAGGATGAATAAACAAGATGTCATGAAGTTGCAGGTACTTGATTTAGTTTAGTTATGTCACTGTTTTTTTTTTCAATAATGCTGTAATTATATTTCCTTGTTTTTGTTTTAGTTTTAACACTGTTTCTGTTTTTTATTTTTGGGTTCAGACTTGGGTTCTGAAAGTTAACATACAGTGTAGCTGTGATGGGTGTAAGCAGAAAATAAGGAAACTATTGCAGAAAGTTGATGGTATGCATGTTGATTACATATGGTTTTACTTAAGTTCTTTTTTTTTTTTTTCCTTTTGGGTTATTGATTTTTCTTTTATTTATGGTTTAGGGGTGTATACCACTAGTATAAATGCTGAGCAAGGGAAGGTAACAGTGACTGGTAATGTTGATCCGGTTATACTCATTAAGAAGCTGCAGAAATCAGGGAAACATGCACAGCTACTGGGAGGGGCTCAAAAGGGTCCAAACAATTTCCCAAACCAGCTAGCCAACCAGTTCAAGAACATGAACATGGATGGTGGCAAAGGTGGGAAAGACAACAAATCCCAAAAGGGTGGGGGTGGGGGTGGGGGTGGTGGTGGTGGGAATAACCAGCAGAAAGGTGGGCAGCAATTTACACACCAACAGATACAGCAAATGATGATGCAAGGGTTTAACCCTTCCAAAGACCAGAAATCTGTGAAGTTTCAGTTGCCTGAGGATGATTTAGATGGAAGTGATGATGATTTTGATGATGAGTTCGATGATGAATTTGATGATGAGTTTGATGATGATGAAGATGATGATTTTGATGATGAGGAATTTGGTCATGGACATGGCCATGGGAAAGGGAATCATCAAATGCAAAACAAGATGGTAGCTATGGGGGGAAAAGGGCCAAATGGCATGATTAATGGCCTTGCCATGAATGGTAAGAAAGGAGGTGGTGGTGGTGGGGATAATGGTAAGAAAGGAGGAGGTATTGATATGCCTATGTTAATGAAAGGCATGGGGGATTTTGAAGGTGGGAAGCATGGTAATGGAGGAAAGAAAGGAGGTGGTGAAAAGAACAAAGGAGGCAAAGGAAACAATGGGGAAGGAGATAAAAAGAGTGGTAAAAAAGGAGGTGGTGGTGGTTTGCTTGGATTTTTCAAGAAGGATAAAGGTGAAAAAGATTTTTCAAGTAAGGGTAAAAATGAATGGGATGGTAGTGGTGGTAAAAACAAGGGTTCCCACAATGGAAATGGAGGCAATGGTGGTGGTGGAAACAATAATGGCAATGGAGCTAAAAAGGGTGGAGGCAAAAATGGTGGTGGTGGGGGCCATGAGATGATGAACAAAATTAAAAGTGGTGGGTTTCAAGACATTGATGTTATTAATCATGGCAAAGGAGGTGGGGGTGGGGGTGGTGCTGGCGGCGGCGGCGGCGGCGGTAAGAATATGGGGCAGATGGGCCAAATGGGTGGTCAGATGGGTCACATGGGTCCAATGGGTGGTCAGATGGGTTATAACATGGGCCAAATGGGAAACCATCCGATGAACCCGATGAGTAATTTTGCTGCAGTGCAAGGACTACCAGCAGCAATGAATAATGTTGGTGGGTATTATCAAGGGATGGGACCAGGAAATCCTTATAATCAGCCTCAATATATGGCAGCCATGATGATGAACCAACAACGTGCAAATGGAGGGATGTATCCACCCATGATGTATGCTCATCAACCATATCCCCAACCAAATTATGGACCTCCACCCATGCATCCACCCCCATCTGAATCTTATGCTCATTACTTCAGTGATGAAAACGCAAACAGCTGTAGTATCATGTAAAATTTTTCCCATTTCAGTGCCATTTTCTCCCTTCTTTGCTTTTGGGTTTTTCTTTTTAGGGTGCTTTTTATACAGGCTTTGCGAGGTTCAAGAAGACATTTGCTTATGTTTTTCTTGCCAATGGAAAATGTTTAGTTTTCCCTATAGTCATTCCCCAAACAGTCTTTGGGTCACTATGTAGAAGAGAAGTGTAGTTGAAGTTTGAGGGATATATAATGAAGTATATATAGTTGCTTTCTCAAAAGATGTACCAAATGTAGGTTTTTATGTATTGTTGGTTTCAAATATAAAAAAGAACATGGTTGGGCATCAATCCCTATCTAAAGGGTCCATTTGGTTTTCAGGTTTTGACTTCCCCATTTTTCTTTCTTATCATTGCAATCTTCAATTATTTTTGCTTTGAAAAAATTCCATTGAGAGGGCTATCTTGCTTTTTGAGTTTAGAAGGTGAAGTGTTTTCATACTCATTTTATAACAATGTTCAACTTTTTAGGCATTTGTCCTTTACTTTTGCGTTTTCTAGTTTTTGTTTAGAAGCCATGAACCCATCACCCATCTCTGCCACTACTTTTTATTAGCCATTTGTACTATGGAACCCAATTAGTGGAGTTGCACTATAGCCATGAACTTGAGCCTACTTTTGAAAGGCATGAACAAGTTTTCAGCTGTCTTTGTCTATGAAATTTAGGTAACGGGTTTTTAGGTCATGTTATGATGTCATTGATGTATACAAGAAAATAAATATGTTACTTGTACACAACAATGGCTTCTAATTCTAGGCAAAGCCAGTAAGGTCCATGGAGCCCTCTATGAGTTCACGATTCACATGTTTCAAAGCCTGATTTTCAGGCAGCTAAATGCAAATCACGCATGAACCTTCACATGAGAAATGCCACGACACAAAGATGCCTTGATTTTAAGAACTAAATTGCCAATAAATAACACCTTTTGATGCCCCCCCCCCCGCTTAACCTTTTCCTTGTTCCATTCATGGCTTCTTCTTCCCTTTATTTTCTTCTCATTTTCCTTTCCATTTCTTCTTTCACCCTTTTATCACAATCCCTAACAAGTTCCAAGCTAAACATGTTCGTTTTGCCAATTCACCAAGATAACAAGACCAGTCTCTATGTTGCCAACATTTATAAAAGAACTCCATTATTGCAAATCCCATTTGTTGTGGACTTGAATGGGAGGTTATTATGGGTTACTTGCGAACAAAACTACCTTTCTTCGACCTACCGTGCCCCTCGATGCTATTCGACTCAATGTGCTAGAGCCAACACACACTATTGCCACACTTGCTTCTACAAGGCCAGACCGGGGTGCCACAACAACACATGTGGGCTCATGTCGGTGAACCCCGTGACGGGCTTAACTGCCATGAGCGAGCTTGCACAAGATGTATGTTCTGTCAATCTATTCCACTCAAGGGTCTAACCCTGGTCCCCTTGTTAAGATACCTCGGTTCTTGTTCACTTGTGCACCTTCCCTTTTGCTGCAACCAGTGTTACCAGGGAATGTTCAAGGGGTAGCTGGATTAGGGCATTCCCCTATTTCTCTACCCACTCAACTTGCCTCACACACTTTGGATATGCTGGCTTCGCCCCAACATTTGCCTTATGTCTAGCTCCAAATGGGGTCATTTTCTTTGGGGATAGCCCTTATTATATGCTTCCTGGTCTTGATATTTCACTCCCTTTAGGCTACACTCCATTGATCATTAGTCCACTAGGAGAGTACTACATAGAAGTGAAATCAATCAAAGTAAATAACAAGGATGTTCCATTAAACACAACTCTGTTATCAATCGATAGACGAGGCATTGGAGGTACAAAGCTCAGCACAATAAATCCTTACACCATTCTCGAACACTCAATCTTCAAATCTGTCACTGGATTTTTCACTAAAGAGCTCTCTGGTATTCCCCTAGTAAAGCCAGTGGAACCGTTTGAGGTTTGTTTTAACTCGAAAAGTATCGACAAAAGAACCAGGGTTGGACCAAAGGTTCCTAATATCGACCTTGTGCTCCATGACCAACATGTTATATGGAGGATTTACGGATCGAACTCTGTGGTTGAAGCTACACCAGGAGTTTCTTGCATAGCCTTTGTTGATGGGGGACTCAACACTCGAGCTGCAATTGGTATTGGGGCTTACCAAATGGAGAATAATCTTATACAGTTTGACATGGCAAGATCAAGGCTGGGTTTCAGCTCTTCCCTGCTGTTTTTTAGGACTTCTTGTAATAACTTAAATTTCACTGCTATTCCATAAAGAGAATGATTTTGTTTTAGCCCATTGCATATATTAGCTTGTGCTTGCTAGTAGTTGATCTTTAGCTGGTATTATGTTATACAACTATAAAAAATATACAAGGACCCGACCCGGGATCCGACTCAAGATCTAACCCGATTATTCAACCTGAAATACCTATAGTTTAAGTTACTCAGGCACTTCATTTGAGGGGGTTCTTCTCTATTTTTTAGGTCAAAACACCATCCCCTCAATCTTGACTCTCGATTTTGACATTCGTTGTATAACTTCACACGTTGCAATGAAATGGAAGAAAACAAGGATTAAAGATGCATAAATTTGAAGTTACTACTTAATGAGTTTGATAATTTGAAAAATTAAATATTGAAAAATCAATTATGAAAAATCAAGTAATGAAAGATTAAATATTAAAAAAATTCAATATTGAATTTAAATTAGAGTTAATTTCATCATACATCCCTATATTATAACCTTCATTCTAAGTTGATCCTTAAACTTTAGAACATTCTAATTTCATCCTTAAATTATTGATGTTATATCAATAAGGTCATTTCATTACTAAAATGTTAATTTAATCATTAATGGGGACATAAGATCTTATTTAGTATAGTTTAAAATGCAAAATTTAAAGAAAAATGAATCTTGTTAAATTTATAGAAGTTTTCAAAACTTTTCAAAAAGTTAAAAAAAAATGAGGTTTTCAAAATTTTTACAGAAGTTTTATTATTCACTCTCTCTTTTTTCGTTTTTGATTTATTTTTATTTTAAAATTTTAAAATTTATATAGTAACGTTTTACTTTTCTTTAAAATTTTTATTTTAAATTATGTTACATAAGATTTGATGTGTCATTTAACAATTAAATTAATTATTTTAATAATATAAGGACCTAATTGACACAACATCGATAGTTTAGAGATGTAATTAGAATGTTTTGAAATTTGAAAATTAATTTAGAATGAGAATCATAGTTTGAGTACATTTAATGCAATTGACTCTTTAAATTATAAAATTCGTTTGGCATGCTACTTCAAGTTAAGTAGTATTTGTTTGATAAATGTAAATTTTAAAGGGTTAATGTACTATTTGCCCCCCAAAATTGTACCTAATTATCACTTAGGTACTTAATTTTTTTTTTGTATCAACTTGATACTAAAGTGACAATTGAATGCAATTTTAGAGGACAAATAGTATATTAACCTAATTTTTTAAACTATGAAATTCTTTATTGTACATTTTTATCCTTATCCTTTTATAAATATTTTACATTATTTTAAACAAAGTCAAGTTTTAGATTACTTTGAATATAAATGCTAAAAATTTTATACCTAAAAAAAATTATTGAATAAAAGAAGAGAATGAATAAGTAAAGATATTTATGAAAAAGATAAAAGTGAGTTGTGCTTTATTCTTGGAGTGGGCATATCTTTATACACATAAATTATCACAAAATTCATAGATAAAAGGAGTTAACTCAAATAAATTTAAAAATTAAAATTCAAAAAACAAATTTAGTTACCCAATAATTTGGTCAACCAATAAGCCTTCTCAAGTTTGAGGTTGTGGAGCAACACCTAACTTGAGGTTATGCATGAAAATTGATTTGGGCTATGCTTTTACGAGTGTGTCAAGAATTTGATTCATCATAGGAATGTGAGTGACATTCAAATTTGAAAAAAAGGATAATTGCAAGTAACTTGAGCAATGTTGGAAACAGTGCTACGAGCAGTATCAACTGCTCCAGGCATTGATGAAGAACAAAGATGAGCACAACGAAATGTTTACATAGTTTAGTTTTCTTACATCTACGAGGCCTTACCTAGAGAGAGAATCTACTATCTTAACACCTCATACAACAAATGATTACAAGTTCTAATACTCACCACATTATTAACCTCACTTTTGCACCTAAGATCTAGATCATTTTCCTCTAATTTCCCCATGAAAACTTAGTTTGTAAAATAAATGACTCACTTGGTTACTTACAAAATGCACCCTAAAAAATAAGTTCTAAAGAATAGAATAACAGCTAAAACTATCTACGCCCCTTTACCTACACAAGCCTTTTAATATATTAGAAGTTAACACTTGTTAAGATAAAGATCACTTATATTCAATCTTTTTATTAAAATAACAAGATAATCAGTAGGGATAACATCTTCAGTATGACCAAGATAGATCCTTAAATTCTCAGGAGATGTTACCCATTTATCCGATCTAGTCCAATCTCTTCAAAATAGGAAAGTTAATTTCATTAATTCAATCCAAACCAATCTTTAAGATATGTTCATATAATAGGGTTGGATATCATAAATAGGCTTGCACACGTCCAAAGTATCAACCATGATCATAGCTCAAGGAGTTTGTTACCAAAATTGCTTAGTTCATATATAGCAAGTTATCGTGTTGAGTAATGTCAGACACCAGTGGACACTCCTCCTAGGCATTTTTCATAAACTGCCTCAACAAAAAATTTTCTTTGAACATAATCACGAATGGAATGTAAATCTATCTCAAGATGCTTCATTTTTCTATGCAAAATCGAATGTTGGCTCTAAGATGTTACACTTTTATTATTGCAAAAGAATTTTTGAGGATGAAATAGTGAAAGTTTGAGCTCTTTTACCATATTCATGACCCAAAGAGTTTTAGAGGCAACAATTGTGATGGCTCGATATTCAAATTCAGTGGAGGAGCGAATAATGGTAGGTTATTTCTTTGGGGACCAATTTACTAGATTCGGACCAAAATAAAGCATAAAATCAATTGTCAAACTTTGATAAGTGTGATCACTTTCCCTATCATTGTCTGAGTACTTATAAAGATTTGGATCCAAATGATAAGTGAACCGAATACCATAGATAGAGGTTTGCTTTAAGTACAAAAGAATGTGTTTCACTGCTTTCAATGTAAGGACAATGGAGCATGAGCAAGCTACAAAATTTTGTTCGTAACAAATAAAATATCAAATCTTGTAAAAGAAAGATATTGGAATTTCTCAATAGTTCTTCGGTATATAGTGACATCAGTAGGGTTAAACTCATTTTGAAACTTGTAATGGTGAGATGAGCTCATTTGAGTAAGAACTCCTTTATTGTCTTGCATCATTGTGCCATTTAGGATATCGTGAATGTATTTACTTTGTGATAAGAATAGACTATCTGTAGTTGGTATTACTTCTATCTTAAAAAAAAATATTAATGAAATAAGTTCTTTTAAGTGAAAGTTTCTATGAAATAGAAGTAATAACATGTTGAACAATTGTTGAATTACTGTTAGTCACGATAATGTCGTATACATAGACATACAAATAAATTAAAATACTAGAGTCATCATGGATAAATAAGGATGCATCACAAGTCACTACATGAAAATAGGGCTTTCGCGGCATTTTTAGCGGCGTTTTATCAAAAAACGCCGCAAAAATTTTAAAACACAGAGCAATAGCGGCGTTTTTGGTAAGATGCCGCTAAAAACAGAGCAATAGTGGCGTTTTAGTAAAAAGCGCCGCTAAAAACAGAGCATTAGCGGCGCTTTTGGTACAACGCCGCTAAAAGTCATATAACCCTTAAACCCCCAAAAAATCATAAACACTAATCTATAACCCCTAAAACAATAATTATTAAAATTTATGGTTATACAATATATTAAATATTTTCTTATATAATCGTAAAAGAGATAGTATTGAATTTAAAATATTAAATTAATTATCATTATAGTTTAAGGTTTATGGTTTAAGGTTTATGAGTTAACTATGGTTTAAGATATATAGTTTAGGGTTTAAGTCTAAGAGTTAACTAGTATTTGAAGGTTTATGATGAATTATGGGTTTAAGGATTATGATTTAAGGTTTAGGGGTTAAGGTTGGAGTTTAAGGTGTAAGGGTTTGGGGTTAAGGGTTTAGTGTTTATGGGATAGGGGTTAAGAGGTTTAGAGTTTAGATAAGCAATAAAATTCCTTTTTAATTATCTTTGTCCCTTGTAATATATATATTTAGGGTCTAAGGTGATGTTGGTCTAAGATCTAGGGTTTATGATTTGGGGTTTAGGATTTGGGATGTGAGGTTTATGATTTAATTTTTAGGGTTTGGGGATTAGGGATTAGGGTTTAGGGTTTAAGTTTTATAATTTAGAGCGCCTTAGAGTTTAGTGTTTATGGGATAGGGGTTAAAGGTTTAGGGTTATGATTAAGTAGTGTTATTTAATTTATATATTAAACGATTTCTTATATAATTGTAAAAGAGATAATATTAATTTGAATATTATATTAAAATTATAATTACAGTTTAAATTATTTAAGAGATAATAGATAAACTTTATATAAATAAAATGTTTTAAGATTTAATCTAAAAATATTTTGATATATTAAAAATAATTCAATTCAAATTAATTCCTCTACACTTAATTTATTTAAGTGAAATTTAAACTTAAAATTGTCATAGAATATAACAAATAAAAATGAAATATAAAAACTAAGAGATTAGTGGCGTTTATTTAAAAAACGCCGCAAAAAAACATAACAGTTAACGAAAACGGCGTCGTTTTGCAAAAAACATAGCAGTTTAACGAAAACGACGTCGTTTCAATTGGATTTTTAGGGGAGTACAGGCGTTTTTTTAGAAACGCCACAAAAAGAAAAAAAAAGGTATAACGTAACGGCGTCGTTTTATATGAAGATTTAGAGGATTAGCGGCGTTTTTAAAAAAAAATGCCGCAAAATCATAGTACTTTAAAGTAAACGTCGTCGTTTTCATATGTACCCTAGAGTAATATGGGTTTGAATCATAGTTGTATTAATTAAAAAAAATGCAAATTATGCTATTATCCCATGTACTATATGTAAAATGTGTATTTAGTCCTTATATTTTAATTTGATTAGTTTTAGTCCCTGTATTTTTCAAATCGATCAATTTTATCGTTTGTACTTTTCAAAATTTAAAATTTTAGTCATGGTGACTCAAATGATAGCAATTATATATGTTTGGTTAAATTCTGCTATTAGTCTTGGTATTGTGCGTAAAGTTGTAGGTTGAGTTCATGTTATTTAGATTATTATTGGTCCCTATATATACTTTTCGAATTTTAAAATATTAATTTTGACACAAATGACAACCGTTAAATCTGTAATTGGCTTTTTGTGAGTAATATTTTTGTTACATTAGATTTTAGAAATAGCAAAACTTAATGAATTTAATAGCTACCATTTAATTAATACTACAAATTTAAAATTTGAAAATTAAAATGACTAAAAATAACAAAATGAAAGTAAAAGGACTAAATCCACAACTTACATATAATTCAACAACTAATAGAAAAAAAAAATAATTAAAAATATTTAACTTGTTTATATTTAAAAAATTAATAAATATCAAATGAAAATAACATGTATATATTTATAAAAAAAATTTAAAACAATATCATTAGGTTTAAATAAATTTACTTTAAGTATTTATAAAGATTTAAGGGATTTAAGTAAAATTAAATTGGAGATTTAAGGGATTAGCGGCGTTTTTTTGAAAAACGCCGCAAAAAATTAAAATAGTAAACGATGTCGTTTTAAATGGATATTTAGGGGATTAAAACATAATTGTTTACCTTGAACGGTGTCGTTTTCCTTGAAATGTTTGTTTCTTTCTCATGCCCAACACCCATTCCCCCAACCCAAAACAGATTTCCCCAATTCTCTAATTTCTTCTAATCCCTAAATTTCCCCCAAAAGAATCAGTAGACACGGTTAAGATTCATTGTCGAGCTAACATACATCTGACTTGAATCCCTAAATCTCCTTTTTTGTAAACTCCATTAAAGTTTCTTATCCTCTTTATAACTTTTGAAAACTGCAGATATATAAGTTGAAAAGCTTTGGAAGCCATTTGAGCAACGCCTGCCATGAACAAGCATGTAATGGAATCTTCATGTTCATAGGGTAAGCTTTTCTTATTTTGCTTTTAAAAACAGTTGTGGGTCATTTTCGTATTACTCTAGACTGCCATACTTGAAGTTCTCTAATTCTTGAACTTGTGTCCTCAGTTCTCACGATAGAGCCCTCTGCTTCTAGATTTTTACTTAGTTCTTTGATTTATTGATTTGTTCATATGCGGTGAATGGTGCTTGTGGTTGATTTGCGTCCTTGTTTTATTCCATTGGTCCTGTAGTCTTGCTCATTGTTGGCTTAAATTGGTTATGAATAATTTCAGCGCCTACTATGTTTCCCACTGCAATGCTTTCATTGCAACCCCTTCATTTTAAAATATTGCTGCAGGCTTTCTTTTGCTTTCGTTTTCAGTTGTATAATTGCTTTCATTTGTCCCTGGTTGACGTCTGGTATTGTATCTATTACACAAGACCTTTGCCTATAAATACTTCGAGGAATTATAAAGAATGGGTCAACTCTCCAATAATACCAAGTCTACATTTAATCAACCTAATTTCAACTCTCAACCTAAATACTCTTATCACCTCCACTCTCCAAAACTTCTAGCTCCCAGTCTTCATTGAGTGAATCGACCTCTATAACGATGACCACTGATATTGTGGTCATCTTGCAATGCATTGAAATGACAAGTAACAATTATGTTATGAATTTAGATGAGTACAAGATAGTAGTGTATTTTTATATTAATTCTGATTTCAAATTTAATTATTTTCGTTTGGTTTTTAAGACTATTAAAATATATGTGAATTGAGTCATCTAGTGAGGTAAATTCACAAAGTTTTTAGCCAAAAGATATCTATTTTACACCCTTATTGCTATAAATATATTAATTTTTTTTTAACTTTTCTTACAAAGTTCATTTTTACATCATTTCATATGTAATACAATATTTTGTATTTCATATCTGATATTCGACAGCCGATTCATTACAAGTATCGGGAGGATTTCATATTCAGATTGCCCTTTTTTAGAGATGGTGGAAAAAAATTGGCCTCAAAATGGAGTATTTTAGCTTTGTTTGTAACCACCTATGAATTAGATATAAGAGAACATCAAAAACAGAATCTTAGTAATTGATATTGATGGAAAATAAGGAAGGAGGTTCAAACATAAGTTTACTGTTCTGTTGTTAAGAATATTTCGTGGGTAGCGTATCTTTCAATTTTAAAAAGCACTATTTGTTTCGAAGAAAAACAAAGAGTAAGAAGCACTAAGTTATAAGGCATATGAGAAGCGTTTGAGAGAGGAGAAAAATGAAACTAAAATGTGAGATGATTTTAGAAGGTTGGTAATGACAATATTTATAAGTACCATGTATGCCTAAATTTAAGACAAAAAAATGTATGCCTTTGGAAATTTGAACATTAGTCAAACAAGTTGAGACAATTGAGAAAAGCAAAAACGGACCCAACTTTGCCTTGTATCACATGCTAGGGGCAGAGAAAACTGATTTGAACTCATCATCTTTATCTTCTCATTTGGGCATTTACAAGCCCAAAGTATGTAATGCTTTAAAAATAAAATTTAACAGGCTTAGCTGAAGGATGTGAGGCTCTTCAAAATACATTATACTCCTAACAATCCCCACATATTTCAAAGAGTAATGGTAAAAATTTTAGCTAAGTACTTAGATATACTGTAGTGATTCTAGTATCCTTTAGATATACTCTCCAATAATTCCAGTTTTTATCAACTTTATCAATATATACAATTGCTTTCATTTGTCCCTGGTTGACGTCTGGTATTGTATCTATTATATAAATCCTTCCTCTCTTTTCCCTTGTTCTTTGCAGGAGAAACTATTTCAATGGATTTTGAGGCAGCAAAAGGAAGGATCATGGGTTACAACAACTGATATAGTTTCATATTTGCAGGTATCTTCTGTAATTTCTTGCTCTTATTGTTTTGATGAATCTGCTTGGCTAATGTTGATTCTTTTACTTAATGCTTCAACCAACAGTATGTTTCTGCACCACTCCGGTGAATTCAACTGTAGTGTCCAAACAGTTAAGCACTTAACCAGATCAGTGTATTTTGGTGTGTAGAATAATCAGAGTAAAATTATAGGTGAGAGGATGAAGACGGTAGCATAGGTTAGAAGAGAAAAGAAGAGACTATTGGTTTTCTAGAAATCCTAATTAATAGATGCTTGATCCTAGTTGAGAAGTATGTTTGGTGTTTTGGATAGAAACGAAAGTAACATAGTGTGTGGGAGAATGAGGTGATGGAAAGACTTATCATTTTCTAAACCCCCTAGATACATGATTGTGCACTAGTTGTTATAATCACACCTTCCTTAGAAGCAATTGCTGTTGAGGTTGCTCCATGTTCTCTCTTTCACAAATTTGCCCAAGCTCATCAGGACAATCATATATTTTTAAAATTAATAAGTTTGCTCATTTTTGTTTTACGGTTTATAGGATTACTTTTTTCGTGATTCATTTTTATTTTTCTTCAACTTGAATTAATTTATTAATTAATTCATTTTTGTATTTGAAGCAAAAGTGAAGAGATATTTTCACAAGCCAATATATGGGAATGAAAACCCCTTGGATTCTTGCCCCGCATAGGAAAATATGCTACATATGTTTTTTTTACAGTTTTCTTTCATGTCTTTGTTTCATTTTTTGCAATTTTCATTTTAATCATGCAATAATTTTAAAATATAAATAGTGTTAGAAGATAAATAAATTAAAAAAATACATGTCTCTTTTCATTTATATATTTTATATTTTTTAAGTTGCCATAGAAAATTTCTTTAAATTTTTTTAATAATACATTAAATATTTTTGAAAAATTAGTTTTAAAACAATTTTTTAGATTAATTTCCTTAAAAAAATTTAAAAATAAATAAATAAACTCAAAATAAAAACTGATAAATAATTAATCAAAGTTTTACCTTATTTTATTAATTTTACTTTAACAATATAATATTTTTGAAAAATTGTTATGCATTCATTTGTATTTAATTAGCTCCTTACATTTATTTTATAAAATAATTTGAAAGTTTATTACTTTATAAAAAAAAAGATATGTTTTTTTTATAATTGGGTCGATGGTCGAACGGTCAAGCTACTGGTTTGTCGATCATATTAAAAAATCAAAAATAAAAATATTGTTCAATCGGTTTTTTAATTAGTTCAATTGATACCTACCAATTTATGGTTCAATTGATTCTATACCCTTTTCTGAACCAATACTTTAACTTATTCCCATTCCGACTAATCCAATTCAATTCAAACACTATTGATGAAATTTTAATTTTGAATTAAAATAAACTTTTTCAAAATTTCAAGATTATCCATTATTTTTAAATTAAAAATATTTAATTAAAAGGTATTTAATATTAAATATAATTACGTTAATTGTTAAGGCATATCATATTTTTCTTTTGATTGCTGCTTCACTAAAAAAAAAACACTTGCTGTTTGGACCAGATTCAGCATCAGTTACTTTTTCCTGCTCCTCCTGCAACTATTGGTTCAACTGAAGCTGTCATTTAATCTTCGAATTAATATTTGGTACTGATATAGATAAAGTTTTTATATTTGCTTAAACTGAAATATATTTGGTGCTACTCTTATAATCTTACATCTGTTCTAGGTACTATCGAGCACCTGAATTAATATTTGGTGCAACTAAATACACCACAGCCATTGACATCTGTTTTAGGTACAGGTTTCGCTGTTAAATTTTTTTCCTTATTGCTATGCATTTTCACTTTATTTTAAATATTTTAAAGATTCAAAGTATATAGGCTGGAAACCTGATGGGTTGCCTTATATCGAGCTGTAAGATATAATGGATCCTCCCTAGGTGTAACAACGCCACGTATGATGAATCTTAAAAAATTCAAAAAGACTTGGAAAAAGTTCTATCGATCTCATTTACTATTGAATATTTATATAACCTTAATTTATTTCCAATTTACTTATAAAAATTAAACTACGATTCTTTTTTGATATTATTATATTCAAATTACTATTTTTTATATTAATAATGTTTGATTTTAATATTTAATATTTTTAAATGTCTTTAAAAGTTATAACTAATTTTTATCAAAATAGTATTAATATTGATCATTACTTAAATAAATTACATAAATTACATAACTCATATAACTTACATAATTTACATAACAACTTACATAACTCACATAACTTACATAATTTACATAACAACTTACATAACTCTCATAACTTACATAATTTACATAACTCACATAACGTACATAACAACTTACATAACTTAACTAATACATGTAGTTTAATCTAATAATTTTCTTAAAAGCATATAGTTTAAAGTTCAAATTTCATAAATTACATAATCTACATAACTTACATAAAACATAAAAATATATCATATCAAGACTTACATAATAAACAACTTACCCGTGTAACTTATTGCCAACTTTAGACTTCAACAACTACGAAATGGATAAGACTTGGATGAATTTCTCAAGGGCAAGCAACGAGTATCAAAATGGAGTGCAATCTTTTTTAGATTTTGCATTTCACAATTCAAGATAAGAGAATATGATTCTTTACCCGTGTAAGAAGTGTGGCAATATCTATTGGCATTATCGTGAAGTTGTCTACGAACATCTAATTGTTGATGGCTTCATTCGGAGGTATAAAAAATGGATTTTCCATGGAGAGTGTACACCTAGTGGAGCCTCTTCGACGATTAATCCGGGTTATCCTTATAGTGGTTACCGTCAGTATGTTAGAGAAGATGACATGGAAGGTATGATGCGGGATGCATTTAATATGCGGAGTGAAGGTTTCCAATCAATTCCACCAAACTATGTTGCATCCGATGATTATAATATCAGTGGGAATACTTTTATGGAAACGAGAAGAAGTGTACCAGATGAACAACCGAATGAAGAAGCGGCGAAGTTCTACACGTTACTTGGTGAAATGAATGAAGAACTTTATGAGGATCAAAATTTTCAAAATGTTATTCTCAGATTCGCCTTTTCCACTTAAAATGTTTGGGAGGGTGGATCGGAAACTCTTTGACAATGCTGTTAGAGCTTTTGAGAGAAATGTTCCCGTTTGCAAAAATCCCTCAATCATGTAAAGACATGAAGAAAGTGATAAAAGATTTGGGCCTTGGGTACAACAAAATTCATAGTTGCCCAAATGATTGCATGTTGTATTGGGGTGATCGGAGAAATCAACAGTCTTGTCATGTTTGCGGTAAATCTCGTTGGATGAATAGAGATGCAGAAGATGTTAATGAAGATGAATATGGGCCACAGTCAATAAGGAAGCCGAACAAGATTTTGCGATATTTCCCGCTAATCCCAAGGCTTCAAAGGCTATTCATGTCGTCAAAGACAGTCGAGTTTATGATGTAGCATCATGATCAACGAACGGATGATGGATTATTAAGGCATCCTGCAGATTCTTTAGCATGGAAATCATTTGACAATAAATTTCCAAGCTTTGCAAGTGATCCTCGGAGTGTAAGGCTCGGGTTAGCATCTGACGGATTTAATCCTTTTAAAATCATGAGCATCTCAGATGCGATGCTTGGCCTGTGGTCCTTGTTCCTTATAATTTGCCTCCATGGCTCTGCATGAAGCAATCTTCTTTGATATTATCTATGATTATCCCCGGAGAGAAAGACCTTGGAAATGATATTGACATATATCTGCAGCCACTTATTGAAGTCTTATTACCGTAACAAGCGTTATCCGGAAGGATCAATTGCTGAAGGCTACTTGGCAGAGGAGTGTATGACATTCTGTTCTAGATATTTAGAAGATGTTGAAACAAGATTGAATAGACCAAGTAGAAATGCCGGACTCAATGATCCTAACTTGGCCGGAACTTATTTATTTCAAAGTTATAGAGAACTAATCGGCAAAGTTGAAATTGCAGAATTAGATGACCGATCTTGGATACAAGCACATAGATATGTTCTTTTCCACCACGATGCACTTGAACAATTACGCAAGTAAGTTCTAGAATATGATAAATATTCATCTTTTTTTGATTTGTTTATTTTTTAACGAATTAAACATGTTTTTAACATAGTGAGTACAAACAAGTCTTAAGATCTCGTTCACGCTCACGAAGATTACAACATCGCGAGATTAATAGGTTATTCGCAGAATCTTTTTATGAATGGTTAAGCCAAATGGTATGCAACTCAACATTTTATTGACAAATAATAATGTTTTCTCATAACATTTACAATTACTCAATTTACTTTTGATTCAATAGGTTTGGAGTGGAAATGTCATTAATGACGAAGTTAAATGGCTTTCCCAAGGTCCGAATCGAGTAGTAAAAAGATATAGTGGCTTCATCATGAATGGATTCAGATTTCATACCAAATATCGCGAGAGATTGAGGAGAACTCAAAATTGTGGAGTAGTTGTTAATTCTTTAATTACAAGTTACGCTAGTGCTAGGGACAGTAATCCTGTAGAGGGAAATGTGGAGTATTACGGACTTCTAACCGACATTATTGAGTTGGATTACTATGGAAAATGGAAAGTTGTCTTATTTCGATGTGATTGGGCTGATGCTAATATTACTCGCAGAATTAAAAATGATCAGTTTGGTTTTACAATGGTGAATTTCTCTCGATTAATTCACACTGGAGAACATTTGATAGACGAGCCGTATGTATTTTCTTATCAAGTTAAACAAGTTTTTTACTCGAAAGATCCAATTGATGAGGGTTGGTACGTTATACTCCGAAACACCCCTAGAGACTTATTTGACATGGGGAATGGAAGTAGAGATGACATCGTTGAAAGATCAGAAACTTTGCCTTTTCCAGAACAAAACTTAAATGAAAATATCCCTAGTACTAGTACACAATTTCAATGGGTTCGTCAGGATGTGGACGAAGATATTTACGATTTATGATGTAGTAAGATTTTATGATTTTTTATTTATATGTAATGTTATAATTTTAACATTGGTCATGTTATATAATTTAACTATTTTATATTTACTATTGTTGTTATTTCTTACTAAAATTTTAACTATTTTATGTGCTCATGCAGGAAAAATGCCTAGAAGAAGATTAAGAGATTTTAGTATTGTATGCAGAATACTACAAATTCGGAAGAAGTAAATCTTGAACAATGAGCGGTTGTTGGATCTTCAAGCGTCTTAGAGACACTTGACGAGTCTGTGGAATTTCAAAGTAATGTTAAGTTTATTTTACAAATTGTATTAAATTTTATTACTGATTTATTTTTAAATTTTAATATAGTAATAATATATTATTTTTCAGCTGAAAATGGTCGGACGCTACAGAGAGTCGAGGACGTGCGCTCCTAACAAATTTATATAACTTAAATTGGCGAGCGTGTCAAAGTAACTAGAAACAACCATGGTCACTGTTGGACAAGAAGCTCGACTTTTAGCGAGCTATTTGGGCATTATAGCACGAAATGCCAATATGTTGCCCATCAACTACTTAATCATGGCATAACATGCCCGATAGCAATAAAAATCAAGCTCTCTCTAATATTAAGGTAACAAAACGTTAATGTAATTTATAATACTTTGGTTTAAGTTTCATTTATATTTACTTCCTAAACTTGTGTTTTTTAGGAAAGGTTTGCTTTAGAGGTCTCTGATGCCTATATCAAGAAGGCATTGGGTAAAAAATGGAGAGACCATAAAAGCATTTTGAAAAAAGAATATTTTAAAAAACCCATAAGCCTCGAAGAAAAATTGCAAAATATCCCACCGGGAATGCTGAGGTACCAATGGAAAGATGCGGTTCGATTTTGGAATTCGAAGAAATGAGAGGTATTATGTACTTGCAAACTCTTATAAATTTTTCGGTTTATAGTATTTACTATATACGTAATAATAATTTCATTATGTAGGACCGTGAGCAAGTTGGAACAAGCAGTAGGCAAAAACAAAAATTTACGCATACGGCAGGATCGAGAAGTTTTGCTTGTGTAGCTCAGGCCGCGGTACTATGGATTTATTAATTCTATCAAGTATTAATGACTTTTTACTATTAAATAATATTTACTACTATATTGTAGGAAGCCTCGTCTGGTCAAAAAGTTGGACGCCTTCAGCTTTTTGACATTACGCACAGGAAAAAAGATGGAACTCCGATGACATCTGAGGCTGCAGAAATTATGGTATATTTACTTAATAAAATTTGATTCATTATAAATATTTATAATATTTAATTATAATGTTTTAATTAAATGCTTTTTATTACTTTAATTTAAATAATGTTATGTTGTATTCCTTTTTATTGTATATTTCGTTTCTAACTCTTTAACCGATTTATTAAGAGAAACTAAAAGATAAGAAGGCGAGTATGAAGCGATCGCTTCGATCGATAGTTCTGTTCGTTAATTTTGAGGATATTGATAACAGAATTATTAATGAAGTTTTGGGTCCCGAAAGGTATGGTCGAGTTAGATTTCAAGGATCTGTGTTAACCCGACCCAATATTTTGGATCCACCTCGCACCAATACATGCCTTACGAGTCAATGTCAAGTCAAGTTCGAGAGGCTAAAAGATCGAGATAGTTCAGATACAAGCTAGCACGGATGAGCAAATTTCTCAACTTAGAGCGGAGGCAAAGAAAGACGGGAGGCGGAGGCGATGGCGATGGAGGCGAGCGAATGTAAAAAATACAATGAACTCGATTCTGACTTGATCTATGATGACTATGTTCCAGCAATTTCAAAATCCCCCATCTTAAACATTTGTTTTCTTGTAACTTTTAACATTATTATAAGAATATTTTGAATATTCATTTACAATTTATATAATATATTTTTCGTATAATTTTGTATTATTTAAATTTGCGGGTTTTGGTTGGATTTCATGGTATATTTGCTGTTTTTGGTTGAATTTCTTGCAGGAGGGTTGGATATAAGTGCAAAAATACATACTGCAAAACTGGACAAATTAGCGGCGTTTTTTATAAAAGCGCCGCTAAAGGCCCGGGTTTTTAGCAGCGTTTAAAAAATGCCGCTAAAAGTCTTGGTCTTCAGCGGCATTTTTCTAAAAGCGCCGCTAAAAGTCCTCGTCTTTAGCGGCGTTTTTTAAAAAAAGTGCCGCTAAAAGTCCTGGTCTTCAGCGGCGTTTTTCTAAAAGAGCCGCTAAAAGTCCTAGTCTTTAGCGGAGTTTTTAAAAAAAGCACTGCTAAAGACCAGGACTTTTAGCAGCGTTTTTTTCAAACAAACGCCGCTAATTTTACCAGCGTTACATATAGCGACGTTTTTTGCGGCGCTTTAAAATTTTTAGCGTCTCTTAAAAACGCCGCTAAAGGCAAAAAAAACGCCGCTAAAAGTCTATTTTCCTGTAGTGAGTAGATTATTTGAGGCCAATTTTTAGTAGAAATTTTGTGAGTCCTTTGTTTGATTAAGGTTCCAGCTTGAGTCCATATATTGCATTTTTAACTAGCAAGCATAGTCAAAATGATTATGGTCTTCAAAACCTAGTGGTTGTCTCACATAAACTTATTCATCAATATAGCCTTAGAAAAGCATTGTTGACATCAATATGTTTTATTGACCACTGATTTTGAACAACAATTGATAGTATAAGGAGAATGGTTGTTTACTTAATGACAGGACTAAAAGTAGGATGATAGTCCACATCTTCCCGTTGAGTGTACCATTTTGTAACAAGTCAAGCTTTGTAAAGCTCAATTGAATTTTTGCTTAATTTTGCAAATCCATTTGTGGTCAATTACATTGGCATTTGGACCTCAAAGAAAAGGGTTTAGGTTTCATTACTTTTTAAGATATCAAACTCCTCTTACATCACTGCTTCCTAGTGTAGATATTTGGTGACTTGTTTGAAAGAGGTGACTCAAAGATATGTGAGTTAGATAATAAAAAGCTTACTTAGGCTTGAAAATTTGATTTCAAAAGCGAGTGATGACATAGTTTAGTTGATTGAAGTGAGGAATGATTAAAATATAATTTTAACGTTAGCTTAATGAACATTTTTACAGTTTATCCAAAAAATAATGTATATCATAATTTTCAACAACTAAAACAGCTAAATATAATACTATTTATCTCTTACAACTATATCATATTAACAGTAATCATCAAAATTAATCTTTACAAGCACCAAAAGCTAAATAACTAATATAATATGGGACTTTAGAATTTCCAAAGTCTTCTCGTTACCATTAAGTTGTAAACTAATTAAACTCTCTTTTTAAAACTTAAATATTAAGTTAAAATATGTTACTAGTCCCTGTACTTCTATAAAATTTGATATTTAGTCCTTATACTTTAAAAATAAAAAAAAAATCCAATTTTTTATTTTTTAATTTAAAAATCCTAATTCAATCATTATTGTCGTTCTTTATTTCTATTAAAAATTGTCAACTTATCATGTTTATTTTTTTGTTAATAATATCTTATGTCACATAAGAGTTACCTAATCAACATGCTAAATTGACAAATCTTAATAAAAACTATTTATGATTTTAATAATTAAACTAATACTTTTAAATAAAAATGTATAAAAACTTGATTCTTAACTTTTAAGTAGGAAACTAGTGTAACACCCCTTACCTGTATTCGACGCCGGGACAAGGTTCGAGGCGTTACCGGACTAAAACATAAACATTCATACCAAACCGAGTAATAAAAAATGCGTTCAATTTAAAACCATTCATACATATGCATATCATCCCTTATACAAGTTTACGAGGCCCAAAACGGTTCGGGACTAAACTGAGGAATTTCGGAACTTTTACAACACTTAGAAAATTTTCTTGTTTTGGAGGGTCACACGCCCGTGTGGCTTGGGACACGCCAGTGTCCTTAGCCCGTGTAACTCTCTGTTTATGATGTCATCAACAAAATAGGGTCACACGACCAAGTCACACGCCCGTGTGCTAGGCTGTGTGATGAATTTAATTTTCATGAATTTTCATAAATAAGGTGCAGACTTCACACAGCCAGGGCACACGCCCATGTGCTAAGGCTGTGTCTCTCACACGGCCAAGACACACGACCGTGTCTCGTGCCTGTGTGCTTACTACTGGGCATTCTGTTTCTCAAAACTAAGGTGCAGGGGACACACGGTCGGATCACACGCCCATGGGGGCAGACCGTGTGTTACACATGGCCTAGACAAATGCCCGTGTGTCTACCCATGTGGACAACTTTAAAGTTATTTTCCAAGTCAATTGCCACCCTTATTTGCTCAAACGCATACATAATTTCAAGGGCATTTAACATATCATAATTAAGTGCTTAAACATCATCAATTAAGTCATGTTCATGGCAATACCATATCAACTTATACATACTCATGTTACCATACCTTGTTAAGCCAAGTTTACCAAATCACATGTAATATGCAACATCAATTTACTCCATTTTACACATTCATATCTTAGTTGTCATCATGCCATTTACTCACGATTCCATCATTAACATCCATGATCACATTCACAATTCAACCATGCCAAACAATTTTAACCACAACATGTATGACTTTAGCACATGCATGGATATATGAATAGGTTTACACCCCAATAATCAATATGAACCATATCTCATGACCATATACAAAATGAATAGTCAAGTCATTATTAGCCAGCGCATTGGGCCAAATTAATATGACACATAAACCAAAAGACCAAGTCCCCTATACATGCCATATTCAAAATATCAAACCAATTATACCTAAATGACTAAGTTGATAGTGTGATCAATACTCCGACGACTTTCGATCCGCGAGCTAGCTTAGCGACATTAAAAGGAATAAAAAAAAGGAAGGGGGTAAGCTTTAAGCTTAGTAAGTTTGCATGTAAATAATAAGCAACATTAAACATGTATTAACATACATATAGCATATTATAAATTTACACATAATCATCAAATGATCATAGGCATATCTTACTCATTTGCATTCTTACCAATAATGCATCATAAACCGAGCTCATATATCATGAGTTTTGCATACGTACCTGTACCACTTCCTAACATAATCATAGCCTTTCACATCTTTGGAAAAATCTTCAAATTACCCATTGAACCACTTGAAATACTAAAGGATACCCGGGAAAATCTCATACACATAATAAGATGCCAATGCCATATATCTATCTTACATGGGATCACATATATTGATGTCGATAGCCCAGCTATGATCTTACATGATATCTCGTATCTATGCCATGTCCCAGACATGGTCTTACATGAATCAAATATCGATGCCATATCCCAGATATGGTCTTACGTGAAATCACACATAACCCTAATATTATAACATTTGTATCCTATCTATTCCTAAGGTTCAATAGAGAATTTTACCACATCGAATCCTCATCGATTGTATTCATAACAGTAATTAAACAATTCATGCAATATCAAAATATTAAATGCATAATACAAAGTTGCATTATTTACACACGAACTTACCTCGGTACAAAATATGGACAGCTAATTCGATTTAGTCCAAAATCTTGCTATTTCCCCTGTCTAGGCCTGGACTCCGTTTTTCTTAATCTATAATAGAAAATTTAGCTCATTTAATTATTATATTGTTAAAATCAGCCTAACAACCATATTTTGGCAAAATTACAATTTTGCCCCTAAACTTTTACATATTTACAAATTAGTCCCTAGACTCGTAAAATGAAATGTACTCATTTTCTTTGTTACCCAATCCTAGCTGAGCCTATATCATGCTTGTACTAGCCTACATTTTTCATCAAATCACATTTTTACTGCCCATTTTTTTACAACTTTTACAAAAATGTCCTTTTTAGGTGTTTTCATCAAAAATCACTTAGTAAAACATGTTTACCACACATCAAATATTCATATTCTTCCATTAAACATCAAAATACATGCATGTCACATATGGGTCAAATTTCTAACATGAACCCTACTTCAAAATATGGCTAGAAATAAGTAAATCGGGTTATGAGGACTTCAAAAATGTAAAGAACATTAAAAACGGGGATAGGATTGACTTACAATCAAGCTTGAAAAGTGAAGAAACCCTAGCTATGGTTCCTTAGAATTTTCGGCACAAGAGGTTGAAGATGGACAAGATTTTTACTTCATTTTCCCTTTTAATTCTTTTATTGACCAAATGACAAAAATGCCCTTTTTGCTAAACTTTCAAATTTTACCAATTCATGCCCATTTTTTTCCATAAAAATAGAAATTTGTCAAATTGTTATTTAAGGACCTCTAATTAATAATCCATAGCTATTTTATGCTTAAAGATTCTAGAATCACATATTTTGCAACTTTTGAAATTTAGTCCTACATGTCAAATTGGACACTTTATCAATAAAATTTTTTCATGAAATTTTCACACAATCATAAAAACATATCATAGACCTCAACACATTCATAAAATAATTATTTCTACTTCAGATTTGTGGTCTTGAAACCACTATTAATCGAGATGTTACAACTAGATTTTAAATTTTTTCAATATAAAAACATATCTATATTTCTATATATTTAAAGCCTTATCTCTTTTGCATCTATAAATGGTTAAAATTTCAATTGTAGTACATTTATTTTATTTAGATTACATAAAAATGGTCAAATTTTAATTTTGATCTCTATACTACATTCAAATTTAAAATTTAATCTTCATATTATATTTTCTTATTATATAATTTGGTATCTAAATATTTATAATTTCATTAGCTGTTTATATAAGAAGAAGGTACTAAGTGATTCTTTTATCACACATGTCCTTTTTCTTTTTTTTTCTTAACAGTAAAATTTTAATATTGATCCCTTTACTTTGCTAAAATTTAAGATGTAGTCTGTATTAATTATTTTAATAAATATATATTAAATAATAAAAAATATAATTATAATTATATCCCTTTTACAATTTATATTTGAAATTTGTGATTATTCCTCCCACTAATAATATTTCCAAAGTTCAAACCTATATTCTTTCCTTCAAAATATAACATGCTTTACCATTAGACACAATCATTTGTTTATAAAAAAGAATTAGAATTAGTGCATTACATATAGGATTGGGCCTCCTCGGCTTACTGAGAGACCTTGGGTTGGGATATCTAAAGCCCTGAGAACCATGGAAATGAGGCTCTGCCTTCAAGTCTCCAAAGTTTGAAACCTTTCAAGAGCTTGAAAATGATGCCTTTTTTACTCTCAGTTCCGCTTAAAGTATGGCCGGTAATCTAATCACTCTCCTCCAAGAATAACAAAAGGAAAGCTAACCTAGGCATTGCTCAGCAAAGATCACGCCTTTTTTATTCATCTCTTGATCTCAACTGGGATTTTCTTTTTGGTGCTCTAAGAAAAAGAAAAACCCAGTTTTTTTGGTCAAGGAATCAACAACCAAGAAACGCGTTAAAGAAAGTGGAAGAACACTGTCTATGAACTGGAAGGATTTGGAGTGAAAGATCCAAGAGAAAAAAAAAAGAAGGATCTAATGATCATTTCCACCCAAGAGAGCAGAAAATCTGAAGATCTTCAAGAATTTCCCTCTCCTTTCACAATTCCTCTCACCTTCATTTCCATTCCTGCAAGAACAGAATCAACAGAAAGGCTGAAACTTTCAAGAAATAAGGAGTCTCAGAACACCCAAAGTTTGGATCTTAATGGCATGGCCCTCTCATTCCCATCTTTCCTCAAATCCACCCTTCTTTGCTTGACACTCCTTTCATCTCTTCTCTTCTTCTTCTTCCTCCAAGCTCCACGAAAACCACCACGAATCCCTCAAAGATCCCTCCTTTCAACTTCTTGTTATTCTCGACAATCTTCTGATAGTACCCTCATTAACTACCTTTCCCTCCATTACTGTCTTTTCAATGAAAAGTTTTTCCTCTCTATTCCTTTCCTTTCCCTTCTTCTTCTCCTCGACTTTTACATTCTCATCAAAACAGCCCAATCCCATTTCTCTGTTGTCACCACCAAGCTCTCTTCTCTCCTTAACTTGTCCCCATCCATGGCTGCTGTCACTCTTTTAGCCCTTGGAAATGGTGCTCCCGATGTGTTTGCCTCCCTCCATGCTGTCCGCTCGGGTCATTACAGAACTGGGTTTGGCGCAATTTTGTCGGCTGGGACATTTGTATCTGCTTTTGTGGTTGGTTTTGTTGCTATCTATGCAGCACCTTTTGGGGTAAAACCTGCTCCTTTTATAAGGGATGTGTTGTTTTATCTAACTGGGGCATTGTTTTTGTTCTATGTGTACTTGAGTGGGGAGATTTTTGTGTGGCAAGCTGTTTCATTTGTTGCATTTTATATATTCTTTGTTGGGTTTGTGTTTTGGATGGATTTTGGGACCGAAAGAGAGGAGGAGAAGCTGGCTTTACAGAAGGAGATGGTGACAGAAGAAAGCCATTTGCTGGATAAAAATGGTGAGGTTGGAGATGTTGAGAGGGGTATGAAGGTAGACAAGAAAGCATTTGGAATTGCAGGAGTATGTGAAGTGGTACGTTTCTATAATTTACTTGAAAAGAAACTTTATATGCTGTGATTTGTTTGTTTTAATGTTGAATGCAAGTATCATTACTTGATTGATGGAATGAAAGAGCATTGGTAGATGGTATACAAGCATTTCTTGATGCTACTTTGATTGTAGGTGTTAAGTGATACTAGGAACCGAATCTTGATGCTGTTGCCTAATGCTTAATGGCTTATATTTCTGGAACTCACATATTGCTTGAGATAGATAACTAGAAATGGGGTTGAAAGTTGAAACAGTAACATCTAATAAAGCTCTGTCGCTTGCCCTTTTTTCTTTATCTCCTGGATTAAATATTTGAGGTGAGCACATTTTTCAGGTTCCTTCCCTGTAAATTGAAGAATGTACATGTTGCATGCCATGAACATAAAAGGAAAAAAAAAGGTATAAAGAGAGTTTTGGTTGAGCCCTCCTTTCACTATTTCCTTGTCTATTGACCATGGTATTGGAATGAAAGAAGTAAAATGCAGTTTGTATGTTGTTGAAATTCATTCTTCCTTTGATGTCAATACTTTTATGACTGTACCTGTAATCTGTAAATATGAAACCAACCTGAGACACTGGGAAATATGATACTATACCCATTGGTTTTAGCCCCTTTTAAGAATATAGTGTGCATGGGGTCCTTTGCAGGATTGATAGACCTTGAAGGTTTGAGTGCAAAAATTGCATTGACCTGGCAATTTCATGGCTGAAATTAGAATGTTATATTTTGCTTACTACTTCATGTTAGGAGCTAGAAAAAGGCAGGTTCCATGAAATTTCTCAAATTGGGTTCTAATTTACCTTTTTTTTCTTTTGTTCAGCTCAATGATGTTTTTGCTTCTACTAATATAACTTCTTCCAGTTTTCACTATAATGTTTTTGTATTTTGTCTTCAATGCAGATCTCGAAAGCATGGGAGGTTCCTATAACTTTTCTTCTCAAGCTCACGATTCCGCAATCTTCCCCTTCTGAATGGAGTAGATTCTACCTATCTGCTAACATTGCGCTTTGCCCACTAGCCCTTTTATTTGCTTGCAACTCATTCATGCCATTAGATCACCCGATTGTGTTCCTCCTTCCAAACACCCGTTTCCCTCTCTGGGTTGTTGTACTCTTCGGAAGCTTCTCTCTTGCCACCCTTCACTTTATGTTGGAAAAAGAACCTCCAAAGAACGATCAAATCCCTGTAGTGGTTCTGGCTTTTGTAATGAGTGTGTTTTGGATATCAACTGTCGCGGGGGAGTTGCTGAACTGCTTGGCAGCCATCGGGTCACTTCTTGAACTGCCTCCAGCACTCCTTGGTCTCACAGTACTTGCATGGGGAAACTCTGTGGGAGATCTTGTAGCTGACGTTGCGGTTGCCAAAGCCGGCCATCCGGCAATGGCTATGGCTGGATGCTTCGCTGGGCCAATGTTTAATATGCTTGTCGGGCTTGGATCAGCTTTGGTAATGCAAACAACTAATGTTTATCCAGAAGCCTATCAGCTTAATTTTCACATTGGTATTATTATTGCATTTGTCTTCTTGCTTCTGAGCCTGATGGGATCTCTATTGGTTATAACTTGGTCTAGATTCCGGGTGCCTAGATTTTGGGGATTCTGCCTTGTTGGCCTTTATATAATTTTCACACTAGTTAGCTTGATCATTGCTAAGTTCTCCGGTTGATTGGTATGATCCTTTAAGCTGAAGGCATTCAATTCATATATGCTGATGTATGGCCTTTATACATTGTTTATCTCGGCATTATGCGGTGCCAGATTAGTATATATTGATTGTGTGAAAGGAGGACGAGTACAGGGAATTTTTTTTTTTGGGGTTGTCTGTAATTTCTAGACAAAATTGTATTTCTTCATGTGTTAGATTCTCCATATGATAATGAATGTTTTGCTCAAGAGCAAATTAGAATCTCATACAAATCAGAATAATTTCTTTGTAATAGGCATTTAGTCTGAGCCTAAAATGATGTAATTGTATTCAATAGATGCATACTTTCAGTAATGAAATTCCTCAATTTTGTTTTCCTTGCACCTTTGGTTTACATGTTGTTGGGTGGATTTTACTTTGCTTGTGCCTGCCAGAATTCTTGGTTTGGTTTAAGTGAAGCCTCAAAAAAGCTCCACTCCTGCTGGTCAGATGAACTTCGAAACTTGTTCTAACATTGTGAGATTAAAGTGTAAAACTGTTAGTGAGAATATTTTATTCTGATTCGAGCGTGTGGATATTTTCATTTTTTGTTAAATTTATTTATTTTAAAAAATTATATCCTCACAAACATAAATGTCAAATTCGAAGTGCAATCATATTTTTATTTTCTAGGTGATCTTCTCACATGTCACCTTAACTTTTTAGCATGACAAAACCATTACTCAATAAGAATAGGGAGGCAAATCTCTCTTGTAATAATATTTAAACTTTTTATTTGAAGGGGTTGGATTTGCAAACTTTGAACCAATCACATCAAAATTTACTTTTTGTGCAAGTAAATGTTGGTGAGAGAAATCTTTGGTAAATTGAAGAAAAGGGCAATTTGGTCCCAAAACTGAAAATAGAAAAAAGAAAGGGGGAAGGCCGTATAAAAAGTAGGTTCTGACATCATAGGGTCAAAATTGAACAGAGAAAAAACTCGCAACATCAATTGAAACAACTCAGCTTTTGTTGTTTCCAATCTTAGGTTAGTTTTTGTACGAGAAAAGTTCCAAACTTTTCTTCTTTCTCTCAACCCTAAAAATTTTCCATAATCAGATCTTTTCTCATCATACGGCTAAAATTCTCTTAAAAAGCGTTTTACCCAAATTTACCCTTTTGATCTTGGAAGCTTCTCTTCTCTTTTGACATCTTTTCTCTTTTTCTTTTTATTTTGTCTCAGGTAGTTCTCAATCTTCCTATTCAAAGGTACAATTTTTTTCTCCAAAAGGTATAAGCTTTTTTTATTTTATTTTTCTTTTATACTTTCTTTTATACGTATAATCTGGGTTGTTTTAGGGATGTATGTTATTTGAATGATCTTCACTTTATGGTTTTTCTTCTATGTTTAATTGCTGTAAATATATTGGATTTGTTTGATTGAGTAAGCTGCTGATCAATTACCATATTTGGGTTCATACAGTATTTTTTTAGGTAAATCATGAACAAGTTCATATTTTTACTGCCTTTTATTTAAATGGAAAATTGATCAACAAATTTTGCTCTATGTTTTTCTTTTTTATATTATGTTGTTTATATGGTAATTTATTTGCCAATTAGCTTGAGCAGTGTTGTTTGAATCTCTAATGGAACTTGATCTTCCATAGCAAGATATTAGAGGAATTGAGTTTTTAGAAATAACTAAGAAAAAGGGGAAATGATGGATTATATTTATATGTTCAAATACAATTCGCAAAGAAAGAAACCGAATATAAATCAATCAGCTTTCGAGTTCCCTCGATGTGTTTACTTGTTTGCTTACCTTTCTGATTTTCCTTATAAAGAGTTGATCTTTTTTGAGAGGAATGCAACTAAAAATTTAATGCCTAACTGAAGTTTTTTGCTACAATGTTCTGTTTTATTTCGAGCAGATACGTTTAAGTTTTAGTACGTGCAGATTAGAATGGATCACCAAGGGCATGGACAGCCCCCGGCAATGGGGATCATAGGTGGTGGAGCACAAATGCCGTACGGCACTAACCCATATCCAAACCAAGTGACTGGGGCCTCAAATTCAGGATCGGTTGGAGGCATTCAACCGAGCAGCCAGCCAACAGGAGCTCAACTTGCACAACACCAGCTTGCTTATCAGCAAATTCACCAGCAGCAGCAACAGCAACTTCAGCAACAACTTCAGACATTTTGGGCAAATCAGTATCAAGAAGTCGAGAAAGTTTTGGATTTCAAGAACCATAGTCTTCCTTTGGCCAGGATCAAGAAGATCATGAAAGCAGATGAAGATGTGCGGATGATATCAGCCGAAGCCCCCGTCATTTTCGCCAGGGCATGTGAGATGTTCATCTTGGAATTGACATTGCGTTCGTGGAATCACACAGAAGAGAACAAAAGGAGGACGCTTCAGAAGAATGACATCGCAGCGGCGATTACTAGGACTGACATATTTGATTTCTTAGTTGACATAGTTCCCAGGGAGGATTTGAAAGATGAAGTTCTTGCTTCAATTCCACGAGGAACAGTACCCGTCGGAGGACCTGCTGATGCACTTCCTTATTACATGCCTGCCCAACATGCATCTCAAGTTGGAACTCCGGGCATGATTATGGGAAAGCCAGTCATGGACCCTGCTTTGTATGCTCAGCAATCTCATCCGTACATGGCACAGCCGCAGCAGATGTGGCCACCACCAGGTCCCGAGCAACAGCAGTCATCCTCTGATCATTAGCGGCTCTATTCATAGAAGGTAACAAGGCAATTGCAGTGTTGTAAATTGCTTTAGTTGCTGTTTCATTCCATGGGAACTTTCATTTTCATGTATTCTTACATTTGCTTACTTTGCAAATTGGTAACAGACATGCTCCTCGAGACATCTTGAGAATGTTGTACGGAAGCGGAATAAGGAGGCTTTGTCTTGTTGAAAAGCATGGTCAAGATTCTAGCTCAAAGATCAGACTGTGTAAATATCACTCTGAACAATTTTCATTTCCTTTGTTTTCTCTATCTCAATTCTAGTTGGAGTGATTACATAGAGATGTAAATATAAATATATATTTATATATATGTAGAAATTTCAGTATGAGGTAATATTTCCTTCATCATCAAGTATCAAAGCCATTGTGCTTGCCTTTAAGAATCCAAAAATTTTCCGTAAGTTTATTTCATTAGATAAACTTTCATTAAGTGGAATTTAAGCAAGATTGATATGAAATCACTCGATTTTGTCCGTCCAGGTTTAATCAAAATGAAAATACATCTTTGTAACCGAAATATAACGCCAATTTTTTAACTTGGATCAAATGGCCTTTAACTGGCTCAAAAAGTTTGATGAGTATATGACATTACAATTGTTGACAGTACTTCATTTTTTGTCTCTTTTCTTCATTCTCCAGTTCCAACCATTGAATAAACCGAAAGTGAAGGGGGTGTGTGAAAATTTATTGCACTGCAATTATTTTCCATCTCTGGTTTATATAATTCACTGTCTTACTCTTAAGTCATCAACATCACAGTTCTTGCTAAAATATCCAAGTTTTCAGCAATATCTGACCACTGATTTTTCTCAACAATTGTCGTCTTTGCTGAATCTTCAACTGCAAAAAGACAAGATATAGCACATCCTAATTTTTAAAATATCCTCTACATGCGGTGTGGCAAGGGAGAAAAGTCATTAGACGTGACATGAAGTGGCATTACTTTCGAGAATGATACTGACAAGGCACCCAACGTAAGACTTGTAACAGCACTGTTTTGCCTTTACCTGGATTCTCTGCTTACAATAGAATTTACAGATAAACGAGGTTACTAATACTACTTACTAGTGCTACGCACTAAACACAAACATGGTAAAAAGCTTGGATTATGGAGCTTTCATGGAGAAGTTTTCTCTCCAACTAAGCCCTTCACAGCACCAACTCCCCTTGAGTGGCCTCACGTTTGCCGTTAAAGACATGTTTGTCACTCCCTTTCTCCATCTAAAACTTTATTTTGTCAAGTATTTGCGAGCTCTAAAATTTTTAGGCTGTTTTATTATTGGACCTTTTCTTTCCTGTTCTTCTATCTCAGTGTTTGAGTCTAATTTATTTAAATTTTAAACTGGAAATAGATTTGACATAGAGGGATATGTCACTGGCTTTGGAAACCCTGACTGGGCCAGGACTCATTCAGCCGCCATGTCAACAGCGCCGGCAGTGATGGACCTCTTAACGGCAGGAGCAACTTGTCTTGGAAAAACTGTCATGGATGAAATGGCTTACTGGTCACAATTTTGATAGATTTTTATGCCTGCATATATATTTTCTTTTCATAATACTTGTTATCTGTGTACTTTTTTTCTTTATTCAGTATGTATGGAGTAAATAAACATTATGGCACTCCCACAAATCCTTGTGTACCAGATAGGGTGCCTGGAGGATCTTCCAGTGGCTCTGCTGTTGCAGTAGCTGCAAAGCTGGTAGATTTCTCCCTTGGTGAGTATTTCCATTCAGAATGAGATGCCTTTCTTTATGTATCCTCCTTGAACTGAATGAATATTTATCTCTAACACAGGAACTGACACTGGTGCTAGTGTAAGAGTCCCTGCATCATATTGCGGAATTCTTGGATTTCGGCCTTCACTCGGTGCCGTCTCTACTGTAGGAGTTCTTCCGATGTCACAGAGTTATGATACTGTGGGTAAGAAATAAATGTGATAGCCGAAATTTTGTCTAATCTTGATTATGCGTTAATGATGCTGCAATGTTTAAACACATTTCAGAGGCCACAAGTTCAAGGATCAAACATATTAACAAGGATGTTCTTGGAAATTTTAGCTTTTGATATTGTATAATAACAAGGTTCCGTTTTTAATGTAACCAGACAACACTAATAACTACTTTTATCTGTACTTTTAAGTCAAAACCGTATAACTTGTAGAGCCTTAATTTGATATCTCTTTTGACCCCAGTTTCTCATTTAGGATGGTTTGCTCGTGATCCTATGATTTTAAACCGCATTGGACGTGTTCTTCTGCATTTACCTGACGTTGATCCTATCAAACCAAGTCAGATCATTATTGCAGAAGATTGCTTTCGGCTATCTACTATTCCAAGTGACCGAACAGCTCAAGTTCTTGTAAAGTCAATTGAAAAGCTCTTTGGAGGTAAGTAATTCTACCCTAGGCTTTTGTAAACTTTGTTCACAGGACTTCCTCTGAAGGCTTGTCCTTTGAGGACTTCCTTTAGGCTTGAGGGCATCCAGAATTGAATGTCTCTTTTCAGGCATCTGATATTAAGATTGATTTTGTCCCAATAAATATGTCATCCGATTCATGGTTCTTTGCATTTGGGACCAACTATGCTTTGGTACTGAAAATTGCGTCGCTTATCAGTAAGCTGGCTCTCATTTTTTCTACTTAAAAGTGCAGCTCAATGTGTTAAGCATGTAATCCTTGGAGACCATGTGAAGGACAAAGTACCAAGTTTGCAGCATTTCATGGATAAGGGAAATGAAGACCAAGAGGATGATATACCACCATCCTTAGCAGCCCTTTCAAGAGCAATGAGATTACTTCAGAGGTGCTAAACATCTTGAAACTTTTAGTATGCATTTAGGATAAGATATTTAAGCATTGGTTACTTAGCTTATTTCCTGTAGGTATGAATTTAAGAATTACCACGCCAAATGGGTCACCAAAGTGAATCCGGATTTCGGTCCAGGAATATCTGAGCGGATATGGGATGCCATTAAAGCAACAGGAGAAAATATCGATTTCTGCCACTCAGTGAGGACTGAATTACGTGCTGCGCTTTCTGCCCTGCTAGGGGTAACCTATATTACATTCATTGTAAAGGTTTTGCTAGTCAAATATGCTGCTGGTTCAAGTAAACAGTACTAGGCAAATACGGACTCTTTATATAAACTTATTCATTTCTTATGAATCAATCTACTTATATCGACTCTTTTAGGATCATGGCATCCTTGCTCTCCCAACAACACCAGGGGAACCACCAAAGGTGCAAGCAAATCCAGCCACATCGGATATATTCTTTTCTAGGCCTTTCAGCTTACTGTCCGTTGCTGGATCATCTGGTTTCTGTCAGGTTCGGACTTGATATGCTCCCTTTTTTGTCTTTGTTTTTGGCAGCGTTCTTGAAATGGGTTACCATGTGTTCTCTACAGGTTAGCATACCTCTAGGGAGGTATGATAATGTTCCTTTGGCAATTTCCCTAGTGGCAAAACATGGCTCTGATGCATTCCTGCTCAATCTTGTTGAGACTTTATATGACACCCTCCAAGAAACTATATAAATTATGTCTTCCATAAATAATCGTGCCTCGAAATAATTGTGCCTCCAAGTTCCCATGGTGCAGAAGACATTGGAAATTGGTTCCACAATTCCTATTTCTAGATTCATGCACATGAACGCCATAGTATCCGGAAGCTAAAATGTAATTATATATATAGGAACATAATTACTGCTCAGTTTGTATAGTATATAGTTTTAGTATGGATACTGCTATTAAGCTTTTGAACACAAAAGTTGCTCCTGTGGTTTTATTTTTCCAAGAAAAACCTATGCATACAATACAACTAGCTGAAACGCATTGCTGACAACCGATCACCATATAAACAAAGACATAATTAGATCATCATTCAGCTTCTTTAGATTCAGAAACTACTAACAAAAACACTGCCGAGCTTTTTTCCCCATGCTATCCAGCATTTGGAAATAGGCTGATCTCCATGATTTCTTAAACAGCAAAGGCCCTGCAAAGCTCCAAAAAGCAACAACAAATCCCAGCGCCATACTCACATAAAACCAAAACCAATCCACTTCAAGTCCACCCTCTGATCCCTCACTATTTCCTCCACCAGCATCAGGTTCCACAGCATTTATGCTGCAGTTATCTGTGAGTGGAGGTCCACAAAGGGTGTTACCAGCAAAATTTGATGCAGCAAAACTTTGGAGTTGAGTGCTTGATAGAATTTTCCCCGTTAAATTGTTGTAAGCCACGTTCAAGTAACTCAAGAACTTCAACTTTGATATACTCGGAGGGATTGCACCAGAGAGTTGGTTGAAAGAAAAGAGATTCTAACGTCCACATATTGCCTATGGTCTCAGGAATCTTTCCCAACAAACGATTTATCAACAGGTTGAGCGACCTTAACCCGAGAAGGTCTGTAATCCCGACAGGGATTTGACCAGATAAATTATTGTCTGAAAGGTCCATGCTTGTCACAAATATTCCCTTGATCACCACTAACGTTGTCTCTATTGAGTTCTTGAAATGACCAAAAGAATAAGAAATTGGGTCACTTGAGTTCCTTACACTGGCAATTGCACTAAAATTATTGAAACATCCTGGTATATTTCCTGACAAATTGTTGTGTGCCAGGTCTAAAATTGTTAGAGAACCAAGAGCACAGAGTTCATGAGGAATATCACCTTGGAAATCATTCGAACGAAGACCAAGAATCATGATTCTTGACAGCCTTTCACCGATCCAGTTTGGTATGTTCCCTTCAAGTTTGTTTTCACCTAGGTCGAGAGCCAACAATGATGTACAATTCTGCAGTGACGGTGGCAAAACTCTGGAAAGGTTGTTCTTGCGTAGGTGTAAAGACTGAAGAAAGCTTAAAGAACCCATGGAGCTAGGAAGGCTACCGCTTAGATTATTGTTCTTTAAATCCATGGAAAATATGTTTGGTCAACTCATCCAACAGTCAGAGCTTGAACTCGTCCATCAAGGTCTTTGGTTCCTCCATCTTGCAACACAACAAGGGTGAAATGGACCCTGAAAATGAATTGTTTGAAAGATCTAATGTACCAACATTAGATGGCAAACATGGTAATGAACCCTGGAAGAAATTAGAGCTCAAATCAATGGATGATGCATAACCAAGTGGAGGATTTGTGTTGAGAATCCCAGCAACTCTCCCTTGGATTTGATTATGAGAAAGGTTCATATAAAAGAACTGGGAAGACAAGTTCCAAAACCAGTCAGGAATTGTATCAATTATCCTTGCAACAGATATATCCAGAAACAGAAAATCCTTCAGGTAACGTAGCCAATTGGGAAATCTTGGGCCTAAGTTCCATGATGACAAAGCTATAACACCGAGTTGGAATGGGGGTACCCAATCAGGACTCACTTTCAAACTCAGTCGATTCCCCGAAGCCTGAAGTAACCTCAGTCTCGTGACATTAGAGAAATGAGCCTCGGACACCACACCCTCTAACATGTTTTTACCAGTCCATAATACTTCCAGTTTCCTAAGCTGTCTAAACCATTCAGGAAAAGACCCGTTTAATCTATTTTCAGATAGGACCACTTCTCTCAAGGATGTAAGTGTTCTTAATGAGTCTGGAATTGGACCCGAAATCGAATTGTTGGTAATGTAAAGGTCGACTAAATTTTTGAATAGACCAAGTTGATTGCTCATATGACCTGAAAGTTGGCAGTTAACCAGAAACAAGGACTCAAGTCTATCAGACAGGCATCCTGACAGAGATTTTAAGACATCTGATATATCTTGACTCAATTTGAGACCAGACAGAACAAGGATTCTCAAGCTGCAAAGCTTTCCCAATGATCTTAATGCTGCTCCTTCCAACACCCTCTGAGATTGTGCCTTGAAAGTTATTGGACCCAAGATTGAGGTGCTGAAGATGGGTCAAACTGTACAACCAATCGGGTATCGATGAATTGAATCCGTTGCTTGATAAGCTGAGATATGTAAGAGAGGTCATGTTTCTTAGACCATCAGGGAACTGACCCTGGAAACTGTTATGGCTTAGATCAAGTGAAACCAGGGAAGTAAGGGTAAAAATCCAGCTAGACATGGAGTTACTAAATGTATTGTAGGAAAGGTCCAGAGCCCCCAGGGATGAGAAATTAACATTTTTCAATGGAGGACAGGATCAAGATCACAGTTGGATAGACTTAAAGCAATCAAAGAAGGGAGAGCATTTGTCACCTCTAACCAATGGGAGGCTTTGCTGAGAGTTACACCACTCAAATCAAGGGATTTCAGCTTTGTAAGATTGGTAAGCCATTGAAGATTCTCTGCATACAGATATGTAGACAAAGTATCATGGAAATCAAGGTACTGTAGATGTCTAAGGTTTCCGAGTTGAGTGGGAACCGAACCCTCGAATCCAGCATTAGAGAGGTTGAGATTTCTAAGATTGTGCAAAGAACCAAGGAATCCAGGAATTTGTCCTCCAAAATTGTTCCCACTCAGGTCCAGATACTGCAAATGCTTCAAATCAAGCAAAGAAGAAACTACCTTGCCACTCAATCTAGACCGCTCAAAAGGCTTGCCTGGAAAGCCGGTATCTTCGGTTGGATTATGAAGATTTCCAAGATGAAGCTCGATGACATGACTGGTTAAGTTGTCACATACAAGACCAGTCCAGTCACAACAGTTGCCCCCATTGCTCCAAGAGGCAATCTGGTCCGAAGGATCTGTCAGGTTTTGTTTGAACCTCAGAAGAGCCTGTCTCTCACTTTCAATACAAGCAACATCCGAGATTGCATTGCAAATACTAATAACTAGACAACCGAGACAAAACGACTCTAAGAAAACAATAGTTCCAACTTTCTTGGAATTTTCCATGACCATGCAAAGTGAAGAAAGTGAAGTTGGTGGAGTTGTCTTCGTCTTGAAGCTAATTTATATACAAGTGTCTTGCATTAGAGGTGCCGCAAGGAAGAGCCTTTCCGGTTTTATTTTATTCTTTTACATGCGAAATCTTACGTGTCCAATACGTTTATATCTTTTTCTCAAGAAAAATGGCTTTTATTACAAGTAAGTAATTTAGTCATTACAAGTAAGTAATTTAGTATTGACAATTATATGTAAAATAGTATATATTTGAACACCTCTTGTAGCAGATTAGTGCAGCTTCACACGTTTCTTTGGAGACTTTTTTCCTTTCCATGGCTACTTGTATAAAATAAATGTTCTTTGGTCTACCAAGACTCGGTCACAGCTCCTGTAGCCCATCAATTAAAGTTTCTTCTAGAAGTGTATGAAAACATATGACTTTAAAAAAATTAACATTCATGAAGAACATCCTGGTTTTAATCTGGGAGGTATGGAAATTTTGATTATATAATATAGTAAAGCTGACAAAACCAGTGTCTAAATGCTTATGGAATCTATTTTTGTAATATATAATATTTTGTGGAAAAACATTGTCATTTTGGTCCCAATATTGTTCACTGCAGTTTTTATTGAGAAGCATTCAACCTTGACAAAGACACCCTCTAAAAAATTCCCACCATTTTCTTATATTATATTTTAAAATCTTTCCCAACCCCTACACTCCCCTTTTCCGATTTGCCATAACATCCTTATACGGCCACCTCCACTGGAATGAAGTTGAGATGTCTTCCAATATATATTATATAATCAAGAAGAGGCTACGTATCGGTTATAAATTAGCAGGAGAAAGAGCAAAAAATTAACATTATGAAGTTTAGTACACAAGATGGAAAGGAGGCATATCACTTGTTAGCATTTGTAGATGCCTGTTTCTTATTACTAATGCTTCTATCAATAATAATTTCAAGAAATGTTATTCTCTGCAGGAGTACCTTTGGGAACAACTACTTTTAAAACAATACTCTGTTAAGAAAAACTATCTTTGGGACAGCTACTCTCGAGAAACTACCTGTAGAAATAACACTATATGGGAACTACTTTTGGGAACAATATCATATTGAGAATAACTAACTTCAAAAACAACACTATACTGGGAACGCTTTGGAGCTAATCTTGGAAGGTTAGCAGGAATACTAGGTTACTCCAAATTTGAGATATCTTAGAGGATATTGCTTGGAAGATTAGATATGGACATAGTTAAGAACTTATTTTTGGAATGCAAGTTCTTCCTCCTTATCTCTTCATTGTACTCAGATAACTTCTCTCACTTATTTTTACATGTCTAACCGTTCTTTAATAGCTTCATTTCTGAGCCTATAAATAGAGGTTTTAATGTTTTATTGGGGGCTTTTTGGATGATTTGGTAAATCTCAGCACTTTAAAGATTCTCTCTGCAACTTCTTTGCTATTATTTCTACAATAATCACAGCTATTGTTGATGTGTGGGAATAAAAATAAACTTATGAGAAACTAAGGAAGGTTTCAAGGTGTGTATCAATGCAATGTTCTATTCTCCCCCACCAATATTATGCTGTGCAAAAGAGTTATTGAAAAATAAACCTCGAGAATACAACGAAATCCAATGATTATTTACATTTTGCATTGACGGTCCATTGAGCATTGAGCTTCTATACAGAATTTCTATAGTAATTTGTTATGCGCCTTGGCGTAAGATCTAGTCACAGGTCTAGACGAGAAAATATCCTTGCTTCGACCTATGGTTACTCAAAGGCAGATTCGTCTTTGACTGAACCCCCTTCCCAAACTAACATTTGTGATAAAAAATAAAACTCCACTTTTATTTCATATTGTCACCTTTTATAGGTCATAATTACAAAAGAAAATTCTAATCTAATTCCTAATTTAAAGTCCTAATAGAATTCCTAATTTAAAGTTTACAAGGAAATAAAAAACCTAGTAAAACTAAAACTCCTAAAGAAATTAAATAAATGTAGAATTCTAATTCCTATTCCTCCGTTGATATTGTTTTCCAATGAAAACATCTATATCATTACTCCCCCTCTCGGAGTTGAGCTTGTCCTCAAGCTCAAAGTCAGGATAAGCTGCTCGAAAATTATCAATTGGTTCCCAAGTGGCATCTTCTTGAGGACATCCTGCCCATTGCACTAATAGTTCCTGCCGACCCCGATTAAGCCTGGTATTAATAATAGCTTGTGGAGTAGGCAAGGCCTTGCCATCATATACTAAGGGCAAGTCTCCTACCGCATCTGGTTGAGGTCCCTTGTATTCTTTGAGGAAAGAAACATGAAATACATCATGTATTCTGCTGCCTGTAGGTAATTCAAGCTGATAGGCCACTGATTCTATTTTGTTCAAGACTTTAAAAGGACCAAAATATTTTGGCAATAACTTGTGATGCTTCTTTTAGTTATCGTCAATTGTCGATCTCTGTTGAAGCCGTAACCAAACCCAATCCCCGACTTTAAAATTCAACTCTCTGTGCCCCAAATCATAAGTGGCTTTCATTCGTTGCTGAGCTTGCAAGAGTCTATCCCGAGCATTGTGTAAAAGTGCATCCCTATCTTGTAGAGCCTTATCCACAGCTTCAATCCTTGTAGAACCAGCTGAATAGGAGAGAAGTCGAGGTGGATCCCTACCGTATACTAATTGGAAGGGAGTGGCCTTTAGGGCGGCGGTGTGATATGAGGTGTTGTAGCAATACTCATTTATGGAACCCAATCGACCTTTCTGTATCGTCGTGGGCGATCACTAGAGAGGCATCGTAGGTACATTTCTATTGTTCGGTTAACTACCTCTGTCTGACCATCAGATTGGGGATGGTATGCTGAGGAAAAGCGAGCTTAGAACCACTTTGACGAAATAATTCCTTCCAAAACAGGCTGAGGAAAACTTTATCACGGTGACTGAAACTATGGATTCCGGCAAGCCATGAAGTCGGAATACCTCTGCAAAGAAGACGGTAGCAACAGATATATAGCGAGAAATGGATGGGACAAAGGTAAAAATGAGCGTGCTTGACGATCATCCACAACCACCATAAGTACCGATTTCCCTTTTACTTTGAGTAGACCCTCCACGAAATCCATAGAAATATCAGCCCAAACATGTTGTGGTATTGGAAGAGGTTGAAGTAAACCTGCGGGCTGTAAATTTTGCCATTTGTGGCGTTGGCATACTAAACAATGTTGCACAAATTCTGAGGTTGCAAGCTTCATTCCTTTCCAAAAAAAATCTTGGCGAAGACGATGCAATGTTTTCAATTCCCCTTCATGTGCCATAGCATGTATAGAGGAGATAAGAGTGGGAATAATTGGTGAGGTAGGTAAAAGGTACAACCTCCCTTTGAAGAAAATCAACCCATCTTGTGCAACCCAATCGGGCCCCAACTCTCCTTGTAGAATTCTTTGCTGGAGTTGTGATAATTCTGGGGAAGCTTCTATTTCTCGTCTGATGGCTTTAAGAATTTCAACTTGAGGGAATGAAACAGTCATGAGGTGTGGTAAGTCTTCGTCTTTTCTAAATAAAGCATCTGCAGCCCTGTTCAACTTCCCTGCTTTATATTCCACTCGAAAATCAAACCCCATTAGCTTGCTGATCCAATGTTGTTGTGGGGATGTCGTAAGTCGTTGGTCTAATAGATACTTAAGACTGAAGTGATCAGTACGGATGAGGAAATGCCTTCCCCAAAGATAGGGTCGCCAATGAGTCACTGCCTTTGCCAAACCAATTAATTCACGTTCGTAGGCAGCCAACTTAAGGTGTCGATCTGCAATCTTGCAAATGAAAAAGGCAATGGGGTGTCCCTTTTACTGTAGTACAGCTCCAAACCCACTGTCTGAAGCATCACATTCAACCACAAATTCCTCCGCAAAGTTGGGTAATTGCAAAACTAGAGCTACTGAAAGAGAAGTTTTTAATTGGGTGAAAGCAACATCAGCTTCCTTAGTCCAGTTGAAGGCATTTTTCTTTAGAAGAGATGTTAAGGGTGCAGCCACTTGTCTATAATTCTTGATGAATTTCCTGTAATATCCTACCAACCCAAGAAAGCCTCGTAGAGCCTTGGTAGTTTTAGGAGTTGGCCAATCGGTGATATCTTTAATTTTAGTGTGATCAACCTCGACCCCTTCACCATGGATGACATGACCGAGGTAGGTTTCCTGAGACTCTCCAAAGAAACACTTGGATTTCTTTAAGAACAACATATTATCCCGCAAGAGTTCAAAAACTAATCTTACATGATGCATATGTTCAGCCCCTGTTTTGCTATAAATTAATATGTCATCAAAGAAGACTAAAACAAACTTAAGCAAGTAAGGGCGAAAAATGTCATTCATCAAACTCTGAAATGTGGAAGGGGCATTGGTAAGCCCGAATGGCATGACAAGAAACTCAAAGTGTCCATGGTGGGTTCAGAAGGCTGTCTTTTCCACATCAGTAGTTGCCATTCTAATTTGAAAATATCCCGATCGTAAATCCAATTTTGTAAAATATTTTGCCCCATGAAGTTCGTCCAACAATTCATCCACGACAGGAATCGGATATTTGTCTTTAACAGTGCAAGCATTAAGCTCTCGATAATCGATGCAAAAACGCCATGATCCATCATGCTTCTTTACTAATAGTACTGGAGAAGAGAATGGTGATCTACTAGGTCGAATGATTCCTTGTTGTAACATTTGGTCACACTGCTTCTCAATCTCATCCTTTTGAAAATGTGGATATCGATAAGGCCTGACTACAATTGGTCCTGTTCCTGGTTTGAGATTTATACGATGGTTACATTTGCAGTTAGGAGGTAACCCAGACGGTTCTTGGAATAAATGCGCAAATTCTACCAGTAGCTTATCTAATACTATATTAGTTAAATCATGTCCCTGTCTCAAGCTGAGTCGTGGAACTTCCTCTGGGTGCTGCCCTTACCAGAGTATCTTCTTCTTGTTTACTGCAAATTGCATAATTAAGGAGCTGAAATCCCATAAAATTGGACCAAGGGTACACAACCATTTAACCCCCAAAATCATATCAAACCCTTCTAATGGTATTGTATAAAAATCAGCTTGAAAGTTGTCATTGGCCACAACGAACTGTACTGATTTACAAATGCCAATGCTAGGAACCCGTTCTCCGTTTGCCACACATACTTGCAACCCCCTTTTCTTTTGTATTTTCAGTCCCAATCTTGGCACTAGACCTTCGCGTAGAAAGTTATGTGTCTTGCTCAATCAACGAGAACTAACACTCTTTTTTTTTCCCACACCTTTGTTTGGTAGTTGCATAGTAGATGAATTGTAAGTTCCTCTAATGGCATGTAAGGAAATTTCAAGATCATCTACCTCATCATCTTGCTCATCTTCAATATCTGGTACTTCTATCCAAAATAGCCTTTTACATTTGTGCCCCATGGAGTAAGACTCGTCACAATTATAACACAATCCCTTAGCCCTTCTCTCCGCCATTTCTGCTCGTGTCAATCTTTTGATAAATGGTGCGGAAGAACCTATTTTTCTGTTATTCCCCATTGGTTTCATTGTTTGTCCTCCTGCCTTTGCAAAGCTCTTAGTTGTTGGAATAATGGAATTGCTTTGCCGATGTTTTTTGGGAAGTCACTGGGTTTAGATTGGTTTGAGATAACATCTTGGAAGAGACTTTTTGTTTCCGTTCCAAAGTTCGAGCCATATTCATTGCAACTCCAAGGTTTCCCGGTTGTTGCATCTCGATGTCAATTCTAAGTTCCTCTACTAATCCGAAAGTAAAAAGGTTTACTTGTTGTCGAGGTTTAAGATCAGTAGTCCTAGCTAGCCATGTGATTGAAATTGACGTTGATATTCTTCTACCGTCCCGCTTTGTCTCAAGTTTGCAAGTTCCCCAAGGGGTTATTACTCATAGGTGGCCCAAACTCGACATGACAACACTCTCTAAAGCGCTCCCAATCCAGATTTGCCTCCTCTTCCTCGATTTGATCAAACCACAATTGTGCTTCTCCTAAGAGATGGAATGAAGCTAAGCCGACTTTGTCTTCTTCGTTGGTCCGCTGATTGCCAAAAAATTTTCGCATCTTTTAACCATCCTAAAGGATCACCAACACCATCATAAGTGGGAAATTCCATCTTGGAGTATCTTGGCACCATGCCCCACCGTGTTGTGAATCAATTTCTTTTCTTGCCTCCACTTCTTTGCCTTGTTCTTCATTATTTTTTTCTAAATTCTCTTTCGTTGTCTTTTAGACCGAAAGAGATAAAATCGCCATCTGCTCCTCTAATGCTTGTTGCCTTGTAGCCATTTGTTCCATAAATGCCTCCAAATTGGTCATCAAAGTTTTTTCGTCACCCATGACAAATGACTCCGATACCAAGTTGTTATGCGCCTTGGCGTAAGATCTAGTCACAGTGTCTAGACGAGAAAATATCCTTGCTTCGACCTATGGTTACTCAAAGGCGATTCGTCTTTGATCAACCCCCTTCCCAAACTAACGTTTGTGATAAAAATAAAACTCCCTTTTATTTCATATTGTCACCTTTTTATAGGTCATTATTACAAAGGAAAATCCTAATCTAATTCCTAATTTAAAGTCCTAATAGAATTCCTAATTTAAAGTTTATAAGGAAATAAAAACCTAGTAAAACTAAAACTCCTAAAGAAATTAAATAAATGTAGAATTCTAATTCCTATTCCTCCGTTGATATTGTTTTCCAATGAAAACATCTATATCATAATTCTTTATAGAACAATAAAGGAATATAAAAGATGGAGGGAGAATAGAAATAATATTTGTTTCTATGTTTTTGTATGTGTCATACAAATGAAAGTTCACTGCTATTTATAAGAGGCCTTATGTCTCTTCATAGGGACATAATTACCTGAATGGATAGTCATCTTTTTAGTAATAAATATAATTATTTAATAGATATGTACTTGAATAATTATAATTATTTGTTAATAATCAAATGATATAACTTTTAAATTTAAGAGATATAACTCATGATTAATAACAAAGTACATAGTTTTTACTTAATTGTTCATTTACAACTATTGAAACACTATATATATTTTTAAAATGTTTCAATAGTCTTAACCATTCATCATTCCCATCATCACCACTTACCACCTTATTTGGTTTTCAAAATTTGTTCTAATCTTCCTTTACATTTTCTTTTCACAACATTTTATATTGTAACGTCTCTTTAACTTAACAAAATCATTCTTATTTGTTAAGACCCAAAATATATATATAAAAAAAGACAGAATGTCCTAAAAATGATAATTATGATGTTTGATGGAGTTGGTTATATGACAATAGGTCCAAAATATATTTAAAGATGGCCAATGATGTGAGTAAGAGGTGTTATAATGTCAGTTTTGTTACTCAAATCTTTGGTAATTTGGGTCTCATCTTATCAATAATATCTTTAGCAACCAAACTACAGAAAAATATCATCTTTTTAACCTTTCTTTTAACTGTCAAAAGCCAGCTACTCTACAAGAGACAAAAGGGTAAAAGAGTAATGACGCTCCTTGAGAAAAATAATGTTGTGCTGACAAGGCAACCTAAGAGAGCACTTATCTTCAAACTGACGCCAGTTCTTCACAAAATTCACTTATCTCTGACTGACAAATACTTCACAACGTGGAGACAGAACAGTTACAGATATGGCTAAGACCTCGGAATCAGGAGCCTTCGTTGAGAAATTTATTCTCCAACCAACTTCTTCCTCTCAGCAACTTCCCCTTAGTGGCCTCACTTTTGCTGTTAAAGACATGTAAGTCAATTTCTTTTTAATAATCTTTATTTTCTATGATTATGGTTATTGGATATAGCTCAAAGCATGCTTCTTGTTCTGATGTTCTTTAATGCTCATATACCCATTGTTTCCTCTTTGGGTCTTCAACTTTATCAATATAAAGCTTATCTGTCCAATCGTTTATGCGAGTATCTACATGTTAAAACATGGAAATAGATTTGATGTGGATGGATATGTGACTGGGTTTGGAAACCCTGACTGGAAAAGGACTCATTCAGCCGCCACATTGACCGCACCGGCTGTGCTGGATGTCTTAGAAGGAGGTGCCACTTGTGTTGGCAAGACTATCATGGATGAAATGGCATACTGGTTAGAATTTTCAAGTCCTTCAATCTCTTTCCATATTTGCCACCTATATATGTGACTAAACTGTTCCCCTTTGTTTTTCAGTATAAATGGAGAAAACGTACATTATGGCACTCCCACAAATCCATGTGCACCAGATAGAATACCTGGAGGATCTTCCAGTGGCTCTGCTGTTGCAGTAGGCGCAGGGCTCGTTGACTTCTCCTTAGGTGCAAATTCCTTCTTTAACAAGGACTCGATTTCTTGGTTTCCTCCATAGTTTTATTTGAAGTTTGTTTCGGTCTTTTAAATAGGATCCGACACCGGAGGAAGTGTGAGAGTTCCTGCATCATATTGTGGGATTCTCGGGTTTAGGCCTTCACATGATGCCATTAGTACTTCTGGAGTTATTCCAATGGCTCAGAGTTTTGATACTGTCGGTAAGTAATGGTTGAGAGATCCTGTGTAAGTTGTCGAACTGGTCGATTTTACGAGTCATTCTTCGAACATTATTTCTAGTGTAGGATGGTTTGCTAGAGATCCTGCAGTTTTAAACCAAGTCGGACGTGTTCTGCTTCATCTACCTAATGTCAACCCTGTCACACCTAGTCAGATTTTTATTCCAGAAGATTGCTTCAGTTTGTCGAGCATTCCAAGTGCTCGAACAACTGGAGTTCTCATAAAATCAATAGAGAAGCTCTTTGGAGGTAATAATCAAACTGCAAAAACTCATTTATGGTATTGAGATGGTAGAGTTTATTCAGGTCAGATGCACTTTATACATTTACCACTGCAGGTTCAATTCTAAAGCATGTAAATCTTGGAGACTATGTGAAGGAAAAAGTACCAAGTTTGCATCATTTCATGGCTAAGGGGAACGATCATGCATATAATATACCGTCATTGGCCGCCCTTTCAAGCTCGATGCGATTGCTTCAAAGGTGCAAAGCATCCTGGAACTTTTAACCGATTCAGTCAACCTGAATGCCGATACTTATATCGACTCCTGAACTTTGTTTTGTGTTTCATTTCATAGGTACGAATTCAAGAAAAACCATGCCGAATGGATCACGACGGTGAATCCTAATTTAGGCCCCCGACTATCTGAGCGTATATGGGATGCCGTTAGATCACCAGAAGAAAACATCGGCATCTGCCGCTCCGTTCAGACTGAATTACGCGCTGCTCTTACGGATCTTCTTAAGGTACTTAACAACAAACTTGCCAAAACAGCAACAAAGATTGTAATTCCTTCATAGCACTGATGTTTAGTTTCTTCAGGATGAAGGCATCCTTGTTCTTCCTACAGTTCCAGGTGATCCACCAAAGCTACAAACGGATTTGGCCCCGCTCGAAGTGTTTCGTGCTAGAGCTTTCAGCTTGCTATCCATTGCCGGAGTATCCGGATTCTGTCAGGTCCTCTTCCTCTCTCAGACACATACAAACACACATACAAAACAGAACACAAGAAAAAGGCCCTGAAAATATCAAAATGATCATCTTCTTTTTGTTTTTTTACAGGTGAGTATTCCATTGGGGATGCATAATAATCTGCCTGTATCAATCTCCTTGCTAGCAAAACATGGTTCAGATGCTTTTCTGCTGAATTTAGTTGAGGCTTTATATGATACCATTCAAGAAGAAGCTGGATTTGCTGCTACAACATTTTGAAGCCCATTACACCATTAAAATTTTCAATGTGGATTTGGATACTTGCCAAATCTTAAAGGTCTAATTATGCTTTTTATCCTTATACTCTTTGCACTTTGGAATCATCTACTTTTAATCACATTAGTTTAATCCCTTTACTCTCGTGATATGATAATTGAAGTTCAATTGATAACACACCATCAACGAAATCCGAATATTATACATATGGAAGGCCACATAAGCAAAAATAAAAATATTAAATATGGGGTAAAAGTCAATATTTTCCTTTGCTATTATGGTTTTCACATGACATGAAACTGACAACATTATCAATTTTTAAATTATTTTAAAAATGTCACCTAATCTAATTTAATGAATTTTTTATAGATATTATCAATTGAGTTTTATTGAAACAAAAGTGTAGAGGGATAAATTTATGGGATTAAAAGAAGAGGAAAAGGCAGAGATAGTGGTCCTAAAAATTTTGAGATCTCGTATTTAAATTTCACTCAGTCCTGTCTTGTGTATTAGTTGTCCAACTAGTTATTCAATTTAATGCTTAATTTATTGTATTAACTAGGTTGGAACTTGTAACTTAAAAAAACAAAAGGAGAAGAAGGACCATATTATAAATGTAAGAAGAGTAAAGAGACTGTGAGTAGCATTAGACCAATCTCAAAATAATAAAAAATAGAACTTAACTTGTCAAATTAAGCATTAAGAAATTCACGCGCCAGCAAGTCTCGTGGGCATGACTTCAATCTCAAGTTATAAGAACACAAACAGACGAGCAAACAAGACAAGAATTCAATCTGGTTTGATTGGCGCGGAGAAGTGACTTCAACTTCCTTTGCTCAGCCACCTCCTCCGCCTCCTAGGCCAACCCACGGCCGCCACCGAGCTGTTTCATTTCTTTTTCAATATTTGCTCCAACCTTCCACACCATTACTTAACTTTCAAAGTCTCTTTTATCTTAAAAAAGAAAATAAGTTAACACCGATTAGTTTAGATTATTTTATTATTATTTGACATATAAATTTAACCTATAAATAGATTCTTTTACAATCTTAGAAAAAATACCCATTAAATATTATAACTCATAACACATTTAGAGAATTTTGTGTTTACGTTTTGAGAATTCTTTGTTTTCGAATTTTCGAGGTTTAGTTTTTTATCTCTATCTTTTGTACTTTTCGTTCTTTTGCCATTATAGTAAAATTATTTTTGCCCGTGATTTTTTATCCTTTTTGGAGGGGTTTTTTCACATTAAATTTGTGTGTTTAATTTCTCAATTTATTTCACTATTTTTTACTTATTGTTTAATCAGGTCGATCCTAACAAGTGGTATCAGAGCTAGTTTAATTTTCATAGATCAATCCATTCAGACAACCCATTCAGATATGATAGCAACAAGGTTTGAAATTGATAAGTTCGATGGTGAGACAAATTTCAATTTGTGACAAGTTCGGATGATGGAAATTCTAGTTCAAACCGGCTTGAAAAAGGTTGTTACCGAAAAAAAGCCTGAGACTCTAAATCAAAGAGAATGGGAAGAGCTTGATGAAAAGGCCTTGTCTGTAATCCATTTGTGCCTCACGATTACGGTATTGCAGGAGGTATTGATGGAGAGAACCTCATACGCCTTGTGGAAAATGTTAGAAACTCTTTATGCGACTGAGTCTCTAGCTAATCGTTTAGTGTTGAAACAACATCTATTTACGTTTCGCATGAATGAATGTGAGCTTATTAGAGATCACATCAGTCAATTTATTACTCTTTTAAATGATTTAAAGAATGTTGAGGTTTATATTGACGATGAAGATCAGGCTATGTTATTATTGTACTTATTACCCCATTCATACAAGTTTTTCAGGGAGACCTTGATTTGTGGCAAAGACAAACTCTCGTTTGAAGATGTGAATGGTCATTTGTTAAGTAGAGACAAACTCGACAATGAGTTTGGTTTGAATAGTAAGACAGATAAGCAAACTTCCGTTTTGGTAGCATCAAAGAAACGAGACAAAATATGTCGCTATTGTAAAAAGTTAGGTCACATCAAAGCATATTGTTATAAATTGCGAAATAAAAAAGCTGTTGAGAGTAACGAGGAAGATGTAGCTGGTGCTAATTTGGTCGATGAAAGTGGTGATGATTTCTTGATAGTGTCAACGAGCGATAACTCTAAGCTCATGTCCGAGTGGGTTTTAGATTCGGGATGTTCTTTCCATATGTGTCCCAAGAGAGAATGGTTCTCCACATACAGTTCGGTTGAAGGTAGAGTTGTGTGCATGAGAAATGATTCATCTAGTAAGGTAATTGATATTCGTACTATTAAAATTAGGATACACGATGGGACGATTAGGACACTCTCAGATATTAGATATGTTCCTGATTTATGAAAGAATCTCATCTCATTTAATATTTTAGACTTGAAAGGATGTAGAGAGACATTAAAGTATCTGCGGAGCTCTCGTTTTTTTAAAAGGTAAAAGAACTGACAGTCTTTATATTCTGGAAGGTTCTACAGTGATCGGTGAAATCGGACGTCCCTCGTCCGTTACAGAGTCGAAATCAACTCGTTTGGAGCGGAGGCAACTTGGTCATAGGGGGGAAAAAGGTATGACCATTTCGTTGAAGAGATGTTCTCTTTTGGATGCAGGTTTTGAAAAGTTAGGGCACTGTGTTCTTAAAAATCAAACTCGGGTTAGTTTTGATTTGGCAATGTAGAAGTCAAAGGCTAGAAATCTTCCAGTTTCTAAGCACAGATTCGACTAAGTTAATTCCTTGCATAGTTCAAGATAGGCTCGTGGCGGGTTTTGGCAAAGATGGCGTTGTGAAAATATGAGTCAATGTGGAGATTTGTTAAGTATGACTCATATTTCAATCAAATTTGAGAAATAATCTTCTAGTTAAACTCTGTTTATTTGTTTCAATCAAATCAATCCTAACATAGAAGAAACCCAATAATCATCATGTGAAAAAAATAAAATAGAATAAAATAAATAAAATAAAGAACACACAAATTTTACGTAGAAACCCTATCGGAAAAAAATCACGGGCAGAGAAGAAGAAAATGCACTATGTCGAATATTTGAATCAATACAAGAGGAATAGACTATGTCTATTTATAGGCTTGTAAAGCCATATTCTAGTAGGATTGAAACACCCTATCCTAATCATTATAAAATAGATGAAGTTTAATAAGGTTTAAAAAATCTTATTCTAAAATAAAATAAAAGAAGTCTAGTTCTATATGGATTTTACTTTTATTTTATTTTTCATCGTATTTTATTTAAATAAGAATTTGGGTCACTTAATTCTAACAATCTCCACCTTGACACAAATTCTCAATGAACAAGTTCTTCATCGCGAACTTTCAATAAACAAGTTCTCCACCTCTTCCATAAAACCCCTTAAGGGTTTAACTTCAACAATGAACACCAACCAAGTCTAAGCAATGCTCAAACTTGGTTATAGGAAGTGACTTAGTCATCATATCTGCAGGATTTTCATGAGTACTAATTTTGCTCACAACAATATCACCCCGAGCAATAATATCACGAACAAAATGATACCGAACATCAATGTGTTTTGTTCTCTCATGAAACATTTGATCTTTTGTAAGAAATATAGCACTCTGACTGTCACAAAATACTATGCTGATTTGAAGGTCTTCATTGAGTTCACTAAATAGTCCCTTCAACTAAATAGCTTCTTTACAAGCCTCGATGTCGACATGTACTCGGCTTAGTGGTAGACAAAGCGATGTAGTTTGCAAAGTGGCTTTCCAACTAATTGCAACCTCCGATTGTAAAGACGTAACTCGTGAGAGATCTTCTTCTATCAAGGTCTCCAAAGAAAATCAGCATCAACATACCCTATGACTCCATCTTTAGTTCTTCCAAATGTAAGCAAACATCGGTGGTGCCTCGTAAGTATCTTAAAATCCATTGAATCGCTTTCCAATGTTCTTTCTTGGGATTTGCCATGTATCTCGCTAATCGCATGCTTGTCAGATATGATAAATCTAGACGTGAACAAACCATAGCATACATGAGAGATCCCACTGCACTAGAGTATGGAACATGTGACATGTACTCAATCTCATCATCATCGATTGTGGAGACAAAACCGATGAAAGTCTGAAATGGGCACTAAAGAAGTACTACTAACAGCTTAGCACTCTGCATATTGAACTCTGCAAAGAACTTTCTCAATGTACCTTCCGACTTAGGTACAATTTACTTGATTTTCTATCTCTGAGAATCTCCATACCAAGTATCTTCTTTGCTGGTCCTAAATCTTTCATCTCAAATTCTTTACTTAGTTGGGCTTTGACATTTCTTATCTCTTCTTTATCTCTTTTCTTTGCTATCAACATGTCATCAACATAAAGAAGTAGATACACAAAAGAACCATCAACTGTTTTTCTTAAAGTAAACACAATCTGTCAAAACTACTTCTTTTGAAATCATGAGAAGTCATAAAGGAATCAAACCTCTTGTACCACTGTCTTGGTGACTGTTTCAAACCGTAAAGGGACTTTTTCAGCAAGCAAGCATAGTCCTCTTTTTCTGAAACTATAAAACCTTCTGGTTGTTGCATGTAAATATCCTCATCAAGTTCTCCATGCAAAAATACAGTTTTTACATCTAACTGCTCAAGCTCCAAATCATGCATGGCCACAATACCAAGCAAATCTCGAATCGAACTATGCTTAACAACTGGGTAGAACACATCTGTGAAGTCCACTCTTGGAATTTGATCAGTAACCCTTTGCAACAAGCCTTGCTTTATATATCTCGGGTTCTTCAACTCCTGAGAGTCCCTTCTTTCTTTTTAAAACACCCATTTACAACGAAACAGACCTTTTTACCTTTAGGAAGTTTCACAAGGTCCCATGTTCTGCTTTTTTGTGGAGTGATTCCATCTCTTCTTGCATAGCAAACATCCACTTTTCTCGAGCCTTCACATTCTAACCGCTCGTAATAATTAGATGGCTCTTGATTCGCATCTATATCTTCACCACATTTAAAGCATAAGCAACTAGATTAGCCTCGGCATACTTCTTTGGAGGTTTAATTTCTCTTCTAGTTCTATTTTTGGCGATAGAGTATTGTGGTGAAGAAGCAACTCTATTCTCAATTTTTGTACTTGGCTTGAGGAGTTGACTCAGTATTAATATGATGCTCTACTGCTTTTGATTTTCTTTATTGGAAGAGTCTTTAAGAGATAAGTTAGGTAGCATAGCGATTTCATCAAAAACAACATCTCTACTAATCACAACTTTTCTATTTTCAGGACACCATAACTTATACCCTTTTACACCAGCTTTATAACCAAGAAAAACACATTTAATGGATCTCGGTTTCAATTTTCCATTATCAACATGAGCATATGCAGACACCCAAAGATCTTTAAATCGAATAATTAGCGGGATTACGGACCATACCTCTTGTGGAGTCTTTTTCTCAATGGCAACGGATGAAGATCGGTTGATCAAAAAACATGCGATGAAGCCGCCGCTCGCCCAAAATGACTTCGGTAAGTTGGCATTTGACAACATACATCGAACCTTCTCCATGATCGTTCTGTTCATTCGTTTTGCAATGCCGTTTTGTTGTGGAGTATGACGAACTGTCAAGTATCTCATGATTCCTTCTGACTTGCACAATCTATTAAATTCATCAGAACAGAACTCTAAGCCATTGTTTGTGCGGAGGTATTTTATCTGTTTTCCCGTCTATTTTTCAATCACAATTTTTCAAGACTTAAATGCGGAAAACACATCACTTTTCTGCTTCAGGAAGAACGCCCAAACTTTTCTGGAAAAATCATCAATAAAGGTTAGCATATAATTAGCTCCACCTCTGGAAGGCACTCTAGATGGCCTCCACAGATCAGAATGAATATACTCCAATGTTCCCTTCGTGTTATGGATTCCTCTAGTGAATCGAACTCTCTTTTGCTTCCCAAAAACACAGTGCTCACAGAAATTCAGTTTGCTAATTCCTTGCCCATGAAGAAGTCCTCTTTTGCTCAATTCTGTCACGCCATTCTCACTCATATGCCCTAGGCACATATGCCAAAGTTTAGTAATATCATCATCTGACAAGGAAGAGGAAGCGACAGCTGCATCACCAGTAATAGTAGAACCCTGCAAAACATATAACTTGGCAATCTTTCTCTGTCCTTTCATCACAACAAGGGACCCTTTGGAAATCTTTAAAACACCACTTTCAACTGTGTATCCGTACCTTTTGAATCAAGAGTACTCAACGAAATTAAATTTCTTTTCAATTCTAGAACATGCCGTACATCACTAAGTGTTCTGACAACTCCATCAAACATCTTAACTTTAATTGTTCCAACACCTGCAATTTTACACGAAGCATTATTTCCCATCAAAATAAAACCTTCAGACACTGTTTCGTAAGTTGTAAACCAATCCCGATTGGGACTCATGTGGAAGGTGCAGCCTGAATCAAGTATCCACTCCTCGCTTACTTTAGAATCATTGTGAGCGACTAGAAGTTCACCATCATTTGTATCTTCTACAACATCGCCTTCACCAAATTTTCTAGTTGTTTTCCTTTTGATTCATGACCTCCTTTTAATCTTATTTTGTAGCTTATAGCACTCGAGTTTAATGTGCCCTTTCTTCTTGCGAAGTTACAAGTTTTACCTCTGTTTGAAGACTTGATCCGCCCTTAGATTTACCACGAGGATTCCGTTCTGTGTCCTACCACGATCATCATCGACATTCGATCTTGTCTCCCACGAACAATGAGACCCTCTCCCGAGAGTCGGGTTTAACCACAAGATGCTTCATCTTATCATACGAGGTTAAAGAATCATAAACCTCATCAAGCTGTGAGAGACTCGCGGCTATATAAAATCTTGTCTCTAAAGGTTGAATAAGGCGGGGCAACGAACAAAGTAGAATCAACCCTAGATCTTCCTTATCATCTTGAACCTCCATGGCCTCCAAGTTTGAGAGAATTTCTTTAAACACTCATAAAGTGTTCGTGTCTGACACGCACATTCCTCCAAACGATGAGCATAAAGACGCTGCTTCATATGCAACTTGCTTGTTAGAGTTTTCGACATACATATTTGTTCTAGCCTCTTCCATAATGCAGCGGCAGTTTTCTCTTTCATCACATCCTGCAAAATTTCGTTGGACAAATGCAAATGTAATTGTGTTAATGCTTTTCAATCCTTACGCTTCTTCTCTTCATTTGTTAATGTCGAAGGCATCTTATCTATCCCTAGCAGGGCATCCTCCAGATCCATCTGTGCAAGAACTGCTTGCATCTTAATTTGCCACAACGTAAATCTGGTGTTACGATCCAACAGCGGAATTTCATACTTCAAAGATGCCATTACCGTGATCGAGATGAATAACCCGGAAGCTCGGATACCAATTTGTGAAAAAATAAAATAGAATAAAATAAATAAAATAAAGAACACACAAATTTTACGTGGAAACCCTATCGGGAAAAAACCACGGGCAGAGAAGAAGAAAATGCACTATGTCGAAAATTTGAATCAATACAAGAGGAATAGACTATGTCTATTTATAGGCTTGTAAAGCCATATTCTAGTAGGATTGAAACACCCTATCCTAATCAATATAAAATAGATGAAGTTTAATAAGGTTTAAAAAACCTTATTCTAAAATAAAATAAAAGAAGTCTAGTTCTATATGGATTTTACTTTTATTTTATTTTCCATCGTATTTTATTTAAATAAGAATTTGGGTCACTTAATTCTAACACATGATTAGTTAGAAAGTTCACATTCAACATTTCTTGGATTAAAGAAAAATCAGAGAAAAAACCGAAAAAATGGATATTACTGCCAGAGCTCCGGGAAAGATTATTCTCGCCGGTGAACATGCCGTGGTTCATGGATATACTGCTATTACTTCCTCCATTGATCTCTATACTGTTGTCTCTCTTCGTCTTCACTCTGGTATCTCTTTCTCTTTCTTTATTTATTTATTCACATGATATGTAAGTATGTAACTATTGATCTTTTCGAGATTGTTTAAATGATCATTGTCAGGCACCCTCTCGAGATCATAGAAAATTATAATTTAGTTCCCACGTTTTGCTTGTTTCTTACTTTCTTTCTATTGTTTTTCATGTAATTTGTTGGATGATGATTGATGAGGGGATCTCCCTTGACTTTATTTTATTTCATTTCATTGCGTTTGATTTTATTCCATAGAGAATGAAGATTCAATAAGACTTCAGCTCGAGGATGTTGGATTAGACTTTTCATGGCCAATCAAAAGAATCAAAGAAGTGTTATCTCACTTGGGTTCTCCATTTTCTTCGACACCTACATCATGCTCATTGGAAACTGTTAAATCTATTACTGCTCTAGTTGATGAGCAAAGTTTCCCTGAGACAAGGATTGGTCTTGCTTCAGGTGTTTGTGCATTTCTTTGGCTCTACACCTCCATTTTCTTCGACTCCTACATTATGCTCATTGGAAACTGTCAAATCTATTACTGCTCTAGTTGATGAGCAAAGTTTCCCTGAGACAAGGATTGGTCTTGCTTCAGGTGTTTGTGTATTTCTTTGGCTCTACACCTCTATCCTAGGGTATGTATGTTGTTTGATGTTTCAATGTAACTCTTTTTCGTGTTGAGTATCGATGGTCAAGTTATGGACTCAGTGACTGTATGAGTCAGGTTTAAGCCAGGTACAGTTATTGTAACTTCTGAGCTTCCATTGGGTGTTGCTCTTGGCTCATCAGCTGCATATTGTGTTGCACTTTCAGCAGCTCTGCCAGCTTTTTCTGATTTTATGAAATTGGATGTGAGCCAAAAAGGGTGGTTGATGTTAAAGGAAACTGGTGTTGAAAATGGTGAATAAATGGGCATTTGAAGAGGAGAAGATAATTCATGGGAGACCCTTTGGTGTTGACAACTCAGTTAGCACATTTGGTATGTAACTTGGAAAGCATCATTGTTTATTTTTTTATCAATATCTACGTGATTGATTAATTTCTCTTTTTCATGGGACAGGCAACGTGATAAGATACAAGTGAGGTAGTATGACTGGTATTGATTCCAATATGCCATTTAGAATGTTGATTACCAACACAAAAGTTGGGAGAGATACAAAAGCATTGGTTGCCAATGTTTCAGCAAGGAAATCAAGGCATCCCGATGCCTTGTGTTATGTGTTATGTGTTATTGAATCTATCAGCAATGAATGGTCTACTATTATCCAGTCACATACTGTAGATGATTTATCTGTAACTGCAAATGAAGAAAGGCTAAGAGAGTTAATGGAAATGAATCAGGATTTGCTCCTATCTATAGGTGTTACCCATGCATCTAAAGAAACTGTTCTTCAAACAGCAATGAAGCATAAGCTAGCTTCCAAGTTGACAGGAGCTGGTAGTGGAGGTTGTGTGCTTACTTTTACCTACTTGTATCCTCGTTCTAGTTCTCTTTAATTTGCTTATATATACCTGTGCCATTTATGGTTCAATTAGAAACTGCTTGTTTGTGCTTCTATTGGTGATTTCTGTAAACCATTATTACACTTCGATCATATCTTTTGCTCCTTAATTTATACTTTATTAAATCTCGTATGAATTCACTTATTCCCTTTGACAACATGAACTAGAGCTACCAGAAGCAATTGTGGATAAACTAGTCAAGGAGCTAGAATCATACGGGTTCCAATGTTTCACAGCTAGGATTGGAGGGAAAGGAATCCAAATTTCTATTGATGGATGTTCCTGATTCCCTTCCCCATATCTGAAAATCGCAGTTAGATCTTCCTCCGAATAACAACATGAAGACTGTGTTGTAGCTACTTCTGTTTATATTTGTTTAATGTACTATGCTATATATCCAGAATGGAGCAAACAACTGCTGCAGAAAACAACACTGCTGTAGCTACTTCCATTCTCCTAGGTAACATTAGTCTGTTGTTTTGAATTTGAGTTTACTGTAATCTTTTGGCCTCATGTTAAAGACCTACATATAAGTTTTCTTTTCCTGCAAGGCACCATATGAAGATTGTGTATGTTAAATGCGTACTTATACCAGTGTGACAGAAACAAAACTATGCAAATTTGCATTTGTTTTTGTTTCTTTTCTGTTTCCATTAAGCATCAATGATTACTTTCCTCTGAAAAACTCACTCGCACTGATCGTGACCTATGTTTTTTTGCATTAGCAGCTTTGGCTTTACAATGCTGCATCCTATTGAGGCAGCTTCGTAGTCAAATCTTTATGGAAAGGCCTTGTATCCAGTATGTACTCAAAAACTTTTGCTACAGACTTACAAATGCATAGTGAAAATTGAAGGCAGATCACTAGGTATAATTGTATAAACATTTGATCTTATTTGATAAGGGTCCTGGTTTCTTCCCTTATTATTTCTTAGAGATCCCAAGGACCAAAAAGTGTTTTTCTACACAAACAAAACAACCCCAACATTCATTGTTCTAAGCATACGTTCCATCTCTAACTTGCATATCAAGCATTCACTATGACGCTGCCATCAGATGGAGGACTTGACCAGTTATGTAGGAAGAGCAAACATTACAGGCATGGAACACATAGCAGGGTGCAACTTCAATAGGATGGTCAGCTCTCTTCATCGGTATATCGTTTCCAAACTGGGCAGTCTTCTCTTTATCAAAAGATGCTGGTATCAACGGAGTCCATATCGGTCCTGGTGCAACACCATTAACTCGAATGCCTTTGTTGACAAGCTGAAGTGAAAGGCCTCTAGTGAAAGCCACAATGGCACCCTTGGTTGCTGTGTAATCAAGTATGCATTCACCGATTTTGTGTTTATAATGGAACTCCCTTCCTTCATGTGCTTCAAAGCATGCCTATACAAATCATCACATCACATATAATCAATCACCATCATCACATTTTATTGATTTTGTAAAAGCTTGGTACAAGCAGCATCACCTAGTAATAAAGAAGTAAGAAAAGATGTTGGTCCGAAACACCCTTAAAAGCCTTTCCTCATCAATCACCTCCACACTGCTCTCGTACTGTTCAGCTGCATTGTTAACCAGAATATCTATCGGACTGTACACTTTCACGATGTCGTTGACAGCCTGTTTGCAGTTCTTATCAAACCCCAAATCCGCAGGTACAGCCATGAGATCCTTGGCATCTGAGGTCTTATCCTTTTTCAGCATCTCTAGGGTGTCCTTTGCATCCTTATCCTCTTGAGCCTTCACATATGTGAAGGCCACGGTTGCACCCTATAAATGGCAAACTGATCGGCCTATCCCAGAATCACCACCGGTAACCAAAGTCATCTTTCCTTGGAAAAAAAAAGAAAAACCCTCAAATTGAGAAATATATATTGTGCTGCTACTACAATTAAATTGGAAAAGAAAATAAACATGCTGTGAGAAAGTACGTGTAAGGTGTCCAAAATGTTCTTATGAAAAATTAAAATAAACTACTTGTAAATTACTATAAAAAATTTCGATAAAAAAATAACCCGCTGCAATACATTTAAACTTATATTTTTTTACAATGTCAACTGAACTAAAACTTAATCAACAATTATAATAATATTTTTTAATATTTAGCATTGTCGTAAAAAATATTATAAGATATAAAAATGATATTATTGTTTTTATAATAATTAAATAAATTAATGATATTAAATATATATAAACGAGAAAATTAATTTTATTTTTTATATAAACATAAATATATATAATTATTTAATAAATATAAAAAAATTACACCCAAAAAAAAGTATTTGTGGTTAAGTGATTTTCTTATAAATGTGTAAATATATAGTTATAGTTATTTAATAAATATAAAAATAATTGTAATATCAATGATACGATTGAATAAAGATTCGCTGATCTTTATGGGAGCGAAGGGTGTTTCGGCCTCTAAATTTTGAAAAAGTGTTGTTATGCCCTTCATGAAAAATTTAATTAGGTTTTAAACTTTTGTAAATTCACATGATTAAGCCTTTCAAAACTTTTAAAACTTCTTATTAAACCCCTCAAAATTTAAAAATAAAAATAAAATTTGTTAAGCCCTTTAAAAGTTTGAAAATTTTTAATTAAACTCTTAAATTTTTTTAAAAATTTTATTTAAGTGTCCTAAAACTTAATACAAAGACCCCCGGTAATTTTTGAATTTCATCTCTACAAAAAAGTATAAAATTAAAAATTAATAAAATAATTAAATTTCATTTCGACCCTAAAAATTTCTAGAATTTAATAATTCAAGTTCCAATTCTTTTTTTCCTGACAGGAAAAAATAAAGTACTTGAAAGCTTGTTAGAAGGCTTGTAATGGGGGCTGCTGAATTGAGGGATAGGATTCATAACATGTTCTTTGCCACGTTGAGAATCCTGTTTCTGAGGAGGCTACTGCTGTCCACCTGAAGCCTTTTTTATCTTAAATAATCCAACAAAATTTTCTGACTCTTAGGAAAATAGTATTTCTTTGAACACTGATTTGTGTTTTGTTTGGATGCCAAGAAACTACAGTGGAATTAATGATGGACATATAGAAGAAGAGAGCTGACGGTTAATGTAAAAAATCAAATAAAGTTGGTGTTTGAATGTTAGTTCATAGATTCGTAAAATTATTTCATAAAAAAATAAATGTAGAAGAGAAAGGAAAATAAATTTTTGATTAATGTAGACGATATGAATAGAGAAAATTTTATAACAATAATTTTAGCAGCTAAATGACTTAAATGATTTTTTTTTTAAATTCTAAGATAATAAAATATATAAATATCCATATATTATACATTATTTTTTAAATTTTGTTTTTTTTAATCTCATTGATTGAATTAATATTTATTTGATTCATAACATCAAATTTAATTAATTTTTTTAAATATAGATTATCAAATAATTAAGATTGTAAATGAATGAAGTTTGAAAGAAATGAATTTCTATTTATTTTCATTTTATTCATTTTTAATCTTGTTTTGTGTTTAATTTGTGTTAGTTAATAGTTTTAAATTTTGTATTAAAATTTATTTATTTAAAATTATCTGTGTTTGTTTATTTAAGTTGCATGTATTTATATATAAATATTAAACAAACATTTTGCAAACATATTCGTAAATATATAATTGAATATGCTTACGAATAATTAAAAGTTTATCCATAAATAATAATAAAAAAATATTTTTTATTTGATAGAATATTAGGGAAAGAGGAGGGGAAAGAATGATAAGATTTAAACTCGTACTATCTAAGTGCGAGATGAGAATATTAATCATTACTTCAAACAAATCTTGATCAAATATAAATATTTATAATTATATTATATTATATTATATTATATTATATTATAAATAAAATAAACATGCAAACAGCAATAATGTTATTAATTATTATATTATAGCACACTGATGATATGAATGAAAAAAATTATATAACAGATATATTTATAAAAATGATTTAAGAATTAAATGTTTTAATTAAAATAATAAAACATTGAAAATTGTGGTATTTTATGTTTGAATCACATCAAACATATTTTTCTGGATTTTACATAATTTAAAATGACAAAATATCCCCATAATTATATTAATTATTTTTAAAAAAAATATTTTATAAATACTCAACTAAATTAGAAAACCGGTTGAAGAGTGACCCAAACTTATAAAACTTCTTAAATATGAGAAAAATATTATTTATATTCGTTTTTACTTTTTATGAAAATTTCCATTAATATACGTATTATATTTGTTTTTAACATAAAAATATTTAATCTCGTAAATAAATAAATATATATATATATATATATATATATATATATAAAACAAAATGGGCCAAAAGACAGCTCGAATAATGGGGCTACTGTTTTTTTTTTTTTTTTTTTTTTTTGGTTTTGTTTTGTTTTTAAATTAATTTAGAGGAAAAGGCCAATGGGCCAACCATTTTAACTGCAGTAGGTGCGCACAACCTAAATCTACGCACCCGTTCTTCACAACATGCTTCGAAATAAAAAGCAGAGATTTTCAGATCAACCGATCGATCGCGCGAAAAAAAGGGTAATAAGGAAAGAGCTGTAGACGCCTTCGAAACTATGGCCGGAATCGGCGATGACGTTGGATTCGGCGATTTCTTGTTCTTTTCTTCCTCATCGTCACATTCGATCAACGGTCCTCAGTTCTCCGCCAAAGACATGACCACCACCGCTGCCGCCGCCAACGACGACGACGACGATGATTGGGGAGATTTCATCAACTCCAGCAATAATCTCTCTCGCACTGAATCTCTTCCCGTCAATAACTTTCAGTTTGATTCCTCTCCCGGCTCACCCCCTCCAACTCAATCCGACTCGGCTCCGAGCCGAGTGGAATCGGTGAAAGCCCAATGGGACAAGCTGACTGGAGCTTTACCGTTGTCAATTTTCGGGGAAGAAGAAAAAGAGGATGGGGGATCTGACGCAGTGGACGCAGGGTTTAATGGTGTGAACAGTTCGTTTTCGTTCCCTAAACAGGACGGAAATTTGAAGGAAAAAGGATCGAATTTAAAGGATGTGTTAGCGGATTTGTATAAAGAGAAAGAGAAGGGGAATGAGGCAAATGGGTTTAGGTCGGGTGTGGATGTTAAGAAGGCAATTGATTTGAATTCTAATGCGGAGACTTGGAATTGGAACGGATTGAATTCGGGGTTGAACGGATCAGGGTTGAAGGTGGATGCATTGGATTTGAGTATAAACGGTCCTGCTTCGGTTAAAAAAGAGGAGAATTTAGGTTCAAATGGGTATGCATTTGGGATGGAAAGAAAAGAAGTGAATATGGGGTTAAGCGGGTTGGATTTGAGCTCAAATGGGTCGAGTTTGGGTCAGAAAGGGTTGAATTTGGATTCGAATGCGGGGAATTCTGTTTTGGTTGATGAGGAGGACGATGATGGGTGGGAATTTAAAGGCGCAGAGCCAAAAGCAGAAGCTGCAGCTGAAAATTTGAAGGTAAAGTTTATAGCTCTTTTGTTATTTTGATTGTTAATGTCATTTCCAGTTTTCATGTTTGATTAAAAAGAAGTGAGAAGGCATAGCAATTTTGATACATAACCCTCTTGTAGAATGTAGATAAATGACTGTTTAGAAAGTGTTTTTTTTTTTTTTACGGGTTCTTTATTGATGTTGTTTAAACTTTTGTTTTATTAGAGTAATCCAAATGTGCCAATGTCGAATTTCAATATGTCTACTTTGAGTTGGGATCCACTGGGTACAAATGCCAGTGTGCTGAGTTCAAATATTAATGGGGTAAACGCAAATGCAAGTAGGTTGGACTCTAATTTAGTTGATGAAAATGATAAGACTAGTGTTGATGCTGATGATGATGATGATGATGATGATGATGATGATGATGATGATGGATGGGAATTCAAGGCTGCAGGGCCCGAGACTCGCTTCGCAACCGGTGATGCTAAGGTAAAAGTTTTAAATTTTTTTTTTTTTTTTGTCATTTCGATAAGCCAGCAAATCCTTGTTAACCAGATATCCACAAAACTGTTCTGTAAGTTCTTTTACTTTTTGTTAGTTGTGATAGTTTGTTGTTACTACTTACTAGTGTGTAAGATGTAAAATTTTTGCATGTGGCTCTTCTTTATACATAAAGGCAATCCTTTTGTATTTCAAGTTTGATTAATAGATATATTTTCATCAATCGATAAGTTGTTCAGGGACTCTATTTTGTCCACTACTGCTGACATTTACTACTTTGAAGGTTGAGTTCCAGGATCGGGAAAAACCTCAGGGAGCTGGATTCAGCTTTGGGTTTGGGAATGGCGCGAATGGTTCTAGTGATTTTTTTGGCACATCAGATGGAATATCTAAGAAACCTGGTGAATGGGACTTAGGATTTAGTTTCTCCCCTAGTTTTGAATCTCAAAGCAAGCAGAATGATACTAAAGATGGTGAGATTTCTTCTTCAGCTGGTATAAATATTGGTTCTGGCGAAATGTCCTGGGCTTTTAAGGACACAACTTTTGGACATGAATCAAAGGCTAAGGTGCTGAATTGATTGATATATGTTCATTCTTTTTTCTCTTTTTATATTACAATCAATTTGCCTTATCAAGCTCAATGTTTATACACTTATATCCATAGGAAGAGCCAAGGGTTGCTGATGCTTCCTCTTCTGCGGTTGAAGGTTTTTCATTTGACGGTCATATCCAGGTATTAGATCATTTTGCTGCTTGAGAAAAATATCATTAAAAAAATAAAAACTTGATGGGGCGTTGGTGGATCGGATATGTTGTTCTAAGTTTCTATAAATTGAGCTCATGTTAAGCATCAAATGCCTGTTGCATAAGACATACCTCTTCATCTAACAAATTGTATTTTGTTTGTCATTGAGAGAAAAGTTACTAGTGGTACACATTGGAAAATTTTCTTCTTTTGTTCACTGTTCATCTTCCCTTTAATGTGTGTAGGGGAATGAGGAAACTTCAAAGAAAAACAAAGGAGCATTGCCCCTGTCCATCTTTGGTGATGAAGAAATTGAAACTGAGGATCCATTGAAACATGAAGATGTTTCCATTCTTAAACCAACCACTACAAAGGCTGGCTTGAAGGATACTCGTTCAAATATATCCATCAATGATCTTATATCAAGTTTATATAGCCAATCTGAGACAAATACTTCTTTAAATCCAATCAGCAATCCAAGTGAAAATGGATTTCTTTCCTCTCAGATAGATGCGGGTTCCAGTTTAGTAAATCGTGATAATTTTGATGATGACTCCTCGGAATTTAAAGGTGCCGTTTCTGGAACTGGAGGAGAAAACCAGAATTCTTCATTCAGTTTTGGAGATTCATTTGAAAAATACACTATCAAAACGGAGCTAAATGATTATCTGGACTTGTATTCTAAATTGACCACTGAATTGTGCTTTGTTGCACTTAGCCATCTTGAGAATATGAAGGTTGGTAGAGTCATTAAATTTCATGTCTTCTCGTCTCCTTTTTGTTGATATCAATGTTTTTAAAAGTATTTTGTTTCTGAAATATGCTTTTAATTAGAAAGATAAAAGTACTGGTGCTCCTTCTGGTGAAGATGCTGAAGTAAAAGCTATTGAGGAGGAAATCCAGGTATGCAGTTATTTCTTATCTTTCTTGCTATGTTCGTTTCCCTTTTCTATTATTTCTGGAGTCTCTTTTATTTGAAAGGTCCATGCCAAAAAGATTAGATGAGTGTCTATAAAAATCCCTTTCTGTTTATTTTTCTTGAATTTGTGACCGCTTGTAACTTCATACTAAAATCATAAATTTGGAAGATTTCTTTTGACACTGTTTTGTACAGTTTATATTTAATTTAAACAAGACAAATTTCCAATTAAACAGTATTATCCTTGGATTATTATATAGTTGTTCATGTTCATTGAATATTTAATGCCAGGATCATGTCTATTGCCTGTGGTTGTAGGGTCTATATAATGAACTGCAAAAAGATGGCATAATATCTGAAGAAGTCACCTCAGAGAATCTCCAGTCAAGAAGTATTCACCTTGGTGAATATGCAAAGGTTCTACTAGAAAAAAAGTTTCAAGTGCTGGAATCTGAATATCAGTTATCAGAGAAATTATCATTGGTTCGTATCTTTTGGCTTTGATTCATGGGGCTATATGCTCTTATTTCTCGAGAAATTGATTTGATTCAAATCTTGATAGACACATTAACAAATTGTAAAAGTATAGTTGTTTCCATCCACTACAACTCCTAGGAGTCTAGGACCATCATTTGGTGGGACTATATGTGGTATTACCCATTTTATTTTCAGAACTCCCAAACATCAAGTTGATCTACTTTCCATAACAGGCTGTTGTTATGTAGGATTCTAGCTGGTATCCTAGATTCAATACCCATAAGCTCCCCTTCATGCACCTGTTTGTCGTAAATTTATGTTCATAAATCTACTATTTCTCAGTATGGATGGCTATATCTGAACTAACATCTCCGAATATGAAATGCTATGTAGTGGGTGAATATTCTCTTTTCCATATGATTGGTGATTTTTTTTTTATTAGTGGCTTTGTCCATGGCATGACCTTGGCTTGTATTTTCAATTCAATAGGCAGAGAAGGATAAGGCATCAACAATTGAACTCTTGAAACATGCTGCATCAACATTAAAGGTTCTAAAATTAGGGTCAGCTGAGGATCAATCTTATTATGTATCTACGTGGTTGAGGATTTTGACTGTTTGTGCACTAGAGCTGAAACATGGTTCTATGATTTGGAAGCAGTCATTGCAGAAAAACATCCACAATCAATTATTGTCTAAACCTCAAGGTGCTTCACTTGAAAGCCGAGCATATAATTTTTTTTTTTTAACTCTTTGTTGTATTAAGTTTATTGAGATGATATTTGGGGCATCTGCAGGCAGACAGTACATTCTAGCTCTTGGAGAAATTTACAGAGTTGTCAAAATTGTCGGATCTTTGTCCGCCAAACTCTACAAACCTTGGATATTGTTTAGTTCTGAAAATCCCACAAACTTCCTTGCTCTTGTGAGGGAGTGTTCTTCTGTGTGGTCAAGTTCAGGACTTGAAGAAGCCCTTCAAAATCTGACTGATTTGACAGATTATGATGTTGAAGCTTTACTTGGTTCCATTCAGAGTATTCATGATCCTGATGCGCATGAACTCTATAAACAAGTTTTCTTGGAACAAGAATCTACATGTTGTCTGTCAGGTTTAACTGCAGGAGCAGTGCCAGGTATGGAATTTTTTGGTTTTAAGCTAAGAACAGGATAACTATAAAATTTTCCCTAGGACAAAGAAGTAGACGGAGAGAGAGCTATTTCAAGCTGTCATCTGTTAGGTGTAGGTAGATCATTCAATGTGCTCGCTTTATAGGGTCTTTAAGAGTGTAGATTCATGGATGATGCACCTCAGCCTTTCAGGTAACCCTGATTAGTTAGTCCTTGATGTTTTTGAACCTAAGTTCCATAAACTTTGAACTTAATAAAACATTGTCAATGTTCTTGGCTTTTAAGTTCCTTTTAGGGCCAATGTAGGGTGAAGTTTTGATATCATAATCATATTAACACGTTAATTTTCCCCTTAACAGATTAATCTGATTTACCAACCTGATAATCATTGCTTAGTTAACAGATTATCTTTTGAAGTATGATAACTGATTCTAAAGGATATCGTTTTACTTGATCTTGGAATATAACCAAGCAAAAGATATGCAACTCCTCAATTGAATCTGAACTATCTTTTTTAGGACCACTTGAATCAGTCTCTAAAATTATCTTGATTCTCTTTTATCAGGCATGAAAATGGTGCTTTGGGATGGACGGCATTACTTTGTAACCATTGTCAACTTGTGGGCAAATTTAATAAGTCGTGATCCACCAAATTTGCCGCTCATACATGCTCGAAAATAATGCTGTCATGAAAAGACGAAGGTACATTTTCCAAAAGTTTCACAGCATAGGTCACACTGAATGAAGTTTCTGGATTGTAATCAGGGTTGCCCCAGTATTAGGATTTTACTTTGGAAAGAAAATGCAGTAACTCTTTGAGTTATCCAGAATCCGATGTGGTGCAAGGTGCAAGGTGCTAGGTGCTTAATTAAGCCAAATATCTATTCAATATTTACTTAGATTGGTTGTCATTCTTTTTGAGAGAGCTGTTATATAGCAATTTGATGTAGAAATCTTGTCTTAATTTATGATTTGCTTGTATTCTATTATTCATTTGCAAACTGGGTGAATCAAATAAGCACCCCCCATACATCTAGAGAAGAGTTGTGAGGCAAATTAGTTCATCAGTGTCTTTCTTTTGTCATTTTGTACTGCAACACCAATAATTTAAATAAAAAAAAAAGGAAAAGAAAAAGTCTTTATTTTGTACCAATTGTGCAACATATGTTGAAACGCTTGTTGGGTGTCTTAGAAGCTGCTTTAATGGATAGAGAAATTTTGGACTGAACTGTTTCAGACCCTTGCTTGCTTTCAGAATCATTGCTGTGACCATGGGCTCACACAACCATACCGCTTCACTAATCAGTATTTGAAGCTCTGATCTTTTAATTTCTTTTTTAAATAGCTGTGTTTTATGCATACTAGAACTTAGCTATGAAAATATCATATTTTGGAAAATGTTAGGTAAAAGAATCATGAAGACTTTTATATTACGAGTCAGATTGTATTTTGTCTCTTTTAGTAAGAAAATGGATAAATTAGTCCTTGAACGGTAGATCAAAGAGTAAATTAGTATTATTTGTTAAAATTGATGTCCATTTCTACTATTAAAAACTGACTTGGTTGACAGAATAATGTGTACCTCATGTTGATGTATAAAGACTAATTTTTTATAGTAAAAATTGATGTAACTTTTAACAGAAAGATCAATTTATTTTTTGATCTAACCTATAAAGATTAATTATCTTCTTTTTTTTGAGTAAAGGGTAAATTGAAATTTGACTCCTAACTCCACAGTACTTTTACTGAAAATGTTAAACATGAATGTATCAAATATATATTGGTGTTTGATACTAAGCACTTAATATCCCCTGATACCATAATGCCATGAACCACCAAACATGTTTCCCTTATGCCTTTGTTGATATAGTTGAAGGCGGCAAAATTGGTTGAGCCATGGTTGGAACCCCACCTTCACTCTCCAATGTAAGTTTGGCAATCATTAGCCTAAATCTGGACCGACAACTGTTTCTTGTATTAATCAACTCCGTTACAAGCAGTAAACCATTGCCAAAATTTATAAGCAAAATTCTTTAGCGTCCTTGTTGCTTATTTCCTCTGAAACTGAACCAAAAAAAAGGAAAGCAATATAGTTAAGATGAAGGCTTGAATTTTGGATAGGCCTTTAATATTTGATAAAAATGTCCCCTGGGATTACCTCTCTTGCAAAGTACTACTCTAAAACGTGTGGTTTTTACTTTACAAGTTCTTAAAATGTAAACATGATTTGAAGTATTTTTTTCCCTTGTAGGCGTATAAAATGGGCGGTGAGGGCCCAAAGTGTTGGGGTAAATTCAAACCTATTGACCTAATCTAGTTAGAAAATGCATGCTAGCCCTTGGGAACAAAACAAGAGTCCAAAACATTGAAATTTCAAAGAGTTAACACATCAATCAATTTTATATTAATGGTAATCAAGAGATGAATTCGGTAGTCAAAGAATGATGATATCCTGATGCATTGCTGATCTTATTCACAGTTGTGCATGCTTATCTTGTTACCTTCAGCTTTCAAGTCCTTACTCAAGCTAGGTTGTTGGGGTTTATGCTTCCGCCATATTCTATCACTGGTTGTTCTACTTTGCTTTCCTTCTATTTTACTTAGACTCAATAATGAGTATCAAATTAGGTATTTGTTGAGGGAAAGCCAACTTTTTTCGAAGAAGTCTTCGAATTGTCATCCGTCTAAAGTTAAAAAATCTCTCGATGGGTCGACATTGTCCCTAGGTTGAGCCAAAGTTTTGTCTCTAAACTCTACAAAGAGCTCGAGTGTCTAAAGAAGTACATTGGACGCGAGTTCACCAAATAAAAGCGCCTCGCCAAGTTGGACTGTACATGACACATGATCACCTACCAAAGAAATGGTAATCATTTGTCATTGATAGGATTTGAACCCTGTAACACTCTTAAGCCGAATCCGTCGCCAGAACAGAGTTAATACTAATAAATATAATATTTTGTAACCCTGTTTTGACGATAGATTTGGGTTATGGGTGTTACAAACCCTAACCTATATGGAGGCATGGTTCCTATTGTCACCGTGTGAACCATCGCCCAAGCTTCTAACCTCTTCTTCTCCTCAACAGTATCTCCGATATTAGGGTATTAAGTTTATCAAAGTTCATCCATATATGTAGAGGATTGTATCCTTATACCCATAATTGAACATATGTTGGACACAAATATCAACATGGATATTTTTAAGAATATGAAATTGGAAACACATATGCATGGATGAAGTGTCTCTTTTAAGATAAATGTTTTCCCATCCAAGTCTTTTTTATATTATGGATATCAATCATTCTTTTAAGTTCAACAACAATCCCTCATCTTTTCTATCATGTGTTCTAGATTGAACTTCCCCAAATTTCTTAACCATCAAAAGAGATATCTTTGCTGAAATACTGAACCAAAAGATCATATAAAAGTATGAAAGAATGAAATATTGATCTTTGTCTTGATTTGTAAACCATTAACAACCGCATCAAAATTTTGATCAACCAAAAAAAAAAAAAAAAAAAAACAAGAGGCTACAATTTGTACCCAATATATGATATAAATTCATATTCCTTTTTTTTTGCATACAAGTCTCCTACAAACCAAGAATCATCCTTAGAGTTCCTATATAAAGAACTTTGAATATATAAGGGGAAACAAAAAATAAATAAAAATAAAAATAGGGACTATGTATATACAGCTTGTGAAAGGTATATATGTATTGCATTTGCTACTTGTTGTGTAGTGGATCAGGACAAGAAGGGACTTCTCTGTTAATTGTTGCAAAAAACCCATCACTCCCATTATCCAGATTCTGATCCTTCCAACTTCTCTCAGTCTTCTCTTCATCTTCAGCCTTCTCTGCTAGTAACCTTGCTCCCAACACTCCATTTTTTAGAGCTGAAATACTCAGCATTATCAACAAAACATACCCTATTAAACCCTTTGACACCATTGTCTCTCTTACACTACAAGCTTAAAGTGCGAGAACAAAAGATCAGAAAGAAAAGAAAGTTTGAACTAGAAAGTTTTTTAAGTTGGTAGAAATGTTATATAGGGATATGCAAAAGCCAAATATTCAAATGGTAAAACTAAAAATTTTATGGTCAAATTCCCTTGCATTTGACAATTGAGGGGGATCTACAGACTTTTTTGCTTGGGCACTTTCTATAGGAGGAGCCCACTGTAACAGCTTGCACTTTTCTAATAATTTTGATTACCAAAGTTGTCCCATATGTGATAATAGTGTACAAGAAGTTTTGTCTTGGGAAGATTGTATTTTGTTATTTTATTAAAAAAATAAATAAATTAATTTTTATATGTTAGATTAAAGAGTAAATTGGTTATTTTCGTTAAAATTTTATTCATTTGTACTGTTAAAATTGGTTTGGCTAATAAAATAATCAAACAGTAACATGTAACATGCTATGTGTACCTCATGTTAATGTGTAGAGACCAATTTTTAACAACAAAAATTGATGAATTTCTTAAAAGCAGGACTAATTTTCTTTTTAATCTAATGTGTAGAGACTAATTAATTTTTTTTTTTTAATAAAGTGGACAAAATATAGTTTGATTCATACTACAAAAGCCAATTACACTCTTCCCATTGCTAATACGATTAGCAAAATCTTTTGTTACTCGAATTCAAGATAAGCGTAGAATACTGATATGTGTTTAACACGAGTACATAGTTTAGCACGTGATTAATTGAAATTAAAAGGGTATTTTGGAACTCTTGAGAGTGGATGAATGGTGGTTCATTCTAGTCCAAATCTAAGACCATTCCAGCCATGCTAAGTCAAGCTAATGTCACTCAAATTCCAACAGATAAAAATAATAAATTTTAAAACTACACCCAACACAAAAAAGAAGAAAAAATGTAATCTCACAAAGGGACCTCATTTTCAGGATCTTACATTTGACCCTTACTTACCCTTTTCTTCCTATTGCTAATGTTCTACATTAATGCAGTTTTCAAGGGCTACCACCACTCATTTTGCCATTTCTTTATGTTATAAAAAATGGGGTTATTTGCCTTTTGAAGAAAACAATACATTTTTCTTATAAAAAGGCATCTTCATCTTTTCTGCTGTTTTAGCTTATAGGGTTTAGGTTTCAAACTAATAATATTTTATTAGGATTTTGTATCTTCTCATGGACTTCCTCATGGCAGCTATTGCCCATAGTGTAAATAATGATTTCTATAATCTTGTGTTTAAGATTTGTCTTTTACTTTTAACCCCCCCCCCCCCTTTTCAATTTTTCTTTTTTTTCTTTTACATGATTATGATTTGTGAATCAAAAGTCTAAGCATATCCCTAACATGCTAATTATAACATTATTAGAAACTCTGTTAAGGCCCCCAAATAAGAGAGAAGAAGCCCACATGTTTTGACTCAAAGGGAGGACATGGAAACAAATTTTCATTGAAAAACATGATGGTTATGGACTCTTCTAAATCCTTTTTTTTTTCACATAGGATCCAAAGCATGAAATGATGTGAAGTTGACCATTGCTTGTGTTTCTCAATTAAGTTTGTCCCCAAAAATTGTTTTTCAATCAGTGTTGAATTATTGGAATGAAAGCTGCAACAATAGAGCATTGAGACATTATTATTGTTATCATTCACCATAAATGGTCAAATTTTTGTTCATGTTCCCTGCCTTTACTCATTTGTCTATATCTTCAATCACCTTTGCAAGGAATTTACCTCTAGTTGTCTAAAACATTAAGTTGACCTCTCGATCGACTGGTAACCAGAAGTTTAACCGATCTAACCGGTATTTCCTAGTTTTCGGGTATGTTACAACATATATTTTTTTGTAAGGAACAATTGTAAATCAAGTTTGAAGAGACAATGGTGAAGAAAAGCCGCAATTACATTGGAATAGTCAATTGCAATTCATATTCCCACAGGCATTAAAAATGAATGAATAGATGATGTTTTTACTTGATCATGAATAATATTTTCGCCAATTAAACGGCCGAAGGACAAAAATTCACTTTCTTTGTGATCTACAACTAAACCGATTTAGCTTTATGGAAGAACGGTTTACTCTTATACCGAAACGGTGAACAAATACAGTTTGAGCACAACAGCAAGACCCAGCTGCAATAGAAAGATGCCAGCAACGATCAAGACCCATCTTTCTCCAGCTGAAGTAATGTGAGCTTTGAGATTAAGTGCCACAAAAGTAGCTGACATGAACCCAGCTACAGCTGCAATTATCCATCTGAAAATTTCCAAGGGGACAACAGATAGACACTGCAACCAAGTACAAACAAAATTTTTAGCTACAAATGAAGTTGTAGAACACTGACGAAAGACTGTTATATCACACATATATGTTATATTAAATGTTATGTTGTTAAGGACAAGAACGTCCAGATAATATGCCTCACTCGAGCGAAATCTCTGAAAGTCGAGATGTTAGCTTTACAATGAATATTTTCCACATGAACATTTCAAGCATGAGGTTCTTATTTCCTTCAGACAGTTTACTCAGTTCATTCAGAGAACAATATTCAAAAACCAAAGAACTTACCAGTGCCGGAATAAAGATAAATAATGAGTATCCATATAGACAAAACAGTTGGACAAGGCCTGATGGTGCTGAGAAGTACTTGAGAATAACATACAAGACAAGAGGAACGACAGTGACATAGCCATAGAACACACCAGCAGACCATGTAACCAGATTGATGTCATAATTCCATTCTTTATCCCGGAGCTTGTGTGCTACATAGGTCACAAATGTCCCAATAGACGCTGCTACAAATATAAGAGTGGTGCAAATCCAGAATGGTCCATATCTGAACAACATTGAGCATTTTCAATCATGCATGAGTGGCAAAGAAGGGTGAAGAAAAGACAAAGTGAAATATTTCCAGAAGATGAAAGTTATTAGATGAGAGTTACTGAGAGAAAAATATTTTCAGAAAGGCATACTTGAATTGCATGTCTGATAATATCCAAGAAACTAAAGTTCGGCAATGATAAACTATTTTTCCTTTTTATTTAGTGTTTTAGGCACCCATTCCTAAATAAATGTTTCTAATCAAGTGAAATAGCAAACAAACTTTCTAGTCTCAAGCTTAAATAACTTCTCATACATCCAGACTTGATAATTATTCAATGCTTAGCTCACTATCTTTAAACACAAACGAGCCACGGGGAGAAAACTCACAAATCTGGGTTGGTAGCTGTTTTCTCTGTAAATGTTCCCCTAAATGGATAGAGTGACTCCTTAAGTCTATCCAAAACATCTGTAGTATCAACATCAAAATATGGCTTGTATGCAGCAACTGTGAATTTATGAAGCCATCCACTTGCTTGTGGTTCATCAGAGCCACTAGAAGAGCCACCAGCAGGTCTTGAAAATGAATCTGCCTCAACAAAATGACATCATTTTTCAACCAACATAACAACAAATTTTGTTCATGTGACAAGCTAATTAGAGTCGTCATCTGAACTACACATATCGGAAATCATATTTAAGTCTATTTGAAATTTACTTTCATTCAACTGTTTGATACATGCATATAAAGCAGCTATTTCAAATGTATCATTGATGATATGGATCATTTTTCATACTAAGTACTTGATCAAACCAAATCCTTAAATTACTAATTCATCGGCATGATGATAAAGCTAATGCAATTAGTACATGCAATGCGACCGGCATCATGAACCCTTTACATAATGCACGATGATGAACAAATCAAAGCACAAGCACTGTCATGACTGAGATTAACCTAATACAAAAATCAAATTAAAAAAGAAAATGAGAAATACCGTCAGCATCAGATGGAGGTACAGTTCCACCAGAGATCTTCCCCTGCACACCCGATGGAGGAAATGTTTGAAGGCCCGAATCTACAATAATTAATTAATTTAAAAATAAATAAATAATACACACAAATTAGATACCTTAAAGCTAAAACAACACTCTTAACACTCCATTATCCATTAAATCACAAATTCAACTCATTGATCAAATTCCGATTATCCTTTCAGTTCCTACATTTCTAGCAATCAAACAATTATAAAAATACAATAATTTCAATTCAGATCCATAATTTGACAATTACAATAAAACGAGCACCTGCGAATTGGACCGGGACACGGCCGGAATCCGAAACGGCCTGTGAATTTAAGGACTAAAAACAATTAGAGAACGAGATCTAATCAATTTTATCCCCCCCAAAAAAAGAAAAACAAAATTAAAATCCTAAATTGAGAATAATTAAAAAAAACGACAATTCGTAAAACAAAACCTACGGGTACGGATCCAGAAACTTTCTGGTTATCAATGCTGGTATAACCTCCGGACATCATCTTTTCGTCTCTTTCCTTTCACTTTTTTTTCCCTTCTCTTCTCTTCGTTCTACAGATCTTCTCTCTCTTATTGAAGTCGAGAGGTTTTTGTTTTTATTTTTATTTTTTGTAAATAATTTTTCCTGTTTGTTTTGTGTCAAATTGAGCGAAAATTTTGGATTAAGACAGGATCCGAGAATATCGGCCCAAATAACAAACATGGATTTCGGTTATTGGACTACATTGGGCTTGACTCTATCCATTTTACATTTAAGGTGAGTTTGGATGGGCGGTGCATTATCTGTAAATAGTGTAAAAATAGCAGTGACGATGAGATTAGATACTATAATAATACTGTAGCGTAAAACAAAAAGTAAGCTAAACGTACCGCACCGCATTCAATTGTCCATTCAAACCCACTCTTAAATCAACGTATCTCGTCAAATTTTCTCATAATATTTTATTAACGTCTTCCTCGAAGGAGGATAAGCGGGAGACTCTGCGCATGGGTTAGAAAGATTGATCAGCCTGCAAGATAAAAAGAAAATTATGGAGGCTGCCAAAGCTTGTATTTTTGAAAGACTCCAATGCTTTCTATTGCTTAAGTTACGAAAGGTGATAACTATTGAAGGGGTCTTTCAATAGAGGAATAGTCGAGCAAAGTAAGGGTATTCCTAAAGATAGATTAAACATGATGTTGGGTTAGTTCATGAAAATTTGTTCGATAAGTGGAAAGATTTAGATTAAAAATATATGTTTGAAATTTTGGCTTGGGCAAAAAAGAGACACGTTTCGAATAAGATTTTTGTTTAAGCTTAACTTAGTCTGAAGTTGAAAAAAAAATCTATTACTTTTTATTGTTGTTTTGGTGTATTTTCATTATTATATTGTTATTATTTTGTTACTATTATCTAGATATTATATAATTATTGTTTTATTATTAATTTTACTATTATTTTAGAAGTATTTGCTTACTAAATTGCACATATCTTAGTGTTATTTAAGTATAAATAAATTTTTAATTTATTTTTAATTTGTTGAGAAATATATATTTTAATATTTTTAATTTATTTAATGTATTATATTTTTTAAATTTATTTTTATATAAAAATAATTTACTCAACTATAAAATTTTAAGCTTACCTTTTAAACCGAGATAAACCTAAAAAGCAGGCATAAAATTGTATTGAGGATGAACCCATATTCAGATGTGGACATAAAAGATGAAGTCATTCTTCGCATGTGATTGGGTGAAGTTGATGTGGAGCATGTTTTATAATTTAGTGCAAGTATTTTTGATGGGTGGATAGCTATGTATTACTTATATTTCGCCAGCAAGGAAAGACGAATTCAGAAGATGTAAGTAAGGGCCTGACTCCCTTTTAAGTAAAATGTGTATATCGTAAATTTGGACCTTCACATTGTTTAGTAATACAATTTAATTCTTTTTAGCATATTTTTTTTAAAATTTGACCCCCAACTATTTATATTCTTATTTTGACCCCAACAAAATTTTCTGATTTCACCTTTGCCAACAAGTATGGTTGGATCTAAATCTTGTTTTCTTATTCAATTGGGTTGGTATAACATTAATTTATTAATTATTTCAAAAAATATGTTGATACTATGTGATGCAAATCTCTGATCTTTTATAGTACAATTTTAAAAAATCAATACTTTATAGTTTCTTTTTTCTGTAAAAAACCCTCAATTTTAAAAAATAATAATAATTAAGTCTATATTTTTATTTGTACTAAATTAGGTATTTAAACTTTTAAAATGCATAAAAAAGACCATTAAACTTTTTTTTTAAAAAAGTAATTAAGCCCTTACATTTTTTTACACTCAATTAGGTACTTAAACTATCAAAATGCATAAAAAAGGCCCTTAAACTTTTTCAAAAAAAAAATTAAACCATTACTTTTTTTTTGCACGCAATTAGGTACTTTAACAATTGGTCGTTAAAGTTAACCGCACTATTTTTTTTTTGTTAAAGCCACCACGTGTCACAACCACCGTGTGACATGTGGCAAAAAATTATAAAAAATAAAAATCAATAAAATTTATAAAAATAGAAAAGTTGTAAAAAAAATAAAAAAGGTGTAATTTTTTTATAAAAATCATAAAAAATATAAAATATAAAAAAAGGTGTAATTTTTTTATAAAAATCATAAAAAAATATAAAAATATATAGAAATATAGAAAAGCAATTATAAAATTTTATAAAGTTGTAAGAAAATTTTAAAACTATAAAAAAATATAAAATTTGTAAATATATATATATATATATATATATATATAAATTATCATATCAAAAGAAACATTTTATAATTTTTTATAATTTTTATTTTTTAACATTTTTCGTCACATGTTATAATGTGTTGCAACACATGAAAATGATTAAAGGGCCTTTATAATATATTTTATAATTTTTTATGATTTTTATAGAATTTTATAATTTTATAATATTTTTTTACTAAAATTTAATCATTTTTATAACTTTTATGGATTTTTATTTTTTATAATGTTTTTGTCACATGTTATGTCATGGTTGAGACAATGGGTGACTTTAACTAAAAATTTTAAGGGCAATTAACTTTAACGGTCAATTGTTAAAATACCTAATTAAGTGTAAAAAAAAAGGGACTTAATTGTTTTTTTTTTAAGTTTGAGGGTTTTTTTCTGCATTTTGACAATTTAAGTAACCAATTGAATGCAAAATAAAAGCAAGGACTTAATTTTTTTTTGAAAAAATTTGAGAACCTTTTTAATGCATTTTAAAAATTCAAGTACCTAATTTAGTGAAAAAAATAATACTTAAGTTTTTTTTTTTTCGTTAAAGGATAACACAAACAACATAATGTACTATCATAATGTAATTAAAACGATGGGCGTGTGACTGTAGTGTGTCAAACCGTTGGCTATTACCGGGAACTATGTATGATGTAAATATTCAGCAAAGGAGACAAGGAAATGACTGATAAATTATTCAACTTGCATCTGATTGTCGCTGAACAGCTTAATTGTCAAAATCACATTTTTATATACCTTTCACCATATTCTACAAATATATATATATATTAAAGAAATGGCATTTATAATACTTTTAATCACAAAAGAATTCTGAAAAACTTTTAAGCCATTGCCTGTCATGGTAAGACTAATTCAGATAACAAGTACAAAAGAATCATAAGTTATGATATATGGCCAACAACAGCCATTTCCAAGTTTTGAGCAAAAATGCTCCCCTCTTCTAACCAGAAAAAAAGAATGACAGATAATGCTATACTATAATTCGAACAGGATATGCAATTGTACTATAAGTACATATTATGCGAGTGTCTTCGCATTGTATTCTGACATACAGGATTATTTCGAGGATGAAGCAAAAAGAGAGAGCTCTGGTTGGTTTACCTACTAGAGCATCTATGTTGCTGCAGCTATGCTTTGTGTTCTAATGAAGCCGGATTATTAACTTGATATCCAAGTAATATCTGATAGTGTTCATATCATGCCTTTTTTAATTTACCCCTTGAAAGCAACAAATACCTTTGGATAGCAAGTATAAGAACCCAAGTGGCGGCTGAAATTTTCTCTTTGATCATCAGAAGCAAAGCGGAGCTTAATACAGTCTTTGTGATTTGAGCCTCTATTCCTTTGAAAAAGCCGGGAATCCCTTCCTTTTTCCAGATATTACAGAAAACACTTGACACTGTTTTCCGTGGTTTTCGTTGAGCTCTCTTAGTTTTATCATCATCTTCGTCTGGATCTGAGGCTTGGATCATTACCTTGCACCTGCATTGAGTAGATAAACACATTACTTCCATATAGCGCACTCTAAAGCATGCTTTTATAGTGTCAAGATTTGGGAGAGCAGGTATGCACCTGATTGCTGGATAAGTCAAGATAGTTGCAACACTCTTCGATATTGCGCCTACCAGGAAAGCTGTAAAGGCAGATAGAACTACTGGAGAAGAATCATGGTCTGCTTCCTTCAGTTTTTGCTTAAGTAGTCGTTGTTTCAGCTGATCAAATACTGTAAACTGCAGTTTACCATAAATCTAGCCTTAGTTATGGGGACGGGGACTTAACATTCAATATTCAAGAGTAAGAATCGAGAATAACTTTATAGGCAAGCAGTCTATTGTTTTAAATTCAAAGCAGGGTGTAGCACCTGAATTGCAGGGTTGGAGGTCAGTAAAAGAGATATGCCAAGGCCATCGAATGCATCACTCAAAGTGCCCTCTGTGAGGGTCTTCCAGAGCCCTTTTGATTTTCCATATGCACTTGTCTGCATTCTTGAGGAGGCTGTATCCAGAGGCTACAAGTGATAAACCAAGTATTTTACATCAACCACCAGCATTAAAATACATATGCTCTTCGGACAGCAAAATTGTACATGATAAAGAAAGATAGTTGAAAGTTGAAACTTTAATGGCAACAACATCAGTATCTTTTCCACTTCAGTTCACAAATCAATAATGTTAACAGTACTCTAAAATTTCTTATTACCGGTCAACAATCTCCATGATGTAAAACAAAGGAGTAGTCAATCGAAAGGTCATTCATAATCAAAGTATTAGACAGGAGTGTCCATTAATAAAAGATAAACCGAAGATGTTGCATTCTAAATTTCAATGGCATTAAAGTTTCATTTTCTATTCCTTTTCGATTTTTTTTTTTATAGAAATTTCAATGTAGCACGTTGTTGTCATGTTTAATCTGTCTTTGTAGCAACATGAAATGCTTCCAAGCAAAAGTGCAAGTCATAAATGATTGTAGTTTCCAAATGAACATGGAAGATTGAGTGTTCCATATTTTCCAAAGTATCCTACAGTTCAATATCTATACAGTATGCATAAGGATTGGAACAAAACGAAAGCATAAGTGACTCGTTTCACCTGAGTGGCAATAGCAGTACAAGCCCCTGCTGCCGCAGCAAGAATCAAGTTTGCTTTTGTCCCAATCGACTTGAAACCACTCTTTTCTAGATACAGTCTTTTGAAGTAGCTATATCCATAAAAATAAACAAATTGTGCAATAAATGACTGTAGGTTTTTTGTGCCTAATCCCTGGTATAAGGAAAGAACTTGGCGGTTAGATATCGCTTCCCATAATACATCTGACAGGTTCCTACATAAGATAAGAGAAATTAAGATCAGAAGACTGACAAGTTAAATCCTAGAACTTCCTGCATTGCCAAAAGGCCTTGTAGTACGATCAAAATAGAATAAGCATCTTCATTTTTCCAGCATATTATCAAAAGGTAAAACACATAACATGAACAGTAAAGTGAAGGGACTGTTGCTCAATTACAATTCATATGATCCAATTCAATTAACATGACTAAATCTTTAAGGTAAAAACTGTTGCAAACTCATTCAAAGACGCAACCCCAGGAAAAAAAAAGTTATATTATTTTTTAATCCACCTAACAATCAACACAGCTAATAAAAAAACCCTGAAGCCATATTAACAAAGAGAGTCATTTCAACACAAATTCACACATTAAAAAAAAAAAAATCAAATTTCAGAATTACCCGGATCACCATGATCACAACAAAACAAACCCAGAATTTAGAAACATCAAAAAATTTTAAAAAGAAACTCGAAAACAAGAACTGGGTTACCTGTATTTTCGTTGACCATGGTCTTGAACCTCGACTTGATACTTGGTTTTGCAAGTGTCAAGAGGGTACAAAATCGTGGTGCTTAACAATGACCCTAAAGCACCTGAAGTAGCCTCCGATAAGGACTCTAAATCAACAGCCATCTAAAAGATTTTCTTCTTTATTTATTTACTCTCTTTTCTTTTTCTTTTTTTCTATATTTTGATTAGGATTTGTAAATTAGAAGTTGAATTGTATGAAGTTGTTTTGATCTGGTTTTTAATACATATATATAGGAAGAAGGAAAGAGAGGTAGCTGAAAAAGAAAACACGCTAGCGAGATGGAGCTGCGCTGTCGTTTCTTTGTATTGGGATTTGAAAAAACGTGGGATTTCTCCGTCCATTTTAACGGCAATGCTTACGTCAGTTGTATCGTTTTTAACGGATCAGATGAGCTGGACAGTCGGTAGTTCGTACCGTGGTAATATTTACTCTTCTCAGTAGTCGCCCAAGTCAGCCGTTACTAACGGCGTTTTGTCTCCATAGTTTTTGATTAGTATATTTCTGACAGATTGGATAAATTGATAGTATTTGGATGATTTTTTAAACATAACTTAAAAAATAGTAATTATTAGAATTGAATCAAATTTTATTTTTATTTAATTTATCATGTAAAAATAAAAATATTTATTTAAAATAGTTAAATAATTTTTAAAAATTATATAAAAATTATATTTTAAAAAATTATATAAAAACTTGATTATTTTGTATTCACTTAAAATTTTATTTTTAAGAAATATTTATAAAACAATTAAAATATTATTCAATAATAAAAATAAATCTTAAACTCAAAACTTAAAGTTAAAATGAAAAAATCGAAACCTGAACAAAACTATCATGGTCAGTTCAAAAAAATTTCAAAAAGATCAGTCAAATCGAATCAAACCGAACTCATCTTTATTTTTGTTTTGATCATCCAATTAAAAAAAATTCAATTTTACTACCAATATTATCAATATTAAATTTTTTTATCACTCATTTGTTAAAAATGGTTTTTTTTAATCTCAATTAGATCATTAGCAGACGGATGATACAATTTTTTTATTGATACAACGATAAATTTAAAACTTAATATTTACATATTTTATTAATTTAATCTTAATTTTTAATAAATTAAAATTTTTAATATTAATAAAAATACATAAAAATTCCAAAAAAAATCTAATTTGCTTTTTCAGATTTTCAATAAAAAATTCATAAAGAAGATTTAAAGCTCTAAAAAGTAAAATATAAAAGCTTTGTGGTAAAATTAAAATTGGTATGACTTTGAACTATGGCGATGATCAACGAAGGCAAATCCAATTGAATACAGGCAAGTGGTGAAAGTGGGATAAGTAAGTAAAGACTAAAACCACCAACATGATTATGAGGTATCTTTGCATATTTGGGTGGCCGATAGTACTGGTTATGGGTCAGGATACCATTTAGAGTCGAAGATTCGCATGAAAAATGGGAGGATTTTGATAAAAATATAAATTTAAAAAATGAGCTTAAATAAGAAATAAGGTTCATTTTTTAAACGGGCCAAATTTTGGGTAAAATTTTTTTGTCCGGGTTTGCCCGTCTTGAATTTGGCTAAATTATTTCTGCTATTCTTGTTTTGATGTTATTTTGATGTTATATTGCTATGATTTTGTTATTATTATTTGGGTATTGAATAATTTTTATTTTATTGTTAGTTTTACTACTATTTTAGAGGTATTTACTTGTTAAATTGTAACTATTTTAGTATTATTTAAATATAAAGATTTTTTTAATCTATTTTCAATTTATTGAGAAACATTTATTTTAATATTTTTAATATATTTGATGTATTATATTTTTAAATAAATAATAATATAAAAAATTAATACTGACAGGTCAGGTCAGGTCGAGTCAAGTTCGGATTTAACAATTTTTTATTTGGTTCGACTTAGACAAAATTTTAAGTTAAATTTTCAGATTCTAAAAAACGAATCTAAAATTTTACATTGACTTAACTCGAACTCGATCCAATTCCGCCCATAATTAAATTTAATGGACACAATACAATAATGGGTACGAAATGTTATAAATTAAGCTGAATGATCTAACACTGTTATCAATTCAAGTTAATGTTTTCCCAAAATTTCAGGGTAAGCTTTTGAATAACAGCTTAAAAATGGCTGTGGAAGATTGTAAATGATTAATATTCAAGTCATTTAAGGAACCAAAATTGACCCATTAATGAGAAAGTGATTGTGAAGGTTTTCAAATGGAATCCCAATCTTGAAATCTAATTTGCAAGGAAACAAGCATTTTTTCTCCTGGTCAATGGATGTTTCCTGCCAAAAACAAATATTGGTTGCACATAACAATTATTAAAAACGTTTTTTTTTTTTTTTTTGTAAGTGTCCCATTTTAAATTTTTTTGGATTTAAATTTATTATATGAAAAATATATTTTTATGTAGGGATGACAAAAATCCTCAAATCTAAATTTCAATTGATTTCAATTGTTCCTTAGGTAAGAGAATTAGAATTTTCATTAAAATTTTTGGTATTAAGTTAGAATCGGGTTAGATCGAATATGCCTTCTTCGTCTCTATATATTTGTTAAAATGCTCATTTTTTAAAACTATTTTAATTATAATTTCTTAATTTAATAAAATTTTAGATTAATTGTATTAGACATCCTTAAACTATAACTCAAATTCTAGATTAGTCCCTAAATTTTAAAACATTTTAAATTGGTTCCTAAACTATAGCGACTAAAGATGGATTGATCTTTTTTATACCATTGTACACATACGAAGCTAGGTTCCACCTTCCCCTCTATTTTTTTTGTTTTGTCTGTGGGAAAGTTCTGAGTTCGTATGGGGCGCCAAGGCAGTTAATGCGGACATCTTAGTGTCACGAGCTACAAATCAAAGCCCATGACGATTGCGCAAAGAGCATCCCATGAAGGTCGATCGATTAAATGAGGCTCATTCGACCCACTTAAACTAGCCCAGTTTGTGGAACATGTGGAGAAACCCGTCTACTTGAAGCTTGATGGCCTAGTGAAGCACTTACGGGAAATTAGGGCTACCTTGGTAGATATGGAAAGTAATCTTAAAAAAATTGTAATCTGATAAGATTTGATTTTGTACCCTTAAATGATTGAGTCAATCCCTTAAGAATCTTAATTGTATATAAGTTTTAATCTTGACTGTCAATGTAACTCAATCTGTACCGTTGGTTTTGGGGGAGCTTAACTATAAATAAAAGTCTTCTTCCCTCATTTGTAATCATTCCAGTCTTTGTATTCTTTCTGTAGTAATAGAATACTTTGAGAGTATTTACTCAAACACTTGGCGTGCTTTGCTTTCTTGTGGCATTTTCTGTTCTTTTGTTACTCTTTCATTTTTAGTTGTTTCTGCTTTATTTCAGTGCATTGGAGAATTTCTAGTAAGAATTTTCGCTTTACGAGATTTAGGCTAACATAAGGGAGATTTGAACCTAAGAAATCGCCTAAGGTTGTACGGTTTATGAGACTAAAGTTCTGGCTCCGTGACAGTTAGTATCAGAGTTAAGGTTCGAAGGCACCAATCGAGATAAAAAGAGAGTAGAAGATAAGATTAAGCCTATGAAGACCCGTAGGAAGTCTAAGAAACTAGTCGATCGGGGGACATGTTGTTGGCTTTGGTAGAACAGGTGATCAATCTCGAGGAGTCCATGGGGATATGAAGGAGACACTTGAGGTAGTCGAGGGATGCACTGTACAGTTGGACTCAATGGGAGAGCAACTCAAGGAAAACGTATTGAAATCTTTCGGTTCCAATGTGGAAGAGATGCATGGGGTGCTTTATTCCACTGCAAATAAGCTGACAGTAAGGGACGATGCTCTCGAGGCCACGGTGCTTGCTTTGAAGAAGAAAACAATAACCAAAATGAGGGCTTTGAGCACAAGAATTTAAGAGCTCAAAGGAGAGCTTGCTATGTATCGAACCGCCATAGGTAAAGGAGTGTTGGGTGCAAAACTAAATCTTGAGATAGATGCCCTTAAATTGGAGAAGTTCAAGGGGGCAAGGTCCGTAAGGGAAGTGGACAACTTCTTTTAGGAGATGGAGCAATACTTCCGTGTCGTGGGCATTAAGGATGACGATGCTAAGGTAAATACTACTACTAGATATTTTACTGATTTTGCTCTTTTTTGTTGGAGGCATAGGTTCATAGATGAAAAGTGTGGTCAACTTACAATCGGAACTTGAAAGAAGTTTCAAAAAGAGTTCAATCAGCAATTTTACCCCCAATATGTCAAGAATGAGGCTCAGTCTAAGTTGGTTCTCGCAATAAGGCATAATTCGGGAGTATGTGAAGAAGTTTAGTAAACTGATGCTCCAAATGAATGATCTGAGTGAGAAAGAAACTTTCTTCTATTTCATGGATAGGTTGAAGCCGTGGGTGAAACATGAATTGGAACATCGAGGGGTCCAAGAACTGTCCAAAGTCAAGATAATGGTAGAGTCCTTAATTGAGCTTGTTCCATGAAAAGACAAGTTCAAGTCTTCTAACCCCAATTAGAAGGGCAATGGTAGGGAAGATGAAGAAGGACAAGTTGAATATAGCAACAGTAATTGTGGCAATGGGAAACCACAAAATGGGAAGGGGAAACTCAACAACCCAAAGGAAAAGAAGAGCGAGATAAAATGTTTTTTTATGTGATGGTTCGCATGTGGTAAGGGACTATTCGAAGCAAACCGTGTTTTTTTGTCATCAAAGAGGATGATGAGCCAGAAAAAGAGTCTATGAAGCTTGGTTCGATCGTGTGTGGTGTCGAATCCAAGAGGGAAAAAGAGAGTGAGAAGAAGTTAGTGAAGTGTCTTCTTATGTACTGAACTGAAACACATGAATTAAATAGATAAACTCTTGGATCAAAATTGATTTCAAGAGGAAAAACAAAAGCGTTATGAAAAACTGAAAGAAGAATAATTTAAATCCTACTCCTAAACTACTAGGTTTTTTTAATGCGTCTAGGACAACTTAGTTACATTAAACCCTTTATGTCTTATTTATAGAGGTATTGGTAGCCCAAATTAGGTCTTCGGCACGTCCTAGGTCTTTGTATAATTTTGACTGCGCGGATGAAAATAGCCTCGAATTACTTGAGCAAGACGTCGACCTGTGTCACGCCACACCCCTTGCGTGGGGCGACACGATACCGAATTTCAGCCTTGTGTCATTTGTTTGGTGCTTTGACGTCTCAGGAAGCTTGTGCATCACTCGTCCCTTACTTCCACGTCAATTGGGCCCTTATATCTTCATTCTATACACTCAATTGAACATTTTAGCACAACATAAGGCCCCTGTCGGGCTATTGGGTCACAACACTTATAAAAATGTGTTAAAAAACACTTATTTTATTAATATTTAATTCTACGACCTAATTACCGAAAACATAATATAAAATCCTAAATTGTATAGAAAATAAGCTCCTTAAGTGCATAATTGACCCGAATTAACTACTACATTTGACGATATGTCACTAAATTAATATAATATGTAAAAGTTAAGGACTAAATTTGTTCTTATACATTTTTTAACCGTCACGTCAGCTAGTCGTTTGTAATTTTAACAAGAGTGACTAAAATGATTGAATTGTGTAACTTGGATGCTTAAATAACAAACTCTTTATTTTGAGTGCCTAAAATGAAATTTTTTATAGTTAAGTGACTATATGTGTAGTTGACCCTTATTAATTAATGTAAAACTAGTTTCTATTTGATATTTCAAGGGGTGTATAAAAAACCGTCTAATAATTGATTTGGGTGCAATTGATTGTAACTACGCGTATCATATTTGAATAACCTTTGTAATTAGCGAATCCTATTAAATTATTACTTTAATAATTATGCTTTTTTACAATTATTTTATGTGGTGGAAACACACCAATCCCTCAAAAAATTATCACAATATTTCAATTTCGTACTTGCAAAATGATTCCATTTATGATTAATTTGTCGAATCTTTGAATTATTTCCCCACAGCCACAAGAAGTATGAGCTACCATTTGTAGAACAAATTTTACAGCTCCGTTTTCCAAATTCCAATTTGGTAACCCCACTAATGTTAACACCTAAAGTTTACCTGTTAATCCCACAAATATGTACAAATTATTTATTTATAATATGATATTAAATAAATACAACATGAAAAATCATTGTTTACTAAAAATCCTTATATTATCATATAAAATTCATTTTAGTCCCTTTACTAAAAAAATGCTTTAGATTAATAGTTATATTTTAAAAATTTATTCAAATAATGACACCGTTATAATTTTCCATTAAATTACTAACACTATAAACAAAATATTACATGCCCAACTGATTTACTCATGACCCGACTCCTAAAAGAACCCAATCAACCCAAAAAAAGTCCATGCATTTTTACATAGATATTTTTGGGACTGGTTGGGTTTAAGTAAATCAATTAGGTATGATATATTTTGTCCAAATTATCAGTAACTTAACAACAAATTGTAACGTTGCCATGATTTGCATAAAATTTTAATGTATAAAGGCCAATCTTGAGCAATTTTTAGTAAGGAATTAAAATGAACTTTACATGGTAGTGTAGGAACTCTTGGTAGACTTTGACCAATATCCCATGCAATGCACGGGTTAGTTGTATATATTAATTATAAAAAAATTAAATATATTTTTGATTTTTTTTTAAAATTGTATATTTTAAAAAATAATATAAAATAATATAACCTAAATATTTTATAAAATATTTTATATTGTTCAACCCATCGATAAGTTGAGTCAATGAAATCTATTTGATAAATCTTTCATAATATTCTTATTCATTTCAAGCTCTTTAAATGAAAAACAGGACCTAAAAGTTTGAAAATAAAAGTATAAAAATTAAATTTGTGAAGAATATAGGGACTAATGACATATATCTAACCTTAATATTAATTTAACTAATGAATTTTTTATTATTGAACAATCTCATTATAAGTTTTGATAATATATGTTCTTTTTGATATAATACCTAATGTTATCCATAGCCTCTCCCCAACTTATAAATAGGAGGATAATGCATTTCAATGTATTTGAACCCACGATCCTTCCGCATTAGCAACAATGATTATCATTTAAATAAATTTATTTTTATGTAAACTATTTTAAAAATTATCATTTAAATTATCATTCGTCATGTAGGTACCCAAATTTATCCAGGCCCATTAATACCCAACCTACCCTAGCCCAAACCACCAACAGGAAAAACAAGGAAGCAGCAAACCCTAGGTGCCTCCACTTGCACCGCCTCTGCTCCACCTGCTCTGCCATCAACTACCAGCCTGCAAAAAAGAGAAGAGCAAACACGCATCAAACAGTAGGAAAATAAGAAAATAACTTGTAGAAATTGGCTATAAAGGCCAGATCAAATGTATTTTGAGAGGGAGGAAAAAACTGATTGTATTTTGGGGGGCTTCTTCTTGTTTTTTTTTTTTTTTTTTGACAACCACTTTCATCAATACAAAAATAGATTCAAACACGAAATACCAACTCCAGCAATTGAAAGCAAAAAACAACAAAGCAATTGGAGTAGTTCAAAATCGGGCTAAGGTCTTCTTTTTTTTCTATTCTTTTTTTTTTCATTTTCGATTCTATCTCTTCCTATAAATATATTAAAATATATTTTAAAAAATAAAAATAATTTTTTAAAAAAACGTACCTTTTTTATTTTTCGGCCACCGTGCGCGGTGGCTGGCGACGGCGGCGGGCCACGGTGGCGAGAGGCCGGACCTCTCATCGGAGCAGAACCCTCTACAGAGAAAAAAAGAAAAAAAAGATAGTTTTTTTTTTAAAAAAACAGACGAGAGAATGAAATTTTTTTAAAAAAAATCTGACTTATATAGGCCTCCAAAACGACGTCGTTTTGGGGTTGGCCTTAAATACCCCAAAACGACGTCGTTTTGACTTGGACCGGATCGACCCGACCCGACCAACCTAGGATCCGCATGTTTTTTAACAGAAGGGCTAATTGTGTTTTTAGCCCTTCCGCTTTTTTTATTACTTGGCAATTAAGTCATTTTTTTATTTTTAATTTGGCCCTGAAATTTGTCGAGATTTTCAATTTAGTCCCCGCTGGTGTGCTGCGTTTTGATGGGAAGGAATAATTGTTGTTTCGGTCCCCCTATGTTTTGCGCGCGTTCAAATAAGTCCCTTTCTTTTGTTCTATTTCGAAATTTGCCCCAAAACTTCATTTTTAATTCAATTTTGTCCCTTTTTCACTTTTTCTCATTATTTTATTTTAATTTTAATATTATATATACTATTATATTTTATTACTATTATTATTATATTTATTATTTATTAGCATTAGTATTATTTTCACTTAATACTTATATGTATATATATTATATAGTATTATTAATAGTTTTTTTTTGTTATTATTATTTTTCTTAACTTTATATTATGTATATATTCTTTTAATATATTAGGTATATTTTAAATTCTATATTACGTATATATATATTTTTTATACTATACTATGTATACATTCTTAAATATTATTAGTTATATATTTTTATGTTATCATATATATATATATGTGTCTAAAGTTATATTACATATATACTTTAAAAGCTATATCAAGTAATGCATATATATATATATACAGTTTTTCTTAAATATTATATTATATATATTTAAATACTAATACTATGTACATATGTTTTCAATATATATTTATATGTTTACGTATGTATAACGTTACTCATTTTTTCTTATTATTTTTATTTTCTCCGATACACATTGTCGTTTATATATTCTTATTATTACTATATCTATTATTTTTTAGTATTTTACTATTACTATTATTAGTATTATTTTTTAATCAATACTTATATGTATATATTATGTAAATATTTTAACACTATATTATGTATATATATATTTTTATATGTTATGTACATATTTTTTTATATTATATTTTTATATATTATTATGTATATATTTTTAATATCATACTATTCATATATTTTTATGTTATCTCATGTATATATTTTTTTAACTATATTATGTATATACTATTACCGTATATCTATTTATGTAACATTATTAATGGTTGTTTTTACTATTATTATTATTCCTAATATATATATTATGTATACATTTTTATAAATACTATATTATATATATATATATATATTTTAATACCATGTACATATTATTATTATATCTATTTTTACCCTATTATATTTATTATTAATATTACTATATATTTTATTATGTGTGTATATATATACTTTTATATATAATATTATTTTTATGTATCATTACATTTATTATTATACTTATTATTTCCACTATTATTCTTATTAACATATTATCATCATTTTTACTATATTATTATTCCCTTTTTACATATTTTTATTATTGCTATTAACACATATTATCATTAATGTATTGCTGTTCTCTATTACTATTATTACCATATCATTGTTATTAAGGTATTATCTTCATTATTCCGGTATCATTATAATTATTCTTTGTTTTATTATTATTATTCTTATTATCATTTTTTTGTTTGTTTTATTTAATCCTTTTTTACTATTCTCATATTTATTTGCTTAGCTTTTTATCATTTGTTAATCGAGTTCTTTTTATCTTATCAAATAATTATGTTTATTCACTTATTTTTTTTAACCCATTATTTATTTTATTGATTATTTTGCACTTGTCATCGTTATTTACGTTATTACGTTTATTACGTCCTTTGTTGCACATATTAGCATTATAATTTGTTCTCTCATTTGGCCATAAAATCATAATTCATTAGTCTTTCACTCGATAAAATAATTGTGCTTTCTAAAATAAAGTAATATTTCGTGCTTGGAAATTCGAGAAAACATGCCCTAACTTACTGGGTTTCGATTTTTCTCGTTTTACCTAAATAGCGACATATTCTTTTAAATCACAATACGAGTTTTGAAATAAATGCTTACTCTCGAAGATACGAGGTGTTGTGTCCTAACTTACTGAATATGACATCTTGTTATCTCGAGATAAGAGCTTTTGCAAATAAATGCAATATTCGGTATTAAGAAATTCGAGAAAACGTACCCTAACTTACTGGGTTTCGACTTTTCTCGTTTACCCTAAATAACCGAACAACCTTTTAAAAAAGGTTAAAATACATGAATTTTAAATAAAGGCAAGCTCATTCTCAAAGTTCAAGATGACGTGTCCTAACTTACTGGGCGTGACATTTTATTACTTCGAGATGAGAGAGTCCTAACATCCATTTTAATTTATTCGATCATTTTTAAATCAGCATTAATACAAAGATGGATCGTATTTTAAATTCTTTCAAGTTTTCAAATCTTCGACACTAAGACACTAATTAATCAACTAGGTACCAATTTTGGGCGTATCGAGGGTGCTAATCCTTCCTCGTGCATAACCGACTCCCGAACTTGTTTTCTTGATTTGCGTGGATCAAAATCGTTGTTTAAATAAATCAAACCATTTATTAAAAACAACCAAGTTTTTGAGGTGACGTGATCACACCTCATCAAAAAAGATTGGTGGCGACTCCTCTATTCGTTTTCATTTTCAAAATCTAAGTCGATACCCTGTTTTCAAAAAAATGGTTTCGACACGTCAAATATACAATGATTTTAAATTCTGGGGTTTCATGATAGTAGAATGTAAAATGTTGGGAGCACAACATCAATACTTGATGGTTAAGAATCTACCCACTATGTAAGCATGCACATAGAAACGTTTGCCTAAACACTACCAACCCTTTCCATATTTATTTCCTTATAAATTTGAATGTTAAGAGCGGAATCCCTATACCAAAAATGGCTCACAAAACCCTTCATTCCAACCAAAAGCTCTTCATTCTCTCCCTAATTCTTCTCTCTTTATCACTGTTAATCTTTTTTATATTTTTCGGATCAAAAAACAACGTTGTCAACAGATTTAAGGTCGAAACAAATCAACCTAATCAATTTTTTACAAATCCGAGATGGTTTGATCTTATTCAAGAAGAGAGTAACGGTGATAAGAAGATCAAGGTTGGTTTAGTTAATTTCAATGATGAAGAAGTGAGTCAATATGAAGTGCATGGACATGGTTCACTTGTTGATACCGTTCGTGTACATTTTGATCGTGTTTCTAAGGTAAGAGAATGGAATGATTTTTTTCCTGTTTGGATTAATGAAGACTCGAACTTGCACCCACCGAAGTGTCCGGAGATCCCCATGCCACGGCTGGAGGAGTATCAGGACCTTAATGTCGTGGTGGCTAAGGTACCATGTGATGGGTGGACAAGTGAGGCAGGGATGAGGGATGTGTTTAGGTTACAAGTGAATTTGGTGGTGGCTAATCTTTTGGTAAGGAGTGGTTGTGCCAAAGGGCCGGACTTTAAACGGGAGGTGTACGCGGTGTTCATCGGCCATTGTAGGCCGATGCCGGAGATATTCAGATGTGATGATCTGTTGAGGAAGGAAGGGGATCATTGGGTGTATAAGCCTGAGATGAAGAGGCTGAAACAAAAGGTGCTCATGCCTCCAGGGACATGCCAAATTGCTTATCCATTTGGAAAAACAGGTTTGTTTTAGTTTGCTTTTAGTTTTGTTTAATATTTTTTTTTCTTTGAAAAAATTGAAAAAAAAAATTACATGTTATGAGAGTTTTAAATTGTATAAATTCAAATATAGGCTCTATTAATTAGAAATTAATTAATTTTTGAGATACTCTAATTAAATTAATAATTCTTCACATAATAAATTCTTAGAGTATCTGTTCTTTTCAATACAATATTTAAAATTACCCATAGCCTCTCCTCAACCTTTAAATAAGAATATAATACGCTTCGCACTCGAGCTCATGTCCTCTTGTACGAGCGATAATGTTAATATCAATCGAGCTAAAATTCAATTGACAATTTTATTTAAATTTAACTTCAAAATAAAGAAAAAAACCTAATCCAATTTATAAACACTTCTATATTTTACTTGCTAAATACCTCTAATTTTGAATTAATTATCATACCAAATAAAGAGAATTCATATAAGGTAATACAACTTTTGGTATGGTGGCATATATTTGACCTTGCCATGTTTATAGGTAAATATTAAATGTCAAGATTTGCTATATTTATTTTTGGAATTTTTTACTCATTAAAGCTTATTGTTCATAACTCATATACACAAAATTGTCTTAAATATTTGAAATAATATCACTGTAAACTAGAATCTAAATTTCATTCTAACCACTAAAATTAGTATTTAGTACCATTCAATTTAATAATTTGCCATAATTTGATTTTTTTATTACTACTAATTTTATGCCTTAATCACCATTAATGCAGTTTAAAATTTTCATTAGTCATAAATCCTATGTGATGGCTTGATGGTTAAAAGTGTTTGTTGCTCTAAGTATGGCATGGGTTCAAGTCGCGTTAGTCGCATTGGTTGTTTGAGCTTTACGTTGTTATTGTAGTTTACAAAAAAAGAAAAGAAATCCATTAGTCATGTTCATTCTAGTTTAGTTGATTGCACTTAATTGTGTTTTTTCTTCAATTTAAAGATTCGGGAAAGTTATGGGTAAAATTAAGGGTATAATCGAACCAAGTCGAGTCCAAATACTACTTAGCTCGATTAGACATTTGTTTTTAAGCTCGAGATATAAGTAAGCTACTCGAGTTCGAGCTCGATTAAATTTGTTTACTAATTTTTATACTCTCTTTTTTTATACACAATTTCTATACTCAAGTTCAAGCTCAGTTTGATAATTAAGTTTAAGGTTAATAATATATATTAAGAGCAATAACGAAATTTAATAATATAAAAAAATATGAAAAGCTCGATAAGATTTATTAGCCATTTGAATCAAGTATTACTAAACTTGAATTTGACTCAATCAATAGGTTGAGTTGCTTGAGCTAGAGTTCGGCTCGACAAATACCGAATTCAGTTCAAAAAATTTTCGATTCAAATTCGAGTAGCATGTGAGCACCATTATCTCCTTTTTTTGTCCTTAGGTAGAGTTAGGCATTGTATTAAAATAAAATTCCGTTGATGATTAATCAGATTTTGGTTCAATGGCGAAACTAAATTCTTGAAAATTTTGAGATATTAGATTCGTATTTGAGTTTCGAGTATTGAAATTTTAATAAAAAATTTCATATCAAATTATTAGTGATTTGGACTAATTGCTATTTAAATTTCAAATAAAACTTAAATTGTTGTTTTTGTAATACAGTTTTATATTTATTCCACAGATAATGCACGGGAAAATAAGCTGAAAAACAGGCAATTTAATCACAGGGAAGCATATGTAACAGTTCTTCACTCCTCCGATGCTTATGTATGTGGCGCCATAGCTTTGGCACAAAGCATTATTCGAACCAATTCAACGAAAGATTTACTGCTTCTCCACGATGAACACGTATCCCCTAGATCCTTAACAGGCCTAAGAACTGCCGGCTGGAAAACAAGACAAATCGAACGAATTCGAAGCCCCTTTGCGAAGAAAGGTTCATACAACGAATGGAATTACAGCAAGCTCCGAATCTGGTTGTTAACATGGTATCACAAAGTCGTTTTCATTGATTCAGATTTACTGGTTTTCAAAAACATGGATTGGGTCTTCCATTATCCCCAGATTTCAGCTGCTGGAAATGATAGAACTCTGTTCAATTCAGGGATCATGGTGATCGAGCCTTCACTGTGTACCTTCGAAGATTTGATGTTGAAAAGCTTCAAGGTGGGATCATACAATGGAGGAGACCAAGGGTTTTTAAATGAAGTGTTCACTTGGTGGCATAGGTTGCCTAACGAAGTGAATTTCCTCAAGTATTTTGATGGGAACCACAGTTCAGATCGTGAAAAGATACCTGATGATCTTTCTGCGATTCATTATTTGGGTTTGAAGCCATGGGTGTGTTACAGAGACTATGATTGTAATTGGGATATAAAGGAAAGACAAGTTTTCGCTAGTGATAAAGCTCATGAGAAATGGTGGCAAGTATATGATGAAATGCCTGAGAGACTGAAGCAATATTGTGGGTTGAGTCCACATATGAATTGGAGGATAAAGAAATGGAGAAGGATTGCTAAGAAACTTAGCTTACCTGATGAACATTGGAAGATTGGTGTAACTGATCCTCGACAGTACAGTCTTGTTCAATAAAGAGAAGGGTGCCCAGTTCTTGAAAGGAAAAATCAGAAATATTTTATGTCATTTTGCAATCTGAATTTAAGATTCAAGGATTGAAAAAATGGTTGATCGACTTTCTGTTCACATTAGTGTCAAATTCCATCAATCACTTAATTTCAAAATGTTATAAAATAATTATTGAATTATTTGAAAGTTTTTATTTAAATCATTAAACTATTTTAAAGTTTTTAATTAAGAAATTAAATTGTTAAGCTTTTTGTTTTTTAAAAATAGTTCGATTTAAGAGTAAGCATTCGATCAAGTCTAATAGAAAAATTTTGAGTTAATCGTGTTTTAGAATCCTATTTAATCATCTTAAATTGATTTGAAATTTTTACGAATTGAGTCGAATGAAATAAAATTTGAATCGAATTGTATATATTTGTTCGAGTTAAATTTAAAAATGATTTTGATGTTATTTATTTTTATGTAATTTTTTTTTTAAAAATATGATTTAAGAGGTTTGAATGATATGATGATGAAGAAGAAGAATGAAGGGTTTAATTTAGGGGTTTTTTTTTTGAAGAAGAAGAATGAAAGGTTTAATTTAGGGTTTTTCTTTCTTTTTTGAAGAAGAAGAGAATAATTGATTTGGGGTTTAATTTAGAGATTTTTTTAAAGAAGAAGAAATTTGGTATTTGGGAATTATGAGTTTAGGTTAAATTGAAGAGGAAAATGGACGATGAAATCTTGACTTTTGGGAAAATTGGGATGGTGGGGCTGGCCATGCTTTCGGAAATTGGGAAAATGGTAGACGGGCCTTGGGTTGGGGGGAATAGGGTGGGTTTGAGCTTTGAGAGAAATTAGTATTATAAAAGGATTTGGGCTTGAGGAGTGGAGAATATAAATTTATAATTCATAATTGTATAGTTTATATTTGGTTTATTTGAATTATTTGAGTTATTCAAATTTAAAATTTTAATTTGACTCGAAACTTGAAATTCGAAAAAAATTTGAGTTGATTTGTTAACGCGAATAACTTGATTCGAATAATTTGAATTTTTTGAGTCGAATCGAATTTTACTCACCCCTAGTTCGGTAGCTTGAAGCAACAATTCGACAATTAGTACAGTAGATGATAAGTAAAAAACACACCTTAGATCCAAATAAATTGACAATCAGTGTGGAAGATTAAAGAAAAAAATATTTAGATTTTGGTTCATAAGTTTGTAATATTCAAAGTTACTTCATGAAAAAAAAAACTATAAAAAAATGAGAATAAGAGGTTTCAATTTGTTTAAGCAATACGAGTGGAGAAGGTCATACAACAATAAATATAATAACTGAATTATTTAAATGAAAACTTTCAAATAATTTAGTGACCTATTCGTAATTTTTTAAAAATGAATGACTAAAACGTAAACTTACTAATAATTTAATGAAATTCATTCTAGTTTACTAATAATTAACATTTTCTTTTTAGTATTTAAACCTTAATGGTACTAAAAGTAAGATATGCTTTTGTTAACTTTAATAATTAATGTAGAATTAAAAATATGATAACTTAATTGGTATCATTAGTTTTTCAATTAATAATTATTTAATTCTTATTTGAATTTTTATATTTAATAAATTATTTTTTATTAAAGTTTCAAATTTGTTACCATTAAGAAAATGAAACCTAATTAGTCATTGCTACCTAACTTAATAGAAGCATTTTCCAAATAATATATTTCAAAAGTTGTACTTTTTCTCCTTACACTACTAATATTCCTTCTTCCATTCTATTTTTTAAATAAAATAAATGTTACATTCTGTTATTAGTCTTTATACTTTACGAAAATTATGGATTTAGTTCTACACTTTAATTTTATTAATTTTAATTATTATATTTTTCAAATTTAAAAATTTAAGTTCCAACTCAAATAGTAGCAGTTAAATTTGATTACTAGTCATGTACTATACGTACAGTTGTAAATTTAGTCCACATTCTCCAATTAAATCATTCTAAGTCCATGTACTTTTCAAATTTTAAAATTTCAATCTTGATATAAAATGACTTTCATTAATCCATTAACTAAACTTTTAGTAAATAATATGTGTAACTAATAAACTAACATGATATTACACATATTATAATATGTTTGATGCATCAAATTTTTTAAAATAACAAAGCATAATGAATTTATAATTATCATTTGGTGAGGACTTAAATTTTAAAATTTAAAAAGTATAGGGACTAAAAATAACATATTAAATTACATGGATTAAATCCATAACTTTTGTGAAGTACAAGGACTGATAACAAATTTAACCTAAAATAAAAGTACTTTGAATTTTATTTTTTTTCTAAAATTAAAAAGAGGGTAAAACTATCTAGTTGGTCACCTAACTTTTAGGGTATTTTCATTTTAGTCATCTAACCGTTGAATCTCTAACTACAATTAACTTGTATGCACCGCATCACGTTCACACTTTCATTTTGGTCACTCAACTTTTAGATTGCTTTCATTTTAGTCACCCAAAAAATATCATTTTTTATAATATCGGAGGGGTAAAAAACAAAAGGATTAAAGTGAAAAAATAGTAGAAACTAAAATAATGCTTTTAAAATTGTTAGATTGTACTTGTTTACCCCCTCACCGAAAGTTCTCTTTTTTTCAATATTAAAAATTTAAATTTCAAAACATCAAAATCAATTAAATAATTTATTAAAATTTTTTTTATCCCAACCAATTTGTTACTATAATATTAAAATTAATTTAGTCTTTTTTTTTAAATCTTAATTTTATTTTATGTTTCTAAATTAAAATCAACTCAAATAAATCATCTTCAATAATTATACATGAAACCCAAATTTCTTTTGATTATATGATATCGAGCCTTTCATATTAAGCTAAAAGCAAAGAAAAATTTAATTAATTTTATATTCTATGCCAAACGAAAACTAATTTTTTTTATCACTTCTTTACCCAAATGAAGAACAAGCAATTAAATTAATTAATTTCAATGATTTTTTTTTGCTTTTATTTTATTTTAGTATGGAAGATTCGAGATTATATAATCAAAAAGAAATTTAAATTTCGTAGATAATTATTAAATACGAGTTATCGAGTTGATTTCATTAAGGATAATATGAAAACATAAAATAAAATTTTAAAATTTAGAAGGAGATTAATTTAATTAATTTCAATATTACACTAACAATATAGTTAACTTGATCAAGGGATAAACAAAATTTCAACAATTTATTTAATTGATTTTTATGTTTTAAATTTGAAATTTCTGAAAAATAAAATAGAACTTTTGGCAATGTGATAAACAAATACAATTTGATAATTTTTAATACATTGTTTTAGTTTCTATTGTTTTTTACTTTAATTCTTTATTTTTTTCCTAATCAATACTTTAAAAAATATATTTTTTGGGTGATTAAAATGAAAGTAAGAACAAATTATGGTGTGTACAGTTAACTGCAGTTAGAAGTTTAACAATTAGGTGACTAAATGAAAAAGCCTTAAAAATTAAGTGACGAAATTACAAGGATTTTATTTTAAGTGACCAAAATAAAAGTAGCCTAAAAGTTGAGTCATTAACTAAGTAGTTTATCTAAAAAAAAATGATAATATTGGTATTTTTGAAAAGCGAACCCACCCCACCTTTTCCCTCCTCTGTTTCTCTCTCTTCAACTCCAAAGTTCCATTTTTTTTTTTAATTTTCTTTTGCCGACCAAAAAAAAAAAGCCAAGAAAAAGGAAATGAAAGAATGAAACTTTGATGAGTTAACTCACTCACCAATCTCGCTCTTTGCCGGTTTTTGGTTCCTCAACTGTTTGCAAAATGCAAGACCTCTTCGGATCAGTTCGCCGTTCACTAGTGTTCCGTGCAACCCCAGACAATAGCACCCAAGAAAATAGTCCTCCATTGGCAACTACAGCCAATGCCTTTGTTGAAAGGATAAATTCTTGCATCCGCAAATCAAGGGTCTTCTCCAAGCCTTCCTCTCCGTCGCCTTCTCCTCCTTTGATCCGATGGCGCAAAGGAGAGTTGATTGGTTCCGGTGCCTTTGGCAGGGTTTATATGGGCATGAATCTTGATTCCGGAGAGCTTCTTGCAGTGAAAGAGGTTTCTTTTTTAGTTTCTGTACATTTTTTGGTGAATTTTGGATTCTTTTTGGAGTTTGTTTAATGGATTATAGTTAAATTGTGGTTCAAAATTGAAACTCTAAAATGGGTTAGTAATGGTTTTTTAAGTTAGGGTTCTTTCTTTTGAGTTGTTTTTTTAATGAATTCATTGATTTTGGGTTTTTGTTTAATTTTGTTAAGTGATTGTGATCTCAAGTTAGTGAAATGAATTTGATCTCATTTGTTTCTTGGCTTTTGTTGTTTAGGTGCTAATTGCAGCAAACAGTGCTTCAAAGGAAAAAACACAGGTTTGATCTTTGAACTAGGTTCTTTTTAATTTTGAACTAAAAAAACCTTATATCAAAGTAAATAGTGTCTTTTACATATGTAAAAACTTTCATTTTTCAGAAAGAGGTGTGTGAAGTTAGCAGCCAATGAAATGTATGGTTATCTTGGTGTATGAAGTTTTGGATGTTAGAATATAGAACGTTTCCACTTACCATAATCGGTATTAATTTGTCTTCTAGTTATTAATTTGATGAGGCATTGCCATAACATGACGGACCTTGATTTGCTTATTGCAATGTAAGTAGGCTCATATCAGGGAGCTCGAGGAAGAAGTAAAGCTTCTGAAGAACCTTTCGCATCCCAACATTGTTGTAAGTGATGACTGCTTCTTTATATATTGATGATTGAATTCCTAAGGCTATTGCCCTTTTGTCATTGAAACATTACTCCCCACCTTCAGAGATATTTAGGAACAGTGAGAGAGGAGGAAACTTTAAATATTTTGCTCGAATTCGTGCCTGGTGGATCAATATCGTCACTTTTGGGAAAATTTGGACCCTTCCCTGAAGCTGTAAGTTTTGGATAATAGAATATTTTTAATTTAGCTGTTTTTAATGCTAAGCTTGTCTACTGATTTGTCTTAACAGGTTATAAGAAAATACACAGAACAGTTACTATTGGGCCTTGAGTATTTACACAACAATGGAATTATGCACAGGGATATTAAGGTACCTTTTCTTTTCCAGAAATTAATGTTATAAGTTAGAAAAGAGCCGTAGTTTCTTTCTATCTTCTCTTTTTTTCTGATCAATAATTATTTTGTTCATTCCATCCATTGGCAGGGGGCAAACATCTTGGTAGATAATAAAGGAAACATTAAACTTGCAGATTTTGGTGCTTCCAAACAGGTTGTTGAGCTGGTAATTATTCAATTGCTCAACCTTACCCTCACATCTAAAATTTTCTTCATTTATAGAATGTACTTCTCTAAATCAATACTTATATAAAATGGCCTTTATTCTAAAAGAGACTGCGTTTTTATAGGCTACTGTGTCTGGTGCCAAGTCTATGAAGGGTACTCCATATTGGATGGCTCCTGAAGTCATTTTGCAGACTGGACATAGTTTGTAAGAATAACTTGACTCACTGTAACAATCAAATTGTATGCTTGTCTGTCAGTTCTCCTTGATCTTCTATATTTCTTGAAGCATTTAAATGCTATTAGAGCTTTATTTGGCTAGTATGTAAAAACGCTTCACATTTCGATCATTGTTTATCACCTATATTTGCTGCATGCATACTGGTTCCTTGTAGATTATAAAAATTGATACGTGATATAGTTATTTTTAGTATACTGATGTACTGAAACTGATACTTCATGTATATTCTGGACATAATTTCTAGTTCTGCTGATATATGGAGTGTTGGCTGTACGGTAATAGAGATGGCCACTGGAAAGCCTCCTTGGAGCCAGCAATACCAAGAGGTAGATCTCTTGACATTTTAAAGATTTGTTCTATGAGATGGTTCTTTCATCATTGTACTGAATATCTTTGTTCAGGTCGCTGCACTTTTCTATGTCGGGACAACAAAGTCTCATCCACCTATTCCAGAACATCTTTCTACAGAGGCAAAAGATTTTCTGCTGAAATGTTTGCAAAAGTATATATTTTTATTGATTCTGAGAGCAAATATGATAGGATTTATTTTCTGGCCATTTTTTCCTATCAAATCTGTGACGTATGTTATGTAATTTCAGGGAACCAGATTTGAGACCAGTATCATCTTTACTGCTAAAGGTAGTTTTGGCTTGACTGCATTTCCCTTTACCATTTGTTCATTATATTCCATGATTGTTGTGGGGTTAATATTCTCCATTTGCGAACTACATGCAGCATCCCTTTGTCACTGGAGAATCTCAGGACTCCAATACTGTTTTGCATGCTTCAGTCATGGTCAGTGCACTTGAACTGTGTTATGTTTATTTGGTTTATTTTTCATTTCCCAACTTTAAACTACTTCTAAAAGATATTTCTTTCTTTGTTTCATCAGGATAACTCTGAAATCTCTTCAGCATTACATGCCACTAACCCTGAAGGCTTGTAAGTATTACAATATGATTTTGCTTGAACCTGTAAACTACATAATTGCATTGTCAGTTATCAAGCTGGCAAGGGCTTTAACAATGGCATCAATTTTCTTTCCAGTCAAGTTTCAAGTTGCCGTGACTCAGCAGATATGTGTAATTTGGGTAGTCTGAACTGCTCAAACACATTTGTTGAAAAGTTTTCAGAAAGCAAAAACTTGTGGAGAATGGACTGCAATGAAGATGATATGTGTCAGATTGACAAAGATGATTCTATGGTAAGCAAAGTGAGGCTTTGTTCTGCTTCAATGATCGATAACGTTAACGAGGTAATTACTATGCTTTTCTCAAGGGTCAGATATTTTAATCATTTGAGTGTTACAGCTCCTAATTTGCAAATCATATTTTTTTGCTCAGAGTTCTAATCCCACTTGTGGAACTTCTCATGATGGGAAGGGCAAATTTGATGAAGATCCTGAAATGGTAGCAGTTGGTTTCCCTACTACTTGTGTTGAAGGGGGAAATGATTTTTCATATACCGGTGGGCCATCGTTCTCCGAAGATGATGATGAACTCACTGAATCAAAAATTAGAGCCTTTTTAGATGAGAAGGTACTATTTTTTCAGCCCTTATGCAGTCAGTTTTTTTTTTTTTAAATTATTTGGCCTCATAGATTTTTGTGATGATGGGATGTTGATTAATACCTCAGGCATTAGAACTAAAGAAGCTACAAACACCGTTATATGAAGAGTTCTACAACAGCTTGAATTTATCAGGCTCCCCAAGTTTTGTTGAGAAACGTGAGGAGACACCCCCAAATTACTTGAAATTACCTCCTAAAAGCAGATCCCCAAGTCGTGGTCCAGTTGGCACCCCTTCTTCAGCAGCTGATGCTATTAGTACAGGAAGTCCAGGGAGTAACAGTAGCAGGCGAGTGTCAAATGTTGGCAATGCTAGTGACCAAACTCCACAGGACAATTCATCCCCTCAGCATAGTGATTGGAAAGGGCTTCTAGTTGATGGCCAGCTAGATCCAAGCAGCCCAAGGTTAGTCCATAGTTGATTGGTTTTTTGCCTGCTCTTATTTGAATCTCTGTTATGGAGTAGTCTTAAATGAAATCATTTTCTATTTGCAGTTTAGTCTTCTCTGAGAGACAGAGGAAGTGGAAAGAAGAGCTTGATCAGGAGCTTGAGAGAAAGCGAGGTAGATATAGTTGGTTCCTCTCTCCCTCTTCCCTTTTACCTTTTTTTTTTCCCCCACTTTCACATATTGCTCACTAATGGTTGACTAAGGTAACTTTTCAAGCGAATTTACTATTTTTTTCATTTATATTACAAACAGTTCACTAATGTCTTGCTCAAACCAAATCCTGAAGCAACTGTGGCCCATGCCTGATAATTCCTCGAACAACATAGCTTAAGATTTGCCTTAAATGGAAGCTTATCCGAATATGTCTCTAATTCAAGTTTTTACAGTTGGATTGCCATAATATTATAGTATAAAATAGAAAATGTCTCTCAGCTAGCTAGCAAGTTTGCCTTGAGGTAGTATGTATCTTCATGGTTCATACTCCATAAATGTTTGCAGAGATGCTGCGCCAAGCAGGTGTGGGAGGGAAGACTTCTTCGCCTAAGGATCGAGCATTAAATAGGCAAAGAGATCGGACAAGGTTTGCATCTCCAGGCAAATGAGTGCATGTTAGAGTAAACAGCACCTCCTGAGAAGTTCTTACCAAGAGTTCATCATACCTTTACATTCATGATGAAAATGACCGCGACAAATTTGTCACTGTTCAACCAGGAAGATTTGCCATTATAAAGGCCTAGTTGATGTTACTCAAACATAATATATAAATAGTCATACTATAATTTTCTTTCCCTTTCCCCCCTATGGGTGTTTTACTGTTTTTTGAGGGGTTTGGTATATGCTTCCATAAGCTTGTCTGGTGCATATATTTGTATTACTGATGTAGAATAATAATGATAAGATTTTGTGATTTGAGATATGGAAATTTACTTGCCTGTGCTACTTCACATAATTTTCGTCCTCTTTTTTCTGGCCAATGGATGTGTAATCATTGGAAAGCCTTGTTATTAACATTTCAGGCCAATTAAACCAAAGAATCAGACTCTACAAGAGTTACTTATAGAATCTTACACAACCTTTTACATCAATCAATAAAATGGAGAGAGAGAATTCACACATTTCACAACCATGTCAAGAAAAGTCTGTTATTGACATTGTGAAATACTTAAAATCTTTTAATAGTTTACTTAAAGCCATACTGATAAATGAAAAGAAATGTCATAATCTTTATATTCTCCCCGTCGAGAATCTCTTAGGCATTAAAACTGGTCGCTGTTTCATACCACTCATTGGTCCATCACTTTTTTGCAAACCTTTTCTGCTCTTCAATGGTGACACCAATCTGTTAGCCAAATGGGAAGGTGAAAATGATCTGCCGTCACTTCTTTGCAAACTTTTTCTGCTCTTCAATGGTGAAACCAATCTATTAGCCAATCGGGAAGGCGAAAATGATCTCCGTAGCTTCGAAGCAGTCGACATCTTTGGTGATTTCTTGCTCATGTTCATTGATCTCGTAGGGGATAGCGAAACCACAGCTGGGCTCTTGATCTTGACTTGAAACTTTGAAGCTGAAGGAGGAGACTTGATCAAAAACTTATGTGGAGTTTGTCTATTTCTTGCAATCACTGGAGACCTTGTCTTGCAGAACTTTTGTTGCTTTGAAGCTGGTGTTGAACTGAACAAAGGATTTGGGAATAAAACAGTCTTTTTAGCCCATGGCCTATTCCTTGGTGACACCCTATTGGCCATAAGTCTATTGTTTTCCTTATCAAGTTCCTTGAATTTGGGAGAAGAAACCTTGAAGTTGATCCTGGAACGAGCCCTTTGAAGAGATGGAGAGTCGGACTCGGTTCGAATCAGTTGTAATTTGTTCTGTTTCTCCCTCTTTCTTCTGGCTTTGAGTTCAGTATTTTCAGGCTGTTGTTTTTGCTTTCTATGTTCAGTCAATGGAGTCTTTGGATCCTCAACAGTTATCTTCTTATTTTTGTTATCAACAGCTGCTAATATCTCTCTTGCAAATTGACTGGCTTGTAGGATTTCTCCCACTGTTTCTCCTACAAGCATTGCAGGCAATGACATCCTCCTCCATTCACCTACATTAAAAATTGAAACAATCCAATGAATCACAAATTCAAAAGAACATTTATCAAGTGAGGAACATTGTTCCAATACCTCTTGCAGTGGATGGAAACTTGCCAATTGGTGATTTCCTTGGAGAAGCATTCTTCATCCTTTATAAGCAAAAAACCAAAAAAGGCTCAATCTTTTTACCATGGTTTTAATAAAGACAAAACAAAAAATAAAAATAAAAAACCCCCAAATTTGAGCATTACCTCAAAGACTCTTGCTTGCACCTAAGACTAGTTTTCAAGTAAGCCCTAGTACTCCTAGGACTTAGTTTCACGCCTGATATTACCTTTGTCCCTCCTGCTACTGTATACTGCAACTCTTGCAATCTTGCCATACATTTTTCCACCTTCACAAACCCCACAAACAATAAACAAAAATCCCAAAAAAGGAAAAAATAAAAAATGAAGTGACCAACTTTACCTTCTTTACAGTTTCTCTGAGTAGGACAGGATCAAGAGGAGCCACCACAAGTTTCCTTTGCTTTGGTGGGGTTCTTGCAACCATTATTACCAGGAAGAAAAGAAATTTCAGCAGCCAAAGAAAAGAAGCTTAATAATAATAAAAAAATGTGGGTCTTTTTCTCAGCTCCGCTCCTCCTTTACTTTGTCTATCTATATACCCATCAAGGAAAGTGAACCTGAAACTTTGGGTTCGTTTCAGTTACTGTAGTTCTTCTCTCTTGAAAACTGAAGGAATTTTCAAAATAGCTATCTATGTTCTAGAGGATATGATGAGAGAAGTGAAAAAAGTCAAAAGCTTTTGGGTTGGAGATTTGAGTGGTGCTGGGTAACGGATCTCTTTTTTGCTTGTGCCAACGGTCTAATAATCTTTCCATTTAAATCAAGTAATAATAATAAACGTATATCCTAACGGCTACTAGTATTTCCATTTTTTTTCTCTATTTATTTTTAGTTCTTTTAAAGCCTCGTGGGCCAGTTTTTATCTCTTAACGAGACCATTAAATATAAATAAATCCAATAAATACCTTAAGAAAAAATTACCTAAAGAATATATATTTCTAATTTAAAAAAAATCAGATAAGCGTTATTAACATAATTTTTTTATTGATAATAACATGGTTGAATTATGTTAAAAAATTTTTGTTCACCCTTCACATAATTAAATAATAAAATATATTTTAAATTTGGTAAAATTAAAAATTAAAAAAATAAATTTAAAGATTTTGCATCATTAATAAAAGATATCGTATAAAAATAGATTAGGTTGACTTGTTTAATGAAAGTAAAATAATATGTTTTGGTTTGTTTAAAGAGGAAAATTCTAGCAATTTTGTTAGAGATTAAAAGAAATGATATTATTCAGTGACTTTGTAAGAGATTCAATAATTTTAATAATTTACTTATTAAAAATTTTATAATGTTATAAGAAACTAATAATTTTGTAATAGCTTTAGTAAATATGCAAGAGATTCAGTCAGTAATTTTACAAGAGATCCAATGATTTTACAATAATTTTAGTAATTTACATTGTAAGAAATTAGTAATTTATTGAAAATATTACAATGTTTTGTAAGAAATTTGGTAAGTTTATAAGATATTCAGTAATTTTATAAAAATTTGGAGATTTTAATATATTCAGTAATTCTGTAAGAAATTTAATAAATTTGTAAATAAAAAAATTAGTAATTTTGTAAAAAGGAAATCAATAATTTACATTGGGAGGAATTTAATAATTTCCTGAAAAGTTTATAATGTTATAAGGAATTTAGTAATTTTTAATTAATTGAAAACATTACAAACATTCAATAATTGAACTTCTTACCTACTTAACAAGTTATAAGTCTCAAAAATTATTTTGTACATCATTCTTATCATATTATTTATTGTCTCTTTTCAATTATTTAATGATATTTTAGCAATTTTTTCATGTTATTGTTACATAATTTTGGTGATTTTTTTTTATCTTAAATCTTGAATCCTGAACCCAAACTCCAAACTCGAAGCCGAATCTCAAACCCAAAATTAAATCCAAACCTTGAACCCTAAACGGGTTCAAGCTCGAGGTTTAGGATTCGAGGTTTGAGTTTGGGATCTGGAGTTCGATATTTAAGGTTCAAGATTTTGAGTTCGAGGTCCAGAGTAAAAAAAGTACTAAAATTATGTATCAATGATATGAATTTTTTTATTAAAATATTATTAAATAATTAAAAATAGACCATAAATAATGTAACGAGGAGAGTTCATAAAATAATTTCTCATATAACTCATTATAAACTATTTTTAAAGAGCTGACAATAAAATTCTCGATTTAAACAATATAAAGCATATAATACTAACTTATAATTAATACTTAAAAGTTTTAATATTGGTTTTTCTTTTTCCTTTTTAATTTTGAAGCTGAATAACAAGTACATTTGTAGTTAAATAGTGGACTATAATATTTGATTATGGAAAATTTAAATTACAATTATTTGATGGATTGAGTGATAAAAATTCAATGTCAAATAAAACTGAGTTTGAGGCTTGTGGTCGGAAATTAGTAAAATTAACAAAGCTTTTTTTCTTTATTTAGAGTATTGATATGATTTTATTAACAAAATTTTATTACTACAATATGTAATTATCGAATATCCAAAATTTTATAAAATAATTTTAAAGAAAAAAAAAAAGTAAAATACAAACAAGAGAATGTTACCTAAACTATTGCCAATAACAAGTCACCAATTATTTTAATGCTTAATTTGGTTACTAAATCATGCATATTTTCTCACTTTGGTAATTAAATTCTTTTTTTTTTAATTTTAAATTGGTACTTAAATTATTATTCTGTTACTCAGTTCAGTTTTTTTTTTGTAACAGCGTTAAAAAAATAGTTGTCACGTGACACCAACCAAAATGTGTTACGTGGCACATCCAACCAATTACAATGTGCCATGTGGTAATTAAGTTTATTTAAAATAAAAATATTAAATTTAAATTAAAAAAAACATGTTTGTAGATTTAGTTCATATTCTCCAATTGAATCATTCTTTCTAAGCCCTTATACTTTCAACTTTTGGAATTTTTGTCTTAACGCAAATAACAATCGTTAATCTATTAACTGGATTTTTAGTGAGAAACATATGAAAACAAAAAGTTGACATGACATTATACATATGATAATATGTTTGGGAAACAAAATTTTGAAATAGCATAACTTACCTTAATGAATTTAATAGTTATCATTTGGTGATACTTGGAATTTAAAATTTGAAAAGTATAAGGACAAAAAATGATCAAATTAAAGTACGATTAAATCCCCAACTTTCGTAAAATACAAGGACCAATAGGATAATTTAACCCATATTTAAACTTAGACTAGGGTAAATGTAGAATAAATTCAAGTTTAGTAATAAAATCAAACCTATAATTTTAAAATTCAAAATTTGAAATTAAGATTTTTTTTTTGTGTACATTTACGATCGGTTCACACACCTATAACAAAAATAAATAATTATCAACTCACACACCATAAATATGATTTTTCTCAAATTTGAATTCACGACGTGGGTTCTTGAGGCAAACACCGAATGCCTTTGACCAAAAGTTAAGGTTTAAACTTGTGAATCGATGAAATCCTTCTTATTAATTAATTAGGGTTAAAAACTTATGATTAATATATTTTTTGCCCTTACATTTGATAATTAGGTCTACTCTGTTACATGTATTATTTTTTAATCCACCTTATTATATAAACTTGACAATTATATCTATTTTAGTCAATGAACTTAAATTTCATAAAGATTTAATGATGTGATATTTTAAAATTGTATTATATTATCACTTAATAATTTTTACAAAATGAGCGTAGTTATCAAATAAATATATCACAATGAATAAAAAAAATAAATACAAATACTAAATTATACCAAGTTTAGAGTCAAAAATTAAAATAACCCGAAAAACTACCCGAATCCAAACTTTAATAAGAGAGATGAAGTTGAAATAGCCGTTAGAAACAGCTATATCATCAATCCGACGCCTCACGTTCGTTCATTTTTTGAATTTAAAATCTAATCCAACGACTTCACTTTCTCGCTACCTTTCCTTTCTCAGAATTCCTCCCATTTTTATCTCTTTTTGTCTCTCAATTTCTTTTCTGGTAATCGACTTCTTGTTTTTTTTTTTTTTGTCTCTAATGGTTGAATTGTGCTCGGAGAGTTGCCACCAGATCGTTATCGATAAAGGTTAGCGCTTTTTTTTCCTCTGCTTTTCGCCTTCGATTTTACTTAATCGAAATTTCTGATTTGTCTAAAAATTGCGTGTTTTTTTAGACCAAACAGTGGAGAATTGCGAGTCAAAAGCTTCTCCAAACCCTGTCAGAGGTTCGTTCTTTCTTTCTTGATCTTAAAGAAAGCATGTAGGCAAAAATTTGAAGAAATCTTCGCTGGATTGGAAAGAAAAATTAATGATTTGAGACACTTTAAATGTTTGAAACCCTAGAAAATGCTTACTTGGATTAAGATGGTTGATGAGTATTGTGACTTGCGTGTCTAGTTCAAAACTTGGAATATGTAGCATATTAAGTTGATTTTAAGCTTTCTTTTCAATTAATTAAAACTTTTGATAACAGTTCCTAAACCTTCCGAATGGCCTGGAAAACGTGTTGTGATTTTTCGTTCTTATTTTATTGCTGCAGTTGTATGCTTCAAATGTTAATATTTGGGACAAAAATTCTGTTCGTTACTTGTATAATTAGAATACTAAGGTAAATTTTTGGCTGTTTCTCAGAATTATTTGAAGAGAATACCGATTCCATGGATGAAGATACTTTATCCAACATGAATCCAGAAATTTCTCCGGCTGAGGGGCCAACACTTCCCATATTACAGAAAGTTATTAATTTGAGCAACAGTGTTCAGGTAAAACAGAAAAGGCTATTGATTTTCATAAACTTGATAACTTTCTTCTTTATGTTCAGAACTAAATAGTGGTTCAAGAACTTGAATTTGATAACTTCCGGTACATAATGTCATAGCATTTGAAGAAGGAGCACGAAATCCTGTCTAATCAAGTGAAATCTTTTCCTGGCCGTGACGTAGTAGGAACTCTTCAGCTCCTCAGTAAGTACTACCCAAATTGAAGAAAATAATTATTGGTTCTGTTCTTTTTCTTTTTTTTTTTTTTTATGAATGGCTTTTCGCTTTCCTGTTTCATGTAGATGATGAATATGAACTTCTGAAGAAGAAATACCTAGATGAGTCATCAGAGAGGAAGCGCCTATACAATGAAGTGATTGAGCTTAAAGGAAACATCAGGGTTTTTTGCAGATGTAGACCACTAAATCAAGTTGAAATTGCCAATGGTTCCTCTTCTGTAGTTGAATTTGACTCGTCCCAGGACACTGAGCTACATATAGTTTCTTCAGATTCCAAGAAGCAATTCAAGTTTGACCATGTATTTAGGCCTGAGGAAAGTCAAGGTAACCTGCGTCCTTTTGACTGAGTTTACTATTGTTATCCGGGATCTCTTGAAAGTTTGCTATAAATACTTTTAATTATCTGCTTCTTTTTTTTTTTCCTTTATGCAGAGGCTGTATTTGCACGAACTAAACCCATTGTGACTTCTGTACTGGATGGCTATAACGTCTGCATATTTGCTTATGGGCAAACTGGAACGGGGAAGACATTTACTATGGAGGGAACACCAGATAATAGGGGAGTTAACTACAGGACATTGGAGGAGTTGTTTCAAGTTTCTGGAGAGAGAGGTGGTGTAATGCAATATGAGCTATTTGTCAGCATGATGGAGGTCTACAATGAAAAGATAAGGGACCTTCTAGGAGAAAACACCAACCAGCCTACTAAACGGTTAGTTCCTAACGTTAATTTGTGTGTAGTTGGCTGCTGGTTGCAAAATACAGACTTGTATCTATCTTGAGCACCAATAACTTTTCGTTTAATGAAGAAAGAAATCCATTGGCACAAAGAAACTATTCCTCCAGGCAATCCATTATGATGACATCGTTGATACTGGAAAAATAAAATAAACCTCATATTTTCTGATCAATATATCTGTTAAAACGTTTAAGAACCCCAGTTTTTAGAGTTTGAAGTCCATTATGTTGATAAAGGTTGGATGTCAAGCAAGCAGCTGATGGGACACAAGAAGTTCCAGGACTTGTTGAAGCTCGTGTTTACAATACAGAGGAAGTCTGGGAGCTGCTGAAGTCTGGGAGCCGGGCCAGATCAGTTGGAGCCACTAACGCCAATGAATTGAGCAGCCGTTCTCACTGGTAATACCTTGTGTTTGTTTTGTCTCTGAATTTTGTGTATGATACTAGACTTTTTGTGATCTAATAACCGGAAATTTCTACATTGGCTGAGAAACTGGGGAGCATCCAAACATATATGTTTTACTAATAATGACCAAAAATTTGTCTCTTGCAGTTTGTTGCGTGTAACTGTAAGGGGAACAAATTTAATAAATGGCCAAAAGACTAGGAGTCACCTGTGGCTTGTAGATTTGGCTGGCAGTGAGCGTGTGGGAAAGATTGAAGTCGAAGGTGAAAGGTTGAAGGAATCCCAGTTCATAAATAAATCTCTCTCTGCGCTTGGAGACGTGATTTCTGCCCTTGCATCCAAAACTAGCCATATTCCTTACAGGTTTCTCTCCCCCCTATCTCACTCTCATGCACACACGATACATAAGCTCAACACGTAAATTCTGTATAATATTAACACTTTTACTCTTTCTACTTTTCCATGAAACCAGGAACTCGAAGCTCACGCATATGCTACAGAGCTCTCTAGGTAAGTTTTTACCCAACCATAATTTCACTTTGATCCCCTATATCTGAAGATGGTTAGCCTAATGGCAAACTTCAGAAAGAGGTTGCTAACTGAATCATGAAATGCAGGAGGAGACTGCAAGACTGTGATGTTCGTGCAGATCAGCCCAAGTAATGCAGACCTTGGGGAGACCCTATGTTCATTGAATTTCGCTAGCCGAGTTAGGGGGATTGAAAGTGGTCCTGCCCGCAAACAGGTGGACCTTGCTGAGGTTTACAAGTATAAGCAAATGGTATGACAAATTGATTGAAATTTAAAAATCCCCTTTCCCTTCCAACTTTTTTGAGTGGACTCCTCAATTTGACCTTTGGAATTATTCATTAACAGGCAGAAAAGCTAAAGCATGATGAGAAGGAAACAAAGAAGTTGCAGGATAATGTACAGTCCTTGCAGTTGAGACTTGCTGCCCGAGAACATATCTGCAGAAATCTCCAAGAAAAGGTAATTATCATTAAACACTACCAAAGCCAGTTGCTTTCTGAGATGCAACTATTGTCAGCGTAACTTTCATTTATTTGATGACAGGTTCGTGACCTTGAAAGTCAATTAGCGGAGGAACGGAAAACCAGATTAAAGCAGGAAACAAGAGCTTTTTCTGCTGCTGCTTCTACTAGATCATTTCTTAGACAAGAAACAGAGAAGACCAAAATGGAGAAAAAGCCACCACTGGTTCCAACAAAACTGAGGCAACCATTGCGAAAAATCACCAATTTCATGCCTGTGGCATCACCTATGCCAACCAACAGAAAGACGACTAGAATGACCATGGCATCAGTACCAGAGGCTAAAGAAAACAACCTCAAAACCATGATGGCACCAAGACGTAATTCCATTGCTGTCAGACCACCAACAACCACTACAACAGTTCGTCAACCTAAAAGGCGAGTATCAATCGCCACCTTCCAGCCAGATTCACACATGACAACACCGCTCCGCAGCTCTACTTCTGGTTTCAACCATAGCAGTACAATGGATAGACCATCGTTGATGCGGGATCCAAGGAAGGCAAGGTATTCAAGATTGTTTTCTCCATTGCCAAAGCTACCTAACCCATCGGAGACAACACCTGCAGCCATGAGAAGCAGTAGCAAGTTCATGGGAAGTCCTCCAATGCAGGTGGGTTCGTGGAAGCCGAAGCATCCGACTGTGGTTGCTTTGCAAAGGAAATCGTTGGTTTGGAGTCCACTCAAGCTCAGGGGCACTCAAAGGAAGCAATCATTTTTGCCATTACGACCTTCAGCTGAGAGGGAATGATACCTAAATAACAGCAAATATCTGCTGCAACATTTCATTCCTCTATTATATGGTCCACTAAGGTGTTCCATTTATCCATGTTTTAGGCTTCTTGTCTAGAATTTACATGAAGCTGATAATCAGTGCCTCATATTTTATCTAAACAAATGCATAATTGTAAAATTCTTGTAAAACCCATCATTTTAGTGAATTTTGGAATCTTAATTTTAGTGATTAAGCTTTGATTCAAGTAACATATGATACAGTTTTATTCCATCTAATAGACGCCAGTTTTGGATTTTGTTACTTTAAATCAAACACCTATTGCGGTACTAAAGTGCAAAGTTTTAGACAATCTATACTATTATTAACTTCTTAATTAGGTTGGTCTCACTAGGTATTAAACTTTGACATTCATACTTAGTGATGGCAATGGGTATGGCCGCTTCGAATTTTGCCTGTCCCAATCCCACTTTATACTCTAATTTTTTCTTGAAATTATGATTAATAAAATTAAAAGAAGTTGGGAATTCGGATCACTTCCCATTGAATTTGATGTGTGTGTATGTGTTTTTTTTTTTTGTGCTCAACATTGAATTTGTTGTGTTCATGGTTTACTTTTTGAGTTATTATGATTTACAACAAAGATCATATTTGAGATGACTAAGTAGATATATATATATATATATATATATATATTATGACAGTGAAGAAAAATTAAAAAACAAAAATGAAAAGGAGACTTGAGAAAATAAATTAAAAAGAGAGGGAAATTAGTGTGAAATGAAAGTAAAGGTGATAAAATATATAGGAATTCAATTTTGTAAATATCCCGAGGTAGGATGGTTTCACTCTGAAACTAACTCAATTATTTTTTAAAATTAATTTGACTTGAAACTCGGTTTAAAAATAAAACGATCCTATTGGATTAGATCAACTCGAAACTTGTTGGTTTTGAGTTTTTTTTTATCAACCCTATACTTAAAAATTATTCTTTTTAAAAATTAACAAATATTTTTATAATAATAATTTTTTTATAAAAAAAATTTAAACTTAGAATATACATTAAACAACTATGCATGTGAACTTTTTTTTCAAAAGAGCACATGTGAAACTTGAATCATATTGACGAGGGTTATGTGTATATATAAAAGGAGATCAAAATATCAAGGTTGTTTAGGTCGGATTGGACAGAGAATTAGTCAGTGTATCGGTCTGGAAAAGAGTATTGAACCGGTTAATCGGGAATCAATACGAACCAGTTGAATTGGAGAAAAAATCGATTGAATTGGGCGGTTGAACGGTTAAATAGAATTTTTAATATTTTTTTAATGAATTATTTAATTGAATCAGACGAATTAATTGAATTGATGGCTCGACCGGTTTAACCATCGATTTAGTTTTGAAAACCATACCTTTATATTTCACGGGTTAATGTAACTTTGTACCTTTGAATTGGACAATTAAGTTTATTTTGGTATTGCACCTTATTTTTGTTCACTTTAATACTTGATATTGATAATTAGATTTATTTTAATCCTTAACAAATGTAAAAGTGTTAAGTTCATATATCAAAATGAAAAAAAGTAGAAGTACCAAAATGAATTTAATTATAAAGTTGAAGGGCGAAAAAAATATTAACCCTTATTTTAAAGATAAAGACGTCTTATTTATAGATGTTCTGTGAAGGTGTGAGATAGTGGCAACAAAGGATTCGTCTATTTCACACCTCATATTTAGATACCATTAATTAAATTTTAGAAAGAAAAATAAGACCTTCCAAATTTTGATAAACTTTAAAGAAATATTCTTTACCACCATTTGTGAGTTGATAATTTCTGAGTTGTACTTTGATGGCTGTTGCAGCAGCTAGCTGCTTCAACAACACTTGCTTCATTACTTTGAAACCCAATAGTTCAATCTCAACCACCAACTTTCCCTTATCTTTTTCTTATCCAATCTTCAGCGGCTGCAATGGGATTTCAGTGACCAGAATTGGGTCTAGCTCAAAAACATACGCCAAGTTTGAGAAATTTCAAGGTGACCCTTCAGAAGCTAATGTTGAAGATATTATAGTATCTTCTCTACAAACCCAGGAACAAACTATTGAAGAAGAAGAAGATGATGACAGGTTTAAATTTGTTTTCATTCCTTATTGGAGTTTGATGGATCAGTTTGATGTATTTATATATATTGGTTTCTCTTTGATGGATTTCAGTTGTTTGCCATCTGACTTGGAGGGTGCAGTGAGGCAATCAGGTGAAGCAAGTGCCTTGTTTGTGTCTTCAGGAGGAATGAGAGCTATTGTATGTGCCAATTAAAGATATATTTTAGTTTATTGAATTGAATGCAATTTTTGAAGACTGATAGATTTTTTTTTTAAACAATTTTACAGGTTGAGCTCCTAATTCCTCAGTTACAGTTTCTTGATGATGAAGGTGCTCAAGCTGAGCTTTGGGAATTATCCAGAGTTTTCTTGGATACACTTATGCAAGAAACTGGATGTCAGGTTAGTTGGAATTTCATGCAGCTTAAAGTTTAATAACCCTAGAAAATTAGAAGCTTTTTTATGTTACTCGGAGTGGGGTATGATTAGGTTTTTCCAAGTTTTGCTATATATTTGGGGGATTTTGGAGATCTTATCTCCATATTTATGTGTTAGACACGAGTGTTGGACATAGGTTTTTCAAGAAGAACAAAGAGTCCGAGCAATGCAGTAGCTTCTTGAAGGAATCAAGATTAGTTTTTTGTATACTGTTTTGATTTTTAACACAGAGACCTTTGAATTGCAATTCTTCCATTGTTAATCAATTTTGACATACAATATCTGGTGAATCAATTTTGATTGTCAGAAAGTTAAAGCTATATTTCCTGATGCTGGAGCTGCTGCATTACTGAAATATCGATGGAAAGATGCTGCTTTTGGATTTGCAAGGTAATTGCTTCCAATATTTCTTTTAATCATTCAGTTTGTTAGCGAAATTCGTACTGGAAACTTTATTGCAATTCTTTAGTGCTTTTATGGAACAGATGAGTAACTCAAGACTCGGAAGATAACGTTTCAGCTTTGCATATACTAATGCAATTCATGCTTGTGCAATTCTCTTTTTGTGTTTATCCAGTTTGAGCGACCGGAAGCCAGTAGAGAGCCAAGATGAGATTATAGTCATGGTTGTTCCTGATTACCAGATGTTGGAGCGCGTACAGAGAATTGCCTCGGAACTATCAGATGATCCGGTACCAATCTAACTTTGCTTTATATTGTATGTGATGCAGTGTTTTTCATTCATGTATTTCCTGTTCTAATGATGCGAGGACTGTATTCGTCTTCCTTAACCCCCTTGGTTTCATTACCTTGTTTGATTTGCAGAAAATTATTTTGCAACTTCGGTTTTCTTTGGTGGTGATTCAATGCTATATGTATTGCAATCAATCACAATATGAAAACAGTCACGACTGCAACTGTTTACCCTTTTTATTGTGTCAATGGTGCCTTAACATGTATTGAATTTATTTTTTGTCCCAAATTTTTACAAGGGAAAGACTATGCATTAATGCAACTTAACTGTTAATATTCATCATTAGCCAGTTAGTTCATGTAAAATAATTGCATCAAATTGGTATCTTTAAATGGTATAGAAATATTTGTTAAATTGAAATCATAAAAAGTACTGTTTTTTCATCATAATCTTTTTTCGAATGTCGGTAGCCTAGGCCTCTTGTCATGTGGAATCCACGTCTCATAAGCGAAGATGTTGGGGTTGGGGTTAATGTTCGACAGCTAAGGCGATACTTTTTAAGGTAAACCTTTTAGTATATTTGCATAATGATGTAAATTTTTTTGTTTCATTTTTGTTTCATTCTTGTACTTTATTTTGATTTCTCCCTTCTCCTTGTTAAAGTTCATAAGAAGTTTCATGGTATATTATCCTGGGTTTTTTTTTCTATAAAGCTTTTGTATTTGACATTTGTACCTTGCACTTATTCAAACATAGGTATAAGGATATGGTCTTCCTAATATAATTGGAAAGACTTGGAAAAAAATTTAGTATAAATTTAGTATACCAATTATGAGACACATGCCCCGAGTCCCAATAAGTCAATTTAAATTAACTTAGCTCTTTTCTTAACTAAATGTTAGGGCATCCACCTCCACCATCTGTTTCTTTTTGAGTACTGAACTTGAATTATATTTAACAATCTTTGGCTTTCATTTTGTCCCTAGCTAGTTCATTTCAGCCCACGTTCCATCTAATCTTCCCAATCTAATGTGAAATATAAGGGAATCCTTACCATCCCAGGCTAGCCCTTTGTTTCATCTCGTCATCAATCATCTATATTTTTGGATTGTTAAACTATCATTTAGTGGTTATATTCGCAGTAATTAGTAATAAACTCTATATCATTTGTCTTGCAGTTCTTTCACGACCGTTTACTCAATGAGACCTTTGGCAGCTGGTGCTGTGTTTAGGTGTTATCCAGGGTAAGACTCGTTTAAATTTTGTTACAGTATTCATAATATCAGCTTGGTTAACTCTTAATTTCTTGCCTTTCCATGCTTGAATTCTCTCTTTTATTTTCATTTCCAGATTGTGGAAGGTGTTTTACGATGATAAAGACAGGCTTGGAAGATATTTGCTTGCAAAAGAACTTGTGAGCCGTCCCGATGCGGAAGAACTTGAGGTTAATTTGCTTCCCAAACTTCTAAATCTCTCTGGGGAAATTTGGCATAAAAATGGAAACATCTTGAACTTTGTTTCATCTTTTCAGATAATATTCGGAAATGCAGAGGAGAAGTCCGAGCAAGGTCCATCGTTTTTTAGTCAAGCTGCAGGCATTTTCTCTTCACTAAATCGATTCGTGAAAGCCATTTCAAAATAATGTCCTGTTAGTCCGTTTCTTTCGAAATCGTTCGGGCTTAATGCATTACAGTTTTGGCTTTGTATGTCTTCTCTAGCAACTAGCATGTACATTGCACTATAAGGTGCAAAGAAATATTTTATGATACAATCTGCATTCACATATATTTGGAGGATCTTATCCTCATACCCATATCTGAATATGCATCAGAGAAAAGTGTCAAACATGGTTACTAACATAGGTCTCCATTAGAACATTCCTCTCTTGTAGTTTTCGGCCAAAAACACAGTACCATGTAAGTAAAGTGTCCATAGATAGAGAGAAAAAGGGTTAAAAATTTCAGTGGAATCATATACATGACTATAAAACCAGTTTCTTAGACAAATATACATAACAAGGAAAATTAGTCTTCCAGTTCCTCAGCTGTGATATTTTCTTCTCCAGGAACCAACAGAACATCCAAGGTTTTAGCATTGTCAATACAAGTCTGTTGTCAGTTATCACTGTAGTCTTCTGTTCAGCCACTTCTCTCCAAAGAATCACACACGAAACAGCTGTTGGCGTGTGCACATATATTACATTTTGTATTTTCATCGGTGCGAGCTGAAACATTAGCTAAATGCAGCTTTGGAGGATCGAAGATTACTTCGAACCACTCATGGGTCAAAACCAATCAACATTTTTGGTGGAAGTTTTCGGTTGCTTCTTCGGCTTTTGGTACCTATTATTTTCGAACTTAGCTTTAACTATAAGAGAATAAAGCAAGTCTGCTTCTGCTGAAATGTCGAAAGGCACGTTCAGGATGCTACATAATACAAAACCATATATCATATTCTTGCATTAGTGAAAAACCAATAATAAATGTTTAATGCAACTAAAGGATTACTTGATCCAGAAGCAACAGGTCTATCTAGTTTTCAAAAATCACTGAACGTTGAAATAAAATTGAGCTGCTAATCAGATCAAAGCCACGAGACATACAAGGTCTGGTATTAGGATTGGCAGGTAATTATAGATTATAGCCTTTTACACTCTTAACAAGGCAGCAATGAGAATTTATTGGAGGATATTAGAGATGCATACCTATCAAGTAACTCCTCCAGAATGATTCTTTGTGAAGGTGTCACAAAATGGATGCAATTTCTCGGACACTGACCAACTGCAAGATGAACTCGATAATCTTCACCATGTCCTGATTAAATTAAACAGATGATAACTTTAAACTCCACCGAAAATGAAAAAGAAACTGAAAAAGTTCCTGACTAATATTCTCTCAGCTTCTTTTCTTATATGTTATGAAACTACCATATTATCCATCCCTTCCAGTACTAGAAAGGGGACTACAACACAAGTTAATATGAGAACCTGTTGGTGAATATACGAACCTTGAGAAGTTGCACGTGCTGTTCCGGTCGAAGGATCGTATGAGAATGCATGAGGGGCTCTCTTTACACATGAATATGGGCAACCTACGGATGTTTTCAGAACAATGTTTCTAAGAGGACAGAATAAATACTTATCACATTATGTTTTATGTAAAATAACTAGCAATATGCTTAGCTTGGACAAGGTTCTGCCATAATTAAACCAACTTGAACTCTCATTAATTACCTTTGCCAACGCAGAGAACTTCGTTAACAAAAACATCAAATGCTTCACTTTCGGGGCTGTCGAAGGGATCTAAGCATTCCCTAAACAATGCATAAATCCAACAGTTAACATTGCAACCCAATAATGTCCCCATAAAATAACAAAACAGAGAAATGAAAGAGCAATAGATAAAAGAACTTTTTACTACAGTCAACACATCCAAGAATGCCAAACATCAAGCAAAATATACCAAATCTTTCAAAATTAGCAAAAAAATAGTCTCTGAACTCTTTATAAAGAAAAAAGAAAGTGAGAAAATCACCTCTCAATGATCTCGGATCGGCTGTAATCGGATAACATCTGCAGGGCATAAGAATCGAAAATTTATCGCTAAATTTCTTATAGCAAAAAAAAAAAAAAAATCAAAATGAACGATCTGGAAACCCCAAGTCATTTAAACCTTATAATTCAGAAATTATAAGAATATTTTACAGTAAGTAATGAAAATATATTACATTATAACCAACATAAGTTGGAGTCCAATAGAATGGAAATTAAATGATAAGTTAATTGGGGAAAAAAAAAACTAAAACTAAAAACCTCATAGGCCTCGATTACACGGCGGATCATAGTATCAGAATCTCCTCCATCTTTGTTGACATCAGGATGATACTGCTTAACCTTTTTTTCAAAAAAAAAAAAAACATAATTAATTGCCAAAATAAAGCAAAACAACTGATTATTTATAACTTGCAGATAAAGTTTGAATTTAAAACAGACAAAAGTCTAATTTTATTATTACTTTGGCCCGGAAAGCAGCTTTGAGCTCGGCGGCAGAGCAGTTAGGATCAACGCCGAGGACGGCGTAAGCGGAGGAACTGGAGAGAATCGGAGCAAGAGGATCTTCTCCGGTTCTACCTCTGGAATTAACTGTCAGCCGGGAAGAGAAACGACGACCTGGGGCTCTTACCGTAAATTTAGAGAAAATTTGGCCGTTGAAATCTAAACCGGTTGCCGGAAGTGGAAGAACTGGAGAGACTGAACTGTACAGACACAATAATTTCATTCTTTCTCTCTGGATTTTGATTTTCAGTTGGGGGTCGGTAATATATCTCCTTTTTGTTCTTTCTTTTCGGGTTAATTAACCAAATGTATACAAACTATCTTCCAAATTCTAGATTGGTCTCTGAGCTTTATTACTCTAAATGAATCCTCAGAATATCAGTATTCTATCAATTAGGTCCTTTTGTCAGTTTGGCCGTCAATTTAAGAGTTAAATGCTAATTTCAGTCTAGGTTAAAATATGCCATAGGTCTCTATACTCTCAACAAATTTGAAATTTAGTCTCTTTGTTTTTATTTCCATGAATTTAGTCTCTCTACTTTTCATATTTCAAAATCCAGGTCCAATTATTAACACGGTTAATTTTTTTTTGTTAAATTTGTTGATATGAAATTGTGAAATAAAAACTCCCTTAGTAGCAATGTTACTACAAAATGATGTTATAATGAACTTGAATTTAACAAAAATACTTTTAATAGTATTAACAATTGAAATTGAAATTTGAAATATGAAAAATAGAGAGACTAAAAGTATAAAGACTAAATTTTAAATTTACGAATAGTATAGGGACTTGTAACATATTTTTAACTTTGAATCTAATATGGAGTAAGTTTAAAAATTATGGATCATTTGAAGAAAAAACTTAAATCTAACATGTTAAAAATATATATAGTGAGCTATTTCTTTTTTTAAAACATATAAGATTCAAGTTGTCCATGCAATAAATATAATCGTGTTTATAATTTAATCTAGGTGTTTAAACATATTTTACATCATATTTAAAATAACATTTAATGTTCAAGCAAAGTACATACTCTGATAACTAAAATTCGAAAATGTCTTGTTCAACTAAGGTGGGTTTGGGGCGGTGGTGTAGTGCAGTGCATTTAGCTTACTTTTTGTCTCACGCTACAGTATTGCTACAGTATCTAATCTTACTACCACTGTTATTTTTACACTAACCGTAGACAAACACACCGTCCATCCAAACTCATACTAAACTATTTTAAATTTTAATTAAATCCTCAATTAATTTAATCAAAATAACCAACATAATGGAAACCCAACTTTTGCTCACCCCTAGCAGGTTCAAAGGAATTTCTTTTTAACATATTTAAACTATCATAAATATGATAATTAATGTATGTATGTATGTATGTATATCATATTATATTATTTTTATTATAATAATGTTTAAGATAAAAAATATTTATGTGAACTTTAACACTTTAATAATTAATATTTAATATACCACTCAAACATTCATAGATGTCAGCACTCGACTCTATGGAGATTATTACTTTACATTCAGATGTCACAACCATTTTCATACATATAAACAAATGGGAGATTTAGCGAGCAAAAGGGACATTCTGCACTATTCCCTAAACCTCCATTGAAGCTTGTTTCACAAATGAAAACCGAAAATAACAGAATAACCCGAATTCTAAACTGTATGAACAAGCTCAATAACCTAATCACAGAGAACAAGGTCAAATAACAGTGGGCACTTCAGATTGGTAGTTCCAGCCTTCAAGTGTTACTCTTGGGGTGACGCCTTGAGGGACCTCGAATGACATCTTAATCGACATCTCCTCACCAGGAACTAGTGAAAAATAGTTATCCGAGTAATGGACTGGGAGTATTCTAGTGTCTTCTCCTCCCTTGTCATCTGTCTTCAAAGCATGAACGGAAAATTTAAGGAAGAACGCAACTCCGACATCAGATCCCTTTATCTCTGTAATCTTTGAGCCATCAGTTTCTCTGGGAAATTGTCTGTAAAGTCTCTGAAATAAACCAGCCTTCTGTTTCTCTTCAGTTTTGTCATGAACAGGTTCAAGAGAAGCCATATCGAATTCACCATCTTCATGTCTGTTAGCAAAATTGTTCTTGTAGGTTAAAATTTTGGGATCAGGCTTCTCGGATTTGTTTTGTACGTTCATTTCAATTTCATAAGAGGAGTCCTTGTGAGATGTCTTTGATGTTATCTGAAGAGGAATTCGCTTGTTCCGGTATGGTTCCAGCAGCTTGTAATCTCCACCAGGAAGATACAGCCAGTAAAAGTTTCGGGATATAATGCTATTATTTGACATGTTGTAGAGTTTGAGAAGCAGAAAGTACACTGGCTTTGGGTTTTCGAACTTTGGATAGTTCAACTCACTAATTGACATTACTTTCTTCGGTGGCAAGGAAAGCTTATCGAAAACATTATAACTCGGACAAGCACCTTCAAGATCCCACACTGATGCTTCTACGGCAACATTCGACAATTCCTCTGATGTAGTGTTTACAACCTGCTCATGAAATGTTGATTGCACAATAAGCCAACACTCGAATCATTAAGCAATGTTTGAAATGAGTAGTTAAAGAGAGGATGCCGAGAGAGACAACAGGGAAAATAAGAATACAACTAAAAATCTAGAAAATTATTAGTACAGCACTTACCTCTATAAAATATGTGGCAAGATTTAGCTGAACATGAATTGGCTCTGCAGCGCAGCGACAACCATAAAAACCTGCTGTCTGCTCTAGGAGGTAATCATAAAACTGACCTCGAAGACCAGACCATGGATTCTGTGTCTTCCAAATCAAAACCCCAGTGTATTTGCTCCACATTCGGGAAGTCCACCCCTCTAATAGAGCTCTATACTGGACATAGTTAACGAGTTGAGCCTGAGATGATTGTTTAAAGAAGTTAGTATATAGAAATTAGAAGGGAGAATCTCAAATGCATTCCACGTGAAAGAAAAAAAATCCAAGTAATACCTTCAAGCAAAAATCATCCAGATCTTTTGGGATCCCATACAGTTCTATCCGGTCATGAACCTTTCCTGGTTTCGAATAAGGAATGTATTTATGGTATTCCCAAATGGGATTCGGAACTTCTTCGGTGTAACCATTGGTAAGCTTCTTAAACAATGGAATTTGCCACCCCTTTGGAGGCATGGTTGCTCTGATAGTAGCTGCAACTGGCATTCCTACAGAACCAACCTCGGGGTTAAAACCATAATTGTAAAAGTTATCCTTAAAGAAGTCTTCAGGATTTTGGATTTCATAGGGGCCATCAGTGAAGTCTCCCTTTCCATTAGCAAAGCCATCCCACATGGATCCTTGGATGTAAACACGTGTGCCATCCAGATATTGGCTAGGGTCCTCTTCTTCAATGGACAATGCATTTTCACTGTGGCTCTCAAACAATGGATGTAGTTTCAGGTCATTCTTTAAAGCTGTGTTGATGTCATCTGGTGGAACTTGCTCATTTCCACCAACCCAAAGAGCGAGACTAGGATGATTCCTTAAAAGCTTGACTGTATCTCTGGCACATAGCATAAAAAGATCATGGTCAAGTGGGCCATCTGGATTTGATACTGGGATACCTCTTCCATCAACATCACCCGTAATCCAAAACTCCTGCCATACCTGCAAAATTTAGAAGTGTTATTTCCACTTTCCAGGTTAATCATGTGCACAGAACATCTGGACAACAACATGCACGATGAAGAAAGGGAAGTACACAAAAGCTGAAAGGAGCCGTACTGCCCAAACTGACTGCAATTACTTTGTTTACTTCCTATAAGGAGGACTTTAATTTGCATCCAAGCAGCTCGTCCCTTCCAAAATTTCCTATATCCTTTCTTCACCCTCACAATATTGTATTTCATTCTCTCATCTTTACTTCCTATCTTGCTAGTTTTTACTTTTCCTCTCAAGTAGATATATATTCACAAAATTACATGCACAAGAGTGCTTAAAAGCATCCAATTAAACAAGAAGAAACACACACACACATAGAGAGAGAAAGAGATCTTACCAGCAGACCATAAACATCACAATAATGATAAAATTCAGGCCTCTCAGCCAACCCACCTCCCCAACAACGAATCATGTTCAGATTCATATCTGCATGAAATTTTATGTCTGTTTTGTAACGCTCCTTAGAAAGGCGTAGCAAACAGTCTGACAATATCCAGTTACCACCACGGATAAAAATAGGCTGCCCATTTACCTTGAACAACCTGTCAAAAGATGTGCAGAAATGAAACGTATTATCATTATTCTAGGTGCCATTCTCTAGTGTTGATGAAACTTCATTCCTGAAGCATACCTCCCTCCAGTAGCACTATCTATGTGAGACTCGATCTTGCGAAAACCAAATAGATGGCCCCACGTATCAGACTCTCCATATCCCTTGACATCAACAGTAATACTGACATTATACAGGGATTGCTTTCCCAAGCCATTTGGCCACCATAAATTGGGCTTGTAGAAGGAAAGCTGCAATTTTTATCATAAGCATTTGAACAAGTGTTATAAGTAAATGAAACAAAGCTTGCAGTAAATGAATGCTTTGTACCACAACTACATATATCTAATCTCAGATCACCAAGAAAGAGAGAATACTATTGCAGAAGATCAGCACTAGTTCCCTCTAGATGATAACCAAATTTGTTCTTAATAACAAAAAACAAAAAAAAAAAAGAAAAAAAAAAGGATGGTTGAATTTTCTCCAAAAATGAGATGCAATTCAGTCAAATCTTGCTTCATATTCTTTCAAATGTGTCCCTACGATCTATATCAAAATGCAAAGAGCCACAAATACTCAAAAACAATGAAGAAAAAGAACTGTTCATCTAAGACAAAGAACTACTTTTGATGCAAAGAAGAAAGCTACAAACACATCAAAAACCAATGAGAAAGATACCATCACTGACCTTAGGAAATGTATACTGGATACGTGCTCCCGGAGGAACTGAAACATGTTGAGTCTGAAGATGCTCAATTAAGCAAACACTTCCTTCAAGTTCAGTTGCTACTTGGATATTCAAGGAACAGTCAGCAACCCAAGCACTTCTGTTTTCCAATTCAGTTGTTGCATGCAAGTATGCCCTTGTGTATTGGTCAAAAAATGATGAAACCAAGTGCGGATCAATTATTTTTACCGGCTGCATCCAAAGAAAATGCATCAAAAAATGGCATTCAGATCATTACCAAGTATCATAAAACAGTGGTAGTGGAGAAATAAGAGCAACACCAACTAACTACTGATATTTAGGTTTAACAGAACTGAACCATTACATAGCTGCAAACAAAGGTACTTACAACAAACCATTAGAAATCAGATGGAAAAGTCAACAAAAACCAGGTAGGAAGGATAAAAAGCAAGAAAAAGGAAAAGATATATAAAAAATGAAGAAAGATGAGTGGTATAGAACCTTAGGTTTGTGGCATTGTGTAGTATGATATGTGCTCAACTCCATTAAGAGATAAACAGATAATGTTGATTAAATCAAGAAGTTCAAGTCTTGTGCTTGAATCTTACCCCAGTAACAGATATTGATACTTCATCCCAAATACCAGTGTTCCTATCCCTGATACAAGTGGAGGCCAGATGTTTTAGATATGATGTTTTTGTTTCTTGACAAAACAAGGGTGGACACTAGTTAGTAGTTGAAAAACCTTTAAACAGATACATTCTTAGAAAAGTCCAACCAAAAAAATGTACAAAATTACACTGATTTATCTCCTTAGGCTTTAAAAATGCATATTTTTCTCCCAGTACTACAAAGATTTTGCTCCACTGCACTATAATCTATCATTCTTTCTAATAAAACTGTAGAAGTAAAACCGACCAGAGGATAGCCATTCATAACTTCACCATAATATTTTGCTCACAAGAATTTCATGGGACCTTTATCTTTATGCGTTTGATCCTCTGCAGCTCTGTTCCGAGTGTGTCTCAAATAAAAAAGTTTCAGACAACTATAACTGTCTCTTTCAAATCCATTTTAACTAACAGACAATCTTTAGCTCATAATCCAGTCTACCCAAAATAACAATAGAAATAAGTACAGTCCCTTCCCTAGGGAGATTTCCAAAGTGCAAAACGAAGGGATTCTAGAGTACAAATTGCAATAGCAAGGCGCTTATACATGCAAGGAAAACTGCACTCATGGCCACAAGAATCGCACATATAAAAAATCCAAATATAAAGAGAGTCAAAGAACATATAAGAAATGCACTTTATTTTTGGCAATGGCATAATGAAGAGACAGAAATACAGTTACTGTACACTTTACAAGTCAAATTACTCATTCAAAAATCTAATATCAGCATAGAATCAAAAAAACCAAAACGGAACCTTTTAGTTTCAAAAGTTAAGAAAATTCACCTCACTGGAGCTATCCAATCCCAACCCTCAACATATTGTGTGGCAACATCTTTTCCAATCTAAAAGGGCAAAATGGTGTTAGCCATTAGGCTGCGGTTTTTACTTATTCCTTAAATACCTAAAATTTAACCTTAAACATTTCAAGAGATCAAGCAAATGAATGAACTTCTTTTGGGCAAAGATGTATACCTCATGATCCCCACCTTGCCCACCCTCAGGGGGAATTCTCCCTGGATGGTCTGGTGGGTGAACAAGAACAGCCAGCAAGTTTTCACCATCAGGATTTAGGATATCAGTTACTTCAAGGGAATGTCGTCGAAACATCCCTTTCGAGAGAGCCATTTTGTGGCCATTTAAGTACACCTCTGCAGAGTAATTGATTGCACGAAAATTCAGATCTAAATGCTGAGCTCCTGACTGCAAAACACAAAGTGATTTCAATCAGTGGAATACCAACAAAAAGAAAATCAGGGTATCAGTTAGTTGGTCAAAAGGTTTGCAATATTTAGTGCATACAATAGTGATTACATTAAAAATCTTTTGGGAATACAAACCCAACAAAAGTTTTATTGTTGTCAAGTTGTATTTGACCTCCCAGTAATGTTCCATGTCAAAACATTGCATACCAGCTTACACTGGAATTTTGTGAAAAACCAGAATGTGTAGTATTCCCTTCCAGAATCAGCTATATCAATGATCATCTCATTCTCCAAACCATAGAAAGGATCAGCGACAACTTTGTTCTTTACTAGAGTCGCCAGAACACTGTAAATAAAGCACATAATCCAGAGCATAACAATGAGAAATGACATACTAGTTCCAGCAAATTAACTGAACTAATGCAAAGGATACTATATTCATCATGACAAGCAAACCAATCATCTTGCAACTATAGGTCCCTACAAGTAAATGTAAAATCACTAATTGTTTCGATAATTAAGCTAAAACCCAACATTTTTAGTCCAATGTTTGGATTATTAAGAATCTTAAAGCACAATGATCCGGAAAACAAAGACTCTACATATATGAACAAAATCAGAACAAATGTGATGCTAAATATATGCAAAAGTAACGAATTTTTTTCTTGTGTACAAATACGAAATCAGAGTAAATTAATGACAACATATGCAAAAGTGAAAAGCTTTATTACGTTCCGGGAACGACAGCTTCCATCCAAGGAGAGTTTGGGCCAGTCGGAGGATGGGTAGTTGTGAGCTGAGATCCAGTGAGTTCAACCTCGGTGGACCTCGCAGCGAGCCATCCCGTTTCAAGCAGAGCTTTTCCTATCTCCGCCATTGCTGAGTTTTCAACTCGGATGCTCCCAATTCAGTCTGTTCGGACTGAGTTAACTCATAACAGAAGCGAGAAGATAAGCGAGAAGATTTTGATGAGTAATGTATTTTTCTTCTTCGTGAAGCTCACGAAAGTAACCACGTGGAAAGTAAGACATAAATTTAACCCCCCAAAAAATACGGAGATAGCATAAGATTAAGTGTAAACTACTTAATCAGTCTTCCAACTTTCGGTGTGTTTCTGTTTTGGTCACCCAACTATCAAAATTTTCAATTTAATCACTAAACTTTTTAAATTGGTTTTTTAGTCACTCTGATGTTAAATATTTAGTAATTAAATTGAAATTTTTAATAGTTGGGTGATCAAAACAGAACTAAGCTGAAAGTTGAGTGACTAATTAGGTAGTTTATTTTTAAATTAATTATGAGACTAAAATTAACAATGGCGTGCATATTTGAATGGTCAAACTACACTTAAAATCATTAAACTCTTAATAAATTTACGTTTTGGTCACTTAAATTCAATGGCATTATTGGTGTTAAAAAAAATTACTAATATGTGTATCTTATTAAAAGGTGCCATGAGACATCTATCCAATTAGAAAGAAACATGTGGGATGCATGAGGATAGAAATTAATATTTATAGTTGAATGTTTTAAAATAAAATTTTAGAAAATTATTAAATATATAATATAAGTCAAAAACTATAAAAATATAAAAATGTGAAAATAGTTATTTGTTTAGAAAATTACAAAAAAATATCTAAAATAAAAAATATGAATTCTTGAAAATTTAGAAAATTAAAAAATATATAAAAATGTGAAATTATATATAAATTCGATCAATGTTGGTCAACAATAGAGGTGCTCATGAGCTAGGTCCAACTAAAATTTTAGGCCCGGGCTTAGTCTAGGCAAAAAAATGGGCCTAAAATTTTGCTCAAGTTTGACTCAAATAAAAAAGTTAAAACCTGGACCCGTATTAATTTTTTATATAATTTTTTAAAATAAATATTTCTCAACAAATTAAAAATAAATTTAAATAACACTAAGATATGTGTAAATTAATAAGCAAATGTCTCTAATATAGTAACAAAATTAATAATAAAATAAAAGCTATACAATAATAACAAAATAGTAGCAACATAATAGTGAAATGGTAGTAAAATAGTGAAAAAATAACAAGAAAATAGAAATAAAAAACAATAAAAAAAAGGCAAAGAAAAATCGTAGTTTTTTTTTTACATATTCGGGCCGAGCTGGGCTCGGGCCAAAAATGTCTTACTCAAGACTCGACCCATTTTCTAAACGAGGCTTATTTTTTGCCCAATCCTATTTTTTGGATTATATTTTTATCCAAATACTCCTATTTTTCGGACGGACTTTCGAGTTGGACAAAAAAACCTAACCCATGAGCAGGTATAGTCAACGACCAATAAATCTCAATCAATGATCAATTAATGAATGGTCAAAGTCAATGATAATTTTATAAAATGTTTAACTATATTTTACATGTATAACTTCTTTTTAATTTATTTTATTTTTTAAAATATATTATTTTAAATACTAAAAAAATATAATTTAAAAACTAAATCATATGTTTTAAGTCTTAAATTAAAATTTAAAAGTTGTGCTTCTCAAATTTTTTTTTTCATAAAACACACATTCATTAAGAAAAGATAAAACAATAATAGTAATTAAATCCAAATTAACATGTTTATCCAATACATCCAAGTCGAATTCCTCTCATTCACATCCATTTTAGTCAATCTCTTACCATTGACAATATCAAATTATCAACAATAGAAGAAGAACAAGAAATACAATTTATGTAATTTGCTTTCATTAAAGCTATTAGTGTCGAAATATGATTAGCATTCCTACGAATCCAATGAAAAATAAAAAGTTAAAAATCTGAAATAATAAAAACACAGTGTGTAAATAATAATCCTGAAACAAAAATATCTGAATGACCAAAAGTAAACGCTTGCTAGAAATGTTGATTACCGAATCTCATAATAACACATTCCAAATATAATGATCAAAGTCAAGAAACATCGTCACGCAGAGCCAAAATTTCAGTCATAAAAGGATTACGACTGCTCTTCATGGATCCCGAGATACACCTCACAAAACCACCTGCATCATTATGCACAATAGCAGCCCATCCCATCTGGCCACTATCAACAAAAGTAGTTCCGTCAACATTACATTTAAGAATCCCAATAATTTGCTTTCGCCAACAAACATCGCCTCCCTCAATCAATGGACGCAGGACCAACTCAGAGGTGTGAACCATGCGCGCCCCCCAACCAACACTGTACACAAGTCAATCTGCTGTCATAGAATTCTGCTTCCAAACCATCATATTCCTGCTAAACCAAATACCCCATAGCATCTCCAACACACGCCTCCTCTTGTCATTTTGTTGTTCAATCAGCATTTGAGCAATAAACTCATTGACTGAACCATGCATAAGCGCTGCTGCAAAGGACAATGGAAAAGAATATGCTCCAAATCCTCCTTGACGACACCTGAGACAAATAATATCAACAGTAACCCCACGAGTCAAAAGATTAATGTTACGACAAAACCACGTAACAATCTCCATAGATAATAAATTATTAAAGCTACCATAACACAGCCATGGTAAAGAATTAACCGTAGCCAAATGTCTGAGTAAGTCCCAAAAAGCACTTTTCCTATTCGATTTAGGGAAGCCATTGAAACCCGTAAGTCTCCATTGAAAACCTTCATCTAACTGAACATGAGCATCAATATGATTTTGAGAAAAACTTGAAATAGTAACATGAACCGTAGAGTTCCATAACAAAGCCAAACCACCACTAAGACCAAGCTGGTCCATACACAAACACGAATCAAACTGTAAAATAATTCTTAAATCTTTCATTTTATTCGAATGAACAAGAGTTTCAGATAAAAACAAAATATCGGGCTTATTAGAATGAACAAGCTCTCTCAGAGCGAGCAGTGTGCGGGGGTTACCCAAGCCCCAGCAGTTCCAAAAAATACAAATCATGACTTCTGGCAGGTCTCGACTACAAGGCCGGTCGATACATTCAATTGGGCTACACCAGAATTTCCGAAAACACCATTAGAATGCTCCACAGTGCCCAAACCGTGAAACACGTGGGTCTTACTCGAACCATTTCTGGCCCGTTTTTTATTATCATAAACTTCCATAACCGCATCCTTCAAATCCCTCCCTAGAGTGTCTACCAGCCCATTTTTGGTGCGAATATTGGCCTTTGGCCCACTAGCAACTGCGTCAGCTCCATTTTGACCCACGTGGGTGACCCCACTCCCCGTAATAAACAACGGTCTTTTGGGAATTTAATATATCGATTTGATAAACGGGATTTACTCCCATTGTTATCTAATCCCATGATTCCCGCCTGATTTGAAGCTTGATTACACTCCCAATTCCCCTGTCGCGATGCCACTGGACTGACTGCCCTCGGTTTCTATGTCGAACCTCCGCACGCATCTCTTACGACCAACCCTGGATAAGCACCCCTTCCAAAGAATCAATTAATTTCCGGCAGCTGGAATCACTAGGACCCAGAATACCACATAAATAACAAACAACAGAAACTCTTTCGTAACTAAAACTAACCTAAAAAAAAATGGCCAAAAAGATGACACATTCCTTTGACTACTTGCTTCACAATCTAAGAAAGAACCCATAAAATTATCGAGATTTTTGGACAGAGCTTTCAAGGCAAAACTAGACTAGAGATCATGCACTTGAATTTAGAAATCCGCATAATAAAAATTAACACCCTTCATATTTTCACCTTGCACCAACTTGTGGACAATAAGAAAGCAATTATTAAATGACCGATGACCACCAGATATCATCATCTTCAGATTCATCACATGAAAAAACTGGATCAAATAAAATACGTTTCCACCTATCGCTTGATATTAGCACCTCGGAGTGAACACCATAGAGATAAAATGGTTTGCTCCATGGCGGCAAAATTGATGGCCCTTTCACCCAAAAACTTTTCAACAAGATAAAGCTCTGTTATAATAGAACGCCCTTACCCTAAAACCCTGCGTTTCATAAGGACAAACAAAACTAGAAATAATAGAATTTAGAGGTGAGCGTTCAATCGAATCGAATCGAATGAAAAAATTTTGAGTTAATCGAGTTGACGAATCATATTTTATTATCCTAATTTGATTTGAAATTTTTTCGAATCGAGTCCAGTGAGATGGAATTCGAATCGAATCGAATCGAATATATTTGTTCGAGTTAAATTTTAAAAAATAATTTTGGGTCCTTGTAACCTAGATTTGCTCATGGGTCGTGCTACTTGGCCCGGCCCGAAGGCCCGCCCAAAATGCGGGAGGATTTGGAAAAAAAATATAGGCCCAAAAAATGGGCTTGGACAAAAAAATGAAGCCCGTTTAAAAAATGGGCCGGGCCTCGGGTGAGGCATTTTTGGTCCGGGCCCTGCCCGGCCCGAATTCACTAAATGACAAAAAAATTTGCTATTTTTTTTTTGAATATTATTTTCTTGCTGTTTTCTCCATATTTTGCTACCATATTACTATTAGTTGCTACTATTTTGTTGTTATTATTTGGATATTGTATAAAACTTATTTTATTATTAATTTTATTATTATTTTAAATGCATTTGTTAATTTTGTTATTATTTTAGAGGTATTTACTTGTTAAATTGCATCTATCTTAGTGCTATTTAAGTCTACATATTTTTTAAAATTTATTTTCAATTTGTTAGAAAATATTTATTTTGATTTTTTAGTATTTTTGATGTATTATATATATTTAAAAATTATATAAAATAATATAAAAATAAATACGGGCGGGTTGGGCCGGGCCTGGGTTTTAGTATTTTTATTTGGGTCGGGCTTGGGAAAAAATTTAAGCCTATTTTTTGAGCCCGATTCGACCCGGCCCGGCCCATGAGCACCTCTATTGTAACCACTGTCACCCATTGTAATAAAATTTGTCCACCTTAATCAAAATTTTTATTAACTTTCATCACCTCATAATTTATTTATTAATCTTTTATATACGGCTTAGCTTCTTTGCTTGCTTAGTTGTTTTAATTATCTTCAGATTCTTGTCACTATGTATTTTGGAATTAAAAAATATATTAAATGTAAAAATGTGATTTTTTAATAAAAGTTATTTTAAAGATAAAATGTGAAATTGATACCAATATAAAATTTTAACATGAATATTTAATGACATAATTAATAATTCAATTTTAATATAAATATTCAATATGACTAAACAATTCAATAATATAAATAATATAAAATGTGAAATTTAATTTAATAATATAAATAGTAGATATAAATAAAATTATTACTATTTATGTTTAGTGATTTTTTTTTTTGGATAATTTTGATTTTTTATTTGAGAGTAAAGGGTGAGAAGTAAAAATCTAGGGGGAAAATAAATAATTTTGGAGATAAAAGTTTGAGGAAAAGTAAATAGAGGAGAGCAAAATTTTGGAGGGAAAATGTTAAAAAAAAATTGATGGGAGGGGGGATGAATTTAGGGTAGATGGGAGGTGAGATTGGAAGGAAGTAAAAATTTTAGGAGGAAAGTGGGAGGGAGTAAAAATTATGGGGAAAATAAAAAAGTTTTGAGGGTTTTTGGGAGTAAAATTTTGAGAAAAAGTAAATGGGAGAGTAAAATTTTGGTGGGAAATAGATTTTGGGTAGATTGGGGGTTGGGATGGAAATGGAGTAAAAGTTTTGGGGGGAAAGTGGGAAGGAGTAAAAGTTTTGAGGGAAAAGTAAAAAGGTTTAGGAGTTTGGGATAAAAATGTAAAATATTATAGTTTGATATTCGAATTATTCGAATTATTCGAGTTATTCGAATTCGAAAACTCAATTTGATTCAAACTCAAAATTCGAAAAAAATCGAATTGACTCGAATAACCCGATTCGTTTAACTCGAAATTCAAATTTTTTTTATTTTTTCGAGTCGAATCGAGTTTTGCTCACCCCTAATAGAATTCAACCAACAACTTAACCCCATTTTAGTTAATAAATCCATCCTTTAAGAATACTCCCCGTATCAAGGGATCCTTGTCCTTATTCAGTAAATCTGAAACTATGAAGTACTTCTCAATTGCCAACACTGCCCTGCAGTAGGATGTTGTCTCGATAATCCATCAGCTACCACATTAGTGCTTCCTTTTCTATAGATCACCTAGAAGTCATATCCTAACGTCTTGGCAACCCATCTTTGTTGGAAAGGGGTAATAGTCCGCTAGTCTGAAAGAAATTTCAAATTTTGATGATCTGTCCTTATGCAAAAAATGGCGTCCCACTAGATATGCATGCCATTTTTTAATAGCTAGCAAGGTTGCTAACATCTCTTTCTCATATATCGAAAGGGAAATGGTGCTTGATGTCAAGGGCTTTGCTGAAATAAGCAATAGGATGACCCTTTTGCTGTAAAAATGCTCCTACACTAGTATTGCTAGCATCGGTGTCTATGCAAAATTCCACTTTTAAATTGAGCAAAGCCAGGACAGGTGCTGAGCTCAAGGCAAGTTTGAGTGACATGAAGGCTTGGTCAGCTTGTGGTGACCAATTCCAACTCCCCTTTTTCAACAAGCCAATTAGAGGTTTAGCTATAGACTCATAACTTTTGATAAACCTTCTGTAATAGCTTGATAATCCTAAAAACCCTCTCAATTCCTTGACTGATTGAGGAACTTTCCAAGCCATCACATTTTCTATCTTTGATTTATCCATAGCTACCTTCCCACTTGAAATGGTGTTCCTTAGATTATCAATCTGCTCTGCTCCAAAATGACATTTACTTTTCTTAACAAACAATTATTGAGCGCTTAGAATATCAAACACCTTCCTTAAATGGACTAAGTGATCCTGCCATGTAACAGAGTGGACAAGTATATCATCAAAAATGACTAACACAAACTTCCTCAAGAGTCGTTTAATTATGTTGGGAAATGTGTCTATATTGTAGTAAATATGTAACTATTTTCTACTTATTTGAACGATGAATAAATAAATAAAGTTAATTTCACATTTCACTATTATGTCTTTTGTATTCTTATCTTTTATATTTTGTGTAATACCCTGATTTTGGGGTTAGAAATTTTGAGCTTTGTGGTTAGGGACAGAGAGTAGGTTGATCTATTATGTTTATTTTCGCATTCTAATGTCAGAATGGGTCTACTAGTTTGGTGGTTGGGAGTGTGTTAATGTGCCTTTGGGTCTCAAGTTCGAGTTCTCAAAAGTGTTTTAAGGGACCATTTTTGTTTTATTTTAAGGATTAAGATAATTATTTCCTTTATTTAGTGCTATTTTATTATTATTAATTATTGTCGAAACTATTTTTTTTGTCAAACGGGGATCAACTTGGTTTTGAAAACGAAAACAAATATGAGAGTCGCTACCAATCCTTTTTAATGAGGTGTGATCGGGTCACGTCGTAAAAGTGGTTGTTTTTAATAAATGTTTTGATTTATTTAAACAATGATTTTGGTTCGCGAAATTTAGAAAAACAGGTTCGGGAGTTGGTTACGTACGAGGAAGGATTAACACCCTCGTAATGCCCAAAAATTGGCACCTAGATGATTAATTAGTGTCTTAGTGTCGAAAATTGAAAACTTAAAAGACTTTAAAATACAATCCCTCTTTTTGTAAAAAACACTCGAATATTAAAGACCTTCTCGTCTCAAAGTAATAAAATGTCACATTCGGTAAGTTAGGACATGACATCTTGAACTTTTGAGAATAAGCTTGCCTTTAATTTAAAATTCGTGTATTTTAAATTTTTTTAAAAGGATATTCAATTATTTAGGGTAAACGAGGAAAATCGAAACCCAGTAAGTTAAGGCACGATCTCTTGAACTTCCAAATACCGAAGATCGCTTTTATTTACGAAAATCTTATCTCGGGGTGACAAGATGTCATACCCGATAAGTTAAGGCACAACACCTCGAATCTCAGAGAGTAAGCATTTTATTTAAACCCCGTATTGTGATTTTAAAAGAATATTCCGTTATTTAGGTTAAACGAGAAAAATCGAAACCCAGTAAGTTAGGGCACGATTTTCTCAAATTTCCAAATACGGAACATTGCCTTTATAAAAGAATCAATTTTGAATCGGGTAAAGGTTAATATGACATAAGTTTGTAATAAAATGAGATAATAAAGAATGTATAAACAAATGCAAATTTTGGTATTGACAGACATAACAGAATAAACATAGACGCGAATGTGAATGGTAATGATAAAAGCAAAAAAATAAAAAAAATAAAAAATAAATGAATAAAACGAATAAGCTAAAATAAAAAGGAAATAATAAATAAGCTAAAAGTATTTGAAAATAAAAAAGAACTAGTTGTAAATAAATAAAGATTATGTAAAACTATTTTAAAAAATGATAGTAATAGTAATGATAATAATAATATGAAAAATATAACAATAGTAAAATAATGATATTAATACATAAATATAAATAGAGATATAATACCTAAAATATAATAATAAAAAATATAAATAGATAAGAAATATAAATAGATAAGTAATAAGAAAATAAATATAGATGAAATATAATAATAGCAATAATACAATAGTAATAGTAATTACATAATAATAATAATAATAATAATAATAATAATAATAATAATAATAATGATAATAAATATTAGCAGTAAAATAATAATAATAGGAATAATAATGATAATAAATAAAATAATAATAATGATAGTCGTAATAATGATAATGACAATAAATAATAATAATAATAGTAAAAAATAATAGTAGGAATAATAATGATAATATATAAAATAATAATAGTAATAGTAAAAAAGATAATAAGAATAGTAGCAATAATAATGGTAATAATGATAATAAATAATAATAATAATAATAATAATAATAATAATAATAATAATGGTGTTAGAAGAATTAATTTGAAAATAAAAAGGCAAAATAAACGGAAAAAGGACTAAATTGAACCTAAAATGGAAGTTTGGGGCCAATTTGAAAATAAATAAAGAAGAAAGGGACAGAATCGAATGCGCAAACAACAAGGAGGGACCGAACCGGGCAATAACCCCTCCCTCTAAAACGCGCAACATCAAGTAGGACCCAATTGAAATCCAAGCACAAGCTTGGGGCCAAAATTAAAACAAAAAAAAATTTTAATTGCAAAGTAATAAAAAAGCGGAAGGGCTAAAAGTGCAATTAACCCTTCCGCTTGAAAACACGCGGACCTTTGGGCGGACGGGTCGGGTCGCGGGTCGCCATGCCAAACGGCGTCGTTTTGGGCGCTAAAACCCCCAAGTGAAACGACGTCGTTTTCTTCAAGCTATAAAAGGCCAAATTTTTTTTTAAAAAAAATCATTTTTCCCTTTCCTTAAGACAAAAACTAAAAGGCTCTCCCCTCACTCTCTCAACACCTTCCCCTCCGGCCATGGTTTGATCACCGGACCGCCGCGCCGGCCACCGGACCGCCGTACATGACGGCCGAAAAAAGGTATTTTTTTACTCATATATATATTTATATATATAAATAGTTATAAAAACATAATAAAGATATATATATATATATATATATATATATATATATATATATATATGTACATAAACCGTTACGAGAGAAGGGAAAATGAAGAGAAAAATAAAAATAAAAAGAACCTTAGCGCGCTTTTTATTTTTCTTCTTCAAATATTTGCTTCTTTTTTTTTTTGTTTTTATGCTTGAATCTTTGCTTAAGTCTCTGCAATTTTGCTTGAATCTTTGTTTTTTTTTTAATTTCCATATGTCTCCGAAAATATTACATTTGAGATTGTGGCTTTATATAGCCTTTTACATCTTATTTTTTTTTCAATTGATGTTTTCTCTGTGTTTGCAGGTGCAAGTTGGACGGTGACAAGGGCGGTGGCTTGCTGCAGGCGCGGCCATTGGAGGCAGTGGGCAGGTGCGGCTGGTGGCAGAAGATTAGCTAGGGTTTCAGCTTTTCTGAAACCCTAGTTTGACTAATGGGTCAATTGGGTTTGGGCCATTTGGGCTAGGGTAGTTAGGTTTAATTTTTGGGGTGGGTTGATTTGGTTTAATTAGGGTTGGAGCTTGGTTTGTACCCGAGCCAAAATTGGGCCTCAACAGCTGCCCCTCTTTGCTCATTATCTTGTAACGGGAATAGAGCAAAGACTTTCAAGAAAGACTAATTTTGCTTGGTCGCGTCGAGTCTTGACTTCTTTAGTGTTCCTCTTCTTCTTGTAGCCTCATTCTAGTCCACTGCATCTTGTTGCTTCGATCCACTCCACTGCAATTTTAGAGAAATAAGACTTGTAGTTTGATCTACTCTACTGCAAATTCAAAAGGGGGTAAGATTTGTGGTTTTAGATTTAATCTGACCTACTGCAACTTCAAAGGTATAGGACTTGTCGCTTTAATCCGCTCCACTGCAACTTTAGGGAGATAGGATTAATAGCTTCAATCTACTTCACTGCAACTTCAAGGAGATAAGATTCGCTATTTTTAGTCTGCTCTACTACAACTTTAGGGAGATAAGACTTGTAACTTCAACCTGCTCCACTGCAACTTTAGGGAGATAAGGTTTGTGATTTGTAACTTCAATCTGCTCCACTGCAACTTCAGGGAGATAAAATTTGCTATCTTTAGTTTGCTCCACTGCAACTTCATTGAGATAAGACTTGTAACTTCAACCTGCTCCACTGCAACTTCAGGGAGATAAGGTTTGTGACTTCGATCTACTCCGCTACAACTTCAAGGAGATAAGATTTTAGTGGCTTCAATCGCTCCAATGCCATTTCAGGGAGAAGAGGTTTGTAGCTTCGATCTACTCCGCTGGAACTTCAAGGAGATATGAATTGTGACTTCGAGCCTGCTCCAATGCCATTTCAGGGAGAAGAGATTTGTAGCTTCGATCTATTCCGCTAGAACTTCAAGGAGATACGAATTGTGGCGTTGAGCCGCTCCAATGCCATTTCAGGGAGAAGAGATTTGTAACTTCGATCTACTCCGTTGGAACTTCAAGGAGATACGAATTGTGGCGTCGAGCCGCTCTAATGCCATTTCAGGGAGAAGAGATTTGTAGCTTCGATCTTCTCCGCTGGAACTTCAAGGAAATAAGAATTGTTGATTTCAACCTGCTCCACTGCTGCTCAGGAAGATAAGGCGGTGGCTTAAATCTGCTTCACTACTGCTTAGAAGACAAGATTTGCCATCTTCGATCTGCTCCACTACTGCTTAGGGAGATAAGATCTACAATCTTCAGCCTACTCCACTACTGCTTAAGGAGACAGGATGGTGGCTTAAATCTGCTCCACTAATGTTTAGGGAGATAAGATTCACCGTCTTCGATCTGCTCCACTACTGCTTAGGAAGATAGGATGGTGGCTTAAATCTACTCCACTACTGCTTAGGGAGATAAGATTCGCTGTCTTCGATCTACTCCACTACTGCTTAGGGAGATAAGATCTGTAAATTCAGCCTACTCTACTACTGCTTAGGGAGATAGGATGGTGGCTTAAATCTGCTCCACTACTACTTAGGGAGATAAGATTCGCTGTCTTCGATCTGCTCCACTACTGCTTAGGGAGATAAGATCTGTAAATTCAGCCTACTCCACTATTGCTTAGGGAGATAAGATTCGCCGTCTTCGATCTGCTCCACTACTACTTAGGGAGATAAGATCTGTAATCTTCAGCCTACTCCACTATTGCTTAGAGAGATAGGATGGTAGCTTAAATCTTCTCCACTACTGCTTAGGGAGAGAAGATTCGCCGTCTTCAATCTGCTCCACTACTACTTAGGGAGATAAGATCTGTAAACTCAGCCTACTCCACTACTGCTTAGAGAGATAGGATGGTGGCTTAAATCTGCTTCATTACTGCTTAGAGAGATAAGATTCGTCGTCTTCGATCTGCTCCACTCATCGCTTAGGAGATAAGATCTCAGTAATCTTGACCTACTCCACTCTTCGCTAGGGAGATAGGATGGTGGCTGAAATCTTCTCCACTACTGCTTAGGGAGACAAGATTCGCAGTCTTTAATCTACTCCACTACTGCTTAGGGAGATAAGATCTGTAAATTCACTAATGTTGCTACACCGTCCTCTAGGGACATGATCTGTAGAATTGATTTCATGTACCTATACTTATGCCAAATGATTAGGATACTATGATCAAAATGAATCAAATGCTCCTAATTAGATGTGTTATGAATGATCTATAAATACAGAAATGAGAATGATCATTTTTTAAATGCTTAAGGTATCATCGCTTATTGTTCATCAGGGCATTGTCACTGACGTGTTACGCTGCCATCTTGTTCGGCTGGTATTCTTAACAAAAAACCCTAAGAAACAATCACATTCTGTTCAGCAAGCTTGTCCTGCTGTAATTTCAGAGTCCCTTCCACTGTACCTTCTGGGACATAAAGTTTGTACCTCCCACTGCAACTTCAGGGGAATAACATTTGGTTTCATCCATCCATCCTGCTACAACTCAGAGGTATAGGATTTGTATCATCTTCAATCAATTTGATTTGTTACACCATTCCTTGGGTATAATGACCAGATGTATATGTCTGATATTTGTATGAATGCAGAGTATCATTTTTTTTCTCAAGAATGATCTTCTTTTACACTTGGGTTGACATTGCTCGTTATTTGTCGAGGTTGTATCACTGACGAAATGTCTTGTCTTTTTGTTCAACCAATAAAAAGTCCAAAGAGATAATCATCTTTCTCCAATATTTCCAACCCTTGGGCTTGATGAGTTATAAACAATAGTCCTGTTTCAGGTTCTTGTATTATTTAGAAGCTTCCAAAGTAATATACAAAACTCCTTTTATGAAAGTGTTATTAGTCCACTAATCGTTATTTCAATGCAAAATGCTTGAAAAAGATCATAACAATGGACCAAAAGGAAATTAATTAAGACATAGCTCGAAGCAAGTAAGTTAATAAAGGATCGCAAATGCAATTAAAAAGGAAATTTATTGGGACGTTTCTTGAAAAGAATAAGGTAATCAAAGATAGTAAATTCAAAATGGGTAAAATAGAAAGCTAGGTGCCCTAGATATCGCAGCTTGAGCTTCTCTATACCCATATTGAAGACTATTTTGAGCTCAATCTGTGTTTAGGGGATCCAGAGTACTTTGTCGATGCCCCAAGACGTAACATACTTCTTTATTGTTAATTCAAGCATAGCAAGACTACTGTATGCCCCACTTTTATTTGAATTGCCCTTTAGGAGTTTTCAATTCAAAACCCTTTTGGTCTCAAAGCGCCCTTTGCGGGTTTTCACCTCGGCCTCTCCTTTTTCTCTTTTTTTTTGTGAAGTATTTTTTGATTGAATTCGAATTCACAAGATTAGACAGGTTCTTGCCATCACCTTGGTCAGTATCGACGCTCTTCCAGAGGATACCTTCTTTACCACATAAGGTCCTTTCTAGTTTGGTGTACACTTTCTTTTGAAGTCCTTTTTGTATAGGAAAGACCTTTTTCAATACTAGGTTTCCCTTTGGAGGTGAACCTTTTTTTTATTTGCTCATGGTGGATAGCTTTCAACCTCATTTCTTCGATCAAATTCAACTGATCACATTGAAATTGGATCCATTCAGCTTCATCTAACTTCGGCTCTGACAAGACTCAGAGAAAAGGAATCTCGACTTCAATGGGAAAAACCGATTCTATTCCATAAACTAATGAGAAATGTATTACCCTGACGAAGGTCTTGGCCGACGTTTAATAAGTATAGAGGGTAAATGATAACTTCTTTATGCCAATCTTTACAAGTCTCTGTTATCTTCCACAATCTTTTTTTTTACTGCATTGTGATATGGCGTCTGATCTTTGAATAGACTACAAACTTTTGACATTGTGAGGTTGTGTATTGTTAGACATGATCCTTTTTGGCATTCTTTGCCGGCACTTGATCTCTTTCCCTCTTTTTTTTTTTGGATTTAAATTTGATAATTATCGACCTTGTAATATTTGCATATGAAGCTACCTTCACTCTCTTAGTGAAGTAACCGACGACCACAAGGATGAATCGGTGTTGGCCAGAAGCTTTTGACGAGATTAGCCCCATAACATCCATGCCCCACATATAAAAAATCTGTGAAGAAATGGATGAGGCACACAAGTCTTGTCTTCCTCCATCTGGCATTTATAACTGATGCAATCCCCTTCCATGGTGGATCAGCAGTACCCGAACCTCATTATTAGCCTGTCAATCGAAAAAACCATTATCATGTGCTTTTCGAACACCCCATAGTATCCTCACGTCTTAGTAGCCTTGGCATATCTTGATACGATCATACGAAAACATCTTTGAATTGGGAATAACTCAATGATGTCTCGCTTTGTCTTTGTGGTGAGCTAGGCTTTGACCTTCACCTTTTTTCTTGTAATGTCCATTGACTCTTTGTAGAGTAGGATCTGTTTTTCATCTTGTTCTACCATTCAAATCTGGAGATAAGTTACGATCTCTGTCATTTTCAAAGTCCTGAGATCCCCCTAAACACATATCTCACCCAAATGGAGACTCCGAGTCAGTGACAGTGTCACTCACATCATTGATATCTGGGGACCTGATGTAGGTACGAAGGCAGATTTCAAAGAATAAATGATTTTAAGGGTGATTATTTGTATGGTATGATCATAAATGAAGAATAAAAGAATATTTGAAAGAGAGTCTAAAGAACCAAAGAATATATAGAGAATAAAAGAATATTTGCTCAAAAAAATACATTTTATTGAAATAAAGATTTTAAACACAAGCCTATTTCACAAAAGGATTCTTATTGCCTTTAGGCTTAAAGCAACAAGCGTGTTCTGAATATTACGCCACATTAGCTCTAAAAATACAGAAATCTCTTCCACAGCCCCTACTGTTCAAAACGCTTCCAAGTACGTGAGGGCAAAAGCTTGGAAAAGTCTATTCCTCGGTTCCCTCTTCGGATATGTCGTTAATGTTTAGATTCCCCAACATTCCCACCAGGCCTTTGATCTCTTCAATTCCTTTATTATCCATCAGGCCTTGTACTAGGGTCCTGAGCTCGACGCGTCCTTGGATCTCATGCCCCTATCCATTATGAAACTCATAATGTTTACCCCTTTAACAGAAAGGTTGGGTAACAGATTTTCTGCACCAGAGGGATCACCAAATTTTACGATACCCAAATTGATGAGTCTTTCGATCATCTTTTTTAAAGCGACGCAGTTCTCAATCGAATGACCTGTGATTCCCTAATGGTATTCGTATTTGCCACTTGCATCGTACCATTTAGGGTATGGAGGCTGTATTGGTTCTACGTAGAAAGGGGATACAACATGTGCGTCAAACAAAATTTGGTACAACTCTCCATACGTGATTGGGATGGGCGTGAACTGGGGTTTTTCTAAGTTCGGTCTTAGATTGAGTTCTTGACTTGGGGAGACCTGATGGCCGGTAGTTACCGTCCTTGGCTGGCTTACTTTAATCGGCTCCGAATGGCTCTTGTTATACGTACTCGTATTATTCGCTTCTTTTTTCTTCTTCTCCGGGGCCTTTAAAGTCCACTCTCCCCTTTCTTTTGTTTCTGCCAAAACAACCGGTTTGACTTGATCATCATTCGGGTTAAAACCTGAACCTATCGAGAAGTTTAACAGTGCTGAGGAATCAATCTGATATTGGGGTCCGATAATGACGGGTACCCCTTGCGAATGCGCGTTTGGTTGGGCCAGGATGCTTATTGGGGTAAAACCTAGGGAATTGATAAGGTCTTCATTATCATACCCACTGTTGACCACTGGGCCACTCCTTTTTTCAAGTTCTCCGGCTAGTAACTGAGTTAACTGGCCCATCATATTTCTTTGGAATTCTAGCATTTGTTCCCGCATATCTTGCTGAATCTTGGTCAATTGCTCTTGCATCTGTATTTGCATTTTCTCTATTCTCTCCAATCTCTGGTTCATATCCTTTGTCGGTTCTGAAATGATTTTATCTAATTAGGGTCCTTTTTGGAAAATCTAATGCATATAATAAAATGCAATGCAAATGCATGAGATGCATGCAAAAAGAAAGAGAGGCGTTGATTCTAAATTCAATTCTATTATAACAACTTTTCTAAAAAATAAATTTTTTTACATAAAATAGATTACATACTCGGCCTTGTTCTAATACTCAAAGTGAAGACATCGATCCTTTTCTTCGTATCTAGATGTCAAAATCAAATCTCGCGAATCTTCAAAGGGGTGCCTCCTCTATCTTCTTTTTGCTTGATCCAGGCGGCGAGTCATTGCTCACTTATCCCGCGATACTCGTTAGCTTCTTTAAGAAAATCAAGACGTGACGGCTCTCGAATAATCTTTGTCGGCTTGAATCCTCGGGCAATAAAATAGAGTTTTGTATTACTTCGCAGACTATTAACCTTCTTTCGTTGTGTCTACTTGGACCATATTCAGACAGCCGTGTTATAATCTATTTTATCAAGAAATTCATTTTCCCATGGCAAGCTCTTCTATTTAGCAATCGAATATGAATCAACACCTCCTTTCTATGATGATGTAATGAAATGCAAAACAAAACAAAATACGTCAGTGTAAAAGAAATAAAAAATAAAATAGAACACCTACCTGGGTGACCACTAGGGTTTGGCGTGGCTCTGCCTAAGGTGGGCTCTTAGGTCTCTCTATATGTGGTTCGGTTCTAAGGGTACCTAAACCAGCAGATTCCTCGGTCCTCACCAATTATAGGCTCATATAGACTGAGTTCGATTCAGGGGAATACATTTCCCTATGGCTATGCGGAGATGAAAATCTCACGAAGACATAGGTATGGATGTATCCCGGAAGCAGTCTACTAGCCCATGCGGAGGTGAAAACCTCACGAAGGCATAATTTCTCACTCCCACTTAAAACGGTAAAATCGACCGAATATGCGATGCAATGTGTAGAAGGATACCAAAACTCAAACCAATACAACAATTATAAACTATAATGATAAGGTTCATAACAAAGACGAATAAAAATTCAACGAAAGGATCTCTTACGATGAAAATACAATGTGATCAAACCAAAATCAAATGCATCAGCACAGAAGAAATAAAAACAAAATAGAGCACCTATCTGGGTGACCACTAGGATTTGGCGTGCCTCTACTTAGGGTAAGCTCCTAAGGCTCTCTATATGCGATTCGGTTCTAAAGTAAAAGGTACCCAAACTTGCAGATTCCTCGATCCTCACCCATTATAGGCTCATATGGACTGAGTTCAATTTAGGGGAATACATTTCCCTATGGCTGCACGGAGATAAAAATCTCACAAAGACATAGGTACAGATGTATCCTGAAAGCGATCCACTATCCTGTACGGAGGTGAAGACCTCACGAAGGAAAAGTTTCTCACTCTCACTTAAAAGGGTGTAACCGCGCGGTCATGCAATGCAATGTGTAGGGATATACAAAAAAGCTCGAAGCAAATAAATAAAATATGAATAAAATGATGAAGATCGTAACACAAAATGGATGAAATGCAATGAAAGGATCGTATATCAAAACCAAAATTTCAATTTCAGACAAAAAGACAAAAGTTAATCAACTTGTGGAATCAACTTGTGGCTTGACTCTCTTATTCAGGTCATGTTCTGAAGTGGAGTCGCCAAGCTGTCGAAATCATTTTTTGTCAAACGGGGATCGACTTGGTTTTGAAAACGAAAACAAATATGAGAGTCGCCACCAATCCTTTTTGATGAGGTGTGATCGGGTCACCTCGTAAAAGTGGTTGCTTTTAATAAATGTTTTGATTTATTTAAACAACGATTTTGGTCCGCGAAATTTAAGAAAACAGGTTCGGGAGTTGGTTACATACAAGGAAGGTTTAGCACCCTCGTAACGCCCAAAAATTGGCACCTAGTTGATTAATTGGTGTCTTAGTGTCGAAAATTGAAAACTTGAAAGAATTTAAAATACAATCCCTCTTTTTGTAAAAAACACCCATTTCCAAAAATTCAACCTCCATTTCCAGGACAATTAAATCAATGTCGAGAGGGTAAAAAAGATAATGAGATCCTCGAAACATTCAGAAATGTCGAGATCAACATACCACTGTTGGATGGCATCAAAAAAATTCCGCGGTATGCCAAGTTCCTTAAAGAACTTTGCACCAACAAACACAAATTAACAGGTAATGAAAAGGTAAGTGTTGGTGAAAATGTATCTGCAATGTTACGGTGGAAAATGCCAGCAAAGTGTAAAGATAGGGGCATGTTTGCAGTACCAGGCAAGATAGACTATTTGGGAATTAAGAAGGCTATGTGTGATTTAGGGGCCTCAATAGATGTAATGCCTTATTCTATATATGAATCACTTAACGCAGGGTTTTTGATGAAAACAAGTGTTATCATTCAGTTGGCAGATAGGTCTATTGTGCATCCCGAAGGAGTCCTCGAGAACGTATTGGTAAAAGTTAACGGACTTATTTTCTCTATAGATTTTTATGTGATAAAAATGGAGGATGATAACACTCCTGGATCTTTAGACCTCTTGTTGGGCCGACCTTTCCTCAGTACCCCTAACACTAAAATTGACGTTTGAAGCGGAACTCTTACAATGGAATTTGATGGGGAGATCGTGAAATTTAATGTTTATGATGCCATTAGTCACCCAAGTGAAATATTGAGCGTAAACCGTGTCGACATAATTGAATTTTTAGTAGAGGAGACTTTTGAGTCCATTTATAAAGATAAATCTGAATTTATAGTTGATGATTATGAATCTGTTAATGAGTTATTATCTCCATCAAACACTAAACTTTTACCTTCTATTGTGTAGGCTCCAGATTTGGAATTAATACCGCTTCTGGAACATCTCAAGTATGCGTTTTTGGGGAAAGGTAATACCCTACCGATTATAGTTTCAAATAAACTCTCTAAGCTTGAAGAAGAAAGTTTGATCTAGGTATTACAAAATCATAAAGAGGCGATTGGCTGGACCATTGCTGATTTAAAAGGGATAAGCCCTTTGACATGCACACACAGAATCTACTTGGAGGAAAACACTAAGCCAAGACGAGAGGCGCAAAGATAGTTGAACCCGAATATGATGGAGGTGGTAAAAAAGGAGATAATCAAGCTGCTAGATGCTGACATAATCTACCCCATTTTTGAAAGCAGATTGGTAAGTCTGGTACAAGTCGTGCCCAAGAAAATGGGCGTGACAGTAAAGAAAAATGCTGAAGGTAACTTGGTACCAACTCGAGTGTAGAATGAGTGGTGTGTCTGCATTGATTACAGGAAGTTGAATTCTTACACTAGAAAAGATCATTTCCCTCTTCCTTTTATAAATCAAATACTTGAGCGATTAGCTGGTAAAACTCACTTTTGTTGTCTTGATGGATACACTACAGGAAAACAGACTTTTAGCGGCGTTTTTAAGCGCCACTAATACAAAGCGCCGCAAAAAAACGTCGCTATATGCAACGCCGCAAAAATTAGTGGCGTTTTTTTTGAAAAAAACGCCGCTAAAGACCATGACCTTTAGCGGCGCTTTTTTCGCAAACGCCGCTAAAGACCAGGACTTTTAGTGGCGCTTTTTTCGCAAACGCCACTAAAGACCATGACCTTTAGCGGCGCTTTTTTCGCAAACGCCGCTAAAGACCACGACCTTTAACGGCGCTTTTTTCGCAAACGCCGCTAAAAACCATGACCTTTAACGGTGCTTTTTTCATAAACGCCGCTAAAAATCATAACCTTTAGCGGCAATTTTCTCACAAACGCCGCTAAAAATAATGATCTTACAAAAAATTATTTTATTTTAATTAAATAATATTTATTTCTATGTTAAATATTATATTATGTTTAATTTTTGAAATTTGAACTTTAAACTATATACATTTAAGGATAAATAAAAAAAATTAATTAAATTAAATTTTCCATTAAAATTTAAACTTCAAAACTAAATATAAAAATTAATGAATTTAAATTTAATACATAAACATTGATTCAATATGTTTATAACTTAGTGAAGTACTTTGATCTTGATCTTGATCTTGATTAAGACTTGTTCCAGTAATAAAGAAAATTGTTAAACGGAATTTCAGTCACCTGATTGAGCAAAACAAGGAAATTAGTTATACCATTTCTTCAGAATGAAAGTGAAATCGGTAAAAAGTAAACCCATAATAAAAAAAAGCGATGCTAGGCTAATCATAAATGCTAATGTCTCATTGTAAATAAGTGATGAGCATAAGTCCGATTTCATGTTGATGGACTTGTAAAGGCCTCAAAAAGAAAATAAGTAGCATATATGAAAAAAGACAAAAAGGGTCAAATGAAGGTTGAAGGAGATGTCATGACAAACCTCACGTGTTTAATGTCTATCTCCTTTATCGATTTCATGCGACTCATAACATGTTTCACTTTTTTTATTAAGCTCACAAATATCACAGGTTTTTAGTTATCATAATCTTAATTTCTATGTCCAATAGCATTGATAAAGTAATTATTTTTCATTCAAACAAATTTGGTATTATCTTTAGTCACTTTGAAATGTCTAATCGATGAAGATGAGTAAAAAAATGCCATAGTTGCTGAAAAACAAGCTTATGCCAAAGTTTGAACTCTATACCTCTAGCATATAGGGGATCTTGAACCCAAAGTATTGAAAATGTCGATCAAAAGGAAGAGGAGATAAATTTGACGATGAAACTCTAATGGAAAGACGTTAAACTTTTGGAAGAAAAAAGCAAAAGATGTTTAAGGGACTCATGTCAAAATCAAACTGGTAATGGATAAACTCGGGACTCATCAAGATAAAAAAATAAAAAAGAACCTACCTCGTGCTATTGCATCCTCTTTCCTTCTCAACTCCTGCAAAATATAAAGTTAACATTCAGTTACTACAAGGACAAATTAATCTAAGAGCAAAATGAATAGCAAAATCACCTTACATATGTTTCTTGCTTTTAGATCATATATATTTTAATCATATATAAGATAAAAACATCAAAAGAAGTCTATGATTTTAATCATTTTGTGACCAAAGAATGGATGTTGGGTAGAAAATATATAAGAAAATGCATTGAGAATCGGACAAATGTACTTCAAAGTTAACATCTAAAATTAACATAACATAAAAAAAAATTAACTTTTGTGAATGATATAACAGCATAAAAAATATCTTCTATCATATAAAAAACCTCAATTATTGATGGTTTTTTTACTTATTAATTTTAATTAATCATGAGGTCTCAAAACATGAAAAAGTGATTAATCAAAAGTAGACCATGGGAACACACATCTGAGGAAAAATATTGGACAGGAAAAAAAGAGAATTGCAATGAAAATCATCTCAAACCTTTTTATTTTTCTCTTTCCTGGAAGTAAAGTGCTTGAAATTACAAAGACAAACTGCATAAAAATTCCATTACAACATGATTCCAGGAACATCTTGTATCAGAAATCATTCAGTTGCTCTTTATAAAATGTTAAATTGAGTATGAAATACAAGTTAATTAGGTTGAAGAAACAACCACACCAAGTCAATACAGTACCAAAATAAAAAGATGTAATTAAGGTAGTTGCTTATCTTAAACTTTAAGTCACGTTAGTGCAAATGCTAGACAAGACTTTTTATATCATTTTCCATTTCTGAACATAAATATAAAGCAAGTAAATCCAAAAACTCCAGTTGTTTGAGAACCCCATATGGAACCTATAAAGTAACCCACTTTGGTTCAGTTGTTATCGAAACCCCTTTTGTCCCTCCAGACATCTAAAAGCGAGTAAAGCTTGTTTACTATCTTTTGAACCAATTAAAGAGGCGCATGTGTGACCAATATAAATAATCTGAAAAGTAGACCGGATTAATCTAAAATTTAGACCAATAAATGAATCCTACAAAAGTGGACAATATTGATTTGAACTTTCTTTAGACAGCACTGTCCTGCAGCATTAACAATGGACTGGCTATTCTATTGCTCTCACTAATCAGAGGAATTTACTACAATTCTTAAAATACATACTTACATATACAATTCTCATTATGTTATCCATCAGATTTGGACCAAAATTAAGTCAACTTACATTACACAAGAAGGGAATATTATTAAATATCTCTTACAAGCATTGAATTAATACCTGCAATTTGGGACAGAGGGCTTGAATTAATACCTAAAATAGACATGAGAAAAAAGAGTAAATCACCTCAACTGAAGAACTCCAGAAAAATAATTTTAATCCAGTACATAGCTATGATCTTTAATCAATCAACATTCCATAGTGAAGATAAGAACAAGACCTCCTGTTGAGATGACGGCATGGATTTTCCAGATTCCTGTGCAACAGTTCCGTCTACTAGTTCTTGATCTTTGGCGACCTCCATGCCTGACATCAGTTCCTTGCAACCGCCCAACTGACAGTAGCCCAGATATGAAACAAGTAAAATCATAGCTTGTAAAAATGAAACAAATACACACATACAAACAAGAAATAGAGTGGGGCGTATGACATAGCTTGTAAGTAAAAAGTCTCCTTTTTATCTGGTTAGTGGATTAAAGGAGAGTGAATCAGTAACTGGGTGTTGAACAGCCAAATTGCTATAATTCACACATTATGCAACAACCAGTTAGTAAATAGCAATTGGATCTGAATACATGCTCTAACCCAAAAGAATGTGATTAGCCAGCGGAAATGAGCCATTAGTCATTATCCATTGAACTTATATTAAAAGTATGCAATCCATAGAGCAAATAGTACCTGCTGCAGATACTCCTCAACGCTTGTTGCTTCAGCAAGGAAAACATCCTCAAATGTTGTCTTGCAGAAAGATGATCAAGGAGAGGAAAACATGGTTTGTGAGATTGCAGTAAAGAGAAAACTATGAAAAGGGGGAGGGGGACCTTGAAGCAAGATTGTGAAGCAATCAATAGCAAAGCTCTCTAAAGTTGACCATACGCATGCGTTTTAGGACAAAAGTAGCATTTAAACAGTAAAAATACAAAAGCTGAAATCAAATATCATTTAATCATAGCAGATAAAGTTTGGGGGAAGGGGAAAAATGCCCTTATCTTGACATATCGTTATCAATATCCATTCCCCTCAAAATATCTATTAAATAGCCTTATATGCCAAAGAAAAACAAGTAACAAATTTTATGGTAGGTTTAGGGGGTTCTTGAGCTAGAAGCCATAAAAGCTGAGCTAACATAAATGAAAATGTGGAAAATAATACTTATCTTCAATTCAAAAGACTTCAACCAAGGTTTGAGTGAATTATTTTAATAGATTATAGTATATAATTTACATGATTTCTGAGAACTTCAAATTTTGTTAGTAGTTCATCAAAAGAGCTCTAATCCAACAACACAATTAGCACGACTCAAACTCAGACCACACTTGAGACGATCATTAGACTAGCATATGAAGTTCTATATGTACAACCTTTCTATTTAAATTTAGATTTTCTGTATGCAAAAACAGTATCATATTTTGGCTCAAATATTTTACATAATAATTTATACCCTGTATCACTTTGATTATCAATTTAGCTTTCATTTTACAAGTTTTTTTACAGACCATGATTTTAGCATAAATATAATCTGAATTTCTTTTGTGAAAAGGAAAAAAAAAAAAAAAAGCTATACCATCTTACAGTTCTTTAAAGCAATAGATCCTTAATAATTAGATATTTCAATAGACATCTAGCCAGCCATTGATGAGTTATAGATTTAATATTTTTTATAAAAAAAAATAGCTTTAAAAGCAAGTTAACCCTACACTGTATATATTATACACCACCTTGAAGTTTGAACAAGTTCTGGTTAATACTGAAGGTGGGAAATGGAGGATTTGAGCATGAAAGCTTCTTCTATAAAGGTAATTACTGCCAAACTGACAACATGCATTCTATTCTACTTCACCGCAGTTTTGAATTATTCTCAAAGTTGTTCACATTCAATTCTTTGACACCTCCTTTTTAAGTGACATTTATTTGCCAACAAAAACTCATGCAAACAATGATAATGACTGCAACAGCCACATCACTTCCCATACAACTGGAGTGCAAGGACCTATGAACCTCACGAAATCAATCACTTAAGTTCTTCTAGTAAACTCCTAAAGGTTTGCAAGCGACAAAAGTTTTGACAAGTAGAATTTGTATGGCAAACATATTGAGATGATATTCAAGTTAACTGAACTTAATGCTTATGCACAAATTGAACACATAGCTACAAATTATGAAGACAATACCAAATTGCAGGTTTTGGCACAGAAAGCCCCTAGTTTTTAGAGAAAATCATTCATATTAATTGTTACTCTAATTATCATAACTTTGCTAATATGACAAAGAATATAATAAGCAGGAAAAAAGCAAGGACAATAGCTACAGATTATGAAGACAATACCAGACTGCAAATTTTGGCACAGAAAGCCCTAGTTTGTAGAGAAAATCATTCAAGTTAACTGTTACTCTAATTGTCATAACTTTGGTAAGATGACCAAAAATATAGTACGCTAGAAAAAAGCAAGGTCAACTGCTCATACCTGAAGTTCGTCATTGCCCCATGCATACCGCTCATATGAACTCCAGGCATGAACCATAGCTTCCTTAACTTTTTCTCTTCTTTGCATTTCAACGGGATCATTTGGCACTGCCTTACTCTTCAATTCCTCCAGCTAAAATAACCAAATGTTAATACTCAGTCCATGAATCTAACCAAAACTCACTGCACTGGAACATATATTGAGAGCAACATGACAGAACGGGATCCATGAAGACATAATAAAAGAAGAAAAACAGATAATATAATAAATATACCACTAATCCCTCCATTTTTTACAATATGTTGACAGTGAATTAAAAAAGAATATCTAAATCTAGAGTCTCCAAACAAATTCATCTACAAATTTGTCATTCAAGAGATATAAGTCCAAAAGCCCCTCCTAGGAAGGGGAAAAAAAAGGATCAACGAATGCAAAATGTGATATTTTACATTTTTTTAATAAGTGTGTCTAAAAAGAATGCTTTTTGTTTTTTGAAAAACAAGAAATTCAATTTTCCATTTTTTTACCTCGCGAGAAATGCCATCGGGTTTTCTCTGGGAATCTTTGTGGGGACGTGATTTCTTCTCCTGGGGTATTGGCAACGGAGTTTTGGGCAGCCCAAGGATGGCCTTCGCGTCCATTGTAATTTCACTGCCACTCTCCGATAAAATTTAGTTAGGGCTTTTGCAATTCATCCAAAACTCCACTGCTTCTGGAGAAGTTTGATTTTTATCGGGAAATTAGAGCTGCAATGGATAAAAGGGAAAAATTCTAGGGTTTTCCCTCAAAGCGCGAAGGATGGTTTTGAGCATAACAAAAATTAACTGTAGGAATTGGAAATGATCACTTCCGGGTTACTGATGGGCTTCTATGGACTATTTCTCATCATGTGCTTTGCAAGGGTTTTTTTTTTTTGGGGAATTACTAAATTATATGTAAGTTTTAGTTATTTAATTAAAAAATATTATAATATAGTAACTGAATTATTCAAAAGTTTTCATTTAATTCATTGGATTATTTAAAAGTTTTTATTTAATTTATTGGATTGTTATTTTTTTTAAATGTTCTGCTATTGAGTTTTAAGTAATAATTCGACAAAAAGTACAGTGGATCAATACTCATTAAAGAGTAAAAAAACATATCTTAAATCCAATTTGATCTGATGGCTAGTGTTGGAGATCAGAGAAAAAAGCTAATAGAATTTTGGTTCGCAAATTCCTGACGTCTAAAGTTGTTTAATAAAAAAAACTAAATAGAGAAAGAGATAAAGAGAAAGATAGCTTTCGATTGGTGCAGGTAATACGAATATAGAAAGCCATGTAGTATTAATTTTAACAACTCGATGATTTAAATAAAAACTAATAGTTCAGTGACTAAATTATAACATTTTTTTAGTTAAATGATCAAAATAAAAAATTATTCATAATTTAGTGGTTAATAATGTAGTTTACTCTTTTTCATAATATCTAAAGTTACCCATAGACTATGACCAGTTTCCAACATTTAAATGGAAGGAAAAATGTGCATAAACTCATGTCCTCTTATACTCATGTGTAAAAACAATATTTTGTTTTGGTTTAATGTATAATTTGGTACCCGAGTTTGATATTTTTTAGTATTTAATTCGAGTTTTAGAGTTAATTTGATGATAATTCATGTTTAGATAATAATATTAGTTATTATTTTTTGCTAAAACAACCCTAAAATCATAATTAAATTACATCCATGAATGAAAATTTAAATAAATTCACAATTCACAATTGGCGTTGAATGTTAATTGCTAAGACTCAGTCAACAGTTGGGTGACATCCCAATACCATCAAACATATCGTCTAATTTGTATGCCAACACACCAATGTTGTTCAATTGTAGTTCATGTTTCAAAGGTTTAGACCTTTTTCTTCCCTTTCAAACCCCATTCAGTTTTAAGCTACTCTTTTTCAAATTGAAATTCTTTAATTGTATGTGATATCGTTTCAAACCCCATTCAGTTTTAATTCCATAATTTATTACGAACATAAGCTTTTACATTAATATCTATGTATATACACATCAACATCCATATGATGTTTTTTGGAGTTTAGGGTTTTAAAGGTTATAGTTTAGTATTTAGGTGTTTTTAGGATTTAGGGGTTTAGTGTTTTAGGGGTTATAGATTAGTGTTTATTATTTTTTTGGGGTTTAGGGTTTTAGGGATTATATGACTTTTAGCGGCGTTTTGCCAAAAGTGCCGCTAATGTTCTGGTTTTTAGCGGCGTTTTACCAAAAGCGCCGCTAATGCTCTGGTTTTTAGCGGCGTTTTACCAAAAGCGCCGCTATTGCTTTGGTTTTTAGCGGCGTTTTACCAAAAACGCTGCTATTGCTCTGTTTTTAGCGGCGTTTTACCAAAAAACGCCGCTATTGCTCCGTGTTTTATAATTTTTGCGGCATTTTTTGATAAAACGCCGCTAAAAACGCCACTAAAGCCTTATTTTCTTGTAGTGATACTCAGGTTTCTTTCAAATCCCAATTACACCAGAGGACTAGGAAAAGACCATTTTTACGTGCCCATTCGACACATTAGTGTATAGAAGGATGCCATTTGGACTTTGCAACACACCGACCACCTTCCAGAGATGTATGATGAGTATATTTTCTAAATATGTGGAAAAAATTATCGAAGTTTTTACGGATGATTTTACTATGTATGGAAATTGTTTTAACGAATGCCTTAAAAACCTCATGATAATTTTAAATAGGTGCATAGAATTTAATCTTGTCCTGAATTATGAAAAGTGTCATTTTATGGTAGACAAAGGTTTGATTCTAGGTCATATAGTTTCAGCTAAGGGAATTGAGGTCGATGAGGCCAAAACTGACATTATAAATTCTTTGCTGTATCCCTCTATTGTAAGGAAGATACGTTCTTTCCTTGGCCATGTAGGATTTTACAGGCGTTTTTATAAAGAACTTATCTAAAGTAGCTAAACCACTATGCGAGTTATTTCAGAAAGATAAGAAATTTGAGTTCGGCCTGAAATGCAAAGAGGCTTTTGGTACACTCAAGCAGAAGTTGGTGTCCGCTCCTATAGTACAAGCACCAGATTGAAACTACCCCTTTGAAATTATGTGCAATACAAGCGAACGCAGTGTGGGGGCTGTGTTAGGGAAAAAGATAGGCAAAGAGCCTCATGTCATTTTCTATGCCTCAAAAACCCTAGATACTGCACAAAACAACTACACCACCATAGAAAAAGAACTCTTAACTATTTTATTTGCTTTGGATAAATTTCGATCGTATTTGTTAGGATTTAAGGTGATTATTTTTTCTGATCATGCAGCTCTCAAGTACTTGATCGCGAAGAAGGAAGCAAAGCCAAGGCTCATTAAATAGATTCTACTGCTCTAAGAATTTGACATAGAGATTCGTGACAAGAAGGGATGTGAAAACTTGGTCGCCGACCACTTGAGTAGGTTAAAAATACTTGATGATGGCACTTCTATAAAGGATGAGTTCCCTGACGAGAGCTTATTTTCGTCCGAGGCTTATTACCCATGGTATGCTAATATAGTAAATCTCTTAACCACAGGATCATTGCTGATGTGCGTGATAAGTTTTAAATTTATAATTGACCGTACTTGAAAACTAACTATTATCATGATAAAGGCAAGCACACCTATCGAACAGTAGTATAGCTTATAGCAAGACCAGAATGTCAAACCCACAAGAACTAAAAGTACTAGTATTAACCTTTTTTTTATTATCTAGCCTAAAAATAAGGGGATTTGATTTATCCAAACTAATTAACTAAACAAAGAATGCACAGGAAGTAAATTGGGGAAATACTTTTGGGAAAACTGAATGATTTGGACAATACCCAAACGAAAAATCCACCTAGACTTCACTTGTTATTTAACTTTGAATTAGCCAATTTATTCACATGACTTGATCCGTAGAAATCCCTAATTTATATTATTATCTCTCTTGAGACTAACAATGTCTAAACCTAGGTTGATTAATTGAAATCTCTTTCTAATTAAAACCCCTAGTGTTGCATTAACTCTATCTATAGATTCCCTTATTAGGTTTGACCCTAATCCAGCAGATTTATGTCGTCTTATGTCTAAGATTGCATGCAACTCCGTTTAATTATGCTAGATCTTCTCTTAGACAAGGACTTTTGGTCCTCTGAATAAGCACATCAATACTTGAATGAATATCCTGGAATATTAAAACAATAATTAAGAACAAATCAAGTATTTATCGTATAATTCAGAAAATAGTAACAAGATTCATCTTAGGTTTCATTCCCCTCAGGTATTTAGGGGATTTATTTCATATGTGTAAAAGAAAACATCTCAGAAGAATAATAATAACAAAACATAAAGAAACCCGAAAACCCCTGAAGGAAATTTAAGGGAGATCTTCAGTCTTGAAGGAGAATCTGGCTTCTGAGATGGATCAATCGACTTTTTTCGAGTAATCCTTACCTCCTACTTGTGTGTCCCTTTAAATCCTCCTCTAGTGCATTTATATAGGCTTTCGAATGCCTCAGAACCTTCCAAAGTGCCCTTTTCCGATTAGAACTAGACTTGGGCCCGACAGGGACACGGCCGTGTGCCACGCCCGTGTGAGGCGACTTAGGCCATGTTTGAGTCTGTTAAAAAGACACGGGTGTGTGGTTCACCCGTGTGTGGAAGTCCAAGCTGTGTTAGAGTCTGTTAAATAGGCATGGGCGTGTGGTCTACCCGTGTGAGGAAGTCCAGGCCGTGTTGATTTCCCATGTTGACCCATTTTCACCGTTTTTGGCTCGTTTCTCGTTCTTTTTACTCTCCTATGCTCGCCTAAGTATAAAACATGAAATTAAAGGATTAGGAGCATCAAATTCCACAATTCTAATGATAAGTCATCCAAAAATATGCTAAGCATGGGATAAAAATATGTATAAATTATGACTTATCAGTTGCCCACTGAGTTAGCACATTCCGTGAAAAAAAGGCTTAGATGGGAAGCTCGATATTACATTTGGGATGACTCATACTTGTGAAAACACTGCTTAGATCAGATAATAGGACGGTGTGTTCCAAAAATTGAGGTAACCTCTATCTTCACTTTTTGTCATACAGAAGCTTGCGGAGGTCACTTTGGCTCTAAACTGACTGCTCACAAGGTATTGGAGTGTGGCCTATATTGGCCCACAATTTTTTGGGACGCATATAATTTCTGTAAGTCTTGCGATAAATGCCAACATACAGGTAACATCACTAAACGAAATTAAATGTCCTTATCCTCGATTCATGTATGTGAGATTTTTGATGTATGGGGCATTGATTTCATGGGCCCATTTATTTCCTCATTTAGAGACGTATATATAATTCTTACAGTAGACAATGTTTCTAAGTGGATAGAAGCAAAGCCTAATCGTAATGATAATGCTAAAACTGTGGTGGAGTTTCTAAAACAAACTATTTTTTTCTTGATTTGGCACACCTCGAGCTCTAATAGTGATCGTGGCACCCATTTTTGCAACAAAGTCATGGAGGCACTATTGTCAAAATACGGAGTTCATCATCGTATAGCGACAGCCTACCATCCCCAAACGAATGGCCTAGCAGAGGTTTCAAATAGGGAGATCAAGTCTATTTTGGAGAAAACAGTTCAGCCCAACCGAAAGGATTGGAGTCTTCGGCTTAATGACGCACTTTGGGCCTATCGAACGACATATAAAGGACTAATTAGCATGACCCCATATCAGCTTGTTTTTGGAAAAGCTTGCCATCTTCCGGTTGAATTGGGACATAAAACTTATTGGGCTGTTTGACAATGTAACATGGAGTTAGAACCCGCAGGGAAGGCGAATAAATTAGACATTCAAGAATTGGAGGAAATTTGTAATGATGCCTACGAGAATGCTCGCATTTATAAAGACAAGACAAAGTTGTTTCATGATAAGAAAATAGCTCAGAAGCATTTTTCGGTAGGACAAAAAGTTTTGCTTTATAACTCCGTATTAAAGCTATTCCCAGGTAAGCTTCGATCTCGATGGCAAGGACCTTTTATTGTGACCAAAGTATTTACAAATAGTACAGTTGAAATAGAAAGTGAAGAATCAGGAAAACGATTCATAGTTAATGGCCAACGGTTGAAGCCGTTTTACGAGAATTTTCAAGCCTACGTGGTTGAAAAGATTCATCTAGAACCACCATAGAATCATTCACGGCGTCGAGCTAACGACGTTAAACAAGCGCTTGTTGGGAGGCAACCTAATTTTTATTATTATTATTAATTTTATTTTATTTTATTTTACTTTATTTTATTATTTACTATTTTATTTTTGGATGTTGATAAAATTCTCTTGTTTTGTCTAGGTAAATTGAAGCCAAAAAAATGGAGAAAAAGAAAGAGAAACAAAAAACCTGCAGCCAAACAGCCCTTATTCCATCCCTAGTCCAGCCAGGAATAGTGCGCTCCTGCCTTAGACTCCCCAAAACCTACAGCCAAACACCCCCATTTCAGCTAAATAAAACCCCAAACCCTAAATTTTTTACCAATTTTTTCTTTTTTTTTCTCCCTAGCCGTCGAAACTTCTCCACCACCCCTCCCATCGCTGATTTGCTGCCAACCATGGTACGAACCCGCAGCCACGCCGCTGCCAAGCCTTTTTTCATCGTCAACTCCCGCTGGCGTCGCTTCTCTGCTCTCTAAGCTGTCGATTTGATCGATGAGGCTTCTTCTTCTTCTTCACCGCGTGTCTCCTCCCTTTTGTCACCACACGTCTCCTCTTTTTCCTCCTTCTCCTCCTCTTTGCTCAATCCGAGTGGTGCCGCGTCTTCCTCTTCTCCGACCAACTCGCACGACTCTCCTTCTTCCTCCCTTCTACCGCGCGCAATAACTCCATCCCCTTCCTCTTCCCTGCGCGACGCACCCCCGCTTCTTCTCGCCCGCGCGCGACACTGCGCCCACTTTCTCTCTCTCCCGCGCCGACCACTGTGGGATTTAAATAATGATGCGATACCGCTATATAGCGCGCTATATGACGGTAGCGGCACTATCTAAAACCGCTACTGTCGAAACCACTATTATGTTTTACAATAAGTTGTGTGAATTATTTAAAAAATTCACGACCGCGATACTCGTAGTAACCGCAATAGCATTCGTTATTTTATTTATTTCTATTATTTTAAATTTTTAAATTCCAATCAGAACTTTTAATTATGTTTTTTATTTGATTTTTCCAAATCAAAACTTTTAATTCTGTTTTTTTAATTTCTTTTCTAAGTACGCAGGTTTTCTTGGTCACGATTCTGACCAGGATTTCTAGGAACAAGCAATTGTGCAAATTCGGTCCTTGAGGATTTGACCCTACTTCCCTTATAGTATTATTTTTATTATTTTCAATATTTTATAAGGATAGGATTTTTTTGCTGCTCTTAACGACCGCATCATATGTCGATTGGTTTCTAGTGTTTTGATTGCAAATTAGGTGTGGGTTTTGAACCTTTGTTATTCTATTTTTGATTTGTTAATTCAATTCTGTGGTAATTGATAAGTTCGAGTGTATGTTCTAAACTGTGTAATTTAGTATTGATTTGCTATGAAATTCGACAGTTTTTTTTAGGCTTCGGTAATTCAACAACTAGGGCTTGTGTCATTTCAATTATCTATAATTTAGTGTATTGTGGTTGGTTTCTGGGATATTTTGATTAAGGGTCATTTTAGTGACCGAGAGACAAGACTTTTAGTCAATTTTTGAGTGGTTTCATGACCACATGGGTGGCCACACGGGTGTGTGCTTGTTCGCACGACCGTATAGAATTGGAAATTAGGGTTTCCGGGCAGAATTAGGTGCCATACGGCCTAGCCACACGGCTGTGTGGCTGATTTGGAGAAATTAGTCGATTTTCACACGGCCATGTCCCTTGGGTACACAGGCGTGTGCAATTAGAAATTTAAGGTTTTCGATAGTTTTTGGTACCACACGGCCTGGCCACACGGGCATGTATTCGACACAGAAGTTGGAGATCTTCACACAGCCGTGTCTCCTCTATTTTTAATTTTTAGCATTTTTGGACAGTGAGTTACACGGGCTGCTCACACAGGTGTGTGTGGCCTCCACATGGGTGTGTAGACCCCCACATAGGCTGGGCTTTTTCCACACGGTCGAGCCACACGACCGTGTGACCTCATGTCTCCAATTTTTGTACTGTGTCTATTTTTTTTATTATGATTCTGTGTGTTTCGAGCCTTGGCTAGGTCTTTGTAAGGGTGGTCGGGACTTTGTTTCGACCTAGATTTATGCATAATTCGTAATCGTAGCTTAACTTGATCAATTTTTCGCGAGCTAATGGATGCTATGCAATAAAGGGTTCTGTGTTTTATCAATTAAGTATGTGCATTTCTGATTCCATTTGACTGTTTGTGATATGTTCATCATTTCTGTGAGATCATTTGCATACATGAATTTGCATAAATGTTTCAGTTGGGATATGAAAAGAAGGAAGTCTGCTTTGATTTGGTAGTTTTAATTACAACACGTCAGATAGCGGTTTCTCGCACACGATGATATTACTTCTTTCACCGCATCATCGTTATTTGCGTGGCTTAGTTTCATATATGTGGTGTGTAGGGTTGGATGGGCCTTTCGAGGTCCTATGTGGTGTGCATGGTTGGTTGAGCTTCTTATAGCTCATTCGTGGTGTGAATGAGGGACGAGAGGTGTTTGGCTGGATGGGTGGGATTGTTTCTTCTGTTGTGCATACATATCACATTTGATCTATCCGTAGGATTGCATGATTAATTGCGTAAAGGTTGTGTGCTTGATGTGTTCTCTACCTATATGTAGGGAATGATTACTTTGTAATACGTCCTGCTTTTTAACTAGTTGCTGAAATGGGTTGTCTTGTACACCGATTGAGTTCTAGGTTAGTTAAGTATTTGTTTTGAAACGCTGCCTTTGATTTAGTTTCCGCTATAGAACTGTTACTTGGAATTCTATTTTGCAACTTTGTCTTTTGTTACGTTTCAAGCTCACACTAAGCTTGTGTAGCTCACACCCCCTTAGTTTCCCTTTTTCAGGTGCTTCCATTTTCTATAGCTTGACTTGGCTCACCGAAGGTTTCAGACAGCCACGATTTAGAATAGGCTATAAAAGTATTTTCATTAATTCCGTATTTATAAATAAATGGTTTGAACTGTAAGTTTTATTTGAATATTGTAGTATGAATTTTGGGGTTTTACACATGTAAGCGACTTCTGGACTAAAATTTTTATAATATCGGGATTTTACAATGGAGAGTTTTACGTAACTTAAATACCGTATATTTTGTAGCTAGTTAAACTCAAATTTTACCTACGATTATTTCGATGATCAATGTAACCTCTCAGATTCGGTCTAAATGTCTAAGCTGGGTTTTGGGTTGTTACATTTTAAATATATAGCGAAATTATGAAAATTAGCTCATTGATTGTCTAAGTTCAAACTGAAGATAAGTGGCATTGTGAGAATATTTACATTGTGAGAAAGACAACTTACGTCAGTAGATAATCTAAATAAGTCTGTAATCTCATAAAACTATCGAAGTGAGCATTTGATTGAAATACTGAGAAGGATTATTTTGTCATCTATAATTCTAATTAGGGAGATGACTAGTCTTGGCTATTAGAGTAGTTGACTCCACGGGTAGAGACATATATGTATTCATTGGTAGAATGATACATTGGATTAGACCTAAGATGAATTAATTCTAAATCCGTTTGTGAATTAATTCACTTGTAACGTTCATGGTGTGATTTACCTAAATTCTAGTTAGTTACTGACCATGTGTATGCAACTCATATGCTTTCATATAAGTGGAAGCTTATGCTATAAAGATGATTGGGCCCATAACCGGTATCTTGGGTTCATGACTTGTGTATGGCATGACTTTAGTAGTAACAATGGAATTCATAGCTCAATTAAAGAGTTAATGATACCCTCTCATTGGCATTGTGTGGATTGATAAATATGGAACATGTCCACGAGTTGCTAGTTTTCGAACGAGCAATTTATCACATTCATTTGTTGACTGTGATCATATTAATCCTTAATAAGACATAATGGTGACAATGAGATAAAATATGATTATAGTGAGTGAATGTGTAACAGTCCGTTTTTAGTCAAATCGGAACAGTGGTTTCGGGATCACAAATATGAAGTCAAAATATTTATTTTATTATTATTTTAATGTCTACAGTATGATATTATGTTGGTGTGAAAATTTTGTTAAGAAATTTTATCGTTTGATTGCTCAATTTGATAAAAAGGACTAAATCGCATAAAGTAAAAAAATTAGAGTTCTATAAGTTAAAAGGGTTTATTAGCTATGGAATTAAATATTGGAAGTCCTTATGTAGTAATTAGACCTTTATTATGGTGAGTGGACAATTTTGGACATGTAGAATATGATTTTAATGCTTTATTATTAAGGTTAATAAAGCAAAATGTTAATAAACATAGAATAAATAAAAAAAACAAAGCCATAATTTGTGTCCATCTTCTTCACCTAGCCAAATTTTAAAGGAGGAAAACACTACCATTTTAGGTTCGAGCATTCAGCAAGTTCTTCTTGGGCATGTAAGTTTATTTTTGCTCGGTTTTGAATGATTTCTATGTTTTTGATATCGTTGCAGTTAGGTCTAGCTAGCCCAGGGACTATTTTACAAGACTGCTAAAGATTTTGAATGTTGCCATTGATGAATATGTATGAGGTTTAAAGTTTCTTGATAGATTATGAATGCTTGTTGATAGATATACAAGTTTTGTTAATTTTTTTAGTGAAAATGCAAGTTAGGGGCTAAATTGTGAAATATGGAAATTTAGTGGTTAAAATGTGAAATAAATAAAAAATATGGGCTACTAGGGACATAATAGTAATTCGGCTAGCATGGGTTAATTTTGAATTTCATTAATTTGTGATTTTATGTAATAAGGACTAAATTGTAAAAAATGTGAAATATTAGGGGCAAAAGTGTAAATATGCTTTAAAGTGTGTTTTGGACTAAATTGAATAGAGAGATTGTAACATCCTGAATTAGGGTCTAGTTGTAACAGTGGTTTTGAGACCACAAATTTGAAATAGAAATATTTATTTTATGATTATTTGATGATACATGATATGATTGCATGTTTGTATGAAATTTTCATGAAGAAATTCTATGCCTAAGATGTCCAATTTGACTTTAGAGACTAAATTGAATAAGTTGTAAAACTTGTGTTCTAGAAGCTTCAAGCATGAAATTGCATTAGATTATTAATTAGAGGTCCTTAAATAGCCATTCGACCAAGTTTTAAGATTTTGGACAAAAATGGGCATAAATAGGAAAAATTTGAAAGAAAGGCTTTAAGGGCATTTTGGTTATTTGATAAATAAAAGAATAAAAATGAAAAAATGAAACAAAATTTGCTCATCTTCTCTATGTGTGTGCTAAAATTCCAAGAGACACCATAGCTAGGGTTTCTTCACTTTTCAAGTTCAAAAGTAAGTTCATCCTAGTCTCGTTTTTAATGTTCTTTACATTTTTGAAGTTGTCATCAACCGATCTAGCTATTTCTACCATTATTTTGAGCTAGGGTTCATGTATGAAATTTGACCCATGTGTGACATGTTTGTATTTTAATGATTAATGGAGGAATATGAATGTTTGATGTGTGATAAACATCTTTTACTAAGTGATTTTTAGTGAAAACACCTAAAAAGGACTTATTTGTAAAAGATGAAGAAATGTGTAGTAGAAATGTGGTTTAATGTGAAATATGGGCTGATATGAGTTAGAATATGAATCGGCTAGGCTTGGGTGACAAAGAAAATGCATGCATTTCATTTCACGAGCCTAGGGACTAAAGTGTAAATAAGTGAAAAGTTAGGTGTAAAAAGGTAAATTTACCAAAGTATGTGTTATGGATCGATATGAGCAATGTGTATATTGAACAAGTTAAATTTGGCATTATAGATCAAGGAAAACGTGATTCAGATCTTGATAGCGGGAAGAACAAGGTTTACGAAGATTAGGCTCGTTTCTATCATTTTGTACCGAGGTAAGCTCATTTACAAATAATGCAACATATACCATACTTTAAAAGCTTTAAAATTGCATGTATGGTAAGTACTTACATATTTGATATGATGTTGTATCAAGTGTTTATTGCCTAAATTTTATCATGAACCATTCTTTGATTATCCCATGAATATGTGATTGGTGCTATGAGTATTGAAATCGACGTTACGAGCAAGTTCAACAAAAATGTAGTATCAAAGAATCCAGTTTGAACCTTAGGAAAAGTTTAGGATACAAGTGACATGTCACTAGAAACTATGTAATCTGAACTCATTGAGTTGTGGCTGAGTTCATGATATATGTGACATCTGAGCTCATTGAGTTGTGGTCTGAGTTCATGATGTATATGGCACATGTTTTGGTGTCCGGGTACTGGTCTCGTATATTCTACAGATGGCTGGGTAGTCTGACATGTGTTGCGGATACCCGATAGCTTATGTGAGCAGACCCGTGAGTAGCTCGAAAGCGAGCAACATGTGATATGTGATATGAGGTAGCATTGGCTACATATGAGGCATTTAGGTGCGAGATTTTGTTGTATCCGATAGTATTTCGAGTGTTCAATGGGTAGTTATAAAGGAAGTTCAATGAGTAATCTTGATGAATACGTCAAAGACGAAAAAGTAAGTTATTATGTACAAGTGGCACAGGTATGTACATCGAACTCATGAGAATGACATGAGATATGATGAACTTGTGGTAAGAACATGTATATATATATATATATATATATATATGGAAAATAAGTTTAAGAGATTTGATAAAATGTAAGGTTATGTTCATTATGTTAAATGTATGATTAATGCTTGTTTAAGTTGCATTTTATTTGCATGTGAACTTATAAAGCTTCAAAGCTTACCCCCTTTCCTTTCTCTTTCTTATAGTGTCGCGAAGCTAGCTCGGGGATCGAAAGACATCGGAGACTTGATCACACTATCAATTGAATATTTGGTATAGCTAGTCTCATCATTTTGAGTATGGCATGTATAGGAACTTGGTCTTTTTGTTTTGTGTCATACTGATTAGTCAAATGGGTTGGCTCATGAAAGTATTGTGATTATTTTGTATATGGCCATGTGAGGTGGCTCATAATGATTATTTAGGTTGTAACCCTAATTATTGGTGCATGCATGTAAATGTGCTTATGCTTTAATGTGGTTATGGTTGCTTATGGTTAATGAGTATGGTGGATGGCATGTATGTTTGGTGTATGAAATATGATTAATGTGTATGACAATAAATGTGGTGCAAATGTGTAACTTGAAAGTAGGTTAGCAAAGATGATAGAAAAATATGAAATTGGTGTGGACTGCCATATGAAAGCATGATAGTTTGAATAGGTGATATGTTGACATTACCAAGTCATAATTTAACCATGAATATGAAAGCTTGAGTAATCAAATGTGCCATGTTGCATGCCATGAAGTGAGTGTAGGTATGTGAGTGTTTAAGGGTGGCAAATGGCTTGGAAAATAGCCTAAAAATTGTCCACACGGATAGACACATGGGCATGTGCCTTGGCCGCGTGAGACACACGGTCTGCCTCATAGTCATGTGATCCGGCCGTGTGTCCCCTGCACCCTATTAATGTAAAATAGATTACCCAGTAGTAAACACACGGGCAGAGACACGGCTGTGTGTCTCAGCCGTGTGAAGGACACGACCTTAGGACATGGGCGTGTGCCCTGGCCGTGTGAAGTTTGCACATGATTTTTAGAATTTAATTCGCCACATGGCCGAAGCACACGGGCATGTGACTTGGCCGTGTGATCTTATTTGGTTGATGACGTCATAAACAGAGAGTTACGCGGGCTGAGGACACGGGCGTGTCCCAAGCCATACGGGGGTGTGTGACCATACAACTTACCCACACGAGCGTGTGACTCTCCAAAGTATAAATTTTTTTTAAGTTTTCCAAAAGTGTCTAAAGTCATTGGTTTAGTCCCGAACCGCCTCCGATATACGTTTTGGTCATCGTAGGCTCATATAAGGGACGTTTCGCTTGTAAATGAAAAGTTTTAAATTTGGACGAAAATTCTTGTCTCGGCTTTGTATGTTTGAAGTGAGTTTAAGTCTGGTAATGCCTCGAACCCTGTCCCGGCATCAGATACGGGTAAGGGGTATTACATTTTATGGTATTATAGCTATGGTTTAGTGGGTTTTTGGACTACGTAGCATGTGTTTGAGTCTAGCTATATATGCCATACATAAATCATGATAGTGTGACGACTCCTGATGATTTTAAACTGTGTCTTTCATATAGTAATGGATCACGACAGAGTAATGGTGGATGATGTTGAAAGTAACACACCTGCACTCACTGAAGGAGCAATGCCGTCTAATAGTAGACCCACAACTATTAGTAGAGGAGAAAGAGGCAGGTGAGCCTTGTTCGAAAGAACCCAAACGCTCAACCTCCTCCACCCCCTCTAAATCCCTAATTCGTAACCTAAGTGCCCCAAGGTATGGAATTTATGAGATTTTATAGAACCCCAATTGATAAAATTCAAAAGCAAAAAGTCGAGGAATTTAGGGTCAATGCTGATGATGATCTTGAGGAAGCGGAATTTTGGCTTGAGAATTCTATTCTAGTATTCGATGAACTATCATGCACACCTGAAGAATGTTTGAAGTGTGCTATTTCCTTGTTGAGAGATGCAGCATATCATTGGTGGAAGACTCTAATTTCAGTGGTTCCGAAAGAAAGGGTCACATGGGAATTCTTTCAAGAGGAGTTCCGAAAGAAATACACCAGTGAGCGATTCATCGATCAAAAGCATAATGAATTTTTTGGTTTGAAACAAGGCCGCATGTTAGTTACTGAGTACGGAAGAGAGGTTGTAGGGCTCAGTAAGTATGCTCGAGAGTGTGTATCCTCCTAGGCTAAAATGTGTAAAAAGTTTGAAGATGGACTTAATGAGGACATTAGAGTGTTAGTGGGTATTCTTGAGCTAAAGGAATTTGTTGTGCTCGTTGATCGGGCTTGTAAAGCTGAGGAACTGACCAAGGAAAAGAGAAAAGTCGAGGCTGAGGCAAGAGATATAAGGAAGAGGCTGATGAGCAAGTCACTCCCATCACAATCTAAGAAATCCAGAGATATGTATTCCCGTTCTTTTGTTTCGACTGGGCATTCGTACAGAAATCGTAAGAAGTAAAATTCAGGTTTTAAATCTCAGGCTACATCTATGGCTAGTGTGGGTAATGTTAGAGCTTCCAGACTTGGGTGCCAACAATGTGGTAGAGGTCATTTTGGTAATTGTAGGGTGAGCAATGGATCTTGTTTCTGATGTGGTTCTAAAGACCACTATATCAAGGACTGTCCTAAGACGGTCAAGAAAAAAATTTCAGAGTACAAGGCCGGGTAGTACGGCTGCAAAATGGAGACCCTCGAGAAATGCCGCTAATGGGGCTAGCAATAAAAATGTAACAAGGGATACATCAGTGAGATCCGAAGCTAGAGCACCGCTAGAGCCTATGCCATACGTACGCGTGAGGACGCATTTTCTTCCGACGTGATTACGGGTACTTTTTCTCTCTATGACACTTCTGTTATTGCCTTGATTGACCCTGGTTCTACTCATTCATATGTGTGCATGAAATTGGTGTCTAGCATGAATATGCCTGTTGAGTCTACGAAATTTATGATTAAAGTTTCAAACTCGTTAGGCAAGCATGTTTTAGTTGATAAGGTATGTAAGAAATGTCCTTTGATGATTAGAGATCATTGTTTTCTGGCTGACTTGATGTAATTGCCGTTTGATGAATTTGATTTTATATTGGGCATGGATTGGTTGACACTTCATGATGCTATAGTAAATTGTAGACAAAAAGTTATTGAATTGAAATGTGAAAATGGTGAAATTCTCTGGGTTGAATCAGTTGAGTTAAATAGGTTGCCAATTTTGATTTCTTCGATGTCTGAGAAATGTATGAGAAAAGGATGTGAAGCTTATTTGTCTTATGTGTTGAATACAAAAGAGTCTGAATTGAAGATTGAATCAGTGCCTGTTGTATGTGAGTATTCGGATGTGTTCCCGAAAGAGCTGCCTGGATTACCTCCTAATAAGGAAGTTGAGTTTGGTATTGAGTTAGTCCCTGGTATAGCACCTATCTCAATTTCTCCATATAGAATGACCCCGACTGAGTTGAAAGAACTGAAGTCATAGTTGCAAGAATTGACCGACAAGGGTTTTGTGAGACCAAGCTTTTCACCGTGGGGTGCTCCGTTATTATTCGTCAAAAAGAAAGACAGATCTATGAGGTTATATATAGATTACGGATATCTCAATAAATTAACGATTAAGAGTAAGTATCATTTGCCAAGGATTGATGACATATTGATTTATTCTTGTGATGAATCCGAGTATGTTAATCACTTGAGAACTATTTTGCAAACCTTAAGAGACAAGCTGTTGTATGCTAAGTTTAGTAAAAGCGAGTTTTGGCTTCGAGATGTTGGATTCTTGGGCTACATTGTTTCGAGTGATGGTATTAGAGTTGACCCGAGTAAGATCTCGGCTATTGTTGAATGGAAACTGTCGAAGAATGTAACTAAGGCTAGAAGCTTTCTAGGCTTGGTCGGTTACTACAGACGGTTTGTTAAAGGATTCTCCATGATTGCTACTCCGATGACGAGGTTGTTACAGAAAGATGTCAAGTTCAAAAGGACAAAAAAGTGCCAGTAGAGTTTTGAGAAATTAAAGGCATTGTTGACTGAGGCTCCGATTTTGGTACAACCCGAGTCAAGTACAGAATTCGTGATTTATTGTGATGCTTCCTTAAATGGTTTGGGCTATGTAATTATGCAAGAGGGTAAAATCGTAGCTTACGCTTCGAGACAATTGAAGCCTCACGAGAAGAACTATCCGACACATGACTTAGAGTTGGTCGCTATAGTGTTTGCTTTAAAGATTTGGCGACATTATTTATTTGGTGAAAAATGCCATGTCTATACCAATCACAAAAGTCTTAAGTACTTGATGACTCAAAAGGAATTGAACTTGCGGCAACGAAGATGATTGAAATTGTTAAAAGATTATGAGCTTGTGATTGATTATCATCTGGGTAAGGTGAATGTGTTCGCTGACGCTTTGAGTAGGAAGTCATTGTTTGCCTTGAGGGCTATGAATACATGGCTGACTTGGTTCGATGATGGTTCAATTCTAGTCGAGTTGAGAGCTAGACCGACTTTTCTTCAACAAATTTGTGATTCTCAGAGAGTTGATAAAGAGTTGCAAGCTAAGAGATTTCAGTGTGAGTCTAGTAGTGAACTGGGTTTTTTGAGTGACTCTGATGGTTGTTTGAGATTCTGTGGTAGGATTTGTGTTCAGAAGGACACTGAATTGATTCAGAATATTTTACATGAGGCATACAACGGTTGTTTGTCAATTCACTCAGGCAGTACAAAAATGTATAATGACTTGAAGAAAATGTATTGGTGGAATGACATGAAAAGAGTTATCTCAAAATTTGTATCAAAATGCTTAGTTTGTTAGCAAGTAAAGGCTAAACACAAAGTACCTTCAGGTTTAATTCAGCCCATCATGGTTTTCGAGTGGAAATGGGACCGGATTACTATGGATTTTGTGACAGGTTTGCCTTTAACTCCGAGAAAGAGAGATGCCATATGGGTTATTATCGATAGACTGACTAAATCGGCTCATTTTATTCCAGTGCGTACCGATTACTTACTTGATAAGTTAGCTGAATTGTACATTGGTGAAATTGTTAGTCTTCATGGAGTACCTATATCGATTGTATCAGATAGAGATCTGAGGTTCACTTCATGATTTTGGAAAAAAGTTACAAGAAGCTTTGGGTACAAAGCTGAATTTTAGTACTGCTTTTCATCCACATACTGATGGTCAGTCTGAGCGAGTAATTCAGATCTTGGAAGACATGCTCTGATGCTGTATATTAGAATTCCAAGGTAGTTGGGAAAAGTACTTACCGTTGGTGGAGTTTGCCTACAACAATAGTTATCAGGCGAGTTTGGAAATGGTGCCTTATGAGGCATTGTATGGACGTAAGTGCCGAACACCTTTGTATTGGACCGAGCTCAAAGAAAATCAGATTCACGGAGTTGATCTAGTCAAAAAAACCGAAGAGAAAGTGAAGGTAATTCGTGATTGTCTGAAAGTTGCTTTGGATAGATAGAAATCCTAAGTGGATTTGAAATGAAAAGAAATTGATTATTAAGTCAGTGATAAGGTATTTTTGAAAGTGTCTCCGTGGAAAAAAGTTTTGAGATTTGGCAAGAAGGGCAAGTTGAGTCCTCGTTTTGTAGGGCTGTATGAGATCATCGAGAGAATATGGCCGGTTGCCTATTGGTTGGCTTTACCATCAGGGCTGGAAAAGATTTATGATGTATTTCATGTGTCTATGTTGCACGGATATAGTTCAGATCCTTCACATGTAATTTCACCGATAGAAGTTGAGATTCGACCGTATATGACTTATGGTGAAGAACGGGTTAAGATTTTGGCACGAGAAGTTAAACAGTTGAGAAAAAAAAGCATTGCCTTGGTGAAAATGTTATAGCAAAGACATGGGGTTGAAGAGACTATATGGGAGCTCGAGGAGGCCATGAGAAAACAATACCCAAACCTTTTTACCGGTAAGATTTTCGGGGACAAAAATCCATAAAGGGGGAGAGTTGTAACATCTCGAATTAGGGTCCAGTCAGAACAGTGGTTTCGAGACCACAAATTTTGAAATATAAATAATTATTTTATTATTATTTGATGATCCATGATATGACTGCGTGTTTGTATGAAATTTTCATGAAGAAATTTTATGCCTAAGATGTTCAATTTGACTTTAGGGACTAAATTGAATAAGTTGTAAAACTTGTGCTCTAGAAGCTTCAAGCATGAAATTTCATTAAATTATTAATTAGAGGTCCTTAAATAGCAATTTCACTAAGTTCTAAAATTTTGGACAAAAATGGGCATGAATAGGAAAATTTTGAAAGAAAGGCCTTAAGGGCATTTTAGTTATTTGGTAAATAAAAGAATAAAAAGGGAAAAATTAAGCAAAATTTGCTCATCTTCTCCATGTGTGTGTCAAAAGAGACACCATAGTTAGGGTTTCTTCACTTTTCAAGCTAAAAAGTAAGTGCATCCTAGTTTCGTTTTTAATGTTCTTTGCATTTTTGAAGTTGTCATCAACCGATCTAGCTATTTCTACCATTATTTTGAGCTAGGGTTCATGTACGAAATTTGACCCATGTGTGACATGTTTGTATTTTAATGATTAATGGAGGAATATGAATGTTTGATGTGTGATAAACATCTTTTACTAAGTGATTTTTAGTGAAAACACCTAAAAAGGACTTATTTGTAAAAGATGAATAAATGGGTAGTAGAAATGTGGTTTAATGTGAAATATGCGCTGATATGAGTTGGAATATGAATCGGCTAGGCTTGGGTAACAAAAAAATGCATGCATTTCATTTTACAAGCCTAGAGACAAAAGTACAAATAAGTGAAAAGTTAGGGGTAAAAAGGTAATTTTACCAAAGTATGTGTTATGGGTTGATATGAGCAATGTGTGTATTGAACAAGCTAAATTTGGCATTATAGATCAAGAAAAATATGATTCGGGTCTTGATTGTGGGAAAAATAAGGTTTACGAAGATTAAGCTCGTTTTTATCATTTTGTACCGAGGTAAGTTCATTTGCAAATAATACAACATATATCATACTTTAAAAGCTTTAAAATTGCATGTATGGTAAGTACTTACATATTTGATATGATGTTGTATCATGTGTTTATTGCCTAAATTTTATCATGAATTATACTTTGATTATCCTATGGGATTGGTGTTATGAGTATTGAAATCGACGTTACGAGCAAGTTCGATAGAAATGTGGTATCAAAGAATCTCGTTTGAACCTTAGGAGTAGTTTAGAATACAAGTGACATGTCACTAGGAACTGTGTGATCTGAACTCATTGGGTTGTGGTCTGAGTTCATGATATATGTGATATCTGAGCTCATTGAGTTGTGGTCTGAGTTCATGATGTATGTGGCACATGTTTTGGCATCTAGGTACTAGTCTCGTATATTCTACCAGTGGCTGGGTAGTCTGGCTTGTGTTGCGGATACCCAATAGCCTATGTGAGCAGACTTGTGAGTAACTCGAAAGCAAGCAACATGTGATATGTGATATGAGGTAGCATTGGCTACATATGAGGCACTTAGGTGCGAGATTCCGTTGTATCCGATAGTATTTCGAGTATTCAACGGGTAGTTATAACGGAAGTTCAATGAGTAATCTTAATGAATACGTAAAAGACGAGAAAGTAAGTTATTATGTACATGTGGCACAAATATGTACATCGAACTCATGAGAATGACATGAGATATGATGAACTTGTGGTAAGAACATGTATATATATATATGTATATATATGAAGAATAAGTTTAAGAGATTTGATAAAATGCAAGGTTATGTTCATTATGTTAAATGTATGATTAATGCTTGTTTAAGTTGCATTTTATTTGCATGTGCACTTACTAAGCTTCAAAGCTTACCCCTTTTCCTTTCTCTTTCTTATAGTGTCACCAAGCTAACTCGGGGATCGGAAGACGTCGAAGATTCGATCACACTATCAATTGAATATTTGGCATAACTAGTCTCATCATTTTGAGTATGGCATGTATAGGGACTTGGTCTTTTTGTTATGTGTCATATTGATTAGCCAAATGAGTTGGCTCATGAAAGTATTGTGATTATTTTGTATATGGCCATGTGAGGTGGCTCATAATGTTTATTTGGTTGTAACCCTAATTATTGGTGCATGTATGTAAATGTGCTTATGCTTTAATGTGGTTATGGTTGCTTATGGTTAATGAGTATGGTGGATGGCATTTATGTTTGGTGTATGAAATATGATTAGTGTGTATGACAATAAATTTGGTGCAAATGTGTAACTTGAAAGTAGGTTAGCAAAGATGATAGACAAATATGAAATTGGTGTGGAATGCCATATGAAAGCATGATAGTTTGAATAGGTGATATGTTGACATTACCAAGTCATAATTTAACCATGAATGTGAAAGCTTGAGTAATCAAATGTGCCATGTTGCATGCCATGAAGTGAGTGTAGGTATGTGAGTGTTTAAGGGTGGCAAATGGCTTGGAAAATAGCCTAGAAATTGTCCACACGGTTAGACACACGGGCATGTGTCTTGGCCATGTGAGATACATGATCTGCCCCATGGGGGTGTGATCTGGCCGTGTGTCCCCTGCACCCTATTAATAAAAAATAGATTTCCCAGTAGTAAACACACGGGCAGAGACACGGCTGTGTGTCTCAGCCGTGTGAAAGACACGACCTTAGGACATGGGCGTGTACCTAGGCAGTGTGAAGTTTGCACTTGATTTTTGGAATTTAATTCGCCACATGGCCGAAGCACACGGGCATGTGACTTGGCCGTGTGACCTTATTTGGTTGATGACGTCATAAACAGAGAGTTACGCGGGCTAATGACACGGGCGTGTCCCAAGCCATACGGGCGTGTGTGACCACACAGCTTACCCACACGAGCGTATGACTTTCTAAAGTTTGAAAATTTTCTAAGTTTCCCAAAAGTTTCTAAAGTCTTCAATTTAGTCTCGAACCGCCTCCGATGTACGTTTTGGGCCTCGTAAGCCCATATAAGGGACGTTTCGCTTGTAAATGAAAAGTTTTAAATTTAGACGAAAATTCTTGTCTCAGTTTTGTATGTTTGAAGTGAGTTTAAGTCTGATAATGCCTCGATCCCTGTCCAAGCGTCGGATACAGGTAAGGGGTGTTACATTTTGTGGTATCATAGCTACGGTTTAGTCAGTTTTCGGACTACGTAGCATGTGTTTGAGTCTAGCTATACATGCCATACATAAATTGTGATAGTGTCACGACTCTTGAGGATTTCAAACTGTGTTTTTCATATAGAAATGGATCCCGACAGAGCAGTGGTGGATGATATTAAAAGTAACACACCTGCTCCCGCTGAAGGAGCAGTGCCGTCTGATAGTAGACCCACAACTGTTAGTAGAGGAGAAGGAAGCAGAGGGGCCGTTCTCCATATGATAGATGCTTAGTATGCATAGTTCGTTTGAACGAACCCAAAAGTTCAACCTCCTCCACCCCCTCCAAATCCCCAACCCATACCCCAAGTGCCCCAAGGTATAAAATTTATGAGATTTCATAGAACCCTAATTGATAAAATTCAAAACTAAAGAGCCAAGGAATTTAGGGTTAATCCTGATGATGATCCTAAGGAAGCGAAATTTTGGCTTGAGAATTCTATTCTAGTATTTGATGAACTGTCATGCACACCTGAAGAATGTTTAAAGTATGCTATTTCCTTGTTGAGAGACGCGGCATATCATTGGTGGAAGACTCTAATTTCAGTGGTTCCGAAAGAAAGGGTCATATGAGAATTCTTTCAAGAGAAGTTCCGAAAGAAATACATCAGTGAGCGATTCATCAATCAAAAGCGTAAGGAATTTCTTGGTTTGAAACAAGGCCGCATGTCAGTTACTGAGTACGGAAAAGAGTTGGTACAGCTCAGTAAGTATGCTCGAGAGTGTGTATCCTCTGAGGCTAAAATGTGTAGAAGGTTTAAAGACGGACTTAATGAAGACATTAGAGTGTTAGTGGGTATTCTTGAGCTGAAGGAATTTGTTGTGCTCATTGATCGGGCTTGTAAAGCTAAGGAACTGACCAAGGAAAAGCGAAAAGCCGAGGCTGAGGCTAAAGATATAAGGAAGAGGCCGATGAGCAAGTCACTCCCATCACAGTCTAAAAAATCCAGAGATATATATTCCCGTTCTTATGTTTCAGCTGGGCATTCGTACAGAAATTGTAAGAAGTAAAATTCAGGTTTTAAATTTCAGGCTACATCTGTGGCTAGTGTGGGTAATGTTAGAGCTTCCAGACCCAAGTGCCAACAATATGGTAGAGGTTATTTTGGCAAGTGTAGGGTGAGCGATGGATCTTGTTTCCAATGTGGTTCTCAAGACCACTATATCAAGGATTGTCCTAAGACGGTCGAGAAAGAAAAATTTTAGAGTACAAGGTCGAGTAGTACGGCTGCAAAAGGGAGACCCTTGAGAAATGCCGCTAATAGGGCTAGTAGTAAAAATGTAACAAGGGATACAACAGTGAGATTCGAAGCTAGAGCTCCGACTAGAGCCTATGCCATACGTGCGCGTGAGGACGCATCTTGTAATATCCCGAATTAGGGCCTAATCAGAATAGTGGTTTCGTGACCACAAATCCGAGATAAAAATAATTATTTTATAATTATTTTGAGGTTTATGATATGATTGCATGATTGTGTGAAAATTTTGTGAGGAAACTCTATGCATAAAATGCTTAATTTGAAGTTAGGGACTAAATCGAATAAGTTGCAAAACTTGCATTCTAGAAGTTTTTAGTATGAAATTGCTTTGAAAAATTAATTAGGAGGTCTTAAATAGCAATTTGACCAATTTCTAAAATTTTGGACAAAAATGGGCTTGTATATGAAAATTTTCAAAGAAAGGTATTAAGGGCATTTTGGTCATTTGGATAATTAATGAAATAAAATGGGAAAAATGACACAAAATAGTCATCTTCCCCATTTAGTTGCTGCCGAATGCTCTATCTCACCATAGCTAGGGTTTCTTCAACTTTCAAGCTTCATAGTAAGTGATTCTAAGCCCCGTTTTTAATGATTTTTACGTTTTTGAGATCCCTTGAGCTTGATTAAGCTTATAAAGAAGCAATAAATTTAACCTAGGGTTTATATTTGGAAAAATAACCATAGGTGAAATTTGTGTATTTTGATGTTTTATGATAGAATATGAGGTTTTAAATTATGTTAGACAACTTGCACTACTCGATTTTAAGCAAAAACGAGTAAAATGGCTTAATCGGTAAAAATACCTAATAGTCACAAGTACATGTTAGAGTGAGAATTTGATGTTTCCATAGAAGGGAAAAGTGATCAGCATGTTGTAAAACATAAGAATAAGGAATAAATTTTAATCCCGAGCCTAGGGGCAAAAATGTAAATATACAAAAGTTTAGGGGTAAAATTGTAATTTTTCCAAAATTTGAATTAAGGATTAATTTGATAATGTGAGTATTAAATAAGCTAAATGTGTTATTTTAGATCAAGAAAGACGTGGAAACGACCCCAATCGAGGAAAAGAAAAGATTGTGGACTAAATTGCAAAATCTTTGTATTTTGGTACCAAGATAAGTTCATGTGTGAATAATGTAGCATAATTGTTATTTTTAAGTCATTGATGTCAATTATGTGATATGCTGATTTTTATCATGAAATATATGCTTTGTGGTTATTTTCGAACAAAATACAAATCATGTGTACTACTTGCTAAATATAATTATTATCGAGTTTTGGTTTCGGCATTCTACGGAAGACGGCAAGGATATGTGTTCGAGGAAAATCCCGTTTGAACCTTAGGAATAGATTAGGATACAAGTGACATGTCACTAGGATGGTTGAGCATCCGAACTCGTTGAGTTGAGTCCGAGTTCACTTATGGATGCGAATGTCCGAACTCGTTGAGTTGAGTCCGAGTTCGTGAGATGTAACTAGGCATCCGAGCTCGTTGAGTTGAGTCCGAGTTCACTTATGGATGCGAACGCCCGAGCTCGTTGAGTTGAGTCCGAGTTCGCTTATGGGCGGGTTACATAGTAGCTTGGCTACATATGTGGCACTTATGTGCAAAGTTTCCATGTATCCAAATTATATTCCGATGTGTTCAACGGGTAAAGTTTTACTCAAATGGAGGAATACTCGAGATGTAAAGAGACGTATTGGTAAGCGATGAGAAATGGATATTCTGTACAGGTATGTATTTAACCCTCGGGTTGAGTATTGATACAACCACAATAAGGTAATAAGATGATGAAAAATGATTAGAAATGTGATATGTGTTTTGGTGATGCATGCTAATGTTGTTTGGTATGATTGCTTTGTTATGTTACTTATTATTTGCATATGAACTTACTAAGCATTTATGCTTACTCCTCCTTCTTACTCATTGTAGTTTTGGACAAGCCAGCTCAGAGTCGGGATAGGTCGAAGGATCACCACACTATCCTAAGAACTTTTAGTAAATGGATTGTAAATTTAAGTATGGCATGTATAGCAATATACCTATTTTGTGTAAATGATCTTATGATATGGTGATGGAATGGTTGAGAAAATGTTTGATAATGATAAGTTATGGAAATGGTTAGTTTAGATTATGTTTGATGTTATGGAAAGTTATTAAGATACTTAGTGCATGAAACATCATAAAAAGGGATGAAATTTGCCATAAACAGAATATTGCAGCAACACTGATGTGAGTTTGAAAATTTACTAAAAATCATAGAAATTGAATTTGGTGATGGATTAAATATAAAATTGAAGCTTAATATGTCTAGTTTCACATAAAACAAATGAAACAGGTAAAGGAATTATATGTTAGAAGATATTTAAATTTTAGTGAAACAGGGTCAGAGCAGTTTCTGGATCCCCTGTTTCAACTTTATAAATTCACCATAAATTTTAAAGATATAACTAGGTGGTGTATTTTATATCCTCAGAATCCTTATTGAGTCTAGTTTCAGGAGAAATAAACCTCATAGTCATATGAATTTTGTACAGAGAGAAATGTGGTTCGTAGTAAACAGATGTCAGACCAGTCAAGTCCTGAAACAGGGGTAACTTTAACTAATAAAATGTACTAATTTGCCCAACCAAAAATTCTAGAAAAAAATTAGTAGATAGGTATATGAGTCTATATTCAGGAAAAATTTATGGATCTTGATTTCGAGTTTCGTAACTCGAGATATGATTTTTCTTGTGACTGTGACGCAAGTAGCTTGAAAGCTGTGAATGTAGAAAAAAATATTTCAAAATTCTAAAAATGTTAAATTAAGCTTAGTAACACCTCATACTCGACTCCGGCGACGGTCTCGGGCGTGGGGGCGTTACACATCTTCTCCCGACGTGATTACATGTACTTTTTCTCTCTATGACACTTCTGTTATTGCCTTGATTGACCCTGGATCTACTCATTCATATGTGTGCATGAAATTGGTGTCTAGCATGAATATGTCTGTTAAGTCTACGAAATTTATGATTAAAGTGTCAAACCTGTTAGGCAAGCATGTTTTAGTTGATAAGGTATGTAATAAATATCCTTTGATGATTAGAGATCATTGTTTTCTGGCTGACTTGATGTTATTGCCGTTCGATGAATTTGATTTTATATTGGTCATGGATTGATTAACACTTCATGATGCTATAGTAAATTGTAGACAAAAAGTTATTGAATTGAAATGTGAAAATGGTGAAATTCTTTAGGTTGAATCAGATGAGTCAGATAGGTTGCCAATTGTGAGTTCTTTGATGTCTGATAAATGCATGAGAAAAGGATGTGAAGCTTATTTGGCTTATGTGTTGAATACAAAAGAGTTTGAATTAAAGATTGAATCAATGCCTGTTGTATGTGAGTATCCGAATGAGTTCCCGAAAGAACTATATAGAATGACCTCGACTGAGTTGAAAGAACTAAAGTCACAGTTGCAAGAATTGACCGACAAGGGTTTTGTGAGACCGAGCTTTTCACCGTGGGGTGCTCCGGTATTATTTGTCAAAAAGAAAGACAGATCTATGAGGTTATGTATAGATTATCGATAGCTCAATAAGGTAACGATTAAGAATAAGTATCATTTGCCAAGGATTGATGACATATTGATTTATTCTTGTGATGAATCCGAGCATGCTGAACACTTGAGAACTGTTTTGCAAACCTTGAGAGACAAGCAGTTGTATGCTAAGTTTAGTAAAAACGAGTTTTGGCTTCGAGATTGAATTAAGTTTATTGTATACGAGCTTACTGAGCTTAATAGCTTACTTTGTTTATTTTTCCTGTGTTTTATAGTGTTATCAAGGTAGCTCGGATTCGGGGCTCGTCGGAGATCGCTTCACACTATCCACCTATCACTTGGTACCTACGAACTTTGGTATTTTAAGTATATGGCATGTATAGGGACTTTGAGTCATTTTGGTATATGTAGCACTATTGTGGCCATTTGTGTTGGCTTGTGAATATTAAGTGTTTGGTTTGTGTTAGCCATGTAAGTTGGCTTATTTTGGCAATTATATGGTGTATATATATATATATATATATGTATTAATGCCTCTTAGTGATGTGGTTCATGATTGCTTGGGAATGGATTGTTGTATGCAACTTTCAAAGTAGCTAATAGTTGATAAATTGGGAGTGGTTGTGCTTGTGGTTTTAGGCAAAGAAATGCTAGTTGAAATGGTACATATAATTGCTTTGAAATTGTGAATTTGCATGATTTGAGTAGGCATAGTATTGTATTATAAGCATGTTAGATGTTAGTATTGAAATGGAATAAAAGATGCTTGGTTGAAGTTGATTGAATGCTTATTTATGCCTTGTATTGGTATCAATTGATTTGATGTAGGTGTATACCAATTTGGGGTGGCAAAATGGCTTGGTAAATAGCCTATTTTTATCCACGCGGCTAGAGACACGGGCGTCTGTCTCAGCCGTGTGTGACACACGATTATGTTACATGGCTGTGTGTCCCCTGGTGTTGAATTAAAACCAAGTTAGTATACCCCACACGGCCATACACACGAGCGTGTGACTTGGCCATGTAGGATAAGTTAGTATACCCTATAGGTTTGGCACGACCTAGTACACGGTCTGACACACAGGCGTGTGTAGCCATTTTGAAGGGTACACGGGCTAGACACATGGGCGTGTGGTTGGCCGTGTGACCCAAGTTAGTAAGCTCACTTATTTTGACAAGGGTCAGACACGGGCTAGGACACGGCCATGTGATCCCATTTCGAATGTCTACACAGTCTGAGGCACGGGCATGTCTCTTGGTCGTGTGAGAGACACGGCTGGGGCACACGGGCGTGTGGCCCCTGCAGTAGCAAAATTTTTTTAAGTTTCGTAAAAATTTCTTGAGCTATCGATTTAGTCCTGAACCATTCCCAAAGTATGTTTAGGGCCTCGTAGGCTCGTAATCGAGAAAATGTGATTTTATTTGATTGGAATTACATTTGGTTGATGAATTTTGATTCGAATTTGATGGTTGTTTAAGTTGTAAGTCTGGTAATACTCCGTAACCCTATTCCGACGTTGAATACGGGTGAGGAGTGTTACATTTATTGGTATCAGAGCTACGATTTAGTCAATTTCAAGACTAATGTAGTGTATGTGATAGTCTAGCTATAAATGCCATATATAAACTGTGATAGTGTGATGAATCATGACATTTTAAAATGTGTTTTCATACAGTAAATGGATTCCAATCGAGTTGTAGCTGATGAGGTTGAAAGTAATGCAACAGCTCCCGCTCAAGGGACAACGCATTTTGAATCTAGACTCGTATTGGGTAGCCAAGGAGGAGAGCTAAGGAAGCTTTTTTCCAAATGATGAATGAACGGTTCACTGAGTATGTTCAAGTGAATCCGGCTGCTCAACAACCTCCACCCCCTCCTAATATCCAACCGGTTCTAATAGCTCTACATGGTTTGCAACCTTTGCGATTGAACAAGCCACTTGTTGATAAAATTTGAAAGTACGGGGCTGAAGAGTTTAGAGCTATAATTGATGATGATCCTGAGAGAGCCAAGTTTTGGCTTGAGAATACAATTCGATTTTTTAATGAACTATCTTGTATGCCGGCAGAATGTGTTAAAGGTGCTGTGTCACTTCTAAGGGATACTGCGTATCAGTGGTGGATATATTAGTATCAGTGGTGCTAAGAGAGAGAGAGTCACCTGGGAGTTCTTTCAAAACGAGTTCCGAAAGAAATATATAAGCCAACAATTTCTGGATCAAAAGCACAAAGAGTTTCTAGAATTGAAACAGGGCTGTATGACCATGACCGAGTACGAGAGAGAATTTGTGTGATTGAGTAAATATGCTCGGGAATATGTATCTATTGAAAAGATTATCTGTAAACGGTTTGTTGACGGGTTGAATGAGGATATTAAACTTCTGGTCGGAATTTTAGATTTGAAAGAATTTGTTGTGTTGGTTGACCGGGCTTGCAAAGCTGAAGACTTTAGCCGAGAAAATAGGAAAGCTAATTTAGAGGCTAGAGATTCGAGAAAAAAATCGATGAATAAACTTTATCATTCTTCATCAAAGAAATCCCGAGATTCGTATAGTCGACCGAATGCATCAGTGGGATACCAGAATAGAGATATTGAAAACCAATATATGAATCCTAAAGCTCAAGAAACTTCCGTCTCGAGCGTTGGCAGTATGAGAAATAATAAACCTGAGTGTCAACAGTGTGGGAGACGACATTTTGGAGAGTGCTAGAATAAGAGTAATAAAGCTTGTTTCAAATGTGGCTCGCCGGATCATTTTATTTGAGATTGCCCAGAGTTATCTGAGAAAGATAAATTTTAGAATGCAAAACTGAGCAATACGAATGCAAGAGGGAGACCACCGAGAAATACGGGGAATGTGTCTAGTGGAAAAGGTGTGACTAGGGATTACTGTGAGATCCAAGGCTAGAGTGCCAACTAGAGCTTACATTATTCGCGCTCACGAAGAAGCGTCATCATTAGATGTTATCACCAGTACATTCTCTCTTTATGACACTAATGTAGTTGCTTTAATTGATCCTGGATCGACTTATTCATACATTTCTGAGAATCTAGTGTCTAGTAAGAGTTTACCTGTTGAGTCTACTAAGTTTGTGATTAAAGTATCAAACCCCTTAAGCAAGTATATTCTAGTTGATAAAGTTTGCAAGAACTGTCCTTTAATGACTCGGGGTTATTGTTTTTCAGCTAACTTGATGCTTTTGCCGTTTGATGAGTTCAATGTGATTCTGAGAATGGATTGGTTGACTCTGCATGATGTCGTAGTGAATTATAGACCAAAAATTATTGAATTGAAATGTCAGAACAGTGAAATTCTTCGAATTGAATCAGATAAGTTGAGTGGATTGCCTACTGTGATTTCGTCTATGTCAGCTCAAAGATATGTGAGAAAAGGTTGCGAAGCTTATCTCGCTTACATTTTAGATACCAAAATGTCTGAAATGAAGATTGAATCGGTATCTATAGTTTGTGAATATCCGGATGTATTTCCAGAAGAATTGCTTGGGTTGCCACCGGTCAGAGAGGTTGAGTTTGCTATTGAACTGGTACCGGGAACATCGCCGATATGTATAGCTCTGTACAGAATGGCTCCGACAGAATTGAAAGAGTTGAAATCTCAGTTACAAAATTTAACAGATAGAGGTTTTGTACGACCTAGTTTTTCACCCTAGGGTGCACCAGTTTTGTTCGTAATGAAGAAAGACGGATCAATGAGAATGTGTATTGACTATCGACAGCTTAACAAAGTTACAATAAAGAATAAGTATCCGTTACCGAGAATAGATAATTTATTTGATCAGTTGAAAGGTGAAACAGTGTTTTTGAATATTGATTTTAGATCAGATTATTATCAGTTGAGAGTTCAAGACTTAGATGTGCCAAAAACTACATTTTGAACAAGGTACGGACATTATGAATTCCTTGTTATGCCTTTTGGACTAACTAATGCTCCTGCCATTTTTATGGATTTGATAAATCGAATTTTTCTACCGTATTTAGACAGATTCATTGTTGTGTTCATTGACAACATTCTGATCTATTCTCAAGATGAGTCTGAGCATACCGAGCATTTGAGAATAGTGTTGCAAACCTTGAGAGATAAGCGGTTGTATGCTAAATTCAGTAAATGTGAGTTTTGGCTCAGAGAAGTTGAATTTTTGGGATACATTGTTTCAACAGAAGGTATAAGAGTTGATCCGTGCAAGATTTCAGCTGTTGTTGATTGGAAACCACCGAGAAATATATTCGAAGTCAGAAATTTTCTAGGACTAGCTGGCTACTATCGACGTTTTGTAAAAGGATTCTTGATGACTACTACTCTTATAACCAAATTATTACAGAAAGATGTGAAGTTCGAATGGTCTGAGAAATGTCAACAGAGTTTCGAGGAGTTGAAAGCATTGTTAACTGAAGCACTAGTGTTGGTTCAACCTGAGTCTGGTAAAGAATTTGTGGTTTATAGCAATGTGCCATTGAATGGTTTGGGTTGCGTTTTGATGCAAGAAGGAAAAGTTATAGCTTATGCCTCTAGACAGTTGAAACCGCATGAAAAGAACTACCCGACGCACGATTTAGAGTTGGCCGACGCATGAAAAGTTATAGCTTATGCCTCTAGACAGTTGAAATTGTTGTATTATAATCTTGAGATTGAATTAAGTTTATTGTATACGAGCTTACTAAGCTTAATAGCTTACTTTGTTTATTTTTCCTGTGTTTTATAGTGTTATCAAGCTAGCTCGGATTCGGGGATCGTCAGAGATCGTTTCACACTATCCACCTATCACTTGGTACCTACGAACTTTGGTATTTTAAGTATATGGCATGTAAAGGGACTTTGAGTCATTTTGGTATATGTAGCACTATTGTGGCCATTTGTGTTGGCTTGTGAATATTAAGTATTTGGTTTGTGTTAGCCATGTAAGTTGGCTTATTTTGGCAATTATATGGTGTATATATATATGTATTAATGCCTCTTAGTGATGTGGTTCATGATTGCTTGGGAATGAATTGTTGTATGCAACTTTCAAGGTAGCTAATAATTGATAAATTGGGAATGGTTGTGCTTGTGGTTTTAGGCAAAGAAATGCTTAGTTGAAATGGTACATATAATTGCTTTGAAATTGTGAATTTTCATGATTTGAGTAGGCATAGTATTGTATTATAAGCATGTTAGATGTTAGTATTGAAATGGAATAAATGATGCTTGGTTGAAGTTGATTGAATGCTAATTTATGCCTTGTATTGGTATCAATTGGTTTGACGTAGGTGTGTGCCAATTTGGGGTGGCAAAATGACTTGGTAAATAGCCTATTTTTGTCCATACGGGCAGAGACACGGACGTCTGTCTCATTCGTGTGTGACACACGGTTATGTTACACGGCCATGTGTCCCCTGGTGTTGAATTAAAACCAAGTCAGTATACCTCACACGCCTCACACATGGGCATGTGACTTAGCCGTGTGGCATAAGTTAGTATAACCTACAGGTTTGGCACGACCTAGCACACAGTCTGGCACACGGGCGTGTATGGCCACTTCGAAGGGTACACGGGCTAGACACACGGGTGTGTGGTTGGCCGTGTGACCCAAGTCAGTAAGCTCACTTGTTTGGACATGGGGTCGGACATGGGCAGGGACACGGCCATGTGATCCCATTTTGAATGTCCACGCGATTTGAGACACGGGCGTGTCTCTTAGCCGTGTGAGAGACACGACCAAGGCACATGGGCGTGTGACCCCTGCAGTTTGGAAATTTTTTTAAGTTTTGTAAAAATTTCTTGAGCTATCGATTTAGTCCCGAACCACTCCCAAAGTATGTTTAGGGCCTCGTAGGCTCATAATAGGGACAATGTGATTGAATTTGATTGGAATTACATTTGGTTGATGAATTTTGATTCGAATTTGATGGTTGTTTAAGTTGTAAGTCCGGTAATGCTTTGTAACCCTATTCCGACGTTGAATACGGGTGAGGGGTGTTACAAAATGAATTTAACTCAAAGGAATCAAATGAGGGTGACACACACATGACGGGGTCATTGGACAAAGAAGTTGGATGAATTGATTTCGTAAAGAGTATATAATAAGGAGTTTTCAGTCATGGTACTTCTTGTGGACTGAATCCATGATTAAGTAATTGTGAATTATCCAAACAATACTTCTGGACATAATTGCAATTACTAGAGCCTAATTGTACATGTCTGATTAGTCCTTCTGCTGGCTCATTAAAAGTTCGATCGGATTGCATTTGAATCAGAAAAAAATTTACAACTTTGGAAAAATTTAATTGAGTCGATTTATTCGATGTGGAATTAAATTAGATGGTCTTGAGAATTGTTCAACTAGACAGTTTGATTAAAGAATTGTCTTGAAAATTTAATTTGAAAAATCTAAGTGATTTTTGGAAAAGTTAATTTTGATCAAGTAAAATTAAATTAATCAAATTAATTAAAATTAATATTATATTTTTGGAAATTAATTTTCAAGTCAGACAATTGGCTCAATGGGTAATTGAACTTGAAAATTGGACCTGAGATCATAAATTGAGCATAGAAGACTAAAACTGATACCAAGACCCAAAAATTGGTCAAACTGGACCCGATATGTGTAACCTGGCCGACTGTCCAACCGGTGGCTAGACTAGACCGATTGGGTTATCAATTACCCAAACTGAATCGGCAGCAGCCGAACCGACTCGGGTTGTTGCACCTGCATCATCAGACATGACAATACTAGCAGTGTCCCGGTGGCCGGCAACAGTTGATCTTCGGTGGTTGAGTAGTGGAAGAGTTACACTTTTACTGGAACTCTATCAGAGAATTTGATTTCAAATTAATTATTCTAAAAATAATATTATTTTAATAGTTTAATATTAAATTTAATTTAATACTTATCTTAATAGTATTTTATTAATTTAGTATTAAAGTGATTATCTTAATATTTAATTTAATTTAATGTTTATCTACAAGATAAACATATTATTATTTTAATAAGATTTAATATTAAATTTAATCTAATATTTATCTTGATAAATATTATATTAATTTAATATTAAAGTGATTAAGTTTAATCAAAGTTGAACTCTTTAAACTTTCATTAGATAAAGAGAACCTTGGGTCATTATTTCATACACACTTGAAATCAAGAGAAAGTTGTAGAGAGAAAATTCTTTGAAGAGATTATTTCAAAAAATTTCTAGAGATATTTTTCTAATTTACAACATGACCCAAAAGTTTAGAGAAATTGTGAAATTACCCCACTGGTAATTTTTGTGAAAATTTTTCTAATTCAAAGTGAGCCCACACTCGATAAACGTGAACTTGAGGATAACGAAGAAGACTAATCGGTCAAAGCGCTCATCTTAGACGAATCGAAAAGGTAAAATTTTGATTAAGTGTTTATTACTTTAGATATCACAACTAAAATCTTGTTTTGGAAAAGTTTTTAAAACTCTGGTTTTTCCCTAAATTTATTTTCTGTTGTGTTTTCCAAACTCAATTTTTCCAACAAAATATGGAATTCATATGGACCTGAAATGTAAATGGGGCATTGGTAAGACCGAAGGGCATTACTAAAAATTCATAGTGCCCTTCATGTGTTCAAAAAACAATATTATACATATCAGATTCCCCCATCCTGATCTGATGGTAGCCCGATCGAAGATCCAACTTGGGGAACACCACTGCCTTCCCTAGTTCATCTAGAAGTTCTTCAATGAGGGGTATTGGAAAATCTGTCTTTGATGGTCAATTGATTCAAATGCTTGTAGTCCACGCACATTCTCCATTTATCATCTTTCTTCTTTACCATTACTATGGGAGAAGTAAAAGAGCTATTGCTATCTCTAATGATACCAGCTTGCAACATTTCTTGTACCATTCTTTCCATTTCATTTTTTTGCATGGCAGGGTATCTATAAGGTTTCAACTTAACCACAGTGGACTCGTTCTTCAAGGGAATTTTGTGATCTTGAAGCCTTGGAGGTGGTAGACCCTTATGTTCTTGAAATATATCTTAGAATTCTTCCGATAAAAGGGTGTAGAATGTCAGGAACCAACACTGTCATGGCCCTTAAGAAGGGGTGTGTGGAAGCAGACACCATAATGGTATAGGGTCCTAGAGGTTCACCTACCATGTAAAAACATTTTGAACCTTGAGTGCCATTTACTAAGTGGATATTTCCTAGTTGAATGCCATGTAAAACACAGACTTGGTCTTTGTACAAAAATTTCATGATCAATGAGCTAAATTCCCAAGTAATAATCTTAAGGGACAATAACCATTGCACTCTTAAGACATAAAAATCAGTGACAAATTTAGTGGATTGTACCTTCTAGTGGACTGCCTTACAGATCCCCCTTAGTTATCAAGGTAGTTCCATTAGTTATTGTTAACTTTAGCTTGTTTATGGGGCTCACAGTTAAAGACAGTTGTTTTACCAACTTAGCACTTATGAAGTTATGAGTGCTATCTTGGTACTTCCCATATGAGCTGCTACCTTCATAGTGTGTATGCCTTGGGATCCCTATATAGCATGTAAAGACAACACTAAACCCTGGTTAGGTTCTTCCCCCAAGCTCAAATCTTCCACCTGATCACTACATTCTTAAAACTCTTTACTATCTCTTTCTGTGGTAGGTTCTAATAACAATTAGTACAACTTAGATTTCATGCACCTATGGCCAACAACATATTTTTCCCCACACCAATAGTGAAGCCCCTTCTTCTTTCGATCATTTATTTTAGTAGGAGATAGAGATCTAGGCCCACCTCGAGGCTGCCCTAAAGTTGTAGCTGACCCCCTATGCACTGATCCTACACTCACTGAAGGTGAAGAGATTGTTACTTTATGGGTGTTAGAGTTCAAAGTTGATGGAGATGTAATGTTCAATGAAGTTGGTGAGGTGTTTCTAGCTTGAGGACCCTATTCTGTCAACAATCTCCGTTTTGAGGAGCCACTAAGTATGGCTTCCACTTGTTTAGCTCTAAGGAAACCTTCCATCAAGGTTGTAGGTTTTAAAAGTTGTAGATACTGCCTCACATCCGCACGCAGATTACTGATAAATATACTGAGTGCATAGGGTTCAGGTAGGTGTAGTTGATTTAACAAGCTAATAAAAGAGTCATGGTACTAGTCTACTGACCTTACATGTTTAAGATTCACTAGGTCCATCATAGGGTCTTGAAAAGTTTACAAACCAAACCTTTCGTTAAGGGCTTGAGCATAGGACTCTCATTCTAGTATGTGAAACCTATCCTGTTTCTGAGCATAAAAGTGATTCCAATCTAGGGCCCTTCATTCCAAGCTTAACATGACCAACCTCACTTGGCCATTCACGGGAGTCTTCTCAGCCAAGACATATTGCTCCAATGTAACCCACCAACCTCTAAAATTTGTTCCATCAAAACATGGACACTCCAATCTAGAAGTTTTGGAATTGACTTCTATGTTACCTAAGTGTTGAGATCCACTATCTCCTCTCTATGGTGGTAGTAAAGGGTCCTTAGGTGGGAATCCTAGTGGGGCACCTCCCACCACTCATTTCCCCTTGTTAGTGGCTAAAATTTTTCCCAGATACTACTCAAATACGCCATGCAACTGACCTTGAAGTTTAGACCTAAGCTCAGCACAAAACTCGTCATTTAGTTCCTTGAACCTGTCCCCAATACGATTGTCCAACAGTGAAAACTCAGAATGCAACTTGGTGAACTTCTGTTGCAATCAGAGTGACCTCTTTTTGCAAATGCGTGGAAACCCCTTCCTTGATCATAAGAACTACCAAGCTCTGATACATTTGGTACAAAATGAACTAAAAAAATACAAAACACAGTAAAATAAAGAAGAAAAATCGAGAGAGAAAGAGGAATCTTTTTTGAATTTTTGATTAATGACTCAAGATGTGTGTGTCATTTTCCCTACTTTCGTTATATGGGAAAAGAGGATTTCTACATGAAGCAATAAAAAAGAAAAACAGTTACAGTGTGAAACAATCAAAATGATCTGTTTCATTAAAATCCTTTACCCTAAAATGCTGTTTTTAATAAGGAAAAACAAAACAAGAAATAACAGAATTTAGCAAACAACTTAACCCCATTTCAGCTAATAAATCCATCCCTTAACAGATCCTCAAAACCCACAACCAACTCCGAAGACAAAATGTGCACAACAACAAAGAAACCTTACACTTATCAGAAGAAAGGCAAGACATCAAAGCTAAATAAGTTTGTACGGAAAAAAAAAAAACTATCAAACTTCTCAATGACTTTTTTTTTTAACAATCTCATTATAAGTTCTGATCATATCTGTTCTTTTTGAGACAATGACTAAAACTGGTGGTGGAGTCAAGGGGGCAGGCAAGGGCCACGACCCCCTAAAATGAAATTTTTTTCATTTAAGCCCTTTATATTTATAAAATTTTAAATTAGTAATGATAAAATTACACTTTGACCCTCCCAAAAACAATAAAAATTCGATTTAATCCTTTAAAAATTATAAAGATATAGAATATTAAAATAGTGAAATTGCATTTTTACTATCGTAAAAGCATACAATTAAATTCCACTCCCCTCCCAAAAAATTTTTTTTTTGGCTCATCCACTGCCTAGAACTACTCATATCCTCACACTTCAGTACATTCGAACCCACGTCTTTCTACATTGACCACAACACCATACCAATCGAGTTAAGACTCAATGGCTTTTTTTAATTATTGAATAACTATGTAAAGATTATATACCTAGTGTTTTATTCTATTTTTTTTAAACAAGTGTGTTTTATCCTAGGGCATAATTATGGTATAAATACTTAAATTTAAAAATTATCAAGAACATTTATGATTTATATTTCTCATTGCAGTTAATTTAATTTCATAATTTTCATGAAATATAATGCTGTACATAATGTAATTACCCTACAAACAATAACTCATCATCACATCATAAGATATATTTACAAGCTTTAGAAGGCGGAAATTTCTGGATTAAAAAAGATGGACAATTTTGAGAGCGGGAATCATTGTTTAGCAATGGGTCGAGTGTTTTTCCAAAGCCATTGACGAGCAGAGCCTTCCAGCAATGGTGAAACCTGTGAAATCAACTTAAGTTAGCTTTATCATGATTTCAAACTCAATAAGGAGAAAAATAAAAATTAACCAAGAACGCTTATCAAACTGAAGGTTCTTCAAGATTGAAGAAACATGAGTTTTGGGAACTCGAATTCATACGTAAATACCTACCTTTTCCCATACTTGTGAATGATAGCTGTTCAGCCATTCCATCTCTTCGATAGCAAGTAAAGATAAGTCAACCAATTTAGTCTGCACCCAGATATGAACATGATTAGGAAAAAAAAAACAAACTCTTAAGTCCTTTTGGATAGGCAATGAGATTGGCTATGAGACTCAAAAACAGTGGTAGCGTTGATATTGAATACTACAATGGTGAGATTAAAAATAGTGGAGGGATGTGATTTGGATTCTACGCAATGGTTGCGGTGAGATAGAAGTAGATAGTGACAAGGGAATGAAATTGAGTACTATGGTCCTAAAAGTTTTGCTGGGCTTCATTATCAGTATTTTCCAGGTAGACAATCAGTCCCCTTCTCGCCCTCTCTCGAAGGAGATGCCAAGGTCAGGGTTGCTGATTTACCTCTCTCATTTTCTTGTTCTTTCATCAGCTGACTTGTTACTTTGAGACCAACTAACGTCTCTATTGTTTGTATGAGGATCCATTTTCTTTCTTTTCTTAGGGTTTCTGAAATGAGTAGGAAGATAGAGAATAAAAGGTGTTGAAATATTTGAAGTTGCTGCAATGTGTCAAAGGAAGTGCTTGTTTCCAGCACCACTGCGACAAAACAAGAAGTTGTCATATTTAGAAGATTGACAAATTATTGAAACAAATCTTTGAGCTGTGCTAATATCGTGGAATGAGCAAACCTATCAATGAAAATCAATTCACTTGGAGAAACATATCCTTATGATTGGACCGGATCGGATCGATTACATCAAATCACTTGGAGAAACAAGACTTATTTGTCAACTGTTTTTTATTTTTTTAACTTTGGTCATTAATATCATATTGTATTTAGTTTTTTTAGTTGCTATTTAGAAGAGATTGTGATTGATCTATTAGTCTGTTAGCAAAGCTCAAAAATCTCTATATATTTGAGAGACTTCTACAAGTTTATGTATTGATTATTGTAAAACATGTTTGTGATTGATTTTACAAGTTAAGTTTCCAGGAGAAGAATTTAGTGGTGAGAGCTCTAGTCTTTGATATAAAGAGTGAGATTCTCCTTTGGGGTGTGTTAAAATTAAGATCACTGGTTGTATTTGTTTCAAAGATAGCGATTCATCTCACTAAGCTAGGCTCTGTAGACATAGGGAAATTGAATTGCATAAATAATTTTGTTGTCCCTGTTTTTATTGTGATTGTCGCAGTTATAGCAGAAATGCCCACTTCCGTTGCCACTTCTGCTCATACTTGTTTCTTGCAGTTTAGCAACTGGTTCATGAAGGAAAATGGTTATAGTGAGAAGAAAGAAGATAGCGGTTGGGTTTTGGATTCAGACTGTAGGGAAGTTTTGGATAAATAGATAGGTTTTGAGTAGACGTGGGAAAAGACAAAGGGAGCTCTAGGTTCTTGATAACTATAGGATATCTACACTAAGGAATACTACAACTAAAAAGACAGAAAAGAAGATAGAAACAAAAAGCTAAAAGATCAATCACAAGTAACTAAAAGCCAATGAAAATAAGGAAAAGCTAATAAGAAAGAAGGAATCACAGCAGCAAAAGAGAATGGAAAACACGAGATAGGCGGCTACTACCACCCCTAAGATACTGCCTAGCCTAAGAGAAAAGGAACGATTCAGAAAAGATTACAAACGAAAGGCAGAGATTTGTGAAAAGGTATAACAGGTAATCAAGCAGAAGAGTGGGGCATAAAAGGTTATAGAAAGATAGGAGAAAACTAAACAAAGCCTTGCACGGTAGAACAGCAGTAACGGAGAAACCTTTTAGCATGCCTAATCCATATATGACACCATAAAACACATTTGACCAACATCTAAATTCTAAATGAAACTAAAAAACCTCAATACAAAGAAAAGACCAAGATACAAGCAGAAAGCATCAAAACATTGTAGTACATGTATCATAAAAGCATCCTAAATTCTTTTACAAAACAACTATGTATTGATCACCGCAAATCTAATTCAATTTTATATAGTCCTCTTGTTCAATTCAATGTTTGTCAATTTCGCAACTTCTTCTTCTACTCCCATTGCATTGAGACCTAATCATCTCTTCCAAGATGCTATGGTGACATTCTTTCAGTATTTCTTAATACTTTAACATCCTTGTTGAAATAAATTTCTTGCCACCCTCCAATATATTTTTCCCCAATGAACCATTGGTCTTCGCCTTTCCAATATATTTAAGTTTTGTGAATCAGTATTCATTACTATTATCCAACCTTTTTTCTTTGATCTCACCTGTCGTTGCACATATCATAGCTTCCTATTGGCCAACCATATTATTAACTAAAAGGACCTCAGCTTGGTTTGTTGCATCAAGGCCCTCCACTTCAAACTCCAAAATCGCTTCATCAGGCCCTTGATCCATTACAAAACTTCACACCTGTCATCAGTTTTGAGCTGTTTCATACATGCTGTACCCACATCATCAACCGCCATTTTGAGGATATTATCAACAAGCTCAAGATCTTTATGATGCTCTCCAAGATCCATTACTCCAGTATAAAAGCCTCCAAACTCAGTTTCTTCAATACGACCAATAGGAGCCACCGGAGTTTTCTTCTTTTCTTTTTTATTGTCAGAAAAAATATGACGGCCTATACCACTATCTCTTACGTGATCATAATCGCAAAGGATTGAACAAACATTGACCCATCATTAGCAAAAACCCTCCACCTCCTCCACCCAAATAAAACAATCCTCCCCAGCACATGAAACCGGAAAAACCTCTTTTATTTTCTCCCTATGTTTAGTTTCAATTAGAAACAACCCTTTACTAAGGTCTGAAAAACTCATCGTTCTACTATCAACTTAATCAGGAAGCCCAGAAAAACTGCGAAATTTTGAAAAGTCATAATATTCCAAGCTTGAATGGGAATGCCAAAGCAACAAATCCACATAAGTCTCTTAGTAGGATTGAAACTTCCTGATCATACCTCTACATCGACTAACCATTCATTGAGCCAACCCTAATCATCATTCTTAAAAATGTCAATGTGTTAGGTTTTGAAATTCGATTAAGAAGTAGCCAGCATCCAGTTTGATTACATTGACATAAACATAACCTAGTTGAATAAAATTTCCAATAATCAATCACTGCCATAAACTCCTTTTGCTTTCCCTATAATACTCCTTGAAAGCTTATTTATCATTTCATCATTGATAATTGTATTACAGGATTTTATAAATTAATATTTTCCGATATTGCATATATTCATGTTATTAGCAGATTATCATTCCTAGAAGATGGGATTTTTTACACTTCCTCACAAGTCAATATTTCAACTTAATCTATTAACAAATTTCAGTTTTAGATCCCAACTAAGTTTCTTAAAACGCATCTAAAACCGTTTGTGAGTCCTGTGACGAGTAATTTATGCCCAGAAGAGCTTAAGATATTGGAGTTAGTGGACAGAAAAGTGGGTAGAAAAGCATATTTTAACATATAAAGGAATATTCACAAAGAAAGAGAGATGGTATACCTGAATGGGAAAAAAAGTTAGTTTTTCGAATCCAAGATATTCGATTCCTCCATAACGATTCGGTGTATTAATCTCTTGTACACAAAGGAGATTCTGCAAAGATGAGAAGAGCCTAAGTAACTAGAGGGTTTCTTATAATATTATAAAATAGTAAACAATGCCCGACTCTGATATAACTTTTAAATTTTAATCACCATGCATTTCAAATAATGTGTAGCCAATGGTGCTAGACTAACTGACATTTGGTTTTACACTAGCGATAAGACCATTAAATGAATTCATCAAGGGAATTCAGCTAGAATTGTTATAGCTAATTCAAAGTTTAAGAACAAACAGATATGGCCGAATGACTTTGTACCTCAATCCGAATGCCAAAGGCATGATCTTCATAGTAGCCAGGTTCATTGCTAACAATCATGCCTTTTTGTAGGGGGGTCATATTTCCATATCTAAAGCTAATACTTTGTGGACCTTCATGGACATTTAATGCAGCTCCAACACCATGTCCGGTACCTGCATGAAATGAGAAAGACAATCAAATCACAGACCAATAATAGACCAAGCTTTTTGATATGGTTGAAAGTCAACAGAAAGGTAGGAGAAATACCATGTCGGTAATCAAGTCCAATCTTCCAAAGGGCAGAGCGGGCGAATGCGTCCAGCACAAAACCTGGAGTGTTCTCAGGGAATACTGCCTCATCAAGAGCAATGTGACCCTGCAATTTGATGATGTATCAGGAAATACTGACAATAACCAACACAAAAAGCAGTTGCGGTCTCAAAACTTACAAGCAAATCAACCAATATTCTCAAATATTCTAAATTATCTAACAGAAAATTTTGGCATACGAGTCACTCGATCTGTTAATTTAACAAATACATAGTGCTCCTTTGCAACCAACAAAATAGATGAAAAATGAAGCAGCACCTTTAGAACACGAGTGAAGCATTCTTTTTCCCTTGCAGTTGGTTCACCAAAATGTACTGTCCTTGTTATGTCGGTCGTTCCATCAACATATTGCGCTCCGCTATCCAATAGGAACAATTTATTTGGATCCACAACACTACAACTTTCTGCTTCAGGTGTGTAATGTATAATAGCACCATTTGCACCCGAACCTGAAATATCATTCTTAATGTCAATTGTGAAAAACCAGAGATTCGGTTTTTTTTTTCTTGACAATTTTGTCAACTTACATAATCCATTCCAAAATAAAACAAAATGGGACTATTTCACTTTTTTCCAGCATTCAAGAATTAAACTTGTCAGACTTAGACTGGAATGTCTAGAGCTGGAAAAGAGGGGATCAAGAAGTCAGAAATTAATATACCGCTTATTGTATCAAAGCTCGTATCTAGGAAACCATCTTGCTTCGAACGGAATTCTAGAAGTTTGTCTGCAAGGTCTACCTCGGTAAGTTTCATGTTCTTATGAATTTCCTCTTCCAGCCAGCACCAGAACTGTGCCAAAGCAGCTGCATCCCTGCATTTATATTATGATATTATTTATCACCATAATCATAATTCATTAAGTTTTTTCTCTAAATATTTTTTTTCTAGAAGGCAATAGCTTTTAGCTACGCTGAAATAGGAAGTTTCACAAAGAAGGGCTATGGTATGTTTGCATGTCCACCGACAGTGGTAAAAACAAGAGTTGCAAAAACATAAATGCTGCTTAAAAGGAATAACCTACAAAAGCAATGTGTCAACAAAGGCCTGCAGCCCATTCTTATTACTATTACATGGAGAAATCAGATACCTCAAGTGAGAATTCTGCATCCCTTCTAACTCGGACGGATTTTTCAATGCCTTGGCCAAGGAGACGGGGGATTGCATATAAACTCCAGAAGGACCAACAGGGAGACTGTCAGATTCAAAATATTGCTTATTCTTTGTTTTGCCTCTACCCCCACGGTTCATAAGATATTTGTCGCAAGCAGCCTTATAGGTCTCCACAATAGAAGCATTAACCGATGATGTATCTAACCAAAGGTGAGCCCCTTCCGCCGCCAATCTGAAAAAGTTATTTCAAAAGTAAGTTCAGATGAGCACATCCAGGGAAAATCAGCTAAGACTATATCTAAATGACAATGTATGAGATCTTTTGAAAATCTGGTCCAACGAAACATGCTACTTCATGATAGCATGAAAAAACATGCTTGATTCAACACATATATAAAAATAACAGTGCCCCAAACGAACCTCCTTATTTCAGAAAGGATGGAGTCATATGGCCTTAGTTCTACACCTGCTTTTTTCAAATGATACATCACCTCTGACGTGACTTTAGAATCATCTACAAATAACTTTGCCGCATCAACCTCAACAATCAAGTATGCATACATAACAGGTGAATGTGGGACATCACTTCCTCTCTGCAAAACAAGATGTGGAACATGCATAAATATTGCTTTTAGCAAGTTGAACGATCAGATTTCTTGCAAAGTAACCAACATTAAACAAATTTTGACAAAACAAAATTGACCAAAATTTTTATTTCTAGGAAAATAACAAGTAACTAAGTGCTAGTATCAATACCAAGTTCAGCAACCAGGCAACTTCATCAAGCATGGATATAACAATTGCAGATGAACCAGCTGCAACTAGTTCAGCCCTGAGGGAAGATAATTTGGACACCACGTCTATACCGGCATATTTCAGATCATGAACTCTAATTGGCTTGTTTGGGGGTTTCGGTCTTGATTCCTTCCATATTTCATCCACAAGATTTAAATCGTACAAGTAAACCAACTCAAGGTTCTTCTTAGATATAACCTCCTTCAAATCTTCTGCAGCATCATAAGAAAAAAGAAACTGCTCCCTTCAAATTATCAGATATCGTCCCAAAGAGCTAAGCATAAGTAGAGGGTATACCGAGTGCAAATTGTAAGCTAGATGCACCCGTTTAGGAGGTTGAAAAGATTGCTCACAGGATCAATCCCGACTCGTCCACCAGGAGCCAAAACATCATTAAGCCATTCACTAGCTTGTGGGACTCCAAAATTACCAGCACGCATGAGTTTCCAGCTTGGATTCAATTGCTTCTCAGCCTAAATGGTCATAGTCAAAGAAGAACTACTGTCAACAAGCACTCATACCATATTGCACCAAACTCGATAGAAGTAGAACTCCATTAAAATGACTGTAAAGTTTGTCAACAAATAAAACCTGCAGAAAATAGCGACCATCGGTCCATAAAGCTGCTTTATCCTTTGTAACAATAGCAGTCCCTGCGCTGCCAGTAAAGCCTGATATATAAGCTCTCCTCATGTAGCATTCGGCAATGAACTCACTCTGGAAGCCATGCCAAAAATGTTAGAACTTGGATGCTCTACTAACATAAATTTTTAGTCCTACTTACAGAAGCTCTTTTGCATAAAATAAACTTGAAAACAATCATTGAATCAACCAAAACGTAGTAGAATTCCAGGACCAACAGGCAAAAAAACAAAGAAAAGTACATCAAAATGATATCTTTCTTCAATTACAAACATGCAAGGACCGACGTACATGATGAGATCTGAGACAGTTCATATAATTTATATCAGTTTATCATCATAATTCTCAAATAACATTTCACCTGTATTTTTTTCCCCTAAACAACAAAAAATTATGTCTTTTTGAGCAACTAAAAAGTATATTAAAAAGAAAAAGAATTGAACCTGATGAGCATCCTGAGAAGGGATGATATAAGCATCAATACCAATTCCAGGCTTGGCAAAAAGCTGTCGAAGAGCAACAACCTTTTCATCTGGTTCTTGAACAGCAGCACGGTTCCTACGAAGCTCCCATGAAGGCTTGGCGGTTACAGAGCCTGAACCACAACATCTTATGCTAAAAAACGGAGGACCCTTTTGTGATTTCTTATAAATTGTGGGGTTGTTTTTGAATTTGTGGAAAATGGGAATTGAAAAGGAGAAGAAAGGGAAACGAGAAGAGCAAAGAGATGGGTTAAGGCATAGAGGACGCATCGCATGTGATGGTAGGGAATGCATAGCTGATAATAGCAGCTAGATTCCAATATAAACAAGGAAAAAGAAAAAAAAGATAGCTTCCTTTCGTTTTTTCTTCAGGCAGAGAAGATAAGGTATTTTAAGGTTACTGAAAGAAGATAAAGCAGCAGAAGAAATTATGGAAGTTGGTTGAAAACTGTGTCGTATAAGGAAGGAAGACAACAAAGGTTGCTTTGAAAGTGGGCACTGATTTTTACTGAAATACTTACCAACGGGCAACAAGTAACAACCAACAACAAGACACTTTAACAGTGCCTGTTTCGAAATGGAAAAAGCTTTTTCAGAGTATAAAAACTAGATTGCTGAAACTAGATTGCTGAAACGTTGTCGTTAAGGACTAAGAATAATTTTCATCATGATTCTAAAAGTAATTTGCCAATGGATTAGATTAGAGGTGTGCATGGCAGGGCTGGGCCAGGCCCAACTAAAAATTTAAGTTTATTTAATAGGTTTGGGTTCGGCCCGACCTGAAAAATAGGTTTAAAATTTTGTTTAAGTTTAGCCCGAATAAAAATATTAAAATTCGGACCCAATCTGCCCCTCTCATATTAATTTTTATATTATTTTTTATATAATTTTAAAATATATATAAACCATCAAAAATACTAAAAACATCAAAATAAATATTTCTCAACAAATTAAAAATAAATTTTAAAAATATGTATACTTAAATAACACTAAAATAGATGCAACTTAACAAGCAAATAACTCTAAAATAATAACAAAATTAACAAATATCTTTAAAATAATAAAAAAAATAACAATAAAATAAGTTTTATACAATATTCAAACAATAGCAACAAAATAGTAGCAACAAAATAATAAAATAGTAGTAAAATAGGGAGAAAACAATAAGAAAATAATATTAAAAAAATAGATTTTTTTGTAATTTAGTGAATTCGGGCCGGGCTGAGCCGGGCTCGGGCCAAAAATACCTTACCCGAGGCCGGGTCTATTTTTTAAACGGGCATTATTTTTTTGCCCAAGCCTATTTTTTGGGCCTATATTTTTGCCCAAACCCTCCCACATTTCGGGTGGGCCTCCGGGCTGAGCCGGGTGGCCCAGCCCATGCACACCTCTAGATTAGACTAAATTACTAATAAAAGTAAAAAATAAAAATAAAATACGTGAATAGGCTGTTCGGTGGAAAAATTACAGATATAGGTCAAAATTTGAAAAAGGTTTCTATGAAGTCACCTGAAATTGCTTACAGTAAATTTAAATTGTTACTTTTCTAACTACTATTTAATTAGCCGTTAGACACTCTAATGGTCTGTTCGAACCCCCTCCGTCCCAAATTGTCACAATTTTTTTTCTATAACCTCCCCCGTTTCATTTTTCTTCCAATTCAATCTCAACTATCTCTCACATTTTCAATTCTCTATTAAATTTCTCTCAATACCCTCTTAAATTCACTCAAATATTTTTTGCTCTCTCAATTTTATTTCTTTTTTATTTAAATTATCTTAACATTTTCGTAAATTATTTTTTCTACTTCAAATTATTTGGTTTTTTTTCGAAATTATCAATGGCAAATTCTCTAATTCGTCATGATAAGAACCACATTTCCGTCGATCAATTACAAATGGTAAGAATCACTACAACAAAATAGGCCTACCACGACACTTTTTTTTACTTAGGACAATGCAAAAAAGGTTAGCATAGGTCATCCCGACGATTCTCTCGATGCTTCCAAGAACGTTGTTTTTAGCACTATTGGCATAGGTGCCCTGACGTTTTAATGTTGTTTACTTTTTTATTATATTTCTTATTATATTTTAATGTTGTTTAATTTTTATATTTTCTTGCTATATTTGAATTTAATATTTCATATATATTTCCTTAAATAGGCGAAGAATTAAATTTTGGAGACCAATATTTGTAATCTACCTACTCCGCCATCACCCTTAATTGAACACTACTTGAGAGATGCCAATTCTTCGCACGTAGCAATTGTAGGTAGGGGTGTAAGTTGACCCCGACACTCGTAAGCGAGTTGGTGGAAAGGTGGAGACCTAAAACATACACATTTCATCCTCCATGCGGTGAATGTGCTATCACTCTTAAGGACGTGTAGTTACAACTCGGGTTACCAGTGGATGGGTCCGTAGTGATTGAGACTGTTCACGTAGCCGATTGGAAAGAGGTATGCGACAACTTTTTAGGGAGGGTTTCGGAGACAATTTTTGAAGGCCGGATAGAAATGGCTTGGTTAAGAAGAAATTTCGATGAGCTCGATGAGGATTCAATTGAAGTCGAAACAGAACAACACACTTGAGCTTACATCCTTTTGATCATTGGGGGTATCCTAATGCCGAATAAGTCATGAAATCTCGTCCATCTAAAGTGGCTGCTAAAACTCGTCAACTTGAGAGAAGCGAGCGAACTTAGTTAAGGGTCCGTCGTGTTGGAGACCTTGTATCGGGAGATGTGTCAGGCGACACAAACAAAAAAAAATTAAAATTGTTGATTGCATGCTACTATTGCAGTCACGGGCACGGTATCGACTGCCATTTTTACGTCATCAAGCAAACTACCCTTACACATTCCCACTCGTAACAAGGTAAAATTCATTAGATAATCTATTTACCATAATAAAATTATTTAAAGTTTAAATTATTCTGCTAACAAATTATTTCAATAGGTGGAACCATGGATAGAGTTACACGAGACTACAGAAGGAGCTTCGAGATATACAACTTCTATTAGACCAACGATCTGAAAATTTGAGGTAAGTATTTTTTTTTAATTTGAATTATATAATATTAACGTATTTGATTTCAGATTTAATAGTATATATGTAACTATTTTTTTATTATTTTAATATAGTTTGAATGGACGTCATACGAGAATTCGGCAATTTGAGAATGCATCCCGTCTGAATTATTGGTGAATCCCAACATCTGGCAGGTGAAGGTGTCATTGGTAGTGTATGCTATCGTGGAGATGCATGAGTTTAATTGAGTATTGTGACAATTCGGGTTTAAGCAATCAATTCTAGTGGCACCTCAAGACCTTGATGATCTGCATCCTATTGACTTGTGGGGGAAGCCGGATGAGAATTGGATTAGATTCCACGCCTAATATATCAACATATGGAACAATAGGTATGATTTTTTACCTACTCGCGAGGCCATTGTCGCTCCGGAGTTAGCTTTCAATCTGAAGCACATGACTTAGTTTAGGGTTTATGGCAAGTCATACTTGCTAGGGGAAGAGGAGAAGAGTCGGTAATCGTATACAAGAAGCGCTGACACATTCAAAGTCTTGTGAGGCGGGTCTATCGCCAGCACATATGCAAGAGACAACATAACACTAATGGCCACACCTACCCCTGCTCAGTATGTCTCGTCCTGTTCTGGTGCGTATATTAACCCTGTCATTTTCACCCAAGCACCATATATTTCACCATATTTTTCTGCTTCTACTTTGATGCCAGGTTTTTTTTTTGGACCTCTGTCCCTCGACGTATTACACGTCGATGCCATCGACATTTCTGATGACAACGATGCCAACGATGTCGTATACGTTGTCTACATTTTGGGCACCGACCGAGAGTCTAGTCGTTATACCATCGATGTATAGGACACAATATATTTTTACCCATCCAATGTTGTCGCAAACACCTCCGGAATCATTGTTCTGCCAAGGTGGATCATCTTCCCAACCACCTATTCCTGGATCAGAAGATACACGATGACAACCTAAGAGCACTGATCGCAATCAACTACGGACGAAGGCGAATAAGATGAGAGGCCGAAACCACAACTTGTACCACAACCTAGATTAACGGTTGAACCATGAAGGAACCTAGCTTACAGTCGTCGACCAACCCGATGTGGCACACATTTTGACATAGGATTGGATTGATTTACTTTATTATTGTACTTCTCATGTTAACATTTTAATAAATAACAAACATTTTTATTGTATCGATATTGTACATCCTTAGGTTTTTAAATAAAAATCATTTTTTCATTAAAGTTGATCTTTAATATAATTTATTGATTTGTATTGTATGGTAAAAATGTGTATTTGCAAACCACAACAAAATTTATGTATGAATTAAAAAATCAACAAGTTGATTACAGTGAACAAATTAATAGATATGTTAATGATGTGTTCTACTTGTATTATTCCTTCATTGTGGACATGACGACATTGTATGCCTTGGGTTCTTACACCACCCGCATAACCTTGATTGTTTGACTTCTCCAAAATATCCATGTTGTCGTGCATCCAAGTCGGCGTTGTTCGACCTTTTGGTTTGCGATGCAATGATCTATCGGATAACAACTTGAATGGAACACTCGATACAGATGACCACCTACGTTTATCTTGGATCGATGGAAATACATTTCTCCACACGTTGTACATGTTTACTAGTTTGTAAACTTCATCCACAAAGCTCATAGGATCCAAACGTACACTGCTACATGCTACATTTGCATGAACGCATGGAAAACGGAGTGCGTCAAATCTCCTACAACCATAAGTCTGGTTTCTCAGGTGTACACAGTACGCTCCCTTAGCAATCTCTTGGTCGAGTCTGTCGAACTCCATTACCCAAAACTATAGGTCTTTGCGTGAGTGACACGCTAGATGCATACAGTTTACTTATATTGTAGTCTTCCTAATTTCTTTCAATACATTATCGCTCCAAACGTGGTCACCTTGCATCTACCTTCGCCACTCGCTTTGGAAAAAGTTTAGCCAAACAGAAGTATGTCTCATTGACAATTGAGGTTATCGGCAAATGACACGTTCCTTTCAAAATAGAATTGATGCATTCCACTAGGTTTGTCGTCGTATGCCCATACTGTAGACCCCCGTTGTAGGATTGTGGCCACTGTTTGAAGGGTATGTTAGAGAGGTAGTCTGTCCCGTCATCGTTAATGACCTATAAGTTTCCCAATATGTCATGAAAGCGGTCTTTGGCGAGCTTGTACCCTGTCGAGAGAATTGAATGGTTTATGAATACTTAACATTTGCTCACCGGTTAAATATCAAAGAATATTTAATAGTGGTGATTACATACCCATGTTCATCACTTGTGCTTGCTAAGCAGTAGAGGCGTATTATCTGTGGTAATTCGACGCAACATGCCTTAGACAATACTTATGGTGTGTGCGATCCCAAAAGCTTCCCTACCATTCAATTGCGGCTAGTATTCCAGGTCTTCGATCGGAGATAACGTAAATATAGAGTTAGGGGTAAACATGTCTCCTCAACCAAGACAAGAAGAAATCTTAATTGTCTGCTGACTCTCTGGGCATTATTGCAAAGATAATTGGCAGGATTTTCTAATTGTTATCTTGTGCCACAGCCAACAACAATCGATGAGTATATCTCTCATACATAAAGGTACCATCGATTTGTACCAATGGCTTGAGTACTAGAATACCTCTCAACATTGCTTCAAAATCTAGAACAAATGTTTGAAAACTCGGCATCCATTGAGCAATCAATCGTTGAAGTATGCAGGCCTCATTTTGAGATTAGTTATGTAACTTGAGACATACGTCTCCATAACCCGACACCACTGCCATATCTCTATGTATGATACATCTCACCCACTATGCATCTTTTCTAATGTCTTTTGCTTTATGATCCATACCTTGTGGTACGAAAGCGTGTAATCGAACTGGTTACAAATATTTGCAATTAGAACTGGCACAACAATCCTAAGACTCATTTTGGCCATAGGTAGTATTATATTTGCGATCATCTTCGAATTCAATTTCGGATGATCCCATGAAATACCTGCAACAACACGAGTACGTTTAAATTAGCAATTTAACTGTGTTGTAATATAAACCAGTATTGATGCAGTACTCGCGGCAACACATGTATGCGAAGCGATATATTTCTTTATCATCTACAACCTCATCATCTTCTTAACAGAGGCTATGATTTTCCATTCAGATGCGTTGTTTTGCATTGCGCACTTCACCTCAAACTTGTCAGATCAGGATTTAACTACATGAAAGTTTACCTTGTTTTTGATGTTGTATCATGGTAAATCAGAAATTTTGTAGCATGGTAAACCAGAAATGTTTTTGTCTATGGCTTTTAGAAAATCAAATCAATTTTTGAAAATAATGCTGAAAAGTCTTTCAATTTTGAAATAAGGATTGTTTCGTAAAAGTTTTCAATTTAGGAGTAGTTATAAAGCAATTTTACCAAAATTTAAAATTAACCTATTTCTTTTCCCCCACCTACAGCAAATATACCAAACCTTTTCCCTTTGTTTTTATATTTACCATCCCTTGTTCTCCAAGCTCTTCCCATTCAAATTTTGATTTCCAAACTTCATTCCTTTGATTTCTATCATCACCCAATCAATAAACCTGAAAAACACCCAAAACACCATTGATTTTTTCATCTCTCAATTTTGTGAGTTTTCCTGATTTTCAGCCAAACATTTGGTTTTCTTCCATAGAAGGTAACGATTCATTTTTTATTAGTTTTTAATGTTATCAAGCTTTTAAAATTGAGTATTTACCCATTAAATTGTATGTTTTGAATAAAAGTAAAAAATTAGGTTGTTAATGGTGAATTCTAGGATTTTGAATAAAAACATTGTTTCAAAGTGTTTTTAAATTAGCTTTGATGTGAAAAGAAGGTTTATAAACTTATTTTAAAGTTTCGTTAAAAATTTCTTATGTTTTATTGAATTTTCATGAAAATTGCCATAGTACGTCAAAAAAAATTTATACCATGCATTGGGTAGTTTTAGTTTAAAGGTTAAGAATCAATCTTAGGTGAATAATTAGATGAATGTTATCAGTTTTAGACAAAAATATTAAATATAGAATGAGATAATTGAGTTTCAAGTTTGTTATGTTGAAAGTTTTAGTTATAAAAGAATCTAGCTTAAGCTTTTATTTTTTATTGATTTAGGGGAATATTTGGTTGAATGTAAATTATGTTGTTGTGTGATTTACTTTGGTGAAGCTTCGGAATCGTTAGGACCTTCTATGAGTTATGGAAAAACTAGTGTGAGCTTTCGGCAACTAGGAGAAAGTATGCAGTGAGTGTTTGGAATCATTACTTGTAGACAGAGTTCATTGCGTTAATTGGGAACTTAAGAGTAGCCTAAACCCCTACTCTAAGTTCCGAGTGTAAGCTTTCTTATACCTTTTGACTAGCTTGTGAAATATGTGACTTTATGTTGTGTCAATGAGAATTATAATGTGACATTGTGATATGTGAAATATGCTTGTGATAGATGTTGCGAAAGTGTTAATTGTGGGCATGTTGTACATGTCGAGTGACAATGATAGTGTTGTGTTGATGATGTTAATATGCAGTGAAAAAGTGCAAGAAATGGTAAGTTTTTATGTATGTTAATTACAGATATTTTGGCCTTATGAACTTTGAGACAATTGGATATAGTTGGCATGCCATGGGATTGTGAGTACTCACTTTTGTGTTGTGTTTTTTGGGGCATTAGGGCCCGGGATAGTTTTGGAGAGATAAGGGAATGTGATCTAAGCTCTATTCACCGGGATATGTTGGTGTGTCAGAGAGTGATAGCTATATGGTACACTTTTGGAATATGTTTGACTTTACGAGTCATTGGTGTGTTGGAGATCTGTGTATTTGATGTTTAACGATAGAGCCCACTTTTATGTTTCATAGTCTCAAGTGCCAAATTATCATTAAATGTGATTATATGTAATGTGATATATGCCTAAATGAGTAAGTGATTACTATGTAAAGGAACCAATGAATAATGCATGAATAAGTAATATGACACTAAAGTTGGACATGTTGTAATTGTGCTATATGGTTGATTCATTAATGCATGATGATATGTTTGTGTGGTGGTTATTCTGATCATTCACTAAGCTTGTTTAAGCTCACCCACTCCTTTTTAATTCTTTATAGACTGTTAGTGTTGCAATGTGAGCGGTGCGAAAATTTCTAAAGGGCTGATCCAAGTAGTTTAGCATTTGAGTAGGTGTTTTATTATTATTATTTTGGAATTGTGGGAATAAGGCAATATGGTAGACTTTTAGCTGACTTTTGCCATGATACTTTGGATGTTTACATGACTTTATTATGTTTAGGATTTATGGACTTGGATCTTGATATATTGATTCCTTGTTTTGACATATTTTCGATGTTTTGAACTGCTATTATAGTTATTTTGACAATGGTTTGATGAGGTAATAGATGCAAGTTGAATAGTTATTAGTTAGAATGGTTTAAATGCCTTAGTATGTTGTGTTTTTGTTATCTGGAGCAGAGGTATCGATATTCGGGTTTAAAATTTGATACCTCTATGATATTTTGAATGTACAGGAAGTCAGTAACATAATTTGGTATTGATACCATGTTACGAGTATAGATACTTGGGTAAAATCATCAATACTTTATGAAATGTACCAATAAATTCTTGAGTTTTAATTTTTAGCAAGAGCCAGAATGCTAATTTAGTACCAATTTTCTGGGTGTTATCGATACCATCTATGAGAATTATCGATACCTACATGATTTATTTTAAATTTTGTTTAGTGGTTCAAATGCATGCCTCAATTGTGTAATAAGCTCGTTTGATGTTTGTTTAGGTTAATTTAATGTTGTTTTGTGTATTCGTGACTTAGAAACTCTATATATGTTTAAGATTAAAAATATGACATTAATCGCATGTTTGATGAGATGTTTTGGCTGTGTTGATGATGAGACAGTGGTGTGGCGTCCTAATATTCGGGCTCGGCGACCGGGCCGGGTATAGGGTGTTGCAATAATACTTTATAATTTGACCCAACCCAATTTTTTTTTCTATTACCTAAAATAAACTTCAATATTTGTATTCAATTGAATAAATTTTTGGGTAAACTACAAAAATAGTCACTTTTGTTTGCCTCATGTTACATTTTAGTCACTTATGTTTGAAATGTTACGTTTTAGTCACTTATGTTATTATTTTGTTACGAAGTGATCACTTTTCCGTTAAGTTCTGTTATCTCCCTAACGGTAATCCTACGTGGCATTCCAACTAGATTTTAAGTGCCAACTTGAATTTCCAAATAGGATAAGAATAGATTTTTAATTAAATAAATTTAATTAATTAAAAATTTTAAACCTTAAATCTTAGTTGAAAAAACCATTCATCTCCTCTATTTTTTTTAGCTTTCTTTTTCATTTGACTAAAAAAATCTATTATCATCAGAATTTTTTATTCACCTACAAAAACAAAAGAGGATTCAATAGAGATTCCAGGTATGTCTTCTTTACCGAAAAATTTATGTTCTAAGACTTAAAATCAAGTTGCTTGTTCACTCAATTCAATTTTTGTTTGTTTGTTTGTTTGTTTGTTCTGAGACAAATTTATGTCTTCTTCATGTTCTTGAATAATTTGTTTCTCAATCCAATTTTTTCTGATCTGAATCAGCTTGTTTGTTCACAATATTGTCCTGTTTAGTAATTGTCGGAAGGGGATGGGGGTTGATCTACTAATTAAGTAGCTTACAAGTTGCAGGAAATTGGGCAATCATGATAATGAAATTTTTCACTCGTAAGAACCAAAACATGCACTTGCATTTATGCCATGTTGAGGCGTTTTGTGTTTTGTGTTTTTGCGCATGTGGGTACTTTCAGATATGATCGAAGGAGTATGTTTCACCATGCTTAAATGGTTTGTATCTAGTTCTTTGGGGTTTATCTTCCTGTTGGCTGCTAAAAAAACACTAGGAACATAAGTAAAAGGACAATTCCAAATATTTAGATAGTCATTGTTGCTGTAAACTGTTGATTGAACTGAATATACCTTATTGGTTTTGGGGGTCCAATGATTTGTAAGATAATTTTAGCCTGTTTATAGGTTTTATCTTTTGCATTTCAACCTCTTTGGCTTTTAGTTTTTTTTTTCTGTTTATTAAGGAATGTGTTGTGCAAAGTACATGACACTGGTTGTGGGACTTGTTAATCACTCAGTTACTTATGTTCTTAAAGAAGTTTATTTTTCATTCTTGTGCTAATTTTATGGTTATTTATGAGTTTGTAAGTGCTCTGTTCTTTTTCTCTCCCAACTTACCCTCTGTTATTTATAGGTTTTATGATATTAATGTACTTATTTGAAACTTATCTGGACTTACGGTAACATGCTACTCTCAAATTGCCAACTCTTCCAAAAACATTGGAAGGAGTAATCAGCCAAGAGAAATTTGAAAAGTCTCGAGCCTATAGTCTCGATAAGAGGTTGGTTTGTTGTTTCTATTGATCATTTACTAGATTAAATTGTTACATTAGGGAAAAATCAAGCTTCCTTTTAACTTGATTAGACATAGTCCTTGATGCATCTTTCTTATTTTGCAGCCACTTCCATTTTGTTCATGAGTTTGTGACGATCCTGATAGATTCTACAATTTTGTTCTTTGGCATATTGCCTTGGTTTTGGAAGGTGAGTTGTTTACTGTTTAATAAATGGGTCCTCCCTTTTGTTGATTGTCACTATCTTGTAAATTAATTGTTATTTATTGTAGAAATCAGGAACTTTCTTGCCTTTACTTGGTCTAAATGAAGAGAATGAAATATTGCACAACTGGTGTTATGATATGGTCACAAGTGAGTTCATGATCTTTTCTTTGTCTTCTGCATCCCTTAATACAATTATTGTTTTGTGTAAGTTAACATAGACCATTTATTTGTGGTTTTATATTGCAGATCACTGACTTACCCTTTTCTCTTTATTCAACTTTTGTAATCGAGGCCCGCCATGGTTTCAATAAAGTTCGTAATCTTAATCGCTAAATCTCTTTCTTGTTTCTTTGTTTACTGCTATTTTTGGAACTTTTTTTTAAATTTTAAGATCACACTTATCTTGTTGTTCCTAATTATTTTCGGTAAACAATATGGTTATTCTTTAGGGACCTTATCAAAGGAATATGTCTTGCTATTGTATTTGGTCCACCCATTGTTTCTGCTATTATTGTCATAGTACAGGTAAAATTGTGTACATTTCTAGCATTTGGTCTCTCTGGTCAAATATTACCGGTCCTTTCTATTATAATCAGACAATTGTTAGCTTAACAATGAGATTTTATGGTCTTAATTACTCTCTAGTATTTTTTCTATTATTGTTATCCTTCTCTGACTATGGTGAATCTTTATTTTGTGATTGCAGAGTGGAGGTCCTTATCTAGCTATCTATCTTTAGGCATTTATGTTTGTACTTTCTCTTGTAATGATGGCAATTTACCCTGTTCTGATAGCTCCACTTTTTAATAAGATCACCCCTGTGAGTATTTCTTAACCATTGTGTCATAGTTTCATTCAAGCTTCCTCGTTTCCCCTAAGTCTAGTTACTTTTGTTTTGCCTTGGATGGCACTGTGGGAAATAGCTTCCTGAAAGAGAGCTCAGACTTAAGATTGAGAAACTCGCTTCCTCCCTCAAATTTCCTTTAAAGAAACTATTTGTTGTTGATGGATCCACAAGATCAAGCCATAGCAATGTAAGTATTATCATTTGTAGTTTTGTAATATTCTATCATTTTAGACAACACTAAGTCTTTCTTTTGTAGACCCATTTAAGTAAAAGTTTGAACTGATAGTCTAATAATGATTACTTCGATCATCTTACTTTATAGACTCGCGGCTGCTAAATATATTATTTACACACTCTAGGGACATTATTGTCATGAATTGTGTGATGCGGTGGATGGCATTGAGGAAAAGCAAACTAAGTCTATTTCTTTTTCTTTTGGCTAGAAAACTAATTCTATTTCAATTTGATAAATCTTTGTCCCTCATTCACAATGAGATTGATTGCAGAAGTGCTTTTTCATCCCACTTATGGTTCAATGTTTTCAAAATCATGCAGGCCTATATGTATTGTTTCTTTAAGAACAAGCATATTGTCCTTTATGACACATTGATTCAGCAGGTATAGATCTAATACTAAGTAAAAGTTTCTTTGCCTCTTGTGTCTGCCCTTTCCTATCTTAAAATTTTTGTATTGAGTGAAGGATAGGTGCAAAATGCTTGTGTTTTTCTTCAGTAGAGGGGTTAATATTATCGCTCGTGTGCTAGGATCATCTTCCTTCATTGTGAGGCATACGGAACCTTCCAGTAAAATGTCTTAGGTCTTCATTTTAAAGGAAAGAAGTGGTCATGTTTTGCTGGTTGATTTTAAAAAGGAGAAAATTTAAAAGTGAGTTGTTGAGCTCAACTAAACATGTCCATGCCTTCAAATTCATTTTAAATTTAGAATAGTCTGAAATTTTTAGTAGTTTGTTTGATTATGTCAGGTTGGTTCCACTCAATTCATTTGTCCAATGTTTGTATCTTTATTCTTCCTAGTAATCTAACTTTCCAGTTATTCCCAACATGGAGCTCAACATGAAATATATGATTAGGAGATTGCAGTCCTTAAAATCGGCTTGTTACTATTTTTGCATCAAACTAGAGGGTAGACATGCTTGCAAATGTTAGGAGTTTTGTTTGGAGAAGGATGCACAAAGAATGTCCAGATAAGCAAGTGATTACAGCGAGACATTTCTTTCCTGCATGAAATGGTCTAAAGGGTGTCAAAACTCGACTGTTTTAGTGGTGTCTTGGCTCAGTTTCACTGCTTTCGCTGAGACATGAGAGTTGTGCTGTAGATTTAGTTAAGTTTTATATCTGAACTGTAACGCCCCATACCCGAGACCATTTTCGGAGTTGAACACGAGGTGTTAACAGACTTAATTCATTGCTTAAACAACTCAAACAATTTAATTTTAGAAATTCCAGACAAGCTGGCTAACTGCGTCACAGTTGCTTAAAAATTCATATCTCGAGTTAAAAAACTCGAAATTCAATTCCGTCAATTTTCCATGAAAATAGACTCATATATCTATTTAATAATTTTTTTTCTAGAATTTTTGGCTAGGTCAATTAGTACAGTTTATTAGTTAAAGTCTCCCCTGTTTCAGGGTTCGACTGCTCTGACCTCTGTGTATTACGAATCAAATATCTCTCTGTATAGAATTTCAATGACTATGAAGTTTATTTCTCATTAAACTATACTCAATAAGAAATCTGTAAATATAAATTATGACTTCTAAATATTTTTATACAATTTATGGTGAATTTCCAAAGTCAGAATAGGGGATCTAGAAATCGCTCTGGCCCTATTTCACAAAAATTTAAACATCTCATAAAATATAACTCATATACCTGTTTCGTTTCTTCCATATGAAAATAGACTCATAATTCTTCAATTCCATATTTTATTAATCATCTAATTATATCTCTACTATTTTTAATGATTTTTCAAATTCACGTCACTACTGCTGTCTGAATCTATTTTATGGTAAATTTTACCTATTTCATGGTTTCCATGGATTAACTAGCAATTTGACATACATAACACCAAATATGATTATAATTAGCCATTCCAATGGCTAATCATTACCAAGCATTTTTATACTACTCAATAACCATATCATAAGACCATATATGCAAAATGATTATAATGCTATACATGCCATACTCAAAATATACAAGCCATTATGCCAAGATGGTATACGGATAGTGTGAGCGTGCCTCCGACCGTTCCCGATTTCCGAGCTGGCTTGTCAACACTACAAGGAATGAAAAGGAGGGAGTAAGCATAAATGCTTAGTAAGTTCACATGCAAATAGCAAGTAACATAACATCATTTGCATAATCATCACCAAGACATTCATATCATATTTTCATTTATCATCTTACCATATTGTTGTTATATCGATTTTTCAACCCGAGGGTTAAGTACATACCTGTTCAAAGTATCCATTTCACAACACTTACCAATACGTCCCTTTCATCTTGAGTATTCCTCCATTTGAGTGGAACTTTACCCGTTGAACACATCGGAATATAATTCGGATACATGGAAAGTTTGCACATAAGTGCCACATATGTAGCCAAGCTACTATGTAACCCGCCCATAAGCGAACTCGGACTCAACTCAACGAGCTCAGGCGTTCGCATCCATAAGTGAACTCGGACTCAACTCAACGAGCTCGGATGCCTAGTTACATTTCACGAACTCGGACTCAACTCAACGAGTTCGGACATTCGCATCCATAAGTGAACTTGGACTCAACTCAACGAGTTCGGATGCCCAAATATCCCAGTGACATGTCACTTGTATCCTAATCCATTCCTAACGCTCAACGGGACCTTTTTCCCAATCATGTGTCTCAACCATCTTCTACGGAATACCGATACCGATACTCGGTAGTGTTTCACATTTTCCAAGTATATCACATAATTTGACATATTATCAAACAATTATCACGAGTATAATATTTCCTAAAAATTATCATATCATTTAAATAATATAAAAACATTTAAAATAATAACTATGTTACCAACATTTACATATGAACTTACCTAGTATGCGAAAATGGCTACTTTTACCATTTCGTCCACAACTTGGTATTTTCCCATTTTAGCCCGAATTTCAGTTTTCCTTGCTCTATCATTTAAAATATAGTCTAATTAGGACTCAAATTATTCAAATTGACCCAAAATCATATTTTGGAAAAATTACAATTTGCCCCTAAACTTTTGCATATTTACACTTTTGCCCCAAAGCTCAGAAATTAAACTTCAGCCTATTTTCTTATGTTTTATGACATTATGATCATTTTTCCCTTCTATGGCAACATCAAATTCTCACTCTAACATGTACTTATGACTATTAGGTATTTTTACCGATTAAGCCCTTTTGCTCGTTTTCACTTAAAACCGAGTAGCACAAGTTGTCTAACATAATTTAAAACCTCATATTCTATCATAAAACACCAAAATACACAAATTTCACCTATGGGTATTTTTCCAAATATAAACCCTAGGTTAAATTATTGCTAGCATAAGCTTAATCGAGCTATCGGGACTCCAAAAACATAAAGAACTTGAAAACGGGGCTAGAATGGACTTACAATCGAGCTTGAAAGCTTGAAAAACCCTAGCCATGGTTTCTCCTTGCTATATTCGGCCATGGGGTTGAAGATGAGCAAAATTGGCTTTTAATTTTGTATTTTAATTCATTTTACCCCTAAATGACCAAAATGCCCTTACTACTAAACTTTCCAAAAATTCCATCCATGTCCAATTTTTGTCCATAAACTTAGAAATTGGTAAAATTTCTATTTAAGACCTCCTAATTAATATTTCAAAACAATTTCATACTAGAAACTTCTAGAATGCAAGTTTTGCAAATTATTCGATTTAGTCCCTAACTTCAAATTAAGCATTTTATGCATAGAATTTCTTCACAAAATTTTCACACAGTCATGCAATCATATCATAAACATCAAAATAATTATAAAATAATTATTTCTATCTCGGATTTTGTGGTCACGAAACCACTATTCCGATTAGGCCCTAATTCGGGATATTACAACTCTCCCCCCTTTAGGGATTTTCGTCCCCGAAAATCTTACCAGAGAAGTGGTCTTCACTTTTAATCTCATATTCGGTGCCAAAGAACTTTCACTTAGGCTGTACCTCCAATACATCTCTTTAATTTCTCATATGATCTAAAAGCTTACATCCTCAACTCTCAACCGTTTTAAATTTTCAACCCTTCTCGTTTCCCATGATATCATGACATAAAACCCGATCTTAACTTGATTAATGGAGACCGAATTCCAAGAAATCCAACAATCAAAGAGACTGAATTTCCATGAATCGATGAGTAGGAATTCATTCAATACTGATATGATTTATAGATCTTGCCAAACATTTAACAATAGGATACATCACATTTTCCTCTTTCTGCCATGGAAATAATTCTGATATGGCCTCAAGAATAATCCTTCTCATTTCCATCCCAATATCAACACTAACAAGGATAATTTTGATAGATTCCAATGCTCGGCTTTAACCCCTTTAACAACTCAGATTTTATGTAACATCGAATGCTCTAAACTATCACATTACCTCACTGTCTTGAAACACATCACAATTCATACCACAGTACATTACTGAAAGTTAGGAAGTCTTTACTCAATGTAGACTAGTCTAGTTCGACGCTCTTGCTACCAATATTCTCATCTATCTGAACTTTGTCAACATGTAATAAACTTTTCAGCTTTCACAAAATGAAAACCTTATCATTCATAGTGACTTTAACTAATATCAAACTTTTTCTAATAAATATACACTTCTCGTTCAGTCTATTTACTCTTTTTATCCATACAAAATGAAATTCTATTATCAAACTTGGGAAAAATAATCCTGACATAATTGTCACATGAAATCTTTCAAATAAATAATTCACCATACCGACTGAAACTCGCGCTTTTATCACTTATGCCTTTACTGATGTCAAATCCTTACATAGAAATTAGAAAAAATCCCAATACTAAAATCATCACATTACCAAGATCAAATTAGAAGTATAGTCATATTTGACATGATTATCACAAGCTGAAGAACGCACTTCGAACACGAGTCATAATTGACAAATTATGGAACAAAGATAACAAGAAAACCGAATAAAGAAATCCAAAATAGAGAAATCCAGAATAAAGAAATCCGAATAAAGAAACCCAAGATACGATACTATGCTTTGAGAATTGAAAACCAAGCCGTAGAATCGAAAACCAAACTCATAGAGAAAATACGGAATACCCCGATAATTCTTCAAAGAAAGAAAGTCCAAAAGAAAACATCATTTAATCCCACTAGAATCAAATATAGCAAGAACAATATATCTTCCCATACATATATATCGGATGAAGCATCAAGTAGAAGAAATGAGATCATAATATCATATGTATTCTCTCATCAATTCTTATCGAATTTAAATGAAATAGAATACCCAATGAAATAGAGCAATATAAATTATAAACCAGTCGGACTACCAATGCTTTCATCCAACACCGTGATTAAAAGACATTCCCATATAACAAGAATTTCTTCGAAGATCAATAGCCATAGAAATATTTCTAAGAACGGGTAAACACATAGAACATCTCAAAAGAGATCACTAAATCTGTCCAATCATAATTATCACACTCGGATAGTTCACATTTCAAATATCATTTCCCCAACTAGTTCTCATCACAAATTTCATATTAAACCATTCACTAAAGAAGGCCAGCTTCAATAAAAATTCGATTTACACTTTTCTCGACCTTGCACTGAGTAATTCGGTTTACCAAGGAGAATTCCTTTTCTAATCGGGACAAGTGCATAATTCCAATAATCTTTACGTCAATCCGATACTTTATCGCTCGACTTTACTTATCAGCTCATTTTCAATCTCTGATCATACTTATAATTATTCTATCACTGAACTCTTTGGGTTCTCAACCGGAAACTTATTCAATACAAATCTCATGAAATTCCATTATAAGTACCATTTCGGTAAGGGGGAGGGGTTGTAGGACCTCTGACTCGACTTTCTTATACATACACATATGACACAACTTCCATCATCATAGCAACATCATCAAAATCATGTCATTCATTCATGTTGGCTTACACCAATTTTCCTATTGTCCCATTTAGACAATATACTTATGCATACATTCTATGTTTTCTAGATAGCTTTACTTATCCATTCATTTAATTAAATTAAGTCATGCTCATGACATCATATAAGGCCAAACAAACATAGATATTTGCACCACAATCATAAATTTCATTTCGTGCATCATCATGTACATATCATTACAATCATATAATTCAGTCCAACAATTTAACATAGATAAGTTCATTTCATTATAATCCTTTATCTCATAAAAATTATATATCATTAGCATTCATCAACATTCGACGTCCAAATCAAAACAAGGACATTTGCATTCGTATCATAATATTATGACCTTTATTCATACCTCTACTACTTTCTATTTATTCCGTTCATCTTATCAAGTAAGCCATATACACTACATCATATGAGCATTAAGCAAATATGAATATTTATCACATATGTATCATAAACCTTTATTCATACTTTTCTGAACCGATACTTATCATAATCATAATTTTACTCAAATACCTTCACATAACGTTGAACATGGTCGGCACAGCTCGGTTGGAGAGTACCCTGTCTAAATAAGACGGTACTCATACGCGTCGGAAGACATCACACTATCACAGATCAGTGGCATGTATAGCTAAACTTTTACACATGCTAGGTTAGTCCGAGAACCGACTAAACCTACTCTGATACCACCAAATGGAACGCCCCGTACCCGAGACCATTTTCGGAGTTGAACACGAGGTGTTAACAGACTTAATTCATTGCTTAAACAACTCAAACAATTTAATTTTAGAAATTCTAGACAAACTGGCTAACTGCGTCACAGTTGCTTAAAAATTCATATCTCAAGTTACAAAACTCGAAATCCAATTCCGTCAATTTTCCATGAAAATAGACTCATATATCTATTTAATAATTTTTTTCTAGAATTTTTGGCTAGGTCAATTAGTACAGTTTATTAGTTAAAGTCTCCCCTATTTCAGGGTTAGACTGCTCTGACCTCTGTGTATTACGAATCAAATATCTCTCTGTATAGAATTTCAATGACTATGAAGTTTGTTTCTCATTAAACTAGACTCAATAAGAAATCTGTAAATATAAATTATGACTTCTAACTATTTTTATACAATTTATGGTGAATTTCCAAAGTAAGAACAGGGGATCCAGAAATCGCTCTGGCCCTATTTCACAAAAATTTAAACATCTCATAAAATATAACTCATATACCTGTTTCGTTTCTTCCATATGAAAATAGACTCATAATTCTTCAATTCCATATTTTATTAATCATCTAATTATATCTCTACTATTTTTAATGATTTTTCAAATTCACGTCACTACTGCTGTCTGAATCTATTTTATGGTAAATTTTACCTATTTCATGGTTTCCATGGATTAACTAGCAATTTGACATACATAACACCAAATATGATTATAATTAGCCATTCCAATGGCTAATCATTACCAAGCATTTTTATACTACTCAATAACCATATCATAAGACCATATATGCAAAATGATTATAATGCTATACATGCCATACTCAAAATATACAAGCCATTATGCCAAGATGGTATACGGATAGTGTGAGCGTGCCTCCGACTGTTCCCGATTTTCGAGCTGGCTTGTCAACACTACAAGGAATGAAAAGGAGGGAGTAAGCATAAATGCTTAGTAAGTTCACATGCAAATAGCAAGTAACATAACATCATTTGCATAATCATCACCAAGACATTCATATCATATTTTCATTTATCATCTTACCATATTGTTGTTATATCGATTTTTCAACCCGAGGGTTAAGTACATACCTGTTCAAAGTATCCATTTCACAACACTTACCAATACGTCCCTTTCATCTTGAGTATTCCTCCATTTGAGTAGAACTTTACCCGTTGAACACATCGGAATATAATTCGGATACATGGAAAGTTTGCACATAAGTGCCACATATGTAGCCAAGCTACTATGTAACCCGCCCATAAGCGAACTCGGACTCAACTCAACGAGCTCGGGCGTTCGCATCCATAAGTGAACTCGGACTCAACTCAACGAGCTCGGATGCCTAGTTACATTTCACGAACTCGGACTCAACTCAACGAGTTCAGACATTCGCATCCATAAGTGAACTCGGACTCAACTCAACGAGTTCGGATGCCCAAATATCCCAGTGACATGTCACTTGTATCCTAATCCATTCCTAACGCTCAACGGGACCTTTTTCCCAATCATGTGTCTCAACCATCTTCTACGGAATACCGATACCGATACTCGGTAGTGTTTCACATTTTCCAAGTATATCACATAATTTGACATATTATCAAACAATTATCACAAGTATAATATTTCCTAAAAATTATCATATCATTTAAATAATATAAAAACATTTAAAATAATAACTATGTTACCAACATTTACATATGAACTTACCTAGTATGCGAAAATGGCTACTTTTACCATTTCGTCCACAACTTGGTATTTTCCCCATTTTAGCCCGAATTTCAGTTTTCCTTGCTCTATCATTTAAAATATAGTCTAATTAGGACTCAAATTATTCAAATTGACCCAAAATCATATTTTGGAAAAATTACAATTTTGCCCCTAAACTTTTGCATATTTACACTTTTGCCCCAAAGCTCGTAAATTAAACTTCAGCCTATTTTCTTATGTTTTATGACATTATGATCATTTTTCCCTTCTATGGCAACATCAAATTCTCACTCTAACATGTACTTATGACTATTAGGTATTTTTACCGATTAAGCCCTTTTGCTCGTTTTCACTTAAAACCGAGTAGCACAAGTTGTCTAACATAATTTAAAACCTCATATTCTATCATAAAACACCAAAATACACAAATTTCACCTATGGGTATTTTTCGAAATATAAACCCTAGGTTAAATTATTGCTAGCATAAGCTTAATCGAGCTACCGGGACTCCAAAAACGTAAAGAACTTGAAAAACGGGGCTAGAATGGACTTACAATCGAGCTTGGAAGCTTGAAAAACCCTAGCCATGGTTTCTCCTTGCTATATTCGGCCATGGGGTTGAAGATGAGCAAAATTGGCTTTTAATTTTGTATTTTAATTCATTTTACCCCTAAATGACCAAAATGCCCTTACTACTAAACTTTCCAAAAATTCCATCCATGTCCAATTTTTGTCCATAAACTTAGAAATTGGTAAAATTTCTATTTAAGACCTCCTAATTAATATTTCAAAACAATTTCATACTAGAAACTTCTAGAATGCAAGTTTTGCAAATTATTCGATTTAGTCCCTAACTTCAAATTAAGCATTTTATGCATAGAATTTCTTCACAAAATTTTCACACAGTCATGCAATCATATCATAAACATCAAAATAATTATAAAATAATTATTTCTATCTCGGATTTTGTGGTCACGAAACCACTATTCCGATTAGGCCCTAATTCGGGATATTACATGAACTGTATATCCCTTGTGTCTAATTTGTTCTAAAACTCATTTTAATGCTTTAGTCTGATTCACCCTTATTAGTTGCATTATGATCCCTACGTCTCCCCTTCTATGCTATGTGCACCTTAATTTTCTTTGAGAATTGGTCATATTCTGCTCAAATTTACCCCTATTCCATAAGTTATTTATTTCAATATTCTTTTAGACATGCAACAAAATCATGTTGATTGATATTAAGTTTTTGAAATCTGCAATCTTCTTAGGCTTGCAGATTAATATTAAGAATTGTGATTGCTTGTAAATGCTCCCTCGATCATGTTGATGATCAAGCTACTGCAGTCCCACCTACAAATGCTTTTTTTGCTTATGCGTTGTCGATCCACTCCTACTAAGAGCTTGTTAGAATAAGCTAATAGGGTCGAAGAGGACAAAGAAGAAATCATGGGTGTAAATAAAATATGAAACAAACATGTAAATTTGAAATTAATTACCAAATAATATGAGTAATTTCATGCTAGAAAAATCAGAATTTTTTGTCTCGTAGTTAACAATTATTTTCATTCAATTGGCATTGTAAAAAAGAGAGAAAGAAATAAATAGGCACCGCATTACTTTGACCTGTATTTATACATTTTTTTTACTTCAACTGGTTGTTGATTTCGTCTGCAAAATGAAAGTAATCAATTTTAATTTCACATGTGGTTGTCTTTACCATGAATACCTCATGCATAATTTATGAAAATTTTACGCTATAAGTTTGCTCCATAAGATATATATTTTAGTTTATCTATATATATATATATATATATATTAGTGTGAAGATGAAAATAAACTTACGAGATATACAAATGAGATCCTTAAAAGAGTTGAACATAATGAGTAGTGAGGCAAAAAATAGCATATAGATGATATCCTTAAAAGAGGTAAGAAGAGTTGAACTGTTTTACTTCCCTTTGAGAGAATATGTATAATCTAACATTTCTCAAGTAATTGTTCAATAGTTTAACATTTCAAAAAAAAAAAAATTGTTTCAAACCCTCAATTAAGACAAAATGTATAATCTAACTATTGTTAACATGATTCAACAACCCTTCCGAAAAGATATATTCTTTGTTCACAAAATAAATTTCCTTTTGAAAGGTAATTTAGCCCTAAAATTTGCTGTCAGGTTTGAGCTTTGTTGGGTTAAGAATGGTTGGCTTGATGTGTTATCCATTGAAGTAGCTTGGTTCAAAATTTGCAGGCTCGTTGATTGGCTTACCATTTGGTTACCCCCAATAATCCCTTTGCAAGTCCTTGTATTATCGCCTGGTTTGCCACATTTGGTGCAGTTAGCTTGTTGTCCTATCTTGCTTAATTTTGGTCCACTCTTTCTTGCTTCATCTACTTCTTTCCTCCTTGTTTGTTTGGGTCTTCCTGGGGGGCCTTCTAATTATGGGAGGAAGAATGGGTTCCATATCCCTCACATGTTCCCATTGCATAAGACCTATACACAAAAATTTAAAGATGTCAAACACATTTTATAAATAAGTAATATTTCATAAAGGTTTAGAGTTTTAGGGCTATTACATTTTACAGGGTTAATCAAGTGGCTGTAAATATTCAACTGGGTAGTGACAGTATAACATGTATTGACATAAGTTTCAGGGCTCACAGCAAGTAATTGCATGCAAGAAACAACATGTTTACATGGGATTCCTGACAAGTCTCATTTTCTGCATGAATAGGAGGAGTTGAGGAGGTCAACCACATGCTTGTTGCCTAATCCACAGTCTATCTCATACTTCTCGTTTCCAGCATATACCGGCCATATACTACAAACAAAGTAACATTTTAAAGTTAAAAACTTTTCAATCCAAGTAGCATAATTCAAGCTAAGTAAAAAAAAAGTTAGCAAAACTTACTTATTAGACTGACTAACAATTTCAGACAACTTCTTATGTATCCTTGGACATAAAGGACCAGGATACTTCTGAGTAGCCTCTCTTATAGAAACCAACCTAGTCATAACCTTTCTTCTAATTATTTCCACCATCGTTAGGATGGGTTTATCTCTAGCTTCTAAAATGATATGCAAGGAGAGGAGAATAAGTCCTTAAATAACTCCAACAATAATTATACAACATGAAGTGATAAACAGTCAAATTTAAAAAATAAATTTTAACCTTGTTGAAACATTCGCTGTTGTTGTTCAGTAGTAGATCAGATTTGCATCTGGTTGAGAAGTAGGCTCTTGACCAAGTCCTTTGATCCTTGTCACGCAGCCAAGCCTCAGTAGATTCTGACAGTGACCTCATTTCAGACATTGTTTCTTCAAATTGTCTTGGAAAAGTTGCTTTAGCAGCTTTCTTGTAATATCCCGAATTAGGGCCTAATCAGAATAGTGGTTTCGTGACCACAAATCTGAGATAGAAATAATTATTTTATAATTATTTTGAGGTTTATGATATGATTGCATGATTGTGTGAAAATTTTGTGAAGAAATTCTATGCATAAAATGCTTAATTTGAAGTTAGGGACTAAATCGAATAAGTTGCAAAACTTGCATTCTAGAAGTTTCTAGTATGAAATTGCTTTGAAATATTAATTAGGAGGTCTTAAATAGCAATTTGATCAATTTTAAGTTCATGGAAAAAATTAGGACATGGAAGGAATTTTTGAATGTTTAGTAAGGAGGGGCATTTTGGTCATTTGGATATTAAATGAAATAAAATGGGAAAAATAACACAAAATGGTCATCTTCTTCATATGGTTGCTGCTGAATTTTGCTCTCTCCATAGCTAGGGTTTCTTCAACTTTCAAGCTTCATAGTAAGTAATTCCAAGCCCCGTTTTTAATGATTTTTACGTTTTTGAGATCCCGGTAGCTCGATTTAGCTTATACTAGCAATAATTTAACCTAGGGTTCATATTTGGAAAAATACCCATAGGTGAAATTTGTGTATTTTGATGTTTTATGATAGAATATGAGGTTTTAAATTATGTTAGACAACTTGTGCTACTCGGTTTTGAGTGAAAACGAGTAAAAAGACTTAATCGACAAAAATACCTAATAGTCACAAGTACATGTTAGAGTGAGAATTTGATGTTTCCATAGAAGGGAAAAGTGATCAGCATGTTATAAAACATAAGAATAAGGAATAAAGTTTAATCCCGAGCCTAGGGGAAAAAGTGTAAATATGCAAAAGTTTAGGGGTAAAATGTAATTTTGCAAAAATTTGAATTAAGGATTAATTTGATAATGTGAGTATTAAATAAGCTAAATGTGTTATTTTAGATCAAGAAAGACGTGGAATCGACCCCAATCGAGGAAAAGAAAAGATTGTGGACTAAATTGCAAAATCTTTATATTTTGGTACCAAGGTAAGTTCATGTGTAAATAATGTAGCATAATTGTTATTTTTAAGTTATTGATGTTAATTATATGATATGCTGATTTTTATTATGAAATATATGCGTTGTGGTTATTTTCGAATAAAATGTAAATTATGTGAGCTACTTGTTAAATATAAATTGTTACCGAGTATTGGTTTCAATATTCTACGGAAGACGGCAAGGATATGTGTTCGAGGAAAATCCCGTTTGAACCTTAGGAATAGATTAGGATACAAGTGACATGTCACTAGGATGGTTGAGCATCCGAACTCGTTGAGTTGAGTCCGAGTTCACTTATGGATGCAAATGTCCGAACTCGTTGAGTTGAGTCTGAGTTCGTGAGATGTAACTAGGCATCCGAGCTCGTTGAGTTGAGTCCGAGTTCACTTATGGATGCGAACGCCCGAGCTCGTTGAGTTAAGTCCGAGTTCACTTAGGGGCGGGTTACATGATTGCTTGATTACATATGTGGCACTTATGTGCAAATTATCCATGTATCCGAATTATATTCCGATGTGTTCAACGGGTAAAGTTCTACTCAAATGGAGGAATACTTGAGATGAAAGGGACGTATTGGTAAGTGTTGTGAAATGGATACTTTGGACAGGTATGTACTTAACCCTCGGGTTAAGAATTTATACAACAACGATAAGGTAGTAAGATGATGAATGATGATTAGAAATGTGATATATGTTTTGGTGATACCATGCTAATGTTGTTTGGTATAATTGCTTTGTTATGTTGCTTGTTATTTGCATATGAACTTACTAAGCATTTATGCTTACTCCCTTCTTCTTATTCTTTGTAGTTTTGGACAAGCCGGCTCAGGAATCGGGATAGGCCTAATATGTCTAGTTTCACATAAAACAAACTAAACAGGTAAAGGAATTATATGTTAGAAGATATTTGAATTTTAGTGAAACAGAGCCAGAGCGATTTTTGGATCCCCTATTCCAACTTTAGAAATTCACCATAAATTGTACAAAAATAATTAGGTGGTGTATTTTATATTCTCGGAATCCTAATTTGAGTCTAGTTTCAGGAGAAACAAACCTCATAGTCATATGAATTTTGTACAGAGAGAAATGTGGTTCGTAGTAAACAGAGGTCAGTCTAGTCAAGTCCTGAAACAGGGGTAACTTTAACTAATAAACTGTACTAATTGGCCCAACCAAAAATTCTAGAAAAAAATTAGTAAATAGGTATATGAGTCTAGATTCAGGGAAAATTTATGGATCTTGATTTCGAGTTTCGTAACTCGAGATATGATTTTTCTTGTAACTGTGACGAAAGTAGCTAGAAAGCTGTGAATGTAGAAACAAATGATCCAAAGTTCTTAAAATGTTAAATTAAGTCTACTAACTCCTCATACTTGACTCCGGCGATGGTCTCGGGTAAGGGGGCGTTACATTTCTATTAAGTGAGACGCATAACTTGGCCTTTAAATCCTTCTATGTTTTTAAAATTGTTGTAAAGATGCCTGGCTCAATTTCTTGCTTCAGCATTAGGGAACAACAAAGAAATTGCTTCTATTAAACCCTGTAAAACAATTCAAACAACATGATAAGCAATCATTTTTATGTAAACAATTTAGCGCATACTATGACTTTATAGTACCTTTTGTTTGTCAGACATGAAGCATATATTGTAGGAGTTGTCGATCTCCAAATCCCTCTATAACAACTCGAGGTTCCAAAACCATGATTGTTTGTTTTCACTCTCAACTGCAGCAAAAGCCACTAGATATATACAATCATTGGCATCAACCCCAACAGCAGCAAGCAAATGTCCACCATAATATCCCTTAAGCCAACACCCATCTAACCCTATAATTCTCCTAAAACCAGTTAACCAACCTAATTTGCATGCTTTAAGGCATATATAAAGCCTCTGAAATAGCCTATAGTCTAATTTACAGATGGTTGTTGTACCAAGGTTGCTTCTTCTTAACTCAAGTAAATAATCGTATATATTGGCATATTGGGATTTGTGATTCCCTTGAACTAGTCATACATTTAGTCTGAGACACTATTGTTCCAAAATCCATCCTAATATCATTTTGTAAAGATGTTAAGGAATAATTGGGATCAACTTGAAATTTGTGTAAATAATGTCTAGCCATCCACTTTGAAGTAATGTTCTTATTTTTCATTACATTGCCACACTTATGGTGGTTGACTAATGTCTTAATTTGCCAACTCCCATCTATTGGATCCTTGGGATTTAATTTAGATGCCCACAACGTCCATGGACAACTAGGTACACAGATTACTTTCACCCTAAGCTTGTTATTCCTAGTTAGTTTGATTACTACCCTATTTATCCTCCCATACTGTTTAACTGCATCTTTTAAAATGTCTCTACTAGGGAAAACCAAACCCTTTATCAATATAGGGTTCCTCATATCAGTTTGAGGATTGAATAGAGGGTACTTTTTATTCCCATATTTATCATAATCCACATCATTATTCAAATCATCATCACTATTACTATCAAAATCATCTTTTAAACCCCAACAACTTGAACCCAGTAAGTGGTCTAACTCTTTCTGTATCATTTCACCTACTAATTCAACCTCTGGTTCATCTACCCTATCACCATCAGACTCAAAAGAATCAGAATAAGAAGTACCTGACTCATAAGCTTTATATAAACTATCATCTGAGTCTGACGCTTCTCCTCCAAAATCCCCCCCTAAAATATTTTGTTCAAGATCAAACCCTAAACCAAAAAGAGAAAATAAAACATTATATTAGTATCAACAAATTGCACAAAAATTCAAACCTGAAAAAACATTATATCAACTTCAGTTCAATTTCAAACAACACCACTAATGAATTCATAAACATTTTAGGACATTCGGATAGTAGTCGATATTCACATTTGGACAGCATTAAAATACACAATCTAGAACATGAAAACAATAGTCATTATTCACATTTTGACAACATAAATATACGCATTAAGATACATTATGACAGCAGCTGTAAATTACATTTGAACAGCATAAATATGCACATTAAGAGACATTTTGACAACAGTTGTAAATTACAAGTGCAAATTGTTAACACATTGTGGCAAAATTAGTAAACTTCAATCTTTACTTGGACAATTAGAATGAAGTTAACATTATATACATATTTAAATCAATTATTTTTTATACATTTGCATCAAGCTACACCTGAGTTAAAATAAAAAGCTGAAACATAAGACTGACAAAAAATAAGGTTTGTTTTGCTAGGACAGCAACAAAAATTGAGCAATCACAGTTCATTACAAAAATTGAGCAACCACAGTATCTATAAATGATTAAGTTCAAGCTATATAAATTATATTAAAAATAAGATGATCATTGCAAAAAAATAAAAAGGAAGGCTCTACTCATCAGCAGTAACATGTAATTAAGTAAACCATGTATTTTTCTGTTTCTTAATCTTAGCCTAAACTAGTATTGCATTGCAAATAAGATAATATGACCCATGTCAACAATGTAAACAGACACACACAGATTAAATTTAAATTTAAATCTATAAAAATTTATGTACTTATATTCATGCATTTATACGAACACAAGAAAGATATGCAAATTTACAAGAACAAGCACAAATGAAACTCAGGAAGAAACTAGTTTTACAGCAGGCTTCGATACAAGAACAAGCACAAAATTTTGCATGTTTTCAGCTGAGAAATGAAGGTGAAGCTTATTGTTAGGTGCAATTATGGCCGAATAGAAAAACCCATTTTTACAGCAGGCTTCAATACAATAATTCACCGGGAATGATGGTTTGGGCTTCAAAGATTAAGAAACTGTTTTCACTTTTTGAAAGAAAAAGACAAACTTTTTAAGTATATGGCTTCATCTGAGTAAAAACAAAAACGAAACTAAATAAACCCGGAGGCCGTATTCGCTGCAAAGGAACTGAAAATCAGTAACACATATTTCTCATGGAAGAATATCCAAAGCTGAGAATCAGCAAATTAAGCTCCCATACTATCTTATTCGACACAGTACTGTAAATTTAAACAAAAAAATATGTTTGTTTCTTGAGAAAATGTTCGTTCCTTTCCGCAGAAATTCTATTTCAGCGGCGAACAAAAAGAAAACGAAACCTTAAATAAAGGAAAATTGGTTAGAAAAACCAAAAAATAAATAAAATTACCTGTTCCAATATCGAAGAGCTTAAATGTCAGCTACATGTAAAGAATGAAATTTCTTTTTTTTAGCAACCAACAGGAAGATAACCCCCAAAGAACTAGATACAAACCATTTAAGCACGATGAAACATACTTTTTCAATCATCTCTAAAAGTACCCACATGCGCAAAAACACAAAACATAAAATGCCTCAACGTGGCATAAATGCAAGTACATGTTTAGGTTCTTTTGAGTGAAAAATTTCATTATCATGATTGCCCAATTTCCTGCAACTTGTAAGCTACTTAATTAGTAGATCAACCATCGTCCCCTTTCGAAAATCACTAAACAGGACACTTGAAAAATATGGAATACCCACAAAGGAATTGTGAACAAGCAAGTCGATTCAAATTAGAAAAAATCGGATTGAGAAACTAATTATTCAATAACGTGAAGAAGACATAAATTTGTCTTAAAACAAACAAACGAACAAACAAAAAAATCGGATTGAACAAATAAGCCACTTGATTTTAAGTCTTAGAATACAAATTTGTCGGTAAAGAAGACATATCTGGACCCTCCATTGAATCCTTTTTTGTTTTTGTACGTGAATAAAAAATTTTGATGATAATAGAATTTTTTAGTCAAATGAAAAAGAAAGCTAAAAAAAAAAGAGGGGATGAACGATTTTTTCAACTAAGATTTAGGGTTTAAAATTTTTAATTAATTAAATTTATTTAATTAAAAATCTATTCTCATCCCATTTGAAAATCCAAGTTGGCACTTAAATTTTAGTTGAACTGCCACGTAGGATTTCCGTTAGGGAGATAACAGAACTTAACGGAAGAGTGATCACTTCGTAACAAAATAATAACATAAGTGACTAAAACGAAACATTTCAAACATAAGTGACTAAAATGTAACCTGAGGCAAACAAAAGTGACTATTTTTGTAGTTTACCGTAAATTTTTTCATCCCAATTTTACCTCCGATAAAATTTTGATGATTTTACCATTGGTAAAATTTTGAGAAAATATGTTTAATATTTCACAATTCAACTTGTTTATTATGATCGAATGATTTAATTTTATTTTCGGGCTTTAAAATAGCTCAAAACATAAACTAGTTGTTCCACTCATTTCTGAGTAATCCATGTTCATTTGTAAATGAATCATTTCTCATTTTCATTTTCATTTCCATTTTGAGAAACCCGTATTCATTTCCAAATGATTACATATCTCCATTTTGGAGAAAACCATAATAATTTTGAATGTTTTCCATTTTTTCCATTTTTATTCATTTCGTTCATTTTGATTCATCATACAATTCATTTCTAATTTCAACGAGCTAGTAGAGAGACCGAGTGGACATATGCAATTAGGGCTCAAATGATTTATAATTAAGTTTTAGCTTTTTGCCTATTAATTATAAACTCATTTAGTCATGAAGTCATTCCACTATAGTATCATCACTAAGTTCTCCCTAACAACATACCGTTACGAAACAACTCGATTAATGCTTATCCAATGACCTTGTCATAAGTGTTTCACCCTCATAAGATATCTTTAATATCTTTGGGATAATACCCGCTCTCCCAATATGATCCTATTTTATCTTATGGTAACCATTACATCTTTCTTCATGAAAAGTCAATTACTATCAAATAGTAATTAAGTCATTCATCACAAAAAAAGAACGACCTGTGGCCACGTTTACTTTCATCAACCACGTAATACAAATGAGAGGATATCATTTAGACATGTCTCAGATATGAATTCCAATATTGTGAATAATGCTACATGTTGTAGAAGTCGTACATCCAATGCACCAGCTTTTGGTTCCTTATCTATTCGAACTTTGGCTTTTACTTACATCAAAGTGTACGAGTCACACATACATAGTCCACCCAGGATTTAGGTATGCCACAGTATGAACGTCACAAGTGAATAAATCCATAAACATATTCAGGATCAATTCTTATTGGGTACAGTCCCATGTACTATTAGTCTAGTCAGTCACATCTATGCCCTTGTAACAACCTGATTTAGACCCTAATCGGAACGGTGGTTTGGGACCACGAATCTGAGTTAGAAAAATATTTTAAAATTATTTTCTGTGTTTATTTTCTGTGAATTTATATCTGTGAAATTTTTGTGATTTAATTTTATCATTTGAGTGTCTGATTAAATAAAAGGACTTAATCGCGTAAATTAAAAATTTCGTAGTTTAATGTAAAAAGGGCCAAAATGCTATTGGCTTTTTAAATGGAAGCCTTTATGTTTCAATTACCCCCATTAACTTATTAAATTAAATACTATTATCAATTACGAGTTAAAGACTCCGACGTGCCAAAGACTGCTTTCCGAATGAGGTACGGACACTATGAGTTTTTGGTTATGCCTTTCGGACTTACTAGTACACCTGCTGTTTTTATGGATTTGATGAATCAGATATTCAGACAGTACTTGGATTGATTTGTGGTTGTGTTCATAGATGACATTTTTATCTACTCTCGTGATGAAACTGAACATGCCGAACATCTGAGACTTGTGTTACAGACTTTGCGAGATAAACAGTTGTATGCAAAGTTTAGTAAATATGAATTCTGGTTAAGCGAAGTCAGTTTTCTAGGTCATGTTGTATCAGCATCGGGTATTCAATTGATCCGAGTAAAATTTTAGCTATACTTGATTGGAAACCTCCTAAGAATGTTTCTGAAGTCTGAAGTTTTCTAGGACTTGCTGGTTATTATAGACGGTTCGTGAAAGGCTTCTCTATGATTACAGCCCCGATGATAAAGCTATTACAGAAAGATGTTAAGTTTGAATGGTCAGAAAAATGCCAGAAAAGCTTTGATCAGTAGAAAGCCCTTTTGACCGAAGCTCCAGTGCTAGTTCAGCCAGAATCGGGTAAAGAATTTGATATCTATAGTGATGCATCTTTAAATGGTTTGGGTCGTGTTTTGATGCAGGAAGGCAGAGTTATAGCTTATGCCTCGAGACAGTTAAAGCCACATGAAAAGAACTATTTGACACACGACCTAGAATTGGTAGCTATCGTGTTTGCGTTGAAAATTTGGAGTCACTATCTATTTGGTGAGAAATGTCATGTTTATTCTAATCACAAAAGTCTGAAATACTTGATGACTTAGAAAGATCTGAATTTAAGACAACGCCGGTGGTTAGAATTGCTAAAAGACTACGAGCTTCTGATTGACTATCACCCAGGAAAGGCTAATGTTGTTGCTGATGCTTTAAGCCAAAAATATCTATTTGCTTTGCGTGCAATGAATGCGCATATGGCTATATCTGATGATGGTTCGATAACAACTGAATTGAAAGCAAGATCGTTATTTGTTCAGCAGATTTATGATGCCCTGAAGGTTGATAATAATTTGTTAGCAAAACGAGCTCAGTGTGATTCAAATACAGATTCAGAGTTTCGAGTTGATACTGATGGTTGTTTAAGATTTAGAAACTGAATATGTGTCTCGAGAAATTCAGAGCTGATTCGGATGATTTTAAATGAAGCTCACAGTAGTCTGTTATCTATTCACCCAGGTAGTACGAAGATGTATAATGATTTGAAACAACTTTACTAGTGGCATGGTATGAAACGAGACATTTCTGACTTTGTTTCAAAATGCTTAATCTGTCAACAAGTAAAAGCCGAGCATCAGGTACCTTCTGGATTGCTTTAGCCGATGATGATACCAGAGTGGAAATGGGACAGAGTTACTATGGATTTTCTATCTGGCTTACTGTTAACACCGAGCAAGAAAGATGCAATTTGAGTTATTGTGGATAGACTGACTAAATCGGCTCATTTTGTTCCTATACGTACAGACTACTCGCTTGATAAGTTGGTTGAATTGTATGTTTCTCAGATTGTAAGATTACATGGTGTGCCTATATCTATTGTTTCAGATAGAGATCCGAGGTTTACATTGCAGTTTTGGAAGAAACTACAAGATGCACTAGGTACGTAATTACATTTCAGTACTACTTTCCATCCGTAAACAGATGGTCAATCTGAGCGAATCATTCAGATACTTGAGGATATGTTGAGATGTTGAATTCTCGAGTTCGAAGGTACGTGGGAACGGTACCTACCTCTGATTGAATTTGCATACAATAACAACTTTCAATCGCGTATAAAAATGGCACCTTATGAGGCTTTGTACGGTCGTAAATGTCGTACACCATTGTACTGGACTGAGCTCAGTGAAAATAAGATACACGGGGTCGATTTGATCAGAGAAACTAAACAGAAAGTAAGAGTGATCCATGAAAGTCTAAAAGCAGTATTAGATCCTCAGAAATCCTATGCGGACTTGAAACGTAAAGATATAGAGTTTTAGATCAGAGATAAAGTCTTCTTGAAAGTTTCACCATGGAAGAAAATATTTAGATTTGGTCGTAAAGGAAAATTGAGTCCGAGGTTTATTGGACCGTATGAGATTATAGAACGCATTGGCCTGGTTGCTTACAGACTGTTGTTGCCATCTGAGTTAGAAAAGAACCACAATGTATTCCATGTTTCAATGCTTCGTAGATATAGATCTGATCCTTCACATGTGATTAGTCCGGCTGAGGTTGATATTAAGCCTGATATGACGTACAAGGAAGAACCGATTCGTATTCTAGCTCATGAGATTAAAGAGTTGCGAAATAAGAAAATTTCGTTAGTTAAAGTACTGTGGCATAAACATGGAGTTGAGGAAGCAACATGGGAGCCAGAGGATGCAATGAGAGAACGTTATCCGAACCTATTCACCGATAAGATTTTCGAGGACGAAAATCCCTAAAGGGGGAGAGTTGTAACAGCCTGATTTAGACCCTAATCGGAACGATGGTTTGGGACCACGAATCCGAGTTAGAAAATTATTTTAAAATTATTTTTTGTGTTTATTTTGTGTGAATTTATATCTGTGAAGTTTTTGTGATTTAATTTTATCGTTTGAGTGTCAGATTAAATAAAAGGACTTAATCGCGTAAATTAAAAATTTGGTAGTTTAATGTAAAAAGGGCCAAAATGCTATTGGCTTTTTAAATGGAAGCCTTTATGTTGCAATTAGCCCATTAACTTATTAAATGGACGGCATTAGGCTTATATTATAAGGTTTTGATATAAATTCATTAAGGTTAATTTAGTAAACTAATATTATAAACTAATATAATATAAAATATATCATAAAAACCTTAGTGTTCATACTTTCTATACATTGCCGAAATAACAAAATAAGAAGAAAAGAAAAAAAACTTAGGGTTCGACTACTTACAAGCTCAATCAAGGTATGTGTTTAGCTCGATTTTTGATAATTTTTACATTTTTTGAGATCATTACTTCGAATACTACAAAACCCATGCTTAAATTTTTTATTTTGGTGAATATTTTGAGTTATTCCATTGTTAAGAGCTTGTGATTTTTGTTGTTTGATGACGAAATATGAAAGATATGTTTTAGATTAACATGTTTTGTGTTGGAGTTTTTGATGATTTTGAGTAATTAGGACTAAATTGCAAAAATAATAATTTGGGGGACTAAAATATGAAATAAATGAAATATATGGATTTGTATGAGAATGGGTAAAATTTGGCCCAACATGGGTATATTGAAATTTTGTATATTTTGTGTTTTGTGCAATAGGGACTAAATTGTAAAAAAATGTAAATGTCAGGGTAAAATGGTAATTTACCCATTTATGTGTTTTTGGACTAAATTGAATGAAAATATGTTTGAATGAGCTTAATTTGAATATGTTTAGATCAAGAACCAAAGAAATCGAATTTGGATCGGGGGAAGACGAAAGTTGTAGACTAGCTGTTCCGTTCTATTTTACATAGTCCGAGGTAAGTTTATAAGCAAATAGTTATACTCAATTTTAGATAAATGCAAAGTATATATGCTGAATTTATATGTATCAATTATTATATGCTATAGCAGAATATGAATAAGCTTGATTAAAATGCTTCCGAATTCGTTTCGACCGAGTTATGACGTTCGAAATCCCCGTATGAACTTTAGGAATAGTTAGGATACATATGTCATGACATAGGATTCCGATTCATGTGTGCGAGTAAGACCATCGCATCGATATGTGATTTTGATATATGTGTGCGAGTAAGACCCTGTCTGGGATAGTGGCATCGATATATGATTACATGTAAGACCACGTCTGGGACGTTGGCATTGTACGATTTACGTGTGATCTTCCGAGTGTCCTATCCAATTCCGAATGGTTCATCGGGTAAAGACAAGTTGTGTTCGAATGTGTAAGATAAGCTAAATGGCCAGGTACGAATTGGCTTGTTGTTATTTAAAATAAGGTAAGTGAGTTATTTGGTACTTATTTCAAATTATGCATAATGCAATTGAAGGTTACATGTGAATTAGGTAAGTGTACTCGGCCTTGTAAATAGTATTGAAATGATTTTAAAATTATATGTTTGTATGAATACATGTATTCGGCTACATAACTAAAATGCACATGAAATTATATGATGACACATGAGTTTGTTTATTTGTGTGAATGCGAACTAGGTTGATATTAATTATTTGGCTTTGGAAGTTAATTGATGATGTGATAACACGACTATATAAGCACTCAGTCAAAGTGACAAATATGAATGAATATATATATAAATAATATAGATGAATATATATATAAATAATATAGATTTTATATGTTTAAACCTAAATGTTTTATAATAATGTGCTTTGGCTTAGTTTAATTAAATTGATGATATTTTTGGGTTACTCATTTACTTATGACTTACTAAGCTATAAATAACTTACTCTATGTATATGTGTGTTTCTGTTTTATAGATTTTGGAGTCAAGCTACGAGCTCGAGGACTGTCAGTAAAGTTTATCACACTATCAGCTATTTTGGTACCTTTATAAGTTAAACTTGAATTATGGCATGTATAGGCTAGAGTGTGTTTTGAAATGTTGTATTTTGGTTTTGTATAATTTGAGCCATGCGAAAATGGCTTTAATCTTTTATGCTTGAATTCAATTATATTTAGTATGGTTTGTGTTTATCTTAATTATGTGCTATGAATGAATGATGTTCGTGTTGGGTGTTTTATGTTTTAAAAATGATTAATAGTTTTGGATTAGTACATGGTTGATTCGGCTATGGTAAGCATAGAGTAAGTATATGTGAATGTGTGGTAGTACTTGAACAATATGTTATATATATGACTGACGTAACGGGTTGTTTGGCTAAATTCGAACATGATATAAGTTTGTTTTGATATGGTTAATACATGACATGTAAGATTCATGTTTGATTATATGTCTATTTGCGAATAATGCCTTATTCTTGTGAATATAATTTGTAAAATAAGTTGGTGTGAAGATTATTACAATAATGTATTTGAAATTTCTGTTATAAAATGAAATTATATGAGATAGATATAATTAACTTGTAATTCGGCATTTGCTTGTGTAAATGTTTATTGAATATGATGATTTGACTTGTTATATATATATATATATATATATATATATATATCATTTTGGTATATATATAAAGGAGGTGTTGGATAAACAAACTTGATTTGAGTGAAATAAAAATGATTGTTCAATGTGTTTTGGTTGAGGTTTATATTGACTTATATTTAAATGACATATGAAGGATGAACTAAGTGATCGAATAGAAATTAAGTAGTTTGGTTGTGTATGAGTATTTTAAGCTTGATATACTTTATTATCAATGTTTGAAAATGATTCAAAATTTTGATATAGATAATCATATATAAAGCTTATATTATTATATGAAATATTCCTGACCTGTTAATGAAATTGTAAAAGCCATATATGCTAATGAACAATGCCACATGTAATCATTTTATTGATTATATTTATATTTGTATTGAAGTATGAAATAAAATGTTTGTCCTTTTATTTGGTATTTAAAAACCATTAAAGAGTTGAATATGTGATTTGTGTATGTTTTAAGTTTAATATAATCACGATTGACACGTGAATAGTCTTATGTTACATATATATGAACATGACTGGTACAAATGTATGGATGATTAGAATTGTTTTTGTTCAGTAATGCCTTGTGACCCTAATCCGGCGACGGATACGGGTTAGAGGTGTTACAGTCCCTATCTTTTGTGAGTTATCCACACTAATGCTCAAGACAAAGCATCTCCCCAATGGACTTGATAGACGACATATTATTCTTTCAACTAGTTTTCTCATTTTTTTATTAGACTAATAACATGTTTAGGTTCTTCTACTACTACAAGTTGTCTTTCTGTATTACGATCTGACCATGTAATACTGCATAGTATCGGTTTAAACATTAGATAACCAATAAGTAACATTTACTTCTATTTTGCTTTGTGTACAAAAACTACATAAGGAAAATAATACAAAGTATATTAATTGTAATCAATAAATTTGTTTTATTAACTAATATGTTCAAAAAATTTACAAGTTTACAAACGAATATAATACACTCAGGGCACCAGATCCAACACATATAAGACTCAAAGAAGGTTGTTCATGATATTAAATGTGTGTGTAATGTTGTTTTTTGCCTGAATGATGATTTGAAATGGTTATTTTATAATGAATTTGATAGAAGTTTCTTCGGTAAGGAATGTGACATCAAGTAACTTGGACTCGACAATCAGGTCAGGTATCAAAATGTTATGTTTAGTGGTATCTGAGCTATAGGTTTAGCCGATTCTCCAACTAAATTGAGCTCAGAATTGTGTCTAGAGGTACATGCCAGAGACGAGTTTGAGTCAGGATTTGGATGCTAGTTATAAAAATTTCTTTGTTTTATAGCTAAAGATGTCTAGTGAATTTAGAAAAAACAATGTTGATAATGATGTGTATAGCAGTAGTCGTTCCGCTGAGAGTGAAAACATGATCAGATCAGAAGCACCTAGCATAGTTTCAACTGGTACTTATCAACCTAGAGCTGCTAGACATAGACCTGAGGGTCAAAGATAAGAAAAATTTCTCCTTACTATAGAGGAAGCCCTTCAACGAGTAGCGAGGGCTACTCCTTCAGTTGTACCAGTGCTTATGGTCTAAAGAGCTTCGATAAATGAATTTTAGAAAATATGGTACCACTGAATTTATGAGAATAAATGTAACACCCCTAACCCGTATTCGTCACCGAAAAAGGGTTACGAGGCATTACCGATCAAATCACAACATACAACATGCATTTCTCGAACATAAAGCCATTATCACATAATCATCAATCAAACATAATCACATCGTCCCTTATAAGGCTCTACGAGACCTTAAAACATGCTTGAAAGAGGTTTGGGACTAAACTGATAACATTTGAAAACTTTGAAAAACTTAGAAAATTTTCTTGCATAAAGGGATCACACGCCCGTGTGAACAGACCATGTGCCTCACACGGCCACCAGACACACCTGTGTCACAAGCCATGTGAAAACAGGGCATACATACTGACTTGCATCACACGGCCAAAGACACGCCCATATGCCATGGCCGTGTAAAATCTAGAGGGTATTCTGACTTGGCCACATGCCCATGTGCCAGCCCGTGTGACACACACGGCTAGTAGACACGCCCGTGTGACACACACGGCTAGTAGACACGCCCGTGTGTCTAAGCCGTGTAACTCACTGACTTCTTTAATTAAGTTACAGTAGACACACGGTCGAGTCACACGCCCATGTTCTCAACCGTGTAGGGTGAAATTAGGCTTGGTTTAAGCCACATTTCTCACCCTCCTCAAGCATACCTAAACCACATCATTTCATACCATTTCAATGAACTTATAGGCAACCAAAACATGCCAATTCATATACAAATCATGCCATTTCATCCTCAACCATTTCACTACTCAAATCATAACCATAAACATACCACATCAATATGTCATAACCTATATTTTTCACTTATCTTCCATATGTAAGTTCTCACCATAGTATCATCTAATTCATGTCACAAAATATACCAATTCATCGTCACTATACCATACCAAACATGCTAAAACACAAGGCTATATATATACATCATATATCACTTATAAATCTTATGAATTAAGCCAACTTAAATGGCTAAATACTCAACAACATTTACATCATATACAAGCCAAACTCATATTCAACATTACCAAGCACATTTCCATATAATTCAAGCCTATACATGCCATATAACCAAGTCACAAGTGTATAAATACCAAAATCAAAAACTGGATAGTGTGATGCAATCTCCGCCGACTTCCAACCCTAGCAAACGTCTGAATCACTATAAAACATAGAAAAATAACACAAAGTAAGCTATAAAGCTTAGTAAGCTCGTATGATATTAAACTTATCTTATTGAATAAGCACATATTAAGAATTTACATATACTATAATATAAATTCTTTTGATTTCATCTTTATATCATAATTCCAGTCACATAATTAACAAAGCTTCACAAGTTTATTTATTTCTTTGCTCGTGTGGATCAATTACATTATTATCCAATCATTCACATTTACATGTACATAGGCAAATATATATATAACTTTATTTAATCCAATATCAATCACATTTTATTTAGTAAAGATGAATTATGTGAAATATCATCAAATAACGGTATTTCGCACACTATGTGCTATATGTATATTTAGTTAAAACATCTATAACTCATATCTCACACATCATTCAATTCATACCTTATTATATCCAAATAAACACACTTTTGGCATAAAACATACTTATACATAAATATTTCTCATTTTATATACATGATACACTAAGAACTCACCAAATTACTGTTACACTTAATTTGATTGTACTTTCATTCTTGTCTTGACTGTAACACCCCAAACCCGGCCAAGATGTTATGGCCGAATCAGACGATGTCACATGGAATGGAATTTGTAGTCTAATTCATCAAGTGAAACCCTTCTAGTTTATTAGTCTTTAATTAACTGAGAAAAACACATATTCGTTGTTATGGTTCAAAACGTGACTTTTTAGCGGAAGCTTGTGAACTTTTTGTTTTAGAAAACAGTTCATTCTTAAGAAAACTTTAATTTCAATAAAACATCATGTTTTTGTAGTGATAAAACTGGAAAGCAAAGTATAATCCCAAATTTAAACAGTCAGTCCCAAAAGTCCCAATTACAAAAATAAATACTCAAATTATTAATGAGAAATTAATTGACTTAAGAAAAACACGAATTAAAATAGTACGAAATAGTGGTGGTCACTGCTGACTCCTCCACTGCTCCGATCCGTCCAATGCTGGGGATTACCTGAACAGATCAAACAGAAAAGGGTGAGTTTTCGTAACTTAGTGTGTAATCCCCACAGAATACATACACATGGCATAATATCAAAAATCAATCATGTATATACAGTTTGGGCCTGAACCCATTATAGAATCAGATATATATTAGAGCCTTAGCCCAATCAGATACAAAATACAGATCAGAATATCAGAATCCTACCCATCAGCCTCTACACACCATCTCTGTCCAGCCCTACACACCATGTGGGGATATAATCAACCCATCTATCCTTACACACCATACTGTATCGAAATGTGGCACATAAACAGAATAATGTAGCTGAGTTGCCAGATAACAGGCTAAAAGCCTTTCAAACACTTCCTCCGAAATATCATCAATCCTCCCCGATGCAATGCAACATACCAAATATGACATGCAACATGCAAATAACCAATCATACATTAAGTTCAGTACATATATCATGCTCAGTCAAACACCATATAATCAGATCACATACATATGGGTTTAAGTAACGCTTACTGACCCTACAGTAGGTCCACAGTCAACTTGAGCGACCTGTGCAACCTTACAGATCATTTCAGAAAAATGGGCTTACGAGCCCATGTGGCCTGCCCGTGTGGGCTCACATGCTTGTGTGGCCCACACGGCCTGATTTGGCCTTGGCCGTGTGGATCACACGGCCTAGCCCAGAATCCCACACGCCCATGTGGTTCTCTCGTGTAGGCTCAGACGCCCGTGTGGTACACACGGCCCAATTGGTTGAGCCCGTGTCTCACAAACGGTCGTGTCATGCGACCGTGCCATGCGCGCACGACCTCGTGTTCAGTCACACGGCCTGCCACATGGGCCACCACACATCCGTGTGGCACCGACAGTAAGCTTTTTTGGCTTTTCACTGAGACTCATTTTTAGTGTTTCGAGTACACACCTGGTTTCAATTGAAGTTAAAACGATCCCTGGGTACTCTAGAACCTACAAATCGATATTCCATCACCCACAAATTAGTGTTACAACCGAACTTAAACGAGACTATTACGAGATGCTCAACCCAAAACTCTAAAACTTTACCTTGGATCAAGAAATAGAAATTTTGCACACTACAATAGCGATGGAGGAACTTCAGCCCTTTGCATAACCCCTAATCATAGAACGAAAACCCCTCAATCCAAATTCAGAAAAAAAAAATAGTTAAGATTAGCCAAAGACCAAACTTACTGAACGTGTGAAACTATGCTGTGCAAACAAAATGAATTGGATACGAAGTTGAGAAGAGGAAAAAGTTACTGCAAAAAATAAAGGGGAAACCCAAGGAAATTTCAGCAGAGTTGGGGGAAAAATAAAACGTCAGAAACTAAAAGAGAAAAATTGGGGAAAAGATGAATTTAACCCAATCCACTACTCCCACAATATATTCTCAACAACTGCCCACTATCCGAATTTCACCTCCCCTCGAACTCCTCTACACGCCTAATACAACCAGAAGCAACAATATCACACCCATCGTTTTCACTGAGATTCGAACACATAACCCATAAGTGCACTTACACAAGCTTAGCCATCAAACCAGCAGGCCCATTCTGATATAAGCTTACCAACAGTTAAATATAAGCCTATAGAACCAGGTTAAGGCTTTATTCATAAAAAGGTCAAAATTTGCCCAAGTCGTGACTTGAACTTGGGACCTCTCACACACACCCAAAACACGTAACCATTTAAGTAGATATAGCTTTGTGTAATATTTTATCAGAACATAAATTTAAAACTTGGGGCGTTACAATTCTACCCTATAAAAGAAAATTTCAGCCTCTAAATTTTACCTAATCAGAAAAGAGGAGGATACAGGTGACGCATCGACTCCTTCGACTCTCAATTGGCCTCCTCAGTGCTATGATTCTACCACAGCACATTCACTAAGAGAATAGACTTTCTTCGCAGAACTTTAATATCGTGATCCAGAATTTGGACCGGCTCCTCTTCAAACGTCAGATCTGGTCTAACCTCAATGTCCTCCACTGATACAATATGCGTGGGATCAGAGCGATAGCGTCTAACCATCGAGATGTGAAAAACATCATGAATGCGATCTAACTCTAGAGGTAGCTCCAACTGATATGCGACTGGTCCCACTCGTTTCAAAATCTGATACGGCCCAATAAATCGAGGGCTCAGCTTGCCCTTGCGACCGAACCTCTGAATCTTTTTCCATAGCGAAACCTTGAGAAAGACGAAGTCTCCCACAAAATACTCTATCTCTCGACATTTTAGATCAGTATAAGATTTCTGCCTATCAGAAGCTGCTTTCAGTCGTTCTCGAATCAAACGGACATTGTCCTTAGTCTCAAAGACCAATTTTAGACCCAGAATACGCCACTCACCAACTCAGTTCAGCATAAGGGAGTGCGACACTTACGCCCATACAATGCCTCATAAGGTGCCATTTGTATACTAGACTGGTAGCTATTATTATAGGCGAACTCAGCTAACGACAGATAATCATCCCAACTTCCTCGAAAGTCAATCACATAGCTCCTCAATATAACCTCCAGTATCTAAATCATCCTCTCCGACTGACCATCCGTCTGAGGATGGAAAGCAGTACTAAAGTCTAATCTCGAATCCAGAGCCTCATGAAGTTTTTTTTAGAACCAAGACATGAAACGAGGATCCCTAGCAGAGATGATCAAGACAAGTACCCCATGCAACCTCACTAATTTAGAAATATAAAGCTTGGCCAATTTTTGCAGAGAAAAGTCTATCCTGATTAGGATGAAGTGTGCGAACTTGGTCAATCGATCCACGATGACCTAGACAAAATCCTTCTTAGTGGGTGTTAGAGGCAACCCACTAACGAAGTCCATCGTTACTCGCTCCTATTTCCATAACGGTATCTTTACCGACTGCAGCAAACCCGAGGGTAACTGATGCTCAGCCTTAACTTGCTGACAAGTCAAACAGCGAGCAACGAAGTCAGTAACTTCACGCTTCAACCCTGGCCACTAGTATAATTCTCGTAGATGTCAGTACATCTTGTTCCCGTCGGGATGCATAGCATATGGGCTACTATGCGCTTCCCTCAGAATCGACTGCCTTAAATCCCCATCATTCGGCACACAAATCTGACTGCGGAAACATAATACCCCATCGCTATTAATCCCAAAATCAGTAGTGCCACCATTCTCAACCTGACGAAACCATAACTCAAGAGACTTATCCCCTAATTGTTTACCTTGAATCTATTCAATCCATGTCGGCTTAACTTGAAGCTCTGCCAACAAACCACCATCATCAAATAAACTGAGGCGAGCAAATATCGCCCTCAGATCAGTTATAGCCCTACGGCTCAGTGCATCGACCACCACATTGGCCTTATCGGGATGGTACTCAATGGTGCAATCATAATCCTTAAGCAACTCAACCCATCTATGCTGCCTAAGATTCAACTCCTTCAAGGTGAGGAGATATTTAAGGCTCTTGTGATCAGTGTAGATAGTACACTTCTCACCGTACAGGTAGTGCCTCTAGATTTTTAACGCGAAGACTACCGCTGCCAACTCCAGATCATGCATCAGATAATTAGCCTCATGAGTCTTGAGCTAATAAGATGCAGAAGCAACCATCTTCTCGTCTTGCATCAGTACGCAACCCAAACCCACATGTGATACATCATTGTATACCATGAAGTCTTTACCAGACTCAGGTTGTATCAGATAGGAGCCTAAGTTAGAACGGTCTTGAGTTTATCAAAGCTCACTTACTGTGCATTAGTCCAAGCAAAGGAACTTACTTACGCAGAAGCTTAGTCAACGGAGCTGTGATCAAGGAGAACCCTTCTACGAAACGTCGATAATATCTTGCCAGCCCCAAAAAGCTACAGATCTCAAACACATTCCTCGGTCGTTTCCAATCCAACACCGCCTCAATCTTACGAGGATCGACTCGTATCCCCTCAGCAGAAATTACATGTCCTAGAAATGTCACTTCCCGAAGCCAGAACTCACACTTGCTGAACTTCGCATACAACTGTTTCTCACGAAGAATCTGCAGAACCATTCTGAGATGCTCATCGTGCTCATCCTCTATCTTCGAATATACCAAGATGTCGTTGATGAATACCACCACGAATTGGTCCAAATAGGGTTAGGACACTCAGTTCATCAAATCCATAAATGCTGCTAGCGTATTAGTCAAACCAAAAAGCATAACTAGGAACTCGTAATGTCCATAACGAGTCCTAAATGCTGTCTTATGCACATCAGCCTCCTTAACTCTCAACTGATGATAGCCCAAACGCAGATCGATCTTAGAAAACACAGAGGCCCCTCTAAACTGGTTGAATAAGTCATCTATCCTCGGGAGTGGGTACTTATTCTTGATCGTTACCTTGTTCAACTGACGGTAGTCGATACACATCCTTATTGTCCCATCTTTCTTTTTCACGAATAGAACAGGTGCTACCCACGGAGACACACTAGGACGAATGAACCCACGGTCTAATAGTTCTTGAATCTGAGCATTAGGCTTTGAAATTTCCTTCGGTGTCATTCAGTAAGGGGCGATTGACACCGAAGCTGTACCAGGAATCAACTCAGTCCCAAAATCTACCTCACGACTCGGAGGCAACCCCGATAGTTCCTCAAGAAATACATCTGGAAAGTCCCTCACGGTTCTAATTTCTTTAACCAAAGAGTCCCCAGAATTAGAAACACTGATGTAGGCCAAGAATGCCTCACATCCTTTTCGAACCAACATTTCTGCTGCCAAAGCTGACATCACATTAGTCAGGTAATCACGTTGTTCCTCAATCACCACTATCTTACTATCCTCCTTGGTCTTCAAGAAAACCCTTTTCGTCGCACAATCTAGACTCACCCGATGTTTAACCAGCCAGTCCATGCCCAAAATCAAGTCGAACTCCTCAAATGGAAGCTCTATCAAATCAAACAGAAATACTATCCCTTGAACCTTTATCAGAACATCTCTAAACAATTTACTCACTCAGATAGACTGCCCTAACGGACTCACCACCGTTACCTCACTAGAAGTACTCTCAACCGGAATCCTCAAGGTTTTAGACACGGTGCTAGCTACGTATGAGTGTGTAGATCCTATGTCTATCATTGCAAGATAAGGTACATCAAATATTAAAAACATACCTGGAATAACGTCCGAAGGATCTCTGTCTTCACGATGACGAGTAGCATAGACCAAGGCAGGCTGTCTCACCTCAGTCGGTCTCGTACCTCTACCTAGTGCTCTCTATCCACGGCTCATGCCGTTACCAACCCTGGCCTAACCCCGACCTCTAGGTGGCTGCTGAACTACCCTCGACGGCTGTGCAGTCCCAGAAACTGGAGCTTGCACCTGATCAGTTCTCAATGGACAATCCCGAACACAATGCTCAGTGGACCCATATCTCAGACATTCTCCCGTAGTCCTCTAACACTCTCCCAAATGGCATCTACCATAAGGCGCCACCCCAGTAGATGCAATAAGAGGCCCAACTCTAATTGGCCCATCAGATCTGGCCTTTTTCTTAGGCCTCAACCCAAAACTCGAGAGCTCCAATTCCATCTTATTCTTTCTTTTCTCTCGGTTTTGGTGCTCAGCACGCTTAACTTCCTCAGCGATCTTCGCTTTTTCAACTAATACAGAAAAATCACGCTCCATCTATGGAGCTATCAAAACTCGTAAACTGTCCTTAAAACCATCCTCGAAGCGTACATAATGCTCATACTCGATCGCCAACATACCTCGCGCATACCGGCTCAATCTTAGAAATTCAGCCTCATACTTGGCCACTGTACGATCTCCCTAGGTAAGATTAAGGAACTTCTGTCTCCTTGCGTCAATGTAACTGGCCCCTACATACTTACTCTGGAAAGTCGTCTTAAAATAATCCCAAGTCAACCGGTTGGGCTGTGTGCCCTCCTTAACAATCAGCCACCACTGGTATGCCTCGTCACGGAGCAGAGAAACAACCCCCTTAAGCTTTTGTTCAGCAGTGAAGTCCAAGTCGTACATAATTCTCTCTGTGGCCTCTCTCCAATACTTGGCCACATTAGGGGTAACTCCAGTGGCGCCCCTGAATAACTCTGCCTCATTGGATCGGAGTCATTCCGTAACTGACCCTTGGCTTCAAGATCTAGTGTTGGGCCCAACGACCCTCTCCAAAATTTGTACCATGGCTTAGGACAGTGTGTCGTCCCCAACCGCACGATCATGAGTCCCAGACCCAATCTCTGTCTCGGGTGATACCGGCGTCTCACTAGTATCAAGATTCGAAATAGCATCAGACGCCAATGACTTAGCTTGAGCCCCTCTATGGCCCCTACTACGGCCTCTAGTACCCCGTCCACGAGTACCACAAGTGCTCATCGTAAATTTTAGAATTTATCTGTATTAACAGTTTTATGCAATAGTTAACAGTTTTGGTATTTTATTAACATATATTTTATGCAGTACAGTATCAGAATGTTCAGAGTTGGTTATCGCAAGTAGTAGTCTTACTACAATTTTCAATTTACACTACCTAGAGTGTTTTCAGTGTAATATATTACCTAAAGTAGTTTCAATATATTATAATCATACTTTCAGACAATTCTAAATAGAGTTTCAGAAACTTATAGGACCGGCGCCAGAGACTCGGTATACCACTTACTTATTCCCAAAAATACTTCAAATCATTTATAATTCATTTTTTTAACACCAAGTTTCAAACCCAAATCTACAGTCGAGTTTTGTAACCTGGCTCTGATACCACTAAATGTAACACCCCAAATCCGGCCTAGACATTATGGTTGAATCTGGCGATGTCACATGGAATGAAATTTGTAGTCTAATTCTTTGAGTGAAACCCTTCTAGTTTATTAATCTTTAATTAACTCAGAAAAACGCATGTTCGTTGTTATGATTCAAAATGTGACTTTTTAGCGGAATCTTGTGAACTTTTTGTTTTAGAAAATCGTTCGTTCTTAAGAAAACTTTAATTTCAAGAAAACGTAATATTTTTGTAGTGATAAAATTGAAAGAAAAGTATAATCCCAAATTTAAATAGTCATTCCCAAAAGTCCCAATTACAAAAATAGATACCCAAATTATTAACGAGAAATTAATAAACTTGAAAAAAACATGAATTAAAATAGTACGAAATAGTGGTGGTCACTGTTGAGTCCTCCGCTGTTCCGATCCGTTTAATGCTGGGGATTTTCTAAATAGATCAAACAGAAAAGGGTGAGTTTTCACAACTCAGTGTGTAATCCCCACAGAATACATGCACACAACATGATATCAGAAATCAATCATGTATATACAGTTTGGGCCTAAACCCATTATAGAATCAGATATATATTATGGCCTTAGCCCAATCAGATACAAAATGCAGATAAGAATATTAGAATCCTACCTACCAACCTCTACACACCATCTCCATCCAGCCTTACACACCATGTGGGGATATAATCAACCCACCATCCCTACACACTATACTATACCAAAATGCGGCACATAAATAGAATAATGCAGCTGAGTTGCCAGATAACAAGCTAAAAGTCTTTCAGACACTTCCTCCGAAATATCATCAACCCTCCCCAATGCAATGCAACATACCAAATATGACATGCAACATGCAAATAACCGATCATACATTCAGTTCAGTACTCATATCATGCTCAATCAGACACCATATAATCAGATCATATAAATAGGGGTCTAAGTAATGCTTACTGACCCTAGAATAGGTCCACAATCGACTTGGGCGACCCATGCAACCTTATAGATCATTTCAGAAAAATGGGCTCACACGCCCATATGGCCTGCCCTTGTGGGCCCACACGCCCGTGTGGCCCACACGGTCTAATTTGGACTTGGCCGTGTGGATCACATGGCCTGGCCCAGAATCCCACACGCCCGTATGGTTCTCCCATGTGGGCCCACACGGCCCAATTAGTTGAGCCAGTGTCTCGCACATGGCCTCGTCAGCCATCACACGGTCGTGTCATGTGCCCGTGCCATGTGCGCATGGCCTGGCTCATCATTCACACGCCCGTGTTCAATCACACGGCCTACCACACGGGCTACCACATGTCCGTGTGGAGCCGACAGTAGGCTTTTTTAGCTTTTTATCGAGACTCATTTTTAGTGTTTCGGGTATACACCTGGTTTCAATTGAAGTTAAAACGATCCCCGAGTACTCCAGAACTTACAAATCGATATTCCATCACCCACAAATTAGTGTTACTACCAAACTTAAACAAGACTATTACGAGATGTTCAACCTAAAATTCCAAAACTTTACCTTCGATCGTGAAATAGAAATTTCACACACTACAACGGCAATAGAGGAACTTCAGCCCTTTGAATAACCCCTAATCACAGAATGAAAACCCCTCAATCCAAATTCGGAAAAGAAATAGTTAAGATTAACCGAAGACCAAACTTACTGAACGTGTGAAACTGCGTTGTGCAAACAAAATGAATTGGATACAAAGTTAAGAAGAGGAAAAAGAAAGGCAGATTACGGCAAAAAAATGGAGGGGAACCAAGGGAAATTTCGACAGAGTTGGGGGAAAAACAAAACGTCAGAAACTAAAAGAGAAAAATTGAGAAAAAGATGAGTTTAACCCAATCCACTACTCCCACAATATTCTCTCAACAATTGCCCAAGATCAGAATTTCACCTCCCCTCAAACTCCTCTACAGGCCTAATACAACCAGAAGCAAAAATATCACACTCATCATTTCCACTTATATTCGAACATATGACCCATAAGTGCACTTACACAAGCTTAGCCATTAGATCAGTAGGCTCATTCTGATATAAGCTTACCAACAATTAAATATAAGCCTATAGAACCAAGTTAAGGCTTTAATCATAAAAATGTCAAAATTTACCTAAGTCATGACTTGAACTTGGGACCTCTCACACAAACCCAGAACACTTAACCACTAAATGAGATACAGCTTTGTGTATATTTTATCATAACATAAATTTAAAACTTGAGGCGTTACATTGACTATGCCTGTTGAACCATTTGAAATCGCTAAGGATACTTGGAAATCTCGTATAACTCATACAATGCCATATCTCAGATATTGTCTTACATGTTATAGTATATCGATGCTAATAGCCCAGCTATGGTCTTACACGAATCTCATATCGATGCCAATGTCCCAGACATTGTCTTCCACGAATCTCATATCGATGTCAATGTCCCAGACATGGTCTTACACGAATCTCATAACCCGGTAATCCTAATGTCATGACATTTAGATCCTAAGCTATTCCTAAGGTTCATACGGGATTTCCGAACGTCATAACTCTGTCGATTGTGCTTGTACTCATTTCAAATCAGAATTATAATTCAATTCAACAATAATGATAAATTTATAGGACAATTTAATAGTATTTATTAACATATGAACTTACCTCGTTCGCTGTAACGACGAATTAAGCCGACTAATCTGATATTTTGTTTTCCCCCGTTCTAGATCCGAATCTCATTTTTCTCAATCTATATAATAACAAAATTACTTATTTAATCATTAATTCATTCAATTTAACACAATTTACACATTTTGGCAAAATTACACTGTTGCCCTATTATTTTACTTTTTTACAATTTAGTCCTTATCACACAAAATCACAATTTCATGTAATTTCATCCTACCCATGCTTAGCTGAATTCTTCTTATTGCCTTAGCAGCCCATATTTTCCAAATAATCACACTTTTAACCACATAATTTCAATATTTCACAATTTAATCCCTAATTTGCATTTTCATCAAAACTCACTTTATAAAATATGAAAATCTAACATCAAATATTCATATTTCACCATTAAACATCAAAGAACACATAAGATCATCAATGAAAACTATCAAAATCTTTAACATTTTTGAAATCAAAGTCACGGGCTAGCTAGTATTAGTTGCAACGATCTCAAAAACATAGAAATCATTAAAAATAGAGCTAAAACCGTACCTAATCGAGCATTTGAAGTTTGGCCAAACCAAAAGCTTCTCCCATGGCTACCATTCTTTCTAATTTTCGGTGGAGAAATGGTGAAAAGATGATGATTTTAATTTGTTTTTATTAAACATTAACTTTATTAACTAATTACCCAAATATCCTTTAAAAACATTAGTAATTAGACCAAATGCCACTCCACTATCATCCATTAACTCATAAATGGCCTATTTACCACTTAAGAACCTTTACTTTAATGTTCTATAGCTATTTGACAATAGAACATAAGTTTTACGCTTTACACGATTTAGTCTTTTTTACCGAATTAAGCATTCAAACGGTAAAATTTCTTTACAAAACTTTCACATAATAATTTTATCATGCTTTAAACTTTAATAAAATAATAAAATAAATATTTTGACTTCAGATTTGTGGTTCCAAAACCACTGTTCTGATTTAACCCAAAAATGGGTTGTTACATTAAAAGATATCGATCCTTCGTCAGCTGAGACCTAGCTAGAATCGACAAATTGAGTAGCACAACAGCTTGAATGTACTCCACGTGAATGCATTACATGCATCGTTTCTCTTCTGCAAGGAGAGACATACCTATGGTGGCAGACTATTACCCGACACTTATCTGCTAATCATATTGGTTGATATTTCTTCCAAACTGAATTTCAAAAAAAGTACGTCGATGGGTTATATTTGGAAGACTGGAAAAAAGAATTTATGACATTAAGATAGGGAAAAATGTCAGTGTCTGATTATAAGAGTGAGTTTCTGCGGTTCAGTAAATACGATCTAGAACTTGTGCCAATAGAGGAGGAAAGTTGTAAGGGATTCCTTCAGGAATTGCAAAATGAGATTCGTGTTCAGCTGGTCTCTCAAAGAATGGAATAGTTTGCTAACCTAACCGAATGAGACAAAATGGTGGAACATGCCATAGGTTTTGAAAAGAAATTCGAACCATTTAGAGCTTCCGGGAAGCATGTAGGGACCTTTAGTTCACATCTGTTACTTAAGTGAGCTAGAGAGTCTCGGGAGTTTGGGGGAGCATCTTCAAGGTTTGTTAGAATAGAAGAAATCGAGATTACCAATCATCCGTATCAGTGGGTAGTGTGAGAGGTCCTACTAGAGATCCTGATATTTCGAATTCTTAACACTAAGGGAAAAAGCACCAAAGCGAGTATTAGAAATTAACGAGAGCTTGTTTCTGTTGTGGATCCCTAGAGCACTTTGCTCAAGAATGCCTAAAGAATGTTAATGACCTACCAATCACCACTCAGAGATTTACTTCTACTGTTTGTGGCCGAAGGAATATTCATAGTGGTTTTGTATCGAGAGATGGTTTGAGAAGAGAGATTGAGGCATCTGCTCAACAATTCGAGGCCAGAGCTCAAACACGAGCCAATGTTGTTTGAACCCGTGAAAAGGGTGATGCTACAGATGTCGTAGCAAGTATATTCGTTTTTATATTCGACGCTTGTCTATGCTTTAATAGACCCTGGTTCATCTCATTTTTATATAAATGCTGAATTGGTAAAATCGGGGAGTCAAAAACCCAAAATGTCGAAAGTAGCTATGGTTGTATTTAGTCCTTTAGGAAAAATTGTGTTATTTGATAAGGTGTATAATCAGTGTTTATTAATTATGTCATTTGGCTCCTGCATCAATTGTTCCGTATCGAATGGCGTCAATAAAGTTAAAATAATTAAAAGTTCAATTGCAAGATTTGCTAGATCGCAACTTTGTACAACCTAATATATCGCTTTGGGGAGCCCCTAGTGTTATTTGTTAAGAAAAAAAGATGGTTTGGTGTAGCTCTACCTATATTATCGATAATTGAATAAGCTGACAATAAAAAATTGATATCCCTTGTTGTGTGTTGACGATTTGTTTGATCAATTGAAGGGAGCTTCAATTTTTTTCCAGAATTGACTTGAGATCAAGATATTACCAGTTAAAAGTGAAGGATAGTGACTTACCAAAAACAATGTTTAAGGATATAATTTTTTGTATTAATGATATATTATCTACAAATTATTATGGTCAATGTAAAACTAAACATCGATAATGGTAATATAGAATGATCGCAAAGCAATAAAAAAGAAAAATAATAACACACAGATTTTATGTGAAAGCCCTTTCGGGAAAAAATCACGGGCAGAGGAGAAGAAAATTTACTAATTTTGAAATTCAAATGATACAAGAACTACTTCTATTTGTAGGTTGAAAAATATTATTCTAATCAATGTCAAATAAAAGGAGAGAAGTTCTATACGGATTCTACTTGTACAATTAATATCAAATAGAAGAATAGTAGTTCTACATGAATTCTACTTGTATCAATTCTTTAATAGGAATTTGGATCACACAACTCTAACTTTAAATTTATTAATAGTTAAGAAAATAAAAATAATAACGAAAAGTGAAGAGTTTAATTTAAAATATAAAAGTGTTTATAGTCTTTTGTTGTAATAACAAATAGAAATTTTTATTAATACTATATTTAAATTATCAAAATAATCTATATATTAATTATGTTAATTAGTTTTCATTTTAAATAATATTGATTTGCATTAATTACATGGAGTAAATTTATATTGTATAATGAACACGTTAAAAATACTTTAATTATAATTGATTTTTTTATTATAATATATGAATTTTTAAATAAGTTAATATATTTTAATTATATTCAAGAATCCAAATAAATAATTTTATTTGACATTAATTATAGTATTTAAAAATAGAATATTTTAAAAATATTATAATATATGAATTCTTAAAAAAGTTAATTAATTAATTAAAATGTATGACACATGACTACTTGTATCAAGAATACAGGCTATCCACCTATGATTACTTACCATATTTGTATGTACCATACTTTGTAACACATAAAATTACAAAATCAATAATTTATATTAGGTTAAAATATGATATAGGATTTTGTACTCTTTACAAATATAGAATTTAATCTCTATATTTTTTATTTCCAAGAATTTAGTCATACTTTTTAGATTTCAAAATTCAGGTCCAACTGTTACCATAGTTAAGATTTTTTTTTTGTTAAATTTATTAGTGTGGTATTTTAATTTTAAAAAAAAAAAGAATCACCTTATAGCAGTGTAATCAATATAAATTTAATAAAATAATTTTAACACTACTAATAGTTTGACCAAAATTTTGAAATCTAAAGAATAGAATGAATAAATTCCTAAAAATAAAAGTGAATGAACTAAATTCTAGATCTACAAAGAATACATGAACTTAGTAAGTACTAAATAGGTAATACATCTGTCTATCTTCTAAAAAAGGTAAAAATTCATAAAAGAATAAAAGTACAGATTTGGAGTAAGTTTAAGATTATCACCATTACTTTTCTATACATTTATTATCACCATCTCCATGAATTATGTAAGTCACACTTTGCAATTAAATTTATTCTAAATAGTAATAGAATAAAAAATAATAAAGAGAAGTTTGACCTTAAAAAATATCTACAACTTTTTATTCTTGCTTGAAAAGCTCTTATAAAAAGGATGCATTTCTTTGTTTTTGAACAAATTAAAATACATAATTGAAAGCATTAAGAGAGAAAGAATGGCAAAGAGAAAAGTTGCATATCTTATGGTTCAACAAATTTTGAGAAAAATATGTTTGATTTTAATATCAAATGTAGGTAAACACTAATCTCTTTATCATCTATATATCTCAATTGAGTCTTGAAATATTCTTTATAATGATTGGTGAAATATTGTAGGGGCGATGGCAGAGAGTCCTTTACATATACCACATTGCTTGGGTCCTTGTTCAACAATTGAAAATTGTTTCCATGATTGTGTTGCCCAAGGTTTCCCCAAGGGAGGTACCTGCGTAGGAATTACGCTAGCACATATGGATTGTTGTTGCAAATGTAGTTGAAATCCACTCTTTTTCTCATTAATGTCCTATCTCCATCTTCATAACTTGTTCTTGAGATTTTATCAATTAATAAAGTGATCTACATTATATTTCTTCGCATTATTTCTTTATCATTCTCTTTATTACTCTTCTTTTTTTTCATATATTTCATAGAATAATTTCTTCAAATTCAAAGAGTTTTTATTGCATATTAATATTTTTAAAAATATATATAATATTTTTCAAACAACACAAGAAATGTCGATCCATATGTATCAGTTCACCACATATTTAAAAAGAATAAATCATATCAAATTATTGATGGAATTAATAAAAATAGATTCATCTTTGAACTAAAGATACACATTTCAAAAATGAAAATAGCCTAAAAATATCATATTATATTAGAAAAATTGATTTCATCAAAAGCATGTAACACATGAGAATGTATTATAATATAAACAAGTATTGGATTTAGTGGTAAAACATATTGCACCCTAAAAAAATAATATAGGTTAAAATCTTGAAGATGATATTGTTGAGAGACACAACCAATGAATCACAAACCCTGAATATAAATTGTAAAACAAAAATAAAATATTTTAAAAAACATATAATACATGAGTAAAATGACCTCTTTAGTCCCTTATAATTTCAAATTTAAGCAAATTGGATCCTCTAAAAAAATCAGAGCAATTTAATCTTGTCAATTTTGAAAGTAAGCAATTCAGGACAATTAATCATAGTGTTAATGTTTTTTTGTCAATTGTACATCATTTTCATTTGTATAATAACAATTTTAGCTCTATATATTTACATATTTGTTAATCTGGTCTTTATTCTGAAAAAAAACAACAAATTTAACATCAACATCCGCACAAATAATACAGGCTAAATTTGTTAAATCATTACTAAATTAATAGAATATGTAAATTATGATAGCTAAATTTGTTATTATACCAATCAAATTTGTGTAAATTTGACAAAAAATATTAACATCGTGAGTAATTGTCCTTAGTTGCTCACTTTTGAAAATGACATGGACTAGACTGCTTCAATTTTTTTGAAAGGGACCAATTTACTTAATATCAAATTTGACTTTGAATTGGGTTGATTCATGCTATTATACATATGAAATGACAATTGTGTTATTAAACTATATTTGGAATTGAATGGTTATTACCCTATTAACTATTCGGGCAGAGTTAGATATAATTGACATGTCTTAGGATATTGACTATGGGTTACTTCGAGTACGTGTTGATGAGTGTTGGACACAACTTTTACTTTTATTATACAGATGAGAATTGTGCGCAATTTCTTTACTTTAAAATTATTTTCTAAGGCACTAAGTGTCAAATTAGTGTGTTGGTTGGATCTGTGTATCCGTTCGAGTTCGAGTTAGGTTAATAGGGACTTTAAATGTAAAGTTTGAAAATGGTGTTTGAAATGAAATTTTATGGTGAAATACTATGTGAACCGAATTCTAAGCTCGGAAGATTAATATGAATTTGGACGAATTAAATAATTCGATTTGGAATATGATATACTAATATGATTCCTCCTAATTTAATTTTTTGAACATGTTAGATTGAATCATATGGCATAAATGGTGCATATAGTAATATGTTTTGCATTTGATAAAATGGCATGATTACTAATTTGCATACACTAGCTTAATTGCAATTGTTATTTGAATTGTAGGAATACTACTGAGTTTATCACTCAGTGTACGGTTTTTTTTTCTGTGCACAAGTTAGATTAAATATGAGATCCCAAGCATTGAATTTAGCATCCAAATAGAATCCTGAACTCAACAAAGTTGGTGAATTTCTTTTAGGGTAAACTAGACCAATAGTTACTCAACTTTCAACTCAGTTACTCAACTTTCAACTCAGTCACTTAACTTTAAGAAAATAACAAACTAGTCAATAACGTTATCGAAAAGTGACAAATCAATCTCCCACTAACGTTTTCGGTTACAGGCCTTACGGAACAAGTGATGCGGCTAATTAACTAGCTGACGTGGCCCATTAACTTTCCATATTGGACATGTGCACTATACTTTAGTCCGTTTCCTTCTCAATTACTACTACTCTTTTTCTTTTCTTTTTTTATGCTTGTTTTGTTCTTTTCTACTTGTTCCCTGTGCTTATCATTTTCATTCCCCATCTTAAACCTCTACTTATCTTTCTCCCTATTCTTATTTATTATTCTTCTTCTTTTGCCTTTAAAGTTTCTAGTTTTTCAGTTCACCTACAACATATTGCCTTTATCTATCTAATGCCTTTGAGAAAAGGAAAAGAAAAGCTACAATCTTTCATGCATCATTTTTCCTAAGAAAAAAAAATTAAAGCTTTGAGTTTTTTTAATCTTTCTCAATATGAACTACAAATTCAAACTTGGTTTCTGCTTTAAGATTTTTACTTTTATTATTTGCTTCTCTTCAATCTTCATTTTTTAAATTCTAGACAACTGTAAGTGATGACTATGCTACCATGTTAGCCCTTTAGAAGACCCTCAGTCCCCCTGAACCTCTCGAGTGGACCAACCCGGATCCATGCAACAGGAAACACATTTTCTGATTAGAGGACAAGCGCATCACTCGAATCCAAATCGGTCATCAGAACCTGCAAGCTACACTTCATTCAGATATTCAGAACCTTACTAAACTTGAGCGTTTAGAGGCACAATAGAATAATAATTTGGGTCCTATACCTACTTTTCTAATTTTTGTTTGAACACTTTATCTGAGTTTTTTTTTTTTTCATTTGAAGAAGGAGAAAAAGAATTGGACCCAGATCGAGTTGGGTTGAGATGTAACACGCCAATCTCATACAGTCAATTGAGGCATTACACATAAAACAAATTAAAACATTGTTTGATATTAGTTTAGTTGTGGTGCAAAACAAATTGAAATGGGTGATACTTCAGAAAGATTTTAGAGTAATCAAAGCAATTGAAATAAGTATACACCACTAACCAAAATTAAATAAGTTTAAAACTTTCATTGAAAGAAAAATTATTTCTTTTTTAAAATTCAGTACTAGAGGAAATCATATCATTATAATTAGCTTAGCGTATAGAAACAAAAAGTATTTCACCAATCATAGTTCATAAAAATTTAATTAATCCTTCAAGATAACATTCTTTTAAAACTATAATTAAATTGAAAGATACCTTTACACAGGTTCATATTCAAACAGAATCACATACTACCCCAAAGACCATTTGCATGTTACAAAATAACATAGGCGAAGCTCGCAACAAATGTCACTCTTTTTAGCTGAGTCCCTTCAACAAGCCTACAACAAAGTTCCACATAAAAGAGGGGAAAAGAATGGGGAGTAAGTTCAAAAGAACTTAGTGAGCACCAGTAAAGAGAATTACACATCCCTTAGACAAATACAAGAGTTCAATAGATATCACAAATATTCAAACATACATACTCTTAATAATACATCGATACTTCAGACACAAAGTCATTTGGGCGCATAATCTCATAATATTAACGAAAATTCAAATTATGGTAGATAGCATTACCGAGCGGATTCAAACATCACATGTATATTTACTTCTTCAACTTCAAACGTATAACCAGATATTTACAAAGCTTACATTTCTTCATTTAACCCAAATCCTTTCTAACACTTACTTTTACATCCCAAACATCCTATAAGGCTAGGTCATACAAGCCTTCCAAACTTTCTTTCGTTAGGGCAGATTCTATGTACATATCATTACTCTTAACACATACGCTACATTTTCAACACAATAACAAATGTCAAAGCTTACCACTTAACATTCCACTTTTCTCTTCTAACAACAGATACATATATCAAACACATGTATAAAACCACATTTTCTTACTCTCTTAATTCATAACATATAACATATACAGAATCATATTTACTTACTTTTTTCATACCCTTCTTTAGTTTAATCCTCGGATCCCTCAATCACATATCATATCAGTTTTCACTTATCTTATTATTTCAAATTCATACGTTTTCATGAGTTCAGAGCTCTTTGTCATGGTTAACAACTAACATGTCCTACCGTAGGCAACACCCATTTCGGTAGGATGATTAATGATCTACCACAAATCGATGTGGCAAATTAGACTTTTCTAATGCACTTAAGGAGCTTTTTCTCGAGCAAAATAGAGTTTTTAGCTTAGTTTTTCACTATTTTTGTATTTTCATATTTTCAAGTAATAAGTAAAAATGTCTTGCTTTTGTTTATTTTTTACCCAAATTGGCCGCTAGTGCCATTTGGAGGCCTAACATGTGTTTAAGTGATGTAGGGACGAATCAAAGATTGAAAACGAGTGAGAATGGCACCAAAGGTAAGGTATTGTGATATCCAACCCTTGAAATCATGATACCTCTGACAGTGTAGAAGGTCAAGGATTCCATTCAATGGTATCGCAATATTCCCTTTGGGTATCACAATATTCACCTCCCAAGAAAGACCCCAAGTTTTAATATTGTTTGAGATATCGCAATATCCTCTTTTGGGTATCGCGATATCACTTTTGTTATAGGGACAAACTTGGACACAAGGACGGCTTTTGTCTATCCGACCCACAAATCACACATGGCTCGTGTAGGGGCATTTTTTGCATCAAAATAGCCAAAAGTTGCTGAGGAGGAGAGAGACATACATTAGCTTAGTTTTAGGATTAGTTTTCTCTAGGTTTTCTTTAGTTTTTCTCTATACTTTTCTAGGGTTTTTTATTTTTCTCTTCTTCTACCTTAGATTAGAGTTTATTTTTCTACCATTACTTCTTGTTCTTATTTTCTTAGTGTTAGTTAACACCGTGGCTAAGGTTTATTTACATTTCCAGTCCCTGTATCTCACTTTCAAGACGCTTTAAGCTTTAGTGTAATGTATTTCAGTTTATTTTACTTTAAATATGTTAAAGCTTGTTCCTTTTATGTTTCCTGCCTTAGATTTCTCTGTTAAATGCTTTTGGTTTTATGCTATTTAAGTTTTCTTGCTTTTTTCTAAAGCTTTACTTTCATGGGTGCCTTGTTTTCCACTGTTATGTTTATTTTTTTTTACTTTAAGCATGTGTAGCTAAACCTTTAAGGAGGTTGGTTGATGGGGATGTGGCTAAACTAAAACCCCTTGGACAACGAACTAGATCGTAACAAATTGGACTAATTTAAATAAAGCTAAGAACTTAGGTAGTGATGCCCCTAAGGGAATATCAAGATAAAGTGAGACTGAAATGTAATCTTGTCGCGCACCAATTCGTTAGTCCCAGATTAACTGACGATATTGGGATATAAACCAAACCTAATTTGTTTAAGTTTGTAAAATTGTGATCAAAAGATAAAATAGAGCCATTTAGTAATTTACGTGATTTATATCCCTACTCCGAGGTTTGGTGAACCACATTGAAATCAACCGGCCCCCATTAGTTATTTGTTGGATATTCCCTCTAGTTTTACATTTCTTGCAATTTAGTCTTTAGAGTAGAATATTTAACTTTCTTGCAAACTCATCTTGTTATGAATTGTTGTACTATGAAATCAGATTAGCAGCCACTTAGACTCTATTGTGTATGCTAATTATTGCTCGATTGCCTCTTCCTTTGGGTTCGACCCTTGGAATACTTCGTGTTCCATCAAAACTATAAATATTACAACTGACGTTGTACGCTTGCAGTTAAAACCCACTCTTTAAACGATTTCATAAATGCATTATTTTCAACATGCACGCACTGTATGGGTCAGTTAACAATTAACATGTCTTAGCAAACCTAGCACTCATGCCAACTAGTTAGTAACTAACATACCCTACTAGTGGCTACCAATCTGGTTAATAACTAACATGTCCTACGAGTGGCTCATCATATTTTTCATCTGGTTAGGAATTATCATGCCTTACCAGTGGTCTTACACATCTGCCAATCTGGTTTGCAATTAACATGCCCTACCAGTGGCTCTTCATATCTAGATCTAGAGTTTATATCTTAAGGAGGCATTATCCATTTCATGTCACAAATATGCACATACAGAAGATTACATGCAATAGACTCACAAAGTTCTGTATCAGGGGTCTCACTTGAATTTTAAGTTAGAATAACCAAACGTAATAATAATAATTCATGATGGAAGGAAACTTAAAGAAGAGTAACTTAGACTAGATACTCAAAGAAGATCTCAATGAGATTTACTACGGTATCTTTATTGATACACGTACAACCTTTGTCTTACTATATGATCATTTGTTGATTCCTCTCTAACGTAAAACTTTTCTTAATCAGGAAACGGGAGAAAAACACAGAGCTAGAGGAAAAAGAAAAGAAAAAAGACCTAGAAAACAAAAGTCCTACCGATATAAATAGCTCATAGTTCTCTTACTTAAAACAAATACATGGCCAACATGCAAAACTAACTCACTATCTTAATATGGCCAACATAATCATTTCAAGTACATAATATAATAAAAAAATCATAAAACTCCATTTAGTTCCTAACTAGATCTTATCAATGACTTAACTAAAACTGAACAATAAGCACACGTGTTTAAACAGAAAAACAATCAGCTCCACAATACCATAAAACTTATCAAAAGAAAACACCAATTGGTAGTTCCCTTCTAACAACCACGCCAAAATATAAAGAACAAAAACTTACACTTTGTCAAAAGGCGCATTCCTTAACCATAACACAAAAAACTTACCAAGCTAATCAAACAGTTCACCACTCATGGCGTACAAAAATTATAAAACACAACACAACATTGGCAGATAGAACACAAATCAAACTTATCCTGGATTAAACTTAACCACTATTCACCCAAACAAACCATTAATTAATATTATGCTGGGCAAAGTGTAACACCCTAAACCCGGCCTAGACATTATGGTTGAATCCGAGAGTGTTACGAAGAAGGGTTTTGGAACCGACATTACTTTGATAAAACTATGTTTAGTTATTTGATAAAGCATCCAAGTATTATAAAACATTTTCATTACTGAAATCGTTATATGATGTCCTTATAATTAACTATTTATTTCACAGCAGAAGTTTGAAATTCTTTTAAAACCAAAACCAAGCTCGTTTTCCAAAAATAATTTGTAAAAAAAAAAACAATTGTTTATGTAATGTTTTTGTCAACGTTGTTGAAAAGAAAGCAAAACAAAATCCAAATCCAAAAGTTAAAACCACACAGTCCGAAGAGTCCCAAAAATTACAAACTCTCAAGAAAACCAGATTTTAAAATAAAACTATTATAACAAAATAAAATCATATCTTAGTCCAGTGGTCACCATTGAGCCTCCATCGCACTGACTTGCCTAATTATGTGGATTACCTGAACAGCACAGACAAACAGATGTGAGTTTTTGTAAACTCAGTGTGTAACCCAATAGAAATGGTCATGCAACAAATACAGAATTTCATATACAGTAGGATACAGATTCGGACCTAAGTCCATATCAGATACAAATATCAAATCAGATGAATGGAATAGGTATATAGAATCCAATCCCTATCTTCTACACACTATCTTTGACTATCCCATCATACCATGTAGGGTTAAGAACACCCACCCATCCCTACCCATCATATAGTGTCGATGTGACACATAGCAGATAATATACAGTCAAGGTGCCATAATGTAGGCGAAAGGTCGCCCTATAGATCACTTCCTCCACATTCACAATTCGCACCCCAATTACAGATACATAATACATATACAGAATATTAGAATTAGTATGCTTAACATGCTCGTATACAAATAGATACATACTTAAACAATATAGCCAGACATGCATACTAGTATCCTACTCAGATCAGTCTATCAGAATACCAAATCACATGAGATAAGGTTTGATTAGCCCTTACCAACCCTATAGTAGGTCCACAGTTGATTAGAACTGTAACACCTCTAACCTGTATCTATTTTCGGAATAGGGTTACGAGGCATTACCGAATAACACATCTCATTCACATACATTTATACATTCATGCTCAAAATCCATTCAAATCATTCACAATGTCCCCTGTAAAGCTCTATGAGACCTTAACATGCTTAGAAGTGGTTCAGGACTAAACCGATAACATTTTCAAACTTTGGGAACTTAAAAAATTTTCAAACATATAAGGATCACACACCGGTGTGAATAGGCCGTGTGAATAGGCCGTGTGCTTCACACGGTCACCAAATACGCCCGTGTCATAGACTGTGTGAAAATAGGGCATACATACTAGCTTGTACCACACGGCCGAAGACACGCCCGTGTGCCATGACAGTGGGAAAACTAGAAGGGTTACTGACTTGGGTCACATGGCCGACCACACGCCCATATGCCAGCCCGTGTGCCAAATTTCTTTAATTTCGACTTTTGTAATTGTTGGGCTTGGAAATATCTAAACGATCGGGTCTGTGTTATTTTTGGCTTTAAACATGTTGGGTTAAGTGGTTATGTGCTCTGGGGTGTGTTTGGGAGGTCCTAAGTTCAAGCTATAACTTGGGCTAAATTTTGGGTTCTTTTTGAATAAAGCCTTACTCTTGTCTAATGGGCTTAAGTTTAAATGTTAGTAAGGTTATATTAGAATGGGCCTGTTGGTCTAGTGGTTAAGTGGCAAGGGATTACGCTTAGGGTCGGGAGTTTGATTCCCTACAGTAGCGTTAGGATTATTTTTGCTGCAAGTTTTGGCTAAGAATTGGGCTTCGTCAGAATCTGAGTTAGGGTTTATGGAAAATTAGGGCTTATTCCCTTCTTTTTAAACAAAAGTTTTTACTCTTCGCCGTCTTCTTCTTTTCCCAAAACCCCTTACTGCCGAAATTTATTCTCTTTTCCCTCTTTCCCTTCGTTTTTCATCTTTTCCGATAAGCTTAGGCGTGTTGCTAGCAGTTCTGTCGTTTCAGTAAGTATCGCTTAAATTAAATTTCGTAATTTTCTTAAGAGTTGTTTAAGAGGGATTTTGGTTGTTATTTAGGGGATATTCAAGGTTCTGTGGATCGTTGATCAAGTTTTTAACAGCGAAGAATCACCGTTCTTCGTAGAGGGTAAGTAGATCTCGCATTTTGAGATTTGTCCATTTTTATATAAGTCGATTTAAGTGACTGATTTGGGCTGGGTATTGTCAATCTTAGGTTTTGAAGTGCTCGAGGTTGGATTAGCAGCAAAAACAAACTAGGTGTGTACTCCGATCTAGTAGAAAATTAGTTCTGGCGAAAGTCGAAACGCAGGCTGTTGATGTCATACGAGCGTGTGGTCTACCCTTGTGGTAGCATGCGTCGTGAGACACGAGCGTGTCACTGACGAGCCAGGCCGTGTGCTCGCCATACAAGCCCAACAAACACGAGCGTGTGAGGCTGATGAGGCTGTGTGGGCCATACGGGTGTGTGGGCCCACACGGGCGTGTGAGAATCTGGGCCAGGCCGTGTGATCCACACGGGCAAGGCCAATGTGGACCATGTGACCCACAAGGGCGTGTAGGCTCACACGGGCAGGGCACACGAGCGTGTGAGCCCAATCAACATGAAATGTTCAGTAAGGTTGCACGGGTCACCTAAGTCAACTGTAACCTAATTGTAGGGCGGTAAGTGTTACTCAGACCTCATACTCTGATTGATTACTGAATTGTATGCAAAAGCATGTTATTATAAGCATGTGACTGTCTAATTCTGTATGTCTGTTCTACCATGATATTGATATAATCTGATATTTGCATATAAGCATGCCATGATATGTATGTTGCATTGCATTGGGTTGGGTTGGGATTTCTGTGAAGAGAAGGAAGTCTGAGAGGCGATTAGCTTGATATCTGGCAGCTGCGCTCCCTTATCTATTGAGTACTATTTTATGGTACCAGTTGGTGTGTAGGGCTGGATGGGTTAACTATGTCCCCATACTTGGTGTGTAGGGTTGGGTGGGTCGATTTTATCCCTACATGGTGTGTTGGGTTGGTCAGAGTTGGTGTGTAGGGTGGTATGCGATATTTGTATGGCTAAGGCCGAACTATCTGTACTCTGTTATCTGCTCGTATGCATGCTGCTTATGGGGATGTACACACTGAGTTTGCAAAAACTCACCCTTTGTTTGTTTTGTGTGTCAGGTAATCCTCAGCAGTAGAAGGATCGGTGTGGTGGAGGGCTCAATGGTGACCACTGGTAGACACTTATTGGTTTTATGAGTACATTTATTTCATCTGTTTTACTTATATATATGTTTTTGGGATTACTCATGTTTTCGAACTCAAACTGTTTTGGGTTTATTCTGGGATTTTCAATTCTAAGTTTATTGATTCATAACTGAATGATTTAGCTTCCGCGATAATGAAAGGTTTTCACATAATAATTGGAATAGAGATTTCACGGCTTAAGTAAAGCTAATAATCTGTATGCTTCTCATTGAATACGGGTTTGAAAAAGGTTTTCTAAAAATTCTCTCATGTGACGTCGCCAGATTCGGCCATAATGTCTGGGCTGGATTTGGGGTGTTACACGCCCGTGTGTCTAGGCCGTGTCAAAACTGTAGGGTATTCTGCCTTAATTCAAAAGGGTACCCCATGGAGCCATATAGCATAACCGTGTGTCGTACACGGCTGAGACACACACCCGTGTCTCTGCCCGTGTGAACAAAAATAGGTCATTTGAAAAGCCAATTTGCCACCCTTTTCTCAAGCACACAAAATAACCAAATTGGTACCATTTCAACACATGTATAGGCAGCCAAAACATACCAATTCATACACCTATCATGTCATCTATACTCAACCATTTCAACTACTTAATTCCATATTCAAAAAAATACCAAATTAATGTGCCACAATCATCAATCTCACATAACTTTGTAATATATTTTCATCACCTTTCCATCAACTAAATTATGCCTCCCAAACATATCAATTCATCATCTACAAAACAGACCATAATATACCATTCCTCAAGCATTAATACACCAACTTACAACTACCCAAAATAGCCAACTCATAACCATACCAAAACAAGCCAACATATAAGGCATTTTATACATCACATATACCACTTATCAAACATATAATTCAAGCCAACTTAAATGGCCATATACACCAACATTTACAAGTCAAATCTCATGGCTAAATCATAACTCAAAACATAGCAATATGACACTAGCCTATACATGTCATATACCTATATACAAAACTCTCAAAAGTACCAACGAGATGATCAATAGTGTGATGACATTTCCCGACGATTCTCGAATCTGAGCTAGCTTTAATAATCTATAAAACAGTGAAAGAACACACAAAGTAAGCTTTAAAAGCTTAGTAAGCCATATACAAATAAAGTCAACACATGAATATTTGTATATCAATTCAAATATATTAAACATAGCTAATTCAAATGCAAAAACCTTTCTCATTGAACATATATTCAATGTCTTAATCGAGTTCATCAAATATTTCCACTTTTCAATATTTGTATGAATTTCGTACGTACCTAAATCACCTAGCTCTTTCACATACTCTTTCTCGACTTGACTTTTCCTGTTGAATCATTTGGAATCGTTAAGGATACTCAAAAATTACATAAAACTCATTCAATGCCATATCCCAGATATGGTCTTACATGTTATTATATATCGACGGCACTGTTCCGGATAAGGTCTTACACGAAATCGATTAACGATGCCAATGTTCTAGATATGGTCTTACACGTAATCTCAATACAATGTCAATGTCCCAGACATGGTCTTACATGTAATCACATCTCGATAACCTAATGTCATGACATTCGTATCCTATTCTATTCCTAAAGTTCGTACGGGACTTTCGGATATCGTAACTCTGTCGATTCTTGCTCGTAAGTGCTCGTTCAACATTTATAACATTTACATGACAAGTAAACACATGTAATTATATTTAAATACATTTATTTGCATATGAACTTACCTCGTAGCCGGAATAGAGGGGTTGGATCTACTATTCAATAACTTTTGACTTCCCTCGATCTAAATCCAATTTCTTTCGTTCTTGATCTATATACATTCAAAATTAAATCTTTTATTCATCAACACATTCAATTTAATCCACAAACACAAATTTGGGCTTTTTTCACTTTAGCCCCTAAAGTTTCACATTTCTTACAATTTAGTCCTTATTTTACAAATACACAAAATTACACAATTTCTTTCAAATACAAGCTAGTTGAATTCTCCTAGTATATATATCAACTCATATTTATTATTTATTCACACATTTAACCACATATTTTCACATTTTCACAAATAAATCCTTATTTGACTTTTGTCAAAAATCACTTAATAAAACTTGATAATCCATTAACAAATATCCATTTTCATCATCAACCATCACAAAGCTCATAGATTCAAAAATGACACTTCATAAAATCATCAACAAATTCAAAAATTAAAGCACGGGCTAGATAGTACTCGAAGCAACGATTACAAAAAATAAAAATCATCAAAAACCAAGCTCAACACATACCTTAATCAAGCTAGAGAAGTACCGAAATTAAAAGCCCTAGTTTAGCTTCTTCTTCTTTGTTATTTTGGTGCAAAAAGATGATAAAATGGCCACCTTAATGTTTCTTTTAATTAATATTAACTCATATCACAAATTACTAAATTAACCTTTATTTTAAACATTAGTAATTCATTTAATGGATGGTTGTTCATGTCAATTTCCACTAGTCATGGTCTAATTACAACATAAAGACCTTTCATTTAATAAGCCATGGCAATTTAGCACTTTTAACATATAGAATGCAACTTTTGCATTTTCCGCGATTAAGTCTTTTTCTCAAATTAACCACTTAAACGATAAAATTAGCACACGAAATTTTCACACATATATAACCATATGTTGTAAACACATAAAATAATATTAAACTAATTTTTTAACCTCAGATTTGTGATTCTGAAACTACTGTTCTGATTTAGCTAAAATCGAGCTGTTACAAGAACGAACCGTGCGATCTTAGGGAAAATTTCAAATTTGTGGGCCCACATACCCAGACTGGCATTGCTTGCATGGCCTACACGCCCAATCTAGCCTAGCCCATGTGGCCCACACGGCCACACCCACACCGTCATACGGCCGTGTCTCGCACACGACCAGCCACACGCCCATGTGACGCCGACAGACTCCATTTTTGGCTTTTGCCGAAACTCAATTTTTCGTGTTAGGAGTATACACTTGGTTTGTTTTCGAAGCAAATGCACCCTCCGGAGTGAACAGAACCTAAAATTATCACAAAACGCCCACAATCAAAGTGAGTTCACAAATCCAAACGAATCTTCATTCAAATTCACATAACCAAACGCACACTTTTAAAAGAAAAATAGCACTAAAACGTTTGGAAAACTTACCCTCGATGACGACGGCCTCTAAACTTAACTACACAATCAAAGAGTCTTGATTTTCCAGAAGAACACCTAGCAAAACAGTACGACGAATTAACCTCGTACACCAACAGAGACTAAAGTATAAATCAAAACTACCCCAAAAAACAACGAACCCCTTACCTACTCAGCAACACGAAGGAATCAAAACATTAAAGTATCGCGAATTGAAAGATAAATTTTGATAGAAATTAGAAGAAGGAAATAGAAATTAAAAGTGGGAAAATAGAAAGAAAAAAATGTCAGAGAAAGAAAATTTTAGGAAAAGAGAAAAACTAAAATTAAAATTCAAAAAATTTGATAATATATCCCTACTTTTCCTCTCACTCCCCATTAACCCACTAACTCTCAACCACCTCAGAATTTTGGTTCCTCCAAACCTCTATCAAACACTCGAAGTAAAAATTAACACTCACGCTCGCGTAAGGATTCAAACACAAGACAACACACTAACTCCTTACCACTTGAACTAGCAAGCTCATTCTGATATAAGTTAATAGACAATTTTATATAAGCCCACCTAACAGAGATGAGGCTTGGATAAAAAATAACAAAATTTGCTAAAATGGAGACTTGAACCCAAGACATCACACACCCAGAAAACTTAACTACTGAAGCAGATACATATCTGTCAGATTTCACAAAAATAGATTTAAATTATTCAGGGTGTTACACAGAGTGTTACAAGAGATATAAAATGGGTCAGTGAAGATCAAAGTTTTTAGGGTTTTTGCACCAAAAAAATACAAAAAGAGCAATTTCATCATCATTATCATCATCGTCACCATCATTACCCAACCTAACTAGGGTTTCTAAATTGAGGTCATTTTCACCATAAGATGCCAACGTAACAAGTTAACATGACAATTTTTGTTATTTTAATCAAAGTCGAATGACAGTTGGTGTAGTTTACCCTTTCTTTTATTAGTTAAATAGCCTGTACTTAGTTTAGTGGAGTCCTTTTGTATTTTTCTATGTTTGGAATGTTTGATTTGGAAGTTGATTAATGTTTATAATTATGTGTATAAGATTGGTATTGAAATATGGTATAAGTTGATGCATAGTTAGAGATTGTATGTTTTGGTAATGGTTGGAATGCATATAAGACATATGAATTGGTATTTGATATTTGAATTGGTATGCAACTATCTATTAGTTGATTAATTTCCAACATGTATTCTTGATAAGGAATTGATTGGTTAAATGAATGATTGAATGTTGAAGTTGGTATTGTAGATGAATGTGGTCATTTGTTATTATTTTGGGTATGTTTTGGTATGTTTCTTGTAGGTAAAACAAATTATTTAGGTATATGTGATGAACGGTTGTGATGGTTTAGGATTTGGTACCATTTAGTATATATTTTTTTCCAAAATAGTATGTCATGTTGCGATGTCAAGTGATGGTCATTGCGACGAGCTTGAACTTCAGGCCACGGTGTGATGAGGAACCCTATCGCCGCAACAATGCCAAGTCAGTAAGTCACGTCGTGACAAGGAACTCCCTCACTGTCGATCTTGTATTTTGAATTCTTTTCAAAATAGTCCTTTTTTCAATCTCAGGTTAAATTTTAGAGCATTCATATGCTTGTATTGCTGGAAAAAATTCAGTTCGAAAATGATTTTCTTGCATAACGAAAAATTAAAATTTTAAAAATTGACCCGAATTGTGATATTTATAGCAATAAACCCTAGACTGAATTTATATTTGTCTTTTCAGTTAAACTAATGTTTGTTGTTCTCGACTTTCAACCAAACGATCTTCTCTACTATTCTTGTACCACGAACTATTTTGAGCGTGGGCTCGAACTCTTAGAATCAAAACCCAGAACTAGAAATAATTTTCTAGTTCATTTAGGGCAGAAACGAAAATTCTCTTCTTAAATAGAAACCGTCAGAATCTTTATTCTGGAAAATATGTTTAAATCTAAGAGAATTTTAGTCTCTTTATTTTCGGCCAGAATAGCGATATTTGAAAGTTGTCTAAGTAGTCGTACCGATTCCATCTATTTATAGAGAGAGAAGATAGAACCTTTGTTGGAATGTAGAAATTTACTTTAACAGAAAAACCAACTCTTAGTCTAACTAGGATAATAGGTGACAATAACCCTAGTTAATTTTAGTAGGCTTTGTCATCCACCCCATTAACACAATGGGCTTTTGGGCCTCTTCCTTATCAGGTGCAATTATAAGTACTTTTCGAGCTTTTAACTTAATACTTTAAAATTTAATCTAACCCAATATTTATTTTTTGTATTACCCAAAATAAAATTCAATATTTATTTTCAAATGAATAAATTTTTATCCCAATTTTACCCTTGTTAAAATTATGACGATTTTACCCTGGTAAAATTATGACGATTTTACCCTGGTAAAATTTTGAGAAAACATATTTAATATTTCACAATTCAACTTGCTCATTATGATCAAATGACTTATTTTAATTTTTGGGCTTTAAAATAGCTCAAAAACATAAACTCATTCTTCCGATCATTTTTTAGTAATTCATATTCATTTGAAAATGAATTATTTCTCATTTTCAATTCCATTTCCATTTTGAGAAACCTGCATTTACTTCCAAATGAATCCATTTCTCCATTTCAGAGAAAATCATAATTGTCGAAACCATTTTCAAATCGAGTTTTGGAAAATGGGAATTGATTTTAAAAAAACGAAAACGGGAGTCGCCACCAATCTTTTTAGGTGTGATTGGATCACCTTTAAAACATTTTTTTTAAAATCATTAGTTTTGGTCCACGAAATAAAAGAACGGGTTCGGGAGTCGGTTACGTACGAGGATGGATTAGCACCCTCATAACGCCCAAAACTTGGTACCTAATTGATTATCAAATGTCTTTAATGTCAGAAATTTAAAAAAAATTTAAGATGTAATCCTCTTTAAAATACTTTGATTTTGAAAATTTGGGTTCACTCGTATAAAAACATTGACACTAAGTTAACCTTTTGGAAATCCTTATCTCGAAACGACAAATCGCCACATCCAATAAGTTAGGACACAACGCTTTGAAATTCCAAGACAGTTGCTCGTATTTTGAAAATCTTAAAAACTTAGAAGGGTACTTGACTATTCGAACTCAACGAGAAAAGTTGCAACCCAATAAGTTAGGGCACTACTTTTCTCGAAGCTTTCAAATACTAAGCATTGCCTTTTTTATTTTTATAAAACTTTTAAATATTGTTTTAAATGACCTTTTAGAGTGACAATTCTATATTACGAAACATATATATATATATTCAAATAGCGTATATTACAAAGTATTATAACACTTTATATAAATGCAATCACTATATAGAGGGTAAAATAGAATAATAAAAATAATCATGCTAAACAAATAGGAATATACCCAAAAGAAAGCATAATAAATGCACTAATTATATACAATATATCATAAATAAAACATTAAATAATATAAAAAACATGGTAAATATTAATGTGTAAAATATGTATGAGTAAAAATAGATGACATGCATAGCAAATGGATAAATAGAATCTACATAAAATATAAAATATACAATCCAAAAATTTAATGTACACATGAATGGATTAATAAATGAAATGATGCATATAATACAATATAGCAACGTATATATATAAAAATATGCATTTGAAAGTAAATTATAAAAGTCTAAGATATTACATAACATATGAAATACATAACATAACAATAATACATTAATTCTAAAGTAAAAACAAATATTGTATAATAATAAAAATACATAAGTTTTTAAAAATACATGTATAATATAAACAATTGATAAATAGAATGAGCATATAAAAAAAATGTGATATTTAATAATAAATTTAAAATATAATATATAATAAAAATATATTTATAAGAATAATAATTATATAAAAAATATAAAATATATTGGTTTAGAAAAATAATGTATAAAATATCAAATATGTAAAAGAATTTATATTTATAATGAAATGATTATATAATATATATACATGCATAGAAAATATATATTTGAAAATAAACTATATAAAAAGGTTAAATATTATGATATATAAAACACATAATCAAATGTATAAAAGATAGGAAAAAATATACATATTTGAAAAATGAAGAAATTAAAATAAAAAAAAGGGTTGAAAAACTAAGATAGACGAAGAATAAAATAAGAACAAACCATAGAGAGTAAGAACGCAAGAGGGAGAAAATTTTGAGTGAATGCTCTCAAGAATTCTTATTGCTTCCCAAAACTCAAGTGATTTTTCCATTTTCTTTTCCAGTTCCTTTTACAATGAGGGGAGAGGCCTCTATTTATAGTTGAGCCTCCCCAAATCCAACGGTACAGATCAATTACATCAACGGTTAAGATTAAAGGATATCTACAAATTAAATCTCCAAGATTACAAAATCATATCTTCTAAGATTGTATATCATATCTAAGATTGCAATCATATCTAAGATTGTATCATATCTAAGATTGCAATCATATCTAAGATTGCAATCAAATCTAAGATTGTATCATATCTAAGATTGAAATCATATCTAAGATTGTATCACATCTAAGATTGCATATCATTGAAGATTATATTTCCATATGAGTCAAGCTTGTAGATGGACCTTAAATCTTTTCAAGTAATGGGCCATTCCGATCGGGCCAAATTATATTTGTAATTCTGGACTGAACTTGGACTTCGTTTTTTTTTTTGGGGTTTATTATTTTAAATACTGAAATGGGCCGGGCAAAATTGAGTGTCTACAGCTGCCCCTCTTTGCTCATTGCTGTGTAACAGGAATAGAGTAAAGACTATAAAAGGACCAATTTTGCCCGGGATTGCCAGCTTCAGACTTCATGGTCCTCAATCTGCTCCTTGTAAACTCAGGATTGTTATGTTGATATCTTCAATCTGCTCTCCGCCGAACATAGAGACACCGAGTCTGCTTCTTTAATTTGTAGAGATGTCACATCATCTTGAATCTAGCTTCAGTGAAACATCTGAAGATTAGATCTGCTATGCTTCCGCTCCCTGTTGAAGTGGAGATGCCTGACTTCGATTTGTTCTCTGACAATATAGAGACGACAAATCATCTTGGATTTGCTTCATCATGAATACGTGAAAGCCAAACCAGCTATATCTTCGATTTGTATTCCTTGTAAGTACAAGGATACTAAACCATCTTGGATCTTCTTGAGAACATCTGAGAGTCAAATCTGCTATGTCCTCGCAAGAATGCCAAATCATCTTGGATCTGCTTCAGTATAAACATCTGAAGGCTAGATCTGCTATATCTGAGAACATCTGAAAGTCAAATTTGCTATGTCCTCGATTTGTTCCTTGTAAACACAAGAATACCAAATCATCTTGGATCTGCTTGATATATAAACATCTCAAGGCTAGATCTGCTATATCTCGAACATCTCGAGAGTCAAATCACGCTATGTCTCGATTTGTTCCTTGTAAACACAAGAATACCAAATCATCTTGGATCTGCTTCAGTCTAAACATCTGAAGGTTAGATCTGCTATATCTGAGAACATCTGAGAGCCAAGTCTGCTATGTCCTCGATTTGTTCCTTGTAAACACAAGAGTACCAAATCATCTTAGATCTGCTTCAGTCTAAACATCTGAAGGTTAGATCTGCTATATCTAAGAACGTCTGAGAGTCAAATCTACTATGTCCTCGATTTGTTCCTTGTAAACACAAGAATACCAAATCATCTTGGATATGCTTCAGTCTAAACATCTAAAGGTTAGATCTACTATATCTGAGAACATCTGAGAGCCAAATCTGTTATGTCCTCGATTTGTTTCTTGTAAACACAAGAATACCAAATCATCTTGGATCTGCTTCAGTGTAAACACATGATGGTCAGATCTGCTTTCTTCAACCTGCTCCTTGCAAACTCAAGGACGCCATGCTGAAATCTTCAACCTGCTCCCTGCAAACTCAGGGACGCCATGCTGAAATTTTCGATCTGCTTCACTGCAAACTCAGGAAGTCAAGATCTGCTTTCTTCAACCTGCTCCTTGCAAACTCAAGGATGCCATGCTGAAATCTTTAGCCTGCTCCCTACAAACCCAGGGACGCCATGCTGAAATTTTTGATCTACATTGTCCCCTAGAGGACATAACCTGTAGAATGCTTATGCTTAATGATTAGGATGCCATGATTGAAATGAGTTAAATGCTTTCCTAATTAAACATACTATGATGCAATAAATGTCATAAAAATGATTCTTATTTCATATGTTATCACTCATACATCTATCGAGATTTCCACTTCGTTGTTCTCAACGTATCAATCATACTCTACTTGTGTGTCTTGTATTTCTCCCATCAATTTGGTCCATTGTACCATTCCCCGAATGTTACGACCCACTGGAGATATTTGTGAAATAACCCTCTCTTAGGGTCAATATTGCTTAAAACGTCCAACCATCCTTTAGACTGAAAAAGAAAATCTCTCGAGTATCTCCAACCCATACATATGGGAATTCCTTAAACAATTGTCTTGTTTCGATTTCTTGCATTATTTAGAAATTTTTAGAGTAATATTCAAAACTTCGTTTGTGAAGATATTTTAGTTCATCTATCATTATTTCAATGCAACATGCTTTATAAATAATGGTAGACAAATAAATTGATCCTGAGGATAATTAGATTTGGACAAATTATTGGAATGAATGCAAAAAGATTAACCTGAGAACATATCTTTGCGAAGAAAAAGAATCCAAAGATAGTAAATAGGACAGAAATTAGATGCCCCAAATATCGCCGCTTGAGCGTCTATACACCAACTCCATGAAGACTTTCTTGAGTTCAACATGTGTTTAAAAGACCCTACTTTGTAGATGCCCCGATATGCAACGCGCCTCACTCTTCGTTGAATCAGATATAGCAAGATTACCGTGCGACTTCCCAAATTTGAGCTGCCCTTTCAGGTTTTCAACTCAAAACCCCTTTGGTCTCAAGGCGCCCTTTTCGGGTTTTCACCTTGGCCTCTCCATTTTTTCTTTTTTTTATCTTTTTTTTTTTGAAATAGAAGTCCCAAAGTGTCCTTTGCGGGTTTTCACCTTGGCTTCCCTTCTCCTTCAGACAAAGTATTCCTTGACCGAGCCCGAATTCATTAGATCAGATAAATTCTTCCTATCCATTTCTTGTTAAAATCAGTGCACCTCTAGAGAAAGCCCTCTTCGCAACATATGACCCTTCCAAATTCGGCATCCTTTTGCATGGGAAGGATCTCTTTCAGTACAAGGTTTCCTTTATGCAATTCTTTTGGACGAACCTTCTTTGTCATAAGTCTGCGTCATCCATTCTTGGTACATTTGCTTAGGATGAATACTTTCAAGTTAAGTTTACTAGAGGTATTCAATTCTTGACTCCATCAAAGCTTGGAGGAAAAATCTTGATTCATGATAAAGGGATTACCCCAGCAATAGTCCTGGTTGTTGTTTGTCAAACCCTAGAAAGTTGAGGTACAGAGATTACTCCCGGAGCATACATCCCACCATGACTTGATGATGTTTCTGAAGCATCCCTAATCTTCATAAATTGCCCCCAACTGTGAAGCTGCCAAATGAGCGTAGCAAATAGGAGCCACAACCAATATGGTTGTGGTGCTCCTTTGATACCTATAGGATAGAGAGTGAATAAACTCTTGCAGATCATCAGTCGAAAACGCAGCCTGGTCTAAAAGAACATGATAGTGGGTCTGCCTCGTGATTCCAATCATTCCAGCATGGGTACCAAGGTAAAATTCATTGTTCTTTGAATGGCATACTTTGTTGTCAATAACAGTACCATGTAGCACATTGTCAAGAGATCCCTGCTGAAAAAAAACTTGGTATGATGGTTTTTCATACAACAATTACCATAATCTTTAGGGTTCCACTTTTCGTCAAGAAACTTGCAAGCCTCAATAACTTGATCAAAACTTGATTGAATTGAGACTCGCTAACCCTATCCCTGAAAATAATGATTTGATCAGGTTTCCTCTTCCCTGAACTTGTATAGAAGTCTAAGAGAGCTTCCTTCATGATACCGTCATCCACTTTGTCAGAAACTGGTTTTGAAGAAAGAATCTATCATTTTAAGCTTCAGAGACTGTGTACGGCCTGATGCCCCATAGCTAAAAATTAATGGCTACCGCCTGGAGCTAACCATCGTAACTATTGACGGCACATTAGACTGCTCAGGAAAGCCAAACAATGCACCCATTCCAAGGATGATGGTTGGAACCTTTGAAACAACTGGAATTGAAAGTGTTTGCCCCAGTGTAAGCATAGAGAGTAGGCGGTAGTTTTTTATGCCAATTTTACCAGTCTCGGTCATCTTTTGTTTTTCTCTTCTTTTTTTTTTGGCAACTTTTGTTGTACTGTGGTATGGCACATTATCTTTGAAAAGACTGCAAACTTTTGGCATTGTGCAGTTGGATATGATGTTTTTTTTTTTGAAATGGATTACTTTTGACTTTGTAATATTGGCATATGAAGCTATCTCCCTCCCTTAATGGAGTAGTTGACGTCCACAAAAATGAGTCATTGTCAGCTTGAAACTTTTGACGAGCTCGGCCCCATAACATACATGCCCCATAAGTCTTGACTCCTTTAAATTTGGCATTCATTGTACAACTGATGCGATCCCTTTCCATAGTGGACCAACAGTGCCCTCAAAACCTCATGTTTATCTTGGCAATTGCAAATCCTCCTGCATGCGTCTTTGGACCACATTTTTTAATTCCCATAATAGTCTCAACAAGGTCTTGTTTTGTCTCCTCAGCTAATTCCAATTTCTTAATCTTTCCTTCCTCTAAGGCCACCACTTCATGGGGTAAAAATCATTTTCAACAAATTCAGAAACAAGTCACAATTTCTGTCACCTTCAAAGCACTGAGATTCCTCTAAACACATATCGCACTCAAAAGGAACTCTGAATCTGTAGTATCATTGCCCGTGTCATTGATATCTAGGGATCTATGATAGGCACACAAAAGAATATACAAGGAATAAATGAATTCAAGAATGACTATTTACATGAAATGAAAATTTATAAAGAATGTCAAAGGTCAAAAGAATCAGAATGAAAGAATATTTACTCGGATAAATAATAAAAGTATGTTTTATTGAAAATAAAAATGCCTGAACATGAGCCCACTTCTCAAAAGAAATCTCATTACTCCTAGGCTTTAGAGCAACAAGAGTGTTCTAAATATTACTCCGTAAAATTCCTAAAGATTACAGGAAGTTCTTCTGCAGTTCAATTGTTTAAGAACTTCCCGATTCGTAAGGGCGAATGCCTTCAAGGTTTCTTTGTTCAGTCCCTTCCTCACGTATGACATTGATGGGATGATTTTTATTTCCAAACACCCCTTCTCCGGGTAAGCTATCCCTCCTGACACAAAAGTCGGGGATATGTAAGAGAACGTCGTTAATTCCCATTCAACTTCTTTGTCACTCAGCCGTGACCCTCTTCTCTCTCTCTCTTTTTCTTTCTCTTAATAACTTTAACTAATTAGGGTTTTTTTTATGGATTTAAATGCATGTGATGTGATGCAATGCAAATGCATGAATACAAAAGAAAAGGAGATGTTGATCTTGAATTCAATTCCATTAGAATAACTTTTCTAGAAAACAGATTTCTTTACATGAAAATAGATTACATATGTGGTCTTGCCCTTCATAGTCCAAGTAAACGCTAATCTTTTCTTCATGTTCGAATCCTGTAAATTCTCTAAAAGATGCCTTTGCTAGCTCCTTGCTGCTTAATCTGAGCCTCGATCTCTTGCTCGCTTATCTCCATGATACTCATAAAAAAGTGCCGGCTCTTGGATAATCTTCGTTGGCAATCAAGTCATGTATTCCTTCGTGGACTTCTGACTTTCTCTCGTTGTGCTCTTGGATATCCTTTGTTGGCTTGAATTTCTGGCAATCACATTATGTATTCCTCCATGGACTATCAGCTTTCTCTCGTTGTTTATTTAGACTATATTCAGACGACCGCACTATAATCCATTTTATCAAGAAATTCGTTTCCTTATGACAAACTATTCTATTTAGGAATCAAATTTCAAATCAACACCTTCTTTTCTTTGATGTAATGTAATGCAAATGCATGAATGCAAAAAGGTATTGATCTCGATTCAATCTCATTTAGGAAACTTTATTTAGAAAAAGAATATCTTTACATATAAATAGATTACAAATACGCTTTCGCCCTAATGCCCAAAGTTTTAAAACAAACTCTTAGCCACGATCTGATTGTATCTCATATTGGTGCTCAATATGTCAGCCTGTACCGCCAATGTCTGCAAATAATCAGCTACCTCCTAAATTTGAGGTACGACCTCACTTGTGGGGTAATCCGTGCAGCTAGGGACACCTCCTCCAATACCTGTGAAATTTTTCTGATTATCCTGAGATAGATTAGCGAACAGGTAGGTATCTCGTTCTGCAGTATGCTGCCTTAAAATGATATCCTATATCCTCAATGCTTCTTGAGAGTTTTCAGATTTCTACTTCCGTAGAGCATTACTTGTATGGGTATCCTCGTAGCATAACTAATCTCTACTTTAAAGGTCTTTAAATGATATGGTCTTCTTTAATCTCATTGTTTTGCGTCCATTTTGACAGACCATCAGGGCTTGTATTTCCATTGTCTCTGATAAGTGCAACATAGTAAACTCATACTTGTTGTTTGGTAGCGGTCCTATAGTAAACGAGCTTTTTACCATTATAAGCAAAATTCTTTCCATCCAATTCAATTTTGTAGGTCTCTTGCACTCTATCAATCACTTTCCTTCCAATACCCTTACCATCCACATGGCAACCGTCTTCATATGAAAGAGAAATGCTATAATGGTAGAAGTGTCCATCAATACTCCCACACTCACTTTGAATTTCTCATCTATCCTTCTGTCAAGCAAATACTGCAAGTCCCCTTAGTTATTATAGAACAACTGCTTGGCTTCATTACTCCATTGATCCCATATTTCTTTTAACTCCTGGAGATTATTTTGCGCCATGCTGATGGGAGTGTAACCCCATAATTCTGATGTGTATCCTTCAGCGTTTCCTTTGACCATTTATGGACGTTAGCGTTGCCCCCCATTCTATCAAGAAGTCCGTTCTCCATAATAAAACTTTCTAACTTAGAAACTGACCGTGAATCGATACCTTTTAAATGCAAAATGACATGCACAAAAGAAAGAAAACAGTCAGTATCATATGATATTAATAAACATAAAGATAACCTAAGTATAATTCTATCTATATTGAGCTCTTACGGTTTTTCTATATGTGGTTTGTTTCTAAAGTTTGAGGTACCCGAACCAGCAGATTCCTCGATCCTCACCCATTATAGGCTCATTTGAATCGAGTTCAGTTCAGGGGAATACATTTCCCTATGGCTACACGGAGATGAAAATCTCACGAAACCATAGCTACGGATGTATCCCGAAAGTGATCCACTATCCTGCACGGAGGTGAAAACCTCACGAAGGCGTAGCTTCTCACTCCCACTTAAGGGTGTGACCACAACGGTCATGCAAATGCAATGCGTATCAGAATATAGCAACACATGCAATAATACAAACACATGTAATGCAAAGAGGATTAAATTTTAAAATTTTTAATTTCCGACATTAAGACAAGAGATAATCAATTACACGGCTTGACTCTCAAATATCCCCAGTGGAGTCGCCAAGCTATCGAAACCATTTTCAAATCGAGTTTTGGAAAATAGGAATCAATTTTAAAAAAACGAAAATGGGAGTCGCCACCAATCTTTTTAGGTGTGATTGGATCACCTTTAAAACATTTTGTTTTAAAATCATTAGTTTTGGTTCACGAAATAAAAGAACGGGTTCGGGAGTCGGTTACGTCATTTAGGATGGATTAGCACCCTCATAACGCCCAAAAATTGGTACCTAATTGATTATCAAATGTCTTTAATGTCAGAAATTTAAAAAAAATTTAAGATGTAATCCTCTTTAAAATACTTTGATTTTGAAAATTTGGGTTCACTCGTATAAAAACATTGACACTAAGTTAACCTTTTGGAAATCCTTATCTCGAAACGACAAATCGCCACATCCAATAAGTTAGGACACAACGCTTTGAAATTCCAAGACAGTTGCTCGTATTTTGAAAATCTTAAAAACTTAGAAGGGTACTTGACTATTCGAACTCAACGAGAAAAGTTGCAACCCAATAAGTTAGGGCACTACTTTTCTCGAAGCTTTCAAATACTAAGCATTGCCTTTTTTATTTTTATAAAACTTTTAAATATTGTTTTAAATGACCTTTTAGAGTGACAATTCTATATTACGAAACATATATATATTCAAATAGCGTATATTACAAAGTATTATAACACTTTATATAAATGCAATCACTATATAGAGGGTAAAATAGAATAATAAAAATAATCATGCTAAACAAATAGGAATATACCCAAAAGAAAGCATAATAAATGCACTAATTATATACAATATATCATAAATAAAACATTAAATAATATAAAAAACATGGTAAATATTAATGTGTAAAATATGTATGAGTAAAAATAGATGACATGCATAGCAAATGGATAAATAGAATCTACATAAAATATAAGATATACAATCCAATAATTTAATGTACACATGAATGGATTAATAAATGAAATAATGCATATAATACAATATAGCAACGTATATATATAAAAATATGCATTTGAAAGTAAATTATAAAAGTCTAAGATATTACATAACATATGAAATACATAACATAACAATAATACATTAATTCTAAAGTAAAAACAAATATTGTATAATAATAAAAATACATAAGTTTTTAAAAATACATGTATAATATAAACAATTGATAAATAGAATGAGCATATAAAAAAATGTGATATTTAATAATAAATTTAAAATATAATATATAATAAAAATATATTTATAAGAATAATAATTATATAAAAAATATAAAATATATTGGTTTAGAAAAATAATGTATAAAATATCAAATATGTAAAAGAATTTATATTTATAATGAAATGATTATATAATATATATACATGCATAGAAAATATATATTTGAAAATAAACTATATAAAAAGGTTAAATATTATGATATATAAAACACATAATCAAATGTATAAAAGATAGGAAAAAATATACATATTTGAAAAATGAAGAAATTAAAATAAAAAAAAAAGGGTTGAAAATCTAAGATAGACGAAGAATAAAATAAGAACAAACCATAGAGAGTAAGAACGCAAGAGGGAGAAAATTTTGAGTGAATGCTCTCAAGAATTCTTATTGCTTCTCAAAACTCAAGTGATTTTTCCATTTTCTTTTCCAGTTCCTTTTACAATGAGGGGAGAGGCCTCTATATATAGTTGAGCCTCCCCAAATCCAACGGTACAGATCAATTACATCAACGGTTAAGATTAAAGGATATCTACAAATTAAATCTCCAAGATTACAAAATCATATCTTCTAAGATTGTATATCATATCTAAGATTGCAATCATATCTAAGATTGTATCATATCTAAGATTGCAATCATATCTAAGATTGCAATCAAATCTAAGATTGTATCAAATCTAATATTGAAATCATATCTAAGATTGTATCACATCTAAGATTGCATATCATTGAAGATTATATTTCCATATGAGTCAAGCTTGTAGATGGACCTTAAATCTTTTCAAGTAATGGGCCATTCCGATCGGGCCAAATTATATTTGTAATTCTGGACTGAACTTGGACTTCGTTTTTTTTGGGGGGGTTTATTATTTTAAATACTGAAATGGGCCGGGCAAAATTGAGTGTCTACAATAATCATTTCTGAATTTTTTCATTTCTATTCATTCTATTCATTTTGATTTATCATACAATTTATTTCTAGTTTCAACAAGCTAGTAGAGGGACCGAGTGAACATATGTAATTAAAGCTTAAATGATTTATAATTAAGTTCTAACTTCTCACTTATTAATTATGAGCTCATTTAGTCACAAAGTCATTCCGCTATAATATCGTGACTAAGCTATCCCTAACGACATACCATTACAAAAGCAACTCGATCAGTGCTCATCTAATGACCTTATCATAAGTGTGTTACCCTCATAAGATATCATTAATCTCTTTAGGATAATATCTACTCTCCTAATACGATTTTATTTTATCTCATGGTAACCATCACATCTTTCTTCATGAAAAGTCAATTACTATCAAATAGTAATCAAGTCATTCGTCACAAAGATGAACGACCCATGGCCACGTTTACTTTCAACAACCATGTAATGCAAATGAGAGGATATCATTTACCCATGTCTAGGCCTATGAATTTCACTATTGTGAATGACGCTACATACTACAGAAGTCGTACACCCAATGCACCAACTTTCAATTCCTTATCTATTTGAACTTACACTTTTACTTACATCAAAGTGTACAAGTCACGCATACATAGTCAACCATCCACTCAAGATTTAGGTATGCCGCACTGTGAACATCACAAGTGGATAAATCCATAAATGAATTCAGGATCTATTCTTCTTGGGTCCAGTCTGATATAGTGTTAGTCCAACCAGCCACATCTAGGTCTCTATCTTTTGGGAGTCATCTGCTTTGATGCTCAAGACAGAGCATCTCTCCAATTGGACTTGATAGATTCCATATTAGTCTTTCGATTAGTTTTCTAATTTATGATTAAACTAACGACATGTTTAGGTTCATCTACTAATTCAAGTTATCTTTCTGTATTATGATCTGGCCACGTAATATGTTGGGAAATGTGCCCATATTGTAGTAAATATGTAATCTTTTTCAATATATTTGAATGATGAATAAATAAATAAATTTAATTTCACATTTCACTATTATGTCTTTTGTGTTTTTTTCTTTCATGTTTTCCATGCATAGCAAAATTATGACAAGAAAATATTAGATCATTGATTCTCTAAGTTCAAACTGATGATAAGTGGCACTATAAGAATGTTTACATTACGAGTAAGACAACTTACTTCATTAGATAATCCTGTAAAAGAATCAAAGTGAGCATTTGATTCAAATACTTAGAAGGATTATTCTGTCATCTAAAATTCTAGTTGGAGAGATGACTAGTCTTGGCTATCGGAGTAGTTAACTCTACGGGTAGAGACACAGATGTATTCGTTAGAAGAATGATACATAGGATTTGACCCAAGATAAATTAATTCTGAATCTGTTTGTGAATTAATTCACTTGTGACGTTTATGGTGTGATTTACCTAAATCCTGAGTTAGTCACTAACCATGTGTATGTAACTCATGTGCTTTGATATAAGTGGAGACTTATGGGCTAAAGATGATCGAGCTCATAATTGATATATTAGGTACATGACTTGTGTATGGCATGACTTTACTTGCAACAATGGAATTCATAGCTCGATTAAAAAGTTAACGATATCCTCTTATTAATATTGTGTGGATTAATAAATATGGAATGTGGTCACGGTTATTTGTTCTGAACGAGCAATTTATCGTAGTCATTTGTTGATAGTGATCATATTAATCATTAAAAACATACAATGGTAATAATGAAATAAAATAGGATTGTATTGAGTGAACGAATTTAACTAAAAAGAATCAATGATATCATATGAGGGTAACACACACATGACGAAGTCATTGGAAAAAGCAGTTGGATGAATTGCTTTCATAAAAAGTATACAATAATGATTTTTTAATCATGTTACTTCTTTTAGACTGACTCGTAATTAAGTAAATTGTGAATTATCGGAATGATGCTTTTAGGCATAATTGCAATTACTAGAGTCTAATTGTATATGTTCGATTTGTCCCTCCGTTAGCTCAACAAAAGCTTGATCGGACTGCATTTGAAACAGATGAGAATTCTACGACTTTGGAAATAATTTAATTGAGTTGATTTATTCAATGTGAAATTAAATTAGGTAGTCGTGAGAATTGTTCAACTAGAAATTTTGATTAAAGAATTTTATTGAAAAATTAATTTGGAAAATCTTAATAATTTTTAGGAAAATTAACTTTGATCAAGTAAAATTAAATTAATTAAAATTAATATGATATTTTAAAAAGTAATTTTCAAGTCAGAAAATTGGTCCAACAAGTAATTGAAGTTCGAAAATTGGACCTGAAATCGAAAATTGGGCACGTAAACCCAAAACCAAAATTGAGACCCAGAAATTGGTCAACCGGGCTTAGTATGTGAAATCGGGTCAATGGTCCAACCGATGGCTGGACCAAATTGAACCAGCTCGGAGTACCATGAGGGTGCCACACCTGTGATGACACCACTGGACATGACGGTGCCAATAGCGACAACGGCAACATTCCAGTGGCCAACAAGTGGTCCTTCGACGGTTGAGCAGTAGAGGGATTACACTTCTACTAGGACTCTACTGGATAATTTGATTTTAGATTAATTGTTCCAATAATAATATTATTTTAATGGTTTTAATATTAAATTTAATCTAATATTTATCTTGATAAGTATTAAATTAATTTAATATTAAAGTGATTAAATTTAATTATAGTTGAACTCTTTAAACTCTCCCTATATTGAGAAAGGCTTGTGCCATTATTTTTCACATAACTGAATTCAAGATAAAGTTGTAAAGAGAAACTTCTCTAACGAATTCTCTAACGAAATTATTTCAGAAAATTTATAAAGATATTTTTCATATTTACAACTTGGCCTCAAAATTTTAGAGAGATTACAAAATTGCCCCACAAGTAATTTTGTGAAAAATTTTCTAATTCTAAGTGAGCCCACTCTCGATAGACTTGAGCTTAAGGATAGCGAAGAAAACTACTCAGTCGAAGTGTTCATTCTAAATGAATCGAAAATGTACAGTTTTGATTAAGTGTTTATTACTTTAGATATCACAACCAAGTTTTAGTTTTGGAATTTTTTTAAAACTCTGATTTTTCATCAAATCTATTTTCTACCGTATTTTCCAAACTTGTTGTTTCCAACATAATACTGCGTAGTATCGTTTTTTACATTAAACAATTAATGAGCAACATTTGCTTCTTTTTTACTTTGCGTGTAAAAATCATATGAGGACAATAATACAAAGTATATTAATTTTAGTCAATGAATTTGTTTTATTAACTAATCTGTTAAAAATATTACAAGTTTACAAGCGAGTATACTACACTCAGGCACCAGATCCAACACGTATAAGATCTAGAGAAGGTTGTTCATAATATTTAATGTATATGTAATGTTGTTGTTTTCCTGAATGGTTATTTGAAATGATTATTTTACTATGAATTTGACAAAAGTTGCTTTGACAAGGAATGTGACATCTAGTAACTCGGACCCGATGATTGGGTCGGGTATTGAGATGTTACATTTATCTATGCTTTAGGTTTAGCCGATTCTCCAACTAAATTGGTTCTAAAGGAACATGACAGAGTCAAGTTTGAGTCGGGATTTAGATGTTGGTTATAAAATTTCCTTTGTTTTATAGCTAAAGAAATATAGTGAATCTAGAAAAAATAATGTTGATAATGATGTGTATAGTAGCTGTTGTTCAGTTGAGAGTGAAAACATGATCAGATTTGAAGCACCTAGCATAGATTCAGTTGGTGCTCGTCAGCCTAGAGTTGCTAGACATAGACCTAAAGGTCAAAGAGATGAAAATTTGCTTCGTGTTACAATAGAAGTCTTTCAATGAGTGGAGAAGGATACTCCTTCGATTGTATCGGTGCCTGTGGTCCAAAGAGCTTCGACAAATGAATTACAAAAATACGGTACCACTGAATTTATGGGATTAAAAGGGATCGATCCTTCGTCAGTTGAGACTTGGCTGGAATTGACGAATTGAGTACTAAAACAGCTCGAATGTACTCCACGTGAATTTGTTACATGCGTCGTTCCTCTTTTGCAAGGAGAGGCATACTTATGGTGGTAGGTTACTACCCGACATGTATCTGCTAACCAAATTGATTTGGATTTCTTCCTGTTTGAATTTCAAAAAATAGGATGTCGACAAGTTATATTTGGAAGAACAGAAGTAAGAATTTAGGATGTTAAGATAATGCGAGATGTTAGTGGTTGATTAGGAGTGTGAGTTTCTACAATTTAGTAAATACGCTTTGAACTTGTGTCGATATAGGAGGAAAGTTGTAAGGGATACTTTCGGGGATTGCAAGATGAGCTCCGAGTTTAGCTGGTCTCTCACAGAATGAAAGAGTTTGTCGGCCTAATCAAACGAGCCAAAATGGTGGAACATGCCATAGGTTTTGGTAAGAAATTTGAACCTTTCAGAGCTTTCGGGAAGTGTGTAGGGACCTTTAGCTCGCATCCGTTACTTAAGCGAGCTAGAGAGTCTCGAGAGTCTGGGAAAGCATCTTTAAGTTTTGTTAGAACAAAAAGAAATCAAGATCTTCAATCATCCATATCAGTGGGTAGGGTAAGAGGTCCCATAAAAAATCCCAATATTTCGAATTGTGATCACTGTGGGAAAAAACACCAAAGTGACTGTTGAAAAATAATGAATGCTTGTTTCTGTTGTGGATCCATGGAGCACTTTGTTTGGGAATGCCCGAAGAATGTTAATGACCTGCCGATTACCATTCAGAGATCTATTCCTATTGTTAGGGCCGAGGGAATATTTGCAGTGGTTTTGTATCGATAGATGGTTTAAAAAGAGGGATTGAGGCATCTGCTTAACAATCCGAGGTTAGAGCTCTAAAACGAGCTTATGTTGTTTGAACCCGTGAAGAGGGTGATGCTACAAATGTCGCAACAAGTATGTTCCTTTTATATTTAACGTTTGTTTATGCTTTAATAGACCCTAGTTCCTTTCATTCTTCTGTAAATGTTGAATTGGTAAAATCAGGGAGTCTAAAATCCAAAATGTTGAAAGTAGCTATGGTTGTATCGAGTCCTTTAGAAAAATTTGTGTTCATTGATAAGGTGTAGGAAGTGTCCATTAGAAATTCAGAACATATCTTTCCATGTTGATTTGTTAATTATGTCATTTGACGATTTCGATATGATTCTGGAAATGGATTGTTTAACCGAGCATGGAGTTGTTCTGAACTATTGTAAAAAAAGATTTTTCTGTCCAAAGTCTTTATGGTGGAGTTGTTAATGTAAAATGCATCAAATCAAGTTGTTCGACTCGAATCATTTTATTAGTTCGAGCTAATAAGCTCCCGAATCAAGGTTTATGAAGCTTTTTTAGCGTATGTTATTAAATCAAACTCGTATGAAAGTCAAATAAGCAAGATTCAAATCGTGTGAGTTTCATGATGTGCTCCTTAAAGAATTGTTAGGATTGCCACCTGATCAAGAAGTTGAGTTTGCAGTCGAAGTTTTCCGTGGTACAACTTCTGTATCAATTGCTCCGTATCTAGTGGCACCGAAAAAGTTAAAAAGATCATTAAAACTTTAATTGCAAGATTTGCTGGACCGCAACTTTATACACCCTAGTATATCGCCTTGGGTAACTCCAATGTTATTTGTTATGAAAAAAAAAATGGTTCGATGACGCTATACATAGATTATCAACAATTGAATAAGCTGACAATAAAAAATCAATATCCCTTGTCGGGTATTGAAAATTTGTTTAATCAATTAAAGGGAGCTTCAGTCTCTTCCAAAATTGACTTAAGATCGAGATATTACTGTTAAAAGTAAATGATAGTAACGTATTAAAATTAGCGTTTTGGAATATAATTTTTTGTATTAATGATATATTATCTACAAATTATTATTTTCAATTTATTGATCGCTAAGAAAATAAAAATGAATAGTGAATAGTTTAATTAAAAATTTATAATTTTTTATAATTTTTAATGATGTTGTAATAACATTTAGAAATTTTTATTAATACTATATTTAAATTATCAAAATAATTTTATATATTAATTATTTTAATTAATTATCATTTTGAATAATATTGCTTTGTATTAATTATATGGAATAAAATTATATTGTATAATGAATACATTAAAAGTGCTTTAAGTATGATCGAATTAATATATTTTAATTATATTCAAAAATTTTAATAAATAATTTTATTTTACATTAATTGTAGTAATTAAAAATATAATATTTAAAAAAATATTAAAAATTGAACATGTAAATTCACATATAATGCATGTGACACAAGAAATTAATTAATCAAAATGCATAACACATGACTACTTGTATCAAGAATATAGGCTATCCACCTAAGATTTCTTACCATATTTGTATGTACCTTACTTTATAATACATAAAATTATAAAATCAATAATTTATATTAGGTTAAAATATGATATAGGATTCTATACTCTTCACAGATTTGAAATTTAATCTCTATATTTTTATTGTCAAGAATTTAATATTACTTTTTAGATTTCAAAATTTAAGTCTAATTGTTACCATAATTAAGATTTTTTTTTTGTTAAATTCTTTTAGTGTGACATTATAAATTTTAAAAAAAAATCACCTGGTAGCAATGTAATTAAAAAAAATGACATTGTAACGAATTTAAATTTAACAAAATAATTTTAACAATGTTAACAGTTTAACAAAAATTTTGAAATCTACATATAAGAAGGAATACATTTCTAGAAATAAAAGTGAATGAACTAAATTCTAAATTTAAAAAAAAAATGAACGTAATAAGTAGTAAAAAGGAAATACAACTGTCTATCGTCCAAAAAAGGTAAGAAATCATAAAAGAATAAAAGCACGGATTTTGAGTAAGTTTGAGATTATCACCATTATTTTTCTATGCATTATTATCCCTGTCTCCATGAATTATGTAAGTAGGATGAAAAATAATGAAGAGAAGTTTGACCTTAAAAAATATCTATAACATTTTATTCTTTCTTGAAAACCTTCTATAAATAGGACGCATTTCTTTGTTTTTGAACAAATTAAAATACATAATTAAAAGCATTAAGAGAGAGAGAATGGCAAAACAAAAAGTTGCATATATTATGGTTCAGCAAATTTTGAGCATAATATGCTTGATTTTAATATCGAATTTAGGTAAACACTAATCTCTTTATCATTTATATATTTCACTTGAGTCTTGAAATATTCTTTGTGTATATATATAATGATTGGTGAAATATTGTATGATGAATTGTAGGGGCAATGGCAGTGGATCCTTCAAATATACCACATTGCTTGGGACCTTGTTCAACAATTGAAAACTGTTTCCATGACTGTGTTGCCCAAGGTTTCCCCAAGGGAGGTACCTGCATAGGAATTAGGCTAGCATATATGGATTGTTGTTGCAAATGGAGTTGAAATCCACCCTTTTTCCCATTAATGTCCTATCTCCATCTTCATAACTTGTTCTTGAGATTTTATCAATTAATAAAGTGATCTACATTATATTTGTTTATCATTCTCCTTATTACTCTTCTTCTTTTTTCCTTTATATTTCACAGAATAATTTCTTCAAATTCAAAGTGTTTTTATTGCATATTAATATATTTTTTAAATATAATATTTGTCAAACAACACAAGAAATGTCAATCTATATATATATATATATATATATATATCAGTTCACTACGTATTTAAAAAGAATAAATCATATCAAATTATCTGACAAAATTAATAAAAATAGATTTATCTTCAAATTAAAGATACACATTTAAAAAATAAAAAAGGACTATAAATATCATATTATATTAGAAAAAATAAATTCATCAAAAACATGTAATATATAAGAACATATTATAATATAAACAAGTATTGGATTTAGTGGTAAAACATATTGCACCCTAAGAAAATAATATAGGTTAAAATCTTGAAGACGATATTGTTGAGAGAGATAACCAATGAATCATGAACCTTGAATATAAACCATAAAACAGAAATAAAAGATTTAAAAACATATAATACATGGGTAAAACAACCTATTTGGTCCCTTATATTTTCAAATTTAAGCAAATTGGTTCCTCTAAAAAAATCAGAGCAATTTAATCCTATCAATTTTGAAAGCAAGCAATTCAGGACAATTAATCACATTGTTGATGCTTTTCATCAATTGCACATAATTTTAATTTGTATAATAACAATTTTAGCCCTATATGTTTACATATTTTGTTAATATGGTTTTTATTCTGAAAAAAATCAACAAATTTAACATCAACATTCGCACAAATAATACAGGCTAAATTTGTTAAAACATGAGAAAATTAATAGAATGTGTAATTATGAGAGCTAAATTTATTATTATACCAATCAAATTTGTATAAATTTGACAAAAAATATTAACGTCATGAGTAATTGTCCTTAGTTGCATACTTCTGAAAATGACATGGATTAAATTGCTTCAATTTTTTTTGAGAGGGACCAATTTACTTAATATCAAAATTGACTTTGAATTGGGTTGATTCATGTTATTATACATATGAAATGACAATCTAGTTGATGGATTGAATATGGTGAATTGTGTTATTGAACTATATTCGGAATTGAATGGCTATTACCCTATTAATTGTTTAGGCAAAGTCGGATATAATCAGCATGCTATAGGATATCAACTATGGGTTACTTTGACTATGTGTTGATAAGTGTTGGGCACAACTTTTACTTCGATTATACCAATGAGAACTGGGCACAATTTATTTACTTCGAAATTGTCCAATAAAACACTGAGTGTCAACTGGTTTGTTGGTTGGATCCGTTCAAGTCTGAGTCAAGTTAATAGGGACTTTAAATGTAAAGTTTGAAAATGGTGTTTGAAACGAGCTTTTTTGATGAAATATTTTGTGAAACGAATTATAAGCTCGAAAGATTGATATGAATTTGGACGAATCAAATGATTCGATTTGGAATATGATATGCTAATATGATTCCTCCTAATTTAATTTTTTGAACATGAAAGATTGAATCATATGGCATAAATGGTGTATTTAGTAATATGTTTTGCATTTGATAAAATGACATGATTATTGATTTGCATACGCTAGCTTAATTGCAATTGTTATTTGAAATGTAGAAATACTATTGAGTTTATCACTCAGTGTACGATTTTGTTTCCTATGCACAAGTTAGATTAAATATGAGATCCCAAGCATTGACTTCAGCATCCAAATAGAATCCCAAACTCAACAAAGTTGGTGAATTTCTTTTAGGGTAAACTACACCAACAGTCACTCAACTTTGAGAAAATAATAAGATAATCACTCAACTTTCAACTCAATCACTTAACTTTAAGAAAATAACAAACTAGACACTCAAATTTCTTTTAGGGTGAATTTCTTTACTCATATTGCAATAATAATTAGAACTTTTTATTAATACTATATTCAAATTATCAAAATAATTTACATATTAATTATGTTAATTAGTTTTCATTTTAAATAATATTGCTTTACATTAAATACATTGAGTAAATTTATATTGTATAATGATTACGTTAAAAATGCTTTAATAATAATTAATTTTTTTATTATAATATATGAATTCTTAAATAAGTTGATATATTTTAATTATATTCAAGAATTCTAATAAATAATTTTATTTTACATTAGTTATGGTAATTAAAAATAAAATATTTTTAAAAAATTATAAAAAATTGAACATGTAAACTTACGTACATGTGACATAAGAAATTAAATAATTAAAATGCATGATTACTTGTATCAAGAATATAGGCTATCCAGCTAAGATTACTTACCATATTTGTATCTACCATACTTTTTAATACATAAAATTACAAAATTAATAATTTATATTAGGTTAAAATATGATATAGGATTCTATACTCTTTACAGATTTGGAATTTAATCTATATACTTTTATTTTTAAGAATTGAGTTTTATTTTTTAGATTTCAAAATTCAGGTCCAATTGTTATCATAATTAATTTTTTTTTGTTAAATTTGTTAGTGTGGCATTTTAAAATTTTGAAAAAAGAATCACCTGGTAGCAATGTAATTTAAAAAATGACGTTGTAATAAATTTAAATTTAATAAAATAATTTTAACCGTATTAATAGTTTGACTTAAATTTTAAAATCTAAAAAATATAATGAATAAATTCCTAAAAATAAAAGTGAATGAAATAAATTCTAAACCTACGAAGAAAACATGAACTTAATAAATACTAAATAGGTAATACATCTGTCTATCTTCCGAAAAAGGTAAAAAATCATAAAAGAATAAAAGCACATATTTGGAGTAAGTATGAGATTATCACCATTGTTTTTCTATACATTAAGTATCACCATCTCCATGAATTATGTAAGTCATACTTTGCAATTAAATTTATACCAAATAATAATAGAATAACAAATAATGAAGCGAAGTTTGACCTCCTATAAACAGGATGCACTTCTTTATTTTTGAACAAATTAAAATACATAATTAAAGGCATTAAGAGAGAATGGCAAAACCAAAAGTTGCATATCTTATGGTTCAACAAATTTTGAGAATAATATGCTTGATTTTAATATCGAATTTAGGTAAAACACTGATCTCTTTATCATCTTTATATTTCAATTGAATCTTGAAATATTCTTTGTGTGTATATATATAATGTGGTGAAATATTGTATGATGAATTGTAGAAGCAATGGCGGTGGATCCTTTAAATATACCACATTGTTTGGGGTCTTGTTCAACAATTGATGACTGTGTTTCCATGACTGTGTTGCCCAAGGTTTCCCTAAGGGAGATACCTGCACAGGAATTAGGCTAGTACATATGGATTGTTGTTGCAAATGGAGCTGAAATCCACCATTTTTCTCATTAATGTTCTATCTCTATCTTCATAACTTGTTCTTGAAATTTTATCAATTAATAAATTGATCTACATTATATTTGTTTATCATTCTTCTTATTACTCTTTTTTTCTTTATATTTCACAGAATAATTTCTTCAAATGCAAAGCGTTTTTGTTATATATATATATATATATATATATATATATATATATATATATATATATATATATATCAGTGCACCACATATTTAAAAAGAATAAATCATATCAAATTATTGGATGGAATTAATAAAAACAGATTCATCTCAAACTAAAGATACACATTTCAAAAATAAAAAGAAGACTAAAAATATTATATTATATTAGAAAAACTAAATTCATCAAAAACATGTAATACATGAGAATTAATTATAATAGATAAACAATTGCACCCTAAGAAAATAATAAAAGTTTAAATCTTGAAGACAATATTATTGAGACAGACAACCAGTGAACTTTATAAGCTGTAAAACTTTTATTATTAGGGACCAGAAATAAAATTTCAAAAAACTTTATAACCTTGAATATAAGCGATAAAACGAAAATAAAATATTTAAAAAACATATAATACATTAGTAAAAGGACATTTTTGGTCCCTAATAATTTCAAATTTAAGTAAATTAGTCCCTCTAAAAAATGCAGAGTAATTTAATCCCGTCAATTTTGAAAGTAAGCAATTCAGGACAATTAATCATGGTGTTAATGCTTTTTATCAATTGTACATAATTTTGATTTGTATAATAACAATTTCAGTCCTATATGTTTACATATTTTGTTAATCTAATCTTTATTCTGAAAAAATCAACAAATTTAACCTCAACATTCACACAAATAATACAGGTTAAATTTGTTAAATCATGACCAAATTAATAGAATTTGTAAATTATGGGAGCTAAATTTGTTATTATACCAATCAAAATTATGTAAATTTGTTATTAATAGAACTTAGGGTCCGTTTGTTTGCATGTAAAATATTTTTCGTAAAATATTTTCATTATTTTACAGTTTTTATTTGATGAAAAATGAATTACGAAAGAAAATCATTCTCCAAAAAAAAAGGGGTAAGATCAAAACTTTTTTAAAGAAAATGTCTTTACCAATTTTTTTTCTTTAAGACATTTTTTGAATTGATAAGGCTCTGTTCACTGTCTTCATTATCGAAGAAACAAAAAGGAGAAGCTCTCTTCATTGTCAAAGAAAATAGTCCCTTATGATTTAGTCCTTGAAATCCTAATTTTTACTATTCTACAATTTAATTCCTCAGAAACATATTTTCTTAGAATATTATTCTACAGTTCAGTCCTAAATCTCGTTTTGTATAGTTTTGCAAAATAGTCTATTTTCTAAAATTTCTAGATTTTTTAATTTAGTCCTTACAATTAAATTGTCAAAATTTCCAAAAATTAGTCCTTGATTTTTGAACAGGTAAACTTTTATATTCTATTTTCAGAATTGTAAATTCTCAAATAATGTAAATTGGTCCTAAAACTCAAGTTTTGAAATCTTTACAATTTAACCCCTATTTTATGCTCAACTTTCCAAATTTTTATATTTCATAATCATATAATTTAGTTACTACATCAATGTTTCATATTTCACTACTCAAACCCTTAAAATTCGAAAATTTATAAATTTTTAGAATTTAATCCTTACTTCAATTTTTATTAAATTAAATCATTTTTCAACTTACTCATCTATCTAATATTCAAAATAAATATTTATCACTTTCAACTTAATATACGAAATTGTCTTAAATATATGTTTATATTTTCCGGAAGGTATTTTCAGACAACAGCCTCACCCTTTTTTTCTTTTGTTGGGCCGATTATGGTCATCCTTTCGTATCTTCGTCTGGCCTTGTTTAACATTTCCTCTCTTCTTCCTCTGCGAATTTGTAACCTTGTTTGTTCGCCCATGGAGGAAGGCTTTAGTTTAACTCTTCCCTAACTCTCTGTCCTTATGCACAAATAAAATGGCGCAATCACCGTTCACTCTGCTTCTCCTAAAACGCCTTACTCTCTCTTCTAAAACCCCACCTAAATCCCATAACACTTTTCCCCTTCCAATTTTCACTTTCATTAAGCCAAAGCTCTTCTCTTCTGTTTCCCCACGACCTGAGGGCAACGCCAGTCACGAGCCACTTAAACCGACCTCTCTCTCGGCTCGTTTGAACTTTGTGTTTGACCAAATTGATCAAATTGAGAAACGACAACAACAACAATCGCCCGAAAACGACGCCACCCTCCAACGTATCCGAGCTTGGCGTCAATCAAGGAATGAATCTCATGCAATCCAACAGCAATTTCAACCCAAAGACCCTGATTCTGGAATTGATGAAAATAATGTTAATGCTACTGAGTTTAGATTGCCTTTCTCGCCCGAGTTAACCGAGCCACAAAACGGGGATGCCCTCCGGCGAATTCGTGGTTGGAGGGAATCCAAGTTTGGGGGGAATAAAGAGTGCATAAAAGGTGAAGTTGCTGAAAATGAGTCTAATGCTAGTGTTTTCACTATTGATTCAGTGACTGAGCTAGAGCTGGGGGGGCAGAAGGGAAAGGACGTGGAGGTGGTGCATCCATGGCCGGAGTGGATAGAGTTGATGGAGAGATTAGTGCAGCAAAATTACTTTGACCATAAAAGGAGAGACGAGGGAAAGATGGTGGAAGAGTTAGGATTTGATATGAGTAATGTTGTTGAGGAAGTAAAGGATGATGCTGGAATTGATTTCAAGGACTTCAAGACTGTGCAAACTGCTTGTCTTAATTTCGGGAAGGACCGGTTTGATATATTGAGGTTTGTAAATAATGATTGCATTGTTTTTTTTCAAACAAGATGGATTGATTTAGTTACATATATGTATATTGTTACATACAAATCGATATAAAGAAGTGATAGAGCTTTGTACGAATGCTGGAATGATCCTATGTTGCTACTGAATTGCAACAAATTGCATGATTTCATATTTTGATGCTCCTAATAGAAATGTTATTTAATCTTTATCCTTTGTTTCTTCTGTAATTGATATAATGGTGCTTGAACTCACAGTGGGTTTTTCTAAGGATTATTCTTGCTAATATGGATAGTAAGGGAATCACTCTTCAAGCTTTGCCTAGACTACAGTGATTGTTCCTTATGCCAAAGATGGGCAATGCCTGAGAAAATCCTACGTGTTTAATGTTTCTGATTGTCTTGGCTTCATGCTTTAGCTGTTTTAGTTGTTGGTTTCTTATGTTGCTTAATGACTTCGATCTCTGCCCTTCCTCAGGCAGTTTGTTTCTTCTGTCGCTGTCTTCTGCTTCTTTGGATGACTTAATGAATTCAATTGCCCCAAAAATAAGGCTTATAGGAGTTATTTGGAACATTGTTTGATTAATGCTACGTTGCTGAAACAGAAAATTATTTCAGGTCATTGTCGAGACAGGATATCCAAAATCTGGTTGGTTTTGGATGTCCAAGTGCAGACAAGAAGGTGGTTTTCTCTGCAAAACTCTTGAGGAAACATGTCCACCTTGATGAAGGAGATGTAAGTATTAATCTCAATTTCTGCTTTTTTGTTTGCTCATATTGAACAAGCATCTACTGTTGTTGCTTCTTTTACTTTTGGCTGTTTAATTATTCACGTGTTGATGTTCTTCATCATCTATCGCTTTTCTGCACAGAATATTATCTGTTCTTTTTTCCCTTTTTCATGTACGTATATAGTGAACAATTCAAGGAATTTGTGTATCAGGTTTGTAGTTCTTGTAGTTTGAGGAATTCTTGCGAGAAAGCATATCTTCTAACGAACAAAGAGGATGAAGCACGAACTGTTGATGTTATGCGTGTCCTATTGACCTATGCTTTCCATTACATGGACAGTTCTGCAGTAAATGAATCTGTTTTGAAACAGAAGTCTGGGAAGACTGTTATCCGTAAGTTGCTTTATGAGGTTGTTAAGTTGAGTGCTGTTCCTATAGACCCGAATCTTCCCCCTCCTGTAATAAAGAAACCTCCACCAAAAGTGAAGCAACCTCCTCCTCCTCCAAAGAAGCGAGTAGGACGGGATGATGTTGAGATGAAAAAGGGCGATTGGCTTTGTCCCAAGTATGTTGGTTCCGTAAGAGTTCTGAGTTTCAAGAACCATATGGAACCTAGTTTAATGCTTCAGATTCATCCTTTTAGAAACTTAAACACGCATTAATCTCTTACATCATTGAACGATTTGGTCTCAGGTGCGACTTCATGAATTTTGCAAAGAATACGATCTGTCTACAGTGTGATGCTAAGCGTCCAAAGAGAGAGCTGCTTCCTGGGGAATGGGAATGCCCCGAGTATGTTTACTTTTCTCTCCCTTGCAAAATCCATTATAGATTTTAACGTAAATCACATTTGCAAAAGTTCATTTATTGTGTATGATTTCTTCTCTTTAAAAGACAGAGATTCAATTTTTTTACAATTTTGTTCCTTCTGATCCTCTATTGTAGTTTAATATGTTTAATTGTCTGCGTTGCTTCTTGTTGTTATTGTGCTATGGCAGGTGCAATTTCTTAAATTACAGGAGAAATATGGCATGTTTTCACTGTGATTGCAAGCGGCCCCCTGATGCATACATGGAGAGTAAACTACAAGAAATTCAACCCGGTCCAAGAACAAGGTTGGAAAAGGTTGCTCGGCGATTGGAGGTCTCTAATGGTTGGAATTTTGATTTTGATGATGATGAATCAGATGGGGCAGATGTTGCTGTTTTTGAGTTTGCAGATTCTTCAGTAAAGGGTGAAGCTTCTCCCTTGGGCACTCAGACCCGTCGAGGGAAGTTTAGAGGGCCTGACGATGATTTCAATACAGCTGTCCGGGCCTCAAGCGTCCATGAAAGAATGTATTCGGACATTGATAGCAGCAAACCTGGCATCGGGTTTGATGATTTTGATGATGAAGATGATATTGACAGTTATGAGATAGATACTCCACGAAATAATCCCAGGCAGAAAGCTTCTTCGAGTGTTTACTCCGATAGTGAGGTGTTTTATGAATTAAAAGGTAGTGATGGTTCCGATGATAGTTCTGCTGCTGGTCGAAGAACAAGGTTTCCATCTTATGATAAGCCATCTAAGCACGCGCATAAAAAAGTAGTGTTATTCGACTCTGAGGATGAATTAGATTTTGATTCAGACGAAGAACTTCTGAACTGGAAACCGAGGCATGTAACTGACACTAAGCTCAGGGGTAGAGGTGTGTCAAAGGACTTAAGTTTTGACTCTGAGTACCTTGATTTGGATTCCAATGATGACGATGATTTTGACAGTTCCGGATCCAAACGGAGAAAAGAGAACAAAGGGAGTTATGGTAGAGGCAATTTTCGTAACAGAAGTTCTGGTTTCCAAGGTGGTTCCTTCTCTGGTTCAGACCATGAAAAAGATGGCCCACATTCCGGGAAAAACGAGTTGAGACAGAGTAAAGTAGGATCTAGCAGACGAGGAAACAGTATTGGTGGCTATGGTGATTATAACTTCAGAAACAATTCACGAGCTAGACTGAACACCAAGATGGATGGTGAAAGAAACAACTCAGATAATTTCAGTAGATCATATCGAGGGTCCCGAGGTGATAATAGGAGGTTTGGAGATGGTGACTATGGGAAGCAGAGAACGAACAATATGGAGAAATTGAAGGGAGGCAAGAAGGATGGAGCATTTGGAAATGGGTACCGTGGTAAGTCTCGTGAATATAGTAGGGAGATGGATGATGATGCTAGTGAATTTAGAAATAGCAAGCGTGTTATTGAAAGATAATGGCATATTTTCCTCTCTCTTTTTTTCTTTTTATGGCAATTCTATAGAAAAAATTGTATTTAAGTACATTCAAGTTTGCTGATTGAGTCTTAGCTCGACTGGTATCGGCATTGTTATCAGTGCAGGAGTATGTGGGTTCAAGTGCATTGAATTGCATTATTCTCCTATTTAAAAGTTAGGGAGAGGTTATAGATAGTTTTAATTATTGTTAAAAAAAATAAATATAATAAAAATTTATAATGATTTAACAATTAAAGAATCCAAGCTCTGCCTCCGAAGGTATAATAAAGCTTCCTTGATAGCATAAATTTCTGCTAAATGATGATCCCACACATTATTTACATGGCCCGACAAACTTCTGCATTCCATACAAGTAAATTACGATGAAACCAAAGGCTCCAAAGAGCTGCAGTGAAATCAGTGATCTGGAGCAAAGAAACAATGAGTTGATACAAGCTCGAAGGGGACTGCAGATAGCCCATTTGCTGCCAAATTGCTTGAGCAATCGTACACGACACTAAAACATGATCCAGAGATTCAAACTCTCCACACCGAGGACAAGTAGTAGCAACATTAACCCCTTTATCAACAAGCCTACCATTCGTTGGGACGGAGTTTTTCAGACATCACCAAATGAGATCTTTAATTTTTGGCGGTAGCTGTCTATTCCAATCCGCAGCTAAGGACCTTCCTCCTCTAACTGAGCCATATTAGTGTACGAATCTGTACCTCGATTTCACCATATAAATGCCATTAGAAGGCCAATGGCACATTGATTGATCAGGTCGTGTCTGTAAACTAATTGATACCTTGTAAACCCGACTAGAATCGTGAAGGGTTAAGATGCCCTCAACCAAAGAAGATCCTTCTTCACTCAACAAAGCCAGAACCTTACAATTCTCCATCTCCGACCAAGGAGTAGAATCAACATAGAAATTATCATCACCCCCTAGTATAGATTCACCATCTCCCATGCACCATCTAAAAGCCTTTATTAATAAGATGCTTAGTACTTAGTAGCATGAACAAAAGAAGAATTATTATCTTTTTCATCACAAAGTATTTAAAAAATTATTTGATAAATTTATTAAGGTTGATAAAGAATTTGAATTGTCACTAATTTTATGTACCATTATTAATTAATCAACTTCTATAATCTACAAAAATATTTTATTTTATGATTTTGATTCTTTTAATGTTTTAAAAAAGCACGATGACAAATAAATAATTATAATTTTATTAGTTAAGTGAGATGGCAAAGGTCTCTCTTATCTTAATAAATGATGAAGGGTTTGATCCTCTGCACCTACCTCTTAATGGGCCTACAAAACGTAAAGTATTAATTATTAGACTCGCTCTGATAAATACCTTGAGAAAAAAAAAAGTAAACGATTCGCATATTATTTATAAGGTTAATTTTAATATTTAGAAAAAAAGTAAATATTATCTAAAGCAGTTCAATTTAATTTTCATCATACATTTCCCTCTAATTAAAAGCATAATATTTTCAATAATTAATTTTTAAAATTATTATCAACATTGATTTCTATTTAAAAAAGATTATTGACTATTAAGTATAATATTTAAAGCTATTTAAGAAATTATTCAGAATCACTAATCTATGTAATATGCTTCTATTCTTTTTATTTAACTAATAAATTATATATTTAACTTTACCCAATAATTTAATTTATTACTTTTAAAAAGAAATTATGATATAATATGTTTATAGTTAATTATTTATTTTTTCATAAAATTATTAAAAATTACTAAACATATAAATTATGCACAGGGTAAGTATGTAAACTAGCATTGATATATTATCAGGTTAAATCATATTTAATTAATATTAAATTTATTATTATCATATAATAATAACTATTAATATATTAAATATATATAATTATGAAGTATTTACTGAAAAATATAAAAACTCATGAAATATTTTAACCTTTATATTATAATTACAAATTTAATAAATACTAAATAGGTAACACATTTGTCTTTATCTAAAAAAAAAAGGAAGAAATTATAAAAAAAAAAATAAAAGCAAAGATTTGGAGTGTTAATGTAATTATAGTAGTTTGAGATTTGCTCTATTAGTTTTTTATACATTAATTATCATCATCCATATTTATAATATCTATCTATGAATTATATCTATAAATTACATAAGTCATATTTTGGGATCCAAATAATAATAAAATAAAATAAAAAAAATAATGAAAAGAAATTTAACCTTAAAAAAAGTCTACGAATAAAATTTACAACATTTTATTTTTAGTTGATCTTCAGTGAAAACCTCTTATATATAGAATGCATTTATTTTTTTTGAACAAATTAGAATACATAATTAAAAGCATTAAGAGAGAGAATGATAAAAGGAAAAGCTACATGTCTTATGGTTCAACAAATTTTAACTTCGATTTTAATATCGAATTAGATAAACACTGATATTTTTATTGCTTATATATCTCGATTGACTCTTGAAGTATTATATATATATATATATATATATATGATTATTTTCCTTTGTTTTGATTGATATGATTAAATGTAGTGGCAATAGCAGTGGATGGTACAAACTTGCTAACTTGCTTGGCACCTTGTTCAAAAATTCCGGACTGCAGCCTAGCCTGTAAAACCCAAGGTTTTCCTGAGGGAGGCTTTGCCTTGGAATTTCCCTATCAGCTTTGCAATGTTGCTGCATTCATTGACAGCTGAAATTCATAATCAAAATATCTTCTATTGAGAAAGAAGGTATATAGGTGGTTGAAGATGTGATTAAGGAGTTAATCCATACTTTTAAACAAAATAATGCATCAGGTATTTTTATTCATTTTAATTTATTATAATATTTTTATATTATTTTCGAAAAAAAAACTAAATAATCATGGACTAATAAAAGTGCTCTATATTTATTATATTTCTCTCATGTGTTTACCTTTTTCTCTTCTTTTCTTTTCTTAATAATTATATTTTTTTCCAAGTTGATTTTATAAAAAATTATTTTTTTATAAAGATCGAAAAGGCTATTTAAAATTTTTTAAAATTTCAAAAACAATATCTAAAATATATAAATTTGAAATTTTTAGAAAATAGAAAATGTAAATTAAAATTTTTTTTCGAAAAATAAGAAGTAAAAAATATTGAAACTTATAAAAGAAATTCTACAAACAATTTGTTTAAATTGAGCAGCGATCGAAAATGAATTTTGAAAATTGGTCAACATTAGTAAATGCTAGTCAAATCCGATCGAAGTCAGTAAAATTTGTTGAATTTATAAATATCTAATATATATTTTTTATTTTTTTTCTTGTAATTCAATAATTTTTTACTTCCCTTTTAAATTTAGCTAAAGTTTTTTATTTTTTATTTTTTAAATTTAATTGTAACTTAAATGAAACAAACTTATAAATATTTTCACTTCTTTTTTTCATTGCTTCATATTTTCTCTCGTCATTCGCAACCATATTGCTTCTTTTTCATTTGATCGGCTGGAATCTTTTTTCTCACACTGATTTCTCCAACATTCTTTTAAGATCGTGATAGTATCGAACAAAATTTCTTAAATATAAATACATTTTTCATTTTCATGCAATTAAAAAAAACGTTTCAAACCATAAATTTTAAGAACAACAAGGTACAACCCAACATCCTTTTCCTACACCTAATGTCATTTTTAACAAACTTGATGTAAAAAAATTTGTTCCGGAAGAGAAGATTGAAAAAGAATACATATCTTCTCTCTCTTTCTTAACTTGTTTAACAAGTTTCAAGTTAACCGTATAATTTTTTTTAATTTATGACGTGATTTGATCTAATAGCTACAATATTCTCTTTTATGTCTTGCAACTACAACCGTTGATTTAAATTGGATCTCATTTGATCACCTTAGAAAAAGATCCTATCTTAAACATTGTATAAAAAAATTGTCATTGCTAATAAAGCTTTGATAGTGTTAGTAAAAATTGAAGTTTTGAGATCTTTAAATGTCAAAAATTCAATTTTCACTATAACTATTTATGCATATATAGATTCTCAATCTCATTTTATCAATCACATAAGCTTTTATTTAGAGTACATCATTTGTTAAGAGTGTGCAAAACTCAATTTGATTCGAATTTTAAAAAAAAAAAATTTAATCTTTGAGTTAATCGAATTGAGTTATTCAAGTCAACTTGAATAAGTAATTCGAATTTCTAGTTCAAGTCGAGTTAAATTTTATAATTTGAATAAGAAATTGGTGTAAATACTATTTTGGTTCCTGTTAATTTTGAAAATAAGCAAATTGGTCTCTCTCTCAACAAAAATTACAAAAAATTTCAAAATAATTTTCAAAAATTTAAAATAATTTTTAAAATTCAAAATATTTTTAAAAAATTCAAATTTTACATTTTTAAAAAAATTATAAAAATCTAAAAATATATATAAAGAAATTTCTAAAATTTCTAAAATAATAATTTTTGAGATCTAACTAAGTTAATTAATGATTTAAATTTATCATACTAAAGTATCTTTCTTTTCTTTTTTTACTTTGAAAATTTTTTCAAATATATATGGTTTCAAATTTATGTGCTCTACTATGGAATTAATTAGACTGTAACAAGATTTTAATTTGACTTGTTTAATTTTTTAATTTAACTCTAATAATTTCATTTGATTTGAAAAAATTTCAAATCGAGTTAGAATAATAAAATAGAACTTATCAACGCGATTAATTCAAATTTTTTTCACTCGATTCAATCGAATACTCACTCTATTTACTTCCCTTGGATTTTAGGAATAGATTAATTCAATAGGACAATTGTTCCAAGGGGATCACATTACGCTCTTCTTCTTAGGGGTGAGCGTTCGATTGGATCAAATCTAATGAAAAATTTCGAGTTAATCAAGTTAATAAATCATATTTTATCATCCTAACTCGATTTGAAATTTTTTGGAATTGAGCTGAATGAGATAGAATTCAAATTGAATTGAATCAAATATATTTGTTCGAGTTAAATTAAAAAAATAATTTTGGTGTTTTTTATTTTTATGTAATCTTTTTTGAAAATATTTTTCTTTAAAATTTTTAAATATGATCGTACAAATAAAAATTAGAGTAAATAAATGAACAAATAAAAGCAACTAATGAAGAAGAAAAGTAGGATTTTGATTTTTTAGGGATAAAGGGGGAAATAAAGGGGTAGCTTGGTATTCAGTTTATATTCTAATTATTTGAATTTGAAAACTTAACTTGAACTTAAACTTGAAATTTAAAAAAATTAACTCAATTCAAATAATTTAAAATTTAAATTTTATTTTATTTTTTTTAATCGACTTACTTATCTTTTACCAAACATGATTATAAAAAAACTCAAAAGACTCCACCGGTGACTTGTGCCAAAAAAGTCTGTATCAATGATATCATCATCGCTAATTTTCCACGACTTTTCTTCATTGCTCAAAAACTTACCATGAAAGTTCTATCGGACCATAAAAAATGGCAAAGAAAAGAAGTTATGCACTTCGAAGAAACTTCTAATAAAGTTATACTCGCTTTATCTTTGTTAATGGACCTTCATTAAAGCAAATTTTTCATTCAGTCAACTTCCAAATATTTTCTCTTCAGTTTCTTTTTATTCCCCACAACAAACCAATTACTTATAATTAATATATAATTATGTATGCTCTAAACTCTAAAACCACACTAATCCCTCGAGAATCTCAGCTTTTTCACCAACTTAAACTGTTTCGATTCAAAAACAATGCAGGCAACCAATCATGAAATCCGCATATTTCTTCTTTCAGCTATCTGTCTCTCATTCTACGGCCTCTTCCCAATCTACCAAGCCTACACTCATGGTGGCTTTCACAGTATTCGTATACATTGGTTCTTTCTGTCTCATCTATTGCATTAAACAACTCCAAGATTCACCTCCCATGGACACTTCACTAAGGAAACGTTTCTTGAAATCTGTCATCTGGTTTTTAATCAGTGTTATCTCATTCGGATTTGCTTATCGATTCTCCACCTTTGCTCATCCTGTTGCAGCTGTTTTTGTCTTTGCTCTTGCAGTTTCTGCCAGTTTTTTCCTCTTCTTCTTTTATTTTGTCCGACCCAATTGCAAGAGCGGAACTCTAACAACTGAGCTATATCCTCCGAGTTAAGTGGAGCATGCATGGAGGAGTCAAATGCTTCTTCTATTCTTTTCCTTGGCGCAGCTGGTCCATCCTACACCAATTCTTTCCTCTGCAGCTTATTTTATTATTATTTTTAAAGTATTCATCCTTGTTACCATTCATTCAATTTAAAGAGTGAAAAACCAGTAAAACCAAAATCTTGAGAGTTGCAAACTTGCACTGGTTTTCACAGTGGACTTGTTTATATAGCTTATGACAGTTAAATGACAATTTTGAATATAAATACGATTTGATTCTTTTCTATTGAACAAAAATAATAAAGATGGGGTGATTTTGGAATTATATCCACTTATTATATAAATATATATATATATATATCCATCAGCAGCCCTCTGATCCTTCCCTTTAATATAAAACAAGGTTTTCAGAGCGAAAATGAAGCAGAATCAGAGCTCATAGGACCCAAAAATGGAAAAATAAAACTAACCAAGCAAAAGAACAGGGATAGGGTCCTGTAAAATATGGAGATGCGGGGTATCGATCCCCGTACCTCTCGCATGCTAAGCGAGCGCTCTACCATCTGAGCTACATCCCCCTTGCGTCCGTTAACATAGTATTAAAGATGCAATTATGCAGCACTTTTTCAAGTATATAAAAATAACTTAATTTCCCCGAGTATGGTTTAAACTTTGTAGGCCTACTTTTTCAAACATAAAACCCAAAGTGTTATATATAATTGAAATATTGTTCAAATAATTTATTAAATTATGAGGAATTTAAATGAAAAATATATCAATAATTATAAAATGATTGTTGATACAAGGATTAGAAAATGGTTAAAATGGTAAGCTTACCCTGGTTAGAATGGTTAGCAAATTGTATGTATTCCTCCCCTCATCCTTCCTTAGGTTCAGACAGGATTATCTGGACACACATAGCTTCAGGGTCCTTTTTGGTTTGTAGTGCCTTTTGGTCTCTTAAGGAGAATTTTTGAAATTCTAGGGATACCTTCTAGAAGAACAGTTGGATATATCTGGGACCGCAGAAAGTTAAAATTTTCCTATGGTGTGAGCATCTAAACAACGGCTTCTGACCAATCTGGAGCGTACTAGGCAAGGAATTGGTCACAATAGCTATTGTCCTGTTTGCAATTGCGAAATAGAGGATACCAATTGATAGGCAACGCCAATTTTTCTACGAGTCTCTTTAAGATTGGTTGACTTCTGATCTTGGATGTCATGCAAGGTTGTCTGGACGAAGGGTAATTTGGTCTTATTTTTTCGAACTAATTGCTTGGCGTATCTAGAAGAACAGGAACCTGTTCATCTTTCAAGGCATTACTGGGACGACTCTTGAGACTATTAAGGTTTCCTTTAGTTGGGCTCTGCAGTTTGAATTAAGTCATAAAGGTTACCAACACATCCCTCAATCTAATGCTTCTTGGGCACCCATGGCAAATACATGGGTACATTTGTTCACTGACGGTGCAGTAGCTAATGGTAATGAGAGTGCTTTTGCTAGGGGTGTATTGCAAGATCAGCATGGGAATTAGATCTTGGGGTTTAACCACTTTTTGGAGCGATGCTCAATTTTCGAGGCTAAGTTATGGGGAATTTTAGATGGTTTACTTGTACTAGTTAGTAAAACGTTTAAAAAGGTCACAATTCAAACAAATAATCCGAAGGTTGTAAAGGCTTTACAAGAAAATTTGTTAGCAGACTCTAGTATTGCACTGCTTAAGAGGGTCCAAAGGATGATGGACAGTGATGCATTAGGTATGTCCCTAAAGAACTCAATCAAGTTGCTGACTATTTAGTTAAACCGAATTTATAGAAAAAGATAAATCTTCAAATTTTGAATGATGTCCCGAATGAAGTTTTAGAGTTTTTTCAACAAGATAAGGCTAATGATATTTTTGCCCAATTTAATTTGATGTAATTTTATTTTTTTGTTTATCAGAAAAAGAAAAACAAAAAAAAAATGAAGCAAAGTTGTAAGAGGAAGATAAGGGAGTTGTGGTGCGAAGGAGCAAGGCTGTGGATTGCAACCTACTATACAAGTTATCTCCTGTCTAGTAAATCAACGGTTAGTAGTCAGACGCTACAAGGCTAGGTAAGCTGGCTCTACCGTGCTTTAATTGATCATTTTCAATCTCAATTTTAATTATGACAAATGGTATGATTAAATTCAATTTCGATTTTGAAAATAAAGGTAAATATCATATTTTTACATTAATTTTAATTTAATAATTTAATATATAAAATTAAGTCTAATAAATATTATACAGGTAAAACTTTAATAACAATTCAAATATATACATATATATATAACTTTGATTTTGATTCATTTAGATAAATTTAAAAAATTAAATACATTAATTTATTTTTATAATAAATAAATATAATTTTTTGTATATGTTTCGAAAATAAAATAAAACAATATGTTAATGTAAAATAATATTATGTTTATGTTAATGATTTATGAAAATGAAAAAATTATACAAAATTAAAATTTATGTATAACTTTAAATATTATTCCTTCAAGATATGGTGCAACGAACATATAATTGTAGGCTGTTATTTCCACGTCACTAAAAAACTAGTTAATAGATTCAATAATTGTTGTTTAAAGTAAGACTGAAATTTTGAAAATATAACGACTAAAAATGATTCATTTAAAGAATATAAACTAAATCTACAACTTTATACATAATACAAAAGTAATAGCAAAACTTAACCAAACAGTTCGGGATTAAAATTTCAAAAATTCGTAAAATGCAAAGACTAAAATTAGTAAAATTATAAGCCAAGAACTAAATCTATAAGTACAGGTCAAACAACAGAATTTGACAATTCAAAATATGATACCCTTTTTTCCATTTTACCACCTTGCGAATATGTTTGAAGCACACTTTTTTAGTAAAACTTTCTTATTTCTTGCCCTCTCAGTTGTTCTTGTCATCAGGGATCAATAATCATACAAATCTGGGTGATTTCCTATTGAAGCTCAGTCAGAGATGAACAGGGAGAAGGTAATGCAGAGCTTAGCTTCAGCTAAGCTTTTATAGTTTGTCTATAAACCAAAAGATGAGCCTAAATTAACTATTGTGCAGCAACCAGTGCTTAAGTTGTCTACACCAATTCATATGTTGCATGATAAAACCAACCCTCGCAGACTGGATTTGTTGTGCATAGAAACATTCAGAGATATATCAAAAGCATCACAAATTAGAAGAGAACAAATGCAACCCAAAACCATTACTTGCAGCAATAAAAATCCATACTTGATGATTTAAAACCATCAAGCAACAACATCCGAATCAAATCCTTAAAACATACCAACAAAACTCACTTGTATCTATCTATCTCTATATATGATGATCAAAACAAAAGGATGAGCCAAATTGACCCATTGTGAAACTCATTTTGACAAAAACCATATCAGTCACCCTTTTTCCTGAAAGAGCACCCCTCGGTGAGTCTAGCTTTACCTCCTGTAGGCTGGCAGAGAACAGTCTGGCAATTGCCACACACCACCACAGTTTGAGAGTGGCTAAACACAGTTGTTCTGTCCCCAAACCACAATCACAAGTATGTCAGGAATCATCAAATGGATACCATACATAGCTCAATACATAAAACGTAAATTAAGAGACCCAAAGACAACTTACATGTTGAAGCAGCCTTGACATTTCACATCCTTCACCAAACAAAAGCCAACGGCCAAAGAAAAAAAGTCAATCCCAACACATACATATATCTATATATGTACAGAGAAATGGGTTTTTTGAAAATTACCATGAAGAAGGAATTGGGAGTCTGGACTAGACGCTTGAGTTTGTGCTTCTTCTTCTCAAGTTCTACTGGAGGATTGAGCAAATCGATGTCGTTTTGGAGACCCTAATAATTTCCAAGTTATAAACAAAACTCAAATCTATCAGGTTCAGTAATGAAAAAAAAACCGACATAAAAAGAAAACAATAACAGAACAGAACAAAGAGCAACTTCAACGCACCATTTTCGGTTTGGCGGCTTGGGTATTTCAACAGTAACTTATAAACCCTCGAAATCTTGAAAGGCGGCAGGTGTGAAGATGGGAGAAAGCAATGACAATGTAATCTTTTATATCTGGAGGAGAAGAGAGATTGCCCTAAGTCGGGTTCTTTCTTTTTTTTTTTTTTTTCGGCCAGGCCCTAAGTCGGTTTAGACTTATAATCAGTATCATATCTGGTTTATTGGAACTTTTAATATGATTTTTTATGGTGTATTTTTATGCTGTTTAATATTATCTTAGATTGTGGAACATTTATATTGCGGATAAAAATAAATTTATGTATTAAAAAATTGATATTTACATTAAGGATATTTTTTAAATGTGTTATTTTTTTCTATAACGATAAAATAATTTTCAAAATAATACAATATATTTTTTAAATTAAGGATATTTTTTTGTTATCTATATTTTTTAACAATCTCATTATACATTCTAATTGTATCTGTTTTTTTTTATACAATGTTTAAAACTATCCATAAATAGGAAGATAATGCGTTTCAGCGCACTTAAACCCACGTCCTCCTATATTGGTAACAATAGCTATACCAATCGAGCTAAAAGCCAAAAGGCCTTTTGTTATCTAATTAAGTTAGTGTTTAATTAACTCGTGACATCAACTTAATCAAATATTTAACATATAATATAAACTAGATTTACGGCACATCCACAATGTAGGGAAATTTTATGTAATATATGTTCAAAAAAAATCATATAAAAACTAATTGATGTTTTGGTCACGATAATAAAAGTAAATGTTTATTATGTAATATTTTGAATTCAAATGATAAAAACTTTATTGATTTAATATATATAAAAAAAAACTCAAAAATATAATATAATTTTAATATATGATAATATTTTAATAATTTTACAATTAAATTAATACTTGATTCACCCGTAAGACTAATTCAATAAAAAAAGTTTAACATATAAGTGTAGATGATATATGATATATACAAAGAGATAATAGATTTACAAATACAAGATTAAATCCTCAACCTCGTATCAATTAACTTACAAAAAAATTGCTGAATCATTGACATGATCTAGAGTAAACAGATATCATATGCATATAATATATAAATCAAATATTTTAAAAGTACAAAGCAAATAAATAGGAAAGTTTTTATTAATTAGATTCAGTAATTTAATTCATTGGATAATATTTTAAAAATTACTTGTATTGCTATCTTGTATGGATATAAAAGCTTTTGGTTTCACTAACAAGGATTAAAACAAACTTAAAGACTAACAATCAACTCTGAACTTTCTCAATTAAAAATGCAAGACTTCATTTATTCAATATCTGCAGAATGTAGTTTGTACCAGAATATATATATATATATATATATAGAAATATTGCTTAGCCAAATATAAAAACATAATAGGATCAATAACAGGCAAATAATGCAGCATCACCAAATTCTCTTAATCTTTTTTTTCCTCCGGAAAAAAGACTATAATGTATATGACGAATGAAAATAACCACCCATTTTATAAATACATCCCAACAACATACCCCCATACACTTTAGCCCCTCCTTTTTTTTTTTTTTTTTTTTTGGTCCCATTTTTTTCCCCTGTTAGCAGAGATTCACGAATGGGAGCTGCCCCAGCAGCAATTGTTGAGTCGACAACAATTAGGGTCATGGAAATTGGGAAATTGAAAGAGACACAATTTACAAATCTTTCCTTGCTCTTTGAAATTTCTATCCTAAAAATGGTGGGGCTTTAGAGTGATGAAGCCCCCCACCAATCAAACGACAAAGAGTAAAAACTAAGACCACTCAGCAAGGGAGCACCGGACGGAGGAGCAGAAAACAGAATTCACAGAAATAGTAAAGCCGTCTTGAGAGAATTACAGCTAGACCTTTTCGAGCTAAACACCAAGCAAGAACCTAAACACATCACTCAATGAAATGATTCCTTCTACTCGCTTGCTGCCGGCTTCCACAATCACAAGTCTCCTAACCCCTGTGAGAATACAAGCAACAATGCAGTATAGAGTAGATTGTATTGGAAAAAAAGATGAAAAGGAAGCTTCCTTCTTCAAAGTAATTATAAGAGAAAAGAAAAAAAGAGAGAACAGATAAAATGGATACCAGGACTTGCCAACCGCTCCATCACTTTGTGCAGAGTATCTGACCGTAGACACATCTGACATCTTTGTCCATTGATAGAATTTGAATCTTGACACAGTTGCAATGCCTGCGAGGTTCAAGTATCACAAATTTCTTTCAAGGTATCGGACATTATCACCAGTAAGAAAAGCTCTTTCTCTACTTAGATTTAACCTTACAGGCAGTCTGCATGCATAAGCAACGTTTTCCAATTACCTGATGAATACTCATTTCGTCAAGACGAATTTGTGCGTAAGCTTTATCCTTTGCCAAAGCAGTTATATCACTGTCAAGCAAACAACCAGAGAAAAATTTTTGTAAGGAACATAAATTATTAATTTGGCTCCAACAGTTTCTTCTTTTATAGTTCTCATTTCCCACTTGAAAAAGAAACAGAATACCTCCGTGAATATACATCAAGCAATGAGTCATTTTCATCCACTATTGGTATGGAACTTACATCGGCTGCAAAAGAAGATGTGATCTTGTAAGATGATTACCAACAACAAATGAGAAATGGTAAAGAGAGGATAGAAAGACTGGCGCCAAAGAGACAAAGACCACAAGCACTCAACAGTCACTAATAACTCTACCAGCATTAAGTCATTCGCTTGCTAAAGAACATAAAGAGAAAAGGAGGGAAGAATGCTTCTAAAACAAAAAGGACTAGTAATAATGCAATAACTTTTCAACAATACCAGTCCTTGAAACTTCCAATGAACTTATATCAGTAGTCAAATGTAACATATAAGCGTTAACCAAGAAGCTAAATAACAAGTTTGGCATGCAATGAAAAGATGAAGGTGCAAAAAGTAACATTACTTATTCAACATTATAAGAAAGCATGCTTAAAAATTCTATTCTTTTCCACTTGTCCACGATGTTATAATTTCTATCTTATTGTAGAGACAGCAGCAGCAGCTTGAAGCCTTAAGCATAAAGGCTTCAGGTTACCTTGAACTAACAGTGATAAGGCAGCACCAAGAGAGGCATTTGGTCGCAACATTGCCAACAACTGACCATTTGATTCCCCAATTTTCGGTACCCAAGTACCCAAGGGAATTGAACAAATTGGTTGTTGAAGAAAGGGCAAGGAACTAGATGAATGTTTAAAATGTCTCAATATACCTGAAAATTAAGCTCCAGTTAGAAAGAATTCATGCACCCTAAACAAACAAAGTAAAAGATCAAGTACCATCGGCCAACAACAAAAAACATACATTTTAGTACTTCCGACAAGGTGGCAAGATTTAGCAGTTGTGGAAATGAACCATCCTGTGAAGCAGAATGAATGATGGGAACCATTGCCACCTTACTTCTTAAAATCTTCAGCACAACATCCTTCAACGAATCATAAGGCCCAGCCTGCATATGATGGTACAAAATGTTATCATAGCGATACAAAAGTAACCTAACCTTCTAAAAGTTGGCTCTAACTTCAGTTAAGACCATTGTTCTGGCAAATATTAGCAAAAGAAGTATTCTAGCTACAACAAATATTACCTTAAACAAACAGGTACGAGTTGATATATGATAAATAAAAGTACAATGAAGATTCTTTGGAAACGTGGGCTATAAAGGGCCCAAGAGCTTAAAAATAGGTAATTCATTCTATAATAAATTCTGGGAGCAACATCAAGATTGAGTGACCTCAGTATCATGAATCCAAATAATATCACTCAAAATCTGGAATTGCACCCTAAGAAATCACTCTCTTTTTCACGATAGATGCCAGAATAGTCTAATATAGAAAAGCAATAGGTAAAGATTGCACAGTCAAAAACAGCTCATCCTAATAATTTCAACAGTTAACAACTCATCTTTCTAACCAAAAGCAGTAGGTGTTTCATTTAACATATGAGCAGCGAATTAAGTACTAATGAGGCAACTTTTCCCCCTTCATGTCCAAAAAAAAATGTAAAATGTAAAATAAATCAAAAGCAAACCCAAATGATTTAGAGATGCTAGATAATACTGGAAATGAAGCACTTACATGAACAAGACATCTAGGGTATGATCTTGCATTGCCATCAATTTGTCTGCTGAGATGCACCTTTCCCTCTTTCCAAGCTGATATTGTGTGTGTCTCTAATTCTTCCTCTGTCAAATTCGAACCATGATTCCCCAACTGTCCCTCAAAGGGTTATACATGTTAAATGTACTCAAGCTTATTACAAGTTAAGGAAAAATACCATGTATTTCCACATTTCAACTAGTATGTATCAGAAAGCTTAAAAACTCATGAATACTCCTAAAATATATGTTACCTTAACTATTGAATTACAGTTATTTGAAACATACAGTTAAGGTTAAAAAACTTTAGACATTTAAAATCTCACCAATATTTTTAGAATGAAAAACTTTAATTGATTCTCAAACCATTATCTATCAGATATGGGTAACATTTAGTCCATCATTGTTAGGTGTATTATGTAAGGAGGCTCGTATGGTGATTTGTATGTGCAGTTAGGTGGCTCTCCAGTTTTCTGTTCCTATCTCTTGCCAATCTTGGTCACCCGCTAAGTTCAGCATAATAAGAAAGAAGCATGGTTAATTTCATGCTAGAATCCCATTAAAAGTAACAGCAACTCATTTATTTCATGAAGGTACATTTCTCTTAATAAAGTTGCTAACTTGTATTCCAATTGCAAATAAAGTTTTCTGAAATTTTATCACAGTTTGGATTTGACATGTGAATGAAAAACTGATCTTTTGCTCCCAAACTCACCTCTCTTAGGATAAGAATAAAGTCCAGTGCACTAAGAACTCCAACAAACTGGCCCTTGAAAGAATCCCAGAGAGGAGCCATGGGGATTCCCTGAACGTAGCATAAATCAACAAAGATAATAACTGAGCTTACAATCAGCAGGGTTAAAAGTAAAGCCCATACAAATTGCACACAGTAGTAAAGGGTAAAAACCTAAACAAAATGCAGATGATATATAACAAAGAAACTAGTGAAGGAAAAATTTCTTCAACGAAGAAGTGGAAAGTCAAAGCAAAAAGGGAGAGAGAAAAGGAAACTAGCAATAGAAAGAACAATCACATGCACCATGAGGTTATCTTCTCTCTAGATGAAAACCAGGAAACATTAGTGGAACCTTTAGCTGTAGTGCCTGTGCAAGTCTTTTAACTGCAGCATGTTTTTTGAGTTCATAAAAGAGATTCACCTGTTCATGCAGAATATGGAATGCTTGCTTCACAGCTATATTGACATCCAAGGCAATAACCTGCAACAATGAAATCATTCAGATAGACCAGGCCTGAAGCCACCACCCTAATAAGTTACCACATAAAGAGCTCCCAGAGAAAGGTAATACATTCAAACCTTGCTTGAGTCCGGAAGCAACTCATACGCGGTATGTCTTGACAAGAAAGTGGCTGCACGCTGCCGAGAGACTTCTAAATCTGCATCTGATATAGTTGGAACTGGTTCCTACAAGTTACCCCCAAAAACTGACATAAGTGCTTATACATCTAAAATCTAACATATCACGATAACTTAATAAACGACTAATGTAAACACAAAGTAAGATTAAGTTTTTAAAAAGCATACCAAACGAATAAAAACATCATCAACATCCATGTGGGATCTACTTGGGGCCTCAGGACTAAGACTTGGAGAAACCACATCCAGTTCCCTAGCTATAAAGACAGTGTTAACCACACCATAATTACCATTTACAAAGGGTTGCCGCTCATCATGCCGCCATTCACCATCAACAAAAAACTTAAACTGCCAGGAAACAGAAATGAAACCTGAATATCAGTTTCAAGTTGAGAAGAGATGTGCATTTCAGAGTTAGGACTACAATGCATACCACATACAAATGATTAAAGATAGGAGCTTTGATTCATGCATTCTCCTACTCAAGGTTAGTACACAACATGGATTAAAAGCCAAAAACAGTTACAAAGTGGTCATATCTATATGATGACAAAATCTCAACATGAATCGTGAAGCAACAAAAGTTATTTTGGAGTTATAGCTTAATGAGCTTAGTTTACCATTAACAGGATGATCTCCAGGATGTAGAACTTGAGAACTCAAGTAGGATCTTATTAATAGAACATAAAGGTTGCACCATTTACTTCCAATGATTTATCAGTATCATTTCCACAATTATCTCGATTGGAGAGGAAGGACTAAAAATTCAGTATCGTATGCACCTTACAGAAGAATAAGATTAAATATGTTGCTTATATAGGTCCAACTCTTCTAATCTAGAACAGGTATCATAAAACTGTTGAGGGTGTGCTGAGTGCCAGACTTCTTGCACTTCAGTTATTAGTGACTTGGCAAGCAACTAATTTGGTGACATATTTGTTTACTATCTCTTCCCCTCCTTCAAAAGCAGCAATGGAAGATATATGACCAGTGTGTTTTCATTATTAACAGATTCAACAAAATTTAAGGATCAGATAAAAAAATATCAGAATTGACCATGATTTTAATATGAAAATCTACAAAACCATCTAGCAAAATCAAGAACACTACATTACATTGCAAATTAGAAGTCAGTTCCAAATATGGCTTTTTCCATCTGAACTACAGATAGTGATCAGAGAAGCTGATTAACCTGATGATATCCAGGACTCAAGCTACAAATTACTTGAAATACAGTGGGGCAACCCTCCATTGGGGACATTGGTATATGCTCTGACCACCTGCGCACATGCCAATACAATCAATTACTATTTCCAACCTAAATTCGCGAGAAGTCCTTAAGGTATAATAAACTTAACAAAAAAGTCTAGGAAAAATCAAATTTGATCTTCTTCAGCTCTCACCTAGTAAAAGAACCAGTTAGAAACACTCTACTTCCCCCATAAGGCCAGATGAAGCGCATTGGAACCAAAAGTGGCCTCGAAACTCCCCTGTTTTCATGGCCAGTTTCTGGACCAGAAGCAAACATTTCCGCCACAATTTACACAACTACAAAATTATGAACCCACCAAAACTAAAATTCAACAAACCTCCCACTTGATTTTTCGTCTTTTTTATCCAGGATAACACTAATATCCAAGCAAGCTTCACCGAGCTTATCAAGATTGGTAAATATCATAAAATTGTCGGGTTTTTCAATAGGGATCCTCTACAATAGGGGGCAGAGGACCCCGTAATGGTTACACATTAAAGCTACGAATCAAACCCATACTCAAAAAAGATTACCTCTTTCTTTATTTTTAAATTAATACCTCAAAATGAAACCCTAAAATCTCCAAATCAGAAACCCTCTAAAATTCAACCCTGGATTCGATAATCCTTTTACATGAAGCACCACCCAAACCCCAATCAAAACCTCCAGAAAATCAACAAATTCAATCCCAAAAGTCCACAAATCAAAACTGTTATCAACAAACCCCTCAAACCCTCAGCTGGAAAAAAATTAAAGGACCATCAAGCACCCAAATTTAGAACTCTGATCTGACATTAAAAGCAAGAATTCGACACTGAATCAAATTCGAAACCCTAAATTGTAGAGCTAGAGGAAGCTGACAGAGTGGGTTTTTGAGTAAACGACTATAGAAAGCGGAAATTTTCAAGGATTAAAAAGGGAGCTTGAAAGAAAGAAAACCCTAGGTTTGATAGAGAAATATCAGAGAGTTGGCATTGGTTGGACCTTCAAGAGAATTTGTGACCTCTCAGTGAAGAATCTGACTATGAATTTTAAAATATTTTTTATGTAAATTAATAAATAAAAAGTTTATAAGAAGAAGGAAACGAACAATACAAAGAGTAAAGAAATTTATAATAATTGCAGTAAGAAACTTTATGATAATGAAATATTTTAGACTTATTTTATACCAGCTTACATGTGTTTTTCTCAACTTATAAATAAGAAAATTTCAGCCTACTCGAATTAATTTTTTCTTGTATTAATAATAATATCTATTTCATTGAATTAAAATTTGATCAGCATAAATTTAAAGATTTAAATTTTATTATTTATATTAAAATATTATAATTTCTTTAAAAATATGGTTCTCAATAGTTTTTTTTTAATTTAATAAAAATCATTTTGGCCTAAAATACCACAATGAGAAATTAATAATTCAATGTTGACTTAATTAAACTTAGATAAATGACTCATTAATAACTTTTAGTAGTTGATTTTTGTAAAATTAAATAAACATTAAATTTATAAAATTAAGTTTGGTTTTTAATATTCATAATACTTTAGAGCATTTTATATTTTAATTGAATTAACATTTAATTTTTTAAATATATTTAATAACTCTGTTTGAAGGAATTATTATAAAATTTTTAAAAAAAATGCTCATCAAGATAAGTGTGTAAAGTTGAAAATGTCAAATTGAGGTTTATTTCTAAATAAATTATATATATTTTTGTTAAAATTAAAATACTTAACTTTTATTGAAAATTATTTCAAATAATATAACATATTATATTATATTAATAATATTAGATCTATAAAATAAATTTTGAAAAACCAAGATTTATTTTTATCAATAAGGTAATTATATTGGGTACTTAATTTTACTAATAGATCTAACAAATTTATAATATAAATACATTATTTATAAAATTTTATAAAAATAAATAAATTTTTAACATTTATTTTTTTAAAAATTTACCTTTATTTTTATTAAAATGATAAAAATTATTATTGTTTTGTGTGCATAAATTTGGTAGTCACTTTAATGCTTTTATTAATGTGAATAAACGTCAATAATTTGTTGCTTTCTCACAAAAAGAATAATTACAAAAATTAAAATTTAAACAAGTTTGATTGATTAAAAATACAAAAAAAACTAAAAATGATTTATAAATACAAAAGTATTCTAAAATCAAATGTGATCTCAACTCACCTGATTTGTTTTTATATAATTTCAACCTGAACTAAGTATTTTATGTTAAATAATTTTTTTATAAATTATAATAATAAGGTAAAGTTCGAACACCAAATGTAACTAATATAATTTGAACTCAAATTACATTTAACAAAACAAACACAATTAACTATCATGTCATCACATGATATTTAAATAAAATATATTTTATTAAACTTAAAGTTATTCAACAAATTTAATTAGTGAATAGTATGGTATTGTGAGATGATTTGATTGAACGGTGATGAAGTGACATTCAGGTGAGAAATGTAGGACCCACATGAGATCATTTGCCAATAATAGGTGGGGGCCACAGCTAAATAAAACTGAAAATCTCATTTTTCTTCTTTACATTTTGGTGAATTTATGATTTTGATTTATTTATTATACTTAGAGGTTTAATTTTATATAATTAATTTTTTATTTTAATAATATTATTAATTTTATCGTATAATATTTATAATTTTATAAATTCTGAAGGAGATTAGAAGATAATTTTTCATTTTAGAGGAATAACGTCTCACCTACCTTTACTTTCAAATTAATATTGTAAAAAAAAAAAAAAAAAAACTATAGTTGCCTTGGATAGTTTTAAAAAAAATTAAATTAAATATCAAAAGTAACTAATTGATTTGGTTAATCAGTTTTTAAAAAATATTAAAAAATGCTTTTCAAAGTTTTTTTTTTTTGCTTATTTATATATAAATATTTATTTTTATATTAGAAAGAATTTAAAACTATATATAAACTAATTAAAATTAATGAAAAAGTGGTTTGAACTTTTTAAAATTATAAATAAATTAGTAGAATGTGTAAATATTGAATGCTAAATTTTTTTTAATTTTTAAAATTATGATTGAATTTGATAGAATGTGTAAATATTGAAAGCTAAATTTATTATTATGCTAATAAAAAAAATGTCATATTAACATTCTACTAAAAAACTATTATAATTGGATGACTAAAATAGAACTACTCTAATAATTAGATGACCGTGTATGGAATTTATCCAAAAAGTAAAGTATAATGGATTAATCCCAAATTTGGAGGGAGTAAGACCAAACTTATGCTTTCATATATTTTTATTTTCTTATAGCTTTCAAACAACACTAAACTTTATTAGTTTAATACAAAACAATCTGCATCAACAATAATATTTTAAATTGTTAAGACTACAAATTTTTAATTAAGATCAAACATAGTCAAATGATTGAGATTTTTTAAATAACATATTTTTATTCAAAGTTCAAACAATTTATACAAAATATTCATGTATATTAGAAAAAAAAAAAGGTTTTGCTAAAAGCTTAGAATCTTTATTATTTTTTTAAAGAAGTTGTTGGGTAATTATAATTACAATTATAAATAATATATTTAAATAATTATAAGAAAATTTATTCTTTTTAGAATAAGATTGAATTGAGAGTTAGAATATATCTAAATAAAGTCTGCATATATATTTTTTTAAAAATGATGTGACTCAAATTTGGGATTTTAAAATTTAAGATCTCAAATATTTTTTTATTTTAAAAAGTTACAACAATTTCAATATTATGAATTATTTCAAATATTAAAGTGAATAATTAACTTAACTCTAACTAACCAACCAAAATAAATAATCAACACATTTATGTACTATGAGTAGGGATAAGCAAAACTTTATTCAATTAGAAAAAATTGAAATTTTTTCAAATTTTGAGTTAATCGAATCGAGTTATTTGATATTTCGAGTCAACCCAAATAAGTAATTTGAGTTTCGAGTTCGAGTTAAATTGAATTTTACAATTCGAATAACTTGAATAGTTCAAATAACTCAGATAACATATATGTATAAATACCCATTTGGTCCCTGCTAATTTTGAAAATGAACAAATTGGTCTCTCTCACAACTTTTATGAAAAAATTAAAATAAATTTTAATTTTAAAAATATTTATAAAAATTCCAATATTTTTAATAAGAAAATAAAAATTAGGAACTCTAAAAAAATTCTAAAGAGCATATAAATAAACTTATAAAATAAAGAATCTCATGTGATAGCTTGATGGTTAAGAGTGTTCACCGCCTTAGGTGTGGCCTGGATTCGAGTCGTACTAGTTGCGTTAGTTGTTCAGGTTTTACTCTGTTATTGTAATTCACTAAAAAAAATAATAATAATAATTTTGAGGACCTAAATAAATAAATTTCAATATTTTTTCTCTTATTTTGCTTTAAAAGAGTTTCAAATATATATGGTTTTAAATTGATGTGTTCTAATATAGAATTAGTTATATTGTAACAAGATTTTAATTTGACACGTTTAATTTTTTAATTTAACTCGAATAATTGTACTCAAATCAATTCGATTTAAAAAAAATTTAAATCGAGTTAAGATGATAAAATAAGACTTATCAACTTGTCTAACTCGAAATTTTTTCCCTCGATATAATATTAACTATTAATTATAATACCCGATCATTATTAATTAGTTAACATCAATATCTCAATTTTTTTTATTTTGTACTTTGAAAATATACATAGAGTGTCTTAGTTGACAAACTTGATTTGGCAACGGGAAAATCATGAAAAAGACCCATTTTTTTTTTTTCAGATTCAAAGAGTGGGGCTATGAAATATGGATGTAATGGCATTGTCTTTTTCTTTTGGTCAAAATTCATGACAGTTGGCCCCCATTTTTGTCTCTTCAGAATTAAGTCATTTGGACATTGACAGATATGATAATAGCCGATACTTGGTTTCTAACGGTGTTTATTTTTTTTAGAGGTATTGCGGTTTTATTGGCAAATGGAAAAATTACAATTTTTAAAAATAATATTTTATTTTATTTTATTTTATTAATCTCAATGAAAATATATATTTATTTCTTAAAAAAAATTAATAATTCAACTTATAACTTATAAACACAAAAATTTTATAATTTTATTTAAATCCTTCTATTTTAAATATTATAATTTCTGAATTTAGATGATTTAACCAATCATAAATGAAAGTGTATTGTATCTACTAGTTGATTTTGTCTGATTTATAACAATTAAAACTCTCTTTCATGTAGGGATAAGCAAGAAAAATCGAAAAAAAAAAAGATCTTAATTGAGATATTTGAATAGTTTTTAGAACATAAGTTAAGAAATTATAGTTATATGATTCAAATATAATTTTATTTTTTGTTTTGAATAAATGTCAAAAATACACATGAATTTTTATTCAATGTGTAATTTGATACATACACTACAAATAATTTGTCATATACCAACACTTACTTTTGCTAATGATTCAATTCCGTAAGTATAAGTAGCTCTATACCAACGGATTACTTATCCGTCAATATATGATGAACCTATACCAACACATTCTATTATTGTCGGTATAGGAGTATCTATAATGATAGATCAAATTTATTCGTCAGTATAGATCTTATATATAGTAACAGTTTTACTATTACTATTCGTATACAAGTCTATGTACTTTTGTAAATTTAAAATTTAGTCCATTTATTTTTTAAATTTCAAAATATAAGGACTTTTAATCATATTTTAAATGGATGTTAATTTAAATTTTTTTAACAAAATATCTTATATCAACATATTGTTTCATCAATACCATAAGCTTTTAAATTAGGGTAAACTAAATTATTATTGTTAAATTTATTTTTTGGTCACATAACTATTAAAAGTTACAAATTGATAACCCAAATAGTAATATTTTTTTTTTTTGTCTTTTTCACTCAATTTCCATGTTATATTAAATAATTAAAAATGACCCCTAATACCCCTAATATCAAAATACACCATATGCTTTTGTCTTCTTCTTTCCATTTCTCATCTATTGTCCGTTCCAGCCACGGAGTCCATTTTGATTTTGATATTCAATAAAACATGTGCATTTTATTCATTTGTTGTAGTTAGTAAATTCTTTTTCTACCACCGAATACAATTTTAGTACCTTAGAAAGCACTTCAGAAAAGAGTGTCAAAGGTTTACTTTGCTCATTGGAAAGCACTTCAGAAGAGAGTGCCAAAGGTTTACTTGGCTATAAGAGGTATGCTAACTATACTCTTTTGTTGTTTGGACAAGAATAGGGGAGAAAAAAATCATAATCAAAATGAAAATATGTTTGATTTTCTCTTGTCATTTTGTTTGTGTTAAGAACAAAGAAAGAAAGCAAAACAGAGAATTAGCAATCCAATTTGACTTGCTATTTTTCATAATCAAATTTCAAATACAAGTTATACAATATATATATATTAGTTGATTCATGACAGAACTCAACTAATCCCACAAATACAATCTTGAAACTTGAAATACATTTCTTGTACACAAGTAAATTAACCAAATATGTCAATCATTACCTAAACACATAAAAAAAAAACTACCAGCTAAGATTGGTTTTATCAAACACACGTAACATAACTTGTGCAACATGTACCAAAATATTTTCATGAATCCGCAGATACATTCCGTAAGCATACTTCGCCAATACACTTCCAATGTGTTCAATCTGCCAGGTTCTTTGCAGCTTATGTGCCCGCAAGCTTATTCTCACTTGGACAACCCACCAAGCTCATCGAGTATGAAGAGCCTGCCAACATTCTTGCACTTGAGCTGTCCACCAAAAAATTCGCATATCAACAGTCTGCGAGACTGTTCACCAAATAATTGTCAGCCAAGTGATTTGCATTTGGATTGTTGACCATTTGTGCGAGTTGTTGCAAGGTTAACCATCTCACAACACTCCTTCTTGGCTACCATGCTGCAAACACCAATTTCATTTCTAAGCTTTTTGAACCTCGCCTTTCCTAGAGGCTTGGTTAGAATATCCGCTTGCTGATCTTCAGAGCTGCAATAAATCAAAGTCACTTTCTTACTTTGTTCAACTTCTCTCACAAAGTGATACCTTATCTTAAAGTGTTTTGTCCTCCCATGAAAAACAAGATTCTTTATAATTGCAATGGTGGATTGATTGTTACACAAAATCTATGTTGCTTTATTCTAAACAAGATTCAAGTCGCCAAGAAGTTTTCTCAGCCAAATAGCTTGATTTACTGCTTCTTTTGCAACTATATACTCTGCCTTTGCTGATGACTGAGCAACAAGCTATTACTTCTTGAAGCTCTATAGGAATACATTAGATCCAATTGAAAAGAGATAACTAGAGGTACTTTTCATGTCATCCACCAATCCTGCCCAATCATTATTGGTGTAGCCAATCAGCTTCAATACTTCGACCTTTTCAAACTAAATGCCAAGGTCAGTGGATCCCTTGATGTACCTTAGCACCCTCTTAGCAGCCTTAAAATACAACATGTTGCAGCAGTGCATAAATCTTAATAACATGCCCGTTGTATACATAATGTCAGGTCGAGTTGTTGTTAAATACAACAAGCAGCCAATGAGACTTCTGTAATTTTTCTCATTGACCCACTCATACTCATTATTGTTGCTAAGCTTTTCTCTAAGTGCCACTAACATGCTGACTAGTTTACATCTTTTCATGCAAAACCTCTTCAAAATTTTCAAGGCAAAGCTCTATTGACTAATAAATATCCCTTTCTAGGCTTGTAGTACCTCTATCCCAAGATAATACCTCATTTCTCCAAGATCTGACATCTCAAATACTTTTTCCATCTACAACTTAAAATTCTTTACAGAGTTATCTCTACTCTTAATTACCAACAGGTCATCAATATATAAAGAAATGATTAGTGTTGTGCCCATTTCAACTATCTTCACATATAAAGTTGGTTTACTTAGGCTTTTCTAAAATCCTAAGTTCTGCAGGTATCCATCAATCTTTTTATACCAGGCCTTTGGAGTCTGTTTTAGCCTATACAAGGCTTTCCTAAGCCTGTAAACCTTCTCTTCACTTCTTTTGATTGTGAAACCAAGTTATCCCGCATAAATCTCTTATTAGAAGTAGCCATTCAAAAAAGCTTATTTAATATCCAACTAATGAATTTTCTATCCTATTTGTGCTGCCAAAGGTAAAAGTAGCTTGATTGTATCCAGTCTTGCTACTGGTGCAAAGGTCTCCATGTAATCAACCTTATATTACTGACTGAACCCATTCACAATCAACCTTGCCTTCAACCTGTTGAGTGAACCATCAGCATTGAGCTTGGTTCTGTAGACTCACTTGACGCCAATAACTCTCTTGTGCGATGGTTTGTTAACAAGCTTCCAAGTTTGGTTCTTGTGATCATTTGTAGCTCAATTTGCATTGCTTCTTTCTAGTTTTCTATTAATGCACCCTCTTCATAATTGACGGGTTTAAAAATTACCATATCAGCCCTTTCATAAATTTCATCGATAGGTCGAGTCCCCCTTACTAAAAAATCATTAATATCGATCTCATTTTGTTCATACACTTCAGCTTCATTAGTTATAACCATCTGACTTCTATTATTTTGTGTTGGTTCTAATTTTTCCTAATTCCATACTGTATTTTCATCAAACACAACATCTCTACTTGCAAACACTTTGCTAGATGATGAATCAAAAACTTTATAGCCCTTATTGTTGTTGCTATAGCCCACAAAAATACCAGGTTGTACCTTATTCTCTAAATTCTCCCTATTAACAGTTGGAATATATGCATAACAGATGTAGCAAAAAATCTTCAAATGAGAAACTAAAGATTCGAAGCCAAACCAAGCTTCAAACGAATTCTTCTCGTTCACAGCCTTGGTTGGCAACCTATTTTAAAGATAAATAGTTGTGGTTATAACTTTATCCCAGAAATCCTTAGGTATAATATTCTCAAACATGAAGCACCTGGCCATATCCATCACGGTTCTATTTTTTCTCTTTCTTACACCATTTTGGCTGAGGTATATAAGTGTTAATGAGCTGGAGTTCAATCCTTAAATCTTCACAAAACTTCTCAAACAACCTTGAGATGTATTCAGTTCTGTTATCTGACCTCACGATTCTAATCTTACACTCAAATTAAGTTTCAACTGCTGACTTGTAGAATACATTAGAAACCTCAGACTTCATTTCTAAGAAATAAACCCAATAAAACCTTATGTTATCATCAATACTCTTGAAGATGCTTGCATCTGAGGTCATGTGATTTGTACAACCAATGTCAATGAGCCAGTGTTTTCCAATGTTGTTGTTAGTAGCAAGGTACGAAGCAATGAATATAAGCTCCTCCTAAGGTTGGTTTCCATCAATTACCTGTGCTTAAGCATTTTGTTGTTGTTGCTGTGGTTACCCCTTATTCTTGCACACATTATCTATATGGCTAAGTTGCTTACGGGCTCTATACTGAACATTAGGCCTGAACTAGCAAAACCTTTCTAAATGACCTATCTTTTTACAATGAAAACATGGCGGGTACTTCTTCCTTCCCCATATCTTTTTGGTTTTTTTCCCTCTTCTCTGTCAAGACCTTCTTTCATTTATAATTTGTGAAGCTCAGGCCTTCTTTACCTCTTTCTTGAAAGGCTCCCTCAGTAGGCTCATCTTGTATTAATGCTCTCTTATGTTCTTGAGTATATAACGTATCGATCAACTTTGGTAGTGAGATTGTTGACAAGTCCTTCGAGTCTTCAAAAAAGGAAATCTTTGACTCATACCTCTTTGGAAATATGGTTATTACCTTCTTAACCACCCTACTATCATTGAACTAGTTTCCAAGCAATCTAATGCTTGTACATTTCTTGTACACAAGTAAATTAACCAAACATTTCAATTAATACCCAAACACATCAAAAAAATCTACTAAGTTTGGTTTTATCAAACACACGTAACATAACTTGTGCAACATACACCAAAATATGTTCATGAATCCGCAAATATATTCTATAAGTATATTACATCGATATACTTTGCATGTGTTCAATCCGCTAGGCTTTTTGCAACTTATGTGCTCGTAAGCTTATTCTCACTTGGACAATCTGCCAAGCTCGTCAAGTATGAAGAGTCCGCCAACATTCTTGCACTTGAGTTGTCCACCAAACGGTTCGTATATTGATAGTTCGTGAGACTGTTTACCAAATAATTATCTGCCAAGTGATTCACATTTGGATTGTTCACTATTTGTATGAGCTATTGCATGGTTAGCCATCTCACAACATATTTCTTCTTTTTAAATATTTTTGCCACTAATTTTGAATTTTCTCAAAAATTTGAAATTTTTACAAGTCCCCTTCAACAGACATCAAATTTATGTGATCTTATATTAGGTAATGGATTTAGAATAATCAATTATTCTATGGCAGAAGAGTGCATTCAGTGATTCCCTTGTCTCTTAGCATAGACTAGTAACCATTATTGAATTGAGGCATCTGAGTTGACTCAAGAAATTCTCTAAGCATTATAGGTAAAAATATTCAATTTTTATTTCTCTATTCCTTTATAATTTTCGACTTCTGCTGTTTAAAAGACATCCCCACTTTAGTAAAATATTAGTTTTTGGAAGTAAATGTACCCTACTTCCCAAGATTTTCAATGTTTTTATTATTGTTAATTTATGTCATGATTTTCATTTTATGTATGTTCTAGTACTAATATTCAATAAGCAAAACTCATAAATTTGGCAGAAGGTGATTGAAAATTTGAGGCTTGATTCATTTTTTTCAAGTGATATTCCAACAGCTGCCTCTGAAGTTGTAGAGCTTACAGTGGTGGTTGCTTGGAAACCCTTTTCTAAAAACAAATACAAGGATTGGGCTTGATTTTCTGTCATGATCATGATGTTTTTCGGTTTGCATCTATTGTACTATTGATAATCAATTTCATATTGGATATTATGAAAGATAAAATAGTGTGGCTTACTTTGTTTCCCCTGTATGAATGATTTCTTATTTGAGGCTTTTAGCACTTATTTTTTTAATGAAATCTTCTTTCCTATTGTTTGCCATATTGTCTTTTTTTTTTGGTGAAACAAATAGGTTCCAATACAAATAATTAAACTAGCCTTTCAAACTGGAAGTTCTGTAAAATGTGGACACTGGGTCTTCTATCACAAACCATCTTAGCTAAACCATCTGCGAACTTGTTTTCATCTTTAGGGACATGTTGAATATGCCAATGGTGAACTTTTGATAGGAATTGATGAATTCTTCTAACAAAAGTTGACTTGGGGCCTCCTAGAGGTTCTTCTTGAATGGCATTGACAACTTCGAGATTATCTGTTTGAATTAAGATACCCTCAAATCCTTAATCCATAATAAGATTTAAACCATCCATGATGCCCCACAGTTCAGCATCCAATACAGTGCAACAACCCAGATATCTGCAAAAACCAAAAATCCATTTTCCATTAGAGTCCCGTACTATACCCCCAACTGCTACGAAATCATCCTCAATCTTAACCGATCCATCAGTGTTTAGGCAAATCCAATTACAAGCCAAAGGAAAAGTAGTAAGGAGACATTGAGATTTGTGAGAAGGTGATATTTTACGTGTTAACATATTGTCTTGCCCAACTGTAAGAGACCTTGATAATTTCTTCTATACTTCAAGAAGTATCCTAAAATACAAAGTTGTTCCGATTCTTCTAAATAGGCCAAGAAATCATCCTAAAGATGCAGGCCCAGTCGACTCCACCTAGTTTAAAAAAAGAATTATTTTCTCTTAACAGGCAGCCATATTTTCTCTTGACAGGCAATTTATTTAGCAGACAAATTATCTTTAGCTTCGAAATATATTGTTCATGATTTAAATATTCATTTTTTAAAATGGTCGAATATGACCTTTTTATTTAGATTTTGTTCCTTCCATAGGCAATTGATTGGACAATTGGATTATAATTAAATTAATATTGTAAACAAATTAAAATTATAGCAATTGGATACAATTCAACCTTTTACTGATGATTTGTATTGTACCTATATGTTTAAGGGTAATATTGAAAATTTATTCATAGAACATTTACTAATGGCTCATACTGTTGCTATAAGTTTAAAGAGATAATAAAAATTTCATTCACATACCTCTTTATTGATGGCTACCATTGTTGCTATTTGTTTAATGCATATATTGACACTTAAAATCTATACTGATGGTAAAAACTGTCGGTATAGACATTATTAAATCAACCATAGCACACTAAACTGACGGTTGTTACTTTAGCGACATACAAACTGTTGTTATAAACATTTATACCTATTTTGATGGTCATGAAAAAAGGGCATATCAACGTTACATGTGCCAACAGTTAAATTTTTGTCGGAATGACACTTTTGACCATCAGTATAATTTTTTGGATCTATACCGACAGATTTTTTGTTTTTAGCGACGATTTTTGGGCCGTCACTATTTGATAGTTTGTTTGTAGCGGTAAATTTTGATTTGGTGCAATTATACACGTGAAACTTAATTGTGATTAAAATGTATGCATGAAACTTTGATTTTAATTTAATGATGTACATTTAAATAAATACATACATTGATTTTGTAATGCACTTAAAATCGTCATCCTAAATTTTGTAATTTGTTATATTCAGAAAGTGTATAATTAAATTATTGAGTAAATGAAATAAAGTAAATCAGTGTTAGTAGAGGAACGTACTAGATAATGGAGAAAGTCCAATATATACATAGTATTAGGGGTGAGCGTTTGATTGAATCGAATCGAATCAAATGAATAAATTTCAAAATGATCGAGTCGACGAATCTTATTTTATCATCCTAACTCGATTTAAATTTTTTTCAAATCGAGTCGAGTGAGATGGAATTTGTATCTAATATATTTGTTCGAGATAAATTAAAAAATTGACTTTGGGTCCTTGTAGTCACTGCCACCCACCATACTCAAATTTGTTATTAGCTTTCATCCCCTCATAATTTATTTATTAATATTTTATATACGGGTTAGCTTATTTGCTTGCTTGCTTCAATTATCTTTTGATTTTGTCACCATGTATTTTGAAATAAAAAATATATTAAATATAAAAAAGTTATTTTTTTAATAAAAAAGTTATTTTAAAGATAAAATATGAAATTAATACAAATAGAAAATTTTAACATGAATATTTTATGGCATCATCAATAATTCAATTTTAACAGAAAAATTCAACATGATTAAACAATTCAATAATATAAATAGTATAAAATATGAAATTTAATTCAATAATATAAATAGTAGACATAAATTTGAAAAAAGGTTTTTGGGGTTTGGGGGGAAGTAAAAGTTTTAAGGGAAAGGAAAAAAAATTGAGGGTTTGGGAGAAGTAAAAGTTTTGGGGAGAGAGCAAAAGGAAAAAAAACTGGGAGGTTGGGGGGAAGTAAAAGTTTTGGGGAGAAAATAAAAGAAAAAAGTTTTGGGGGTTTGGGGAGAAGTAAAATATTTGGGGGAAAGTAAAAAGTTTCAAGGGAGTTGGGGATTGGGAAGGGAAGTAAAATGATTTGGTATTTGGTTTATTCGAATTATTCGAGTTATTCGAATTCGAAAATTCAACTTAATTTAAACTCGAAATTCGAAAAAAAATCTAGTTGATTTGATTAACTCGATTAATTCGATTCAAATAATTCGAAATTCGAATTGTCTTTTGATTTTTTCGAGTCAAATAGAATTTTGCTCACCCCTATATAGTATTATATTATGAGATAGAAATATGAGGAATTGACTAAATTGTGAAAAAGTAAGAAGTAAAAAGTAATGGGGTTAAAGTGTGAATATTTAAAAGTTGAAGGTTAAAATGTAAATTCAAAAAGTTAAAGGGCTAAAAGTGAAAATAATCAAAAGTTGAAATGACATGAATGGAAATAGAAAATTTAACTAGGGGCAAAATGGTCATTTAGCAAAATAATAATAAATAAATAAATATTTTGAGAAAAAATACCAAAATTCCATTGGATATGTGGATGAATTATGGCCATTAGATTTGCTTAGCCTTGAAGTATAAAATATGGACCATTGGATTATAATCATGATGTTGGTGATATTTTATTATTTAATTAGTTAATTATTATTTTAATAATATTTTTATTATAAAATATTAGTATAAAAGAAAGGAAAGATGAAAAACTTTCATCATCCTTCCAACGTGAGTGAGAAAAGGGGGAGGAGAGAAACTTTCCATTATTTACAAATTAGTCCTTTCTCATCAATTTCACCATTTTCACCCAAAAATCTTGAGAATTTCTATAGCCACCAAAAAGGAAAAGTGAAGTAGAGATCCTAAAGAGCTTGACTATCATCTATAGCCACCAAAAAGGAAAAGTGAAGTAGAGTTCATACAGAGCTTGACTATCATCTTGTAAGTAAAGTTGGAAGTGAAGAAAGTGAAGAGATTAAAGAGACAAGATAAGAATTCAAGTATTTCTTATAGAATTTATGTTTAATTAAAGTAGAAACATAAGAAAGAAATTTTAGTGTAATTTTTTATTATACATTTGATATGTTCCTAAGATAGAAAAAGAGAAGAAATTATGAAAGTGTTGGAACAAAGTGAAGATGATGTCAAAAGTAAGGAAGGAAGAGAATTAAAGGACAAATAGTGAACTTTTAATAAAAGAGAGTGAAAAATGTAGTTTGAATTCTAATGGTATAGAAATTTGATTTGATAAATTGAAATATTAGTCAAAAGGATTATACTGAAAAGTGTACAAAAGTTTAGGATTTGAATAAAGTATTATGATAAAGAATTTAAATGATGTGTAGGTGTTTGTGAATTAGTTACAAAGTGATGATAAAATGAAATTATAGTAAATAATGAATTTTCATGATACTAAGGACTAAATTGTAAACTTGTGAAGCTTATAATTAAATCAATAGAAGTGAAGTGCATGAGAATTTGTTATGTGAAATAAGATATTATAATGAATTATTTGATTAAAGTGCTTATGTAATGAAAAATAAGTTTCATGGCATTAGGGACTAAATTGAAAAATATACAAAAGTTTAAGTATAGATAAAATATTTTTATTATAAACCAAAGATTCATATATGTGTATATATATATATATACACATTAAGACTGTGGATTGGAGAGGAGGAGGAAAAATAACAGAAAAGTGATAATGCTAAGACACTTTTGCAAATGATGAACTTGTTAATATATAAAAGTGTTGCAAATACGTTAGTGAAATAAGCAGTAATATAAAATATTGATTTAAATCACAAGATTGAACTAGAACAATACATATATATATAATCTAAAAAACAGAAATTGAAAATAAAACTGGATTGAAATTATGTACTTGTAGGAGGCAGAAATCCGACTAGTAGTTAAGGCTTGTTTTCACATTTTCCTTAAGACAGATTCGGCTGCTCCATTGGTGCCGGAGAAACGCTGGTTGACTGTCTCCTAGGATACAACAATGAGATGAGCATGACAGTAGCACAGTTGCAGTGATAAACAAACTGTAGCCTAGTTTTCTTTTATCACCGAAAATAGGTTCAAAATATGCAATGAAAAGATCTCAAAATAGAGAAAAATTCAGTGTGCTTTCCTTCTGCACATTATTTTGGTTTAGATAAAATATTCAAAATGAAAGAAATTTTGGAATTTTTTTAACTAATGGACTGTCCGTGAATTAAGGAGCCATTAAACTCAATTTAATATTTGTCATTTTAAATTTAAAGAGATAAGCTTTGCTGAAGAAAAATAAAATTACATATTGGGTTAAAATATTTGCAAGCCCACATAAGACATTTCGCGTCACCCACGTCGTGCAAGTGCACCCCCAATCCCAACGGATTTGGATTTGCACCCCCCTTGCGTGCGAGGAAGAGCATTAACTTAGTCATTTAATAACTACCAAGTTGGTTCATATATATAAACATATTTCACACTTGATATCTAACCAATGTGGAACTAAAAGCTTTCTATTTTCCTCAACATAATTCACAAGTGACTTACTTTAAGCATAAATTTTCCATTCATCACTCAACTATTTTGAGCATATGATATATCATTGTAAAGGCCTCATAGGGTAAAATATAAAACCATAATTTTATGATTCAAATATCCACATTTACCAATTGAGAATATGCCTCAAAGCTTCCAAAAATCTATTTTTTTTCAACAAAAAGAAGTCCAAATATTTGTTAAGGTATTAAGTGAGTGATTGTTATAAAATAAATTAAAGAAGTCCAAATTGAAAAAATTATTGGGTAAATGTTGGCAATAGTTATGGAAAGTAGAAAGAGTAAATTACATTTGTAAGTGCAAGTCCTTTAATGGACTTCTTTGTAGAATTTTGATAATTGTGTTAATTTTATAAACTTTGGTAAAAAAATGGCATATACATAGGATTCATTAAGAAAATAACATATGTTCAAGGAATGAGATATTGGATAATGGTCTTTGATGATAAATTTTGTATTGTGAACATATTGGGTTATTTTGTAATAATTAAGAGATGCTTAGGGTGTAAAGATACAAATTATCTCAAAGTGAATTTTTCTTAATTAAAAACATCAAACCACAATTTGGTGGGTCATGGTATCGATACTTTGAGGAAGATATTGATACTTTGGGTAAAGTATCGATACTTTTTTTATTTTTAACCAAACTGTTATGAGAGCTATCGAAAGCTCGTATGGAATTTGGATAAGTTTTTAATCTGTATTGTAAACACTAAATGATCTTAGTTGTTTGATTAAAATGATAAAACGAGTTGAGTTTAACAGTAGTTGCTTCGACAACGAATGTAACACCTTGGTATCGTGATCCGTGATCGGGTCGGGTATGAAAGTATTACAGATTTATTTTTATATTTGATAAATATAATTATTTATATATGCAATATGTAAACCTAAAATGACGTTATATTGATAATTATGTTAGTAGCTTGTGAAATCAAATAAAATCAAATCAAAATTTCATATATAAAATTGCACAAAAATAAAATTCATGTATAAATTTGAGATTTACCTCTTTTTATTTGATTTATACTCCTTTATTATTTTTATGATGTATTAATAAATATTTTATATTTAAAATAACGAAATTAACTTAAAATTCTATATAAAAATTATTATTAAAAAATATTATATAAGAGATATTAATTTTTTTTCATTTACATGAAAAAATAGAAATATTTATGAAAATGAAACTTTACAAAATAATGTCCAAAATCCATACATAGAAGTTCATTTTGTTAAAATAAATAAATAACTCAAAAATAATATGAAAAAATCGAGAATTTAATTGAATTAAATTATTATAAACGATTTTAAAAATCTAAAAAACTCGATCAAACTAAATTGAGCACACCTTTACCTTCATGCTCATACAAACAATTTTGTTTAGTTGATGAGAAAACTAGAGTGTCTACAAATGTTAAACAACATAATCAAATATCAGTGATAATGCATTAAGAAGTTTAATAAGAAAAAGATTTGCCAAAATAGCCCCTTTAATTTCATAACTATTTTTATTTATTTTAATTAGTTCTGTATCGCCCTAAATTTTTTAGTTTTTGAATTGCTAAATAATATTAAGTAATTGATTTGGGTTTAGTGGATAACTGTTTTGGATGAGTGTTTGAGGTCTTGTGTTCGATTCCTTTCCTTTGAATTTTGGTTATTTCTGTCCTTATATCTGGCTAGTTACAACTAGCTTATCTATAATTTTTGTTTAATTGTGAACAAGAATGAGTTTGCTGGTTCAGTGGTAAGGCCTTAGCTTACCTTTAGGCCTCAAGTTTGAATTTTGTGTGTGCAAAAGTGGAGTTATTTTTTGCTCCTGTTCTGTTGTGCCACCCATTTTCCCACTTCCTCACGTTCCGCTTTTCTTTTCTTTCTTTCATTTTGCATTTTGTTTCTTTTCTCTGCCTTCAATTTCTATCACTAATTTTTCTTTTTCACGTGCATTTCTTTTGCTACAACTCTTTTTGTCAAATTTCTTTAGCTTTCTACTTCTTTTTTCTTTTCTTTTTCTTTCTTCTCATTTGTTTCCGTTAAATTGTGAATAACACTCTATTGTTCACTCCAGGGTTGCTTATTTTCTGTTTCACCATCATTCAAATTGTGATTCTTCTTATTATAATCTTCAAGTAAGTGTAATTTGTGGGTTTTTGTTCTAAGAAGGTTGATTTCGGTTTCTTTGGGAGGTCTATTAGATTAATTTTGGTTGAATGGTGTTTTGATTAATTATGTTTTTGTTAGGTAAGATTTATGAGGTGCATACTCTCTTGGCAAGTTGATAATTTCTACAATTTTCTATTCAAGGGTAAGTGTTTTTATGCCAAACTTGGGGATGGCCGATGTTAGGTGGTAATGGTCGAATGCTAACTGTTCTATTGGGTTGAATACTCTGTTTGAGTAAGTGCCGAATAGGTATGTCGTGTAACACCCTAAACCTGGCCTAGATGTCCAGACCAAGTTTGTGGGTTTCATCATGCATTTCATAGATCACACAACCATAAAGCAACCAAAGTAAACCAATAGTCAAGTAGTATTCAACACAACGTTAATTTAAACATACAGTTCTCCTAAATTCATAACATCATAAGACAAATACTCCTACTAATAGTAGTTATGCTAAGAACATCGTTTAACAGCGGACCGAGCTTCCGCGAAACCAACCCGGTCAAGTCTGATTACCACCTGAAATTCAAACAGTAACAGAGTGAGTTATGAACTCAGTGCATCAAAAAGAGTGTAATGCAAAATTGGTAACTTATAGAGAATTTCCAGTTCAGATATTCAGTTCAACACGAAGACGTATTCGTTTTAAGTTTAGAGCATAGATTTTTCATATATATATATATATATATGTATTATTCCAGTTCAGAAATAGTTCAGTTCAGATTCGAATGCAATGTCCCTATTCCATCCGCTACACACCAACTTCAGCCATCCTAGCACACCACTATGGACATTTAATGCTCATCAATCTTTGCACACCTTTATAATGTTCAGTGACACTTTCACAGAAACGCAGCTTAGCTGCTAGTTCAATAAGTGACAAGCACCAGAACCAGAATGATATTTATTGTGGCATAGCCATGATTTCAGTACAGACTCCCATATTCTTCACAACCTCTCATCATGTGTTAATGCAGAACACGGTAGTCCATATAACATGTTCAGTCATACCGATACATTACATAATTAATAAAGCAATTCGATAACAGAGAAGTATCACAATGTACATTCAAATATGTGATCCACGGATCAGTGTCATGTAAGCAAACTCAGTCATTCGTATATCGAGGAAACCAACACCAAAACTAAGTAACCATCTCAGCCCCCAAAATAGTTCTTAGACCCAATAATAGTGCCACATGGCCTGGGCACACGCCCATGTGCCTTGGCCGTATGGATTTTAAGCACAAATAGTGAGTCATACAGCCTGGGCACAAGCCCGTGTCCCTGGCCGTGTGGTTTTATACTATGAATAGTAAGTTACACGGCCTAGGCACATGTCTGTGTCCCTGTCTATGTGGACCTTACACTAAAATCACCATACATGACCTAATCACAAGCCCATGTGGTTGCTCATGTGGCCTTAATTCAGTAAACAATGAGTTACATGGTCGTTCGCACGACCTGCCACACGCCCGTGTGCCTAGCCGTATGGTGTCGACAGTCACCATTTTTGGCGATTCGAGACTTGAAAAGTAGAGTTTCCGATATGCACCTGAACCAATTTCGAAGAAATAATAATTCTAGAAATCCTCAAAACCTAAAACAAGTATTCAATAACACAATTTAGCCAATTAACCAACAGAACTTCCCGATTGGTCGCTTAATTCCCACGTCGAAAGTTTCAACATAAAACCTTCAAACATTCCAAACTTACCAAAACTTTAGTAACAATCACAGAGACTGTCTTGTTGCTACTCTTTGGTGTTAAAAGCTTCGCCTGTTAGGCGAAACACAACCATTAAGCAGAAATTCCAAACTCACAACAGTATTCCGTCCTGACAATGAATAAGGTGAAGAAGGAATAACAATGGCGAATTTGCTCGCAGATACTTACTGACGACCTCTAAAATAGTGACTAACAATAGAATTCCAGTTAATTTGTGCTTTCTCACCCCTTTCGATTAACACACAATCAACCGAAAAAAGAGAGAAGAAAACTATCGAAACAACAAAGCAAAAAGAATAAGGAAAAAAAAGAGAAAAAAAAAAGAAAGTAGGAAACTATCGTCAATTAAATCCTAACTTCCAAACGGCTTCTCGACACTTGACATTAACGCATACGACGGGGTTCGAACTCAGAACCAAACAAAATACAGACAGATGTTATACTAGTGAACTAGCAGGTTCATTCTTGTCAAACTTTCACACTGAATCGAACTTAAGTGGGAAACGTGTGCTTATGGGTTGATCTCAAAAAAAATTAATGATGTAACTCGAACCCGAGACCTTAAACACAGAAGCAGATCACAGATCTAGAGATACAAAAATCTAGTTACTGCAGAATCTCACAATTAAAATCTTGAAAATTTTGTGTGCTACTGTTCTGCCAATATCCGAAAAGTAATCAGGTGTATGGCGCTAACTCAAAATTTTGTAAAATAGTGAAAAATAAAACTGTCGATCTCACACAGCCGTGTGTTTGGCTGTGTACCAGGTAGTGTAAGCCACATGGATGTGTGCCAGGTCGTATGGGCCACAGGGCTATGCCAGGTAGGGCATGTGAGCCCATTTTCAGTAAGTTTAGTTAGGGTCGTGTTTTTATTGAATATTCGAGGTCAGCAATTTCGTAGACTCTAATGAATGATATTTTTGTAGTCTGATAAATAAAATCTGATGTTTCTGTTGTGTGTGCATATTTTTCTGAAAGCATGTTAGTCGTATAAATTGTATATTTGATTTGTGAATCTGAAAGTACCGTTAGCATGTTTTTTATCTGAAATACTTAAAATGAGCGTGTTTAATCTGAATGTAACTGTATATGTATTATGATGTTACATGTGCATTGGGGTGGGATATGATAATGTGACAGAGGAAGTTCTAGTAGATTGTGATTTGCATTTCTGGTGGTAAAACTATAATATTTTTATGTGGTAGTTATGACTACAATATCTGATTATGACGGACTTCTGCATAACATTTGGCAGCATGGCTGCATATTTCTATACAATGACATATGATCACTATTTGGTGTGTGGGGTCGGATGAGTATATTTACCTTATTTGGTGTGTTGGGTGAGTCGGAGATGGTATGTAGAGAATAGAAGTAGGATATGATCTGCTTATTGATTTTGCATCGATATGCATGCCATGCTTCTGTATCTGTTCTGTTATGCTGAAAATTGTGATTAAATTTTGTTATATGTTATGTATGTGGGCCTAGCTCACTCAATTTATTAATATTTTCAAGTAACCCTTAGACTTAGGATTGGGAGGCGTTGGTCATTCTCGCATTGAATGATTTAATTTAATTTCACGATTAATATTAGACGTTTTGGGCTATTGGATAATTTTCTGGACATTATTTTTGGTTTTGGACTAGTTGTTGAACTTTAATATTTTGTTCTCGCTAAACTGCAAATTTTTGCGTTTTCACATACTGAAATCACTGGTTTTCAAAATTGACAACTCTAAAGTTTTTTTCCGCAAATCCAAATAATCGAAATGAGTTTTCTAAATAAGAAATAAGTTGTTAATGTGATTTTAAATTTATTTAAGTGGTGGTAAACGAATGATTTGGAAAACACACACGTACCGTGGTTAAAATGAATTAAGCTTGAATTTTAAAATGAGTAGAGAATATAACTCTCTAGATTTATTCATAATGTCTAAGTTAGATTTGGGTGTTACAAATTTTTTATAAAATCGGAGAAGGTGATCATGAAATTTCAATCTTTTTTTTTATAATATTTCGGTTGTTTTAGTTAGCAAGGCAACATGATTTTTCTTTGTTTTTCCTTTTTGTTTTTTACGAACCCAAAAGAATATTTAGATTGTGAAATGTTGACATTTTGTGAACCTTAGGAAAAGTTGAGTCATCATATTTTTGGAAAACGTTTTCATAATGCATCTCTTCTTCATTTAACAGTTTGGTTCTTCTCATTTGCATTATTTGGTAGTATTATTCAAGCTACATTATTGACTAACATAACATCATTTCACTTTGACAATCTCTTGTCGCTATCTATTTTCATCATCATCACTATTCATTCCATATTATTACCTTTTTTTGTCTTTTCTTTCTAGAAAATTTTACACGTCTTCAGATATTTTCTCAACACATCTAGCTTTACTGTCTTCATGATTGGTTTGAATTAATTGGGAAATTATTTTATCAATTCTTCTTATTATATTATTTATAATTATTTATAATTATTTAATAATATTTTAGTATTTCTTATGTCATTAATATATAATTTTAGTAATTTTTTATTCTGAACTTGAATCTCGAATTCTAAACTTGAAATTATAAATTCAAACATTGAACTCTAAACTCTAATCCGATCTTGAATCACGAATCTTAAACCTTAAATCTTAAATCTCAAATCCAGTGGCAGAGTCAGGATAATAATCTTAGGGTGGCCAAACTAAAATTAGACGTGCAAAAACATTTTTGGGAGGGGCCAACTTATATTTTTAGGAGTGTTATAATATATATACAAAGGGGAAAATTCTAAAAATCTTAAACCTTGGCGGCTTTACTTATATTTTTGGGAGGGCCATAGAATATTTACAAAGAACTAAATTGAAAAAAAAATTAAACTTTGGCCCCCTAGGCTTTTACTAGGTTCCGCCGTTGCTCGATCTCATTTAAGATTCAAGATTCGAGGTCTGAGGTTCGAGTTTGGGTTCGGGTTCAAGGTTCTAGGTTATGATTTAGAGTTTGGGGTTTGAAATTTAAGGTTTAAGATTTAATGTTTTGGATTTAGAGTTCGGGGTTCAAGGTTAAAAAATTATAAAAAATTATGTGTCAATAAAATAAAAAAATTATTAAAATATTATTAAATAATTGAAAAAAATACTATGAATAATATGACGAGAATTCTCCAAAATTAGAGTTCAGTAAGCTAAGCATTTTGCAATCAGTTTCTGCATTCTTTTTTGTATTTGCCAAGAATCTGTTCATGTTTTGCTTTGAAGCAGCAAATTTGAGCTTGCCGACTACCGTTCACGTTAATATCTGTTTGTTTTGTTGATAAGCATATATATTCCCATGTTATCCAGGTGATGCATGTATAAGAAGTGGACTGAAATATACAATACTTATCAAGTAGCTGAGAATAAGGCCATTTGCCAGAGCAGTTAATGCGAGAATGAAGCCAGAAACCTCTTGTTATGAGTTAATGATGAAAACTAGGGTGTAAATGAGAGAAGCTCGCAAGTAGACTTGATTATGCCGGACCCTGATTAAAAAGTTAAACTTGAATTTAACTTGATCTGTTGATATTAATATTTTTAGATTATTTTTTATATAAAATAAATTTAAAAAATATAATTTATCAATACACTACAAATATTAAAATAAATGTTCTTTAATAAATTGAAAATACAATAAAAAATCTTTATACTTAAATAACACTAAGATAATTGTAACTTAGCAAGTAAATGCTCTAAAATAGTAACAAAACTAACAATAAAATAAGAGTTATATAATATCTAAATAATAATAAAATAATAGCAATATAATAGCGAAATAACAGCAAAATAGTAGTAAGATGGTAGAACAAATAAAGCGTAAATTGATTTGGGCCGAGCCTAGACCAAGAAATCTTATCTCGAGGTCTGACCCATTTAGAAAACATACATTATTTTTTGTCCAAACACATTTTTCAGGCCTATATTTTTACTCAAATCCTCACACTTTTCGGGCAAACATTTGAGCCTAGGCAGGTGGCTCGACCCATAATCAGGTCTACTCGCAAGTTACTCGAGTTTGACTTGAAAAAAATTCAAACTCGATTCGGTAATTATTAAGCTGAGCTCAAACTATCGATTGAGCAGAATATGAGTTTAGTAATACTTGACTCGAACGACTCATGAGCCTCATCAACCTTTCATATTTTTCTGCTATTAAATTACATTATAGCCCTTAATATATTATTAACACTAAGCTTAATTATTGAGTCGAGCTTGAGTACGAAAATTGATAAACAAACTTAATCGAGCTTGAATCGATATTGGGCTTCAAATTTCAATTCGAGCTTAAGCTTAAACTTGATAGTATTCAAACTCTACCAAACTCGATTACATTTACACCCCCGACAAAACATTACAATAAAAGTAAACATATAATATATATGAGATTACTCATGAAAAGACAGAAAACCATCAAGTTAATTAAGATATTAATCTTTGCTGGAATCACTTAAAAGACACATATCTCTACACAAATAGGCTTCTATTCCTTTATTAAGTTACTTCAGAAACATATATTTATTTCTTTGAAGTAACAAATAGATGTGTTTCCAAGACATTATTATTAGTTTCTTCTATGACTAATATATGTTTAGACTGAATGGTCACTTAAGAAAGCTTAGAAGTAAGTTCCATTCCAGTAACTACGGTCATTGCGATTAAGATCCTCATTTGCCGATTCCGATCTGCGACAGGGTTCGGAGGGGTCGGCGGAGTGCTAAATATAGTGATGCAACTCTCTTGTGCTCTAGGTGATCGTCTCTCGGAATCCAACATGCTGCCATAGTCTCCCTCAAAAAAGTGCATTGTCTCTTCATTGAAATTACTCGTCACTAGGCGATAAGCGTTTTAGCAGGTCGTGAGAGCGTTCTTCTCCGCCGGATCGGTCGTGTTACTGAGGAGTCCGACAATGAAACTATGGGTGTTGGTCGCATTGTTCAAGGCTTGCTCTATGGTTATTTGCGTTAAGGCTGTGATGTTCGCACTAGAGCCCTTGATGTAATTGGTTGAAAGTCTTGCTGCAAAATGCATATTCCTCCACTGATCGGCAAATTTTATCGATCAGTTGTTGGGTCGATCCGTCACTTAAGGCGGGGTGGATGAAGGGGGAGGCGGCCATGGCTAGCAAAGCAAGAAGAAAATGGAAGTTATATATGGGAGAAGCCATGTTTTGTTTTTCTAGTTGGGGTGAGGCCATGCAAAGAAATCACTTCACTTGTATAGCTAATCCACATGGAGAATGTAAGAAAATCAATAAATATATGGCAATAGTTTTAATTTTTAGTGATATATAGGTGGCTTTTTCTTCTTAAATTATGACATTACCAGTATTATTAATGTAGAATTTTAGAATTAAATACAATTTGGTATAAAACATATTTGGCAAATGGCTTAAAATCATATAATTATGTCCTAGTAAATTGAGATATAAATAGTATCATTTATGACGAAGAAATTTTAGAAAAATCTTAGTAAATTGAGATATAAATACTATCATTTGCTGTATATTCGCAAAAACACATTAAATTATTCATAAATATCATTATATTAAATTATTTAAATATAATTTAAAAATATTTTTTTAATTTTAAAAATAATTTATATTAATTACTTAAAATGTGTTTAAATTTTATATTTTATTTATCATTATATTAAATATTTAAATATCACATAAATTATGGATAAATATCAAAATTATACATGAACTTTGGTCTAATGTGTAATTTTATACATGAACTTTAACTTGGTGCAATTATATATATGAAATTTTGATTGTGGTTCAATTGTATACGTAAGTCTTTAATTTTGATTCAATTATATACATTTACAGAAATACATATGTCAATTTATTTTTATATTGGATAAACATAATTATTAATGTATGCAATATATAAACATAAAATGATACTATATTAATAATTGTGTTAATAATTTATGAGAATTAGATATCATCAAATAAAAAAATTGTGTACAAAACTACACAAAATCAAAGTTCATATATATAAAAGTGCACATTAGACTAAATTTTATGTATAGTTTTCAGATTTATCGCTATGAATTAACTAATTTGTTACTTTTCACTATCATGTATAAAAAAGAGATTTTAACTTTCAACAATTTTTGACAATAATGCCAAACACTTAAAATTAATAAATGATGGATGTACATGAGAGGTCCCTATATTATAGAAACCTAATCAAATTAGTCCCTCTACTATTAAATGGATCAATTTAGTCATTGTAATATTAAAAGGAATCAAATAAGGCCAAAATGGAATAGAATTAACATTTACTATTTGACAGGACTAATATTTTTAAAGTTTTTATGATTCAATAAATGAAATCTTTTTGTTTGGAGTTGAATGTAAATAATAAATTAAAAATATTTTTTATACGGTAAATGTTAACTCTATTATAATTTAGACGTACTTAATTTAATTTTTTTTAATAATATAAAAATTAAGTTTATCCATTTAATAATAAAAAACTAATTTCATTCAACCCTTTTAATACAAAACACTTTTTAGCTTATGAATCATGCAAAGACCTTCCTCCAGTCACATTCAATCTTACTGTCAATGTTGCGGCAATGTCCGATACTATCTTTCCATTTCCATGACACTATTTACGAACCTTAGTTACCAAGAACCCATGGAAGCTTTGACCATAAACAAAATAACCCATAACGCTTATAATTGATCAACCAATGAGAACAGTGACCTTGATTTGTTCAGTGAAATTAGTTTGCAACACAAAATTCTTCTCTAACTAGAAGTTAAGCATCAATTTTTGAGCCATCCAATGAGCTAGGCTTAAGGATTTTTGTTGATACCAAATACCAACAGGGACGAGCTGGTAATGGGTGGAGAGGGGTCCCGAGTCGCTTGAGTCAGGCGAAGAGCCGACAATGGACAATGAAGAAGGGAAGAAAGAGATTGTGTGGAGTCCTTAGAAGGAAAAGGGGGGAGAGAGAGAGAGAGAGAGAATCACTTGTTCCCTCGTGTACCCTTGCTTATGTAGTGGGTCATCATCTATCTCGTAATGATGTGTGGCGAACCATACGGCAACTCATATGATTGTGCGGACTGATCAAGTGTTAGCAGTCAGAGGTCAGGTACCCAACAAATATTGCTATTGCAGGTCAATTGTTGTCATAGTATGTGCTACGTGGTCATGCTCTTTATCAGAGCATATTGTAATACCCAGGCTATGAGTCTTGGTAACTATTATTAACAGACATTAACCACCATTAACATACTAATATATTAACCACCTCTAATGACCTAGAAACAGTTTTTAACTGACATTAACCTCTTCAAAAATTCTGAGTCATACAATATACGATGATAGTTTGACATCTTTATCCTTGAGTCCACAAGAGGAGGTTAAATCCTAGTGGTCTAGTGAGGGCTGCTGTGCGAGGGATCAGTCGCGGACTGTCCACGGGCTCACTGGTGAGGGATTAGCGACAGACCGTCCATAGACTTGCAACGTGTCCTGTGGTATTGGGGTATAACACTTTTATATAACCCTCTCTCTAAACTTAAGCCACTTCTCTAAATTCCAGCTTGAGTGAATTACAGAAGTAATGAAAGGAATCTTACCAAATTAGCTAGCCTATGATCTAAGAGAGGAAACTATGAAAATATCATGAATATAAAATATATTTCTAATTAAAAACCTCAAACAAAATTTCCAACTATCCAGGGTTTTCTGTGATTTATATATATATACACACATGTAAATGTACGCCTTTTTGTTTAATCCTCATGGAAGGAACCTTTGCAAAGGGTAAAACTTGAAAATTTTGACAGCATTGAAAGCAGGTGAGGATTTGTACAGCTTTATTACATTTATATTATTGTGTATTCTACGCATCGTATTTAGCTATCTAACAATATTTATCATGAATTTTAAAATTATTTCATGCTCAAAGCGTGAATCGAATCTTAAATCACTGATTAAGATAAAAAAAAACTCTTGCCATCTTATCTAATGCTATGATTAATTTGTATTATATTTTGATTTGTGCAATTATCAAAAATTTAATTAATGTGCAATTACCAAAAGTGGAAAATGATGCAATTATCAAGGAAATTAATATAATTAATTAATGAGCAATTACCACAAGTGGCAAATGATGCAGCAAAAAATTAATCAATTTCGAGCCTCGCAAACAGTATAGTGGGAATTATTTTGCACAATCAGCTAGCTGATTGGAGTATATATGGACTCATGTTACCAAAAATAAAAAAATAATTCAACTAATTTCGAGGGATGAAAATGAATATAATTCTTTTAACTTTGCAGCCGAATAGAGTGACAAAACCTAATTTTGACCTACACTTAAGTTAATGAACCTCTGCTCCATGCAGACGTGCTTAAATATCCACCACTTGTTTTAGATAGTATCACAATATTTTAATTAAGCTAAAGGTAATTAGTATATTTTGAGATTACAAAAAGGTTATAAGCCCAGATTATCGTGGTAGGGTTTAATAAGTTTATGGGGATAGTGGAGGCAGGGGGACCATTCTGTTAAGTCTTTTTAGGGTTTGATATAATTTATATAAATATTCTCTTTGTTGGAGAGTCTGCAAATCTGTAGACTCAGTAATGATGCGTCGTTGAGAGCACTAAAAATATCCTATTCCCTGTAAAATAATGAAAAAGAAATAATAAAGGGGAAGTAGGGTCGAATCCTCAGGGACCGGATTATACGAATGCTTGTCTCTCGAAATCCTGGGCAAAATCGTGCCCAAGAAAACCTGCATTCCTGGAAAAAAATAAAAAAACAGAATTTAAGAATTGATTTTGGAAGCGAAAATAAAATAAAAACAGAATTTAAAATTTACTGAAATTATGATTACGAAAATAATAAAAATAATAAAGAGAGTTTTAAGAGAAAAGAAATTCTTATGGGAAAGTTCCAGCCTCCGATTGTCTCATTCCACCTTGGGCTCAATCATTGGCTTTTGGATGATCCTTTTCGACTCAAGTAAGTCAGTTATAGTGGAAGAGGACGCCTACGACCACCAGCTCCAAAGATTAGACTTACGATTTTTAGGGAACCTGACTCTAGCCAGTAATCTATGCTAGATCAACGCTTCTCAATGGCAAATCCCACGCCATTTTGTCTCTTTGGCTCGCCAACCTCTGACGCAGTAAGTTAACGAACCGACTATGCAGTCTTTCCAAAACATACAAAGCGGCCGCCTTTGCATATACTGAAAAGCTTACTTCTTAAGGGCCATGAACGGAAGCATCAGCCCGTAGTGCGGAGAAACGATGAATACTTGGCGAGAAGGCTAAGTACGGATTCTAGGCTTCAAGAACCCTTTTTGGGGAAATATTGACAACTTTTGGCTAGAAGGGTTTTAGTGGCTCATGATAATGGTGGGAAAGTAAATAAAATTATGGAAAAAGAAATTTTATTGAAAGAAAAAAAAATATGGAAAGAACAAAAGACTTTTGGGGGGAGAGTGATTATAGAAAAGATGCTCCCCAATAGAGTCACTTCACCCCCTATTTATAGTGCTAGGGAGATAGTCTAATTGAACTTAAATTCTAAAAAGATAAATACATTTAATTAAAGATAAACAAAGATAATTAAAATAAAATCCTAAATTTGAATAATCCTAATAATTATCTTAATATTAATTATCCTAATAGAATAAAATAAAATAGAGTCTTCCAAAATAAAATCTCTTCTATTTGCTTTTAAGTCCTTGTGCCTTCCATGTTCGCACTTTTGGCACCATATTTGTCCCACGTTGCATATTGGCCCATTTAATCTCCAAATTGACGCTTTTTCCCTTGAATTTACTTTTCGCCTCCAATTTAGTCCCTAAAAGATAAAAAGACATAAATAGCTCAAATTAGTAGGCTCAAGCTCAAAATAAACACATGATTAATATATAAAAACACGTCATTTTAGAGTATTATCAACTCAGTAAGATCGTGTATAGAAAATGGCCCTGTAGGTCATTTTGGCTTCAACTTGTTGATTGTTTCAAAATTTTATCAACAATTTCATTATAAGTTTTAATTATATATATTTTTAATATAATATCTATAATTATTCGTATTCTCTCCTCAACTTATTAATAAGAGGATAATTCACTTTAGTATACTTTAACCCATGTCCTTCTACATTAAGAACCATGCCATGCCAATCGAGTTAAGACTCAATCAACAGGTTTAGGGTAAATTTAAAAAAAAAATTATATGAACTAAGGCTAGCTACAATTTTTCATATAGGAGAACAATAATTTATTAGAATAAATTTACAATGACTTTAACCTATTTCTCATGAAAATAGTAATATTTAAATTATGTTATATTTATTTTTATTTTGCATACTTATATGCACACATATAAATGTATAATTTTTTTAAAGAAAAAGTTTATCAGACAATTTACATTAAAATCGAGATTTTTCGCAATAAAAAACAATACAATAACACGAATTTTCAAAATCTTGATTAACATAATAATCAAGTGGATAACATTATGTGTATGATGATTATCATGAGATGTCATCCCATGGTATCTCACATTCATATACATAATACATATAATAATATAAGAAAGCTTGTGGATCATAAAGAGCTACGTGTCTAAGTTAGAGAGCTAGCATCGAGTTCATAAGCTGGTAAATTAAAGAAATGGGTGATGAACAAAATCCACTTCTGCCAATAGCCAACGTGGGTCGGATTATGAAACAAATCCTGCCACCAAGTGCCAAGGTTTCGAAAGAGGCTAAGGAAACAATGCAAGAATGTGTGACGGAGTTCATAAGCTTCGTAACAAGCGAGGCATCCAACAAGTGTCGCAAAGAGAGTCGCAAGACGATATATGGAGATGACATCTGCCGGGCATTGGGTACTGTAGGGCTTGACAACTACGCTGAGGCTATCATAAGGTATTTACATAAATATAGGGTAGCAGCACTTAACCAACACAAAGCAACAACCAGCAGCTTTGAAGACAAAGATGAAGAATCGGATCGAAGTGGCCAGCCATCTAATCAAGAGGATGAAACTACAACTCAACAAATCGTGATGAACATTTTTGTATAGTATTACGTTGATATATGGTAAATTTAGCTTTGCTCTTTGCTTGCATGAACTGAGTAGTCGCTATATATGTACGAGAGTGTGTTCGATATTGGTTTATGTTGAAGTTTTATATCTAATTCTGTTAAGTTGGCTGGTTCACAGAGTAAAAGTGCCTGAACAGGACCGTGCACAAATTATACCCCAAGTCATGGGGTCAAGTTTAACTATGTACAAAATTCTTTCATTTGCTATGGTTTCACTTATTCAAGCATTTTGATGTGTCCATATTCTATGAACATTTTAAGATTTTTGATAATTTAAAAGACAAAACCTTGATAAAAGACAATACTTGGTGTAATGAGGTACACCTCCTCAACAATATATACACTCAGGTATTCTCGCATCTTGGAATGTATTTCTTTGATTCAAGTTTACAGTTTCTTTCTCCTTCTCACTCTTTTGTTCCCTTATTTTCCTTTTATATATATATATATATATATATATATATATATATTTATTTTCCTTATGCTGTTTTAGTGGTACACATCAAATGATTGATTTAGAATATGTGATGATCATGGTAAGTACTACCTACCATTTATGTATGCCAATATAATTTTTTTTTTGCTCAGCTATGCCAATGTAAATGATCATCTACAGCAATTTCCGTTCAAGTTTAGGGTTGAAAGTGCCATTAGTGAAAGACTATCATACAGTTGATGATGCTTATGCAAATGACACGGCATTTACAATTGTATTCATCTATAAGGTTACTCGTATGGTTCACTGACCTCTCCAAGGATCTTTAGGTGGAGAATGTATGCCTAAACATCATCCATCAATTCTTCACCAAAAAGGGCTAAAATCAAACTCAAAAGTGCATATGATATCAATATCAGTTTCTTTAGTTAATTTGGGGTTCAAAGGAAAAGTAAGAGCATGAGATAAAATTAAGTACCCCTCTCTCCTCTCTGCTAGCACTCATTGCCATTTCCTTTCCATTTTTTTAACTTTCCCAGGAAAATTTTCAGTATCTCCATAGTCCTGACTTGAAATTATAAATACCCTTTTTCTGATTCTGTGTTAGCCAGCAAAAGAATAGTAAAAAAGTGAAAACACACCAAATACATCCAATCTGTAACAAAACACCTTTAAACAATACAAAGTACTACTCATCTCAAAAGAAACATCACCTTTCACCGTTTTGTTTTAGGTTTCCTAAACCCTAGAAATTAAAAGGGACCACTGTAAATGTTGCTTAACAGTTCACTTTACATGCAGGATAAAATTTTTAGAGAGGAGGATAAAATTTTAATTTTTTATAGTTTATATCTTTATAATTTGTAAAGAATTAAATCAAATTTTTATAATTTTAGGGGAGGCAAAATACAATTTTACCTTTACTAATTTAAAATTTTTAAAAAATTTTAAGAGCCAAAAGAACATATTTTCATTTTAGAGGAGCGGAGCCCATACCAGCTCCTGGTTTTGCCCCTGTTTACATGAGCAATCCTGAAAATGCAATTTAAACCTTCATGTATATATGCTTGTTATTTACTTTATATATGTAACACAAGACAGGGAAAAAAAACTTTAAAAAAAGGAAAAAAAAATCAAATAAGTTTTGATGAAACTTAATTATTATCCAAAATTATATCTAAATCTTTGCCTTAACTTTTATGCTTAAGACTATCGTTATCTATATCCATAAGATTGGATAAGATAAATTTAATCACACCAAGTAAATTAATAAACAATGCCTATGATATGTGTATAAATTAAAATTGATTTGTGATAATTTTTTCAATTAAACTGTGATATTTAACTCCTTAATTATATTATTTTGTTTCATATTTTTTTATTTATTAGGAGAAATAATGGGAGAAAAATTAGCTTAAACATCAATTTTGGTAAGTTTTGTAAATTGGACTTTCAATTTACACTATTTCCTTGTTTTGGTCATATCTTGAGTTGAAGAACTCTGATTTGTGCCCCATAATATATCGCTTCGAAGGGAATCAGAAAATCTATCTTGACTTATTTCACAACTCAAACCCCAAAAAAGTCAGGAATGCACCCAAAAATGGCCTAGAAGCTCGGGATACAGATCTACCAAAAACCTAGAAAAACTCCTCTAATATATTAAGGGCACTCTTGTCTTTTCTCTCTTATTCCAAATTTTTCCCTATAAATACATAGTTTTAGGTTTGAAATTAATTGTAGCTAGCCTCCTTCACTATTATTTTACTTTTGCGTTTTATTTTCTCCATGAATTGCTAATGTCACACCCTTTGCTTGACTCATTCGCAGGGTCCGAGCTACAAGGTATTACATTCGTTGCTGGAGCAAATTCATTTAAATAAATCAATACAACAAATTAAATTCATTAACATGAATTTTATAATATTATATTATAGCATTATTTTGAACCGAGGTTTATACGAGCTTACCCGAGATCATTGGAGGACTAAAATGTAATACTTCAAAATATTTCAGGTTGGTGTCGCGACATCAATGGTACAATGTCATGACCTCCAAGATAGTAGGCAAGTTTCACCATTTGAGGACTAAATTATAAAGTTTCCAAACTACACCGATTAGGCGTAGCGACATTGGGGTTCAACGTCGCGACTATTAGGCTAGTGTTGCGACATCCATAGGGTGGTGTCGTGACCTTACAAACAACTTTACAAACAATATGCTATGGGTTCATCCTTTCTTTTAACCAGTGTCGCAACATCAGGGATTCAATGTCGCGACATTGAAAGCTGGTGTCGCGACATCCATAGAGTTGTGTAGTAACCTTGCCAACAACTAACTACAAGTTCAATCCCCAATTTGGTTTCACCCTATTAATCATATTTATACATTCATATGTTCTTTCCAAAAGCAACAAAACATTAATTCATGCCTATTTATATCAAATATAGCATATAACCATTTGAAGTCAATCATTCAATATGGCACCAACCATATGATCACATCTAGGCATACTCTAACCATTTTTCAACCTTAATATAACAAGTTACCACATTTCAAGCTCAAGCACATAATACCTATGCATCTTAGAAACCAAGAATTCAAATTGCATCACACATTATCAACTGTAAAATGGTTTATTGCTATAAATATAAATCGGCTCGATTTTCAAAATTTAAAATTTTTTCTATGACTAGAAATTGTTTTTCTAAACTAAAATTTTCCAACAAGAAGTTGCTACAAAGGTCTCTTGAATTCTCCTTATTATTCTTGTAATTCACCTATTACTTGCTCAATTGTCATAGAGTCTCAATCTTTTGACTCAATGACACAATCAACATAATCAAACTTTGGTATCTAAGAACAAAGAATCTTTTTAATCATACAAACATTTTCTAATGTTTCTCCATCTCTCATCATTGGCTATCTAGTAGCCAACACCCTTATTCTTTATTACTTGTCTTTGCCAAAGCATCCTTCTCATTTTGCAATAATGATGCCTTATTTGGGGAGAATTATAACCATTTTATACAATCTCCCTAACATCTTGTGAGTCAAATAGAGCCTTCATTCAAAGTTACCTTACCAATTTTCATAATTTTGTTTTATGAGACAAGGAAACTAGAATGGAAACATTACATTGTTTGTCATTCTCACTATAGAACCAAACTCTAATACTACTTTGTTGGCAGGAGGAGAAAGAAAATTTAGAAAATAGGTGTTAATAAAACTCACTCTACTATTGTAAATTTCTTTCTTTGTTTTGCTTGCATTTAGCTACGACCTTCATCATCTATTTATTTTACTCAATCCTAATCCAAAGATCTTATAAAAACTTATCCAAAATTCTATCTAAATATACTTGATTGGTCATTCTATCTAAATATACTTGATTGGTCATTTTCTTATCCAAGTAATCACCCTAATCCTTAGTACTATCTTTATCTATATCCACAAGATTGGATAGGATCAACCTCATTACACTAACTAATAACTTATTAACATATATAAGTACAAAATTTTCAAATTACATTATCCAATACAAACCTTTTGGAGCTTAAGTGCAAAAAGAGTAAAAGAAATTTCAACACAAAATTGTTTCCCATTCAAAGTGACAAAAATTATTAAACCTCAAACTTGCACCAAATACTTAATTTTGTGTCATGCTTTTTGTATATAATGAAAATACTAAAATAAATGAAAAAAAATATAGTACAAATAGAGAAAGTTTGAAATAATTTAGATAAAACCAAATTGATGATAATTTTAACTCTTAGGTGATTTCGACTTTAATGTTGGAATTGATCCTGGATTGTAGATTTTCTTCTAATAATTGATCAGTTGATTAAAGCAATCGAAGAAAAACTTCAAACCACCAATTTTTCCTTACGTGCAAATATAGTGCAAGAATAACTCAACAATAGACCCTTACTAATCAAACAGTCATAAAAAGACGCTTTTAGAATTTAATCCATTGATATCTTAACGAACTAGAAAAACCCAACTCTAACCAATAGACTCAATTGTGCGGTTGTTTCGATTAGATTATCCACCCACTTTAACATAACCCGACTAACCCTTTCACTTAGACTATATTAATTAGTTCTAGTGATTAGAAAACAATGACAATTACGAATCAAAGTAGCCTAATCAAAATGTGTATTACCTTAAGAATCAAATAAGGTATCTCACTTGAATCGACACAAAAAATAATACTAAGAGAAAATTTTCACCCATCTTATAAACCAAAGGATGAATAAATACCAAAATAGAAAATTGAAGTAGTAACTCGAATCTTACAATCCCATAATCGAACTTGATTGTGCATGTTTAAATGGTTAGATTCGTTAAGTGTGAATTGCTTCTGGAATGACAAATATATGTATGTTTAGGTATGGTTTAAGCCTTGTTAGTGTGCACAAGTTGTTCAAATGGTCATGTATGAATTGGTGTTGGAAATGGCTTATTTTAGGTCAATTTTAAGTCCACACGGCCTGAGACACAGGCGTGTGACTAAACTGTGTGTGATACACATCCTGGCGACATGGTTGTGTGTCTCCTGAAGCTTTCTTTTTATGCAATCAGTGAGTTACACGGCCTAGCACACGGCCTGGCACATGGGCATGTGACACAGCCATGTGAACTTACTCAGAGAGTGACACGGGCAAGGACACAGACTGGGATACCACAATTATATCTAAACATCAACAACTAAACCATATCAACATTGATTTATTTCGTGCATAGTAACTTAATTCATTCATATACCAAAACATACCACAAATGTTCACTTCCATACCATTGTAATTATACCAAAAGAAACCTATTTACAAGCATGATAAAATAACTATTGACATAGTTTAGTAAAGTATCAAATTGTACCAAAACAACTTATTTAGCCACATATACATGCCACCACCCTAAGAGACACAAGAACTACCAACTTTGATGGATAGTGTGAGCCAGTTGATTGATCCTTCCAAAGTGTCAGCAATAGAACTCTACAAAACAATCCACAAAACCCGATAAGTTTACACTACTTAGTAAGATCATAGTATTACTTTCAATCTAACACACTTAGATACAATTCCTATACTATTAGATTTCAGGGCTACTAAAGTAAAAAAACACATGTAAATGTGTTCAGGGGTACTGAAGTACAAACAGGGGCACGTATGTGCAAACAGAGGTACCAAAGTACAAACAGGGGCACATATGTGCAAACAGGGGTATCGAAGTACAAACATTCAATAATTAAATATCAACCTTTAATTAAAGAACTATAATGTAAAAGTACAAATAGAAATTCATTTACTTATTAAAACACTATAAATTTACCTAATGTTCAACTCTGAACAACACGCAAGGGTTAGTCCGTTATTTTCCATTTTCCTTGGTTATTGTCTTTTTTATCCAAATTTTGATCTATATAATAGTTAAATACAATACATTAATTTCATGCATTTCCACATTCCATTCAATGCATATGACCCTTAACTTTTCATTAATTACATATTTTCCCTAAAATTTTATAACTTTTTCAATTTAGTCCTTTAACCCGATATTCATCAAATTTGACCATTTCTTAAGAACCAATTTACAACCGAATTTTCTAGGCTCTTAAACAGTCCCTATTATACATTAAATTCACTACTAAATCTTGAAATTTTGACATTTAAATAATTTAATCCTTAAATCAAAATCTAACAAAAATCACTTCACAAAATAACTAAATATCCCAATCAAGCTTCAAACACATATTAATCATCAAGAAAATTCAAGATTCATCAATGGAAACTTCTAAAATGTTTAACAATTTCAAAAATGAAGGTACATGCTAGCTGGACCTAGTTGCAACGTTCTTAAAAACATAAAAAAATCATTAAAAATGGGGCATAAAACCATACCATGCAAGAAGAAATTCAAAAAAAAAGCTCTCTCCTTCAACAATGGAGCATTCAACCAACCTAGAGGAAATTGGAAAAGACGATAACCTTTAATTTGTTTATTTTAGATTTAATTTACTTATTTACCATTTTACCCTTTAAAAATCATCATAATTTCATCAATACCTTGCACATTAACATCCAATAACCCTTTAATTGGTTTTTTTACCATTCAAATCCTTTAGTTTAAGATTTCAAAGCTATTAGACCCTTTTAGCTAGTATAATTCAACTTTTACCCTTTTTACGAGTTAGTCCTTTTTATTTAATTAACCATTTAAACGTCAAAATTTGTAAATTAAAACTTAATACGACCTTCATGGCTCTATAAATACTACATAAATAATATTTATGAGCTGACACGGTAAAAATTTAGGTCTAGAAACCACTATCCCGTGACCAATAAAAAAATGGGTCGTTACACGAATCATTATATATATACATATTAAAACCTAAAACAAGTGGTAGTAAGAAGTGGGAATGGACTTATTTCCGAGGTATTTAAACCAAAATTGAATCTTAGAGTCGACATTGTTAGGAGAGCTTTACCTGAATACCACCTCTGTAACGCCCCAAAATTTTGAGAATTTAATTGTGAGAATTTGCAGTAATTAAAATTTGTATATGTGGTTTTGTGTTATGCTATCGTGTTTAAGGTCTAGATTTCGAGTGGCATCACTAAAAGTTTTTTATTACTTTTAAAACAACCCCTATCCATGCGTTACATAGTTAAATGTAATTCTGTGTAAATTTATGTTAAGAATGAACCTGTTGGTTCACTGGTTAAGCATCTGTATTCTGTCTGATCCTAAGTTCGAGTCCCATCGTATGTGTTAGGAAATATTTTGCTTGTTGTCGGAAATACGCTGATGGTTAAGACAAAGGAATTTTAAACGTTCTTTTTGTTTTCCTCTTTTTCTTCTTTTTCTTTTCTTATTTTTCTTTTCCTTTTTACCCATTTTGTTTTCATTTTTTTTCACATTGTTGAGCGTATCGTTGTTGATTTTTGAAATTATCATTATGATCTATTGCACGGGTCGAGTAAGTACATCCTCTGTGATGTTAATTGTGTTAATTTGCTAAAGTTCTAAGAAACAATGGTGTGGTATTGCTGATAGTTGCGATAATGGATGAATTCTCGTTTTAAGCGATGTTAATTCCTTATTTTAGGAATAAGAGTTGGAAGTAATGAGTTTCGACACGACAATTCGAGTAATTTCAGTTAAGTTTTCGGTAAGTGACGATTCCGTTGAAGGTTTTCATGTCGAAGTTTTGACATAAGTTTCTATGTGTAATTGTACTTTATTGTCGTTGAATTTGGTTGATTGAGTGATTGTACGGTTGTTTTAGGTTTTGGAGACTCTCCACACTATTCTTGCTTCAAAATCTCTTTAGGTGCATTCCGAAAACCTTAAATTCTATGAATTTTGGATGCCAAAAAATGTGGCTGTCAACGTCACACGGCCAGGCACATGGGCGTGTAAGCCATACGACCGTGTACCAGGCCGTGTGGTTGGCCGTGTAACTTATTGTTCATCGATTTGGAGCCACACAGGCAAGGTATACGGGCGTGTGTCTAGGCCGTGTGTGGCCATGTTAGTGCAGGGTTCACACAGGCAATGGACATGGGTATGTGTCTAGGTCGTGTAACTCACTATTTGTGACTTAGGACCACATGGCTAGGGACATGGGTGTGTGCCCAGGCTGTGTGAGTCACACGGGAAAGAAGACGGGCATGTGCCCAAGCTGTGTAACTCACTATTTACGTTTTGGAACCATACGGGCGGGGGACATGGGCGTGTGTCCAGGTCGTTTGGCATATAAATAGGGTTCAAATCTCGTTTTTGTGGCCGTGAGTGTTGCCCAACACTAACATGAACCTCCCCAATGTATGAATGATCTGAATTTGATTGTATGAGAACTCTTTGATGCTCTATGACTGACTTATGGATAACATAACTGTTTGTATACCGTAATGACTATTTCTGATACTAAACTTTATTATCTATTTGCGAAATGAATGTGAATGACTAAACATCGGTTGTAGATACTTGTACTCTGTATTTGCATGAGTTGGGATATTGTGCAGAAGAAAGTAGTATGTTCTAAATTAGTGGTTAAGCCACAATGTGTGTAAATATGAATCTGACGCTTTGTCACACTTTCGGATCGATTTAACAGCTAAGCTGCATCTCTATAAACGTATCAGACAGACACTCTATGGTGTGTAGGGTTGGATGGGTATTTAACGCCCTTAATGATGTGTTGGGATGGCTGGAGATGGTGTGTAGCGGATAGGGGTAGGAATAACTGCATATGAATTTGATATGTTCTGTAAATGAAACTGAAACTACTTCTACTTATGTAACTGATTTGTTCTGTATCTGAACTGAAATTGCTTACGTTACTTAACCGAGTCTTGGGATTTAAGAATTATCTTTTAAAAGTGTTTCAATTGAATGAACGTCTTTTATGCACTGAGTTCACAACTCATTTTGTTACTGATTGGATTTGAAGTGGATCTCAAACTTGAACAGGTCGGTGTTGCGGGAGCTCGGTCAAACTTTTATCTTTCCTTTAATTACTACTATTTGGGATTTCATTACTCTATGATATTATGATGGTTGGGAGGATTCTATACTTAGTTAATTGTGGTGTTTGATATTATATGTTGGATGGTTTGTTTTGATTACGTTATGAATGTGGTATTTTTAATATCGATGATGTAACTCTCTAGAGTTGGTCTGGACGTCTAGGTCGGGTTTAGGGTGTTAAAACCTTCGGTCTGAATAGGACTATGCTTAAACCTTAAAACAGATGAAGACACCGATAATTGTAATAATAATAATAATAATAATAAAATCTAAAACAAAGCCTACACCTCCTTCCAAAATATAGCAAATAAAAATAAATAAATAAATAAATAAGCAAAAAATTCTTAAAATAAATTTAATTTTAATTGATGTCTGAAAATGTCTTCCAAATACAAATAATAACTATATTAAAATCTAAAAGTCTTATATGCTAACTTTTCTTTTCATACAAAAATTTTCATGCAATCCCATCTTTGAACTTGTTTCAACCTTTTGAACATTTATTGCACCTAAATAGAAAATAAACAATAAAATATCAAAATTAGTAGCATCAATGTCCAAAATTCATTAAAATAAAATACAAAAATATGAAAACTAAGCTCTCTCTCATCATCAAAACTTGACATTAATCTAAATTGAACTACAATCATTTAAGGTAAAACTTTCACAACAAATGCACTTTTCATAATTTGAACTTGTATTCTCGTATTTATGGTGTAAGGTCACCACCACCTTAATCATTAACTTGTTGGTGGCCCAAAACCTATGGTTGCCTTTAGGAGGGGCTGATAGGGACTAAGATGATATTTTATAATAATTACTATTATATATAAATTTAATAATAAATAATATTTAATTAAAACTTAATTTAAACTACTTATATTATATATATATATATGAGAGTGGATAGTGACATATTAAAATTTCGAAGGGATAAATGAAGTTAACCATGATTTAAACAAATATTTAAATTTATATAATTAAAATATTCATATTTTATACTATAAAATATTTATTATTAAATATTTATAAATTGTAATATATATTTATTAAATTATTAATATAAATATTTTTCAATAATATAATAAGAATATTATGTAAAATTTATTATTAAAATAGTAATATTAAATAATTAATTAAAACAATAAATTATATTATTTAAGATATTTATATTTTTATTATTAAATATAAATAATTAAATTTGTTTGTTTAAGAATATTCAACATTATACTATTTGATAGTAATATTTTAATATTTGTAAATGTTTTTGAAAATTAAAATTAAAAATTTGATATTAGTCTTGATTAAAGTTAATTTTTATATACAAATAAATTTACCTAATAACTCTGTCGAAACCACCCTTTCTTTTAAAATTTTAAATCTAATAAAAAAAACGGGGGAAATCGACTTTTGAAAAACAAATGCATGGAGTCGCCACCGATCTTTTGTTTTGGTGTGATCGGATCACCTAAAAATGAGGTTAGTTTAATAAAACATTTTTTGTTTATTAAAACAACGATTTTGGTCTACGAACTTTTGAGAAAACGGGTTCGGGAGTCTGTTACGCATGAGGAAGGATTAGCACCCTCACTACACCCAAAATTGGTACCAAATCGATTAAATACTGTCCCTATGTCTAAAATTAAAAACATTTTTTGAAATGTGGTCCTTTTTTAATAACGTTTGAATAACTCGAGTGGATTGTCAAAATCTTCTTGTTTTGACGTCCGAAAATCTATAATTTGAAATTAACAAAAGGATGCCCGACTATTTGGTCCAACGAAAAAAAATCGAAACCCAGCACAGTAGGGCACGATTCCTCGAATTTTCGAACATCGAACATTGCCTCACTTTAGAAAATATGAATGAAATTTCGAAGGGATCTTTGATTGTTTTGAGCAAATGAAAAAGCGCAACCCAGCACGATAGGGCTCGATTCTCAAATCGCCAAACATCGGACATCACCTTCGTTTTGAAATGTTTTTAATAATCATGAATGGAAACCTAAAGGAATATTCGATTGTTTTGAACAAACGAGAAATCATAACCCAGCACGATAGGGCATGATTCCCGAATTGTCAAACACCGAGTATTACCTTCGTTTTAAAGGATTTTTAGAAGACCTGAGTGAAATTTTGAAGGGATATTTGATTATTTTAGACAAATGGGAAATTGCTACCCAACACGTTAGGGCACGATTCCACGAATTTCCAAACATCAAATCTCGTCTTCGTTTAAGGGATTTTAAAAGATATGAGTGAAATTTCGAAGTGATATTCGATTATTTTGAGCAAATGCGAAATTGCAACCCAACACGTTAGGGCATGATTCGCGAATTGCCAAACATCAAATCTCGTCTTCATTTTGAAGAATTTTTGAATGAACACTTATAAAACTAACTTAAAACATATTAATTCGATTTGAAATAAGATGAAATTAATTATAAAAATTGGGTTTTATAAAACCAAATTTCAAAAGTCAAGTAAAGTCGATGAACGAGGTAATAGGTGTACGCATGAGATACAATCAATTAACGAACTAAAATTTAAGTATATCTAACCTAAAACATATAATACGATCACAAGCATGCACGGGATACCAATTGACATAACAATATCAAAACAACAATTAATGACAATGCATCGCACGAAACAAAATAAAACAATACATGAAAGTATGCCACAATAATGTATAAAACCCAATATGATATGCTCAATACAAGGTATACGAAATAAGATAATATTAAAGAAAATGTGGTACACAACTAGTTTGCAATAATAATAAACACGAAATGTATAATACATGAATGGATAAAATAAGAAAATTAAAGATATATACTTGTTTGTTAAAATATATGAAATGAGATGAATATTTTGATCAAGCAATATACCAAACATTAAAGAATATTGGTTTAGCATTGACAATTTACACGTAATAAAGAAAATTTTAGATTATGTATAAGATAGAAAATATTAATAATATGTATGAAAAAATATAATTTTTAAAACATAATAGATTTATAAGTCATGTATATATATATATATATATATATATATGTATATAAATAAACTTAGAAAGGGTTATTTGTAAAAATACCATAGAAATATACATAAGGAAAAATGTTTATTGAAATATATACATAAAAAAAATTAAAAATGTATAGGGCATTCGGGAATATAAAAAATATATTATTAAATATCACCTTTAGAAATGCGTACACTAGGTTTATAAAAACATATACATATAAATATATTTGAAAAGGATTATTTGTAAAGAATCCACACTTTAGTAATGCATCCGAGGTTGAACCGATTTCGTTATAAACTACATGTAATAGACTTGAAAACATATTTTTACATATAGGGAAAAAACTATAAGTGTAAAGTACATGAACAAGTTTTAAAATGAATATTTCGTATGGAGGAATTTAAAATAAATGAGATACAAAATAATTTGAAGCAACATGCATTAACCTATTGACAACATACATGAGATGAAAAACTAAATAAAAATAACAATAGATGAAAGTGTAAAAAATATGGATATGTATATATATATATATAATAAAATAAAATTTTAAAAGCAATAAATTATATACAAATAGGTTTAAAATACATATATACGTATATGTATATAAAATGATATAAATGATATACAAAATAATTATATATGTATGTATGTATATACACGAATGAACAAAACTCATAAGATACAAATAGCTTAATATAAATAATACATGTAAAAATAATATAATATTTGAAGCAAAGAATATTCATAAAAAGAATTTCAAAAATAAGTTGATTGTATAATAAAACAAAACGAAAAAAAAAATAAAAAATGAGATAAACAATGAAATCAATAAAATAATTCAAGACAATACTAAGATAATATGCCAAAGAATGAATGAAGAATAATTCATAAAAAATACAAAAAACATAAGCTAAGAAACTTAATTGGAATAAAAACAATATTAGAGGGGTAATTTATAAATAAATCGGATTATTAAAATAGAATTTAGGACTGGAATAAAACACGCTCAAACAAACGAGGATTCAACACGAAAATGTCCCAAATCCTAAAGCTCAGTAATTAAACGCGGATTTATTTGAAACAAAACGCAAATTACATGGGGAAATCTAAGAACATAGAAATGTGAATAGGACAAATGTTAGCGCAAAAAGAGAAGGACCATTTGTGAAATAACCCTTAATGACCGAAATGCGCGGGTCTGATCGTACATGGGTCGGGTCATCAGGTTTCAGCTATCACACGATGTTGTTTTTGAACCATCAAACTTGGTCAAAACGGTGCCGTTCCTCATCCGTTTAAATGGCTAAAATTAGCCGAAATCAACATGCACCTATTCTGTTTATTTTCAAAACCCTAATCCCCTTTTAACCCCATCACCATGACCGACCTTAACCTCTCCCCTTTGGCCGACTCTTGGGTTTCATCGGCGATTAAAACGCCTCCACCACCGATGCGATTATAATCAGATCCCCAAGGATCTGATGAGCCTTTGACCGGAGGGGCAACTGTGGAATAAATCGACACCGAATTCGTAAGAAAATCCTCTCCCCTTCTCTTATGTCTCTTTTGAATCTATATATATATATATGTGTGTGTGTGTGTGTGTGTGTGTGTATTATACTCGAAACCAGACTTGCAAAGGAAATGAAAAAGCCGACAGAAGAAAACACCTTGATTCTTTCTTGTATTCGATTGCTCTCCTTTTTTGTATAATATCTGTTCATAAAAAAATCCCCCTTTTACATTCTTTGGCTTTCGCTTTTTGTAGCCGAAAACAAAAAATAAAAAAGAAAAAATCAATAAAAATCAAGAAATGCTCCTCCTTTTCTCTATTTTGTTGTTGTCCCTTTTGTATGTATTTGCTGCTGTGGTTTGTTCTCTTTCGCAGTGCAGGCGACGTGAAGGCGTCTGAGGTTGTCTTGGCGCGCGTGCACGAGGTAGGCGGGGTTCGCTCTGGCGTGAGGAGAGAACCCTAGGGTTCCTGTTCTTGAAATGTTTCGGGCCTATCGGGCCTTGTAAGTTTGGGTTAGGTTTAGCTATTGGTTTTGGGCTGATGGGGGTTGTGTAACTGGGCTATTGTAATATTTGGACTCTTGTGGACTTTTGGTTTAATAATTTATTATTTATTTTGTATTTATTTTGGGTTTCTAGTGGGCCCAGATGAATTTGGCCCGTTACAAACTCTTTTCCAAAAAAATAATTTATGCTATTAAGAGGTGTAAGTCAATTTACAAGAAAAATAACTTATTTTTTATTAATATGAAAATCATTTTCTGTTAAACAAGTTATTTTTCATAAAACAAATACAGTAAAATGTAGAAAAACACTTTTTGAAAATCATTTTTCATAAAACAAATGCAATCTATATTTTATTCACTAGATAATGCTAAGAGCTCATTAAACAACTTTAATTTTTCAAAATTTGGTGTTTAAAATTTAGGAAAACTAAAAGTTAACAATTAAGATACGCTATTAAACATTTTCGCTAAATGGTTGATTTGGTAATTAACATATCAACAATTCAAATTGAATGAATTAGTAAAAACTGGTACTTCAATCATTTAAGTTCAATATGTGCAACAAATAAATGAATTAATAAAAAACTTAAAAGTTTAAATACTTTTTTAGAATTTTATAAAAAAAAAAAATATTGTTTTAAAACTTTTTACAATTTTTTACATTTTTTTAATAATATTATTAATTCCAACTAACTTTTTTCAGTTATCGTGTTTTTGTATTCTATTTTTATATTTTTAATGTGTATATATATTTAATAAAAGAAAATTGTTATTTTTTATATAAAGGCATTATGTAACGCTTTGTAATTGATTATATATATTTTTTAAGCCTGTCAAAAAATAACTAAAAAAATATAAACGAGGCCTATTTTAGATAGCAAATTAGAAATTTAAACGTAATTTATATACTAAATTGAGACAAAAAAAAAAAGCTTAACTGGAAAAATAAATATAATTGTGAATTAAGCGAAAAAAAATCAATTGGAATAAAGATAAAAAGAAAATCAAATTATATATATAATTGTCCTAACTACAATGAATTTGAAGTTGAGTTAAATTTACTAAGAATGGCTGCCTGTGACACATGCTTAATAGATTAATGTTTTTGTTTTAATTCTTGCAAGTCAATTGTTGATTGAGTCTTAGTTTGATTGATATGAACATTGTTGCTAATGTAGGAGGACGTGGATTCGAATGTGCGGAAATGTATTATCCTTTTATTTATGAGTTGGGTTGAGAGAGATTATAGGTAGTTTTAAATATTCTGTCAAAAAGAACAGATTTGATCAAATCCTATAAGATTGTTTAAAATTAATCATCAAGATTATTTTGATTTATTCAATATTTTATCTCTTTTAATCACAATTATGATGTAACTCACCTAATTATATTCAACTAATGATTTTAGTGTTTTTTTATTGATTTTTATGTGAAGTTAAAAGAGGTTTCCTTAAATTAGGTCAATATTTAGGAGCTAATTTTCAATTTTATTATTTTTATTTTTACCCTATAAATAGGTGATTTCCATTTTCAAAGCTTAATTATCAACTTTTCTAAATTAAGGATTTTGCAGTAGAAAACCCGCTCGCTATTGAGAGCAAGTCTTCTATGGTTGAATTTCGTGGCTCCTCCTCCCAATAATATTGTCTCGAAAGTTCAAACTTGAGTCCTCCTTTTAGAAGTGTAATGTAACTTACCATTACACCCAATCACTTAGTTATTATTTTGATTAATTCTATTTTGTTTTGTTTGCTTATTTGGGAGTCCACATCACTTTTGTGCCGTGTCCCTAGTCATGAGTTTTAAGTCGATTGAGGAGTTAAACCCTAAATAGATACTCATATCTCAAACTCGTACCCGAATCCGAGCAACATACATTTTTGTACAAGGATGAAATTTATAATTGTATCCTATAAACTGATAGGAGTCTGAGCCTAAAGAGCCGCTTCCTGTAGCCCACTTCACCTTTAGCAGCCTCGAATCGTTTTGGCAAACTCCATAGAAGAGTAATGCATGAACAAAGGACTCATCCCTTCCGCAATAATTTCCCTTGCAATTCAGTATGTGGTAATGATTAATGGCATATAAAGACAGTTTGAAAAACAAAAACATATGTCAAGAATTTCATAACTTTTGGCAGTAAACAATGCCTACCAAGCTATACATACAGTTCCTTAAAACTGTGAAGTATCTGAAAAGGATGAACAAAATTGGAAAACACCAGATTCATGCAAGTTTGCAAAGAATTGACTATCCCGATCGACATATAGACGCTTCTACAAATCCCCAACCATCATCATCATCAGGTCCTACCCAATAACCCATTATAACGATACGGGTAGAAGAACTTGCATTCAAATTACATGAAGCAAGTTCATCAAAAGGCTTTGACATTGTAGTCAGATAATGTTCACCATTGACAGAATATATGGTTGTGTTTGAGCTGCAGAGGGCCAGAAAATAGGATGCTGCAAGTAGGAATTCATGATATCAGTTTATAAAAGCATATATACTAGCAAGGGAGTGACTAAAATAAACACCCAAATCCAGTCACAATGTATGCAAATCAAAGTAGTAACTTCAGTGACACATTTTAAACACTTCTGCACATTCTCATCCATCTTATGAATGTTAGTTTCACCTTTTAAGCAATATTGTGAATTTCAGTTGGTTGAGTTATACAGCTTAGATGAAACTCCCAAGAAAGGATGTTAAAAGTGTAGTAGTATCCATTTTAAAGTGGGCTAATGATGAAGGCTAAATTTGTGACCTTCCGGGACCCCATCCCCAATCCACTGGAAAGTCTTGCAGAATTAGCTCAGGGCCTCAAGCAAGCTTTTATTCAAAATACAGGGACAAAGAAAAAGCTAAAACAACACACAAATTTAGGTTTAATCAAATAAACCATCCCTAGTTCTGTGAACTAAAAAAAGGAAGAAGTTCATCATCATTTCAGCAGTTCAAAGAAACCACAGCCCATAAATTATCTGCATTTCTATAGTGACAAAGTTCTAGCCTAAACCCAACATCTGAATTCACTATATTTTAGATGTTATGTTCATTAGTAGTTTACTGCTATAAAAATGGCTGAGAATTATATAAAAAAGGATCGTGCTTTTGAAGTTCCTGAAAAATGGGATAGACTGCAAGCTTTGAAAGAAAAAGAACCTGTTTTGGTGATTCCCAGGCCTGGAAGTCTGCAGGAAGCTGATTTCTTTGGATATCTAACCTGAATAAACGTTTAAAAAACAAAAAAAAAAAAAAAAGAGACATTTAACCAAGAAAAAGCAAATAAAAAATAGTTCACATTTTTTTTGAAGTGAGAATTATTAAGTGTTTTGAGGGAGAGAATTTGGAGGAACCAAAAGGGTGTGGGGTTACCTTGAGTGGGTTTGGAAGAGAACAAGGAGGAATTGAGAAGCTTAAGGAAACGAAGCACTCCATTGAAAGCTTCTGCTGAAGCAAAGAGAGGTTTCTGGGTTTAAGGTGGAAGAGGTTTGCTAAACGACAGCGTTTGGAACAATTTTGATTAGCGCCTCTTTTGAAGATTGTTCTTATTTCATATGTTGATTACATCTTAAATTAGAAAATAAACATAAATTTTACCTCAAATTAATTTGCAATCAGAATGTTTGCATAATTTATGAAAATTCAACAGGTGAGTGACAATTTAAGCATGTTTCGATTTGCTACAATTTTCATTTTCAAGATTACAAAATTATTAATAACAAGTTTTTAGAACTGTATGAGTACTCAGATCAGTTAAATTATCAATTTTCAATTTGATCGGTTCAACATTCCACACCTGTTTGTCCAATTCAATTTAATCAATTATTAAAATAATAAAAGAAAATTAGTTCAACCAGTCCACACGACCAGTTCAATCAATTCACGGGTCCATCGATCCAACCGACCAGTTTGAAAACAGTGCATCAAAGTTACAGCATGAAAAATCAGAAATTGGTAATCAATAAGTTTTTCATTTCTTCAATGTAATAAAAATGAACGAAGCATCTTTGATGGAGAATTCGAGAGAAAAAGTTACAGATAATAAGTCCTATGCCATAATTCACTTTCTAAGTAACCAAAAACCCTATGTTCCATCATATGGAATCAGAGCCCTATTGTCAGCAACCCCATAGGATTTAGCTCTTCTCCAGAAGGGTCTGGTCACCATACAGAATGTGCTGATGTCTCCTACATGAACCAACTCTGCCACAATAGTTACCAAAAACGGGTTGTTTCGATAGCCCTTGCTCTCAGTTCAACCATGTTATTGTTGGCCTCCTACCAGATTGGTAACGGGATAATATGGACTATAGACCAATCTCGAGAGGAGTTAAACCAAATTAATGACTTCATTGAACAAAGGTAATTCCAATATGTAAGGTTAAGCAAGGGATGGTCCGTTATGAGCTTCATTCAAACTCTTATGGGATTTGTGCCGTTTCTTCTCCCGCTTCTTACTGCTGTTACAAAACCAATAATCAGCATGAATCCACATAGAAAGTAGGTATACAAACAAAAACATCTCGTATCTACATAGAGTAAATTGTACGGAACATACTCGTCGTGCGAGCTATGTCCCCAACAGGATTTCAGTTTCCGGTTTATGTGCTTCATATCCTTTTCTGTGGGGAACTTGAATTTCCTAACCTATATATATTGCCAGCCAAAGTATATAATTGAATCAGTGAAACCTTGTACGGATTTATTGCTGAACTGGATTTACGTCAAAAATCAAATCATAATGGAACTATACCCAAGCATCTATAGCATCTAGAGATTCTATCAGCTGCAAAATGGTGTGCTCGGAATTCTGGCGTGCAAGAATTCTTCTTAGGTATCTGCAAAGAACACAACAAAGACTTGAAATAAATTGTAAAATATTAATTTATCATACTCCTAACTAAAGGAACTTCATGAATTATGAAGCAGCTCATACCCCTCAAAGTCGAGAACTCTATGCATCTCGTTCGCATTGCGTAAAGCAGCCAGTGCCAACTGTAACATAGCAACAGATAAGCAAAGCCACGAGAATCATATTATAGGAAGATCAATCAATCCATGATACAGATTTGATCAATTGCAAATGAGAAGATGCATAACAATTAGCACATTACAAGAAGTATAGGAAGCTTACATTCATAATGGATTATGAAAGAGGGGTTTGTTATGCTAAAATTTTAACAAAGTTTCAATTTAAAACTCAGTTCTGTTCAGGTGAAATTGATTAAACAAAAAAATTTATCCACAAGCAAAGAACCAATTTTTTTATGAGAACTAATTGATAAGGCCTTTTGAAAAGATATTCTCTGTATAGACTATCAATTGAGCAAAATATGGCAAAAGATTCGCTCAAAATGGAGTTTGAACTATAAAGAGTACCTGGCCAGGAGGAAAAAGATGTGGAGCATCAGTAAGCATAATTTTGTCAACTTCCAACCTTGCAGTTTCTTGCAAATCCTATACAATATTAACACGTCAATTAGACACATAGAAAACATCTTAGGAAGATAAAGTTGGGCATTTGTAATTTTGGAGGCTATATATTGCCAGCATTAAGTTAATGCCCTAGCCACGCTAGTATAAAGATACAAGTTTGGATCAGATTAACCAAAAGTTCAAAGATAGGAGCTCCATTGCATGTCAAACCAAAAATTAAAAACTCTCCAGAAAATGAGTAGGAATGGGGCTATCAAACATAATATTCCAGAGGACAATAACAAATATTACCTTCAGCATTTGATTTTCGTCATCCTTTACTCCACAGAATTCCTAGAGAACCAACACTTTTGTCATTAATTATTAGGGGGAAAATGAATCGCACAGACTAAATCAGAGCAGAATGCAATAGGAAGGGTATCATAACAAAACCCCTTTTCTTTGTATCAGTTCACCAAGATGGTTAGCTCATGATTATATTGATTATTGACCACAGACTAAGAGTTCCAAAAGTTATTTTTTTAAGTACTGATATAAATAATATTGAGTAAACAAATAAGGGAAAACAAATGATTACCCCAAATAACAACTTAAGATTTACTTGTAAATATATTTTACAACTATAGAAGGAAGAACAAAAGGATAATCAGTAACCAAACCCACCTCCATGTCATTGACAAAACCTTCAACTGAACGATAGGGTGCATAAACAATGAGATCAAATTCCAGACTCTGCAAATCCAGATATGTACTTTTGAGAAGCACAAGCAAAATAAAAAAGCAAGACTAAAAGAAAAAGGAAGGAGAACAGTAGCCATACCTGATACACTATCATCTCGTAATTGAGAATCATTTGATGATCCTGTGAAATCCCCTTACCAAGCTCCTCCGCTGACACATGATTTTCTTCTATCTTACAGGCCGCATACACACAGGTTAACCTAGAGTTATAAACGAACTTTTCGAATTTAACAATTACATTATTCTCTAAACAAAGTTTAGTATAAAATGGTGATTATCAGTCAAAGTAACATTTCTACCACCACCACATACGAAATGACAAAGTCAGGGACAATATACAAATTCCAAACAGTATGTTGCTTACCTGATATTTTCATACATTTTTAAAATAGCACATGATGCATTTTTCTAACATACTCTTAAGCGCAAATCAGAATGACTCATCCAGCATATTACATGCAGAGATAAAGGGCATTGGAGCTTGTATCTGAAAGAGATTTAGAAGAATCTTACATTATATGTTTTGGATGTTGTTCCATGACCGACCATTGGAGGTAAAACCTTTTGAAATAAATTAAAGCAGTTGCCTGCAAAACATGAACCACAAACAGAATCACATTGATTATGGCCTCATATTTATTTATAGTATGACCATTATCCAAAAAAAAAAAGTAGTAAGTACCTGAATTTTATTAGGAAAGTAGAATGCACTACAAACTTCTCGAAGTTTGTTCTCATAAAACACTCGCATGAACTGTTCTTCTTCAATGTTAAGAGGTTTTGGACGAGAATGCTTGTCGGCTGACATGAACAATCAAAATATTACATGGTACGCTCCATGACCTAGCACCTCACAATAGAACTAAAAGTAAAAGAAAATTTCATTTACCATTATCTCTTGCAATAGGTTCAGGGTATGATAGTGAACCATCAGCGTCTACTTCCATTTGTGTTGTCCCATACTTCAGAATAAATCAGCAAGTCAGCTTCAATAAAATGAACACCAGAAAGAAAATTTCCACTAGGAATGCTTTCAATAATGGTGGTTTGCAACTGACAACATTTAAATGCTTCTAATGGGAAGTAAAGAAGGGAGTTCAACACCAATTTCATCTAATCTACTAAAACGATAATCCGAAGGTACACTATGCAAACACACACTCAAGCTCGCGCATATAGACATACATACAAAACTGAAAAGAAAGGACTCTGTCATACCTTCTCCAGTGTTTGTATTGCTCTTTGATTTGCAGCCTTGTATTTCTCAACCTATATCAGCAAAAAGAAAATTAAAAACAAAACACAAAAGAACCTAATTTAAATTTGAGAAAATTCTCAATTAATTGCAATTCCTACTTTTCTATCTTTTCAATCTCTTCTTACATCAATAAAGCATCCATGAAGAAAATTAAGCAAAAACATTAACACCAGCAGCTTGTAATCAATATAAACAGTGGAAACGGAAAAACATTGCAAAGAAAAACAATTGGTTTTTTCCTCACATTTAAGAAACAATGAAATTTCTCCTTTTTTCTTTCATATTATTTACCAGTTCTTGAGGAGAGAAGATCCAGTTAGCTCTATGAGTCGATGTATGAAAATCAGCCATGAAGAACTCAGTAACTCGGTAGCCCCTGACTCAGCAATTCGATCGCAGCTACGCAAAATAATTTCTCCAGCCACTCAACACACTCACTTCTCCCCAAATTTTAAGTCTTTACAAATTCAGATTCGGGTTCCAATGCCCGAACCGGAATATCAACCCGCTTCTAAGCTCACTTTGTGAAACCCCCATTATCCCCTCCACCAAGCCTCAACTTCAAAGCCCATTTAAAGTACTGCTTTAAATTGCAACTTCAGCCCATAAACGTTTCTACTTAGTTTTATACATTTTCATAATTTTTTTTATCATTAATATTTTAATAATATAATTCTCATATTTTTTTTCTATTTATGTCGATAATATGTTAAAATTTTAGTAAATTAAAAAAGTCTAAACATAGGTTTAATGTAAAAAACTTTCAATCATTAATATACATTAATAAAAATAATATTTTGAATCAATATGATAGATATAACAGATTAATTCGTAAATTTATATGCATGATAAATATAAATATATAAATAAATTTAACAATTAGAATGCTAAAGTAAAAATCGTAGATAAGATTATAGAAGAGTGTAAAACTATTTGTGTAAATGGATCCATATATATAACGGTAAGTTTTCTTTTATTTTTCGTCGAATTTTATATAAACTCTTCATACTGTATATTTTTAATAAATTTAATCACTTTTTTTATTTTTTTGAAATATTTATTTTCACTGCTCAGGTTAAATTTTCCATGAATCTCGTCAAATAATTTGCATGACATATTTTTTATACTTTTGGAAAAATATTTTTTTTCTTTTTTTAATTTGCAAAAGCAAAAAACTTATCTAATTATAAATAAATAAATAAATAAAAACCTAAATGTGTTAGCTATATGCCATCACATGTTTGGAAAAATTAATGAGAAAATTTGTCCCAATGCCAAAAACATTTTTTATTTGAAAAGCAAGCAACTAGACTCACTTGACCTTTGTTGCCAACGACTAGTATATGAATTTGTCAGTCTTTAAACTCTTCCTTTGCTTCTTACACAACGGACCAACAACCATGACTCTTCCTACATCACCACCTCCTGTACACTTGTTTTGTGGCTGTCGTTTGTATAGCTTTGAAAGGCACTGTTCGTGCTCCTCTCTTACCTCCTCTACCATAGGGTAGCTCCTTTTATCCTGAAAGAATCCATCCTCCGAAGGACCCTATTCAGATCCAATCACATTCGCCCTCTGTGCACCTCTTAAAGCCAACCAATCACCCCTTTAATTTGGTCAAGACTACTAACTGTTCGAAACTCTAGTTAGAGATCCCGAACTCCGAGATTTGAAAAAAGAGGCTTCAAGCTCTCCAAGGTTATTCATGGTTGTTGGATGCTTGGTCTTTGAGCGGTCGGAAATCACCCTTACTTGTCGCATTTGCCATTCCATCAATTGTCCATTAGCCATTTATTCAGCGTGATGAGGAACAATTGTAGAATAATAAGTTTTGGACTTAAAGTAGTCCTCTACCTTTCTCAGTAGAGGCTATTATGACGTCAACTTTCGCTCGCCTTTCTTCGGTATTATGTCTTTCACTCGAGGATAAAGACATGACATTTTGTTGTGTCGATAATGGTCTTGTTTTGTACAAGTCAAAGCTTTGGCTCTCGTCTAATTGTACCAAGCTTGTTAAAAGCTTTGGCTTGTTTGAAGTTATCGCTTTTGTTCACTTGTATCAAGCTTGACACTTGTTGCTTGTAAATTTATTTCATATATGAAAGTTTCTCATTGAACAAAAAAAAAATCAAATTATAGTAGGAGGACTAAAGCTACCAAACGGCTTATCATGGCGTGCATCTTGTCCTCATCCATGCAAATTTTGTGAAACGGTGAGCCTTCTGATTCTTTTCAAATCGGAGGTTAAGGTAAGGTGACTCTCTTTCTCCATATTTATTTGTGTTAGGAATGGAACGACTCACTCATAGAATTACTATAAAGGTCCAGGTAGGAAAATAGAATCTGATTCATCTAAGATGGAAAGGGCCTAGCATTATCACATCTTTTCGTTGTTGATGATCTGGTTTTGTTTTGCCAAGCTAAAGTGAGCCAAGTGACATTGATTAAAAATTTTTCTTGAAGAGTTTAGTGCCCTTTCTAGTCATAAGGTGAATGCTCGCAAAACACAAGTATGCTTTTCGAGTATGTTAAGGATATGAGTATTAGCTAGCTAAAGTTGTTATTCAAACAGTTAATGTTTAGTCAAGACTGTTAGCAAGTCTATTATAGAGAATTTATCTTTAAGCTCTCTATAAATACTATATTCTAAGGCTCCGTTTGGTAACCTGTAAAAACTTTTCCGTAAAAGCTTTTTAGGCTTTTCTGATGTTTGGTTGGGTGAAAATGATTTACCAGGTAAATATTTTACAAACACGGAAAAAGAGAGTCCTTTCTTAAGGAAAATGTCTTACCCTTTTGAATTCGATAAGACATTTTCCGGAAAATGACACTTTCTTCTCCCATTTCCCTTTCCCCTTCCCCTTCCCCTTCCCTTCCTCTTCCCCTTGGGTTGCAAATCAGTTTGGTCAATGAGCTTTTTCGGTTCCTCATTCATCCAGGTAAGGCTCATTCTCCTTCTTCCGTTCTTCATTCATTTTCCTTCTTTTGTTTTTCATTTTCTCTTCCAGGTAAAAGTCTGTCGCATATTCTGTTTTGTTTCTTCTCTTTCTCTCTTTCTCAGGCAAATTTACCATGAATTCTTCGTTGGGTCTTGGCTTAAGGCGATGATCGCTGGGTCTTCGTTGGGTCTTGGTTTGAACTCTTAATGATTTCTCCATTCTTGCATCCTTGATGATCATTTTGCTATTTACAGGCCATTTATCTTTTCTTGCTTTCTTCTTAATTCTCATATGGGCTTTCTTCTGAATATTCCTGTGATTGTCTACATTTTTACCTTTAGCTTTTCTTGAAGCGTTTAATTTTAGCCTATAAAAAAGTTTTCTGTCTTTCATGTTGGTTCCTATCTTTTTTCCTTTGTTTCTTAAGAATTTTTCTTTTTTCACAATTATACCTGTCTAGCAACATGCTGCATTTAACCATCTTTGAGGAAACTTATCTTTCAAGAGCTATTTGACATTAGTTTGATATTTTCACAAGGTTCCTATTTGTGTTTCTTTGGAAACAGTATGCATGCAATGCTGTCCTTATTCCTTCCCAGAAAACCTACCAATCGAATGCTCTGCTGCACAACTATTGCATTTGTGTGAGTGCTAACTTTTGTATTTTCGTTTGTTGTTTGTTGAGATAATAGTTAAATGTGTTTTGTTTGCAATATTGAAATTTGGAGTAATCCTTTTATTCAACTTTCTTCATGCATGTTGCAGTATGAACATGGTTGAGGCACTGATATTACATATCATTCTTATGGAAACAAATTAATTTTTTATTAATTATTTTCCAGGCTTCTAATTTTATGGAGTATGGTGAGAATCTTTTCCGCTTGAAGGGAAGGTCCAGTGGCCCAAAGACTGTGAGTAAGTATATATATTTTTCAATTGTTGCAGAAGTGATCCTCTAAAGTAGAAACCATGAATTTTATTTGTTTATATCTTCTTTTTTATGCGTATGCACGTGCGGGCATTTATCTAATGTGTGATTGTGCTTATATATGTTGGAGCCCTCCTCCTTCAAATTTTAATGTCAAATAATTAAAGTTGCTTAGCCTTGAAGCTTATTATCATTATATAATCTTTTTTCCCTTGTTTTTTCACACTTGAATCTTTTATTTGCTGCAAGAAAAAAAATTGATAAATGTAAATTGTTCTCTTTCAAATGTGGAATGTCTGCTAATTTCTTTCTCCCCTTATGGATTTTGTTTTGCAGGTTCTATGAAGGTTTTATTCATTCATTTGATTCCGCTAAAAAGAAGCACAAGGTGACACGTTTAATGAGTAGAAATTCATTTTAATGTTTTCTTTTCCTTAGTATGTTACTGGAAGTTTTTCCTCTGACCATTCATGCTAGAATGTATTAAATTATTTTCTTCAATTTTCATTTGTTTATAGGTGCACTATAATGACGGTGATGAAGAAATTTTAAATCTTAAGAGAGAAAAGTGGGTTGTGATTGAAGACGAGTCAGGGTCAGATGAGGTGGGCAGTTCATAAGCAATTGATTTTTTATTTGTTCATGTACAAATTATAATTCAGATCGTGACACTCCCAGTGTTTTGCATTAATTTCTTCTATATTGTTTGACTAAAATAAGAGTCTCTAATAATGTAAGGCTAAAATCAATATAACTTAATTTTTTTTATAATGCTTGAAATTGTTGTTTATTGTTGCTCCATTTTATGGATCGTTAGGTGATAGTTGGTCCTTTGGCAATATAATGAAATGCACGTCTAAGTGGATTCACTAGCTAAATGTTTTATGATCAATGTTGGGAACTTTTGCTTCTAAAGATGCTTGCAATGGGAATTTTTGTTGTTAGACTCCTGTGACTTCTTTTATGACTCTTCAACAGTCTGATTTGATATTGCTAACATGCTTATTTGAAGCTATGAAGTTAATCTACATTGAAAGGTGTGGTTGTTAGTTGGATACGTTTGTTCATAAAAAAATTGACCTATATTCAACTTAGGTTAGGCACAGCATGCAACATTTTAATTTTGCACCATGCATCTGGTGTAATTATATGTTATTTTCAGTCTTACTAACTTGGATTATTTTAATAGTTTGTATCATTGGTGCATCCATCAGTTAGTGTTGATTGTTCGATACTACATGATTGCTATGAATCATTTGCAATATATTGCTTTGGAAGATACCTTATTGCTTGCTTGGGTATGTTCATTTCAAAGACCTTGAACTTCAAATAAAGATTTTATTTCTTATATCTGGATCAGCCTTGCACGATATTTCATTTAGTTTACAGTTTTTGTGGTGACATTGTCTTTGTTATTTGCTTTGCTTATGCCCTTGAATTTTAATTTTGGACACCCAGATATTATTTTCAATGTCATTGAATAATCATTTCAACACTCTGCTTTTTCATATCTTTACTTTTTAAGAATATATAGGTTCTTCTGATGTCTAACATATCATAATCATAATTCCCTTTAATGCACTAAAAGGAATATGCACTACTTTGTTAGTAAGCAAGGTACAGGATGTTGTTGAACTTTGGCCTGCAATGCAACAGGAAACCAACAGCAAACCAACATGCAGGCCAGCATCCAAGCTAAACCAGAGAAGCAGCAGCATTTTGTTTATTTTGTTCATTTGTAACTTGATTTAGTTCCAATGTAATTTATACTTACAGTTAGTAGGAGTAGTTGTTGATTTATGCTTGATGTTATAGCTGGTATGTCAGCTACATTTTGTGTGTAATTCTAGCTAAGCTTTAGTCATGTATTAGTGGGAGCAGTTATACATTAGGTAGCTGCCATATTTCATTGTAACATAAATGCTTCTCAAGTCAATAAAAAAGATCTGATTTTTGGAGATCAAATTCTATTTTGTTCTTGTTCAAAATTCTTTGAATTCGTTTTTCTTTTTCTCCTTAGTTTTTTGCTAAAAAAACCAACACATGTAATTCGGGCTACTTATGTATATGGCATATTGCTTATTCAAGTAATGAAGTTAATCTTTACATCATCCGGGTTACTTGCTTCTGTTTTCTTCCTCCACTGTCAAAACCCCAACAGATGTGATTTGCAGCTCTTCCGTTTAGCATTGATGACCAGCTCAAGGCTCGACATTGCACGTTCTACATGGTGGCCATAGGCTATTTCAGTTACTAGCCAACGATTGGTTTTAGTTTTAAAGTTATTTGGTGCTAGCAATGCTTGCATTGAGTTACTGATGACAAACATTTGAAATATCATGCATTAAGATGCACAGACATTGAGAAAAAGGGTGTTGTAAATATTTCATTAAAGATATTTGAAAGAAGAATGGATAGTTCTGTACTTATGTCAAACTTATTTATATATGCTTTTTTTCTCTTCATGTATTTGGCATTATGGATCTATTTGTCAGAATTCGTAAATTAAAGCTAGTCCAAAATATATGAATTTATGGTTTATGAAATTTTCAAAGCTCTGTCTTACAGGACACACGTCGAAGTGCAGTAATAGTTTTTTGTGCTTTGATAACACAAGTTAATTTTAAATATTTCACATTTTGCATTGTTCTTCTCCATTTTATTTTCTAATGTATATTCTAGCTTAATAATTGAGTATTATTATATATTTAATTTGATTTATTTATAAATCAATTTATGTCAAAATAATTTAAAATATAAATTTATTAATATATGTAAAACCAGATTTTTCAAAAAATATTTTCAGGAAATCTGCCAAACAGTAGAAAATATTTTACACAGATTCATCCAAACACCAGAAAAGTAAATCATTTCCAGAAAAGTAAATCATTTTCTAGAAATCATTTTACTGACAAACAAACGGAGCCTAAGTGTACAAAGGCAAGTTTAAGGTCCAAATACAGAAATGAATTTCTTCTACACATTAGTTTAGCTTCTCTCAACTCTGTATAGCGTTTTGTTTAATCAAGATTACTAGAGTTTCTTCATGGTATCAGTCGCTTGTTGATCCTCAGTGATGGCTAACACATACTACGCTGACTTTGACTCTGTTGAGCCTAGTGGTGCTGTATTCAATGGTGATCGCGTCATTACATAGTTTCCTCAGCATGATGTGGTTAAACTCAACTAGGGCTCATTCCTTCAGTGGCAACAGCAGGTAAGGCATATTGTTGCTGGATATGACTTGGTAGGATTTTTGGATGGTTCTATTTCTACTCTAGCTCGATTTTTTTAAACACCAAACGCAAATCCATCTACCACGGTCTTCTCTCAGCAAGATCATCTACTTACCTCGTGGCTTCTTTCCACGGTCGGTTCCTCTTTTCTGTCTTCTTTTACGGACGTACAAACGGTTTGTGACGTGTGGTCGACGACAAATAACCTTTTTGCGACTGACATAAGTGCCAAACAGTCCCGAATCTTTCATAAGCTGCATTCTCTCAAGAAAGGCAGTCTCTCCATCACGGGGTATGGTACAAAGATTAAACGTTTGTGTGCACTTCTGGCTGCGTCTGGTTCTCATATCTCGGAGGCCGAGAAAATATAGATTATGTTTGTAGGCTTACCATCTGAGTTTGATGTCGTCGTGTCTTCTGCCTCACTCTCTTCCACTCCGTTATCATTTCAACGGTTAGTTGATGCCCTCCTCGAGTGTGAATCTTGTCAAGCGCGTTCGGTACAAGAGGTGATGTTTGCGGCCAACTTAGTGGAGAGTGCTCTGTTGCAGACAATGGAGAGTGTCGCTTGTGGTGGTCGTCCTCCATCTTATGGTCGTGGAAGGAGTTTTTGGCCTTGTCTTTAGTGCCAAATCTGTGCACGCTTTGGCCATGTCACACAACGGTGCTATTACCGTTATCATCGTGATGAGTCTTCACCGGTGGTAGCTCCGGTATCGCATCTAGAAATTTCAGTGATTGGGTCTTCCCCTAGTTCGCATGACATGTTTGAGGGAGAATGGTGGTTTTCTCAACAAAATCGCCGACCTAGGTTCAATAATAACCTTGGTCAAAATTGGTTTGATGTTGGTCAAAGATATATTTTGAATCAAAAAGAATTTATGCCTCCAAATTTTGTGCCTACAAATGCCGTTTGGCAGACTACTGGGGTGCCAAATTATTCAGTACGTGGGCCACATGCAGACTATGCACCAATTGCACCTAGGCCTCCTACTAGTGGGCCGCATGGGTTTGGGCCTTTCCATGGGCATACAAGGCCGAATGCCCTATATATGAATCTTCGGTCTTTTGTTAACAATGTTCAACTTGATTCTTCTCTTGGTGTAGGGCGAATGGTGGATCGTCGGGTGGTATTCCTTGGCGTACTAAACTATGCGCTCGTGTCTATTCCGGGTCTGATCCGTGCATTAGACTTCCTCGCGTAGGTGATATTCATGAGTTTGATTATTCTGACTCTTCAGGATCTCATATTAATATTGCCTAATGTGGTTCTAATGGTAATGGCACATATTCATATATTCCCATACCGGTTGGCACCACTTCCTGGTATCCTGACTCTGACGCAAGTAATCATGTTTTTCGGGATCCTTCGGCTCTGCATGACACTAACCCCTATTCAGGTACGTCTTCTCTTTTAATGGGAGACGGAACGCCTGCTATGATATCTTCAATTGGTCAGGCTATTTTACCTACGCGTTCTAAATTGCTTCGGTTATTTAATGTTTTATGTGTTTTGGCTATACGCAAAAGTTTTTTGTCTCTATCTCAGTTTGCCATTGACAATTGTGTGTTTTTTAAATTTCACTCCATATATAGTGTTATTAAGGATAGCATGACACGAAAAATCTTACTGATGAGCTATATTCGTGATGGGTTGTATTATTTTTCCTTCTCGAGAGCATCTGTTCAGAGTCCAATAGCTCTCTCTACTGCTCAAGTTAAAATTCAAAGTCGGTTTGGTGACAGTGGTATCTTTTTGTTATGGCACAATCTTCTTGGTTATCCGTCTACGTCTGTTGTTAAATATGTTCTAGATAAGTGTAATATCACGTTAAATAAAATGACTCTTTATGGTATTTGCACTGCTTGTAAAAAAGGAAAATTTCATAAATTGCCCTTTTCTGATTTGACTACTGAATATACTGATCCATTTGCTTTGGTTGTCTCCGATCTTTAGGGACGTGCGTCAGTTGTATGTGCTAATAACTGGTACTATGTGTCGTTTATTGATATGTGCACTCATTTTTCTTGGATTTATCTGATTCGCCAAAAGTCTTAGGCCGTAGACTATTTCTTTTAGTTTTAGAAATTAGTCCAGACTCAGTTTGGCAAGACTATTATACAATTTCAGAGTGATTGGGGCGGCGAGTATCAAGCGTTTACTTTTGTTCTAGCGTCTCATGGGATAGTTTATCTATTGACTTGTCCATATACTTCTGAACAAAATAGAGTGGTTGAACGTAAACATAGGCACATTGTAGATATATGCATCACTCTTCTGGCACAAGCAGATCTCCCTATGAAATTTTGGGCCTATGCATTTTGTTGTGCGGTTCATCTCATTAATCGTCTTTCTATTTCAGTTCTGGGTGGACGAACTCCATATAAAGCTCTTTATGGCCAGGATCCCACATATGATCATCTACGGGTATTTGGGTGTTGCTGTTTTCCATATTTGTGTCCGTTCCAACAGCATAAGTTAGTGTTTTAGTTACAGCCCTGTACTTTCTTGGGCTATAGTCCATAGCACAAGGTATATCAGTGTCTCATACCTGATGTTAAGATTATAATTTCTCGTCATATGGACTTTAATGAATAACGCTTTCTTTCTCCATCATCTGTCACGCAAGGCTCTCTTTTTCTTCTTGCTCTTTTATCGATATATGCTTCTCTAGTTAAGCCAGTCGCTTATCAATCTATGAATTTGACATCTGTTTCTCCGATTGAGGTGATGGGTGGTCTGGCACCTCTATATTCTAGTACAGTAACCACTGATGATATTGATTCGTCATCCTTTACGTCTACTTTTAAAGTTCAATCCATTCCTTTAAGCCTAGAACCTACTGTTGAAGTTCAATCTGTCCTCTAAGCCTTTCTTTACCTGCTACAAATGCTCATCCCATGGTTACTCGATCAAAGGCTGGCATTTTTAAGCCAAAAGCCATGACTGTTAAAGCTGTGGAACCTTCTACAATTGAGGAGGTGTTTTCTACTTCTGAGTGGAGTTCTGCAGCTGAGGCTGAATATGATGCTCTTATTCGAAATTCTACCTGGGAGATTGTTCCGCTACTGCCAAATCATAAGGTTATCAGATGAAAATGGCTTTTCAAGGTTAAGAAAAATCATGATGGTACTGTTGATCGTCGTAAGGCTCGATTAGTCGCCAAAGAATGTTCTCAAGTCCCTGGGTATGACTTCAAGGAAACATTCAGTCCGATGGTGAAACCTGTCACTATCCGAGTTATTCTGTCTATTGCGGTCTCTAGAAATTGGCCACTTCGTCAAGTCGATGTGAACAACGCTTTCTTCAATGGTGATCTTGATAGTGAAGTGTTGATGCAACAAACTCTGGGGTATGTTCAGTATGGTTCAGATGGTAAACCCTTAGTGTGTCATTTAAAGAAAGCATTATATGGTCTCCGTCAAGCTCCTCGTGCTTGGTTTGAGAAGCTAAAACAGTTTCTTATTTTGGTTGCTTTCGTCAGTTCGAAGTCTGATGCCTATTTTTTTGTTCAGATTTGGTCTGATGTCATTCTTTATGTTCTTGAGTACGTAGATGATATTATCATCACTGGGAGTCGGTTTACCTACATTGACTGGTTTGTTCAGTTGTTAAATGCTGAGTTCTCGCTTAAGAATATGGGTGACATCCACTATTTCTTTGGCATTGAAGTTACTCATTCTGCTTCCGGTTGCCTTCACCTTTGTTAGAAAAAGTATATACGGAATCTTCTTGACTGAAGCTCGATGACTAATGCAAAAAGTGTCTATACGCCAATGATTAGTTCGTCTACTATGTCAAAAGATGACAGCGATCTTCTGATGGATTTGACTGAATATAGGAGTCTTACTAGTGCACTACAGTATATTGTTCTTACTCGGCCCGACATTGCTTATGCGGTAAACCGGATCTGTCAGTTCATGCATAACCCTACCATTGTTCATATGGTTACTTTAAAGAGGGTATTACGCTACTTATGCGGCACGCTTGATTTTGGAATTGTTGTTCGCCCATCTGTCCAGTTATATTTAGTTGGGTATGCTGATTGCAACTGGGGGTTGGATTTTGATGATCGGCGATCCACCTCAGGATACTGCATCTACTTTGGTCACACTCCCGTATTATGGTGCTCCAAGAAACAACAAGTGGTTTCCCTATCCACAGCTGAAGCTGAGACTAGGAGTCTTACTGCAGCACTAGTGATGTTACTTGGTTGCTCTCATTACTTAAAAAACTACATGTCATGACTGATGATACTCCTAATATTTGGTGTGACAATTTCAATGCGGTTGCAGTTGCGACCAATTCTGTGTTACACTCTAAATTTAAACACGTTGAGCTAGATTTGTTTTTTGTTCGTAAAAAGGTCACTGATGGCTCGAATAAGGTTGGTGAGGTTCCTGTCTGTGATCAGATTACTGATGTTCTAACTAAGCCACTTTCGGTGATATTATTTACTCGAGTTTGAAATTTTCTTCGGGTCTTACTTGTGGAGAAGATGGATGAATGTTAAGGATATGAGTATTAGCTAGCTAAAGTTGTTATTCAAGCAGTTAATGTTTAGTCAAGACTGTTAGCAAGTCTGTTATAGAGCAGTTATCTCTAAACTCTTTATAAATACTATATTCTAAGTGTACAAAGGCAAGTTTAAGGTCCAAATACAGAAATGAATTTCTTCTACACATTAGTTTAGCTTCTCTCAACTTTGTATAGCGTTTTGTTTAATCAAGATTACCAGAGTTTCTTCAGAGTAATGTGGAGGATGAGTCAACGAATTCGTTGGCTAGCTTACTTAGGCTGCAAAGGGTCAATGATCATGAGCGCTATTTTGGTGCACCTCCTTTCAAAAAACGCATCATGAGAAGAGATTTTCATTTTGTTATTGACAAAATTAGAAGCTGGTTAAATGGATGGGATGCTAAACTGATGTCTATGGTTAGGAAAGTCACATTAGTTAAATCGGTTATGATGACTATACCTAACTATTTTATGCAGACAACTTTAATCCCTATTGAAGTTTGCACGAAATTGAAAAACTTGTGAGAAATTTTGTTTGGGGTGCCTAGGAAGGGAATAGAAATGTGGCACTTGTAAGTTGGGAGGCAATATGTTAGCTAAGTAACGGGGGAGGCTAGGGTTTCCACCACTTAAATTTACAGAATATGGCTTTTCTTTTAAAATTGGCCTTCCAAATTATTGCGAATGGTAATGATCTATGGGTGCAAGTGTTACAATCTAAATATCGAATCAAAGATAAAATCCCTTTGTCGACTGGGAGGCCAAATAGCTCATTCATATCGAAATCTATTGAAAAAGTGTAGCTTTAATTGTTATGTTCAATTACTGGTCAATTGGGAATGGGCGAATAGTAAGATTTTGGAAGGATCGGTGGGTGTCGGGTTTAGAGACGTTGGATAATTTCTATTTAATACCAGCTCAAATGGAACTGGTGTTATTGGTGTGTGATATGGGAAATAATGTCAGTTCTTAGCTTTGGGAGAAATTTGAACATTTACTTAGTCAGGACATTTTACTTTAAATAGCGGTTACACGGGCTCCATTGAATACAACTAGCAATGATGTGTGACAACAGGTTGACAGTGTATGGTCTTTGATTTGGAAATGTCCAAGTCCTTAACGTGTTAATAACTTTTATGGCTCGTGAGACTGGAACAGTTATTGACAAACAAAAAAAGTGTCGTAGAGGTCTTTCCTCGTTTCCAATCTGTGTCATTAGTAGGGCTGCCACCGAAAGTTTAATTCATCTACTTCGAGATTGTTCAAGTACTAGATTAATTTGGCATTGTTTCTTACGAGTTAGGAGGAATGCATCTTTTTTCAATCTCCCTCTCCATGAATAGCTAACTGCGAATCTCACAAACAAAGTGAATGTTATTATGGATAGATGCAATGGAATACCCTGTATGGCATAATTTGTTGGCTAATTTGGAAGCAAAAAAATCGGCTTATTTTTACTGGTATGAATTTCAGTGTTGGTGAGATATGTGCCAAGAGCATTATATGGGCGAAGCATGAGTCAAATGCTAAGTTACGTAATGGATAGCTTAAAAACCATCAATAAAGGGGTGGGTCAAATTGAACAGCGATGGGCCTGTACGAGGGATTGGTGGTGTATTGAGGGGTTGGATTGGTAACTGGATACTAGGCATGTTTGATCATTGAGGAATAATTATGGGGAATGTTGGAGGGACCGAAAGTGGCATGGAGCTTGAGGTACGGCCACTTGAGTTGGAAGATGACTACGCATCAACGATTATGTTATTAATGATGCAACAAAGTGGAAGCAGCGGACTGAGACTCAAGACATAAAAGCTTTGTATTGTAAGCCTTAGGAGATAGTGGTTAAACAGGTTAATAGGGAGGCAAATCAACTAGCGGATGGTATTGCAAAGATAGCTCACGGAAGAATATAACTTTGGACAAGCATACACATCCACCAGCGCACTTGTGGGGAGTTTTTCTCAGTGATGCAATGGGGTGGAACTCATGATCGAAAGGTCCCGATAATTTTGTTTGTATGCTATTGGCTACCCCAAAAAAAATCCTACCAAAAGGCATAGTACAAAGACTTGTTATACTATTTAAACTTTATTTTTCCTATTTTACATTCACTAAAAATTATATAAAAAAACATATATATTAATATGAATATAATAAAATATGTTGGGTAAAAAGTACCATAATAGTCATTTTATATTACTTCAAATTGCATTTTGACCTTAAATTGAGTAAATGGGCAAATTAGGTTCTATACAAAGAAGCAAATTAGTCCCTCCATTAAAATTGCATAGTTAAATGCTTTTTTTTCTATATATAAGTCATAATAAAAGTTTAGCTCTTGACATTTACACTTCTATTCAATTTGGTTTCTACTATTCTATTTGAAGCAAAATAGCCCTTAACCTTTCATTGCTGACATGATATTAATTTGTTGTCACATTAACAAATAGTTTGTAATTATAAAAATACAAAAAATTATAAATAAATGTGTAAAGGTGGAAGACTAAGTTTGTTTTTATGTGTTGAGGAATATGTTTTGAAGTAGCTGTTGAATTACTAATGGTAGTAGCCATTACAACTAGCATTGCGACAGACTCTGTTACTTACCATATTAGGAGTTAACAAAAATCAGTTTCTAAAATAAAACCTCTAAAATTTAAATAATGTTGATATTATGGAAGCATAGAAGCTTGTCCATGAAGATCAATTCATTTGAAGCAACTTATCTTGAATATTGGATTAGATTGAATCAGATCAAGCAATCAAATCCCTTAGATTATGACGATTGGATAGGGATAGCATTGAAGACGTATGTCCAAAAGTCCACTTTACATGGGTCTTTATTATTATGTTGTATATTGTTATTTTAGTTGTTTAATAGGAAAATTTATTGTAATTGATGAAGTATGTTAGAAAGTTTCGAAACTCTTATATATTTGAATAAAACCTGTAAGTAAAAACCTGAGTTCGAATAGATAATGAACCAAAAGCTGGTGCGTTGGGTGTACAACTTCTGTAGTATGTAGTGTCATTAACAATAGTAGAGTTCATTGAAGACATGTTCAACAGTCCACTTTACATAGGTCTTTATTATTATGTTTTATATTGTTATTTTAGTTGTTTAATAGGAGAATTTATTGTAATTGATCAAGTATGTTAGAAAGTTTCGAAACTCTTATATATTTGAGAGACATATATAAGTTTTTTACTTAGTATTGAGAGCACTTATTTGTTTATTGTGAAACATATTTTTTTAGAGTGCATTTGAGAAAGTAAATAAGTTTTATTGACTGCTTAAGTTCTCAAGGTGACAATTTAAAAGTTGAGTGGTCTAGATTTTTATGTACAAAAGTAAGGTTGCTATACCACGATGTTATAGGACTTGAATCACTTGTTGTATTGGGTTGAAAGATAGCGAATTACTCACTGAGCTAGGCTTCGTAGATGTAGGAAACCAAATTGCGTAAAAAAAATTGCATTCTTGTTTTCTCTTTATTGCAATGTCATTGCAGCCATCACTTCCATTTAAGTACTCTATTTTTCTTTGTAATTAGCAACTACTTATTTCAATAATTGTTATCAAAGCCTCTCACTTAACTTGACTAGTGGTGTGTCCTGGTGTTGTTAATTGCTAGAAATGGAAGGATCTTTAGTTGCTTGCCCCTTATGTTGGAGGCTTCCAAATATGCTTATTGCAAGGAAAGAAAGAAAGCTTTCATCAAATCAATTGATGAGAAAGCGTGGAGTTCTGTCCTCGCTGGATGGCAATCACCTATGATTGAGACAAAAGCAAGGACTCCTAATTTCAAGTTAGTAGCTTGGACCATTGATGACAAATGATTTGCAAATGTCAATTATAAAACTCTTTATGCTATCTTATGTAGCATTGATGCACAAAAGTTTAAGAGAATTTCAAAGTGTTGAATTACTAAGGAAGCATGAGACATCCTTGAAACTGCTTCACTGCGTCTTCTTTGCAAACTAATCTTGAGGAAAAAAAATAGAAAAAGAGTATTAAGATCAGTTTGCATATTCAAATGCTATATGTAAGCGTCTTGACATTGAATCAAGCCAAGTTAGTAAAGGGATTGAAGAGCATATATTTTAAGGTCTAGTTATTAAACCAATGAACTTTGAGGCAAAAAGCCAAGGCCCTATTTCTATATAGGATGGTTTATGGTTATGTATATCTTTATCCAAGGTAGGGGTCTTGAATGGAAAATTTGTTCTTTAGTCCTTTTAAAAGTTAGAAACTTATAAGTTAATACAATAACAAAAATGCATAATACCTCTCAAGAAATTTTAATTTAACTCTAGCCCCTAAAAAAATTGTAGTTCAATTCTAGCCCCTAAGATATTTTTTTATATACAAATTTGCAGCAATAAATGACTTTTTTTCATATATATATTAGGAGTGAGCAAAACTCAATTCGATTCAAAAAAGTAAAATAAAAAATTCAAATTTCGAGTTATTCGAATTATTCGATTCTACTCGAATAAGTAGTTTGTATCGAGTTGAATATTACAATTCGAAAAACTCAAATAATTTGAATAATTTGAATAATAGATTGGTGTAAATACCCTTTTAGTCCTTGTCAAGTTTAAAAATGAGTAAATTAATCTCTCTCTCAACAAAAATTACAAAAAAAAATTCAAAAATTCAAAAAATTTATAAAAATTTTAAAATTTATATTTTTTAGAAAATTCTAAAAATTTCTAAAAAAAAGTTCTAAAAAACATATAAAGAAAGATAAAAAATTTAAAAAAATTCTAGAATAATAATTTTGGGACCTAAATAAGTTAATTAATTATTCAAGTTTATCATACTAAAATATTTTTATTATTATTTTGCTTTGAAAAAGTTTTCAAATATGTATGGTTTCAAATTTATGAGCTCTAACGTAGAATTAATTATACTATAACAATATTTTAATTTTACATGTTTATTTTTTTAATTTAATTCAAACAATTTCATTCGATTCCATTCGACTCAACTAAAATTTTATTTCACTTGACTCGATTCGAAATGATAAAATAGGACTCGTAAAATTGATTAATTCGAAATTTTTTATTCGATTCGATCGAACACTCACTCCTAATATATACTATTCAGATATAAAAATAAATACTAAATATAATTGATTTCAATATAAATATATCTTTTTAAGAAAAATTAAATATATCAATATTTAAAAAAATATATCCTAATAACATAACTTCTCCTAATTTTAATTTTGGTATGAATGATGTTAAGGCCATCATAGTTCAAATGATTGTTATTTTGAAAGAATTTGCATAGCAAATAATGGACGGTGGGCTACACTACACCTACACACCCACCATGCAACTTCCTTTTTTTTTTTTTAAATATTCACTTTCTCTTTTTGTCTCCTCCATGAATCTACTTGACAAGATAGCAAACTTCCCCAGCTGGTCAATAAATTTTCACTAATCAAGTAAAACTAAAAGTCAGATAAAAGAAAAAATAAGTTGAAAAAAGAAAAACATGTCACATGCTTCCTTGAATTTATAAAAATGAAAAAGGAAACCCCCCCCCCCAAAAAAAATGTATTAAATTGAGATTAAAAAAACCCAAAAATCATTTTATCACTATATTATTATTCTTTTGTCATATCAATTAAACTCAACAATTTGATTTTTGAATTTGTTTGACATTTAAGATCTTTAGATTTCTTTTTGCAACTCTTTTGTTTAATCTTTATTGTCACCATTATTGTACCATGCACTAACAACCCCCCCCCCCCTCCTTTTCTATTGATAAGTGTGAAATTCCTTTGAAATTTCAAACAAAAAGATGAGTTACATATAATCACAAAAAAGGGTTTTATTTTCTATTCATCACTCATTTAAATTATTATAATAAATGTTAATAATAACGGTAAAACAATTGCAAATCAATAAGAAAAAAAAATAAAAACACAAATTTCACGTAAAAAAATTTTCGGGAAAAAAAACTATAGACAGAGGAAAAGAAATTCACTAATGTTGAAAAACGAATGATATAAGTGGAGTTTCGACTACATCTATTTAAGGGTTAAAAAATTCTCTGCTTCTCGCCCTCACAGGTCCCCTTATTTTACCACTGTATTTATTTTTTAAACAAGTGACGAGATTCAAATCATATAATCTCTAACACAAATTATACCAAAAAGTGGTAAAGTTATAGTTTTGAAATTGTATATCAATTTTGAGATTTACATGATTTGAAACTTTTGTTTTTGATAAGATTCATGATTTGAAACTTAATTAAAGTCAATATGTTAACTATTCATTACAAGAATCACACTGTAATCTTACAACCCAAATCATAATTAATTAGTACTTCTCCCAAAAATGCATATGTTTCTTTTAACTATCAAAAAGGAAGAAGTTATTATTGAAAAAATTGTTATTATTCAACAATCAAAATGCACATTATGGTGCTTAAAGAATCCAAGATAAGTAGTATCTAACAAAGCATTATAGTTAAATTCAATTTAAGATAATCCAATCCTATACATTATACTGCCTTTTTTTTAGTGAAATTAAATTTTAATCTCTTATCTAAAATTAATAATTCCATCTAAATAATTTTAATATAAAATTTATAATTTCATCTTAACCCTATGATATAAAATTCTGATTTCATCTCTGATTATATATAATCAGATGGTTTTATCAAATATTGTGTTGAGTTGAACTTGAATTATGCAACAAACACGAATGAAAATTAAGGAAATTTAACACAAATATTTAAGTAGAAAAATCCTTTCGAAGAAGATAAAAAAATTACGAACAAAGAAAATTTCACTAAAAACGGCAAAAACTGCAAGGGGAGTACAAGATGGAGAAACAAATAAATCCCGAAACTAAAATGCAAAGTTTTCTTGAAACTCCCACAATCACTCTCTTAATTTTGTTGTTGTTATTCTAAACTATCTAGGGTTGCTAAAAGGTCTATTTATAGGCTGAAATTCTTGTGAAAATGTGATTAAAACATAACTAGAATAATCAGAGTTTGGTTGGGAAAAAATAATAAAATTTAATTGGGAGAAGAAACCGGGTTAAATGAGGAACACGTTGCCACATTGGAAAGCCATGCATCGCATTGTCAAGATGTGGTGTGTTGCGTCGTCAAGACGTCAGCTTTTCCTCGTCGGTTATATTTCATCTTAAATGTGAGTCACACTCCTCATATTGAATAAATAATTAGTAATCTATCTTAACCCTTTTCCAATTAAAACCAATGGTTAATGCTTTGGTTGCTGAGGTTTTTTTTTTCTGTTTTTTTTTTCAATTAAAAAGTTAAGTGATTTTAGTAACAGTGTTGCTAGCAAATCATCCTAGTTGAGAGAGACAAGAAAATCTTTGAGTTCTGCTTGAAAGTAGCTTTTGCCTTAATTGCATTCATTTTCTTTTTCCAAAAGAAAAAAAGTTGGTAGAGAAAATTCCCTTTTATTTTAAATGAAAAAAAAGAAAAACCTCAAGTGAAAGCTCATTGCCAACTTATTAAGTTCATGGAGGTCTATCTTACTCAGCCTGTCCACCAAGACTCTCTTTTTGTCAGTTTAAGGAAAGTCTTTTTATTTTAATTTATTATTAATAAACTTGTTCTTTTTAGTCCATTTTTGTGTCATTGTAGTAATTTATCATCAAATTTGGGAAAGAATGCCTCATTTCTAATACATGATTAGCATATCAAATTGTAGTTATTCCTTATTATCTAGTAATAAACTAACCCCAATCTAGTCTGAAAATAGTTAAATCATTTAAGTTTGTTACTTAGTTTTATTGATACAGACAATTAAAAAAAATCATAATATATATTTTCAACAAATATTTTCTATAAGATAAACTCAAAAGTAATTCTCAAAATTATAGAGAATTTTTTTACTTGAGTGAAAAAACATTAGTAAAGAAATGAGAGAGAGGAAAATTGAAACAAATCCTGATCAAAATAAGTTTGGTTGCAAGTGAGATGCTGGAAGCAATAGAGGGCTGAGAAAAATGAGAGCTACAATGATTGTTGTGATTGTAGAAAGGAAGGTACAGAGAGAATTGTTAGAATACTCAAGTTTGCCAATAAAAAATAAAAAAATTGTTAGAATACTCAAGTTACAAAGAAAATTGAGAGAGTTTAGTGAATGTGTTTCCCAAAAAAGAAGGAAAAACACATATATCATAACAAGGTTACACTCATGTGTTGTTTATGGTAAGCAAAGCATTACTTATACGGTTTGATACCGGGATGCTTTCTGTTTAACGAGAAAGGGAAGAACTTGTATTAGAGGAAAATGTTAAGAAGTGTCTTCTTAACAATGTCTGTTTTTTGAGCTTCCAAGATATGCTCTTAAGACATCTCAATATTGGAGCAATTCAATAATTATACCAGTCTTTCGGGACTAACTCCACAACCTTTGCATAGTTGCAATCCAAGAATCCTGCCAACCTTCTAAAGCTAGCTACACAATGTTTACATATTTGCATGCTTCTTTTTTTTCCACAACACCAACTCCAATAACTCCACTTTTATTTATCGGAAGAAATTGTATTTCTTGAAACTATTATTTACAAAATATTATTAACCAAAACTAAGTATCTACAACAATTAATACTAATTAATTCAAAGATTTTCAATGCTAAGAATGTAACCCAAATTCAGCCTTTGCTACTAACCTACTAATAAACAAAAAAACATATAATATATATATATATTAGGTGGAGTTAGAAAGTTTAAAATTAAATTATAAATTTTTAAAAGAGTAAAATTTCTCTTATTAACTTAAAATTTTATAATTTTTTTGAACCAATCTATAACTCCACAATTTTGTGGAGCTAAAATCTTTGCCTATCCTCTATCAGTGCCCCGTATAAGCTACTTCTCTCATATTTTTTTTAGCCTATTTTTTTTAAGAAAGGATTGTAAAAATAGGGACCTCACGTCATTTATATATATATATATATATATATTTTTAATAGTTTAGTATTACATCAATATTTTTATCTTGGAATAAATTAAATTTAAATAAAAATCTTGAAATTTAGGTAAAAAATACTGATATGACATTAAAATATTGAAAAAGGATAAATCTATGTTTTATATAATCTTTTCTCTCATATTTTCATGTTTTTGTGCATTATGAACTGAGATATGCTCTGAATTGAGGTACATCAACATTATTAACTAATAAATTTTGGACTAAAGTGGGTATTTATAAAAGTTGAGTTACCCCAATAATTCAACGGCAATATATATATATATATATATATATATATATGTGTTAGTTAAGGAATTTGAGATTAAAGAAAGCTATCAACTTTAAACTTTTAAAACTCATAGTTGTTGTTCAATGGTCTTGTTTTTTTTCTTCTTTTTTTCTTTTTTTAGTTCTACTTATCCAGCAGGATGTATATTAAAACAAGACAACAACAAACGAGTTAGATCGACATGTCGTTAACATGCAATTAAAATAAATATATGTTGACAAAAATTTTCATGGATGATCCAGGCTTGAGTTATTTGATTATTCCTTAATATTTGTTTTTTTATTGCTTCCATTTCTAGAACTTAATTAATAATTTTGAATTAAATTAGTTTAAAATTTTCGTCGGTCTCAATATAATAAAAGATCTGATTAAAAAAATTGAAAGCTTAGGCAATGGGCAGAGTGGGCATGCAGTTGTTTTCGTATGGGGACCATTCGGTTGGTAGATATTTATATATATATATATATATATATATATAATGCTATGCCAAAAGCTTTAGCCACTTCGATGTTTGATCCCAAGAGATTGCAATTTTCAAGCTCATCAAAACAATAATAATTAATGGGTCTGCTCTCCTCGTCTTTTGAAGATTCACAGCATCAACAAAAAGTTCTAGTAATTATTAAATATTTGTATGAATTAATTTGACATTAATTCAGTCAAGAAAATGTCAAAAAAAAGTTAAAAGTAATAAATTATGCATAATTAAAATGATTGCCAATTTTTTTTTTTTGGTTGAATAGAAGAAAAGCTAACTACATAGCATATGTAGGCCTAAAATCAGTGTCGAACAAAGTAACAAGTCCAATCGGTGGAGCTGTATAAACTTGTAATCCTTGCTCCTAGGATCTTACAAGAATCACCAACGCATGTGCAACAATGTTGGACTCCCTATGAATGTGAGTAACATGGACTGCCCAATTCCTACGTAGAATTTCCTTGATGCATGAGGTCAACTCATAGTTCTCATAGATGTCATCTTCATTGGTATAAGCTTGGACAACAACTTTGCTATCACTTTCGAGGAAAACGTAGGCTAGCACCTTTGGACCAAAGTAGCTGCAGACCATCAAAAATCGCCCGCAGTTCTGCCGCAGCCGCACTACAACTGTCGATGTTCCTTCCATAGCCCATAACCCATTTACCATGCTGATCCCTAACCACCCCTATTGAAGCAAGACTCAAATTAAACCAACAATTACCATTAGTATTTAGCTTGACCCAATTCACTGGTGAAGCTTACCATCTATTTTGACGACTCATACAAATGGTTGTCAAATTTATTACTTGATGGGAGGGATCATTTATACATTTCTGTAACTTTTTATATAATTAATATTTTAATAATTTAACTGTCATATTTAATGTTCTATTAATATAGATCGTCATGTATGTCAAATTTGACATAAATTAAAATTTTCTAACTATTCATTTAATGTAAAAAACTTTCAATCTTAAATATATATATATATATATATAAATAATATTTTAGATCAATATGGTAGAGATATTAGATTGATTAAAAAATTTATATACATGACAAGTACAAATATCTTGATAAATTCAATGGTTAAATTATTCAACTAATTATATAAAAATTACAATAAAATATAAAATAATAAATGGATACCTATATATTTATATAACAACAAATATGATAAGTAAACAACGTTGCATGGTATTTAGGGATTGTGGCGACAGTAGACGACCAAAGTGTGGATGAGTGCCACTGCTAGCAGCGTTGACCACTGCACTGCATGGTTTGAGTGGATTGATCATACATAAAATATATTCATCAAAATGCTCACTCGTTTGACTTTGTAAAGAACTTTCGATCCTAATGCTTATTGATATTTATTGATTTCATGTGTAGGCTCTGGATTAAGGGTTGTAGAATGAAAAAATGGTGCAAATCCACTTTAGTTCCTATTTATTTTGAAATTAAGTAAATTCATCCTTCTTGAAAAAGAGAATAAATCTGTAAGTTTAAAAATTAATGAAAGTAATTAATGGAAATTAAAAAATTTCCATTTTTTGATGAAAATATTAAAAATTAATGAAAAATAATAAAATAACTATAAATTGCAAAGTTTCCATTTTTCTGAATTTTGTTTGAAACATTTGAAATTTTAATTGCATTATTATTTTTTAATAATTATAATTTTTATCAAAATTATTTTATTTCTATTTTTTTAATTTTCTTGGATGTATAAACCAATTTTATAGATTTTTTTATGGTTTAAAAGTATTATTATACCATTTATGGCAAATTCATCAAAAAGATCTTTTCTTTAATAGAATTTTTCGTGCTTTTTTCAAAATTTTGTAAAATTTTATAATTTTTAAATAATTTTTATAATCATTTTCCAATATTATGTAATTTATTTATTATTTTATTGAATTATTGAAGAATTAAAAATTTCTTGACGTTTTGATGATTTATTTTGAAATTTGTTGTAGTAATTCTTTTCAAAGATTTTAAATTTTATTAACGAAAATGTTATATCCTCATTGATTGTTTTTATTTGCTTAATTTTGAAAGTATAGGGATTACATAAATATTTTTTTTAAGAACGACTAAATTGCTCAATTTTGAATTTGACAGGGACCTACAAGTCATTTACACCGTTTGAAAACCAAGAAAATGACTACTAAAACCATTAGGGATAGATAGGGTATGTTTAATTATTGAAAAAATGGAAGGACAAAAAAGGAAAATGGAAGAGCAAAAAGTGATAATAAAATCAAATTTAAGCACAAATTATTCCAAAATGAGATGGTAGAATAGAGATAATGAGATGGATATTAGTTAAGTGTTATTTACAAGATTGTGAATTTTTTTCATTTTTATTTTCTTTCCTTTTGAAAAAATTATCAAACGATAAATGAAAGTTTTTTTTTTCCTTTCTATTTTGTAAATAGTTATTTTTTTCTATTTTCTTTATCTCTTTTTTTTTTCTTTTCCTATCAAATTCACTTAAATTTTATTCTACTTTTTTTCAAATTCATTGTCCCTTCCCAACCCATAAACAGGAATGTAATGCATTGTAGTGTACTCAAACCCACGTCCTTTTGTATTGGCAACAATGCCTTTACCAATCAAGCTATGACTTAATTAGCTATTTTTCATATGATTTTAGTTTAAAATAAATATGTATTTTTGTATATTTTATTTTTAGTATAATAACTTATCTGGCTCTTCAACTTATTAAAAAAAAATCATTTTAGCCCTCCATTTAATTTTTCATTTTTTTTACTCTTAAATTTGTGCTATTTTTCAAATCACCCCCAAAGTGGATGAAAAAGTTAACATTTGTTAACTTTGCTTACATGACATATATATGGAGTGTCATATGGATATCATGTTAGTAATTAATTAAATTTTTTTTCAAAAAAATATTTTTAAAAAATTAAAAATTATAAAAAGGGAAATATTTTTAATAATTTTTAATTTTAAAATAATTAATTAATTGTTAACGTGACATATATATGGATGCCACATCAGTAAAGTTAACCAACAATAATTTTTCTATCTATTTTAGAGTGATTTGACAAACAATATAAATTCAAAAGCTAAAAAAGACGAAAAATTAAATGAATGACTAAAATAACTTTTTTACGTAAAGTTAAAACCTTTTCACTAGGAAATGAGATAGGGATTGTCCAAAGTTACTTAAAATCAAATAAAAAAATTACTACTAATTTAATTGATTTTTTTTATATAATACATAAAACTACCCATAGTCCCTCCCAAACCCATAAATAAGAGGATAATACTCTTTGCGTCCTCCTACATTGCCAGTCGAGCTAAGACTAAATCCGCAACTTAATTAATTTTTTTATTTAAAAATAGAGCATTAATGTAATAAAATAAGTTAGTTTTAATATATATGTATATATGTTACTAGTTGTCCTAGTTGTTTTTTGCTTTAATATTTTTAATTGCACGAGTTATTAAAGAGACTTTAATTAATATTAAAACCCTACTAACAAAAAGGTGTTGATAAAAAGATGACATGCAAAAAAGGGAAAAAGCAAAAACAAAACATGATTGGTGGATTTGTCAACACGTTAATCTTTATAGACACTAGCTTGTGTAGGGTACAGCACACTACATCCCAATCACATTACTATTGTTAATCAAGTAAATTTAAAATTAATTATTTGAATATATAAAAATTTAGAGGGAGGAAAGTGAGAATAATTGAAATACTTAGCTCATATGATTGAGACAAAAAGGGGATCTCCCACCATTCAATTTTTATTTATTTCTTCACATACCCCCAACAATAAAGTGTTTTATCAACTAAGTTTAGCTGGCTCTCATGTGTAAAATCAAAATTTTCAAACTGTAAAAATTATTTTATAAAAGATTCCTTAATTTTAGTTTATAATTATTTTTGTAAACTTTTTTTTAATATTTTTTTGTGGTTTATGTCGAATTAAGATATCACATCATCACATATTTTTTTTAAAAATAAGGCACACCAAATTATTTTAAGAAAGTAACGGAAAAAATTAACTTCTAAAATAAAAATACACATTTCGGAAAATGAAAAAGAACATAAATGATCATATGTACATGTACTTATATTTATATTAATTGTTATAAAAATTTAATTAATATAATTGGATTATCGTACATCATGGAAAAAAATATGTAAGAAATATATTTATAAAATGTTTATGCAAAAGTCAAATGAGATTTTGGTTTAAATGATTATTTGTTAGGTTGAAATTTTGAAGATTATGAACTCTTAACTTTAAATCTTACCATAATAATATTTTATATATAATAAAAAATTTAAAAAAAAAACTCTAATAGTAAGAAAAGAAAAAATGTTATAGTCATTTTTAAATTGAGGTTTGTGTCTGATTGATTTGTGTTATTAACTCAATCAAATATTTAAATAATAATATAAAAAAACAATAGATATTTATATGGATACATTAGTCATTTAACTCTCTTTTTTGCCCAAAAGTAATATATAAATTTATATTTTTATTAACCTCACTCTTCTAAAAGACAACTATTAATGGGTTACTTTAATTCCTTTATGATTGAGTTTTAGTTTGATTGGTATGAGCATTATTATCAATACAGGAAGACGTACGGATTCGAGTGGATTGAAATGTATTATCCTTTTATTTATGGGTTTAGAAGACGCTACAAATAATTATAGACATTGTGTCAAAAAAGGAAGATATGATCGGAACCAGTTCAAAAAAAATTTCCTTTTTCACTATTTTTTTTATTTTAATTATCTTTATTTTATAAATTTTCATGGTGAAGATATTTATTTCATAAATATTAAATTAATTAATTAATAATTTGATTCACTCACAAAGTTGTGTGCATAGAAATAGTATGCTTGCATGCATGTATATTGGAGAAAGAGAAGTTGTGTTGTTGAAATGATGTTTTTTGAAGTTAAGAAAACCCTTAACAAAAATAATAAATCTTATGAATATAAAAATATATGATGCTGGTTATATTACATTATAAATGTTTTCATAGGCAGAGTCCATTATCAAAAAAGATGTTTGATCTGTCTTCTAAATTTTACTTGAGATTAGCCTCTAATAAAGCAAACATAAATTCAATGTCAAAACAAATTTTGCATAGCCAACCATATTCTAAACTAGCAATTAGTTAAAGTTTTATATTGAAATTTAAATTTTATATATATCAAAAGTTTACCCAATGAAAAATTTAGAGAATATTTGATGCATCATCGATGCATAAATTTTATACACTATCAATAAATAATAAAACGAAACATCATCATTGAATAAAAAAATAGTAGACGACTTATATATATATATATATAAAGAGTTAATCTCATCTTATTTCAATAATTTAGAACATATACTTAATTCTACAATATTCCTAAATTTAGGAATGAGAAACATAAAGAGGCAAAAATAAAATCTATTAATCTCAATTATCCAAGTCCCAATATTGGTATTTTCAAGTTAAAATTTCTTTTATTATAGATTTTGATAATATTTGTTCTTTTTGATACAATGTTTAGAACTATTCATAACCTTTTCTTAACTCATAAAATGAGAGAATAATGCACTTCAACGCACTTGAACTTACGTACTCCTGCATTGACAATAATACTTATACCAATCGAACTAATACCTAATTCCCTTTTTATATACTAAAGTTTTAGTGAAAAAAAAAGAGAGTTAGAAAGAACAGCAAAAACCAAGAGTTTATTGAGAATCTTGTCCTATATCCAAATTTAGAGATATCAACTTTTGTCTTAAAAGGAGCTTGATTTTTTAGCTTAATTGGAGGACAAAAAAACCCAGCAATATAATAATTAATAATTATGTAAAGTAGACAAAATTAATTAGAAACATAAAAACAATTAATGTGGCATTGAACATATAAAAAACATATATAGTTTTAATTGGCACTTTGTAGCTGTTTGTTTTTGTCTTGTTTGTCTATGTAAAAAAAAAAAAAAAAAAAAACTAATTCTTCATTATTATTTACCTTTTTTTTTTTTTTTGTTGCATGTATCCAACTCTTGTAATATTCCACCTACCCAACTGATTTATATATAATATCATTTAATATAATAATTGGAAAACATTTTAATCATCAAATAATCTCTTAGTCTAATGACAAAAGCATTATATTGTAGTTATGAAAGTTTAAGTTTGATACTAAGCAACTCCATTCCCTCTCCCAATTATAAAAATAATAATATTCTAATCATATTCTAATTTCTAGTTAATTATTTGTTAAAACTTATCATATCTATATTATTAATAAAATCACTAATTGAGTTGGTTTCATTGGTTAATCGGGAACTAACTTGGTTAGAAAATAATTTATAAATAAATTATTTGCCACCACACCAATAATAATTCTTGAGTAAACTTCAACAAATTTAACTTTTAACATAAAATGCTTTCTCTCACTAAATTTGTATCTCTAACTATACTATTAATAGAACCCTTGATTGGTGTCACAAGTTAACCGAGTATCAACTACTAATATTTTTAATATGATGTATTTACCAATTTCAACTTTCTTTTACTCACAAGTTAAACTATTTTTTTATTTGCATTTCGTACATATTACATATGTTTTGTTATTATTATTAGTTTCAAAATTTACGTTTCATTATTTATTGTTTGTTATTTTTTAATACGCAATACTTATATTCTAAATACATGATTTACACGTACCATCATTTATAAATTTATGTGTTTAAAACTTTTAAATTTAAAAAAAAAAATACCATGTCATCACCTAATTAATTTATTGATAATATATAAAATTAAACACAGTCAATACATCAAATATAAATAAAGTATTGTTTGCTTTAAAACTTTTGGGGAAAAAAGAAGGTAGAGTACACTTTAGAGATTGGCAAACAAAAAATACTTTAGAGAAGAATAGATATTCATGTGTGTGACTGACAATAAATATATTGCTTGATTTTGTGGTGTAATTTGAAAATGAAGCGTCTTTGTCACTTTCCATAACTCATCAGTATGGTATATATTCCAATTCCAATTCCAAATCCAAGGCTAATAATCCCTGCATGTCTATTTATCTTTCAATTTTGATTTTGTCTTTTCCAAAATAAATAAAATAAAGTGAGAAGAGATTAATTCATTTCTTCTTAAAATTTCAGTCAATACTTGTACTCATCTAAACTATTTGGATAGTTCTACACTTGATAAATCGAATCTAAATCTTATAAATATCGGGTTTTATTAGTAAATTGATCCTTAAAATTATACCTCAATTTTCATTTTGATCCTTATATTTTTTTTATTTGTTTAAAAGTGATACCTAAAATATCAATTTTATTCCTTTTTGCCCAAAAATGTTCACCATCCAATTAGAATTTGACATGTGCCACAATTTTCATTCATTGATATAATTTTTCTATAAGCTGGTGCCTTTGTAGAACACTATAGATACAAAACTTCAACTTTATCATTTCATCAAAGCTTTATTTTACTTTTACATAAACTTTTAATAAAAATAGTTTTTACATGAATTTTCCTTTACTTCCATCATAGGTGTGCCATAATATAATTATATATGATTGTTTTCAAAATTGTATAACCATGGAAACTGTAACGCCCTAAATATTATATTTCTATTTCTGTGAAAATGTGACATTAATTTGTATCTGCTTCAATGGTTAAGTATTTTGGGTGTATGTGAGAGGCCTTGAGTTCAGGCCCTATCTTTAGTAAATTTTGTTAATTTTGGAATTGAGCCCTATTTTTATTCAGTGGGCTTAAATTAATTTATCTGTAAATTTATATTAGAAAGAGCTTGTTGATTCAAGTGGTAAGGAGTAGGTGTGTTGGAGGTCTTGTGTTTGAATCATTCCGTTAGCGTGGGTATTTATTTTTGCTCGGTTTTTTAGACAGAGTTCTGGTGGAATTAAAATTATAAAGTGGTTGAGATTAAGGTGTAGTGGGAAGTTAGGGGTTATCAAAATTTTATTTTATTTTATTTTATTTTGTTTTCCCAAAAATCCCTTTTTCCTTTTGAAGTTCCTGTACTCTCATCTTCCCTGTCCGTTTTTCTTCCTTCCCCTTTCCTTTTTGGTTTTCAATTCGGTTCCCTTTTACACAATTTCCTGCTGTATTTGTTTGGTAAGTCTTGTTTTGTGAATCTTAACGCTTGTTGGCTAAGTGGTTATTGAAGGGGTTTGTTTTTGTTCCTTTTGGTTAGGCGAAGGACAATACTTGGCTAGGGTTTCCACAGTGTTTTGAGTGTTCGGAGTTCAGTTCGACAATGGTAAGTTTTCGTGTGTGTTGTAGATGTTGTAAGGCTACAGTTATGAAATAATTCTGCTTGAGTTTTGTTAGAGTTATTAAATTCAGACTTTGGAAATGTCAATTGTAGGTTCTGGAAGACTCGGGTGTGGTTTTGCATCATATCGATACTAGGTGTGTACCTAGAATGTAGAAAAACGAGATTCGACAGAAGCCAAAAAATGAATCTGTCGACGCCATACGGGTGTGTGGTCACCTGTGTGAGAGGCCATGTGCGAGTACACGACCGTGTGGTTGACGAAGGCATGGCCATGCGCAGCACACGACTGTGTGGTGGCTCGAGTGTGGCTGTGTGGGCCACATAGGCAAGGCTAATCTGGGTGTGTAGGCACACACGGGCATGTCACACGGGCGTGTGTAGGGCCAGGCCGTGTGGGTCACACGGGCAAGGACAAACTAGGTGTGTGGGCCATATAGGCGTGTGGGCCCATTATAATTAAATATCTCATAGGGTTACACGGGTCGTCCTAATCGACTGTGGCCTACCATAGAGTTGATAAAGGCTAACTAAACCCTAAAACTATGTGATTTGTTAGACTGAAATACATTTTAAAGCATGTTTATGTTATGAATATCTGTTATCTGTTTATATAAGCATGTTAAGCATGATCTATCTGTTAATTCTGTATGTATGCTCTGTAACTGTTCGGGGTGGGATTGATATATGAGGAGGAAGTATTCTATACAGCATTAATTGCTCATATTCTAGCAGCTCGTCTGCATATTTTTTGATATATGTGTCTTCATGGCACAACATGGTGTGTAGGGATGAGTGGGTGTTTTTAACCCCACATGGTGTGATGGGATGGTTAGAGATGGTGTGTAGAGGATGGGGGTAGGATTTTGTATATCTGAATCTGATATCTGAATCTGGATCTGTATCTGTTTCTGTCTGCAATTATAATTTTATATGTTTGTATGCATAATTCTGCTGGGTTACACACTGAGTTTACGTAAACTCACGTCTGTTTGTTTATTTTGTTAGGTAATCCACAGTCTTAGGAGGACCGGTGCTGCAGGGATTCAGTGGTGACCACATATTCATAAAACTGCTTTAGGTTATCTATTTATAGTTTATCTATGTTTTGGTAATTGTTTTGAGAGTTGTAATTTTTGGGGACTCTCTAGACTGTTAAATTTTTAATTGGTCATTTCTGATTTAATTGCTTTGGTAAAACGTTTTATTAAAAACAATGGTTTTATGCAAACAATGATTTTCCTAAAAACACGACTGCGTTTTCAAACATGAATGGTTAAAGCTTTCGCTGTAATAAGTGATTGCCAAATAAACTGCTAAAATAGTGTTTTCTGTATTAAACACGTAAGAATGCGAGTTTTATAAATGATTAGTTAATTAAATCAACCTGTTTTCAAAATCTTTCTATGTGACATCACCAAATTCAGCCATAACGTCTAGGCCAAGTTTAGGGTGTTACATTGACGAGGCTCATCTATAAGAATTACACTTTATCAAAAGAAAAGTATTGTGGCGGATGTTTGGAAAACAAGAAAATTATAATGGGTGATCATTGATGATGATCAACCAAAACTTACTTATTAAATACGAGCTTAGCCCATTTATAACAATATGATTCATCATTTCTTACAAGATTACCAAGCATCAGCTCCATTTGGTTTAAAATGACCCAAAAACTCGTCTAATCACATTATAAGGAAACACAAATTCCAAACACCACCATCGACATATCTAAACATTTATAAACACATGATCACAAATATGTACACATTTATACTATATTCATGCATCATACTCATTTACTTAGCATGCAAGCAATCTCTCAATGATGACATAACATAACCAAAATGAGCAAGCATATCATCTTATCACTAGATTAATACATATATATATCACCAAACATATATGGTACATTCAAAATGCAAACTTTTCCTACAATAAGTACCAAAACAACAAGATGAACATAAGACATGACACTAGGTTCATGTCACTTACTACAAGTATATCAAAAACTGCACAAACTTTGTTAGGTTGAGAATTGAGTCCTATATGTTGTCATACACCTTGAGTCATCGAGATCTAATGTTACTTGTGCACGAAAATAAACAAAACTGTATACTAAGCAATAGGGCTCAGCGATGCTAACATGATTTAAAGCAATAATCAAATATAAGAAAAATACCAAATATATTTAATATGAAATCCAACTACTATTTAAACCATAAATAAGTTATTTTTGTTTCTTGGAATAAGCATATTACATTTGGACAAGGCCTTAGATAACACATCTTGATGATGACTGATATATCATAATCTCATTAAGTTACATTTGGACTAGACTTGGGCCTTAAACTACACTTCTTTTGATATTTTGAGTATCAACCATTATCAAAATTAGCACATGAGACTTAGAATAGGAATATTACATCTGGACAAGGCCATGTAGCTACATTGCGCTCTACATCAAAACTACCATTAAGGTTAGAAGAACTATAAGTTACTACCATACAACTTTTTATCTTGGCAGAATATTTAATAACAACTAATTTGTAGAACCCATCACACTTTAGCCCTTCAAGCAACACCTTTTTGGAAACTATATCTTGCATTTGACAATGGGAGGAATCAAAATCAAATACCATTTGATTGAAAAATAATGATTTAGATATGAAAATTAAAAAAGACTACCTAACATTTAAAATAGGTAAAAACATTACCATTCATACATATATCTTATTAATGTGATTTATAGCACCTAAACCTAGGTACCAAGAATCATTGGACCACTTCAAGAGTTTAGGTATAACACGATAAACTTGAGGTGTTGAAACAACTACTGAAGATAATGATAAAGATTGCAATACTTGCATTAGTGTACTGGACATCAATGTATAATTTTGATGATGTGAACCATACACCCTAACCGGTGAATGAGGTAGCAAAATAGGAGTAAAAGTATTAAGACTTGAACCAAGCCACGACATTTCGAGCAAATAAGAACCATAAGCACAAAAGTGTGATTGACCTTAATCGAAATAGGGACTAAAACCAATTGATGATTAAAATTTGGATTGAAATGATAAAATAATCTATCCATGAAGTATCCTATCTGGTCATATAACTAGCACTGAGGTCTTAATCTTTGAAACTTCCTATAGCCTCTACATATTTAAAACTTGAATTATAGTTGAAGGAGGGATAATAAAGTATCCCAAGCATCCTTGAAGGGCAAGAATGTTATAATTCCAAGTGGAAGTCGTGTTGTGAGTAGTTGGAGATTGTTAAAAAGTAGTATTTGAAGGTTGGTAAACTACAACATTGCTAGCAGGGTTACTTAAGTAAGAAGATTAGATTGACAAACCTCAAAATCTATTGTAACACCTTGAAGGTCACAAGGAACTTGAATGGATGTAATCACAATGATAATAAGATCATATTTTAGTGGCAAGCCATTTAGAATGATTGTTATGTATTTATGATTAGAGATTGTTTTCCCACAACTAGCAAAGCTCTCATATAATGACTTCACCTTAACCAAGACCTTTATCATGTTAAGCTCTCCATTTCTTTGTGAATGTAGATGCCTCTTGTAGGACATAAGTTTGGATGTAGTTCTACTACTATACAATCAATCTAATGTAGCCTAAATGATGCAACATGAATTTTAACCAATGAGGTGAGAGAACACTAGTGCTAATTGAAGACAATATCCACAACAAAAAAACATTGCATTGCTACTCAAAGTTATCAAAATAAGGATTTGGGACTTGTTTACCATTCTCGTCAATTATAAATATAGAAGGTGGAACATGAAATGGATTAATGAACCTTTGCAACTTGTGTTTTTTTAATGCCAATAGAACCTACTATTGCCATAACAAATAATTGGAATCATCAAGCACAACATTTTTTTTAGTGGTGAACAATTTTTCGTTCCCTAATAGAGTGTTTACATCAATAACAAACTAATTCATATTAGATCTGGTGAGAGTAGAGGCAATTTATTCGAAAGTCATCTTAACAAAACAACAAAAAATAAAAAGAAACTTAACAAGAATTCAAGAAAAAGTCCAATATAACAACAAACTATTTAAGAACATGTAACTGAGTATCAAAGTCGCAAAAAGAAAAAGAAGAAGAAGAAGAAAACCAAAGTGAATTAGTAGATCAAGCAAAACCAAACAATAGATTATTTCGATCAAGAGTATACAGTAAATCAATCGAGTATTCACTTTGATACCATGTATGAATTCCACTTAATCAATAGATAAGTACTATAACATATGTTTGGAAATTAAGGAAATGTAAAACAAAAAGGAAAAAAAAATCACAATTGATGATTTTTTATGATAATCAACCACAACTTAATATATATGAGCTTAGCCTATTTATAACAATAAACTAATATTGTCATCCTTTTTCAACAATACTAATATTTTGATTTTACCTATTAAGTACATTTGAAGCACAAAAATTTGATCATAAAATAATGAAATCATAGGCAATTGAAGAGAGCTTTATTGTTGCTCTTGCATGGAAATTGAAGCTTAAGTAAAGTGATTGAGCTTAGACTTTCAACTCTTTTCGTTTAAGCTGATTATGAATTTCATCCATTTGTTTTATAAAAATTAAGAAGTTAGTTCTTCTACATTAATTTGTCAAAATTAGGTCATCGTACTTTACCAAAAAAAAAAAACTAAGTTATTCCAATTGGGTAACATTGTTAAACCTTCTCGTTAAATAACTAACATGAAAATCAACAATTCAACAATTTGTATGCAGCGAATTAGTAAATATTAGTAATTCGACAACTTATATGCAACAAATTAGAAAAAAAAAAAAAGCACCAGGTCAAATTCATGTGTTTACCAACAACTTGACTAACAATTTTTGTAAAGTACTAGGACCAAATTATTAGTAATTAAAGTAAAGTGACTAATTTTTTAGTTTTTGAAAACTAGAGAGATGAATTTCATAATTACTCTCTTTTTAGGGGAAAAAAAACTCTAGTAATTTTTAATAGGACATATGTGTATGTATATTGAGGATCATCAGAAAGATCCTCATGCTTGTGGATCTAACACCTCAGATTCTGTCTTTAAAGTACAATTCTACTTTCACTTTCATGCGATGGATGGGAGATTCGGCTTTCAATAATACAATGATATGTTAAATGGATTTTAACTCCCCGTTAATGAATTAACATTTGTATTCAAGTACGGTACATAAGTTTATACATGGTTCCATATTAAGACGCATTTATCCATAAATTAATAAATAATTTTAACATTTATTAAAAATAAAAATAAATATTGTATTTCTTTCATATAATACAAGTTCACCACACAGACGAATTTATTGATTAAATCTTAATGTCGGACTTGGATGAATTTGTTTCAATCAATGAATTTACTACTCAAGTTCATCTATTATATTTTTTACAAATATTGTTTTATTGTGATTCAATAATAATATAATTTTTTAATAAAGAGAAAACCCATTTTTTACGGCTCATATAAGAGTAAATCATTGTCAAAATATTCATTATATCGGGTAACACAACTGTAATTTAAATCTAAATAATTCTTAAGGAAGAGGAACACTGACAAATGAATTTTTTTTTAATTATTAGACCATTAAAAATTGATTTTGCCAAAAATTTTAAATTTACCAATTGAGATGAATTTTTTAAAAAAAATAAGAAAGGAATTTATATTAATTAATATTGAACATTTTCCTAGGATATGTGTAGAAAAGGACTATTGAGAACTATGGCAGACAGATTTTTTTTTCTTGCATCACAATTTAAGTATAAATTAATAAAACATAATATATTGTTAAGTCCCTCTCATTTATTTTACTTTTCTTTCTTCAAAATTTATATATATACTAAATTACTAAAAATATTTCACGGCCACGTATGACACATCACAATCCCATCATCATTTAATTACTACTTCACCCCTACTTTTAAGCGAAATATGTAAAATACCCTTTGTGAGATCTAGCACCTTGGGAAGTACCCCTAGGCCCCTAGGTGCACGTGAAGGTGAGAATTTTTGTATTATTGTCGGGTCCTTTTCGAGAAGGATTCAATCAGTGCACCCCCGTGACGGGTGAGGCTATTTTCGTCATTTCGCCAGCTCACGGCGGCTGCGAGTTTAGTGTCGGTCTCGTGGTTTTGGATCGAACGTAGGGGCCTTTCGGGAATAAAATTGCTTTTGTAAAATTATCGCCGGAAAACGACAAGTCGACAACTTGAAGCTCTCGTCCGCCAACAATGTTTGAAATAAACAAGCTTGTGTGGCTCTTCAATATAACGAAATGTCTATAGTGCCCCCAATGTCCCTCTAATATTACATTTTCTTTTGCTAAGTAAGAAAAAGGTTATGACAATACTTTTTTTTTTCCCATAAACCTTTAGCAATTAAATTAAAGGTTTTTATTAATGAGTCAAAACACATGTTTTAAAGTTATCATATTAGATAAAATGAGGATATATAAAATTATTATGCTTTTGTGTAATTATGAATTTTAGGAAAATAAAAAAAAGAGAGTCTATATTCTATGATTTAAATCATTGACTTAAAAATTAGCAATTCAACCATCTATATATAAAGAATTAGTAAAAAGAAATGAGCAATTCAATAACTTATAAGTAAAAAATTAGCAAAAAGTATAGATTCGTTTTTATGTGTTTACCAACAACTAGATTAATTTATTAGTTTTTTATGATTGACAGATTAAAATAAAGAAATTAACTTCTCAATTTCTCATAATTAAAATTCATCTGACTATGATATTTATTTTTATATAAAATATTATTATCAATAATAATTTAATTAATTGATGAAAATGTAACACATTCGTTAGAAATTTTTGAACTCAGAATACTTTTTATTATTAATTATATTACAAAATTCACATTAGAATAATAAAGTAATAGCTCTTAATCAAGTAATGTTGTTTATTAATAATATTGTTTATCATTGTTTATTTTATCTAAAAATTTAATATTTTATAGTTTCTATTTTTTCATTATTTTTAAAATATTTTATCTTCTCAATTATAATTTTCAAAATTAATAGATTTTTATTATAAATTAAAAAAATTCTCATTTAATTAGCAAATACATATTTTTTAAAATAATAAAAATATATATTTTTTAAATATATTCAATCCAATTATAACCAAAATTACAAACAAAAATAATTCCAAAACCCATTAATAAAATAAAAGTAAAAAAAAATTACTCAAATCATCTAAATTTGTAAGTAACATTATTAATATCAAATCAAACTTCCAAAAAGAAAAATAACCCATTAAGCTAATTACCCTAGAAAAAACAATTAAGCTAATTATTACTTTTTGACAACTTCTCTATTTTGAGTTTTTAAGATATGGGAAGTATATTTGACATGATAAGCTTTTATAAGAGTAAATTAAATACACAAAAAATGAAAAGTTTTGGGGATAAGGGCAAAATATTATACCAAAAAAACCTAGGGCAATTTTCTTATAGCATTAGTCAAAATGTCTTATATATATATATATATACATACTACCTAGTAGTAATATTTTATTATTTAATAATAATGGTCTAGCCAGGATGGGTTGGTTCATATATATGTTCTTCACTTACATCTAGAGCTAGAAGGAAAAAAAAAACACTTCACCACCAGAAATGAAGGAGAATTTCCTGGTTCTTTGTCTTCCTCTAGCTGCAACCAAATCCCAAGTTTCCTCTTTGTGTTTCTTTTGTTTTTTTCTTCCATTAATGTAAACAAATAATTAAAACCCTTTCTTCTTTATGTGATGAGCACCACGAACTAGGAATAAGAGAAAAAGAAAGAAACAAAGAGAGTCATTTGGAAGAAAGACAAAAAAGTTATTGTATTTTTCCATTAAAAGATCTCTCTTTTATATATATATATATATATATATATATATTTTTTTTTCCTTCCCCCTCTCCTCTCTGTTCAATGTCAAATATCACAGGTGATGGAGGAGGGAGTTTCTCTTCAGAAACTCATCACCAAGAACAACAACAAGTAGGAAACTTTCATGGCGGCCCAAACTCTTTGCTTTCAACTAACAGTAATGGCGGCTCCACTGCTCCTCCACCAGCTAAGAAGAAAAGAAACCTTCCAGGAACTCCTGGTATATAAACAAAGCTTTAACCTTTTCTTTTTTTAAAACAAAAAAGGGGTTTTGAGATTTTCATTAACAGGTCCTAGAAATGGAGAAATAATTGTATGATTTGCTTGTTTTTTCATTTGTTTCAGTCATAAGTTATCGTTTTTACTTTTACCAATTCAACTTAGTTGGGGTTTTCTATTCTTTTTGGCTTTACATGCTTGATTTAGAATTTTTTTTTTTTGACATTTCATGCTTATGTCTTACATATGTTTTTGGATCAAAAAACAAAAAGGGAAATGTTTTTTTTCTAAGCTGGTTTTGGTTTCAACTGGGGCTGTTATGAAGAAGATCTTCTGAAATTTTGAGTACTTTTTTGGGAGAATAATAATAGTTTTTTGGAGATCTGTAAAAATGGTGAATTATTGAAGCTTTTCTTTTTTCTTGTATATGCTGTGGAAAGGGAAAGGGTTTCAATTATTGGTTGGGTATCACAATCATTGCTTAGCAAACTGTTTGCCTACCCTCACTTCTCTTTTCTTTTCTTTTTTTCCTCCTTTTCTTTTGTTTTTTTAACTGCTTCTAGCAATGGAATCAAAATTTTAATTTTGATCTTATGCTTTTTTTTAAGATAGGGTTAATTTATGAAGTTTTTGAAGTTTGATGAGAGAATTGGCAAAACAAAAGTGACTGATTTATATTATGGTAACTTTGCATGGATTTTTATGTTACAGATCCCAATGCAGAAGTGATTGCTTTATCACCAAAGACCCTTTTGGCGACAAACCGATTCGTGTGTGAAATATGCAACAAAGGGTTCCAAAGAGACCAAAACCTTCAACTCCATCGACGAGGCCATAACCTACCATGGAAGCTAAAGCAAAGAACCAGCACCGAGATCCGTAAAAGGGTTTACGTCTGCCCTGAACCATCATGCGTTCACCATAACCCAGCTCGAGCCCTAGGTGATCTCACCGGGATCAAGAAACATTTTTGTCGTAAACATGGTGAGAAGAAATGGAAATGCGATAAATGCTCCAAGAAATACGCTGTTCAATCTGATTGGAAAGCTCATTCAAAAACCTGTGGCACAAAGGAATATAAATGTGACTGTGGCACCATTTTCTCCAGGTTTTACATATATTCAACTCTTAGTTTCATGCACTATTAACTACTCTTGTATATATAACTCTTTTGGTAAAAGTATATTTATAGGATTACATTTTATCCTTTGGGTAAATTAATCTTTTTCCTATAAATCAAACAACAAACTAGACACATGAAAAATTATTAAAATTTTTAACAGTAAAACAGATTTACTCTTACCTATAAAAATAAATGTAATCTAACTCTATGACGAAATGCTTCTTCACCAACTCTTTTGTTTATTATATATTCAAAGACTTTTCATGCAAAAAGAAAGATTAGTCCAGCATATAATATTATGTTTTGGGTCGATGAACATGAAGCTTAAATAATTTCCTTAATACCCAAACACTCTCTTTGCTTTGAAGTCTTTGTTTGACGTTAGAATTGTTATTTTATTTTAAAGTGATCTCATCACATCAATAATTTTTCCTTTTTGCAGAAGAGACAGTTTTATAACGCATAGGGCTTTTTGTGATGCCCTAACAGAAGAAAACAACAAAGCAAGCCGAGGAATTATAAACGTGGGATCAAATTTACAAGGCCAAGTTGTTGCTGCAGATCAGCTCATCTCTGCAATTCCCGTCAATAACAACCCCAACACGTCTGCCATCAATATATCGGAGCCGTTCAGCAATGACACTAAAAGCTCATTGCAGTCCTTAAACTTGGCGGCGGGAACCATGTTTTCAAACGGAAGCAGCAGCCTGTTTGGTGGAACAAAAGTCACCACTGTTCCTAATCCTTCCTCGACCTCTTGCTTGCAGCTGAACGGGAATTCATCGACGTTATTCGAAGGAAACGGTGGCCACCTTTTTTCTGGGTCAGCCTCCATGTCTGCCACTGCATTGTTACAGAAAGCAGCTCAAATGGGTGCAACTGCTAGCACGGGTAGTCTCAACTCTCCCTTGATGGGGAAAAGTTATACCACCACAAGTACCATGGCGCCACCATCGTTTGTTTCAATGCAAACCCATGATAATAATAACAATAATAATCAAACACAAACACTACGAGGGGCTGATAGTACTGGTTTTACCAGCCAGTCAGATTTTTTCAATGCAAATGGAGGGGTTGATCAAAGCTCAAGTGTTAACAACATGGGTGTGATGTTTTCAGGGATTTTCGAGCAAAACAATGCGTTTTTTAAGAGTGTAGAGAGCAGCACCCCAAGAACTACTGGTTTATCAGGTTTCAGTGCTGATACAATGACTGTGGATTTCTTGGGGATTGGGGGATCAAGACCAAGGAATCTACTGGAGAAACAGCATCATCATCATCATCATCATCATCAACCGCAGCAAGATTTGGAGCAGTTTGGAGGAATTGGGCAACCTAGACTGCAAGGCTTGAGCCATTTTCAACAACATGCAGTGTTGGAGAAACCAATGTGGAAAGTTTAAAAAAATTTTAAAAAATAAAAGTAGCTAGCTTAGCTATATCTCCAACTAGAACTCTCCTTTGCCTGTAACTTCTTTCATCATTTTTCTCTTCTTCTTTTTTCACTCTTTCTTTTGAAGTATATTAAGATAAATCTAAATGTTCTTGCTAAAGAGCAAGATTATTGAGCACTTTGAATAAAATTCAAGCAATTTAGGCCTAATAATATATTCATATTTATGCACCAATAATGCAAACAGTGAAGGCAGGTCAATATTTAGAAGGGTTTTGGAAAAAATATATCAGCTTAGAAAAAAAATTAAGTCCACTTCAAATATTAGGTGAGTTTGGTTTTCAATATTCAAAGATTGATCATAGTTTAATCGCACCCATTTTTTAATTTATAATTTGTTTTTAAATTTATAATTTGTTGTTTTTTTATGTATTTTGTAATATATATAGTATAAAGATTCAATATACTATACGATCAGAAATTTTAACAAAATAGAAAATATATAATGGTTATAAAAGAAATATTTATATATAAAATCACTAAATATTAAGTAAAAATAATATATTTTAAAAATTAAAAAAATACTATGTACGAGTTTAAATGAGTTTGAGTTAGTCATTTATAAATATGGACTAACTTGAACAATTTTTGAGGTCTTATTTTGAGTAAGACCGTATTTAACAAACTATGTATACGGTTAATATCATACATAAACCCAGCCTGATTTGACTCATGAATATCACAAAAATTTAAGCATAATGTCAAATTTAGCTCTTTGATTACATTTTTTTTTTCAATTTAGCCCTTCTACTTTTTTAGCTAAATTTGACCCTCAACCTTTTAAAAAGGATCAAATTTAACTATCAACATTTCAAAAAGAGTCAAATGGTTGGCTTTTTAACAGAAACTCTGACTGAAACATTAACTTTTTAAACTGGACAACCTACATGACAATCCACATTTTCTCCATGTTATTTTTTAAAAATTTTTATTAACTTTTTATATGCTTTTTGAATTTTTTAAATTTTGAATATTTGATAAATTTTAAATTATGTGGTGACATGGTATATAAGGCAAAGAGTGTCATGTTAGCATGAAGTATACGTAAACTGCTACGCAGGTTACCACATCAACATTGTTAAAAAGTTAATGTTTTAATCAATATTTTTATTTTAAAAAAATCTATTTGAATTTTTTTAAAAGGCAAAGGGTCAAATTTAGTTAAAAAAGAAAAGAAAAGAATAAGGACTAAATTGATAAAAATATATATAAATATTGAAGGCTAAATTTAATAATATGCCATTTTTTTATCAAGAATTCCTTTAATTGAGAGTGTATTAAGTAAACACAATATATTTTTTAGAACCAAAGCATCTTTCAAGTTCGGCTCATAGAATAATGTTATCTTTAAAATTTTGAACTCGAATATTTTGTTTTGAAAGTGCAATGTAAATGTGAACTTGAAGGTCTCCTTTTTATTTTTTTAAGTGAAATGTAAATTATGTAAGGCCACTTTTTAATGTAAAATTTAATTAATTACTGCATGCAAGCGGCAGATCTGAAGAGTTAAAAATCCATCATTTTCATGCATGATTAGCATTACCTTTCCCTTAGATATCGGCCCAAAAGAAAAAAGATAAAAACTTTTTTTTACGTTTTGCCTTTATAATCATTGCTACAACTTTTTAACTCTTTTTTCAAGTGCACGAGCAAGCAAAAGAGGAACCAAGCATGCCTGTTTAGTACCCATCAAGGCCAAATATCAAAATATTAAACCTAAAAGTAAAAAGGATCAAATTAGGCCCAATTTTAAATAACTAAATAAATAACAGTGGCCTTATTGTAGATTTTGTGGCTATGAACAACTAAACAAACCAAATAAAACGATAGCCACAAAAACTAGATAAGCATTATCAACATTTGCTTGGGAAAAACAGAACCCAACATTTGATGCATGATTTGCATTAAGAAATCAGTAAAAATCCCATTTAATTACTCAGACATTAATATTTAATACTTTGTATTGTATGCATCCCAATTGGACCCTCAAAAGTTCAAAATGGCATTGCAGCAGTATTTTCATGCTTGTAAATACGTCTCCCGAAACAAAGTTTACATGACACAATCATCCAACAATAGGCAAGGAAAGTCCCCGGCGGAGGAATTCGCACCGCTAGCCACCACATTCAGGCGGCGCTTGCTTTCCGGAGTCGGTTCAGCTTCCCTTGTAGCTGTTGGTGCAAATTTTGGTGGCTTAACAAGTTTCCTACTGGGGTTGGTACCTGATAGTGGTCGGAGTTTGAAGCTGGACGTGCTTTATCCAATAGAAGGATACAGTCGTCGGATTGAAAACAATGAAGGATTTGGTTAGTAAGTTCTATATAACCTGACTGGTTCCTCAAGTAACTTCGATTTCATTCATGGGATTAATTCGTTAAGTTGGATGTTGTTTTTGTGTTGAGATTTTTGAAATGCAGAGTTCATATATCCGGCGAGTTGGGTTGGTGATCAGAGGTTGCTATATAGAGCAGCTGAGAGATTAGAGAGATCACTTGATCCACTGCCTACCAATAGTCCGAAATCCGGTAACCGTCCCCGGAAGAATGTGAACGAACCAATCGTTGCATATGGTCCGCCTGGTTCAAGCGGGGAGCTGAATGTTAGTGTCATTGTTTCACCAGTTCCCCTAGACTTCTCGTGAGTGCTACTATAATATCACTTCTATATTAATGCATACCTACCAATTAGCTAGGTTGGCTTTGTTTTAAATTGGGATGCTAGGTTGGGTTTATTTTAGATTGGGAGAATATGGGTTTAAGTTGATTTCAGATTTGAAATCCTAGAGTTATTTTGAGTTATTTTGGATTTGGATTATTTAATTAAGTTTTTCAGATTAGGTTATTTCAAGTTTTGTCATTTTAAGTTTGATCATTCTGGATTTAGGTGATTTTGGGATAAATCATTTCGAGTTCGTGTTAATTTGAATTCAAGTTATTTAAGTTTGTCATTTAAATGTTTTGAGTTGGGTCATTTTAGATTTGATTATTTTGAGTTTGATTTATTCCAAGTTTGATTATTTTGGGTTTAAGTCATTTTAGTTCGCGTTATTTTAAGTTTGAGTTTATTTGAATTCGGGTCATTCAAGTTGACAAATCGCATTTCCAAGTTCAATCCTTTCAAATTTAGATATTTTCTTTATCATTTTGAGTTCAAATCTTTTGATATTTTTGGGTTTGGATATATTTCTAATTCAAATTATTTTAAGATTGTAACTTTTTATAACTAAATTAGATTAGAGTGAGTTTGAATTGGGCAGGTAGGGGTCTTGCTAATTATTTCAATTAAATTTTTAGATCTCATCCAAGACCATTCCAAGTGAATGTGACCCTCTAGCAGCTTTACTACAACTTACATCTTGCTTTTCTTCTTTGTTTCATAGAATTGAAACATTTGGAGGGGCGAAAGAGGTGGGTGAAGCGGTGGTTAAAACGATAACTGGGCAACGCTCTGATGTGAGAGGAACGTTGATAGAATCAACAATGAGAGAAGATCCTAAGATGAATGTGAAGTATTATGAGCTGGAATTCAAGGTTGAAAGTCCATCATTCAAGCGGCATAACGTTGCCGTTTGTTGTGCTCGTGGAGGTAGGCTATTCACCCTAAATGCACAAGCAGCGGAATCGGCATGGCCGGAGTTGAAGTCGGCGTTTTATAGAATTGCTAACTCCTTTAATCTCACCTCTTGACATGGAGTTTCAATTTAGCTTGTATGTCCTCCTAACAAAGATTTTCAGGGATGAATCCAAAAAACAAAAATTTAGTAGGGCCGAAATTTAATTATATTTTTTTCATAAATCAAAATATAAATTTATTGTATATTAATTTATAATTTCATCATTTTTGAAGGGGGTTAAACAGAAATTTTTTCACATTTAAGGGACTAAAGTAAAATTTTACTATATATTAATTTATAATTTTTTTATTTATAGGAGTATTGAATTATAAAATTTTTATTATGGAGAATTAAAATGCAACTTCACTATATATTATTTTATAGTTTATTTATTTATAGGAAGACTAAATTGAAAAAAATCTTTGCAGGGGGACCAGATTAGCTTTTGAAGGTCTTCAAGGTTCTTTGATATCGACGTCGTATGCAATTGGTTATATACATATAACATGGACACAATAAATTTTAAACAAATCAATATTTGTCGAGTCAAATAATAAGAAATTTGAAATCTTTTAAGCAAAGTCTTAGATTTGAATCTTAAAAATGGAGAGAACAATGGTAAAAGAGTTTTACATTTCATTTAGAGATCTCACCTAATTTGATTTTAAATCTAATCGAAATTTAATGTGATTACTAGAGAAAAAATTAAAAATATTTATTAGGAAACAATTATTTTAATATTTTTAGTGTTTTTGATAAATTATATTTTAAAAAAAAAATTATATAATTTTTTAATACAAGTAGATTGGGCTGAGTCCAAGTTTTAGCATTTTTGTTTGGGTCAAACTTAGACAAAAGACTCATTTTTCGGGTTAAGTCGAGCCCTAACCTATCAATCAGACCTAGAATTTTGTTAGGATTCGACCCATGGACAACTCTAAGTGAAATTAGTCTATGACTCTGATTGAGTAATGATCGAGTCTAAAATGTTTTACATTAAGACTTAAATTCAATTTTGTCTGACGACTTTATAATATAAAATCTTTTACTTAATTTACTTTATAATTAAATTTAAAAGAAGAATGTCCATACCAATCGAGCTAAGACTCAATTGAGAATTTAAATAAATTTTTACACTTTAATAGTTTATTTTACGTGATTTTAATAAGTTTGATATTTGTGTCATGAATATATAACATTTCACGCTACCATATATTTTAATTATTTTACATTTTTTATTATCAAACCTTAAATTATTCTGAATTTCATATAATTTATTATAGTAATTAAAAATAAAAATAAAAATTTAATTTTAAATTTAAATTTATTTAATTATATTTATACCATTACATTTTTTATAAATTAATATTGAAAACTGGGTTAGAGTATCAAATGAACTAATATAACTTAGACACGCTGTTAAATTGAGCTTTCAGATTTAACAAAATTCATGAGATTTAAACATTTCATTTAATGACAAGACTTGAAAAGAGTCAAGAGTGAGATCCAATTTTCCAAATACAACAGGCCAACTGCCAAAAAATACATCCTTTTAAAACTACCTTACGACACCTCCTTCTCACTCAGAAATCTGATCTCTCAGATCAAATCTAAATTACCTGCAAAACTAACAACAAAAGATCACAAATGGCGACGATGGCGAGGACAAACACTGGCCTCGCCTACCCCGACCGCTTTTACGCCGCCGCTTCTTACGCTGGATTCGGCGGATCTCCCAATTCTGCCAACAAAGACGTCGCCTCCAAGTTCTCCAACGAAGTTGCTTTGATCCTCTATGCCTTACACCAGCAGGTCATTTCACCGTTCTCATTCCTGATTCCTCTCTTCATCTTTGTTCTTTTTTTTATCGGATCTTGCCTAATTTCTAACAATGTCCGTCTATCTTATTTCAGCTGAGGATTTCGCATGTTAGATTGATTATTTTTTATGTTTTGTATGTTGTTGTTCTGGAATTTTGAAGTGTAATTTAGGTAGATCTGGATTTACCCTGATTTTATGGCAATTCGAATTTTGCTCTCTCGAATGATCGAATGTGTACTTTAATTTATCATTTGAATTAGGAACCTCGTGTTTCACTACGATACTAACTTTCCGCATTATTATGTGATTTACAGGCTACTGTAGGTCCTTGTAATGTTCCGAAACCGAGTCCATGGAGTCCTGTAGAGCAAGGGAAATGGAAAAGGTCCGCAAGCTCATTTGCTGCTGTGTGCTACCTTTCTGGTGCTTCTTGTTGTTTGCATTCTAACTGGGATAATTTCTTATATGTGTTCGCATTTCGGCTATTATAGTTTGCTTTGGTATGCTTAGAGTGGTAGTGTTTTGATCTATTTGCTTAAAAACAACATTGATGATAATAATGTTAATTCATTGAGATCTGAAAGGGTAGGCCACAAATTGGCATCAATTAGACACGTCACTTGGATTTTTTAGTTGTCATAATATATTTGACATTACAGCACTGTTCTGCATAGTTCATATTGCTCAATTCTTGTGGAAGAAGTTTTGTTAGTTTATATTATCTAGTCTAGATTGGTCCAACTTTCTGTTGGCCATGTGTGCATGCTTTTCATGTATGTGTAACACAGGGATTTAGATGCTTTTTATCATTTATACAGCTGGCAGCAGCTTGGAAACATGGTTTCTACAGAAGCTATGCGTCTTTTTGTGAAAATATTGGAGGTATGAGCTAATAACACTTTCTGGTTTAGTTGTATATTTATAGGAGTCCATTCAGCTTGATATTATTGGATTCTATTTTACTCCTTGTTCTTTGATTTCTTGTTCAGGAAGAAGATCCAGGATGGTATTCAAGGACATCTAACTCTGTTGAGTCTGTTAGGGACGTACAAATGAATGTAAGTAAGCTGTTATTTTCTCAGTTTTGGTTATGTGATTTTACAGTTCCCATGTTTTATTAATTTCACTGTTTGGGTTGGGTGATTACCAATCCAATGGCATAACTTTGTTCCTGAGCTTGTTCTCAACTTTTGAAGAAGTTGGCACTTGGCATCTACATTATTGTTATATCCATCTCTACTTAAAATTGGAATGAGAGAAGCCAAGTTGCTTTTGGCAGGTGCTTGCATTTAGGCTTATTGTTTCCTGTACTCACTTTTACCTTGTCAATTTGTTGGCATGTTCATAGCATAATTCGAATGGTGAGCCTATTACTGAGAATGGGAATTCTTTTGCTGAGACAAAGACCATTTCTGCTGAAAATGGAAGCCTGATGGAAGCTCAGGACAAAGATATTGTATTAGAAGGTCTCGGTCCGGTTGTTGTGTATGATCAATGGGTTTCGCCTCCAATAAAGGGTCAACGCCCTAAAGCCCGATATGAGGTATTGGCATCTTTGTCATTTAAAATTCAGTCCTTTTTTCTTCTTCTTGCCTTTTTTCCTTACCAACAAAATTTCACTCTTATTTGTTAGCATGGAGCCGCAATTGTTCAAGACAAGATGTATATATATGGTGGAAACCACAATGGTCGTTACCTAAGTGACCTTAATGTAAGTAAATCATCTGCTTCAACATGCAATAGACATGCTTTATGCCATTAATTATTTTTGTAATATCCTAAATTCCTAATAATTCTGTTTATTTTTGGTTTTGGACCTGGAATGAAATATTACTAAATCGTAATTCTCACTTTCCAGGCCATTGCTGGTAATTCTCATATAATAGCATAGTCGCATGTCAATACAACCATACATGATAGGTTTCCCCCTAATATGAGGATTGATACAGGTTCTAGATTTGAGAAGTTGGACTTGGTCAAAAGTTGAAGCTAGTATTGAATCTAAGTCAGAGGAATCACCGTCTCCAGTAAATATAGCCCCATGTGCTGGTCATTCATTGGTTAGTAGAAAACCGAGTTTCCTTTGATTTCTCAAAAACAAAGTTCTCTAATGATAAAGTGTACATTTCTTTAGAATCTGTTTGCTTAAAGTTCTTGTATTCTTGCTGCTAATCCTTCTGCAGTTATAATCATTTAACCTTCTCTCTCTCTCTATATCCCATCTATTTTTCCTCATAGATCCCTTGGGAGAACAAGCTTCTGTCAATTGCTGGCCACACAAAGGATCCTTCTGAAACCATCCAGAGTACTTGTTTCTGCCCCTTGTAACAACAATTTGAGGATTCCACTATTCTTTCTTGTTTCTTTTGATGTCTTATTCTATTGTTCTGTATTTTTATGGCAGTTAAGGCATTTGATCTGCAAACTGGTACTTGGTCAATATTGAAGACTTATGGCAAAGCACCGGTATCTGTTGTTTCTCTTAACTACCCTTCTTTTAGCGGGTTCCTGGTAGTTGCAGCTAGTGGCTGGTGGGATTAGCCTTTCTTGCTCAGTTGAATATGATATCTAAAAAACTGAAATCCAAATGCTTAGCAGTGTTGATTGCTGGTCAATGCTTTGCTGAAATTTTATCAGCATATCAGTACCGTTGAACAATGGCTGTAAATAGAACTTGTGAAGCAAAAATGCTGATTGCATATGTGTGCTTTATATAAACTTGTGGTAGTGTCCTTATTTTTTGCAATTTTTTCTTTCCCAATATGTGTCTGATTTTCCTTGCAGGTCTCTCGTGGAGGTCAATCTGTGACCCTTGTTGGATCAACCTTAGTTATATTTGGTGGACAGGATGCAAAGCGAACACTTTTGAATGATCTACATATACTTGACCTAGAAACCATGACCTGGGATGATTTTGATGCTGTGTAAGATTATTTTTTTGGCAATTTTTCTCATGCACTATCCCTTCACACCTGTTTTTCGATGTCTGAATTCTTTTGTTAAAGATGTGCAAATGGTCCTTATATAGCCTTTAGCATTGAGATTGTAATAGAACTGACATTTGCTGCTTTCCAAATCTCAAAAGCTGGCTTTGAATTAGGGGTTTCATTGCACAGCACAATCGGCCTGATCCACTTAATTTTGACCTGATTAAGGTTCACTTATCATACTGTCTAAGAATCTGATGTCTGAATCTTAATTTGGTTCATGATATTACCTTGTGATCATTTGTAATCAGGTCTATTTCATTTCAGTTAAGAACTTAACATTTAAATTTCAAATAAAAAAAAGTTCTATGAAACTGATTTGAAGTTGTCATCCAAAATTATTGTACTTGCTTGAGTTCTACTGTTCTAGCATTAGAGTTGAGCTTAGTTTCTATAATATCAGTATAAATCTAACCTGTTTTCAAGTGAGCTGTGTATCTTTATGAAGTTAAATCCCACATGATATAATCCTTATATTGCATTTTTACTTTGGGTTGTCTTTTATACGCAATTATTTATAGATTGGAAGAGTGTCATTTCGAAATTTATATTACTTAATAACTCTTAATATTTGTTTATCTTCATTGTCATGCAGGGGGGTACCTCCATCACCTCGATCTGATCATGCTGCTGCGGTACATGCAGAGCGGTACCTTCTTATTTTTGGTGGGGGTTCACATGCAACATGCTTCAATGATTTGCATGTCCTAGATTTGCAAGCTGTAAGACAAGTACTCTTCACTGTTTTGCATGTGATTGAGAAATTTGTATATTTATCTTTTATGTATTTGGATTTGTAGATGGAATGGTCAAGGCCTACACAACAAGGTGAGATACCATCTCCCAGGGCTGGTCATGCAGGTGTGACTGTTGGGGAGAACTGGTTTATTGTCGGTGGTGGAGACAATAAAAGCGGTAAATGTCTCACTTGAAAATGAAATAGAAGATTATTACTGTTCTTTAGATGACATTTCCAGTACGTATTTAGTTTTAGCATTATTAAACTGTCAAGTGTTTCTGTCTCATGTGAAGATAAGAAAAAGCTTAGTTAGATTTGTTGATTGCATGGTAAAGCTTTTTTAATTTCTGCTCCTCAATCTTCATTGTTTGTCCTATTCTCATCTTGCAGGTGCATCAGAAACTGTTGTCCTTAACATGTCAACTCTTGTTTGGTCAGTTGTCACATCAGTTGAAGGACGTGTTCCTCTTGCTAGTGAGGTATTTTATATTTTACAAATGCTTGTAGCCTGTAAAATGCTAGACATGTGGTAAATCTCTGCTGGAACTTTTCATCATCTGTATATTGCTTCTCTGCAATAGGGATGTAATATTTTATGAAGTTAAGGACAAAAGTTCCTCTTTTTTTCATTTATTTTGCTGTATGTAATGCATGTGGTAACATTAAATGATATTAATCTTTAAACATCTGGTTTCAATGATTGGAATTGCAAAATTGCTTTCTAATTGTCTCTTATTGTAGGGCTTAAGTCTGGTTGTGGGCTCCATTTCTGGTGAAGATATACTTGTGTCTTTTGGAGGATATAATGGGCGCTACAACAATGAGGTAGAACAGTTTAGGCACTTTATGCACAACTTGGTCACTTTTATTCTATTTGATCATGTTTTCTTTTTTGTTGTCAGGTTAATGTTCTCAAGCCAAGTCACAAGTCGACTTTGCAATCAAAGATAATGGAAGCCCCTGCTCCTGATAGTGTTTCTGCTGTGCCAAATGCCACAAATCCTACCAGAGATTTGGAATCTGACTTTGAAGTTGGTCAAGAAGGAAAAATACGAGAAATTGTTATGGATAACACTGACTCGGAGCGCATGGTATGTAATATTTTGATAGTGTATTTGAAACTCAATGCCACATATATCTCGAATGCCTTTGCTTATCTGATATAGTCGATCTAATATACTTCATAACATTCATAAGCAACATCCGGAATTTTCTTTTTTCTTCGATAGAACTTCTCTCATGTCCTTAAGTTGCAAACTTATAGCAAATAGCTGGTTTATTTACAATTTATATACTCTTTTATTCTACATACTAACTTTTTTGACCATTTATAATTTAACAAGTAAGAAGTATTGAAGTTTAAAGGTGTTCAGATCATATTTACTGTATTGTCAATTTATCTTCTCCACTTAAAGTTTAGAGTATATGCAGAAATCCAAAGGTGAGGAGACTAGTGAGCTCATTATAGCAACACTAAAGGCGGAGAAGGAAGAACTAGAGTCATCACTCAACAAGGAGAAATTGCAGTCTCTCCAGCTGAAGGAAGATCTAACCCAAGCTGAGACTCGAAACACGGATCTGTACAAGGTAGTTTTTGATGTGTGTGATGGCTGGTCATGTTGTTCTTTCACTGTTTCTTTTGTAAGTTTGGAGACAGTGATGTATATTAGCTTAAGACAATTTTCTCTCACTAAATTCCATTTTGCATTTTAGGAGCTCCAATCCATACGTGGTCAACTTGCTGCCGAGCAGTCAAGATGTTTCAAATTAGAGGTATATAAACATTTAAATCCAGAGAACAATGCCAATGCTTACGGTATACTTTTGTCTGGTGCTTTAAAATGAGAACTTAAAAGCAGTTAAGTTTCACAAGTAAATCATGGCGCATTTGCGCAACCTTGATGATAGTATGAATTTATTTTCTTCATACGACCACTAGTATGCCTCCAAAGCACTGACCTTTGGTCGTTGTAGGATAAAAGCCACTAATTGTCTTATATTACTCAGGTTGATGTTGCTGAGCTGCGACAGAAGCTTCAGACTATGGAAACACTACAAAAGGAACTTGAACTCCTGCAACGACAAAAAGCTGCATCCGAACAAGCTTCCTTGAATGCAAAGCAAAGGCAAGGGTCAGGTGGTGTATGGGGTTGGCTTGCAGGAAGCCCTCCACAAAATGCTGACGATTCCTGAAAAGCCGAATTAAACAGTAATTTCTACATTTATTCAAATTGATCAAATTTTAGGTGAAATACATACATTTTTCTAGTTAATCAAAGTTCTTTCTATGATGGGAATAAGATATCTAGTTTTGCCCAAATGACCCATTGGGGTTTTTTTGCATGAATACATGTCTTCATAGATTCTAGTTTCAGTTTTATATATAGTTTTCACATATTGCTGTGGATGCAATACTTTTTCTTTTAGTCGAGGGTTGTATCAGAATTTGTATTCAAAGTATACGTTGGTTGAGTGAATATAGGTCTGCGGACAAACTTTGCGAGGATGGTTCTTTTTATGTAATATTGAATTTCAGAAAAAAAAAAAAACTATGATGGTTGGTAATTGATATTTTTATGTGTTATTATATTGGATTTGTTGATAGGGGTGTGCATTTGGTTGGTCGAGTCTCGGTTCTGATTTTTAGTTTTTTTAAAGATTTAATTATTTATAAAGTAAGAAATACTGTTTGTATCGCAATGAATTTGTGGAAATTTGATCTTGGATTAAATTAATTTTATAGTTGGGTTATTTATTAAAATTAATTAATTTGACTATTTTATATTTAGTGATTTAATTTTTTATTTAGATTTAATTAATTAATTACATTCTATTTGGGTAATATAATTGGTTTTATATTTGGGTTGGTTACATGGTTTATATATGGATAATTGAGCACGTATTTAAATATCGGATTAACTATGCTTAATCATTTAGTTTAAATAGAATAATCAAATAAATTAAATTATTTCGATTTGATTTAATTCAATTTTAAGAAATTATTCCGTTTAAATTTACAAATAACTTTTATTTATGACGTCATTTGATGAGTGCCTTAATCGTTAAGCCTAAAGTTAAGTAGAAACAGATTGCTCCCATCTTCTCATCGAAGTCTGTTACCCTTCCAAATACACGTCTAATCCGCGGTACTCGCAAAACGAAATTACTCTCCGCCTCCGCTCTTCAAATTTAATAGATTTTAGACAAACTAGTAGTTTAGATTTTAAATCTACTAAAATGAATACAAGCAAATAAATTCCCAACAATCTCAACATTATAATTATACTTTTAGTGTACTTTTGTTCATAAAAGTTGAAGTAAAAGCTAAATGAAGAATTAATGAAGTTGTTACTCTATAACTTTAAAAAATAATAATAAGAAAATTAAACGATTCAAGAGTTAGAAAAATGGGATTAATTCACAAGTATCGTCTAAATTTTAAATTAATAACAATATTTTAAAATATTTTATTTAATTCCTTAAAATATAGATATTATATTAACCAAATCTATTCATCAATTTAAATATCAATTTGGGTTTAACATTGAAGAAACATGATAGGTAGTGTCAACAGATTTATAAGAGAATTATTTCTCTTTTTAACATGTTACCATATTTTTAATATGTTTTAGGTCATATTTAAAGAATTTTATTTACACAAATTTGAATAGTGAATTTATTAAGAAAAAATTTACTGGAAGACTCGGTTTGAAGGTTTGCTCAAAAAGTGAGGACTTGGATAAAAATATAGACTTAAAAAATGAGCTTAGATAAAAAATTAATGTCCATTTTCTAAATGAACTGGACCTCGAGTAAACTTCTTTTGGCCCAGACCTAATTCAAGTTTGTAAAAAAAAAATTGCTGCTATTTTTTTTACTTTTTATTATTATTTTGTTACCATTTTGCTATTATATTGCTACTATTTTATTGTTATTGCTTGGATATTATATAACTCTTATTCTATTATTAATTTTGCTAATATTTTAGAGATATTTGTTTGTTAAGTTAAGTTTATTTTAGTGTAATTTAAGTATATATTTTTTAATTCTTTTTATTTGAGAAATATTTATTTTAATATTTTTAATATATTTAATGTATTATATTTTTAAATTTATTTTTATATAAAAAATAATATAAAAATTTTAATGCGAGCCAAGCTAAACTCAAATTATAATATTTTTATTTAAGTTAAATTTAAACAAAATTTTAAACTATTTTTTTGGATCTAGCATAAATTTTTTACTTAATCCTGACAACTATATGTATTGGATAATTAGTGAATAACGAAGTTATGTAGAACACGCGGCGAATGTAAAATGTAGTTTCCCCCCGAAAGCTGCAGCGCTAAAAATCACCCTTTTGAGTCGGTTTTCAATCACCTTCCCCTCCTTATTTATTCCCTTTTTCTGTTTTCCCTTGACATCCATTAAACTCTCTTTCCTATATTTATCCTTCTCCATTTTCACCTTTCTCTCTTTCATTTTCAATTTAATACACCAATTTTCATCACCCCTTTCTTTCAATCTTTCTAAACATGGAGTTACGACCTTTAGAACTGCGTGTTATTTCTGCTAAAGATATCAAAGACGTCAATCTTTTCACCAAGATGGACGTATACGTCGTAGTTTCTATCAACGGCGATCACCGCACAGCTCAAAAAACTCCGGTCCACAAGGAGAGCGGTTCTAACCCCAACTGGAATTGCACCATGAAGTTCACCATCGATGAAACCGCCGCCCATCAGAACCATCACAACCTCGTCTTCCGTTTGAAATCCAACCGCGTGTTTGGGGATAAAGAAATTGGGTCGGTTCAGGTCCCTATCAGGGAATTACTTGATCAAGAGAATGGGAACGGGAAAGTGGATCACCAGCATGTAAGTTTTAGTGTTATGTTGGCTAATGGAAAAACCAAAGGTGTATTTAATTTCGCTTACAGATTTGGAGAGAAGTTTAGCATGCCTGCACTTCCACCTCCTCCGTTTCCAGGGGCTGGATCGTACAAACATGGGGATAAGCCGGTTATGGCTTATCCACCGCCGCCGACTGGTTATCCAGGGCCGAGCTCAGGGCATCCTAAAGGAACGTATCCACCGCCTCCACAAGGGATGACAGGTTATCCTTACCCTCCACCTGGTGGATATCCGCCGTACGGGTACCAACAGGGTCCGGTTCCGGGCTATGGGTACCAAGGATATCCACCCCCTCAGGGTGGATACGGTTACTCACAAGTGCAGCAACCGCATAAGTCAAAGAAAGGAGGAATGGGGGCAGGGTTAGGATTGGGATTAGCTGGTGGATTATTGGGAGGAATGTTGATCGGTGATATGGTTGATGATGCTTACGAGGCTGGTGTTGAAGATGAGCTTGATTATGATTACTAATCACCGTTTTTTATGGTTTTTATTGTTCATTTGCTGTGGGTTTCTTCTTCTTTTTTTCCTTTCTAGATCGTTGGGATTGTAAATGTTGAAAAATAAATCAATGCTTTTTTCTTTCTTTTTTTTTGTTGCTAATTGAAATGTTGTTTGTGTAATGATTTTGTCTTTTAGTTGGTGGAGGATGAACTTTTTCTTTAATGTATGAAAAGATCATCGAAGGTATCACAAAAATATACTGAAGTTGAAAGGATCCTTTTGAAGGTAGATCGAATGAAAATTGTTGCTCTAACAAATGCGATGGGGGTGGTGGTGCTAATCTCCCCCATCGGCTTTAAACATAATATTAATTCGACTTAATTCTTTACTTGTTTAAATTCGTTTAAAATTTTGTTTAAATTCAGTCATATTTACAAATAACTCATATTATATTTAAAAAATATTCTATATTATATTATTTTAATATTGATAATTTTATTTTTATTGAAATTTTTTATATAATTATCTTTAACATTATTATTATTATTTTATTAATACATTTTAAAATTATTTTAATATTTATATTAGAGTAGTATTATATATTATATAGTTTTATTTTTTTTAAATGTATTATAAATTACATAATACATAAAAATAATATAATATAAAATATTATAAATTTTAAAATGGATCGGGTCTGGTTCAGGTCTTTGAATGTTTTAAGTCTGAGCCTGATTCATATTTTAAACGGGTCTAATTTTTCTGCTCAAGTTTATTTTTTGAACTTAATATTTTTGTCAAATTTTGTATACAAGTCCTAGAATTACTTATATTCTTTTCAATTTTTAAATAGAAGGATAACATATTTTAGTATATTCAAACTCAAGTCTCCTTCTACATTGACAATAATAAAACTCAATCAATTTTTTAACAAATTTTTAATTGATAATATCGTTTGAGCTTTTTTACTTAGATAATACAAAAATAATATTTAAATACCAAAATAGCATTGTAATACCATTATTTATGAAAATGGGATAGATTGAATAATGAGGGTTGGAGGGAGATAGGGTAGCGGCACCACCATTATTTTCCCACCCAATTATACCATCATTAACATATGATTTGTGCTAAATATATATATATTTAAATGGTGGAGGCATACGGATGACGACATCAATATTCGGGTTTGAAAAAGACTCGGTCAAAATATAGGTCATGTACGGTCTTTTAAAAAAGATAAATTTATGGGGACTTGGATTGGTGTTAGGCCGTGTCAAGCGGCAGGTAGGGGAGGAGTGGCCAATGGCGACACCATTTTTGCATAGTGACCCCCTATGACGAACATGACCACTCGGTCGGTGTTTCTCACACTTGAAATTTATGTTTCGGCTCCATTTTTTGTTTCACTTTAAGGCATATATAAGCCTTCCTTCACATGGATGGATGGGGCTTGTGTTGGAAAAAAAAGTAGTTGTGTAGAAAGCTTGTTGGGAAGAAAGAAAACGAGTATTTTTTTTTTAAATATTAAAATTTATTTTATTTACTTTACAAATGGTTCCATTGTGTTGATTTTATTGAGATTTTGATTTTGTAGAAAGGGTGTTTTGAAGAAAGAAAGTAGGCATGTTCTTTGTTTTTTAGATGCAAATAACGGATGGTCTCATTGTGTTTATTTTTTTTGTGAGAATTTGTTTTGTAGAAATTAAAGGGTGGTAAGAAGAAAGGATGCAAGTATGTTTCTGTTTTTTTTTTTTTTTATATTGAAATGGTATGGCCAAAAAATGTGATTTTATTTTTATTTTTATTTGTAATTATTATATATTTGTTTTTTTACATGTTTTATATATTTTGTGTTAAAAAATTATTGTATAATGTTATTTGAATTACTTAGATATAGAGATTGCATGTTTAATTTTTCATATATGTTAATGTATTGAAATTCAAAAAACTATAAAGTGGTTGTGGATTTCATAGTGGATGTAATTTCATTATTGCTATTATATAATGCATAATAATTGTTGCATTTTTTTTCTTAAAATCATTATATTTATATATTTTAAAATTGTATTTACTATTCTAATATTAATATTGAGTTTTATCTATTTTGTAAAATAAAAATTTTAATTTACACTTAATCTACTTCTTTTTTTCTTTTTTTGTATGTTCTTATACTCTAATGTATTCATGTATATTTTCTAAGAAGAAAATAAAGTCTTTAACTTTATCAACATAAGTATTCAACTTTATTAAGTAAAATTGTTGAATAGTCATTTGATAGAGGGGGCGTTGAGTGGCTATTCTAACCTCTTTCCCAGATGATATATTTTTTTTCTCCTAAAATATCATTTTTCCGGCCTTGAAATCAAATAAACATAAAACAAAATAAAACTTGAAATCATTCAACATAGTAAAATTGTAAAAATAAAGAGAGAAAGAAAGTAACGAGAATGATCCTATAATTCAAGCCATTTGAGAACTGTTATAAAGAAAATTGCATGATGGTTGTATTGGTTTTGGGTATTTTTCTTCTTAGTGATATGGATTTTTGGGTTTTGGTACTTGATTTGTGGCTTTTAACTTAAGAAAGGAGGAAAGAGAATCAAATATTAGAAAATTGTGGCTATTGAAGCGGTGGAAGATGGTGTAATGTGGATGAAAGCTTCAAAATGTTTTTGTAGGTCTATAGTATTATGGGTGGATTTAAAGAAAACTAACAAGAGAATCGATAAGAGGGGTTGATATAATCCAAATCTGAAATTTTGAGTAAGAAAGAACTACGGTCGATGGTTGCCCATGATGGTTAGTGCGGTGGTGAACGGTAGTGAATGGTAGTTTCTAAAAAAACATGATGAAGGTTCATCTATAATAAAATGAGGAAGAGTGAGAGAGATAAAATAATTTATTAACTTATACAAATTAAATAATTTATAATTTATATATTTTAAAATTTTAACATTTTGTAGATATATTTTTATTTTAAAAAATAATTCATAATAAACCAATAATAAATTAATATCAATAAAATGTTATTTTAAATTTTTTTACATATAATATCTTAAATATCTTAAAACAATATTTTATTTAATAAATTAAAAAAATAATTTTAATTTGTAAATAAATTAATACTTGTAATAAGGATAAAATAATCTTTTTCAAATCAACCAAACAATGAAATACTATTACAAGTGTATTCTATTCAATTAACCAAATAACGTAATAATTATTACGTCTCTATTTCATTTCTACTCTATTCTATTTCAACGAACCAGTTAGTAACTACAATTACTTCCTTACACCATCAATCCATTTAGCTCAACCTTAAAATTTATATCTGTAATACCCTGAAAATTTTTACAGTAAAATATTATCCGTGATATAGTAAAATAAGGAAATAAAGTGTCAAAAAGGGAATTTTTGAGTTATGTCAATATTGAGAAGTATATTATGATATATTAATTCAAGAAAGGACTAAATTGCAAAGATGAGAAAAGTCTTGTTGCACAAGAGTAAATACTCAAAATTTAAGGGGCTAAAGTGTAAATATAAAAAAGTTGAAGGACTAATAGTGCAAATATTTTAAGGGTGGAATGATCTAGAAACCAAGAAAAATTGATGAATTAGGACCAAATTGAATAGGTAAAAAAATTATGAGGGACTAAATCGCAATTTTACCAAATTAAGTGATGACTCAAGGATGGAATTCTAAAAGATCATGAAGGGTAAAATGGTCAATTAGTAAGAGAGAATGTAATGATTATGTTGATGATATTTTAAATTAATTAATTAGATAGATATTATTTTATTAATATTTTTATGAGATGTTTATTATTATTATATTATTATTTATTTAGTATAAAAGGAAGGAAGATGAAGAATTAACAACACATTTCATTTCCCATGCAACCAACGTTAGAAGAGAAGGAAAAGAAAGAAATTTTGCTTTCTTTACAATTTGGTCCTTCCACCAAAAATTCACCATTTTCACCTAGAAATCAAAAGAATTTCCATAGTTACCAAGAGAGAAAAATGTTAAGGAGATGATGGGGAGCAAGAATATCAAGTTGGATTCAAGAAATCGAAGCTGGAGGAGAGAGAAAAATCAAGTTAAAGATTGAAGTCAATAAGAAAAGGTAAGTACATCAAGATTTCAATATGTTTTTAAGTTTGTTATTATTAACAAAGCATGGAAATAATGTTATAGTAGAGCTTTCTTACATAAGGTCCTATGTTCTTGATATGTTAGTGAAGAGAAAATAAGAGAAAGTGATGAGAAATGATGTAGAAAAAGAAAATAAGGGTGTTACAACATGGTAATTAATATCTTGCACTAAAACAGTTCTAGACAGCAGCAGTATTCTAACTTTGAAAAATCACCAAAAATTGTATAAATTGAATTATAGGATGAATAAAACATGATATTAAAGCTTATTGAGTCTAGTTTCTTATAGAAGAAACGGTGTAAGTAATGAATTTGTAAATCATGAGATATAATGAATTTTGTGAGACAAGGTCAGAATGAATTCGGGTTCCCCTGTTCTGACTTTGGAAAATCATCAAAAATTGGATAGAAATAATTAGAGACTTAAATTTATATTTTTAGAATCTTTAATGAGTCTATTTTCAATAGAAACAAACGGGAACATCATTCGAATTCTGTATGAGGAGGTAATTAATTTTTAGTGTAGAAGGGCCAGAACTGTCAGATGGCAGAACAGGGGTAATTTTAAAGAATAAACTGTACTTATTGGCTAAACCAAAAATTCTGAAAATTTTATGGTAATAAGATATATGAGTCTAGTTTCAGGGAAAATTATTGGATCTTAATTTGGAGTTCTATAGCTCCAGATATAAATAATTTAGTGACTATGATGCAGATAGACAGCTTGAATATTCATAAAAGTAAATAATAAAAATTATGGACAATGTTACTTACAAGTGTGTTATCTACATTAAGGATGTGGAATGGAGAGGAGGAGGAGGAAAAACATGTATGAATATTCATCTAGCATGGCTAATTTGCATATTTTAGGCTCAGGGACTAAATTGAATAAAAGTAAAATTTTATGGGAAATTTTGTAAAAAGTCAGAAATGACCAAATTGCATGAAATGGATTAATTTTATTATTTAAATTACAAAATTGAATGAAATTATTAATTTAGTTCAAGATAGGGGAAAACATGTTTTAGGGATTAAATTGAAATGTGTTGAAATTATGGAAAATTCTGATATTTTATAGAATTCATGGATTGTTATCAATATGTATGAGAATAATAGTCGGAAATAAGGATTAAATTGCAAGAATTTTATTTTCCTAACCCTAAGGATGAAATCATCATTAATTAAAAGTTTAGGGGCAAAATGGTAATTTTTCCTAGAGCATTAATTAAATGCATTAGAATATGAAATGAATGAAAATGATGATCAAATTTATTTATAAAGATCCGGATGACTCAAATATGAGACTCGATCGTGAAAAAGAAAAGATATCAGATTAATGAAATTATAAACACAAACAAGCAATGAGGTAAGTTTGTCTTGTTTGTGTTACTTGAATTGTATTTTAAATACTTGAAATATGTGGTTATGTGATGAAAATATGATTTGAATGTTTAATTCCTGATATTTGATGAAATATTGATAATACTTGAAATAAATTGAAAATAAATCCCGGTTGAATGAAAAGGAAAATTCGATGGATCTCTAAAAAGGAATTGACGATAAAAGGATCTAGCCCTGACGGGTGATCCTATCCTCGATATAGCCCTCCCGAAGAATATGTGGAAAATGGATTTAGCCCGGACGGGTAATCCGAATTAGGTCCAATTTAGCTCGGATTTGGTAATTGGATCAAGCTCATTAGAGTAATTGTCGCTGCGGGGGGATTTAGCTTTGGACTGGTAATCCCGACAATACTCTATGAGTTTATATTACAGTGATTTAGCTCGACCGTAATCCCACCGTAAGGATGAGGTTCGCGGAGTGTGCTCTCTCGATATGAAACGTGTAAGACCATGGTTGAAAGATACCATGGCAACTCGATATGAAATGTGTAAGACCATGGTTGAAAGATACCATGGCAACGTGATATGAAATGAACAAGACCATGGTTGAAAGATATCATGGCAACATGACAGAAAAATGAGTAAGACCATAGTTGAAAGATACTATGGCATCATGTCAAAGATAAATAAGATCGTGGATGGGAGACGTGATGACATCTATTGAACAATTGATATTCAGGTAATATGTATTAGATGACGAATGGTTATATGAAATAGTCGTGTGAAATGTTTACAAGAACTGGTCATATGGAAATATATGTACAAAATAGTTGTATGAAATAATTATGAAGATAGATAAACGAAATAAGTATAAGTACATGGAATATAATTTATGTTAAGTTTGATATAAGCTATTTCTGGAATAAATATACATAAAATATATGGAAATGATGGAGCATGAAATATTGATATAATGAAATGAATGATATATGCTTATGAAGAAACGGTAAGAGCATGATATGTTTCATGACATGTACATATATGATTATCTTTGATATATTGATACAAGAAAATTATGTAAGTTGAGACTATTATTAAACTCAAGTGCGATACGTCGAGAAAATAGATATATCAATGTTAAATTTATATGAAATATGTGCAAGTATACTAACAATGTTGCTTTGTTTGATGCTTATACAAGTGTCAAAACGTTGATTGAATGGTAATATATTTATTTATATGATGCATTGAATCGAGAAGTATTTAAATTTTTTTAGTGATCTCAGAAATGGTAGTAATGCTCAAAAACCTGTTTCAGCAATGATATATGGGTTAGGGGTGTTACAATATTATCTTTTTAAGAAAAACTTCTTTGGTTTGGATGACCATTGCTGCATTTTCTTTGGATATATTTCAGTTCATTGTAGAATGCAGCCATGTCTAATAACTCTATCAAAGAAAGCAATGATTTCTTCATTTAACGTTACACCAATATTGCAATTCAACAATGCCTAGATTGTATAGGAACGACCGTGCCCATGATGCTGCCTCGACAGAAGTGGGTGGAGTGGATTAGGGCACACAGAGAATGCTCACCAACACAACAGCAGGCATGATCATCGAGAGAGAGACCGGTGTCTAAAGTTTTTGGAAAGTGATAGTGAAAAAGTGTTTATGAAAAATTTAAATATTTAGTATTATTGTCAAAAAATATTTTTAAAAATAAAATATTATAAAATAAAAAATATACATTTAAATAATGTTTAAATTCATTAATATTATAATATTTTAGTAAAAATATAAAAAATTTATTTATTATAACTCATTATTAATATATTAATATATGAAATATAAATTTTAAATATTTATAAATAATTAATATTAATTATTTGCAAAATTTAATTTGAAAAATCCCTTCATTTGAACTTCATTCCAACATTGATGTTACTATTGGTGAAACAATAAAACTTGGTTTACAACCATTAAAAAAACAGTATTGTTATAACTTTTTGTTGGAAGAGAATTTAGACAAAATTAAGAGAGTTTGCAAAATAAATCTAAAACGTAAATATATCAAAGAGATAAGTAAAAAGAGAATTAACATATGATATTTATTAATATAATTTAAATTTCTTAATTTTATATTTGTGAAATCTCACTTAGAAAATAAATTTATTTACCAATTATTTGCATAGCCTATTAACTTAAATCCAATGTATCCTTTACACAAATAAATATTTATAGCTCAATACCAACCCTAATTCTACAAACCATTTTCTCCAAATACCCCAATGACTATCTAATAATATTTTAAAAGACTTAAAAACTTTAATTTAAAAATTGATTTTATTCATATATTATCTTCAATATTTATCTAATAATAGCTTTCATACATAAATTATTCAATAGAAAAATTTCATACTCATCTATCCACCTTAAAAGTGTTTAATTTAAAATTTTAATAACAGGACCATAATTTTATAACAAAACAATAACATAAATAATTAAAATATAACATTTAAGTATAAGTAACTAAAATATAAACCAAATAAAAATAACTATTTTAGTAATTTACCCAAAGAAATAGAACATGAAAGATGGGAAACAAAGAATCCTACAATGACATGAAAGGAAAATTAAAAAAAAAAAAAACTGTTGAATAAATATATTTACATAATCTTAATTATGTCTAAACCTTATTAGAAGATTTAGACTTAGAAGACTGGTCCTTATCAGATGAAGAGGATGCTTTCTTAGGTAACAAAACAGCGTTAATGTTGGGAAGAACTCCGCCACTAGCAATGGTTACTCCTTGAAGAAGCTTCCCCAACTCCTCGTCGTTTCTCACGGCTAACAGCACGTGCCGTGGGTTGATCCTATTCTTTTTGTTATCACGTGCCGCATTCCCCGCCAATTCCAACACCTGCTCAAAAATATGAAACTATCAATTTTCCAGTTACGAAAAAATATACCGAAATGGTAAAATCTCAAAAGCTGACTTTTAGGATCTAAGCATGAATATCTATCACTGAAATATTGATTTTCCTTTTTTTCCAAGAACAGGAAATTGAGACTTCGTTAAAAAAATACGCACAAAATGCACAATTTATCTACAGTTTTCCTTTGATTCCGACATTTTCTCATTTATCTAATCCGACATTTTCTCATTTATCTAACCAAAATCAAACTGCTGAAAGCAGATCGGGAGGACATGGAAATAAAAGGTAGAGAAAAGAGATCAGACACCTCAGCAGCAAGGTACTCGAGGACGGCGGCAAGATAGACGGGAGCACCGCCGCCATAACGCTGTGCATAACGGCCTTTCTTGAGATAACGGGCAATCCGACCCACTGGAAACTGGAGTCCTGCCTTTGCCGACTTAGAAACCGCTTTTTTCCTATCTCCCCCTCTCCTACCTCCCGCTGCCGTTGACGTCGACTCCATTACAGCTTAAAAGACGTTAATTTACTTTAAAGAATAAAAAATTTGATTCAAATCTGATGAACTTTTTACTTGATCGGCGAAGAGGAGTGTGGAAAACTCTTTTTAGTTTCTTTTGGTTGAGATTTTTTTTTTTTTTTGAATTGTGTGAAGCGAAAGTGATAGTTGATTGCGGGCTTTTATAGATGGATGTGGCACGCTGGCAATCCGCGGCGTCTTAGTTTAGGCTATTGGGAGGTGGATAGTAGGTTTTGATCCGACGGTTAGGTTCTGTTGAGTTTGAGGCTTTGAGCCTCGTGATGTATTCAGATCTTACGGTCGGGGATTGCCTAGTGTTGTGATTCTTGTGGTTGGCCTCTTGACCTAGGAGGAGATTATTTGGGGCGAAGACCCAATAAATTTGTTTATTATATACTAGTTTTTTATGACGTGCGATGCACGAGTTGTTGGTTTATTTCATAAAAACGTAGGTATTGTTTAAATATTAATTTATTAATTAAAATTGTTCCTGACATAATATTTGGAAGATATAAATAAATTCTTAAATTATTTTTATATATGATAAAATATTTCATACACTATTAATAAAATTTTTAATTTTTATAATTAAGATTAAAGGTTGACAAGTTTTTTATAAATGTATAATAAAATGTTTAAAAAAGTAAGAAACATTAATTTTTTAAGGTTACTTATAAAATAAAAAAAAGTACATTGTTAGTGTATTAAATATTAACTCATTTATGTATATATATTAAATTAAAAATATTAAAATGTTTGAAAATAATGTTAATAACGTTTTAAAAAAAATATAATCAATAATCTTTATTTCAACATCGTAAATGTCTTACCTAAAAAATAAAATTTTTAAAAATAATGTTAGATATAAAGTAGAATTTTAAAAACTAATTAGTGTTGCATATTTTAACTTAAATCATTTTATAATTTTTATATATTTTATAATTCAATATTTTTATATAATTTATATAATTTTCATGTATTTTTAATTCAATATCATGTAATAATATTTTTAACCCTGTTTGTAATTTATTTTGCATGGAAAAGCTCATTTTGTAGTTTAACTATCTTATTAAATAACTATAATTGTTTTAATGTTTTTACCATTTTAATTAATTTTGAACATAATTAAGTAAAAATAGATTTTATTTTTAAACACTTAATTTTAAATAATTAGGAATGTTAAGGTAAATAATATTTATTTTTATGATAAACATTAAAAGTATTTTTAATATTAAGATAAATATTATTTATCTTTATGATAAATATTATGTTATTTTTTTTAATGTTGAACTTCAAACTAAAATTTTAAAGGATGAATAAATAATATTATTTAAATCAAATTTTGAATTACAATTGGAAATAAAATAAATTAAGTTAAAGCTTTCCCAGCTTAAAAATGAGTAACAAGAGATGAAGAAACAAATGCAAACTTTAAAACATGAAATCCCATAAGATAGTTCTTCCGAAACTGAATCCGAGCCTAAAAATAATACACAAGAATACATGATGGTTTTTACTAAAGTATCCATCCAATGATATTTGATGAAAATAAATCTTATTATAAACAGCGGATCTCAATTGGAAACGATAACCCTTTTTGATACAAGAGCAAATTAAAATTGTATTAGAGAATTCCAGCAAAATACTACGACAAAATATCATAATCTCTTAAAGCTGCAAATGGTAAAAAAAAAAAAAAACCCTTAAAATTACCTACAAAATTCCTCATGCTGAAATTGGTAATAAAGGTATCAAATATCAAACATGTTTTTAATGGTAAAATATATTATTCAAGACGTCATATTAGGAACCTCATTTATATATTTACTCAAACTCTATAATGTAACAAATCATTCAATCTCCACCAATGTTTTAAATATCAAGATAGAATTTCCTTTTATGGAAAGTCTCAAAATAAGAAATCTCAACCTGTTAAAATCTTTGCCCATCCATATTGGACAAATCAACAATTTTATTAATAATAAATAGAAGCAAATTTATTTTCTAAAAGAATAAATATTTTTTTTAAAATTAATTGAACAATTAGCAAAAAAAGAAGGCCAAAAATGAATAAACCAAATTAAAGAATCAATAGAATCAATAATATGTTCTGATATTGCTAATGCCTTTTGGAATAGAAAAAAACATGAAGTAACATTACCCTATTAAAATGATTTTGACCAAAGATAAGTTTCAACAAAAGTAGGGCCAATGAAGATGAATAAAGAAATGGAAGAATTTTGTAGAAAAGAAATACAAGATCTTCTCAATAAAAAATTAATTAGAAGAAAGCAACTCTCCTTGGAGTTGCTCCTCATTCTATGTAATAAAAAATGCAGAACTCGAAAGAAGAATGTCAAGATTAGTTATTAATTACAAACTTCTCAATCAAGCTTTAAAATGGATTAAATATCCAATCTCAAATAAAAAAGTTTTATTGCAAAAGCTTTACAATGTCAATATTTTCTTAAATTTTGACACGAAATCAGGATTTGACAAATCCAAATAAAAGAAGAGGAAATATATAAAACGACATTTACTATACAATTTGGGCAATACGAATGCAACATAATGCCCTTTGAATTACAAAATGCTCTATTTGAGTTCCAAAGAATTATGAATGACAATTTTTATCCATATTCCTAATTTACAATAGTATACATTTAGGCCTTTTCTGGAATTGACCAAATTTTTTTTATTAATTACGAAAATAACCCACTTGCAAAATCATGTATGAAAGTAACTTGTTTGCTACAGTAAACCTCGGTGCCGCTGTTGCCATTGGGGGCACCACCCCTAATAAGTACCTAATCATTGGCCAGTTTAAAAAATAATAGTTTCCTTGGGTGCTGTTGTTGCCATTGGCAACACTAATAAAAATACGCATACATATCATGCTAAAATACATGTATTCTGAGGGGAAAAAAAGGAAAAAATATATATTTTAATAGGTGTTGCCATTGCCATCGACGACATCAACAAATAAAAAAGTATGTCAAATATTTTTTTGTGCCACCGTTGCCATTGGCGGCACCGGTATTAGTAGGTTAGAAATTTGATTTTTTTTTTGTTGTCGACCTTGACATGGAGGCACCGGTGCCAATTTGTCAGAATTTTTTTTTGTATTTTTTGTCAGAATTTTTTTGGTGTCGTCGTTCTTATCAGTAGCATAGGGCTTCTTTTAGATTTTTTTTTGTTCCTACCTTTTTTTTTCAAAAAAAATTGAATTTTTTGTGTGCCACCAGGCTCTTTGGTGGCACCAGCCCCTGTATATACTGGTTTTTTTTTTAACATTGTTGTAATTGTTCAACCGAAAAAGAAAAAAAGAGAGTTTTGGTTTAGTAGAAGAGAACATAAATTGTTTTGAAGATGAATAACCCAATGTTTTTGGTGTACGTTCTTTTCAATTAAGCAATTATGGATGGTGACTTTGGTTGTGTATTTCAAGGTCAGAAGAGAGTAGAGATGGGATTCAATAAGACTGAAGAAGACTGAAGCTGGAAGAAATGAGAAGAAAGATAAATGCAAAAATAGCTCTCCATTATGGAAGGGCGATGTTAAGATATTCTACAAGTTTCTAGTTTTTTTAGATCCATGGAAATGTACGGAGATGGAACTGATAGATTATGATGACCTAGGCACTATGATTGCAATATGGTGCTTGACTGGGAACGAGAACCCCCAACCAATTGAGTTGTTCACTTAGTTAGCTGATGTAGAGCCTATTGAAAATGTACTCCAATAAGTCAACATCGCGGGTTTGACTTTGATCTTAATGTCGAATAGGCAAATCAATTAGGCTACGAAGGGACAACGTAACAACCCAAAAATCCAAAATATGGTGAGAGTTCGTATAACAAACCTATTTTAGGTTGGTGATGTGCATTAATATAGATGATGAAGCAAGATTCAATAATGATGGGGATTCTATCACGATGTTGAAGAATATAGTAACCTCAATATGGATGTGGTCCTGACGATGTCGATGATGAAGGCGAGGAGGGTGAAGATGTATACCCCCTATCGGTCAGTAACTCAAATCATAGCGTTGTTATAGAGAATGACCTTGGGGCCCACATGATTAGTGTAGATCCAAATGTAGCGCATGCACTCAAGTTCCTCGAGTATGCCAATATAATACTTGCCCACCGCTTGGCGGAGAATTCAGAGTTGGAAGAGTTGCTCATAGGGTAACGGTTAGAGAAAAAGTTGGATTGCATATTTGCCATCAAGCGGTACAACATAAATATGTCGGTGGACTATAGAATTACAAAGTCTACACCGACATTATATGTTGGAGACTGTTGGAGGGCTGACAAAGGGTGCAACATGTAAGTTTGGGTTGCATTTATAAAGAGGACTAAACAATGGACAATCTGAAAATTGGAGGGGCCTCATACATGCATTTTTGGACATATAACGCAAGACCATTTCAAACTAGATGCGAAAACAATATGCAACTGCATCATGTTGCCAGTGAAAGGCATGCACACCATTTCTGTACCGATCTCGATTGTTGACATGTAAGCTCGATTCCAGTATAGGGTGCCATATAAAAAGGCATGGTGGGCTAAACAAATGGCCATGGAGCAGTTGTATGGTGACTGCGATGCGTCATACAACAAACTACATGGGTGGATATCCACGATACAGGAGTATGTGCCAGGTATTATCATCGAATTGCAGACACTACCGTGTTACGGGGCTAATGACCAATTACAACTAGAGAGAATAATTTTCTATTGGATGTTTTGGACATTTGATCCATGCATTCGAGCCTTTCCCTACTACAAGTCGTTTATGCAGGTTGATGAGACCTGGTAATACGAGAAATATATGTAGATACCAACGTTGGTACTCAACTAAGGGCGTGAATTCAAACAAATAGGACTGTAACTGAGGCCGCCTCTCAAACTGGGCATTCCACAGTGCTATATATTATTGATTTTCCACAACTCAATTATTTCATTCTTTTCCCCTCTTGTTAATCCCGTGGACATAATCAAATCTGTGTGGAACATCCAGAACATATTGTCTGTACCCAAATTGTTGCGAAACTCGATTGACATTGTACCATTCCATCATTGAAAAGTTCAGCACCAGCGCCTTAATGCACCACACATTTGCATGTTTCTGAACCCACGGTGGAATGACAACTATAACGTATTGTGTGGAATATAACATCTATTTGAACTGCACAATATTTAACATGATGTTAGTTACACGATTCAAATAACATGATCAAATTAATTAAATCAAATAAATATAACTTAATTAAGAATATATATTACATATTGTCAGCGTATGCCTCTATCATCTGACAATAGACAACGAGTGTCTTGGACTGCCCAATACCCGGAGATGTTACCCATTTGAAAATAAAGCAAACTTGTTAGTACATATTTAAAAAAAATAACAATATTTGTGGTTCAAGTTTACAAAAAAAAAAAAACTATTTACAGGTGGCTACATATGTGGTTGGTGACGCACTGGTGCTAGAAATGGCATCTTGTATAGAACCCAAGACTGCAGTAATGTCAAACAACCTAATATATCTTGTGTGTCGTGCCTTGTTGTTTGACAAAGCTTTCGATACAATGTCTCCAATATTGCTGAGCCCTAACTGTAAGAATGAGTCTAGTACAAATTGGCCAATAGAGGCAAGTACATAATGTGAGCCTTATTATTATTTGCGTCCAGCATACACTTGAGTAGTGCACGTCAGCTCGAACTCAGTGGCACTATTAGATAAATGTTGGAAATTTTCATTCAATCAGGAAAATTTCAAATTGGTGAGTTTGACTTTCCCATCACTAGAGGAGCATCCAAGCAACTAGTAGCATAGGTTCGAAGGTTCGACCACTTTTCTTAAACCCATGACCACGTCACCGTCAGCTGGGAGTGCAAGTTGCATCGAGACGTCTTCCAATGTAATGGTGCACTCCCTACACGGCAAATGAAAAGTGTAGGTCTCCGGGCACCACCGCTCAACCAAGAGGGATATTAAGTTTACCCTCAAGTCAAACATTCGGACCAATACAACTGATCCAAATCCTGACGGCCTCCAAGTACGACATAATTTGTTCGTCTGGACGCGAAAAATGGACTTGCGATATCAATACTCGATACTCATCCTGTCCATATCATATAACCAATTTTTGTTAAATTAACTGAGTAAATATAAATTATACCGCAACTCTATAATTATACATATAATCTTCAGTAATAAATATGACAAAATTTTACTATCTCGTTTATCATCAAAGCAGTGTGACCGACTGCTTGAAGTAGATAATTCATACTAATATTTGCATAATTTTTTTTAAAAAATTAATCAACACTTAAAAAATTAAATACAGTTAAACATTATATTATAATAATTACTTTAATATAACATACACAAATTACAATAAAAAAAATTAACAAAATTTAAACCTATTAACTTAAGATAAAACCAACTCAACATACTCAACACTTCAGGTATTTGTCAAATAAAAACCATGCAAAATTTGTTTTTGACCTCTAATTTTAGGGTAGCATGTGTGCTGGGTAGGGGACCAACTAAAAAAATGGGGGCAATTTATAGGGGGAAGGTCGTGAGAGGGGAAAAAAAGAAGAAAAAGAGTTGGCGCGTTCGTGAAAAACCTTGATTGTAAGCTTTTTCATATCTTTTTATGCACGCGCCGACTTTTTTTTTCCTGCCCATCCTCTTTTTTTTTTCTTTATTTACTTCCCCTCTCACGACCTTTCCCTTATAAATTGCCCCCTATTTTTTTAGTTGGTCCCCCACCCAGCACACATGTTACCCTAAAATTAGAGGTCAAAAACAAATTTTGAACAAATTTTTTTTGGCAAATATCTGAAGTGTTGAGTTTGTTGTGTTAGTTTAATATTAAGTTAGTAGGTTTAAGGTATGTTAATTTTTTATTGTAATTTGCGTAGGTATATTAAATTAATTATGATAATATAATATTTAACTATATTTAATTTTTTGAGTGTCCATTAATTTTGAATTTTTTTTGCAGATATCAGTATGAGTTCTCTACTCTAAGCTGTCGATCACACTACTTTGATGATAAACGAGACAGTAAAATTCTGTCATATTTATTATTGAAGATTATATGTATAATTATAGAGTTGCGGTATAATTTATATTTACTCAGCTAATTTAACAAAAATCAGTTATATGATATGGACAGGATGAGTATCGGGTATTGAGATTGCGAGTCCATTTTCCAAGGTACCGTCCGGATGAACATATTATATGTACTTGGAGGCTGTCGGCTTTGGATCAGCTGCATTGGTCTAGATGTTCGACTTGAGGGAAAACTTAATATCCGCCTTGGTTGACCGGTGGCGCCTAGATACCCACGTATTTCATTTACCGTGTGGGGAGTACACCATCACCTTGGAAGATGTCTCGATGCAACTTACGCTCCCAGCTGACGGTGATGTGGTCACAGGTCTAAGCAAAGTGGTCAAACCTTTGGCCTTATGCTACCAGTTACTTAGAAACTCCCTGGTTATGGGAAGTCAGATTCACCAATTTGAAATTTTCTTGGTTGAATGAAAATTTCCAACACTTATCGAGTAGTGCCACTGAGTTTGAGCTGATGTGCACTGCTCGACCATATATATAGGGGGTACTTATGTCGTAATGTAGTTGCCTCTATTGGCCAATTTGTACCAGACTCGTTCTTACAATTAGGGCTCAGTAGTATTGGCGATGTTTTATCGAGAGCTTTGTCAGACAACAAGGTACGAAACACAAGATATATTCGATTGTTTGATCTTGCTGTAGCCTTGGGCTCTGTACAAGATGTCATTTCTAGCATCAATGGGTCACTAACCACATATGTGGCCACTTGTAAATAGGTAAAATAAATTTGTAAACTTAAACCATAAATATTTGTTTTTTTTTTTTGGAATATGTGCTAACAAGTTTGCTTCGTTTTTAGATAGGTAACGTCTCCTGAAATTGGTAGTCCAAGACACTGGTTGTCTACTGTCAAATGATAAAGGCGTACGCCAATGACAATGTAATATATATATATATATATTTAATTAAATTATATTTATTTTATTTTGATCATGTTATTTGACCTGTGTAACTATCATCATGTTAAATATTGTGCAGTTCGTGTGGATACCATATTCCACACCAGATGTTGTGGTTGTCATTCCATTGTGGGTTCAAGAACTTGCAAATGTGTGGTACATCAATGTGCCAGTGCTGAACTTCTCAATGGTGGATTGTTACAATACCGATCGGGTTCTGGGACAATTTGGGTGCAGTCAATATGTTTTGGATGTTCCACATAGATTTGATGATGTCTAAGGGATCAACAAGAGGGTAAAGGAAAGAATTGAACTGTGGAAAATCAACAATATATAGCACTATGGAATGCTCGGTTCGAAAGGTGGCCTCGGTTACAATTCTATTTATTTGACTTTACACTCTCGGTTAAGTACCAATGTTAGTATTTGTATATATTTCTTGTATAACCTAGTCTCATCAACCTGCACAAGCAACTTGTAGTGGGGAAAGACCCAAACACATGGATTGAATGTCCAAAACATCGGGTGGAAAATTTTTCTCCTTGGTTGTAGTTGGTTGTCTGACCTGTAACACGACAATGTTTGCAAGTCGATGATAATACTTGGCACGTACTCCTGCATCACGGATATCCAACCCTGAAGTTCGTTGTATGACGCATCCCTATCACCGTACAACTGCTCCATGGCTATTTTTCGGCCAACTATGCCTTTAAGTACGACACCTTATACTAAAATCGGGCTTGCATGTCAACAGTCAAGACTGATATAGGAATGGTAGGCATGTCTTTCACCAATGGCATGATGTAGTTGCAAATTATTTTCTTATCTAGATTGTGATGGTCTTGCGTCATATGTCTAGAAATGCATGTATATGGCCCTTCCACTTTTTGTATTGTCCATTGTTGAGTCCTTTGTATAAATGTAGTCTGAGCCAGCCAGTTTGCGACTCTGTAGTCCACTGACATCTTCATGTTGTACCGTTTGATGGCAAATACACAATCCGTCTTGTTCTCAAATTGTTGTCCTACAAACAACTTTTCCAACTCTGAATTCTCTGCTAAGTGGTGAACAAGTATTATATTGGCATACTCGTGGAACTTAGGTACATGCGCTGCATCTGGATCTACACTCAACATGTGGGCCCGAAGGTCATTCCGTATAACAACACCATGACTCAGGTTCCCAACTGATGGGGGTTGTACATCTTCACCCTCTTTGTCTTAATCGTTGATATCGTTCGGGACCACATCCACATCAGGGTCACTATTGTAACACCTCTCACCCGTTCTAGTCATTGAAATTAAGTTACGGGATGCTATAGTACAAAATAGAACAATTATAAATAATTAACAGTAAAAAATTCAATTACTTTAATTAATTCAATCATGAAATATCATTTAATTTTTTCCCTGAATCTTATATGAGCTTACGTGAGCTCTAGAGTTGATACGAGAACAAACAAGGATCAATTTGCAATAATTTTAAAAGTAAAGATAATAATACAAAACAGAGGTCACATAGTCGTGCAGCCAGGCCGTGTAACTCTCTAAAGTAGTGTGGACCAAAATGTAAAATTTTAACAAAAGTCACACGGCTATGTGGTTGGTTTGTGTAACAAACTGAGATTGTGTGAAAAACTAGGTGACCAAATCTACAGTACTCACACGGGCCTGTGGCTAGCTCGTGTGACAATCGGGAATATGTGTTTTTAAATCTACCTATTTTCCAGTGAACACACAATCGTTTCATCTGTCCATGTATGACACACGACCGTGTATCAGCCCATGTGGTGCAAAAATTTACCTTTTGGTGCAAATTACCAAAACCAATCTTTCAAATAGGTCGAGCATATACATTTATCAACTTTTAGACTTGTCCAAAACATACCAAAACATTTCACAACATATCATATAACAACTCTAATCATCTAACCAATATGTCTTAATGGCACCATCGCAAATCAATGATTATAAAACATTCTAAGTCATTAAACTCAATTGATACCATTCATGCTATTCACTCAATTCAAGTAAGCCATTATACATATATTACCATCACATGTTTATACCAATTTCACTCTTACCATTCACATCAAATTACTCAATCCTTGCACATTTGAATTTGATCATTCTTAAACTCCAAACATAGCTTACGACAAAACCATCAAACATAACTCAAACATAAATATAATGCATCCAAAACCAACTAGTTTTTTGATTTAAACACATGGATACTTCAACTACTACACATGTACAATCAAGCTCTAAATAAATTTCATATACACATCCAAAATGGACATATTATACAGATAATTTTATTACCATTCAAAGTAAACACATCTTCACATCATAACCTATACACATGCCACATAACCAGAACTAGAATGAATTAAAAGTCTACCGAGACTGAAGCTGGATAGTGTGAGCTCTGGAGTGATTCGAAAGACACATTTCACAAAATGTCACTACAGAAATAGAAAATGAAACAGAGTAAGCATTACGAATGCTTAGTAAGTTCTTAGGAACTAAAACAGTAAGCTTACCTCAGTTATAATTAATATTTAACAACAATAAGGTGATATCATTAAGTGCAAGTCTCAAGTAATTCAATTTATACAGAAACATGTACTCAATTCAATGTCATTTAATCAGTATCATTAAATATTTATATGCTTCAGATATATTTTTCAATCGTCATATAACATATTCAATTTATACAATTTAATCCAAATCAATACCATTCCATCGAACCATTGAGCATAGTAAGCAACATTTACATCATTCCAATTTCATTTAACCAATTCCAATTCCAATCACAATATACAATATCAATCGGATAGTTTTTTTTAACTTTAGCCATTTAAAGTATATAAATCATTATGCAAAAATAATTTCAACTAGCATGGCACAACACAACAACTTCAGTAAATCGAGATTTAATATAACATCAAAATTCTAACTCTCAAATTGTATTAAACCAAGTTCAACTGATACACTTCACATATGAATTTCAATTCATTATTTTCCAATACCGATATTACAATTCCATAATTCATATATTTTATACTACCCAATGAAACATCGTAAAAGAACTCAATACACAAGTATAAATCACGTCAGATGCTCGTTCGAGCTAATCATATACATCAGTGTCAGGTTACTCGTTTGCGATAAATCTTTAAAGACACAATAAATAGCTTAGCCAGGGTTGTAAATACATGTAACGTTACCTGCCCTGTAATGACCCGATAGTTAGGGGTGACCAAAAGTGAAGTTCGAGACTCTATTCCCGTAAAACAAACTCTTAAATATCTTTATTAAATATTTACGAAGTTATTTTAGTAGCGAATTAAATTTTAGGTAAGTAATTTGTATGAAATTAGGAGTTATTAAGGTGCAGGGACTAAAATGTGTAAGGGTTAAAATCATTAATATTATGTTATTATATATACATATTATGATTAAGTTAAATGTATGTATATAATAAGAAGAAGAAATAAAATGAAAACATAATAAAAGAAATAATAAAGGTGGAAAGAGATGATTGCATGCAAATTAGCAAGAAAGAAAAGACAGAAAAAAAGAAAAAGGGAGACGCACGACTAGGGGGTTTGGAATTCAAACTCAAAATTGGTTAGTGCAATTTAGTCCTTTTCTTGTAATTTTTATGTTTTTGGAATCCCGATACTTAGAGCTACCCGATCCATGTTGCAATTTTTAATATTGTTCAAGATTGAGGATGTTACCATTATTAATTAGTTAGAGCTTTAAGGATTAAATTGATATATTTTTAAGTTAGAAGTGGAAAAGGACTAAATAGTGAAGTTAATTATTAATTTTGAGCAATAGGGACTAAATTGAGAAAAAATTGAAATTCAGGGGTAGAATTGAAAAATAGGGAGCTAAATTTAGCTTAGAGTGAAATTAGTATAAAAATTTATGGTTAAATATAGATATTAAAATTAGTCTCAGTTTAGGGACTAAATTGAGGGTTAAGCAAAATGTGGCATAAAATTTGAAATTTAGTAAAAAAAATTGAGTTGTGTATTAGTAATCTATTGTAATTATTTTATTCTGTAGCGAATGTCATTCTAAAATCCTCGAGTAAGAAGGGGAAAGACAAAGTCAACGTCGAGTAGCTCGAAATATATGGTTTGTGTTTCTATAGTCCGGATTAAGTTATAAACTATTACATATTGCATTGTTATGTATGGTAAGCGATTGAGGTGAGTACTTTTGTACTTTGGGATTGAATTGAATTCATAGTTGATTTGAAATGGACTGATTTTGTATATTATGAAATGTGTTAATTATATGAATATTGAATTGACTATATGTGATAATGTATATATATATATATATATGAAAATGGGACATTGGACGTATTGAAATGTGAAATGAAACCCTATTAACTATTTCAGGCTAAGTTGGATATAGATGGCATACCATAGGATAGGAAAAGTTCAAGGATTTCTTCAACCTCGAGTCGATGAGGCACTAGGTGCCAATTTGCTTCAGTTTAACCGATGAGGTACTGGGTGTCAACTTATATAGCGTTGAGCGCAGTTATTACTTCGTATTTATCCGATGAGGCACTGGGTGCCAAACTGGTGTGTTGGTTGGATCTGTGCATCCGTCCGAGTCCGAGTTGTGTTAATAGGGAAAATTAAATGATAAAATTTATGTGTTGATATTGAGTTGACAAGGATGAGAAATGAATATGAGATGGGAAATGAAATATAAAATGATGAAATGGGATATGAATATATCTATTAAACAAAAAGGATGAATCATGCCATTGCATGAGTTGAATTACCAAATGCTATATATGAAATACCATTTATATGTGCTTGAACATGTGGAATTTAGTGGATCTAAATAAAGAATGAGTAAATTTGTATTATTGATTTGAAACATATGTGCATAACATTTATTGTTGCATTCTTACATTTTGATTACTCATATCGAGTTAAATTGTCTGGATTATAGAAATACCACTGAGTTATACTCAGCGTGCGATTTTGTTTTCCGTGCGTAGGTTAGGTACTTTTCAGCTTACCATTGACTCAGCATCCAACAACAATCCCAAGCTCAAGTGTGGTGATGTTTACTTTGTAATTGCATGTACCTAGGAGGTCTTTTGGTCAATGTTGTTGATATGTGATAATATTTTGGTTTTCAAGTGAAATGATAGTCATTTGTGTATATCGTTGTGGTTGAAGCTATGTTTTGGTATGTTGCCTAGTTTAATGTTTGGCATGTCTTTTAGCTTAAATCTTGATAGCCTAAGTAGCTAAAAGCTAGTTGAATATTGGAAAAAAAATTGGTATGAATGGTTGATACATTGTTAATATGTTTGGAGATGTAAATTGTGGTACCAATGAGGGTACATTGGTTAGGCACTTAAGATGGTTTTTTTAGAATGTTTTGAGCATGTTTAATGGTGTTTTGAATAGGTTAAATAACTGGTGAAATGGTTGCTTAGTGTCCAAGTAAACACAATTTGGTAAACTTGAGTTTTAAGGCACATTTAAGTACACACGGACCTGTGTCACACATGGGCAACACACACAGGCGTGTGCCCTGAGCGTATTGAAAAATAGTATAGGTGTAGTTTCTCTACGGGCTGGCACACGGCCTGTGACATGACTATGTGAGATTAATTCAAGAAAAACACGACCCAAGTTCATGAGTGTGGAAAATAGCACACGGGCGTGCAGGATAGTCGCACGCCCATGTCATGAGCCACACGATCTAGCACACGGCCGTGTGACCCAAGTCAGCTAGGTATACGGGCAAAGACATGGGCTGAGAATCAGCCGTGCCGTGTGTCCCAACTTTGAAAGTCACACAGTTTGGGGTGTTCCACAAGGTCGTGTGACCCATATTTCTAGGTTTTTTGAGATTGCCCTAAAACTTTCAGAATTGTTTCAAATTAGCCCCTGTTTGTTTCTAAACTATTTTTAGGGTCCCGTAAACTTGCATTAAAGACTGTAAGAGTATTTTTACTCTAATTGGGAATGAAATAGAAAACCTAAATTAGGTGAAGTAGGTCATTCCACTAATATCACCGAAAGTAGATAAGCAAAGTATAGACCAATACTCTGATGCTAATAATTGGAATAGTCTTGTTATGTATCCAAGTTCTAGCTTTCAAAAAGGAGCAAATAGTGATAAGAGTGTAGACAGTGGAAGACCAAGTTTAGTATTGCATAGCATGACTCATTATTCGATTTTATAAGACACTATTATGGAAATATTAAATTAGCATGTATTGCTCCATGTATGATGTGATGTAAATAGTTAGCTTGCAGTTTTACTTATGATGTAATTAAATGATGTGAATTGTTAGTAACGCTCGTGGCCCTAATCTGATGACAGAGAGGGGTTACGGGTGTTACACGCCCAGGCCAAACCTATAAAATGACATCAGGTTACTCGTTCGAGTTAAACTTGTGTCACTTGTATCTTCGAGTCCACAACAAATTTTAGATCTCAGAATCATCGGAAATCAACATGTAACCATGTGTACGATATATTTATGAAGTTTCATCAGGGTAATTCATCATATAAGTTCATGCTATACCATTTTAATTTAATCATTTCTCACACTTTTATACTAAATTATAAACAATCCAAAGTTCACCAAAACATATATTATATATTTAACATTCACAATATAATATACATGAGGAATTAGAATATAAATACACCATATGAAATTACCTAGAAAATGACAACTACAAAATGTCAAGGACTAATCTATAATTTCTCCTATTTTTCAATTAACTTTCGATTGATTTAAATTCTGATCTATAGTAATTCATTGTAAATTATTAGTGCCAATTACCTTATAACATCCTATAAAAGGCATATGGAAACTTAATTTCATTTTACACAATTTTCATAAATATTTATATTTTATTCAATTTAGTCCTTAAAATCGAAATAAGTATATCTTTAAATTTTAAGCTTTGTTTTACAATCCGATTTCAATTTCATTCTTGTAAAACCCTCTAAATTCAATAATTACATAAAATTCATACAAATTTTGAAATATTTACACTTTAGTCTCTATGTTAAAAAACTAACAATTAAACATTACAAACTAGTCCTTTTTTTTTTCATTTCTAAGCTTAATATTTAACAATTTAGCACCAAAAGCTTCAAATTTCAACAATGGAAATTTTTATAAACTTTAACAGTTTCATGATTAAAAAAATATTCTCAAGATCAAAAAATGGAGTTTAGGTTTGTTGTTGGCTTTCAAACAGTGAAGAAGAAATGTCAAAGGTGATGGCTTTAAAATTTTACCTTTTTACATTGATTAAAATAATAATAAACTTTAGTTAATTTAGTTTAAACCTTATGTAACTTAATATTGCTCATAATTAAGAAAATTTGGTGGGTGAAAGTTGTCATCCTCCACTATTTAGCTTATTCAAAATGGTCTATTTACCATTTTGATCCATTTGATTATTTAATATATATAGCGATTAAGTTTTACCACTTTTACAATTTAGTCATTGTATAATAATTAAGTACCAATTCGGCGAAATTACCTACTTGAAAATCAATCCATTTATATAATAACTCTATAAGTATTTAATAAAATCATTTATGAGCTTGATTACAGAAACAAGGTCCCGATACCTCATTTATCGACACCACTAACTTTAGGGTTAAAACACTTGTACCTTAACTAACTATCCAATTAACAATTTCATCAGATCGAGATTTAATATAATACTATAATTAAATCGTAACTATTAATTAATAATATTTACCAACTCGATCATTGAAGAACGGGGTTCCAAAACCACTATTTTTGGCACCATTGAAAGTCAGGTTGTTACGACTATATACTTCAACATCATGATTAGAATCCCCATCATTATCGGATCCTTCCTCACCATTTGCATTGGTGTGCATCACCTTCGGATGTATCTTTAGACAGGGACCCGGGATTAGGTTGTTATATGAACTCGCATAATAGGTTAGATTTTCGGGTTGTTACGATGTCCCTCCATAGCCTAATTGATCTATCCATCCAAAATTAAAATTAAAGTCAAACCTTCGATGTTGACTTATTGAAGTGACATTTTCAATAGGCTCTACATTGGCTAACTAAGTGAACAACTTAACTAGTTAGTGGTTCTTGTTCCCAGTCGAGCACCATATTGTGATCATAGTGCCCGGATCATCATTATCTATGAGTCCTATCTCCATACATTTCCACGGATCTGAGGAAATTGAAAACATGTAAAATAATCTTGACATCACCCTTCCACAACAGAGAGCTATTTTTGCACTGATCTTTCTTCTCATTTATTCCACCTTCATAATCTTATTGAATCTTATCCCTACTCACTGCTGACCGTAACCTTCTATAATTGTTCCATCGTAAAGAATGTACACTAAAAGATTGGGTTATTCATACTCAAAACATTTTTTGTTTTGTTTTCTACTAAACACAAAACTTTCTCTCTCTCTTTTTTTTTCTTTTTCGGTTGAATAGTTACAACAATGTTAAATGAAACCAATGTATATAGGGGCTGGTGCCACCAAAGAGCCTGGTGGAACAAAAAAATCATTTTTTTTGAAAAAACAAGGCGAGAACAAAAAAATATATAAAAAAAAGCTCGATGTCACCAATGAGAACGACACCAAAAAAATTCTAAAAATAATACATCAGTGCCACCAATAGCAACAACGACACAAAAAAAAATTAATTTTCTGACAAAAAAGGCATTAATACCGCCCATGGCAATGACGAAACCAAAAGAATATCTGACATGCTTTTAAAAAAAAAATAAAGACGTCAGTGCCGCCAATGACAACGGTGACATTTATTAAAATATATTTTTTGTTCTTTTTCCCTCAAAATATGGGTGTTTTAGCATGACATGTACAAGTATTTTTACTAGTGCCACCAATGGCAACAAAACCCGAGGAAAAAAAATATTTTTAAGCTGGCTAATGATTGGGTACTTATTAGGGATGATGCCGCTAATCGCAATGGCAGCACCGATGTTTACTATAGCAAACGGGTTATTTTCGTAATGAATAAAAAATTTTGGGTCATTTAAAAAAAGCGTTTACATTTATGTTGTACTAGTGTTTTCAGAAAATCTAGAAAAACATTTCAAACACTTATCCATTTTTATCAAAGTTATAAAAAAAATAATGGTTTAGTAGTATCTAAATCCAAGATTAGTCTATTCCAAACAAGAGTAAGATTTTTAGGTCATTATATTACCCAATGGACCATTACTCCAATAGAAAGATCTATAAAATTTTCCAACAAATTCTCAAATTAAATCCTTAATAAAGTCCGACTACAAAGGTTCTTAGGTAACTTAAACTATGTCATAGATTTTTATCTTGATCTTGGCAAATTATGTATGCCCTTGTATAAGAGGCTCAAGAAGAATCAACAACTTTGAACAAATGTTCACACTAATATAGCTACCCAAATAAAAAAGCAAATCACTAAATTTCCTTGTTTACATTTAGTTGATCCAACCACCTGCAAAATAGTAGAAACAAATTCTTTTAAGATAGAGTATGGTGGGATCTTGAAATAAATCAAGGGAGGAAAATAACAAATAGTCTAGTTTACATCTAGTTATTGGTATCTAACTAAGAAAAACTATAGTACAATTAAAAGAAAATTTTTATCAGTTTTTTTGTGCATTACAGAATTTCAAAGTGATTTATTAAATCATAAATTCCTTTTACGAGTTTATTGCAAATCTACAAAAGAAATTTTACAAAAATATTACCTCAAATAGATTTTTGCAAGATGGCAATTAATTTAGAGTATATTTAATTTTGAAATTGAATATACCAAAGGAGAAACTAATTCTTTACCTGATTTTCTCATTAGAGAATTCCTTTAAAAATGCCCCCAAAACTCAAAGACAGAGGAAAAGTAGAAGAATCCTCTCCAAAAACAACAATATCCTCAAAACCCATTAAATCATGGTATGAAATTTGCCTACAATAAGAAAATGAGAGATCATTATCTTCATCAAAAACCTCTAATAATGCATCCCTCTAGAATGCACAAGACCCAAATGAAATCAGTTCTCAAATGAAAAAAAGGATCAAGTCCATCTCTCAATCCCTAAAAGTGGCATTAGTCATAGTCCAATCCAAAAAGGGCTCACCTCAAATAAATTGCTGCTAAAGCAACCAAGGTTTCAATAAATAGAGAGATTATTTTATACAAACCAAAATCTCTAAAAAATATTTCAAAAGAAACATATCTTCAATAGGTTTTTTTTCCAAAAGAAGTAGCATCTTTACAAACAGCTACACAAAAATCCTCACAATATTTTACAAACAAATGTTTTGAAAAAAAAAAAAAAAAATGGAGGAAGAATTTTTGAAAAACTTCCACATATTATTATCGAAATTTTTCAAAAGATGACATTTTAAGCCATTAGACTCGCAAAAAAACCCAATAATATTATAAAAACATACTAGTTCAAACTGGATTTGTATTGTTCAAACATTACACAAATCCAAATAGTCTTAACTTTATTACTCTTTCGATAGCCTAAATAATTAAAATTCTTAAACCAAGAGATTAGGGTGAAAACCCAAACTCTCAAAAGAAATTCCCAACCAAATTCACCACTAAAACATACAACTGCCCATATTTTACATACTAGGACTATCAAACAGACTGGTGCAACGCATTCCTTATCAACAACCAACATATGAGACATTCGTGGCTCTTATATTTCAAGTATGACACCCAATTCAAATTCCCAAATTGGTTTCAAGAATGAAGGAACTGGTATGGACCATCTTCATTTGATATCCTACCAGCAAAAATCCAAAATTGATGGCCCAAGTTCTTTGACAAATTCCAACTAGAACTAGATAAAAAATACATATACAAAACAATCTATTTCTTTTTAAAATTGTGTATTTCTTGGATTGTTTTCTAGAATTATGCTTATGAATAAGATCAATACATGGGAATCTCATTGTTAGTTCGAAATTTCAGAACGAAACGGTGGGACAAATTCAATGATGAAAAATATGATTCCAAGTATTTGAATGATTTTTTCAACAAAACTCCAATATTATGCAAGTTCGCTGCCCCGGGCCAAACAATTGCAAAGTTTCTTCAAGCCAAATCAATTGTCAGTGCATTGTTAACTCAGGCCAAAACAAAAAAAGGAATACAAAAAGCTTATGGATGAGATGCTCAACTTAATGGATTCCGACTAAGAAAATAAGATATCCTCAACATCTTCAATCAAAATGGTGGATTTTGCATATGACACCACAAAAATTAGAATCACCAAAATTAGAAAAAAGTAAAAAAAACTTTTGCATTATAAAATTTAGAGTATACTCTTTGTAAATTATTACAAAGATTTTTTCTCTTCCTACACATTTGTTATAAATTTTTGTAAAGAAATAATCCTTGTAATCCATTACATTATTATAAAATTTTTTTCTCTTTCTACACAATTGTTATTTTCAAGATTATTATTACAATTGTAAATAATATATTCTCTGAATTACAAAACTTTTGCAAGGAATCTTTACTGTATATATTCTTTTCTTTTGAGAGAATTTTTTTTAGAAAATCGTTACTATTCATCTTTTTTTCTTCATAGAGAATCTTCACTATTCATCTTCATCTTTTCTTTGTAGAGATTCTTTTCTATTCATCTTCGTCTTTTCTTTGCAGAGAATCACTCATGCTCATCTCTATCTTTTCTTTGTAAAGAATCATTCATGTTCATCTCTGACGTGTCTTTTAAGGAATCTTTGAAGGTTGTAATCTTTTCTTTATTTCTTTCTAGCTTTGGTGATCGTTATTGTTGTGGTGTAAAATATAAGATCCACCATTGTGATCCACCGTCAAATACAATCATCCAAATACTTGGAATCATATTTTTTATCATTGAATTTGTCCCACCATTTCATTCTGAAATTTCGAACTAACAGTGGGATTCTCATGTATTGATCTTGTTCGTAAGCATAATTTGTGAAAAAAAAATAGAATAAAATAAATAAAATAAAGAACACACAAATTTTACGTGGAAACCCTTTCGGGAAAAAAACCACGGGCAGAGGAGAAGAAAATTCACTATGTCGAAAAATTTGTATCAATACAAGAGGAATAGACTATGTCTATTTATAGGCTTGTAAAGCCATATTCTAGTAGGATTGAAACACCCTATCCTAATCAATATAAAATAGATGAAGTTTAATAAGGTTTAAAAAACCTTATTCTAAAATAAAATAAAAGAAGTCTAGTTCTATATGGATTTTACTTTTATTTTATTTTCCATCATATTCTATAAGAATTTGGGTCACTTAATTCTAACAATCTCTACCTTGACACAAATTCTCAATGAACAAGTTCTTCATTGCGAACTTTCAATAAACAAGTTCTCCACCTCTTCCATAAAACCCCTTAAGGGTTTAACTCAACAATGAACACCAACCAAGTCTAAGCAATGCTCAAACTTGGTTTTAGGAAGTGACTTAGTCATCATATCTGCAGGATTTTCATGAGTACTAATTTTGCTCACAACAATATCACCACGAGCAATAATATCACGAACAAAATGATACCGAACATCAATGTGTTTTGTTCTCTCATGAAACATTTGATCTTTTGTAAGAAATATAGCACTCTGTTGTCACAAAATCTTTGATCTTGATTCGAAGGTCTTCATTGAGTTCACTAAATAGTCCCTTCAACCAAATAGCTTCTTTGCAAGCCTCGATGTCGCCATGTACTCGCCTTGATGGTAGACAAAGCGATCGTAGTTTGCAAAGTGGCTTTCCAACTAATTGCACAACCTCCGATTGTAAAGACGTAACTGTGAGAGATCTTCTTCTATCAAGGTCTCCAAAGAAAATCAGCATCAACATACCCTATGACTCCATCTTTAGTTCTTCCAAATGTAAGCAAACATCGGTGAGTGCCTCGTAAGTATCTTAAAATCCACTCGAATCGCTTTCCAATGTTCTTTACCGGGATTTGCCATGTATCTCTATAATCGCATTGATCGCATATGATAAATCTGGGCGTGAACAAACCATAGCATACATGAGAGATCCCACTTTGCACTAGAGTATGGAACATGTGACATGTACTCAATCTCATCATCCGATTGTGGAGACAAAATCGATGAAAGTCTGAAATGGGCTTTGCTAAAGGAGTACTAACAGCTTAGCACTCTGCATATTGAACTGCAAAGAACTTTCTCAATGTACCCCTTCTGACTTAGGTACAATTTACTTGATTTTCTATCTCTGAGAATCTCTATACCAAGTATCTTCTTTGCTGGTCCTAAATCTTTCATCTCAAATTCTTTACTTAGTTGGGCTTTGACCTTTCTTATCTCTTCTTTATCTTTTCTTTACTATCAACATGTCATCAACATAAAGAAGTAGATACACAAAAGAACCATCACTATTTTTCTTAAAGTAAACACAATCACAAAACTACTTCTTTTGAAATCATGAGAAGTCATAAAGGAATCAAACCTCTTGTACCATCGTCTTGGTATTGTTTCAAACCGTAAAGGGACTTTTTCAGCAAGCAAACATAGTTCTCTTTTTCAAATCAAAACCTTCTCGTTGTTGCATGTAAATATCCTCATCAAGTTCTCCATGCAAAAATGCAGTTTTTACATCTAACTGCTCAAGCTCCAAATCATGCATGGCCACAATACCAAGCAAAGCTCGAATCGAACTATGCTTAACTACTGGGAGAACACATCTGTGAAGTCCACTCCTGGAATTTGATCAGAACCTTTGCAACAAGCCTTGCTTTATATCTCGGGTTCTTCAACTCCTGAGTCCCTTCTTTCTTTTAAATACCCATTTACAACGAAATGACCTTTTTACCTTTAGGAAGTTTCACAAGGTCCCATGTTCTGCTTTTGTGGAGTGATTCCATCTCTTCTTGCATAGCAAACATCCACTTTTCTCGAGCCTTCACAGTAATCGCCTCGTAATAATTAGATGGCTCTTGATTCGCATCTATATCTTCACCACATTCAAAGCATAAGCAACTAGATCACCTCAGCATATATTTCTTTGGAGGTTTAATTTCTCTTCTAGTTCTGTTTTTGGCGATAGAGTATTGTGGTGAAGAAGCAACTCTATTCTCAATTTTTGTAATGGCTTGAGGAGTTGACTCTGTATTAATCTGATGCTCTACTTGTTTTTGATTTTCTTTATTGGAAGAGTCTTTAAGAGATAAGTTAGGTAGCATAGCGCTTTCATCAAAAACAACATCTCTACTAATCACAACTTTTCTATTTTCAGACACCATAACTTATACCCTTTTACACCACTTTATAACCAAGAAAAACACATTTAATGGATCTCGGTTCCAATTTTCCATTATCAACATGAGCATATGCGGGACACCTAAAGATCTTTAAATCGAGAATAATTAGCGAGATTACTGACCATACCTCTTGTGGAGTCTTTTTCTCAATGGCAACGGATGGAGATCGGTTGATCAAAAAACATGCGATGAAGACGCTACGCCCAAAATGACTTGGTAAGTTGGCATTTGACAACATACATCGAACCTTCTCCATGATCGTTCTGTTCATTCGTTCGTTCTCAGCGCCGCTTTGTTGTGGAGTATGACGAATCGTCAGTGTCTTATGATTCCTTCCGACTTGCACAATCTATTAAACTCATCGAATCAGAACTCTAAGCCATTGTCTGCATGCGAGGTATTTTATCTGCTTTCCGTCTGCTTTTCAATCATAATTTTCCAAGACTTAAATGCGAAAAACACATCACTTTTTCTCGCCTGGGAAGAACACCCAAACTTTTCTCGAAAAATCATCAATAAAGGTTAGCATATAATTAGCTCCACCTCTGGAAGGTACTTTAGATGGCCCCATAGGTCAGAATGAATATACTCCAATGTTCCCTTCGTGTTATGGATTCCTCTAGTGAATCGAACTCTCTTTTGTTTTCCAAAACACAAAGCTCACAGAAATTCAGTTTGCAAATTCCTTGCCCATTAAGAAGTCCTCTTTGCTCAATTTCACATGCCATTCTCACTCATATGCCCTAGGCGCATATGCCAAAGTTTAGTAATATCATCATCCGACAAGGACGAGGAAGCGGCAATTTGCATCACGATATGATAGAACCCTCGCAAACATATAACTTGGCAATCTTTCTCTGTCCTTTCATCACAACAAGGGACCCTTTGGAAATCTTTAAAACCCCACTTTCAATTTGTATATCCGCACCCTTTTGAATCAAGAGTACTCAACGAAATTAAATTTCTTTTCAATTACGGAACATGCCGACGCGTCACTAAGTGTTCGACAACTCCATCAAACATCTTAACTTTAATTGTTCCAACACCTGCGATTTTACACGTATTATTTCCCATCAAAACAACACCTTCGATTATTTTGTTTGTAAGTTTGTAAACCAATCCCGATTGGGACTCATATGGAAGGTGCAACTGAATCAAGTATCCACTCCTCGCTTACTTTAGAATCATTGTGAAGCGACTAGAAGTTCACCATCGCTTTGTAGTCTTCTACAACATCGCCTTCACCAAAATTTTCTGGTTGTTTTCCTTTTGATTCGCAGCTCCCTTTTAATCTTATTTTGTAGCTTATAGCACTCGGATTTAATGTGCCCTTTCTTCTTGCGAAGTTACAAGTTTTACCTCTGTTTGAAGACTTGATCTACCCTTAGATTTACCACGAGGATTCCGTTCTGTGTCCTACCACGATCATCATCAACATTCCGATCTTGTCTCCCACGAACAATGAGACCCTCTCCCGAGAGTCGGGTTTAACCACAAGATGCTTCATCTTATCATACGAGGTTAAAGAATCATAAACCTCATCAACTGTTAGAGACTCACGGCTATATAAAATCGTGTCTCTAAAGGTTGAATAAGACAGAGGGCAACGAACAAAGTAGAATCAACCCTAGATCTTCCTTATCATACCGAACCTCCATGGCTTCCAAGTTTGAGAGAATTTCTTTAAACACCTGTTAAGTGTTCGTGTACTGACACGCACCTTCCTCCAAACGATGAGCATAAAGACGCCGCTTCATATGCAACTTGCTTGTTAGAGTTTTCGACATACATATTTGTTCTAGCCTCTTCCATAATGCAATGGCGCTTTTCTCTTTCATCACATCTTGCAAAATTTCGTTGGACAAATGCGGATGTAATTGTGTTAATGCCTTTCGATCCTTACACTTTTTCTCTTCATCTGTTAATGTCGAAGGCATCTTATCTATCCTAGCAGGGCATCCTCCGATCCATCTGCAAGAACTGCTTGCATCTTAATTTGCCACAACGCAAATCTAGTGTTGCGATCCAACAAATGAATTTCATATTTCAAAGACGCCATTACCGTGATCGAGATGAATAACCCGAAGCTCGATACCAATTTGTGAAAAAAATAGAATAAAATAAATAAAATAAAGAACACACAAATTTTACGTGAAAACCTTTCGGAAAAAACCACGAGGCAGAGGAGAAGAAAAATTCACTATGTCGAAAAATTTGTATCAATACAAGAGGAATAGACTATGTCTATTTATAGGCTTGTAAAGCCATATTCTAGTAGGATTGAAACACCCTATCCTAATCAATATAAAATAGATGAAGTTTAATAAGGTTTAAAAAACCTTATTCTAAAATAAAATAAAAGAAGTCTAGTTCTATATGGATTTTACTTTTATTTTATTTTCCATCATATTCTATAAGAATTTGGGTCACTTAATTCTAACAATAATTGTAGGAAACAATCCAAGAAATACACAATTTAAAAAAGAAATGGATTGTTTTGTGTATGTATTTTTTATCTGGTTCTGGCTAAAATTTGTCAAAGAACTTGGACCATAAATTTTGGATTTTTACTGGTAGGATATTAAAAGAAGATGGTTCATACTAGTTCCACCATTCTTGAAACCAATTTAGGAATTTGAATTGGGTGCCATACTCTAAATATAGGAGCCAAGAATGTCCTATAAGTTAGTTGTTGATAAGGAAGGCATTGTACCATGCTGTTTTATAGTCCCAGTATGTAAAATATGGGTGGTGGTCTATTTTAGTGGTGAGTTTGGTTGGGAATTTCTTTTGAGAGTTTGGATTTTCACCACAATCTTTTGGTCTAAGAATTTTAATTATTTGGGCTGTCGAATGGGTAACAAAGTTAGGATCAGTTGGATTTGTGTAATGTTTGAACAATACAAATCTAGTTTGAACTAGTATGTTTTTATAACATTGTTGGGTTTTTTTTGTGAGTATAATGGCTTAAAATATCATCATTTGAAAAATTCTTTGATAACAATATGTGAAGGTATTTCAAAAAATTCTTCCTCCATAATTGTAACGCCCCAAAAATTACTTTTTTGTTTTTGCATATATGGAACACAAATATCTATTTACTTCAATGGTTAAGTGTTCTGGGTATGTGTGGGAGGTCCCAAGTTCAAGCCATGACTTGGGAAAATTTTGGTATTTTTATGAACAAAGCCTTATCTCTGGTTAGTAGGCTTTTAAGTAAAAGTCAGTAAAATCATATAAGAATGGGCCTGCTGGTCTGGTGGATAAGTGGAGTGTTGGTGTGATGGAGCTGGATAGGAAATATTTTTGATTTGGGCGTGTGGCGTAGTAGAGTCTGATTGAAATTGAAATGCTAGAGTGTTTGAGTTGTGGTGTAGTGGGTAGTTGAAAGTATCAAATCAATTTTGATTCTTTTCCCAAAATTTCCCCATCTGACTTTTTTCTCTGTTACTCTCCTTCTCCATGTTTTTTTCCATTCCTTTTTCTTTTTCAATTCTTTCATTCTCGTTTGCCGCCGGCTCTTCCATTCCCTGCTATTATTTTTCTTGTTTCGACCTCCTATTTACCTCTAAGTTTCTGTGGATCGTTATTCGGCTTTTGGGCTCGTTATTGGTAAGTTTGGTTTTTGCTATTCTAAATGTTTTGTGTTTTTTCTAAGAGGGGTTTCCTTTTTGGTGTTAGGAGTTAATCAAGGAACGATAAATGATCCCAAGTGACGAATTAAGTGCGAGGATTGCTCGTTTCGCTCGAAGGTAAGGGTTCCGTTAAATTGTTAGAAGTATGCCTTTCGACTAGATGTCGAATATCGATTTTAGAGTTTAATTGAGTGTCATTGGTCGTTTTTAGGTTCTGGAGGCTTAGGAGTGCTTTCGCATCGAAAATGTTACAGGTGTGTGCTTGATTGCACAGAAAATGAGGTTTCAACAAAAGCCGAAAACCTCACTGTCGATGCTACACGAGAGTGTTGTTGCCCATGTGGTAGGCCGTGTGCCCTAACACGAGTGTGCGGTCGACGAGGCTAGGTTGTGCACACAAGACATGGGCGTGTGATGGCCAGGTAGGACGTGTGCAATACATTGGCTGGACTGATTGGGCCGTGTGGGCCACACAGGTATGTGGGCCCACAGGGGTAAACCACACGGATGTGTGGGATTTTGGGCCAGGCCGTGTGATCCACACGACCAAGGTAAATTTGGGCCATGTGGGCCGCACGGGAGTGCGAGATTACACGGGCAGGCCGCATAGGCGTTTGAGCCTATTTTTACTGAAATAACTGTTAAGGTTGCACGGGTCGCTCAAGTCAACTGTGGACCTTCTGTAGGGTTGGTAAGCACTACTTAAACCCTTAACTGTGCGATATTGATTGCGTGTATTATGTACTGAGCATGTTATATACCATCATGTATACTGAACTGAATGTGTATCTGACAAACCTGTGATAGCATGACACTCCATTGTATGTTGCATTGCATTGGGTTGTGTAATGGCCTAAATTCAAGGTTATCGAAACAGTGGTTTTGTAACCACAAATCCAATTTAAAGAGAAATTTATTTTAATATTTTTGCATGAATATTGATATGATAGGAAAATCGTATGAAAATATCGATAGAAAAATTTTACCAATTTAGTGGTTAGTTAAAAAAAATTATTGAAGAAATTGGGTAAAAATAAGGTATCGAGACCTCGACCTCATAAAATCGAGTCAGAAATATTTTTATAAATATTTCGTTTGGAAATTTTAATGTTTGTGTAGTCAATTAAATAAAAAGGACTAAATTGGAAAAGGTGTAAAAGTGGCTGGGATGATTAAATAGCTTAAGTGTTTAATGAGAAATGATTTAAAAGGCAATTAGACCCAAAATTTATTTGGGCTGGACAGCAAGGACATGAAATCAGCAAGAAAATGGGTGATTTAAGGGCAAAATTGGAATATTGCGTAATTAACTAAATAAAATTAAGACTAATATGAAAATATCTAGATTTCTTGTGATTTCTCTTCATTCTCATCAGCCAAAATGCCATAGGAGGGGTTCTTTAAGATGGTATTTCATAATTTTTGCACCAAGTGAGTTAATCCTTTCCTTTTTCTTGTAATTTTTGTGTGTTTAAGACTTTTACAACTAGGTCCTACTATTAAATTCATTAGTTTTTTATTCCACGGATGAAATTGAAAGTCACCATGGTTTAGTGCTGTAAGTTTATGATGAAATAGCATCAAATTGAAGCTTTAATTTGTTTATCATATGATTTTATTAGGTAATTTCAATAGAAATTGATTTTTAGGGCCTAACTGTGAAAAAGTTTGGAATTAAAGTCTAGTGCTAAAATTCTGATTCCCAAAGGTTATAAAGTAGTTTAAAGTGATAGAATAAAGTTTTAGTTGAGAAAAATCAGTTCAATTGAGAGGTTAATTGAGTTGGGACGAAATTATCATTTATTAAAAGCTTAGGGGAAAAATGGTAATAAACATCTTGTACTAAAACAGTTTTGGACAGCAGCAGTAGGTTAACTTTGAAAAATTAACATAAATTGTGGAAATCGAATTAGAGGATGAAAAAATATGAAATTAAAGCTTATTAGTCTAGTTTCTCATAGAAGAAACGCTGTAAGAAATGAAATTTTAAATCATGAGATATAATAAATTTTGTGAGACAATGTCAGAATGAATTCGGGTTCCCCTGTTCTGACTTTAGAAAATCATCAAAAATTGGAGAAAAATAATTAGGGTTAAAATTTACATGTTTAAATTATTAATGAGACTATTTTCAATAGAAACAAATGGAAACATCATCCAAATTTTGTACTAAGAGATAATTAATTTTTAGCAAAGAAAGGTCAAAGCTATCAGACAGCAGAACAAGGGTAAGTTTGAAAATTTTATTGTACTTATTGGCTGAACCAAAAATTTTGAAAATTTTATGGTAGAAAGGTATTTGAGTCTAGTTTCAGAAACATCAAGCGGTTTTTAATTTTGAATTCTGTAGCTTGAGATATAAATAATTTAGTGGCTACGAATCAAGTAGACAGCTTTGAATGAACTATAAATAATAGTGGAATTATAGAGAATGTTACATATGAGTATGAAATATATTAAATTGATGATTAAATTTATTTATTTAGATCCAGAAAATTCAATATGAAGCTAGATCGAGGAAAGGAAAAAGTTCGAGATTAGTAGATTTTTCTATACGAACAAGTATCGAGGTAAGTTCGTGTAACTTGAATTATATTCTTAAATGCTTGAAATGTATGTTATTGGGGAAGAAATCCCGTTTGAATTAAAGGAAAATTCGATGGATCTCTGAAAAGGAATTAACGGTAAAAAGGATCTAGCCCAAACATGTGATCCTATCATGATATAACCCTCTCGAAGAATATATGTAAAATGGATTTAGGGACAGATGTAATCAAATTAGGTGCGAATTTAGTCCGGGTGGTAATTGAGATCCAAGCTCATTAGAGTAATTGTCGTTGCAGGATTTAGCTTTGGGTAGTAATCCCGACAATACTCTATGAGTTTATATTACTGAGGATTTAACTCGACTTGAAATCATTTGTAAGGATGAGGTTCGCGGGAGTGTGCTCTCTGAAATGGAAATGTGCGCACATGAATATGAATTGACGGACCCGAAATTGTACACTAAAAGTGTACCTCTATAAATCCATCGAAATTCTGAGAAATTCAACAGGATAAATATGGGAAATAATAGGAGTAATAGAAAACATGGAATTGATGAGCTCATCAATCATTAATCTTTGTATTGAACTCATATAATGCTATTTGATTAATGTTTTGGTTGAGTTTGTGTGTGATAGGTAAATGGTAAATTGAATGGATGTATGAATATTTATTGTATTCTATTGAAAATATTAGGTAAGTATAATTCTTGTTACATGGACTTACTAAGCACAACGTGCTTACCCTGTTTCCTTTTTCCCTGTTTTGTAGTATTAAGAGCTCGGAGGTTGGATTGGGTCGGAGACACTTCACACTATCATCCTCAACATTTTGGTATATTAGGAAATTTTATTTTGGAAATCAATGGCATGTATAAGTTAATAAAGTAAATGTTAATGTGAAATGAATGTAAAGTTTATGAATATTTATTGTATTGTATTGAAAATATTAGGTAAGTATAATTCTTGTTACATGGACTTACTAAGCATAACGTACTTACCCTGTTTCCTTTTTCCTTGTTTTGTAGTATTAAGAGCTCGGAGGTTGGATTGGGTCGGAGACACATCACATTACCATCCTCAACAATTTGGTATATTAGGAAATTTTATTTTGGAAATCAATGGCATGTATAAGTTAATAAAGTAAATGTTAATGTGAAATGAATGTAAAGTTAGCCATTGGTATGGCTAACAAATCCTGGCTTTGGTATGTGATGAGGTTATCTTATGGATATGCATGAATCTATCTTGAAATTATGTTGAATTGGATTGGTTGATTTGGATTGGTCTAGGTTTAAAATTGCAGGGAAGGTTAGATATCTATAAAGGGGTTATATTGAGCTCATAAAAAAATTTGAGGTTTTGTGTGAAATTCCCTATGGTTTCGATTTAATCCCAGTTTGGTCTCGATGTATGTTTTGGGCTTCGAAGACCCATCGAAGAGACGTCATAACATGTTTCGATAAACAAATAGTATTTAACTCGTAATAACGAAAAAATTAATTCAAAAAACTCTGGTAATGCCTCGTACCCTATTCCGGCGACGAATACGAGTAGGAGGTGTTACATTTGTTGGTATCAGAGCTACAGTTTATCCGGTTTTCGGATCGACGTAGCAAGTACGAGATTAGCTATACATGCCATTTAAATTATTATTGATATTGTAATATCTCCTGACCATTTAAATGTGTTTTCCTTATAGTAAATGCCTACCGACCGAGCTCAATCCGAGGAAGCCGGGAGTCATGCTCCGGTCTCGAAAAAGGAGCAAAGAGAAGTTGAAGCTACTAGTAGTAGAAGGTCCGAGACAGGGGACCAAAGTGATAGGGCTAAAATGGCTTTCTTTCAAATGATGAATGAATGGTTTAATCAATATGTTAGAACTAACCCTGTAATGCAGCAAGCTCAAGCTACCCCTCTTCCTCCTCTACCAATTCCCAAGATTTCACAGGGTACAGGTACCAAATCTATCAGAAAAGGGAAAACTCCGGTTGATAAAATCAGAAAATATGGGGTAGAAGAATTCAAAGCTGCAATTGATGATGATTCCGAACGGGCTGAGTTTTGGTTAGAAAATACTACTCGGGTTTTGGAGGAATTATCATGCACACCAGAAGAATGTCTAAAATGTGCCGTCTCACTGCTAAAAGACACAGCTTATCATTGGTGGAACACTAAAGCTTTGGTAGTTCCGAAAGAAGAGATTACTTGGGAGTTCTTTCAGAACGAATTTAAAAAGAAATATATCAGCCAGAGGTTTCTTGATCAGAAAAGAAAAGGATTTATTGATCTAAAATAGGGCAATAGATCTGTATCTGATTATGAAAGAGAATTTGTTCGGTTGAGTAAATATGCTCAGAAATGGGTACAATCAGTAGTCGAGATGTGCAAGCGTTTAAAGAGGGACTGAATGAAGATATCAAGTTACTGATTGAAATACTTAAAATTCAGGAGTTTGCTACACTGGCTGAGCGAGCTTATAAAGTAGAGGAATTGAGTAAAGAGAAGAAACAAGCTGAAAGGGAAGGTCAGGTTTTTAGCAAAAGACCGATGGGAAAATTTCAGTCATCTTTTGTTACAAAGAAATTAAAGAAGTACTATAATCGATCTACTTCTATGATGGGCTATTTTGGAAAGGAATGAGGTTTCTAACGCACTAACCCAAGATCTCCCATTTCGTCTGTGACTACTATGGGTAATGTTGGTAGTCTTAGTCGTGAGTTACCCTAAACACCTACTAAGAAGGATTCAGTTTGGGTCATCGTGGATCACTTGACCAAGTCAACACACTTTACACCGGTTCGTACTGATTATTCTCTACAGAAGCTGGTGACGATTTATATTTTCGAGGTAGTGAGACTGCATGGGGTTTCGGTTTTTATTATCTCTGATAGGGATCCTCGCTTCACGTCTTGATTTTGGGGGAAGTTGCATGAGGATTTGGGTTTGAGATTGGAATTCAGTACTGTATTCCATCTTCAGACCGATGGTCAATCTGAAAGGGTGATTCAGATACTGGAGGATATGTTGAGGAGCCGTGTAACAGCCCGATTTCGGGCCTAGTTAGAATAGTGGTTTCGAAAACACTATTTCGAGGCCAGAGAAAATTATTTTGATATTATTTTATGTGATATAGCATGTTTATAAAGGTGCATGAAAATTTTGGTAATTTTATTTTAGTGATTTCTAGCTTAATTTCGAAAAAGGACTAAATCGCGCAAAAGGTAAAAGTTGTATTTTAGTACCTAAATGTGTCTAATATCTACATAATTAAAATTGGGGGCCTTTGAAGGGAAATTATACCCTTTTTAATAGAGGTGGCCGGCCAAGGGAGACAAGATTGGTTAAAAAGCCATATTTTATGAGATTTAAATGACTTTTTGGAAATAAAATAGAATAAAGAAAAAAATTGTCATTTTCATTCATTTTTCTTCTTCTCTTTCACCGAAAATGGAAGCAAAGAAAGGGTTTTGAAGTTGGAAAATTTCAGCAAAGAAAATCCCTTGATATTAAGTGATTTTAATGCTTTTTCTTGATGATTTTTGTGTTTTTGGAACCCCTAAATCATGAGCTTTCAAAAGAGGGGACTATTTTGCAAAATGATTAAGAGTCTAGGATTTTTCCATGAAAGCATATGTGTTGTTTTCTGAGTTTTTATGGAAGAATATGAGTCTTGGTAGTGTTATAAACAACTTTTGTGAAAGAAATTTGCATGAAAACACCTAAAAATGTGGTATTTTGCAAAGTTGTAAAATAAGTTGTAAATTTGTGAAATAGTTGAAATTATGAGTTGCTATAGTTATGAAAATGGTTCATCTAGGCTTAATGAGTAAAGAAATTGAATAAAAATCATTTTTCGAGCCTAGGGGCAATTTGGTAATTATGGCAAAATATAAGGGCAAAATTATAAATTTTGCCAAAGTGTGTCAATGGACTAATTTGATTAGTATATTGTTTTAATAAGTTAATTGTGATGTTATAGATGATGAAAAATGAGATTCGGGCTTAGAAATTGTGATGATATAGATGATGAAAAATGAGATTCGGGATTAAAACGAGGAAAAACGAGAAATTGATGTTTAGGCCTCTTTTACCAATTTGGTGTCGAGGTAAGTTCATATGATAATAATGCAAAGTTATGTTTGAATTACATTCCTTATTAATATTGCATATATTATATGATTTAACATATTGAAAAAGTTGATGGAATGTTGTTTAATGTGTGGAATTATGACATGGAGAATATTACATGAAATGTAAGAAAATGACGATACATGACATGTGGTATATGAAATATGTGAAATTGAATGCTTTATTGTTACCATGTGATGTGTTTGATGATACATGCCTTAAATGTCAATTATTGCCATGAAAGTATGAATATGTTATGAACATGGTGAGATGCCATTTACGAGCAAGTATGACAGAGATGCAAAGTATGAGAAAGGAAAATCCTATTTGAACCTTAGGAATAGTCTAGGATACAAGTGACATGTCACTAGGAAACTATAAATCCGAGCTCGTTGAGTGGTCCAATTTCATTATGGATGTGTTACATGTTATGAGGTAGCTTTGGCTACATTTATTACGCGCTATTAAGTGGTCTAGGTGCGTATATTGCACTTATGTGCAATTTTTCGTGTATCCATTAGTATTCCAAGTGTTCAACGGGAAATTCGAGGAAAGAGTTGATAATGGTTCCAATGAGGTAAGTCATTGGTGAGTATGTACTTGAGTTATGTTACAAGTTGTACAAGTATGTACACTAAACTTATGAGTAATGCCTTGATATGTGATAATCTATGATGTATATAGTATTTAGTGAATACTATCAAAATAACATGATTTGGAATAAGTCTTTGATGCTTGATGACATTGAGATTATGGGTCCATGCTTATGGTGCATAACTATGTGTTCTTACCATGATAGATGAAATGATGTTGTATTAATTTGGTGAACAATAATTGTAAATGAGTAAATTAGCCTAGACAGTTTTGGGCTACTGCAGTGGTGTAACTTTGAAAATACACTAAAAATAGTGAGAAATGAGTTAGAGGCTGAATGAAATATGAAATTAAATCTTATTGAGTCTAGTTTCTTATAAACAAAACCGTGTAAACAAAATAATTTCCTATAATGAGATATTTGAAGTTATGTGAGATAGAGTTAGAATGACTTCGAAATTCCCTTTTCTGATTTGAGAAAATAATTATAAATTGCACAAAAATATGTATGAGTTATAATTTATATTTTTAGAATCCTTAATAAGTCTATTTTTAAGAGAAATAGACGAGAACATTATTCAAGTCCTGTGCTATGAGATAACTAAACTATAGTGCAGAAGGGTCAAAACTATTAGATAGTGAATTAGGGGTAACTTAGTGGAATAAAATGTACTATTTGGATAACCAAAAATTTTGGAAATTTTATGGTAGAAAGGTACATGAGTCTAGTTTCAAGGAAAATTAACGGAACTTAATTTGGAGTTTTGTAGCTCCAGATATAAATATTTTATTTACTATTGTACAAGAAGACAACTTATCATGAACTTGAGAATATGTTGGGAACATTGATAAAAACATGTTAATGAGTTGCTTATTGTTTCATATGAACTTACTAAGCATAAAGCTTACCCCATTTCCTTTCACATGTTCTCTAGTGTTGCCAGGTTAGCTTGAGTTGGAGTTCGTCGGAGATATTATCACAGTGTCAAGCTATCGCTATTGGTGTAAGTGATTTCAAGTACTTTGAGTCTATGACATGTATAGGAGTTTAAATATTTGAGTGTGTGACATTTGATTTAGCCAAATGTATTGGCTTATTTTGATTATGGGGTTGGTAAACCTATTCATTTATGATATGCCTTTAGTGGTTTGGTATGAATGGTTTGTGGGTGTGACCATGGATTCTTAGTGTTGAAAATGAGGTTTGAAAAACATGTTGATAGCTATAGCATTAAAGTGGTAAAGATAGAGGTAAAACCTATAATATTGGTTGCATATGAGATTGCCATGATCATGACATGCTTATGGATGTTTAATTGCTCATTTATGCCATGTTGTATGCTATTGTATAAGTATATGTGGTGTTAGGAGGGTGACAAAATGGCTTGGAAAATAGCCTTGTGATTGTCCACAAGGGTAGACACACAGGCGTGTGTCTAGGCCGTGTGTGACACACGGTCTACCCTTTGGGCGTGTCGTCCAGCCGTGTGTCCCCTGTACCTAAATATTTCAAGTCAGTATGCATGATAATAAACACACGGGCAGAGACATGGCCGTGTGTCTCAGCCGTGTGAAGGACACGGCCATAGGACACGGGCGTGTGCCTTGGCCATATTGCCTCAATTTGTTCATGACCAAATTGGCAGAATGTTCAGGTTCTTGGACACGGGATAAGACACAAGCGTGTAGAGGCTGTGTGAGGGACAAGGGACAGGCACATAGGAGTGTGCCAAGCCGTGAAATACCACTGCAAGTTGAATTTTGAAATTAATTTCGCAAGGGTATGGGACACGGGCGTGTCCCTAGCACACGGGCGTGTGGATCCTTAAAGCATGAAATTTTTGCAAGTTTTTCTTAAGTTTTTGGTTTAGTCTCGAACTGTCTCTAATGCATATTTTGGGCCTCGTGAGCCCGTTTAAGGGACAAAATACATGTGAACGAGGAGTTTTAAGTTAAAAGAAATTCTATGGCCCGATTTTATATGCGTATGCTTGAGTTAAGTCCGGTAGCACCTCGAACCCTGTCTCGGCGTCAGATATGGGCGAGGGGTGTTACATTTAGTGGTATCAGACCTATGGTTTAGTCAGTTCTCGGACTAACCTAGCGTATGTGAGTCTAGCTATACATGCCATAGTACTACTCGTGACAGTGTGATATCTCCCGGCTCTAACGGAACTGTTTGTTAAGACAAGAAAGACTTCCAACTGAGCAAATCTTGTTAATGATAGAAGTAATATTGAGATGATTGAAACGTGCTTATGATATGTTGAAATTTCGAGAGGTATGAAAATAAATTCATGATTTTTACATGAATTAATACTTAATAAGTGATAATCATAAGTTAAAGAATGTAGAAACATGAAATGAAATGAAAGTTAAGTTGTGATGTTACGTGCCTAACTCAATTGGCCTAGTGATTATGAAAAGAAGACTTTACTCGAAATGACAGAATGTGTGTATAAGTACTTCTATTTAATGATATGTAATCAGTATGTATATGTGATTGACATTTATGTTTAAATCTCTGAATTAAAGATGTCATAAATGTTATGATAGCATGAAAACCGAAATGAAAGATCAAATTGAGTAGAATGCTGGAATTGAGTACGATCGTTCGATTATGAATTGATGGATAAGACCATGGTTGGACCAAAGCAGTGCATGTGATATGTGCACCAGTGTAAGACATGTCTGGGACATGCATCGGCCACATTGTGAAAGCCAGTGTAAGATACGTCTGGGACATGCATCGGCTTTGAGACGAGAGCTAGTGTAAGACATGTTTGGGACATGCATCGGCCTCGAGATATGTGTGCTAGTGTAAGACATGTCTGGGACATGCATCAGCCACATTGTGGGAGCTAGTGTAAGACCATGTCTAGGACATGGCATCGGCTTGATATGTGTCAGTGTAAGACCTGTCTGGGACACGGCATTGACACAGATGGACGAGAGCTAGTATAAGACCATAGTTGGACTATGGCATCAAGTAAACGATGTACTCAAAACCGTAAGACGTTTTCTAATTTGATAAATGTTGGTAAGTAAAATAAGGCTAAGTGTTGAAAATTGTTTAGACATTAATGATGATTCGAGTAAAAGAAATGAAAACTTGTATTGTGATAAGTTCACTGATGTTTGGCTAGTATTCATATGAAATAAAGTTGCATGTGTTACTAATATATGTGAAAGTGTGTTCATAACAAGTTGGAAATTTGAAATGTTTGAATCGATGTGCATGATACTTTGTTGCTGTTAAGTGTGTATATGTGTGAGAGTAAAAAATTTAGAGGCTTTACAATCTTCACCCCCTTACCAGAATAGAGTTATATGACGAGATTCGTGAGAGATTTGTAGTATAATCTTGCAAATGTGAAACTAAAGAGTGCAATAATGGAATATTATGGGATTAGTGAGGACAGAATTAATCAAAGGAATGATGTCGGACTTGCAAAGATGTCTGAGTATGACGGATTCAATTAAGTAAAAGTTATGGCTATCTCTCTCTTCTGAGTATTTTGTATTTTCCTCTATCTTTGGGAATATGTATGGTTGTCCATTCCTAGTGAAAATTTTATTGGATGAGAATGTTAGCAACTGTGATATTAGACGAAAAGCTCTGTTAATCCGGTTAGTTATGATCAACATTTCTTATATCTTGGAATTCTTTTTTGATATGTCGGAAGGAAGTCGATGGTGAAAATTCAGGTGAGACCATTCTGATGTTTCTATTGATTATGGTTTTATATATATATATATATGCGGGAAATATATTATCTCTGTTATGATGGAATTCCAGAGCGTATAGACGACAGTTGCTTTCTGGTTTTCTCTAAGGGATTTTTCAAACCTTCCTCATTTTATTCTTCTGGGTTATATTCTCGGATTTCTAGTATGGTATTATATCTTGGAATTCTTTATCTTGGTTTTTTTTCCTATCATTCTTATTTTGAGAATGATCAAATCTGGCTTATCTTTAAGTATATTCTTTGACTTGCGATAATAATTTCTATTATGATTATGCTTCTGGTTCAATCATGGAAGTGTGGGAATTCTAGTATCTAGATTTCTCGAATCTTCATGTAAAGAACTATTATCAATAAAGGTAAATTAATTTATGTGCATTAAGTTTATTCTCTGGTCCGAGAATAATGTTGTGCAATTACAGTTAAATAGACGTATAGCCTGAAATGAAGAAATTTTTATTCTTATAAGTATGATACGGAAACACATTAGTTGGACTTTTATCATTCGAGAGATGTTGTTATAAGTAAAGTTGTCCTGATTGATAAGGAGATCAAATTTATGAAGTTGAAATCGTTTAATTCATGTTAGTAAGATTTCTAAATAGTCGATGGCCTGAGCATAAAGATGTGACTATAAATGATAAATTAGGCTAGTACAGCATAATTTGACTTTCAATTTGGAATTTCAAGGGGATCTGATTTCTGGTTTCTGTTATTATTATTTTCGAGTAAGATTTGAGTACTGAGAAACTCTGGGTTACGCAGAGAATCGTGTAGAGAGCTCACAATAGCATCTTGCCTGTTCTTCCAAAGGATATTGAGTTGCCTACAGGGAAATCCGAATATCAAATGTATTTGAGATTATTATTGTCAGTGATGACATTGAAATGAAAAAAAGAAAGGACTGTTATGAATTTCGTATCGAGATATCTCTCATCCCCGGGAAAAAGGAGAGATGCCAATTGGTTTGTGTTAGATTGATGATGGAAGTCCGCATGATTATTTTAGTATGTACAGATATACTATTCGACAAATTTGGCTGAGTTATGTTTCTTAGTTTATAGTTCTTAGAATGTCAGTCTCCAGTATTTCGAATTGAGCCCAGGGTTTATACCGCAAATATGGAAAGGCTACAGGAAATCCAGAGTATGAGACTGAGTTGATTTGTAATTTTGAGAAAAGGGTAAAAGTGACTCGTGAAAGTTGAAAGTAACTTCTTCTGGTAAGATTTTCGGGGACGAAAATCCCTAAGGGGAGGGAGAAATGTAACAGCCTGATTTTGGGCCTAGTCGAAACAGTGGTTTTGGAACCACTATTCTGAGGCTAGAGAAAATTATTTTGATATTATTTTATGTGATATAGCATGTTTATAAAGGTGCATGAAATTTTTGATAATTTTATTTTAGCGATTTTTAGCTTAATTTCAAAAAAGGACTAAATCGCGTAAAAGGTAAAAGTTGTATTTTAGCACTTAAATGTGTCTAATAGCTACATAATTAAAATTGGAGGCCTTCTAAGGGCAATTAGACCCTTCTTAATAGAGGTGGCCGGTCAAGGGAGACAAGATTGGTCAAAAAGCCATATTTTATGAGATTTAAATGACTTTTTGGTAATAAAATAGAATAAAGAAAAAATTGTCATTTTCATTCATTTTTCTTCTTCTCTTTCACCGAAAATGGCAGCAAAGAAAGGGTTTTGAAGCTGGAAAATTTCAGCAAAGAAACTCCCTTGATAGTAAGTGATTTTAATGCCTTTTCTTGATGATTTTTGTGATTTCGGAACCCCTAAAGCATAAGCTTTCAAAAGAGGGGACTATTTTGCAAAATGATTAAGAGTCTAGGGTTTTGCCATGAAAGCATATGTGTTGTTTGCTGAGTTTTTATGGAATAATATGAGTCTTGGTAGTGTTATAAACAACTTTTGTGAAAGAAGTTTGCATGAAAACACCTAAAAATGGGGTATTTTGCAAAGTTGTAAAACAAGTTGTAAATGTGTGAAATAGTTGAAATTATGAGTTGCTATAGTTATGAAAATGGTTCATCTAGGCTTAAGGAGTAAAGAAATTGAATAAAAATCATTTTTCGAGCCTAGGGGCAATTTGGTAATTATGGTAAAATATAGGGAAAAATTGTAAATTTTGCCAAAGTTTGTCAATGGACTAATTTGATTAGTATATTGTTTTAATAAGTTAAATGTGATGTTATAGATGATGAAAAATGAGATTCGGGCTTAGAAAGAGGAAAAACGAGAAATTTATTTTTAGGCCTTTTTTACCAATTTGGTGTCGAGGTAAGTTCATATGATAATAATGCAAAGTTATGTTTGAATTACATTCCTTATTAATATTGCATATATTATATGATTTTACATATTGGAAAAGTTGATGGAATGTTGTTTAATGTGTGGAATTATGACATGGAGAATATTACATGAAATGTAAGAAAATGACGATACATGACATGTGGTATATGAAATATGTGAAATTGAATGCTTTATTGTTACCATGTGATGTGTTTGATGATACATGCCTTAAATGTCAATTATTGCCATGAAAGTATGAATATGTTATGAACATGGTGAGATGCCATTTACGAACAAGTATGACAGAGATGCAAAGTATGAGAAAGGAAAATCCTATTTGAACCTTAGGAATAGTCTAGGATACAAGTGACATGTCACTAGGAAACTATAAATCCGAGCTCGTTAAGTGGTCTGAGTTCATTATGGATGTGTTACATGTTATGAGATAGCTTTGGCTACATTTATTAGCGCTATTGAGTGGTCTAGGTGCGTATATAGCACTTATGTGCAATTTTTCGTGTATCCATTAGTATTCCAAGTGTTCAATAGGAAATACGAGGAAAGAGTTGATAATGGTTCCAATGAGGTAAGTCATTGGTGAGTATGTACTTGAGTTATGTTACAAGTTGTACAAGTATGTACACTAAACTTATGAGTAATGCCTTGATATGTGATAATCTATGATGTATATAGTATTTGGTGAATACTATGAAAATGGTATGATTTGGAATAAGTCTGTGATACGTGATGACATTGAGATTATGGGTCCGTGCTTATGGTGCATAGCTATGTGTTCTTACCATGATAGATGAAATGATGTTGTATTAATTTGGTGAACAATAATTGTAAATGAGTAAATTAGCCTGGACAGTTTTGGGCTACTGTAGTGGTGTAACTTTGAAAATACACTAAAAATAGTGGGAAATGAGTTACAGGTTGAATAAAATATAGAATTAAATATTATTGAGTCTAGTTTCTAATAAAAAACCGTGTAAGCAAAACAATTTCCTATAATGATATATTTGAAGTTGTGTGAGACAGAGTCAGAATGACTTCAAAATTCCCTGTTCCGATTTGAGAAAATCATTATAAATTGTACAAAAATATTTATGAGTTATAATTTGTATTTTTAGAATTCTTAATTAGTATATTTTCAAGAGAAATAGGCGGGAACATTATTCAAGTCCTGTGCTATGAGATAATTAAAATTTAGTGTAGAAGGGTCAGAACTATCAGACAGTGAACCAGGGGTAACTTAGAGGAATAAAATGTACTATTTGGATAAACTAAAAATTCTGAAAATTTTATGATAGAAAGGTACATGAGTCTAGTTTCAAGGAAAATTAACAGAACTTAGTTTGGAGTTTCGTAGCTCCAGATATAAATATTTTACTTACTATTGTACAAGAAGATAGCTTATCATGAACTTGAGAATATGTTGGGAACATTGATAAAAACATGTTAATGAGTTGCTTATTGTTTCATATGAACTTACTAAGCGTAAAGCTTACCCCCCTTTCCTTTCCCATGTTCTCTAGTGTTGCCAGGTTAGCTCGGGTTGGAGTTCGTCGGAGATATTATTACACTGTCAAGCTATCGCTATTGGTGTAAGTGATTTCAAGTACTTTGAGTCTATGGCATGTATAGATGTTTAAATATTTGAGTGTGTGACATTTGCTTTAGCCAAATGTATTGGCTTATTTTGATTATGGGGTTGGTAAACCTATTCATTTATGATGTGCCTTTAGTGGCTTGGTATGAATGGTTTGTGGGTGTGACCATGGACGCTTAGTGTTGAAAATGAGGTTTGAAAAACATGTTGATAGCTATAGCATTAAAGTGGTAAAGATAGAGGTAAAACCCATAATATTGGTTGCATATGAAATTGCCATGATCATGACATGCTTATGGATGTTTAAGTGCTCATTTATGCCATGTTGTATGCTATTGTATAAGTATATCTGCATGTATTGGGAGGGTGACAAAATGGCTTGGAAAATAGCCTTATGATTGTCCATACGGGTAGGCACACGGGAATGTGTCTAGGCCATGTATGACACACGGTCTGCCCCTTGGGCATGTCGTCCAGCCGTGTGTCCCCTGTACCTAAATATTTCAAGTCAGTATGCATGGTAATAAACAAACGGGCAGAGACATGGCCGTGTGTCTCAGCTGTGTGAAGAACATGACCATAGGACACGAGCGTTTACCTTGGCCGTGTGGCCTCAATTTGTTCATGACCAAATTGGCAGAATGTCTAAGTTCTTGGACACGGGCGTGTCAAGGCCGTGTGAGGGACATGGGCCAGGCACATAGGAGTGTGCCAGGCTGTGTGAAAAACCACTGCAAGTTGAATTTTGAAATTAATTTCGTATGGGTACGGGACACGGGTGTGTCCCTAGCACACGGGCGTTTGCTTTATATCCATACGGGCGTGTGGAGCCTTAAAGCATGAAAATTTTCCAAGTTTTTCTTAAGTTCTCGTTTTAGTCTCGAACCGTCTCTAATGCATGTTTTGGGCCTCGTGAGCCCGTTTAAGGGACAATATGCATGTGAACGAGGAGTTTTAAGTTAAAAGAAATTATTTGGCCCGGTTTTATATGCGTATGCTTGATTTAAGTCCGGTAGCACCTCGAACCCTGTCCTAGCGTTGGATACGGGCGAGGGGTGTTACAAGCTGCGTGATTGATTTTTGAGGCAGTTGGATGGACTATTTGCCGTTAGCCGAGTTCGCCTATAATAACAGCTTTTAGTCTAGCATCTAGATGACAATTTACGAGGCACTGTATGGTCGTAAGTGTCGCACTCCTTTTATGTTGGACTGAGTTGGGCAAGCGACGTATTTTGGGTCCTGAGTTGGTTTCCGAGACTGATGATAAGGTTCGACTGATTAGGGATCGACTGAAGGTAGCTTTTGACAGGCAGAAGTCTTATGCTGATTTGAAGAGACGTGGGATCGAGTACTTTGTGGGGAACTTCGTGTTTCTAAAGGTCTCGCCATGGAAGAAGGTTTTGAGGTTCGGTCGCAAAGGCAAGTTGAGCCCTAGGTTTATTAGGCCGTATCAAATTCTAAAACGACTGAGACCGGTTGCTTAGCAGTTGGAGTTACCACCAGAGTTAGACCGCATTCATGATGTGTTTCAAGTCTTGATGTTGAGGCGCTATCGCTCTAATCCTTCGCATATTGTCCCTGTTGAGGAGATTAAGGTTAGGCCAGACTTGACCTTCTAGGAAGAACCGGTTCAGATTAAGGAACCATAGCACGAAGGAGGCCACGTGGGAGCCTAAGGATGCAATGCGTCATCAGTATCCTCATCTATTCTGATTAGATAAATTTCGAGGCTGAAATTTTCTTTTAGGAGGGTAGAGTTGTAACGCCTTAAAATTCTTATTTTTGTTTTTGTGAATTTGTGACACACAACTGAGTATCTGCCTCTGTAGTTAAGTGTTCTGGGTGTGTGTGTGAGGTCCCAAGTTCAAGCCATGCCATTGCCAAAATTTTTAAATTTTTCTGAGGAAAGCCTTACTTTTATTTAGTAGGTTTGTATTTGATTGTTTGTAAAAACATACCAGAATGGGCCTACTAGTCTAGTGGTTAAAAAGATTGTTGGTGTGTTAGAGGTCCTGTGTTCGAATCTCTGTGATGGCAAGGAGTAGTACTTTTGCTTCAAATTTCGGCTAGAGTTGTGTTGAAAGGGGATTCTGAGTAGTGGGATGTTAGTGGGATAGTGGTGAGAAATTTGAAGAGATAATAGGGGAAGTTATCAGAATATTGCCTATTCTGATTTTTTTTTCAAATTTTCGTCTCCCTCCCCCTCTTTCCCCCAAAATTTTGACAGCAAACCTTCTCTTTTCCTCTCCTTGTTGCTTTTGATCTCAATCAATACTTTTTCCCTTGCTGTTCGGTCATTTTTGTTCTTGGAGAATTTGTTTTCTACTTTCTGCCCCTAGTTGGTAAGTAATCTTTGTGTTTTGTGGTTTGATTTCTAAGTTTCTGATCAGAGGTTTGTGTAATATGTTTCAACAGTAAGGAATCGGGTGTAAATGACTGCCTTAGTACCATTTTGTAGTTAAATCGTTTGGGGTTTCAAGGTAAGCACTAAGTGGACATTTTGGGTTGTTGTAGGTGTGATGTTTTTGGATTACCCTTGGTATTAAGACTAATATTGGTGTTGGACTGGTCAATTTTAGGTACTGTTCATCTCAGGTGTGCTTTTGCCATTAAAAGATACCAGGTGTGTACCCAAAAATACAGAAAATAAGGTTTTAAAAAAAGTCGAAAACCATTTTATCGACGCCACACGACCGTGTGGTAGGCCGTGTGCCATAACACAGGCGTGTGATCGACGAGGCCAGGTTGTGTGCACCAAACACAGTTGTGTGATGGCCACATGGGTTTGTTGGCCCACACGGGTAGTCCATACGGGCGTGTAGGCCCACACGGGCAGGCTGCATGAGCGTGTGAGCCCATTTTAATTGAAAAATTTCTAAGCTTGCACGGGTCGCCCAAGTAAACTATGAACCTACTGTAGGGTCGGTAAGCAACCCTTAGACCCTTATATATGTGAACTATCTGTATGATATCTATACTGAGCCTGATAACACTGAGCATGTATTCTAAGCTGAATGTATGTACTAATAATCGCATATTAGCATGTCATTTATTGTATGTTGCATTGCATCGGAGTGGGTTGATGATATTTGGAGGAAGTGTTTGAAAGGCTCTCAAGCCTGTTATCTGCCAGCTCAGCTACAAATTACTGAATATGTGCCGCATTTCAGTACAACATGGTGTGTAGGGATGGATGGAGATGGTGTGTAGAGGCTGGTGGGTAGGATTCTGATTTCTGTTACCGCATACTGTATCTGAGATGGGCCAAGGCCCTAATTTATATCTAAAATAGTATTTGATTGGGCTAAGGCCCAAATTGAACCTGAAATGGGCTCAGGCCCATACTGAACTTGACTATATTCTGATGTGTATCTATATGTATGTTTTCTATGGGGATTACACACTGAGTTTACGAAAACTCACCCTTTTTCTATTAATCTGTACAGGTAATCCCTAATCTTAAAAGGATCGGTGTTGTAGAGGACTCGACGGTGACCATCACTATTTCGTACTACTTTGATTCAATTTTTGGAATACACATTATTTTGGATATTTTTTGTGTAATTTTTGGACTTTGGACTGTTTGGTTTTAAATTTTGGATTTTTAAACTGCTTTACGATTTTTGTATGGCTAAACTGTAAAATCTCGATTTTGCTTAAAACAAAGCTTTCTTTCAACACAAATGGTTTTTCAAAAAAATAAACGTTACCAAAGCTTCCGCTAAAAAGATACGATTTTAGACATAATAAAGAACATGCATTTCTCTTTGACTTAAGATAAAAATAATTAACTGGAATGGTCTTAACTTGAGAAACTCGTTTTCGAAGTCCATTCCATGTGACATCGCCAGATTCGACCATAATGTCTAGGCCAGGTTTGGGGGTTACATTATTTCTTTAACAAAACCCCATTCAATATTATTTATATCAAATGGTTCATGATCAAGTCTAAATTTTATAGTAGGAAATTTTTCATCTAAATCATTTGTAAAAACATAAGCTTGTAGAAAATATTCTGAAAAAGCTTTTTGAAATTGAGCTTGCTATTTGCAAACAATGTAACGCCCTGATTAATTTATCCTTGTTTCTGTAAACATCTGACACAACTGTATGTCTGCTTCAGTGTTTAAGTGTTTTTGGTGTGTGTGTGAGGTATTGGTTTCAAGTCTCACCTTTGCTAAATTTTTTTATTTTTTATCCAAGCCTTACCGTTATTGAGTGGGCTTATATAAAATTATTTGTTAATTCATATCAGAATGAGCTTGCTAGTATGGAGCCACTGAGGACAGAGAGGTCTTGGGTTCAGCAGCCAACGAGGGGCCGTAGACCGGTTAGAGATGGTGTGGGCTGAGGATAGAGAGCACCAGGCAGAGGTGCTAGTCAGACTAAGGCGAGGCAGCCTGCGTTGGTTTATGCTACTTGATGCCGATGGGATAGATATGCTCTTAATGTTATCACTGATACGTTCTTTATTTTTGATGTACCTTATTCTGCTCTGATAGACATAGGTTCTACACACTTCTATGTAGCTAGTTCTGTTTCTGAAAACCTAGGGATTACTGTTAAGAGCAGTTCTAGTGAGATCATTATACTGTGTCCATTGGGGTAGTTTGTTTGGGTTAGTAAAATTTATAGGGATGCTCCATTAGAGGTGCAAGGGGCTGTATTTCTAGCAAATCTGATAAAGTTACCATTTGGGGAGTTCGATTTGATTCTGGGTATGGATTGGTTGGTTGAGCACCGAGTCAGTTTGGATTGTGCGACTAAGAGGGTCGTTCTGAGGACTGAGAAAGATAAGGAAGTGGTTGCAATTGGCGAGCGTCGAAATTATCTGTCCAATGTAATCTCCGCTCTTGTGGCTGAAAAACTGGTTCGAGAAAGGTGTGAGGCGTATTTGGCTTGCGTCAGTGTTTCTGTTCTTGGAGACTCTTCTATCGGGGATATCAGAACAGTCTGGGATTTTTTGAATGTCTTTCCTGAGGAGTTATCGGGTTTACCTCTGAATCGAAAAGTTGAGTTCGGCATTGAGCTTCTACCAGGTAGGCTTCGGTGTCTATCGCTCCATACCGTATAGTACCGAAAAAGCTTACAGAGCTTAAGGCTTAATTTCAAGCACTTTTGGATCGTGGTTTCATCCATCCTAGTGTGATTCCGTAGGGGGCACTAATTTTGTTTGTTCAAAAAAAAGGATAGGACTATGAGGATGTGTATTGATTATCGAAAACTGAATAAACTGACCGTAAAGGACAAGTATCCACTTTCGAGGATCGATAATTTATTTGATCAGTTCCGAGGGGCTTCTATGTTTTCAAAAATTGATCTCCGTTCTGGGTACCATCAACTTAGAGTTATGGAGGTGGATGTTCATAAGACTACATTTAGGACTCATTATGGACACTACAATTTCCTAGTTATGCCTTTTGGTCTGACGAATGTTCCAGCTGTATTCATGGATCTGATAAACTGAGTCTTTCAACCATATCTGGATCAGTTCGTTGTGGTCTTCATTGACGATATTCTAGTTTACCCTAAGATGGAGGATGAGCATGATGAAAACCTTAGATTAGTGCTTCAGATACTCCGAGAGAAATAGCTCTACACTAAGTTGAGCAAGTGTGAGTTCTTGTTGCGTGAGGTAGCTTTTCTGGGGCACGTAGTTTCTGCTGAAGAGATTCGAGTTGATCTTAGAAAGATTGATGCTGTGCTTGATTAGAAACAGCCTAAGAACGTATCTGAAATTTTTAGTTTTCTAGGTTTTGCAATTATTATCGATGGTTTGTCGAGGGGTTCTCTCTGATTGCAGCACCTTTGACTAAGTTTCTAAGTAAAGGGGTTCCTTTTGTTTGGACTGATGTGCAACAATCAAGCTTCGAGAAGCTCAAGTCTATTCTGACTCAGGCTCTTATTTTGATACAGCCTGAATCCGGTAAAGAGGTTGTGGTCTATAGTAATGCATTGCATGTGGTAGAACTGTGGCTTATGTGTCCACTCAGCTTAAGACACACGAGGGGAACTATCTGACATATGATCTCGAGTTGACTGCTGTGGTTTTTGCATTGAAAATCTAGAGACACTATTTGTATGGGAAGAGGTGTATTATCTACACTGATCACAAGAGCCTCAAATACCTCCTTTCTCAGAAGGAGTTGAATCTTAGATACGCCAATGGATTGAGCTGCTCAAAGATTACGACTGCATGATAGAGTATCATTCTAGTAAGGCCAATGTAGCGACTGATGCTCTAAGTCGTAGAGTGATGACTGATTTGAGGGCGATGTTCACTCGTCTTAGTCTATTTGGTGATAGGGGTCTATTAGCCAAGTTACAAGTTAAGCTGACTTGGATTGATCAAATTCGGGATAAGCAATTAGGGGATGAGTCTCTGGGCTTACGATTTCATCAGATTGAGTGTGCCAGTACTTCAAATTTTGGGTTGAATAATGATGGTGTTTTGTGTTTCCGAGGTCAGATTTGTGTGCCAAATGATTCTAATATGAGGCAGTCGATTCTGAGGGAGGCGTATAGTAGCCCTTATGCTGGTAATAAAATGTATCGCGATCTCTATGAACTATATTAGTGGTCAGGTTTGAAATGTGAGGTTACAGACTTTGTTGCTCATTGTCTGACATTCCAGCAAGTTATGGCTAGGCATCAGTTGCTTTCAGGTTTGCTGCAACCCTTTAAAATTCCTTTGTGGAAGTGAAAGCGAGAAACGATGGAGTTCGTTAGTGGGTTACCTTTGACACACACTAAGAAGGATTTTGTTTGGGTCATCATGGATCGATTGACCAAGTCCGCTCATTTTATTCCAATTCAAACGGACTACTCTCTGCAGAAGTTAGCAAAGCTCTATATCTCCGAGATTTTAAGACTGCAAGGGGTTTCTGTTTCGATTATTTCTAATAGGGATCCTCGCTTCACTTCTTAGTTTTGAAAGAAATTGCACGAGGCTCTGGGTTTGAGATTGGACTTCAGTACTGCGTTCCATCCTTAGACCGATAGTCAATTTGAGAGGGTGATTCAAATACTAGAGGATATGCTTCGGAGTTGTGTGATTGATTTTTGAGGTAGTTGGAAGGATTATTTGCCGCTAGCTGAGTTCACCTACAATAAAAGTTTCAAGTCTAGCGTTCAGATGGGACCTTATGAGGCTTTGTATGGTCATAAGTGTCGTACTCCGCTATGTTGGATTGAGTTGGGTGAATGTCGGGTTTTGGGTCCTGAGTTGGTTTCTGAGACTGAAGATGAAGTGAGACTGATTCGTGATTGTTTGAAGGCAGCTTCTGACAGACAGAAATCTTACGTAGATCTGAGGAGGAGAGATATTGAGTACTCTACGGGGGACTTCTTGTTTCTTAAGGTTTTTCTGTGGAATAAAGTTCTGAGATTCGATCGTAATGGCAAGTTGAGCCCTAAGTTCATTGAGCCGTATCGAATTCTAAAGCATGTGAGACCGGTCACTTATTAGTTAAAGCTACCTCTAGAATTATACCGTATCCATTACGTGTTTCACGTCTCGATGTTGAGGCGATATCAGTATGATCTATCTCATGTTGTCTCTGTTGAGGAGATCGGGGTTAGATCGGGCTTGACTTTTGAGGAGGAGCCAGTTCATATTTTGGATCGAGATGTTAAGATTCTGAAGAGAAAGTCCATTCCGTTAGTGAAGGTTTTGTGGCAGAATCATGGCACTGAGGAAGCCACGTGGGAATCTAATGATTCGATGCGTCATCAGTATCCTCATCTGTTCTGATCAGGTAAATTTCGAGGTCGAAATTTCTTTTAAAGGGTAGAGTTGTAACGCCCTGATTAATTTATCCTTGTTTCTATAAATATTTGACACAATTGTATGTCTGCTTCAGTGGTTAAGTATTCTGGGTGTGTATGAGACGTCTTGGGTTCAAGTCTCACCTTTGCTAAATTTTGTCATTTTTTATCCAAACCTTACTCTTGTTGAATGGGCTAATATAAAATTGTCTATTAATTCATATTAGAATGAGCCTACTGGTTTGAGTGGCAAAGGAGTTAGTGTGCTGGAGTTCCTGTGTTTGAATCCCGACGCAAGCATAAATTTTAATCTTTGCTCTATTGACAGATAGAGTCTTGGTGGAGTTGGATTTTGAGAAGCCCGTTGTTAGTGGGTTAGTGGGGTGTGATCTAAGGCATTTGAGAGTTATCTTTTATTTTTTTATTCTTTTGTTTTAAAAAAAATTCCTCTCTTTCCAGAAAAGAAATTGACGTCAATTTTGTTTTGCTTCCCTTTGCTCTTTCGTTTTTCCTTTCTTTTCTTTTGTTGCTTCCCTCTATCTTGTTTCGATCGATTGTCAAATCGCTATAATCTGCTTCTTCGTTTTCCCTCGGTTGTTGGTAAGTGGGATTCTAGTACTTTGTAGTTTTCGATTTCCAAATTACCGTTTGGAACCTTATTTTCTGTTTTGGCAGAAGTAAATCGAGTAGAACGGGCTTCTCCTCTCATGGAATCGTAGTGGAAATTGCTCGGGAGGTTGGGTATGTGTCGAACGCTTGATTATTCTTCGCTGTCGATTTCTTTGGTTTGGTTTAATTGCAGATTAAGACTGATTTTGTGAGTTTGGTTTGTCGATTTTAGGTGTTGTGTGTCTCAGGAGTGTTTTTGCACCAGAATCGTACCAGGTGTGTTTCCAAATAGCAAAAAATGAGGTTTCGACGAAAGCTGAAATTGCCTACTGTTGACGCCACACGGGTAATAAAATTATATAATTCTAGTGGTAAGCCAGGATTATAAAAATCTTTTATTTCCTGAATTTGTTGTTGTTTCAACAAATTTTCTGCTCCTTTTATTATTTCAACATAACTGGCTTTGATATGTTGAGTTTGGATCTTGGGACCAAGGGAATTGACTTACCATTTTTGATGTAAATGATAAATGAGTTCCAACTGGTTGTCTTACCATTGAATATGGAATATAATATCCTTGATTAGGATAAAAAGATGCTTGTGCAGGTAGCATCACAAATCCTTGATTAGGATTTATTGTTTTTCCTTTTTTGGGTTTTTTATGGACAATAGTCTATTCACCAATTTTTTCTAGAGGTTTTTTTACCTCTATCCATGTGGTCTGCTAAGATAATCAACAATAATATTATCAGTTTCTTTTAAATATAAAATTTCAAAATTAAAAGTATATAATTCATTGTATCATCTAATTCTCCTAGGTAGTTTCCAAACTTTTGTTAGTAAGGAATTGTTTAATTGCTTGATTATCAATTTTTATAATAAATTTTTCAGGTGCTAAATATATAAGAAACTTTTTATTCCCTTCTTTATTGCTAATAAATTTTTTTCATATATAACATAATTAATTTCATTTGGTTTAAATTATCCTGAACTATATCCACATATTAGTTCTTCATTATTTATTGTTTTAGCTTTTAAAATACAACCCCAATAATTTTGTGAGACATCTGTTTCTAAAATTAAATTTTCACTTTGTTTGGGTAAATGAACTTTTGGAATATAATTTATTTCAGATTTTAGATTTTTTATAATTTCTGAGTCTTTTTTAGGCCAAATAAAATGTTTATCCTTTTTTAATTTTTCATATAACTTACCTATTTTTTCAGATAAGTTAGGAAATAAATTTCTTTCATAATTAATTATTCCCAAAAATTGTTGAAGCTGCTTTTTATCTTCAATATTTTCAGGAAATTCTTTTATTTTTACAATAATATGATCTTATAGTTTAAGACCATCTGCAGATAAATTTAATCTTAAAAAATCTATTTCTGTTTTTTCTAACTCCATTTTCTTAGGGCTTAATATGATTCCATATTTTATGAATTCCTAAGAAATTATACTCAAATGTTTTCTATGTTTTTTCTAATGTATCTGAGAATACTAAAATATCATCTATATAGATTACACAAATTTTTTTATATTTATTAAATATATAATCCATCCATATTTGAAAAACTTGTGGTGCATTACATAATCCAAATGGCATTACTCTCCATTGATAATGTCCATTAGGAGTACTAAAAGCTGTCAAAGGTTTAGATTCTTTGGTTAGCATGATTTGCCAAAATTCCGATTTACAGTCAAATTTACTAAAATATTTTGCTTGTTTAACTTGATTAATTAGAACATCCTTTCTTGGAATAAAATATCCATCAGAAATAATATTTTGATTTAATCTTTTATAGTTAATAACCATTCTAACTTTTTCTCTTTTTATTTCAGCATGATTTCTGACCATAAATGTTGGATTAGAATGTGGACTACTAGTTTTTTCTATTAATCTTTTTTTTCTAATAATTCTCTAATTTGTATATCAAATTCATCTATATATTGTTTAGTATAGATAATTGGTTTAACTCTAATAATTTTATTGGAATTTTCCAATTTAATTTCACAATATCTAGGGCTATTTTTGCCATAATTTTAGTGGTTCTTCACTAAAATTATTTTCTAAAATTTTAAACAACCAATGACTTGTTTCAAGTTGTTTAATCTGCTCTTTTCTTGGTGGTGTAAAATTTTTATCACACACAAATTTATGATTTTCTAGTAATGGTATTTCTACAGAAGTTTTTTTATACAAATAACATAATTAAATTTTTATCAATAGAAAATGGTAAATGTTGGTATATAAAATTATTTCCTAATAATATATCTCCATGCATTGCAGGAAAACATAATATTTTGGGTATCACAAATCTTACATTATTTATGTAGATTGGTATATTTCTAGCTTTATATTAGATTATGGTTTCATTACCATCTATTCCTATTGCTTATATTGGATGTTTCATAGGCTTCCATTTTTCTACAGGAGTGACATCTTTTCTGCAACTACTAGTTGTAGCTCCTGTATCTAATAAAGCATGCAAGGAATATGTTTTATATTCTTTAAATTGAAATGTGATTTCAATATATGTGTAATATTTCCAAGATTGGAAATTTGAAAATGTAATTACATCACTTGTTCCAATTTTCATTTGTTGAATAATTGTTGAAGTTTGTAGTTCTTCTATTCTAGTGTTTCTAGAATTTCTACTTGGTTCTCTAGGAAAAATAGGAATATAAATTGTTTTCATTCCTATTAGTGTAGAACTTGTACTTATATTATCCTCTTCTTCCTCTTTTTGAGTATTTGAGGGTAAAATTAAATTATCATATGTATTTGTTATAGCAGTATTTTTAAAATATGATTTATCTCCAGACGACATATATTCTATAGTACTTACAGGTTTAGAAGTACTACTTATCTTCTATCATCTAATCTTTTAGTATTGATAGATCTCTTAAATGTGATAATTTTGGTTGTATTTCTGTAGTAAATTTATTAGGTTCAAAAAGATCAATAATTTTATTATTAATTTCTTTGATCTCTACTTCTGCTGTATTAGTATATTCTTTAATAAAAGTCTAACTTATTGCTAGATCTTCTGCTAAATCATTAATTTCAGAATTTTTTATTTGAATTCTTAAACATAAACACTCTTCTATTTGAGGATCTGTAATGGATATAAAGTAATTTGATTTAATTTTAAATCCTATTACACTTGTATGTAAGTTTGATTAAATTCTGCCAATAAGTGTTTTTATTAGATTTTCAAATATTTTATCTAGCAAAACTACTATTATCGGTATATCATGACCTTTTCTAAATAAAGCTCTAATAGTTATCAGTATTATTTCTAAATGAATATATATAACTTGAGGATATTTCTTTTTAATCCTCTTAATTTTATCTTTAGTAAATAATGAGATTTCTGTTAATCCTCCTCTAGTATCTTTAGCCACTGTATTACCACTTAATTTTTCTATATGTCTTTGACACCATATCTTGAATTTAGATATTTTATATATCTCTTCTTTAGAAATATGATTTTTATTTATTTTTTCTATTATTTCATCGAAAAAGTCTTTTTCTTCTCTAATTATATTCCTAATTTTATATCTTGTTGTTCATTTTTAGGAATTTCTTCTAATTGATTATTAGAATTGCTTCTTGTATTAAACATAAATATATATTCTTCCTCATCTGTATCAGAATCTGCCTATAATATTAATTCATATAATATTTCTTCAGGATTTATTTTGTAACGCTACAAAATTCTTATTTTTGTTTCTATTAAATGTGACAAAAATATGTATCTGCTTCAATGGTTAAGTGTTCTGGGTGTGTGTGTGAGGTCCCAAGTTCAATCCTTACCTTTGGTAAATTTTGGTATTTTTCTGACTTAAGCCTTAGACTTGTTCACTGGCCTTATATTAAATTATTTGTAAAACAATAATAGAATGGGCTTGCTGGTCTAGTGGTTAAGATATGTATTGGTGTGTTGGAGGTCTTGTGTTTGAATCATTGAGTGAGCGTGGGAGATTATTTTTTCTCTGTTAACGGTGAGTGTTTCGATTGAGTTGAAATTCTGTAAAAGTTATGGAGTAAGGTTTGAGGGAGAGAATTTAGGGATGTGAATCATATCTATTATCTTTTCCTTTTGTTTCAGTTTTCTTTTCAAATTCTGGTTTTTTTTTCCCAAAATTCTGACTCTAGTTCTTGTTTCTCTGTCGTTTCTTTTTCCCTTCCATTGTCGATTTTGGTTTTTATCACACGTTCGGGTAAGTGAGGTTTTTCCTTTTTTTTCTGTAACTTGCGTTATTTCCATCATTTGATTGGGATTATATGGTCGTTTTGGCAGTAGCAAATTGTAGAGAGCGTGACTTTACTCTCACTGAATCATAGTCAACCGTTCGGCGTGTTGGGGTAAGTGTAGAACACTCGAATTGAAGGCTTACCAGTTTTGTGATTTTGAATTATTGAAATTTAAGATTGATTTGGGATTTTGATTTGACGATTATAGGTTCTAGTGGTCTTGGGAGTGCTTTTACGTAAAAAATGAACCAAGTGTGTACCCAAAAATGCAGAAAACGAGATTCAGCAAAAGCTAAAATTGCAGACTGTCGATGCCATACGGGCGTGTGGTTGCCCGTATGGTAGGCCATGTGCGACAACACGACCGTGTGATCGACGAAGGCCAGGCCACGTTCTTGGCTTATATTTGTGTTCCCATTTCTAGGAACTCTACTGTAAAGGAAATCCAAACTGTACGGGATTCTCTGGACGTCTTTCTCGAGGAGCTACCGGGTTTACCTCCAAATCGGGAAATGGAATTTGGGATTGAACTTTTTCCTAGTACAACTCCAGTGTCTATCGGCCCCTACCGTTTGGCACCGAAGGAGCTTACAGAGCTTAAGGCCCAACTGCAGGAACTTTTGGACTGTGGTTTCATCCGTCCCAGTGTGCCTCCATAGGGAGTACCAGTTCTGTTTGTTAAGGAGAAAGATGGGACCATGAAGATGTGCATAGATTATCGACAGTTGAACAAGCTGACCATTAAGAACTATCCACTTCCGAGGATTAACGATCTGTTTGATCAGTTCCGAGGGGATTTTATATTCTCTAAGATCGCTCTCCGTTCAGGGTATCATCAGTTGGGGGTTAAAGAAGTGGATGTGCATTAGACTGCATTTAGGACTTGGTATGGGCATTATGAGTTCCTAGTTATGCCTTTTGGGTTGACGAATGCGCCGGCCATATTTATAGATCTGATGAACGGAGTATTTTAGCCTTATCTGGATCAGTTCGTTGTGGTTTCATCGATGATATTTTGGTATACTCTAAGACTAAAGATGAACATGATGAGCATCTTAGAGTTCTGCTTCAGATTCTGCATTGTTGAGGCCCAATTTAAAACAAAAAATGAAACCTAAACCTACCCAAACCCCAATTACATCAGCCCATTTTAACCAAATCCCTAAACCCAAACAATTAAACCCATCAGCCAATTAACCTATCCTAACCCAAACTAAAAAACCCAAATAACTAAAAACCCTAAGCCCACTAAACTGGCCCAAGACCTTAAAACACAAAACAAATCAGAAAAAAAACCCTAGCCCCCCCTAGCCGCCGCCTCTGTCCCATCATCTCTGTCAACCCCCATACCAGCCTCTGCTCCACCGTTCAACCACCACCTGCACAGCAAACAGAACACACAACAACAACAAAAAAAGGGGGAAATAGACAATGTAACAAATGGGCTATAAAGCCGAATGGAAACCATGGTAAAAAGGGGATTTTTTTTCTTTTCTTTGAGGAATACCAATAGATTAAAACATAAAACAGTAATTTCAGTGATACCAGAGAGCAATTCTAGCAAAATCGTGGCATAAGAATCAAGCAACCAAAGATATCGAAGGCCTAAGGTGATCTTAGCCTTTTATTTTCATATTTTATTTCAAGTCTATTCTTTTGTACGTTCTATATATACATAAAATATAAATATAAAGAGAAAATTCTTTAATATATATATATAATAAAAAAAAAGAAAAAAATATAAACTTTTTACCTTTTTTCGATTTTCGTCCACCGCGGCGGACGGTGACCGGATATTTGGCCGGAGCTCTTGCCGGCGTAGAGACCTCTGCAGAGAGGAAGAGAGGCTAAAAGTGTTTTTTTTCAAAAGCAGAGGGGAAATGAAGTTTAAAAAAAAACACAGCTTTTATAGAAACATAAAACGACGTCGTTTTGGGCCTGAAGTTCAGAAGCCAAAATGGCGTCGTTTCGCCTGGGATCTGCGCCTTGACTCGATCCGCTCCAAGGATCCGCGTGTTTTTTTTGGTTTCTGGGAGATTTATGCACGCAGTCCTTCCATTTTTACTTTAATTTGTAATTAAATTCCTTTTAATTCCTAATTTTGGCCTAGCAGATTTCTTAGATTTCAATCTAGTCCCCCTTTTTAACGCGCGTCTTAGAGGGTGAGGGTTATTTCCCATTCTAGGCCCTCTATTTTTTTGAGATTGTAAATCAATCCCTTTCTTCTTTGTTTGTTTGCAAATTGGCCCCGAACCTTCATTTTAATCTAATTTACTCCCTTTTTGTTATTTTCAATATTATACATATTAAACTAACTAAACTAATATATTATTATTGCTATAATTATTCTGCTATACTATCTAAATACATTATTATTGTCACAATTATTATTATTTATTTATTCATTATTATTATTATTATCATCATTGTTATTTACATGATTATTATTATTTTTTTATGTTACCATTACTGTTATTACTATCTTTATTCCTATCTTTACTTTTATCATTAACATTATTATTTATTATTATTATTATATACGTATATTTTTTAGCATCGTTATTTGCACACATATATTATTATTTATATTATTATTATTATTATTACTTCTTTCATGTCTATTTTTTATAATACTATTATTATAATCTCATTTTATTATTATCATTCTTATTAATACATTATTATTCTTAATATGTATATACTATATAAATTTTTAATACTATATTATGTACATATTATTATCATATCTATTTTTATCCCTATTATGTTTATTGTTAACACTAGTACATATATTTTATCATATGAGTATATGTATACTTTTATATATAGCATTATTTTCATACATCATCATATTTATTATTATACCTATTATTTTCATTATTATCACGTATTTTATTGTAATATTATTATGTGTTATTTGGTGTACATACATCTTATTATTATTATTATTATCATTGTTAGTATATGTTCTATTATATAATATATACATGTATGTGTTTATGCAATATTATTAATAATTGTTTTGTAACATTATTATTATCATTTCTAATATGTATATCTATTTTTGATTACTATATTATGTACATACTTTTAATATTATTATGTATCTATTTTAACATACATGTACATATTCATGTAGTATTATTAGTATATATTTGTTTTTGTTATTAATATTTCTAATATATGTTGTATATATTCATTTTAATATTATGTATATATATTATGTATATATTTAATATTATTATGTATACACTTTTCATTCCTATTATTATATACTTTAATGTATACATAAATATAGCGCTATTAGTATTTTTAATTGGTTTACGTCGCTTCACTTATTATTATTATATGTTTATATATATTCATGATTTTATTTCGTGTTTAATGCTATTACTATCAAGTTTAATACCATATGCATTATTATTGTTTTATACTATTAATATCGCATATATATTGTTAATGTTTTATGTATTATCTGCTTTGTATATTCTTAACCTTTTATTATTATTTGTCTGTTCCGAATTTAGCATAGTAGTTCATACCATAGTTCAACATTAATATTAGTTTTCTTTTATTTGTTTTATCTATAAACATTTTCATTCATATCTTTAAATTAATTTCAATAAATAAGGCAACGTGCCGATTTAACATTAAGTCATTGATTTCATCTCTATGTTGGGTGAATATCATCGGCTCGTGTTAAAAAAGGAACGTCCTTCTCAAAAGAAATCGAAATTATAAATTCTCGTGTTTTGGTTGGAGCACGTTTAAAATTTAAATTGAACTCGTATTTTTGAGAATTAAGACAACGCGTGTTTAATAAAGATACCAATTTAGGGCGTCGCGAGGGTGCTAATACCTTCCTCGTGCATAACCGACTCTCGAACCCTATTTTTCTCTGGAATTTCGCGTAGACTCAAATTTGGCCTTTGTTTTTGTTCAAGAATAGATTTTCTTTTCAAAAAAGATGATTTACTAGGTGTCCGATCACACCTAGAAAAAGATCAGTGGCGACTCTTTTTTTAATAAAGTCGAAAGTGGGTTTTCAAATTTTCAAATGATCGCCTCAATTAGTGACCAAAGCAAATTTTACGTCGCTACAGCTCCCGACTCCACTGGGGACCCCTTTTTGAGAGTCGTGTCTGGAATTAAACTCGCGTTGTCAAAATTTTCAAAGTTCCTTGTTCAAATTAACATTTAGTCGTGATCCTCAAATTTTTGTTTTCAAAAAGTCATGCATTCGCATTATGTTGTAAATGTTTTTCTAACTCGTTTTGTCCCTTTTGTTTTTTCAGCTTTAAGTTTTATGGTTTTAGTTTTGTAGTTTTTTTAAATAAAACGAAAGGTTTGTGAGTTTCTCCTCACACACTGCGCACTTTCATTGTTGCATAACATGAGCTCTCTGCCCGGGCTCCGTCCGTTTAAGTGGAAGTAAACGCTATGCCTTCGTGAGTTAACTCGTCCCTCCGCACAGGCTAGTGAATACTTCCGGATTACATATGACTTATGCTTTCGTGAGTTAACTTGTCCCTCTGCATAGGCATAAGTAAATGTAATCCCTCGAATTAAACTCGTGAACCTGTGATGGGCTACGACCGAGGCTTCGTACTAGTCTTAGTAGACGATAGTACGAACAATTCGAGTACCTGTCTAGAACCGAAATCCCATATAGTGAACCGTACGAGCCACCTAATTAGAGCCATGCCGAACCTTCGTCTGTTTAATAGTCACCAAAATAAGTACACGGGAGAAACGCCTCTTGCTTTTCATTTGCTTTACATTTACAATGTTTATACAAAAGAATTGAACCGGGTAGCTTAATTTGTTGAAGTTTCCATAGTTTTTCTCAGTTTATATTTGTTGTGATTACTAACCAAGGTTGTTTGTCTTTATTTTTATTTTTCATCATGCATCATAGGCATCTTGATTAGGAAGGTGTTGATTAGAGATTGGTTGCCAAAAACGGGTTTCTGATGGAAGAGTCAATTATGCAAGTAACCGAGAAAAATGTCGTGGTCCGAGATTGGTCTCTAAGAACCCAGAAAGAAAAAGGGGACAGTCTAATGGAATGATGTATTCCTAACCTACCCGAGCACGTAACTGTGAACGTTCATCAGAATAACCTTGATGACTTGACTCAGATTTGGAGATAGTGGGATTCAGACACTAGAGGCATCTTCACTGAAAAGTACGGGGATATAGCCAACCTGATCGCCGTCAACATAGATGAAAGATTGATTCAAGCCATGATCAGATTCTGAGACCCGACCTACCAATGTTTTACTTTCAATCAGGAAGACATGACCCCGACAATAGAAGAGTACGCTGCTTTGCTTCGTGTCGATAATGTACAACTCTATAAGATATATGTGAAAGAACCTAAGCCGATGACCTTCAAGAAAAAAATAGTGAAATTGACAGATATGACCGATACATGGGCCAAAAAACAAATAAAGAAGAAGAATGAAGTCATCTGTATCCCGTGGTTTTCCTTGCGAGATTTGGTTTTGAACCACCCCGACATGTTGAAGAGGGTAAATCTGTTCACTTTGGCCATTTACGGTTTGGTCGTTTTCCCAAAAATTCTCAGACATATAGAAGTTGTAGTAGTGGATTTCTTTGAAAGGTTAAAACAAGGAATCAACCCTGTCCCAACTATCCTAGCCGAAACCTTCAGATCACTAAGCAACTGTAGGAAGAAAGGGGAATGTCGTTTTATCGGATGCGCGCAGTTACTCAATGTTTGGATTTTGAGCCACTTTTGGAAAGTAGAGCGCACACCGTTCCATATGTTTTCTAAAACATTCGCCCTGTTAGAAGCTTATCTCGAGAAGGAATGGCCAAAGGAGGTCACCGAATAACATTAGGTCTCAGTTTTTCAGAACCTTCGCGCCGAGGATGTAACTTGGAGAGCACCGTGGATACGCCCATCAATTCTGTTACACAAGGTTGGAAATCAAGATTGGGTGCCACTACTCGGGTTATGGGGAGGAGTTGGATACGCTTCATTAATGGTCCAAAAGAATTTTTCTTCACGACAATTCATACCTGCCACCAGAGGATTAGCACAGTCCGAGTTTGCTTTTGCGGGTGAGGGATATATGAAAAGGGTTTGAGACACTGTAAAGTCTTGGAAGAAAATTCATCTGATGGAATTGGCTCTATATGCTAATACCCTCACCCAAGATTACGACATATAGAGGAAGCAACGGGTGAATAGTCAGAAAATCTCGTCAACAAACTATACTGTCCAGAATCCTTTCTCGAAGGAAATGCCATCTGAGCTAGAAATGGCAAGGCAAGAATTTGAAAAAGAAAAGGCCAAGATGTCTCGGGACCTTAGTGCTCTTCAAGAGGAAAACTACCAGCTAAAGATCGACGGTTAGATTGAAAGATCCAGAACCGAGAAAGTGCAAAAAGAAGCTGAAGTCGTAAGAAATGACTTAAGAGATCTCCATTTGGAAAATAAGAAGTTAAGAGGCACAATAAAGAACAGTGGGCTGGGCAAGTCGTCGACAGAATGGAAAGAAGAATTAAGCAACATCAAAGGCGGGATGGAATTTTGGAAAGGAAAAGCAAAGAAAGAGGAGGAAAAGGCTGCGGGGGCTATGATAGAGCTAAGGAGGAAGAACGCCGAATATGAAACTGTGTCTGCCGAACTTACAACTAGTCAGTCTGAATGCCGAAAGTTAAAAGGGAGAATACGAGAATTAAAAGATATGCTGCAAGATCATCAACAACAGCTAGATACTCTCCCAAAAGCTTTGGAAGAAAAGAATAATCAGTATGATAGAGACATTCGTGCTTACGAAGAGGGCCTCCAAGAAAAAGAAATGCAACTTAGCTATTTGATCAATGAAATTCGTGGGGTAGCCATGCACGTGGTACAACTATCGGAAGAAGCTGAAATTCTCATTTGCCAATTCCCTCCAAGTCGAAGATCAAACATATCCGAATTCTTAGCACGAGTAAAGAAATATGGCGATATAGCTAGGAAGTTTGTGTAGTGGTTGAATCGAAAATGGCAAAATATTTTGTAATGAACTCTTTTGATAAATGAAATGCCTAAATAGGGGCCGTCTTGAAATCAACACTAAATTCTTGCATATTCATTCATGACTAACATGTATCTGACATTTATTCATTCATTCATTCATTCATTGCATATCCCATAATCGTTCGCTGAGGTTAAAACATATAATTCGCAGTTGAAATACTACAAGCCTGGAATCACGTCACTCATATAGGACGCGTCGACAAGTTAGAGTGATGGAGGTTGAATTTAACGAAAGGTTTGAGAGGACGGAAAGAATACAAAGGGAATTACAGGAACAGTTGGCAAAATCACAACAAGAAACTAGAGATCTGATGGTGAGATCTCGAGAAGAATCGCTCGAACAAAGGGACCAAATGGCCAAGATGATGGAAATGATGTCAGCTTTAGTTAAGGGAAAGGGACCCATGCAGAGCCCTGACGTCAAGAAACCTCGGTCAGGAGTTAATCACAGTCAAGATCCGCTCTATCCCCCTGGATTCACTCTGCCGCACGCCCACGCAACACAAAGAGGGTACACCCAAGGGGAACCCATAGACTTAGAGCAACGGCCGGTGCCACCTGCTCATTTAGGGTAAGGAATATTTATATCAAACCCTGGAGCTAATCCTGCCAATCCAATTGTTCCAGATTTGGATGATCCAGCAGAAATATCCAAGTTGAAAATGGATGATCACGAGGCTCAAGAGAAGTATAGGAGCTTGGAGGAAAAACTTAAGGCAATAGACGGCACTGAAGTCTTCTCTGCACTAGGTGCTAAAGAACTCAGTTTGGTACCCGATCTAATTCTGCCTCCGAATTTCAAGGTGTTTGATTTTGAAAAGTACGAAGAGACAAGATGTCCAAAAGCGCATCTTGTCATGTTTTGCCGAAAAATGACCGGTTATGTGAATAAAGATAAACTACTCATACATTGTTTTCAGGATAGTCTAGTAGGATCGGCTCTTCGGTGGTACAACCAGCTTAGTAGGGAAATGATCCGATCCTGGAAGGACTTGGCGTCAGCATTTTATGAGGAGTACAAGCATGTATCGGATATGATACCTGATCGAATGACTCTATAAATGATGAAAGGAAACTAGCAGAAACCTTTAGGCAATATGCTCAAAGGTGAAGAGATATCTCGGCCCAAGTGGAGCCTCCACTGACTAAGACCGAGATAACGGTCCTTTTCATCAACACGTTGAAAGCGCCATTCTATGAAAAGTTGGTAGGAAGTGCCACAAAGGACTTTGCAGATATTGTGATATCCAGAGAACTTATTGAGAATGCCATCAAGAGTGGAAGGATGGAAGGTTCTGATAGTTCAAGAAAGGCAGCACCCGTAAAGAAAAGAGAGCCAGAAACCCATATGGTGGGAGCTGGAAGCTGCTATACTCCAAACCCATACTCAAAGTAACCACGACCGCGATATCACTCATCCCCAAACGTCTATTTTCCTCCCCAAAACCCTTACTACCAAGCACCACCTCCTTCTTACCCCGTATACGCCACGAACAACCAAAGACCCGTCGCCACATACCCACAAAGCACTGTACCCGCTCAAAGCCAACCCAGAAACAAGCCAAGACCAGCAAGGCCCAACCCCGAGAGACCACAATTTACTCCTATCCCTGTGTCGTATGGGGAATTATACCCAAAACTTTTAGAGAAACAATTAATATCTCCTCATTACATGGCACCCCTTAAGCCTCCATACCCGAAATGGTACGATCCAAACGCTAGTTATGCATACCATGCCGGGAACCAGGGGCACTCTACGAAAAACTGCCTTGCCTTCAAAAGGAGAGTTTAAGAACTCATCGATACGGGCATTCTCTGATTTGATGGTACTGGCGGCACGGTCGGGAACCCATTCCCAAACCACACCGAAGGGAATGTGAGCGCAATGGGAGAAGAGGACAAACAGCAAAATAGAAGATGGGTTTCTGAAATAAGAACACCTCTGCAGAAAATCTGGGAGGTACTAGTTGAAAAGGGGTTGCACTGTCATCTTAACAGAGTATTCAAAGGAAGAAATGCAAACGGTCAAAGTTTTTGCGAATTCCATGGTATTGAAGGGCACGACATTCAGTCCTATGAGGAGTTCAGGAGATTACTGCAAAATATGATGGATAATAAGGAGATTGAGATTTTTTATAAAGGCGAAGAGGCCGATAGAGGAGAAATATGCGTCTCTGACAATTAATCGTCAGGTTTCCCGTATAGCGCCAACCGACCGTTAATAATTTATTATGATGCGAAGAAGGAGCCGGTGAAACCAAAAGTGATAATCAAAGTACCGTCTCCATTCCCTTACAAGGACGACAAGGCGGTACCGTGGAAATATGACATCAACTTCGTCACACCTGAAGGTGAAAAGTCCAAAGCCACAACTGGAGATGTTGGGGAGGTAGGCCATTTTACCCGCAGTGGACGATGCTATTCTAAAGAGATTCAGCCGATAAAGAAGAACAGTGACTGGAAGCAAAAAGGAAAGGCAGTGATGAATGAGGCCGAAGTCGAGCAGGAAACTCCACCCATGCAAGAAGCTAAAAAGCCTGTGGACGAGGAGGAAGCACAAGAATTCTTGAAATTTATCAAGCACAGTGAATACAATGTGGTGGAGCAATTGAATAAGCAACTAGCACGAATCTCGATTTTATCTCTACTGTTAAATTCAAAGCCACACCGAAACGCTTTGCTGAAGGTGTTAAATCAAGCTTACGTAGCAAACAACATATCTGTTGAGAAGCTTGATAGGTGGGTGAATAATCTGAACGCGGACAATTTTATCTCTTTTAATGATGATGAGATATCGCCAAACGGTAGAGGCTCAGTGAAAGCACTGCTTATTACGACTCGCTGCAAGGGCTACATAATACCGAATGTGCTCATCGATAATGGGTCGGCACTCAATGTCATGCCTTTGGCCACGCTTTTCAGAATTTCGATGGATCTGTCCTATTTAAGGCCCTGTCATTCCACGGTAAGGGCATTCGATGGGACAAGGCATGAAGTCATGGGAAAGATTGAGATCCCTCTGGAAGTGGGCCCTTATATATACGATGTTGAATTTCAAATTACACCATCATAAAATTGCCTCTTGGGAAGACCCTGGATCCATTCTGCTAGAGCAGTTCCGTCCTCTCTACATCAAAAAGTGAAGTTTATCATGGATGGCTGTTTGGTCACAGTTGAGGGCGAAGAAGACATTGTCGCATCTATCTCTACTGATGTGTCGTACCTTGAAGTAAGCAAAGACGCAGTGGAATGTTCCTTCGATCTCTCGAATTTGTCAACGCCATATTTGTTCCCGAGGGAAACAGAATTCTCGTACCTAAGCTGTCAAGAAATACCAGGATGGGAATCAAGCTGACTGTAGGAAGGGGAGCTCGAGCGAGAAGAGGTTTAGGGAGATATCTGTAATGAATAGTCAGAGCTCTAAAGCCAATGCCCTACAAGGCCCGATACGGTTTGGGGTTCCAGCCAGACATGCGTCAAAGAAGAAAACAATGGAAGAAAGATCAGGAAAGAAGGATCGCAAGAACCTTAGGCCGAGAAATAGAATGGGAGCCCATAATGTACCCTCCTTTGTCAAAAACATTTACATCTGCAGGAACGATATACCCCAGACAAGATAATCCGCGAAGCACGCTGATATTAATTGAAAGGGGTCTTCAGAACGTCAGTATAAATGTCGTTGACAAAGGAAGTGATGCAATTAAGGATATTTCAACGATACGCCCTTGTCCTCCTGGATTCGTTTTTGAATAATTGGACTGTTATGGATCTCCTTGTAGTTTCTAAGTCTTCTTCAGAGTAATGCTCAATGTTAACACTCTTTTTTTTTTGTGCCCCTAAGTAACAGTAGGGATTCTTTTGTAAGAGCTTATGATTTGCTCTTTATCATTTAAATGAACATCAATGAAGATGCATTTTGTCACGATCTTTCGCATTATCACTAATTTCATAATCATTTCCTCATTTCATATCCTATCCTTACATTTGCCTCATGCCATGCCATAAAATTTTGTTTGTTGGTTCCAATACTTGGATTCCCCCTCTATAGTTTCCTTTTTCATTCAACTTTCAGGTGCTCAGATATGAACGGCATGAACAAACCCGTTACGAGTCCTGAAATCGATTTTGAGAAGGCTGTTTGTTTAGGAGAATTCAAAGCCGAAGAAAATGCTGAAGACTATGTCTCGTCTCCTGACTTGCTAAGAATGGTGGAACAAGAGGATAAACAGATTTTGCCTCATCAAGAATCTGTTGAAACAATAAATTTGGGAACTGAAGAAAGGAGGCAAGAAGTGAAGATTGGGACCTCTATTTCAGGGAGCACCAGGCATAATTTGATTGCTTTGCTCTGCGAGTACAAAGATGTATTCGCATGGTCGTATCAGGACATTCCAGGATTAGATGAAGATGTAGTGGTCCATAAGCTCCCATTAAAGCCAGAATGCAAACCCATTCAACAAAAGCTAAGACGGATGAGACCTGAGATGTTGTTGAAAATAAAGGAGGAAGTCAAGAAGCAATTTGATGCTGGCTTCCTACAAGCCTCCAAATATCCAGAGTGGGTGGCTAACATAGTCTCGGTACCAAAGAAAGACGGCAAAGTACAAATGTGCGTGGATTATCATGACCTGAATCGAGCAAGTCCTAAAGATAATTTTCCTTTGCCACACATCGATACATTGGTGGATAACACAGCCAAGCATTCATTTTTTTCGTTCATGGATGGATTCTTGGGTTATAATCAGATCAAGATGGCCCCTGAGGATATGGAGAAAACTACTTTCATAACAATGTGAGGAACATTCTGCTACAAGGTGATGCCGTTCGGATTAAAGAATGCTGGGGAAACATATCAGAGGGCTATGGTGACGTTATTCCATGGCATGATGCATAAAGAAATAGAGGTCTACGTCGACGATATGATTGCTAAATCCTGAGGGGAAGAAGAGCATGTAGTGAACCTGAAAAAGTTGTTCGACAGACTGAGAAAGTTCCAGCTAAAGCTCAATCCGGCCAAATGTACGTTTGGGGCTACCTCGGGAAAATTGCTAGGCTTCATCGTCAGTGAGAGAGGCATTGAAGTTGATCCAGATAAGAGAAAAGCCATACAAGAACTACCACCTCCGCGCACAAAAAAAGAAGTCCGAGGATTTTTAGGAAGGTTGAATTACATCGCTCGGTTCATTGCTCAACTTACCAACCAGTGTGACCCAATCTTTCGGCTTCTTCGAAAACATAACCCGGGAGAATGGAATGAGGAATGCCAGGTGGCCTTTGATAAGATAAAACAATATTTATCTAGTCCTCTAGTGCTAGTACCGCCAACCCCGGAAAGACCATTGATATTGTACTTGACTGTGTTCGAAAATTCAATGGGTTGCGTACTGGGGCAACACGACGAGTCAAGAAAGAAAGAAAAGGCGATCTACTACCTCAGCAAAAAGTTCACTGAATATGAGGCAAAGTATTCGTCCATTGAAAAATACTGTTGCGCTCTGGTTTGGTAGCTCGGAGACTTAGGCAATATATGTTGTATCATACGACATGATTAATTTCAAAGCTGGATCCAATAAAGTACATGATAGAATCACCTGCACTCTCAGGAAGAATGGCACGATGACAGATCCTACTATCAAAATACGACATTGTCTATGTGAGCCAAAAGTCGATAAAAGGAAGCGTAATAACTGACTTCTTAGCAACTCGAACAATGGATGAATACGAGCCATTGATATTTGATTTTTCGGATGAAAACTTGATGTGCATTACAGAAAAAGAGTGCGAGTTACCAAAAGAGAAGTCATGGAAGATGAGCTTTGATGGTGCATCGAACGCATTGGGGCATGAGATTGGAGTAGTCTTAGTATCGCCAGAAGGGAACCATTATCCATTCACTGCCAGATTAAACTTCTTCTGTACCAATAACATAGCAGAATATGAGGCTTGTATCATGGGACTTCGTGTAGCAATTGAACGAAACATCGAAACTTTAAAGGTATATGGAGACTCAGCGTTGGTGATTTACCAAATCCGTGGAGATTGAGAAGTAAGAGATCCGAAGTTAGTCAAATACAGTGATCTAGTGGCGGAGCTGATCAAAGAGTTTAAAGAGATAACTTTTAATTACTTCCCACGAGAAGAAAACCAATTGGCTGATGCCCTGGCCACTTTGGTCTCAATGTTCAAAGCTAACAGAGAAACAGAAATAATGCCTCTTCAAATGAGCATGTATGAAGTCCCGGCACATTGTTTCAGCATTGAGAAAGAGCCAGATGGACGGCCATGGTTCTATGATATCTTAGAATATGTCAAGAACCAAAAGTATCCCGAACAAGCAAATGAGAACGAAAAAAGAAAAATCAGAAGAATGGCAGCAGGATTTATTCTTGATGGGGACATCCTATACGAAAGAGGAAAAGATCAAGTGCTCTTGAGATGCGTGGATGATGTTGAAGCTAGAAAAATACTTGAAGATATCCATGAGGGAATCTGTGGGACACACGCCAATGGTTTCACTATGGCCAGGAAAATTATGAGACTTGGTTACTACTAGCTAATGATGGAGAGCGACTGTATTAGTTATGCACGAAAGTGCCACAAATGTCAAATTTACGGCGATAAAATTCATGCAGACCCTTCGCCCCTTCATGTCATGACTTCCCGTAGCCTTTTTCTATGTGGGGCATGGATGTTATAGGGCCCATTTCCCCAAAAGCTTCTAATAGACACCGGTTCATTTTTGTGGTTATTGATTACTTCACAAAATGGATAGAAGCCGCTTCGTTTGCCAATGTGACGAAGACTGCAGTTTGCAAGTTTTTAAAAAAGGAAATCATTTGTCGGTATGGTTTGCCTGAAAGAATCATTTCAGATAACGCTTTGAATCTAAACAACAAGATGATGAAAGAAGTGTGTGATCAATTTCAAATAAAGCATCATAACTCATCACCCTATCGCCCGAAAATGAACAGAGCTGTTGAAGCGGCCAACAAGAATATTAAGAAGATTATTGGGAAAATGACTGAGACATATAAAGACTGGCACGAAAAGCTACCATTTGCTTTGTATGCATATCGCACATCTGTGCGGACATCTACGGGGGCAACTCCTTTCTCTCTGGTTTATGGAACGGAAGCTGTGTTACCCATCGAAGTTGAGATCCCTTCTCTAAGAGTCTTAATAGAGTCGAAATTAGAGGAAGCAGAATGGGTTCGGGCTCGATATGACTAGCTAAACCTCATCGAAGAAAAACATCTAAAGGCAATTTGTCACGGACAGATGTACCAGAAAAGAATAATCGCGGCCCATGACAAGAAAGTACGGCCAAGAGAATTCCACGAAGGAGAACTCGTGCTGAGAAAGATTCTCCCAATACAAAAAGACCTGCGAGGAAAATGGGCACCAAATTGGGAAGGACCATATGTCGTAAAGAAGGCATTCTCGGGTGGAGCTTTGATTCTCACTGAGATGGATGGGAAGGAGTTACCTCATCCAGTGAATTCAGATGCTGTGAAGAAATATTATGCCTAAAAAAAAATTAAGGTGAAAACCCGAAAAGGGCGTCTTGATTAACACAAAAGATTAGGATGAAAACCCGAAAGGGCATTCTAATGAAGCAAACCTGGGCTTAAAGAGCAAGGTGTTTCGAACGGTGGGTCAAATAGCGAGACTATAGTATTTGAAGCATTTCTGAAAGCTCGAGATCTTCTATGCAAGAAGCCATCCTCGAAAAGATTCTTGATTGAGGAACGTGGAAGAGTTCATGCGTTGAATATCTAGAGTATTTGTATCCGTTGAATGCGATCCCTTTTCTCTTTATGACACTTTTCACTATCATTGGTTAACTTTCTTTGTTTGCTACATTTGAAATAAATAAAAATAAGGTATCCCTTTTGTCCCTACCTAACAATTTTCATGCATCTCATTACGTGTTTATTTACATGATAAATAATGAAATGACATACTCTAAACAAAAGAAATGTTAAGCATTACCCGGATAAGAATTCGATAAGTACAAGAGTCTCAAAGCAAGGACAAAGCTCAACTAGGGGCAAAAGCGCAATATCTGAGAAACGCAGATTGTTCATGAAGCTTGAGGACGGGTACAAGGCCTGAAGAGAAAGTCAAGAGTCAAAGCAATGAACGCAGATCATCAAAATCATGACGGAAAGAGACATATGACAAACAAGCCCAAGGCGCATAGCATGATCATGTAGGCATAAAGGCATTTAAGACCAACATGTGCATATCATGATAACATCATGCATGACATATACAGGTACTCCAGCAGAGCAAGAAATTTTGAATGATAGTTATACTGGATCAAGGAAAAGACACTCGAGTTCCACCAGCTGATTTGTTTTGGTATTCTGATATTTTTATTTCTGTTTTTAAAAAATCAACTCATATTGCGACAGGTGAGTTAGGCCTCGGCTCGCATGCTGAGGTATTTTCAATTTTTTTTTCAATTTATGTTTTCTCAAAAAAAAAAATCAACTCATATTGCGAGAGGTGAGTTGAGCCTCGGGTCACACGCTGAGGTATTTTTAGTTTCTATCAACTCATATTGCTAGAGGTGAGTTGACCCTCGGGTCACAGGCCGAGGTATTTTTAAAATCTAATTTTAATTTCTGTTCATCAAAAAAAAAAAATCAACTCATATTGCGAGATGTGAGTTGAGCCCCAGGGCACGCTGAGGTATTTTCAATTTCTACTTTTCAATTTATGTTTCAAAAATCAACTCATATTGCGAGAGGTGAGTTGAGCCTCGGGCCACAGGCCGAGGTATTTTTAAAATCTATTTTTAATTTCTGTTTTTCAAAAAAGTCAACTCATATTGCGAGAAGTGAGTTGAGCCCCGGCTCTTACGTTGAGGTATTTTCAATTTCTGTTTTTCTAAAAGTCAACTCATATTGCGAGAAGTGAGTTGAGTCCCGGCTCTCACGCTGAGGTATTTTCAATTTATGTTTCAAAAAAAGTCAACTCATATTGCGAGAAGTGAGTTGAGCCCCGGCTCTCACGCTGAGGTATTTTCAATCTATGTTTCAAAAAATCAACTCATATTGCGAGAGGTGAGTTGAGCCTTGGGACATGCTGAGGTATTTTCAATTTCTGTATGTCAAAAATCAAGCTCAGATTGCGAGAGTTGCAGTGGAACGGGTTAAAATTACAAGTCTTATCTCCATGAAGTTGAAGCAGAACCCTGACGTTGTAGTGGAGCAGACCAAAGATATTAGACTTTATCTCCCTGAAGTTGCAGTGGAGCAGTGAAGCAGATCGAGGCTAGGAACCTCAGACCCCTAAAGAAGCGAGCAAAGTGAAGCTATGAGTCATATATTTGAAGATGCGGTGAGATAGATCAAAGAGGAGCGTCAAAAAAAGTCAAGACTCGGCGAGACCGGCCAAAATTGGCCTTTTTAAGGTCTTTGCTCCATTCCCGTTACACGACAATGAGCAAAGAGGGGCAGCTGTTGAGGCCCAATTTTAAACAAAAAATGAAACCTAAACCTACCCAAACCCCAATTACATCAGCCCATTTTAACCAAATCCCTAAACCCAAACAATTAAACCCATCAGCCAATTAACCTATCCTAACCCAAACTAAAAAACCCAAATAACTAAAAACCCTAAGCCCACTAAACTGGCCCAAGACCTTAAAACATAAAACAAATCAGAAAAAAACCCTAGCCCCCCCTAGCCGCCGCCTCTGTCCCATCATCTCTGTCAACCCCCATACCAGCCTCTGCTCTACTACCGTTCAACCACCACCGCACGACAAAGCAATGTAACACGCAAATAAAGAATAAAAAAAAAGGGAAATAGACAATGTAACAAATGGACTATAAAGCCGAATGGAAACCATGGTAAAAAGGGGATTTTTTTTTCTTTTCTTTGAGGAATACCAATAGATTAAAACACAAAACAGTAATTTCAGTGATACCAGAGAGCGATTCTAACAAAATCGTGGCATAAGAATCAAGCAACCAAAGATATCGAAGGCCTAAGGTGATCTTAGCCTTTTATTTTCATATTTTTTTTCAAGTCTATTCTTTTGTACGTTCTATATATACATAAAATATAAATATAAAGAGAAAAATCTTTAAAAAATATATATATAATAATAATAAAAGAAAAAAATATAAACTTTTTACCTTTTTCTGATTTTCGGCCACCGTACGGCGGAGCCCACGGCAGACGGTGATCGGATCTTTGGCTGGAGCCCTTGCCGGCGTAGAGACCTCTGCAAAGAGGAAGAGAGGCTAGAAGTGTTTTTTCTTCAAAAGCTGAGGGGAAATGAAGTTTAAAAAAAAAAAACTCAGCTTTTATAGAAACATAAAACGGCGTCGTTTTGGGCTTGAAGTTCAGACGCCAAAACGGCGTTGTTTCGCCTAGGATCCGCGCCTTGACCCGACCCGCTCCAAGGATCCGCGTGTTTTTTTTTTTGTTTCTGGGATATTTATGCGCGCAGTCCTTCCATTTTTACTTTAATTTGCAATTAAATTCCTTTTAATTCCTAATTTTGGCCTAGCAAATTTCTTCGGATTTCAATCTAGTCCCCCTTTTTAACACGCGTCTTAGAGGGTGGGGGTTATTTCCCATTCTAGGCCCTCTATTTTTTTGAGATTGTAAATCAGTCCCTTTCTTCTTTGTTTGTTTGCAAATTGGCCCCGAACCTTCATTTTAATCTAATTTACTCCCTTTTTGTTATTTTCAATATTATATATATTAAACTAACTAAACTAATATATTATTATTGCTATAATTATTCTGCTATACTATCTAAATACATTAGTATTGTCACAATTATTATTATTTATTTATTCATTATTATTATTATCATCATTGTTATTTACATGATTATTATTTTTTTTTTATGTTACCATTACTGTTATTACTATCTTTATTCCTATCTTTACTTTTATCATTAACATTATTATTATTTATTATTATTATTATATACGTATATTTTTTAGCATCGTTATTTGCACACATATATTATTATTTATATTATTATTATTATTACTACTTCTTTCATGTCTATTTTTATAATACTATTATTATAATCTCATTTTATTATTATCATTCTTATTAATACATTATTATTCTTAATATGTATATACTATATAAATTTTTAATACTATATTATGTACATATTATTATCATATCTATTTTTATCCCTATTATGCTTATTGTTAACACTAGTACATATATTTTATCATATGAGTATATGTATACTTTTATATATAGCATTATTTTCATACATCATCATATTTATTATTATACCTATTATTTTCATTATTATCACGTATTTTATTGTAATATTATTATGTGTTATTTGGTGTACATACATCTTATTATTATTATTATTATTATCATTGTTAGTATATGTTCTATTATATAATATATACATGTATGTGTTTATGCAATATTATTAATAATTGTTTTGTAACATTATTATTATCATTTCTAATATGTATATCTATTTTTGATTACTATATTATGTACATACTTTTAATATTATTATGTATCTATTTTAACATACATGTACATATTCATGTAGTATTATTAGTATATATTTGTTTTTGTTATTAATATTTTTAATATATGTTGTATATATTTATTTTAATATTATGTATATATATTATGTATATATTTAATATTATTATGTATACACTTTTCAATCTTATTATTATATACTTTAATGTATACATATATATAGCGCTATTAGTATTTTTAATTGGTTTACGTCGCTTCACTTATTATTATTATATGTTTATATATATATATATATATATATATATATATATATATATATATATTCATGATTTTATTTCGTGTTTGATGCTATTACTATCAAGTTTAATACCATATGCATTATTATTGTTTTATACTATTAATATCGCATATATATTGTTAATGTTTTATGTATTATCTGCTTCGTATATTCTTAACTTTTTATTATTATTTGTCTGTTCCGAATTTAGCATAGTAGTTCATACCATAGTTCAACATCATATTAGTTTTCTTTTATTTGTTTTATCTATAAACATTTTCATTCATATCTTTAAATTAATTTCAATAAATAAGGCAACGTGCCGATTTAACATTAAGTCATTGATTTCATCGCTATGTTGGGTGAATATCACTGGCTCGTGTTAAAAAAGGAACGTCCTTCTCAAAAGAAATCGAAATTATAAAAATTCTCGTGTTTTGGTTGGATCACGTTTAAAATTTAAATTGAACTCGTATTTTTGAGAATTAAGACAACGCGTGTTTAATAAATATACCAATTTAGGGCGTCGCGAGGGTGCTAATACCTTCCTCGTGCGTAACCGACTCCTGAACCCTATTTTTCTCTGGAATTTCGCGTAGACTCAAATTTGGCCTTTGTTTTTGTTCAAGAATAAATTTTCTTTTCAAAAAAGATGATTTATTAGGTGTCCGATCACACCTAGAAAAAGATCGGTGGCGACTCTTTTTTTAATAAAGTCGAAAGTGGATTTTCAAATTTTCAAATGATCGCCTCAATTAGTGACCAAAGCAAATTTTACGTCGCTACATGCATGAGAAACAGCTCTACGCTAAATTCAGTAACTGTGAGTTCTGGCTTCGTGAAGTCACTTTTTTGGGGCACGTAGTTTCTGCTGAGGGGATTCGAGTTGATCCTAAAAAGATTGAGGCTATGCTAGATTGGAAACATCCTAAGAACGTGTCTGAGATCCGTTGCTTTCTAGGCTTGGCGAGTTATTATCGGCGGTTTGTAGAAGGTTTCTCATTGATTGCAGCGCCTTTAACTAAGCTGCTACGTAAGGGTGTTCCATTTTTTTGGAGTGATGTGCAGTAGGAGAGCTTCAAGAAGCTCAAGACTATTCTGACTGAGGCTTCTGTTCTGATACAGCCTGAACCTGGGAAAGTGTTTGTAGTTTACAGTGACACGTCACATATGTAGGATGATAAGATTGCGACATATGCGTCTCGTCAGCTCAAGACGTATGAGGTAAACTATCCGACGCATGATTTGGGATTGGCTATTGTAGTCGTTGCTATGAAAATTTGGAGGCACTATCTGTACGGTGAGAAGTGTATTATCTACACTGATCACAAAAGCCTTAGGTACCTCCTACCTCAGAATGAGTTGAATCTTAGGCAGCGTAGATGGATTGAACTGCTTAAGGACTATGACTGTACCATTGAGTACCATCTTGGCAAGGCCAATATGGTGGCCGATACGTTGAGTCGTAGGGCGATGACTGATCTAAAAGCGATGTTCACTCAACTTAGTTTGTTCAACGGTGGAAGTTTGTTGGCTGAGTTGCAGGTTAAATCAACTTAGATATAACATATTTGGGATAGGCAGTTAAAGGATGCATCATTGGGTCTTCGGTTCCGGTAAGTTAAGAGCGGTAGCACTACGGACTTTGGGCTGAATAATAAGGGGTAATATGTTTTCAAAGTCAAATTTGTGTACCGAATGATACTGATCTGAGGCAGTCTATTTTGAAAGAGGTGCATAGTAGCCTTTATGCTATGTATTTCAGTGGAAATAAGATGTATCGAGATCTTCGAGAACTGTACTGGTGGCTAGGATTGAAACGGGAGGTTACTGATTTTGTGGCACGTTGTCTGACATGCTAGCAGGTTAAGGCTGAGCGTTAGTTACTTTCGGGTTTGCTGCAGCCAGTTAAGATTCCTTTATGGAAGTGGGAACGAGTGACTATGGACTTCGTTAGTGGGTTGCCCTTGTCACCCACTAAGAAGGATTCTGTTTGGGTCATCGTGGATTAATTAACCCAGTTCGCGCACTTCATTCCGGTTAGGACCGACTATTCTTTTTAAAAGTTGGCAAAACTGTATATCTCAGAGATAGTTAGACTGTATGGGGTTCCGGTGTCAATTATTTCTGATAGGGATCTTCGCTTCATGTCTCAGTTCTGAAAAAGGTTACATGAGGCACTGGGTTCAAGGTTGGACTTCAGTACTTCGTTTCATCCTCAGATCGATGGTCAATCTGAGTGGGTGATTTAGATACTAGAGGATATATTGAGGAGTTGTATTATTGATTTCTGAGGCAGTTTGGAGGATTATTTTTCGTTTGCTAAATTCACCTACAATAATAGTTTCCAATCTAGTATTTAGATGGCACCTTACGAGGTTCTGTATGGCCATAAGTGTCGTACTTCTTTATGTTGGACTAAGCTGGGAGAACGTCAAATGTTGGGTCCTGAGTTGGTCTTCGAGACTGAGGATAAGGTTAAACTAATTAGGGATCGTCTGAAGGGGGCTTTTGATAAACAGAAGTCCTATGCAGATTTGAAGAGGCGTAAGATTGAGTATTTTGTGGGGGACTACGTGTTCCTCAAAGTCTTGCCATGGAAGAAGGTTCTGAGGTTCGGTCACAAGGGCAAATTGAGCCCTAGGTTTATTGGGCCTTACCGAATTCTGAAACGAGAAGGACCGATTGCTTATCAGTTGGAGTTACCTTCAGAGCTAGACTGTATTCATAACGTATTCCAAGTTCGATGTTGAAGTGTTACCACTCTGATCCTACTAATATTGTTCTTGTTGAGGAGATTGAGGTTAGGCCAGATTTGACCTTTGAGGAGGAGCCGGTTCAGATTTTGGATCACAATGTAAAGGTTCTTCGGAGAAAGTCTATCCCATTAGTGAAGGTGTTGTGGCGGAATTATAGCATTGAGGAGGCCACATGGGAGTCTGAGGATGCGATGCGTCAGCAGTATTCTCATCTGTTTTGATCAGGTAAATTTTGAGGAGGCCAAAATTTTTTTTTAGGGGGTAAAGTTGTAACGACCCAAAATTCTTATTTTCGTTTCTGTTAAATGTGACAAAAATATGTATCTGCTCCAATGGTTAAGTGTTCTGAGTGTGTGTGAGAGGTCTCAAGTTCAAACCTTACCTTTGGTAAATTTTGTTATTTTTCTGACTTAAGCCTTAGACTTGTTCGGTGGGCTTATATTAAATTATTTGTAAAACCATAACAGAATAGGCCTACTGGTCTAGTGGTTAAGATGTGTGTTGGGGTGTTGGAGGTCTTGTGTTCGAATCCCTGCGCGAGCGTGAGAGATTATTTTTGCTCTGTTAACATTAGAGTTTCGGTTGAATTGAAATTCTGTGGCAGTTGTGGAGTAGTGGATTTGAGAGAGAGAATTTAGGGATGTGGATCATATATGTTATCTTTTCCTTTTATTTTAGTTTTTTTTTCAGATTTCAGGTTCGTTTCCCAAAATTCTGACGCTAGTTCTTGTTTCTCTGCCATTTTTCTTCCCTTCCATTATCGATTTTGTTTTCTTTTTGTCGACTGTCGCACCTTTATTTTGGGTATATTGGTTTTTATTACATGTTCGGGTAAGTGAGGTTTTTCCTATTCTGTAACTTGTGTTATTTCCATCGTTTGATTGGGATTATATAGTCATTTTGGCAGCAACAAATTGTGGAGAGCATGGCTTTACTCTCACTGAATCGTAGTCAATCGTTCGGCATGTCGGGGCAAGTGTAGAACACTCGAATTGAAGGCTTACCGGTTTCGTGATTTTTAATTGTTGAAATTTAAGGCTGAGTTGGGATTTTGATTTGACGATTATAGGTTCTGGGGGTCTTGGGAGTGCTTTTACGTCAAAAATGAACCAGGTGTGTACTCGAAAACACAGAAGACGAGATTCAACGAAAATCAAAATTACAGACTGTCGATGCCACACGGGGGTGTGGTTTCCCGTGTGGTAAGCTATGTGTGACAACACGGTCGTGCGATTGATGAAGGCCAGGCCATGCGCTATGCACTGCCAAGCCACATGGGCATGTGAGCCCATTTAGCTAAAATGTTACCTAGGGTTGCACAGGTCACCCAAGTCGACTGTGAACCTACTGTAAGGTCGGTAAGTGCTACTTAGACCCTAAATCGTGTAAGCTGAATATACAATGTATGTACTGAGCATGTTAAATCTATTCATGTTTACTGGTCTGTATGTATAACTAATAACTGAATCTTAGCATGTACGTATGTATCTCTATAAAACTGCATTGAGCATGTTTAGTTGCATCTGTATTGGGGTGGGATGATTAATTATTGGAGGAAGTGTACTGAAAGGCATTCATACCTATTATCTGGCAGCTCAGCTGCAATATTACAAATATGTGCCGCATTCAGTACAACTTGGTGTGTAGGGATGGGTGAGTGTTTTAAACCCCACATAGTGTACAGGGATGGTCGGAGATGGTGTGTAGACGCTGGTGGGTAGGATACGGATTTTTGTTACTGTATGTAAACTGAATCTGAATGAGCTAAGGCCTAAATTGTATCTGAATCTGTAATGGGCTTAGGCCCCAGACTGCATTTAACTGATAATTGTTGTTTGATTGCATGCTTGTGTTCTGTGGGAATTACACACTGATTTTACGTAAACTCACCCTTTCTGTTTTATCTGTACACGTAATCCCTAGACCTAGGCAGATCAGTACGGCGGAGGACTCAGTGGTGACCACTTGTGTAACGTCCCAAATTTTAGTGGTGTCGGAATAGTGATGTGAGATCACTAAATCCAACATATGAGTTTAGGTATTAGTAAGTAAAAGTTAAGTGTGATTTTAGAAATATTTTTGAATTAGTGAAATTGTGAATTAAAGGAAATTTCTATATAAAAACGAGGTATCGAGACCTCTAATTTATAAACCGAGCCATAAATATTTTTAGAAATATTTATGGAATGTTACTAAGTTAGTATTAAAGCTTTGTTAAGAGATTTTAATATTTCAGTAATTAATTGAAGAAAAAAGGACTAAATTGAATAAAGTGTAAAACTATATAATATGATTAAATAGCTTAAGAAATCATTAAGGAAGGAGTTAAAAGGTAAATAGACCCAAATTAGGTGGGTTGGACGGCATGAGTGTGCAGGAAATGTAAAAAAAAAATCAAGTCTGAACAAAGGGCAAAAGTGGAAATAGGGTAAAATTTAATTGTAAAATATGATGTAGTTGGTAATTCTAAAGAATTCATCATTTTTCTTCATCTTCATTAGCTAAAAATACCATTAGAGAGCTTTTAAGAAGCTGGTTTTATATTTTACAACATGTAAGTTCAATTCTTGATTATTTCTTGTAATTTTTGTGTTTTTGAGACTTTTACAAATAGGTCCTACTATTTAACTCATTAGTTTTTTATTTTATGAATGATTTAGAAAGTTTCCATGAGTAAGAGCTGAAAGTTTATGATGATTTAGTATGGAATTGGGACTCTAAGTTTATTATATGATGATTTTATGAAGAGATTTTATAAGAATTGATTTTTAGGACCTAATTGTGAAAGTTGTTGTAATTAGGGTTGTGTGTTGAAACTTTAAATGTAAAAGGCATGGACGTAGTTATAATATTTAGATAAAATTATATTTGAGTAGAATTAGTTCAATTGATGAATAAATTGAGCAATGACTAAATTGTAAAAATTGAAAAGTTTAGGGAAAAGTGTAATTTCAAAAATTAAAGGGCATAAACTGTGAAGTAGAATAGAATTGAAATAGATGCTAATGAGGGAATGATTTTATAATTATAGATCAAGAAAACGAAGTGAATCGTGGAAAGGAGAAATTGCAAGAATAATCTCTAAAATTTTTACGACTTTTGCAAATCAGCCCAGATAAGATCATATGGCAAAATTTAATGCTTTGTTATGAAAATATTATGATTTGAAAAGGTATATTATTGTATATGAATACTATCAAATGGTAATAATTATGAAATAATATTTAAGTAAAAGTACAAATTAGTCTCTGAAATTGCAAGAATCGTGGAAAGAAGAAATTGCAAGAATAGTCTCTGAAATTTCTACAACTTTTGCAAATCAGCCCAAGTAAGTTCATATGGAAAAATTTAAAGTTTTGTTATGAAAATCTTATGATTTGCTAAGGTATATTATTGTAGATGAATACTATCAAAAATAATTATGAAATAATATTTAAGTAAAAGTACAAATTATTTGGAACAATGGATTTGAGTGCTTTCGTTCTGTGACCATGATGAATTGACGGAAAAAGATGTCATATGTGCACCCGTATAAGAACATAGCTGGGCTATGGCATCAGTGCAATGTGATATGTGCTCTCGTATAAGATCATAGCTGGGCTATGGCATCAGTGTGATGTGATAATGTGCTTCCGTATAAGACCATGTTTGGGATATGGCATCGGTATAATATGAGCTTTCGTATAAGACCATATATGAGATATGACATCGGTATGATATGTGATCCATGTAAAACCATGGCTGGGCTATGGCTTCGGTGTGTGATATGTGACTATGTGTAAGTCCATGGTTTTACTATGGCAACGTGATGATGAAGCACTCAATTCCATTATTGTTTCCTAATTTGACTATGAAAGTAAATGAGAAATAGGCCCAAGAGATCTAAAATTGGTGAATAGTGATATTGAAATCTATCAAATGAGTTTATTAATGATTTTATGATTTACAAGAAGGTTTAGTGAAATTAAATATTATATGATTGTGTGCAATATTCGGTAAGATTTATTTTTCTGTGCCTATGAGCTTACTAAGTTTCAATAACCTTACTTGTGTATGTTATTTGTTTTGTAGATTGAATTATATATATACGGAGGATCGGATCTACATCGAGGATCACACTATCCAGATTTATTCTGGTAGATTTTGTTAAACAACTTTTTTATTTATATGGCATGTATAGGGGTTGATTTGATAATGTAATAGTATGAATGATTAAGTATGTAAAGTAAATTGAATACGATGGTTGTGTTTGATAATGAAATATACTTGAAATAGTTGATTTGTTGGACTTTATTAGTGTATAAATGTGATTTTGTGCAGGATAATATTCAGAGGGTGAGAAAAGTAGCCTTAAATGGCCTATTTTCGTCCACACGGGCGTGTGTCTAGGCCGTGTGTCTCCTGCAACTTAAAAACGAGAAATAGAATGACCAAGTTTAGGCACACGACCCAGCACACAGGCGTGTGGCACACATGGGCTTTAACATGGCAGTGTGATACGACCGTGTGAAGTCTGCACTTAAAATGTGAAATTCAATTATCACACGGCCTAGCAACACGAGCGTGTGCTCAGGCCGTGTGACTCAAGTTTCTTCTTGAATGCAAGTCAGAGAGCTCCACGGGCTTGGGACATGGGCGTTTGTGACCACACGACCTACCCACACTGGCGTGTCCCTATCCACACTGGCGTGTGACCCTGTTTCATGATAAAAAAAATTTTAGTTTTCTAAAAGCTTTGAAAGTTCTTAGTTTGGTCCCGATCTATCTCCAACGTATATTTTGGGCCTTGTAGGCCCGCATAAGGGACTTTAAGCATGTGTTTGAATAATAATTAATTTGGAATGAAATTTTATGATCTGGTTTTGGGTGTGTTTAATTGTGTTTAAGCCTGGTAATACCTCGTACCCTATTCCGGAGTAGAATACGGGTAAGGGGTGTTACATTTAGTGGTATCAAAGCTAGGTTTAGCCAATTCTCAAAATGTGTGTGATGTGGACAGTGCTTAGAAATACATGCCATATAAATCTTTGATAGTGTGATGTGTATGATCTGATCTAATCCCCATTTTTATTGTAGATTATCTTTGAATTGGAAAGATGTCAAATAGACCAGAACATACTGAGGAAGAAGAAGTTAACAGTAGAGTACAGACCTCTGAACAAGGAACAAGTAGTGAGGTTCCAATTTCTTTGATACGAGAACAAGAACTCAAAAATATGATTTATGAATTTATGAATTAGTGGTATAATAAGAATGTGCAAGAAAGAAATCAAGCTCAGCAACCTCCTCCCCCTATTTCAACACCAGTAGTACCCTCAGTTGCTCCTCCACCGCCTCCAACAACGGAATCCAGTAAACATTCTTCATTTGAAAAGCTTAGAAAACATGGGGCTAAAGAATTTCGGGGAAGAACTGATGATGACCTCGTCAAAGCTGAGTATTGGTTACAAAGTATAATGAGGGTTTTTAAACAAATAGCATGCTCACCAGATGATTACTTAATATGTGTTGTGTCATTATTGAAAGAAGAAGCTTATAACTAGCGGAAAACAATTGAAGCCGTGGTACCGGCTGAGAAAATCACTTGGGAATTTTTCCAGAATGAATTTAAGAAGAAATATGTTGGTAGAACATATTTGGATAAGAAGAAAAGAGAATTTCTCGACTTACGACAGGGAAACAGGTCAGTGGCGGAATATGAAAGAGATTTTGTTTATCTGAGCAAATATGCTCGAGATATTGTACCCACTGAGGAAGAAATGTCTATCAGATTAAAAGAAAGGCTTAATGATGAGATCAAAATGATGATAGGGGCCACTGAGATACGGGAATTCGTTGTTCTATTAGATCGTGCCCAGAAACTTGAAGAAGTATATAATAGAAAGATGCAATGAGATAGAAGGGGTAAAGAATCTTTTAAAAGAAGTGCATCTAAGTCATTTTCAGCTGTACTAGTAAAGAAATCTAAAGAGGAGTTTAGTCAAGCCACTTCAGCACCGGAAAGATCGGGAAAAAGTAGACCAAGACAATATGATTTTAGGGCATTCAACAGACCTGCTGTTAGCGCGGGTAGTGTGCAAAATACCTCAAGGTCTAAATGCCAACATTGTGGAAGAAGTCACCCAGGTAAATGTAGAGGTAATTTAGGAGCTAGTTATAAATGTGGGGCCACTGACCACTTTATTCGAGATTGTCCCCAACTACAAATAGAAGAAGTGGAACAAAAAGAGAAATAGAAAACTCCTAAAAAAGAAAGACGTTTTGGTTAGAGTAGTGCTACAGGGGCAACTCGTTTGGGTATGAAAGATACTGCTAGTCGATCAGAAGCTAGGGCCCCTGCTCGTACCTATGCCATTCTAGCAAGAGAAGAAGCGATAGCTCCGGACGTAATTGCTGGTACTTTCTATCTTTATGATGTTCTTGTGTATGCTTTAATAGACCCTGGGTCTACACATTCATATATTTTCACTATGTTAGCATCTGAAAAGAATTTATTTGATTATGACGTACAAGTTACAAATCCGTTAAGCCAAAGTGTGGTAGTTAATTTAATATGTCGTAACTGTCCACTGAAAGTTAAGGGCTATAATTTTCTCACTGATTTGATGTTGTTACCCTTTTGGGAATTTGATATTATTTTGGGTATGGACTGGTTAATGAAACATGATGCAGTAGCGAATTGTCGAGAAAAACAACTCAGTTTGAAACATCAGACAGTAGATATAATTTTGGTTGAGTCTGAAAATTTGGGTGATACTGTTAGAAAGATTTCATCTTTTTCTGCTCAGAAATTATTACATAAAGGAAATGAGGCATATTTAGCCTATATTTTTGATACTTGGAGTTTTGAATCAAAGTTAGAGCAATTACCCTTGTGAATGAACTCATTGATGTGTTTCCTGAAGAATTATCAGGTTTACCACCCGATAGAGAAGTTGAACTTGTGATAGACGTGCTTTCGAGAACAGTTCCCATATCAGTGACACCGTATAGAATGTCCCCAGTAGAATTAAAAGAGTTAAAGACACAGTTATAAGAGTTGTTAGACAAAGAGTTTATCAGACAAAGTATGTCGCCATGGGGTGCACCTGTTTTATTCGTGAAAAAAAAGGACGGTTCACTGAGATTGTGCATAGATTACAGGCAATTGAATAAGGTAACAATTAAAAATAAATATCCTTTGCCTCGTATTGATGATTCATTTGATTAGTTGAAGGGTGCCGCAGTATTTTCAAAGATAGATATCAGATTCGGGTATTATCAGTTAAAAGTAAAAGAATGTGATGTGCCGAAAACAGCTTTCAGAACTCGGTATGGCCAATATGAGTTCTTAGTCATGCCATTTGGTTTGAACAATGCTTCAGCTACTTTTATGGATTTAATGAATTGGATTTTTCAGTCTTATCTTGATAGATTTGTGGTTGTGTTCACTGACGATATACTGATCTATTCATAGACAAAATCCAAGCATGCTTAGCACTTGAGAGTTGTGTTACAGATTTTGAGGGAAAAACAGTTATATGCAAATTTCAGCAAATGTGAATTTTGGCTTCACGTAGTAGGATTCTTGAGTCACATTGTGTCGGCTTGTAACACCCCTAACCCTTAACCGTTACCGGAACAGGGTTACGAGGCATTACTGGACTTATACACTAGCATTTGTACAAAACCGAGCAATAGATTTTGCATTCCAAATCAAAACTTTTGAAATTTCACGATAAAGTCCCTAATGTGGGCCTACGGGGCCCAATACTTGCTTTAGAAGTGATTCGGGACTAAACCAACAACTTTGGAAATTTTACCTTGGAGATAGGGGCACACGCCCGTGTGGCCTGGGACATGGCCGTGTGGCCAGCCCGTGTGAAATTCTGACTTGCAATTTCTTAAGCATCAGAGGGGCACACAGCTTGGGCACATGCCCATGTGGCTAGGCCGCGTGGTACACTGATTTTTCACCATTTTTAAACCATTTTCACATGGTTTTGACACACGACCATGCTTAAAACCCGTGTCCTTCACACGACCAAACACACGGCCGTGTCTTTTGCTTGTGTACTATCTTGACTTTATATTTGAGGATACAGGGGACATACGGTCATTTCACACGCCCGTTGGCTGTCCGTGTGTCACACACGGCCTAGACACACGCCCGTGTGTCTTACCCATGTGGACAAAATAAGGCATTTCCTAGCCCTATTTCTCACCCTAACTTAACTGTTTTCCTGTACGAAAACTTACAAGTATATACCCTCCATTTCAACCAATTTCCACCATTCAATCTAACATTTCCAACTCTTAATCATACCTTGAAGCTTACCTTTACATTGGTTTCTAAATCATGCTTTATGAAAGGTGATTTATATCTTGTTGAACATAAACATACTATATTACCTCAAAATACATATTACTAGCCATTCCAATGGCTAGATTGTAAACAAACATGATACATCATCATTTGGCCTCATTAGCCAATACATGCCATTATATCAAAATGAGTTTACTGTTTATACCAAAATTAAAGAGTTGATAGTGTGATGATAGCTTCGACCCAATCCAACCTTCACGAGCTTCGAGCACTATAAAACAGGAAAAAAAAACCTAGTAAGCATTATATGCTTAGTAAGTTCATATAACCAAACTATACTTACCATTCATATATAACAAGTAAATCACACATAAGGCAATTTATCCATCATTTTAGCAAACTAGCAAATATAACCTGTACACACCAATTTTGCCCAGGCCCATTTTAACCTAAACCCCAAACCCAATAAAACCCAATCAAACCTAACTACCCAAGCCCAACTAAACCTAAAGCCCTAACACAAAAATCTGAATTTTCAAACCATAGGTGCGTCGCACCTAGGGCCTTCGGCCAACCACTCTCTGTCCCATCGCCCATACCACCTGCCCACTGCCTCCACCGCCATTCACCTGCAAAAACCAAAAGGAGAAAAGACAGTATAAAGAAATAATAATAAAACTTGTAAAAAGATGGCTATAAAAAGCCATTCAAAAATCGTGTAAGGGGTTGGGATTTTTTTTTTTTGAGGAAGCAATACAAGCAATAGATTTCATTTTTAGCACAGAGTAGTCTCCAAATAAAAAAAAATACAGCAAGCATTGAAGAAAAAACAGATTCAAACGGCTAAGGTCCCATCTCTTTTCCCTTTTTATTTTCAGTCTTCGACTACACATACATATATTTTTCCCTATTTTAAAAAAATAGTATATATAAAAATATAAATATAGTAAAAAATAAAATAAAAAATTTACCTTTTTTTAATTTTCAGCCACCGTGCGCGGTGTTCGGCCAGGGTGGGCTGCTGCGGACGATGACCGGTCCGGGGACTGGGACTCTGGCCGGAGGGGGATGTGTTGAGAGAGTGGGGGGAGAGCTTTTTTAGTTTTTGTTTTAAGGAAAGGGAAAAATGAAAATTTTGTTAAAAATTTGACTTTTATAGGCCCTCAAAATGACGTCGTTTTGGGGCTGGCCTTAAACACCCAAAACGATGTCGTTTCATGCCTGACCCGTGCGACCCGACCCGCTCCAATGGAAGATTCGCGTGTTTTTTGATGGAAGGGCTAATTGCAGTTTTAGCCCTTCCATTTTTTATAATTTTATAATTAATTCTTTCGTTATTTTTAATTTTGCCCCGAAATTTTATTTTGATTTCATTTTGGTCCTCCCTTATGCTGCATGTTTCAGAAGGAAGGGAATATTGCCCTTTTGACCTCCCACTTCTTTCGCCCATTGCAATACAGACCTCCCCTTTTCATTTCATTTTAGATTCGCCCCAAACTCCTATTTTAAGTTCAATTTAGTCCTTTTAGTTATTTTTATTATATTACTATTATTATCTTCACTATTTTCGTTATTATTATTACTATTTTTATTTTTATTCTCTACTACTATTATTTATTATCGTTATTACCATTATCATTACTATTACTTATATTTTATTATTATGATTATTGTTTTTATTTATTATTTATAATATGGTTATTATTATTATTATTTATTACTATTATTAATATTCTTACTATTACTATTATTTTTATTCCTTTCATTATTTATTATCAATATATTATTATTATTATTATTATTATTATTATTATTATTATTATTAACATTTTTAAATTATCATCGATATCATTTTTTTATTAACACATTATTATTACTATTTTTATTATCATTATTACTATCGTATTGTTGTTACTAATATATTTTCATATACTGATTTTCTTATTATTTATCTATTTATATTTATTTATCTATTTATATTTTCAAGTTATTATTATATTTTAGGTATTATATCTCTATTTATATTTATGTATTAATATCATTATTTTACTATTGCTATATTTTCCATACTATTATTATTATCACTACTATTACAATCATTTTTTAAATAGTTTTACATAATATTTATTTATTTACTACTATTTTTTTTAATTTCAAATATTTTTTTAGCTTATTTATTATTTCTTTTTTTATTTTTGTTTTTATTTTAGCTTATTCGTTTTCTTCATTCATTTTATTTTCGCTCTTATCGTTATCATTCACATTCCCTTCTATGTTATGCCTATCAATACCGAAATTTATATTTGTTTATGCATTCTTTATTATCCCATTTTATATCAACCTTTACCCAACAAAAATAATTTTTTCATAGAAGCAACATTCAATATTGGGAAATTCGAGAAAATCGTGCCCTAACTTAATGGGTTTCGATTTTTCTCGTTTAACCTAAATAACGACATATTCTTTTAAAATCGCAACGCGAGTTTTGAATAAAACGCTTATTCTCGGAGATGCGAGGTGTTGTGTCCTAACTTACTGGATATGACATCTTGTTACCTCGAGATAAGATTTCTGCAAACAAAGGTAATATTCGGTATTTAGAAGTTCGAGATATCGTGCCCTAACTTACTGGGTTTCGATTCTTCTCGTTTACTCTAAAAAATTGAATACCCTTTTAAAAAAAAGATTAAAATATACGAATTTTAAATAAAAGGCGAGCTCATTCTCAAAAGCTCAAGATGTCGTGTCCTAGCTTGCTGGATGTGACATTTTATTACTTCGAGACGAGCAGGTCTTTAACATTCGAGTATTTTTACAAAAAGAGGGATCGTATTTTAAAGTCTTTCAAGTTTTCAATTCTCGACACTAAGACACTAATTAATCAACTAGGTACCAATTTTTGGGCGTCACGAGGGTGCTAATCCTTCCTCGTACGTAACCAACTCCTGAACTCATTTTCTGATTTTCGCAGACCAAAAAAAAATTATCGTTTTAGTAAATCTTAACTTTTATTAAAATGATTAATTTAAGGTGACCCGATCACACCTCATCAAAAAGGATTGGTGGCGACTCCCGTTTTTTTCGTTTTTATTTCCAAAAAATTCAGTCGACTTCGTTTTTTTTTTTAAATGGTTTCGACATAACCTATACACAATTATTCAACCAAATTAGTTAGTACAAAAACATTAATATGCATAAATGAGCTCATCATGTCATTTCTTCTTATCTCATTTGTTAATATATTTCCGTTGAATCTTTGAATTTTCAATAGACCTTTCATTTTCTAATTGTACACTCGAGGTGCACATTCCCTTTTCAAGTGGTACACACAAAGTATACCTTTCCTTTTATATGGTATACACAAAGTATATCTTTCCTTTTCATATGGTATACACAAAGTATACCTTTCCTTTTCATATGGTATACACAAAGTATACTTTCCTTTTCATATGGTATACACAAAGTATACCTAACCTTTCCAAGTGTACACACAAAGTGTACATAGCCTTTTCAAGTTGTACCATTTGGGTACATAAGTCCTTTTCAAGTATTACCCTTTCGGGATACATTTCCTTTTCATAATGAGATCAAAATATTATCCATTAGGGACAACCTTTATTGCAACATATGCAAGATCTCATATTCACGGTAATCACCTATACAATCAGAAATCAATATTCAAACGGATTCATGCATCATTTCGTCATTTATATAAGTCACTAATCAATAATTGTTTATTACATGTACTTACTGAATACAAGTCATAATGCACATAGTTTAACAATCAATTCAACATATTTACATGCTTAATTTAGTTATACGAACTTACCTTAACAATTGATGGTATCTACTAATCTGAAACATTTTCTTTCCCTCGATCTTTTTCTTTATTCGACACTTCCGGATCTATATAAATAAATTTAATCATCAATTTTATGATTTTTACATTCAATCAAGTCCATTTCACATTTTAGGCAAAAGTACCATTTTGCCCTTAAACTTTTGATTAATTCTAATTTCGTCCCTAGGCTCGGAAATTGAAATTCATGCAATTTACTCCTTATTCCAAGCTTATTCAAAATTCCAATATAGCTTTTACAGCACATGTATCTCATAAATTTTATGATTTTTCCAAGAATTTCTCTACTTTGCAATTTAGTCCCTACACATGCTTTCACTAAAAATCACTTTGTAAAAGTGGTTTATCTATCAGTAATCTTTCATTTTCTATCAAAAACTTTCAATTTATAGCATATTCATCCATGGGTAATTTTATAAATTTTGGTTTTCTTTCAATTTAATCACCCAAATAAAGAAATTAAGTTTTCCCGATCTCAAAAATATAAAAATTACTAAAAACGGGACATGGAACTTACCAATTCAAGCTTGAGAAATTTCCTTTCTCTCTCCTAGGGTTTCCATGTGTTTTATGGAGAAGAAGATGATAAAATGATATCTTTTTCATTTAATTTAATTAATATCATTTAATTTTTCCACTTTCCAATTTAGTCCTTTACATTTTTCCATTTTTCCATGTATGACTCATTAAAAATATCTACATGTTTTTATTCAATGGTCTAATTGTCATATAAGGACCTCACATTTTGAATTCTCTAGCTATATAATCCCTATAGCTTTTAGTACACAACTTTAACATTTTATTCAATTCAGCCCTTTTTTGCAACTAGACACATAATTGATAAAATTTTTCTATTAAATTTTCCATGCAATATTCCTATCATAATACCTATCATTTTATGAAATTTAAATAATTTAATTTTTCGGACTTGAATTTGTGGTCTCGAAACCACTATTTCGATTTCACTGAAATTGGGCTGTTACACAACTGATGGTATACGAGTAGATCCGAACAAGGTGTCAGCGATGATTAATTGGAAAACTCCTAAGAATGTTATAGAAGTACGAAGTTTTCTAGGGTTAGCTGGTTATTACCGTCAATTTGTGAAAGACTTTTCAATGATTGCTTCACCGATGACCCGATTACTACAGAAGAATGTTGAATTTGTGTGGTTTGATGAGTGTCAATGAAGTTTTCATCAATTGAAGAAAATGTTGATAGAGGCTCCAGTGTTAACTCAGCCTGAATTAGGTGTGCCGTATGTGGTATATAGTGATGCATCTTTGAATGGTTTAGGCTGTGTACTGATGCAGTTAGGAAAAGCGATAGCATATGCTTCTCGACAATTGAAATCATATGAAAGGAACTACCCCGCACATGATCTTGAGTTAGCTGCTATTGTATTTGCTTTAAAAATCTGGAGACACTACCTATATAGGGAGAAATGATATGTGTATACAGACCACAAAAGTCTAAAGTATTTAATGTCGCAGAAAGAGCTGAACTTGAGACAAAGACGATGGCTAGAGCGACTGAAAGATTATGATCTTGTCATCGATCATAATTCGGGGAAGGCAAACGTAGTGGAAGATGTACTCAGTCAGAAATCGTCATTATTTGCTCTTCGGGCATTAAATGCTTATTTGTCTATTAATAAAGATGGGGCTGTGTTAGTAGAATTAAAGGCAAAACCAGTATTCTCTCAACGGATTTGGGAGTTGCCAGAAGAAGACCTGAAGTTAGTGTTGAAAAGACAGATGGTTCAAGACAACTTGAGTTCAGAATATTCCATTGATGATAGCGGTATGTTAAATTATCGCAATAGAATTTGTGTTCCAAATAATCTAGAATTGAAAAATGATATCTTATCAGAGGCTCATAGTAGTATGTACTCGATTCATCCGGGTAATACGAATATGTTTTGTGATTTGAAGAAAATGTATTGGTGGCCTGGTATGAAACGGGAAATTTTTGAATTTGTGGCGAATTGTTTGATCTGTCAGCAGGTAAAAGCAGAACATCAAGTGTCCATGGGTTTGTTACAACCCATAATGATTCCAGAACAAAAGTGGGAACATGTGGCGATGGACTTTGTATCTGGGTTGTCTGTGACTCCAAAGAAGAAAGACTCGATTTGGGTGATAGTAGACAGATTGACTAAGTCAGCACATTTTATTCCGGTTAGAACAAATTTTTCGCTTGAAAAATTAGCGAAATTATATGTGTCAGAAATTTTGAGATTACATGGAGTGCCGATGTCTATTATTTCTGATCAAGATCTGAGGTTTACTTCGAGATTTTGGAGTAAACTATAGGAAGCTTTAGGTACTAAGTTAAAATTTAGTACAGCTTTTCATCTTCAAACTGACGGGCAATCAGAGTGAGTGATTCAGATTTTAGAAGATATGTTGAGATATTGTATACTCGAGTCTAGTGGTAGCTGGGAAAGGTATTTACCTTTAGCTGAATTTGTTTATAATAATAGCTATCAAGCTAGTATCAAAATGGCTTCGTTTGAAGCTTTGTATGAAAAAAATGTAAAACCCCATTGTATTGGTCAGAATTATGTGAATCGAAATTAGTAGGAGTGGATTTGATTCGGAAAACTGAAGAGAAAGTCCAAATTATTCGAGATAGTTTGAAAGCTGCCTCCGATCGTCAGAAATCGTACGCAGATTTAAAAAGAAGAGATAGAGTTCAACGTGAGAGATCGTGTGTTCTTGAAAGTTTCCTCGTGGAAGAAAGTTCTACGGTTTGGTAGAAAGGGAAAACTTAGTTCACAATTTATCAGGCCGTATGAAGTTATTGAGAGGATCAATCCAGTAGCTTATAGATTGGCTTTGCCTCTGGAACTTGAGAAGATTCATAATGTGTTTCATGTATCTATGTTGAGACTGTATAGATCAGATCCATCACATGTGACTCATTGATGGTCATGAAACTATCTAAAAATTTGACTTAAGGCAAGTGCACCTATCGAATAGTAGTATAGCTATGGTGAGACCGAAAATATCGTATCCACGAGGACTAGGAGTTCTAGTAGTTACTATCTTTTTATTATCTAGCCTAAGAATTAAAAGGTATTTTTAAACTAAACTAATTTTCTAATTTAACTACGATTACGACAGAGATGGAAGTTGGGAAATACTTTAGAAAAACCAATGGAGAAAACAATACCCAAGAAAGAATCCACCTAGACTTCACTTATTACCTTTGACTTAGATGATTTATTCACTTGACCTATTCCGTAGGAATCCCTGATTTATGTTAATATCTCTCTCGAGACTAAAAACAACTGACTCGAGGTTGATTAATTGAAATCTCTTTCTAATTAAAACCCTTATTGTCACATTAACTAGATCTATGGACTCTCTTATTAGATTTGACTCTAATCCGATAGATTTATGTCGTCCTATCTCTAGGCTTGCATTCAACTCCGCTTAATAATGAATGATATACTCTTAAACAGGGTCTTTTCCTCCACTGAATAAGCACATCAAAAACCTGAATTAATCTCCTGGAATATTAAAACAAGGGTTAAACTCACAATTAAGAATAAGAATAAGTATTTATCATATAAATCAAAAAGTAAAAAGATTCATCTTAGGTTTCATCTCCCTTAGGTATTTACAGAGTTTATTTCATAATAATAATGGAAAACATCTTAAAGTTTAGAAAACAACAAAACATAAGGAACCCCAAAGAACTTCTAGAAAATTGGATGGAAATCTTCAGTCTTGATGTATATCCTCTCTCTGAGCTGATTCCGATGGCTTTTCTTGAGTATTTTCTGCCTTCTATTCTCCGTATGTCCCCTAATCCTCTTCTAGGGTATTTATATATGCCTTAGAATGCTTCCAAACCCTCAAAAGTGCCCTTTTCCGAGTAGAACTAGACTTGCGCTCAATAAGGACACGGCTGTGTGCCACGCCCGTGTGAAGGTGCTTCAGGCCGTGTGTAATTCTGACTTGGTTTGCATCGACACGACCATGACACACGAGCATGTGGCCAGCCCGTGTGCCTCACACGAGCATGTGGATCACCCGTGTGGAAGTGCTTGGGCCGTGTGAAACACTGTTTTAAGCCCAATCTGTCCATTTTTGGCTCGTTTCTCATTCTTTTTGCTCTTCTAAGCTCTCCTAAGTGTAAAACATGAATTTAAAGGATTAGGAGCATCGAATTCAATAAAATCAAGGAAAAATCATCCAATAATATGCCAAGCATGGGGTAAAAATATGCATAAATTACGGTTTATCAAATATCCCCACACTTAAGCATTTGCTTGTCCTCAAACAAAATCCTCAACTTATAATCAAAAAAAATTATTCTCAACTCATAATTTTCATCAATAATGTTTCAAAATAATCCATAAGTAGTCATACATTGAAAACTTAACTAAAAGAACATTACGATTTCAAAATAGTCAAAGTTGGACATTTTAATCATAAAATTATAGGCATCCCCCTTTATCTAAGTAATTGTCTTTGATTCCAAATTGACGATGGTTGACATCCTCACTAAAGGTTCACTCAAATCACTCAATGTGTTTAAGGTTCAATAATTAAGCACTCAATAGTCAAACATGAAAAGTGATTACCATAGGCTTCCATGAAAATCAAATCTCCACCACTATAAATGAGATGATATACAAATAAAAAGGTCTTTAATAAGGTTGTAATGGGGCTTGTGTTAAAGGTGTGGATAAAGGCTGAAAAAATAGTTAGAATCTAGATTAAATTGATAAATTACCTAACTGGAAAAATAACTAATATCAATTGAATAAACATGAGCTTCTTCTCAAAATATGAAATTAAATACTTAAGCTCAAAAACAGAGAATTACTACTAATATGTATGTATTTTTTTTTAAAGAATAAGAACAAGTACATGTAAAAGACAGAATTCTATGATTTGAATGAAAGAACATAGTTAGGCAATTAACCAAATCAAATCTCGACAAAAAGGGAATCAATAAAATTGGAAAAATTCTTAACAAATCAAAAAGGTTAAGTTATGGGTTAATATTGAGGGGAAAATCAAGAAATAATAGTCAAGGCGCAAAGGGGTTCACTAGGGGTTAATTATGTGGGTAGGTTTTTTTTATAGGGTAAATGGGTTAAAACCTAAGCACCTTTATTATTTTAGTATATCAAATCAAATGTGTGGTCTCGATGCAAGTTCTAGAATAACAAGTCAATGTTGACACACTCATAACCAAATAAATCAGTAAGCAAGAAAGATATATGCTCTAAAAGGCTCAAAATCTCACGAAAATTATGGGTATTTGATGTCAAACCTGTAAATTCAAAACTTCAAGATAATACCTCAATTCAGGGAAACAACCTAACAATTTTAATTCTCAAAAGTGTAAACTTATCATACTTGATTCTCTAATGTCTTAAAGTTTAAACAATCAATGCACAATTACCTATGATTTCATTCAAAACATATCAATAAAAATCATAAATCAATCAAAATTTACTCTAATAATGATATGAAAAAATTATTTGAGAACAAGATAAAAATTTAGGGATTTTCTGATAATCGCATAAATAACCTCCCCACACATAAGATGTACATTTTCCTAAATGTACAAAGGTAGTTAATAACAATATAAGCATAATATTAGAAAAGAGGGAGAGAAGCGAAACTTCCCTGAATATTTGGATGAGATCCTTGGAGCAGCGAGAGTCGAATAAAAGGCATGCTTCTAAGGTACTAATAAGAAAATAAACGTCATTGTGAAAAAGAATCAAGGGATAATTCGATAATAATCATAAAGATAAGCAGAGTTTAAAATATAAAACAAAAGTCTTCAAAAATAAATAAAGGAAAATAAAATAAAAATAAAAATAAAAGGGACTCAAAGGTCCTCATCATCAGAGTCGTGAGTCGGTGGTGCTGGAGAAGATATATAGAGGTGGTGGCAAATCCGTCGGAGTGTGTCATCGATGCTGTCGAATCACTCGAAGCACTGCTGCTCAAAGCGAGTGAAGCGCTTGGATAAATTTGTCAAAATGGCAGCAGGAGCTCAGTGACTCGGTGGTGGTGGTGGGGGTAGGTCCTCGTGAGAGGGAGGGACATCGTCAGTAATGTCCTCTGGCTCATCCTGGTCAGCAGACTAGACGAGTCTATACGAGGTGGGTTGACTCCATGGCGTCGCTCGATCATCCGCATGTGGATCATATTGGAAATTCCCTGTGGAGAATGTGAGTGTCGACGACATCTCTGGAGTGTTGAAGAGGCTGAAATATCGAGCGAGGCGAGTCATGTAAGGGCCAAGGCAGATGGGTCCCCTCCTATGGCGATCTATCTGATGGCGAAAGCCGAGGGCGATAAAATATGCTAAGTCAAATACGTGGCCAGTCACAATGCTCCATAGGAAGTACACGTCAGTAGTACTGACTACTCCTGTGCTCTCTCTCCTTCCAGTCAAAGTGTGAGCCAGGATGGCATGAATGTAGCGTAGTGCTAGAGGGAGAGAAGTCGGCTTCGAGCAACTCGCGTCATAGGGAACCGTGCTCGTCGTAAGGTCGATCCAACAACAATATGGTGAGTAGTGTATGTGTCGATAAAGCTGTAGAAAATTTTCTGAATCCATGAACTCCTCCGTGTAGAGGCCCAAAGTAGCTTCAAACTCGGGTACACTCATATGCCTGACAAGTCCACCAAGTCTAAAGACGATAGTACCATCCTCGTCATGTGTGTTCATCACGTGCTGTAGGTGGAAAGTAGTGCAGAACTCTAATCTCAGCTCTAAATTTGTGGGCTCGATGATTGCAAAGAACTGATCCCATGGCGCGGTATCGAGATGGAATCGAACGAGGTAAGCAAGTTGAACCTGCTCCAAAGTGGCCTAGTTAATACATCGGCCCACTCCCAATGGTCATACTCGTAGTAGCTGAAACAGGTCGTCCTGTGGGATGGAGGAGAATCGAAGTAGTGGGTGACGAGATTTGGTTGAGGCGCTCAATGAAGTTGCGCTAAGACCTTTTCACTTTTTTGAAGTGGGAACAACAATTTTCTTGCCTTGTGTGTTTGTCATTCTAGGCCTACAATAAGGCGATTGACGAAATTAAGATAGCAATGAGCTCATAAAGAATCTAGAATTGCGAGAGGACTATTAATGACAATGCTTTGTAAAAGATTTGAAAAAGAAAGTAATTGATGCATGAGAATGTATATAATAAAACCATATTGTAAGAAATATTAACTTAACAGCAAGAACCTAAAATAATAAGCTATATCATACTAAATATATTAAAAACAAGAATGCTAACCAAATGAGTTGAACTTAATTAGGGTCTTCTAAATTAATGAGATAAATTGAAAATAAAGATAAAAAAAGAAAATAATAGGTAATAAATAAAGAAATAATTAAATAATTAAATAAATCCTAAAATAGGCTAGAAATGGAGGTAAAAGGGAAAAGAGGGAACCACAGTGGTGCTGTCGACGGTGGACAGAGCTGCTCAGGCCAACGGTAGAGAGTAGGGGTAAGACACGGTCGGCATTGGGGGAGGCACGGACGTGGTTCCTAGGCCATACAGCGTGCGATGGTTAAGAGAGAAATGGGGAGAAAAGATAAGGGAAGAAGAAAGGGAAACAAAAAGGAAAGAATGAAAGAAGAGGGAAAGAAAGAATAAGAAAGAGCAAGAAGGGAAAGGAAGGGGCAAGGGAGAAAGGAGGGTCAGACGGCGGTGGGTGGTGACCGGAGGAGGGGGCTGAGGAGTTGCGGCGGCTTAGGGTGAGGAGAGTTGGGGAAGAAGACAAAAAACAAAGATTGGGGTTTGGGGGGTTGAAATTAGGGCACGGCCGTGTGAGACCCATGTTAGGTCACACGGCCGTGTACACGCCCGTGTGGCTCTCGTCCAGCCCGTGTTTATCGCAAAATTTGAATGAGTAATCATCACACGGCCTGAGGACACGCCCGTGTGTCCAAACACACGAGAGTGTACCTTGCCCATGTGGCTCCCTGACTCAATTAAAATTTGAAAAATTAGCTCCAGTTTTCATACGGCCTAGGACGCGCCCGTGTGTCCAGGCCGTGTGCGTCACACAATCGTGTCGCACGATCGTGTAGCTCGATACTTGGGGAATTTTTAGCCCTATTTTCACACGGCCAAGGACACGCCCGTGTGTCCAGGCCGTGTGGCCCACTATACCTACACAAAAACACTAAAACTGGCTAAAATAAACTAGTTAGTGGTGTTAGTGCTCGGGTTGCCTCTCAAGAAGCGCTTATTTAGAGTCTAAGATCGACTTACCTCTCATTCGCATGATTATGTGGATCGCAGAGTCGAGACTCCTCTTTCTCGTTATCAATTCTATTATCCACATAAAGTTTGAGTCGAGTAATATTTACCTTAAAAGTACCGAATTGAGAATGATTTACCTCGACTGTATCGTATGGAAAAACATTCAGTACCGTGAAAGGAGTTGCTCCATTTGTATTAAGCTTTAAAGTATCAATTCAGGGGTCCTTTTCATCTATCAATACTTTATCCCCAACTTTAATTTTCTTTGTTTCATCCCTACGCTCATCGTGGTGTCACTTTAATTTTTCGTGTGCTTTTGGGTTCTCCTTGACATGTGTTCGCCATTCATCTAGTTCATCGATCTGAAGCCTTCGTTCTTCGTGAGTCGCTCTATTTTTGTGGCATGGATTAGAGTGAGGCTCCATCACATTTTTCCTAGGGGACTCCTATAAAAAAGGTTGAGTTGTAACATTATTTAAATTAACCGAATCATCTCGATTACTAGATATTTTGGCAGAATGACAAGCTTGGAGAGTAATCGTGTCATCGCCTACACGAAGTATCAATTCACCTGTGCTAACATCTATGATAGTTCTAGCAGTTGCTAAAAATGGTCTTCCTAAAATTAAGGGTACGTCACTATCCTCATCCATGTCTAAAACAACAAAGTCAACTAGGAATATAAATTTATCAATTTTAACAAGCACGTCTTCAATAATACCCCTACGAAATCTGATTGGTTTATCTGCCAATTGAATGCTCATCCTAGTTTGTTTGGGTTTCTTGAGACCTAGTTGTTTAAACATTTTATAGGGCATGACATTAATACTTGCCCCTAAATCAGCCAAAGCATTGTTAACATTTAAACTACCAATTAAACAAGGAATCGTAAAACTCCCTGGATCTTTCAACTTGTTGGATAGCTTATTCTGTGGAATGGCTAAGCAAACTGCGTTTAACTCCACATGCGATGCCTCATCCAACTTCCGCTTATTTGCTAAAAGCTCTTTTAAAAATTTAACTGTGTTTGGCATCTGCGAAAGAGCTTTAATAAATGGTAAGTTAATATGTAATTTCTTTAATAATTTAAAGAATTTACCAAATTGTTCGTCCGTGTGATCTTTCCTTATCGCACTGGGGTATGGCACACGAGGTTTATATTCTCTACTTACCAGTTTTGGCTCACTGTGGTCCACATCATCCTTACTTTTACTTACCACAATTCCTTGCCTCGGTTTTGGTTCAGGTTCAACTAACCCTTCTTCATCTCGAATAGTAATTGCATTAAGTTGCTCCCTTGGTTTAGTTTCAGTATTACTCGGCAAGCTACCTTGTGGTCGTTCAGAAATTAACTTAGCAACCTATCCTATTTGAGCTTCGAGCCCTTGAATTGACGCTTATTGATTTTTAAGCGCTGCTTCGGTATTCTGAAAATGAGTTTCTGACTCCGAGATGAATTTTGTTAGCATCTCCTCAAGGTTTGGCTTATTTTCCTGCTGGTAAGGTGGTTGTTGAAAACCTGGGGGATGTTGTGGCCTTTGATTTCATTGACCACCTCACGAGAAGTTGGGATGGTTCCTTCAACCTGCATTATAAGTGTTACTGTATGGGTTATTTTGAGGTCAAGCATTATTATTACCCATATATTGAACTTGTTCCTCATCGGTGCTAGGGTTGAAGGTTGGATAATATGTGTGTACTCCTCCTCTACTTAGATCACACCTCATCAAAGGATGTACCTGAGTAGAGTCGTACAAACCGTCACTCTTTTTATTTAAAAGTTCTACCTGGTTAGATAGCATAGTAACCGTGTCGAGGCTGAAAACACCAGTAGCTTTTGTCGGCTTCGTTCTCATAACTTGCCACTAATAGTTATTCAGTGACGTCTCTTCAATAAATCCGTAAGCCTCTTCAGGTTTTTTGTTGTTTAATGTTCCACCGGCGACTGCGTCGATAAGTTGCCTAGTTGAAGGGTTCACACCGTTGTAAAACGTCTGAACCTACAGCCAGAGAGGTAACCCATGGTGAGGGTACCTTCTTAATAGATCCTTGTATCTCTCCCATGCATCATAAAGTGTTTCTAAATCCATTTGCACAAAAGAAGAGATATCATTCCTCAATTTAGCTGTTTTAGTCGGCGAAAAATATTTTAATAAAAAATTTTCGGTCATTTGTTCCCAAGTAGTGATTGACCCTCGTGGTAACGAGTTCAACCACTGTTTAGCCTTATTTCTCACTGAGAATAGGAATAACTAAAAGTGAATGGCATCATCAGAAACGCCATTTATCTTAAAAGTGTAGCAGAATTCCAGAAAATTTGCCAAATGAGTGTTTGGATCCTCGTCCTGCAAACCATCAAACTGAACAAACTGTTGTATCATTTGAATCGTGTTAGGTTTCAATTCAAAGTTATTTGCAGCAATAGCAGGTCTAACTATACTCGATTCAGCTCCTATTAAAGTAGGTTTAGCATAATCATACATAGTACATGGAGCAAGATTCTGATTTACTGGATCTGCAGCAACCACAGGAGGTAGATGATTATTCTGATTTTCAGCTATCTCCTCGGTTGTAGTGTGAATATCGTCCTCTTGTCCTTCTTTTATGTATTGTAAATTCACCTTATTTCTCTTCGATTTCTGCAGGCTGTACTCTCGATCTCACTATCAAAAAGTAGAGGTCCTGTCGGGTTTCTTCTAGTCATAAACTATAAAAACCTGCCAGAAGTAAAGAAAAGAAAAATTAGTAAAGAAAAATTAAACTAAAAATAAAAATTAAATTGTAATAAAAGTAAAAATGGCTAAAGTAATAAAAATTAAGCGTTCCTAATATCTTAGTCCCCAGCAACGGCGCCAAAAACTTGATGGTCGGGAAACTATCTAAAAATTCGACTTAAGGCAAGCGCACCTATCGAACAGTAGTATAGCTATGGTGAGACCGGAAATATCGTATCCACAAGAACTAGGAGTACTAGTAGCTACTATCTTTTTATTATCTAGCCTAAGAATTAAAAGGTATTTTTAAACTAAACTAATTTTCTAATTTAACTAAGATTATGACAAAGATGGAAGTTGGGAAATACTTTAGAAAAACCAATGGAGAAGACAATACCCAAGAAAGAATCCACCTAGACTTCACTTATTACCTTTGACTTAGATGATTTCTTCACTTGACTTATTCTGTAGGAATCCCTGATTTATATTAATATCTCTCTCGAGACTAAAAGCAACTGACTTTAGGTTGATTAATTGAAATCTCTTTCTAATTAAAACCCCTTTTGTCACATTAACTCGATCTATGGACTCTCTTATTAGATTTGACTCTAATCCGGCAGATTTATGTCTTCCTATCTCTAGGATTGCATTCAACTCCGCTTAATTATGAATGATCTACTCTTAAAAAAGGTCTTTTCCTCCACTGAATAAGCACATCAAAAACCTGAATTAATTTCCTGGAATATTAAAATAAGGGTTAAACTCACAATTAAGAATAAGAACAAGTATTTATCATATAAATCAAAAAGTAATAAGATTCATCTTAGGTTCCATCTCCCTTAGGTATTTACGAAGCTTAGTTCATAATAATAATGGAAAATATCTCAAAGTTTAGAAAACAACAAAACATAAAGAACCCCAAAGAACTTCTAAGAAATTAGATGGAAATCTTCAGTCTTGATGTAGATCCTCCCTCTGAGCTGATTTCGATGGCTTTTCTTGAGTACTTTCTGCCTTCTATTCTCCATCTGTCCCCTAATCCTCTTCTAGGGTGTTTATATAGGTCTTAGAACACTTTCAAACCCTCAAAAGTGCCATTTTTTTAGTAGAACTAGACTTGGGCTCGATAGGGACACGACCGTGTGCCACACTCGTTTGAAGGTGTTTCATGTCGTGTGCAATTCTAACTTGGTTTGCGTCAACACGTCCATGACACGCGGTCGTGTGGCCTGCCTGTGTGCCTCACACGGGCATGTGGATCACCCGTGTGGAAGTGCCTGGGCCGTGTGGAACACTGTTTTAAGCCCAATTTGTCCGTTTTTGGCCCGTTTCTCACTCTTTTTGCTCTCCTAAGTGTAAAACATGAATTTAAAGGATTAGGAGCATCAAATTTAATAAAATCAAGGAAAAATCATCCAATATTATGCCAAGCATGGGGTAAAAATATGTATAAATTACGGTTTATCACTCCTCATACTAAGATAGAGCTACAATCAGATATGACTTTTTCGGAGGAACCAGTGAAAATTTTAGCTCGGGAAGTTAAAGAGCTACGGAATAAACGGGTACCATTAATAAATGTGTTATGGCAACGACATAGATTGGAGAGGGCAACTTGGGAGACAGAGGAATCAATGACATCACAATATTCGCGTTTAATTTCAGGTACGAAATTTCAAGGACGAAATTTCCTAAGGGGGATAGTTGTAACGGCCCAAATTTTAGAGCTGTCAAAATAGTGATGTGAGATCACTAAATCCGACATGTGAGTTTAGATATTAGTAAGTAAAGGTTTAGTGTGATTTTAGAAATATTTTTGAATTATTGAAATTGTGAATTAAAGGAAATTTCTATATAAATAAGAGGTATAGACCTCTAATTCATAAACCGAGCCATAAATATTTTTAAAAATATTTATGGGATGTTACTAAGTTAGTATTAAAGTTTTGTTAAGAGATTTTAACATTTCAGTAATTAATTGAAGAAAAAGGACTAAATTGAATAAAGTGCAAAACTATAAAATATGATTAAATAGCTTAAGAGATCATTAAGGAAGGATTTAAAAGGTAAATAGACCCAAATTAGGTGGGTTGGACGGCATGAGTGCGCATGAAATGTAAAAAAAATCAAGTGTGAACAAAAGGCAAAAGTGGAAATAGGATAAAATTTAATTGTAAAATATGATGTAGTTGGTAATTCTAGAGAATTCATCATTTTTCTTCATCTTCATCAGCTAAAAATACCATTAGAGAGATTTTAAGAAGTTGGTTTTATATTTTACCGCATGTAAGTTCAATTCTTGATTATTTCTTGTAATTTTTGTGTTTTTGAGGCTTTTACAAATAGGTCCTACTATTTAACTCATTAGTTTTTGCTTTTATGAATGATTTAGAAAGTTCCCATGAGTAAGATCTGAAATTTTATGATGATTTAGTATGGAATTAGGACTCTAAGTTTATTATATGATGATTTTATGAAGAGATTTTATAAGAATTCATTTTCAGGACCTAATTGTGAAAATTGTTATAATTAGGGTTTTATGTTGAAACTTTGAATGTCAAAGGCTTGGAAATAGTTATAATGTTTAGATAAAATTATATTTGAGAAGAATTAGTTCAATTGATGAATAAATTGAGCAATGACTAAATTGTAAAAATTAAAAAGTTTGGGGAAAAAGTGTAATTTCAAAAATTAAAGGGCATAAATTGTGAAGTAGAATAGAATTGAAATAGATGCTAATGAGGGAATGATTTTATAATTATAGATCAAGAAAACGAAGTGAATCGTGGAAAGGAGAAATTGCAAGAATAATCTCTAAAATTTTTACGACTTTTGCAAATCAGCCCAGATAAGATCATATGGCAAAATTTAATGCTTTGTTATGAAAATATTATGATTTGAAAAGGTATATTATTGTATATGAATACTATCAAATGGTAATAATTATGAAATAATATTTAAGTAAAAGTACAAATTAGTTGGAACAATGGATTTGAGTGCTTTCGTTCTGTGACCATGATGAATTGACGGAAAAAGATGTGAAATGTGCGCCGGTATAAGACCATAGCTGGGCTATGGCATCGGTGCAATGTGATATGTGCTCCCGTATAAGATCATAGCTGAGCTATGGCATCAGTGTGATGTGATAATGTGCTTCCGTATGAGACCATGTCTGGGATATGGCATCGGTATAATATGAGCTTCCGTATAAGACCATATCTGGGATATGGCATCGGTATGATATGTGATCCGTGTAAGACCATGGCTGGGCTATGGCTTCCGTGTGTGATAAGTTACTATGTGCAAGTTCATGGTTTTACCATGGCAATGTGATAATGAAGCACTCAATTCCATTATTGTTCCCTAATTTGACTATGAAAGTAAATGAGAAATAGGCCCAAGAGATCTAAAATTTGTGAATAGTGATATTGAAATCTATCAAATGTGTTTGTTAATGATTTTGTGATTTACAAGAAGGTTTATTGAAATTAAATATTATATGATTGTGTGCAATATTCGATAAAATTTATTTTTCGGTGCCTATGAGCTTACAAAGTTTCAATAAGCTTACTTGTGTATGTTATTTGCTTTGTAGATTGACTTACATACATACAGAGGATCAGATCTACATCGAGGATTACACTATCCAGATTTATTCCGGTAGATTTTGTTAAACAACTTTTTGATTTATATGGCGTGTATAGGGGTTGATTTGATATATGGCGTGTATAGGGGTTGACTTGATAATGTAATAGTATGAATGATTAAGTATGTAAAGTAAATTGAATGCGATGGTTGTGTTTGATAATGGAATATACATGTTTTGGCTTCAAATAGTTGATTTGTTGGACTTTTTTAGAGTATAAATGTGATTTTGTGCAGGATAATATTAAGAGGGTGAGAAAAGCAGCCTAAAATGGCCTATTTTCGTCCACACAGGTAGACACACGGGCGTGTGTCTAGGTTGTGTGTCCATATGGGCATGTGATAAGGTCGTTTGTCTTCTGCAACTTAAAAACGAGAAATAGAATCACCAGGTTTAGGCACACGACCTAGCACACAGGCGTGTGGCCTGACCGTGTGACACACATGGGCCTTAACATGGTAGTTTGATATGGCCGTGTGAAGTCTGCACTTAAAATGTGAAATTTAATTATCACACGGCCTAGCAAAACGGGCGTGTGCTCAAGCCATGTGACTCAAGATTTTTCTTGAATGCAAGTCAGAGAGCTCCACGGACTTGGGACATGGGCGTGTATGACCACACGACCTACCCACACAGACGTGTCTCTATCCACATGGGCGTGTGGCCCTGTTTCATGATAAAAAAAAATTAGTTTTCTAAAAGCTTTGAAAGTTCTTAGTTTGGTCCCGATCTATCTCCAACGTATATTTTGGGTCTCGTAGGCCCGTATAAGGGACTTTAAGCATGTGTTTGAATAATTGTTAATTTGGAATGAATTTTTATGATCTGGTTTTGGGTGTGTTTAATTCTATTTAAGTCTGGTAATACCTCGTACCCTGCTCCGGTGTAGAATACAGGTAAGGGGTGTTACAACATGATTGTTGAACTGACTTATTTCCATTTAAGGTTTTTTATTCCTATTATTTTTGGGGGTATTTTTTTATGTAATTTCGACTTTTGGACTGTTTGCTTGCACTTTTGATTTGAATCGTTTTCATGGATTTTTAAACTGCAAACTCAACGAAAACTCAGTTTTATCAAAAATAACGTTTTTCCTAAACGCTAACGGTTTTCTTCAAATATCACGGTTTTAAAAGCTTCCGCTACGAAATATGTTTTTCTAAACAAACCAAATTAACAAGAAAATAAGTTTTGAAATTGATTAGAGATAAATAACTGCTTTAACTTGATAAATTCGATTTTCAAATCCCATTCCATGTGACATCGCCAGATTCGGCCATAACGTCTAGGCCGGGTTTGGGGTGTTACATATTTCCTTTTCTGAACATATTTCTAAATCTTGTTCTTCAAGTGTTTTAATCATTTTCTTTGCACTTTTTCCTTTATTAGGACAATTTGGTACTATGTGAGCTTCTTCATCACATATAAAACATTTACATATTTGTTTTTTAGGTTTTTTAGAAGTTTTTCTTCTAACAAATGTTTTATTTTTATTATGACCAGTATATTTTCTCTTTCCTGGTTTCCATCTAATTAGTTTATATCTTCTATTTTCTTTTTATATTTTTATAGGTAGTAGGATGTACTGTTTTACATCCAAATTCTCATTAATTTTCTAAAACTTTTGTCTAATGCTTAGTACTTAATTTATGCTTAACTTGTTTAGAAGCTTTACTTTGTAAACAATATAAAGTTATTATTTCTTTTGCAAAGTTTATTCTATTTCCTATAGAGTCTATATTTTCTAGTGCTACATCAGCTATTTTACTATGCTTTTCTAAATAAGAAACATATTTTTTTTATACATATCTCATCCCATGGTGGTGGTAATTTATGAAAATATTAGTTTTTCTAAAATTCTATATTTTCATTTTTTAATTTTTGATAGTCATGAAGAAACTTTTTAGAAAATTCTTCAAAATATCTAATATCACATAATTTAATTTTTGACAACATATAACTAGATATACTATCCTGATCTCTTTTTTTTTTATCAAAATAGCCACAAAATTCTATTTTAAGAATAAAAGTTAATCCTTTTAAAAGATCTTTGAGAGTTCCTATCTGGTTGATTAACTGCCCTTTTTGTTCTTTTCCTTTATCAAATTCTTCTCATTTTCTTAGAAATTGTAACACATCTCCTTGAAATGTTCCAACAAAATAGTTTAAAAATCTTTCTTTTGACCACGTATTGTTGTCGTTTACAACAATAGTCGTAGATTGTGCCCAGTCATTTATACTTTTTTCATAGTCTGCTATACGAATATTAGTTAAGTCTAAATATATTCCTCCTTGGGCAACATTTCTTTTATTTAAATCACCTATTCTATGTGGAACAGGTTGAGTAGATGATTATCTTAAATTTTTTTTATTTTATTTCATTAGTAGCAATATTTTCGGTCTAATTACCAAAAATTCTAAATGTATTTTCTACTTTTTTATAATCTTTATTAAAAGATCTCAGATAATCATCATTTTGAAGATCTGGTTCAATTTTTCTTTTTCCATAAGGATCTGTTTGATTAGTATCCATAGGTTCTGGTATTTCTATATTTTCTTCTTCATCTGTTGAAGTATTTTCTTCATTAGATTTATAATTTGTAACTTTTAGTTCTTCTAGGTTTATAGGATTATCAGAATTACTAAAACTACTACTTTATGTAGTGTCATAATTTAACATATAATGATAATTAAATAAGGTAAACAAATCTTTATGTTTTTCATAAAGTTGTTCTATTAATTTTAGATATTCTATTATTTCATTTTTAATAGAACTCTTAGTAAATTTATACTTCCAATGTTCTATAAGTTGTTTATAGGATTGGAAGTCATATTTTTGTTGATGAGTATATTTTCTTTTCTATTTCTCAGGTTTTTTCTTTCTTTTATTAGTAGAAGATGATTCTTCTAAAGAAGTATCTTCTTCTTCAAACAAAGGTAATATTATATTACTATTTCAATAATATAAAGGTCCTAAATCTATCTCTTGTTCTATATTTTTATTAATAAGAACTTGCTCTAATTTATTATTAACCTCAAATAAGATTTCTTTAGATTCGTTGTTCAAATCTAATTCTGTAACTTCTCATATATTATTTACTTGTTGTTCAATTTTACTTACTTTATTATATAATTTATGAAAATATATAGAAGTAATATCTATTAAATGATTAAAATCTTTACTCAGAGCTGAAATATTATTTTCATTTTTAGAGTCAATATGCTTAGTATGATTGCAAATTTTATCTTTATATAGACAATTTGTTTCTTCCATGAAATTTATCTTTGGTATCTAAAACCTTCCGTTATCTTTATATGTCTTAACACTCAAAGGCTTAGAGTCTCATACAGACATAAACAGGCAATAGTAAGACAGAATAACTGATATATGGGTTTTAAGATAAATAACCATGAAATAAACTAAATTGTAGATTAAAGATAAGAACTTACAATAAATACTACGAATGATTTCAGTATTTTGTAATTGGGATATTTATAGCAATAAATCCTAGACTAAATCCATACATGTCCTAAACTAAATTCATACATGTGTTTTCAGATAGACAGATCCTTATCATTCCTGACTTTCAACCAAATGATCTCGTGACACCCCCAAACCGTATTCGTTGCCGGATTAGGGTTAAAGGCGTTACAAGAAAAATCAAAATATTTTACGAACAATTCATATACATCATTTTCAAATTATAATCAAACATCAACAATAGGTCCCTTACTTAGCTCAACGAGACCTAAAACATACTTTAGAATCAGTCGGGACTAAACTGAGCACATACAATTTTTTTTCAAAACTTAAACATTTTCCTAAGTTATAAAGGTCACACGCCCGTGTGTCAAGACCGTGGCGAAAGAGGCATACATACTAACTTGTCTACACGGCCACAAGACATGCCCGTGTACCTTGGCCGTGGTCGAAACAGACTTGGGTCACACGGTCGGCCACACGCCCATGTGTCTATCCCGTGTACCCTTCGAAATGGCCACACACGCCCATGTACCAAGGCTATGTGCCTCACACGGCCACCAGACACGCCTGTGTGTCTAGACCGTGCTTGAGACTGACTTGAATAACCAAATTACAACAGACACATGGCTGAGACATATGCCCGTGTGCTCATCCGTGTGGGGTGAAATTAGGCTTGGTTTAAGCCACATTTCCCTCCTATCTCGAGCACTCCAAAATCATAACATTTTAGCATTCTTTGCATACATTCATAGGCAACCACATCAACTAATTTGTATATATATTACATGCCATTCAATACCATCCAATTCACTACTCAATTCCACAACCTAAATATACCAAATTCAATATAACTCACATAAGTTTCAAAAGTATAATTTCATCATCTTATCACCTATTTCATACCACAAATTTACCATTTCAACATTTCATAACCAAACCATCACATAAGCAATACATACATCATATAACTTGTTAGTAAACATACCATTTAGGCCAAATTAAGAGACTATACATATCATCTACTACAAGCCAAAACTCATGGCTAATATTCACAACACAAAACATACCACAATGGCATTAGCCTATACATGCCATATACCATATATAAAACTCTCAAAATGGTACCAAAATAGATGTTCGATAGTGTGAATGAGTCACTGACGATCCCCGGATCCGAGCTAGCTTTATAATACTATAAAACAGAGAACATTTCACATAGTAAGCTTTGAAGCTTAGTAAGTTCTTACTAAATATAATCAACAATTTATATAACTCAAAACATCATCTAAAAAACACTTAGTAGTTCTCAAATCATCCATCACTTCTATTTCATCACAATTACTATGTTCATACTAATTCATCAAGCTTTGTACACACAGTATCATCTACCACATAGGTTTCGTACATACCTGAATTTTCCCGTATTTATTCATTTTCATTCTCATCTCCTGTTCGAATACATTAATTCTTTCTGAAGTCTATCCATGCTTTAAGAATTCGCACACTTAATGCTTTAATGGTTAGCCAAAGCTAGAACGATCCCGAACACTTATTGCCATCTTAAATAACCGAAGCTATCTCGGTATCGCACACTTAGTGCCTCATATAGCCGAAGCTATTCCATTTCGCACACTTAGTGCCGAACATAGTTGATTTATCATCTTACTCAAACCATAGTCAAATATATATACAATTTATATATTATCAAAGAATTAAAACATACTTGTAACATCATTTATCACGTATGAACTTACCTCATACTCGGAATTGATGATTCGGATTGTTTACTCAATAATCTTTGATTTCCCTCGATCTAAATCCGATTTCCTCTTTTCTTGATCTATATGTATTCAAAATTAACCATTTTATTCAACAAATCATTCAATTCAATTGGCATACACATAATTAGGGTATTTTACAAATTAGCCCTCACATTTTTACATGTTAACACTTTAGTCCCTATTTCTCAAAAACACAAAATACACATAATTTCAATGAACCCATGCATAGCCGAATATCATAAGGACTTCTACGAGTCCAAAACTTTCATTTATTTCACAATTTAACCCCTCAATTTACACTTTTCTAAATTAAATCCCTAATATGCATTTTTACTCAAAATCACTTTACAAAACATGTATATCAAGCACTAAGCTTTCATAATTCATCATTAAACATCATAAAACACATAAATTCATCAATAGAATCTTTCAAAATCATCAACCAATTAAAAAATTAGGGCATGGGTTTGATAGATTACAAAGCAACGATTTCAAAAACGTAAAAATCATCAAAACTTGAGCTCGAATGCTTACCTAATTGAACTTAAATATGGCCAAACCCTAGTTGAGCTTCAACCTTTCTTTTTCATTGATATTTTCGGCAAGAATAAGATGAACACATTCATCTTTTACTTTGTTTTATTTAATCATAATTTAATACATAAATTACAAAATTAACCTTAGCTATTTCATTAAAATACCACTAACTATTGTCCATACTTGTCCATTCATTAAACCAATGGTCCATTTGCATTATAAGGACCTCTCATTTAAAGAGACATAGCAATTAAACACTTTAACAATTAACTAGTCACTTTTACATTTTACGCGATTAGGTCCTTATTTTAGAAATTAAGCACACAAATGATAAAATTTTAATACGAAACTTTCACACATGCTAATTCACATATTATAAGCACGAAAAATAATATTAAAATATTTTTCTGACTCAAATTTGTGTTCCCGAAACTGCTATTTCAATTAGGGTCTAAACCGGGATGTTATAGATCTTCTCTGCTATTCTTGAACCATAAATGACTTTGAGCATGAGCTAGAACAAATTGAATCAAACACAGAACTAGAAATAATTTTATTTTCTTTAGTGTGGATACAAAAATCTCTTCTTAAATAGAAATTAACAAAATCATTATTTTAGAAAATATATTTAATTCTTAAAGAATAAAAGTCTCTATTTTTTGGCAGAATAATGATATATGAAAGTTGTGTAAATAGCCTGTTAGCTCGATATATCAAATCGAAATTTCCAAAAGGGGTTGAATTGGCTTATAAAATTTTTTTGAGGAAGCTAGAAAGAAAATTGAAAGATGAACACAATAATTTAAAGTGATTCACCCCCAACTGCCTACTTAACTACCTTAGCTTTCTACAACTAAGGATTTTCCCAAATTCACTAATTTGATAACCTTTGGGGACAAGGTTTAACCTTACAACTCTCTTAAAATTTCTATCCTAAATCTTAAGACACAAATCCTCTCAAGGAAATACAAATAAGCAAACAAATAAATAATCCTTACAAGATCAAACTATTTGCAATTTAAACTCAAATACAATGAAATACACTTGAGCAAAAGAATAGAAGTAAAGCTCACAAGTGTATGTAAAAAGCATATGGAAATAGTAAGCTTAAAGGTTTTTTAATTGATGATTTTTGCTTAAAAATGTTTTCTCTTGTTGTTGTAGGAACTTTAGTAGTTGGTATTATACTCCGTAATTGATTTCCAACTGTTGAGGTTGTTGGTGCCATGAATAGAGTCGTTGGGATGTAAAAACCAGAGCTTTTAATTTACCTGCAACACCAAATATCGATACCATATAAAAGGGTATCGATAATTTTTGCAATAAATGCTAAATTCAGTGCCGTTGGAGACTTTTCATCGATACCAAAACAATTTTATCGATACTTTATAAAAAGGCATCGATACTGTATCGATACTTTGCAAATTTTGTGAGAAACAGAATGATATTTTAGTTTCATTTTTAAGAAGAGGTATCGATATTTTTGGCCAAGTCTTGGCCTTTCAAAACCTTCAAACATCATTTCTTCAAGGGTTTTTCAACATTGCTTGGAGATTTTGCCTATTTCAACTTTTTTAATGTAAAAACCTAAATCCTTCAACTTGTTGATTTTATAAAATGTAGGTTGAAATAGTGTTTGTTGATGGTTTATTGGGTGTTTTGAACACCATATATTGTGTTTTTTTACAGGAGGTTACCTATTCCTAAAAATTTTCTTAAAACTCTTACCCAAAATCCTTGCCAACCAAGTGTTTGTTAAAATTCCCCAAAGAGTTTTCTTTGAAGTTTAGTGTCTCTAACTGTCTAATAGTTAGAATGGTCCCTAAGAAAAAGTCAAGAACTAGTGCATCTTCTTCTAACCCATCTAGGGTGGTAGAGTCCTCTTTTAGTGAGTGTTTTCAATCCTTAAACTCTCGATCTCATTTTAATGAAATATTTTCTTCGAAAAAGGATTGGGAATCAAGAAAGATAGATGTTAGTATGCTTGATCAATAAATTTTATTTATCTATCTATTTTTCAAGATTGGGGTCGGATGGAGTTTTTGAAAATTTCTTCACAAACATTTATAACCTTGTTCAAGCATTTTATTCAAATGCCAAACTTGAACATGACGAGTTCGGTGATCTTGTTGTTGCCATCACCTCATTTTTAATGAACACTCCCATTCGTCTTATTGTCGAAGAGTTTGGAAATTTGTTACACTTGCCTTCTAGAGGTAACTCCAATGAAAAGGACATTTTTAATCAAGCTCTTTTCATTCCTTCCTGTCTAGCCTCTGAACTTTTCTTATACGATCGAGTCTTCCACCTTATCCTAACATGGAATTTACGTCCTATTATGAAACATGCCAACCTTCGAAACACCAATTATTGGTGGCGCGATTCTGTCTAAAATAATAGGCATGCCGATCTTGCTAAGGCTATCGAGAGGCGCGCCGATTTTTTCATATATCTTTAGACAGTTAGGAATTAGCACCCTTGGAGACCCCACCATTACATCCAATCATGTAACGCCCTGAATAATTTAAGTCTATTTTTTGTGAAATTTGATACAAATGTGTATTTACTTCACTGGTTAAGTGCTCTGGGTGTATGTGTGAGGTCTTGGGTTCAAATCTCCCTTTTGGAAAATTTTGTTATTTTAGATCCAAGCCTTATCCTTGTTGAGTGGGCTTAAATAAAATTGTCTGTTAATTTACATATGAATGAACATATTGGTTCGAGTGGTAAGGAAACAATATGTTAGAGGTCCTATGTTTGAATCCCTGCGTGAGTGTGGGCAATAATTTTTGCTCCGGTTGTCTATTCTAGGTTCGTTGGAGTTGGGAGTCTGAAGTAGTTGGATGTGGTTAGTGGGGAGGATTTTATAGGATGTAACTGTTGTGGGGAGTTGGGATATTTTTTCTTTCTCATTTTCCCAAAAATTTCTGATGTTATACTATTCTTTCCCCACCAAAAATCTTTTTTTTTCCTATTTCCTTGTTTTTGATGAAATTTCCCTTTCAAAATTTTGATAATACAAATCTCTGATTGCATTGCGTGTTCAGGTAGGTGAAAGTGGTGAGTTTCTTCTTAGATTTGGGCATTAGTTAAAGTTTATTTTAGTCGATTTTGATTTTTATTAGTTTGATTTTTGGATTTGGCAGCAGTGAATCGCGAGGAACATGGTTCTCCTCCTGCAGAATTGTAGTCTGAATCATTCGTGGAAAGAGGGTAAGTGATGACCACTTGTATTTCGCCTATTTTTGGTTTATGAGTTCTATAATTGGGGATTTAGACTTATTTTTGGAAGTTTTTGTTATCGATTTTTAGGTTCTGGTGGTCTCGGGAGTGTTTTCGCATAAAAAATGAACCAGGTGTGTACTCTTAACGCGAAAAATTGAGTTTCAGCAAAAGCCAAAAGTGTTGTCTGTCTACGCCACACGGGCATGTGCTTGGCCGTGTGGTTGGCCGTGTGCGAGACACGACCGTGTGATTGACGAAAGCGTGGCCATGTGCAGGACAAGGCCGTGTAATGGTGTGAATGCGATCGTGTGGGCCATACGAGATAGGCCAGATCAGGCGTATTGGTTTTGGGCCAGGCCGTATGGGCCACATGGGCATGGCCAATCTAGGCTTGTGGGCCACACGGGCGTGTGAGCCCACATGGGCATGTAGGCCCATAATTCTGTAATTTTCTCTAGGGTCGCACGGGTCGTTCCGATCAACTATGGGCCTACCGTAAGGTCGGTAAAGGCTAACCAAACCCTATTTTGCGTACTATGATAATCTAATAGACTAATTCGAGTAGGATACTAAATGTATGTCTGAATGTACCATTTAAGTATGTATGTTATCTGTATACAAGCATGTTAAACATGTTATATCTGTTATTTTTGTATTTGTATTCTATATTTGTGTTTGGGGTGGGTCTTGTACATGTGGAAGAAGTGATTTGTATGGTGACACTTTGCATATATTCTGGTAGCTTGACTGCATATTATCTGTAATGTGTCGCATCGACATTATATGGTGTGTAGCGATGGGTGGGTGTTCTTAACCCTGCATGGTGTGATGGGATAGTCGATGATGGTATGTAGAGGATGGGGGTACGACTCATTATATCTATTACGTTTATCTGATTTTGATAATTGTATTTGTTATGGAATGAGTGCAATAAGTAATAAAAACCTACCCAACCAGCCAGAAACCTCTCCATCCTCCAATCATACCCCAAAAAGAGCAATTTAAGCTCATCCAACCAAGCACACCACAAAGGACCTCGAAAGGCCCATCCAACCCTTCACACCAAGAATGTGGACTAAACCACTTAAATGTTAATATGCAGTAGTGCTGACATATCTGTCGTACTGTACGGTAAACCACTATACAAACGTATCGCAGTTGAAACTGCCAAAACAGATCAGACTCCCTTCTCTTCGCAACCAAACCCAAAAAGATTAATGCAAATGCAAAATGCACACCTTTTGAAGACAGACTTACAAAAACAGCATACAGACAGTCAAACCGAAACAGAGGTGCACATATCCAATCGACTAGGTTCAGAATCATATATCACGATACAAAATTATTAGGCAACATCGCAATAATGAATTATTAAAATAGTGTAATGATTACAAATAAATTGTAATTCCTAGCTAAAACAGAATCCCAACCACCCTTCCTAAGGCCTAACTGAGGTCGAAACACACAGGATCATAAACAAGTCACAAACAGACACAGCACAAAAATTGGCGACATAAGGCCACACGATCGTATGCCCTGGCCGTGTGGAAGTGCCCAAGCCGTGTGGGGGTCTAAATGCCTATGTGAAGGCCACACACTCCCGTGTGTAGGCCACACACGCCCGTGTGAAGGGGACACATGCTCGTGTGAGCAGCCCGTGTAACTCACTGTCCAAAAGTGATAAAATTAAGAGCAGAAGCGACACGATTGTGTGGAGATCTCACACGCCCGTGTGGGGACACATGCCCGTATGGCCAGGCCGTGTGGTACCAAAATTATCGAAAACCCTAAATTTCTAACTTCACACAGCCATATGACTTGTCCGTGTGGGGCACACACTCGTTTGGTCACGAAACCACACCAAAATAGCCTAAAAAATACGTAATTCACCATTAAACCAAGCCCCCAATTACCTAAACTCAAAAGTATACCAGAAATAGCAGATTTTCCTATGATTCACCGTCAACTCAAAACAAAACAACACCTATGTCAAACAATTGTAGAAACACACCGAAATTGTCGAATATCGTAGAACCCAAGCAATAATTCGTTAAAGGGACAAAAAAGTTTTTGAACACACGCCTGAATTCGTGATTCCAAGCACCAACGAAGATCGAAACGCCTCCTCAACACAATTTCTCCCCACTCAATTCCTTGAATTACCCGAACACCAAAAAATAAAGTCCAAAAGAATCTAACGATTTCGAAAAAAATTAAAATGAGAAACAAATAGAAGTGACGGGTAGGAGAAATCAATGGCAGAGGGACGCAAAAATATCTTTTTGTGAAATCTCAAAAGAAGAGTAAAGAAGAAAAGAAAAAAATTGACATGAAGAAAATATAGAGGAATAAGGAACGTGGAACAAATTTTTGGGATCTTTCCCCTTTCACTTTCAAAAATAAAATAAGTTAAAAATCAAAATAAATAAATAAATAAATACTTAAAACTTAGAAACAACAAAAAGAAAACAAATTCCTCTGAACACACATGAGGATTCAAACCCGAGACCCCAAGTTAAACTATCACACAACTAACCACCAAACCAGCAGGCCCATTCTAACATCAAAACGCGGAAACTAACCCAATTGCTTGATCTAGCCACTGACCTTACCTACAAATCTTAAATCTTTTGACCCCAAAAATCGGGGTGTTACACAATCAATCCCTAGAGTCTGACCAAACCTCAAATAACACTGTTAATGAACAAGAACAACATTATGAAAATATTCCCCAAAGATTTGATAATTGGACTCTACCAAGAGTTCCTACAAATCAAGTTTACAGGAAAACAACTTTTGAAAATTTAAATGCTATTTGCAATTACATTATAAAAACAAAAGAAAAGAGTTTACCTATTCAAAAAGAATATGAAACAATCCAATTATTAGATACAGTCTTCATTAATAAAATCAAAGAACAAAAATATAAATATGTCCATTTTGGACTAGTCCTAATTGGTGTCAAACCTCTTAGTGTTGAAGCCACTAAAAATACCTCAATTTTAATTGTCTTAAGAGACCAAAGACACATTATGTTTAATGATTCATTATTAGGAACTATAGAAACAAGCCTATGTATTGGCCCAATACCTTTTAATTGTTACCCAAATTCTATGGTTCCTTTAACCGATAAAAATATTTTACAATCACTGAACCTCTAAATCCATACCCATAATTACAAAATGCTTCCTAGATCGAAAGTACTAACTTTCGTTTATAAGCTCTACTTCAAAGCTATGTATTTTGTAGTCAATACTAATGCTTTACTTTAAAGCCCAAAAGGATAAACTCTTTTAATAGAAACAGATACCTCAAGATCTCATACCACAATCCCAAGAACAATACAATGGCATCAAATCAACATTCCTGATAGGTGGAAACTTAAAGGTGCTACAGACCCTGTTTCACCAACTCCAAATAGAAACAGTTCAGTAAGTGAAATTTCCCAACACCAAGATGGCATAGTTGAATTGATATTCAACAGGCCACTAAGAATGGCTCCAAGACATTCTTTTAAAATAAGAAGTACCAACACGACTTTTAGGAGGTTAAATTTAGAAGAAGAATCAAATCTAGAAACACAAATGACATATTTTAGGACAGCTAGAACCTCTATCTCTTATATCCCAACAACATTTAGAACCAATTTACGAGGAATAAAGAATCCCTCAAATATAGGCAACCTATCTATGTCAGACAGGAAGAAAGTCCCTAAAATTCACCTAATATGTCACCAACATACTCATCAATGACTAATAATGTAAGACAATGAGAAAATCTAAAAATATTTGTTCTAGAAAAATCTTTTGAGATCAATAAAGAATGGTGTAGAAAACACTTCTATTCAACCAAAATAAACAAAAAAAAAAGATTACTTTAAAAATTATAATAATAGTAAAAGAAAATATTCTTCAGGAATATTATGAATTCATCAATACCTATAAAATTCATATAAAATTCTTTGAATGGTTTGAAGAATATTATTCAGAATCTATTAATACAATAAAACATAATACTAGATGACATACCAATAAAGGAGAAGTTGAATCTCAACATCCCCCTTTAATGGAGGTCTAATATCTTCACAAAAATACTGGAATAAAAGCAAGTCCTTTGAGAATGAGAGCTCTTGGTGCAGGAGAACAAATATCATCAAAAGATATTAAAATGATAATAAAACAAAATAACTATACAAATATCAGTCTTCACACAATAGGAAAATAATTAGATTATATTGAAAATTTGGTAGAAAGTCAACCGTTAAAGAAAAAACTAGTAAAAGAGGTAACTGAAAAAAGTTACGGAGATCCAATATTTACACCTTATGAAATTCCAAAGCCTTTCCAAAAATCCCAAAATGATTTCTTAACAGAAATCCAAAATAGACTTGATGCTTTGGAAAGTTATAAGTCTAAATTAGTTGCACCTGATACCTCAATGCAAGCCCAACATTCAGTAAATACATTACACCAATCTTCCCAATCTGACTCCAACCAGCCAGATGAACAAAAAATTAGCAAAATTGCTTGGAAAGAACCAAAAGATTATATTATCCAAAAATAACCGCACCTGATCTTAATATAAAAGAAAATTATGTTTTCCAAAATAAATATAATGCCAATACAATTTATGAATGGAATATAGACGGAATGTCTGAATATAATAATCTCAGTTTATTGCAAAAAATGACAATGGTTTCAAATTTTAACAAAACTCAAAACCAAAATGGATTAATTAGTGATCATGCTATAGCCAATCTTTTAGTTATTGGATTTACTGGTCAATTAAAAGGATGATGGGACCATGCACTCATTAAGACCCAACAAGAAGAAATCTTGAAAGCAATAAAAAAATATGATCAAGGAATAATTATTTTAGATGAACAAGGAAGAGAAATTCAAAATACAGTAGCAATTTTGATTTTCTCAATCTCTAAACACTTTATAGGAGATCCTTCTCATCTTAAAGATAGAAATTCAGAATTATTATCAAATTTAAAACGTAAAAAATTAACTGATTTTAAATGGTATAAAGATGTCTTCATGACCAGAGTTATACAAAGATCTAATAACTAACAACTATTTTGGAAAGAAAAGTTACTAGAAGGACTCTCTACTTTATTAGGAGGAAATGTTAGAAATCAAATTAGAGAAAATTACAGAGGTATTATTCCATATGAAAAACTTCCATATGATGAACTAATTAGTTTCACTAATAAATCGTAATTTATACATATTTTTATCCCATGTTTAGCACATATTATGGATGAATTCTCCTTAGAATTGGTGAATTTAACGCTCCTAATCCTTTAATTTCATGTTTTATACTTAAGTGAGCATAGGAGAGTAAAAAGAGCGAGAAACGGGCTGAAAACGGAGAAAATGGGCCAACGTGGGAAATCAACACGGCCTGGACTTCCTCACACGGGTAGACCACACGCCCGTGCCCTTCTAGCAGAATTGAGCACAACTTACATAGGTAGAACACACGGCCGTTTCTATTCAACAGACTCTCACACGGTTTGGAGCAATCGAACACCGGCATGTCACACAGGCGTGTCCCTGTCGAGCCCAAGTTGACTTCTATTCGGAAAAGGTCACTCTTGAAGGTTCTAAGGCATTCTAAAGCCTATTTAAACACCAGAGAGGAGGATGAAAGGAGACACTAGAGTGGGAAGCAAGAATTTACTCGAAGAAAGCCTATTTCTCAGAAGCCGGATTCTCCTTTAAGGCTGAAGATCTCACTTCAATTTCCCTTCAGGAGTTTTGGGTTTTCTTTATGTTTTGTATTCAATATTCTTCTGAGATGTTTTTTATAATTATGAACTAAACCCCCTAAATACCTAAGGGGAATGAAACCTAAGACGAATCTTGTTATTATTTTCTGAATTGTTTGATAAATATTTGACTTGTTCTTAATTATGTGTTCTTAATTCTTGCTTCAATATTTCAGGATATTAATTCAAGTATTGATGTACTTATTCAGAGGAGAAAAAGTCCCTGTCTAAGAGTAGGTCTAACTTAATTAAGCAGAGTTGCATGCAATCCTAGACATAGGACGACATAAATCTGGTGGATTAGGGTCAAACCTAATAAAGGAATCCTTTAGAAAGAGATTTCAATTAATCAACCTAGGGTTAGACGTTGTTAGTCTCGAGAGAGATAATAATATAAATTAGGGATTTCTACGGATCAAGTCAAGTGAATAAATCGTCTAATTCAAGAGTCAAATAACATGTGAAGTTTAGGTGGATTTTTCCTTGGGTATTGTCTTAATCAATCGAATTTCCCAAAAGTATTTTTCCCAATTTTCTTTCTATGAATTCTTAGTTAGTTAATTAGTTTAGATGAAACAAACCTCTTTATTTTTAGGCTAGATAATAAGAAAAGAGTTAATACTAGTACTTTTAGTTCCTTTGGGTTCGACATCCCGGTCTTGCTAAAACTATACTACTATTCGATAGGTACACTTGCCTTCGTCGTGATAATAGTTAGTCTTAAAGAACGGTCAAATATAAATTTATTAAAACGTATCACGAATCAACACGATCATTCACCCAAAAAGGAAGATTAAAAATTTGTCAAGATTTAAAATTACAAAAACAACTTAAGAAAGAAATGTATCAATGTAGAAAGAAATTAGGATAATTCTACCACCAATTTGACATTAGAAATGAACATTCTTCTACAAAAACATGTTGTCCTGTAAAACCAAAGAATAGGAGAAAGAATATTTTAGAATATTATATAAAACATTCTTCTACATTTGAATTCGCCAAAATCCTGATTTCATGTTAAATTTTCAGAAAATATTTGCATTGCAAAATTTCTGTAACAAATCTTTTTTATTTGGGATTAGGTACCTTATCCATTTCAAAGCTTGATTGAGATGTTTATAATTAATTAGTAATCTTGGCATTCCTCTTTTGAGTTCTGCATTTTATTATTACATAAAATGCTGAGCAACTCTAAGGAGAACTGCTTTTCCTGATTAATTTTATATTAAGAAGATATTGTATTTCTATTTTACAAAATTCTTCCATTTCTTTGTTCATTTGTATTGGTCTTACTTTTGTTGGTATTTGTCTTTCATCAAAATTGTTTTCATATGGTAATGTTATTTCATATATTTTTCCGATTCCAAAAGGCATTAGGAATGTCAGAAGAAATTGTTGATTCTATTTCTTCTTTGATTTAATTTATCCTTTTTTGGACTTCTTTTTTATCTAATTATTCAGTCAATTTTTTAAAATATATTTCCTCTTTTAAAAAATATATTTGTTTTTGTTTATTATTAATTAAATTATTGATTTGCCCATTATGGACGGATAGAGATTTTAATAAATTGAGGTTTCTAATTTTGGATTTTTCTACAAAAGGAAATTCTACTTTAGTGTTTAAAACTTTGGTAGAGATTGAATTATTTGTTACTTTATATGGCTTGAGTAAGGGTATGAATGGGGTTCTTAATATGACTTATTAGGTAATATCTTTTACCATTAGAAAACATATTTGATATTTTATACCTTTGTTGCAAATTTTTACATTGGGGATTTTGTAAGTAATTTTGAGTTTTTTTATTGTTTGCAGCTTTAAGAGATTCTGATGTTTTTTCATAATATTTTGTTGGAATTATCCTTTCTCTAATTCAGATTTGATCCTGTATCAAAAAGGGCTATTATTTCTAATTGAAATTCATTGTTTGTAAGAATATTTATTTTTATTAAATATCTTTAGATAGATACTTCAGTGAAAACCATCATCTATTCCTGTGTATTTTCTTCAGGCTTCGGTTCAATTTTTAAAGAACTATTTTCCGGGATTTCATATTTTAAAGTTTGCATTTGTTTTTTCATTTCTTGTTGTTCAATTTTAAGCTGAGACAACTCCAAATTAATTTGTTTTATTTCTAGTTGTAATTCAGAATTTGTAATTTGTCTCGATTTTGTTTTTTCAAATTTATTCAATATTATATCTTGTATATTGTACATTTGTGATTGACTAAATATAATTTCTTTTTCTTTTTCTGGTTTATCTCTTAATAAGGATTTTAATTTCAAAAGATATTCTCTTTTAAGTTCTAGGTCTTAAATTTTATCAATAACTTCAATTATGAATTATTGGTCTTTGGTTAACATATTAATTGAAGGTTCCTTTTCATCAAAGGATTGAGATGTTGTATGTAATTCCTCTATTTGTAATTCATTTGTTTCAATAGATGTATCATTTTCAGAGAAAGTTGTTTCTAAAAGAATTTCATTAATTTTTTGTTCTATTTCTTCATCTAGATTTATATTATTAATCTTTCTTTTAATCTTGCAATATTTTGAGATGTGTTATGGTTTTCCACATCTGTAACATATTATTGCTTTATCTATTTTGTTTCCTACTTTTTATTGTTTCTTTTCTTTTCTATATTTTTCATATTTGGGTTATTTATAATATTTTGAAATATTCTTTCTCCTATTCTTTGGATTTACAGGACAACATGTTTTCAATGAAAAAGGTTCATTCTTAATGTCAAATTGGTGGCAGAATGATCCTAATTCCTATCTATATTGATATATTTCTTTCTTAAATTGTTTTTGTAATTTTAAATCTTGACAAATTTTTAATCCTCCTTTTGGGGTGAAACTAATTAGTTTAACCATATGTAAGTTTTTCATATAGAATAATACCTCTGTAATTTTCTCTAAATTGATTTCTAACATTTTCTCCTAATAAAAGAGTCCTACTAGAAACTTTTTTTTTCCAAAATGGTTGTTGTCAGATCTTTGCATAACTCTGGTCATAAAGGCATCTTTATACCATTTAAAATCAGTTAATTTTTTGCATTTTAAATTTCAAAATAATTTTGAATTTCTATCTTTAATATGAGAAGGATCTCTTATAAAGTGTTTAGAGATTGAGAAAACCAAAGTTGCTATTACATATTGAATGTATCTTCCTTGTTGATATAACATAATTCTTCATTGATCATCTTTTTTTATTGCTTTCAAGATTTCTTTTTGTTCGGCCTTAGTAAGTGCATGGTCCCACAATCCTTTTAATTTAACAGTAAGCTCAGTAACAAAAAGATTGGGTATAGCATGATCACTAATTAATCCATTTTGGTTTTGAGTTTTATACCGTTTGCAGCTTTAAGACATTATGATGTTTTGTCATAATATTTTGTTAGAATTATCCCTTCTCAGATACAGTTTTAATCTGCTCCTATATATATATATAAAAAAAAGCTATTGTTTCTAATTGAAATTCATTATTTACAATAATATTTTTTTTAAATATCTTTAGATAGAAACTTCAGTGAGAACTATCATATATTCCTGTGTATTTTCTTCAGGCTCGGGTTTAATTTTTGAAGAGCTATTTTCTGGGGTTTTAATATATTTTTGCTATGCTTTGATTTTTTTTGTTGTACTGTGATTTTTTGGGGGGTTTAGGTGATTATATAGTGGGGACCGAATGTTTGAATTTTTACCCATGGTCGTGTTGTCTTCTCAGGAAAAGAATATCTACCCAAATCGAAACACAAAATGCCAACTTGGTCGAGATTCTCACCCAAATGGGCACTACGTGTTCCAATTTGGGCAATGATTCTGCCCTAAACTCATGCCTAGCATCCTATGCCACAGTAAAAAGACAGCTAGACAGCTGCAAGGATCAAAGCCCAAGCCGAAATCGACAGAGAAGGTGTCAACTTGAGCCTTGGTCTTTGCACCTGTTTTTTCTATGGTAGCAAACATATCATTTTCATAAGTAATTTTAATAGGCAATTTACTAAAAAAATCCCTTTTATTTCGTTATTTACCGAAATGGTTCGACTTTTTTATTATTTACCGGAAAGGACCATTTTCCCCGAAAGCGCGTCCACGTCGCAAGTCAAGTCAAAATGCGTGTCGAGAAAACACTTCCACTGGGAGCGCTTTTGTCCACGCGTCGACAAAACGCTTTCTTCAAATAGCGTGCTTTGCTGACGTGGACAAAATGCTCCCCCAAGAAAGCGTTTTACCCTATTTTTTAGGATTAAGGTTTTCATTATTTTAGGGTTAAGATTAGGGTTTAGGGTTTTAGTGTTTTAGTATTTTTAAGGGAAAATTTAATTTAATGAGAGTTGAGGGTTAATTAATTAAATTAAGGTTTAGGGTTTTTTATTGTTTTAGGATTAAGGTTTTAGTGATTTAAGGTTTTAGTGTTTTTTAAGAGAAAAATTAATTTAATTAAAGTTGAGGGTTAATTAATTAAATTAACTATGAAAATAAAAAAATTAATTAAATTAAGGTTTAAGGTTTTTTTGAGGTTAAGGTTTTTAATTGTTTTAGGATTAGGATTTTACTGGTTTAGGATTTTAGTGTTTTTTAAGAAAAAATTTAATTTAATTAGAGTTGAGGGTTAATTAATTAAATTAGCTACGAAATTAAAAAAATCAATTAAATTAGGGTTTTGGGTTTTTTAAGGTTAGGGTTTTTTATTGTTTTAAGATTAGGGTTGTAGTGGTTTAGGGTTTTAGTGTTTTTTAAGGGAAAAATTAATTTAATTAGAGTTGAGAGTTAATTAATTAAATTAAGTTTGAAATTAAAAAATCAGTTAAATTAGGGTTTATGGTTTTTTAGGGTTAAGGTTTTTTATTGTTTTAGGATTAGGGTTTTAATGGTTTAAGGTTTTAGTGTTTTTTAAGGGAAAAATTAATTTAATTAGAGTTTAGGGTTAATTAATTAAATTAAATATGAAATTAAAAAATTAATTAAATTAGGGTTTAGAATTTTTTAAGGTTAGAGTTTTTTATTGTTTTAGGATTAGGGTTTTAATGGTTAAAGGTTTTAGTGTTTTTTAAGGGAAAAATTAATTTAATTAGAGTTGAGGGTTAATTAATTAAATTAACTATGAAATTAAAAAAATCAATTAAATTAGGGTTTAGGGTTTTTTAAGGTTTATTAATTAAATTAACTATTAATTACGGAAAAAGCTCCCACGTGGACGCTCTTTTGCTACAATAGTATCTAAAAAAATAAATTTAAGAAGATGTTTCTGAACAAATAGTGTCAAAAACGCTTCAAGAAGGTTGCACTGTCAGCAAAATTACGGAAAAAAGCTCCCACGTGGACGCTCTTTCGCTACAGTAGTATCTGAAGAAGCCTTAGACTATAAATGAGCCAAATTTCATTCTCAGGTTGCATAAGTTACAACAAGAGAAATTGTGGCTAAAGTAAAATAGAAACTAAAGATGAGTAAACGTGTTAGTGCTGTTATTTACTATAATGGCGAGGTCCGTGACACCGAGAACGGCATTTCTTTTATCGGAGAGTACAGCGCGACTAGTTTTTAACCAGAACATAGATTTGACAGAACTTCGTAAAAGAATTAGGTGTAAAATTTTTGGAACGACGCCAATGAAAGTTTTACCTATTAAGTATTGATTTTGTACTTCAGTTGATCCCGTGAGATATGACTCATTCAACATCAAAGATCCTCGTAGCTTGGTGGCAATAGTGCAGACTTATCTTGCTAGTCGATCACCCTATCTTGAGTTATATGTACAATTTTTATCACCAAATGATGCATTTACGACTTCGACATCTAATACTATTCGAGAGGAATACACGACCCCTGCCCGACACTCCGTTAGTGGGTTGCAAAACACGAAAGCGCCCGTGTTTGGTAGTAGTATGAAATACACAACCCCTGCACAACACTCCGTTGGTGGATGGGACATGCACCTCGGTGGGTCAATGTTTGATACTGGAAATACGTACTGAGAAATGACATCAACTTCTAATGATTAGCAATCCACATCGGATTGGGGACGTTATGAAACATCTAGAAAAAGGGATGATGTACTCCCTACGACATCTACCGGTGAAGGGACCTCGTTCGTTGCAGATAATGGTGGGTCGGATGATGAGTCCGATATGGATCCACCTCGAGAGTCTGACCCCGATGGTGCAGAAGTTGAATTATTTTCTGAACCGGAGCATGTTCCAACCATATCTGAAGATGTTGAAGGGGGTTCAGATGAAGAAAAAAAAGATGATGCGTTGAAGTTTCTAGATCTACCACACAGAATGCGTGACCATACAAGTTCTTAATTAGATTCGGGTGAAATTGAAGTTAGTAGGGAGTTTTCCACTAAGGATAGTTTTCTTACTGCATTGAAACTACATAGCATCATGAACAGGGTTAACTACAACGTGGTTAAATCCAAATTCGATAAGTTTAAGGCCAAGTGTACAGTACAAGAACGTACGTGTTCATGGAAAACCATGGCCTCATTGAGCAAAAGGACATGGTTGTCGAAGATAAAAAAGTGCAAAGGTCCATATACATATGTTGGCGGTAACGTATCACTAAGTGTTTAAGGTTTTTGAGTTTTTTAATAAAACTGTTATTACGTAATGTTGCATTATTTAACATACTTCGTTGACAGGTGTTTTACAAGATTATCCCAAGAGGAATTCAGATATGTTAGCTAGCTTAATACTACTGACGCTGAAGGCAGATCCGAAGACTTCAGTGTCGATCTTAATTGCCAATATTCGTAGCCAATTGAAGTACACGCCCTCTTACCACAAGGTTTGGATAGCTAACTAGAAGGCGTTAGAAAAGATGCATGGTAGGTGGGACGCTTCATATAATGAAGTGTGGTAGTGGTGTCAGGTGCTGGAGAGATATGTCCTAGGTTGCATAACAGACCTTAAAACGGCACCTGCGTACTACAACGACTGATTGCTCCGTGGATGCCAAGTGTTCAAGCGTCTGTTCTAGAGCTTTAAATAATGTCGGGACGCATTTATATACTACAAGCCATTGATACAAATTGACGGTACATTTATGCATGGTAGATATACCCATCGACTATTGCAAGCTGTGGCACAAGATGGCAGTGGGAGAATCATTCCAATTGCGTGTGCAATAACACCGGGAGAGCCAGCTGATGACTAGGATTTCTTTCTTTCTAGGTTAAGGAGGCATGTCTGGCTCCAACCTGATATATGCGTTATACCGGATTAGGGCACTGGAATACCAGCAGCAATTGAGTGACAAGAAAGCCAATGGCATTACACACACCATCGGTATTGCCTAAGGCACGTTGCGTCCAACTACTACGGGCAATATCGATCTACAACTAAACGACGACAAGTGACCAATATGAGTATTTAATCTCTATTAATATAATTTCGTTTGTAATAGCAAATTATGTTATTTTTGGGACTAAGCCCTACCTCTATTCAGTGGGCTTATATTAATTTATTTGTAAAACCATATTAAAATGAGCCTGCTGGTTCAAGTGGTAAGGGAGTGTGTGTGGTGAGGAGGTCCTGTGTTCGAATCCCTTCACGAGCGTGGGTATTATTTTTGCTCGATTATCATATAGAATTTCGGTTGAGCTAAAAGTCTGAGAAGTGGATTACTGGGAGAAAAAACAAGGAATGAGTGGTTTATCCAAGATTTTTATCCTATTTTGTTTTTTATTCTTTTTCCCAAAAATATCTCTCATCCCCAAAATCCACAAGAATCTGACGTGAATCCTTCTGCTCCTAATCTCTGTCATCTCCACCCTCACTTTTTTGTTTCCGATTATGTTTTTCTTCTACCTACCATTTACCAAGTTTTTGCCTCTCGTTATTTTGGCATTTTGGTCTGTTATCGATAAGTAGGGCAAGTGTGGTTCTTGCTTTGGTTGATAAACTTTTGATTGATGGAGTTATTTTGTGTTCAAGAGAAGTTCAAGGGTCTGGAGTTGTTCAATCAGCATCTTAATTTCGGTAAGCATCGTTGTTCGTGCTAAGGTAAAATTTTGGTAAATTAAAAGTGTCTTTTGCGCGATAATTCACTTTAATATCGGTTTAAGAGATTAATCCAAGGTTTAATTGGTCAATTTTAGGTTCTAGTGATCACGAGAGTGCTTTCACATTGAACCGATACCATGTGTGTATCCGAAACGCAGAAATTGAGTTTTCAACAAAAGCCTAAAAAGGCTACTGTCGATTTCACACCGGCATGTGCTCACCCGTGTGGTAGGCCGTGTGCGAAAACACGATCGCGTGATCGACGAAGGCCAAGCCGTGCGCCATACACAGCTATGTAGACCACACTGGCTACGCCAAATTGGGCGTGCGAGCCACACAAGCGTATAGGCCAACATGAGAACGCCACACGGGCGTGTGATATATGAGTCAGGCCGTGTGATCCACATAGGTAAGGCTGACTTGAGCGTGTGGGCCCACATATGCTAAAATTTTTCACAGGGTCGCACAAGTCGTCTTAATCGACTGTGGACCTGTCGTAGGGTCGGTAAACATTATCTAACCCTAAAACCAAGTGATATGTTTGACTAAGATACGATTACTAGCATACCTATGATTGTATCTCTGATACTTGTTTATTAAAACATGTTAAGCATGATTTGTCTGTTAATTTTACGTGTGATCTGATACTGTGATTGGGGTGAGATGATAGTTATTGAAGGAAGTGTTCTAAAAGGCCTTTGTGCCTATTATTTGGCAGCATAGCTGTATTATATCTGTTATGTGCCGCATCGATACAGTATGGTGTGTGGAGCTGAATGGTGTTTTAAACCTTACATGGTGTGTAGAAGATGGGGATATGATTCTAATTTCTAATATCTGATTTGTATATCTGTCTGCATATGAAATGGGCTCAAGCCCGAATCTATATCTGTTTCTGACATAGGCCAGGCCCAAGTATGAATCTGTTTGACTTGTGTTATTCTCTGTGTGTACATGTTTAATTTTGCTGAATTACACACTGAGTTTACGTAAACTCACCCCTTCTTTGTTTATTCTGTACAGGTAACCCACAACTTAGGCAGATCGGTGCAGCAGGGGACTCAGCGATGGGCACTATATTGTAATCTTTATTTATGTTTAAGTAATATAACTATTTAAATTTGGGAACTACTTGAGAGTTGTAATTTCTGAGGACTCTCTGAACTGTTTCAGTTTTAAACTATTTATTTCTGGATGATTTAACGCTTTAATTGTTTTGTTAAAATCGTTTTATTAAACGACGATCTTTAAACAACCAAATTGATTTCCTTAAACACGACGGTTTTCCTAAAGCTTTCGCTAAGATGATATGTTTTAAGACAAGCTGATTAATTGAACATATGTTTTGAAATCAATGAAAACAATAAAGGGTTTATAAGCTTAAGGTTTATCATGTTAGCCGTTTTCGAAATCCCTTTCCACGTGACATTGTCAAATTCTGCCATAACGTTTAGGCCGAGTTCGGGATGTTATATGCCCGGACATGGAGATACAATTATGGAAACGAGTTTTTCACTAATTGTTTCAAATGTTTGAGCCATGTGTTAGGGCCTTCCCTCACAGCAAGCCGATGGTACAAGCTAAGCAAATCAAGGCCAGGCACGTGTACGTTGAGGCCATTCAAAAGGCTATCGCGATAAATAATTGAAGGGCGCAAACAATGAACACAAACACAAAATTGAATTCGAGCGACTTGGAGACTTTCCGAGTTGATCTGCGAAACAATCATTGCGAGTGCGAGATATTTCAGACTTTTCAATATTTGTGTACGCATGTTCATGCAGCGTGTGCGATAGTAAACTTAGATGTTGAATAATTCATAGACGAGATCTACACGTTGCAACGCACATTGCGTATATAGGGGAACAAATTTCCTGTAATCCCCAATGTCTCAATCTGGGAAGTTCCACCGCTTGCTTTCGAGCTGGTGCCTAACCGTGGCCTCCGTAGACATCTTAAAGGTCAACTACAATCACCGAGAATTTAAAATGACATGGACGTCAGAGAGACAGGCGAACCCAAACTGTGCACTGTGTCGAACATCCTGACACAATCGATCAACATGCCCACATCGTGTCAATATTTCCAATCAAACGTCACATAATGTCGTACTCGAAGATAACGAATGATATATTATTGAACGCATGCTCCTGTAAAAATATGAAAAATTATACAAATGATATATTTTATTCAAATTGTACAAATGATTAAATATAATTATTAATAGATATTTTTTTCTTCCTAATTTAAAACATGTTAAATTATAATACAATAGACAAGCATATTTAGCTTAAAGCACATTAAATTATAATACACTATACATTCATATTTATTTTAAAACACATTAAATTATAATACAATATACACACATTTAATTTAAAATACATTAAATGAAATAAATTACGAGAGAAAATTTAATATGAAAAAACCGTAAATTAAAATGAAAAGAAAGATAATTTAAATAAAATGAGAAAAAAAAAACTAAATTAAAATGGAAAAAAAGATAATTTAAATAAAATGAGAAAAAAGTTAAATTAAAATGGAAAAAAAAGAAAATTTAAATGACGAGAAAAAAAAATTAAATTTAAATGGAAAAGAAAGATAATTTAAATGACATGAGAAAAAATTAAATTAAAATGGAAAAGAAAGATAATTTTAAATGACATGAAAAAAAAATTAAATTAAAATGGAAATAAAGATAATTTAAATGAAATGAGAAAAAAATTAAATTTAAATAGAAAAAAAGATAATTTAAATGAAATGAAATAAAAATAAAATAAAAATAAAATAAAATAAAATAAACAAAAAAGATGAAAGGTAAGGTCAGACCAAGCCTGCGGGCACTGTTCCTGCTACTATGTGACCTAACAGGTTAGGCGGAAAAAACCCAAAGAATAATGAAATGAGAAAATTTTTTGACTTTAAATGAAAATTAAAATTTTAAAATGGAATGATATTTAAATTGATAAAAAATTTAAATAAAATATAAAAAATTTTAAATAATCTTGGTATTGAGACTTTCTAATAAATATGAAAAAATATGAAATGAATTGAAAAAAGATAAATTAAAATGAGACTACTTGTGATTAACGTGAAAAAAAATTTGTATATTAGGAAAAAAAAAATTAATGGAAAAAAATTACTCAATGAAGAGTTAAATGAATATGAAATGAAATAAAATGTTAAATGAATATGAAATGATGATTATGAAATGGAATGAAAGTTTAAATGAAAAAAAATTGAAATGAAAACAAAAACTGAAATGAAAACAAAATTTTGAAATGAGAAAGAATTAAATTTAAATAGAAAAATAATAATTTAAATGAAATAGAAATGTAAATGGAAATGAAAAAAAAAGTTGAAAGGACAAGGCCTGTGTCAGGCCTGCGTCAACATCAAATTGATCAGACTCGTTCGGCCTTCCACTGGCCGACACTCGCCTGGTGCGACGCAACCCAACAGGTAAGAATTTAAAATAATTTTTTTTTCAATTTTACCCTGCTTAACCACCATAGTCCCCCATTATAAATGGGGTACTTCAACTCAAAACCACTGACCACCGCCAATAATTGTCGCTTATCATTGACCGCCATTGTTAACTGTTGACTACCACCGTCCTTCACCGACCAACGACCACCGATAACCTCCTAACACCTCCGACAACCGCCGTTCACCGTTAACCACCGCTGATCACTCAATAGATCCTAATCCTAATATTCTTTTAAATGACAACCACATTGCTAAAAAGGTAAAAAAGGTAAACGAGAAGAAAAATGTCTCATTTAATTTTAAATATTCATTTAAACTCTTTTTTAAACAAGAAATATAACATTCTATATTTACTATAAACGCAGGATCGGTACAAAATTGTGAAACCTCGATTGCATAATCCCGATTATTTTTTCGATTGCAGAGTTTTACCGTATTTGAATGTCGTGGGTTTTGGGGTAGCCGCATACAATCAAATATTTGAGCTGCGGGCCAATTTAATATCGACCTTGGTTGAAAAATAATACCCGGAGCCATGTTTCACCTCTCGTATGGGAAAGTAACTATTACACTACAAGACGTAACAGTCCAACTGCGGCTACCTATAAACGGTGAAATAGTGACCGAGCTTGGAAAAGTACTCGATCCGTGGGGTACTTGCGATCGGTTACTTAGAAAAGTGCCTCCTAACGATGAGGAAGGATGATTAACCTATATTAAATTTACTTGCTTAAGAGAACTTCCAGCATCTTCTGAGCAGTCCAATGTAGATGGACATTATCTACGCTGCAAGAGTGTTCATTCTGCAACTTATAGTTGGGTTACTGTTGCCGGACGTCAATTAAAATAAAGTTCATATCATGTATCTCCCCTAATTAGAGGATCTCGAGCTTGCCAGAAGATTTAGTTGAGACTCTACGGTAATGACATACTTATACCGCAAGCTCTGTCGAGCGACAAAGCCGTCTACGAAAACAATAGGCGATTACTGCTATCTACTACAGTCTTAAACGTTATACCGAATGTCATTTCTGGCATTAGTGAACCACCAATTGTATATGTGACCACTCGTGACCAGGTAAATATATAGTTCTATTTTGCCATCAATTTTTTTATTGTATAGTATAGAATATTCATTTTTACATGAAAAAAATAATCTAAAAATTTATTCATTCTTTAGTTGGGCTACTTTATCGAGAATTATTTCAGAGATGGCGTAAAATATGCTTCCGAGTCTTTCTTTTTTAAATACAATAATTGCACAAAAAATTTTACTAACATGTTATCTATATTATACTGTTTCTATGGATGTCATATGTCGAAGGGATTGCGGCGCTCATACCATCATGTGTTATCGAGCAGGAACAGCTATTCGTGTCAAATAGCAAAACCCATACCATCATGGATTGCGTTGCTCATACCATCATGGGTTATCCTCAAACGATGAAGGAAATTAGGGCTCGAGCCCGGGCTCCAGGTGGTTTGATGATGAGTCGAATGCTTCATATTAGGGCTCGAGATAGGAGTTCGAGGCAGAATCAATTTTGGTGTTCCCAAATGGCGAAACTCAGTTACGACACGATTGTACGTTCCTCTATTGCCATTGAGAAGATTTCGATTGCACGTCTTTTAAGATCAGCATGTAACGACCTTGAAATATAAATGGTTTCTCGTGTGCCATATATCATTCTGCGTACACTGCGTATGAGAGAACCCTCCTTATAAGACATACAAGGGAGGACGCCTCATATGTCCATTATTCTATAGAAAGATACGATTTATGTTTTTCTACCCAATTTAAAACGTCCCAACCCAAATCATTTTTGTCCATTCCGTTAACTTCTTTAATGTCAATGAGAGGGGTCAAGATAGGTTGTGTGCAACCGAATTGCCTCAATACCCGACCTCCATTATGCCGCTCCACATATAGCATCAATAAACATATGGTATGAGCGCTCCGATCCCTTCCTCTACATATGACATCCATAGAAACAACATAATATAAATAACATGTTAATAGTTAAATTTTTTTATGTAATTACCGTATTTGAAAAAATTTTGAAAACATATTTTTCGCCATCCTCCAAATGAGTCTTTATCATCTTACGGTACACATACGATGAACTGTCCCCTGATTTCTAGAATGGTTGCCTATCTAAAAAACAAATAAATTATCAAATTATTTTTTTCCATTCAAAAATGAGTATACTAAACTAAATAATTAAAAAATAGATGGCAAATTGAACTACACATTTACATATTCACGAGTGGCCACACATACGGTTGGCGGCTCACTAATGCCAGATATGGCATTCAATATTAACGGCTAAGACTGCTATAGAAGGCAACAACCGCCTATTGATTTCGTAGACGACTTTGTCACTTGACAAAGCTCGCGGTATAAGCATATCAATACTATAGAACCCCTACTAGATCTTCCAGCAAGCTCGAGATCTTCTAATAAGGGGAGATACATAGTGTTGATTTTATTTTGATTGACGTCCAGCAAAAGTATCACACCTATAAGTTGCAAAATGAACGTTCTTGCAGCATAAATAACGTCCAAATGTGTTGGACTGCTCGAAAGATGTTGGAAGCTTTCTCTTAACCAAGAAAATTTTAATATAGGTTAATCATTCTTCCTCATCGTTAGGGGGCACTCTTCCAAGTAACCGCTCGCAAATGCCCCACGAATCGAGCAATTTTTCAAGTCCAGTCACTACTTCACCATTTATAGACAACCCTAGTTGGACTGCTATGTCTTGCAATATAATAGTTACCTCCCCACACGGGAGATGGAACATGTCTCCAAGCGCCATCATTCGACTAAGGCCAATATTAAATCTGCCCACAGTTCAGACATTTGATGTATACAGCTACCCCAAAACCAGTGACGTTCAAATACGGTAAAACTCTTCAATCGAGAAAATAACCGAGATCATGCAATCGAGGTCTCACAATTCGATATTTATCCTGCGTTTATAGTCAATATAAAATGTTATATTTCTCATTTAACAGAATTTAAATGTTTTTCTTCTCATTTAACTTATTCACATTTTTAGAAATGTGGTTATCATTTAAAAGAACATTAATATTAGGATCAACAGAGTAATCGGCGATGGTTGACGGTGAACAACGATTGTTAGGTGTTTAGAGGTAATCGGTAAACATCGTTCAGCAAAAGATGGTGACAATCGGCAGTTAACGACAACAGTCAACGATGTGCAGCAGTTATAGACGATGGTCGACGGTTTTGAGTTGAAGTACCCCATTTATAGTAAAAGACTATAGTGGCTGAGCAGGGGTATAATAAAAAAAAATTATACTCTGACCCGTTGGGTCGGTTCGCACCAAGCAAGTGCCAGTCAATAGAAGGCCAAACAACCCTATTCAATCTGACACTGATGTAGGCCTGACATAGACCCAGTCCTCTCAACTTTTTTTTTCATTTCATTTACAATTCCATTTCATTTAAATTATTTTTTCTTCATTTTAATTTATTTTTTTCTCATTTCAATTTTTTTTTCATTTCAATTTTTGTTTTCATTTCAATTTATAATTTATTTTAATTTAAACTTTCATTCCATTTCATAATCATCATTTCATATTTATTTAACATTTTATATTCATTACAAGTTACATTTCATTACATATTTATTTAACATTTTGATGTGTGTTTTGTATGAATGATTGCAAATCTAACTCCTATAATAAAATGAGATAAACTCAATAAAGATCAAAATCCCAAAATGATAAGAAAACAGCTATGAAAACATTCCTTACAATAGTGTGGACAGTTTAATGTGCTCTGCAGAATGTATTTGGAGATCCACTCCCATTAGTTTAGTTTTTTTCATCCATATTTAAATTATCACCATTATTCAAATGTATAAGATTCATATAGGATTCATTTATTAAATATGAAAATCAACTTGTGAATAATGATTAAATATGCATCCAATATTAATTGATAAAAATGTAATGGAGTGAAGCCAAACCCTTTATAAAGATATTTAGCGAACCCTAGGTATGATCATTGGGTTGAAGTAAAAAAAAAGGCTTTTAAAATATTAGCATAAAAAGTTCTAAAGACTATATAAGTTTTCATTAAAAGAGAATTAATTGCACTAAACATCAACTTCAAAACATTATAATTACAACCCCAAATTATCGATGTCACATAAGATTTTTAAACTTCAAAATAAATTGTTTAAAACATTTTTTTTACCATATTCATTTTTCTTAAAAAGTTCATTTTAAATTATGTCACATAAGATCTAACTTTTTTATGATGAATTACAATAACAAGGCAAAACTTGAAGAACAAACGTGACTAGTGTAATTCGAACCCAAACTACACCTAGGGAAATGAACACCCTTAACTATCAGGCCATCACATGGAGTTCATCTAAAATTTTATTTAATGGTTAAATTAATTGTTTTAATAATAGAAAGACCTAATTGATATAACTTTGATAGTTTTGAAAAGTAAATAGAATGATTTAAATTTTAGAAACCAATTTAAAATAAAGGTTAGAGTTTGGGATGTTTTGTCAAACTAACTCTAATAAAAAAGACTAAACAAGTTGGATTGGTGAATTGCGAATATTTTCAAATGTTTTCATGTTGCAAGTAAAAGGAAATCTCAATCAAATTAGTTAGGTATAAAGAAAAATTTAGCTTTCAATGTTTACATCTTTTGTCAGTTTAACTCTTATTCTATTTTTAAGCTAAATTTGACAATTAATCTTTCAAAAATAGCCAAATAACTTTTATGAAGAAAATCCTAACTAAAACATTAATTTTTTAATGATATTAGAGTGACAATTAGCATCCATGTGTACTTCAAGGTACTACGATATTATTTATCTAATATGTCACTTCAACAAATAATTTAAAAACTATAGAAATATTCAAAAAAATCCAAAATTTAAAAAAAGTATAAAAAAGGTTCAAAAATATTAACATGAAGTACAAGTGGACTCCTATGAGGGCTTTTCTGTTTAAAAATTTAATGTTTTAGTATTTCAATTAGAAAACAACAATTCAATTTTTTTTAAAGGTTAATGGTCAAATTAAACTCTTTTTAAAAAATTGTGGGTCAAATTTAGCTAAAAAAAATAAATGTTAAATTGACAAAAAAATATAAACATTATTTAATTTATTATCATGTCAAAAGTTAAAATACGCATAAAATTATTTAATGTTACAAAAAGGAAAACAAAAGGTTATGTATGTAAAAGAAAAAAAAAAGTAAATCATGGCCATATATCATTGGCTTTTTTACTTATTTAATATAAAAAGTAAAAAAATATCTAAAATAGGATGCCACCTAAATTAATTATAGGAATGGCATGCCAAGGTGGTGGAGGGTGCTGGAGAGGCAGCACCTCGACCCTTTTTTGACATGCGTCAGTTGTCTCATATAAGAAAACATTTTTTATTAAAGAATGGTAGTTCGTAGGTGACACCAAAATAGGTTAATTGTTCAGGTTAAATACAAGTTTAGGATCATACGTGTGGTGTACGCTTTTCAGCTACATTTGGTTGTGCCCATCTCACGAGCGGCGCCTGATAGGGGATGAAACCCTTATTGTACGAGACATTAGTCTAACGTACGACTATTTAACCACCGTTTTGAGGGGGAAAAAATTAAGATACAAGAATAGCCTAAAAAAATTCTATAGCAGAAGAGTACACAGAGAGAGGAGAATTCACAAGATTAATAGATGTGAAATTCACTTTTTTTTACAGTAATTTTTTTGAAATTCACTTTTTCTATAGTAATTATTTTACTTAGAATTGTATTGAGAATTTTTATTTTCTTTTTAAGACAACTGATATTGAAGATGGATAACCAATTTTTCATATGCATTTATTTTCAGGGCGTAATTCTGGCAACAGTTAGATATATATTTGAATGTCGGCATAAAATAGCAATGGGATTTAATAGAAATATCTCGATTGATTATATAAAGGAAAGGATTAGTGAAAAAATTATTAGACGTTATTAGAGAATGATCTTGAAACTTTTCTAAAAGTTTTCAATTTCGACAAATCTCAACCAATCTACCGATATGAAACTTGTAGATGATGAAGATGTGGAGACAATGGTGCGGCCTACTGAAAGCTTTTCCCTGATACAAGTCGCTTGTGCAGGTAAATAAGATCCGACTATATAAGAAATATACACAGATCCTACTTATTCTGATTGCACAAGACAGGATCAAGAACATGCCCACGATAGCTTTTGTCATTATGAATAAAGAGAATATAGAATAATTAGAAATTCTTCCTCACGAACCTGCGAAGGTATATTGTTGGTGAATATAATATTTGCATCATATTTGATAGACAGAAGGAAATAACTACCGCCAGTAGGCATTCTAATGTACCATAGAGATCCTTTACTATATCCAGCACATCGTAACTTTCACCAGGAGTACCAAGAATGCACACTGGTAGAAAAAAGGTGTGAAAATGGTTAAAATTTAATTTTAATATGTTTTACTGCTATCAATACTAGAACAAATTAATTCGAGACAGTAACTTGTTTCATAATACATACATAACGTATAAGCTAAAGCCACACCTTTTTTGTCAAAGAATGACTAGACATGAGGGTGACATGTAAGGTGAAATGAACACTTTTCTAACAGTGGTTGGGTAAATCGTTGTGGTGCCTAGCGATCAACGTTATCCTCACCCAACCTTAAGGTGCATTAAACATAGAAAAAAAATCGTATACCCCAAAGTTTACTTGGAATGAGTAGAGTATTGTTATGGTAATGTGCTAAAGATATCAAACATCATTGATGATCTCGAGTCTAGATGATCAAAATTGGATCCGAAAAACTTTGAATGTTATCCATAGTCTGACGAGCCTTAGAAATAATGTTCAACCCTCAAGTTCGGACGAGCCTTAAAACTACCCCCGGACAAGCGCACCAGCTCGAGTTCGAGCTCAAGAAAGGGCTCTGACTCAGGTTTGGGTGTAAAAGGTGGATGTAAGAGGGTTACTTGAGTCACGACATGTACAGAAGGACTACCATTAGTTGCCCACCAAATAAATACGATTTCCCAATCTTGACATACCATTGTATATTCTCTAACGAGGGCTCCAAATAAAAACAAAGATCCTTTTGAGGTTTCCGCTCCATCTAGCTGTTCTACACTGCAGTAAATTAATAATGCACTATCGCTCAGTTCAATCCTTGTTTCCCCCTCTTATTAATTCCATGGATCTTCCCCAAGTCCAGTGCTAATGCCAAGATGTACTGTGTGCACCCACACTATCACATTACTTAATCCCCGTGATACCACTCAATTATCTGGAAATTGATAATAGGTGTGTCAATGCATCACCGGTGTGAGTGAATGTAAGTAGACACACAAATAACAATCACAATGTCTGGGTAAAAAATATAAAATCTATATGAAATGCAAAATTAATAACACAAATATAGTAATACGAGTTAAAGATAAATAAATTAATTGAATGTCACGAATAACTTACCCTCACCCCGGCATGTGTCTCAATCATCTGACAATATATTGGAACCGTCTACGACCTCTCAATACCTGAATTCCCACTTGTTAGAACAAATTTACGCATAAATGTCAATTAATTGTTATAATGCTTAAAGTTTATCACCTATTCACAAGTGAAAATACATATGTTTAATGCCTAACTGATGCCAAGAAAAGCATCCGGTAAAGGGCCCAAGACTACAGCAATTTGATGCAGCTGCCTATGTCCACAGCACAAGGATTTTTCGTTCGACAAAATTCACGATACAACATAACTAGTATTGCTCAATCCTAACTATACGAACGGATATTTTGCAAGTCAGTTAAGAATGGTAAGTAGATCAAGTGGATCTTGTTGTTTGCGTCCGACATGAATACACCAATAATTATGTGCATAATATATGTTCGAGTGTCACACATCACATCTTGCTCGATAACAGTACTCGGTAAATGCTCAAAATTAGCTTTCAACAATGAAAACCTTAAACCGTAAATTTTGACTCAATATAACCAAGCAAGACTCTTAATAAGTTATAGTAATGGGCGGCCAACTCAGAGATCGTACTTACATCTATAACCGTACATACGTTCGTAACTACACTCCCATCGTTTAGTAGCTAGAGTTGCAGTGCAACATCCCTAAACTGATGGTACACTCTCCACATGAAAAACGAATTGTGTGACTCTTAAGCTGCCATCGCTCGACTAAAGTGAATATTAAGTTACATCACAAATCAAACGTCTGTATTAATGTCGCTGATCCAAATTTGACTGACTTCAAGTATGGCATGAGATTCTCATCGAATAGGTAGCCTATATTATTCACATGACCCCTCAAAGTGCGGTGCGGAGCCTGATAATATTAAATTACCAAAATAGTTAAATCACATGACCCCTCAAAGTGCGGTGCGGGACCTGATAGTATTAAATTACCGTAAATGAAGTGAAACTTTTTATAAGGTAACAAATAATTTTATTACCACCACATTAACCGAGCTTGATATGTAATTATCATTATTAATCAAATAACTCATTTTGATATTTACAACTTTAAAAAATTGAGTTCAATTAATTTGTTGCAAAAAATACATTTCGACAGTTAAATAAATTCTATTTGGACCTTTTTATCTCAATAATAAGAGAAGCAATATTAAAATACAATAATAGAATACACTAACAATTTGTTCAGAATAATACATTTAGATAATTAATTTGTAATATTGTTAGGTTGTCCAATTTTTGAATTTTAATATTATTTCTTCTATTATTGGAATAAAAAGGACTAAATATAAATTATTTACCTCTGGAAATGTGTTTTTTACAACAAACTAGTTAAACTTAATTTTCTTTAAGTTACAGATATCAAAATGGATTCTTTGATTTATAATGATAATCACATATCTAGAACAGTTAATGTAATAGTAATAAAATTGTTATTTGTTATGCTATAAAAAGTTCAACGTCATTTACGAATATAACTAGGTTATATTAACTATTTCAATAATTTAATACATTTCGACAGTTAAATAAATTCTATTTGGGCATTTTTATCTCAATAATTGGAGAAGCAATATTAAAATACAAAAATAGAATACACTAACAATTTGTTCAGAATAATACATTTCGATAATTAATTTATAATATTGTTAGGGTGTCCCATTTTTGTAGTTTAATATTACTTCTCTTATTATTGGGATAAAAAGGACAAAATATAAATTATTTACCTATCGAAATGCGTTTTTTACAACAAACTAATTGAACTTAATTTTTTTTAAGTTGCGAATATCAAAATGGGTTCTTTGATTTATAATGATAATCACGTATCAAAAACGGTTAATGTAATAGTAATAAAATTGTTATTCGTTATGTTATAAAAAGTTCCACATCATTTACAATACAAAATAACTAAGTTATATTAACTATTTCAATAATTTAATATTGGCAAGACTGTATTACGCATTAAGGGATCGTGTGAATAGTGTAGGCTATCTGTCAATGATCACCTCATGCTATACTTTAAGTTAGTTGGATTCGGATCAACGATATCATTATGAACGTTTGATTTGCAATAAGACTAAATATCAGCTTCAGTCAAGCGATGACAGCCTGAAACTCACGTTTTATTTGCCATGTGGAGAGTGCAACATCACTTTAGAGGATGTTGCACTACAACTCGGGTTACCATTTAACGGGAGTGCAGAGCCGATCGCCCTTTGCTATAACTTATTGAGAATCTCGCTCGGTTATGCTGAGTCAAAATTTCAAGTTTAAGGTTTTTATGGTAGAAAGCCAATGTGGAGCATTTACTGAGTATTGCCACAGAATGAGAGGTGATGTGCGTTGCTCGAACATATATTACGCACATGTGGGTGTATTCATACCAAACCAAACAACAAGGTCCACTTCATGTTTAAGGTTTTTATGGCAGAAAGCCAATGTGGAGCATTTACTGAGTATTGCCACCGAATGAGAGGTGATGTGCGTTGCTCGAACATATATTACGCACATGTGGGTGTATTCATACCAAACCAAACAACAATGTCCACCTCATGTACTTGTCACTGTTAACTGACTTACAAAACGTTCATTCATATAGTTGAGATTAAGCAATACTAGCTATGTTGTATCGCGAACTTTGTCGAACAACAAAACCTTAAACCGTAGACATAGTCGACTGTCTCATATTGCTATAGTCTTAAGCTCTTTATCGGATGTCTTTCCTAATATTAATTAGTCACCAAACATATATATTTCCACTCGTGAATAAGTGTTAAAATTTAAACATTATAACAATTATTTGACATTTTTGTGTAAATTTGTTTTAACAAGTTTAGTTTTTTCGTAGATTGAGTGAGAATCTAAGTATCAAAAGGTCATACACAGTTCTAATATATCGTCAGATAATTGAAACACGCTGTGGTTGGGGTAAATTTTACGTGACATCCAATTATTTTATTTATCTTATTTGACCAGTGTTACTATAATCATATTATTAATTTTGTAGTCCATCTAAATACTCTATTCCTTCCCAAATAGTAATTTTTATTCTCACAACTCATATATCTACTCGCACCCAATGGTGCATTAACACATCCATTATCAATTTTTACATCTTTCTTTATTTACTTTTCTTTTATAGAAAATTTTTTGGGTTGTTCTTTAATCTTAATTTTTTTTCTTCAACATAGTGGTTAAATAGTCATATATTAGACTGGTGCTGCCTACAAAAAAAGTTTCATACCCTACCATGTGTCATCTATAATATTAGAGGTGAGCGTTCGATCGAATCAAATCAAATTAAATAAAAAAATTAAGTTAATTAAGTTGACGAATCATATACTACCATTCTAACATGATTTAAAACTTTCTCGAATCAAGTCGAGTGAAAAAGAATTCGAATTGAATTGAATCGAATCGAATATATTTGTTCAAGTTAAATTAAAAAAATATTTTAAATCCTTATAATCACTGTCACCCACCGTAATTAAATTTGTTATTAACTTTCATCCCTTATAATTTATTTATTAATCTTTTATATACGGGTTAACTTTTTTCTTGCTTAGTTGCTTCAATTATCTTTTAATTCTTTTCACTATATTTTAAAATTAAAAAATATAAAAGTAAAAAATATAACTTTTTTAATAAAAATTATTTTAAAAATAAAATGTGAAATTGATATCAATATAAAATTTTAACACAAATATTTTATGACATCATCAATAATTTATTTTTAGCAAAAATTTATAAATATTCACTATGATAAAACAACTCAATAATATAAATAATACAGAATGTGAAATTTAACTTAATAATATAAATAGTAGATATAAATAAAATTATTGTTTAAGTTTAAAAATTTCGTTTGGATAATTTAAAATTTTTTTATTTGAGGATAAAGAGAGGTAAGTAAAAGTTTAAAGGAATAAATAAAAAATTTTAGAGATTAAGGGAGTAAAATTTTAGGGGAGAATAAATGGGAATAGTAAATTTTTGAGAGGAAAATATTAAAAAAAAAAAAGGGATGAGTTTAAGGTAAAAGGGGGTGAAATGAGAGGGGAGCAAAAGTTATAGAAAAAAAGTGAAAATGAGTAAAAATTTTAAGAGGAATGTGAAGAGGTTTAAGAGTTTAGAGTAATAATATAAATTATTAGAGTTTGATATTCAATTTATTTGGTTTATTTGAGTTATTTAAATTTGAAAATTAAACTCGATTTTAACTCGAAATTTAAATTTTATTTTTATTTTTTTAAGTTGATTTAAATTTTGCTCACTCCTATACGAGAAAGGCACTAATAGGCCGCCTATGAGATGAGCATAACCATACATAGCCTAAAACCATAAACCACCAGTATGACTCTAAACCTATATTTAACATGTACAAATAACTCATTTTGGCGCCCCTACCAACTACCCTCCTTCAATAATTTTTTATAACAGACAACTAACACATGTTAGAAAAAGGTGGTGGTGCCGCCACTCCACCACCTAGGGAATACCATTCCCGTAAATAATTTAATTTAAGTGGTATCATATTTTAGATATTTTTATTTTTTTATATTAAATAGGTAAAAGAAAAGCCACATTAATGCCTTCTAAAAAAACCATAGATTTTTTGGGTTTCTCTTAAAATCAAGGTAGTTCCAGATGAGAGTACCTCGAATTGCAAAGATCAGTTTATTAACATCTTTTATGCAGCTGATGAAAGTAATAAACAGATTCTAATAATCACTATGGTTTCGTCGAAATAAATTAATACATGAGGGTATTAAGTTCTCCCTGCAGGAACTTCTGGGTTTTGTTCGTGGCTACAGTCAAGAGATAGCTTTGAGTCAAGGGACTCTTCAGTCTCTTTCTAGACCAATGATAAAGGGGGTGTGGCGACCCCCAAGTATCGGTTTTGTCAAACTAAATTTTGATGCTTCGTTTCACAGTGTTTTAAAAGCCTCTATTGCAGCAGTTTTAGCCCGAAATCATGAAGGGAAAATTTTGGGAGCGTGTACTTACCCATCTCAGGATATTGTCGATGCCTTTGTTGCTGAGGCTAGGGCTTGTGAAAGGGCTTTGTTGTTTGCGCTTGAGATGGGCTTTCAACGCCTTCAGCTTGAAGGAGATTCTCTGTCGATTATCAAAAAACTCAAATCAAAGATGGAAGGCAGATCCGTGCTCCGGCCGATTATTCAAAGCATCCATGTTCTTGAAAGACAATTTGAGAAAGTTGTTTACCTTTTTGTTCCTAGAACGGTTAATAGGGCGGCACATACCTTAGCCCTCGAAAAACGACGATGCCAACTACCATGTGTCTGGACTGAAGAAGCTCCAAACTCGGTGCGAAAGATGGTGGCAGAGGATTGGAGGGTTTGGAATCAGGATCGTTGAAGTGCTTTTTGGAGGCTTTGAGAATGGAGAAGGTTCTGAGGAATCTCCATGACAGGGTTTCAAAGCTTTCTTTTTCATTTGCTTCTCTTGGCTCATATGCGGATTTACATTGGAGAAGATGGTTTTTTTGGCTGATGGTTTGGTTGTGGCGTTTCGTTGTGTGGCTCAGGGTGGTTCTCTGCATTTACGGTTTTGTTTTTTCTGTGTGCTTTTCTTACGGGATTGGTGTTTTTCCTGCTGCTGTCTTTTCTTCTTCTGTTGTTTTTTTTACTTTGTCCACCTTGAGCCGCGCGTTATTAATAAAACATCAGCTTTTGTTGCAAAAAAATAAAAAAATAAAAAAGACAAAATTAAACTAATAATAATTAATAAGGTTTTAACAAAAATTGTTTCGGGGGTCAAACAAAATTACTTTTTAAAAATGTATGTTATTTAAATAATTTTAAAAAATGGGGGGGCAAACACAAAAATATTCTCTCTTTTTTAATAGGACGCTAAAAGTTGTGGAAAAGTTTATGAAAATTTTAGGGGGCAAACACTGAAATATTCTTTTTTTAATAGGAGTCAAAAAGCTAAAAAAAAAAAAATTGAAAGTTTTGGGGCTATGGTGCATCACTATGGAAGGAGATTCTCGTAGGATGATCAACAAATTCAAACAGCAGACTGAAGCCAGATCAAGTATGCACTTCCGATGGTAGATCCTTGCTCAACAATTTATACATTGTAATTTTCATGCAATTACTAATAAATTAGCAAAAGATTGGCTTAGCATGGGAAAAGATCATTTTTGGGTCGAGAAAGTACCTGGATCGATAGCAACAGAGGTTGAAGATGATCGTTGGTGGATTGGCGGGTCTGATTAGCCTCATCTCTTGATGTTCACACAGCAACCACAAATTTTTCTTTTTTGTTCTTTGCTGTTTTTCTGATAAGAGTCACTGTCTGTAACCTTTTGATTTTTGGATAAGTATGAGTGATTTTCTCCTTCTCTTTGTTGGTTTCTTGCTTGTTTTATTCTCCATTTCAATGTTCTGATGCAGATGTGATTTGTCCATGGCGAAACCAAGCTGTCAGCGGCACCCGCCTGACGGCTGACATGGAAGTGACCATTCAATCATAAGTTCCTATTTTTAATATCGAAAATAATTAGAACATGAGATTTTTTTCAGTTAAAATTTTTTTTTTAAAGCTGGTGCAGCCAAACTGTATGGCATCGGCCTAACGGAAGAAACCATGAATTCGTGTTTTTAATACCGAAAAAGAATTAAAACACGAGTTTTTATTTTCATTTAGAATAATTTTTTAAAAATATTTTTAGATGCTGTTTGACATCAAATAAAAAAATATTTTTTATTTTTTTCTTTGTATATTAAAATAAACTCGTATTTATCATACAAAATAAGAATACTGTTCATTGATCCAATTACACCAAAAAAATATTTTTTTTATTAAAAATAAAATAGTGCCGCCAATTGTTTAGGCGAAACCCATATTTTACGTAAATATCATTCCCATTATCCTATTTTCATACATATTAATTTATTTTACATTATTCATTAATTTATTTTACATTATTCATGTAAAAAACCCAAAAAAGTTCAGTCAACCTAAGACATTTTTTAAGATTAGGTAATATTATTATGGTAAATAAGATAACCAATAATTTTTAATTAGACTTAAAATTTTATAGAGAATTGAAAAAGGTAAAACGAAAATTACTTTAATTCTCTTAATTAGTAGTTCTCAATTGTCATCTATCCAACATGAAAAGCATCAACTTCAGTTAAGGACCTCAAAATCTGCAATTGCATCTTCCTCAGCCCAACAGCGAACTCCAAAGCCTCGTTCATGGCAGCTCGAGCACCGGCCAAGGCGTCCTCAAGGTCTTGATTAACCATGTAATACGAACATATTTGGCCAAGTATACGATCATGCCTTTCTTGGAACCTCACAACTCTTTCTTCAGCATGTTCCAATGCCTGGCTAATGATCCTTAGCTTCTCTATCGAAACTTGCTGCCTTTGCCATTTCTTCAAACTCGGTAGGACGAAAATGAACGAAGTGGAAAAGCCGATAACCGCAAAAATTATCCGAACATAGTCCATCAATAAGCTTCTGTTTATTTGGAGAATGGGAAATGAAAGTCCTGTTTATGTAAAGGGTGGAGATTCCTTGCTTCTTTCCATTAACAAGTTCTTGGTTGCTTTTGTGTTACTCTTCCTCCATGGTTTGCTTCATGAAATGGTTTAAATCTCTAAACTTTAACCATCCTATACTGGGAAAATGAAAGGAATAAATATGCTAGCTCACTTCTTTTGCGAGATTTTTGCAGATATTCTACTCCGAGAAGTACTAGTATCCGAGAAATGTTTTCTTGATTTCCTTATTCTTGGCTTTCGTGGTTTCCTGTTTGAAGACCGAATTTTGTCTAAACGCTGACGACGGATCTCAGGATTAGCCCAGCCCTTTCCCCAATCGGAGAAACTGGAATAAGCTCTCGGTTTTCTCATTGAGTAAAGCATATCTGCTTCTGGGTAAACATGGAAACATTTATCACTCTCAGACTGAAGAAATTCCAGTCCCCTTTTTGTTGGTTCCGGAAATTTTATCTGAACATGGATCTGCACAAGACAGTGCAGTAAAACAATAAACCGGAGTGGTCAGGCAATATATTCATATCTAAAAGTCCAGTTGAATGTACGGGTCACATCATGTATTTGAAATGCATGCTTTAATACTTCTTGTTCATGGACTAAAATCGGAGAAGCTAAACTGGCTAAGTTGTCCTGGTGTTTTTAAGGGATAAAACCTTAGGAAAGCTTTTTCATTCATGGACTAAAATCGGAGAAGCTGGTTGTTAAGTGCATACCTTATCATCCCCCTGTCTGATATATCCTTTAGCTTCCATGATTCGAGCAAGACCTTTCCACCATAGCAGATCAGTGGTTATGAATTTTTGAGACTGCATATGACCATCATATGACAATCATCAAATAGCATTCGAGAACTCCAGTAGCATTTATACATATGTTAAACCAGTTAGATTCATGAAAGAGAGATCGATCACCTGCTCCCTTATTTTATTAACAAAAGCTCTAAGGTTTGGCTTCACTAGGAATTTTTGCCGTTCAGTATCACTACACAGAGAATCATCATATGCGCAGTCCATGAAACTGCTCTCTGCCTGCAATTCAATACGAGATCATGAACAGAAGATTTCAGAACATAAAATATGTTTCACCCTAAAGTGTATAATTTGTTCATTTGTTTCATGAGGTCTTCCAAGAATTTAATGAAATGTAAAACATTAAATAAAAATGAAAACAATCGCACTTACGTAACGAGCAGCAATCATTTGCATCAAAATGTTTGCCTCCTCTTTCAAATCCAGCATCTTAGGAGGTCCATCAACACAAACGTCGCACCTGAGTAAAAAGAATTCCACTTAATGAGTTGGAATAAAGGGGGGAAAGAAAAGAACGAATAAATTCCTAAATCTCAATGACATCTTATTCTTCTCAAGGGTAGAAAAGCAAGATTATAAAAAGAGACTCAAAAACATCATTTGATTAAACAAACTTATCATTTGGCACAAAAGATGGTTCTTCTTGATCAAACTTAAAAGATTACACACATATATTTATAAGCTTATGTTTTATAGGTCTGCCTAGATTGATTGGTTTTCCTTTCAAACATATAATAAGTATTCATACTACAAGAATTATAATACAAAATTCCCAAAATAACATTACATATACTACCATACAAGACCTTAAAGTAAGCTACATACAAGAGGCACTTCTTATCACCGAAATCCTCCCCAAAGTACTCAACAAGGATTTTGGCTCGACAGCAAGAAGTATTCATTCCATATCTGCAAGTGAATAAAAAGTTGTGATAGAATATCAAGGAAGAGAGGGAGCAAAACAATAACATGTTTTCCATGTAAACCTGAAGAAATCTGATAACATTTTATAAGCTCGTTTTGCCTGATCTTCGCTTCTTTTACTAGGCAGAAGTGTAGGCATTCTTGATAAGTTCACATATAAAACTGCTAGCAGAAAGAGGATAGGTCAAGTTCACATTATAAATGTATCCAAAATAAAGTGTAAAACAGCTAATCAAATGCAAACTTCAGATATCACTGTTACGGGTAAAATGTATTACTTCTCAATTAGAAAATACAGTAGGCCTGTTTTAGTTTTAACAATGACCATGACTTATATTCTAAAATAGCAAATAGGCTTACTGCAATCTGCTAATTTTCCATCCCTTCCAGCTCGACCAGCTTCTTGATAATATGCTTCCAAACTCTGCAATACGGATCAAGCTTTAAGAAGCTCAAGTGACCAAGAAACAGATAACTATATCCTGCCAATTATGAGACTTAAACCTGAAAAATTAATAGGCATACAAGTTGCAAGGGGAAAAAAAAAAAGGAACCGGTAATGTGCCCACACAGCAAGATCTATCACCTAATGATGCAAGTCAAAAACTGCACAAATACATATAAGCCAGACCTGTGGCCAACCATAATGTATGATTCTTCGGACATTTAATTTGTCAATCCCCATTCCAAAAGCCATTGTGGCAACAACAACCTGCATAAATAACTCTCCTGTTAGATGGCAGGATTAGATCATAAACAGTAGTTCATCTATACAATATCATTTTATCCCAATAAACAAAAAAAAAATGAAAAAGGATACTTAGGGTCTAAACAAAGAAGAAGATTGCAGAGCAAACAAAAGCAGATTCAGCATTAGCCATGTACGTAGAAGTCTATATGGAGAGAAGGAAGCTAATCATTGGATAATCAATTATATCTAGGCTATGATCTAAAGGCAATAAATGGTTCTGGCTTTTCAGAACCAGAAAAGTAACCAACTGAATTTTTTAAAGAAATCTAATCTTGGGGGAAAAAACAAAGTAATTTCTGAAGGACTTTACATACAGAATACTATAGAAATACAGAATTTTACAGAACCAATTCATCAACTAGGTGAATCACGACAAATCATACCTGCAGGGCATCTTCATGAAATTCCTTGTGAACCTGCCTTAAATGTGATTTTGGCAACTGAGAAGAAAAGAGGGGAATTCATAAATAGCTGCTTATCAGGCACATAAAAACTCTTTATCATCAGCATGTAGAACCTAGCATGCAAGCTTTTACCAGTGAGAACACTAGACAAATAACCAGAACAATATGCCAGGATGGAGTTCTAATGGAATGAACATCAGGATGGTTCCTTGGCAAGAACAGTGAGAATAAAAAGAAAGAAAAACAGTACTTATAATAAAGAAGCATTGACAGACTAACAAGTACCAAGCTGGCAACCACTGTTCAAAAGTGCATAAACAATTAGAGCTTAAATATTGCAAGAAAACAATGTGTGATTTGCTAAGAATGCAGACGAACAAAAGACATCATCAAACCACAGCTCAAAAGATCAAAGAATAGGTGCTTAATAATTGAAAGGAGATGATATGCATCAATGTAGAGCCAGAGTAAATTTTCCATAAATAGTTACCGCTGCATTATAAGCGGCAGCCTTTACTCCAAATTCGCAGAGATACTTCGCAATGCTCAGTGTTTCCTTTCTTGTGGGAACATATATGATGGTCGGTCCTTGTTCAAATGGCTCTTGCAGAAGCCTCAGTCTTTCTTCTGGTTTATTTGGTGGATCTATTGTCTCTATTGACCCATGTGAATTCCATTCTTCGCAATGAACTTGTCCAGAAAATTCACCATGGGCAACTGAAAAATAAAAGCAATCAAAATATAGTAGAAATACAGTGATGCTGGAATCTTTTCATGTCTATAGCATAAGCCAAATAATAGCATGCATAGAAGCTCAAATTAAAGTATCAGAAGATGATACCATCCCAATCTTCTGCACTCTGAAAGACATCAACCTCATTTTCTAAATACTCAACTGACATTTGCCTTCCCCTTGAAGGAATTGAACCATTTTCCTTTTCTGAACTCTCATCATCACTTTCTTCAATGTCACTGTTTTGAATGTCATTAAACCCACTTCCAGAAAATTTATCTGAATCAGATGGACAATGAGATTCATGAGAGACTAGAGGTTGTTTCATTCCATCAACCTTTTTCTTTCTGGCATAAACATCTATAAGTTGACAGAAATCTGTGCTATATGAAGACACTGATTTTCTACTGTGTTTCACCTGTAGAGAGCAGAAACCAAATTTTGAGGTTCCACTAAAACACAGGATTTCATTATAAGGGATACATAAGAGAAGTTCAATATGTAGATTAAAAAGGAAAATAAAACAAAATAAGAACAACTCAAGACCATTTAATTTTCTTGATAGTTGATACATAAAAAAGAAAACACTCCAAGTGAAGTGTAAGTTGAAAGAAGGAAGCCAAAGAAGATATACCAAATATGATTGAAACCAGCCAAAGCAAGTAAAAACTCACTGAGAATCGCAAATTTGGACGGAAGAATGAAGTGACCACAGTCTTTGTCTCCTTTGACATGCACAAAGAATCAAGAATGTCTTGCCGAACCTGAACTGTTGCAGTAGCAGTCAATGCCATAATTGGAATGTCATACTTCAAGAATTTTAAATTTCTGGCACTGAAATTCTCTCGCAAAACAGACAATCGCCTGACAGTGGAAAATATACATACAACTTACAAAGACATAATAAAATGAAATTACGAATTATAAAAAGATGTGCAGCATTAAAAATGAGATATTGCCAAATAAATACAAAGGTAATGAAGAAAAGCAAAATCAAACATCAACATGTTATGAAAACTTAAACCCATCTCTCTCTGTGTAAAACACAGCTACTTTAGCCATGATTAGTCATTTGGCTGTCCTTTAAATGCGTTTAAGACATGGCTTAGTAAAACCTATGTTTTACCCTAAGTCACATAATCTCCAAATAAATTACTGATTGAGTCCAGAAGAAACCAAAACAGGCATCCAATACATAAGGAACACATACCGGTAGTCAGGCCGAAAATCATGGCCCCATTTAGATATACAATGGGCTTCGTCAATTGCAAACAATGTGATTCCACGACTTTCTGCTAGCCTCTGAAGAGGTTTTATTAGTCTGCACGGTACTTGTACATTCTCAATAACAAGAAAAAGAAAAGAGAGAATAAACATGTTCTTTGAGAAAAAACCAAGAGACACTATATGCGCCTACCTCAGAATTGTTTCTGGACAAACATATATAATACTATACATTCCTCTCATCGCTTTCTGCTCCACACTGCTGTCTGGTTGTCCAGATCCAAGAAAACAAGCAGAGACCCCATGTTTTGATAATTTTAAGCATTGATCGTGCATCAAGCTTATCAAAGGAGAAACCACAACTACAACCTTTCCTGTTAATAATGCCGGAATCTGGAAACAGAGAGACTTTCCTAAAGAAGGTAAACAATCAGTACTTCAAGTTATGAGATAGCAAAATGAACAGCGTAAAAACAAGACAAGCAAAAGATTATAAGATTAACCAGATCCTGTTGCAGCAAGAACAAGACAGTCTTCGTGAGCAAGCAAAGCAGCCAAGGCTTCCTTCTGGAAACTCTTCAAGGATGAATAACCAAAATGCTTTCTTAATAAACCGTTAACCTTCGACTCCCAATTTGTTCCAATATTCAGCTCCTCAGAACAGCAAACTTGGGAAGGTTCTGCCACGTTTTCAAACTGATTATCTATAAGCAGAATTGGTTCCTTGTGTTCTTCCACAGGACTAGGCAACACCTTGGATCCAGACATGACCCCATCAGATACATCATTACCTCTGCTTCGCTTAGGTTTACTTGTGGGTTGAAAATGTTCCCATATCCTAGACTGCCGGATTTCACCTTTAGATTGCGAAGATGTCATAACCCTCTTACCAAGACTCTTTAAATCCCTTGAAGAACATTGAAAACTAGCTGTTCCACTGAGAGGATTCCTACCACAACCATTCAAAACATACTCAACCGCATCATCAACTGACGGTCCTACAGCTTTTACAGCTTCTATGGCATTAGAATGCTCAAATCCCATTTCAATAAGTTTTTTAATAACTTGATCAGACGACACATCGTTTTCCCCCATTTCATAAGAACTGTCAACCAAGGATTAAACACAAGTCATCCTTCGGTCAAACATATTTCAAATAAATACATATAAAGCAAAAGCTAGTTGACTCAGCTGAGTTTGCCTCCTTTCTCTTTCCTTTTGTAAAGTTTCTAATAAACTTAATATTATCTGTAATCCATTCAAAAATGAAACGTCACTAGAAACCCATGCCTTTGACCTGAGCAGGCAGAAGTGATTCAAAGAGACAAACACTGTAACTTTTTGAAAAGGAAACAAATGAGAATGCATCCGATACGATTACGCGAGCTTCATCTCAGTACACAAAATCAAACATGAAAGCTTTGGAATTCAAAAGTTAAAGAAAACGGAATTCAATGAAAATTTCAAAATCATAGGCAAATAAGTGCAGAATTCTGACCTAACTCAGCGGCGCTTTAGATCCGATAAATTTTGGGTTTCAAAAAGAGACGTTCTTTTTTCTTCTCTTTTTTTTTTTTTTCATTGAATGGCTGAATAGAAATTTTTATTTGCCCGCAAAGATATATACTTCTAAATTCTATAAAGAAAATCAACAAAATCAACGCGCCAAAATTGAATCTTAGGGATCCAATTAAAAAGTACGAAGTTATAAGACTAAAACGCCGTCGTTGAGTATAATCTGGTTTAGGCCTATTTCTAGTGTCGATTTGCAAATCCTATCAAACTTTTATATGCGTGGAAATATATATTTAAAATACTTAATAAAATATATGATTTGAAATTAATTAATAATAATATATGATAAATATATAATATTAAAATAAAATAATTAAAATAAATTATGAGTAAAATAAAATTTAAATATATAAATACATCAAATCAACAATATTAAATATACTAATTATTTATCATGGTTTTATCTTTAAATTATGAGTTAGTGTCGAGTTGACTTGTAACACCAGCTCAATAAACAACATTATTAATACATATACATACACAATTGATGGAGATAATAAATTGTATATATTAAAAAATATATTAAAATGAAACTTTGGTTAAGTACTGATAAATTTAAAGTTTTAAAAATCTAATTGGTGTGGGTTCAAATCTTACAATATGATAATTTAACTAATTTTTGTCAAAATAAAAAGACTAAATACCCTTGAATAATATAATTTCTTTTTAATTACAATAAGATATTTCTTTAATTTTCTAACGAGTTGGGTGACCTACATGGCCCAACTTAGTCAAGTGCTTAATAAATAGTATAGATATATACAACTAATTGGGATAATAAATTGTGCATATTAAAATAGAAATGTATAAAATACATCAAAATAAAGCCTTGGTTGAGTAATAAATTTAAAATTTTACTAATCTAATTAGTGTAGGTTCAAATCTCACTATATGCATATTTCTATTAATTTTTGTTAAAATAAAAAGACTAAAATACCCTTAAATGGTTTAACTTATTTTAATTATGGATAGGTATTTCCGTAATTTCACTAATTTAGTTGGTGACCCGGTTGAGGGTGACACCAACTCGGTAAAATATTCAATAAATAGTATAAAAATTGACAAAAATTACTATGATTAGATTGCTTTCGAGGTACTTTCTTTTCAACTCACTTCCTTGAACCATGCAACTAGTATAGCTCATTTACAATTTATTAAAATAGTTGAAACTAATACCATGTTGAGTTCACCTGAATGGCTTAGCCATTCCGGGTGTATTCACCCCACCACAGTGAAGCAGACGTTTGGTTGGCTGAATGACCATTCAACCGAATGGCCATTTTGGGGCTAAGCGGCAAAGTCTCGTAATCACTATTACGCACTCCCACCACTGAATGGGTTATTCAATGATTCTTGGAATAGATTTCTTCTTTTTTTTACCCAATTTACCCATGCAGAAAATCATCTAAAACTCCAAAATTAAACAAAGAAAATCGATAAAAAAAAAAAAAACAACAACACTTTAATCCAAACATTGCAGTAAGTAAACCATGGCAGAAAAAAAATTTATAATATTTATTTTTTAAAAAAGAGACTCAATCATTTCAATCTCAAACACTCAAACAAAATACAAAGAAAAGAACAACAACTCATCTACAGGAACACCTAAAAGAACCGAATCTGCTTAAATTTTTATTTAAGCAGATTGCATGTTTCTTCATCTTTGTTACTGTTTGGTCTTTAAGGCAGAAAATAAAGTCATGGCTGGTTGCTCTTTGGGATTTTGGGATCCAAAATTTGTAAGTATAACAAGTATATAAGAATGGAAAGATAAATATTTTATCATTTTAGATAAAATAAAAATGTTGGAATGGTGTTGCCTATATGTTTGTTGTTGAAGGATTAAAATGAGGGATACATCAATGCTTGCGAGACGGAGTTCATGATTTTGCCAGAGAAGAAGTGGAAAGGGATCGAAAGGGGGAGGCTCTCTGAACATATGTTTTCTGATTCAGGGGAGGGAGTATTGGGTGGATGTAGGATCTGAAAAGGGCATTTTTGCAGGAAATGGAAGGTTGAAGAAGCTTGGGAAGGGGACTATTTAGGTAACCGAAGGAAATTAATTGTTGATTGTTACTTTTCAGGAGAGTTTACTGCTTTTATTTCAGTGTGAGTTTGTTTACATGTAAAATGTTATATGGAGAATATTTTCTGTATTTTTCTGTATTTGTTTCACATAAATAGTTTGGTCAACGGAAAATGACTTACAAGTTAAGATAAAATAAGTCATTTTTCCTGTAAAATGACTTATCAGGTAAGTTATTTTCTGAAAAAGAGCTCATCTATAATAATTTTATTTTTATATAAAATTTAACTTAAATCAAACTTAATATTATTATATTGATAATAATTTTTATTTTTATTTTTAAAAATATTTAAAATATTATATTTTTTAATATTATTAAACATACATATTTAATTATTTATATTTAGTCATATAATAGATTATTAATATAATAAATATAATTTATTATTTTAATGAATTATTTAATATTTCAATTTTGTTTTAATAATAAATTTTAAATAATATTATTCACATATTATTAAAAAATTTAATATTAATATTTTAATAATAAATATTTATTACAATTATAAATATATTAATAATAAATGTTTTGTAGTATAAAGGTTAAAATATGTCATAAGTCTATGTACACTTCACAGATTTATAATTTAGTCTTTGCACTTTTATTTTCAAGAATTTAGTTCATTTACTTTTCAAATTTGAAAATTAAGTCCAATTGTTGACATCGTTAATTTTTTTGTCAATTTAGTTGATGTCACATTTTTAAATAAAAAACACTCACTTAGTAGTTGTCGAAACTATTTTTAATTTTTTTTTGAAAAACGGGGATTGACTTTAAAACGAAATATGGAGTTGCCACCAATCTTTTTTGATTTAGGTGTGATCGATCACCTAATAAATCATTTTATTAAAGTATGGATTTTGGCCTACGAAAAATCAAGAAACGAGTTCGGGAGTCGGTTACGTACGAGGAAGGATTAGCACCCTCGTAATGCCCAAAATTGGTACCGAATTGATTAATTTATGTCCTAATGTCGAAAATTTGAAAAGATTTAAAAATACAATCTCCTTTTAAAAATGTATGAACAACTCGAATTGGATTTTAAGATTCACTCGTTCCAAAGAAATAAAATACCACGTCTAGCATGTTAGGACACGATATTTTAAGCCTCAAAAAACTGAGATCACCTCATGATCCAAAACGCAACGAAATTTTAAAAGGGGATTCCGTTATTTGGCCAAACGGAAAAAAATCGAAACCCAGCACGTTAAGGCACGATTTCCCGAATTTCCAAACACGAAATATTGTCTTGTTTTGAAAAGTTTCCAAATAAGCAATTATGAAACCGATTCAACATATATTCGTTTGGTTTACTTTAGGGTAAAAAGCAAACGATGTTAGACAAAAATCCGGGATTCAAAATCATGATGCAATAACAAGAAATAAATAAAAGCATAATTATAAGCATAGAAGCAATAATATGTGAATTATGAAAACCAAAAACGACACACAATGTGCAAAACAATATGAAAACTAGGAATCAATGTGATATAAAACAGTTTAAAGACTATTGAATATATGTAAATAAAAAAATGTAAATAATATATAATGAGGCAATAGTAAAAAAATTATAATATATAAAAAAATAATAATAATAATAAGTTATATTTGAAAGAATAAAGTATCTACATAACAAATTTTGAAAAGAAAACATATATTAAATAGATTTAAAAGAAATTATAAAAATAAAATAACATAGAATTAACAATGTATATGAAATAAAACTAATTTCATCATAACTATATATGTACAATAATATATAAAAGTATTTTAATTAACTATTATGCAAAAACTACATAAAATAGAATTTTAAAATAATACTTTACCATTTAAACAAATAAATAACAAAGTAAAAATTAAAATAACCCAAAATGTATATTTAAATAAGTTTTTTTAAAAGTTGAGTGCTAAATAAATTAAAGAAATAATGAATTATACAAATAATAAAAAAACTCAATTAAAATAAAAATAAAATAAAAGGGATACTTCATAAATAAAACAAACCATTGAAATTAGAAAAGCGATCGAAGTGCAATGCACACGAATGCACAGGGACTAAAAGCGCAAATAATCCAGACCCTTAAACGTAGCACCCAAGCGCGGGCCAAATTGAAATGGCGCGCAAGATTCAGGGAAAATTTTAAAAAAAACGTAAAATGCAATAGAGGCTAATTGAAAGCGGGTGCAAAAGTGGGGGACTAGTTGTGCAAATCCCCCTAAAAGAACCAAAACGCGCTGACCCTCCCCTCGAGTCTGGTCAACGCGGGGGTCTTGCACCCACTAAATGGCGCCGTTTCGTTTTAGTGATTTAAACCATTTTTTTGTTTCAAAAACATTTTCACCTTTATTCTTTTAAAAAAAACCTAAATTCTCTCTTCTCCCTCACTTTCCCCTTGATTACAGCCGAAACAAAAGGCTAACACCAAACCTTTAATCGCCCGCTTGTAACCATCGAAGCAAGACCCTCTAACGGCGCGACGACGAGTGTAAGCCTCTTCTTCCCTCTCCGATCTTTCACATGTGCTGTGGAATGGAAAAGGGGGAAAAAAAGAAAAATAGAACAAAATTATGGTAAATAATCACCTTTGAAGTATTCTTGATTTTTTGTGTGTATTTTGCATTCCAAAAAAAAAGATCCCTTTGCAATTAAAAATCGAAGGCTTTATAGCCAATATACAAGCGGTTTCTGCTATTTTCGCTCATGTTGTAGGTCGTGAATACATGGGAACGGAGCGCACGAACGTGGGGTAGGCAACGCGTGAGTCGAGGATCGTGCGAGGGGCATGCGTGGAAGCTGTTGGTGACTGCGGCGTGAGATCTAAGGTTTCTAAAACCCCCAAAGCTTTGGGCCTATCGGGCCTTTGTATTTTTATTTTTATTTTTTATTTAGCCTAGATCTGGACTGTTTTATTTTATTGTTTTGTATGTGTACGGGCCCGAGCAAAATTTAGGCCTTACAGCTGCCCCTCTTTGCTCATTTTCATGTAACGAGGATGAAGCAAAGACCACAAAAAGACCAATTTTGCCCGATCTTGCCACATCTTAATCTCCTTATGCTCATCTTCTTCAAGCATTCCAACCCACTGCATCTTCATGGGTATAGGAATTGTGTTTCCGATCCATACTACATCCTTAGTCTGCCTCATTGCGACTTCAGGGGGATAAAACTTGTAACTTTAAGCCTGCTCCACTGCAACTTTAGGGAGATAAGACCTGTATCTTGAGCCTACTCCCTTGCTACCTCAGAGAGATAAGACTGGTGGCTCAAATCTGCTCCATAGCCGATACATGGAGATAAGACTCGTCATTTTCGATCTGCTCCATAGCCAATACATGGAGATAAGACTCGTCATTTTTTATCTACTCTATAGCCGATACATGGAGATAAGATCTGTAATTTTCAGTCTGATTCCTTGCTACCTCAGGAAGATAAGACCTGTATCTTCAGCCTGCTCTCTCGCTACCTCAGAGAGATAAGGTTTGTGGTCCATAGCCAATACATGGAGATAAGACTCGCCATTTTGGATCTACTCCATAGCCGATACATGGAGATAAGATCTGTAATTTTCACCGATGTCGCTACACTGTCTTCTGAGAAACATGCCTTGTAGACTCGATTTCATATGTCTACGTTTATGCCAAATGATTAGAACGCTATGATCAAAATAAATCAGATGCTCCTAACCAAATGTGTTATGAATAATATGAATGTAGAAATGTCATGAGAATGATTCCTTTTTTAAAGCGTTATCACTCGTTATTCATCACAGTTTTATCACTGTTGTATTATGCTGCATACTTGCTCGGCTAGCATTTTTCAACAGAAAACCTGTAGAAATAATCCATTTTGCCCAACTAGCTTGCCCCATTGTAACCTCAGGGTCCATTTCACTGTACTTATAAGACCCAAGGTTTATACTATCTTCAAACCCTCTCCTGCAACCCAAGAGCATAAGATTTGAACCTTTACATCGATTTGGTCTATTACACCATTTCTCAGATGTCATGACCAGATGTGTGCACCTGATATTTGTATGAATGAGGAATATCATTTCTCGAGAATGACCCCCTCTTTTGCTTGGGTTGACATCACTCATTTCCGTTATTGACGTGATATCCTGTTTTTGTTTAACCGATATCTTTGATTGAAAATCCGAAAAGACAATTTCAATTTGAACTCAAACATTTCTAACCCTTAAATTGGGTAAGTTCTAAACAATAGTCCAGTTTCAGGTTCTTGCACTGTTTAGAGCCTTCTAAAGTAATATGCAAAACTTCTTTTGTGAAGGTGTTTTTAGTCTATTAATCATTATTTCAATACAAGTACTTAAAAATGATTATAAAGATAGACAAAACTGAAATTTATTATGAACATGATTCAAGAAGAATGGATTAATCCAAAGAAAGCAAATATTGTCGGTATACAAAAATAGGTAAAAATGGGACAAAAAAGAATGCCCCAGATATCGCAGTCTGAGCTCCTCCGTACGAACTCTATGAGAACCTTTTTGGGCTTTCATGTGCCTAAGAGATCTAGAGTATTTTGTCGATGCCCCAAGACGTAGCGTACTTCCTCTTTGTTAATTTCAGTACAGCAAGACTACCACATGCCTCCTCTTTGGTTGAAATTTAAATTGCCCTTTTCAGGTTTTCAATCCAAAATCCTTTTGGTCTTGAGGTGCCATTTGCGGGTTTTCACATCGGCCTCTCCTTTTTTCTTTTTTTTTCTTTTTTTTTGATGCGTTTTTTGTGAATTTTCACCTTTTAAGCGGAGTACTTCTTGACTGAATTTGAGTTTACTGGATTAGGCAGGCTCTTACCGTCCATCTTAGTTAATATCAGTGCCCCTCCAGAAAAAGCTTTCTTTACCACATAAGGTCCTTCCCAGTTTAGCATCCATTTCCCCCTGAAATCTTTTTACATAGGGAGAATCTGTTTCAATACCAAGTCCCCCTCATGAAATACTCTGGGGCGAACCTTTTTATTATAAGCTCGCATCATTCGCTTTTGATACATTTGACCATGGCAGATAGCCTTCAACCTCTTTTCTTCAATTAAGTTCAACTTATCATACCGGGATTAGATCCATTCTACTTCGTCTAGCTTCAACTCTGACAAAACCTGGAGAGAAGGAATTTCGACTTCAATGGGCAAAACTACCTCCATCCCATAAACCAATGAGTAAGATGTTGCCCCAGTAGAAGTTTTGATAGATGTTCGATAGGCATACAGAGCAAATGGTCACTTTTCATGCCAATCCTTGTAGGTCTCAGTCATTTTCCCCACAATATTTTTGATATTTTTATCAGCTGTCTCAACTGCACCATTCATTTTTGGGCGATATGACGACGAATTGTGATGCTTAATTTTGAACTGCCTGCAGACTTCCACTATTACACTGTTATTCAAATTCAACGCGTTGTCAGATATGATCCTTTCTGGCATGCCATATCGACATATGATCTCCTTCTTCAAGAACTTGTTGACTGCCGACTTTGTGACGTTGGCATATGAAGTAGCCTCTACCCACTTGGTGAAGTAATCGATGACCACAAAGATGAATCGATGTCCATTAGAAGCCTTCAGCGAAATCGGCCCAATGACATTCATACCCCACATTAAGAAAGGCCACGGAGACATCATAACATGAAGAGGAGAAAGAGGTATATGAATTTTGTCTCCATAAATCTGGCACTTATGGCATTTCTTGGCGTAACTAATGCAATCTCCTTCCATCGTGGACCAGTAATACCTGAATCTTATAATTTGTCTAGCCATTGTGAACCCATTGGCATGCGTCCCGCAGACACATTCATGGGCTTCTTCTAAGATTTTCTTAGCTTCAACAGCGTCAACACATCTTAGTAGCACCTGATCCTTCCTCTTTTTATATAAGATCTCTCCGTCTAAGATATAGTCACTAGCCAGCCTCCTCAACGTTCTTTTATCATTTTCTGTTGCCTGATTAGGGTATTCACGATTCTTTACATATCATAGAATATCATGATACCAAGGACAATCATCTCTCTCCTCTTCTTCATCGATATTGCAGTAATGAGCTGGAGCTTCACAAATACTCATCTGAATCGGCTTCATATCCTCCTGTTCATTTACTCTAATCAAAGAAGCTAGTGTAGCTAAGACGTCTGCCATTTGATTTTCGTCCGCGAGAGATAATGAAAAGTGATATCATCAAACACCTTAATTAAATCCAGAATTAGCTCTCGACAGTTGATCAGCTTTGGGTCTCTTGATTCTCGTTCACCTTTGAGGTAATAGATCACCAGTGCAGAATCTCCATACACCTCTAACACCTTGATTTTACATTCTATGGCTACATGGATTCCCATGATACATGCTTCGTACTCTATCATATTATTTGTGCAATTAAAATCAAATTTGCAAGTGAATGGAAAGTGATCTCCACTTAGGGATATCAAGACTGCTCCAATTCCATTACCCACGGTGTTTGATACTCCGTCAAAATTCAGTTTCCAAGGATGATCTTCTGAAGTGTCTTCCTCGGTAGTTGCCACATACATTAGATCTTCATTAGGGAAATCAAAGTTTAAAGGCTCATAATCTTCAAAAGCTCTGCTGGCTAGAAAATTTGCTATTGCACTCCCTTTCACAGCCTTCTGTTCACATAAACTATGTCAAATTCGGAAAGCAGAATTTGCCATCGGGCCATCTTTCCACTCAAAGCAGCTGATTTCATCACATACTTTAAAGGGTCTAATTTCGAGATTAACCAAGTCGTATGGTACAACATGTACTGCCTCAATCTCCAAGTAGTCCAAACCAACGCACAACATAGTTTTTCAATTGGCGAGTATCTAATTTCACACTTAGTGATTTTTTTACTGAAGTAATATATCGCCTTTTTTTTCTTTCCCGTCTCATCCTGTTGACCGAGCACACACTCCATTGAATTGTCAAATACAATATCAATGACTTACCAGGGCTAGATAGCATTAGCATTGGGGGATTGGACAAATATTGTTTAGTCTTATCAAGGGTTTTTTGGCACTCATCATCCCACAAACCTGGGTTGTGTTTCTTGAGAAGGCAAAATATGGGGTCACATTTCTCAGTCAGTTGTGAAATAAACCAGGAGATGTAATTTAGTCTTCTCAGAAAACCTCGAACTTTCTTCTGAGTGCGCGGCGGAGGAAATTTTTGTATAGCCTTGACCTTGTCAAGGTCGATCTCAATTCTTTTTTCACTGACTATGAAACAGAATAGTTTTCCTGACCTAGCCCCAAAAGTACATTTTGTTGGATTGAGCTTTAGCTGAAACCTTCTCAGCCTCAAGAATAATTTCTTCAAAATTGTATGTACTCTTTTTCTGTTCGGGATTTTGCGATCATATTATCGACGTAAACCTCAATTTTATTTTGCATCATGTCATGAAACAAGATTACTATGGCTCTTTGATACGTTGCTCCCGCATTCTTCAACCCGAATGGCATCACCTTGTAGCAAAAAGTTCCCCACAAAGTTATGAATGTGGTCTTCTCTATGCCTTCAGGATGCATCTTTATCTGATTGTACTTAGAGAAACTATCCATGAAGGAGAATAGTAAATAACCTATTGTGTTATCCACCAAAGTGTCAATGTGAGGTAGTGGGAAATTGTCCTTTGGGCTGGCCTTGTTTAAGTCTCTGTAATCTACACACATCTGTACTTTCCCATCTTTCTTAGGGACGGAGACAACGTTGGCTACCCATTCTTAATAATTGACAACTTGCAAGAACCCAGTATCAAATTGCTTCCTAACTTCCTCCCTTATTTTTACTGCAACACCGGGTCTCATCCTTCGAAGTTTCTGTTGAACAGGCTTGCACTCCTCTTTTATGGGGACGCGATTCACCGCAATATCAGCGCTTAACCCAGGCATGTCTTGATACGACCATGCGAAGATGTCTTTGAACTCTTGCAGTAATTCAATAAGTTCCCGTCTTATTTCCTCAGTTATGTAAGTTCTAATGTTCACTTCCTTCTCTTCTTCTAAGGTCACATTCTCGATTATCTCCTTATGGGGTAAGATTTTTTTTCTCCTCCTACTGTACCATCCTTAATAAATCCGGAGGTAAGTTACAGTCTTCATCATCTTCAAAATCCTGAGATCCCTCCAGACACATGTCTCGCTCAAAAGGGAACTCTAGGTCCACAACAGCGTCACTAATGTCATTGATATCTAGAGACCTATTGTAGGCAGGAAAGGATGTCCAAAAAATAAAAGAAACTAAGAATAGTTTTATTTGTATGACATGATTATAAATGAAATGCAATAAAAGAATATTTACTCAAGATAAAATAATATTTGCTCAGAATAGGACATAAAAGCGTATTTATATTGAAATAAAGATGTTTTGAACATGAGTCTATTTCACAAAAGATTTTTATTGTTTCTAGGCTATAAAACAACAAGTATGTTTTGAACATTACTTTGTATTAGCTCTAAAAACTACAGGAATTTCTTCCACAGTCTAGTTATTCAGAGCACTTCCAGGCTCATAAGGGTAAATGCTTGCTAAGTCTCTTCCCATCACTTTCTCTTCAGATATGACATTGATGTTCAGACTTCCTATCAAATCTTCGGTCATTCCTTCTTCTATCATCTTCAGTTCAGGATAGATAATTCCTCCTGACTCAAATGTATTGGATATATGGGGAAAATTTATTGATTCCCACTTGACCTCTGTCCCACTCAATCGTGCTCTTCGTCTCTCTTGCCTCTTTTCCATCTTCTTCTCCCTTTACTTCGTATCTGGCCTATACACTAAGCCAAAGTGATCCTGTTTATCAGCCAAAACTGGCACCTCAACTCATCCATGTAGATACTTTCCAAGTTCTCTTTTAAGCAATGCCCCATTTTCCACTATTAATTGCAAGCTCATCCTCATAACCTCGAATATTCTTGGCATTGGGACCTTACCTCCTTCGATAATAAAAGTTACATTTACAAATTTTAATGACCGAAAGGAACACTCTATTGCCTCACCATCATTTTATATATACGGTGCACTACTAGTAACAGATGCAATAATATCCTCCTCCGCATTTATCATTATCAGTTGGCCCTCTTTCACCAGCTTTAGCTTTTGGTGCAACGATGATGGTACTGCCCATGCCGAGTGAATCTAATGCCTCCCCAACAAGCAATTATAAGAAAGCGTAATTTCCATCACAAGGAAATCTACCTCGTATGTGTTTGGTCCGATCAGCAAAAGTACCTCAATTTTTGCCATTACTTTTCTCTGGGTGCCATCAAATGCCCTCACTATGTTCTGGCATGTCTTCATATTAGAGCTGTCTATTGGCAACCTATTCATTATGGACAAAGGCAAAACATTCAATGCTGATCCATTATCAATTAATACCCCCGGTAATATATACCCTTTGCAGCGAGTGGTGATGTGTAAAGCCTTGGTGGATCTCATGCCCCCTGGTGGTATTTCATCATCATTGGAGGAGATAAAGTTATCGACGCTTATGTTGCTGACAATATGGTTTAACTTGTTTACCGAAATGTCTTCAGCGACATAGGTTTCGTTCAACACATTCATCAACGCATTACGTTGTACCTCTAAATTTTAGAGCAAAACTAGTACCGATGTGCGTGCTAGCTGCTTGTGCAACTGTTCCACAACACTATACTCACTATGTTTTAAGAACTTCAAAAATTCTTTAGCTTCATCCTCAGTTACCAGTTCATTAACCCGTGGTTTTGTCCTCTCTTCCCCCTGTTCAAACATCAAAGATTTCCCGTTTACAGGCTCAGCTTTCGTATCTGGCGTACTGACCAAACTCCCCTCTCTTGATGATGTTACATTACAGTTATAATTCCAATACACTCTTTTGCTATCCTTATAAGACAAAGCCACAGGTTTCTGAATCACAACTCTTTGCGCCTTTCTTGCTCCAGCTTTACTGATTCTTGGTCGTAAAACGATCACCACTAGGTGATTGACCTTACAGACCCTCTCTATTAACCTCTCCTCCGAAGTGCATACATCTTCCTCCTCAGAAAACTCAAAGAACTCCAACTCTTTGTTATCCATTAGACCCTGTACCAGAGCTCTGAATTCATCGTACGTTTCACTCTCATGGTTCTCTTCTCCGTGGAACTCACAATGGTTCCCTGCTTCTAGAGATTTACTCTCAAAGTCTCGCATGATTAGACCTCTCTCCACCATCTTCTTCAAAACCTCCCTTATCGAAGTTTTCACTTCTGCCACATCCAACTTAATTCTAATTCTCCTCCCCATATTCTCAACTATCACGTTTACCTCATTATCAGTATGATTGGGTAACGATTTTCCTACACCAGGTGCATCATCGAATTTTACAACACCCATGTTGATGAGACTTTCGACTACCCTTTTGAAGAAGGTGCAGTTTTCTATCGAGTGTCCCGCAATTCCCGCATGATATTCACATTGGGCACTTGCATCATACCACTTGGGGTATGGGGGTTACAATAGTTTTAAGTTGAACGGGGATACAATGTGTGCATCGAATAAACTTTTGTACAACTCCCGATACGTTATGAGAATGGGAGTAAATTGGGGCTTCTCCGTGTTATGCTTTTTATTGGGCTCTTGCCTTGTCGACGTTTGCTGGCCTGTGGTACTACTTCATTTTCTCTCTTCTTCAAGGCTAATCTCTTGATACTTTCCCCAGCCTCTATCTTTCCGCACCTTATAACATTCTCTATCATTTCACTAGACATCAATATATCCGTGAAACTCTTAGTTGCACTTCGCAGCATGTGATTAATAAAAGGTGCCTTCAATGTATTAATGAAAAACATGGTTATTTGTTTTTCCAACAATAGCGGTTGGACTTGTGTAGCAACTTCTCTCAATCTCTGAGCGTATTACCTAAAACTTTTATTTGACTTCTTCTGCATATTCTGTAACGTGATCCTATCAGGTGCTATGTCGGTCACATGGCCATACTGCTTTATGAAAGCCTGTGCTAAGTCTTTTCATGATTTAAATTGGGTATGACTCAACTCATTGTACTACTTGACCGCAGCCCTAGCCAAACTGTCCTGGAAAAATCAATAACTGATCATTATTGACATGACCAGTCATCCTCTGACAAAACATCGTGACATGAGCCTCAGGGCAACTGGTTCCGTTGTATTTTTCAAATTCTGGCATTTGGAACTTCGGAGGGAGTACCAAATCTGGGACCAGACTCAACTCCTTAGCATCCATTCCGCAATGATAGTCAGTACTTTCCAACGCTTTGAATTTCTCCTCCAACCACTTATATCGGTCTTCCAATTGCTTTTGGAGGTCTGCTCTTGCTTTTCCTGTTTTCGCTACATCATCGAAGTCAGGGACTACAGGATTTAGCTGATTGTTTTCAAGGTTGGAACACGAGCCAGTTGGAAAGTTTATTGGTACCGAAGTACCAGTTTGATATTAAGGTTTGATATTGACAGTCACCCCTCGTAGTGGCACTGAGTATTTGTTGAGGTGAAACCTAGAGGATAAGCGAAGACCTCACTGTCGTCTTTAGTATTAATCACGGGACTCTTTCCCTTTTCTAGCCTTCCAACCAGTAGCTGAAATGATTGGTTCATCATATTTTTTTTTGTGATTCCAGCATCTGATCTTTCATATCTTGTTAAATCTTGGCTAATTGTTCTTGCATTTGCGCTTGCATCTGTTCCTGCATTTCTTTCTACATTTGCTCCAATTTTTCCAACCTTTGATCCATAATTTTGGTCTTTTTTCCGTATGTAATATTGATGTTCCAAGGTAACTATATTACGATTTCGAATTAATTTGGGTTCCTTTTATGAAATTTAATGCACATGATGTGATGAAATGCAAATGCATGAAATGAATGCAAAACTAAAAAGACGTCGATTCTGATTCAATTGCATTTAAAATTTTTTTATTAGAAAACAAAATCCTTTACATAAAATAGATCATATATACAAATTTACCCTGAGGCCCAAAGTTTTAACTTTCTTAATAAGGCAAGCCAACTCACGACCCCGTTCTGACTCTAACTCATACTTCACACTAAGTACATCAGCTTGAACCGCTAAGGTCTGTAAATGTTCGGCCACTTCTTGAATTTGAGCCACGGCTTTGCCCATGATATAATCTCTGTCTCTGACCTGGTCTTGTATCCGATGAAGCTGTTCCTTCAACTGCTCATTGTTTAACTCAAGAAATTCAATTCAAAGCTCATAATTCTGTACCACAGTCTCGAGTTCTTCTACCCTTCCCTTCAGGTCCTCGATCTTGCTCAGGCTGGCTCTTAATTCAATGTCGGAGTTACGACCACGATGCTGATGCAGTGCCTTCTCTAACTCTGCTACTCGAGCTACTAACATCTCTTTCTCACCTTGGCCCTCAACCAAACTCTTCTTTAAGGCGCTTTCACATGCTCGAGCATCATGGAACCTCTTCTCCCACTGATCAGCTCTAGCCTTTTCCTCTTGAATTTCCTATCGTCACTGATCTGGCGTCTTTCCTAATCTGGCAGTTCTTATGGACATACGCAGCTTTTTGTAATTAGTCTTCAAACTGTCCAAGTCTTCTTCAACATTTCTTTTCCCTTTCCTCAATTTCTTGGCCTCGAGTTTCTAGACATCAGCATCTAACCTCAAATGCATCTTTTCCTCCTCCAACTGTTCTATCTTCTTTCCTAACTCCGAATTTCTTATTTTGAAGTCCTATTTTACGATTTCTAGCTCGGAGGGAATTACTTACAAATATTCTTCCATGGGTCAAATGCCTTCTAAACTTAGCCCAGGGATATTATCATTGACCCTTCTACTCAACCACCCCTTGTATTCAGGAGTCGTCATTAAACCTACAGCCAATCTCTTCATTCGATGTGTTTGCTTCTACGCATCAGAAATCTCTCGAACCTTTTTCTTATAATTATTCTCCATGTACGAGAACTCACTCTGGGCTAGTCCATGTGTATCGGTATAAACTGTCTTGATCTGTACTGTCTTAAAACAAGCAAAGGGGCATATCCAACGGCCCCCCAAATTCCAAACAGAGGTACCCAATCAAAACTCCTACACCGGTAGAGGATCTCATCAGGAACCAACCAAGGAGCTCTTCACTCAACGTCCTCTTCTTGGAGATCTCAAAGGAACGCGTTCCAATTCTCTTTTCTGATATATCATCTCTCCTAGGCGTAGCTGTTATCTCCTTTTATGGGGAGTAATTCCCAGAGAAAATCGATAGGAAACTTTATCCACCTTTCAAAAATAACTGTGGAACCAAGCCAACAACAACTACACGCATCCAATAAATCTACCTTCACCTTCCCTCCGATATGCACTCAAAGATCTGAATGTCTCGGCTAAAATTACCGGCACCAGAGTGACCCATTTGTCAAGTCTTTCAAATAAGTCGACAACTGCTTCATATATATACATTAAATCTTTTGGGAAAATTACCAAACCATAGATGCTCAAGGCGAAGACATCAACTTTCCTCTTTATATCAGGATGTGATACGATCAAATCCCTCAAACTCGCCCAAAAAATGCATTTACCATCACCCTTCTGCTGAATTCGGGCTGTAACCCACTGTTCACTCATCTCGATGACACTCATTAATTTCTTTACAAAAGCTGGGGCATTAACAGCCTTAAAATAAGTTTTGTCGACTTGAACCTTTGGACAACATAGTAAAGCTATATATTCCTCCACAGTAGGCACCAGGTCCACTTTCCTAAAGGTGAAACAACTATACGCTGGGTTCCAAAACTGGGCCATAGCCCAAAACAAGTACTTAACCACCTTAATATCGAGCAGGTAGGGTAAGTCACCATAATTTTGATAGAACAGCTGCTTAGTCTCATCATCCCAACGGGCCCATATATCCCTCAATTCCTGGAACTCGTTTTGGGTTACATTGATGCGAGTGAAGTCACACAGCTCCGATATGTACCCTTCAGCTAGGCTATCCCCTTTCTCAAGTTGCATCTTCTCTGACCACATACGGACAGCCGCATTATCCTCCACTTTATCAAGGAATTCTCTCTCTATAACAAGCTTTCTAATTTAGTAACCGAACAGAAATCAACATCTCTTTAATATGAAATGACATGCAAACATATCCACAAGAAAACACAACAAGTTAGTATGAAAAAATAAAAATCAAAGCAAATAGAAAATAATCAAAAACCTATTTGGGTAATCGCTAGGGTTCAACATAGCTCTATCTAGGGCGGGCTCCTAGAGTTCACTATATGTGGCTCGATTCTAAGAAAAGGGTTCCTGAACCAGCAGATTCCTCAACCCTCACCCATTATAGGCTAATACGGATCGATTTCAGTTCAGGGGAATACATTTCCCTATGGCCATGCGGAGGTGAAAACCTCACGAAGACATAGGTACGGATGTATCCCGGAAGCGGTCCACTAGCCCGTGCGGAGGTGAAAACCTCACGAAGGCATAGTTTCTTACTCCCACTTAAAAGGTGCGACCACAACGGTCATGCAAAATGATGCGAATGGATATAAAAAACTCAAAATGCAAAACACGAATAAAATGACAAAAACCATAAAACCCATGAAATGTAATGGAAGGATCGTATGTTAAAAACCAAAATTTAAATTTTCGACAAAAGGACAGAAAATAATCAATTTTACGGCTTGACTCTCTTATTGGTCGCCGGTGGAGTCGCCAAGTTGTCGAAACCATTTTTAAGTTTTTTTGAAAAAATGGGGATCGACTTTTAAACGAAATATGGAGTCGCCACCAATCTTTTTTGATTTAGGTGTGATCGGATCACCTAATAAATCATTTTATTAAAGTATGAATTTTAGCCTACGGAAAATCAAGAAACGGGTTCGAGAGTCGGTTGCGTACGAGGAAGGATTAGCACCCTTATAACGCCCAAAATTGGTACCTAATTGATTAATTTATTTTCTAATGTCGAAAATTTGAAAAGATTTAAAAATGCAATCTCCTTTTAAAAATGTGTGAACAACTCGAATTAGATTTTAAGATTCACTCGTTCCAAAGAAATAAAATACCACATCCAGCACGTTAGGATTCAATATTTTAAGCCTCCAAAAACTGAGATCACCTCATGATCTAGAACGCAATGAAATCTTAAAAGAGGATTCCGTTATTTGGCCAAACGAAAAAAAATTGAAACCCAGCACGTTAGGGCACGATTTCCCGAATTTTCAAACACGAAATATTGCCTTGTTTTGAAAAGTTTTCAAATAAGCAATTATGAAATAGATTTAAAAGAAATTATAAAATAAAATAACATAGAATTAACAATGTATATGAAATAAAACTAATTTCATCATAACTATATATGTATAATAGTATATAAAAGTATTTTAATTAACTATTATACAACAATTACATAAAATAGAATTTTAAAATGATACTTTACCATTTAAACAAACAAATAACAAAGTAAAAATTAAAATAACCAAAAATATATATTTAAATATTTTTTTAAAAATTTGAGTGCTAAAAAATTAAAGAAATAATGAATTATACAAATAATAAAAGAAAACTCAATTAAAATTAAAATAAAATAAAAGAGATACTTCATACTTAAAACAAACCATTGAAATTAGAAAAGGGATCGAAGAGCAATGCACACGAATGCACAGGGACCAAAAGCGCAAATAATCCAGACCCCTAAACGCAGCACCCAGGCGTGGGCCAAATCGAAATGGCGCGCAAGATTCAGGGAAAATTAAAAAAAACGTAAAATGCAATAGGGGCTAATTGAAAGCGGGTGCAAAAGTGGGGGACTAATTGTGCAAATCCCCCTAAAAGAACCAAAACGCGCGGACCCTCCCCTCGGGTCTGGTCAACGCGCGAGTCTTGCACCCACTAAACGGCGCCGTTTCGTTTTAGTGATTTAAACCATTTTTTTGTTTCAAAAACATTTTCACCTTTATTCTTCTTATTTTTTTTAAAAAAAAACCTAAACTCTCTCTTCTCCCTCACTTTCCCCTTGCTTCCAGCCGAAACAAAAGGCTAACACCAAGCCTTCAATCGCCCGCTTGTAACCATCGAAGCAAGGCTCTCCAACGGTGAGACGATGCGCGGTAAGCCTCTTCTCCCCTCTCCAATCTTTCACATGTGCTGTGGAATGGAAAAGTGGGAAAAAAAGAAAAATAGAACAGAATTACGGTAAATAATCACCTTTGAAGTATTCTTGATTGCTTTCTATTGATTTTCGTGTGTATTTTGTATTCCAAAAAAAAAAAGATCCCTTTACAATTAAAAATCGAAGGCTTTATAGCCAATATACAAGATATTTCTGCTATTTTCGCTCATGTTGTAGGTCGTGAAGACATGGGAACGGAGCGCATGAACGTGGGGTAGGCAACGCGTGAGTCGGGGATCGTGCGAAGGGCGTGCGTGCAAGTTGTTGGTGACTACGGCGTGAGATCTAGGGTTTCTGAAACCCCCAAAGCTTTGGGCTTATCAACCCTTTGTATTTTTATTGTTATTATTATTTTTAGCCTAGATCTGGACTGTTTTGTTTTATTATTTTGTATGTGTACGAGCCCGGGCAAAATTTGGGCCTTACAGTAGTCATGTAATTAAAAAACGAAATTGTAATGAATTTGAATTTAATATAATATTTTTAATATATGCAAAAATAATGTAAAATATAAAATTATAAATAAAAATAAATTCAATTAAACAATGAAAGAATAAGAAAATCTCAAATGTATGTTTGTTTAATTGAAAACAACTTTTATGAAATATTTTTAAGAAATCTACCAAACAACAGAAAATATTTTATACAGATTCATCTAAACACCAGAAAATATTAACTTTTCTAGAAAAGTAAATCATTTTCTGAAAGTCATTTTTAGTGAAACAAATGAAGCCTCATTTTGCTAAAGTATTAGTGGCTTCTAGAGCTTTCTCCTGGATTGGGTTGCTGGGCTTTAGTTTGTTGTTGTTGATGGAAAATTTAGGTGAAAGGGAAAATATAATGGGGGAGGAAAGTGACGATGTGCAGTTTGGGATTTTGGTGAGTGGGCTTGGGGATTTGGTGGGATTTTATGGGTAAATTACACTTAACTCATTAAAGTATTAATAATTTTATATTTTGGTTATTTAATTTTAAAAATTACAAGATAATCACTAAATTTAATTAAAAGATGTATTTTAGTTTTTTAATATTTTTACAAAAATAAAACATAATTATATTAAAAATATTATTAAATTATATATTATTAAATTATATTAAAATATAATTAAATTATTTATTTTTATTTTTATTAAAATTTAATAACAATAGCAAATATCATCTATTTAAAAAAAATTATGCTAAGGGTGTTCTGATCATTTTAATTTTTTTCTATGCTATTATAACCTCTATCCCATTTAACCAAATACAAAAATATTATTATAATTATATTCCGTTCTATTTAACCAAACAATTAAATTATTAATTATTGTTTTACTCCATTAAAATTTTATTCTATTCCAATGAAGTAAATGTCGTATAAGTGTCTTCTGCTTAACAGTATCTACCAGAAGGATCGTAAACCAATGGGTACAGGACTACTTCCAAACCCATCGATCGGTCTTTCCAAGTCTCATACCATATCAGATCCGTCGAAAGGACCGGGTCGTTATTTGCCCCAGGGTGAAGCCCAACGTAGACGTGAGCAAGGTTTATGCTTATATTGTGATGATAAATTTAGAAAAGGGCATAAGTGTACTCGTCGTCAAATGTTTCTTCTTGATGATGATTGCCCAAACAGTGCGGAAGAACCACCACCGTCTACTACGTCATCACCGATTTCCGATCAGATTCTAGCAAAAATGGTTGATTCGGGGGAACATTTGACTATTGGAGCTACAATAGATAATGTTGATACTCTGGGTTTGTCAACCGACCAAACAGTCATCTCCTATGATGCACCATCGAGATACCCTTCGTCGACAACATTGCGTTTTCACGGGGACAATTACGGGTCTTCAGTTCAAGTATTGCTTGATGGCGAAAGTACTCATAATTTTATTCAAAGTCGGGTTGCTCATCACTTGGGTTTGACAATTGATCAATCCACTAGTTTTCCGGTTTCGGTGGGAAGTGGCGACCATATTCAAAGTGAAGGTATGGTGCACAATGTGTCCTTAATAATCCAAGGCACTACATTTGCCACTGATTTTTATGTTCTTCCTCTATATGGGCCTGAAATGGTTTTGGGAGTTGCTTGGCTAGCTAATTTGGGGCTAGTAATAACAAATTATGCAGCTTCGACTTTCCAATTTGTTCAGGGACACGCTACAATTTGTTGGGCAAGACTTAGTGCTGACAGTCCCCAACAAATTCAACTCAATTCTCTTAGGTGATGTTGTGCAATTAAGGCAATGGCTGAATTTTTTAATTTGGCCGTGCATTTTGAATTATCCACAGACAATTCCAATAACGCTCCTTTGTTTTCGCCATTACTCCATGAATTCAGTGATGTGTTTACAAAGGTTACGAGTTTGGCATCACCTAGACCAACAGATCATGTCATTCATTTGCCTTTTGACGTCACACCAATCAATGTTCATCCTTACCGATCCCTGCATTATCAAAAGCAAGAGACCGAACGACAAGTTGCAACAATGCTTAATGACGGAATCGTACATCCTAGCACTAGTCCGTTTTCTTCACTAATGTTATTAGCGAAAAAGAAAGTAGTTGGAGGTTTTGTATGGATTATCGGGCGTTACATTTCATCACTATTCGGGACCGATTTCCCATTCTATTAAAGAAGAACGAAACATATCAAATATAGCAAAGTCAATTCCATTAGCCATATTAAGCGTTGATCCTAAATGGAGTTTGTAAAGAAATTAATAAGCTTGTTTGAAGCTTTGTATGGAGATCTTGGAATGGTGTTAGGAAGCTAGCACTTGTGAGTTGAAACTTGAAAGAAATATTGTCAACCAATGGATCATGGAAGCCTAGGGCTGAGGAGACTCCATGAGCATAATAAGTCCTTTCTACTTAAATCGGGGTTCAATCTAACTGCTCCTTTGTATATTAAGGCTAGGGAGAGTTAGTTTCTTTCTTTGTTATGATTTTCCTTAACCTTTATTATCCCCCCCCCCCCCAAAAAACCCATATATATTTATTAAAAAAAAAACACAAACCATATATATAGATAGTTAAATTCCGTTATTAGCTCTTGTATTTTGTGAAAGTTGTAGATTTAATCCTTATATTTTAATTTTATCATTTTTGGTTCCTATATATTTAAAATTTTAAAATTTAGTCTTTACCAAACGATAATTATTAAATTTATTAAGTTAAGTTTTGCTATTTTCAAAATTTAATGCGGTAAACATGTTATCATATATGTAATATTATATCTACTTGTTATTTTCACATGTTACTCACTAAAAATCTAGTTAATGCATTAATGACTATTGTTTGTGCCAAGATTGAAATTTCAAAATTCAAAAAAATATGGAGCTAGACTAATCTAATTGGAACATATTGACCAAATTTACAATAGTATGCATAATACAATATTAGTAATTGAATTTAACCAAGCTGGTTTAACTATTATTGTTTGAGTCAGAACTAAAATTTCAAATTCCGAAAAGTATATGGACTGAATTGACCAATTCAAAAAATACATAGACTAAAATTGATCAAATTAAAGTATAGGAACTAAATCCACAAATTTTGTGAAGTATAAGGACTAATAGCATAATTTAACCTATATAGAATGCTCGGCCACTGTTATATCTCCCTATTTTAAATTAGGGATAAATATCAAATTTATCAATGAACTTTGCTCCAATATGCAATTTGATACATGAATTTTGATTTAACGTAATTATACACATAAAATTTGAATTGTGATTCACATGTATATGTGAACCTTTGATTTTAATTCAACTGTGCACATTTAAAAAAGTGAATACATATATTTATTTTTATATTAAATTAATATAATTCAACTGTGCATATTTATTTTTATATTTTAATATTGTACATATTTTATATATTATTATTAATTATTTTCAAATCATACGTTTTATTATTTATTATATGTTATTTTTAAACACATTTTTATGCTCTAAATTCATGACTTTCACATACATACACGATAAAATTTTTTAGTTTTATTTAAATCATAGGGAAGATAAATAACATTTTCTCCTAATGGATGGCATCAAAATATAGTAAATTTGAAATTTTCTGCCATATTTCAATTTCTTTAGATGAGAATGGTTTAATCAATAATACAATTAGATAAATCGACAAACAGACCAGATAAAAGCCCGAAGGGCGAAAAAGTAAAATTGGTCCAATTTTAAAAAGAAATTCCGTTGCCGGGACTTGAACCCGGGTCTCTCGAGTGAGAGCCGAGTATCCTTACCACCTAGACTACAACGGATCTTGAGATAAGTTGACACGTAAAATAATAAATTCCATAGGTATAGTAGCTTCTTATTGATCTGTTTGCTTCTTCTAGGCAAATACTTTAATTGCCCCATGCTTGAAAGCCTCCATGTTGAACATTCACGACTACCTACACATCCTAAAGTTTCAGGTTCATCATTTAGTGCACCAAATCTTGTTTCCGTTTAATATACCATTGAATGCTACTGCTTAAACATTTCAAAGTTGTCCATGTGTCCATGAGTCGTGTTGGGTTCGAGTCGGGTCCTAATAAAATTTTAAGTCCGGCTGATCTAAAATAGACTTAAAATTTTGTCCAAATTTAACATGAATAAAATTGTTAAAACTCGAACCTAACTTGGCCCGCCTGTATTAATTTTTTTATTTTATTCTTTTTTATATAAAAAATTTTAAAAATATAATTCATCAAAAACACTAAAAGTATTAAAATAAATATTTCCTAACAAATTAAAAATAAATTATAAAAAGTCTTTATACTTAAATAATATTAAGATAAGTATAATTTAATAGGCAAATGCCTCTACAATCGTAGCAAAATTAATAATAAAATAAGAGTTATACAATATCTAAACAATAATAACAAAATAGTAACAGCATAATAGTAAAATAACAGCAAAACAATGAAAAAATAGCAACAAAACAACAATTTCTCTTTTCTTTTTGTAAATTTGAGCTTAGTAAAAAAATAAAACTTTACTTAATGTCTAACCTGTTTTTTAAATAGGTTTTTTTTTTCTTGCCTAAACTTATTTTTTAAACATATATTTTTATTTAAATATTCTTAGTTTTTAGACAAATAACTTAACTCATGAAGAATTTGACTCTGTTTCTCAACTATCCAATTATCTTATTTAATGACTTTTAGGTTTCATATGGCCCTTTTTCCAAAGGTAAAACATAATCAATATTTTTCGTTTCCCGATTTCGAGGTGCTTAAAGTTGTTTGTAAATTCGATTACTCTTTAATCGCTCGAATTAATCCGTGGATGTTTCCTATGTGTACCGGTCTTCGACACTTGATCTAGTTCGTTGAGAAAATTAAATGAATGGTACAAAACTTGGCTTATCAGGTCATAGAAAATCGGCCTGAAGCTGAATTAGTTCTACTATAATTCTTCTTTGCCATTAACTATATATGCCAATTATTATAAGGATGATAGAGTCATGCTTTTAGACCTGTCCAAGGGAGCGTGATCTTACTTAGGTCGAAACTCCATTCAAAAAGTAAAAGAATTTCACCAATAATATAAGTTTAAAAATTAGTTTAGACAAAATAAAAATGTTGATTTAGAAAATGAATCGAACTTCGGGTAATATTTTTTTTGTCTAAATTTGGTCTAAATTTACAAAAAAATTTATTATTTTCTCACTGTTTTGTTGCTATTTCACTATTATGTTGCTACTATTTTATATTATTTTTTGAATATTATATAAGTCTTATTTTATTGTTAATTTTGTTACTATTTTAAATGCATTTGCTTGTTAAGTTACATCTATATTAGTTTTATTTAAGTATAAAGATTTTAAAAAAAATTATTTTCAATTTGTTGGTAAACATTTATTTTTAATGTTTTTAGTGTTTATAATGCATTATATTTTTAAAAAAATAATATAAAAATGTTAATAGGGCCAGGCTAGACCCGAGACTATCAAACGGGCCTAAAATTTTATCAAGACTTGACCCGAACCCAGCCCGACCTATGAACAAGTCTAATATTTTTATATGTCTAAAATATCTAATTAGAAAAGATGAAAAATTTATTATTTCACAGCATACATATTTTTAAATGTATTTATATTTATTTTCTACATTAATATAATTGATTTAAAATAATTTATACTTTTATTAATTAAAATATTCAAATGTGTAATTTAAGCCATTAAAAACTCTGTACAATTTTATTTATTAATGTATTTTATTTGTTATTTTTTATAAAAGATTTTATTTATTATTCTTAACTGCTGTATAATTTAAATGAATAAAAACTTATTATTTTTATAAATTTCTCTTTCTTTTAAGGCTTAAAATTTCTTAAAACGCCAGCGATAAACCTTCATCCTTAGAACCTAATTTCGCTTTGGCTTTATTGCTTAAAAGGAGATCATGGAGCTTCCCAACTCAAAGATGGTCAGTTATCATGTTATAAGAAACTCATCTTTTTTTTTTCTTTCTATTTTTTAGGATGATAAATTAATAATATGAACCGTGTTTTGGTTTTAGTCGAAGATGAAAGATTATAATTCTTTGGTTTATTTGCATGAATGTCTTTTTGCTTAACTCTGTGTTTGTTTGATTTGAAAAAAAGAAGAAGAAGGTGAAACATGATGGGAATAATAGGAGGGATTGAATAAGTGAATTACCTGATGATGTTCTTATGGGCATCTTGTCGTTTCTCCCACCCGAAGAAGCCGTACTGAAAACCAGTTTTCTTTCTCATCGATGGAAACAGCTTTGGGAATCATTGCCTGTTTCCAGTTTTAACTTCCGTGTTCCAATGCCAGTATGTTGTCGTGGCGGCCATGTCAAAAATTTGAAGGATCTTCGTGATGGGAAGCATATGACGGTTGAGGATATGAAAAGAGAATGCTCTAAGTTTGTAGAATGGGTCAATAATGTTATGATTTCACACCAAGGTTCAACCATTGATGAGCTGAGAGTTCGTTTTTACTTGGACAAAGATTCACAGCGTTATATTGATAAATGGATTGAGATTGCCATGAGAAAGCAGGTGAAAAAGCTAGAATTGGATTTCCCATCATTACTGCATCGTCCTTCGAATGCTTATTACCCTTTTCCACAAGAATGTTTTCCGGGAATTGAATTCCTTACTAGTCTTTGTTTGGTGAATGTGGGTGTAAGTGATGAGGCTATGGAGTTTGTTCTTTCAAATTGTCCCATGCTTGAAACCCTTCATCTTAAAAACTCGCCACTGCTTATACATCCTAAAGTTTCAGGTTCATCACTGAGGTTGAAACACTTAAACATATCTCACTCTGAATCTATTCAAACCATAGAGATTTCTGCACCAAATCTTGTTTCCTTTGAATATCACAAACTACGGAAAGTACCATTTCATATATGGTATGCGCCCAAACTCACTGAGTTAGATTACTCTAATTGGCTCGACTTCAACATTGCATACCTCGTTTCTCAGCTATATAGTTATCTTCCTCAGTTAGTGACTCTAAGGTTAAGTTTATTTCTGGTAAGCCAAATTGATATTTTTTTCTCAATTTACAAAATGAACATAAAGTTGTTTGCTAATTCGATTACTCATTCATCTCTCTTAGATGGATTTACCAAGGTTTCCCAAATTTACCAGTCTTCATAACTTGACCTGTATTACAGCCAGTATTGACAATCGTCTCCTCCTTTTAAAATCTCTGATAGAGGCATCACCTTTCTTGCACAAGTTTAAACTACTGGTTAGTTCTTTCTGCTTTTTTGCTATTGTTCTGCATTTTGCAGATAACATGCTATAGATGTTATTTGGATTTAGAGAATTCTTGAAGGGTTATATTATCGTACATGTGCAGATATTGGATATTATGCTAATATAAGGGGATTTTTTATTTGAACAAATATATATGTGAGTGTTTCTGTGTGTTCTCCTCGTGGAAGCCAATTTAAATATGGCATGGTTTCATGATTTAATGTACTATGGACTTAAGTAGACCCCGTGCAGGTCATATCTTAACACATATTTCTTGAGTAAGGGTTTGCCTACATGTGATATAAACCCATGCAGGTGGATTATATATCAGCGAGCTATACATGCTGGTCGGATTGTGGATTGGTATGAAAACCGGATCGGTCTGAGAATTAGACCTACCGCGACCACTGCCACTACTGGGGCCACTTCCCCTTGTTCTAACCATAATGATTTACTAAACCTAGACTAACTAGAATGATGATTTGGGGAATTTTAGAATTTTTACCTTTGAATCTTAATTTTTCTTCTCGACGACTCCTCTTTCACAAAGAATTTGAAATTCAAATGGTTGAATGGTTCTAGGGCTAAATAGGGGTCAATTTAAAGGAACCTAAAACTTAACGGTTCATTTCCTAGACAATCGAATTATTACAGTTTTACCCTTTTAATGCGTGGCAAGGTGGAATTGGCAAATTTTATACAAGAAGTGTGCCTAACAAGCTTCATTCCGAAGTCCCCATTCACGCACATATCAAGTCTCAGAAGAGTCACTTTGTAACTCTTCTTCGACCAAATAAGTGATAAATTGTTTTGGTATTCACCTCTACCCAATTCTTTGGTCGATCTGATTCCCATACCAACCCACAACCCGACCAGTATGTATAGCTCGTTGATATATAGTTCGCCTGCACGGGTTCGTATCACCATGCAGGCGAATTCCTATTCAGGATTTACGTGTTGACCCTATAGTAAGATACGTATTGCCCTGCATGGGGATGGAGGTTTACCTAATAGGAAATTGGCTTCTATGAGGAGGACACACAGAAACACTCAACAAACTTCGTATGTTTTTAATCACTTTGTAAAATGATTGCTGTGTACATGGTTGAATGAGAAACTTTTGAATCAGATTAAAGACCATAAAGAATTCAAGAGTGGAATAGAGGAGGTGGGGAAGGAGGAGGCGCAGCCGAATAAGTACCTAAAGGAGGTGGAAATAGTTGGATTCTTGGGGCAATCAGTGGAAGTTGAATTTGTTACTTACTTGCTTAAAATCGCCATCAAGCTTGAGAAGATTGTAATTCATGGAAAACTGGAAAGAATGACACAAAACTTGGCCCATCAGCTCATGAAAAACCGCCCTGGAGCTGAATTAGTTCTACTCTAATTCTTTTTTGTCATTATTTATATTTATAAAGTTCTATTAAATCTTATCTCTATTAACAGGGGCATTGTAGCCAACAGAGGAGGGCGTGAGTTCGATTGTACTGAAGCGCATTATTCTCCTATTTATAGGTTGAGGAGGGACTATGGATAGTTTTAAATATTGTGTAAAAAATAAAAACAGATATGATTAGAACTTATAATAATAATAATAATTCTTTTATATGTTTTTTAAGTTTTTATTTTCTAAGTGCTTGAAAAAGTTATCATTGATTATGTGCTTGTTTGTTGTTTGCTGAAACCCAGAATTGTTGTTTCTTCTAGTTTTTCTTATAGGATAGTGCCAAACAAGTCTGCAAGACGAAAGCTTCATTAATTAATACTTTGGAATTATAAAAGTTTTACTAACACACCCAATTGGCTTCTACTTGATTAATTATACTTTCAAAAAATAATATTTATTAATTATTTTTAAGTAAATTACATCCATGGTCACTATTATTTACCTCAAGTTATATTTTAGTTATTAATATTTGAAATGTTACGTTTTAACCACTTACATTATCGTGTTGTAACATTTTAGCCACTGAACCGTTATTAACAGTGTAATAGTAAATTGACGTAGTACGTTGAATCATCATTTCAAACAAAAATTTTAAGTTAAATTATACAATTGATTTTCATATTTTTTTTATTTTAAGCCATTTAATTTTTTCTTTTATATTCATTTAACTTTTTTTTCATTATTTTTCATTCACTTCTGCTTTTCCGTCTATTTTTCTATTTCTTTATTTCTTTTAACACATCAGAAAGTCGAATTGATAATAAAGAAAGAAGCATGGTATGGGTTTATGAGTTTTACAATTGAAATGCCATAGAACATGTTTTAAAGATGTAAGAAATTATAAACTGTTTTTGCTAAATGGTTAAGTGCTGTGTGGTAATACCTGATATCCGGATCTGACAAATCGGATCAAAGGGTGTTAGAAAAACATTGGTTATTTGCTTATTGTATGCTTGTTTGCTATTTGTTCAAAACCCATAATTGTTCTTCTTCTGGTTTTCCTTATGGGATGCCCTTAAAATATGGATTTGGATAGTGCCTTAGAAATTCGTAACACGAAAGCCTCACTTATCAATGTTTCGGATTGCAAAAATTTTATTAACACACAAGTAAACACATTCTACTCTATCGAAATTGAGCCAGAGGGCTAGGACTACTTGGGACTTTCAAGTTCCTAAGCTCTTTACAAACATGATCCAACATTCCCAGAAAGTCTCTTACGATCACGAATATCCTTAGCGGATTTGCTTCATCTACTTTGCTCACATCTCCATGGAAATATTCTGTGATTTCTCTAACATGTAAAAGGACTTTATGTTCATCTTCTTCCAGCTCCTTTAGATTCTTCTCTGCATAATCCAGGAAGGAGTTCATCGAACGAACGAAATTTCCGCTTTTTTCGTCTGTTGATAGCTCTTCTCGAACTAGATGTTGCAGTTTGGCCTTGCCATCTGATAGGTTTGAGACAGAACTTGCAAGAACATCGAGGTCAAGTGTTGCTGTCTTCTTGACATGGTAAAGTTCGGTACTTAAACCCGAAACAAGGTCTAGTCCCATTCTTCTGTAATCTTCTTCTTTTTCTTCGGCTGTTCTGGTTTTGTTTTGCTGGTTGATCTTCCCCATAATGCTATCTGAGACTCTTATTCCTTCCGAACGAACAATCTCTTGGACAACAAAATGGAGCAAAGTAGTCTTCCCATCAGTTCCTTTCACATCAGCAAGCTTAAGGAGGGCATCAAGCTTGAACGCTCTAGCGCCTCCTCGGATTGTCCCAACGTTCATTCGATTGCCAGTTTTGAGTACAGCTTCAAGTAACTTTAAGAAGAGTCTGCTTGATCTGAGTTCCTTGCAGGCTTCCTAGTAGAACAAGGACAAATTTACCAATGCTTTTTTTACCACAATGTATATTATATGAATTACAGCTTGATGCTTACCTCCAGCATTGAAAATGAGCTTTTAAGATGAATAACCTCGTCATCGAAAGTTTCTCGGTAAAGCATAGCTTCGGCACGTAAAAAGGCAAACGGAACACTTAGAAGCACTTTAACAAACTTCTCAGCAGACCCCAACTCATTGACATCTCCTTTGTAGCCATAAAGCTTAGCCTCTTCTTCCTTGGTGGGTACCATTTTCACTAATGCTTCTAATTGTTGTAAAACCAATCCATTTCCTGCTTTTTCACCAGAAAATAATAATCATGAGAATTTTGTTCTTAATGATAAGCATTTCAGGCAAATAAAAAAGTAAAGGAATTTCAGAGTTATACCTTTCATCAATGCATTGCAAGCTTGCTCGGCTGTTACATTCAGTGCTTTTAAGAGAATGGTAATGTTCTGCAATCTCTTGGGCTCAAGTATATGCTTACTTGGAGAAGGGGTTTTGCTTTTTGTTTCATCATTCTTCATTGGATTTTGAATGTTGTATCCGAAAAGTGACTCCATCATTTCCTCATCCAATCTGTTTGATGTTATATTGGTATATCAGAAAGGTATAAATTTTGTATACAAAGAAAAGAATAAGAAATAACTTACTCGAATGAGCTTGACCTCAGCTTGTCCCATACCATAGACCTGTCTGGTGCAGCTCTCACTTTGTCCCAATGAAGTGGCTTCAATTTTGGCAATGGAACACCATCTTTGCCTATTGGTGAGTACTGTGGAAGTTGGGGTGGTGGAGGAGGTGGACTTTTCATAAAGGGAGGTGGACACGGTGGTGGAGGAATGACACTAGGTGGACCTGGTGAAACAGTAGAAGGTATTCTAGGTGAAAACGAGGTGTCAACCAAGTTAGCTTCGTTTTGGTTTAGTCCTAAAGAAGAATCTGAATTCCTAGAAGGAGTTTCATTGAGCAATGTTGAAGAACTTGAACTTGAAGTTCTCATTGTTGCTCTAGTTGTTGCTAATGAGGCAAAACTTAAAGGAGCAACACGCGCAACCGGAGGGAGAGGAGGCGGTGGCGGTGGTAGTGGCGGTGGGGGCGTGGAATGCTGCGGAGATGGAGATTTCTTTGATACATCCATGGGAATGTCTGATGTATCATTAAGACTACCAGCTGAAGCATTGGAAAGCCTAGCATTTGGTGAATGGGAATCAACAAAAGAATGAAAAGATTCATCATCAGATGAATGACACTCCATGGGAATTTTTTTGTCAGAAACTGAGCTTTTCCCACCATCAGAATCATATCTTCCTGATTCTACATCTTCATGGACTGATGTAATTTCCCTTGTTGAACATTCTTTGCTATGATTTGGTGATGTTTTCAAACAAGCTTGTTGCTGCTCTAAGCTCACTCCCAAGGAATTGAGATAAAAAAGATCAATGCTCGGATCTAAACTCACCTTGTTTGATGAATTTTGTGAACTCAAACACTTAGATTTCCCTCTGATTCTTCCTGTTTTCATTGATTTCCTTTTGTACTTCCTGATTTTGCGACAAAAACAGATTACCCCAAGAACACAAGCTAAAGAAACAGCACCTGCAGACACAAGGACTGGAACCAGAATCCTTTTAACTCTTCCTTTATCTCCATTTTGTTCATGAACTTTGTAAGGTTGAGGCTTGGAACTTGACCAAGGCGGTGGAGAATGGAAATGGGAAACCTTCGGCACTGCTGGCGCTGGTGCTGGAACTGGAACTGAAACCTCAGCTTCAATGTTTGGTAATGGAGAAGGAGATGGTGAGTAACAACATCCATTAACACCCTTTAATGGAGTTCTTGTTTTGGTACTGCTTTTCAGTCCAAGTAAAGCTCTAAACTTTAGCACAATTGAAGCTACTTTTACTTCATTATCATCCTGTCCTGAAACTTTCTCAATCTTGTTCTCATTGCCCCCACTTCCCTCCATGAAATACAATTGTTGTACCCCATCAACTCTGAACCCCTCTGCTGTATACTCCATTAAAGCATCAGCAATCAAAATGTAAGAGCTTTGCAATATGAGTATGATGAAAATCATGTGAAGAATCTGAAAACCAAAACCCATGATTTTTTCCCCAACTACACTAATCAAAGCTTTTTCTTTTCAGCTTATAAATGATAAATCTACTTTCTTTTTGTTTCTTCTTCCCCACTAGAAAAAGAAGAAAATTTATTTTGGTTCTGTATAAGTCTTTAATGCTACTCCAAGGAACCCCTGATCCTGGCAGTTGCTGTTGTACTGAACCCCTTCTTTACCTTTATTTCTCACCTTCATAAAATCTCCCATTGTCCTGCAAATCACCATTTAATGTGTAGAGGTCAATTTAACCCTAAACTTATATTTTATTTCTTTTATTCTGATATGTTTTCTATTAGCAGAAAGCTAGCAGATAATTTCTGGCTTTTTGCTCTTTATTGCTCATTCATCTCATCATTTTCTTCAAGGTTTTAAATTTTTAAGACCCTTTAATACCTAAATCCATGGTCATTGCATTTAAACACTGTTGCTCTCTTTTTATAATACTAAAGTCCACCATAAAAAGGTCCTAAACATGAAACCTTAAAAAATATATATATGTAGGGTCCTATTCTGTTGGACTTGGCTAACCCTTGAAAGCATAAGTTTTCCCCCAACCCCCATTATTAAAAGATGAGAGAGAGAGAGAGAGAGAGAGAGAGAGAGAAAAGAAAATGGTCCATTCCTTTCTCATGTGGTAATGTTTTAAATTCTTGAATTATGAAATTAAAAGCCATGCAAGTCCAAAGCTAGCTAGGCTTTTCAATGCTGCATTATGAGGGAGCTAAATCTAATAGACTTGTTTTTCCTTTTTATTTATTAGTCCCTTTCTCAAGCTTTTTTTCAAGGTTTGCCTTTGTAACTATCAAGGTTTAATAATAATAAAAAGAACCCCATAGTATCAATGGTTTGGTGGTGTTGATGTTGATTTCCAGTAATTGTTTTAGACCCTGTTTTGTCACTTCACCCAAATAAAAGATTTGAAGATAAGTATATGATATCTTCAAATCAGAACTGTTATTGACCAAAAAAAAAAAAAAAACTCCTGTTAAAGTACTTGACTGCACACTGATGCCAAGTCTTATATCATACATATCTTCAAATAATGGTAATTTTGAGTAGAATTTAAAATTTTGATGTGATTTAAATTTAAATTTAATTCAACTTAGTTTCATCAAATTTATTAAACTTAAACTTATAATAATTTTGGAATCATTAAATTCGAAAAGAAGTTGATATATTTGAATATTACAAACTTAAAATAACTTAAATATAAAATTATTTGAATGAAATAAAATTTTTGAAATCCAAAATCAACTTATGCCCAATTAGAGATCTAAAACAAACTCAAAACTTCAACTAAAATAAGGTGGCAAGTCTGATATTACTGATAAACATATTTAGGAATTAGGATAAGATTAGTTATTATCTTAAAATTTGTCAAATTATGGTTTTGCTCCCTCTACTATATCTCAAATTTTGGGATTTAATCATTTTATTTTAATTTGATAAAATTTAGAGTTTAAACCCTCTATGTTTGTATTGTAATTAGTTAGCTCAAATAATTAATAGTGTTAAGTGTTAACCGTTCCACTTAAAATGCAAATGTGGATTTTTCTTAAAAACACAAAAATTTATATCAATAAAGATAAGTTGGAAGGTATGTTTTTAAGAACAAAAATTATATATACATTTTAACTGCACTATTAATTATTTGGATTAACTAATTACATTATAAGAGTAAAAGAACTAAAATTATATCAAATTAAACTATAAAGACATAATCTTAAATTTGAAAATAATAAAGAAACCAACACTATAATTTGAATTCAAATAAGTATGTATGTTGAACATCTCAAACTAACATGCGTGTCAAACAAGAATATCTCAATGAGACCGAAGATTCGGAGTAACATAGCTTTTTTGTAACCTAAGATATGAATTTGACAACTTACAACCAATAGTTTACAACCTTTTCCTAAGTATCTGACTAACACCATTAAAAATATTTACGTGGTATTTACAACTAATAGTTTGGTGACAAATGACGACCTCACATTTTGACACATGACTTATTCTATTATTTATCTTCAATGTTATGTTAACGTATATAATTACCAAATAATTACAAGTTAACCCTATATATTAACCTAAAAGAATCTATTTCTACCATATTAAGCTAAAACCTGTCATTATCAGTACTGAGACTGTGAGTAGACTATGCAAAGTGTCTGCTTTTACATACATTTTGTGACTGATCTTGTTTAACATATGAAGTACAATTTCACCCAACAAAAATGAAAACAGATCAAATAAAAAGGAAAAAAAAAGATCTACTAGTTGGCATTGTGCTGTCATACATATCTCACACCACATGACATATCTGAAACAAAGTGGAGCCCATTGTCAACCATAAGCCTCCAAACAGGACCAAACTTTAATACCTTCCAATTCTTCTTTGTCAGCACTGCAATGGAGGATTGGGGGATGTCCATTTCTTTACCTAAGAAAAATAAAACACATAAAAATTATGGGATGTACTACAAGGAAGAAGAATAAACAATACATAGAGTCAAGTTAAAGAATGATGTACAAAAAACTAAAATACAAAACTATGCAAGATAATCAAAGGAATCCTATGCTACATTGCTTTCAGGTTTACTCCAAGTTGGTGCCCAATTTTATGTACATTTTCAAACAATTACATCTCTTCTAAATCCTAATTGAGTAATTGTAAATTGGGTGCCTACTACTTTAATTAATTCTTCAATATCTAACATGTATTCTTTGCATTTATTATAGAATATATTTAAAGCTTAATGAATATGTAGCTTAAAGAATATATGAATTGATTTAATTGGTGGAGTATGTATTAAAGTGAAGAGTCTTGTGAGATGTTAAATAGTGATGTTATGAGTAATTAAGAATTAAAATGAATTCGATTGAGTTTTAATTTGATTGATATCGATTTTATTATTAATGTGGGAGGACGGGAGTTCGAGTGTACTAAAGCGCATTATCTTCTTATTTAAAGGTTAGGGAAGGACTATGGATAGTTTTAAACATTGTATAAAAAAACAAATATGGTAAGAACTTATAATGAGATTAATGTTAAAAAAAAATTTGAATGGAGACATTAAGACATGGACTTGAAACAAAGGCATTGGGCTCTTCATGTGTACTTTAGGGGAGGGGAAAACGGCCTAATGAATGTAGTAATAGGCCTTCACTTATATGAGTATATGACATTGGATTAAAACTAGTATTGTTTCATATATATACAGAGATCATGATTCACTTTCTTCTTTTTTTTCACTTAAAAGAGTTCATTTCATTACAAAATAGAGAAAGTTCACAATAGGATAGTAGCAGCAGCACACACTAAAGCCACCTTGAAACAAAAGAAATATAGTTAGTCTTTCTAAAAGTAAAATTGAAAAAAAAGATAATCTCCATGAATTGAGGCTTTAATCATTTATATAGAAAGGTCATATAAATATGTATTATGTCGATTACTTTTCAGATACCTCAAATTTTTTGACTATTCAAACTTAACAAAATAAGGGAAAAATTATATTAAGCATAAGAAATATTGATACGATTAAAGACTCAACATTAAATACTAAACAATAGGCTTAAACCTCCTTTGAGATGTTATCCATCACTTACCTACTATCACCCTCACCTATAAGTCTCGACGTTAGTCCCAACATTAAGCTTGGATGGGAGACGACAATTTGGTCCTTGGGATTTAGTCAAGAAAGATGAATAACATGTTGCACAATTTTCAGCCTCAATTTTTTTTATGAGCTTCAGATTGAGCCGCCTTGCAAATCTCGGGAATGCTCAATTTTACTGACAATTTCTATTTAGAACAAGTTACTTGTATTTAGAAAAAAGTTTAATTTTTTTATTAGTTAATATTATTAGATTTAATTTTTCATAATTTTATTAATAGAATAAATTTAATGTTAATTATAATTTTTTTAATCTTGTGTTTAACTTATTAAATACTGTTTGATAGTTGTGACCATTATGAACTTTTTTGGATTTTAAGGTTGCTTTTATAAAAGTTAGCTAACTAATATTATTAGTTAATTATAAATTTTATAAAATCAATCCTAAAACTCAAATTTAATACTAAAAAGTTAACATTGTTATCTTTAGGTATTAAAAGGTATAGTTTTTACTAAATACAATTATTACATTCATATTAGACCAAAAGAAAACATAAGTACCACATTTAGAAAAAAATTTGTTGCACTCAAGTACCGAATAATGTATTAAGCGAAAGTTGATGATGAGCTAATTTCCTATCTTCAAAAAAAAAAAATATTTAATTTCCTTTTCAACTCAAATAGAAATATTGACACAAATATTAAAATATTAATATTTTATTAAAAATTTAAATATCAAATTAGTTACATGTTAATAATTAAATTAAATTACTAAAATAATATATTAATATTAAATATATTTCATTATTAAAAATTAAAAAGGCCTTAAGTTATGGCTTATTGATCAAATATTCACATTATCTAGAAATAGCTTGGGTTCAAATCATTGTTATACCAAAATAAATTATTAAAAATATTACGTTTTAAAATATGGGTTTGTATTTGGTACATTGACAAAGTACTTTTTTTAATCCACAAACAACTTTGAAAATTTGACATTTGTCTCTTTTTTTTTTAATATTTTACTATATCTTTATAGGACACTTGTCAACCTCTTAATATTACTTGTGAAGTCTAAAAATTTCACAAATAGTGTATTAAATAAAATTTCCTTAAAATAATATTTACATCAATAAATTTATTATTAAAACATTATTTTTATATTTTTAAATAGAAATATTGAGATAAATATTAAAATATTAATTCTTTTAAAAGTTATTTATAATTAAACTATTAAAATTTACATTAATATTTCATATAGATTTATTTTAACAACAATATTTAAACTACTATAATAACGGTAATTATTTAATACATGACTTGTGGAATTTTTAGACTTCGTAAGCATAGTTGAAAATGTGACAAGTGTCTCATTTATTTATACTAGTTTCTAAAGTTACATGTGTTGCATGTGATTTTATGCACTTTGTTTTTAATTATTTTTAAAAATAATATATATTTTAATTAGTTTTTAATTTATTAGTCAAATTATTTATTATAATTAAAATATATTATATTATTTAACAATTCAAGTATAATGAGAAAAAAACACTCAAATCATAATTAAAACATTTGCACCATATTCAATATACAAAATAATTTTGCTTGATGTAATTAATACAAAAAGTATTATTCAAAATAATAATTAATATACATAATCAAAATATATAATTTATTTTGATAAGTCAAAAATAATGCTAATAGAATTTACTATTTAAATTTGAAGTAATATAATTAATAAAACCAATTTTTAAATAATTTATTTTAATTAATAAAATTATACAAATTTGTTTCACAATGTGATTTTTCAAATCATGATATAAAAAAAATTATAATATTATATTACTTCATTATTAATTAAAATATTTTTTCTCTCTTTTTAGTGTCATTATTGTTTAAATATTATTAAGTATTACCTCGTTGAAGAATCATTGCTTTAATATTCTATTTTTTTATATAAATTTAACTTATTAATCCTAAGAACCGAAATTTTAATTTATTAATATAACTTTCAAATATTATATTTTATCAATTAAAATTTTATTGTTGCATTTTGTGGGCTCATATGGCTGAGATTTGTGGGTTTTATTATTGCAGCACTTTGTGGGATCATTCAGAAATTTGTGGCCTCAGAATTATGAACCCAATGTGCTAATTCAGATATAATATTATAAGGGTAAATTATACTTAAGGTCATTAAACAATTTTTAAGCTCACATTTTGGTCACCCATCTTTAAAAGGTTATAAAATGATCACTAACTATTTGAAAGTTTTTATTCAAATCATTAAACTATTCGAAAGTTTTTATTTAAGTCACTAAGCTGTTAAAGATTTTTTTTTAAAAAAAGGTTCGGCTAGTAAGTTCCAAATGACAATTTGACGATTAATATGGTAGATCAATACTCATTGACGAGTAGAAGAACACACTTCAGATCCAAATCGATCTGATGGCCAATGTCGGAAATCGGAAAAGAAAGTTATTTGGATTTTGGTACGTGAATTCGTGACGTTCAAAGTTGTTTCATAAAAAAAAATGAACTGTAAAAGAGAAGGGGAATGAGATCTTTTGATTGGTGCGGTGCAAACAGAGAATGTCATATAATAGTGAATTTAACAGCAGAATGACTTAAATGAAAACTTTCAAATAGTTCAGTAACCATTTTGTAATTTTGTAAAATTAAGCGACTAAAACAAAAATTTACTAAAATTTAGTGACCTTGAATACAGTTTACCCATATTATAAATACAGATTACACAATGTTAAAATACACTTCAAATTATCGATACTTTCCTCACATTTGAAACTTACTAATAGTTTTGCTTTTCTTATTTTTCGTATTTAAATATGCAAATTCAATTATTATCATTATTATTTTTTAATTCAGGTTTAATATAAAGTTTTTTTTTATATAGATAATCACTTCTCAATGATTATTTATTTTGGTTTATTAAATATAAAAATTTACGTTTTAATCACCCATTTAAATATAAGTGGTAATGATACAAGTTTTTGTAGTTTAAAATGAAATAAATTATCGAGAATTGAATGATTAATTAAATAATTTATTCATGGTAAGCGGAAAATAATTGTTTTTAGATCACGTGTTCTTACACTTATATTTGTCACAATTAATGATCTTATGTGGAATATGTATGTTCATATTGAATCCAATAGTTAAACGAGGTATTAGTTGAAATTGAAACATTAAAATTTTAAGAATTTATATGTTTTAAATTCGACTTTTATCATGCATAAATGTTTTATGTGTGTATTAGTAAATAGATAACAAATTTATACCTCAAATATTTTTATTATTATGGGTATTAAAAGTATAACTCATGTAATCTGACTGTGTATATAATCTTCTATTTTGAAGTCTTTTTTTAGTAAATATATATTATGAATATAATATTTAAACTAAACCAAAAAATAATAAAAAACATATTAAAATTACTTTATATATGACTTTACCTAAGAAGAATATATATTATTGAGAAACTTACAACACTAAAATAAATAACTTCTCAAATAAAAAGTTTATGTTGAATAATTCAACAGTTGTGCACATTAAATATTTTTATAAAAACATTATTGATATTAGAATTAGACTGCCCTATAACCTAAGCTGGCTGTAGTCTTCTACTTTCCCATTTATTTTTCAGTAAATATGATAAGATAGTTTTAGTATAATTTTAAGCTAAAAATAATAATTTTATTAATTAAAACAATATTTTAAGGAAATTATCAGTAAATATGAATATAAAAAATATATAGTTGAAAGGAAAGTTGGGTTATTATTAAACTCATAATCAAGTGTTGTTCACTTGTTTTGACAGCTTCTTCTTATTTTCAAAAAAGATGAAGAATGTCAAAACTAAATCCAGATTTTAATATTTGACATCATTATGGTACTATATGAAATTATGGGTTGGGTTGCCAATGTTACAATGTCAAATTTTTTATTATTATTGCTATATATTCTACTTCTACACTATAAGTGACATCTTTCAATATCGATTTTAAACAATAAAAAAAATCTTTTAATATTTAACAATAAATTAATTTATTAATTTAAAATCTATTTTCTTTTGAGAGTAGTACTTTATAATAATAATAATAAAAAGAAAACTAAGTAACCATATTGCTTTCTTAAAATAATATTTTCAAGTGATTAAAAATTAAAATCGTATAGTAAATTCAAATCTATAATTATAATTATAATTTTGTGACAAAATTCAAATCTGATACATGAAATGGTTTCACTTTTCAAATTGGTCCTAAGTTTTTTTTTTTTTTTTTTTTTTTTTTTAGATCAAAACAAGCATTACTTCATATTTATGCATCATCATTGATATTATGATGTTATTACATCATATTTAGATTATTGATTATTGTAAAAAAAATATTTAATTTATTGGATCAGTTAGTTGAAATGTATAATTAATTTTTTTTAATTCATAGAATATGAGATAATTTAGTACTACTTCTTACTAAATTATCTTTGATCCTAAATAAAAAAATGAAAATAGCGAAAGTAAAAAGTTGACTATGAAAACACAGAACAATTGAAGACAATAATAGTAGCCATACTATTACACACACTGTTAAATTTCTTCAACTAATAATTAATTAAATAATACATCAAATTCATTTATAATAATTAATTATTGAAAATTAAAGTAATCTAATGACAAAATACAATATAAGAGTAATTATTTTATGGATTATTCCTACCATATCATCCACGGTCCATTTCTAATTATTTAATGACATTTCAGTAAATTTTTTCATCTCATTAACACATGATTTTGGTAATTTTTTTTTATCCTAAACTCTGAACCTCAAACCCAAAATTCTAAAAACCTTGAACCCTAACCTTGAACATTAAGGTTAAAGGTTCAAGGTTCGGGAACCCAAAACCCTAAATCCTATTCGGGGTTTGAGTTTGGGTTCGGGGTTCAAGGTAAAAAAAATACTAAAATTATGTATTAATGACATGAGAAAAAAATTGCTAAATGTCATTAAATAATTAGAAAATTTGGTGGGAAGAGTCCATAAAATAATTTCTCATAATATAGGGATAACTCCCAAAACTATATATGAACTATTGTGCATTGTTAAACATGAATTTTGGTTTTGTGTAATTTTATACATAAGATTTTGATTTGATTCAATTTTTGTAAATAATTTACTTAATTTTCCTATATCACCATTTTACATTTACATATTACATACGCAAATAATTATACTCATCCAATATAAAAATAAATTAATGTACTCATTTCTTTAAATATGTAGAATTGAATTAAAATCAATATTTTATATATACATTTGAACTGAAATCAAATTTTAATGTATATAACTGCACATTGAGTCAAACGTAATGTATAGTTTTTATATTTATCTATATAATATAATAAACAAACTATCAAGTTTTCTCCAAGGTTTTCATAAACAGATTGGCCAATCAAACTAATCAAACCTCTAGTTCTCAATCTTATCGGTTCAATTGAGTAAATCATTAAAAATATATTTTAAAATTGGAGAAAATCGGTTAAACTGACATTTCAGTTGGTTCATACTAATTCATCGGTCAATCAATCTAACCCCTTATTGATTAGTGCCTTGTGGCAGGTTATCTGTCCAACTAGTCCGATTGGCTAGTCCGTTTCAATTTGAAAATACCGATTTTCTCAACTAATAATAATAGGGAAAATATGTGGTATACTAGTGGAATTTAATAGGGATAGGGTAATGACAAGTGTTTAATAAAGTATGATAAAATATTAAAAAAACGAAATCCATGTGATGGCCTGAAAGTCAGGGTATTTACTGCCCCAAGTATGACCTGGGTTCGAATTGCGCTAGTCGCGTTTGTTGTTCGAACTTTGTCTTATTATTGTAATTCACCAAAAATATATATATATAAAAAAGCAGATTAATTCTAAAGTTTAAAAAAGTACTAACCTAATAATAATAATAAATAATTTCAAATTGTCAAGGAGTTAATTCATAATCTAGTCATACTGAAGGGACAAGTTCATCGTTTTCACGATAAAAGACAAGTTATCTATACATGTTTTGACTATATATGAATATATTGTTTAATCTCCATTGATAAAATTTAGTGACTGGGAATTTTGGAGACGATGAAACAAAAAATACAATTTTATATTAAGAAGAAATGAAAAACGCGTCTTGGTAAACTGTTTCTCAAGTGTTTTTTCACTTGTTTTGACAGCTTCATTTGTCGTGTAATTTTCAAAGAAGATAAGCTAAATGGGCAGCAATGTCAAAACTAAATCCACACCATTATTTGCCTTCATATTTGACTGGTTTCTTTAGTGAAACCCAGAGCCAGAGGCTACTTCCACTTGCTTGATTCTCTCAACAATTTGACTTTATTGTTCTTCATTAAACCCTCTATCAAATTCTAGAATCAAACTTCACATGCATTGCAGTATACCAAGTTGAGTAACGTAGGTTTTAGGTCTGTCTTTTCGGTCTCATCATCATTTTAATAATTTATATCTTTATAATATTTAAATAGTTAAATCAAATTTTATTTATTTATTATTATTAATTTAAAATTTTATAAATTATAAAAATATCTAAATCAAATATTTTTCTCAACTGGCTTAATCCATACTAAATGAACACAAATTAAACTTATCTAAAAATTTGAATTTTTTTAACATTATTATCTAAATCCGAATTAAAAATTATTATCCCACATATATTTGAATTAACAAAAAAATTAATTTCAAAATTTTCAATCATTTTTCGAACATTCATATATGCAAAATTTTGAATCCGCTAACATTCTCTTTATATATAAAATTAAAATTATAAGCATTTTGTAACTGGTGAGCATCCACGAATAAGTAATGCAAATTCGAATGATGAATATTTGAAGTATTCATCTATTTCTGCTCATAATTTGTAACGAGTAGTATTTTTAAAAGCTAAATATGAATATTATCCAAATCCGTAAAATATATATATCCAATATCATTGCCATCCCTATGAATTATAAAATTTTAAATGTGAAAATGCAATTTTTACCATCATATTAGTTTGTAACTTTATAATTTGTGAAGGACTTAACTGTTATTTTACCATCGATGCCCCAATCCTGGCTGCCCCTGAGGCCGCCTCGTGTGGGTAAGTATGTAATTATGCGGAAAGATGTCTTAAAAGCGGATTATAACTCATGGCCAAGGATTTTATGTTTTAATTTTTAATTTCATATATCAATAATCATAATTCCTGAAAAATAGTAAATTTGCGTGCATAATATCAAAATACCTACAAATTAGTGTTATTTGTAAATCCAAATTCAATTTAGTTAGTAAAATTATAAAATATCTTTTTTAAATAAAATAAATTATATTATTTAAGAGTATTTTAATCTTTTTATTTTTAATAAAAATATGCATATAATAAGATTTGAATCCACACCACTTGAATTGGTAAAACCTTAAAAGTTATTACTCGACCAAAACTTCGTTTTAATATATTTTATATATTTTATTACAATATGTATAATTTATTATTTCTGATTAGTTGTATGTATTAATAATATTGTTAATTGAGTTGGTGTCACAAGTCAACTCAAAGTTAATTCATAGTTGATGACAAATTCATGATAAATAATTGCAGTACATTTAGTATTGTTAATCTAATATATTTATGTATTTAAATTTTGTTCTACTTACAATTTAATTAAATTTTTATTTTAATATTGTACATATTTAATGTGACATTTTTAAAACACATATTTATATTCTAAATAAGTAATTTCTACATGCATACGTTAAGTTTTATTCAAACATGTGGATATTTATAAATTATTAACAAGTCCATTTAAACCTGGATCTATTTTCATATATTTTCTTTTCATTAAATTTATGGATAAACTGTAAAAATAGTCACTTTTGTTTCCCTTAGATTACGTTTTAGTCACTTATATTTGAAATGTTACGTTTTAGTCACTTACGTTATCATTTTGTTACGAAGTGGTCACTCTATAGTTAAACTCCGTTGCCTCCCTAACGGCAGTCCTATGTAGCAGTCCAAATGAGTTTTAAATATCAACTTGAATGTCCAGTTGCTGAGATGAAAATAGGTTTTTAATTAAATAAATTTAATTTGGACTGCCATGTAAGACATTCAAGTTGGCATTTAAAACTCATTTGGACTGCCATGTAGCATCATCGTTAAGGAGATAATGGAGCTTAACAGTAAAATGACCACTTCGTAACAAAACGATAAAATAAGTGACTAAAACGTAACATTTCAAACATAAGTGACTAAAATGTAATTTGAGGCAAACAAAAATAACTATTTTTATAATTTACCCTAAATTTATTAATATAAACAAATATAACGTATTTTTTTAATATTTAGACGGTAGTTTTATATATATTTAGTTTTAATATAACATAAGTTAGATAATATATATAAAAATAAAAATCGAAAAAACATATTATGAAAAAAAAATTAATTTAAGTTATTAAATATTGAAGTTGAAGCTCGAGTTTAATATTTTAAATTAATTTAATTTTTATATAATTAATTATTTGAGTTTAATATTTTTTTAAAAATACTTTTTCAAATATTGAGTAAAATTTCGCATTTGGACAAATTTTATAACTAAAATTTTAGTTTGCTTTGTAAAGAAAAATATGCAAATTTTTATATTAACAAAATTTCTAATCCCTAATGATATCGATTTATTAAAAATAAAAAAGGCACAAAATTGCCTTAAATTGACCAATCCCTTTTTCATTTTGAATTCAAAATGTGTAGGACTTAACCGATGATCATCCAAAGATGAAATCTGTAATTAGTGTAATTAATAAATAAAGTGGTATGACTAATTAACCTCAAATTGCCTAGTTGTTCTCACTGTAAAAATTGTTAACTTAATTCATACAATAATTCCTAATTGTCGGTCCATTATTTTGTTCTCATTCTCATCATGCGATTTGGATCAGAGTAATGATTAATCTCACCACTAACACCCATTAACTGTAAATATATATTTTATGATTATTAACATGTGAAAGTGAAACATATCGGTCTTTGTCTCCATTTGTAATGGAATTACCACAAACGCATTACGGGATAACCAAATCCATCTATTTGACTATTTTTCAAGTATAACATAACAAAATTATTTTGAGTTCCGACCGAAATAAAACTGATTTTTTTTTTTAAATTTAGTAATTATATATTTTTTTAATAATACATTTTTAAAATTTTTCGAAATCCAAAAGTACGAACTATTTAAACGTTAAATTTAAAAACTGGTATAATAATAAATTTAGTTATTAATGTGTATATCTTTTGTCAATTTAGTCCTTTTTTTAGCTAAATTCGACTCTCAACATTTAAAAAAAAAAATTAAATTTAACTATCTATCTTTCAAAAAGAGTCTAATTATTTTTTTATGGAAATATTTGTTAAAATATTAAATTTTTAAATATGCAGCTCGTGTGTACTTTATGCCTAGTTTTTAAAAAATTTATTTTATTTATTTTTTTAAATATTTCTATAATTTTTAAATTATTTGTAGACTTGATATATAAAATAAATAATATCATATTAATATGAAATATACGTGGACTGTCACGTAAATTGTGCCAACATCATTAAAAAGTTAATGTTTTAATTAAGATTTTGATTAAAAAAACAATTTGACTCTTCTTAAAATATTAATGACCAAATTTAACTCAAAAAAATAAAAATTAAATTAACAAAAATTATAAATATTAAGGACTAAATTTATCATATAGCAAAAAAAAAAATTGATAAGTTAAACAACTAGATTTGAAAAAAGAGAAAGGAAAAAATTGTTGTCAAGGTCTCTTTCTACTTGGCATATTCGTGGAAGCCGACCAGAAATAGATAAGAGCAGATAGCAAGCTTTTCTCCAAGAGATCACGTTAACTTTTAGATTTCGAGCCAATTTCCAACATTTTTTCACTTTCTCTTACTTTCCAAACCCTATCTTTTATTAAAAAAAAAAACACACATTTAAACGTAATTGAATTTACGTTTTTTCTATTATTACAATAATAATAATTATGAGTAAAAAAATTCGATTCGATTTGAAAAAATCGAAAAGGAATTTGAGTTAATCGAATCGAGTTGTTCGAATTATTCGAGTTTTGAGTTCGAGTCAAGTTGAATTTTACAATTTGAATAATTCGAATAACAGATTGATGTAAATACCTCTTTGATCCCTGTTAATTTTGAAAATGAGTAAATTGGTCTCTCTCAACAAAAATTACAAAATAATTTTCAAATTTTCAAAATATTTATAAAAATTATATATATTTTTTATATTTTTAAAAAAATTATATTAAAGAATATATAAAGAAAATTAAAATTTTAAAATTTTTCTAAAATAATAATTTTGGGACCTAAATAAGTTGATTAGTTGATTCAAGTTTATCATACTAAAATATTTTTTTTTATTTTGCTTTGAAAAAGTTTTCAAATATATATGGTTTCAAATTTATATGCTCTAACATGAAATTAATTATACTGTAATAAGATTTTAATTTAACATGTTTAATTTTTTAATTTAATTCGAACGATTTCACTTAATTCGATTTGAAAAAAATTAAATCGAATTAAGATGAAAAAATAGAACTCGTCAACTCAATTAACTTAAATTTTTTCACTCAATTCAACTCGATCGATCTGATCAAATGCTTACCCCTATGAGTTGAATTAAGATTTAAATGGCTTAAATGGATGGTGACTAGTAGATTTTAAACATTATCATATGCTCACTCCTCCTCCTTTTTTTAATTAAACTTTTTTTAATTATTTTTATTACCCCTGAATTAGTCTTACCATCCTTTAAGATTTACTCGTGAAATTATTTTTTACTCGTGAAATTATTTTTTTTACTACCAATTATATTTTCAAAATTTATTTGAAGTAATGATTATAACTTTCACTGAAAAGAAATTATATGAAGCAGTGATGTTATCTTTTTTTCAATAGCTTAATATGAGCAATTTAATTCTTAATTTCAGAATTTTTATTTGATTTTAATATTTTTCAGAATAAAAATATTAATGTAACATTAAACTATTAAAAAAATACAAATAAATATTATCCTTTCTAAAGTGCTAAAATCTTATTAACTTTTTCTTTTCCAATATTGTATTTCTTAGTCATATATATTTATTATTAATGGCTGACCCGATAGCTAGTTTTGATGAAGTTTGATTAAATTTCAAAAGATTCTAACTTCCATTGTCAAACATGGGTTGTTGGTTGGTGATGTTTTGAAACTTTGAAGATTGATTACAGTATGAACCCAAACATTAACAACTCCTTCAACTAATATTATTACACTTTACAACCGGCCTGCGCCCCTTGATTTCACCACCTTCTTTTTGTTTGGAGTTTTGACTTGTTATTATCAGCCACCTTTCCCCCACAACCCTTTACATGTATATATAAACTCTTCCCATCTCTTCTTCTATCACGTTCTCAAATCTCATTTCTTCACTAACATCATATTAGTTGAGACCTTCAACAATTAATCATTTTCTGGTAAGATTTTTCCATTTCCTAATTCCCGAGAAAATATTTTCCCAGTTTACCTGTTTTCACTTGGTTTCGTTCATGGTTTCCATGCATCAGGGAAAAACGTGTGTAATATGATTCATTGGTATTTTTGGAGGACAAAAAAATCATGTTTTCTATAAATGGAAAAACACCCAGACAAGCATTTTTTTCCTTTCGTATATGATATAATGATTAGCTCTATACGTATCTCAAATTTTGATTGCCGGGTTTTCATTTCAATTGCAGATAATTTGAGAGAAGGAAAGAAGAAGAAAATGGAGATTCACCACAGTAAACATGAGTCATGGTCCGATACCGAGAGCACAAGCAGTAGCAGAGTCGGTTACAGTGGTCCATTGAGCGGTCCGATATTGGTGAACAATGCTAACAAGAAACACAGCAGCAAGAAGAGTGCGAGGTTTAAAGACGGCGACGAATACGTTGAGATCACTCTCGACATTCGTGAAGATTCGGTTTCCGTACAGAATATCAAAGGCGGCGACCCGGAAACGGCAATGCTAGCGACCAAGTTAGAGAAAAGGCCTTCGTTTGGATCCCAGCTTTCGTTCAAAATCCGGCAAGTTTCTCAGGAACTGAAGCGAATGACGTCGATGAAGGCGGCGGCGCCGTTTAACAGGGCCGACCGGAACAAATCCGGCGCCGCTCGTGCCCTTCGGGGACTGAAATTTATGACCAAAAACGTTGGAACCGAAGGCTGGTCCGAGATCGAATCACGGTTCGATGAATTGTCTGTCAATGGCTCACTCCCCAAGTCATTGTTTGGTCCATGTATAGGTATTTATAACATATCTCCATATCTGCAATTTTTCATGTTATCAGGTTCAGCCATGAAAATGCACTGTTGTTATAGCCTATAGGCTTATAGCTACTTGGTGTTATATAACTTGTGATTATATTCAGGCATGAACGAATCAAAGGAGTTTGTCGAGGAACTGTTCGAAGCTTTGGCTCGCAGAAGAGGGATAACATCATCGGCAGTAAACAAAGCTCAGCTAAGGGAATTTTGGGAACAAATTACTGATCAAAGCTTCGATGCTAGATTGCAAACTTTCTTTGACATGTAAGAATTTATGCACTCAATCTTTAACCAAATTTATGTTAATTTTGAAGACCCTTTTTCATTTTTTTCTTGAATTTATTTAGAATTTCTTAGAACTAGCTAGCAAATCAGTAAGGTCTATAGTGTATTCTCAATGGGACAGTAAATATAGATTTTCACCTAAACATTAGGTAACTGTCTTTGACAAAGTTATGCTGAGAAAACAAGAGGTAATCGTCAAGCTAAATATTATATCATATTATAAATTTATAATCAGAATCTATATTCACTATTCATGCAAATAATTTAATCATATAAACCCGTATTTCATGGTTTCTGTGCATGTGATGCCATATGTTAGGTGGAAATAAAATTCCTTTTGTTATCCAAGCTGTTGACTTCAAAGTAATTATTAACTGTCCTAAGTTGATAATTTATTACTAGCTTACATAATTAAATGATTTTATTTTAATTTGATTTATCAACAAATCCATCAACTTAATTGAGACATTAATTAAAGAATCAAATCACCAATAGGAAATTTTGTTATTTGTGCACATGGTTAATGAAACAATGATTGTTGTAGTCAATGGTTGAGAAGTCTGTGTAAAATTCATTTGGTTTTTATGCATTCTTTGACAATGATGATGTTGGTAATTAAATGCAGGGTTGATAAAGATGCTGATGGAAGGATCACAGAAGAAGAGGTGAAAGAGGTGAGTGACTATTATATCCAATAGTTGTTTAGTTAAGCTTTTGCATTATCCATACAGATATTTACAAGTGTTTCAATGGTGTAGATTATCACATTGAGTGCTAGTGCTAACAAGCTGTCAAAAATCCAAGAATGTGCTGAGGAGTATGCAGCCTTAATCATGGAAGAACTGGATAAAGACAACCTTGGGTACATTGAGGTGAGCAAAAATAAACTAATATTCCTTCTTTAGGCCCATCAAGTAGTTTACATGATCCCATTTATGGGCAAGAAGAGGCCCAGGCAACACAATACTTGATCAAACCTATGGTTTATTTATTATTCTTTTATTTCAGATATACAATTTGGAAACACTACTACTGCAAGCTCCAAGCCAATCAACCAACTTAGTGACAGACAGCCGCATTTTAAGCAGGTTATTGAGTGAAAAATTGGTTCCAACAAAAGAGAAGAACCCCATTAAAAGATGGGGAAGGGGTCTTGCCTATTTTTTAGAGGACAATTGGAAGAGAATATGGGTGTTGGCTCTTTGGTTCTCAATCTGTGCAGGTTTGTTCACCTGGAAATTCATTCAATACAGACATAGAGCCGTGTTTGATGTGATGGGCTACTGTGTTACCACGGCCAAAGGTGCAGCTGAGACAACTAAATTCAACATGGCCATCATTCTTCTTCCAGTGTGTAGAAATACCATTACTTGGCTTAGAAGCAGAACAAAGTTAGGGGTGGTTGTCCCATTTGATGACAATATCAATTTTCACAAGGTATGTGGCTACAAATAAAGATCCAATATAACAAAATATACTGAAGGACAAAGATTTCCTGTTTTAGAACAAATTACATTCTTGACTTGAATGAATTTCTATAGGTGGTTGCTTGGGGGATTGCTGTTGGAGTTGGCTTGCATGCTGGTGCACATCTAACGTGTGACTTCCCTAGGCTTCTCCATGCCACTGATGATGAGTATGAGCCAATGGAACAATTCTTTGGGGAAGAACGGCCTAACAACTACTGGTGGTTCGTGAAAGGGACCGAAGGTTGGACTGGTGTGACCATGGTGGTGCTCATGGCCATAGCCTACACACTAGCTCAACCTTGGTTCCGCCGAAACCGGCTAAACCTTCCTAAACCCATAAAGAAGCTGACTGGATTTAATGCCTTCTGGTACTCACATCATCTATTTATTATTGTCTATGCCCTCTTCATTGTTCATGGGTACTATCTCTACCTCTCCAAGAAATGGTACAAAAAGACAGTAAGTATCTCAACCCTAAAAAAACTAGCTAGTTTTAAATATTTCAATATGCTGACATTCTGCATTGCTATTTGGTTCAGACATGGATGTATCTAGCAGTTCCAATGCTATTATACGCATGTGAACGCCTAATTCGAGCATTTAGATCTGGCTATAAGTCAGTGAAGATTTTGAAGGTACATTCCAACCCCCTTAAATGTCAACTTTATCACATTTACCGGTCAGACAATGGGCTAATATTCAGTTCTTATAATTCAGGTTGCTGTCTACCCTGGAAATGTACTTTCCCTGCACATGTCTAAGCCTCAAGGATTTAAGTACACTAGTGGCCAATATATCTTTGTGAACTGTGCTGATGTCTCCCCATTTCAATGGTAAAAGAAACAGTAACCAATAATCATGTAATTCCCTGATTTCAATGATCTAATGACAGTACTAACGATACATTAGTGATTCTGATTCTCAGGCATCCCTTCTCCATCACTTCGGCTCCTGGAGATGACTATTTAAGTATCCACATCCGAACCTTAGGAGACTGGACATCCCAACTCAAGGCCCTTTTCTCAAAGGTGATCATTACAACAACAAAATGTCTCATTTCTAAAGCTTAAACGTGTCAATAGTTTTGCCTTAATATGAGCTGGTTTGCAGGTTTGTCAGCCTCCATCAGTTGATCAAAGTGGCCTCTTGAGAGCAGATATTGGTAAAAGCGAAAACAAGCCTAGGTAAACCCTTTTTTGGCCGATCCATTTGTCATCTATTTTCAGTGATAATCTGAACTCTAAAATGGGATTTTAACCTATTGATCAAACAGGTTGCCAAAACTCTTGATTGATGGTCCATATGGAGCTCCAGCTCAAGACTACAAAAAGTACGATGTTCTTCTCCTAGTAGGACTTGGCATTGGTGCCACCCCATTAATCAGCATAGTCAAAGACGTGCTTAACAACATTAAGCAACAAAATGAATTTGAAGAAGGGGTGAAGAACAAGAGAAAGCCATTTGCCACTAAACGAGCTTACTTCTATTGGGTTACACGGGAGCAAGGCTCGTTTGAGTGGTTCAGGGGGGTAATGAATGAGGTGGCTGAGTATGATAGAGATAGGATGATTGAACTTCACAATTACTGCACCAGTGTATATGAAGAAGGGGATGCTAGGTCAGCTTTGATCACCATGCTTCAGTCCCTCCAACATGCCAAAAGTGGTGTGGATATTGTTTCGGGAACACAAGTGAAAACACATTTTGCCAGGCCAAATTGGCACAAGGTCTTCAAGCACGTGGCTGTTAACCATACGGACAAGAGAGTTGGTATGTATTTGCTTTCCAGTATATTATCTTTAAATTTCTACATTTCAATGAAATATTAGGTAGAATTATCATGGAGAGCTAGATTGCATTTTATTCATTCTACTTTAAAAATAAGTAAAATAATTCGTGATCAAAGAATAAACAATCTCTATATGCCAGTATGAGGTACGCGTCGCATATCACATGTTATTATTTAGTTATTTCGTCAACCACACTTATTTTTAACAGTATAAATGAATAATTGTTTTCAACAAAAATGATTAATTTCCTCCCTAATCATAAAACAAAACAAAATACAATTCAACTCTTAATAAAAAGACCTCCATGATATCTTTACCAAAACATTACTCAATACAAAATGAGTCAAATGGGACCATGGATAGTTTTAACATGGTTTAGGTAACAATTTACATGTACATTTTTTTCTTTTACCTGCAGGAGTATTTTACTGTGGTGCAGCAGGATTAACAGGGGAGCTAAGAAGGTTAGCTCAAGAGTTTTCAAGGAAGACCAGCACCAAATTTGATTTCCACAAGGAAAACTTTTAAAAGATTGGTCCTATTGGGTTCATTTAATTCTTTTTTTTTTTCTATATATTTTGGGAAATGCAACAAAGCAGTACTAGTACATATAATTATGTTTCTCATAGGGTAATATAGGCTGTAATGTTTGGTAACTAAGTTATCAATTCTTATGTTGTAATTTAATAAAACACTTCTCCCACAGATTGTTAAGGATTCACAAAAGTAAATGAATGAAGTTGAGATTTATAAATTATATATGTTATTTTTTATTTATTTTATAAAGAAAAAAAGAAGAAAATAAAAGTGAGTTGCAGACCTATAAATATCTGTCTATAAAAGATTAGACTAAACAATCAAAGCTGTAAATCAATCTATCAGTGTGCCAGGCCAAAAAAAAGTGAGGGTATTGGAGAAATAAGATGGACCACTAAGTAAAAGGACAACTTTATTCTTAATGCTTGTTAAGGATCAAAGTTCTTTTTCATTGCTCATTGCTAAGCATTTCCATTTTAATATTAATATTGAAATTGATGCTTCATGTTGATGGTTTCCTTCCTACTTACACAAATATTAGGCAACCTATCTTTCCTATTATACAAAATAAAAGGTTTAAATTTATTGTTAATCCTTGTACTTTTATAAAATTTAATTTTTAGTCTTTATACTTTAGAAATCTTATTATTTCAATTCATCCTAATCCAATCAATTGCAAGTCAAGTCACATATGAGAAAAACTTAATCAACATGTTAAATTGACAAATTTTAATGAAAATTATATACAATCTTAATGATTAGGTTGAAAGTAAGAGGACTAAATCAACTTTTAAAAACAAAGATTAAATCTCAATTTTTGCTTAAGTGCAAAGACTAACATCATAATTTAACCAATACAAAATACCCTTTTTGGGCTACCATTTGCCATTCCTAAATTTGGAAATTTCATACACAAAAAAATATTGAAATAAACACCTTCTTAAACAGTATCAGCAATTTCTTTATGTGTTAAACAAAGTCAAGTGCATGCATTTTCATTGACCTTTTACCGGACACATGTGAATATTGTCTTTGTTTAATTATCAATTTTCAGATTAACTCTGTTTTTTTTTTTTTCAAGTTAATATGCTAAAAATGTACTTAAATTAGTATGTTTTGTTAATTTTTTTTATTTTTTAAAATTAAATTAAATTAAATTAAATTTTATTTTTATTTATTAAAGTTCTTGATGATAAAAATATACTTAATCGAATATTCTATAAAAATTCTCTGTTTATTTTCAGACATTACGAAAAACAGTTCCTTTTCACCTTCAATGTATTCAGTTCATCTTAAAACAATGTTTTCAAATAGAAAATGGTTAATGTATTTTTAGGCACCTGAGTTTTATTTTAATATTCAATTTGATATTTTAGGTTATTTGTTTCAATTTAATATCTGAATTTGTTTTTTTTTTTACAATTTAATACTAAATTAAACATTAAAATCAAATTCAAATACTAAATACTATATTAACCCAAATTAAAAATAATACAAATAAAAATAATGCCATGCCATATGATATTCACAATTTATTGTTTGCAGCATTCACAAGATCTTTGGGTTAATTCCAAAATATACATTATTTGTTAAAAATAATTCCATATCATAGACAATTTAATATCATAAATATTTATTTAAATAAAAATATACTAATTTAAACATCTCTTTACCATCTTACTATTTTTTTTATCAACAAATACAACAGGATCTTTGGTTAATTCCAAAAATGTAGGACAAAACTCCATTAACCCATAATTTAATCATATTCATTTACTTTCTCTTTATCTTAATTTCAATATAGGTTCGAATTATATCTGTTATTTTTAATATAATATTTAGAACTATTCATAATTCTTTCTCAACTTATATATGAGATAATAATGCGTTTCAACAAACTTACGACAATTAAACTATGACTCAATTGGCTAATTTAATATTAACTTTTAATAAAAAAAATTATTCTTTTCTTCATTAACAAAAGAAAAATTGATACTGGTTTTGCATTATTAAGTAGGAAAATACCCATCAAAAAAAACAAAAAAAGAAGCAGCCAATAATTCTTGTAGTCCTTACCTAGCAAAAAAAGAAGCAGCATCAAAGTATTAAGCTTGATCGGTGTCCATTATACAGAAAATCAAAAGCAAAGCCTTTTAAAGGAAAAAAAATAATTGATGTAATAATAAATTAATTAATTAATTTCTCAGAAGCTACTGCTCCTTTGCCACCCCACTCAGCACCAACTCCCTAGGCCTTAACTTTATTTTATTTTTTTCCTTCCTTCTTTAAGCCTTCACTTCTTAAGCAGTTTCCTTACAGTTTATATTCTCTCTCTCTCTTTCTCTCAGTGTTTTTAGTTCAACTTTTCTGGGGAAGTTACCTTTTCTTCTTCTTCTTCTCCTTCTCGTCTTTGGTATTATTTTGTTCTAATGGCTACAACAGATGGAAAACCAGAAACTAAACAAGAATCTAAACCAGAAACCAAACAAGAATCTAAAGAAGTTGAAGATAACCAAGCACCTCCTCTCAAGTATAAGGTAAAAAGCATGCACAACATAAACAAAAATCCCTTTTTTTTTTAATGGACTTTTAAAGCTTGTTTTTTTACCCTTTTTTTGTTCTTTTTTTTTTTTGTAGGCTTGGGTGTTGAAAGTCTCCATTCATTGTGAAGGCTGCAAAAGGAAAGTGGAAAAGACTCTAAGAAAAATCGAGGGTAATGTTTTGAAACAATCCCAAATCCTTATTTTAACATGATTTTGTTCATATTTTCAATGAAAGTTTAGTATAAAATTTCTCACCCATGGTTTCCTTTTGTGTTTTTGCTTGAACTTTTAATCATCAGAATCTTGGTTGTTTGTGAGATTATCTCATCTGGGTTTTCTTTTTATTTTTTTTCAGTTAATCTCATTCCTTCATCAAAGTTTTCTCTTTTTCTTTCTCAACATATTTTTTTTTGGTAAAATTTTCTTTTTTTTTTCCTTGTCAAATTTCTTTCTTGTTCATCTTTCAACTATGAAATTTTATTTATTTTTCTTTGTGATTTTGCAGGTGTTTACGAGGCTTATGCTGATTTGAGACAACAAAAAGCCACTGTAAAGGCCAACTTGCACGTAAATGCTGAGACTCTGATCAAGAAACTAGTGAAGAAAGGGAGACATGCAGAGCTATGGCCTGAAAAGGCTGAATCAAAAGAGAAAAAACAAGGGAAACCCAAGAACAAAGATAAAAAAGGTGGCCAAGCAAATGGTGAAGGAGCTAATAATGGCAACCATGGAGGTGATAAACAGAAAGAGACCGTCAAAAATGAAGTCAGGGTTCAACAAGAGGATGGTGCTAAAAGCTCTGAAAATGGCGGTGGCTCTAGCAAGAATGGTGAGGGTTGTAGTAACGTTAGCAAAGCCAATGATCAAGGTGGCGGTGGTGCAGCTTGTGAAAACGGTGTACAAGTTAAGGAGCCGAAGCCTGAGGTGAAGCAAAATGTGACCTCGGTAGCCGGTAATCAGTCATCGGTGGCTGAGAAGAAAGGTGGTGGTAGTGGTGCCGGCGGTGATACTGAGGGTAACGGTAATGGTAATGCTGGTGAGAAAAGTGGCAATGGCAGTGGGAGTAAAAAGAATAAAAAGAAGGGGCAAAAAGCTAATACCGATGAGGGTGGTGAGCAGCATTCTGGTGATGCAGTACCTGCATCCATTGGATCACATTTTAAAGTGCATGGACCCCATGGTCCAGTTCCCATGCCATCCCCAGCCAATCATAGCCCACCACGTCAGCACCCAATGTACGAGTACCCAACGTATTACCATGCACCACCGGTGTACCTCACTAGCTACAACACGGCGTATCCAAGTAGTAGCTATACTGCATCCTATTACACCTCACCCCCACCGCATTCGTATGCATACATGCACCCGGGTCACACAACCGAACGTCAAACGTCGGATATGGACATGTACTCATCCTATCCATCGTATTCATCACATCCGTCCGATTCCTTCGAGATGTTCAGCGATGAAAACCCGAATGCATGTTCAATCATGTGACGTATTCTTCCGCATTATATACGAAAATACCAAGCTTATACTACTCGTATAAGTATGTATCTGGGGGGCATATTTTTGCAATGTATGTAGATATAGAAGGAAACCTTGCAGTTTAAGTTAGGGTAAAAAGGAATAAGAGTGGGAAAAAATGGGGTTTTGCCTTTGTGAGATGTTTTTTATGGCTTTTCTTTTTGAAGTATTTGTTTTTTTTTTTTTAAAGTTTACATTTAGCCTTGTAATGCTTAGTTGTATTGTAGGGCCTTTGCCCCATTTCTCTTTAAATGATGTGTAAAAGTAGGTTTTGATATGGCATTTTTGGCTTTTTATTCTGATGGTGATGATTAAATGAATGCTTAGCTATAGTTAGATGGGACCTTAAAAAGGTTTAAAGAAAATTGAGGGCTCATAATTTTGCCAAGTGTTATATTGGGTGATTGTAGTAAAAAAAATTTAAAATTTATTGGCATTTTGCACATTGTTTCTTAACTTATGTAGGACCCTTCAAATCTCTCAAAAACCCATTTCTTTCTGATGTGTAAAGCTAAAAAGCTGATGGTGAAATTGCATGTTTTATTTATTAATTCCTGGTTTTTTGTGCTTCTTTTTTTTTTTTTAAAGAAAAAATAAAAGTAGCAATGCCTAGTGTTTGATGGGTAAAGAAAGAGTGTTGTTGTTTCCCACTGCTTTAACATTAACTGCTGAAATGATGATGATTTATAGTGAAAAGCAAAGGCAATAAACCTCTCTCTTATGGGTTTGTGTGACTGAAAGCAGTATTGCAGCTGAGGCTATATGGTGATTGAAGGCATTTACAGCTTCTCTCACTGCTATGTTTTGTTTTACAAGCAAAACCCCCAACCCTCTCATTAAAGTAGTGTGTGAATGATTTATTACTTTCCACCCCCCACTTGTTTTGCTTTTCTTTTTTATTTGTTTTACGAGATAAAAGGAAGGGTAGATTTTTTCGAATGTTATTAAATTATTAATAAATTTATATGTTTTGGTTATTTAATATTATAAAATTATAAATGATCATTAAATTATTTTAAAGTTTTCATTAATGTAGTTAAGTTGTTAAATATTTTTTTTAAAAAGAAATTTAATTTGTGAGTTTTAAATGACGATTCAACGATTGATATAGTGGATTAATACCTATTGATAAATAAAATAACATATTTTAAATTCAAGTCAACTTAACAGTCAGTGTTGGAGATTAAGAAGAAAGTTATTTAGATTTTTATTGTTTCATGACAAAAAATTAAACCGTAGAAGAAAGAAAAAAGAGTTTTCGATAGGTGAAGTGGTGCGATAAAGTCATACAACAATAATTTTAGTAGTTCAATTATTTAGATAAAATTTTTTGCATAATTTAATAATTATTTTATATATTTTTTTATAATTTAATGATGTTAAATGCAATTTACCCTAAAGAGGGAAAAAAAAAACTCTTATCAAATAGAACATGTATATTCTTTATATGAGTATAGGTCCCCTTTGGACCTGTACAAAACATCTTTTGACTTTCAATAAGACTGTGTGTTGGAACAGTGGAATTCTATAATACTCTCATTATCTTTCATCAAAATAATATATTTGCAGATTTGATCTTTTAAAAGAGGGAAGTGATTCCTTTTCTTCCCCACCCCAACCTCCACTTCAATCATATTACCATTATCTCCTATCTAAATAGGTTTAAAATTATACCCATTAAATATTAGTTCGATTGGTATAAGTATTAAGTTGAGAATAAACTATGGATAATTCAAGGCATTTTATTAAAAATAACAGATAAAATCAAAACTTATAATTAGATTATTCAAAAAAAAAAAATGCTTAAAACTATGGGATTCATAAAGGGTAAATTTGGTTATCTTATATAAACATTTATATCAATACCGGTAGGAAAATATAGTAAAAAGCTCGATATTGTTTAAATAAGATCTTCGGTTCGAGTCATATAGATAAAAGAAAACAATTTTAACAAAATTTTATTCCCAATTTAAAGGTCTGTCTCAAGACAAAAAAAAAAAATGATGGGACCCTAAAATAAGCATTGTTCCATTTCTTTTACAGGCATTATTCTTTCTTTTCCATAATCCTGAAGGCAACTTGTGGACTTATCTTTGTTATTTAAAAGAACAAAGAGAGAGAGCTTTCTTCATAAGTAGTGGGAAAAAACCTGAAACCTTCCAGTATGTATGTATGCATGTATGTATGAAAGGAGCTCATTTTGACATTCCAAGGGTTTGATGGGTTAAAACATAAAAGAGAATCAGAATCCCATTGTTTGCATTTCTTTTTAATCCTTCATTAAACAGTTTCAAAAGAAACAACAAAATGCTAAACCATTTTTAAAAGTGAATGATGATTAGAAATGTATATGTAAAAAGAAAGAGTATCTCAATTGGACCCCCTTTTGTTATTACTGATACAGCAATAATCTTTCACACATGCTGGTCTTAATTATGAGTTTCCTCAGAATGGGGACCCCTATCAGCTTTTTTTTTGTACAAACAACAAAGCAGATGATCATGGTTCTTAGCCTCTATCAAATTTTGTGTACCAAAATTGGAGGGATAAAAAGTTGTGGGAAAAAAATAATTAAAGTCTTGATGGTACTAACTGTGCCATTTCCCCAACCTTTTTACCTCCCTAATTTTCTTGACATGAATTCACATTCAAGTGCTTTTTTCCTTCATTGACATATTTGTATATTTATATACTGTTTGAAGGAAAAGAAAAAGGGACAAATTTTGGTTTCGATCCTTTTGTTATAGTTAAATTTGGGATTTAGTCCTTATGTTTTAATTTGACATAATTTAATCACTCAATTAATGTAATAACTTAATCCAAATAATTAATAGTTAAAATATTGAGAGAATTTACTTTTCAAACAACATAAATATATCATTTGGCAAAAAAAAAAAACACAAAAATATTCATGTCAATATGATAAGTTATAAGTTTTTTTTTCCTAAATAGGTCATTATTTTAATCAGAATAGTTAATGGTTTTAACTATTTTGACTAACTAATCATATTATAAAAATAAATTAATTAAATTCTACCTATTTAAAGTATAAAGATTAAATTTTAATAGAGTGATCAAAACCAAAATTTGACATTAAAAAGAAACAATTTTGAGCCTAGAGGGAAAGATCAAATATAAAGCAAGAAAAGATTTGATTGGACTATAGGTATGGATAAAAATGATTTATGAGAGAATCTTAATCCAAAAGCAACATAAAAATAGAAATATATATTGTAAGTTTTTTTTTTTAAGTTATATAAATTTATTAAAGTAAAATAACTAATTCAAATCTAAATAATCAGAATAAATTTATAAAATAATCTATATATTTATATAGAATTAGAGGTGATCGTGCGTCGAATCGTAACAAAATATTAGGTTTAGAATTGGCGTGATCCAACTAAAAAATGGACTTAAAATTTTGTTCAAGCTCAACCTAGATAAAAAATTTAAAATCCAAGCTCAGCTTACTAGAATTAAATTTTTTTATATTATTATTTATAAAAAAATAAATTTAAAAATATAATACACCAAATATACTAAAATATTAAAATAAATATTTCCCAACAAATTAAAAATAATTTTTTTTAAATGTCTTTATACTTCTGTAACATTAAGATAGGTGCAACTTAACAAGCAAATGCCTCTAAAATAGTAGCAAAATTAACAATAAAACAAGAGTTATACAATATCCAAACAATAACAACAAAATAGTAGCAATATAATAGTGAAATACCAGCAAAACAGTGGAAAAACAGTAACAAAACAACATCAATTTTTTTTTTTTGCAAATTTGAGCCGAGCTTGAGTCAAAAAAGTCTATCCCAAGGCCTAAACGGGTATTATATTTTTGCCCAAGCCTATTTTTTAACCTATGTTTATGTTCAAATCCTTTCACTTTTTAGATAAACTTTTAAACCGAGCCGAATAGCTCAACCTATGATCAAGTCTATATGAAATAAAATTCCGACCATATCATTAAGAGAAAATCGTAAAATCAATATTGAGTGAATCAAACATGCTTTTTCCCTTTCATACAACAGCATATTCCTGGTTTTGTCGAATGAAGAGCAATTTCCATTAATATGGAACCTGATACCTTCAATCCAATCTATCTTTCTTGCTTCCCAAGCTAAATCCAACAGTCCTTTTTGTCATACTTCTCTTTTTTCCTTTAAATATGAGCACCTGAATATTTAGTTTAATTGATTGATTCATGATTTTCCCATTTCCTCTTTGCTAATATGGACTGTTGGTCTGTGGAAGCAACTAGAAGCACAATAAAAACAACATTCTTCTTTTCCATTGCAAAGCTGAATTGGGTGATAGAGATGAGATTTTAAAACAAATATTTTATAACAATAATCTAAGATTAGTGATGCTATAATTGTGGTATTTAATGATGACAATCATTTCAAATTAACACAATGATGGCAAACACCTTTGCAACAGTTTGAATAAATAAATAAATGCTTAATATAACATTTGGTACTTGAGCTTGACATTTTTTCTTAATTTAGTACTTAAATTTTTTTTTTGCTTAATTTAGCATTTAAACTTAGCACTTTTTTCTAATTTGATACTTATATTTTTTTGGACCCAATTTAGTACCTAAACTTAAAACTTTTTTTTCAAAATTTAATACCTAAACTTTTTTTAGCCCAATTTGGTACCTGAACTTGACACTTTTTTTTAATTTGGTACCTAAACCTTTTTTGGACCTAATTTGGTACCTAAACTTGGCATTTTTTTCTAATTTGGTACCTAAGCTTTTTTTTAGATTCAATTTGGTACCTAATTTATTAAATGCTATACAAATTATACAAAATACTAACGGTGTTATATATATATTTTTGTTATGCTACAAAAATATTGTTTGCATTAGAGGAAAATCATGTTAAATAGGTATTAAACTATGCTTAACGAATTAATATTAAATAAGGGAAAAAAGATTTTTAAAACCCAAAATTAAAAGAAATTAATTATTTTTAATTAATTAAATAAATAAAACTAAAAGTAATTGATCATATAAAATACAAATATATATATAATATCATATGTCACGTGTCAGCCATACATTGATTATTTTTGCTACCTCATAAAAAATAACATTTTTAATATATTGTAATAATTTGTAAAATGTTTGACAAGTACCAAATCAAACCCAAAAAAAATTAGGTCCTAAAATTAGGAAAAAGAGTCAAATTTAAATATCAAATTTAAAAAAAAAGTGTTAAATTTAAATACCAAATGTGATATTAACTCAAAAATAAATAAAAATTTTCCATTGGCTTTGGAGCTACCAAACTTTATGGTTGTGAGAAAGACTCGATATACCTAAAAGAAGATCTTGCTTCAGTAAAAGCCAAACAATAAAAATAGAGATGTCTCACTAAAAGTTTGGTCCCAATTTGAAAATAAAAATGGAAATGCTTGAATTAATTAATTAATTAATTAATATTTGTTGAGCCACATGTAGATGTTGGAATTAAAGTAAAATTTTGGGTAGGTAAGTTAAGATTGACCCTGTTTTTGTTCTATGAAAGTTGTGCCTATATGCCTTAGTTGTTCCGTTAATCTATCAATTTCAGTTTATGATATCAACAAAATAATTAACAACGTATTTCAATAAAGCTAAACACGACAATAATATGATTCAAAACTTTATTTATTCTTTTAATTTTAAATTTATGGTTGCTGTTTCAACATTTGTATTCTTCTTCTCTTTTTTTCTTATATTATTATATTTACATTTAACATTCCTTTGCATGATTGATGGATCAAGAAATTGATTCAAGATTTTTGAGTTTTCATTATTTATTATAGGATTTTATCATATCTATTTTTTTTTACACAATACCTGAAACTACTTATAATCCTTCTCTAACCCATAAATAGAAGGATAATGCGCTTCAGTACATTTAAACCCACGTCCTCCTGCATTAGCAACCATTCAAAATATTTATAAAAATTCTAAATTTTATATATTTTTAAAAAAAAAATCTAAACAATATATAAAAAAAAGGTTTAAATTTTAAAAATTTTCTAAAATAATAATTTTAGAAATCTAAATAAGTTTATTACTTATTCAAGTTTATCATACTAAAGTATTTTTTTTCTTATTTTGCCTTGAAAAAGTTTTCAATATATATGGTATCGATTTTAATTTGACATGTTTAATTTTTTTAATTTTTAATTTAACTTGAACAATTTCACTCGATTTGACTTGACTCTAATTTCATTTCACTTGACTTGATTCAAAAAAATTTCAGATTGAGTTAAGATGTTAAAATAGGACTCATCAACTCGATTCATTCAAATGTTCACCCCTAAACACGCTTAATTAGAAGATAGAAATTGAAAACATAGAAGCTAATTTCCTCCATCTATTCACTTACCTTCAACAATCTCAGCATTGTTGGAGTATTCTTATATCCTCCACCAGTGATCCCATTCTCCAGTTAACTTCTCAAGAATCCTTTGAAGCATTCAACAATTATCCTTGAAATATCTCACCACAAATTGTTTCTTATCCCCTTGGATCATGGCCTCCCCAACTGTATATAATAACGCCTCTTATTCGCCTTCTAATTCAATTGTTTTACACAAAGTACAAAATAATTGTTGATTGTCGTCGAAAAAAGAGGTGTAAGCCACTCCTACATCACCCCTTCCTGAACCCAAATCAGTAGTGACTATAATTATTGTACTCATCACTCCATGAGTCTTTTCTCCGTTTATCCTTCTGGCCGTACAACTTAAAGTGTAACTCGTTAGGTCTCTTATAGCAGAGTTGTTAATGGACCGAGTCAGATTCGAAAAAAGAGAGGTTGAAAAAAAATAGATTTAAAAAATAAGTTTAGGTAAAAAATTAAAACCCGTTTAGAAAACAGGTCTGGCCTCATGTAAATTTTTTTGACCTGGCCCTACCTAAATTTTAAATAAAAAAATCATGTTTTTTTGTTGTTATTTTTCTTTTCTCTTTTTTTCTGTTTTGCTACTATTTTATTGTGTTAAAATTAAGTGACCCGAATTCTTATTTAAATAAAATACGATGGAAAATAAAATAAAAGTAAAATCCATATAGAACTAGACTTCTTTTATTTTATTTTAGAATAAGGTTTTTTAAACCTTATTAAACTTCATCTATTTTATATTTATTAGGATAAGGTGTTTTAATCCTACTAGAATATGGCTTTACAAGCCTATAAATAGACATAGTCTATTCCTCTTGTATTGATTCAAATTTTCGACATAGTAAATTTTCTTCTCCTCTGCCCGTGGTTTTTTTTCCCGAAAGGGTTTCCACGTAAAATTTGTGTGTTCTTTATTTTATTTTATTATTTTATTTTATTTTATTTTCACAAATTGGTATCCGAGCTTCCGGGTTTTTCATCTCAATCACTGTAATGGCGTCTTTGAAGTATGAAATTCCGCTGTTGGATCGCAACACCAGATTTGCGTTGTGGCAGATTAAGATGCAAGCAGTTCTTGCGCAGATGGATCTGGAGGATGCCCTGCTAGGGATAGATAAGATGCCTTTGACTTTAACAGATGAAGAGAAGAAGCGTAAAGATCGAAAGGCGTTAACACAATTACATCTGCATTTGTCCAACAAAATTTTACAGGATGTGATGAAAGAGAAGACTGCCGCTGCATTATGGAAGAGGCTAGAACAAATATGTATGTCGAAAACTCTAACAAGCAAGTTGCATATGAAGCAGCGTCTTTATGCTTATCGTTTGGAGGAAAGTGCATTTGTACACGAACACTTAACAGTATTTAAAGAAATTCTCTCAAACTTGGAGGCCATGGAGGTTCAATATGATAAAGAATATCTAGGGTTGATTCTACTTTGTTCGTTGTCCCCGTCTTATTCAACCTTTAGAGACACGATTTTATATAGTCGTGAGTCTCTCACAGTTGATGAGGTTTATAATTCTTTGACCTCGTATGATAAGATGAAGCATCTTGTGGTTAAACCTGACTCTCAGGAAGAGAGTCTCATTGCTCGTGGGAGACAAGATCGGAATGCTGATAATGATCGTAGAAGGACACATGAACGGAATCCTCGCGGTAAATCTAAGAGTAGATCGAAGTCTTCAAACAGAGGTAAAACTTGTAACTTCTGCAAGAAGAAAGGGCACATTAAATCTGAGTGTTATAAGCTACAGAATAAGATTAAAAGGGAGGCTGCGAATCAAAAGGGAAAACAACCAAAAAATTTCGATGAAGCTGATGTTGTAGAAGACTACAGCGATGGTGAACTTCTAGTCGCTTCTATCAATGATCCTAAAGTACTTGATTCAGGTTGCACCTTCCACATGAGTCCCAATCGGGATTGGTTTACAACTTACGAAACAGTGTCTGAAGGTGTTGTTTTGATGGGAAATAATGCTTCGTGTAAAATCGCAGGTGTTGGAACAATTAAAGTTAAGATGTTTGATGGAGTTTTCAGAACACTTAGTGACGTACGGCATGTTCAAGAGTTGAAAAGAAATTTAATTTCGTTGAGTACTCTTGATTCAAAAGGGTATATATACACAGCTGAAAGTGGGGTTTTAAAGATTTCCAAAGGGTCCCTTATTGTGATGAAAGGGCAGAGAAAATTTGCCAAGTTATATGTTTTGCAGGGTTCTACTGTTACTGGTGATGCAGCTGTCGCTTCCTCTTCCTTGTCATATGATGATATTACTAAACTTTGGCATATGCGCCTAGGGCATATGAGTGAGAATGGCATGGCAGAATTGAGCAAAAGAGGACTTCTTGATGGACAAGGAATTTGCAAACTGAATTTCTGTGAGCACGGTATTTTGGGAAGCAAAAGAGAGTTCGATTCACTAGAGGAATCCATAACACGAAGGGAACGTTGGAGTATATTCATTCTGATCTGTGGGGGCCATTCAGAGTGCCTTCGAGAGGTGGAGCTAATTATATGCTAACCTTTATTGATGATTTTTCTAGAAAAGTTTGGGCGTTCTTCCTGAAGCAGAAAAGCGATGTGTTTTCTGCATTTAAATCTTGGAAAATTATGATTGAAAAACAGACGGGAAAACAGATAAAATACCTCCGTACAGACAATGGCTTAGAGTTCTATTTTGATGAGTTTAATAGATTGTGCAAGTCAGAAGGGATCATGAGACACTTGACAGTTCGTCATACTCCACAGCAAAACGGCGTTGCAGAACGAATGAACAGAACGATCATGGAGAAGGTTCGATGTATGTTGTCAAATGTCAACTTACCGAAGTTATTTTGGGCAGAAGTAGCCTCTACTGCATGTTTTTTGATCAACCGATCTCCATCCGTTGCCATTGAGAAAAAGACTCCACAAGAGGTATGGTCTGGTAATCTTGCTAATGAACTTATATGATTGTAATGATATGTACATGATGATGCACGAAATGAAAGTTATGATTGTGGTGCAAATATCTATGTTTGTTTGGCCTTATATGATGTCATGAGCATGACTTAATTTAATTAAATGAATGGATAAGTAAAGCTATCTAGAAAATATAGAATGTATGCATAAGTATATTGTCTAAATGGGACAATAGGAAAATTGGTGTAAGCCAACATGAATGAATGACATGATTTTGATGATGTTGTTATGATGATAGAAGTTGTGTCATATGTGTATGTATAAGAAAGTCGAGTCAGAGGTCCTACAACCCCTCCATCTTATCGAAATGGTACTTATAATGGAATTTCATGAGATTTGTATTGAATAAGTTTCGGTTGAGAACCCAAAGAGTTCATGATAGAATAATTATAAGTATGATCGAGAGATTGAAAATAAGTGATAAGTAAAGTCGAGCCGATAAAGTATCGGATTGACTTAAAGATTATTGGAATTATGCACTTGTCCCGATTAGAAAAGGAATTTTCCTTGGTAAACCGAATTATTCAGTGCAAGGTCGAGAAAAGTGTAAATCAAAATTTATTCAGAATCGGCCTTCTTTAGTGAATGGTTTAATATGAAATTTGTGACTGAGAACTAGTTGGGGAAATGATATTTGAAATGTGAACTATTTGAGTGCGATAGTTATGACCGGGCCAGATTTAGCGATCTTTTTTGAGATGTTCTATGTGTTTACCCGTTCTCGAAATATTTCTATGGCTATTGATCTTCTCAAGAAATTCTTGTTATATGGGAATGTCTTTTAATCTCGTGTTGGATGAAAGCATTGGTAGTCCGACTGGTTTATAATTTATATTGCTCTATTTCATCGGGTATTCTATTTCATTTCGTCTGATAAGAATTGATGAGAGAATATATATGATATTATGATTCTGTTTCTTCTACTTGATGCTTCATCTGATATATATGTATGGAAAGATATATTGTTCTTGTTATATTTGATTCTAGTGGGATTAAATGATGTTTTCTTTTGGACTTTCTTTCTTTGAAGAATTATCGGGGTATTCCGTATTTTCTCTATGAGTTTGGTTTTCGATTCTCCGGCTTGGTTTTCGATTCTCCAACATGGTATCGTATCTTGGGTTTCTTTATTCTGGATTTCTTTATTCTGGATTTCTCTATTTTGGATTTCTTTATTCGGTTTTCTTGTTATCTTTGTTCCATAATTTGTCAATTATGACTCATGTTCGAAGTGCGTTCTTCAGCTCGTGATAATCATGTCAAATATGACTATACTTCTAATTTGATCTTGGTAATGTGGTGATTTTAGTATTGGGGTTTTTTTTTAATTTCTGTGTAAGGATTTGACATCAGTAAAGACATAAGTGATAAAAGCGCGAGTTTCAGTCGGTATAGTGAATTATTTATTTGAAAGATTTCATGTGACAATTATTTCAAGATTATTTTTCCCAAGTCTGATAATAGAATTTCATTTTGTACGGATAAAAGAGTAAATAGTCTGAACAAGAAGTGTATATTTATTAGAAAAAGTTTGACATTAGTTAAAGTCACTACGAATGATAAGGTTTTCATTTTGAAAAAGCTGAAAAGTTTATTACATGTTGACAAAGTTCGGATAGATGAGAATATTGGCAACCGAAGCGTCTGAACTAGACTAGTCTACATTGAGTAAAGACTTCCTGACTTTCAAGATGTCTTGTTGTATGAATTGTGATGTGTTTCAAGACAGTGAGGTAATGTGATAGTTTAGAGCATTCGATGTTACATAAAATCAGAGTTGTTAAAGGGGTTAAAGCCGAGCATTAGGATCTATCAAAATTATCCTTGTCAGTGTTGATATTGGGATGGAAATGAGAAGGATTATTCTTGAGGCCATATCGAAATTATTTCCATGGCGAGAAAGAGAGAAAATGTGATGTATCCTATTGTTAAATGTTTGGCGAGATCTATAACTCATATCTGTATTGAATGAATTCCTACTCATCAGATTCATGGAAATTCAGGTCTCTTTGATTGTTGGATTTCTTGGAATTCCGGTCTCCATTAATCAAGTTAAGATCTGGGTTTTATGTCATGATATCATGGGAAGCCGAGAACGTTGAAAATTTAAAACAATTGAGAGTTGAGATGTAAGCTTTCAGATCATATGAGAAATTAAAGAGATGTATTCGAGGTACAGTCTAAGTGAAAGTTCTTCAGCACCGAATATGAGATTAAAAGTGAAGACCACTTTTCTGGTAAGATTTTCGGGGACGAAAATCCCTAAAGGGGGGGAGAGTTGTAATATCTTGATTTTGGGCCTAGTCGGAATAGTGGTTTTGTGACCACAAAATTCGAGATAGAAATAATTATTTTATAATTATTTTGATGTTTATGATATGATTATATGATTGTGTGAAAATTTCGTGATGAAATCCTATGCCTAAAGTGCTTAAATTGAAATTAGGGACTAAATCGAATAATTTGCAAAACTTGCATTCTAGAAGTTTCTAATATGAAATTGTTTTGAAATATTAATTAGGAGGTCTTAAATAGCAATTTTACCAATTTCTAATTTTATGGACAAAAATTGGACATGGATGGAATTTTTGGAAAGTTTAGTAGTAAGGGCATTTTGGTCATTTAGGGGTAAAATGAATTAAAATACAAAATTAAAAGCCAATTTTGCTCATCTTCAACCCCATGGCCGAATATAGCAAGGAGAAACCATGGCTAAGGTTTTTCAAGCTTCCAAGCTCGATTGTAAGTCCATTCTAGCCCCGTTTTTCAAGTTCTTTACATTTTTGGAGTCCCGGTAGCTCGATTTAGCTTATGCTAGCAATAATTTAACCTAGGGTTTATATTTGGAAAAATACCCATAGGTGAAATTTGTGTATTTTGGTGTTTTATGATAGAATATGAGGTTTTAAATTATGTTAGACAACTTGTGCTACTCGGTTTTAAGTGAAAACGAGCAAAAGGGCTTAATCGGTAAAAATACCTAATAGTCATAAGTACATGTTAGAGTGAGAATTTGATGTTGCCATAGAAGGGAAAAATGATCAGCATGTCATAAAACATAAGAAAATAGGCTGAAGTTTAATTTATGAGCTTTGGGGCAAAAGTGTAAATATGCAAAAGTTTAGGGGCAAAATTATAATTTTTCCAAAATATGATTTTGGGTCAATTTGAATAATGTGAGTCCTAATTAGACTATATTTTAAATGATAGAGCAAGGAAAACTGAAATTCGGGCTAAAATGGGAAAAATACCAAGTTGTGGACGAAATGGTAAAAGTAGCCATTTTCGCATACGAGGTAAGTTCATGTGTAAATAATGTAGCATGATTGTTATTTTTAATTTATTGATGTTAATTATATGATATGCTGATTTTTATCATGAAATATATGCTTTGTGGTTATTTTCAAATAAAATGTAAATTATGTGAGCTACTTGTTAAATATAAATTGTTACCGAGTATTAGTTTCGGTATTCTACGGAAGACGGCAAGGATATATATTCGAGAAAAATCCCGTTTGAACCTTAGGAATAGATTAGGATACAAGTGACATGTCACTAGGATGGTTGAGCATCCGAACTCGTTGAGTTGAGTCCGAGTTCACTTATGGATGCAAATGTCTGAACTCGTTGAGTTGAGTCCGAGTTCGTGAGATGTAACTAGGCATCCGAGCTCGTTGAGTTGAGTCCGAGTTCGCTTATGGGCAGGTTACATAGTAGCTTGGCTACATATGTGGCACTTATGTGCAAACTTTCCATGTATCCGAATTATATTCCGATGTGTTCAACGGGTAAAGTTCTACTCAAATGGAGGAATACTCAAGATGAAAGGGACGTATTGGTAAGTGTTGTGAAATGGATACTTTGAACAGGTATGTACTTAACCCTCGGGTTGAAAAATCGATATAACAACAATATGGTAAGATGATAAATGAAAATATAATATGAATGTCTTGGTGATGATTATGCAAATGATGTTTTATGTTTGCTTATATGGTTATGTTACTTGCTATTTGCATGTGAACTTACTAAGCATTTATGCTTACTCCCTCCTTTTCATTCCTTGTAGTGTTGACAAGCCAGCTCGGAAATCGGGAACGGTCGGAGGCACGCTCACACTATCCGTATATCATCTTGGCATAATGGCTTGTATATTTTGAGTATGGCATGTATAGCATTATAATCATTTTGTATATATGGTCTTATGATATGGTTATTGAGTAGTATAAAAATGCTTGGTAATGATTAGCCATTGGAATGGCTAATTATGATCATATTTTGTGTTATGTATGTCAAATTGCTAGTTAATCCATGGAAACCATGAAATAGGTAAAATTTACCATAAAATAGATTCAGACAGCAGTAGTGATATGAATTTGAAAAATCATTAAAAATAGTAGAGATATAATTAGATGATGAATAAAATATTGAATTTAAGAATTATGAGTCTATTTTCATATTGAAGAAACGAAACAGGTATACGAGTTATATTTTATGAGATGTTTAAATTTTTGTGAAACAGGGCCAGAGAGATTTTTGGATCCCCTGTTCTGAGTTTGGAAATTCACCATAAATTGTATAAAAATATTTAGAAGTAATAATTTATATGTACAGATTTCTTATTGAGTCTAGTTTTAATAGAAACAAACTTCATAGTCATTGAAATTCTGTACAGAGAGATATATGATTCTTAATACACAGAGGTCAGAGCAGTCGAACCCTGAAACACGGGAGACTTTAACTAATAAACTGTACTAATTGGCCTAGCCAAAAATTCTAGAAAAAAATTAGTAAATAGATATATGAGTCTAGTTTCAGAGAAAATTTACGGAATTGAATTTTGAGTTTCAAAACTTGAGATATGAATTTTTAAGCGACTGTGACGCAGTTAGCTTGCTTGTCTAGAATTTCTAAAATTAAATTGTTTGAGTTGTTTAAGCAATGAATTAAGTCTGTTAACACCTCGTATTCGACTCCAGCGACGGTCTCGGGTACGGGGCGTTACAAGTTGTTAAGCATAGTTCGATTCGAGCTTTGCTTGGTATTGTGGCCATGCATGATTTGGAGCTTGAGCAGTTAGATGTAAAAACTGCATTTCTGCATGGAGAACTTGAGGAGGATATTTACATGCAACAACCAGAGGGTTTTATAGTCTCAAAAAAAGAGGACTATGTTTGCTTGCTGAGAAAGTCCCTTTACGGTTTGAAACAGTCACCAAGACAGTGGTACAAGAGGTTTGATTCCTTTATGACTTCTCATGATTTCAAAAGAAGTAGTTTAGACAGTTGTGTTTACTTTAAGAAAAACAGTGATGGTTCTTTTGTGTATCTACTTCTTTATGTTGATGACATGTTGATAGCAGCAAAAGATAAAAGAGAGATAAGAAAAGTCAAAGCCCAACTAAGTGAAGAATTTGAGATGAAAGATTTAGGACCAGCAAAGAAGATACTTGGTATGGAGATTCTCAGAAATAGAAAAGCAAGTAAATTGTACCTAAGTCAGAAGGGGTACATTGAGAAAGTTCTTTGTAGGTTCAATATGCAGAGTGCTAAGCCTGTTAGTACTCCTTTAGCAGCCCATTTCAGACTTTTATCAGCTTTGTCTCCACAATCAGATGATGAGATTGAGTACATGTCACATGTTCCATACTCTAGTGCAGTGGGATCTCTCATGTATGCTATGGTTTGCTCACGTCCAGTTTATCATATGCGATCAATACGATTAGCGAGATACATGGCAAATCCGGTAAAGAAACATTGGAAAGCGATTCGATGGATTTTAAGATACTTACGAGGCACTACTGATGTTTGCTTACAGTTTGGAAGAACTAAAGATGGAGTCATAGGGTATGTTGATGCTGATTTTGCTGGAGACCTTGATAGAAGAAGATCTCTCACAGGTTACGTCTTTACAATCGGAGGTTGTGCAATTAGTTGGAAATCCACTTTGCAAACTACAGTCGTTTTGTCTACCACTAAAGCTGAGTACATGGCGATTATTGAGGCTTGTAAAGAAGCTATTTGGTTGAAGGGACTATTTAGTGAACTCAATGAAGACCTTCAAATCAGTACAGTATTTTGTGACAGTCAGAGCGCCATCTTCCTTACAAAAGATCAAATGTTTCATGAGAGAACAAAACATATTGATGTTCGGTATCATTTTGTCCGTGATATTATTGCTCGTGGTGATATTGTTGTGAGCAAAATTAGTACTCATGAAAATCCTGCAGATATGATACTAAGTCACTTCCTATAACCAAGTTTAAGCATTGCTTAGACTTGGTTGGTGTTCATTGTTGAAGTTAAACCCTCAAGGAGTTTTATGGAAGAGGTGGAGAACTTGTTCGCGATGAAGAACTTGTTCATTGAGAATTTGTGTCAAGGTGGAGATTGTTAGAATTAAGTGACCCGAATTCTTATTTAAATAAAATACGATGGAAAATAAAATAAAAGTAAAATCCATATAGAACTAGACTTCTTTTATTTTATTTTAGAATAAGGTTTTTTAAACCTTATTAAACTTGATAAGGTGTTTTAATCCTACTAGAATATGGCTTTACAAGCCTATAAATGACATAGTCTATTCCTCTTATATTGATTTAAATTTTCGACATAGTAAATTTTCTTCGCCTCTGCCCGTGATTTTTTTCCCGAAAGGGTTTCCACGTAAAATTCGTGTGCTCTTTATTTTATTTTATTTTATTTTCACATATTGTTAATGTTTAGATATTGTATAACACATGTTTTATTGTTAATTTTGCTACTATCTTAGAGATATTTGTTTGTTAAGTTACACTTATCTTAATATTATTTAAGTATAAAGATTTTTTTTAAATTTATATTCAATTTGTTGAAAACATTTATTTTAATATTTTTAGTGTATTTAGTGTTATATTTTTAAAAAAATTTATATAAAAAAATAAAATTAAAAAATTAATACAAACTAAGCCAGACTTGAAATATAACATTTTTATTTAGATCATGCTTGAGTACAAATTTAAATCTAATTTTCTGAACCAAAGCCTAAAATTTTGTTAACTCTCTTGATTGTCAAATCCGCCATAACTTTCGACCCCTAGAAACAACAGTCATTTCTTTCTAGCCAAATACTCCACAATAAGCTTATCACACGATAGACTCATTTTTTCTAAATCAATTGAGTTCCCTTTTAATGAGAACTATAGTTATTTGAGATTGGTTGTTGATATCGATGGCACAATTAAGGATGACAACGGGATAAAACAAAATAATTCTTTCTTACATCTCTCATTTCGACTCGAATTTTTATCACCTGAACATGATTTTGGAAAATGAAATTTACCCAACCTTAACTCATCCCGCCCGCCCCTAAATTATTACATAATTTTCTAAGTATTGATTAAATAAAAAAAATATATTGTAAAATCTTATAAAAAAAATTCCAAGCACAAAATATATATAAATTATTACATTTACTTGATCATCAGACCAACCAGCAGTAAATATAAGATAAAAAACCCTTCAGTTTCATAAGAATTCATTAATTCCAAGTCAAAATGGATAAAAGGATAAAGTTACATAATATATAATTACCTGATTCTTCTTTTGCAGTCATTTGAATCTTCATATATTCAACTTGATAGTGGTGAACTAAAAAAAATGCTAATGCTTTGAAAACTAGCTTCATTTTAAGAATTCAAATGCCAGAAAGCTCTACTTTTGAACAATCATAACCAAAAGATCACAAATGTCGATTACCATGACCAAAGGCATATATATTAGGTTCAAATATAAGAAAACCAAGTCTGAAATGTCATCCAATCAACAAAAATATAAATTTGACATAGTTTAACCTGAAAAAACCTAGAACATGATAGTCGCTGCCATGAGATTTTTCATTCCCAAGCTCGGAGATAGACTAGGGTAAAAAGGTATCCAACTACTGCTGTCGGACTTCAGCTTTCTTCTTCTGCCAAAGCCTGTCAAGAGCACTGTCAGCATCACCCTACAAAGTTGAACAAATGAATCAGCAGCTGACTAAGATGCAACTAAATATCTTGATAAAGAACAGTGGGAACAAACAAAATATGTTAATATAAAATCCAATTTCCTTATCACCCATCAACTAGACACATTCAAAATGAACAACTTTTAAATGCATCTTTCAAGACCTTGTTCCAATACGCAGACGACCAAACATACTTGGAGCCATCAATGGGAGGATATTGATATTCAAGGACCTATACTTTGGGGTGACAATGCCCCCTCAGCCTCAGCCCTCCCTGGGTGGTATATTGCCTCTTCTAGGTCTTCAAACACGAGTTATTGACTACCATATGCAGTTTTAGTATTAGTAATTAGGATGTGATCGGAAACATTCTTAAAACCAACGTTTTCTCAAATGAACTTGCAAAGTGAAATGAGTAATAACATACCCTTAAAACATATCATAAGTGTTAACACGAAAATGCAACCACGAGCATATCACTAACAAAGCAAGATACTGAATTATGCCTTTTACCAGGATATGAACAATAAACATGAGTACTAAACATAAACGTATAACAATAAAATCCAATCATAAAACATCACAAGCATTAATAATGAACATCAACAAGAATAGACCTAACACGAGCCTGAAACAATGAACGAACCTGGGCACGGACAAATCCACAAAGAGCAAAAGTGGAGAATGTGCCAGTGTATCTGCCAAGCTCATCCAAGTGTCCCACGTTGATTTGGACGGAAGCGTGATCCTTAGAGGTGATGAGCCTGTTAGTGGCGGAACTGCAACAACAACAACAACGAACTACATATAAAGCTTCCTACATAAACAATATCGTAAGAACATAAACATGGCGAAGCAAATAAAAATACCACTTCCTGGGGATGTAAAGATCCATGTTTTGACCCTCTTCGTTCTGCATCCTGGCGGATTGCTTAAAGGAACTCACACAAAGCTAAAATCACCTAATGAAGTTTATGTTCATTAGAAAAAATGCAACCAAAAAAAAAAGAATCTAACTAGATTTTCAACTTGAATCTTCTCTAGATAAAATACTAGTTCCCACTACTAGAAAGAATCAAACAAACATGTAGAAAAGTTTAGAAACACAAATATCAAGGAAGAAAAAGAGGCGTACCTGGTAGAGGAAAAAGAGGGTCGCAGTTGCTCTGGGGTATAGGTCTTTTGTTTTGGGGGCGCTTTATATGTTGAGGAAAAGAAACCCTAATTTCATTTTTAATTATTTGGTCAATAATACCAAGCGAAAAATGGATGGGTGGAGATTAGTATGGCCTATTATGACCCAACAGCAAGCAGATTTATTTTAACATTGGCCCAATGCGTAGAATCCATTTAAATTTTTATCTATTTTAGTTCTTAAACTTATATTATTTATTAAATCACCTTAAAATAGATAAAAAAATTTAACATCAGTTAACTTTGTTGACGCAACATCCACGTAGGAATTCACATGTATGTTGTGTTAGTAATTAATTAATATTTTAAAAAATTAAAAGATTAAAAAAGTTATGATTTTATACCTTTTAAAAGATATTGATAATTTTTTATTCTTTTAAATTTTAAAAATTAAGTAATTGCTAACGTGACATCCACATGTATGTCACGTCATCAAAGTTAATAAGAGTCAATTTTTCCATCCATTTTGAGATGATTTGACAAATAGCACTAGTTTAAGGGCTAAAAAAGGTAAAAAAAATTAAATGGAGGGTTAAAATGACTTTTTTGTAAAGTTGGAGGGCCAAATAAATCATTATGCCATATAAATATATGTCTAATTACAATTTAAATATGATAGGAGGTCCTTAAACTATGTCCTATGTTTGAGTTAAGTACCTAAATTTTTTTTGGTCGAACTAGATACCTAAACTTTATCCTGCAACCGAAGTTGACCCCGTCGTTAAAAAAGTTTTGTTTCAGTCAATCAAAAAGTGTCATATGACGCTTTCTAATTCACTTTGGCTTTTTCTTAATGGAATGTAACAATAAGTGTCAATTTCAATTATGGAATAAAGTTTAGGTACTCGTTTCGACCAAAAAAATGTTTAGGTATATAACTCAAACAAATGGCCAATTTCAATTATGGAATAAAGTTTAGGTACCCGTTTTGACCAAAAAAATATTTAGGTACCTAACTCAAACAAATGGCATAGTTTAATGGCCTTTTAACATCCCCAAAACCTTCTTAGTCGTAAATAATATGTGATAGATTCTTAGCGAAATAAGGTATAGGTAAAGGTCATGGGATACCAAAGGAAGTTGAATAAAAAAGTATGACATGACGTGTTAATTTAAGGTAGGGACTAATTTATAAAAACATGAAAGTGTTGTGGCCTTAATGTAAATATTCAAAATTTATAGGGTCAAAATATAAATATGAAAATTTTAAAGGACCAATAGCATAAATACCTCAAATGTGGAAAGGACTAAAGGGTAAAATAAATTGATAAACGAAGATTAAATTGAAAAAGTGGGAAAACAAAATGGACTAAATTATAGTTTTGCCAAAAGTGAGAAATGGCACAAAAGTGAATATTGAGAGATTACAAGGGCAAAATGGTATTTTCTCAATCAAGCTTCATCATGAATTACCATGATAATAATTGATTAATATTAGGTGTTGAAATATAATTGGTGGAGTATTTTATTGTAAGATGTTTTGATATTTTAATTAATTAAATTAAAAGATATATTTGTATAAAAGCATGAAAAAATTTCTTCATACTGTCCATGCTCCAACACCACCACTACTACAAAGGAGAGAAGTTCTCATTTTTCTTACAATTTTCTCATTTTTCTTACAATTTAGTTCTTTGTCATTAAATCTCACTATTTCACCCAAAATTCTTAGAAATTTCCATAGGTATCAAAGAGGAAATATGAAGTATGGGTCTGAGAGAGTATATTCCACAAATTAGAAGGAAAAAAATTAGTAGATGAAAGTGAAGAAATTAGAAGAAAAGAGAAAGATAGTGATGAAGATGAGAAAGAAACTGAAGAGAAGTAAAAGAGAAGATATTATTGTCAAAAGATTTAAGTTTTCATATTAACTTTACTTATATCTATATGAGTTGAGTTAAATATGTTATGAGGGAAATGCATGATATGTGAATTTTAATTGAAATGGTAGGAATAAAAAGTATTTGATCAAGAATATGTAGAAATACCAAATTTCAAGTAAAAAAGAGAAATATGATCTGTATTATAAGAAGTTTCAAGGTAAAGAAATGAATATGATATCAACATATAAATCTAAATGACTAAATTGAATAGTAATCAAAAGTATAATGATTATGTATGTTTAAATGAAAGTTAATGCAAAGAACCATGGAAAAGTAAATATTATCACTAAAACAATTTTTTGATAGCAACAGTAACTTAACTTTAAAAATCCACCAAAAATTGTAAAAGATTAGTTAAATGATGAACCAAATATGAAACTAAATTTTAACAAATCTAGTTTTGTATGAAAGAAACGATGCAATGTATTGAATGAGATATATGCACTTTAGTGAGAAAATGTCAAATGAATTTTGAAATCCCCTATTCTGAATTTGAAAAATCATTAAAAATTGTAATAAAAAAAATAGTTAGGAGATGAACTTTATATATATATATATATAAATGAGTCTAACATCAAGAGAAATAAATTTCAATGTTATAAGAATTTTGTACAGAAAGATAAAAAATATTTAGTAAAAAAGAGTTAAAGCTGCCTAGCAGCAAAATAGGATTTGAAGAAAAACTTATATTAATCTACTTTGAACTAAATTTTGAAAAATTTGTGGTAAAAGTTTCATTGAGTCTAGTTTCAAAAATAATAAGCTGATTTTAATTTCGATTTTAGTATGCTAGTATATAAATAATTTAGTGATTTCTACTCTAGTAGACAACCTTGTTAAGAGTATATATGCAATTAGTAAAAAATAATTAATATTAATTATAGGCCTATTATAATAAAAGTCAAAGATTATCATAGGTATATATATATACAAGTAAATATAGGACATTGAATGGAAAGGAGTGTAACACCCATCGCTCAACCCGAGCTACAAGACGCCACATTCATTGCTAGAGCAACTTCAATCAAGTACACAATAAAACAATCATTTTCACATGCAATTCAATATCAAACACATTCAATTCATATTAGTCAATAAATTTCGAGCCTTAATCAAGTTTTCAAAAACTTAATATCATTTCGAGGTCAAACTAGGACCTAACTGAAAGTTTTGAAAGTATAATAGTTGGGTGTTGCGATTTCCAAAGCTTGGTATCATGACTTCGAAGACAATAACCAAACTTCCCAACTTGATAACCAAATTGCAAAGTTTTCAAAATATAACAAGGTTGATATTGTAACATTGAGGGTATAGTTTCATGACGACAGAAACAGACCACTAAGTTCTTATTTTTCCAAAGCTTCTAACCTAGCATATTAACCAACCTTTGGCCCCAAGGCCCTAAACTACAATTTCATGAAATTTTCAAACTTTACCTATATCAAACCTCTTAGAAAAATACCATTTCAATTTCATTGTAACTACTTATGAACACATATACATATTCATAACTTATAAACATTATGCATAACCAACTATCAGTATTAGGTCACATTTCTCAAGCATGTTACAAGTTACAAATGTTCTTACACATTTCCATCACATTCATCAATCAAGCTATTGGAAAATGTGCCCATATTGTAGTAAACATATAATTGTTTTATATTTATTTGAACGATGAATAAATAAATAAAGTTATTTTCACATTTCACTATTATGTCTTTTGTATTTTTATTTTTCATATTTTGTATGCATAACAAAATTGTAACAAGAAAATATTAGCTCATTGATTGTTTAAGTTCAAATTGATGATAAGTGGCATTGTAAGAACATTTACATTGCAAGAAAGACAACTTACTTCTGTAGATAATCTAAATGAGTCTGTAATCTGATTAAAAAATCAAAGTGAGCATTTGATTCAAAATTGAGAAAGATTATTATGTCGTCTGGGGCTGGAGTTTTAGGGTGAGCGATGGCTTTGACGGTGGAAAAGATCGCGAAGGACGAGATTTTATTATTAGAGGAAAAGATGGTTCAACTTTCAATGAAGAGTTCGGTGGTTTCTCCTTTAGAGAAGCCAACATTGCTGGGTATGGTCTGGACAAAGAAAACTCATAATCCAGATAGTTTGCAAGCTCAACTAAAAAGCATATGGAAATTGAAGAAGAAATTTGAGATCCAGGTTGTTGGGCAAAATCTGTTTCTAATTTGCTTTGAAGAAAAAGAAGATTTGGAGATGATTCTGGAAGGTAGACCTTGGTTATTCAAGAAAAAATTAATTCTTTTTGACAGGCTTCAGGTACCAATTGAAAGGAGTAAGATTCAGTTAGCAACATCCCATTTTGGTTGAAAGTGGGTCATTGTCCACCATAATATGATTGAAAAGATTTTATGCATGCGGTTGGTTCTACTTTCGGGGGGTCCTTAGATCAGAAGTTAAAGAAGATTATTACCGAATAAGAATAACATTGGATATACAAAATTTGCCAGGTTTCTGCTTTGGTTGTGGATGACTTGGTTATATTTTGAGAGATCATTGCTTTGTTATTGAAAAAATTAAAAATTTACCTGAGGATGAGGCTCCCTTCTTTTTGGCCCTAAAAGGTGAGTTGAATTTTGTAGGAAAAGTGGCATTATCACTCGATCTTACTGGGAAGAAGCGTATGGAACAATGTTCTTACCTAGGAGAGAATGAGTCACGAGTTTTACAATTGATGATGGAAAACCAGTCGTCCCTAGATCAGTGACGGAAGAATAGATTTCAAGTAGGAAGGTAACGGCAGAAAATAGATGTTTGAATTGGAGAATGACGTTCTCTTAAGGGAACACAAATTTTGGGATTGAGATAAGAGTAAAAAGTTGAATGAAAAAGAAGTTCTAGTTGATAATAAGTCTGATGTTGTTGGTATGGAACATGATAGTTTGAAAATAGAAAGTGGGTCTGATTTAATTTTAGAATAGGCCAAAGAGAAGTATAGTTCTAGTGAAGAGATTCGAACTGCTCAATCAAGGAAGAGTTGGAAGCACCTTCCTTATGTTGTGAGAGTCCCGGCATCGATAATAGGGGAGAGGACAAGGAAAAGAAAAGGTGAATGGGGTCAATCTATAGGGGTGGATGGGGACGATCAAGTAGGGTGAAAGAGAGGAAAATTTGAGGCAATTATGGTAATGGTTAGTGAAAATGGTTGTGAAAAATAGTTTTCTTCTAAAGATGTTGGATTTACATCAAGTATATATCGACTGCTGCTAGAGGGTATGCTGATCGGTCGCAATAAAAACCTTTTGCTGGAATGTCCGTGGGTCGGGAAACCCACAAGTAGTGCACAGACTTCGACAGATGCTGAGGTTGCATAAACCCCATATGGTCTTTTTGATGGAAACAAAATTAGATTAAAAATAGAGTTAGTTTGCCGGTGATATGGTTTAGTTCGTAGGCGATGTGGTTTCACATAAGGTTTTGGAGTGAGTGCAGTACGAAGTAAAGGGGGGCTGTGTATTACTTGGAAGGAGGATATCCAAGTCAAGCTGAGAAGTTTTTCAAGTTCCTTTATTGATGTATAGATTTGTTGTTATGATGTTAGTGTTGATTGGCGATTTACTGGTTTTTTATGGTTCACCGTATGAGTCAAATAAGATGGATTCTTAGAATGATTTACGAAAGTTAAGATTGGACAAGTAGCTACCATGGTTAATACGTAGTGATTTTAATGAGATATTATATGTTCATGAGAAGAGAAGTGGGCTTCCAATGGATGAACAACGCATGAAACGGTTTTGTAATGCTTTAAAATATTGTGAATTGTTTGATTTTGGTTATTCGGGTCATTAGTACACCTGGAAGAGGGGAAATTCAATAAAGAACAACATCAGAAATAAATTGGATAGAAGAGTGGCAAATGTAAAATGGATGGAATGTTTTCCTACAACGTCTATTCAGCATTTAACTCATTCTCATTCTGATCATTGTCCTTTGTTAATTCATTTTGCAATTCAATCGGCGTAAGTGAGACCCATTTTTTTCAAGTTTAAAGCTTGGTGGATTTTAGAGCCATCATTTAATGCAGAGGTTATAAAAATTTGGGGTCGGCCTTCGGGATCTATTTTTTCCAAATTAGATAGCCTTCATCTTGGCCTTTAAAATTGGGCTCAGAAGAAAAGATATGAGTATTCGGGCAGAAAGAAAGAATTGACGCGATGTCTAGAAGAGTTTTTAGAGGTTAACAATGATGATGACGTTTTGGGAAAAATTGTTGATATTAAAGTTTATTTAAATTGGGAGATAAAGAAGGAGGAGAAGTTCTAGAAGCAAAGAGTAAGGGTGAATTGGTTGAAGTACGGAGATAGGAACATAACTTATTTCCATAAGTATGCATCTTAGAGGAGGAGGATTAATGGTATTAAGGCGTTGGAAAACAGGGATGAAAATTTGGTTACTGATCATCCTCAAATGGCACAAGTCACATCAAGGTATTTTGAGGATCTTTTTACTTCATCATGCGGTTTAGAAGATATGTCCCACATTCTTTCAGGGGTGGATTGATGTATAATAGATAAGGCTAACTCAAATTTGAATGAGCCTTTTACAAGAAATAAGTTTTGAAGCCTTGAAAGGAATGGGTCCAACAAAGGCTCTAGGTAGATATGGTTTTCCGGCAATATTCTTTCAGAAGTGTTGGCACATTGTGGGGAAGGAGGTTAGTAAATTTTGCCTTAAGGTTCTTAATAACGGGATAACCTTGAACGAGTTAAATTGTACAAGTATTGTCTTAATATCAAAAATTGCTAACCCAACAGCAATGGTTAATTTTCGGCCTATTAGTCTATGTAACGTTCTGTATAAAATAATTGTTAAAGTTGTAACTAACCATTTTAGCAAGTGGTTAGATAAGTGCATAGACAAAGCCCAAAGCGTTTTTTGTACTAAGTAGTTTGATTTTGGATAATGTGTTGGTTGCATATGAACTTTTGCATACATTCAAACAAAAATGGATTAGCAAAAAAGGACTCATGGCGTTGAAATTGGACATGAGTAAAGCCTATAATATGGTGGAATGGGTTTTCTTGAGTAGTATGATGAAGAGGATGGGCTTTTCGATGTCATGAATAAATTTAGTCATGAAGTGTATAACAACAATTTCATACTCGGTTAATCTAAATGGAAGAGAGGGCTTTTTTCCAACCATCAAGGGGATTGCGGCAAGGGGACCCTCTTAACCCTTTTCTTTTTCTTATTTGCAGTGAAGGATTATCCTTCCTTATGAGGCTTGCGAAATGTGATGGACTCTCTTGAAGGGGTAGGGTTAACAGGAATGGGCCGTGTATAACTCATCTCTTGTTTGCGGATGGTTGCATTTTATTTGGTGAAGCTACTCCTAGAGGAGCTAAGGTACTAAAGAATGTCTTAAATGAGTACAAGTTGAACCTGGGACAATGCATTAATTTTGATAATTATACAATATTTTTTAGTACCAATACAACCACAGCAGTTCAGAGACAAATTATGAAGGAGTTAGGAGTTAGGAGTTAGGAGTTCGGGTGTCTAATAATTCGAAAAGGTATCTAAGCCTGCCCAATTTGATAGAAAGACAGAAAAAGGCCACGTTCCAATTATTGAAGGATCGGATGAAGAAGAAAATTGAAAACTAGAGTACACAATTTCTATCACAGGGTGGTAAGGAAGTTTTTATTAAAACAGTTCTTCAAGCTATCCCTACTTATACTATGGCTTGCTTTCTCCTTACTAAATCTCTTTATGATGAGATGGAGAGTATTGTAACTAGGTTTTGGTGACTAAAAGCTCACAGTAAAAGAGGAATTCATTGGTGTGAATGGGAAAAATTGTGTGTCTCCAAGGATGAAGGGGGTTCAGGGTTTAAAAATCTTGCTAGATTTAATGTGGCTTTGTTGGCTAAATAAGGTTGTCGCCTTATTACCAGACCTGATACTTTGTTATCTCAATTTTTAAAGGCAAAATGCTACCCTACTAGTGATTTTATTTGTTTAGATTTAAAGGTTGGTGCCTCTTACACTTGGAGAAGTATTTGGGCGGCTAAAAAAGTTCTTAGGGATGGGCTATGTTGGCACATAGGAATGGGGGATAGGGTGTCTATTCACAATCATGCATAGGTCCCTGGTTCTTTAAATTTTAATTTGATTCATCCAATTATTGATAGTCGATTGGAGTTAGTAGCAAACATTATTGATAATGACAAAAGAGAATGGAATAGAGAAGTAATTTTCAATACCTTTGTTGTTGAGGACGCAGAGCACATTGTTCAAATCCCCTTGGCACGCTTTCCCCACGATGATGAGTTGGTTTGGAGTTGCGATTAGTCTGGAGACTTCGCCATAAAAGGAGCTTATAAACTATTACAATCCAGGTATTCTATCCCTAATTTAAATAATTTACAGACCTCGTCTACTATTTTATACAATAAGCTATGGAAGCTAGATCTACCTATAAAAATTAATATTATTATCTGGCACATTTTGAATAATTTTGTTCCAACTATGTGGAATTTAAAGTGGAAACATTTGGCTTCGGGTGGTGCTTGACTAGAAACCTTGGAGCATGTGTTTTGCCAATGTCTTGTATCAATAGGTGTTTGGAGGTTAGTAGGTATTCAATGGGTTATGTCTGATCAGGTGCGTGAGTGTAAGGAATGGATTACTTGGGTGTTCAAGACTAGATCGATAGTTTAATGTCGATTGTTTTGCTGCACCCTATAGTTCATGTAGACTGAAAGGAATAAAAGAATCAATGAAAAGATAGTCAAAACCAGTAGTGGAATAGCTAGATTTATTACATAGTTCATTATTGAAATAGATAGATGCAAAGAGCAGAGTACTACCAGGATTAGAAGGGCAGAGGGCTGGGTTCCACCACCACCAGAGGTGTACAAAGCCAATTTTGATGCAGCTTTCGATTAAGCAAACTCCAAATCTGTCTATTGGGTGGTCATCCAGAATTCAATGGGTCAGGTTTTAGCCTTTACAGCGGTGTTGCATGCGAATGTCGTCTTTGTATTCACCGCAGAAGCTCTTGTATGTTTGGATGCAGTAAGAGCGTGCGAAAAATTAGGTTTGAGAAAGGTTACTGTAGAGAGGGATTCCCTCACAGTCATAAAAAAATGCACATCAGTTATTAACGACAGATAAGTTATAAGCCTATTTATCAAAGATGTTATGTTAGTGAGTAAGTTTAGCAATATCTAGTTTCAACACTCGCTTTGGAATACAAATAAATTAGCAGATCGATTAGCTACAAAAAGCCTAAAGAGGGATGAGGAGTTTACCTTCTGGGTTCAATGTCGGGTTTTGCAGAGGCGATTCAGGTCGATGAATCCATCAGAAAACTTGACTGATTTGGAAAATCCATGGATAGAACAGGTTTCTTCCTCGAGGTGATAAGTTTCATGAGAAAACATAGTGAATCTAGCAAATCTGGAGAATAAGGTAGAGGAATAGTTTTGTGATAATGGGAAATGAGAACCATCTGGGAAAAGTTGTTGTAGATCTTGGGTGTGACGGGCTATCTGATTTTCAAGAGAGTAGGCAATTAATGTTAGTTATTATTAAGTCTGTTTCTTTTTAGTTTCCTTTTATTTTTTTGTGTTTTTATTTTAGGCCTGGGTTGATTTGTTTTGCTTTGGGCCTGAGTTTTTTTTGATTAGTTTGCTATATAAGTCCTTAATTTGAATTAATAAAAGCCTTGCCCTTGTTTTATTTTAAAAAAATTAATTTAATGTTTATCTTGTAGATAAATATTCTATTGATTTAATAATATTTAATATTAAATTTAATCTAATATTTATCTTGATAAGTATTATATTAATTAAATATTAAAATGATTAAGTTTAATCATAGTCGAACTCTATAAATTTTCCCTATATAAAGAGATTCTTGGGTTATTATTTCACACACTCGAATTTAAGAGAAGGTTGTAAAGAGAAAATTATCTAAACATATTATTTCAGAAAATTTCTAAAGATATTTTTCTTATTTATAACTTGCACAAAAGTTTTAAGAAATTACGAAATTACCTCATTGGTAATTTTTGTTAAAAAAATTTTTATTCGAAGCAAGCCCACACTCGGTAGACGTGAGCTTGAGAATAGCAGAGAAGACTACTCGGTCGAAACGTTAATCCTAGACAAATAAAAAAATGTATAGTTTTGATTAAGTATTTATTAGTTTAGATATCACAACCAAGTTCTTGTTTTGGAAACAACTTTTAAAACTCTAGTTTTTTCCTAAATTTATTTTTCGCTACGTTTTTTGAACCTGATTTTCCATCACAAGCAAGCTATGGATCCTACATTATTTCATATCAATTCATATGCCATACACATTTCAAGCATATCAATCAAATTATACCATTTCAACTAGGCATCATCAATATCAAATCATGCATAATATACTCATTTACCATAAGCAACACAACATACCAAGTTATTCAATTCACCACAACTTATATATTAGGATAACACCAAAACACCTTATAGTTACATGTCACAACCCTAGACTCAAAATGATCACATAACTACTGATTCAATGATAGGATAGTGCGAGCTTTAGAACGATCCCACTTAACGTGTTCCACAAGGTGACGATCTACAAGGAAAAGGGAAAACTAACTAGGTAAGCTTACATGGTGCTTAGTAAGTTCACGAACATTAAACAAAAACTTACCTTATCTTTCAATTAAAAAGAATAAGGTACTTATCTTGACATAATTTGGCTAGACATGGCAAATCACACATCAATAAGGTAAGTTTTAACTTGTAAATAAAACATATGATACCACAATCACTTATCATGCTAATTCCTGTCAATTCGATTAACAAAGTTCAAAACTTAATCATGAAATGATAAAATTGCATACATGCTAAAGTCAATATTTCAATACCTTATTCAAACTCATTTCAATGTATCAATTCATGTAAATTGTTTCGCTCGATGAACCCTAGTAAACGAACTCGAATACATAAGTATCTACATCACACCAATTGCTCGTCCGAACTAAGTATATTTGTGTCATGTTACGCTTCCGGGCTAAACCTTTATAACGATACATTTGATTGCTTGTCCAAGCTGAATATATATACATGTCAGGTTACCCATTTGAGCTTAATCCTTTAAAGCGACAATAGGTTGCTCGTTCAATCTAAACTTGTGTCACGTGTATTTGAGTATCTGCAACAAATACTAGACCTTGGCAATCATCTGTAATCAATCTTGTACCAGTGCACACAAAACCCTATTAGCATGTTAATCGTATCCTAACCTTTACTTAGTTTACACGGGCTTATTTTTCAATTATAATCATCATTTTACAATTTAGTCCAAATCTCACATTTCATACAATTCACAACCAATTCATCACAATCCAACATAGTTACACAAATTAAACACATAACTATTTAAATACATAAATACCCTATGAACTTACTTGGTCAACACAGCAAACAAGTTGAATCTTCATGGACTAATCAATAATTTTGGCTTTTCCCTGATTATCTCTGGTTTTATCCAATTCTTGATCTATACAATTATTTCATTCAATTCATCGATATTAAACATTTATACATTATATCATGACATTAATGAACCTATGAAATTTAATTTTTTTGATACCCCTAAAGCGTCACATTTTATTCAATTTAGCCATTGAAATTGAAATAACCATATCTTTCAATTTTGAGTCTCAATTTTAGAATGATTTCAATTCCATTCATTACAATCCCTCTACCATCTATTATTACTAAAATTTCACATCAATTTTACAATCTATTCACTTTAGTCCTTATGCACAAAACAAATAATTTAAACATTACAATCTAGTTTTTTTTTTTCATATGTAAGCTTAAAATCTATCAATTTGACACCAATTTCTTTAAGAAATCAACAATGGAAACTATAAAAAAACTTTAACAATTTTGCAAATTAGTACATAAACTAGTTAAATCATGCTCCCATGACCTTAAAAACATAAAAATTACAATAAAATGACTTAGTTGAGCTTACCAAATAAGGACTGAAACTTTGAACCAATGATATCTTTTATTAAACACTTACGGTGGACGGTTGTGTTGAAGAAGAACAGAAGAATTTATCTTTCTTTCCACCACCAAATTATATATATAGTTATATTAAAACTTAATTTAATTAATTAACTAACTAAAGTTAACATTAACCAAACTTAAAAATTCTTAATCTTACCGTCCACAATAACACTTCTAAAACAGTTAATTGCAATTTAAGTCCCTAAGTCTTTGGCCAATTAAAAACCTATAGCGATAAGACTTTTACAATTTAGTCCATGTATCCTAACTAAACAATTAATAGACAAAAAAACGAAGGACCAAACTTTAATAAACTTTTACCCAACTCAATGGACCCAATTTATAAAAATAGGGTTTCAAATTTGTCTTTTTCTGGCACAATTGAAGATATGGTTGTTACGAGGAGAATGGGGAAAATGATAGAATATTTGTAATGCTAAGAAGTTGATACAAGATATGGAATTGCTAATATGTATGAGAAGTTAAAATAAACTTGTGAAGATTAGATTGACCTTTAGTGAAATTTTAAGCTTGAAATGTGACCAAGAATGTATGAAAAAGAAATAAGGATGTTTAAATATTGTTTTTGCAATGTTTACAACTTTATTTGTGGATCCCTTGTTCTAAGGTTTCAAGACATAAGAGTTGAAGTCTCGAGAAAGGTCAATTTTGAATCTAAAATACTACAATCCTAGGGTCATGTCTCGAGACATATGCACTTTTGTCTCAGGACAATCAAATTTCAAAACCAATATTGCTACAATACTATAGTAATGTCTCGAGACAATACAAACTTTGACTAGAAATTTTTTTGTTTTGCTTTAGAATGGACCTTGAATGACCTTTACTCGAAACCAAGTCATAAGAAAAGTTTAGAGATGGAACAGGAACATTTAAAAAACCTTAAATAGGCCTGAATGATGAGTGGAACATGAATGAATAACTTAAACTTTGGTAAAGTGATTAACTTGAAAATGTGACATTCATTGCTCAGGTTTAATTATGAGCTCGGGTAAAGAGTGTTACAGGCCTTGTGTTCAAATAAGCTTAAAATAAATTAATATAAAGCACAACTGATGCAAGATTTAAAAATTTGACAAAAAAACTAGAGTAATTAAAAAAAAAATCCAACAAAACCTACACAATATTTACATTTTTTAAGGTTGAAAGTTATTTTTCAATCACAAAAACAATGCTAAAGGGATAAAATATTTTACGAATCATGACTTTGATTAATCAAATTAAAATATTAATAAAATGATATTTTTAGTTTCAATTACATTACTCTTTTCACATTTTCAAACATTTATCATTTTAAACCTATTTTCTATATTTTATTTTAAGATTAAATGAATGATGGTTAAATCGGATTGAATTGATTGGATTGGAAATTAATTGAGATATTAGTTTGGAGAATGGTATCGAATTGATTGGATCAGAAATTGATACAAACTAATTGAATTGGTTAAAAAATTAGTTTGAATTGATGGTTGAACCAATTTTTTATTTTTTAACATTTTTAATGATTTTTTAATTGAACCGATTGAACTGACAAATCAATGACTTAACCAGTTCAATTCTAAAAACCTTGGACTTCAGTAGGTTGCTTAACCCAAATGGTTAATTTATACTATTATTTAAGTTACTGATTGAGTTAGTGTAATTAAAATAAGTTATATTATTTGAAAGTACTTTAGTCTTTTTATTTTAACAAAAAACTAGTAAAAATATGTATATGATGGGATTTAAACTCATGCCAATTGGATTAATAAAATCATAAATTTACCACTCGACCAAAACTTCATTTTATTGTATGAGTCAACCGAACACCAACTCAATTCGGGAAGTTACCAATAAAAAATACACTTAGGGTGAGATTTGAACACACAACAATTGAACTTATAATATCTTAAATTTACCACTCAACCAAAGTTTTATTTTAATAATTTTCATACGCTTTTATTTTAATATGCACAATTCATTACATTCATTAATTGTATATATTAATAATGTTGTTAATTGAGTTGATACCAACTCAAATTTAATGACAATGATATGATAAACAATTGTACTCATTTGGTATTATTAATGTGATGTATTTATGTGTTTAAATTTCGTTTTACTTGCAAATTAATCAAAATTTTCCTATTTTAATATTCTACATATTTAACATGTTATTATTAATTACTTTCAAATAATAAAATTTATTATTTATTGAATGTTATTTTAAAACATACTTTTATGTTCTAAATACGTAATTTTTACACACATATGCGTGTGATAGAATTTCTAATTTCAATAATATTATTATTCTACTTTGGGCAATTGATGCAACAATCAAATTAGGACGGTTAACCTCTAAGGGGAGAAAGAAACTCACATGGATGTCTGAAATTCATTTGTATCGTAAACACAAGATTACCGTTAAGATTAAATAAGAAAAAATGAGGAATAAAAATTTATTTAAATTGAGGTATTTGAATGGAATACATGTTAAAAAATAATTTTTACTCAAATCAATCCAAATGCTATTTTTTATTTAATTTATAATTTAAAAATTTTATATAAAAATTAATTGTTATAAAAATATATTATATAAAAATTACTAATTACTTTTTTTATTTATCTGGAAAAATTATATTTTAAAAGATATTTATCAAATAATACCTAAAAGAGCAGAAAATTAAACTATTTTATTAAAATAAGAGGAATAATATAAAAAAAAAAAAAGAACGAAACAAAATCAAACTATTAAGAAAATTAAAAAGAAATATATATATATATATATATATATATTGTTTTTCTTTTCTTTTGTTTTATTCCCGCCAAGCGCAATTCAGAATTCGCTCTCTTTTTCCGAGTCTGAACTCAAGTTTAGCGAGTTGAGTTTGGCATTTTCAAATTTCTCATACAGTGGAATTCAGTGTTTACGAAAGAAAAAGGAGGCGATGGAGCTGAGTCTAAGCGACAACGCTCTCAAAACCTTTAGTCGTTCGATCACGTGCCTCGCACGTGTAGGCAACGAGCTCGTCATCCAAGCTTCTCCTTCTCAGGTACGCTTTCCCTATCGTAACCTTCCTACTCTCTACTGCCGAATTTATTCTCTTTAGTTCAATTGATTTATTAGCAAATAAGTGATTTATTTAGTTGGTTTAAGCATTTAAATTAGGGTTTTGATGGGGCTTAAATGCTAGTTTATTGTATTGTATTGTTTGGTGATTGGGAAAGTGAAGGGAAATGAGACGTTGATTTGGGTTGCTGTACGGCAAAGTAGTAGAAAGGATATTCGATATTTGTTTGTAAGATTTTGAAATTTTCCTCGGCAACTAAACAAAATATTTTACTATCTATTCTGCATATCGGAATTTTTATCCATATATGTATTCAACACAAATTGACTGAAAACTTGGCAATATTTTGCAGCTTGCACTTCATACACTCAATTCTTCAAGGTCGGCCTACCAATCTATTACGTTTAAGCCAAACTTCTTTGATGCCTATAGAATTTCTGGTACTCAAGTGCAGTGTAGTGTGCTTTTGAAGGTATGGTTTTTGTCTTTCGCTGCTTCCATGCTTCTCTAAATATTTGTTTGATGAATCATGAAAAGGTAGCATTTCAAGTGACCTGGTGCTTTTAGGCTGTTTGTTCTGTTTTTAGGACACCTATTGCAAGTATTGATCACTTGACTGTGAAATTGGCCAATCCTGATGCGTCGAAAGTACAGTGGGCTTTGGCATGCTATAGTGGTAAAGTGCTTATTTGATTTTCCGATATATTTTTCATTCATCTTCAAATATAGGAATGGGAATGAGACGAAGGGCTTCTCATGTATGTTAATAATCTCTCAATTTGCTATAATTTTGAGTATGGCAACTGTCACCATGCTGTGCTGTTAGTTTTAGCATTGGGATGCAATCAATTTATTGTCTTTTATATGTACCTATGCGTATACAAGTTCAATTTTATGCTCACTAATCCAGCCACAAAGCCAAAGTAAATTGGACTTTTTCTGGGAAGTCATGAAAATCTAGTTTTTCTGCTCGACGTGGCAGTTATGAAAACTTGGGAGCTGCCCCTTGAAAGAGTCATTCTCACAAGTTTTCTGATATTGCACATAAATGGATTTATTTTTTAAAAAAAATATTTTCATCTTATATGCTTGACAGGTATGAAAAAATCATATTGGATTACCTGCAATGTTGAACCAGACGTACAACACTTGTCTCTTGATAGGAGAAGATTTCCAAGTAACTTGGTAGTTAGGCCTCGTGATCTAAACAGATTGCTAGCTAATTTTCAATCATCACTTCAGGAAATTACTATCATTGCAACTGAGACAACGTCCTTACCTTCAGATGCTGCAAGTGAAATAGGTGGAAAAGCTGTTGAGCTTAGAAGTTATATAGATCCAACAAAAGGTACACAGCAATATTGATTTTTTCTATTTCACGTGAAAAAAGAATTTACTTTTTCCATTTTCCATGTAGAGAATGATTCCACATTGCACACTCAACTCTGGATAGATCCTTTGGAAGAGTTTGTGCAGTATACCCACATTGGAGATCCTGTAGATGTTACTTTTAGTATGAAGGAATTAAAGGTATCTAATCGAGATCCAGAATGTAGATTTTGCAGCAACTTGATTTTCTTTGCTTTATAAATCCAACTTAATCATGGTAATCTTTATCTGGCCAAAAAGAAAAAAAAAAAAAACATGGAAATCTTTATTCTTCCATTGAAGCTCTTTCATAAGCATGAGTTGTCATCGGTGTGTTTGCATTACGTTACCTGAAAAGAAAAACTAAAATGCAGGCATTCCTTACTTTTTGTGAAGGCTGCGAGGTTGACATACACTTGTTTCTTGACAAAGCTGGCGAGTAAGATATTCTTTTAGTGATTTTAGTTCTCCATGCATTAGTGCAACGTTATAGATCTGTTTTTAGCAACTCATAGAACAACTTGTTTTGAAATGTAAAACATTTCACATCATCAGGTGATTATATCCTAACATTTGCAATTCAGATAGCCATATCTTATAGCAAGTTTGTGTCATCTGTTTTTGTTGCATCAATTCTTCTTCTAATACCAATCATTTGCTATAAGATAGCTATCTGAATTTCCAATGAACTATTAGGATTTTAGAAGTTTATGAAACTTAACCTAAAATGTCTACAAAATTTTGACCAGTTCGGCTGGGACAAAGCAAAATGCACAAATATGAAAATTACTTATTGCTTTTATCAGTCTTACCCACTTGCTAAATGCCATTGTCACGATAAGCAAAAATGTCTGTTTTTAGCAAACTCATAGAACAACTTGTTTTGAAATGTAAAACATTTCACATCATCAGGTGATTATATCCTAACATTTGCAATTCAGATAGCCATATCTTATAGCAAGTTTGTGTCATCTGTTTTTGTTGCATCAATTCTGCCTCTAATACCAATCATTTGCTATAAGATAGCTATCTGAATTTCCAATGAACTATTAGGATTTTAGAAGTTTATGAAACTTCACCCAAAATGTGTACAAAATTTTGACCAGTTCGGCTGGGACAAAGCAAAATGCCCAAATATGAAAATTACTGATTGCTTTTATCAGTCTTACCCACTTGCTAAATGCCATTGTCACAATAAGCAAAAATGTCTGTTTGATCTTTAATAGATGCTTACTTGGAAACAGGCCGATTTTGTTGGCACCCAAATTTGGCCTAGATGATGGCTCTGGCTCAAACTTTGATGTTACACTTGTACTTGCAACCATGCTTATCTCACAGCTGCATGAAGGCAATCCCTCTGAACCTGCACCAGCTGCTACGACTGTACATAACCAGGCAATGCACAGGACAGGGTCCGAAGGACAAGAAGAGAGGGTTAGGCCAAATGTACCTGAGCATCCATCGGACCACACCAGAATATGGTCTGACCTCTCAGGTAACCATTCACCATCATTCTATGATGCTGTGTTCATGCAGAATCTCATGCATTATAGTTGTTATCAGGAAGTGCAGCAAAAAGCAGTAATGGGGTTGAAGAAAGGCAAGTGAAAGGACAACAGAACTTGAATGCTAGTGAACAGAGGGATATTCAAAGGATTAGCATGATGCATATTACAAAAGATGCACCAATTAAAGAAAGTGTTCCTGCTGCTCCTAGTTTGTATCCTGAATATTGCTGTTAAATATTCTGTCTCTATTAAGCTTAATCACTAAGTCCTCTTATTGGTCATATCGTGCTCGTATATTTTCTTTCTCTATGTATATGTATGTGCAGTTCACATTGGCGTTAATGTCAGTCTGCAACCATACCTCCATTTTTACAAATACTTTAGTGAACAGAGTATAAATCCCAATCTGTTAGCAGTCATCTACAGACTTAACTGGATCTTTTTTATGGTAAATTTCATCACAAGCAATTTTGTTTTAATACTCCTGCAGGAAAGCTGTAATGCTGAACTTTGATGATTTGCCAGTTCTTATAAACTCTACCGCAGGAATCTCTTAAGTAGAATTGCTTTTGATTGTTTTGACTGAGTTTTCTTAACTGTCTATAGTACCCGCCACCAAGTAGAGAAGGACCATGAGGCTGGGGCACAAGGTTAGTCAAAAGACTAGTTATTTGTACTTCTATAATGTTTTATTCACTTCCAAAGTAATTGACAATACCCCCGCTTTCTTTGTTCTGTTCAGGTAGGAGCCAGATTAATGTGCATGGGTTATCACAACGTCATCCGAGTAATTGGGTAGATGCAAATGAGGAGGAGGAGGATGGGGATGATGAGAACGAATTATGTGTTCAGTCAACACCACCATATTATGAAGAACAGTAATAATCGGTTAATGACATATACCTCTTAATGCTAGGTGTTACTTGTTTGATTTCTCCAATGTAAGTGCATGTCTTCTTGTAAGTCATACCCTTCTTTCTCATTTAGCTTTCTGCCCTTGAACTAATTCCAGTAGCTTTTCTTTTCCTATAATTGTTCCGCTGTTTGCATAGAAGGATCTATAATCTGATATCCTTCAAAATGAATTTATTAGAAGTACATTTTTTTAATATTTGATTGTGTATATGTTTGCGGGTAGTGCAATCAATTCAAACATTCGGTGATGTAGATTCCTTCAGTTTGTTAAGTCTTTTTTATAGCAATAAGTTTGTCAAAACATCAGGGGCTGGAGAATAACATTTTTTACCGTGTCAAAATATCTGTCTTATTTTTTGCCAGTTTGCTTTTATCTGTTTAAGATAAAAATACCATTTATGGTATTGAAATGAACTAATGATGACTTTTCAATTCACTAATAACCATGCTTTTATAGAATAGACACCGAGTACTAATATTCATTTTGTGGTGCTTAGAACCTTCATTAACATTACAATTCATGTGCTGTAGCTTATGAACTTATCAACTTAGTGCAGAATTCAGTTCTATTTACTAGACCCATCTTCAGATTTTCATAGTGTTTTTGGCAGGGAATAAGAAAATTCTCCTCATAATTACTTCAGAAAAGCAAACTAGACATCAAATCACATCATCTGAAAATCAGTTAATATTCTCTTCCATTTAGTTCCATCCAACAAACAACGTTACATTGGACCTAACGTTACAATTGGCATGTCGGTTTCAGTTGATATGGTATTGTTTAATCAAAGATTTTTCTTTCTAAAAAATGGATATTTTTAGATTGGCATGTAGTCCGAACTTAAATGGTAAATGAGGCTAATTGATCCCGCTCCCAAATTTATACTAGCAGAATATAGAATTGGTAAGTGATTCTAGAATGGACCTGGGTTATCCATTATTAAAACTTTGCAGTCACTGTAGCTAGCTATTGTCTGTTATAAATGTGAAGCAAAAACTTCAGATCTCGACTTTTGGTGTTCATCCTTGATAAAGTTTTCTGAACTTAATGACATTTGTAGTTTTGACCATTGCATTAAGCCAATAACTACTGTGTTTTATTTTGAGAAGAGCATTTGACCACTGAGGTTCAAGGGGGAAGGGACATTTAAAGAGCTGCCATATGCTTAGATTGTTTTGACTTGGCTTGCCTTTACCATATCCACTAAAGTACTTTCTAGGTTCCTTAAAAGCTAATGGTATCCACTATTTGGAAATCCCATTACTGGAAAAAGCTTGAAATGGTTGTTGAACTTTTTGCTACTCGAGTTTAGAGTATCTGTTTGATTCAAACATGTTCACTATTATATGTATTTAAAAGATTTTATTTTGATATTAAAAGATTTTATTTTGATATTCATATCTGAATCTATACGCATACACTATATAAATAATGTACTAGATTTGATGATACGATATTGCCAGATTCATCTAGACAAGATTTAGACAGTTTTAAGCACTGGGTTTAGGATATTGCGTTTATGGATGTTGATTCCAGAATCTTGGAAATCTACACATAGATTATGGTTTGCTGCATTGAGAGTTTTCTTTCTTGAGTTATTTATTTATTTATTTATAAAAATGACCCCAAAGTTTTGATTATTTATGAAAATGACTCACATTGAAAATCATGTATGTAAATGACCTGTTTTGAACAGTAAACCCTAGTGTTGCCGTTATCATTGGCGGCATCATCCATCATAATCACCCAATGATTGATTCCTTGAAATAAAAATAATTTTTTTGGGTGCTGCCGTTGACATTGGCGGCACCAATATAAGTACATGTATACTCACCCATTTAAAATATCCGTATTTTTTGAAAAAAATATGTTTTTAAATAGGTGCCACCAATGATAACAGAGGCACTTATGTCAAAAAAATGATTTTTTCTAGGAAATACAAGTATTTTAAAGAGGTGGATACTTGCACTTATATTGGTGCCGTCAATGTCAACAGCAACACCTAAAGAAATTATTTTTTAATGCCACCGGCCAATTATTGATTGATTATGATGAGTGGTGTCGTCAATAGCAACGGTAGTATTGTTGTTCACAGTTTAAAACGGATTATTTACATGCATGATTTTTAAGGGGTTATTTTTGTAAATAAAAAACTTTTGAATATTTTTATAGAAAACCCTTTTTTTTAATTATTATAAAAAACTGGAGACCAGTATGGATTTTATTTTTAAATAGACAAAAGGAAGATCGATAAGAGCCAGCTAGCCTGGCTCGAAGTGTGTATAGTTTTAGGACGGTCATCGTGATCTGTGTCTGGCCCTACATTTTCAACGGCTACGTGCTGATTACGTTGAAGCTAACGTCGTTTACATTTTTCTTTGAATATTTTGTTGCTTCAGAAAATAAATTTTAAAATCATCGTTCCCATTGTTGAGGATGTAAATGCATGGTTACCACAATGCTTTTTTTTATTCAACTATGCCTCATCATATTTGAATGTTGGACCTCAAATTATCATCAGTTTAGCTCATGTAAGTGGACTTCACGTTAGGTTGTAATTTTACTTATCTCTTCACTATTGCTTGGATGGTTGAATACTTGACTGTTTCATCACATTTAATTGCCAGATATGCATTTGCTAGACAGTGTTCTCCACCATTTGTCAATTCATATTTGGTCAAAATTGGGCTTTTTTATAAAAATAATATTAAAAAATTAAATACAAAAATGAGTGGAAAATTAATTAGTTATGAAAATGAGGTGTTTTTATAATGTTCCTGGTTTTGATTGATACATTGGTAGTATTATTTTACTTTTTGCCTAATCATGATATTTAAAAAAAATTTATTGGTGATGCTATTGTATCATACGGTATCAAAATGTATTTTTAAAAATATTTGTATTTTTATGGTATGCACATTGAACAAAAAAAAATTATTGGTGTCGTTTGACACACCGGTGACATTGTAAATTTTTAAAAATTTTGTTAGAGAAAAAGGAAAAAAAAAAAGTCTGACACGGTAGTTATTGTTTTGTTTCACTTCTGGGGAATTAAATTAAAAGAGAAACTTTGAGGAGTGAAACTACTTTGAGAAGTGAAATTAATTGACACACCAGCTATCGTTTTATTTTACTGTTGGGGGAATTAAGTTAAAAGAGAAACTTTGGAAAGTGAAACTAATTGACACATTAAGTATCGTTTTGTTTCACTGTTGGGGGAATTAAATTAAAATAAAAACTTTGGGAAGTGAAACTAATTTACACACCAACTATCGTTTTGTTTCATTGTTGGGGGAATTAAGTTAAAAGAGAAACTAATTGACACACCAGGTATTGTTTTGTTTCACTAAAAGAGAAATTTTGGGAAATGAAACTAATTGTAGTCTGCAATACATACTACTATAGCTATAGTAGACACATAAACGATTTCGAGTTGGGGAATTAAATTAAAAAAATATATCTTTTAAAAATTTAAAGTGGTGCTATCAGGTGACACTCATAAAAAAAATATTTTTTTTGTTTCGACACACACCAAAAAGTACAAGTATTTTTTTTAAAATCTATATCGATGCCGCCTATTTTCTTTTTTTACAAACCTATGCTTGGTTGATGATGATTGAAAAAGTGAGGGAGGTATCGCTAGTTAATCAGGCGACATCAATAACTACTATAGTTTTCATGCCATTCTCATAATTAATCTGTTATTTGATTCTTTTTTTTTTTTTATCTCATTATAGTTTCTGCTTTTTTTGACACAAAGTCTAGAACTATCTATAGCCTCTCCTTAACTTATAAATAGGAAGATAATGTGCTTCAGCGTATTCAAACCCACGTCCTCCTGCATTGACAATAATACTCATACCAATTGAATTAAAACTCAATCTATTAATCCCTACAGTATAATTTCACTATTTTTGAGCCCAACTTTTCAAATCCCTGACTTGATATATCAAAATTTTTAATTTCTTTTATACATTTTATCTAAATATGCTAAACAATTATTAATTTTGAAAAGTTACAATATTTAGTGATATTATAGTAATTATATTGAGATAAGTGGATTTTTTGATTTTTTTACCTACATAATACAGAAATAACCAATACCATTATTTACCAATATGGTATGTTTGAGAGTTGGAGGGCATGGAAGAGGTGGCACTTAATTTTATCTGACTTGATCATTGAAACATCATTATAAAATGATGTGTTATAAATATATATTTTTAAGGGTGGAGGGTGTGAGAGAGGCGGCACTAGTATTTCCTCCCTATACATAGGTAACACCGGTTAAAAATACGGGTTTAATGGGGTGGAGGGTGAGAGAGGTGGCACCAAGTACTATTTAAGCAGTGCTTTGGTTGTAGAAGAAGAGAAAACAAAGAAGAATTCGTAAAGCTAATATATATGAATTTTATTTTTTTCTAGTATATTATTTTGGAATAAAATATTTAGAAATTTAATTATTTTTATAAGTTTACTATTGAAGATGGTAATTAATTTTTCGTATGTGTTTATTTCGATGGAGTAATTTTGACAACAACAGTTAGATGTATATTTGAATGTTGCCAAAAAATAGCAATGAAATTTAATAAAAATGTCTCGGTTGATGATATGAAAGAAATGATTAGTGCAAAATTTGTTAGACGTTGTGGGAGGAGGATTTCGAGATTATTTTACAAATTTTCAATTTCGACAGATCCTATCAAATTTACCGGGATGGAACTTGTAGACGATGAAGATGTGGAGACAATGGTCACACTTTATCGTCGGGATCAGAGTTGCTAAATTGATTTGATTCAGTTTTTGCTGAGTTAACTGATGTGGAGCCAGCTAAAAATTCCACTTCATTAGGTGAAGAATGTGGAGTTCAAGATCCATGTACGGTGGTTCCGAGAGCGTATGTTGATAGGCAATCGATTGTATACGGTATGGACATTGATCTTAATACTCCACCTGCACCTGAGAACCTTAACTCGAGTCTCCATTTACAAATACATCCGGTGGTGATTGAGACCCATGCGGATGACGATGATGGATATGAAAATAACGGTTCTTCTGATCACGAGGTTAAAGATTATACTGATCTCTATCTAGACGATGTCTCGGATCGATGACAAAGACGCGAATGACGATGGAAATGTTAACGTGTCTTCAGTTGGGAACCTGAGTCGAGGCACTGTGATACGCAATGATCCTGGGGCACATATATCAATCATAGATCCCGATGTGACGCATACATTCGAGTTCTCGAAGTACCTTGATATACTACCTACTCACCGATTTGTCGCAGATTCCAAACATAAGGAGTTGTTTGTAGGCCAAAAATTTGCAACCAAGGAATAATGTGTAATTGCCATTAAGCGATATAGCATGAATGTGTCGGTTGACTCAAAGTCGTTGTGTCTAAAACGACATTTTATATTAGGGAATGTTGGAGGTCAGTAGAAGGCTGCAATTGGCGGGTACGAGCCACGTTAATCCAGAAGTCGTAAATATGAGAGATTAGAAAATTTGTTGGGCCTTACACATGCACTTCAACACGTATGACGCAAAATCACTGCAAACTTGATTCCAAAAATATCTGCCCATACATCATGCCAATGGTGAATGGCATGTTGACCATTCTTATTTTGGTACTAATTATTGAAATGCAATAACAATTCCAATATAGAGTGTCATATCGGAAAGCATAGATAGCTAAACAGATGACAATAGAGCAATTGTTCGGAGATTGGGATGCGTCGTACAATGAGCTATAAGGGTGGATAGCCGCTATGCAGGAACATGTGCCAGAGACTATCATTAAGTTGCAAACACAACCTTATTACGATCTAGACGACTAACTACAATCGGGAAGAAGAGTTTTCCGCCGGATGTTCTCGATGTTTGATCTATGCGTGCGAGCATTTCTCCACTGTAATCTGGTTGTACAGGTTGATGAGACCTAACTATACGAAAAATATACGCATATCCTACTTATTACAGTTGTTGAAGACAGGAACCAGAACTTGCTCTCAATAACATTTGCCATCGTTGAAAATGAGAACATAGAGTAATGGGAATTCTTCTTGAAAAACTTACGGATATATGTTGTTAGAAATGAAAAAATTTGCATCATATCCGATAGAGCGAAGGGAATAATTGTCGTGATTAGGCGTTTTAGTGTTTTGTGGAGATCTGTTTACTGCATTTAACACATGACGACTAACTTCCACCGAGACTATAAGAATGCAAACTAGAAAAGAAAAGTTGTGAAAATGAGTAAAATTTAGTTTCAACATGTGTTTTAAAAATTATTAATACTTCAACAAATTAATTCGAAACTATTATTTGTCTTTTTTTAATACATATACAATGTACAAGTTAGAGCCATACCTTTTTAAGTAAAAGAAGACCAGACTTGAGGGTGACATACAATGTGAGACGAATACTTTTTTTTTTAGAGTGGCTGGGTACCATAGAGGCTTTGCAATGGGCTCAAAATTTTGATGACGGTGCTTGATATGGTCATATGACCACCAACCTGGTAGAAGCGGTTAACTCCGTATTGAGGCGAATACAACATCTTCCAATTTTATCTTTTTTTTTTCAGTTATTTTACAGGTTGGTAACCTTGATGCCAAGAATGAGGCTGAAAAGAGTCAACCAGATGGAGGCGGGACAAATGTTTATCAAAGATTTCATGAAGACAATGGGTGCAAACCGTTGGAGATCGATGGTGATGAATGTAGGAATATATTATCAACATTTAAAAACTTTTCGAGTTACGGAGTCTATCGGTCGTTAACCCGATATCCTATTTAGGTCCAACAGAGTTGACCTTCGAAACAGACAGTGCGATTGCAAGAAGTTCCAGTCATTTCATCACCCATGTGCGCACACCATTGTAGCTTGTGTCTGCACCTCGATCAATGCTGAACTATATATCAATGAGGTGTACACTCTCGAACACACATTGCGTGTTTGGGGAAACGAGTTCCTCGTCCTGCCTGATTTGTTTATGTTAGAATTAAGTGACCCAAATTCTTATAGAATATGATGGAAAATAAAATAAAAGTAAAATCCATATAGAACTAGATTTCTTTTATTTTATTTTAGAATAAGGTTTTTTAAACCTTATTAAACTTCATCTATTTTATATTGATTAGGATAGGGTGTTTCAATCCTACTAGAATATGGCTTTACAAGCCTATAAATAGACATAGTCTATTCCTCTTGTATTGATACAAATTTTTCGACATAGTGAATTTTCTTCTCCTCTCGCCGTGGTTTTTTCCCGAAAGGGTTTCACGTAAAATTTGTGTGTTCTTTATTTTATTTATTTTATTCTATTTTTTTCACAAATTGGTATCGAGCTTCCGGTTATTCATCTCGATCACGGTAATGGCGTCTTTGAAATATGAAATTCATTTGTTGGATCGCAACACTAGATTTGCGTTGTGGGAAATTAAGATGCAAGCGCTTGCACAGATGGATCTCGGAGGATGCCTGCTAGGATAGATAAGATGCCTTCGACATTAACAGATGAAGAGAAAAAGCGTAAGGATCGAAAGGCATTAACATAATTACATCCGCATTTGTCCAACGAAATTTTGCAAGATGTGATGAAAGAGAAAAACCGCCACGCATTATGGAAGAGGCTAGAACAAATATGTATGTCGAAAACTCTAACAAGCAAGTTGCATATGAAGCAATCGTTTTATGCTCATCGTTTGGAGGAAGGTGCGTCAGACACGAACACTTAACAAAGTTGTTTAAAGAAATTCTCTCAAACTTGGAAGCCATGGAGGTTCAGTATGATAAGGAAGATCTAGGGTTGATTCTACTTTGTTCGTTGCCCTGTCTTATTCAACCTTTAGAGACACGATTTTATATAGCCGTGAGTCTCTAATAACAGCTTGATGAGGTTTATGATTCTTTAACCTCGTATGATAAGATGAAGCATCTTGTGGTTAAACCCGACTCTCGGGGAGAGGGTCTCATTGTTCGTGGGAGACAAGATCGGAATGCCGATGATGATCGTGGTAGGACACAGAACGGAATCCTCGTGGTAAATCTAAGGGTAGATCAAGTCTTCAAACAGAGGTAAAACTTGTAACTTCGCAAGAAGAAAGGGCACATTAAATCTGAGTGCTATAAGCTACAAAATAAGATTAAAAGGGAGGCTGCGAATCAAAAGGAAAACAACCGAAAAATTCGGTGAAGTGATGTTGTAGAAGACTACAAATGATGGTGAACTTCTAGTCGCTCATCAATGATTCTAAAGTAAGCGAGGAGTGGATACTTGATTCAGCTGCACATTCCATATGAGTCCCAATCGGGATTGGTTTACAACTTACGAAAACAATTATCCGAAGGTGTTGTTTTGATGAGAAATAATACTCGTGTAAAATCGCAGTGTGTTGGAACAATTAAAGTTAAGATGTTTGATGGAGTTGTCGAACACTTAGTGACGTCACGGCATGTTCCGTAATTGAAAAGAAATTTAATTTCGTTGAGTACTCTTGATTCAAAAGGGCACAGATATACAAATTGAAAGTGGGGTTTTAAAGATTTCCAAAGGGTCCCTTGTTGTGATGAAAGGACGAGAAAGATTGCCAAGTTATATGTTTTGCGAGGGGTTCTATCATTCTCGTGATACAATTTATCGCTTCCTCGTCCTTGTCGATGATGATATTACTAAACTTTGGCATATGCGCCTAGGGCATATGAGTGAGAATGGCATGGCGAAATTGAGCAAAAGAGGACTTCTTAATGGGCAAGGAATTTGCAAACCGAATTTCAGTGAGCACTTTGTTTTTTGGAAAACAAAAGAGAGTTCGATTCACTAGAGGAATCCATAACACGAAGGAACATTGGAGTATATTCATTCGACTGTGGGGGTCATCTAGAGTGCCTTCCAGAGGTGGAGCTAATTATATGCTAACCTTTATTGATGATTTTTCCGAGAAAAGTTTGGGCGTTCTTCCCGAAGCGAGAAAAGTGATGTGTTTTCCTCATTTAAGTCTTGGAAAATTATGATTGAAAAACAGACGGAAAAAGCAGATAAAATACCTCCGCATGCACAATGGCTTAGAGTTACGCTCGATGAGTTTAATAGATTGTGCAAGTCGGAAGGAATCATAAGACACCGACGATTCGTCATACTCCACAACAAAACGGCGTTGCGAACGAATGAACGAAACGATCATGGAGAAGGTTCGATGTATGTTGTCAAATGCCAACTTACCGGTCATTTTGGGCGTAAGGGCGTCATCGCATGTTTTTTGATCAACCGATCTCCATCCGCTGCCATTGAGAAAAAGACTCCACAAGAGGTATGGTCCGGTAATCCTGCTAATTATTCTCGATTTAAAGATCTTTGGGTGTCCCGCATATGCTCATGTTGATAATGGAAAATTGGAACCGAGATCCATTAAATGTGTTTTTCTTGGTTATAAAGCTGGTGTAAAAGGGTATAAGTTATGGTGTCCTGAAAATAGAAAAGTTGTGATTAGTAGAGATGTTGTTTTTGATGAAACCGCTATGCTACCTAACTTATCTCTTAAAGACTCTTCCAATAAAGAAAATCAAAAACAAGTAGAGCATCGATTAATACAGAGTCAACTCCTCAAGCCAAGACAAAAATTGAGAATAGAGTTGCTTCTTCACCACAATACTCTATCGCCAAAAACAGAACTAGAAGAGAAATTAAACCTCCAAAGAAATATGCTGAGGCTGATCTAGTTGCTTATGCTTTGAATGTGGTGAAGATATAGATGCGAATCAAGAGCCATCTAATTATTCGAGGCGCTTACTGTGAAGGCTCGTAAAAGTGGATGTTTGCTATGCAAGAAGAGATGGAATCACTCCACAAAAACAGAACATGGGACCTTGTGAAACTTCCTAAAGGTAAAAAGGTCATTCGTTGTAAATGGGTATTTAAAAAGAAAGAAGGGACTCCGGAGTTGAAGAACCCGGATATAAAGCAAGGCTTGTTGCAAAGGGTTACAATCAAATTCCAGGAGTGGACTTCATGATGTGTTCTCCCAGTTGTTAAGCATAGTTCGATTCGAGCTTTGCTTGGTATTGTGGCCATGCATGATTTGGAGCTTGAGCAGTTAGATGTAGAAATTGCATTTTTGCATGGAGAGCTTGATGAGGATATTTACATGCAACAACCAGAAGGTTTTACAGTTTCAGAAAAAGAGAACTATGTTTGCTTGCTGAAAAAGTCCCTTTACGGTTTGAAACAGTCACCAAGACAGTGGTACAAGAGGTTTGATTCCTTTATGACTTCTCATGATTTCAAAAGAAGTAGTTTAGACAGTTGTGTTTACTTTAAGAAAAATAGTGATGGTTCTTTTGTGTATCTACTTCTTTATGTTGATGACATGTTGATAGCAAAGAAAAGATAAAAGAGAGATAAGAAAAGTCAAAGCCCAACTAAGTGAAGAATTTGAGATGAAAGATTTAGGACCAAAGAAAGAAGATACTTGGTATGGAGATTCTCGAAATAGAAAAGCAAGTAAATTGTACCTAAGTCGGAAGGGTACATTGAGAAAGTTCTTTGTAGGTTCAATATGCAGCAGAGTGCTAAGCTGTTAGTACTCCTTTAGCAGCCATTTCGACTTTTATCGCCTTTGTCTCCACAATCGATGATGAGATTGAGTACATGTCACATGTTCCATACTCTAGTGCAATGGGATCTCTCATGTATGCTATGGTTTGCTCACGTCCGCATTTATCATATGCGATCAATACAGCGATTAGCGAGATACATGGCAAATCCCAGAAAGAACATTGGAAAGCGATTCGATGGATTTTAAGATACTTACGAGGCACTACTGATGTTTGCTTACAGTTTGGAAGAACTAAAGATGGAGTCATAGGGTATGTTGATGCTGATTTTGCTGGAGACCTTGATAGAAGAAGATCTCTCACAGGTTACGTCTTTACAATCGGAGGTTGTGCAATTAGTTGGAAAGCCATTTTGCAAACTACAGTCGCTTTGTCTACCACCGGGCTGAGTACATGGCGATTCGAGGCTTGCAAAGAAGCTATTTGGTTGAAGGGACTATTTAGTGAACTCAATGAAGGCCTTCAAATCAAAGACACGATGATTTTGTGACAAATGAGTGCTATATTTCTTACAAAAGATCAAATGTTTCATGAGAGAACAAAACACATTGATGTTCGGTATCATTTTGTTCGTGATATTATTGATATTGTTGTGAGCAAAATTAGTACTCATGAAAATCCTGCAGATATGATGACTAAGTCACTTCCTAAAACCAAGTTTGAGCATTGCTTAGACTTGGTTGGTGTTCATTGTTGAGTTAAACCCTTAAGGGGTTTTATGGAAGAGGTGGAGAACTTGTTTATTGAAAGTTCGCAATGAAGAACTTGTTCATTGAGAATTTGTGTCAAGGTGGAGATTGTTAGAATTAAGTGACCCAAATTCTTATAGAATATGATGGAAAATAAAATAAAAGTAAAATCCATATAGAACTAGATTTCTTTTATTTTATTTTAAAATAAGGTTTTTTAAACCTTATTAAACTTCATCTATTTTATATTGATTAGGATAGGGTGTTTCAATCCTACTAGAATATGGCTTTACAAGCCTATAAATAGACATAGTCTATTCCTCTTGTATTGATACAAATTTTTCGACATAGTGAATTTTCTTCTCCTCTGCCCGTGGTTTTTTTCCCGAAAGGGTTTCCACGTAAAATTTGTGTGTTCTTTATTTTATTTATTTTATTCTATTTTTTTTTCACAGTTTACATAGGAAGTACCTCCGTTTATTTTCGAGCTTGTTCCGGACAAGGGGTTACAAGTCACCAGGATCTGTAATGAAATAGATATGAGGGAGAAAATTGACGACAAACTTTATGGCATGTGTAGAGTAGCTAGTCATAATCGAGATAAATAACCGCATCGAACCTGCCATATTGGACAATCATCACGATCGAGTGGAATATGAATTAATATACTTCATATTCATGCTTGTAACAAAAAAATTATGATTATGATGGAATTTTCATATTTATATTTTGGCATGTATATTGCTTTAAAAAAATAAAAAAGTTTATTAAAAAAATTAACCTAGAAGTTGTGTATTAAAATGTGATATTTGTGGTGGATACAAGCTTGAAAATTAAGTCGAATAAAATTAAGTTAAACAAGCTTGAAAATTAAGTCGAATAAAAATAAGTCAAACATTTGCTATAATTTAAACATATAAGCTTGAAAATTAAATTACAGTATAAATGCACTAAATATAATGTTACACCCCCTAAATTGATGGTTCAATGTGGTCGTCCTTGGGGTAAATCGTTGTGGTGCCCGACATTGACATTGTGATACAATCCGCCTCGGGAAGAGTCGAGTCGTATGCTGAGTTGCCCGATCGTCTACGAGAAAGTATCATTCAATTGGCTTTTGGAATGAAGTTGACAGGAAAATTAGGACGGAAGCTATGTATAATGGTTTAATGTTGGATATGGAAGAAAGGGTTCTTAAAAGCAAGCACGAACCAATATTAGAAAATATGGACCCAAATGCTTATAGGCTTTCAAGGTGAAGGATGAAAGTGATAAACCTCGACCCGCTACTTAGCAAAGTAGGAACCTCGGTATAAGGGTGAACGCCACACTCGGTTGAGTGATAAGTTCAAAGGAAGAACAAGGTTGACGCCACTACTAAGTAGATAAGTCAACAAAGTCTCAAACAAAGTTTAGAGAAGAAAATTCTCACAAGATTAAATTCAACAAAAATTTTGGCAAAAAGTCCTTACAAATGAAAGAAAACAAATATTTATAGGCACATAGATGACCATTCAAATTCGGCATCTAGGTGTTCACACAATAATAAAAACATTCACACTAATGTATTAAAATAGTTCATAAATTCGGCAGATTCATGCACTAGTTGAATAGACATTTCCTTCCCCCCAAGTGTGTGCATGAATGCTTAGTCATAAAGAAAGGCTTCAAGTGACTTGTATGTGCACCAAAGGTTGCATTCATCTCCTTGGGACGTTTATGCAGTTGTATGGAACATGTATCTTCATAATTAAATACTTTAATGGCATGTAGGTCCATAAATGGCAGCATGAACCTAGTAAATTCGTTCACCCCTTTGTACATGCACTTAATTCAATCAATATGTTGAATTATTGAGTTAATTCCTTCCTTTGGATGTTCTTGAACCCATCCATGCATGTGTAGTAGCTTATAGGTCAATTCAAAGTGTGAACATGTTCAAGGAGTTCTATGGTCAACATAGAATTAGTTAGCAGCTACTTCTTGGCCGAATAAGTGCCTTGGAAAGTTAGGAGATAGCCACCATACATGCATTCTATCATCCCATGCGTTTGATCCATTCATGGACTAGCCTTTAATGTCCATACATGCATTCGACACATGCATGAATTTGTAGAAACCTTGCATCTAGCCGTACATGCACCAGTATTTAATACTTCTTCATTCATGAGTGTGGAATGCCCAAAAGAGATATTTCTTCATCCATACATTGTGTCGTCCTTGATCATTGTATCTACAAAAAAAATAAAATCAAATTATGAGACATCATGTGAACACATTAATGTCATGCATTAAATTGGCTAAAATGTGAACATAATTAAAATATGTAATAACTATGACATATTAAAACAAATATTAATATAAGTCAAATTTGATGCTTAAATAATTATGTTCAGATTTTATTTAATGCATTAAAGTCTAAAACTGGGTTTGAGCTAAAATGAGCTAAACTTTAGCCCTTAAGCTAAAGTTGAGCTGAGATTAAACTCCTAAGCTAAAATTGAGCTAAGGTTTAGCTCGTGAGCTGAATATGAGCCAGGAGTGAGCTCGGTTTAGCTCAGGCAAGTTGGATTGAGCTCGAATAAGCTAGATTTGAGCTGGACGGAGCTCGTGGAGCTGGAAACGAGCTGGGATCAGCTTGCCAACATGTCAATGCTCGGCTTGGCAGACTTGTTCGATAAAGTTTGCGGGGCGTGCTCGTATCATCCCCCCCTCTTTTAGGCGAGTTGTCCTCAAGTCGAGCCATTTGTCCATGGGAGAGCTTTGATTCATGCATGGTTTTTCTCGGTCAAATGGGATGGAAGATGTCACACAAACCTGAAAAATTCTTACCACAGCCAATAAAAAGAAACTCAAAGGAGTCAGATTCAAATGTGTTTGATAGTTCATAAAAAAATCATTCAATCGAACATATGCCAAAAATTTCAATTGGACAAAGCAAGCATACGTAAATTTATTGAAGAGTCTCGTTAGACTATCGTTGCAAACATGAAAACTAAGTTGGATCAAGGGATAATTGGTTGTTAATGATGGCAGGCACTTAAACACATTATTCCTCATGCAAAACATTTTAATTTCTTTAATCGAATATAGCAACTCATTTGGTCCATTGTCTTGTTCATGCAAGGTGTGCCATGGCCAAAGGTATGCTAACTCTTTCTTTCGTTTTTAAACAACATGAGGGGTGTCTCCAAATTTCAACATAATAATCACATCATTACAATGCCAAAAGGAAAAATCCATCACATCAAAGTATAAATAATTTCCAAACAACAAATCAATGGAATTTTCAACTTCAATCGAATTGAGCAAAGATATTTGAAAATTTTCAGATGACTTACCTTGACGAATATGAAGAGAAGACAATTGAGGATTAGGTTTACCTTTCTCGGTCAAAATGAATCTTCTCTCTTTGGATAGATAACGTAAGACAAACCTATTACTCCGATAAATTTGAATAGGTGGTGATGCACCATGACATGTCTTGCTCCTCGAGGGGTGGAATTCACAAAAATGAGAATGGTTAGTATTAACGAAAACTATGGACTTAAATGGAAAAGGAAAGTTACCATGGAAATTTGATTCAATTCCAAAAACATAGGTGGGTCTTACCTTCTCGAAATGAAACGAAAATTCCAGATGTGGCCAAGCAAGGTGATTAGTAAACGAATCAAAATTGAAACCCAAATCATTGAATTTCACCTTCTTATCAAAAGTTCGAACATCAAGCAAACATAATTTGATTGCAAATGATGCCAAGTGCTTAATGTTTCCATAAAATGAATTCATGTAGCAAATACCAGGCTTGAACACACGAACTTGGTCATTTAATTTAGCAGGCAACATGTTAAATAAGGAAAATATAATCAACTCATCGCATGATTCAAATTTCACTCGTTCAATTAGACTTGAAAAATTGGCACAACCAAGCATATTCATTTTATCACCAAAGAAACGATGTAACATGTTATCATGCAAGTACATCAAAGGAAACTTAAACATGCAAATACTCGAACAATCTTGCATCATAATTTCTACTCGAACAGTTAGATCAAGGCATGGAAATCTTGTACAAAATTTCAGAGATTTATCTTGAAGAACAAAGTCAAACAGATCAATTATTTCATGCAAAAATCTTTTAACGCATATATCGAACAAAGAAGTTGTGATCATGTGACCTTTTAGAAATTCAAATCCATCACAAATCATTTGAATAGGTACGTTTAAATAGAAAGATGAATTCAAAGAATTTTTATAATCAAACAAATCAAAACGTGAAAAACTGTTATCACACACATTCACAATTGGCACAGGATGAACCAATCCAACAGAATCAACAGAATTATCGTTATAAAACATGTCATAAGACGGAATCTTCATGGCATCTTTTGAAACAACATCGTTAACATTAATATGTGAACAGTAATTAACCAAATCAAAAGATGGAAGATTTTCAAGAATAAGGCCATAAAAATCTATATGAGCAACTTTGTATTCAAACGGCCTTGAATCAATAAATAAGGAATTCTTACCTTTCTTACCTTCAATTGCAAGTGGGTGGCTGTCAATCGTGAACTTACCTTTTTCGAACAACCTAAAACACCTCTTGTTTGGAAGGTAATGTAGATGGAATTGGTCGCACAAACTTCTAGGAACCTGAAAAGTTAAATCACAAGAAGATCGAACATGTGGGTTAGTAGAAATAATCCTCACTTGCTCATTTGTTTTCTCACTTGATTCTTTTTCTTCTGAATCACTCATTTCTTTTGTTTCAATTTCTTTCTCTTTAATCTCTTTTTCAATTTCTTTTTCAACTTCTTTTTCAATCTCAAATTTCTTTTCATTCTCTTTTTCAATCTCATTTTCTTTTTCATTTTCTTTTTGCTTTTCAGAGGCTTTTTCAAGTTCTCTCAAGATTCGCTCATTTTCTCTCTTACTTGCCTCTTGCCTCTCTTTTCTTTTTATTTCGTTTTCTTTTTCTTCCTTTGCTTTTTCTTTTCTTTTCTTTGTTTTCTCTTTACAAAAATGTACAAAAGAATCATGAGAATAGAGATCATGTTCGAAAGGCCAAGAACTATTTGCATGTGAAAAACTTCGTGTAGAACACTCCTTGAATGATTTCTTTGAAGTTCGGGAAGAGGTATATCTATCTCTTCAGATTTTATTTTGGACGTCTTCTCGAACGGAGTAAAAATCATAGTCGGCTTCTTGACTTCTCGAATTCCTTGACGAAAAAGAATCTCGATAGTAATCTCTTGGTCTTGAAGTCGATGTCGAATAGGAATCACAATGGGACTCTTTTCTCAAGTAATAATTGGGTGTATATCTTCGTGGGGTTCTCGACTCTATGTTTCGACTTGATGAAACTCGTTCTCGTGGATCTTTTTGTTCCAATCGATCTAATCTCTCATACAATTTATCGAATTTTGACTTCACCATTCTTTGCATTTCTTGTACCAAGTATTGGTATTCCGATTCGGTGAACTCTTCGCGTGACATGATTTTTGTTGCTGAAAAGAAAATGTTAGATCACAAAACAAAATAAAAAATTAAGTACCTCACCACAAACCTCACAATTTCGCTCGGAAAGTAGAAGGAAAAGGTGTCACTCCCGCTCGTGTTTACACTCGTTTGGCTTTTACCTCCACTCGAATGTTCTCACTCGCTCGTGCCTTTTACCTTTCAATCTTCCTCTCGTAACCTTGTAACAGACTTAGTATGACTTGATCTCTAGTATTGTGGATCGGTTTCAAATGGTTTTACAAAGGATAACAAATGAGGGGTTACGGGTTGGCTGAAAGAACAGGGAATTGGGTTAAAAGTGTGGCGTGTATGAAATTAGAACAGCAGATGGATCGGGAACTATATCAAATCAAAGCTTGATGATCAAATAACAATTAAATTGCATAAACACTTTTTTTTCTTTTTTTTTTCAAATTTTTTTTCTTTTCTTTTAACTTGTATAACTTTTTTTTGTACTATATCAGCAAACTAAATACAATAGGAACACTTTTGTACACGTTTTTTTTTTCGGCTGCGTAAATTTTTGTTTTTATAGCAACAGCAACAAACTAATCAAAATGAGAAAACTTCGGTATACGAAATTTTTTTCTATACTCTTTTTTTTTTCAGATCCTACTTACTTGCGTACACTTGTATTATTCCCGGGATTGATTTCGCCGCACGTACTTCTCATTTTAGTAGCTCTGATACCAAATGATACGATCCGCCTCGGGAAGAGTCGAGTCGTATGCTGAGTTGCCCGATCGTTTACGAGAAAGTATCGTTCAATTGGCTTTTGGAATGAAGTTGACAGGAAAATTAGGACGGAAGCTATGTATAATGGTTTAATGTTGGATATGGAAGAAAGGGTTCTTAAAAGCAAGCACGAACCAATATTAGAAAATATCGACCCAAATGCTTATAGGCTTTCAAGGTGGAGGATGAAAGTGATAAACCTCGACCCGCTACTTAGCAAAGTAGGAACCTCGGTATAAGGGTGAACGCCACACTCGGTTGAGTGATAAGTTCAAAGGAAGAACAAGGTTGACGCCACTACTAGGTAGATAAGTCAACAAAGTCTCAAACAAAGTTTAGAGAAGAAAATTCTCACAAAATTAAATTCAACAAAAATTTTGGCAAAAAGTCCTTACAAATGAAAGAAAACAAATATTTATAGGCACATAGATGACCATTCAAATTCGGTATCTAGGTATTCACACAATAATAAAAACGTTCACACTAATGTATTAAAATAGTTCATAAATTCGGCAGATTCATGCACTAGTTGAATGGACACTTCCTTCCCCCCAAGTGTGTGAATGAATTATTGAGTTAATTCTTTCCTTTGGACGTTCTTGAACCTATCCATACATGTGTAGTAGCTTATAGGTCAATTCAAAGTGTGAACATGTTCAAGGAGCTCTATGGTCAACATAAAATTAGTTAGCAGCTACTTCTTGGCCGAATAAGTGCCTTGGAAAGTTAGGAGACAGCCACCATACATGCACTTAAGCCATTCATGCATTCCATCATCCCATGCATTTGATCCATTCATGGACTAGCCTTTAATGTCCATACATGCATTCGACACATGCATGAATTTGTAGAAACCTTACATCTAGCCGTACATGCACCAGCATTTAATACTTCTTCATTCATGAGTGTGGAATGCCTAAAAGAGATGTTTCTTCATCCATACATTGTGTCGTCCTTGATCATTGTATCTACAAAAAAAATAAAATCAAATTATGAGACATCATGTGAACACATTAATGTCATGCATTAAATTGGCTAAAATGTGAACATAATTAAAATATGTAATAACTATGACATATTAAAACAAATATTAATATAAGTCAAATTTGATGCTTAAATAATTATGTTCAGATTTTATTTAATACATTAAAGTCTAAAACCGGGTTTGAGCTAAAATGAGCTAAGATTTAGCCCTTAAGCTAAAGCTGAGCTGAGATTAAACTCCTAAGCTGAAGTTGAGCTAAGGTTTAGCTCGTGAGCTGAATATGAGCTAGGAGTGAGCTCGGTTTAGCTTAGGCAAGCTGGATTGAGCTCGAATAAGCTGGATTTGAGCTGGACGGAGCTCGTGGAGCTGGAAACGAGCTAGGATCAGCTTTCCAACATGTCAATGCTCGGCTTGGCAGACTTGTTCGATAAAGTTCGCGGGGCGTGCTCGTATCACATTGAAGGTGCTCACGGCGGTCATTGTTACCCTCACCCGAAAAATTGTTCATATTAACCATCGACGAACCTTGGGGTGTGTTAAACAAACTCGATTAATTGTATGTCCTAAAGGTTTGCCCATGAGGAGTCAAATACTATAGTAGTAATGGGCTGGAGGTATCAAATGTCACTGATGATCTCAGATCCGGATGATTAGAACTGGAACCAGGAATCTTTAACTGATATGCATAGCTTGACGAGCCCAGAAAATAATCATCAACCCCCAAGTCTAGATGATAAGAACTGTTGAGAAATGTACCTATATTGTAGTAAACATGTACTTGTTTTCTATTTATTTGAACGATGAATAAATAAATAAATTTAATTTCACATTTCACTATTATGCCTTTTGTATTTCTTTTTTTTTATATTTTACATGCATAGCGAAATTACGACAAACAAATATTAGCTCATTAATTGTCTAAGTTCAAACTGAAGATAAGTGGTATTGTAAGAATGTTTAAATTATGAGAAAGACAACTTACTTCAGTAGATAATCTAAACGAGTTTGCAATCCCGTAATCCCAAACTATGAATAAGACCACTAGAGTTCGGGTGCAAGAGGCGGATGTGGCATGCGGTACGAAGGTGCCTTACTCGTTGCATGTGTGGAGGGATTAGCATCGTTCGCTCACCAAATAAAAAATGTTTCCCACATTCTATGTACCATAGTTGGTACTCCTCTGAGGGCCACAAGTCAGATGCATAATCCATCTAAGGTCTCCGCCCCATCCGGTTATTCCGCAATACAATATATTCTTCATGCTTTATGCATTATATAAGCTCGAGTGACGCACATCACCTCTCGTTTAGTGACAGTACTCAGTAAATACTCAAAATTCGCCTTTCAACCATGAAAATCTCAAAGTCATTAATTTATCACCACCATCATCGAGCGAGCATCCTAGTAAGTCATAGCAAACGGTCACCGGATCAAACAATGTATTGACACTCGTGACCACAATACTATCGATTGAGAGCCTGAGTTGTAGTGCAACATCTTCAAGAGTGATGGTGCACTCCCTACGCGAGAAATGAAATGTGTGGGTCTTCGAACGCCACCGCTCGAGTAAAGCCGAAATCAAGTCGTACTTCAAATCAAACATATGGATCATTACCGTTTATCCGAATCCGAATGCCTCCAAGTATGGCATAAGATGGGGCCCCGACAGATAACCTACACTATTGACGCGACCCCTTAGTACGCGGTGTGGACCTTGAACATATTAAATTACCGCAATAGTTAATATATCCAAATTAAATAAAAAATGACGTCGAACTTTATGATATGACCCGCGAATAACAAATAACAATTTTATTACCAACATATTAATCGTATCTGACATGTGATTCGTTTCTGTAATTAAATAAGTCATTTCAATATCTGCAGTGTCAAATAAAAATTTTAATCATCGCCTAAACAAATAACGAAAATGAATTTTGTACCGTTTTGTTATTTTTTGAAGAATTACTAATATTTTTACTCGTAGAAACAAATCAATTACAACTTAAATTTAGATATATTAATGTAAGTCAATTGTTTATTTTTCAAAACCATCTTATTATTTAACATTTGTGAACATCAATTTTTTTATATGTAATAGATATTCAACATTTATGAACTGTAAATTTTTTTAAAACCAATTCAGTTCAATTAATTAATATTTAATTAATTTAACGAAAGATGTAAAAGTATTTTTATAATTTCTCTATTTGAGGTGAAGACAATTAATTTCTGACATATTTGAGTTTTTTTATCACAATAATTCAAAAAAAAATATTAAATACCAAAATGGGTCACTGTAAAAATTTGAAGCAAATAACCCATTTCGGTATTTATTTTGTAGCAAACTACCCATTTTAGTAATTCATTTGTACCAAACGCACTATTTTGATAAATAATCTCATGAGCATACCATTTGAATTATTAATTTTTATTTTATTTTTGAAATAACAAAGACAACAAACAAATACATAATAATTACAAATAAAAATTAGAAAATATCACATTCTTGAACATAATAATCGTTTTAAGTAAATAACAAAATAAAACTTTCAAAAATTGTAACACAATGGGACTATCTACTAACTACATAAAAGACAAAAAAAATAGTGTTAAAAGAACACAAATACACCTGCTCCCTTTCTTCAACACACATTCTCTACAAAACAAACTATCAAAAAAAAATAAACTCACACACTTTCTATTATTTTCATCTAAAGTAAAAAACAAATATTAAAAAAAAAAAAAAACAGAAACATACTTGTCTTGCTTTCAAACACACCATTTCTACAAAACCAAAAACTCAATAAAATCAATACAACCATTTGTAAAATAAATAAATCAAAAACTATATATATATATATATATATATATTCATCAATAACTTATAAAACAATACATGCTTCTTACTTCCTTTCTTTCTTCCCCGTTATATCAAAAGGCTAATTTTTTTCTAACCAAAAACCCCATCATACACTATGCATATATATATATATATATATATATATATATATATAAAATAGTTGAAATCCTTGTGACCAAGTGGTCTCATTAGAGGCAGAATTGATGCCGCTTGTCGCCAGTCCTTCATAGCTAGTGCCGCCTATCCTCGGCCCTCCACTAGTGGTCCCACCTATCCCTTATCCTTGACCCTATCTGATATTACAAGTCTCCATAAATTCAATTGTATATACATATATTCAACTGGGCTTTTTAAAACTCGGATACTAGTCTCGCCTCTCTCACACCCTCTACTCTTTAAAAATATTAGTTTTTTTAAAACATATCATTTTGTAATGATATTTCAATGATTAAGTCAGATAAAATTAAGTGTCGCCTCCTCCATACCTTCCATTCCCTCAAACATACTATTTTAGTAAATAATTGTATTAGCATACCATTTAGTTACTGAATTTTTATTTTTGAATTATGTAACTAAAAATACTATTTCCTAGCTTTTACTCTATTTGGAATTGACTTAGAAAATGTCTATTTCAGCAAGGGATTGAGTGGATGAAGGAAAAGCACAAGGAGGTGAAGGAATAGGAAACAGAATGCTGGATAAAGTTTAGAAATAAGAATAAGATGCTACCTTGACCTAACCCCTACTTCCCCTCTTTCCATTCCTTTTTTTTTTTTTACTACTATTATTATTACTTCCTTTTTCCTATTTTCTTTTCTAATTCTTCAATTTCTTGCTTTGCCCACTACTTTCTGTTTAATATCGAAATTTCCATTACTTAAAAACTTTTATGATAGCTTAATATAATATTTGATATCACTTAACATTTTTTTTAAAATTTGGTATCTAAATTTTTTTAAGTCCAATTTTTCACTTGAATTTGGCTTTTTTTCTTCCTATTTTGGTACTTAAGCTTTTTTTTACGTAAAATTTGGTACCTAAATTTATTAAATGTAATATAAATTATGCAAAATATTAACAGTGTATTTTTTTTTGCTATGCTATAAAAATATTGTCAGTGTTAGAGGAAATTCATGTTAAAGGAAAATGTATTGAGTTATATTTAACGAATTAATATTAAATAAGATTTTTTTTAAAACTCCAAATTAAAAGAAATTTATTGTTTTTAATTAATAAAATAATTAAGTAAATAAATAAAACTAAAAGTAATTGAACATATAAAATACAAAAAAATATCATATCATTTGTCACTTTAGGAAAAATGTCAAATTTGAATATCAAATTAGATCAAAATAAAATTTAAGTATCAAATTAAGAAAAAGTATCAAATACCAAATGTTATATAAAGCCTTTCATAATTGATGTGATTTATATCAAATTAGGTTTAGGTAATTGATTTTTGTTATATATTGATTTTAGAATAAAAATGTAACTGTTGTAAAATATTTTAAATTTTAAAAAACCAATCAAAACTGTATTTAATATAAAAATAATTTAATTAAATTGAATTGAATTTAAACTATTAGGATTTTAGACCAATTCATGAGCCGGGTTATTCGTCCAAAATTTGAGAGGGTCTGAACAAAAATATTAAATTCGAAAAATGGGTTTGGGCAAAAAATTAAACCCGTTTAAAATATGAGTCGGGCTTGTGTTCAAGCCTTCAAGGCCAAAGCTCGGCTCAACCCGTTTTTAAGTTAGTAATATTTTATATGATATTATTTGTATATATTATGTAATTTATAATACAAAAATTAAATATATTGTATAGTACTTTAATGTTGTTATATATCTATAACTACCAACCCAAATGTCCTAAAAGGATTCAGGTCTCTGACCCTTGACCCGGATGGACCCGACTCGGAAGAGGAGTATTCACCAAGACAACTCGCAAGAAGAGTTCGCGGGCACACCTCACAGGATGGGGTCGTGAACTGTGTTCGCAGGAAGGATTGCGAGCCCTACAAGTAATCCAGACTTATGACCAACGGGTACAGAGCTCACTAAGGATGTTAGCCTTATGATCAGAAAGGATCGCGTGCTACATAGACACACATCCAACAAGCAAGGGGGAGCACAGAGAATGTCAGCACCAAAGGCAGGGAACGTTAGTATCGGAGGTCCCAAGGTTGAGACAAAATGGTGGGCCCAGTTATGAGTTGTAATAATAATGATAGGAGCATGTATAAATACCATCAACATTCTTCTCAAGGGATACGAGAAAAACATGGCTCAAAAAATGTAAACATTAAAAAAATATTAAAGATGATTATATATAAAAGTTTAATAAATAAACAATTTATTAAATGCTAAATTAAAAATAATATAGATTTTAAAAAATAAAATGGACGGGCCTAAAATAGGTTCGGGTTAACTATTTACAAATATAGAATAGTTTGATCAAAATATGAGACCCATATTTCAGGTTGAGTTAAGTTAGGCTTAGACAAACATATCATCCATAAGTTTAACCTGAACCAGACTTGATCTGGCTATAAACACCTCTAATTAAGATTAGTTGAATTCATCAATTTTAATTTTTAAAATTTAATTTAAATAATTGCAAATTTTTTAACTTTAATTAATAATAAAATTAAATACATTTAAAATGAATCCAAATTGAGCTGAATAAACAGAATATAAATTATAATTTAAATTAATTTTTTTATTTTTTTATTTCTATATTAAGTATAGTTGAACAGAAAACTTGAAATACATAATTGAAAATAAAATAAACTGTTTAAACAAATAAAAATGGATTAATTTAATTTAATAATTTTTACTATTTCTAACTTATTTATTATTAAACTGAAAAAAATTAATTTAATAAATTCAATCGCCTATAACATTGATTCTAGCAGGAATATTTGTAAAATGGTATAACGGGAGTAAGTAATCAATTGTCTTTTCTTTCTTTTTTTTCTTATAGGAAAGGATTATATAAACTAATGAAATAATATTTTTTTAATAATTTAATATTACGTGAGTAATTTTATTCTGAATTTTAATTTTTTATTTAAAATTATTTTTTTCAAAATAAAAATACTGAAATTCAATATGATATTACTAATGTTATATTAAATTATTTTACAGTGGTGGACATGTCAGTTATAAGTGCCAACTTAGCACTTTTGTCTTTTTTCCTATTCTATTTTAAAATAAAAAAAAATTAGGGAATTTAAAATAAAAGCCACCAAACTGAAGCAGCAAAGAAGAAAGAAAAAAGAAAAAAGAAACAGCAGAAAAAGAAAAAAAATCAAAAGCCAAAACAACGAAAACCCAGAAATAAAGATTTTGAATTTGCAATGGCGGTACTCAATTATAAGCTCGTTGTGATCTGCGCGACGCTCATGGCAGCAGCTGCGGCGGCGGTGGTAATGACTGTTGATGCGAGTGGGGACCACCACCTGCAACACCCGATCCTGGGGTGGATACCGACCAGATCGCCATGCAAGGGCTCCATAGCCGAATGCTTAGCCGGGGAAGAGTTCGAGCTGGATTCGGAGATCAGCCGGCGCATTTTAGCCACCACCAGGTACATCAGCTACGGCGCGCTTCAGAGGAACACCGTTCCTTGTTCCCGCCGTGGCGCTTCCTATTATAATTGCAAGCCTGGTGCTCAGGCTAACCCTTACAACCGTGGGTGCAGCCGTATTACCAGGTGCAGGGGCTGAACTCTTTTCTTTTTAAACATGGTTTGTTATACATGAAAAAAAAAGGATATTGGTTGGTAGTGAATCTGGTAATTTTACTTTGATTTTGCATATCTCTGCAAACGATTATTGTTACTATTTATTTATACTTTTTTTTTCTTGCTCACAAAATCTCTAGTTTTTCTTCTTCTTTTTTCCCTTTACGTTTGGTGTTATGGGTAATTGTAAAATTTTATTCAATGGTTAATTAAGACTTGAGATTGTAGTTGAGCATGTATTATATTCTGATTTATGGGGTTTAAGATTCTGTAATGTGTAACAGTATAAATTATATAAAAACAAAAACAAAGTATATTTTGTTGCTCTGTTCTTGGATGATTAAGGTTTAAGGTTTATTATTAGTGGGGTTTTTGTTTTTGTTTTTTTAATTTGGGGAGAGAATCTATTTATTATAATTTTGGCTTGTTAGTGAGGGAGGGTGGATGCTTTTGAGTTGTTGATCAATAGGTAAAGGAAAGGGAAAAATAATTTATTGTACCATGAAAGTTTTTAGAGGACATGGACAAGAGAAATAAAGGTCAAAATGGTTGTTTTTTTTGGGGGAATCTCTTTTGAAATGAAGATAAATATTCAAGGAAAAATCCATAAATTTGGGTTTTGGAGTATAATCTTGTTTTATGCTGATAACATGTATCCTATAATAGGATCACACGTGTTTCTTGGATAATGATTCACTTGTATAGTAATACGAACTCATGCAGGTGAACTACATAGCAACGAACTATGCTTCGTTGACCGAGTTATGAGTCTGTACGGGAACCGGGTCAGTTGGGTCGAAGTAAATACCATAACTAGTCTCATTTATGTTTCAATGGTTTTCTTTTACGATCATCTTTTGATTATTTCAATTGGTTATTCTCATTCATAAACTCAATTGCATGGGATTTGTTACATTGAACTTAAATTCCTTCACATGAAGTAGATGATTGAATGAATAAATGAATTCAATTTTTCAAATATAAAAATTTATATAGAGAGAGAGAGTTTTTTTTTTTTTTTTTTTTAAATACAATTGTGAATGCCGTTGTTTGCATGGCATTTGTATGTTTATAAGTATGTGTTTGTTAATGAAGGATGGCTCTATCATAGAAGTAGCCTAACATTTAGGCAATGAATCAAATCAAATGCCATTTCAGTGGTCCCTTTGGACTAACACACACAAGTTATGCTCAAAGGGTCCCTCTCTCATTTCTTGCTTTTATATTGTTTTCTTTTGATTCTCGGCGTGTAAAAATTTATTCTAATTACCGATTGAGTATTAGTTCGATTGGTATTGATATTATTGTCAGTGCAGTAGAACATGGATTTAAGTGCGCTTTTAAGGGTTAAAAAGAGATTATAGATATTTTTAGTCATTGTATTAAAAAAAAATCAATTCTAGTTAAATTTATTTAAAGGCTTAGGTAGAATAGTTAACTTGATTGATTATCGATTATTGACAATTATAATCGAATCGATTAACTTAACCGACTTAATATTATTTTAATTTAGATAAATTAAAATAAGTTCATTTGATTAAGAATTATTAAAAGTTGATAAACTAAATCCATTATGTATGAATAATTGACTTAAATAATAGCCCTTACCCCAAAAGCTTAGAGTCTATAATTGATAGTGTGATAACAATTTAAAGTATATGAAGGTTACAAGGGAGAAAATGTGAAGTTCAAAACAAAGAACACACTAACTATTACTTTCTTTATTGCATATGGTGTAAAAAATATGAATTACAAGAAAAAAAAAACATTTTTTAATTATTTGAGCTTCCCGAAAGGCTCAATAAAATGATAGGGTGATATATTTATATATGGTAGTTGACTGTGCCAGAGATAACATTAATTTTGATTGGTACATTATAAATTGTGAATTATTTTAATAATTGGTAGGGTATATACCCTTCCCATTGCTTGCATTTTTTTAGCATAATTATTTATTTCTTCCTCAAATTTTTATAAAATATTATTTTAATTTTTCATTTAATTTTTCGTCTATTTTAATCTTTAAATTTATTTATTTTGTTAAATCACATCAAAATAGATGAAAAAATTAATGCTCTTTAACTTTATTGATGTGTCATATACGTGGGTAGCCATGTGTATGACACATCAACATTTAATTAATTTTTTTAAATTGTATAAATTCAAAAAATATATAATTATTTTTAAAAATTAAAAATCATTAAAATTATTAAAAATTATATATATTTCAAATTTAAAAAATAATCAAATGATGCCATGTCATCCATGTAGAAATACACGTGTATACCACGTTAGTAAAGTTAACAAACAACTTTTTCATCATTTTGAGGTGATTTGACAAAAATATAAGTTTGAATGCTAAAATAAACGAAAAATTTAATGAAGAGCTAAAATGATTTTTTTATAAAGTATATCTTTCTTTTTTTAATGGACCTAAATATGTATTTCTTCAAACATCATCTAGATGGGAAAAAGACCCAGAAAAATTTGATAATCTTCACTTATATCTTCTATCCATAATCCAAGTTGAAATCAGGGTATTCGTCCTCAGTGAGTGCTTCTTGAAGAGATAAACATATAGTCGTAAAATGTGTTCTAATTTTATAAATGAAGATTGACTATGTGATTAAAGGATGAAGTGAGTAATCACTATGTGATAGCTTATGATTCAATAAACATTTCAAATATAATTTGCAACACTTTTCCTTACCCAATTTCAGATATGTTATGTTTTGAAAAAGATTTCTCCAAAAGCCATTAATTGAATCTTATCGATACATGTCACAATACGTTACTTGCACTCAAATCATGCTCATAATCACATTAAAAAAATCAACCATTCATCAATTCAATTATTAATGGATTGTTGTATTTTTATTTTTTCGTTTATTTCTCACATGTAATGTACAATATCTATATTATTATTTAAACTTTTGATCGAGTTGGTGTCACAACTCAATTGGGCACCAACTCGATTAAAAATTTACAAGAATGCCCATTCGTAATTAAAATTAGTAATATTATTCGAGGGAATTTTAATATTTTCACTTTAAAAAAATCAATAAAAATATGCATATAGTGGGATTCGAATTTGCACCAATTACATTAATAAAATATTTAATTTACTAATCAACTAAAGCTTTATTTTAATATTTATATACATTTTAATTTTATTATGCACACTTTATTACCTCTATTAATTATATATCTATACTACTATCATCTAAGCTTATGATTGAATTGGTGTCATGAGTCAACCGAGCATCGACTCAGTTAGGAAATTACGAGAATACCATTTTGTAATGAGAATAAGTAACATTATTCGAGGTATTTTAATATTTACGCTTTAAAAAGAATCAATAAAAATATGAATATAGTGGGATTTAAACCTACGCTAATTGCATTAGTAAAATCTTTAATTTACCAAATAACTAAAGCTTTATATTGATAATTTTATATTTTAATTTTATTATGCACACTTTATTACCTCCATCAGTTGTATACATTTGTGATTTCCACACACATACGCGTGTGATAGGATTTCTATATTTATAATGTATTTGATTAAGTTGAAATCACAAGTTAACCTAACATCGACTTAAGATTAATGGCATCACCATGATAAATAATTTAATCTATTTTTTTATTTTAATAATATACATATTTTATGTACTATAATTAATTAGTTTCAAACCATGAAATTCATTATTTATTGTATGTTATTTTTAAACATATAATTATGTATTAAATTTGTGATTTTCACAAACATACTATTATTGTTAGATTTCTAGTATTAATTTGTTTTTCTAAAAATATAATTAAGTGACAAATACCATCCGCCTACTTACACGTGGCAACTCATGCTTACTTCATTTCTTTTCTTTTGCTTTTTACCAAAATGATTAAATTCCAATTTTGGTCCTCTAATATGTTTAAATTTTATATTTAATCTTTATACTTTAATTTTTAACATAAATTAGTCTCTATATATTTATAATGTTATTAATTAGTCTGAATGGTTAATATTGTTAACTTTTTGGTTAAAACATTACAATATTATATTAATTTGAATACCTTAAGAGTCTTGAAAATTGACACGTGATTTCTTATTTCTTTTAGATTTGCATCAATCCTACCCTTTTCTTTTTTTGCAGTTATAGAAAAATGTTAAATTTTAATTTTAGTATTCTATTATACCTAAATTTGAGATTTAACTACTACATTTTAATTTTGATGCAATTCAATTACTATATTTTTATAATATTATTAACTAGTCCAAATAATTAATATCATTAATTTTATTAATTTTTGGATTAAAATCTATATAACTATATATGAAAGATCTTCGGGTTTTTTACCCTAATATTATAAAAAAAATTTATACACGAAAATGGTAAATTATTCTATCTGACAGGCGCAACTAGTGGGGCCCACATGCTTAATTTTTCCCTATATATTCCCCCGAAAATCAGATGAAGAACATACAAAAAATTTAGCAGCAAAATAGAAGTAAGAAGAGAGGGAGAAGAAGGAAAGAAAGGAAAGCAAGAAGAAGGATAAGGTATTTTAGTTTATTTATTTTTAAATAGAATGTAGAATTTTGTTAGAAATTTTATTATTTAAAAGTTTGTTAGATTAATAATTTTGTTAGCTTCTGAATGAGAAATTTTGCATTAAAAATTTTATGTAACTTTTTTGCTATTCGAAACTATTTTAAGAATTTTGAAATTTTTTAAACAAATCTAGTATTGAATATAGAGAATCAGTTTTTCGTATGCGTTTATTTTGATGGAGAAATTTTGACAACAAGTGTAGGATGTATATTTGAATGTCGCAAACAAGTAGCAATGAGATTCAATAGAAATATCTCTTTTAATGATATGAAGGAAAAAATTAGTGAAAAAATTTATAAACGTTGTGGGAGAAGGATCTCGAAACTTTTCTACAAGTTTCCTATTTCGACGAATCCCATAAAATTCACTGAAATGGAACTTGTAGACAATGAAGACTTGGAGACAATGGTCGCTCTTTATTGTGGGACTTGGAGCAACCAAAATGCACCGATTCAGTTATTTGCTGAGTTAGCTGGTGTGGAGGAAACTGAAGATCCCACTCCATTAGGTGAAGAAGATGGAGCTCAAGAACCATGTATGGTGGTTCCGGTATCATACGTTGGTAGTCAATCAACTATACATGGGATCGACATTGATCTTAATGCTGCACCCGAGACTGTTGTGGTTGGTGATGATGTATACCATAGTAGTGATCCTTCTGATCATGAAGTCGATAGTGAAAGCGATCCCGACGTGGATGATGTCCCGGATGATATTGACGATGAAAGCGTGAATGAGGAAGTAAATGTTAATGTGTCTTCAGTCGGGAAGCAGATTCATCGTATTGTGATACATAATAATCCTAGGGCACACATGTCTCGGATAGACCCCGATGCGGCGCATGTAGCCGAGTTCTCAAAGTACCTTAAAATACAATCTGCTCATCGGATGGCCGTATATTCTGATCCTAAGGAGTTGTCCGTGGGCCAGAGATTCGAAAATAAGAGTGCGTATTTGCCATTAAGCGGTATAGTATGAATATATCAGTAGACTATAAAGTCGTCGTGTCTAAACCGACATTATATATTGGAGAGTGTTAGAAGTCGGCGGAAGGCTGCAATTGGCGGATACGAACTGCATTTATCCAAAAGTCACAGATGTGGGAGATACGAAAATTTGTTGGGCCTCACACATGCACTTCATCACGTATGACAAAAGATCATCGAAAACTTGATTCCAAAACTATCTGTACGTGCATCATGCCAATGGTTGAAGACATGCCGACCATTAAAGTTTTGGTACTGATTGCCAAAATACAAGCATGATTCCAATATCGAGTGTCATACCGGAAGGCATGGATAGCTAAATAGATGGAAATGGAGCAATTGTACGGAGATTTCGATATATCATATAATGAGTTGCAGGGATGGATTGCCGCTATGAGGGAGTATATACCAGGGACTGCCATTGAGTTGCAGACACAACCTTATTACGGCCCGGATGAGCAACTATAATCGAGAAAAAAAATTTTCCAACGGATGTTCTAGACGTTTGATCCATGTGTACGTGCATTTCCCCACTACAAGCCGTTTGTGCAAGTAGATGGAATATGGCAATACGGTAAATATACACAGATCTTACTTCTTGCGATTGCTCAGGACGGGAACAATAACGTACTCCCGATTGCTTTTGCTATCATAGATAAAGAGAATATGGGGTCGTGGGAATTCTTCCTTACAAACCTGCGGAGGTATGTTATTAGTAATGATAGTATTTGCATCATCTCCGATAGAGGGAAATGATTAATTGCAGCCATTAGGCGTTCCGGTGTGCCATGGAGATTTGTTTACTGCATACGGCACATTGTGTCTAACTTCCATCGAGATTATAAGAATGCAGGCTGAAAGAGACAAGTTGTGAAAATGGGTAAAGAATAACCTTATCCTTTCAATATATAACCTAATGTTTTGTGATGAGACTGTAACTTATATTTTCTTAATACATACACAGCGTACGAGCTTAAGCCACACATTTTCCGACAAAGGATGACTCGACTTGAGAATGACATGGAAGGTCAAACGAACACATCTTTCCGACAATGGTTGGGTACCATGGAGCCGTGGCAATGGGCTAAAAGTTTTGACGAGGGCTATCATTACGGTCAAATGACCACAAAGTTGGTGGAGGGCATCAACGCTGTGTTATTGAAAACACGACATCTTTCGATTTCATCTGTCTTCTCGGCTATATTCTACAGGTTGGCTACCTTGATGCCAAGAATGGGTCAGCAACAAGTCAACCAGATGGAGGCAGGACACGTGTTTGTCGAATATGTCAGGGATGCAATAGTTGCAAACCGTCAGATGGCGAGGTCGATGAATGTAGAAGTATATTCACGACGTAATGAAACGTTTCGCGTTACAGAGACCATCGGTCGTCAACCCGGTATACCACCTAGGTCTTACGGAGTTGATCTCCGAAATAGACGGTGCGATTGTAGGAGGTTCCAGACACTTCATTATCCTTGTGCACACGTTGTAGAAGCTTGTGCTAAAGTCTCACTCAATGTAGATCAATTTATCGATGAAGTGTATACCCTCGAACGCATGTTGCGTGTATGGGAGAATGAGTTTCCCGTACTTCCTGACCTATCTGCTTGGGAGGTTCTTCCGACAACATTCGAGCTTGTCCTAGATAAAGGGTTGCATAGGAACCTAAAAGGTCATCCGTAATCATCTAGAATCCGTAACAAAATGGACATTAGAGAGAAATTCGATGGGAAGTTGTGTGGAGTATGCAGATTACCCGGTCATAATCGGAATAAATGCCCGCTCCAAAACTACCATATTGGACAATCGTCACGATCGGATAGAAATTAAGATGTTGTTAATTACATGTTGAAAGAAAAAGTCCCGTCGAGTAGCATTAAATGGATTTTTTAAGCATTTTAAAGTTGATTGTTTTTAATACTTCTTTTTTTTGCTATTATGTACTTCAACCCAAGCAAATCCAAAATTCGCCTTCAAAGCACATGTTTATATACAATTTACATACTTACTCCGGGTGAAGCATGACTATTTGTGTTCATACATACTTAACTCAGATTTATTATGTATTTCATTTACTATTCTAATTACGTTCTTCAATCGGGGGATTGATGACTATCCTTTGTAATTAAATGATAAAAAACTCATTACATAAATAGTCATTACATAATTCGCCAAAAATAAATTAAATTGATAAATAAAATGCCAAAAAATTTATTACATAAAAAAGGAAGTTATTTATATTACAAAACCCCCTAAAATTGATGGTTTGATGGTGTGGTTCTAGGGGTATATTTTTGTAGAGCCCGACGTTTACGTTGCGGACGACTAAAGCGATCAACGTTCTCTTCATCTGTATGTGGGGGTGTGTGAAACATAGACGAAAACTCATGTGTCTCAAACGCCATCAATAAACTTGAGCCGAGAGGAGTAGAATATGGCGGTGGATATGGGCTGGGAGGAGTAGAGTACGGCGTTGGATACGACTCTGGAGGAGTTGAGTACATGGGTGGATACGGGCCGGAAGGAGCAGAGTACTGAGATAAATATGAGCTGGGATGACTGAAGTACTGATGTGGTAGTGGGCTGAAGATATCAAACTCTGAATGATATCCGTAGCCTGAGGAGCCCGAGAAATAGTCATCGCCCCCTAAATCTGGATGATAAAAACTACCTCCAGAGTGTAGTTCCGGCTCTGGCTCCTGCTCTGGCTCTGGCTCTGGTGCATGATGCGGTTCTGGAAAATATTGCCCAATTCGTGTCGTATGCAGGAGGACTACCATCGACCGCCCACCAAACAAAAATGGTTTCCCTATCTCACAGTACCACTGTAGGTACTGTAATGAGGGTTGGAGATCCAAGCCACGATCTATCTGAAGTACCCTCCCAAACCGGTTGTTCCACATCGTAACATATTCTTCATGCTCATCTCCTCAATCAAGCCCATGCCTCCCCTCCTGGTCATCTCATGCATATCCCCCAATCGTACTGGTGAACTCGGGATATATTGAATGCAACCGAACTGCCGAAGTACTCGATCGCCATGATACCACTCCACTATCTAAAAATTGATAACGGGTGCGCTAATGCACCATAAGTTTGAGTGGACACGGGTAGAAGAGGGAATAACCGCCACAATTTCTAGAACAGAATACGACATCCAAATGAACTGCACAGTTAATCACATTTTTTATATTAACGTAGGTCGAGTGAAATAAAATAATAAAATAAAATTGAAATTGAAAAAACTTACCCCCTGTCTAGAATGATTCTCGATCATCAGATGGTATATCGGAACCGTGTATGACCTTCTGATACCTGGATTTGTGCTCCATCTAAGAAAAAAATTGTTAGAACAATATAATCCGAAAAAAAGTCAACTAATTATTATAACGCATAAAAATTCATCACCTATTAACGAGTGGAAATATATATGATTGGTGACTAATTGATGCCAAGAATGGCATCCGGTAAAGTGCCCACGACTGCAGCAGTATGAGGCATCCGCCTATGTCCATCGCAGAAGGATCTGTCGTCCGACAAAGTTCTCGATACAACATGGCTAACACTGCGGACCCCCAACTGTATGAACGAGTGTTATGCAAATTAGATAATAGGGGTAAGTACATCAAGTGAACAGCACTGCCGTTTGAATCCGGCATAAGTACACCTCCTATAAGGTGCATAATGTAAGCTCGAACGGCCTGCATCACCTCCCGTTCATTGGCAGTACTCGGCAAATACTCAAAATTGGCCTTTAGCCATGAAAACGTCAAACTGGCAAATTTCCCCTCACTTGGCGAGCGTCCAAGTAATTCATAGCAAAGGGTTGCCGGCCTGGAGATCGAACTTACACCCATGACTGCGTTCCCGTCGATGGGGAGCCCGAGCTGTATTGCAACGTCTTCTAAAGTGATGGTGCACTCTCCGCACAGCAAATGAAATGTGTGGGTCTCCAGACGCCATCGCTTGACTAAAGTAGAAATCAAGTCATATCGCAGATCAAAAGTCTAGATCGATACTGCTGATCCGAACCCGGCTAACTCCAAGAACGGTATTAGACGTTCATCTGGCTAAAACCCTATACTACTATGAAATAAAAAATTTATTACCATCTCCTTAATGGTACTTGATATGTGATTTGTATTATCAATCAAAGAACCCATTTGTTACAAATCTGCAATTAAAAAAAATGAATTCTTTTTTTCTTATTTCAAAAGATACAATAAATTATTTCAAATTTTAGAAACAAACACGGTAAATATCTCATAATTTCTCATTATTTACCTACAATAAAAAAATTTATGTTAGATAACAATAATAATATAATTAAAAACATATAAACTATCTAAATATAAAAAACATACGAATTAAAAAAAAAGAACTAGAAACATACCTAATTAGAAAAACTTCCAAATAACCTATAAAATTATATAACAACAAATTTAATCAACATTTTAATAAATCAATAAAAATGATCAAATAAATATATAATAATATAAAATTACATTATATAAAAATTACATTAAAAAATCACAAAACATTAAACTATAAACACTAACAAATTATAATCATATACTAACACAAAATAACTATAAAATTATTTTTTTTAAATACATTACTAAAAAAAAAATCACAATACACTAATACACACTAAACCACTAAACACTAACAATATATAACCTAATCTTAAATTACTAATAAAATAGCTATAAAATTATTTTTTTAAAATATATTACTAAAAAAAAATCACAATACACTAATACACTAAACCACTAAACACTAACAATTTATATAACTTAATCTTAAATTACTAATAAAATGGTTATAAAATTATTTTTTTAAAATATATTACTAAAAAAATTACAATACACTAATACATTAAACCACTAAACACTAACAATTTATATAACCTAATCTTAAATTACTAATAAAATAGCTATAAAATTATTTTTTTAAAATATATTACTAAAAAAATTACAATACACTAATACACTAAACCACTAAACACTAACAATTTATATAACTTAATCTTAAATTAATAATAAAATAACTATAAAATTATTTTTTAAAAATATATTACTAAAAAAATCACATTACACTAATACACTAAACTACTAAACACTAACAATTTATATAATCTAATCAACTATAAAATTATTTTTTTTAAAATATATTATTACTAAAAAAATCACAATACACTAATACACTAAACACTAACAATTTGTAACATAATCCCATAAATTATTAACAAAACAAATAACTATAACAAAATACAAAAAACTAATAATTTATAACCTAATCATAAACTACTAACAAAATAATTATACAATTTTTTAAAAAAAAATTACATTGCTAAAAACTCACAAAACACTATAATTTTATAATAAATTATTAAAATAATACATTACCTTTTTTTTCTTCTTCCTTCTTCTTCTTTCTCTCATTTCTTTCTCACAATCGGTAGCTGCTTCAACATTGAGGGACCATGCTTATAAGGTACCCCATAAAGTTTTTTTTTTCCCATGAGTGATATGACTCATGCATGGAAAAAAATAGGCAAAGCAGAGCAACAACAAAGCAGTGGAGCGGCAAAGAGTGGGGTGTCGCGCCACTGTCGGTAGCGACTAGTCGTGCATACTTGACAGACTCGACCTGTTTTGGGTTTTTTTTACCCGTATAAAATCCATATAAAACCCGTATTTTTACATATATATTAATATAAATATTAAAAAAATAATATAATAATATTTTTTAAACGAAAAAAATTTAATATTAAAAAAATCAGTTGCGCCTATCAAGTAGGCGCGAGCTAAAAAAATATACTATTTTCGTAATTAATCTGACTGACAACCCATTTTCGTGTATAATTTTTTTTTATAATATTGAGGTAAAAAACCCAAGATCTTCCTTTTTACTTACACGCGTGACACACCCAAACCATATTTCCTTTTTTTTTTCATTTTGTCAAAATGGTTAAATTTTAATTTTGGTCCCTCTAATATGTCTAAATTTGAGTATTGATATTTATACTTTAAATTTTAACATAATTTTGTCCCTATATTTTTATTATGTTATTAATTAGTCCTAATAGTTAATATCGTTAACTTTTTGGTTAAAACATTACGTGTTTATATATAATTTGAATACTCTAAGAGTCTTAGAGACTGAGACATGGTTTCCTATTTCTTTTAAATTTGCGTCGATCTTATCTCCTTTTTTGTAGTTTTATAAAAATGATTAAATTTCAATTTTGGTCCCTCTATTATGCCTAAATTTGAGATTTAAGTGTTACACTTTAACTTGTAATGTAATTTGGTCCATGTAATTTATAAGTTACTAATTAGTCCAAATAGTTAATATCATTAATTTTTTTAGTTAAATATTACGTGATTATATATAATTTGAATGTCCTAAGGGTCTTAGAGATAAATATGTAACTTTCTATTCCTTTTAGGTTTGCCTTGTTGCTCTTTTTTTTTTTTTCATTATAAGACAGTGATCAAACTTCAGTTTTAGCTTTATACTATGCTAAAACTTGAGATTTAATCTATATACTTTATTTTTTGACATTATTTGATATTTATACTTTTATAATGTCATTAGTTAGTCAAAGTATTTAATATTATTAATTATTTCAATCAAAATGCTGACATCAATTTTTCTTAGAAATGATATTTCAGCAAGAAAAATTATTTTATCATGACGAGTTCAAATGAATATTTTTTTTAAATTCACATAAACATTTTCAACGTTATTCTTATTGTAACTTGATTATTAAATGAATTTTTTTAATTTTAAAATATTACATCAATAAATTTAATAAAAATTTTATAATTCTACTAACAATTCAATTTAAAAATCTAAATTTCTAAAACTAAAAGTTGGATTAATCTTCAAATTTATAATTAATAATTTAACAAAAATAAATAGTCAACCCCACACGAAAACTTGGGTCAATTTCTGTTTGTGTTGAAAGTGGTCCAATGGGATAAAAGTTTTGTATGTCCTTTCAGCTCAGAATTCAACAGTCTTACACACTGTTGTATCAGTTTTAACAGATCAGCCCTTCTGAAGATTTTGGGCTACTGTTGGACTATTTTTACTTAATTATCTTTTTTGGGTATTAATTTAATTTATTTTTTGAAAAAATATTTTTGAAAAACGCAATATAAATATAAATATAAATATAATTATAATTATATTAAAATAAAATTCATTCAACACGATATAAGCATGATTTGTAGTTCAAAATTTGAGCATTTCTTTGTTTATACTTTAAATAAGTTTAAGATTATACTTTAAAAATATAAGTTTTAGTGTCATAAATCGCGGATCAAAGTTCGTGATAAATTTACATAGAATATTCTATAGAGGTTAACTAATTAAATGAGGCTTATTTAACTCATTTAAACTGACTCGATTCGTGAAACCTATAGAAAAACTATCTACTTAAAGTTTTAGTGGTCTAATAAAACATTAGTAAAATTAGAGCGACCATAGTTTGTAATCACTTTATCCTTTGTATTCCATACAAAGTAAGAGAATTTCCCTTCTAAATTTCTTTATTTTTCTTGTGGTCTTTTTGTTCGATTTAAGTTTATTTATCTTTTCAAATTGTTTTCACTTCATTTCGGTATCTCAAAATATTTCCCTTTTAAATTCTCATTATTCGAGAGTTAAAATTAACTTAGACGAAATTGAAGTAAAAAAATTATCTAAAATACATGATTTATCAAACTAAAATTTTAAAGAAAAAATTGGAAAGAAAAAATTGTGAAAATGAAAACCAATTTGAGTCATTCACGTTGAATGATCTTTTTGTCCACAAGTTAAAAACTTTGTTATTTAAATCGAGTTGATGTTATTTTTATTAATTTATAATTAATATAATTATTTATATTATAAAAATATTTTTATATTTAAAATTGTGAAAATAATTTAAAATTATTATTTAAAAAATTAGTAAAATGAGAGTTATTGATTTTTTTATTTATTTAAAAAATATTAAATTTAAACTTTAAAATTTAATAATTGTACAGTTATTTTTAAGAATTTAATCATTCTACTTTTAAAACTTTAAAATTTAAGAGTAATTTTAATACTGTTACTTTTTTAAAATTTTATTGGTATAACATTTTAAAATAAATAAAAAATTTATTTAATAATTATATAACTAACAAAATATATTTTTAATTAATTATAAAAGTTAAATTTTAAAATTTAAAAAATATAAAGAATAAATTCTTAAAAATAAAATACATTGATTAAATTCTAAATTTATAAAATGTAAAAGGATTTATATAATTTAGTTTTTTTAAACAATTTAAAATTTTATAAATAATATGTAAAAATTCTAAAATAAAATCAAGAAATGAACATGGGATTCTAAAAATCAAAAAAGGAAAAATTGATTGGTGAACTCAGCCTTCACTTTCTTTTTTCTTGAAAAGGACCCAAATATGTCACCAAAAAAGAAAAAAAAAATGGGAAAAAAGAGGATCCAAATCGATGGTGTAGGTTAGTTGGATGACATCACATTTTCCTTAGCATGGTAATGTACGGTTGGGTTAGCTTAGCCCCGAAGGACCCTTGATTTCCAAACCTCGGCGTTGACCACTCTAAACGCCCTTATTTTAGTTAACCCACACGTTCCTTCACCGCTTAATCTCCACCGCCCATCTTATTCTGCCCTATAAAACCACCCCCTTTTCCACCCTTTTCTTTCACAATTCAACGCCGAAAAAGAACCCAGTCTTTTGATCTCTGCCCCAAAGCAAAATTTCTCATCTTTTACAATCACAGCTACTGGTTATTTATTTTCATGGCTCAAGGAGATTCTAACTTCCAGCAAGACATGGTATTTTCATTAGAGCTCTCTCTCTCTCTCTCTCTCTCTCTCTCTCTCTCTCTCTCTCTCTCTCTCTCTCTCTCTCTCTCTTTATTTGTTCTTTTGTTGGGTTTTTATGTATTTTGGGTTTTCCTTTTTTTTTGTTTTTTTAAATTGATTTGTTTTTGTGTTGTTTTTTATTTGAATTTGAAAGGCTAAAGAGGAAGAAGAACAGAGGCTGAAATACTTGGAATTCGTGCAAGTAGCCGCCGTTCACGCCGCTTTGTGCTTCACCAACCTTTACCTTTACGCTAAGGAAAGATCGGGGCCGTTGAAACCTAGCGTCGAGACCGTTGAGGGAACGGTTAAGAGCGTGGTTGGACCGGTTTATTATAAATACCATGATGTCCCTGTTGAATTCCTTAAATTCGTTGATTCCAAGGTAATATGATCTCTTCGATTTTATTCAATTTGGATTCTTTCATTTCATAGGCAATGGCTATAAGTAAATTCTGTGTACATAACTTTGAAATTGAAATTCTGGGTTGGTGTTGGGGTAATTGTCATATGGAAAATGCCTTTCAAAAATGTGATTCAAAACTGGTAATGGTTTAGTTGCAAAATTGTGGGCTTGTTAGTTTTGATTCGAACCTGAAAATGGGATTAATGAGAATCCAAATTCAAATGCCTTGAAATCTATATTCAGAATAACACAAACTAGAGTTGAAGCAATCCAAATTCAAAATGAGTTTAATCCAAAATGATTAAAATTTTTTGGATGTTTTAGTTTAACTAAAATTACTATAACTGTTTTTGCTCAAATCTTTGATTGCCAAGAAAAAAGGTAGTACCCAAAGATTGATCCTTTGTTTTTATTGCAGGTGGGTGAATCAGTGACTAAGCTTGATCGTCGAGTCCCTCCAGTCATCAAACAGGTCTCAACCGAAGCCATCTCTGCAGCCCAAAAGGCTCCCGAGGTTGCTCGTGGCGTGGCTTCCGAAGTCCACCGTGCTGGAGTTGTGAACACCGCCTCAGGATTAGCAAAATCAGTGTATACCAAGTATGAACCCACAGCAAAAGAGCTTTATGCGAAGTATGAACCCAAAGCTGAACAATGTGCGGTTTCAGCTTGGCGTAAACTCAACAAGCTCCCTCTCTTCCCTCAAGTTGCCTCGGTCGTTGTCCCAACAGCTGCTTATTGCAGCGACAAGTATAACGAGACAGTGGTTAGCAGTGCAGAGAAAGGGTACAAGGTTGCCACCTATTTGCCTTTGGTTCCTACTGAGAAGATCGCTAAGGTGTTTGGTGAGCAGACGACTGAAATGGAGCCATTGGTATCTGAGAGTTGATCTGCTTTGAATCTTGTTTACGTGGGCTATGACTTGTGAATATAATCTGGACCTGTTTTATGTTTTTACCTGTGACTGCCTCTTGTGATGGATGGAACAATGGGTTTTAGTTTTCATGTTTGTTTTTGTTGTATTTTATTTTTATTGAAATAAATTTGTTTTTGATGGGATTGTTTATATTTTATATTCTGGGGTTTGAGTCTGCAAATTTGTTCTTAATTTGATCAATTTAGTTTTACTTGCTTGAATAGATGCTTCCTTTTGATTTGTTTTGAAGCCTCTACACGTATATGTTGTGAAAGTATGTTCTATAATTAAAAATAACGTAGACTCACCCCCTGTAGATGGTACTCGGTGCAATAATCTAAAAGGTGGAGACTATACTCTCAAATCCCTGCAGAGATGCTATTCCTGGGACCAAACACCTTATAAAAAATTAAGCTCTTCGCATGGAGACTGGGGCATGATCAATTTTCACCGATGTGGTCGTCCTATAATCTGAGGTATTGAGCATACCGATAGAATGCCATACATGCGTTGAGAGACTGAAAGGTTTCTAATGGTATCCTTAAACTAGCTGGTATTGATTACAATTTGCTGAAATTTTGAAGTTACAAAGTGTATTTACTGGTTAGAGAATTCTATGAGATTGTTAGACAGTCAGGCTTTTACGAGTTTTGGTAGTCTTATTACGACGTATATGGAATGTTAGAGCTTAGAAGCAATAAGCTAATACATGGGAAGTTTACACTCCCACATAAAGGCTCGCGGAAGGGACTTCATGGTACGTAATTTGAGTAGAAGAGTGATGCTTCCGCACCAGGCAACAGTTGTTAATTTGTAGGCATCTATTAGATTGAAAGTGAAGATCAATGTTAATACTGCTTTCATTGAAAAGGAACAAGGGGCGGAATTGGGTGCTATTGCAAGGGATGGCGATGAGCTGGTCATGTCATGGGTGGCTGTGCATGTAAGTGTAATTTTAGTCTAACAAATCGCACACATTAGACGGCTTCTTTGCTTCAAATCTGCTACTCAAAAAGATAGTGGTTTGAATTGAATAAAAAAGTCACAAGAAAATATCATACAAGAAATGAAGGGGAGAGTTCTATTTATAATTGAACTCCTTTAAATCTAACTGTACTTATCCATGGTTTTACGAATTGAGTCATTTTAAATAAGTTAAATGAGTCTCGTTTAATTAGTTAATTTCTATTAAATGCTTTCTACATATGTTTAAATTCACAATTCGTAACACAAATAAAAAAGAGATTTGGAGTGTGATATGGTGAGTAAGCTTGAGGGGTACTAAAGATTTAAAGTTTAGAGATATTTGCAATTTTTAAGCTTAAAAATTCTACTCCAAGACTAGTCAATATTAGAAACACTGAATGGGGATGAGTGAAAGAGGATGGAACATGGATGGGGTTACGAATAATAACTAAAAGTTTGGTTTTTAAATATAAGCATTAAATTTATTTAATATTTATAAATAATTAACCTAGTTTTATTTAGTTCTACTTATTATTTTTAATTTTTAAAAATATATTTTTATCTAATATTTACTTCATAATATTATATATTTCAATATTTATATGATATAAATTTCTTATTATATAAAAGAATTGAAAATAAGTAAAGCTCTAACCTTAAATGTTAAAATTCAATTTTGCTTTGTATTTTTTCACTTTGAGTAATTTTTTGTTATTTTATTTTTTTAATTTTTTTTTAATTTTCATTTTCTTTTGCTTCTCTTTTTATTTTCTTTCATTCTCCATTTCTTTTAACGTAAAAGAAAAAATTAAATTTCTCAAAACGAAAAAAATTAAAGACTAATTGTATAATTTAACTTAAAATTTTTATTTCAAATGATGATTTAATGTGTGTCACTTCAACTTATATTACACCATTAATGACAATTAATACTCAATGACTAAAATGTTATAACATGATAACATAAGTGACTAAAATATAATATTTTAAATATAAATAATTAAAATATAATATAAGAGAAACAAAAATAATTATTTTAATATTTTACCTTATAATAATATTAATCTCCGATATTTCAATTCCATGACAATGTCACGACGACGATGCCGTAGAAAATGACCAAAAGACTTATAACCCCACAGTAGGAAAAGGTTTTTTTTTTTTTTTTTTTTAAAATGCGTGCTTGCTTCTTGAATCTTCACTCACTCATTGTTTCACAAACAAGCAAGTCCTTTACAGATCATCTTTCTCTCTCTCATTTTCCACTTGAGCACTTTATTTGCCTTTTTTTTTTCCCTCAGAAGTTTGCTTTTTTGCAGATCAAGGAAGAAAGTTATGGCAGAAGAAGAAACTGAACTGAGCGACAAGCAAAAGAAAGAGATCGCCAAATGGTTCCTCCTCAATGCTCCCGCAGGCGAAATCCAGTACGTCGCCAAAGGTTTCTCTCTCTCTCTCCAATGTCGTTTTGAAGTGTTGCGTTTCCTGTTTCCGTTGCCTTCTTTTTTCTCTCTCTTTTTTTTTTATTGTTCAGTTTGATGAATTAGTTCTACTTTCTATCTCGTTTTCTGGATCCACATTCGATTTGTATCGATCGATTTCTGTTTTAGTGCTTTCTTCTTGATTTTTACTTTTTTTTTCTTGCAGATTTAAAATCCGTTTTGAATAATGATGACGTCTACGATGAGGCGGCATCGGAAGCATTTCCTGTTTATAACAAATCTCACATGATTTGCCTCGAAATGCCTGGTAGATTCGGAGATGTCAGTCCTGGAAATCCCTACTATATTCTGTTTCAGTGGTAATAATTTGTAGCTTAGAGTTAGGTTTCTAGTAAAACTAAGTCAATTCAGTTGGATAGTTTTCAGCATTGTTAGTGGCCAAGTGTATTTGATATGTTATAAGTAGGACTGCTAGAAACAGCTTTCGTTTACTTCATGCATATCGTTTTCGTGAGTGATATTTGTTATCGGGAATTGCCTTCCTTTAGTGTGTAGTTTAAGTTGACTACGTGTGAGAAATACAACTCTTCTTAATTGGTTTATTGCGGTAAGGCTAACTTTCCGAATGCTGGAGGTTTATATGGCATTTTACTACCTTGATTGACCACTACCGCAGTGAGCATCCATCATTATGTTTAAGATTCTTCATTTTTAAGGTTTCCCAGGTAGGATTTTGGGCTCTTTTTCACATGGTTATGGTCCATAAGTCATCCAATTAACTCAATTTCTCATGTTGGCTTGTTATTCTTATCGAATATGAGAATGGTTTCGAAATCCAGTCTGTTAGTTCAGATGCCGATTCCATGTAGTTTGGTTTTAAAACAGAGCTGATTGTTTCAATGCTTTTTTCCAATCGAATTTTAGGTGTTGGTTACATCATATGGGGAGCTTCAGGGTAATGAGTATCTAGACCCCAAGTCTGCCCAAGTTGCCATAGTTGACCATGTCAAACAGGTACCTTTCCGCCTTATGCATATTGTGATTGAAAACTATCAATGCCATTTAATAGCAGAGAACCTTTGCTGTGATATCATTACCTGAATTTGAAGTTTTTAATGTCAAGTAGATTACAGGATGGGAATGACCCTGTGGATGTGAAACTTAGCAATTAATGTGTATGATTTAGTGTAGATGTTTATATCATGTTGTGCTAAATTGGTTCAGGTTTGTACAGAGGTTAGACCTGCCACTGATGAGGAACTTCCCACTCCATATGTTGAGGAATACCGGTATGATTTTACCACTGTGGTGGCATTATAATATCTATAATTGATTTCTTATGAACTAATTCAAGTATCTCTATCTGAAATCTAATTAGTTGATTAACTTCTCCATAGATCTAATTTAATCCGTGTTTGCTTTCACCAGCTAGCTGAAACTAGCAAAATCCTAAGTTCCTATTGACATCTAGACTTGTCAATTCTGACCCGGACCCAAACCTGACATAACTTGATCTGACTATAGAAAGTCAACACCACTACTTGCTAAACCCAAACCCAAACTGATTTGTGCCCAAAATAACTTAAACAAGTAACCCGAAATGATCCAACCCAAGAAACCAAAGCCTCAGAATGACCTAACCCAAAATTGCAAATTGAAAAGGACCCAAAATTTTAGAATTGGATTAGACCAGTTTCTGCTTGATCCAATCTAAACCAATCCGACCTGCTCAAAATGATTTGTTTGAGGAAACTATGTCCAATTCCAAGCCTATAGGACTGTTGGTCCTTTGCCTACTTGTCAGAGATGGGATAAATGTCTTGGAGTCTAAGGTTTCAGGGTTTTAGTTTTAGATGGGTTTTGACTGACTCCCTTCCTGTATTGATACTTAAGACTGTGCGAGGAACATAAACATGTATTTAGTTATTTTATTGCCATTAATAAGTTCAAGAAGTTTACATTATAAGGAAAATTTTCTACCCATTATGGTTTTCATCATCATTGCCGAAACTAGCATGCTTCATGAAGAGAAAAAATCCATAGTCTCTGCTTGTATGGCCTGCTCTTGCTCTCCTTTTGGAACTCATAGAAAACGAATGGCATTAGGGCTCACTTCATCATGTAGTACTTTAATTATTACTTATAATCAATTCCTATTCTTGGTTTACAGATGTGCTCTGGAAGCAGAAATGCTGAAGTATGTTGGTGAAGCTTATCCAAAAGGTTCTTGTTCAGTTTACTGTATTAATGGAAAAGATGTGGAGGGACCTGGATATGATTTTGGACTTGTTGCAGTGATTTCTGCTGCTAGACTTAGCCCACAGAATTTCTGGTGCGTAAGATCTTTTAGACCACAATGTAGTAGTAGCTTTGCTACAGCAATTGCATATTGTATAATTGACTAACAATTTTTATTACCCATTAGTATTGAATATGTAGGAAAGTATGATTGTTTATCTTCTAATAATGGTTTTTGGCATTTTGTATAGTACTGGAAGTTGGCAGTCGATATGGAACATTGAGTGCAAAGATGATATTCAAGTTCTGGAATTAAAAGGCAAATTGCAGGTATTACAATATTTCTCATGATTTAGTGCATGGCATATGTTTGTTCTTGTTTCTTTAGCTTCATCATTCGTTCCTCCTATACCTGTCATTTTCCTTTTATTATTTACAGGTGATATTCAAGCTTGTGCCCCTATTTCTTCCTGCATTTCTGATCTGAGCTCACAAAGTTACATAAACCTATAATTGGTCAGTTCTCTATCTTTTCAGGTGGGTGCGCACTATTTTGAAGAGGGAAATGTGCAATTAGATGCAAAACATGAATGTAGAGATTCTACAATGTTTCAGGTTAGTACAAAATAACATGCTTTTTTAACATTGTTTCTGTTTTTCACCACATTATTTTCTCCTTTGGTTCATTCTTCCTTGCAATAGAATTTGAATTCGTTCTTTCTGCTTTTGACTATTTTTATCTCTCATTTAACCATTTTGATTTAACATATGAGAATGGTAATTGTCCTGAGCAAATATTCCTATGCGAAAGCTTGTGAAGGATAGAAGTTCTTTAGTCATTATTTACAGTGGGAGAGTATGATTTGTTGGCTCAGTGACTCCTAGCCTGTGTGATAACAAAAACGATAATTGGTTTCATATGGTTAATGCTATTTTTAATTTTTCTGTTTGTTTCAGTCCCCTGATGATAGTGCAATTGCCATAGCCAGTTTAATTCGCCACCATGAGACAGAGTACCTGGCATCTCTTGAGGTTGTTTTCAATGTTTGGTTAATTTCAATTCCTTGCGCTTCCTATCGTTATCTACTGACAGTTAAGGTATAATGCAGGCATCCTATTTGAATTTGCCAGATGCCACTTTCAAGGTATGTCTTGAGGAAACCTTCGCAATTAAGTTAGGTTATTTATGCCATTCGCAGATTCATGTTTCAACATTAGATCTGTTATACGTTGTGTTTTATTTAACGTATAGTTAATGCTCACAGTCATTCTAGCTTACGTCATGTTTCATATTATACATTTGGTGTGCATGTTCCCATTGGTTAAATCCTAATATCATTTTCTGATTTTCGTCAAAAAGTAATATTTCCTCGGTGCCCTACTTGTAGTTATGCTAATATAGACAATTCTAGCGTATAATATGCCCATATGGAACTTTATTAAGTCTACTTCAGGAATCCTTGAAAACAGAAACACTGCTCTTAAAACTTCTTATATGCAATGCAGGATCTTCGGAGGAAACTTCCAGTTACTCGGACCTTATTTCCATGGCATAGCACTTCGCAATTCAACCTGACAAGAGAGATATCAAAAGAGCTTGGAATCGGGAAGTGACTATACCATACCTGAAGGCATAAAGTGCATTCTTTTATGCATAAAATTGAGTTCTAGGAATCCTCATTCAACGGCCTGCCTGTATGGTTTGTGCAGTTTTGAGAGTTTACATCTCTTCTTTGCCTGCCTGTATCCTTTGTTTGGTGTGCAAGTTGTGTTCTCGCCTATGAGTGAAATATGTTGGTGTGCTATACCGCTTCATTCTTTACAAGCCGTGTGTAGCATTGCTTTGTTATAGTTACTACATTTTCATGTACTTGTGATGTTTGTGGAAATTTTGGGTACAGATATATATGCCTGAAATTGTATGCTCAGGTTCAGTCTTATAGACCCATGGCAAAGTAGTTACATATTAAATTGTAGATTGTATCATTTTGCTATTATCAAGTACTAATTCACTGGCTAAAACAAAACAGTAATAATTCAGTTATAGAATAAATATTTAAAAAAATTTTAAAAAAAATAAAATGAAATAAAGGAAAAATGCAAAAAAAAAAAGTAGGAAATAAAATGAAGGAAAAAAATTGCAAAGTATAGGAAATGAAATAAGGAAAATGCAAAAAAAAAAAAAAAAAAAAAAATTGGAGAATAGAGTAAGATTTTAAAAATGTAAAAATTAAAAACAATTGAAATAAAATAAAGGAAATGCAAAAAAAAAAAAAAAAAAGAAAAGAAAGAGAAGGAAATAAAATAAAGGAAAATTTTCAAAAAAGTATAGGAAATGGAATAAGGGAAATGTAAAAAATGGAGATGTAGAATAATGATTTAAAAAATATAAAATAAAATAAATTAAATTAAATTCCATTGCCGGGAATTGAACGCGGGTCTCCTGGGTGAAAGCCAGATATCCTAACCACTGGACGACAATGGATTGTTGACAACTTATATCCAAATTTAATACATACTATAAGAGCTGCTCCTAGTTCACCCAGCCGTCGCAGAGACTACCTCGATCGAACCAACATAAGCCTACAAACACCATTCGGCCAACCTTTGAATTTTTGGCCTGAGATTCACGTTTCTGGCATTCCAACACTACCAAAACTCTTTTCATATCTTGTTGCATATCTTCACTTCGAAATTCCGTTCCCGTCAAGTGCCCACGCCATTCCATGGCACGTAAGACCAAGCACATAGCATCCAAACGAAAACGGACCGGTGGTGAGTCGTCACATACTCAACTACCAGCCAATGCCATTTGATAGGCGCTGCCAAACCCCACAATCCCGAGAGCACTTTTACGATTTTTATGCTCAACTAACAGTAGAGCCAAGTCGTGTGATTGACTTTACATTCTTCCAAGCCTTTGGATTCTCATTCTATTCCCGCCAACGTACTAATGGATGGAGATCAAGCGAGCCTCCTTCCAATGCACAACCCTCGCATCTTCTTCGACCGATCGGCACAAAGTACTCTACACTCTGAGATCTTGAGTATTGGTGGCTTAATGCCATCCCAACAGGTAGTCATCCTAACCTTGCCTATTTCATCTTCTTGGACATGCTCCGAATTGTTCCCGTCAAGAACAAGCATTGGTGTTTGGAATGGTTCTTACTTATTTATTTCACCAATTTGCATGGATAAACACCGTACATAAGTGGGGTACAAAGAATCCAATGAAGCTGGAGTTTGGGTTCGAATTCGTGACGAGCAACACGAAAATCATGAGGCTCCTCCACCTCTCGAAGATGATCTACCACCATCCAACGACGCACCACTCACTCCCGTTGATCCTAAAAAAAAAAAAATGGGAAATAAAGAAAATTTGCATGTGCTCATATATTGTTTATGAATTTAATATGCATCTTGATAAATCAATCATGCATGTTTTGCTTTAATACTTAGACATTGTTGAATACAAATGTGGTATATTATTGGATTAGTTACCGTTGAATGGAATTTCAAGAATGATTAGTAGTTTGAAAACATCTAAATGATTTAAAGGGTTTTTTTTTTTCAAGCGCTTTATTCTAATAAATGGTAAACTATTAAAATAGTCACTTTTATTTGCCGCATGTTACATTTGAGTCACTTATATTATCTTTTTGTTATAAAATAGTCACTCTGCCGTTAAAATTTGTTACCTTCCAAATGGCAGTTCGATGTGGCAGTGAAAATGTATTTTAAATGCCAACGTGGATGTCTAGTTGGGATGAGAAAAGTTAAAATTTTTTAATGAAAATAGAATACAAAATTTTAAGATGTCCAACATGAATTATTTGGGTTTTAGGGCAAAATTTATATTCTATTTTCATAAAAAAAAAATTAACTTTTCTCATCTCAGCTGAACATTCATGTTGGCATTTTAAATCCATTTTAACTGTTACGTCAAACTGCCATTTAGGACGTAATAGATTTTAATGGCAAAGTGGCCATTTTATAACAAAATGATAACCAGGGGCGAAGATAGAAATTTTTTTAGAGGGGGCCGAAATGAAATTTTAATTTTTAATAATCTAAATTGTTGGAAAATATGGATCACATATCTAATTTTGTTAAACTTTTATTGGACTTTAATTATTAAATAAAGTATGGGTCAAATATGCCAATGTTATAAATATTAGAATTATGGTCCCCAAAATATCTTTTCTAATATCCCATCCTTAGGAAAGAACAAATATTATCTGAATTTCTTGTGTGCTAATTTGGAAGATCAAATTCTCAAGATCAGAAAAAACTTCAAGGAATTCATGGATTCAGGTACGCTTCCGCATCTAATTTTATTCTTGATTTATTCTTGATGATCTGATATGATAGATCCTGGTTTATTAAGTTTTATTTTAGATTTATTTTACAATTCTAACATAAATCTTTATAATTTTTAAAAGATTAAATCAAATTTTTATAATTTTAGGGGGGCCAAAATGTAATTTTACCTTTACTAAATTAAAACTTTGAAATTTCTAAATGGCCTAAATACCAATTTTCCATTTTAAGGGGGCCGGGGCCCCTGCTAGCCTCCCAGATTTGCCTCTGTCGATAATGTAAGTGACTAAACCGTAACATTTCAAATATAAATGACTAAAATGTAATTTAAAGCAAACAAAAGTGATTATTTTAATAGTTTACCTTTTAATAAAAAATGTCTAAATTTGATTTATCGATATTTTGATATAACAATATTTAAAATTAAAATTACAAATAAATCTTTTAATCATTTTCGGAAAGAAAATCAATAAAAAAATTTTATGCACTATGTTTAAGCCATATAAATTTCAAAAACACATTTTAAAATAGTATATATATATTTTTATCTTTCCATTGTTTTTACGATAATTAAATTGGATTTTTTTATGATCTTATTATAGGTTTTGATCATATCTGCTCTTTTTTTAACATAATATCTAGAACTATCCGTAAACCCTCTCCAACTCATAAATAGGAGCATAATGTGCTTCAATATATTCGAATCCATGTCCTCTTATAATGGCAACAATACTCATACCAATCGAACGAATATTCAATCGAAAAGTAGATTTACTTTATCGAAGAATGCAATATGTAACGTTATGAACTCAAACTAATTTCAATTCAAATATTAACTAATTACATTTAAGGTTTTGTTATATAAAAATAATAATCAATTCAAATATTTGTATAAAGAGTTATATAAAAAAAAGAGATTTAAAGCTAGGTTAAGGCCTACTATTTGTAGATATTTAATGGTAAATTAAGTATTAATTAGAGTTTTCTATGGGTAGGGTTAGGTTCATCCAAAAAAATGCATTTGGGTAAAAAAAATAAGCTCATTTAGAAAACGAGTCAAGCCGTAGGTAAGGTTTTCTTGGCCAGGTTTGAATTTGTAAAAGGAAATATTATGCTATTTTCCCACTGTATTGCTACTATTTCACTATTATATTACTACAATTTTGTTGTTATTGTTTGGATATTGTATAATTCTTATTTTATTGTTAAATTTGCTACTATTTTAAATGCATTTGCTTGTTAAGTTGCACTTAACTTAGTGTTATTTAAGTATAAAAATTCTTTTTTTAATTTATTTTTAATTTGTTAGAAAATATTTATTTTAATATTTTTAGTGTATTTGATATATTATATTTTTTAAATTTTTTATATAAAAAACTTTAATATGGTCGAGCCAGACCAAGCCTAAATTTTAGCATTTTTATTTGGGCCAAACTTAAGTAAAAAATTAGGTCCATTTGTTGGACCGAATCTCGGCATTATTTTTTTGTTAGAACCCGGGCAACCCATTGAGAACTCTAATATTTTTTTTTTGTGATAATAAAAAGCAAACTAATTACAAGATAGTATTCTGAAAAGAAAAAAAAAATTCTTATTCTTATCCAAATCCATTAACGTGTGCATCATTGGATAAGGAGCATCGAGCACTTGCAAATTATCAGTTCCGAATAAGGCTTATTTAGCTAGACAGTCTACAACTTGATTTTGATCTCTCGGAATGTACCACAAGCATCACCGTTTTTCTTGAAATAAAATACTTTGGATGCACCTAATTAACGCTGAATTCGCCTCAGTAGATGTACTGTTAAGTATAGCTTTGACAACTTCTAAACTATCAGATTGAATGATGACTTCATCGTAACCCCTTCGTTGAATTAACCTGAGACCCTCCAGAATGCCCAATACTTCAGCATTAAAGACAGAACATTTTCCAAGGTGACGATTGTACCCAAAGATCCAATCTCCATTAGCATTACGAACAACTCCACCGGCCAGATTCAATTTGCATTGCCCCATCCGTGTTAAGAAAAATCAGATCTTCAAAAGATTCTTTTTTAATGGTAGATTTAAAACTACCGTTAACATCTGCTTTAAGAACTAAGAAGAGTTGATTCGCCCAACTTAAAGAAACTTGAAAAATCTCTCTTGAGCTCCAAGATCTTCCTTGAAAAATGAGTAGGTTACGGTTCTTCCATAAGCACCAAATAAGAAGTCCAAAAATACAAGCCCAACTGGATCATTCCTCACGAAACATGCTATTATCCTACAGGTTAGCAAGAAGCCAATCTTGTGAATTAGAAGAGAAAAAATTCAATAAACAATTACCTGGAAGGACTTAGCTCCAAACTTCCTTAGCAACAGCGCAATCTCTCAAAATATGTAGAATATCCTTTGAATGGAAACCACAGATGGAACAAGAAGGATCAACTGCAAGACCCCGTCTGACCCATTCTACATTACTAAGGAGCCTTCCTTGTAATGTAGTCCAAATGAAAAGCCGAACCCGTTGAGGACCTGGTAGTTTCTAAACACTCTTTCATTTCTCATCTTTTGGATTCTAATCACCTTTTTTTAACAACTTATAAGCCGATTTGACTGAAAAACCTCCAGTCGAAGTGTGGCTCCAAGAAATTTTATCAAAACCAGCAGATGGATGAGGAGACGAAATGCCCTTAATACACTGAATCGCATCATTCGAGAGCCAAACCTGGAAAAGATCAAGGCTCCACGAACCGTCTTCAATAAGCATCTCATTAAGGAGATAGTTCGAATCTTGATTAACATTATCTGAAATATGTCAAAACGAAGGCCTCACACTTGGGATCCAATTGTCCTTCCAGCAACGAATTTTATTTCCATCACCAACAGACCAGAAAAGATTTTCACGAAGTAACGACCAAACTTTAGAAATAGACCTCCAAAGAAAAGAGCTTCTGTCTCAAGCAATACAATCCTGCAAGTCTTTCTTCAAATGATACTTCGACCAAAGCATACGTACCTATAACACATCCTTGCTTGAAACAATATTGAAACCTAGTTTCAAAAGAAAGGATATGTTTTGATCACGAAGTTTTCTCAGCCCTAGATCACCACACCACTTAGGTTGACAAATTGAGTCCCACCCCACAAGCGTCATCTTTTTTTTTTGTTATCCGAAGAACCCCAAATAATCTACTTCTCCAAACTTTCAATCTAGTCACTAATTTTCCTAAGAGTCATCATAGATTGCATAAAATAGCTGGGGATGGATAAAAGGACCGACTGAGCAAAAGTAACACGACCAGTAATTGAGAGTTTTTTGGAATCCCAACTATGAAATTTCCCCCGAACTTCTTCAACCACAAAATTCAGAGTACTATTTCTCACCCTCCGATGGAAAAGAGGTACCTCAAGGTAACGCCCTGGATCACTAACTTTTTGAAAACCAATAACGCCCTAGATCACTAACTTTTTGAAAACCAATAAGGAGCTAATCGTATTAGCTGAAGAATCATCCATCCCTCTAGAGAAAAAAATGTTAATCTTCTTTGCATTAATAAAATGACCAGAGAAGCCACAGAACTGATCCAAGATATCTTTTATGATCCTACCATGCACCAAATCTGCTTTGCTGAAAATAACGAGATCATCCGTAAAGAACAAATGAGAGATAGGTAGCCCATGTCGAGAAAGTCGTATTGGGCTCCATTTACCCGATGAAATAGTTGAGTGAATTGAATGACCAAGCCATTCCATGCAGAGCACAAAAAAATAGGGAGAGACCGGACACCCTTGTCTAATACCTCTAGCAGGTCTAAATTTAGACATAGGTACACTATTCTACATAACCTACACAGTAGAATTCAAAATAGAAGACAAAATAACTTTAATGAGATACAGAGGAATACTTGCGACTTAGAGAGAAACATGAATAAAGTCTCATCTCACTCTATCATAGGCTTTCTTCAGGTCGATTTTAATCGTTATCCACTTCATATTTTTCTGACACCTCATGTAGTGAATTATCTCTTGAGCGATGATAATGTTGTCGGTTATGTTCTTACCTGCAATAAAACTGATATGTTCTTGTGCAATAATATTTGGGAAAACATGCTTAAAACGGTTAGCGATTACCTTCATTACTAACTTATAAAAGACATAATAGAGGCTTATTAGACGAAACTGTCCAAAGCCTTCTGGATTCGCCACCTTAAGGATGAGCACGATCAGGGTTTTATTCAAATCAGCCTCAATAGAACCCCCATTAAACACCTTTCTGACCCAATCACAAACTACCCCTCAAGTTTACTCCACTGTTTCTAATAAAAGAGGGCATAAAACCCATCACTTCTCGGAGCTTTAAGAGGAACCATATCAAAAAGGGCATCTTAATCTCTTCATTAGTAATCGGCTTCCCCAAAAAATTAACATCATCACACTCTAATTGAGGAAAATTACTAGGAGGAAAAACACCAATAGTGCTAAGGCATTCCGCATAGAGCTTTTGGAAAAAAGTATTCGCTTCAACCTCAATAGCCTCTGGGTCAAAAATCCACTCCCCATCATTATTTCGAATATCAATTATGCAGTTACTTTTCCTTTTTTGCAAAGTTCGAGAATATAAGAACTTTGTGTTGCGATCTCTCAAGTGCAACCAATCACACTTTGCTTTTTTGTTTCCAAAGGAGTTCTTCATGATGTAAAATATTCTCAAGCTTCTGTCTAAGACTGAAATCCACCTGGGCTAAATGATTCGAACCGGTGAAATCCATTCTACTCTGAACATTAGCAATTTTATGAACAATGTGTCTCTTTTCGGTAGTGATATGCCCGTAAACCTGTTTATTCCATTCTTTTAAATTAAGAGTAAGCTTGGATAAGGAATCAACCATGTCTTCAGTAAAAACCCAATTGGCATTCATAAAATCATCAAAAGCTGGATGTTCAGTCCAACCTGCCAAAAATCGAAAGGGTCTTCCTCTAGGTAAAATGACCTCCGGATTTTGATTCAGAAGAAGAGGATGGCACCAAATTTGATCTTAGGTAAGTGAGTAACCAAACTATTATGGAAAATATGAATCCAGGCTTCGTTACCCAAGACACAATCTGTAATGACCTGAAATTCACGGGCACCGGAAAAGTGAGTTATAGGGCCTCCGTCTTAGTGAAATAAGTTCGAAAATAATTATTAAAAATATTTATGAGCCTAGTGGTGTGTCTAATTAGGATCTAATTAGGTGAATTTAGCTTAATTTAGAGTAAGTAATAAAAAGGATTAAATTGAATAAGGGGTAAAAGTTTAATTTTAAAGTAATAGAAAATAAAAAGGATCAAAATAGCAATTAAGCCATTTACATAAATTGAGGCGGCAAATGGAAGAAAAATCAAGATTTTTTTTGAATGTATGTATTATATAGATTAAAATTATTATTATGGTTTTATATTAAATTATTATAATTATTTAATTGATGATATATTATAAATAAATTAAATAGAAGACAATTGTATGATAATAAAATATACATGTGTAAGAATTGTATTGGTACAATTGTAATTTAAATATTTAATTACTTATAATTTAAGTATAAAGATATTTTATAATTATTAATTGTATTAATTAAATCATGAGATTTTTATTTGGTAAGCAAATTAGATAATGACATTTGTAATAATATAAAATGTACACTTGTTATATAATTATTAATTTACTTAATATTAAAGTAAAAGATATTTTAATATATGATATTAATATTATATTATGTTAATAATTAAATAAAGAAACAAAAGAAATAAAAGAAAGAAAAAGAATAGAAAGAAACAGAATGCTCAAACGTAAATGGGGGAAAGAAAGGAGAAAGAAAGAAGAAAGGAAAAATTAAGGGTTTGAAGCTTGGAAGTTTAATAGGTAAGTCAATTTAGCCTCTTTTACTTAATTTTGATGTTTTAGAAGCTTTGAAACAAGATTTTGATGAAATTAAGTTGATAGTTCAAGAGTTCATATGTTTCCAAGTAGGGTTCATGTTGGAAAAATTATGGAATTAGGGATTTAATTAAATGAATTCTAAGTTAGAATTGATTAAGGGATTAAATTGTAAACTAGGCTATAAGTTTTATGTTGTAGGGACTAAATTGAAGAAATTTCGAAATTAGGGAAATATGCTGGAAATTTTATAGTTAAATATAAGTTTAGACAAAATTTGAATAGAAAAAGAGAGTGAATTGGATTAAGAAAATAATTAAGTTTAGTTAGGATTAAATTGGGAATAAGATAAGAATTCTTTAGAAATTTAATTATTTATTATAATTAATGCTGTAAATAATAATATAAATTACTATTATTTTCGTAGCCAACAAAGAACCTGAAACGTCAGCATCGAAAGGAAAGGAGAGAGTCATTGAGGACTAAAACGGGAGAATTACGGTGTGTATTACTATAATTCTAATTTTAATTAGTATTGATTGCTGAAATTTTGATTGTTATGTATGGTAAGTAAGACTTGAGGTAAGTATGTGAAATTGATATGAATATTGAGTAAAAATGAAAGTGATGCAAATTGAGTCAAATGAAATTGAATAAGTGAATTATGGAATATGTGATTATTTGAAAAGTGTATTGATTGAAAAATGAATGGTGATTGGAATTGTGATAGAAAGAGAAAAGTATGAGCTAAATGTTCATAAGTGGTTTAAATTCAAGTTTGTGAAAAATTACATTGATTGTCGAATAATTAAATTGAATTGTTATTATGAAAAGATGAAAATAAAAATATATATATAAAGCATGAATTAGTATTTAAGAAATTAATTGTTATGAATTTTAATATTTATATTTTTTATTATTGATGATATATTTTGAATTATGGTAATTCCACTGAGTATATCCATACTCAGTATGCATGGTTGTTTCCGTGCGCGGAGTTAGTAGAAGTCAATTGTCTTGGCTCAAAGATCCGAGAACATTCCCTACTCCAATACAAATTTGGTGATGTATATTTTCTTTTGGGTAAAGGTGGCATGTACATAAGTGCTGTTTAGTCACTTAAATATGTATATTACTTTGGGTAGTGAAGGACGAATTATAAAATTTAGATGGTTAAATGAAATGGTAAGGAAAGTACATGATATTTTGTTACATGAACATTAAGTTGTTAAATGAATGAAGTTTTTAACCAATTTTGAATGATGCTATGATAGTTATTAAGTTAAAATTATGTTAATGATATAAATATTAGTTATATGAATGTGAAACATTGGTGTTGGTTGTTTTGGTTTGAATTTGCGGGAGGTTTAGGTAAAAATAAGCGAGAAATGTCTTTGCTAAATTTTTATATAAAAAAAAATTCGGAATACTCGAACAAGTCTCGTTCTACTTTTAATACGTGTTTGAACTTCGAGAGTCCAAGATAGGGACTTAATTATTATATTATACTATGAAAGTTATATTAATTGTAAATTATTCGTAAGTTGTCTGATATGTCCAGTAATGCCTCATAACTTCGTTCCGGCAACAGTTTGGGGTTAGGGGGTGTTACACAATCCAACCTTTCAAAAAGTGCACCCCTATGCCAAGTAAAAGGAGATCCTCCAAAACCCAAGTCGTGCAACTCAGCTTTCTCCATAAAATCACCAAACTGAGGACATCTCCTTCCATTATTAAGACCACCAAAATTTTCAGAAGAAGATAAGATTGTATTGAAGTCGCTAATAGCAATCCATGGACTATGATTAGGCGGAATTAAAGACTTCAAGGCATCCCAAAGATCTTTACGTTTTTGCCAATTAGGACTAGCATAAACAAAAGAGATAAAGAACGGATGTGGAGAGGACATTTTCCAAATTTTAGTTAGAATAAATTGAGGATGACTGTGAACCACCTCGACACGGATAGAGTCTTTCCAACCAAGCCAGATACCTCCAGAATAACCAATTGCCTTTACTCGATGAGAGTACTAAAAACCTAACTTTGCAATAATGCTATCGACTTTGGCACCACTGACTTTTGTCTTAAGCAAACGAACTATATCGGGTTTGTGTTCTATATTATATTCCCAAAAAATTCGAGGAAATTTAAAACTGGCACAACGTTGGCAATTCCAAGAAAAAATTGTAAAATTCATAATAAAAACACAAAAGCTAGAAAACATACCATTATTGTTGAAGGACTAAATCCCCATCAATGGTTAGGCCTGCGACTCCTGAATCATCAATACCATTAAGACTAGAATTTCGAGTAGAAAACATATTCGCCATCACCTCCATGGACTCTGTTAAGGGACTCGTGCACTACCGAAAGATTTAAAATGACACCCACGTCGCCTTAGAACATTTGAGTTTTTATGGCTACCACGATTTTTATTAATTTTAGTGTCACCCTTTCTATCTATAAAACTGAATTTTTCCACCCTCGAACCAGAAACTAAGTCCAAACCCGACTTCTCCACTGATCGATTTCCAGATTTAACCTGTTGATCAAAAATATTATTTACCTTAAAACACACCGCTGAATGTTTCCTGGGATCGAGAACAACGTCAAAAATTTGGATATTAACTCTTTCAGACACTTCAAAAGCTGGGTTAAAATGTGTCTTAACCCTTTCTAAATTACCAGAAATAATATTCCCCGAATCACCAAAATTTAAAGAACTATGGTTTTCGCCTTCCATGCCCATTCCAATATTTTTAGAAATTTCCTGCTCAGTACCTGCATGTTCGCCAGAAAAGAAACATTAGCATTAGAATTAAAAATTAGGTCTTCATTACTTTTACCCATTGCTCGCCAATTCCATAGGCCTTTTGCCCATAAATTTGTCCAGGCCAGAATTAGAGTTTTGGCCTAACTTAATAGCTCTCAAGCTATCCAAATCAATATTCTTAGCAAACCCTAAAAGAACTCCTTGGCCCGAATCTCTCCCACGGCCTACTACAAAAAAAGACCCAAGATTCTTTTTAACCCCCAAATTAACCCAAACCTCTAAACCTTCATCATCGACAACTCCTTTCTCCATCAATTTTTCCTATGGAAAGTCTCCATTATCCACCCCCAAATCATTCCTCAAATCCCCTACTTAATTAAGCGCTGAAAATCTAAAACCAAAAGAAGCCTTTTTAGATTTTTCTGCGCCGATAGCCTAAGGTGCGCGATGGCTCGAACTCGGGCCTCTTATCTCCACCGGGTCTGCCACCAGTGCCTCCTTGTGCCTTACTCACTACATTTGCCGGTAGTCCCTGGTTTTGATCCACCACGACCGTCGGGCAAAGCTCCTTAACATGGCCATATTTACCACATGAGAAACACACCGTCGGGATAGCCTCATACTCAACTTGTTGAACGATGCCATCCACCATCACCTGCGAAATCAACGGTTTATCGAGATTAATAAAAAAACAGCCAAACAAGTGAACTGACCTTTGGTTCTATTATTGGTTTGAAAATCTAGTTTTACAACTTTCCCAATGAGTCCTCCAATTGCTTCTATAATTTTTCGATTGTACAGGTACCCCGGAAGCCCCGGAAATCGGATCCAAGCTAACACCACACTGGGATATGCATGTAGAGGGTTAAAATCCTTAGTCCACAGTTGGACGATAAGATATTGCCCGTAGATAATCCAAGGTCCTTGGGTTAAGACTTTGTTATAGTCTCCAATATCCTGAAACTTAACCAAAAAAACCCATTAATAGTGTAACACCCCTAGCCCGTATCCGTCGTCAGATTAGGGTTATGATGCATTACCAATCATACTATTATTCATACAAATATTTATTATAAATTACAATTCGAGATCTAGATCACATTTATGCTTATAACTCAATCAAATATCAAATCTTAAAAATTCCAACATGCTCAATGCAGCATAAATAATGCATAACCCAAATATATATATACATATATTAAACATTTTATACATATACAGGACATAGACACATCAATAACTTCATTATTGAATATTAGACTTGTTTTATAAAAGTCATTCGTATGTACAAATTTTACATCAATTAAAACAAATGTCATTGCCAACCTTATTATTCATTTATGCGGCATATATATATTAGCCTATATAGATTTCATGTGTTATGCATATTTACACAAATTAAGAACAACCATACGGGTACATATATAAAACCCATTCCATTCTTTACCTACTCGGCTATCACAATTTATTTACACATTTCATAATCTTACAAATAATCAATGAATCTATACAACTATGCACATATACATATCAACCATAATATAAACGTATATATGTACATGTAAAGACATATAAAAGCTCATCTACATGCCTTGACCGAATACTTAAACACACATGTTCTTTGCCATTAAACCAAACTCCTTATATTAATCTAAGACCCAATATGTCTAAATTATCATGATAATTAAATTAAGTACCATACACATCATTAATATAGTCCATAAGTGGACACCAAATTTACTTCATGCATAAATATCTTGATTCTTACCTTATAAATGCACGACCTACCTTAGCATAATTAATGTCTATTATACACCATGTAGCCGAAACACATAGCAACATCACAAACATTATATATATCGAATACACTTTCAATATGGCTCAACCAAGACCAGCATATATATATATATATGTTATAGCCAACTTCATTCATGTCGCATCCGAATTCAACAACCAACCTTATTATACGATCATGTAACATGATTTATAATCATCCATAGCACACGACATAATAATCAAAATGAACTCAAACCATAAATAAAACCAAAACCGAATTCTACCATAGAAAATAAGCCATTTTAGAGACAGATCTGGATCTACAGCCATCACAACAGTCTCCTCTTCTGCTTCATCTTTGAATCTCACTTTCTTTGTGTTCCGATTCCCATCGAAACAAAGGACACCAACGCCATTGATACCAGAATCATTTTTTTTTTACGATAAAATTATATAAATGTCTTATCTATTGAGAACTCTAATATTAATACACTGGTAAAAGAACAAAGAGAAGAAAAATAATAGTTTTGTTTGGATTTGGAAAGAAATTTAAATTTATAAATGGATAGTTGCAACGTCAAGTATTAATCCACTAGTATTTAATGGTTAAAATATGTTATATGTAGTTTAAATAAATTTGAGATTTAGTCTATGTACTTAAAAAGTTAAAAAAATAATATTTTTATTTTTTTCAATTTAAAAATTCTAGTTCAATCGTTATTTTTATTGTTAGTTTCTATTAAAATTTATCAATTTAACGTGTTTAGTTTCTATTAAAATTTATTTTCCACATAAGGGAAACTTAATCAACATGCTATATTGACAAATTTTGACAAAAAAAATAAGTTTTTAAGTACGTGGATTAAATTCTAAATTTTGTCAAAATATAAGGACTAACAGCATATTTTCTATATCCAAGAATTTAATTTGGATTTATTGAGTGAAACCCAAATATTATAACTAGGGTTGAGCAAAATTTGATTCTATTTGAAAAATAAAATTAAAATTAAAATTTCAAATTAATCAAATCAAGTTATTTGAGTCAACTCGAATAAGTAATTAGAGTTTTGGGTTCAAATCGAGTTGAATTTTACAATTCGAATAACTCTAATAATTCAAATAACAGATTGGTGTGAATATTTTTTTTGACTTTGTCAAGTTTGAAAATTAACAAATTGATCACTCTTTCAACAAAAATTATAAAATAATTTTCAAAAATTCAAAATATTTAAAAAATTACCAAATTTATATTTTTTAAAATTTATAAAATTTTTAAAAAAATCTAAAAAATATATAAAAAATTAAAAATTAAAAAATTTATAGATCAATAAATTTGTGAATTAATTATACTATAACAAGATTTTATAACATGCAACACTAAGGGCTAGTTTAACAATACTTTTAAAAAGTGTTTTTGAAAAGTTTGATTTAAAATTTGAGTGTTTAGCATTGCTGTCAAAAAGTAAAATGTCTATTTTAAATTTTATTATTATTAAGTAACAAACATGCATTTAAATAACATTTAAATTAGTTAATATTATTATATTTTAGTAAGAATATAAAAAAATTATTATAACTTGTTAATATTTTAATATATGAAATATAAATTTTAAACATTTTTAAGCAAGAAATATTAATTAGTTATAAAATTTAATTAGAATATATAAATTATATTTTAAATATTTAAATATAATCATTAAATATTTGTAATTAGTATTTTAAAAAATATTTTTTATTTTTAATTAATAATTTTAATATATTTATAATTAAGTACTAAGAAAAAAATAAGAAATAATATTATATTATTAGAGATGTGAAAAAATAATTAAGTACTAAAAATATTTTTAAGAAAAAAAAATTAAATCTTATTTAAAAATATTTTTCAAGCCAAAAAGTAATTTATTTAGCACATTTTGCTTCTGAAAGTGCTTTTGAAGTTAAAAAATTATTTTTTTAATCACTATTAAAGAAGCCAACTCACCGCGTTTCAAATAAATATCTAAGCTCAAACCCTATTCCACCCCGCAGTCGCCGACATTCGTGATAATGGTAAGTCAAAAGTTACTTTCTGGAACTAAATTTCAGCTTTCCTTTTTAGGTTCCGCTGATTCAGGTTTTGGTTATTATTAATTATTAGTCTTGCATTTTGTAAGTTTGTTTCAAATTCAGATTCATCTTCCCTTGTTTCAGACGGAAAAGTTTTCACTCTTATATTTGTAGTTAGTTCTGTTTAATCTTTAAACTGTTTATATATTTATGCTATGATTTCTTATTGAATCTTGCAATTTTAAGGACTGTAGTAGTTATAGGAGCTTAAAAATGGGGAAATTTTATAATACCCATTTGGTTAATTTTGATACTTGGATGAACTTCCATATTAGGGGTTTTAGAATTTGGATGATGTCCTGTAGATACTCCTTTTTGGTTATTAATTATTCTGTCAATAGTAGTATCGGGAATATTGTTCCTTGCACAATCACTCCATGTTGAGAAGGTTGTGGAGCTAAGCTTAAAAAGGTTGGCAGGATGCTTAGGTTTGCTCCATTGTTGGGATGTATTGGAGGCTCAGATATGGATATTGTTAAGAATCTACTTCTAAACCTTTCTTTGGAGCACTAAGTGTTTTTTTTTCCCTATCTCATTGATCAAATTCTTAAGTTTGCAAGTAGCAGTCTCCTTGTTAAAATAAGTTTCATGAGTATAACTTACACTAAACTACCATTATATCCACTATTTTCATAACTTTTCTCTCATTACCCACTACAGGTAATATGAATGTGATTTATTCATTTTCATTGAACATGTTGTGAATTAATCCACATCTCTCCTACGTTCCATAAAATATGTCACTTGTTTCATAACTGTTGTTTGAGATGACTGCCTTTCCAAGGCTTATAAATAGAGGTTTGAATGTCTTATTTGGGGACCTTTTTTTGGATCATTTATCAAACTTTGTAACTTGCTTTCTATAATCAAAACAACCACTCTAACTCTCATCCTTCTCGGTCCCTTATTATGTCCATCAAAACTGCTTGCCATCGCACTTGTTCTCCATAGTCTGCTCCGATCATCTTCTCTGTCATCTCTCCATGACTTCTCTTTTAGCTAGATTGTAATTTGTCCTCACCTTACTAAAGGAACCCTTTACATTTTGGATGATACCCCAATGTTATGTGTGTAACTGCATTTGCTTTCTTTGCCTCTGGAATGATGCTTCATTAGCCAAATCAGACTTTTTGATGTGCTCCATAAGGCATCAGCTTCAAAGCTATTTTCTTGATGTGTTTTTTTTATAAGCGCAACGGTTACCTCTTAGTAACTCTAATCTAGCTTTGTATGGGATGCCTTTTGTTGAAGTGCATTCTCTGACGATACCTACGGGATTGGTTGCTTGTCTGACCAGAGTTGTTTTCCTTTTTCTCCACCCTTTATTATGGTTCTTCATATACGTTGCACCGGACATATGTTCTTCGGAACATCGATTCCGGAATCAACTATAACATGCAAATCATCTGCGTTTTGAGTTCGAGCAATGGTTCCTTATCCAGCAAGTGGGAATTGTTTGATGTGCAATTTTAAGTTATATTTCTGCAGCTCAATGATATTGTATGAATGTTCCCCTGCTATTCGGAGAAGCTGGCTAATAGTGTTTAATTATTGCTTTGTGATGCCACTAATGCTACTATAATTTCATTTCTTTTTCACAATCTTTTCAACTTGCCCATATTGTTTGTGTTTCTGCTTCTCTTGGCTCTCAGTAATGAACTAATGACACTGGATTTTCCAACAACCAGCTTGTTTCAACTTTCAACTACTCATTTTTGACCAAAACATCATCCTTTTTATTTGCATTCAGCAAATTTGTAGTGCTCTTTTCAGTAGTTGGAAGAAATTTGATAAGAAACAGTTTGGCAGACTTGAAGCATTCCGTTTCTTTTACGAACTGTTTAAACGGAAAGCTCTGTTGTGCTGCCCTGCTGTTCCGAAGATGGTGGAAAGAAGATTACTAATGGAAAACAGATGCAGTGTTGTCTTCAACTTGTTTGGGCTTTGTTTTGTTGATGTAAAACTTTAGAACAAAAAGTGAATTTGCTTTTTTCAACTTTCTATTGGTTAACTTAAGCTATGAGTACTATGCTGGAACTGGAATTTCCACCTTTGGCAAAATTTAATGTTCTTTTATTTAATTAATCCCCTCAAATCATGTCAATAACAATTCTATAGCAGTTGGCAAGAATTTGGAATTTGTGAAAGATAATCATCTTATTGTTGATGTTTTCGAGACTTGGTTGGCTTACAAAGAAATGATAGACCCTCAATAATCGACACTTTTGGAAACAAGTGCTTGTTGCACTATTGTCATTCATACCATTGATATATTTGCTTATTTCAATTGGATAAATTTTGTTTGTGCCGTCCAAAAACCTTAACCCATTCTTGTTAATTCTAAATTTCTAGTATTACATTGACTAATCATATTAAACATGTGATATTTGTTGGCCTTGTCATCTCTCTCAAAACATCCAGAAACCTCCGAACAAACTGTAGTCTCTAATCAAATGTTCACCGAATTGTTTTCCTCCGTCATATTCAAGCTTCAATCCTTTCTTAAGTTAGAGGGTTTTAATCAGACTTTAACTTCAACCGACGTTGACAACGACTCTCTTCACTCAAAATGCTTTTTGTGAGCGTGGACTTCTTCAAATTTTGTAGCATCGATCAAGTACGAAAACATCTTCAAAGATTAACCCTAAACAGGATTTAAGCTTTACATTAAACTCTACTTACGACTAGTCTAGATGATATTTTCATACTCAAACAATGCTCCAATACTGGAAAAAGATCATGGTTATGAAAAACATTAGAATCGAGTGAGTCAAGGTTTTCTCCGATTGAATATAGAGTTAAGTTGAAACCCTTGAACTTAAAAAGGAATTGTAGCTTGAATAAGTTGGAAGGAAATAATTTGATGGAGGTTGATCAAATACTTCAAATTAAGATTTAGGAAAATGAGTTATGGTTTAAGTTAGTGGGTGGTAAGATTTGATAATTTGTATGAGATTTGGTTAGGAATTTTAGGAAAACAACTTACTTTGAGACTTACGGGGTCAAGCTAATTTATGTCGATCATATAGGGATTTTATATTTTAATTTTTAAAAAATTTCTAAAAATAACTTGTAGGGGCATAATTAAGGGGTAGGAAAAACATACTAAGAGATTGTCATGTGTTATTATTGGATTTATTTTTCAAATGCATTTAATTTTAAACAACTATCTGTTTAGGTTAATTATTAATGTGGAAAAAATTATATTTTTATTAATTTATATATCTTTGAAGTTTTTTAATTTATGTTTGCCATGTGGGAGAGACTCCATGTATCATTGTTGGATTGACTATCCGTGGTATGTCAGTATAAATTAACGGTGTTAGTACGATGGTATCAACTTGGTTGATGGAATACAAGTTCAGATGTCAACTAGAGCTAAAGGAAATTAGGTACCAACTAGGTACAAATGAACATTTAATGAAACATTATTAAACATCTATTAAAGGGAAGGAAAATAATATTTAGACAAATTTTATATTAAAAAAATGATGAAATTGAGGCAAAAAAGGAGGGTGATGTAATTCATGACCTTAATGATATAACTCACCTTGATGTGACAGATTTCTTTGAGAATCTTTAGAAAAGTTGGTGTTATTTTAGCATTTTATATTGTTTTTAAATATGTTTCATTTTCTTGCATAAAGAATAAGTTGGTGTTATTATGTTATTGTAAATATGTTCATATTCTTGATTAAAAAAAGTATGTATATTTATTTAATTATTTTGCAAGTTATACATATTCAATAAATATTTACAACGTTTCTAATGTTATATTTTATTTATTTTTATGAAAAATATGTATGATCAACAAAATTTTGTTGGATCCAAAATCAATAGAGACATATGTCTTGCTAATAGTGCTACAACACATACGATACTCAAAGAGAAAAAATATTTTTCTTATTTAACAATAAGTGATGCTCATATTAATACAATCTCGGGTAGTTCAAAACTTGTTGAAGGCTCCGGAAGAGCAATTATATTATTACCTAAAGGTACAAAATTTGTCATTGATGATGCTTTATTTTCCACTAAGTCTCAAAAAAATTTATTGAGTTTTAAAGATATTCTTATTAATGGATATCATATTGAGACTATGAATAAGAAAAATATTGAATATATATATTACAAATGTTGAATGTGGAAAGAAATATGTTTTGGAAAGACTACCTGCTTTTTCATCAGGTTTATATTATACACATATTAGTGCAATTGAGGCACACGTTACTACAAACTAGAAGTTTGTATAACCACATACTTTTTCTATTTGACATGATCGGTTAGGCCATCCCAGATCTATTATGATGCGAAAAATTATTAAGAGTTCAATTGGGCACCAATTAAAGAACTAGAAGATTCTTGAATTCAAAGATTTCTCTTGTGATGTTTGTTCTCAAGGTAAACTGATTATTAGACCATCACTAGCTAAAGTTGGGATTGAATCTCCCACATTTTTGGAATGTATTTAAGGTGATATATGTGGGCCTATTCATCCACCATGTAGACCATTTAGATATTTTATGGTATTGATAGATGCATCTAGTAGATGGTCACATGTATGTTTATTATCGAGTCGCAACCTGACGTTTGCGAGACTAGTTGCTCAAATAATTCGATTAAGGGCACAATTTCCAGATTGTGTAATAAAAACTATCCGTCTTGATAATGCTCGTGAGTTTACATCTCAAGCTTTTAATGATTATTGTATGTCAATTGAGATAAAAGTTGAACATCTTGTAGCTCATGTTCACACAAAAAATGGTTTAGCTGAATCGTTTATTAAACGTCTCCAACTAATAGCTAGGCCATTACTTATGAGAACAAAGCTCCCTGTTATAGCTTGGGGATATGCTATTTTGCATGCAACAACACTCATGCGCATCAGGCCAACAAGTTATAGTAAATACTCCCCATTGCAATTGGCTTTTGGTTACGAGCCAAATATTTTCCATCTTAGAATTTTTAGATGTACAGTATATATTCCAATTGCTCCACCACAACGAACAAAGATGGGTCCTCAGAGGAGGTTAGGAATATATGTTGGTTATGAATCTCCTTCTATAATTAAGTATATTGAACCATTAATTGGAGATTTATTTACTACACGATTTGTTGATTGTCATTTTAATGAAACAATATTCCCAACATTAGGGGGAGAGAAATACAACTGGTAAAAGAAATTATATGGAATGAATCATCATTATCTCAATTAGATCCTTATACAAGTCAATGTGAACAAGAAGTTTAAAGGATCATACATTTGTAAAACATTGCCAATCAACTGCCAGATTCATTTACTAACCTAAAGAGAATTACATAATCTCACATACCAACTGAAAATGCTCCAATACAAATTGATATCCCCATAGGGCAAACTGTTAGTGCAAAAGAAAGTAATCTATGCCTGAAGCGTGGAAGACCGATTGGTTCCAAAGATAAAAATCATCGTAAAAAGAAAGAAGCAAATACTCAAGATGATTATATTATGGAGACAAGTTCCCAAGAACAGGCCAAAGATATAACAAATTATAATCATAAAGCCCTAGAAGGGATTTAGGTACCTGAAAATGATGATAACGAAGAGATCTCTATAAGTTATGTTACTTCGAGGACAAAATGGAACCGGAAAAATATAGCTGTCAACAATAATCTTGCATATAATGTTGCTATTGAAGTAGAAAAAAAAATGATGATCCTGAGCCTAAATCTATTGACGAATGTAGAAATAGAAAAGATTGACCAAAATGGAAAGATGCAATTCAAGCAGAATTGAATTCACTTTCTAAACGTGAGGTTTTTGGACTTGTAGTCCAAACACCTAAAGGTGTAAAGTCGGTATTATATAAATGGGTATTTGTGCAAAAACGAAATGAAAAAAATGAAGTCGTAAGATATAAAGCACGACTTGTAGCACAAGGATTTTCGCAAAGGCCCGACATTAATTATGAAGACACATATTCTCCTATGGTGGATGCAATCACATTTAGATATCTTATTAGTCTGACAATACATGAAAAACTTAACATGCATCTAATAGATGTTGTTACAGCCTACTTGTATGGTACACTTAATAGTGAAATTTATATGAAAATCCCAGAAGGATATAGAGTTTCTCGAGAAAATTGTTTAATCAAATTAAAGAAAAGTTTATATAGATTAAAAAAAATCTGGACGTATGTGGAACAATCGTCTTAGTGAATACTTGTTTAAAGAAGGTTACAAAAATGATCCAATTTGTTTATGTGTCTTTATAAAAAGGTTTGGATCAAATTTTGTGATAATTGTTGTTTATGTTGATCATCTAAATATTATCGGAACTCCTGAAGAGCTCCAAAATATAGTAAATTGTTTAAAGAAAAAAATTGAGATGAAAGATCTTGTAATACCATGAAAATTTTTACAGTAAAATATTATCCGTAATATAGTAAAATAAGGAAATAAAGTGACAAAAAGGGAAATTTTGAGTTATGTCAATATTAGGAAGTATATTATGATATATTAATTCAAGAAAGGACTAAATTGTAAAAGTGAGAAAAGTTTTGTTGCACAAGAGTAAATACTCAAAATTTGAGGGGTTAAAGTGTAAATATGAAAAATTTGAAGGACCAATAGTGTAAATATTTTAAGGGTGGAATGATCTAGAAACTAAGGAAAGTGGATGAATTAGGACCAAATTGAATAGATGAAGAACTATGAGGGACTAAATTACAATTTTACCAAATTAAATGATGACTCAAGGATGGAATTTTAAAAGATAATAACGGGCAAAATGGTAAATTGGAAGAGAGAGAAATCTAGAAAGTAATAATGATGCTAGAGATATTTTGATATTTTATAATTATTTAATTAGATAAATATTATTTTATTAATATTTTAATAATATATTTTATTATTATTTTATTAGTATATAAAGAAAGAAAGATGAGGAATTCTCATCCATCTTTCCCATGCAAAACCAACGTGAGAAGAAGAAGAAGAAGAAAAGAAGTTTTCATTTCTTTACAATTTGGTCCTTTTACCAAAAATTCACCATTTTCACCCAAAAATCAAAAGAATTTCCATAGCTACCAAGAGAGAAAAATGTTAACGAGACTATGGGAAGTTAGAATATCAAGTTGGATTCAAGAAATGGAAGCTGAAAGAGAGAGAAAATCAAGATGAAGATTGAAATCAATAGAACAAAGTAAGAACATCATGATTTCAATATATTTTTAAGTTTGATATTATTGAAAAAGCATAGGATTAATGTTAATGTAGAGTTTCCTTACATATGGTCCTATGTTCTTGATATGTCAGTGAAGAGAAAATAAGAGAAAGTGAAGAGAAATAGTGTAAAAAAAGAAAATAAGGGTGTTATAAACATGATAATTAATATCTTGCACTAAAACAGTTTTGAACAGCAGCAGTAGTCTAACTTTGAAAAATCACCAAAAATTGTAGAAATCGAATTATAAGATGAATAAAATATGAAATTAAAGCTTATTGAGTCTAGTTTCTTATAGAAGAAATTATGTAAGCAATGGAATTGTAAATCATGAGATATAATAAATTTTGTTAGACAATGTCAGAATGATTTCGGGTTCCCCTATTCTAACTTTGGAAAATCATAAAAAAATTGGATAAAAATTAAGATCAGCTAGCATGGCTAATTTGCATGTTTTAGGCTTAGGGACTAAATTGAATAAAAGTAAAACTTCAGGGGGAAATTTTGGAGTTCTATAGCTCCAGATATAAATAATTTAGTGACTATGACACAGATGGACAGCTTGAATATTCATAAAAGTAAATAATAAAAATTATAGATAATATTACTTACAAGTTTGTTATATACATTAAGGATGTGGAATGGAGAGGAGGAGAAAAATATATATGAATATTCAGCTAGCATGGCTAATTTGCATGTTTTAGGCTTAGGGACTAAATTCAATAAAAGTAAAACTTTAGGGGGCAATTTTGTAAAAATGTCAAAAATGACCAAATTGAAGGGAATGAATTGTTTTATTATTTAAATTAATAAATTGAATGAAATTATCAATTTAAGATCGGGTGAAAATTGGGAAAATGGTAATTTACCAAAATGCCCTTGAATCTTAATATTTCTGAAATTTCGTCAGGTAAGTTCGTGTAACTTGAATTATATTCTTAAATGCTTGAAATGTATGTTATTGTTGTGAATATGATTTGAATGTTCATTGTATGATAATTGATGAAATGTTGATAATATTTGATAAAAAAAAAAAGAAGAAAAATAAATCCCTATTGGAAGGAATGGATTTCGATGGATTTCTAAAAAGGAATTGACGGTAAAAAAGATCTAGCCCGGACGGGTGATCCTATCTTGATATAGCCCTCCCGAAGAATATGTGGAAAATGGATTTAGCTAGGACGAGTAATCCGAATTAGGGTCTGAATTTAGCCTAGACTGGTAATTCAGATCCAAGCTCATTAGAGTAATTGTCGTTGCGGGGGATTTAGCCTGGATTGGTAATCCCGACAATACTCTATGAGTTTATATTACAGGAGATTTAGCCTGGACTGGTAATCCCACTGTAAGGATGAGGTTCGCGGGAGTGTGCTTTCTGAAAAGAAATGTGTAAGACCATGGTTGAAAGATACCATGACAACAATATATGAAATGTGTAAGACCATGGTTGAAAGATACCATGACAACATGATATGAAATGTGTAAGACCATGGTTGAAAGATACCATGGCAACTTGACGAGGAATGAATAAGACCATGGTTGAAAGATACCATGGCAACGTGATATAAAATGAATAAGACCATGGTTGAAAGATACCATGGCAACATGACATGAAATGAACAAGACCATGGTTGAAAGATACTATGGCAACATGACAGAAAATGAGTAAGATCATAGTTGAAAGACACTATGGCATCATGTCAAAGATAAATAAGACTGTGGATGGGAGACGCTATGACATCTATTAAACAATTGATATTCAGGTAATATGTATCAGATGACGAATGGATATATGAAATGGTAGTGTGAAATGTTTACAAGAACTGGTCATATGGAAATATATATACAAAATAGTTGTATGAAATAATTATGAAGATAGATAAACGAAATAAGTATAAGTACATGTAATATAATTTATGTTAAGTTTGATACAAACTATTACCGGAATAATTATACATAAAATATGTGGAAATGATGGAGCATGAAATATTGATATAATGAAATGATTGATATATATTTATGAAGAAACGGTAAGAGAATGATATGTTTCATGACATGTACATATATGATTATCTTTGATATGTTGATACAAGGAAATTATGTAAGTAAAGACAATTATTAAACTCAAGTGTGACATGTCGAGAAAATAAGTATATCAATGTTGAATTTATATGAAATATGTGCAAGTATACTAACAGTGATGTTGTTTCACGCTTAGACAAGTGCCAAGCTATTGATTGAATGGTAACATGTTTAAGGAGCATTGAAATGGTAAGTACTTAGATGAAAATATAATTTAAGATTTTGCGAAAAAAATTCTATGATCCCGATTTAATTCCGGTTGGTTTCTAATGTATGTTTAGGGCTTCGAGGGCCCAATAGAGAGACGTTATGATTATTTTCAAAATATGAATAATAAACGACTCAGAATTATCTGAAAATGTTCAGTAAACTCCGGTAATGCCTCGTACCCTATTCCGGCAATGGTTACGGGTAAGGGGTGTTACAGATCTTGGTAAAGATATTAAAGAAATTTTACATGGATACAACACACCCATTAAGTACTCCGATGGTTGTACGATCATTAGATATGAATAAAGATCAATTTCGTCATTGCGAGGATGGTGAAGAGTTTCTTGGTCCTGAAGTATCATATTTAAGTGTCATAGGGGCATTAGTGTATCTTGCAAATAACACAAGACCTGATATAGCTTTCACTGTAAACTTGTTAGCAAGATTTAGTTCTTCTCCAACACGTAGACATGAGAATGAAATTAAACATGTATTTAGATATATCAGAGGGACTATTGATATGTGGTTATTTTATTCAAATGATTCAAAATCCCTATTAGTCGACTATGCTGATGCTGGATACTTATCGGATCCATATAAAGGTCGATCTCAAACAGGATATTTATTTACATGTGGGAGTACTGTCATATCATGGCGTTCAACAAAGCAAACATTAGCTGTTGCTTCTTCAAATCATGCAGAAATAATTGCAATGCATGAGGCAAGTCGAGAGTGTGTTTGGCTAAAGTTATTGACCCAACATATCTAGAAGATATGTAATTTGCCTTTAAAAGAAAAGATGCCAACTATCTTATACGAAGATAATGCAACATGTATAACTCAATTGAAGGGTGGTTATATCAAAGGTGACAGAACGAAACATATTTCACCAAAATTATTCTTCACCCATGATATTGAGAAAATATGTGATATAAATGTTCAACAAATTCGTTCTAGTGAGAATTTAATAGATCTTTTTACTAAGGCATTACCAACTTCAACATTTAAAAGACTGCTACATAAGATTGAAATGGGTCGACTCAAAGATGTAATATTGCCATCAGGAGGAGTCTAAAACAAGTTGTACTCTTTTCCTTTAACCAAGATTTTGTCCCATTGGGTTTTCCTGGTAAAGGTTTTTAACGAGGCAACTTGTAATAGAAGATTATGTACTATTTTTCCTTCATTAAGTTTTTTATCCCACATGGTTTTTTTTAATAAGGTTTTAACGAGGCACGTTATCTACCAATGGACATTTAAGGGGGAGTGTTATGAATATCTTATTTAGTGGATGTCAATCATGATAAAGATAAAGTTTTGATGTACTTTAAATTCTAGTAATTATTAGAATTATATCTTTACTTCTTTTATACTTCTTATGCCTATAAATAGAGACTCAGATGAAGCATTGTAATCATCCCTTTTTATTAATAAAGTATATTCTCTATTGCTTTCATATTTTCTTTATTCTTTATTCTCTCTATCTTTCTTTATTTTATAACAGATTTTAAATTTTCAATTGATTAGGTTAATGGTAGTTTGGCCCGAGTATTAACTGTACCGACCTTTTAAACACTCTTACCCAACTGTTCAATTTTTTTTTCTTTTTTGGTCACTGATCATTAAATGGTTGATGGAAATTAGGTGATTTGAGAGCTTTTAAAATTGGCATAATAGCAACTTTAACCCTCAATAGTTATACATTGCGTCAATTTAGTTTTAATTCTAAAAAAAAAAAATTTAACCTTCACTGTTGTAATTTGGTCTTCTTCTTCTTCTTTTTTTTCTTTCAATTTTGCTTTTCTTTGAGACCATTTCACCTAAAAAGCTAAAAAAACATATTTATCAACTAAATTATTTAAAATATATACAAAAAATGGAAACACCCGAAAATCTAAGATAATAAATTTCTATCTTTTCTCATTATTTTGAAATCAACACTCAACGTCACAAATAAATGTAAAATTGTAATAATAAAAAAGAGAGAGAGAGAGAGAGAGAGAGCAAATTACACCATGTATAAATGTTAAGGTTAATTTTTTTAAAATCAAGACTAAATTGACACAATTTATAAATGTTGAGGGTTAAAGTTGCTATCATGCTATTTTTAAAACCTGTCAAGTTATCTTTTCATTAGTAATTTAATGAATAATGACTAAAAAGGAAAAATTCGAATAGTTGGGTGACAAAAAAGAAAAATTCAAATAGATAAGTGACCATTTAGTAACTTTTCATAGTTAGGAATGAAAAAAATATTAATAATTAAGTGATTACAAGTGTAATTTATCAAAATATTAATAATATCCCAAGTTCACTAGTTAATTATGGAAAAATGAAATAAGTGGCAAAGTGAAAGAAATAGTGATGATATCTTATTAGGGAATGACTTACATTATGATCCCAGAAATTAATATTTTTAGGCATCAATAAACTGTTGCAATATCTTCAAATTTTAAAAACATAAAATTATTATCATACATTCATCCGTAGAGAAATTATTTGATGAATCATTCCTACCACATTACATATAATTTTGGTAAATTTTTACTCTGAATTTCAAACCCTAAACCCTGAATCTAAAATCTTGAACTATAAATCCTAAATCTAAAACACAAAAACCCTAAACTTAAACCATTAACCCTTGAAATTAAACCCCAAATTCGTAACCCTAGACCTTTGAACCTTGAACATTGAACCTTAAACCCGAACCCTAAACTTTAAATTTTAAACTAAACCTTGAACCACAAGGTTCGAAGTTCAATGTTTAAGATTTAAGGTTCTAGTTCAAGGTTCGAGGATAAAATAATTACTAAAATTATATGTCAATGTCATGAAAAAAATTACACAAAAATTATTAATTTTTTAAAAATTGGTTACACAAAAATAAAAAAATATTAACTTATGGAAAAAATAATGATTAAATTTTATAAAAGAAGAAAATATATTTATTTATAATTTTAAAAAGTAATTTAATTAAAGTTAAATTAAGTTAGAAAAGAAGATTGTATAATAATATTTTATTATGTTTAAAATTTAATGAAATTACATTATTCTATTTATGCATAAAAACTATATAACTTTGTCTCCATTCAAAACACATGGAAGCAAGTAACCACCTCGAACATGTTCCTCAGCCTACGATCGTCGATAAACAAAGGTTACTGTCAGCACACTTACCCAGAGACAAAATTCCCAAAAAGGTTATAAAAATAAAATAAGTTCAGACATGATATTATTCAACTACAATTATTGTTCTTCCTTTCTTCTTGACTATTTTTCCTTGCAATCACCATCTTATCATCCTGGAAGTGATTGGGTGCTCCAAGCTCTCTATTAAGGAAAAAGAATGGCTGAAATCAAGGTAGACCCTGTTGACAACCATACTATGGTCGTCCCCGTGACTGAAATCTCAGCTCAAAAGCCTCATAGAACTCTGCGAGTTGCCTCACTGGACATTTTCAGAGGCCTTACTGTAGCGGTACACTTCATTTTTTTTTCTTACATTAAAAAAAAAGGTAAGGACATTCTTTTAACTGAAGATTTGTGGTTTTGTAGCTGATGATTCTAGTAGATGATGCTGGAGGAGAGTGGCCTATGATTGGCCATGCACCATGGCATGGCTGCAACCTTGCTGATTTTGTTATGCCCTTCTTTCTTTTCATTGTTGGCATGGCCATTCCTCTTGCTCTTAAGGTAGGTTTGGTCTTACCTACAGCAATTCAATGCCTTCTCTTTTTTCTTCCTCTGAGAGACTTAATAATTATTGCAGATGTGATAGTCTTCAAATTAATTATGGTAATAATACCTTTTGTAGAGAATACCAAGTAAAGGCAAAGCTGTTAAGAAGGTGGTTTTCAGAACTCTAAAGCTCCTCTTTTGGGGTCTGTTATTACAAGGTTGGTTTTTTTTGTTTGAATTTGTGATAGAGACTTTGGGGTTCATTTCCTGTTTTCTTAGGGTATTCACATTCATGGTGTACCTTCTATCTATCTATCACATTTTTCTGGGAATCATCTAACAAATGAAAAGAAGGTTTTTGGTGGTATAATTCACTTTATAGGGTTAACAAATTTAGCTTATATTAAGCATATAATATTGCAGCAATCATTATTTCAAATTGAGAAGCTCTTCTATCTTAATACAATTATGCAAATTCTGTTTGTCCTTGCATCATGTAGGAGGGTTTTCGCATGCTCCCGACAAGCTAACATATGGCGTTGATATGCAAATGATAAGGTTTTGTGGCATTTTGCAGGTATATATGTTTCTGATTTTTATTGCACAATTTAGTACACTTCAAGAATGGCTTTAGGGAGAAATAATTCATTTTTACCTTATTGTAGAGAATTGCTTTTGCATATTTGGTAGTGGCACTTGCTGAGATTTGTCTGAAAGATGCACAATCCAATGATATTGCAGCTGGCTATTGCTCTGTGTTTAGGTTATATTGTTGGCATTGGTGAGTAATTAAGTTCCCATTTATGATCATATTTCTACTGTCAGAACGAATATTAGCTAATTCTCGGTTTCTTAAAATCTGCAGGCTGTTAGGTGCATGCATACTTATACTGTACTTGGCCATGCTTTACGGGACATATGTTCCAGACTGGCAGTTCGCTGTCCATGATAAGGAGAGTGCTGATTATGGGAGGGTTTTCACAGTAAGCCTCGGTTGCCATTAATCACCTGGTTGGGGCATTCATGCCAAAGGAATTAAAAAATTTATCTGTAGTTACTAAGATTTTGTGTTCCATTTTAGGTAGACTGCAATGTGAGAGGAAAACTCAATCCTCCTTGCAATGCAGTGGGATATATTGACAGGGAAATTTTGGGGATCAATCACATGTACCTAAAACCTGCATGGAGAAGAGCTAAGGTGTGGTTTCTAGATTGAGATCACTAAAATACTTTACAGTGAATAACACAGTTGCAGATCTGAAATGTTTCCGACACTGTTGCAGGCTTGCACCGAGAATTCCCCTTACGAGGGGCCATTCAAAAATGATGCTCCATCATGGTGTCATGCACCTTTTGAACCTGAAGGAGTTCTAAGGTCTGTTAGTTCAGTATGAATTTTGGGTAGTATTGTTTGTCATCAATATCGTCAACCTAATTAATACATTCCATATGCTAATTGAAGTTCAATATCTGCTGTGCTGTCTACAATCATTGGAGTTCATTTTGGACATGTGCTTGTACATTTGAAGGTTAGTGTATCGATGCATGGTCCTTGGTTTTCGATTCCAGGGTCTTCGATGAAATTTTTTATTGCAGGGTCATTCCGAAAGACTGAAGCAATGGATCATGATGGGATTTGCTCTCCTCATTCTAGGAATTGTTCTGCATTTTACTCATGGTGAGATACAAGCATCACACCTCTGTTAAAAAACCTATAAATATTTCATCTATACATTTATTATTTATTTTTGGATTACAGCAATTCCTTTGAATAAACAGCTATATACATTTAGCTATGTTTGTGTTACATCTGGAACAGCAGCACTTGTTTTCTCAGCCATATATATTCTGGTATGACTATATCTGTCAGTACTGTAACTTATGGTGATGATATGAAGTAATAAAAAATTTTGGATGGGCAGGTTGATATATGGGGTTTGAAGTACATGTTTGTGCCATTAAAATGGATTGGCATGAATGCAATGCTGGTTTATGTGATGGCAGCTGAAGGGATTTTTGCAGGCTTCATAAATGGATGGTATTATGAGGATCCACATAATACATTGGTGGGGTTCTCTTTGGAATTGAATCATCTTTGATCCTTTTTTTTCCTTCCATTTTCCCTACTGTTTTTGCTTTCTAATTTTACCAATGGCAATGGGAATGGCAGGTTTATTGGATTGAAAAGCACATATTCATAGGGGTTTGGAATTCAAGAAGGGTAGGGATCCTATTATATGTTATATTTGCAGAGATCCTCTTCTGGGCTATCATTGCTGGCATTTTGCATCGATTTGGAATTTATTGGAAGCTTTGACAGTTCCCTATCTTATTAGGGAAATTATTTGATATGGTAAAATTTTAAACTGTAAAAATATTAAAAGATTGTATTATAAGAGTTAAAATATTTCCAAAGATACCGTATCAAATATTAAAATCTTATGTAATCATGTTATGCTTTTGTTTCCAATTTTCCCTTTTATTTACACTACATTTTGTTTAAATTATTAAATCAAAATCAGCTCAATGATTGTATTTAGAAGACTCCTTTTAAGATAAGCTCTTCCATACTACGAGTATGTTCTATCTATTATATAGATAATAATATATTCCACCCACTGGGAACTAGAAAGATAAAAAAAAAAAACCAAGTCTAGACCATTGGTCAATGGAATAAAGGAAAGTCGGCATATTGCTAGTTGCCCCCCACTTGAAAAGACCCCCCCCCCCCCCCAAAAAAGGAGGATTACAACTTGGACACAGCAACCACCATAGATACCACTTGCCGTTGCAAAACACACCCATCAACAGAACCCAACAATTCATAAGGTATAACATGCTGGAAAACAGTAAACTTTATTCCTCAAGCATATCCTTTAACCAATAGTTCATAACCATTAAAAACCATACATTATAAATATGACCTAAAAGAGATAAAAAAAGACTAAAATAGATAGTTAAGAACTCCTTATATCTAGAATTAAAACTAAGTTCTAGGTATAACAAAGCCGGTCCGGTATCGGTGAAGACTCCATTTAGCACTTGATTTCCTTCAAGCCATAGGCAAAGTAGAGGAAGGTTGGATCGGTGGCACCGTCCTTGTAGTATGCAAACACTAGGCTACCATCATCATGCATGCTCTCACCCACAAAACTGCAAACATCAACAATAACATTGAACTGGAATGATAAGAAACAATGTTTGATTCTAAAATTCGGTTTTAAAATACACAAGTTGCTTACAATTGGAGATCTTTAAGCTTCGACATCAAAAATTTAGTAGCCCCCTCGATGTTCTTCTTGAAAGACTCTTGCTTTTCAGGCTCTAATTTGGGTGTCAAGTTCTTGATGTACCTCTTCATGAAGGTCACAAACTGCTTCTTGTCAAAAGCAGGTTGCTCCTGTAAATCGAAATAATAGGATTCTTGGATTAGATATTGAAAACTTCCAAGTTATAATCGTGAAAAAAAAAAGGAGAATTACAGCTAATTTTACCTGAAGTCTGAAAGTGTCGACGATGTCCACAACCTTGACGGCTTGATCGTCAACACCTTCATCATCATCAGCACCTTCTGCAGAAGGGTTAGCCCCAATATCTACATTGACAGCTCCTTGAACAACCCACTAAAAAATCAAATAAAACCAGATCATTTAAAACTATTGTTTCCTTGAAACCCACTTAAGGGCTATGTTGCTAGCACCTTGTTGCCCGTGCCCGAGCTTCAAAAATCCTCCAAATACATGAAAAAACTTGCACTAAAGTCGGAGTAACATAAAGTACAAGAAAAACACAACATAAAACTGTGAGTTAATAAGAATTAAAGATTCTAACCTTTCCCTCGACTTCCCATAGCATTCCATTCTCGATTTCTTTGTATGGGAAAGAGTCCGAGAGGAGCTCATCACCTGAAAATCATCAAGAAGAATCTCAAGTTAAAAATCATGAAAACAGCTTATTCTAACAATATTGTTTAAATTGAACAAAAACCAATAGGAAAAGCAACAAATAACATTTAACTCATTACTCCAAATTCAATATATTTTCTTCTAATTTAGGGAAACAAAAAAAAAGTAACCCTGAAAAAGGAATTTCCCAGAAAGCATTGAAAAATTTGAACTAAACCCAGAAAAGGAATTACCCGAAAAACAGTTAAAATCCAAAGCAAAAGAAGAAAAAGTAAGCACATAAGCAAAAAGAAAGATCGAAGAATACAAAAACAGAAGGAAAAAAGTTACCTGTGAGAAGATCCTGATAAACCAACATACTCGCTGAAGATTAATTTAATTAGTAATCCTTGTGTCTTTTTGGCCTTAAATTTCGATTTGGAGATTCATTAAAGGGAGAAATCGAGAGAGTCCAATTGGGGAAGCTATACGGCAGCGAGAATTTATAGAGAGGGGGATGAGGGATTAGGGGTAATGAGATTACTAAAATAGACATGAAATATTATAAGATTATCATTGAGGTCCCCCACTTGTCCTGTTTAGAGTTTCAACGGTGGCGATAATTTAGGCCCACGTGAGTCAAACTCAGACACATATAAAACGTTCAGTAGTTAGAAAATAACTCCAACTCAATTACTCTCAATCTAAACTCTTCCTCTTATATTTTACCACAATTTCAAGTCGGTGGTGCTTTTTTTGTTAGGGGTCTAATTCAATTTTAATGATATAAAATTTTAATTTTAATTATAAAAAATATTTTAATTTATATTAATTAAAATATAAATCTTATTTTATTAAGTTGATGTTAAGTTTACCTCAATTATGAAATTATAAAAAAAATATTTTCTTTTAAAGTATACTTAATATTACTATGATGATTCTTTGGTAAGAGTATAAATATTATATTTAAATATTTTATTAAATTGATGTAACCTTTAATTAAGTCATTATCTCGATTATGAAATTACAAAAATATAATTTCTTTTAAAGTATACTTAATATTATTATGATATTTTTTTGTTTTTCATATTTTTATATGATCTTTAAATAAAAATAACTTTTTTGTCCAATGGCAAGAATAATATGTTTTAGGCATATGAGAACTTGGATTCAATCCCAAATAATCTTATTCTCTTCTCCTAATTAAAAAAAAAACGAAACCATTATATGAACTTGGTTAGTTAATATTTTTTTAAAATTTTTTAAGAATTGAAATCAAATTAACAAAATGTCTTGAGGAGAATCGGTTCTTTATTGGGAGAAGTCTTTTAAGTTTGGTCCTCTAGAACACCGACTAATTTGTGAACAAACAAAAATAAGAGGCTAAAACTGAGCATAAACACCCCGGAGACAATATCTTTATTGTTCAAGGTTCAAGTCGGTGTCTCAAGACGACACTTCAAAAACTTCTCCCAATAAAGGAATTGATTCTCCCTAACAAAATGTATAAACGTTGAAAGTTGAATTTGTTATCTTTTTAGATACAAGACCAAATTGATAGAATATTTTAAATGTTGATAATTGTAAAATTTTAAAAATGAGTATCTAAATTTAAAAAAAAAAAACTACTAATACTTAATTGACCGACAATATAATTTATATTTATTCTGATTGAATCTTTAGATTCTAAAATTCAGGTTCAATTGTCAACAATGTTAAAATTTTTATATTAAAGTTTGTGACATTATGAAATAAAAAAAAAATCTAACTTGGTAGTCATGTAACAAAAAAATTAGCGTTGTAATGAGCCTGAATTTAGTAAAAGAATTTTAATGCGCACACAATTGGATTTAAATTTTGAAATTTAAAAAATAAAGAGATTAAATTTTTTTAAAATGAAAGTAGAACGAATAAAGTAAGAAGAGCACATGAACTTGAAGCATATTTTATCCTAAAAAGAAAAAAGAAAACAGTAAAAAGGTAAAATTGGATTAGACTTTGGGTAAAGTACACTAGTACCTATCCAACTTTTAGTAAATTTATTTTTTGGTCACCCAACTATGATAAATTACATAATAGTCACTCAACTCTTTAATTTTATCTTTTTTTATCACCATCTTGCTAATGGTGACAACTTTTAAAATTAACATAATAGTAACTTTAACCCTCAATATTTATAAATTATGTCAGTTTAGTCTTGAATCTAAAAAATCTAACCCTCAACATTTACACATTGTGTAATTTAATTTTTTTTTGCAGTTTTACTTTTCTTCGTGACATTAAAAGTTAATTTAAAATAATAAGAAAATATGAAAATTATTATTTTAGATTTTTTAGAATTTCCATTTTTGTATATTTGCAGTAACTGAAATTAGTTACTCTAATATCATATAACTATTTTGTAATTTTTTTTATAATTAAGTAATAAAAAGAATGGATAATATTATATAACCTTTTATAATTGTGTGGCCGAAATATTATTAATAATTGAATGATTAGTATTATAAATCATTCATTTAAATTGATGAGGAATATAATTATCAATGCTTAAAACATTAATTGCCATTAAACTTGAACTGACGAGGAATAAGAATAAAAAGATGTAAGCCTCTTTATTATAAAAATTATATAAAAATAATCAAAATTGAATTCTTTATCTAGTTTGATATTTTAAAATAATAATTTTATTATAGGTTTTAATTATATATGTTTTTTTTACATAATACTTAAAATTATTTATAGCCCATTCTTAACTCATAAATAGGAAGATAATACGCTTCAGCACACTCAAACTCACGTCCCATACTATTTGAGCTAAAACTCAATCGACCACTCCATTGTCGTTCTTTAATAAGAATATTTAGTTTAAATAATGATTATTTCTTTTCTTTTATCATTACAATATTAAAGAAAAAATATAATAAAATTTTAAATAATGTTATTTAAATGCGAGACTAGAGTTTAACCGCAAATAATCATGATTTAACTATTAGAAAAACATGCATAAAATTCATGGTTTATTGCTTGAGAGTGAGACTCACCAAAATAGAATTTATTGAATTCTTTTTTTGGTAAATATCAATAAAACAATCATAAATTAAGGCCAAGAACGGACTCAACGACTTGCTTCAATAATAATTAGGTAATTTCTTTCTGTGGTGCCAACGGTTTTGACTTGTAGCAGGGATTGGATATCAGCAGCAGCTGGTGCAAACTTCCGGTCTGGCTTTGATCTCGGGAGCAATAGGTTGATCCAAGACTTTCCACTGTTGACAATGGAACAACAATGAATCCGATGGTTGAGTAGGAGGAGGAGAGAGTGATGTAAGATGAATAACCTCGCTCGTAGTTTGGATGATTGCAGAGCACCCGATTGTGTTTAATGCCTCCCATTTACAGATAAAAAGACAGATTTCTCAACCAATCACCGACTTAGTGTTGGGAAGTGTTCTAGGGACTGGATGAGCGGATTCCCTCTATCCTTCATTGAAGAAGGGGAGGTCTAGACAAGAACTTTCAGTATTCTGAGTCGCACTTCATTGAAGGTGGTTCGGATTTCGGAAATGTCCAATCCTTTTTTTGTTAGGTGAACTCAATGAATGAACAGGAAAAGAGGTGCGAGGTGACCCACCACTATAAGAAAATGAAGGCCATTGCGGTGCGAGGTGACCCACCACTTGTTGCCACTTCCAATCTCCTTCCTTACTAGCTGATCTTTGGGCATTTTGTAGGATTAATGTTGATGATAATTAATAAAAGAATGGGTAAATTAGTCACCCAATTTTTAAAAAAATTTCATTTTTTGCACCAAAAGAAAGAGTTTGCTTTGCAAAATGGACACTCACCTTATAAAATTTATTCATTTTGATCACTCCATTAGTAATTTTATTAGGAGTGATCAAAATGAATAAATTTTGTAACATAAGTAACTATTTTGTAATTTTTTCTTTTGGATGTCTAAAATAAGAAATTTTAAAAGTTAAGCCACTATCCATGAAATATACCCTAAAAACATGGAAAAGAGAAGAATAGAATATCCATTGAATGGGGACATATTCCATTGTGAAAACTTTAGTCAGAAGGATAGAAATTTGACTTGGGTTAAACACCAATTTTGAGTCCGAGTGGGTCATACCATGAAGTCTTGTGTTCCTCACTGATGTTAAGTCTGCTGACTAGATTCGATTCTTATAGTTTAATCCTAATGTTATTTTTTTAAAGTTGTAATCGAATTTCTCTAATATTTTGCTACCAACAAAAATATGGGTAAGGTCTATTTTTTAATTAATTTTTTCTCGAATTAGATCCATATAAAATTTGTTCTATCTTGTTTTGATATTTTTTAATTATTATTATTTATTTTTAATTACGATTATTTAATTTTAAAATTTATAATATATTTTAGTTTTGTAAATATTTTATATTTTTATTGTAATTTATTAATTTTATTCAAACCTTTTTTATTCTCGTGGCGTTGCAATATCGTACACGATTTGGATGGGATTTTTAGCTCTACCAGATAAAAAGTTGCTCCCAAGTATGGAAAGAGAAAGAAAAAAGAAATTTACAGACCAAAATTAGATTTTGTAAAAATATTTAGTTATACAAATTAAATTAAATTTTAAAATTAACAGTATGTTTTAATTAATGATTGGCTTCTTTAATCCTGTAGCCCAAGGCATAAGGGCCAAGTGCCTTACCACCCAAGCAAGACTAATCGACCCTAGGGAGGTTGGGAATGGGTTCTTACGCAAGCTTTCTATTGTTCTCTTACTTAGTTTGTCTCACAAATTAATTATGCACCAATTCGATTAGAAAAATTATAAAATATTATTTTATGATTAAAATAAATTATATTATTCAAGAATATTTTAATTTGTTTATTTTTTAAAAAAAATTTAAAAAAATTACATGTAAGGAGATTTAAACTTGTATTATTTAATCAATAACCATTAAAATAAATTAATTTTACCACTAAATCAAAGGTTTATTTCAATATAATATTTACATTTTAATTTTATTATGCATACTTTATTATATTGATAATATTATTGATTGAGTTGGTGTTACAAATAAACTCGATACTAACTCAAGATTGATAACAACACCATAATAAACAATTGTAGTGCATTTGGTATTCAATAATACTATGATGTATTTATGCGTTTAAATTTCATTTTACTCACAAATCAATCTATTTTTTTCATTTTAATATTATACATGTTTCATGTGTTATTTTTTTTAGAGGGTGTACAAAAAAGTAAGCAAATACCTAAATACTAGTTGAGCACATTCATGGTACCGAGATCCCCATGTTGAGAAATGTGTCAATATTGTAGTAAACATGTAACTTTTTTTTATGTATTTGAATTATGAATAAATAGATAAAGTTAATGTCACATTTCACTATTATATCTTTTGTGTTTTTGTCTTTAATGTTTTGCATACATAACGAAATTCTGACAAGTAAATATTAGTTCATGGATTGTCTAAGTTCAAACTGATGATAAATGACACTTTAAGAACTTTTACATTGCGAGAAAGACAACTTACTTCAGTAGATAATCTAAATGAGTTCGTAATCCCGTAAAAGAATCAAAGTAAGCATTTGATTCAAATACTTAGAAGGATTATTATGTCGTCCACTATTCCAATTAGGGAGATGACTAGTCCTGGCTATCGGAGCAATTGATTCAACTGGTAGAGACATAGATGTACTCATTAGAATAATGATACATTGGACTGGATCCAAGTTGAATTAATTCTGAATTCGTTTGTGAATTGATTCACTTGTGACATTCGTAGTGTGACTTATCTAAATCCTGAGTTAGTCACTGACCATGCGAATGTGACTACTGTGCTTTTATATAAGCGGAGGCTTATGCTCTAAAAGATGATCGAATCAATAGCCGATATGTTAGGTACATGACTTGTGTATGGCATGCCTTTACTAGCAATAATGGAATTCATAGCTTGATTTTAGCGATATCCTTTCATTGGCATTATGTGGATTGATAAATATGAAATGTGGTCATTGGTTGCTTATTCTCGAACGAGCAATTTATCACAGTCATTAGTTAACGGTGATCATATTAATCATTAAGGAGACACAACGATGGCAATAAGATAAAATGAGATTGTATTGAGTGAACGAATTTAACTTAAAGGAATCAGTGATATCATATGAAGGTAATACACACATGATGAAATCATTGGACAAAGCAGTTGTAACGACCCGAACTTCAAAGTTATAGGAAAAATATATTTTTGGGTCTCTGTTTCTGAAAAATGGATTAGAAAATATTTATGAAAAATAATTACGAAGTTAATTGAGTAATTAACTAGGCTTTAATTAAGTAAATTTAGCTTAATTAAGAGTAATTAGGAAAAATGACTAAATTGAATAAAGGATAAAAGTTGAATTGTAGATTAAAAGAAAATAAAAAGGACCAAATAGGAAATTACACCTAATGTATGAATTTAGGCGGCAAAAGATGGAAGAATCTAGGATTTTCTTAGATTAATTAATTAATTTATTACTATAGTCATTATTATTTAATTGATATTAAATTATTATATTATGAAATAAAAAAAAAAAGAGAAAGACAAGTGTATAGTGATAATTTGATACAAGTGTATGGAAAAAAATAAAATAAAAAATAAAAATAAATACATGTGTAATAATTATTGTAAATACATTTGTAATACATGTGTGTATTTACTTATTATTTAAGTAAATATTAATGTTATTATTATTATTGAATTGATATTATATTATTAAATAAATTAAACAAAGACAAATGTGTGGATATGATTTGATACAAATGTATTAATAAAAATACATGCATTTGTAATACATGTATTTGATATTAAATAGATATTTATTATTTAGTAAAAGATATTTATTAATTAAATAATTATATTATATGATATGATTATGTGATGAATAAATAAAAGTGTGACAAATGTAAGGATATAAATGGATACAAATGTTAAATAAATATTGGTTAATTAATAGATTTTTATTAATAAATATTTATAATGTTATTATATTATATATATAACAAAACTAAAAAGAAAAGAAACAAAATAGGCAAACGTGAAGCAGGGGAAGGAAAGGAAGAAAGAAAGGAAAGAAAGAAAAAGGAAAATTCAAGGTTTAAAGTTTTAAAGTTTAATAGGTAAGTCAATTTAGCTTCTTTTTTTTTTTACTTAGTTTTGATGTTTTAAAAGCTTTAGAACAAAGTTTTGATAAAATTAAGTTAATTTTTTGAAAGTTATTAGATTTCTAAATATTGTTCATGTTGAATAAAAAGATGAATTAGGGGTTAAATTGATAGAAATTCAAGTTAGAAATGAAATAAGGATTGAATTGTAAAGTAATTCATAAGTTTTATGTTGTAGGGACTAAATTGATGAAATTTCAAAATTAGGAAAATATGCTGGAAATTTTATAGTTAAGTATGAGTTTGGATAAAATTTAAATAGAAATGAAGTATGAATTGAGATAGAAAAAGTAAGTGAATTTAGTTAAGATTAAAATGAAATTAAAGTAGAAATTGAATAGAAATTGTATTAATTAGATATAAATTAGTAGTGAATTAACGAATATGAATTGTTTTAATTCCCGTAGCTAATGTTGTCTCGGGAAATCTCGGCTAAGCAAGGAAAAATGGCAAAGACAACGGGAGTTAACTCGAGAAAATACGGTTTGTATTTTTATAATCCGAACTTAGTCATTATTTGTTATATTTATATACATATGGCAATTGTTAGTGATTGAATTATGATGTTTTACAATTGAAATGGATTGATTTAGTATGCGATGAATTTATTGAATTTATATTGATTGAAATTATTTTGATTGAATTATATAATATATATGATTTATGTAAAAAATTGAATATTGAATGAATGTTATATTGAAAAATATATTGATTGGAAATATGAGGAAATTGATATGGATATATGAGATTGTGATATTTGAATATTTGATATTGAAAAGTGAATTGAATTGTATTGAATTATGAATTAATGTGAATAATTGAAATATATTTGTTGAATTGAATGAAATTGTATGAATTGTGAAAATGGGTGAATATATGTGATTATCAAGAATGGTATATTGATGAAAGAATTATTAAATTGAGAAAGTGATTGAAATACCTATTAACTAGTCGGGCTGAGTCGGATATAATTGGCATGCCATAGGATCCGAAGTGTACGGGATTTGCACGCTTTCTTGATCGGGCACTTTATGTGTCGTATTTCGGGCACTTTATGTGTCGTATCGTGCACCTCGTGTGTCGTCGTTTAGGCACTTTATGTGTCGATATCTTGATAGGTACTATGTACCGCTTTAGGCACAATGTGCCGTCTTCGTGTGTTTGGGTTGAAATCCGTGTATCCGCAAAAGTCCGGGTTTTGTTAATAGGGGTAAATAAGTGAAAGATAAATCGAATAAATTTGATTAATCAAGCTATTGAAATGGAACGAGAAATTGAATTGAGAATTGAAAATTTAGATATGAGATTGAAAATATGAACCAAAGGTTCATGAAATGATTGGAGTTCGAATTGATGATATATGATGCCACTTGATGAATTGAAATGTGATTTGAGAGATATGAATAATATGTATATAGTGAAAGCTATCAGAGATAGTAAGTTGATATGATATAAATGAAATTGACTGTTATTGAAATGAATTAAAATGGAATATAATTGATAAATGCATAGTTGAATATAGTTTATTAATATTGAATTGTGAATAAATTAAGGAAAGCTGTACCGAATAGTAAGAGAAGAATGGAGTAAATAATAATGGGTTTATTTAAGAATTGAACAATTATGTTATTGTGTTTATCATATGATTTGTATAAAATTTATGTGGTAAGTAGTTGAAATTTATCTATGAAATAAATAATTGAATAGTTGTAATTGTTATTATGATCTTAAGTATTTGTTATATTATTAAATGTTCGGATTATAGAAATACCACTGAGTATACCTATACTCAGCGTACGGTTTGTTTTCGTGCGTAGGTTAAGTAAAGATAGAACGTTGAATCAGCATCCCAGGCCGATCCCAAATTCAATAAGGTAAAGTGTGTTAATTATTGGTACTGGCATGTACCTAGGGTGTCTTATGTGTGTGTCATTTTAAAATTGTAAATGTAAGGATGTAATAAATAGATTTAGGCTTGGTTATGATATATATATATATTAGAATTTTGGTTAATTTGATATGAAATTGATTTATTTGATGATTTTTAATATATGAATAGAATTAAATATTGGATAATATGTAAATGTTTAAATTTGGCAAATTATGAGTGTATCTAGTTGTGTTGGTATTTACGTGTATATTAATTGTAAATGTCTGATAGGTCCGGTAATGCTCCGTAATCCTGTTCCGGAGACGGTTTAGGGTTAGGGGGTGTTACAGCAGTTGAATGAGTTGCTTTCGTAAAGAGTATACAATAAGGAGTTTTCATTCATGATACTTCTTGTGGGTTGACTCAATGATTAAGTAAATTGCAAATTACCAAAACGATACTTCCGGACATAGTTGCGATTACTCGAGCCTAATTGTATATGTTCCATTGATCCCTCTACTAGCTCAACATGTAACACCCCTCACATGTCCCCGTCGTTGAAATTGAGATACGGGATGCTACAATACAAAACGAAACAATTATAAATAATTAACAGACAAAATTTCAATTACTTTAATCAATTCAATCCTGAAATATCATTTTAAACTTTTCATGAGTTTTATATGAGCTTACATGAGCTCTAGAGTTGACCCGAGGACAAACAATGATCATATTGCAACATTTTCAAAAGACCGAGGCAAACATGCAAAATAGGGGTCATACGACAATGTGTCTAGGCTGTGTAACTCTCTGAAGCTATGTGGATCAAATTACAAAAAATTCATCAAAAGTCACACAAGTCATGTACCCAACATATCGACTATGGGCTCGATCATCTTTAGAGTATAAGTCTCCACTTATATCAAAGCACATGAATTGCATACGCATGGTTGGCGACTAACTTAGGATTTAGGTAAATCATACCATGAACATCACAAGTGAATTAATTCACAAACAAATTCAAAATTAATTAATCTTGGGTTTAGTCCAATGTTTCATTCTACCAATGAATACATCTATGTCTCTACTCGTGGAGTCAACTGCTCTAATAGTCAAGACTAGTCATCTCCCAAATTGGAATTGTAGACGACATAATAATCCTTCTCAGTATTTGAATAAAATGCTCGCTTTGATTCTTTTATGGAATTACGGACTCATTTAGATTACATATTGAAGTAAGTTGTCTTTCTTGCAATATAAACGTTCTTACAATGTCACTTATCTTCAATTTGAACTTAGATAATCAATGAGCTAACATTTGCTTGTCATAATTTAGCCATACATGCAAAATATGAAAGACAAAAAATATAAAATATATAATAGTGAAATGTGAAATTAACTTTATTTATTTATTCATCGTTCAAATAAATAGAAAATAATTACATGTTTACTACAATACGTGCACATTTCCCAGCAGTTGCGCTGACAATGGCACCACCGGGCATGACGGTTGGAAGATGGTCAGCGATGATGGTTCTTCGAAGGTAGAGCAGTAGAAGAATTATACTGCTAGTGGGACTCTACCGGGCAACTTGATTTCAAATTAACTTTTTTAAAAATAATATTATTTTAATAAATTTAATATTAAATTAAATTTAATGTTTATCTTGATAGTATTTATCAATTTAATATTAATGTGAGTTATTAAATTTGATTTAATATTTATCTTGATAGTATTTTATTAATTTAATATTAATCTGAGTAATTTCAATTCTAGTTGAGCTCTCTCTAAACTCTCCCTTTATAAAGAGAGCCTTAGGTCATTTTTCACACACACTTGAATTCAAAAAAAGTTTTAGAGAGAAAAATCTCTGAAGAAATTATTTCAAAAAATTTCTAGAGATTTTTTTGTTTTTACAACTTGACCCCAAAAGTTTAGATAAATTACGAAATTACCCTATTGGTAAATTTTGTGAAAAAAATTTCTGATTCGAAGCGAGCCCACACTCAGCAAACATAAGCTTGATGATAGCAAAGAAGACCACTCAGTTGAAGCGTTCATACTAGACGAATCAAAAGGTAAGAAATTTGATTAAGTATTTATTACTTTAGATAACACTATCAAGTTCTTATTTTGAAAAAAAATTATAACATTGGTTTTCTCTTAAACTTATTTTTTGCTTCGCTTTTCCAAATCCAATCTCCCAACACCCCAAACTATCAACAAATAAGTACTAGATTAAATTTTGTGGAACTTCGTCGATGACATGGAGCCCAAAGGGCATATAAATTGCCAAGCTTCCTAATTGATCTGCGTATTGATTCCCTTTTTGAAACACATTTTCAATATATCATACACTTCATTAATTATTACATATTGTTTTTAAATGAACATCTGTATTCTAAATATGTAGTTTCCACATGCATACACATATGATAGGCTTTTTTAATGTGAATAATGACTTGCGTTTTCTTTTTGAAGAATGACTCTCGTATTTTGATTGTGTTTGAAGTTGAATTCCAAATGAAAATTAAACTCTTTCAAAAGCTCTTTATAAATATAAACCTTGGTTTAGAGAAACTTTGTCAAAATTTAAGGAGATTTGTTTTATGCAATTTATTGTGCATAAATCAATTTGGTAGTTTTTTATTTATTCTGATTCTAAATATAAGTAATGCTTATGATTGCTAATCATTGTTGTCATTATAATCGAAGATTTATTAATTTAAGGTGTTTATTAACTCGACTAGGAGAAGAGAAATAAAAAAGGAAAAACCCTAGTTTAAGGGATTTTATTTATCTTCTGCTATTTGATTTTTATTTGGATTCTGGTTTTCAGTCATCATAAGCTCAAGAATAGCGAAGAAGATTATTCGATTAAAAATTTGGTTTGATCAACCATCAACTCTAGAGAACCCCTCATCCAACTCGATCGTCGATCCAAACTACAGGATGCCACATTTATTGTCGGGGCAATTGCCTTTAAATTATGATAAACAATTAAATCTGAGTCTCAATTGAGCTCATGAAAACTTTTTTGACACCCCGAGCACGAAATAGGACCAAATTGCAAAGTTTTAAAACTTCAAGGCATATGTCGTGATGTCACTTCCTCTATGTCGTGACATCGTCAAAACAATATGTCACGTTGTGATCTTAGGCCACTTGACGTCGCAACGTGACTCACTATTGGCCAATGTTGCAATGAGGAAGATTGCTCGTCAGGATGATGATTGCTTTTGGTAAGATTTGAGTCATTTGGTGCCTATTTCAAAGTTTCCACACAATCCCATTAATTTGTGCATAAATGACCAACTTCACCTGCACCAAAACACTACAAACACATACCATTCAAGTGCAAATAACCACAATTAACTTCATATAAATTTATATCACCTATTCAACCATTAAACACATTATTCCAATATCATGACATAATATTAAGCAATTGTCCAAATACCAACTTTCTCAATGTCAAATCACATCCAAACATGCCATTTCATTTGCTACATACATAACTCAAACCATTTACCAAAGCATACCATTTCATCTAGATATTAACATTTCCAAAACCATACATTATGTAAGTTTTCAAACTATGCTCAATATTCAAAGTTAACATATACAAAACACCTATATACATGCCACAATTCTCGGCTTAAAATGATCAAAAAGCTATTGGTTCCAACATGAGATAGTGTAAGTTTGAAGGCGATCTGCTTGACACATTCCGCAAAGTGACAATCTATAAGGAAAGGGGAAAATAACAGGGTAAGCATATCGAATGCTTAGAAAGTTCATAATAAATTTACGTAGCTTACCTTAACCTTTCAACAAGCTAGACATTTAAACAAATTAGCATTCAACATGGCATCCCTTGGCATACTTTGTAGTAACAAATACATATCATCATATTTAACCAAATAGGTTAGCCCAATATTTACATAACATAATCAATAGGTAAGAATTTATATAGAACAATTCATTTTGTAAACATGTACAATTCAATCCATATTCAAACCATCTCAATATTTCCATATCCATTAAATTAAGGATTTTGCCCAAGAGAACTATAGTAAATCAAACTCATATACACAAGAACGTTTTGCTTACACAAGCTGAGATTGTATCGAAGTTACCAGTCTTGGATAAATCAATGATACGTATAAACCGAGAATATGCAACAAATTCTAGATCTCGTATAATCATGTAAATCTCTTACTGATTTCGTATTTAACCCTAATGGCATACCATACGTATCCTAATATTTTACTAAGTTCGCATGGGCTTCATTATTATAATCGTATCATTTCAAACCCTGTAATAGTACACATGTTTTAAACAAATCCTATAAACATTTCATATCCATTTTGGTACCTTGTACCTATTCATAATAATCATAGTTTTCATACTATGCAATTTCGTCCATTTGATTCCAAATTCATCCATTCTATAATAATCTAAATTATAAATCAAATAAATACAATTCAACATAAAAATCAAACAAAATAGTAAGTTCCATACAAACTTACATGGTAAAACAGCAAACAACCAAGTCTTTAAGGACTAATCGACAATTTTTTCTTTTCCCCGATTATCTTCGGTTTAATTTAATTTTTGATCTATACAATTATTCAATTCAATTTATTAATACCAAACATTTTATAACATTCCATGATATGCATGAACCTATTTAATTTCATTTTTTGAATGCCTTTTAAGCTTTGTATATTTGTTCAATTTAGTCCCTAAAACTAAAATAACAATATCTTCAATTTTGTGCTTTGGTTTCAAAACCGATCTCAAACACATCCTTTTAGGAACTAATTATTTCATTCATTTCTATTTCGAATTCGAAGATAATTCAAATTTTTGAGTCTAAAAAGAGTTTCATTCTAATTATCTAGACTTATAACGTATCATTTCATTTATATAATCATAAAATATATAAATGCATAAAAAGATTTTGACTCTAATTATCTCTATTTAGAACTCTAAACTAAATAAAAATAAATTTAATCTATATTAAATCTATTAAATCGATCGATTAAATGAAATCTATATAAAAAATTTCTATATAATTTAGACCCTCTACTATCTATTATTACAAAAATTTCATATCAATTTTGTAATTTATACACTTTGGTCCTTTTGAACAAAACTAACAATTAAACTTTACAATATAGTCCTTTTTCACATCTAAGCTTAAAATCTATCAATTTAACACTAATTTCTTTAAGAAATCACTAATGGAAACTTTTAAAAACTTTAACAATTTTGTAAATTGATACATGGGCTAGCTAAATCAAGCTCCAATGACCTCAAAAATTTAAAAATTATAAAAAAAAATGACTTAATTAAACTTACCTAATTGTTGCCAAAAGTTTGAAAGCTTCAAACCCTATTTATTTATTTTTCCTAGGGTGAGGAAGAAGATTATGAGCAAAATGACTTTATTTTTCTTTTAATTTAACTTATATACTATATTTGAACTTAATAAATCTTAATTAATTAATTAAAACTTAATTAATTAAACATTAAACTAAATTAACAAAAGTTAGTGGATTTCACCTTCATCCACCACCAATTAGGAATGGTCTAATTACTCATCTGGTCTTTTGGCAATTTAAAAATCTATAGCGATAAACTTTTATAATTTAGTTCATATACCTTAATTAACTATCAATTCGGTAAAATTACTAGACCAAACTTTAATATATATGTAGCGACATAAGATTTTGGTTTCCGGTCGCTAATTGTGACGATTTATTGAAAACTTGAAAATTGAAGTTTGATTTTGAAATACAAAAGGGGGAGTCGCCACCGATCTTTTCTAGGTGTGATCGGACACCTAATAAATTTATTTTTAAAACAAAAGAAGGCCGAGTTTAGGTCTACGTCAAAATCCAGAGAAAAATTAGGGTTCGGGAGTCGGTTACGCGCGAGGAAGGTATTAGCACCCTCGCGACGCCCAAAATTGGTATCTCATAAACATGTGTTGTCTTGATTTTCAAAAGTACGGGTTCAATATAAGATTTAATCGTGATTCGATCGAAAAGACAAGAAATTTTAGTTTTTGGTTTTTTAGAAAGGTGTTTCGTCTTTAACACAAGCCGACAAATTCCATCCAACATAGCGATGAAATTCGATGACTTAATATTAAATCGGTACATTGCCTTGATTATTGAAATTAATTAGAAAACACGAATGAGATTTTCGAAGGAATGTAAAACAAAATTGAGACGAAATAAATGGAAGAACTAGAAATATATTAAAGCAAATAACAGATATGACAATAATATTAAAACGCTAACCATTCATGCAAGATTAAATATAATTATAATATCAAATACGAGAACACAACGATTATACATATATAAAAATGACATTAATATTATAAACGTATCAATATATAAAAGTATGGTATTAAAGGCATATATAACGTACATAAAAGATATATGTAATATGATACATAAGCATATTAAGTTCACATACATAGACATAATATATATAAAAATATTAAAATAAAGAAAAAAGTGATACTATGTACAAACATATATGTACACATATAAAAATATGCACTAATATTACATAACAGTAATACTAAAAATGATGATGTAATATAAAAAAAATAAATATAATATCATAATATTAAAATAAAGTAATTAAGATCATATTATATATATATATATATATATGTGTATATAGTATAACAAAAACACATATACATGCATATATAGGGTATAAAAATGCACATAATAACTATTAGAAATATATACATGACATGATATTAAAAAGAATTGTATAAGTATGGTATTTAGGTATATATACAAAAGATAATATAGAGTATGGACATGGAAAAGTATAAGAAAATAACTAATAATATTGAAATGAAATAATGGAAACTACTAGATATACATACACACATGTATGATGAAATATATAGTAGTATTAATAACAATAATAAGGACTATACATATATGAAATAGCATGAGAAATATATGTATAAATTAGTATATAAAACTAACTAATTGTGTATAAACACATATATGATATATTAAAAAGAGTATGCACACAATATGTAAAAGAAAATATATTCATGAAAATATATACATGAAATATTATAAAAATATATAACTACGATACTAAAGTATATACACGAAGTAATGTATAAAAAAATATTACTAATAATATCAAAATATATACATGATAATATATATATAAAATATTAGAAAATATATGTACATAATATACATGTGAAAAATATACACATAATATAGTATTTGAACATAATAATAATACAACATTAAAAAATATATGATATATATAAAGTATAGTATTAAAAGACACATGTATATAATATATGAAGAAAATATATATGCGTGTAATACTAAAATATTTAGGTGATGTGTACATGTTAGAATAAAAAACCTTAGTAATAATATTACATAAGTATATACAAATAAATTAAGTATGTACGTATTATAGATATATGAATATATAATAAAACGTAAACTAATGCATAATAATAATAATAATAATAATAATAATAATAATAATAATAATAATAATAATAATAATAATATAAAAATAACAAGAGTATTTAATAAGGAAATAAAAATAAACGAAAAAGGACTAAAATCAAATAAAAACAGAGTTGTGGGGCCAATTTAAAATAAAAACAAAGAAAAGGGACTTAATCATAACACGCGCATGACTTGCAGGGGTCAAAAGCGCAATAAATCCGAGCCTCCAAAACGCAGCGCATGGGGGAGGACTAGATTACAAAGCGTGACAAATTTCGGGGCCTAATTAGGAAACATTAAAAACTCAATTGCGAAAACATGAAAAGGCGGAAGGGCCAATCGCGAAATTAGACCATCAAACAAAAAACACGCGGATCCTAGGGTAAGACGGGTCGGGTCGTATCGGATTAGGCCAAAACGACGTCGTTTTGGGGTTAAAGGACAGCCCCCAAAACGACGTCGTTTTGGAGGGCTATATAAGGCCAATTTTTTACCAAAAAAAAATCATTTTGAGGAGAGAAAGAAAAAAAAGAAGGGAGAAAGAAGAGAGAAGGGAGGGGGGAAGGAAATCCGGCCAGGGGGCCGATCACTGGCCGATCGTCGGCCGCCGTCCGTCGCCGGCGCCGGCCATCGCGTGTAAAAATTTTCCCTTTTTTATTTTTATTCTTTATTTAGTTTTATATGTTTTAATATATATATATATATATATATATATATATATATATATAGTAAGAAAATAGGCTTAAAAAACGAACTTAAAAAAAAAAAAGAAATCACCTTAGGGTTTTTTTTTAAGCTTTTAATCCTTCGATCTTGGTGTTCGGTTTGCTTGGATGCTATTTCTGTATTTAAACACTGATTGAATCGCTATATTTACTCTGAGATTGAATGTTTTTCTTTATTTCTTGTTTTGGTGTTTTTCACTGCCAAAAGGGGGGCCGTTTTACATTTTCTTTCATGGCTTTTATAGCCTTTTTGGTTACACTATCTGTTTTTTTTTAAATTTGCTATTTGCGTGCTTCCTTTCATCTTGCAGGGGATGGGCACGGAGGAGCAGGTGGCCAATGCTGGTGTCAGAAGGCAGATGGGGGTAGGTTCGGCGCAAGTGGGAATAGGGATTAGGGTTGTTGGCTGTTTTTCTGATTTGAGTCTTGGGTTGTTTTGGGCTTAGGGTTAGGTATTGGGCTGGTAATATTGGGTTAGTGGGTTAGTGGGTATTAGTTTATTTGTAATGGGTAGTGATTTGTTGGGTTTGGGTTGGCAAAATTGGGCATGTATTTGGGCCAAAAATTGGCCTACAACAATATATATTTATATTAACCTCGTAAATATTAATATTTAATATTTACAAACTTGAACTATGAAAATGGAATTTCGAAACCGTTGTTTTCAATACTACTGAACATCAGGCTGTTACAAACTTGAATTGATCAAAAGGCCCGAAGCCTTCGCATGTACTTTGATTAGGGTGATTTAAAATTTTGATGCATTTTTATAGGTTTAATTCACAATTTAGCCGTTAAAGTATACCCGTTTTCTCACTTTGGTACCTAAATTTTTTTTGGCCCAGTTTGGTACCAAAAGTATGTCATTGTTATATTTTTTAGTCTACTTTTTACGAACATTAAAAAAGGTTGATAGCAAATCACAAAGCGCCACACGATATCTTTATGTAAAAACTAAATATGTTCTTTTATTAAATGTATATCCACAATAAGAAAATATAAAAATATAAATATAAATGTAAAAAAATCATAAAAATATATAAAATCAAGAAAAAAATAAAAATTATAAAAATAAAAATTACAAAAAATACGATAATTGAAAATAAAATAGTTGACATTAATAATGTTATTATAAAAATGTAAAAAAATGTAAACATTGTAAAAAAAAATTTAATAATTTATAAAAATTATAAAAATTGTAAAATTATACTTAAAATTTTTTAAATTTATTAAAAAATATAAATAATATTTTTTTTAATTTTAAATCTTATTAAAAACTTATAAATAACATATTTTTTATTTTTATTAATTTTTAAAAATTTAAATTATTTTTACAATTTTTAAAAATTTAAAATATTTTTATATTGTTTATAATATTATTATTAATTTCAACTAATCTCATTTCAATTATCGTATTTTTGCAATTTTTATTTTTATATTTTTTTCTAATTTATATGTTGTTTTCTAAATTTTATATATTTTCTGAATTTTTATATATTTATTTTTATTCATATATATTTTAATATGTATATACATTTAATAAAAGAAAATGTTTATTTTTTACTAAAAAACACTAAATTACGCTTTGTGATTAGTTATCAATTTTTTTTAACGTTAAAAAAACGAACTAAAAAAACATAACAAAAGCATACTTTAAGTATAAAATTGGACTAAAAAGGTTTAAGTATCAAAATAAGAAAATAAGTATACTTCCAGAATCAAATCCTAAAACACTTGAAGTGCGGGTTCTTTATTGGTTAATAGCCAAATCTTACCATTGTGAGCCTAAACTTAGTTAATATACTAACTTCCAAATACAAAAATACTTATCCATTTTAGTTAATTTAACTCAAGTTTCATGACAACATACCAAATTGAACGCTGTCACGTTCCATGAGAGGAGAGGATATGTTGATTGATTATGAGGATCATGACCTCTTATGGCAATAGAACCTACTTTTACCTTCATGGTGAATAACTAAGCTTTGGAAGCTTTCAAGTTAATAATCTAAAAAACGGAGTGTGTTGCAAAATAAATTTGAATAAAGTTGGCCGGGCCCTCCCACCATATAAGCACAGTTGTGTCCCCTGTTTGCCGCCCAAAAAGGGATATGGCAGCTGACATTCATAAAAGCCGTAGGAACCGTGCAAGCAAAGCATGGCTGGCTCCTTTTGGGCACCACAAAAGTATATAATTAATGCATTTTGTATTTGCACTTCAAATATTCTCTCATATTGCCAGTTGGATTACGTACAATGTAATTGGATTCCCTGTCAGCATATTCTCCAAATGATATTCCAAATCATAGCCACCTTTTCTTTTCTTATTGAAATCCATATTTCTAGCAGCAAAATGAATTTGATTTTTAACGTGAGTTTAATATATTATTTGGTATATTTTTTTAAGATAAATTATTAAAATAGTCACTTTTATTTATCCTAGATTACATTTTAGTTATTTATGTTTGAGAGGTTATGTTTTAGTTATTTACGTTATCGTGTTATAACATTTTAGTTACTAAGCCATTAGTTGCCATTAATGGTGCAATGGTATGCTGATGTGACATGTTAAATCATCATTTCAAACAAAAATTTTAGGTTAATTTTACAATTGGTCTTATGTTTTTTCATTTTGAGCAAATTTTTTTATGTTTTTTTAAAGTTCCATTTTTTTCCCTTTATTTTCCATTCTCTTCTGCTTCTCCATTTGTTTTCCTCTCTTCTTCATTTCTTTTAATGTAATTTTTCCATATTTTACATTGTCAAAACTAGTCCATAATCTTGCCTCACTAGAAAAAATTAATTTGTTTTAAAAAAAATATAAAAGTATAATGACTAGTTTTAACAAATAGAAAACATAGAAAAATTACGTTAAAAGAAATGGAGAAGTGACGAAAGCAGAGGGAGAAGCAGAAGAGAATGGAAAAAAAAGAGTTAAAAGAACATAAAAGAAAAAAATTAAATGGTTCAAAACAAAACAAAAAATATGGGGATCAATTGTATAAATGAACCTAAAATTTAAGTTTGAAATGATGATTTAACATGTCATGTCAGCTTACCCTTACACTGCTAATGACAATTAACAGCTTAGTGACTAAAATGTTACAACGCGATAACGTAAGTGACTAAAACGTAACATTTCAAACATAAGTGACTAAAATGTAACCTGAGGTAAATAAAAGTGACTATTTTGGTAGTTTTAACATATTTTTTTAGTGTGATATCTACATTATTTTTTATTCTATGTGATACTTATATTTGGCAAAAGCTTAACATTTCTTCTTCTTTTTTGTTCTTTTCGTCTCAATTTTGCTAGTCTAAATTCACTAGATTTGGAGCCCCATCTCTCTCTTTTTGAAGATTGGTTGTTGTTATTGAGTTTATTGGTTAAATTTTGATTGGATTTTCATGATGGGTTTTAGGTGAAGCTTTGACAGTATTGGGGGCTAGAAGATGGAGTTGCGTAATGTATAACACCCCTTAACCCTTATCCATCGCCGAAATAGGGTTACGGAGCATTACAGACATTTCAAAATAAATACAAATAATCATATAATAATATAACACGCACATCATAATTTAATCATAATGTCTCTTTATTGAGCCCTCGAGACCCAATTCACATGCTAGAAATAAATCGGGACTTAATCGAAAATTCAAAAAAAATTTGCAAAATTTTAAAAAAATTTCCTAAGTGTAGGGCTCACACACCCGTGTGGCTAAAGGACACGCCCGTGTGACCTTGTGACATGCCCGTGCTTCAGGCTGTGTTCTACCCGTGTAACTCCCTGACTTACCTCACATGGCCAAGCCACACGCCCGTGTGTTGGGCCATGTGGTCAATTTATTTTTTTAAAATCAAGTGCAGTTTTCACACGATCAAGGTACATACCCGTGTGCTAGGTTGTGTTATTCACACGGCTAAGACACACGCCCGTGTCTCTGCTCGTATGGCAAAACCTGAGCATCCTATTTTGAAATTTTTAAGTTACAGGGGACACGCGGCCTAACCACATGCCCATGTGTAAGCTGTATGTCTCACACGGTCTGGTCACATGCCCGTGTGCCAGGCCGTGTGGACTCAAAATGAGCCTTAAACATCAAGTATACCAACCCTGCAAACCTTGAACCTTAAGCAACACAAAAACTAATCATTCAACCAATCCAAAACACATTCAAATACATTTAAAACATGTCAATTTATTCATTCTAAACACTTAATCAATATACCAACATAAATACTTTACAAATACTAACCAATTCAATTCATTTAACTTCATTCAAGCTAAATCAAATTTAATACCAAATATCAACCTAAATTTGCATATGTTAACTTCATTCATACCTTAACCATAATATGTCATTTCATAACCTCAACATAACATACATGTATTTAGGTTTATAAGTAACTAATATCATTTTATAGTATATTTACAATCGTTTTTCCCAAAATGACAACTTCAACATCCTAGGTACATAACATTATAAACAAAAGAAATATACTTCACCACTTTGAGTTCAGGATTGGCTTTGGATGCTAATTCGGCAATTCTACTTTAACCTAACCTACGTACGAAAACAAACCTTACGTTGAGTATAAAACTCAGTGGTATTTCTATAATCCGAATACTTATTAAACAAGAATTTACAATATTTAAATATCTAAATAAACATAACAAAATTCATTCAACAAATAATTAGTTTCATAAGCAATCATTTATAACAATTTCAATACTCATTTCTTACTACTTCAATCTCATAATTGCTATTCAATAGCATTTCTCAATGGAATACACATATCATCTCACTATATCAATAACCATTTCATGAACACAAAGTTCATACATTTCATATGCATATTTCAATTCACTATCCCATTTCAATTCACATATAATATCATCCAATATCAATCATAGTGCTATTTCATTTAATTACCCCTATTAACAAAACTCGAACTTTGCTAGATACATGGATCCAACCAAAACACACCAGTATGGCACCCAGTGCCTCATCGGATAATTCAAAGTAATAGAATGACACCCAGTGTCTCATCGGCCATGCTGAAGTAATAGTTTGACACCCAGTGTCTCATCGACTCGAAGTTGAAGTATCCTTGAACACTTCCAATCTTATGGCATGCCAACTACATCCGACTTAGCCCAATATAGTTAATAAGGTTTCAATTCACTTTTCAACTTCAAACAATATTCATTTCAATTTAAATAATCACATTTACTCACAAAATCAATTCAATTCAATTCAATATCATAATATCAATACTCACCTTATTTCACTTACCATACATATTAATCAAAATACAACAATTAATTACTAAATTCGGATTATAGAAATACAAACCAGAATTCTCGAGCTACTCCTCGTTAACTTTGTCTTTTTCTTTTCTAGCTGAGGTCTCCGGCTCAACGTTAGCTACGAAAATTGAAATAATTAAAAATTATCAATACAACACCAGTTCACATCAATATTTAAATTTATACTTGTAAGAGGCCTATTTTGCCCGGCCCGAGCCCAAACCGATAAACAACAAAATATAAAATAAAATCCACAATTACTAAAGTCCATTTACAACATTAAAAAATCTAAATAACCCAAATTTCACCAAACTCACTACACTACCTAACTACAACCAAGCAGGCCCAATTTACAGATGGCCCAAACATAATCCAAAATCCCTGACCTAGCTTCTGCCGGCCCAATAGGCCCAAGACCTTAAGCCAACTCAGAAACCCTAGGGTTTATAAGCCTCCTTCACGCCGCAGCCACCACCTACGTGCCTTAGCGTGCACTCCGCTCGAGGGTCGACTCTCCTTGCACGGAAGTGGAAACTCTCTTATCCGTTGACTTTACATGGACCTGTAAACATTCAAAAGAAGAGAAAGCAACCAGAACCAAAGCAGCACGCAAGGAAAATCAAATAAAATAACTATTATGTATTCCCTTTCGGCTATAAAGCCTGAAAAATCAGAAATATTTTAGAGGAGACAATCAATACAAAAAAAAGGATTAAAAAAACGAATACAAAAAAATCCACAAAAGAGATTAGAAGGAAAATGAAAGGTTATTGTTGTTTATTCATGTTTTCTTTCTTTTCTTTTCGAATCTATTCATACATTTTTACCTATTTTATCTTTTAAAAAAAGTATATGTATATCTTTATATATAAATATTTAAAAAAAATTACCTTTTTTTTATTTCCGGCCACCGTAGCGGACGATGATCGGTCCGGCGCCGGGGGTGCTGACCGAAGTTAGGTCGGATTCAAAAGGAGAGAGGCAGAGGGTTGAGAGGAGAGAGCTTTTGTGAAGGGACTTTAAAGTTTTTTTTTTAAAAAAAGAAAGGGGAAAATGATTTTTGGGGCAAATTTTTAACTTATATAGTCCCCCCTATACGGCGTCGTTTTGGAGTAAGCTTCTGATGCCCAAAATGGCGCCGTTCCATCTGACCCGCGAGTGATCCGACCCAGTACCTGAGGGATCTGCGTGTTTTTGCTTTTGGAGATAATTGCGCTGCAAGTCCTTCCACTTCTTTGGCCAATTTCAATCTTATACTTTTCTTTTTTTTCAATTTTGTCGATAGATTTTACTCTGTTTTATTTTAATCCTTTGATCATTTGCTCCTTGGAACGCTGCGTTTAAAGGGAGTTTGGGATTAATTTCGCATTTGACGCCCACTCCTTCACGCGCATTTATATTTGGCCCCTCTTTCTTTTTTTTTTGTTTTTTTATTTATTTTGCAATTTATTCTCTTAATTTCATTTAAATTACGATTTGGTCCTATCTTCCACTCTCTTGTATATTGTTTCTTTTCTATTTTCATATTTATTTATTACTCTTTTATTTTATTCATTCATTCGCGTATTTACTTATTTATCTATATACTATTCGTTCTATTTCATCCCTTATATCATGTGCATGTTGTTCTTTCATTTTCAATATTCACCATTTCATCATCTGTCTATTTAGCTATCCATTACTTATTTATACATTTTATCTTTTACTAGTATATTTATTATTACTATTATTATTACATTTCCACAAATTTTCCTATTCACTACGATTACTATTTATCTAATTTTATTTATCTATTTATATTTTTACTATTATTATATTTCTATGCATTGTATTTCTATTTATGTTTATCATTGTTATTATTATTACTTTTTTACTATTTGTTTTTACTTACTATTATTATTATTAATTTTGTTTTATTACTATTTTCACTATTATCATTATTGTTCTTCTCCTTATTACTTATTGTTGCTAATTTTACCTTTCGTTACTATTATTATCATCATTATTACTATCTTTATTATTTTATTTTTGGCTATCACCATTATATTAATTTTGTTACTATATACATATATTTTTATCTTTATTAAAATATTATGATTTTAATTTTATATTTCTCATTAACCTCTATCATATAGTATTTAATTTAAACTGTTTTATATGTTATTCATTTTAAAGTTTTTATATTATTTATTTTTAAGCTCCTATTATTATTTATCTTAAACTTTTATATATTATTCATTCAAAACCCCTTTTTATATTCTTTATTTATAATTGTTTCGTTTGTTATTTGCTTTAAACCGTTCTATTCACTTCAAAATTTTTCATGTATTATTTCATTTCATTTTTTTGGATTATTAATGTTGATCTTTTAAAATAGTGTATTATGTGAACATATCTGCTATGTACCCTAGAAATTATTTGTTAATATATTCATGTTGTTGACATTCATTAACTTCAATTGTATTTATCCAAATATGGACCGTTTTATTCCAAACAAAATAAACACGCATCGCTAAATATCACATTCTTTTTATTCAAAGTAAGGCAATGTTCCGTGTTTGGAAATTCGAGAGATCGTGCCCTAACGTGTTGGGTTTCGATTTTTCGTTTGACCCAATTAACCAAATAACCTTTTAAAATTTCAAAGTTAAAGGCAATATTCCATGTTTGGAAACTCGAGAGATCGTGCCCCATGTGTTGGGTTTCGATTTATCGTTTGACTGAACAATCGAATATCCTTTTTTAAATTTCAATGCATGAGTTTTGGAAATCATGAGATGATTTTGGTATCAAAGGCTTGAAATGTCGTGTCCTACATGCTGGATGTGATATTTTATTTCTTTGAAACAAGAGAATCTTAATATCCACTTCGAGTTATCCAAATATTCATAATAAGGGATCGTATTTTAAAATCTTTTCAAAATTTCAATTTTTGACATTAAGACATTAATTAATCAATTTAGTACCAATTTTGGGCGTTACGAGGGTGCTCATCCTTCCTCGTACGTAACCCACTTCCGAACTCGTCTTTTCGATTTTTCTAGACCAAAATCGTTATTTTAGTAAAACAAAATATTTTAAAACAATCAAATTACGAGGTGATCCGATCACACCTAAATAAAAAAGATTGGTGGCGACTCCCATATTCGTTTTCATTTTCAAAACCAAAGTCGATCCCCGTTTTTCAAAAAATGGTTTCGACAATACTTAACTTTTGCCTAAATTTCAATTTTGTCCTTAAATTAAACTAACTCTTTTTCTTACAAAACTAATTTCATATCTCAATCCAATTTCCACTTAAATCTAATTTCAACTCCCTAATTTCACCACAAAACTCTAATTTCAAAATCATTTCAATTTAGTCCCTATTACTTAAAACTTATGAGTTATTTTACAATTCAATTATTTTCTCAATTCTAACTTAAAATTCTATCAATTTAACTCCTAATTTTTCAATTTATTCAACATGATCAACATCTAAAAATTCACTAATTTTCAAATTTTCAACATAAATCAAGTAGTATTTTGTTCTAGAATTCCAAAAACATCAAAATTACAAGAAAATGAGCTAAATTGACTTACCACTTAAGCTTGAAACCTTTAAACTCTAATTTTTCTTTTTCTTTTTCTTTCCCCTTTCTTTCTTCGTGTTTTGTTCTCCCTATTCTGTTTATTCTTTCTTTTTCATTTCTTTATTTGTTTATTTTATGTTTAATTAATTAGTATAATATATTATAATATAATAATAATTTATATATATTCTTAAGTATTACGTATGTATTTAATATAAATAAATATATGTATATTATACACACACATGGAATTGTACTTTACCATACATTTGTCTCTTATGGTTTATTTCTTAATTTAGTCCTTCAACTTTTCTTTAATCTATAATTAAGCTTTCACACTTTATTCAATTTAATCTTTATACCTAATTACCCCCAATTTAAAACTAATTCACCTAACCAAAACCTAATTAACCACACAACGAATTTATTTTTTGAAAACGGAGACCCGAAAATGCACTTTTTCGATACCCGTAAATTTCAGGTCGTTACATAATGGTTAGGGGATGATGGTGTTGGTTATGGGAATGGAGTGGTGCTTTGAGGTGGTGTGGTTGGGTGGTTAATGTAATGGTGGTGGGCAATGTAAGTTGTAGTGTTGTTGATGTAAAGATGGTGTGGAAGTCAAGAGAAGGGACTAGATGGTTTAAGGGATGTGAGTGGTGCAGTTTAGAGAAGGGCTGAGAGTGAAAATTGGTGTTGCTAGGAGAAGATGTAGATGGTGACTAGTGGAGCTATGGGAGATTACGAGAGTGGTAAGGTTGATGTTGATCCAAACAGAAGAAAAATAAGAAAGAAGAAGGCAAAGACTACCGGAGTAAAGTTTACTTTTTGTCTCACACTACATTATTAAAGTTTACTTTTTATCTCACGCTACATTATTTAATCTCACCATCACCATTATTTTTACACTAATCGCAAGTAAACGTTCTGTCCATTCAAACCCACCCTAAGTCACTAAAGGTGTGGTCGACAACAAGGGTGACAAAAGGGGAGTTCATTTCAATTTAATTAATTAATTTATTTTTTAAAAAATATTTTTACCTTAAAAATAAAATAAATAAATAATTTGCCAAGTCGCTATGTTCAACATATTCAATTTTTTAATTGATGTTTTATATTTTTTATAATTGGATTTAAATTTAAAATTATTTTTATTATTTAAATTGAATTTAGGCTGGGTTGGCCTAAGATATAAAATTCTTGTCCAAGCCCGACCATTTGATAGGTCTAGTTAATCCAGAGTACCAAAGTAATAGATAGAAAAATAGTACAGGTACTAAATTGGACAAATTGAAAATGCAAGTACTACATTAAAAGATTTGGAAGTACAAGAATAATTTCTCCCATTAACCATTTATTTAATTTTGTGTTCAATTTGTTAAATACAATTTGATGATTGTGATTTTTTTCGGTATTTAATGTTGATTTGATGAAAATCAATTACTAATATTATTAGTAAATTATGAATTTTCATCAAATCAATCATAAAATTCAAATTAAATACTTTTTTTGGCCCATCAAGATTTGACGATGTTACTAGTGTTCTTGGAACATGACAGAATTTATTAGTCAGACCGACTGGACCAAAAGTCTATTAGTATATTGGTTCGAACAAAGGGGTTAAATCGGTTCAATATATATTTTTTAAATTTTTATGAATTTATTTAATTATTGTTGATCTAGTAGTTGAACCTATCAAACCAGTTAGATCAAAAACTAGTGGTCTGACCAGTTCAACCACTGGTCTAATTATTAGAACACTATATATGATACTTTAAGATTGTAGCATGTTATCACTTGAATTTTTTTTATAAATTTTTAAAATTTCAAAGTAATGATGTGTCACAATCTCAAAGCATCATGTCATCAAACTTATATATATATATATATATATATATTTCAAATTTAAATACTAAAATAAATCTAGTTGCTAAATTTATGTACCAAAAAAAAAAACTACAAGTAGTATACTAAACTTAATTGTGAAGTTGAAAGACAAAAAATTATATTATTTATTTATTAAATTATCTAATGAAATTAGGTTGAAATTAAAAGAAAATACAAATTTGGTTAAAAAATACTGAAAAAAAGCAGTCAAGTGGCATTGAAAAAGATTTTATAAACATTGAACCTGATTACAAGCTATGAAAAGAAAAATAAGGTCGGTGAAGTTGTGGCTGATCTAGTCCCACGTGCCCAATTTATTTATTTTATTCTTAAAAAAATAATAAACTATTGAAGATATTGTTTTTATATTAATATTTTATATATTTTTATAATTAAATATTTTAAATATTTAATTTAAATTTAATGTGGTAAATAGTTTCTTGTTCAACCTTCATCCCGCACTTTAAGCAATTTCAAATTATTAAAGTTGGATTTATTATTCTTAATGTTGTTGGTAGAATATTTCTTAATTAATTTGTGAATTAAGTTTTAAGTTTGGTTTGTATTAATATTGTTGTTAGTGAAAAAAAGATGTGAGTTTTAGTGTGTTTGATCCTCTTTTTTAAAGATTGAGAAGGGAATACGATTATAGGCAAAATTAGAAAGACATTTTAGGGGAATCAAAATTAAATCGTAATTTTTATGATAGCAACAATGTAATTTCATCATTTTAATAGTTTATATATTTATAATTTTTAAAGGATTAAATTAAATTTTTATATTTTTAAGGGAAGCCAAAGTACAATTTTTTCTTTACTAATATAAAATTTTAAAAATTTTAAAGAGTTTAAATAAAAAAAATTTCATTTTAGGGGGCCGGGCCCCTTCCAGCCTCTTAGTTTCGCCCCTAATAATAATCAAAGCATTGTGTAAAAAACATTTTAACTATGTAATCAGAAATAAAAAATTAAAATGTGACTTTATATAATTTTAATAATAAATATTAATCAAAATTAACATATGTTACTCATTTAATCAACCTTATGAAATTTACCGAGTGTTAAGAGCATACCATTAAAATTTTACAGAAAAGTAATTAACTCCATGCTCTTATTAAAAATTAAATTTTTTTTATAAAAAATAATAAATTTGAATAAAATATAAAAAAATTAAAAGTTTTTTTATAAAAATAGTAAAAAATTAAAAAATTAAAATTTTATAAAAATCATAAAAAAATTAATGACCCCTATTTTTTTCAATTAAAGTCATCACGTGTCGCAACACAGCGTGACATGTGACGAAAAATGATAAAAAAATATTAATCAATAAAAGTTATAGAAAATTATAAAATTATTATTTTGGTACGATAATTTTTATAAATTTTTTATAAAATTTATATTTCTTTACATTTTATATAATTTTCTTACTACTTTATAAAATTTTATTTTTTTTATATTTCTATATATTTTAGAATTTTTTTACGGTTTTTATAAATTTTTACAATTTTTATATATATATTTAAGATTTTTATATTTTTATTAAAATTTAATAATATTTATATTTTTTTATTGATTTTTAACTTTTTATAAAAGAATTTTAATTTTTAATAAAAGTATGAGTTTAATTGCTTTTTTTGAAAAAGTTTGAAGGTCTTTTTGATGCATTTTGAAAGTTCAAGTACCCAATTGAGTATAAAAAAAACTAGAGGCTTAATTGCTTTTTTTAAAGGTTTGAGGACTTTTTTGATACATTTTGAAAATTTAAGTACTCAAATTAATGTTAAAAAAACATAAATTTAATTTTTTTTAAATTTAAAAACTTTTCACACCATTAAACCTTGAATGAAATATAAAAATTAATAGCACAATCCACAATTAATGCAATCACCTAAGAAAATATCTAATACATTAACTATTTTTTATTAATTTTTTTAAAGTCTAAATAAAACAAGTTGAAATAAAAAAATTCCAACGAATTTTTTTTTCCTTTTTTTTTCTAATTTAATTGTAAGCTACGTTACCTTTCGAAAATTTCAAATTATAATAATTTTTCATTTGATTTGAAAAATGTAGAATACCGAAAGTGAATTCAGAAATTTTTTTTTGGATAAAAATATAATTTTGTCATTTTAATAGTTTATATTTTTATAACTTTTAGAATATTAAATCAAATTTTTATTATTTTTGAGGAGCTAAAGTGTAATTTTATCATTACTAGTTAAATTTTTTTTTATAAATTATCAATAGTTTAAATAAAAAATTTTCTATTTTAAAATAGTTGAGACCACTGTCAACCTCTAAATCCGTCCCTAATATGGATAGGTAAACCTCCCCAAGGAGGAACCATACATTGATTAATCCAGTTATTTGGTGCTTAACTATGATTGATTAACTATCAATTACATTTTATTTCATGTTAATTGAAATTGTCGAGAATATTAAATGCAGATTCATTGATTAATATTACAGAATTCTCCAATAAAAACATCATTAATGTTGGTTTTTTTTATTGTTTAGCCATCAATTTTCAAGTATATACCAGAAAATAATATATATGAATTTCACGTTTTTTATTTTCTAAAAATATATGATATTTCACGTGAATCATATAATTATTATCATTATTATTGTTGTTGTTTTCACAATTTTTTTAAAGAAATAATTTCACCAAATATCCCAAACTATCACTTAGATTTAAAATTAATTCTTACGTCCCGATTAAGTTGGTGTCACGAATTGGTCGATCATCAATTCAGTTAAAAAATGAATAAAATTTCATTATTTGTAAAAAATATATATTATTATGAGAATATTATATATATTTATATATATAAAAAAAACTCTCACGTTATAGAATTTGAACCTTATAAAACTCTAGTTTTATCATTTCTACCAAAATTTCATTTAATTTTTACATAAAAATTTAACAAATATATATTTAATATAATTTTTTTTTATCTGGATGTCTAATCTAAGTTTTTCTTTTTTCTAAAAGAAAAGACTTCTACATAAGGTAATCACTACCGTACTGGTGGATGTATTATTTTTCTACTAGTATTGGTACATGTCGGTATCGATCTGCTTCGGTGTACCGTTTCGGGTTTTTCGTTATTTATTAAAAACATTTGATATATGGGTATAAAAAGTATTTACAAATATCAAATAATAAGACTAAATGAATCTCGAATATAAAATATTTATCAAAAATAAAATGTTATTGGTAAAGAAAATATTTTAATAAATATTAGTTACATGTGTTCAAGTCTCACCATACGTAAATTTTAAGATAAAAAACTCATCAATTATATAAAATATTATTTAACAAGTTACGCAAATTCAATTCATCATTAAATAAACTCAAAATAAACAAGCAAAAAAAAAATCCATAAATTAAACTATAATACCATCACATACTCTGCATATAATAATTCATAATTTAATAAATTCAAAATAAATAATAAATAATTAAAATATATTTTAAAATGATTTTTGGGAACAAATAATTAATAAAAAAATGTAATCTTAGTTTTTACAAATAATTAATAAAAGTTTAAATTTAAAATTAATTTTTTAGCATAGATTGATACACCATATTCCAATAATTGTGAATGAAATCAACCTGTACGCATCAATAAATTTGATATCGATTGGAGTGTACATTGAAACTTTATTATAGGAACAGGGCATTCCGACTAGTACAGGCCATACCAAAATAGTACCAACTACCATGCTTCTAAAAATATAAATATAAGTATAATGTAATTACAAGTCCAAGTCCGACCAACTGCAAAATAGACCCAAATCATCACAACATACAAAAGGATGAAAAATTGAAAATGATTTGAACTGAAACTCACACACATGCAATTATAAATGATAAAAATAAGACCTATACATACACAATTGTGCATAATAAGTATTAATTAAAAAGCAAATATTAATTAGCGCTTGAGCCTTAGCTCGACCAGCATTGACATTATTGTCAATGCAAGAGGACGTGGGTTCGAATGAATTAAAGTATTCTCCTATTTAAAGGGTAGGTAGGGGCCAGAGGTGAAATCTAAATTTTTTTAGAGGGACTGAAATTAAATTGTGATTTTTAAGATAGCAAAAATATAATTTTACCATTTTAATAGCCTATATCTTTATAATTTTTAAAGGATTAAATCAAAACTTAATATTTTTAGGGGCTAAAGTGTAATTTTTCCTTTATTAATTTGAAAATTTAAAGGGTCTAAATGAAAAATTTTTCATTTTAAAGGGGCTGGGGTGAAACTAGAATTTTCTTTTTAGGGGTGGCCAAAATTAAATTGTAATTTTTACGATAATAAAAATGTAATTTCATCATCTTAATAGCTTATATCTTTATAATTTTTAAAATATTAAAATATTTTTATATTTTTAAGGGAGTCAAAGTATAAATTTATCTTTATTAATTTAAAATTTTAAAAATTTTAAAGGATCTAAATAAAAAATTTATATTTTAGGGGAATCGAGTCTCTGCCAGCCTTTCAATTTCACCTTTAGGAAGAACTTTAGACATTATATTCAAAAGAACAAATATGATAAAAATTTATAAAAATATTAATGTTAGAAAAAAAAGTAAATATTAATTTATCCGAACCTACTCAAATTTTGTTTTTTAATGAAAAAAATAATTTATAAATAAGATTAAGACATAATAATATAAAAACAATTGTATAAAAAATAATAAAAGAATATAAAAAAAAATGTTGCAATATTATTAATTTGAGCAACAACCGATGTCAACGTAAAGCAATCTAAACCGTAAAAAGAACGTTAAAGAAGAATCTGAGTCGTAGGATGGTTATCATTTGGACAGGTTACTCCGTCAATTTAAATAGTAATACAAAGACAGTCTGGTCTTTAAAAAGAATAAAAAGAAAAAAAAAAAAAGGAGAGAAATTTTACTTTCATTCTTCATTTCCGTTCAATTTTTTTTTTTAAATCTAAATTCTCTTTCTTTCTCTGGTCAATAAAAAGGAATTTAAGAAGACGAGCCATTTTTTTTGTTTTTGTTTTTAATTTTAATTTTAATTTTATGCAATTGAAATCAGCGGTCGTGTTGGGAAATTAAAGGAGGAGGAGGAGGAGGAGGAGGAGGGTGATTTTGTTTTAGGAAATTTAGGTTTTTGATATTTTGGGGTGAGTTAATTTGAAGTTTACATTTTGTAACTGTTTTTAATCATGGGATTAGGGAGTAATGGTGGGGATGATGTTGTGGTGGATGACGGTGATGACGGTGGAGATGGTGGCGGCTGCGGAAATGGAGGAAAGTCTTTCGGTTCGGTTTCGTGCTCGATTTGCCTCGAAACGGTTACTGATAATGGGGATCGGTCGTGGGCTAAGCTTCAATGCGGTCATCAGTTTCATTTGGGTAAGTCAAATTTGTTCAGATTTGGAACTGATTTCCTCAATTAATTTTTGGGTTTTTTCTGTTCTTTTTTGTCTTTTTGTCTTTTTCTTTTTAATTGTGATTGTAAGATCTGGGCTCAAGTTTGCTCATTTGATTTCTCAGCTGTCTTTAGTTTTGGTTTAATTGATGATATGAATGATTAAAGGTTGAACTTTTTGCTTATGCTATTTTATTAGCTAAAAATGAGAACTTTTGTTTCCTGAAGAATTATTACTAGTTTAACCAGGCTCAATTAATGGAGCTTTGATGTTTCAATAAGCTCCTCCTTTCTCCTGTCAATTGCTATGACTGATTAGACTTTCTGAGTAAATTTTGCATTGCAATTAGTTTTTGGAGATTATTAGCAACAGGGAATCAAATTAGAAGAAATTATTTTCTATATGGTTTTAGATTTGTTTGTATTTTTAGTTTTATTAATAGATGTTGATAAGCTGCAGCTTTGGAGATGGCTACTAGCATGGCCATTAGTTGAATGTGAAGGATATGAAACTAGTTTGTTGTATGATATATTTGTGTATTTGGTTGGTAGGGAGCTAGAGGAAGTTATCTTTAATCTATTTTAAAGGTTCTAATTGATCATAATACGACTTGTGATGATTGTCTTCAGATTGTATTGGTTCAGCCTTCAATGTAAAGGGCGCAATGCAATGCCCAAATTGTAGAAAAATTGAGAAAGGTCAATGGCTTTATGCCAATGGTTGCCGTTCGTATCCAGAGTTTAATGTGGATGATTGGGCACATGATGAGGACCTTTATGACCTAAGTTTCTCAGAAATGGTAATGGAGTGATATTTCTATGCAATTTTTTTTATTTTTTTATTTTTTGCAGTTTCAGCGTTCATGGCCAATAAAAATGGTGTAGATTGCCTTAACAGTATTTATGCTTCATTTTTGCATCTAGCTTTTCGTCCTTGCTCTCTAACCTGTGTCACCTTAAACGACCATCTTGTATTGATTTATTTAGTGAGTGAAAAATTGATATTTGAAGCTCTTAGTTAGTGAACCAAATTTCATTTACTAAGCCTGTCAAATTTGAAAACTTAACAGATTGTAGTTTAAACTGCACTACACTCTCTTTATGCCATTTGCAAAGCTTTACAATCACGTCTCCCTTTTAGTCTTTGATTTTGCTTATTTGGCTCTATATATGCTCGCACTTTCTGACAGATGAGCAAGTTAAAATCTACTCACTGCTTACTTATTTTGGTGTTTTATTGTTTTTGTAGTCATTTGGAGTTCACTGGTGTCCATTTGGAAGCTTAGCACGACTTCCTACATTCGAGTAAGCTTGACCTCTCTTATTAGAGGCTGAATCTGAGTATTTTTCTGCTTTAATTTTCTAGGCCGAAATGTACTGGTCAGTTGTCTCTTCTTCAACATCAAATATTTGCCTTATACTTTTTGCATGTTTTCTAGGATTAGTATCTTCTTAGTTAGAGGCTGATTTATAATTGGAAAAGGTTCGATCTCTGCTTATTATTTGTGGTAGCAAAATGACAATGGCATCCAAGCAAGTATTTTAGACCATATAAAGCCTGCAACTTATGGCTGTCACCCAACTTGGAACCCTATCTTGATGATTTCAGAAATTTCATCAGTTATCTACAAGATACGTGAGATGAAGTGCAATAATATAAGAGAGATTAGGTGCCATTGTCGTTGTTGGGCTGGAAGTATTTCCCAAGCTTAAATTAATGAGCATAACATCAACTCAGTTTGCTGAATTGGAAGTCAAATATCCTTATTTTTCTTAGTCGGAAAAGCTGTTCCATCCTATTATTATCAACTTTCCTTAGGTTAATGTTCCCCTTTCATTTCTTTACGCATATCATTACAGCTCTGCTTGGATGCTCAGTTATTTTCTTTCTTTTAAGATATCTTACTTTTTTTTTCCCTCCAGGGAAGGAGAGTTATCATCAACCACATGTAAGATTCTTCCTTGTTTTTCAAGTAATGCTTCTCTGGTGGAGATTGTCCTAATATGCTGATATGAGTTATGTTGGAATGCAGATCATGAATTACTGGGACAGAATGCTATCTTTTCTGAACATTCAGCACCTGCTGCTCATCCATGCCCATATGTAGCTTACTTTGGGCCCACAGTTCATCCATCATCCTCAAATTCCAGTGGAAGTGTTTCAGATAGTTCAAGTTACAACAATCACTGGAATGGTCCATCAGTGCCTGGTGAGGTACCTGCATCTTATGCTTTTCCTGCAATAGATCACCATTACCATAATTGGGAGCATCATTCCACATCTAGCAGTCGAGTTGGTAGTTCTGATCAACCTTCAAATCCTCCTGTCAGTCAAAGGTCTGCCAGGAGTGGTTCTGATATGCCAAGATCAGGATCTTTTATGCGTCCATATGTTGTTGGCCACAGGTATGCGGTATGCCTCATCATGATTGACATTTGTGTTTGGATTGAGTTTTACTGTTCTTTTATGAAAAAAAAATCAGAATTCTATGGAACATTTTACTAATTTCCTGGAAACAGCAGCAAGCCCTTCTTGCAGAAGAACAACCCCCCTCCCTCATAAAGGGTTAAAATGACACACATTTAGTATCCGTTATATTCATTCTTCTCTGCTGGTTTCTTAATTTTCCAAAATTGCCGTGTTTCCACAGTTCTGGTGCTAGAGCAGGGAGTTCAGTGGCATCCTCATTGATTCCTCCTTACCCTGGTAGCAATGCTCGAGCCCGTGATAGAGTTCAGGCCCTCCAGGCATACTATCAACAACAACATCCGAGCACTTCACCATCAATAAGGACACCTGTTATTTCTGGCTCCCGAAGGTCAAGCAGTCACAGGATTCATGCTCAAGTAGGGCCAGTGGCTTCATCATCTGACCAGGTGGGTGGCTTCTATTTCTTTCCATCGGGTACTCCAGTCCGTAACTTTCAAGAGGCTGAAAATCCTCTATCAACTCGGTTCCATGCTTGGGAAAGAGATCATTTGCCTTCGTTTTCAATAAACCAGGTCGACAGAGACTCAGCTTGGGGTGCCTTCCATCAGTCTGCTGGTGCACCAGATCCTGGCATAAGATCCAGCAGTTTCCGCCAAAGGCATGGATCTGAGAGGATGTCTTCACATAATCATTCATAGTATTTCATCCTTTATACCCTTCTGGGTTAAGCAAAACAAACTCTACTGTGAATGAAACCATAAAAGTTTATGTATGGTTGAGTTGAGAGAGACATTGTATGTTGGTCCTGTGAATCGTTGCAGGCTGAAAAACCGTGAAGTGGGGCTGAAAACAACTATTTTGGCACCCCACATGGCGGTAGACAGATACCCAAACTCTTTGAATCAACACAACCCGTAACCCCATGGGTTCTTGTTGATTTTTGTTGTTGTTATTTTTTTTTTGCTGGTTATTCAGGTTGCTTGATGGGTTTTTTTATTACTATTATTAATTGTTGTGCATGTGCATGCATCGACTCTGTGGTGGAAGGCTGTGTGGATATAGGGATTCGAAAACTAACTTAATGGACCTCTTCCCAAACCAAAAACCGAATCGACTTTAAAGAAAAATCGCAATGAATTTATTATTTAATGTTAATATACTTGAGTTTGGGGAATATTATGGTTTGAGTTTGGAATTTGGTTAAGTTTGTATCTCTACTAGTTGTGGTAAACTCTTGGTGTCACCAATGAAGTAGCCAGCGACGAATATAGTTATTTTATGAAGTAAATTATATTATTTTAAGAGTGTTATTTTGTGTTTTTAATATATAAAAATACAAATATAAATATAAATGCCATCATAAAATTTGATCTAAGCATTTAATTTTCAACCATCGATCAAAATTTCATTTGTTATTTCTATTTTTTATAAATATATTTATTATATAATTTCTTTTTTCACTCCATTGATAGATGTGTCATTCACACCCAATTCTTAATGGAAGAATACTTTGCGAAAACTAAGAATGCCGTCTTGAAGCACCTTTGAAGGGATACCAGCATATGAGCTTTATTATAGAAGTAACTCTAAAAAATAAATTAATTATCAAAATAATCCACCTTTTTAATTATGTACAAAAATAACTCATTTTCTACAGTAAAAAGTGGTAGAGTCATATAATATGGCGCCACCACTTTGCCACGTCAGCCAGGGGTATTAAAATTTTTTTTTGGTGGAGTTATGTTGAATGGCGTCACCAGTATAAAATACTAAAAAAATACTAAAAAATCTGGAAAAACGGAGGACTTAAAAAAAAATTTTCATTTTTGGGTGGAGCCATTCTAAATGGCGCCACCACTTTTCTGATTTGTCAGGTTCTATATATATATATATATATATATATATTTTACTTTTTACTTTTTTTTACTTTTTTAATTTAACTTTTTTATTTTTTATTTTTATATTTTGTCTCTTTCTTAGATTTTTTTCTTTTTTAAGTTTTATATTATTTTCTTAATTTATTTTACTTATTTAAGCTATATTATTAATTTTAAAAAATTTGTAATATATATTTAAAATTTTTTATAATATTTTTTTAAATTTTTAATTATTATTTTTAAAAATATTTTTTAACTTAATATATATATTTGTGAAATTAATTATTTATAAATTTTAAAAATGTATTTTTCAAATTAATTTTTTAAAATTTTAAAAAAATAATTATTTTTCTTTTTTTTTTTAGTTTTTTGAAGTCTAATTTTTTTTTGTTTATCTATTTTTTTATTTTTATTATACATTTCAAATTAAATTTTAGACTAGTTTTTCATAGATTTTGTCTTTTTCTTTAATTTTTTTCTTTTTTTAAGTTTTATATTATTTTCTTATTGTATTTTGTTTATTAGTTTTATAATATTTGAAATGTATGTTTAATATATTATTAATTTTACATAGAATTTTTAAATTAAGATTTTATAAATTTTTGTTATTTTATTTTAGTTTATTTAATTTATTTATTTCTTATTATTAATTTTTAAAAGTTTGTAATGTATATTTGAAATGTTCTATAATATATATTTGTTAAAATTTTAAATATCAGTTTTACATTTTTTTAATTTTAAATGTATATTTCTCAAATTAATTTTTGAAAATTATAAATATTATTTTTAAATATTAACCATATTTTTAATAATATAAAATATTAAAATAATTTAAAGATATGATCTTTCAAATTTATTATTTGTTTTTATTTTTAATAATATAAAACATTTAAACATTTAAATTTTTAAATAAAATTTGTATAAAAAATTTAAAAAATGTTAAATATTTTTAAAAATAAATAAAAATTATAAATTTCAAAATTATATGTAAAATTTAAAAATATTTAAAATCATTTAAAATATTAAAAAATATTTTAAATCATTTTAAATGTTTTATAATATTAAAAATATATTTAATATTTAAAAAATAATTTGAAAATATATTTTTAATATTTATAAAAAATATATTATAAAACTTTTTTAATTCAAGTTTTTCGAAATAAATAAGATAAATAAGGACTTAAAAAAGAAAAAAGAAAGTCAAAACTTTTAAAAAAAAAGGCTGAAATAAATAAGTTGACTGTCAGACTTTAAAACTGGTGGCGCCAAATTATTTGGCTCTACCAAGAAATGGCAAAATTGCTATGGGGCCCCCTATACTCTAAAAAATCACAGTATTTTGGTGGAGCCATTCTTTATGGCTCCACCTCTTGGTTCTCTTCTATATATAGAGTGGTGTAGTTGTTGTGTTAAGTGGAAAAGTTCAAAAAATTTGTTAAAAATGAATAATGAGGTGTTTTTGGTGTATGTTGTTTTTGATGGTGAAATTGTAGAAGGTGATATTGGCTGTGTATTTCAAGGCCGGCAAAGAGTAGGTTTGCGATTCAAAAAAAATGTGAAGCTAGCAGAAATGAAAAGGAAGATCAGTGCAAAAATAGCTATTCGTTGTGGAAGGGCGATGTCCAAATTATTTTACAAGTTTCCAATCTCTACAGATCCGTTCAAATTTTGTGCGATGCAACTGTTAGATGATGATGACTTGGGCACTATGATGGAAATATGGTGGTCCACTAGGAGTGTGAACCCCCAACCAGTTGAATTATTTGCTGAGTTAGCAGACTTAGAACCTGTTGAGAATGTTAGCCCAATAAGTCAACATCGCGAATTTGATTTTGATCTTAATGTTGGATGGACAGGCCAATTAAAATGCGGTGGAACGTCGCAGATACCCAAAATTCCTAATTATGGTGGGAGTTTTTACAACAACCCAGCCCTCGGTCCCCGTCTACAAATACATCCGGAGGTGATAATAAGCACTGAGACAAATGTCAGAGAAATGACCAATAATGGTGAAGATTCTGATCAAGACGTTGAATATTTTAGTGACCCCGATGTTGATGAGGTTCCGGACGATATCGGTGATGAAGGCCCGGAGGAGGTTGAAGATGTTCACGGCCCTTCATTCTGTAACCCGAGTCATGGTATTATTTTACGAAATAAACTGGGGGCAACATGTTGAACGTAGATCCAGATGCAGCGTATGCATCTGAGTTCCCTGAGTACGTTGATATAGTACCTGCTCATAGATTGGCGTCAAATTCACAGTTCGAAGAGTTGTTCGTTGGGCAACAGTTCGAGAACAAGGCGGATTGTGTGTTTGCCATCAAACAATACAGCATGAAGTTGTTGACTGATTACAAGGTTGCAAATCTACACCAACATTATACGTTGGCGAATGTTGGAGAGTCGACGATGGGTGTGGTTGGCGAGTTCGTGCTGCATTTATACAGAGGACTCAACAGTGGCAAATACGAAAATTAGAAGGGCATCATACATGTACTGTCGCACGCATGTCTCAAGACCACCGAAAATTGGATGCCAAAAGTATTTGCAACTGCATCATGCCACTGGTGAAAGATAGTTCAATCATTCCTGTGTCGACATTGATTGCAGACATGCAAGCTCGATTTCAGTACAGAGTGTCATACAAGAAAGCGTGGTGGGCGAAACAAATGGCCATGCAACAATTGTACGGCGACTGGGATGAGTCATACAATGAACTTCAGAGTTGGATTTCAGCAATGGTAGAATATTTCTCAGAAACTGTCGTGGACTTGCAAACGTTGCCTTATAGAGGCCATAATGGAGAATTGGAACTGGGAAAAAGAGTGTTTCGTCGACTGTTCTGGACTTTCGATCCATGTGTTAGGGCCTTCTCCCACTGCAAACCGATAGTGCAAGTTGATGGAACATGGCTTTATGGAAAATACACGCAGATACTTCTGATTGCGGTTGCACAAGACGGTAATGGAAATGTACTACCAATCGCTTTTGCCATCGTAGAGTCGGAAAACTCTGAATCATGGGCATATTTCATTCGAAACTTACGGAGACATGTTGTCAGGCAAGACAACATTTGCATTATATCTGACAGATCGAAGGGTCTTGTTGCTACAATTCGGCAATCGGAGGTTCCGTGGAGGTCTGTCTATTGTATTAGTCACATCGCTGTGAACTTCCACAATGAGTATAAGAACAAAGACTGGCGCAAATGAATTGTCAACATGGGTAAAATTATCGTATTTAAATTCGTATTTGTAATTATTTCTAGTCTATTTCCTAATTTTAACGCATTTTATCGGAATATATACATAGAGTACGAGCTGGAACCACACCGATTTAGACATAAGTTGGCGAGGTTAGATACTGATATGGCGGGCTGCAAACCTTCTCTTACACAGTGGTTGAGTAGCATGGAGCTGTGGCAATGGGCTCAATGTTTTGATGAGGGGTACCGTTATGACCATATGACAACTAACCTTGTTGAGGCCGTTAACTCCATCTTAAGGCGTACGCGTCACTTGCCAATTTCAGCTGTTTTTTCAGCCACCTTTTACAGGTTAGCAACCTTAATGCCAAAAATGGGGTTGAAACAAGCAAAACAGTTAGAGGCAGGACACGTGTACGTCGAAAAAATCAGAGATGCCATTAAAGATAACACTCAAAGGGCTAGGTTGATGAATGTAGAACTATATTCTCGAAATTTGGAAACTTTTCGAGTGACAGAGTATATCAATCGTCGGTCAGGGATCCCGCCACGGTCCTATGGAGTTGATCTCCGAAACATGCGGTGTGAGTGCGAGATGTTCCAAGCACTACGGTACCCGTGTGCGCATGTGGTTGCAGTTTATGCTACCTATAGTTTGAATGTCGAACAATATATCGATGATGTATACACACTTGAACGTACGTTGCGTATTTGGGGTAACGAGTTCCCTATATTAAGGGATATATCGATATGGGAAGTGCAATCGCCTGCATTCGAGATGTTGCCTGATCGGTCACTACGTAGGAGAGTTAAAGGTAGACCGACAATAACGAGGATTCGAAACGACATGGATGTAAGAGAACAAGCCGATCCAAAGCGTTGCACCATATGTAGAACAGTTGGCCACAATCGGAGCAAATGTCCCCATGAAAATGTCTACACTGGTCAATCTTCACGGTCTGAAAGAAATTAAATGTTGTAACTGAGGTCTATCTATATTATGATCTTTTAGAAATAAAGTTTGTATTATTTAGTGTTAAAATTATATTTAAAATTAATAGTTGCAACTTTTAATACTTTAAAAGATTTTATAATAAATTCAATAAAAAAATACTAATATATAAGTTGTGAAACCTTAAACCAATACAACAAACATCACATAATACTTGAAATTTACATAACTTAAAATTGGAAAGAACTAGGAGTGGTATCATCGTTCGGGGTATAACGGTTTACGGGCCTTCGTTGACGGGGTGGACGTTGAGGTGTATTGTACACATCTGAAGGATTGGCAACTGGGTCGATCGTGGCCTGAGGCGGGGTGGAGTACATGTTATTACCAAACATATCAACTGATGTCTGTGGTTGCTTTAGGTCAAATGGACTCGAACCGCCTATATCCGGGTGATATGAACTCGAACCACCCATGTCCGGGTGATATGAACTCGAACCACCTATGTCCGGGTTATATGAACTGCTCTGGGACTCATCACAAAAAGTGTCAACCCATTGCTCCGATGTATTTAAAACTTGGTCCTCCGAGTCGGGCTCCGCCATATGTTGATCCTTTACCTTCACCGTAGGTTGATTTCCACGTCCGTAGCCGTGACTTGGTACTATCATAAGTTGTCCACCATATAAATAAACTCGCCATCGATTCATGTACCGCTACATATATTTAGTCGAGGGACTAAAGTCAAACATGTAGGAGTGCATCTCAGGCAGCCTGTCGTACCGGGTATTCCATAGTGCTACATAACATTGATGTTCCACGCTCCAATCTAATGTATGTCTCCCCTGCATGGTCTTATCGTGGACATCAGCAAACTTTTGCGGCTCGACCGGCACAAATTGTTTACACCCAAATTGTCGCATAACTCGATCACCGTTGTACCACTCAACGGTTGAGAAGTTGAGCACCGGCGTGTTAATGCACCACATATGAGCTTCAGCGTAAAACCTCTGAGGAATAAGGGTTGTAATGTTTACTGCAGAATACGGCATCCACAAGAACTGCACAATATAACATAATGAGTCAATTCACATCACATACTGTAAGTGGATAAGTTAAATAAACGTTACTTAAACTATATTAATATATATTACTTTCTCTCCAGCGTACGCCTCTATCATTTGACGGTAAATGATTAATGTCTGGCTTGCACCAATTCCCAGAGACGTCGCCCATCTAAAATCGAAACAAACACGTTGGCAATTAAACTTTGAAAAATATTATCCACACTTATGAGTCGTTAAATGTTAAGTATAATTTTGTTTTTACCTATTTATAAGTGGCCACGAATATGGTTGGTGCCTAACAGCCGCTAAAAACGGCATCCTGTATAGAGCCCAAGATTGCAGTAGACCCAGACAACCAGCCATATTACTAACTCCATGTTTTGTTGCACGACAGAGCTCATAGTATAATGCATCCAACACTGTAGATCCCCAATTGTAACTACCGGCACGAGAAAAATCCTCCAATAGAGGCAAGTACTTTAAGTGGACTCTATTAGACGTGTTGTTCGGCAAAAGTACCCCCCCAATCAGCTACATAATATAGGCTCGAGCAGTATACATCACCTCCTGCTCAGTGGCAGTGCTCGATAACTGCTTAAAATTTGCTCTCAACCATGCTAATGTCAAGCATGTGAAATTGCTCCCCATCACGAGGGGACCGTCCAAGCGATGCGGGCATACTACAGAAGGTTCCAACACTTTGCTTCGACCCGTGACCACAGCACCGCCAACTCGTAACCCAAGTTGTATAGCGACGTCTTCTAATGTGATAGTGCACTCCCCGCACGGCATAATGAATGTGTGGGTCTCCGTACACCACCGCTCAATCAAGGCGGATAGTAAGTTTGGCCTCAAGTCAAACCTCCGGATCAATGCGACGTCCCCAAATCCGGCCAATCGTAAGTATGGCATGATCCGCTCGTCCGGATCGTACTTGGGAAAATGACACCGCAACCTCAAAACCCGATAACCATCTTGTATGGTAAATTTTTTATAAAAATATGATAAATCAATTATCTATATAATTTAAACATAAAAAAATATATTCAAGAGTAAAATTGAAAGGTTGAGAAAACAAAAACATCACACTTATATTATACCAACGTAACCATTCTAAGTATTTTTTTATTTAAGTTAAATTAAATAAGTAATAATATATTAATAATAGAATGAAAATTTGTCATAAAATATTAATAATAACACGTAGAAATCAAATGTGATTATTATATCCTAACCATAGTTAAGCATTAAATTAATTAAAATAAATATATTAATAATAAAAGAATGAGAGAAATTACAGGAATATGAACTGGAGATTGGTAAAATTACAAGAAAAGAGAAATTCATTGAGCAGTAACTCAAACTCCACCAGTGTAAAAAATAAGTCCAAACCAGAAAGCAACCCAAGAGAAGATGATTGGTTCAAGCAAGTTCAATTTGACACCAATTGTTACAATACGTATAAATTTCTAATTTTAAAATTTTGTAATATCTTATTCAAATTTTAAAGTGAGTAATAGCAAAAAATTGTTTTTCAAAGAATACTAATATTTTTTTATATGATAAAATTTAAAAACATAAAGTATTTTTTAAACAAATACTTATGTTTTCTAGTTATTTATAAATTAACTAGTAAATAATCAAATATATTCACTTTTATTATTATTGTTTTAATAATATATATATATTAAAATTAAAAGAATTCTTTTTCATAAATTGAGCTCGTCAAGTAATAGTTTTGCGTATTAATCCCTACACACCGTCTAATAAATTAAGTATGAAATTAGTAAAAATAGAGTAAAGTTTTAAGTAAGTCGATTTTAAGGGGTAGTTATTTAAAAAAAATGAAAATATCCTAATTTATTTTTATAATATATCTATTCTATTATAATTTGTGTGGTTAAATTAGATGTTTGGAGGTGAGTGCTACTAACTTTTTTTTTAAAGTATACAAATACAATTACAAATAATGTATATTTAAATCAATTATAACAAAAATAAAGTATTACAAAGTATAATCAAATTAATAATCTAAAATGTTCAACAGAAGCTAAATAACAACTAATTAGAGATAAGTATTTTAAAGCAGTCAAAACATGTTCAATAGAGTAGCGATTAGCAAAAAAAAATTGGGAAACTAAATCGAATTTTTTTTACTTTATAATAAATTTTACTGTTTCGTCGATCATCGATGAAGTGTGATCCGTATTTGCTCCAGAAGACATCTTCAAATCTGTATAATATAAAAAAAAACAAACATACAATATGTAATAGGCCAATTTTGGCCTAGGCTCGAAAAAATAATAACTGAAGCCAAATGATGCAATCGGTCGAAAACAAGGCAAAAATGGCCAAATTGAAAGACAATCATTAAATTGTGGCCAAATCAAAAAGATGGAGAAAGCCGAGGGGTTATCAAATTTTGTTGACTTGGTAAAGGGCTAAAAATAGGAAGATATTATTTTTATTTTATTTTGTTTTATTTTATTATTAAATTAGTTAGGCTATTTTTAGTAAACCCCATGTATATAAATAGGGGTATTTTGTTCTTTGAAAGGGATCGATTACTTTTGGTATTCCTACTTCAATTTGGAATTGGATTATTCTCCCTTTCCCTATTTTCATTGGAATTGAATTATTTTCTTTTCTCTTTCAATTACGTGGAAATTTTGTCCATTTCATTTCAATTTCTTTGTTTTTTCTAAATTCGTCCAATTACTTTTGGCCTTTCCGTTTTTTTATTGTTTTGCAATTAAATTTTCATTATTCTTAATTTTGGCCCTAAAATTTGTTTTGACTACATTTTGGTCTTCCTTGAAACTGTGTTTTGGAGGGTGGGGATTATTTCCCTTTTGGTCCCTCCTTATTATTCACAAGTTCAAATTGGTCCATTTCCTTTTATTTATTTTTTATTTGCCCCAAAAGGTTTGATTTAATCCTTTTTTTATTTCCGCTATTTTTTTATCAAATTAACTAATTTAATATATTATCGCTATTATTATTATTATTATTATGTTTCTATTTATATTTATTTTGTTATTCTAATACTATTATTATTTATCTAATTTTTATTTATCTATTTATATTTCTACTATTATTATATTTCTATTTATTATGTTTTTATTTCTATTTATATACTAATATTATTTTCATTATTATTTTTCTTATATATATTTTTTACTCTTGTTATTAACATTCTATTTATTTATTTATTTATTTTACATTTTTTGTTATTATCTATTTTAATTTTTTATATAACGCTCATTTCAAATTTTATACGTTATTTACTTTAATATTTTCATATATTATCCTTTTTTGAAATTTTGTTCATGCTTTTTAAAATTAAATGAGGCAATATTTCGTATTTAGGGAGTTCGAGGAATCGTGCCCTATCGTGCTGGGTTTCGATTTTTCGTTCAACTAAAATGCGGAATATCCTTTTGAAATTTCATCCATGTTTTTTTAAAAAAAAATTAAAACGAGGCAATATTTTGTGTTTGGGGGTTTGGGAGGTCGTGCCCAATCGTGCTGGGCTTCGATTTTCTATTCGACTAAAATACAAAATATCCATTTGAAATTTCATCCATGTTTTCTCAAATTAAAATGAGGCAATGTTTCGTATTTGGAACTTCGATAAATCGTGCCCAATCGTGCTGGGTTTCGATTTACCGTTTGGGTCGAATAGCCAAATATCCTTTTTAAAAGTTTTAAGTGCATGTGTTTTAGAAATCCCGAGATGATCTTGCGTCGAAGGTTCGAAATATTGTATCTAATTGTGCTAGACGTAATATTTTATTCCTTCTAAGCGAGAGAATCTCAATATCCAATTCAAGTTATCCAAACGTTTTTAAAGATTGTATTTTAAAATCTTTTCAATTTTTCAACATTAGGACGTTAATCGATCAATACGGTACCAATTTTGGGCGTTGCGAGGGTGCTAATCCTTCCTCGCGCGTAACTGACTCCCGAATCCATCTTCTAGTTTTTCGTAGACCAAAAACGTTGTTTTAATAAACCAAAATGTTTTATTAAAATGATCGACCACAGGGTGACCCGATTACACCTAAACAAAAAAGATTGGTGGCGACTCTATACCTTGTTTAAAAGTCGATCCCCGTTTTTCAAAATAAAAATGGTTTCGACACAATACAATTATTTATTATATTACATTAACTATAAAATATAAAAACAAAAAAAATAAAATTTTAACAAACGTACCTTTTTTTTTTCTCACTCAAATTCTTCATCTATACAAGGGGGACCAAGCCCCACCCATATATATAACAATTTTTTTTTAAAACAAAACAATAAAAATAGTCAAAATAATAAAAATATATATATTTAATATATTTTTTTAAATTTAAATTTATATTTAAATTTATTAATAGTCACATCACTGACATGACAAGTTATAATAAATATATATTTTAATTTAAACTTTAAAATTTAAATACATATATCTAATGTTAAAAAAAGAATTTAAAAATAATATTTAAAATTGTAAAAATATATTATAAAATATTTTAAATATACATTACAAAATTTTTAAAATTAATAATAAAATAAATAAACAAAATAAAATAAGAAAAAAACATAAAATTTCAAAAAGTAAAAAAAAAAAGGAAAAAGACAAAATTTTAAAAAATATTTAAAATATTATGATTTCTTATATTATTAAAAATTATAATTTTTTTTAAATGTTTTTAAAAATTGTATTTAAAATTTAAAAAATAATCTCAAAATACATATCTAAAATTTACAAATATATATATTAATAAAATATTTCAAATTTTTTAAAATTAATAATAATAATTAAACATAAAAGAAAAACAAAACAATAAAAAGAGTCAAAAAATAAAAAAATAAATTTAATATTTATAAAATAATATTTAATATATTTTTTAAAATTTATTTTTATATTTAAATTTATTAATAGTCACATCACTGACATGATGTGACTAGTTATAATAAATATATATATATTTTTTAATTTAAACTTTAAAATTTAAATATATATATACCTAATGATAAAAAAGATTTAAAAATAATATTTAAAATTGTATGTAAAATTAATAAAATATTAAACATACATTTCAAATATTATAAAACTAATAATTTCAAAACTAATTTGAAAAATACATTTTTAAAATTTATAAAAAAAATAATTTCACAAATATATATATAAAGTTAAAAAATATTTTTAAAAATAATAATTAAAATTTTAAAAAAATATTATAAAACATTTTAAATATATATTACAAATTTTTTAAAATTAATAATATAAATTAAATAAGCAAAATAAATTAAGAAAATAATATAAAACTTAAAAAAGAAAAAAATCTAAAAAAGAGACAAAATATAAGAAAAAAAGTAAAAAAGTAAAAAAAGTAAAAAAAAAATATAAGAACCTGACAAATCAGAAAAGTGGTGGCGCCATTTAGAATGGCTCCACCCAAAAATGAAATTTTTTTTAAGTCCCCTGTTTTTTTAGATTTTTTAGTATTTCCCTAGTATTTTATACTGGTGGCGCCATTCAACATGGCTCCACCAAAAAATAATTTTTTAATACCCCTGGCTGACGTGGCAAAGTGGTGGCGCCATATCATATGGCTCCACCACTTTTTACTGTAGAAAATGGGTTATTTTTGTACATAATTAAAAGGGTGAGTTATTTTGATAATTAATTTATTTTTTAGGGTTACTTTTATAAAAAAGCCCAGCATATGCATATTCAGCTATAGAGTTGAGTCACAAATTTCCAGAAGCTGAAAAGCATCGACCAGTTTTCTTTCTCTGTAGCATAATGAGACATAATGCTTCCACTGAAGACTTGTTGAGATACGGGGTGGGTTTGGGTTTATTTCATGGCGTATTCACAATGGAAGAAGCACGGGACGAAGCAATGACATTGGGAAGCAACCTTAAAAGCTTCTTCTTTCTTACTCGATGGTGCTAAACTATTGTTCGTGATGTTGCCATATTGATCGCCTCAAAGGACCATCATCAGCTTAGGGTAAGAAGGGACGATGTGTTCAAAGACTGGTTAGATGAGAAAACAAGGAAAAATTACAATCCGATAAGTTTACAATATTCTAAGGTTAGTGAGCTTCATAATCATGGTCATTTCACATGTCCAAACCTTACCTTTTTCTCCATGTGCAATAAGGATTCTTCTTCTGCTGTCATTGCCTCTTTAATTAAATCAATTTGGAGGCTATACATGGTCAACTCACAGCTGAATCTTCTGATCTACTAAGAGACATCGAAGTTGATGAGTGCCACAAGTTGAAGAATTTGTTCACCTTCTCCTTAGCCAAAAAGCTCCCCCAATTTGAAAGGAATTTGGATATATATATTGAATGTGAATTAAATGACGAATATTATTGCATACTTGAATAGATATTTATATTTGTATAGAAACTTATCATTGCAAGATGAATGTTATGAATGGTTTGCATAAGAGTGTTATGATTTATATTTGTATAAAAATTTACTGTCACAAACCCTTTGTGAATCACTAAAGGGGTCTTGAAATTTGATATGGGTCCCGCCAAATAAGTACAGTAAAGGCCTAAATCTGTTCGGCCCGATAAACAAAAAAACATAATAATAATAATAACAACAAAAGTCCAATCCATCATACAAGCCCAAATCGAGGCCCAAATATATTACCCAATCTAACAAAACCCTAAAAGCCTAATACTATATCAACCCAAGTCCAAAACCCTAAAAAACTAACAGAAACCTTAGCAGCTTCGGAGTCGCTCCCTCGCCATGTCAACCAATGCGCCATCCGAGGCCTTTCCCCTTCCTTTCACCAAAATGGCAAGATGCGGCTCCCCAACGCCGTTGACCTTGCCACAAATACTTGCAAAGAAAAAGGGACATAGAGCAGAAAGCAGAAATGGCAGAAAAAGCAAAAAAAAGATAAAGTATTTTGTAATACATGGCTATAAAAGCCATAGCAATGGGATGTAATCGTTTACGGAAGATACAAATACAAAAAAAGCAACAACAAGTTTAAAAAAAAAGGTAGTTCGTTTTATTCATTTTATTTTTGCGAAAATAGAAATAAAATTATTATTTCTCACTTGCGCTGTTTTGTTCTTCGCAGTGTGAGATCGAGGCCACTGTCTCCGATGAAAGACAATATCGTCGGGGTTTCATCGGATGAGAGAAATCGAAAGGTTTCTTAAAAATCTCTTAGGGTTTCGTCGTTTTACTTTAAATCAGGGTTAAAAAGGGCATTTTTTTACTCCAGCCATCGAAGGCGACGGCGGCCGTCGCCGATGACCGGTGGCCACGGTGGCTTGCGACGGCTCAATGGCTGGATTGGGGGAGGGCTGAGAGAAAAAAAAGGGCTGTTCAAAGTTTTTTTGTTTTTTTTAATCTAAGTTGAATGAAAATTTTCAAAAAAAATTTGGTTTATATAGGCAGGACTAAACAATGTTGTTTTGGCCAGGGTTCATAAGTCCCAAAACGGCGTCGTTTCGAAGCTTGAACCGCCAACCCGGATCCCTTGGAATTCGCATATTTTCGTGGGAAGGATCTAATTGCTACCTTGGTCCTTCTGCCTTTTAAGTGCTTTTCAATATAGTCCTACTTCTGGTCTTTTTCCTTTTTAAAAATTATACCACTTAATTTTGGATTTTTATTATTTTGGCCCTCTGGCCATTGGTCACTCTTGGAAATGGCGCGTTTAATGGGGTTGAGAATAATTTCCCATTTAGTCCCTATTCCTTTTCGCGTGTTCTATTTTAGTCTTTTATTTTGCCTTATTGATTTATTTATTTATTTTATATAATCCATACTTTAAAATTCATCTAAATTTAAATTTAATCATCCATTTATTTAATTTCACACATTTAATTACTGTTATTATTTTTTTAGCACTTAAAATTTACATTGTTTATATTTCTTTTTATTTTTTTATGCATTTTTAAATGGTTATTACATATTTTTATTTATTTATTTATTTTGGTATTATGATAATAATATGATTATAATTAGTATTTTGAATTAATATTTTATTTATTATTATGGTTACATTATTATTATGGTATTTATGCATTTATTTATTATTTATCATTTTTATATAGATGTTTTACCCACATAACTATTTTATATTATTTTGCTGTCACTATATCACGTATCAAGTTTACATATATTTGTCCATTTTCATACTATGCCTAAATAAGTTAAATGCACATCACTTTAAATGTTACATTCATTTTTACTCGATGCATAAAAAAGGAAAATTTTTAAAACTGAGGCAATGTTCTTTATTTAGAGATTCGAAAAGTTGTGCCCTAACTTACGGGACATGATCTTTTTTTGGATTGACTCGAAATAAGGGGGCTCTTTCCATAAAATTCAATTTAATTTGCAATCATGCAAGAAGGGAATCGTATTTTCTTTGAATTCTAATTCTAGACACTAAGACATCAAGTAATTAATTAAGTACCAGTTTTGGGCATTATGAGGATGCTAATCCTTCCTCATACGTAACCAACTCTCAAACCCATTTTCTGGATTTTTGTAGACCGAGAATAATTTTAAATAAATTTAACACTTTATTAAAATGATAAGACCACCTAATTAAAAAGGATTGGTGGCGACTCTATTTTCATTTTAAAAAATAAAAAGTCGATTTCCAAAAAGGTTTGACAAGTACCTTACTAGGTAAACGATTATCAAGAGTTTCAATTTCGTACAACTAAATATGATAAAATGAGATTAGAGTAGTTTATAATCTGTTTTGGGGAATTAGTACTAGAGCTTTAGGATGTGACATGAATTGACATTAACTCAGCCATCACATGACTTCCAAATTAGTAGCGATTCAAAGAAGACCTCCCAAACAACTTTTGTTAGGGTTTCGAAACAACCTTGATTATGTTGTGCACTATAATTCAAAGATAATATTTATAAGGTTTCTGAAATAATTTTGTATTAGAATCCAAAACAATATAGTGCTTTGTTTGTAGAGACACCAGGCAACAGTTGCAACTGTAATAAAGAGCTTGAACCATAGTGCATTTGATGTGGCAATGGGTTTGGTGAAATAATATCAGTTTTTCATATAATTTTTAAAAAAAGAGAAATTAGGTAATGAAAGCTTCTTTTATACACAATTTTCTATTTTATCAAATATAACTGAAATGTGAAATTATCAAATAAAATTTTCCTTTTGATATTTCCCTCTGAAAAATGAATATATAAAGGATTCAGCAAGTTTCTAAGCTTAAAAGTTGATATTAGCATAATAATCAATTTAGTTTTTAATATTATCTTTTTATCGTTTTATAAATATTTTAAAAAAGATAAAATTACTAAAAAATTCAACAAATCTTTAAAAAAAGTTTATACTTTTTTTTAAAAAATTATCTAAACCAATAATAAAGTACACATAAATAACTATGCATGTTGTCACGTCACGTCAATATTATTAAAATTTAACTAAAATTTGAAAGTTGAGGTGAAAAGATTGAAAAAAAATTTAAGACAAAATGATAATTTGATAAGTATGAAGTGTTAAACTTATCATTATGACTTGAATATTGATATTAGATATAGTGATGGTGAAACATACTCTAAATTTGTTTTTGTTTTGTTGGTGAAAAATTCCAAAACTTGAAATAGAATAGGATCCGATTGTTCTTACCCAAGTTGCCAATATCTATGATTAGGGACTCAAAACCGCTACTTCAACTCGAATTGCATTGGTTGATTATTTGATTATGTCAAATTATAGAATAAAAATTTGAAAGTTAAAATATACTCTAAGTCATTATATACTTCGTGCACTGAATTTTGTCTCTTACTTTTATTTTTAAAAATTTAGTCCCTCTTTTGTCAAAAAAAAATAGTCCCTCTACTTTTCAAATTTAAAAATTCATGTCCACTTGTTATCACTATTAAATTCTTTAGTGTAAATTTTGAAATAAAAAAAAAATCACTTGGTAGTCATGTAAAATAAAAATAACATTGAAAATATTGATTAATATTTTTTTTCTTAAAAACACTTATTTGAATTTGTCATGATAAAATATATTTTTTTCTATTGGAACAATGTTCTTAAGAAAAATAGACATCAACATTTTGATTGAAATAATTAACAATTAACTATTTAGACTAAGTAATAACATTATAAAGTCAAGGGACTAAATTATGTAAGAGATTAAAGTATATAAAATAAATCTCAAGTTTCAACATAATTTAGGAGCCAAAATTGAAATTTGACCATTATCTCATAATGTCAAGAAAAAACCAATGCAAACCTAAAAGAAATAGGAAGCCACGTGTTAAATATATTAATTATTTAGACTAATTAATAACATTATAAAAATAAAAAGATCAAATTAAATTAGAAATTAAAGTATAAAGATTGAATCTTAATTTTAGGCATAATTGAGAACCAAAACTAAAATTTAACTATTTTTTTAAAATGTAAAAAGAAAAGAAAAAAGAAAAAAAAGAATGAAGAACAAGAAAAGAAAAGCATTTAGCATGTCAACAAATGAAGTTCCCTTTGGACCTTTCTTTTATATATAAGTACTAGTGTCACAGAGTTAGAAATTTAGTCTGGCAAACCGCGTGATCTTAAGCAATTTTTTTGCTTCAATTTCGCTTAAGTCAACTTAACTCTCTAAAATTGAGAATTCACAAAGAAAATTCTCTAATATGCCGAACTACAAAAAAGTTACAAGAAAGCAATGCACATAAGGTGTCTAATAAATGCTCTCAAAAATTTTTGGTTACTCAATAACGAGATGTTTACAAATGAAGGGGAAAGCCTCTATTTATAATCGAGTTCCCCCAAATCTAGTGGTACAATTTAAATTACATCGATAATCGAGATTAAGCCCATCCACAAGTTTGAGAGTACTAAAGGATTTAAATACTTTACAATATCCTTTACAAATATTCACTACAATAACTTTGGCTCTACTAGAGTGTTCCACTAGGCCACTAAAACTTTAAAATATATGGGCTTCTACATGTGTTCTATGAATTGTGCTAATTCAAGTGAGTTAAATGAGCCTCAATTGATCAATTGACCTTCATAGTTGATTCTGTGCACAATGGTCATGGGCTTTGATCCATGGCCTGTGACATTAGCATGTGCTTCGCATTGGATTAATTATTTTTGGACTAAATTACAGAGTTAACATTTAAAGGCTACAATATATTTCAAGTTTCTCTACTCTATATATATATTTGAAATTTAATCATTGTATTTTTAGTTTCAAGAATTTAATCCCTCCACTTTTCAAAGTTAAAAATTCATGTGTAGGTGTTAACATTATTAAATTTCTATTCTTCTCTTAAATTTGTAAAATTAAAAAATCTTTACTTAGTACTATGTGACAAAAAGAAGAAGAGTAGAATATTAATAGCGTTAGCAATTCTTTAAATTCATGTCAACATTTTAATAAAAATAGAGTATTTAGATTAATTAATAATAATTATAAACATTGAGGTGCTGAATTATGTCAAAAATTAAAATATAAAGATTAAATTTTAAGTTGAAATATAGTATAGGAATCAAAATTGAAATTTGATCATTTTATATAATCTAAAAAATAAAAAGGTCAAAGCTGAAATTCAACCATTATATTAATAATAAAAAGGCATAATGATTTTTTTAGCCTTCTAATTTTACAAAAAAAGTCATTTTAAACATTCATTTAATTTTTTGTCTTTTTAGCCCTTGAACTTATATTATTTATCAAGTCACCTCAAATTGGATGAAAAAGTTAACATTTGTTAACTTTGCTAAAGTGGCATGCACATGAATTGCCATGTATATGTCACGTTAGTAATTATTATTTTTTAAAATTTAAAGAAAAATCATAATTCTCTAAATGTTTAAACGAATCTAAATCTATCTATATTATATTTAAAAAAATTTAGAGTAAACTACATAAATGATAGATTATTAAAAATTTTCTTATTAGATCATTTGACTTTAAAAAATTATAAAATATCACCTAACTTTTATTTTCATTCCATATAATTTTAATATCATATTATAATTAAAAAAAAAGGTCATTACACCAACAGTCACTCAACTAGGGGTAGCTGACAAAATAGTCACTTAGGTTTCAATTCAGTCACACAACTTTTGAAAAATAACAAATCAATCACTAACGTTATTGAAAAATGGCAAATCGGTCACTCATTAATATTTTCTGTCATAGACTTAACGGGATAGCTGACGTGGCCAGTTAACTTGCCACGTTGGGCGAGTAGTTAAAGGGTCAAAAAGAAAAGAAAAGATTATTGATTTAGGGTAAAAAGAGAAAGGATGGATTGGATTTTACTTTTTTCCTTCTCTGTGTCTTTCTTCTTTTTCTTCTCATCTTTCTCTTCATCTTCTTCTCCCTCAACCTCTTTCTACTTATGCTTCTTTTCTGTTTTTCTTCTTCTTCTCTTCTTTCTCTTCATCTTCTTTTACCACCTCTTTATCCTTGTGTTTTCTTTCTTTCTTCATCTTCGCCTCATTGTCTTTTTTCTTCTTTTTTTTCTTTGTGTTCTCATCATCTTCTTCATCTTTGTGCATCTTCTCCTTCTTCTCTTTCTTTTTCTCCTCTTTATTCTTCATTTCTCCAATTTCACTATATTATATTTTTCCTTATCCTTCTCTTTATGTTTCTCCCCCTTATCCCCTTTATGCTTTGGCTTTTCCTTCTCCATTGATTTGGTCATCAATTCAAGTTCGACCTCAACTTTCTCTTCTTTCTCATGGTTTTGGTCCATATCCTTCACCTTCATTTTGAAATACAGTTCTTCACCTTTTTTTTCCTATGCTAACAATCGATTCCAATGTACCTTGCAACTTAAAACCCTTTGCCACAAATTGAAACTTGAATGTAAGTTATAATCCAGGCATAATTATGCCTTGCAACTTAGAACCATCTACTGGTACAAAGCTCCTTCCATTTTCTCTTCTTTTTCTCACATTTTTCTTTTCAATTTCTTCTTTATTTTTCTTTTTCTCTTCTTCTTCTACTGCCCAGGGCTCTTAAATGGGGCTATTTAAATGATAGCTAGCCCACCGTTAAATGCCACGTAACGAAAAATGGTTAAAAGGAAAAGTTGAGTGACTGAATTATAACCTAAGTGACTATTTTGCCAGCTACCCAAAGTTGAGTGAATGTTGGTGTAATTTACCCTTAAAAAAACCTTTTTTAAACCCAAAACTACATTGTTTTGGGTTATTTCCATCTCCAAAAATTTTACCTTCTCCATCTTTCAAATCTCCTTTTTGTAGTTTCTATCTCAAGTAGTAATTCCACCCTTTGCATTTTCTACAACAAACGCCCTACCACGAGACGTTGCTTTTGTCGATCAAATTCCAATCTACTTCTGGGTACCGATGATTCCTTCACTCCCTTAACTTGAATAGATCTATAAGTCATTTTTTTAATGATTTTTTTATTTGTTTATCTTTTTTATCATAATAGAATGATGGGTTTTTACCTTTTTAGTTGTTTTTGTTGAAATTTTTTTTATTAGATGGAATTTGGGTGTTGTAGGAAAATGTAAGAGAGTCTTTAGATGGGAATGGAAGGAATAAAGAACTTGGAGAGAAATTTGCTTTATTTGATATCTTGGGATTAGAAATAAGGTGGAATGATGTAGAGTTTAAGAGGTTTGAATTTGGTGTGAGAAAGGGTAATCATTAGAATTTGGTTGGATTTTTATCTTGAGGATGGTTTTCTACTTGAAAGAAAAAATGATTCTGCTTCGATTCCTCGGAAGGGAACCGGTTGGCTAGATGAAGTAGGCGCAGTTGCAACCATGGTTTGGATCTATGGAGTAGTAGTAGGAGAAGTTGTAGGCGGCGTTGATATGGTTAAGGAACTCGCAGGAGTTGATGATGGAGGCGATGATGAACGTGATTTCGAAGGTGACGTCAACAGAGGAGTTGAAAAAGTCGTGGGAGGTTTCGCCGGAGAAACGATTGGACTTGCAGTTGGAGTGGATTTTGGAGATGGAAATAACCTAAAAAAAGGTGTAATTTTGGGGGCTTTTTTTTTACCTAAATAATACAAAAAATAGAATTAATAACTAAAATGGCATGGCATGGCATGTTCATGAGATTATTTACCAAAATGATATGTTTGCTACAGTATTTTGCTGGTACCACTTGACAAATTAGCGGCACCGGACTGAAATGTAATGATCTAAAATATTCAGAAACCTGATTTGCAAATTTTCCATTTTGAGTGGCTGCTGGAAAAAAAAGTGAAAGGATGTTGCCTGATAGTGTGGTGGCACCAAACCATAAATATGGCTAATTGCCTTATAAACCCTCATTATTTATTATTTTCTTTTTATTCCCCTTCAACTCACTACATTGTGTTTAAACAAGTCATTAACCTATTTTTGTAGTTAAATAAGCCCTTAACTTATGATTTTTACTCATAAAAGCCCTTTATTTTAATATTAAATATTAAAGGGCTTTTTAGTATATTAGCCCTGTTAGATTGTATGTTGTTGAACCTAGCACCTGCATTGCAGAAATTGTTTGATTATTTTCAATGCTTAATAACCGATGAAAACATAGATGGGAGGCTAATATACTAAAAAGCCCTTAAACTATTATACTTTGTTTAAACATGCTTTTATGTTATTTTTGCAGTTAAATAGACCCTCAAATTATGATTTTTACCCATGAAAGTCCTTAATTTTAATATTAAAGTAGAACTATTTAAAAAATATAAACTAATTCGCATTTTATGCTGATGTGAATTTGATGAGAATAGTTTATTAAATAAAAAATAAAATTTTAAAATTTCTTGGAGTGCTTATATACATGACATTCTTAACTACTCTTTTGAAAATTTTGATTACTTTTTTAGATTTTATGTCGATGTTAAAGTGTATATAATTTTTATTACATTAACAAGAAATTAAGTTAAGAGCTTGAAATTCAAAATATATTTACTTTAATATTAAAATAAAAAGCTTTTATGAGTAAAAATCATAGGTTAAGAGCTTATTTGACTACAAAAATAGGTTAAGGGTTTGTTTACCCACAATGTAGTGAGTTGAAGGGGAATAAAAAGAAAATAATTAATAAAGAGGGTTTACAAGGCAATTAGCCACATTTAAGGTTTGGTGTAGCCACACTGTCAGGCGACACCCTTTCACTTTTTTTAGCAGCCACTCAGAATAAAAAATTTGCATATTAAGTCCCTAAATATTTTATATCATCACATTTTAGTCTAGTACCACCAATTTGTCACGGCACAAGCAAAACACTGTAACAAACATATTATTTTTGTAAATAATCTCATGGACATGCCATTTCAGTTATTTCTTTTATTTTTTATATTATTTAGATAAAAAAGCCAGTTTTATGTTTAAAAATAGTTTTTTAATTATTTTATGACTTGGAAATTATGTTGAATAAAAATAAACGCTAAAAAAATAAGACAATAGGTAATTTAATGATTTTGGACTTTAAAAAATAAAAGGATAAATCAGATGATCAGTATGAAACTTTTTAAAGTGGGGTGATCTGATAAGAAAATTTCTAATAATTAAGTGACTATTTATATAATTTATTTATTTTTATTGACTAATCAATTTTTTTTATCATTAATTAGAGACAGAGCCCAACTCAATTAGATAGAAAACAAACAAGATAAAATTATAACAAAAATAATCAAATAAATAATTCAACTAATTAAAAAATAAAATAAATCACATTCTTTTTATGATGCAATTCATATCAATAACTACATGCAATTTTTTTTATTTTATTTTATCAATAATCATAAGCTATTTTTCCAAAATTTAAAAATATTTTATTTTGTATTATTTTTATTCTTATTTCGGATTAAGAGGGTAGTTGGTTTGCAAAATCAATGGTAGTGTATGATTCTAGAGATCTGATTAGCTTGTTTAAATATTAAAACAACCACAAGAAAATAAATTATTTTCGTCAATTGAGTACCGAAATTTTATTCAGTTAAATGAAATAAATACGGTGATTTAATGTTTTAAGTAATGGGATTTAATAAATACTTTGAATCAAGTACACTTAAATGGGTTTTTTATTAAAAAATTATGTACATAAATGATCAGTTTTGAACTGTAAATGTCGGGTGATGTCATTTTCATTGACCTTGTCACCTCCAATTTTAAATAAAAAAATAATTTTTTTGGACGCCATCGTTGTCATTTGTGTCACCGGATTAAAGTATAATTATATTAAATGTTCGGGAACCTGATGAAGCAGTGACGTCAACCAATTAAATAATTTTAAACTTTTTATCTATTTACATGTTAGATTTGTCCCTTTTTAAAATTAAATTTAAATAGTCCTTAAAGAAGATCAGAATTTTAAAGATTCTTACTTTTTACTTGAGAAAAATTCTGTAGAGATATATTTGGTAATTTAAATAAGAATTTTATATAATTTTTTAAGTTTATATTCTTAAAAAATAATAAAATTTGGAAAAGGTTTATTTTTGAGACTATTTAAATTTAATTTAAAAAAGGTATACACATAACATGAAATAGACCAATAGTTTAAAAGCTTTAATTGGTGCCGCAGGGGAGATGGAGCCAGGGCATTTTCCATCCAATCTAAAAAGGATCATTGCTTCATTAGGTCCCTGAACTTTTTTATATAATTATACTTCAGTCCAATGATATCAATGACAATAATGACACCCAACAAGATTATTTGTTAAAAAAATTAGAGGTGATGACGCTAATTGTAATGACATAATTTTCAAAGTGAATCATTTTTATAAATAATAAAAACTTTTGGGTATTTTTATAAAACCCCCCACCTAAATGATATAAAATTGTACTTGGTATAAAATAAAATAAATATAAATTAATGGAAGTCCAAATTACAAATTGATCCTCCCGCGGTACAAAGAAAAATTAAAAACACCGTTGATTCCCTTCCGCACATGGTTTTCTTGTTTTCCTTTTAGCAGTCGCCGACTTGGTTTTCTCTTCTTTCTTACATCGTATATAAAAGGAAAGACTTTTCCTTGCTTCTCACCACAAAAATCCTTTCTATTTCTTTAAATCTATCTCTAAAAAAAAAAAAAAGCTTAAATTCTGTGAAAAATGGTGGAACCTAAGAGCAAGATTGAATCAATAAGGGAATGGGTCGTTGATCACAAGCTTAGAACTGTTGGTAAATTCTTTTCTTCTTCAGTTTTCGCATGGATTTTTTTTTTTAAATTAGTGAGGATCTTAATGCTTTTTTTTTTGAACAAAAGGGTGTCTGTGGCTGAGCGGTATTGCGGGTTCTATTGCTTACAATTGGTCTCAACCTGGTATGAAAACCAGCGTTAAAATTATTCACGCTAGGTAAATCTTGCTCTCTCTTTTTTCCCTTCTTTTAATTTCGGATTATTTCTTTATAAATTTTGCTTTATTTGGGTTTCTGAAATTATGATTCATTTATGTTGTTTTGACAAATCTGTATTCGAAAGTAACGAAATTTTGCCCTTTGTCTTGGTGGCTGGAAGATTGAAGGGGTTTTATTTATTGTTCTTTTGCAAATATTGTTTTGATAATTTCACAGGGGGTTCAAAGCATCATTGCCTTATGGTTATTTGGGGTTTTTAAACTTGTGTGATTATTTGTGTTTCTAGCTGTTGGTTTCAATTAGATGAGGCTAACATCTCCATCACCAGTGTTAAATGATTTAAATTATTCTATATTAGGCCTCAACCGATTGGGATCTTATACATATATATATATAGGTATCCATATTGTTAGTAAGATATGAGAAGAAATTTGGGAGCCCTTCATGAGGTCTAAGGTTTCAACTTTTTCTTATGGAATAGAATCAGAGCTATGGTGGTGTGCTATTTTGCAGAAGATTTCTAACATCCAATTAATTGGCCTTCAAGAAGAGCTAAAAGACAATCTTTTTAAACGATGAAAGAATTTGAAACCATTAGAGTGAGTTTAGTTTATCATGAATGTAGTCTTTTGGGATATATGTTGAAAATACCCTGCCCTTTTACTTCTGATTTTGGTTGAACTTCAATTTGATTCTTCAAGTTTAGTTGAAGATCATGTGCCTAACAAGGAATAAAATTGGTTGAGAAGAGAGGGTCTCTTGACATGCACAAGTTGGATACCTCTTCAAGCTTGTGCTCGACTCTTGTTTTACACCAATGAGGTGTCTAGGTTTTGGCTTTAATGGCAAGGCTGACTCCTTGGGAATTTTGAGATCTTAGGTTCAATTAGTTTGACATAAGTTCATAGGTTGAGTCGGCGCTGCATTGTTGAAACTGACTTGCATTTTTTGATACTGACCTTGTAAACAGCATTCCAGGATTTACACCCTGGGTTTTTACATATTGTGCCTTGTTGTTAACTCATTGCTCTCTGCCATTAATTCAGGTTGCATGCGCAAGCCCTTACGTTGGCAGCATTAGCCGGTGCTGCAGCTGTGGAATACTATGATCATAGGAACAGAGCCAAAGCTGATCCATATGCAAAGTTCCTTCCGGCCGATGGATACTCGCACAAGGATTAGAAGACTTTGGATAGGCGTTTAAAGTCTGTAAACATACTCGGTTTAATAAAGTTTTTTAAAATTTTTTCTTTTGGTTGTGTATAGAGGCATTACGTTTGCCCCTTCACATCACATTCTTTTCAACTGTTCCCCCTCTAATATACCTGTGGTATAGTGGAGTTTGATACAGAGAATTTACAGAAAAGAATAGCCTTCTTCAGCAGCAGTGATCTGTTTTTGTTTGCCCATGACACGAGGGTGATTATATTTCTGTTTATCTATATAAATATGATATTAATATAATATACATAATCTCGACTTGGCTCGAGATGTATGATCATCTAAACCTAAACTTATTTCAGACTTGGCTCAAGATATATCATCATCTTCAAACATAAGTGGAATTAGAATCAAAATCAACAACATTTGAAGATAAATTTTTATCATTTGGTGAAAATAGTTATAGAAAATTTTGCTAAATATTTTCAACCGACTTGTAAAAGTACATGCTTTTGAGTCAATTTTCTGAACTCTTTTAAACAAGTCTGAGAAACTGTATAGAAGTTTTACCGATATTCGGGAACTTTTACCTAAGTCTATTTCTACCGATAAAATATAATTTTACTCATACAAGTCTACTTCTACCCATGTGTATTGTGAGTTATGAGATTTTTATTGATACAAGTCTTACTTCTATCATACAAGTTCACTTTTATCCATAAATCATGTGAGTTGTACTGATGCAAGTTTGATGCAAGTTTGTCTATAATGCTTCCAACAGCTAAAAACTATTCCCAATTAAGTGTGTTCATAGTTTGGTTAAAACCGAATTAACTGATCAAATTGATTTAATTCGATTAATCGATTTGTAGTCGAATTTAGTCCAATCAGACATTGGTTAATGATTTTTTGAATTTTAATTTATCGATTAATTCTATTCGAAACTAGATAATTAATCAAAATAAATCATAAATATTATATATAATATATATCAGCCCACCTGGGCACCCCTAACCCGAGCCCCACTATAAACCCAAATACTTAATCTAAATATGCATTTATAAACCGAACCCAAGTCAACTTAATAATTAATTTAATTATAAAATTAACTTACATTATATAAATAATTTAATAGAAAATCCATAAAAACTAAAACAAAACGTCGAATACCCCTAATTCCTAAATATACAATCTCCCAAAATAAATTTTTTTCTAGTGCCAACTACCGACAGGTCGGCATGCTTACCAGTCACCACCATCCGAGGAGATAGATTCAAAATCTCCCAAATCACCCTCGTTCAAAATCATGCTTCCTCTCCATCGTTTTTAACCTTAAAATACGAAATAAAAAAACCCTTAACCCTCGTTAGAAAAAAGAAGAAGCCTAATCCATTCAAATCCATTAGTTTAGAACCAAATACAAAGCTCTTTCTGTCTAAGCCTTGCGTGTCATTTCATTTGGCCTTTTTTATTTATAGGTTTGATTTTCTTTGATTTGTGGGGTTTTTTTCTTTTATTCTCTTGCTTTGGTTTGATTTTTATAGTTATTTATTATTTTAGAACAGCTAATGTGTGTCTATCTATGGATTTCGTTAATTTTTTGTTTGGACATTGCCTTATTACAGTCATGATCCAATTCCGAGTTCCTTTTCTTCTTCATCGGTTGCCATTGATGTTTCGATTGGTCTTTGATTTGTTGCTTTTCTTTATTTACTTTTTCATCTAGTGTTAGGTTAACTGACCAAAATAATCGATATATTTCATTTTGATTAATGTATTTGAAAAAAAAAATCGATTTGGTTAATGGTTAAAGATTTTTACATTTCAGTCCATGGTAATTTGGTTCGGTTATTCGTTCGAACATCCTTATCCCCAACGACGATCATAAAATTTTCTTTTATTATATATACACATCAAGAACACTTCAAGATTCTAGAAAAAAACCTTCAATTCTTTATTTTCTTCATTTTCTCTTGTACATATCTTTTTTCACTCTCAAATCTTTATATTTAAGGCATTTATTTGAAAACACACAACTACTAAAAGTTTATTGTTAGTTTGTTCATATTCTCTTTGTTGTAAAGAGTATACTTAAGACTTTTGAGGTATAAAATTTTAAGTAGATTGTAAAATATTTCTAGTTGAGCCACAAAACTTTGAAAGGTAATAATTCAAGTATAAAGCACCGGGTTCTATGGAGCTCCGGAGACTCGGGCTGGGGAGAGGGTTCGAAGCTTGTTAAAAATGTTAGGGAGTAATCAAGATTTTTCATAGATGATTTGTGACGATTTCAACTAAATCTTGTACTCGTTTGAGAAGGAAGAGGCTTACCAAGAAAAGAGGGGCGTATGAAGGAATTTCGGGAGGTGTTACAGGAATGTCATTTAGAGGATATGAGTTTTTCAAGTCGATGATTTACTTGGGAGAGGGGGAATTTGCCAGAGACAAACATTAAAGAAAGGCTTGAAAAAGGAGTTGTAAATCCTAAATGGTTGACACTATTTTCAGAATTTTCTGTTAGACATTTGCCACATTCTTTTTCTGATCATTGCCTACTGTTTATTCAGACAAAACAAGATCAGACAAGGAAAATAAAGAAAAGGTTCAGTTTCGAGGCATGGTGGGTCATGGAGGACTCATGTGAAAAGGAAGTGAAGCAACTATAGACGTGTAGTTCGGGTAGAGTGGTTGATAGACTTCATGCTGTGGGAGTTGGTTTACAAAGCTGAGCAGAAGGGATAAAGAAGAAAAGAGCTGGTTTGTCAAAAAAATTAATGACACGATTGGAAGAACTTGACGGATTGGAAAGAAACGATGAGAACATGGAAAAATTGTTTGAGGTAAAGCTACAAATGAATATAAAAATTGACAAGGAAGAGAGGTTTTGAGAGTAACGAGAGAGGGCGAATTGATTAAAAATGGGGGACAGAAATACAACTTTCTTCCATAATTTTGCGTCTCAGTGGAAATAAATGAATCGTGTTGATGGACTAAAGAATGATAATGGTCAATTGGTAACGGATCCAGTAGAGATGGTTAAATCTACAAAAAGGTGTTTTGAAAATATTTTTTTATCACAAGGGGTTGGTAATCTTGACCATATTCTTTCAAGAGTTGGAAGGTGTATCTCTGAAAGCATGAATTAGGCTTTAATTGCAAATTACACTAGAGTGGAGCTTGTTCTTGCCTTGAAAGGTATGGAGTCAATGAAAGCTAGCATTAGAAATGGACGGTTTCCTGCTTTATTTTTCTAAAGGTTTTGGCATATTTTAGGAGATGAGGTAGGAAAGTTCTACCTTGATATCTTGAACCATGGAAATTCAGTAGAGGCCCTAAATATGACAAGTATTGTGCTAATACCAAAAATATCCTACCCAACAAACCTCAAGAATTTTAGGCCAATCAGTTTGTGCATAATTTTGTACAAAGTAATATCAAAAGCAGTTGCAAATCATCTTCAAAAAGTTCAAGAGGAATGAATTGGTGAAGCCCAAAGTGCTTTCATTTTGGGAAGATTGATTTCTGATAATATTCTCATTGCCTATGAACTTATGCATACTTTCAAACATAAAAGAATGAGAGGGAAAGAAAGTTTGACACTAAAACTTGATATGAGTAAAACATATGATAGGGTGGAGTTGGTCTTCCTAGAGCAGATGATGCGAAAAATTAGATTCGCTAAGTCATGAGTGGATCTTATAATGCAATGTATTAGCTCGATCTCCTATTCGATATGCCTTAATGGAGAGGATGGAGAAAGTTTCAAACTAAGAAGGGAAGCCCGTATTTATTTTTAATTTGCAGCGAATGACTTTTCTCTCTTATGAGATTAGCTATTCGAGAATGAGAAATAAATGGAGCAAGGATGAGTTGTAGAAGACCTCTTATCTCTCACCTATTATTTGTTGATGATTGTATTTTGTTTGGTGATGCGACAAAGAGGAGGCACATATAATAAAGAATATTTTATGAGAATATGAAAGTTACTGGGGACAATGCATAAATTTCAAAAAATCACTTGCTTACTTTAGTTCAAATGTTTCTGGGCAAAAGAGGGAAGTGGTGTCATCTATCTTCAATGTCAGAATTTCCAGAGATCTAGAAAGATATTTGGGTTTGCCTAATATGATGGGCAAGAACAAGCGAATGACTTTCCAAATCCTGAAGGATTGAATGACAAGTAGGGATAATGAATGGAGCGTAAAACATCTTTCACAAATGGGAAGGAAGTCTTTATAAAATCAGTACTTCAAGCGATTCTAATGTATTCAATGGCTTGTTTCTCACTGCCAAATTCGATTTGCAATGAATTAGATAATATTATTGGAAAATTTTGGTGACAAAAAAGGCATGGCAAACGAGGAATTCACTAGTGCGAGTGGAGGAAATTGTGCAATTTGAAAGAAGATGGGGGTTTATGTTTTCGTTGCTTATTAAAATTCAATTATTAGCAAAACAAGGTTGGCGCCTAATTTGTTAGCCAAATTCTTTACTGGCAAGATCGTTGAAGGCTAAATATTATCCAAAATCAATTTTTTTAAATGTTAAGTTGGGCAATTTACCTTCTTATACTTGGAAAAGCGTATGAGCGGTGAAAGGTCTACTAAAGAAGGGTTTGTGCTGGCGAATCAGATCAAGAAAGCAAGTCTTAATTTGAGAAGATGCATGGGTGTTGGGTGTTGTTGATTTCAAAGTCCAACAACGAGAAAATAATTATGTGTCGTATTTAATTGATTAAACCACTAATTGTTGGAAGGAAAGGCTAATTAAAGCTACCTTTGATGAAGAAGCGGCTGACAAGATCTTGTGTATTCCTCTACTATGCACACCATAAGAGGACAGATTGGTATGACGAGGTGAGACTTTTGGCGAATACTCAGTAAGAAGCGGGTATAAAATTCTATTACAAGAAACACTCTCGACTACTCTCAACAACGAACAACATGTTTACAAAACTTTTTACAAAAAATTATAGCTCTTGGATCTATGTCTAAAATAAAAATAATGAATTGGATAACTTTTACAACTATTTGCCTACTCAATATAACTTGTACCAAAGAAGGCTAGTGGGGTTTGCAAATTGTACTAAATGTATAGGCAAAGTGGAAAATGCTAAACATGATTTCTGGGACTGTATAACTGCAAAGGAAACCTAGAGAAAGTTAGGTATTACTTGGCCATGGGAACTAAATGAAGGGCAGTTTAGAGACTGGATGTTATACCTTTATAATAATGCCTCAAAACAACAATGTCGAAAAATAGCTTGTTCATTCTAGGCTTTGTAGACAACAAGAAACAAATAACTTTATGAGGGGATTCTTCAAAACGAATCAAAAATTGATTGCTTTATCACAAATTACGTACAAGAATTAGAGGAACTTAATAACAGGTTACTTAAACGAAGAATAGAGGGAGAACGTTGGAGACCATCGAATGAGTCATTTGTAAATATAAACTTCGATATTGCATTTCACATACAAAGTATAAGTTCATGCTCGGGGATAGTGGTCAGAGATTCAAGTGGGAGGGTTTTAAATTTTACCATGAGCCTAAATAAACACTTACCAATTGGGTTTGTAGCAGAGGTGATTACTTGTGTCCAGGCAGTTCAATTAGGGCGAATCTAGGAGTGGTGAGGGCTGAAATTGCAGGTGATACATTATCAGGCATAAAGAAGGTGCAATCAAGAAATATAAGTAAATCATAAATCAACGTCTATGTATTAAGTGCACAAGTGCTAAGTTTTGGCTACGAAACATGCATGTTTAGACATACCTCAAGATTGACAAACAAGGTGGCACATGTATTAGCAGTGGATGGATTAAAAATAATAAGGGGTACTTAGGCTCCGTTTGTTTATCAGTAAAATATTTTCTGGAAAATATTTTTTGGAAAATGATTTATTTTTCTAGAAATGATTTACTTTTCTGGTGTTTGGATGAATCTGTGTAAAATATTTTCTGTTGTTTGACGAATTTACTAAAAATTTTTCATAAAAGCTGTTTTAAATTAAACCAATATATATTTAAGAACTTAGGGTCTGTTTCACTGTTTAATTGAGTTTATTATATATATTAATAAATTTATATCTTAAATTGTTTTTACATATATTGCAATGATTTATTTATAAATAAATAAATTAAATTAAATATATAATAATACTCAATTATTATGCTTATGCTAGAATATTAACCGTTATAAATTGAAAACAACCAAAGTCAAATAAATTATTTCTAATTGTGTTATAAAAAATAAAAAAAAAGATTGAATAATTATAAATTAGCTTTCAAACCATAATTAATACTATAAATTAATAATATTATCCAAATGCATAATTAGTAGTATACGACATGATAACAACAACATTGTCCAAGTGCATAACTAATATTACACCACATTAAAGTATCAATATATTCAACCTTGAGAAAATTTTTGAAGCCAAATTATACTTAACATATATATACTTAAAATTATAGTTTTCTACATCAAATTATCTGTGTGAGCGTATTAAGAGCTACAAAACAGACAACAATGTTTTTATTTCAACAGCTTCTTCGACTTCTTTGGCCAACTATTAGTATTAGCTTATCTTAAGAAACCAACATGGCATTAGGCTTGAAATACAAAACAGTGCATTATCACTAAAATGCTCAAGAGTCTCCTTATCCTTGCTTCTTATATTCAACAAAGCCTGGATCCAACTCATGCACACCAAAAGACAATATGGCAAACAGAAGAAACAAATCTAAGGATACAAATATACTCATCCATTATATCATGGTTCTTTTGGATAGAACAACATAGACTAGTAATAAATTGCATATATAATGGAATGTCAAATTGCATCAGATGAGTTAAATATAACCATGGATACTTATAATGGCATATTTCTAAGACATAAAAAAATACACTTCAAAAAATGTTTATTTGTGTTAGTAAGGAATTTATTACAAGCAGTATAACTTGCCCAAGGGAGGTAGATTGGTATTACAAGACATCAAAAAATACACTTCAAAAAATGTTGATAAATTGTTATTACAAGTAGTACACTTTGGAAATTGTTATTTCTAATTGTTGTTTTTCATTTAAGCTAACATCAGAAACATTGGTTTGGGAGGCAGATGTTGCCTTCTTGGCTTTCTCGGCTGCTTTTTTCTTACGGAATTCCTCCAGCTGCAAGAAAGGAGGGATCAATTGTAACAGTGCTTGGTAAACATACTCTAAATATTTATTTGTCCATTTGCAAAAACCCATTTATGTAATAAAATCTAACTGAAAACTTTTATTATAAGCATAAATCCAGAGTAAAAATTATACAAAATCCAATCAACCAAATGGACAGTTTAGGAGGATATTAACTTTTCAAACTATGTAAAAGGCACAACATTCAAAGACAAAACATAGAAATCTAGAATGAGAGTTCTTTTTGTTTACCAGCCCTAGTTAGTAGAACATGAATGACTATTGAAAAAAATGAAAAGAAGAGTTCTAAATAACCAGAACAGATTCAACACATCACAAAATAGAAGTAGAAATAAGACACTTCACTCAGGCACAAACGCATATAGACAACCTTAAACTGCAATGCTATCGTTATGCAACTTAAATACATTCTTCATCTGAAATCATTGTTATTAGAGTGTCAAATTCAGTGAAGCTTCTTCACCTTTTCCAGCTTGAATATAAACAAAAGCACGTAGTGACAAAAGTGAACTCTCAAATCCAATTTAAGAAGAAAAACCAAAAAAAAAATTGGTCATATTTTAAACTCCAAGAGCATCACCTTAGGTAGTTGCAAAGATTTAAGGCATAAAGGCATTGAAATTCCCAAAATGTGTAATCTAACAAAATAATTGATTCCATATACCATCAATTCCAGACATGATCTACCAAAGAATTGCAAGACAATGCAAATATACTACAGATCATATATGGAAATACCAAAATAGGCCGCCAATTCTACTCCTATTCCGAAATCGATATCCAAAATAGCTGACTATATATTAATCAAATCATTTACCAAATTGAAAATCATATTTCAAAATAGAAAGAAACCATCAAATCAACTGATAAAAGGAAAAAATTAAGAACAAAAAATTAAATCGAAAGAAACCGTATGCCGACATCTTTAACACCGACCCTAGCATTGGTCATTGACCAAACTTTCTCGTCATCGTTCTTCAAAATTGCGCAGCTCTTGAGGAATTTAGGGCGGGGTAGGGTACCTGGAAAATTTGCTAAGAGATTGAAAAAAAAAGATAGATAGATAACATAAATAAGAAATATCGAAGAGATAAAAATGGGCAGACTAGAGAGAGTATAAAGGAGGGTACCTGACAATGGCACTAATTTGCAACTCAAGGGGAAGGGGAAGGGAAAGGGGAAGAGGAAAGGGGAGATGAATGCGTCATTTTCCCGTGTTTTGGAAAATGTCTTACCCAAAAAAAAAGTGTAAGACATTTTCCCAGAAGAATGCGTCATTTTTCCGTGTTTTGGAAAAGCTTTTACAGTGGGAATTTGTTTTCCACCAAACCAACGGTGGAAAATGATGAAAATATTTTCCAGAAAATAAAATACAAGTAAACAAATGGAGCCTTATATGCCAAATAAATTTCCTCGGTCAGCTGCGATGGAGGCGGAAGAAGATTGGCGATGGATATTGTCGAGAGAATAAGTGGTGGTGTAAAGACTGCATAGTTTGATAGGGTAAATAAATCTAAAAATTTTGTGTTATGGAATGGTTCCAACGGTCTTTTTTTATTTTCATATTTTCGTTATTGCTATTATTTCTTTTATTTTAAACGCCGCATTTTACTCTTGTTCTTATTCTAGTTATACAGTGCATTTTTAGCATTTCCCAGTATTCTCTTCTTCTTTTCTTTCTCGATCTCTTTTCTTCTTCTTCATGTTTCCTTATTATTCTAGATCCATTACGTGACAAAGGTATTAGAGCTTTGTCGATTCTCATGGCCGTGGAGAGGGTGACTACGAGGATGTAAAAAGAATTAAGAATGATGCAATGAGAGCTTACTCAACTGAAAGTTGAATTCACACAGTTAGATGTAAGGATTGATGCACGTTTGAAGGATTTTTAGGAGGGAATTAAGTTTGAGGTTCGTTCGGAGGAACGATCTGAACTTCGTTCTGAGCTCCATTATCTGTCTGAAAGTATTTTGGACAAAATCCTCCTGTTACAATTACTAGTAGAGGTGTGCATGGGCCGGGCCAGGTCGAGTCCATACAAAATTTTAGGCCCGGGCCTAGCCCAACCCAAAATATGGGCCTAAAAATTTGTCCAAGCTCAGCTCGAAACAAAAATGGTAGTCCCGAGCCCGGCCCGGTCGGCCCATATTAAATTTTTTTTTCTTATTTCATTAAACAAAAATTTTGAAAATATAATAAATCAAATACATTTAAAAACATAAAAACAAATATTAAAATAAGAAACAAATAAAAAATGAGACTAAAAAAATTCTTAAAACAATATACAAATTGAAAATATAATAAAAAGTGGTTATATTAAAATTGAAACAAATTAGAACTAAAATAATAACCAAATTAATAATAAAACAAAAGTTTTACAATATCGAAATAATATTAAAAACAATAATAGACAACATAATAAATAGTTGCAAAAGAACAATAAAACACCACAAAAAGTAGCACAAAAACAGCACCAAATAAGCACCAACACAGGGACAAAACAGTAGAAAAAATAGCAACAAACAGCAACAGTGAAAAACAGCATCACCAACAACACCAAAAACCTGCAAAATATAATCAACCAACCAGAATATCTATACATTAACCAATCAACATATTTAATTTTATAACAAACTATAAATTGTAAGCTAAATTAAATTGTCAACAATTAGAAAGTAAGGTAACCTAAAAAGCAATCGAAGAAACAACATCCTCATCGTCCTCATTGTCATCATCATTCTTGCAACCAATTTCTAACATGAAATAAGGATAAATAATTAGATAATCAAATTGATAAAAAATAATATAAAATTACAATAATAAAACGAGAATAATAATTACCTATTGAAAATCCCTTAGCTCGTACCCAATCATCCAAGCAAACAACGGCTTGAACCGTTTTTGGCTTAAGTGAACTCCTCAAAGGTGTGATAACTTTCTTACCCATGCTAAAAGCCGATTCGAAAACTACAATCGATATTGAAATTGCCAAAAGATCACGAGTCAATAATGAAAACTCATTATATCGAACTGAACTTTTGCTCCAATAATCCAAAACATCTATTTGACTATTCAACTCAAGCTCCGGTTCTTCCAAATAAATGTCCAACTATGACTTTTCACTCTTAGTGCTAGATTCATTTAAAAACCGTTTATAGTCATCGCTCTCATCAAAATCTCCCCCAAAATAAACACTATTAACATTGTGTTCATCCAAACTAGAATCAACAGGATTTTTGTCCGAAACATTAGAACTCCCAGCCAAAGAGGAAGACGAGGATTTGGATTTTTTAACATACTCGTCAAACAATAGTCTAAGATTACTAAGAATGGTTTCAAAAAAATCTGAAGCATGAATACCATAGATTGTAGTAAAGCAATATTGCACATAATTCAACTTGTAACGAGGATCTAAAATTGCAACACATGACAATATCAACGAATACTCAACCCAATATTTATTAAATTTCTCTTGCATTTGCTTAACCATTGGAGTTAAAAACGAATAAGAACCTTTAACTGTATCAAGCAAGACCTTGTGAACCATCCAAACCCCTCTAAAATAAAGATTAGCCGTTGGATAATTAAAACCAGAAAAAACACAAGTCACATCATGAAAGACTTTTAAAATTTTGCAAAGAATAGCAACATTTCTCCACTCCTCGTTAGAAAGTGCAAATATTTGATAATCTTTATCCCGTTGGCCCCAATAATCTAGCACATCTTTATAGTAAAGAGAAGATTCAAGTATCAAATAAGTAGAATTCCATCTCACACACACATCTTGACGCAACTTTTTAGTCACATTCAAATGAAAACTTTTGTCGGCCACATCATAAAATCTTTTCCTACGAATTCTTGACTTTTTTTATGTATTTAATTTCATTTCGAATCTTACCAACAACATCATCAGCAAGTTCCAAACCAGCTTTAACTATAAGATTCAATATATGTGCACAACATCTAACTTGAAAAAAAACACCATCACACAAAGTAGCTCGGTTTGCACAAAAATGATTTTTAAGAAAAGAAACCATAACATCATTATAAGAAGCATTATCCAAAGTGATGCTAAAAATTTTCTTGTCTATACCCCATTGAGATAAACATAAAACAAGTTCATCCGCTGTGTTCAAACCTTCATACGGAGGAAATAAAGCTCTAAACCTTATGATTCTCTTTTGTGGCTTCCAATCTTTGTCAACCCAATGAGCAGTAATACAAATATATTCATCATTAGTATGCTCTGAGTTCAAACCATGTGCTTTAGCCAACTCGTCTTTAACACGATCTCTCTCTTTTGCATAATACATTAGGACATCCCTAGCAGTTGTATAGCTACTTATATTCTTAAAATTAGGACTAATTGTTCTCACCATGTATCTAAATCTCGGTTCTTCAACTGTCCTAAATGAATGCTTGCCACACACAAGGAAAGTAGAAACAGCTTGACGACACTCATCAGCATCAAACTTGTAGTTTTTTGTTCTCGCAGTCAAGCTTTGTCATTTCATCCCACACCTTTGAAGTTGTAGACTTTTGACGTTTGCGAGCACTTTCATACTCATTAAACCCATCGTCCACAGGTATAGGACTATTCGAACTAGCCATAGTCATAAAAACTCAAGTCCTAAAATCCAAATAAACCAAAAGATTATTAATTTTCATACTAAAAATATCTAATAATTATGATAAAATTGATAATTGAGACCAAATGGCTTCATCTTATTTAAATATCTACCACAAGCCTAACAAAATCAATTATAGTTTGACAATAATTAAACAGTCATGGGAAGCCCCAAAATAGCCAATTTTTAGTATTACAAAAAATAATAGACTACAAAGCATTGAGAGCATGAAATAACAACAACAAAAATAATAAAGGGAACAATAAAAACAAAGCCTGATAGAAATCATTAGGCTAACTACCAATATCGATATAAATAAGAACACAAAATTAAGCCTATGAATAATCAAGTAAATCAACATACAGATCAAGCATTTTCAAAATGAAATAAAATCCCCATAAAATATATCAAACATTTCAAATCACTATAATTTATAACAACATATATATCAAACCTTCCATATCTTTACTTGTCTGTCAGTATCACCAACCAAAGCCACAAAACTACATACATAAATGGATTGGACTCGGAATAATTAAGCATTTTGCGACCATATTTTTCTCTAACCTATCTTTTTCATTTCATTTTTTTCTCATCAATTATTGTTCAACTCTAAATTAGGATTACAATAATACATTTTTTTAAAAAAATATGTACCAAAAAAAATATATAATTTTTAATATATAAAAAAAAAGACACATGATGCTTATAATATAAAAAAAAAAGTAAACTGCCAATAGAACAGAACAGAATTGGTTACAAAATGCAACAAAATCATATAAATTTACTAGCTAATTCAACTATTAATATTAATAGATGTATAAATTTACTATTTTGAGGTTTCTTTACAATAATCTTGCAAATAATTGTTTTATTTCATTTTAAATTTAAATTTAAAATAAATGTTTCAAACGAAGACAATTTAATTTAAAGCTTTTTATTTAAATATAAATTAAAGTTTACTAACTTATTTGGTTCTAAATTAAAATTTTATGTTCTGGAATTTTATTTAAAAGAATTTTGAATGTAGATTTAAAAATTAAAATACTATTGAAATAAAATATAAAGCTTAAAAAATAGTAAACACATAAACAAAACAGAAGCATGCACCGACAGGAGTCAATTAGTCCACATGCATTATTATTATAATAATAAGTATCATAAATATAAGATAAATGTGAAAGACAGTGGCCTCGGGTGGTGCGGGTGAGAAAATATAAGAAAAATGATATAATAAAATAGAGCACCAAAATAATTACAGTAAGAAGAAGATGCACTATCAAAAACCTGCAAGAAGAAGATGTAACAGTGAAGAAGAAGAAGAAGCTTACCGTAAAGAAGAGGCTTTCTGAGATAAAGTAAGGCACAACAACAGTCTTCAACAGCAGTAGCCAGTAGTATGGGGAGCCTTAGCAAGGACCAAACTTTGGGGAGCACTGAGATTGCAAATGAAGAAGCTAGAGACAACTGGATCGGCTACCGAGACTACAAATAAAGAAGCAAAAATGAAGAAGCTGAGCTGAGCTTGAGGCTAGCTGGAGGTGGCTGACAGGCAATTAGATCGGTGGATCGGTGAAGGTGGTGGTGAGCTAGGGATTGGGGATTTAGAAATAGGAAAAATAGAAGGAAGGCAGCAGTACGAAATGACAAAATGAAAGTGGAAAAAAAAGAGTAAAGTTAAAGTTAAAAATATAAGAAGGATTAAAAAATTAATTTAATATAGGCCAATCCCGGCCAAAAAAATCTTACCTAGGGCCCAACCCGTTTTCTAAACGGGCCTTAGTTTTTGTCCAAGCCCATTTTTCAGGCCTATATTTTTATTCGAACCCTCCTATTTTTCAGACGGGCCTTTGATACGAGGTTTTAATTATGTTCAGATTTTATTTAATGCATTAAAGTCTAAAACCGGTTTTGAGCTAAAATGAGCTAAGCTTTAGCCCTTAAGCTAAAGTTGAGCTGAGATTAAACTCCTAAGCTGAAGTTGAGCTAAGGTTTAGCTCGTGAGCTGAATATGAGCTAGGAGTGAGCTCGGTTTAGCTCAGGCAAGTTGGATTAAGCTCGAATAAGCTAGATTTGAGCTGGACGGAGCTCGTGGAGCTGGAAACGAGCTGGGATCAGCTTGCCAACATGTCAATGCTCGGCTTGACAGACTTGTTCGATGAAGTTCACGGGGCGTGCTCGTATCATAATGATGTGATCCGGCCCGGGTAGATGAGTCACAGTCATATTAAAACAAATATTAATATAAGTCATTACATATTTTAATTATGTTCAGATTTTATTTAATGCATTAAAGTCTAAAACCAGTTTTGAGCTAAAATGAGCTAAGCTTTAGCCCTTAAGCTAAAGTTGAGCTGAGATTAAACTCCTAAGCTGAAGTTGAGCTAAGGTTTAGTTCGTGAGCTGAATATGAGCTAGGAGTGAGCTTGGTTTAGCTCAGGCAAGTTGGATTGAGCTCGAATAAAAATTTGGATTTGAGCTGGACGGAGCTCGTGGAGCTGGAAACGAGCTGGGATCAGCTTGCCAACATGTCAATGCTCGGCTTGACAGACTTGTTCGATGAAGTTCACGGGGCGTGCTCGTATCATAATGATGTGATTCGGCCCGGGTAGATGAGTCGAATTCACGTAGTTGCCCGATCGTAGTTCAAGAGAGTCGTTTGTGCCTCGGATTTTAGTAATAAAAGTAAAAGAATGAAATAGGATAAGCGGAAGGTTTCAAGAAGGGTAAGTTTAGTAATAGGTTCGGTTAAGGGTAGCAAAGATGGATGAAGGATAGAAGGTTCGGTTTGGGTTAACAAGAAAGAAATTTAAAAGATAGGAATGGAAAAATGAACTCAACGTCAGGAATGATTCAACACTAAGAAGTGTCACCCCGATTCCTATATTGTTAAGGTGAAAAATATGGATAGATGGATAGGTGAACGCCACACCAAGATTGGTGATAAGTTCAAAACAAGACGATTGACGCCACTAGTACAAGCCAGATAAGTCGTTCGAAACTTGTACAAGATATGAGAGGAAGCAACCTCATAAGAACAATGTTCATTAACAAATTTGGCAAAAGTCCTTTACAAATGAAAGAAAACAAATATTTATAGGCACATAGATGACCATTCAAATTCGGCATCTAGGTGTTCACACAATAATAAAAACGTTCACACTAATGTATTAAAATAGTTCATAAATTCGGCAGATTCATGCACTAGCTGAATGGACACTTTCTTCCCCCTTGGTTTGTGCATGAATGCTTAGTCATAAAGAAAGGCTTCAAGTGACTTGTATGTGCACCAAAAGGTTGCATTCATCTCCTTGGGACGTTCATGCACTTGTATGGAACATGTATCTTCATAATTAAACACTTTAATGACATGTAGGTTCATAAATGGCAGCATGAACCTAGTAAATTCGTTCTCCCCTTTGTGCATGCACTTAATTCAATCAATGTATTGAATTATTGAGTTAATTCCTTCCCTTGGACGTTCTTGAACCCATCCATGCATGTGTAGTAGCCTATAGGTCAATTCAAAGTGTGAGCATGTTCAAAGAGCTCTATGGACAACATAGAATTAGTTGGCAGCTACTTCTTGGCCGAATAAGTGCCTTGGAAAGTTAGGAGAAAGCCACCATACATGTACTTAAGCCATTCATGCATTCTATCATCCCATGCATTTGATCCATTCATGGACTAGCCTTTAATGTCCATAAATGCATCCGACACATGCATGAATTTGTAGAAACATTGCATCTAGCCGCACATGCACCAGCATTTAATACTTCTTCATTCATGAGTGTGGAATGCCCAAAAGAGATGTTTCTTCATCCATACATTGTACCGTCCAAAGGGATGTACCTACATGAAATAAACAAGTCATTAAGACATCTCATGAACACTCATAAATTCGGCATGATGTGAACACATTAATGTCATGCATTAATTCGGCTATGTGAACAGAATCAATTTATATAATGACAATGACATATTAATAACAAATATTAATATAAGACAAGTTTAATGCTTAAATGAATATGTGCAAATTTTTATTTAATGTATTAAAGACAAAACCGAGTTTAAACTAAAATGAGCTAAGCTTTAGCTCGTGAGCTAAAGTTGAGTGAGGCTAAACTCCTAAGTGAAGTTGAGCTAAGGTTTAGCTCGTGAGCTGAATATGAGCTAGGAGTGAGCTCGGTTTAGCTCGAGCAAGTTGGATTGAGCTCGAATAAAGTGGGATTTGAGCTGGACGGAGCTCGTGGAGCTGGAAACGAGCTGGGATCAGCTTGCCAACATTTCAATGCTCGGCTTGACAGACTTGTTCGATGAAGTTCGCGGGGCGTGCTCGTATCATTTGGTATCAAAGCTTGTAAATCGAGAGGCGCCGACATTCGTACCAAGATCGAACTAGTTCGTAGTAAAAAAAATTCGAAAAAAAATTAAGTTATATTTTCGTTTTATCTTTGTAAAAGTGATATATTGAAGTTGTAAAAAAAAAAGGGTACGAAAATTATTTTAAAAAAAAAAGAGGAAAAAAAGGTGAAGTGATCAAGTTCTTCTTTTGTTTATATTTTGACCCGATCGACAAAGTGTTCTTTTCATCAACTTTGCACCCCATTTCCAAAACGCCACACTATACTAAAAAAAAAAAAATTTCTTTTAGCTTACCCATAACCTATACATCTTATCCCTTGTAACCGATTTTGAAGCCGACCCCAAAGCACCAAGACGAGTCAAGAGAAACAAAATACGAGGTTACGAGAGTAAGCTTGAGTGGTAAAAGGCTAGAGTGTGTGAGAACATTTGAGAGTTTGAAAAAGCCTATAAACGAGTGCAAACACGAGTGGAGTGTTCATCAATATTTCTTTGCGAGTGAAATAGTGAGATTTGTGGTGAGGTACTTGATTTTTTTATTTTGTTTTGTGATCTAACATTTTCTTTTCAGCAACAAAAATCATGTCACGCAAAGAGTTCACCGAATCGGAATACCAATACTTGGTACAAGAAATGCGAAAAATGATGGAGTCCAACACTAAGAACATACACGAGAGATTAAATCATTTGGAAAAACAAGATCAAAGTGATAGAGTTTCTTCGAGTCGAAAAATGGAGACAAGAACCCCACGGAGATATACCCCCGACTACTACTTGAGAAAAAGTTCCTATCGTGATTCCTTTTCGCCATCTACTTCGAGACAAAGAGATTCATACTATGACTCATATTCATTAGCGAATTCGAGAAGTGACTTCGATCGAAAGTCCTTTTCATCAAGAAATTGAGAAGACGAGAAGCCGATTACGATTTTGATTCATTCCAAGATGGCGTTCGGAAAGAAAGACATACTCCTACTAGATCGTCAACGAAATCTTACTCGGAGTATTCTTCACGAAGTTTTGATTGTGAGTCATATGCAAATAGTTCTTCATCTTTCGAGCAAGATTTGTATTCTCATCGTTCTTCTGTACATTCTTGTAAAGAGAAAACAAAGAAAAGAAAAGAAAAAGCAAAGGAAGAAAAAGAAAATAAAATAAAAAGAAAAGAGAGGCAAGAGGCAAGTAAGAGAGAAAATGAGCGAATCTTGAGAGAACTTGAAAAAGCCTTTGAAAAGCAAAAAAAAAATGAAAATGAAAATGAGATTGAAAAAGAGAATGAAAAGATATTTGAGAGTGAAAAAGAAGTTGAAAAAGAAATTAAAAAAGAGATTAAAGAGAAAGAAATTGAAACAAAAGAAACGAGTGATTCAGAAGAAAAAGAATCGAGTGAGAAAACAAGTAAGCAAGTGAGGATTATTTCTACTAACCTACATGTTCGATCTTCTTGTGATTTAACTTTTCAGGTTCCTAGAGGTTTGTGCGACCAATTCCATCTACATTACCTTCCAAATGAGAGGTGTTTTAGGTTGTTCGAAAAAGGTAAGTTCGCGAATGACAACCACCCACTTGCGATCGAAGGTAAGGAAGGTAAGGATTCTTTGTTTATCGAATCAAAGTCACTTGATTTGGCTAATTTTTGTTCACTTCTTCACAGTTAACGATTTTGTTTTAAAAGGTGCCATATATACGACTTTTTTATGACGATTACTACATTGGCAAATTTGTTGACAACATTGGATTAGTTTTCTCTAAGCGAATTTTGAATGTGTTTGATCAAAGTCATCACTTAAAAATTCGATGTGTTTGACCATGCAAACTTTTTGAATTCATGTGTTAAATCTTTATGTTTAAATATGCCTGCTCAATTGATTTGTGATAAATCACTGTTTGAAAAGTAGCATGTTCTCTAAAAATTCTTTGTTTGGCATCCATGTTAAAAGATCCTCACATGATATGTGCAATTGTGTTCTTCATGAACAATCTTTAAGTTTTTGTACGAAATTTCCATGTAGTGATTTACATTCCCGATTGATACTCTTGAAGCATGAACCTTTGCATATTGGTATGCTCGGTTTTGTCAATTCAACATGTGTGTTTAAACTAGTGAAATATAATTCGTGTGGTGAGTTGATTATATCTTTTTCTAATATGTTGCTTGTTGGAATTCCTAATCAAGTTCGTGTGTTCAAGCCTGGTATTTGCTACATGAATTCATTTTATGGAAACATTAAGCACTTTGCATCATTTGCACTCAAATTATGTTTGCTTGATGTTCAAACTTTTGATAAGAAGGTGAAATTCAATGATTTGGGTTTCAATTTTGATTCGTTTACTAATCACCTTGTTTGGCCACATCTAAAATTTTCGTTCCATTTTGAGAAGGTAAGGTCGACTTATGCTTTGGGACTTGAATCAAATTTCAACGATGATTTATTTTTTTCTTTTCAGTCCATACCTCCTATCGAAACTAACCTTTTACATTTTTGTGAATGTAACCCTTTAAAAAGCACGAGTCATCATGGTGCTTCACACCCACCCAAGTTGATCGAGGTAAAAGGTTTGTTTTACATTATCTATCCGAAGAGAGAAGATTCATCTTGTTTGAAAAAGGTAAAACTGATCTTAAATTTTCTTCTCTTCAAGATCGACAAAGTAAAGTTTATGAAAATTTTCAAATACCTTTATTCTATTCGAATGTTGTTGAAAATCTTTTTGATGGTTTGATGTTTGGAAATTGTTTGTACCTTGTTGTGATTGATTGTTGTCTTTGGCCTAGTAGTGATCCGTTTGTGTTGAAAAGTGATTACACAAATCATGTTGTTAATAAGCGAAAAAGTGAGTTAGTTTCCAATTGGCCATGGTACACTTTGCGTGTACATTCCCATGAATTGTTATTTTTGAATAAACATATTGAAAAGTTTTGGTTGTGGATTAACGTGTTTGAATCTTTACAAATGTTCATGACTAATTACCCCTTGATTCAGCTAAGTTCACATGTTTGTAAAGATGGCTTAACAAGACTTTTTGATAAATTTACGTATGCTTGTTTTGCAATTAAGATTCTGGGCATATGATCGATTGAATGCATTTTCCTTGAATTTTGATTATCATGTGTCTCTAACTTCTTTGAGTTTCTCTTTTCCAAAAGTGGTGAGACTTTTTCAGTTTGTGAGACATCTTCCATCCCATTTGACCGAGGAAAACCATGCATGAGTCAAAGCTCTCCCATGGACAAACAGCTCGACTTGAGGACAAGTCGCCTAAAAGAGGAATGAATGATACGAGCACGCCCGTGAACTTCATCGAACAAGTTTGTCAAGCCGAGCATTGACATGTTGGCAAGCTGATCCCAGCTCGTTTCACTCCACGAGCTCAGTCCAGCTCAAATCTAGCTTATTCGAGCTCAATCCAACTTGCTGAGCTAAACCGAGCTCACTCCTAGCTCATATTCAGCTCACGAGCTAAACCTTAGCTCAACTTCGACTTAGGAGTTTAATCTCAGCTCAACTTTAGCTTAAGGGCTAAAGCTTAGCTCATTTTAGCTCAAAACCGGTTTTAGACTTTAATGCATTAAATAAAATCTGAACATAATTAAAATATGTAATGACTTATATTAATATTTGTTTTAATATGTCACAGTCATTAAATAAAATCTGAACATAATTAAGCACATCTTTTAAATGCATGAACGTTTTTATTATTGTGTGAACACCTAGATGCTGAATTTGAATGGTCATCTATGTGCCTATAAATATTTGTTTTCTTTCATTTGTAAAGGACTTTTGCCAAATTTGTTATTAAACATTGTTCTTGTGAGGTTGCTTCCTCTCATATCTCGTACAAGTTTCGAACGACTTATCTGGCTTGTGCTAGTGGCGTCAATCGTTCTTGTTTAAACTTATCACCAATCTTGGTGTGGCGTTCACCTATCCATCTATCCATATTTTTCACCTTAACAATATAGGAATCGGGGTGACACTTCTTAGTGTTGAATCATTCCTGACGTTGAGTTCCTTTTCTATTTTCATCTTTTAAATCTTTTTCTTGTTAACCCAAATCGAGCCTTCTATCCTTCATCCATCTTTGCTACCCTTAACCAAACCTATACTAAACTTACCCTTCTTGAAACCTTCCGCTATCCTATTCTAATTCTTTTACTACTATTACAAAAATTCGAGGCACGAACGACTCTCTCGAACTACGATCGGGCAACTACGTGAATTCGACTCATCTACTCGAGCCGGATCACATCAGCCGACCGGGTGGCCCGGCCCATGCACACCTCTAGTTACTAGTGTGATGACTGGTAAAGGAAAATGTGTCTTAGGTTCTTCTCCTGGTTTTCCAGCAAATGAACATCTAGTAGTGTCGCCTATGCCAGATCTAGGATATTCGAGTATGTCTTCGCGATGAGGTACTTTAGAAGTTGGGAATACCTCTTTTCGAGTAGATTGCCCTCACTTTAATGGTGGTAATTTTAGAGGGTGGTGGTCTAAGTTAGACCAATATTTTGAGGCTGAAGGGGTAGGTGAACATGCTAAGGTTCGGGTGGTTAAGTTGCATCTAGAAGGGAAGACATTAGGCTGGCATCACTTTTTTATGCACGACATAGAGGGTTGTATCAACTGACTTGGAAGATGTATGCTAAGGGACTTAGGGAACATTTTGAACCTGAGTATTTCCTTGATCCCATGACTGAGTTAGTAACTCTTAAGCAACATGGATTTGTTGATCAGTTCCATTATGGATTTCTGAGTTTGTTGAATCTACCAAAAACCTATGAATTAAGCATATTCATCAACAATTTGAAACCTAAAATAAGTCAGTATCTCAGGTTGTTTAAGCCTCAAAGGTTTGTAGAGGGTTACAATTTGGCTAGGTAGGTTGAGAATATTGTGCTAGGATCGGTGAGAAAGGGGCTCATTGCTGGTAGTGGAGTTAGTTCATCGAGACCTTTATTTTTTATTTTGAATGAAAAGCTCGGCCTCAGTATGGGGTCAGTGAATAGTAACTTAAGACAAAGAATTCCATCCAAGTCTTTGTCTCAAGCAGAGTTGGAGGATAGAAGGAAGAAGGGCCTCTGTTTTTTGTGTGGCTCGAAGTACTCACCAGGTTACCCCTTACCCGTATTCGACGCCGGAATAGGGTACGAGGCATTACCGGACATAAACTCACACAATCATACAAACCAAGACATAAATTTCCATCCAAATTTAAAACTTTTCATTCACATGCATATCATCCCTATTACGGGCTTACGAGGCCCAAAACATTCATTGAAAGTGATTCGAGACTAAACTGTTAACTTGGAAAACTCAAAAAAATTTCATCAAAACAGGGGTCACACGCCCGTGTGGCTTGGAACACGCCCATATGGGTAGACCGTATGGTTATACACGCCCGTGTCCTAACAATTTGGGGTTACACGGTCAAGTCACACGCCCTTGTCTCGGGGCCGTGTCCTTCAAACGGCTGAGACACACGGTCATGTCTCTGCCCGTGTGGCCAAAAAAATGGCTATTTACCAAGTCATTTGCCATCCTCATTTGCGCACTCACATACACACTTTCAACGGCACTTAACATGGCACAATTAAGCTACCAACACAACCATAATCAAAGCTTAAACAGAGAGTTACACAGGTTGAGGACACGGGCTTGTGTGACCATACGGCCTTCCTATACAGGCGTGTCCCAAGCCACACTGGCGTGTGACCCCTATTTTGATAAAAAATTTTTGAGTTTTCCAAAATTCTCGGTTTAGTCCTGAACTACCTCCAATATATGTTTTGGGCCTCGTAAGCTCGTAATAGGGACGGTATGCATGTGAATGAAAAGTTTTAAATTTGGACAAAAATTCATGTCTTAGTTTGTATGATTGTGTGAGTTTATGTCCGGTAATACCTCGTACCCTATTCCGGCGTCGAATACGGGTAAGGGGTGTTATAGGAATAGGGTTCTGACATGAAGAGTCCACCTTCTAAAACCTTTCAAGATTATTCTAAGCAATTGGATTTAGCAGATCAGGTTTTAAAAAGTCCTACTCCTGTGTTGTCGTTACATGCTCTCTAAGGATTGCAGGGACATAATACTCTGAGATTTCCAACTGTAATTGGTCACACTGAGGTGGTTGTATTAGTAGACCCCGGTAGCACACACAATTTTATAGATTTTAAGATGGCTAAAAGATTGAATTTGGCAGTAGAATCGGGGAGTACATTGAGGGTGATGGTGGCCAATTGAGTTTGATTATCTACTCAAGGTCTGTGCAGGGCAGTTTCTTGGGAAGCACAAGGTTATAATTTCACCATTGATTTCTTAATTTTATAAGTGAAGGGATTTGACTTGGTGCTTGGCATTCACTGGTTGTTATCTCTTGGTCCTACTCTATGGAATTTCTCTAATTTGACTATGATGTTTAATCATATGGGGCAGAATTGCATCCTGCAAGGCATAGTACCAAGTTCACTACCTATTGTTCCTAGTAGTCAACTATCCAAATGCCTGAGTTAGGTAGGTAATGGCCCATGCCCTATGCTACTAACTTATTATGATTGGACTGCTCTTACGATGCAGCCAGTCCAGTCGCCACCTAATTTGAAAAGTCTCCTCAATAAATTTGAAGATATATTTCAGACTCCTACAGAACTACCTCATCCTCGATTACAAGACCACATGATTCCCTTGATAGATGAGTCTAAGGTAGTTAAGGTGATGCCTTATAGGTATTTTGCAGTCCAAAAAACTGAAATAGAGAAACTGATACAGGAAATGTTGCAAGCTGGAATAATTAGAGATAGCAACAACCCATTTGCATCTCCTATGATGATGCTCAAGAAAAAAATATGACAGTTGGAGGCTTTGTATTGACTACAAACAGCTTAACCAACTGACCATCAAAGACAGGTTCCCTATTCCTGTTATTGAAGAACTTCTGGATGAATTGGGGCAAGCAAATTATTTCTCCAAATTGGATTTGCGTTCGGGCTATCATCAGATTCAAATGTGGGAGTAGATGTGTACAAAACAGCTTTTAAAACTCATGCTAGCCATTATGAATTCTTAGTCATGCCATTTGGCTTGACCAATGCTCCTTCTAGCTTCCAATCATTGATGAATTCAATCTTTCAATCCTTCTTGCGAAGATCAGTTCTTATTTTTTTGATGATATACTCATGTACTCCCAGAAGTAGACTGACCATTTGACTCATTTACGTGAGGTGCTACAAATGTTAAGATCTAATCAATTTTCAGCTAAGAGATCAGGTGGAGTATCTTGGACATGTTATCTCTCAAGAAGTTTTCAATATGGATCGAACCAAGGTAGCTGATGTTCTGGATTGGTCCCTCCAAAGTCTATTAAGGAGTTGTGAGGCTTCTTTGGATTGTGTAGGTATTACAGACGGTTCATCAAGGGGTATGGATTACTAGCTAAGCCCTCAATTATCTTATTAAAAAAAGATGTTATCTGGAAATGAACAGTGTTGGAACAGAATACTTTCGATTAGCTCAAAGCAACTGTTTGTTAAGCTCCAATCCTTGCTTTGTCAAATTTTTATGAGCCTTTTTGTGTAGAAATAAATGCTAGTGGCCAAGGGGTCGGAGCTATTTTGCAGCAAAATGGAAGGCCAGTAGCGTACTTTAGCAAAGCATTGAAGTCAAGTATTAAGCTTTGTCCATCTATGACAAAGAGATGCTTGCAGTACTGTTAGTAGTTAAAAAATGGCATCTCTATCTTGTTGGCAGACATTTCTTAATCAAGACAAATCACTAGAGCTTGAAATTTTTATCCGAACAGTAAGCAATTACACTTTACCAGTAGAAGTGGGTTGCTAAGATGCTGTGATGCGATTATTCGATCTCATATCGTAAGGGAGCTCAAAATACAGTGGCATGCGCTTTGTCCAGGAAACCTCATGACCACATTCATTAACTCTTTCAATGTGAAAGAAGTCTTGACTCTTCTTAGTCTGAGGTATGGGAATGCATTATTGCTTCATATGCGACAGATAAGAAGCTACATCAGTTGTGTCAAGATGTTCAAACACAACCCTAGTTGCATCCCAAGTACTCGTGGCATGTTACATTCCTTCGCAGACTAAGCAAAATTATGGTAGGGAATGATATCCAGCTTCGAAGACACATCTTTGGTATTATCTATGACAGTGCTTTGGGAAGTCATTCTGGCATCCGTGCCACTCGTCACAGGATATCTGCTTTGCTATATTGGAAGGGGCTCTCTAAAGATGTTAAGCATTAGGTACGACAGTGTGTAGTTTGCCAGCATTGCAAAACTGATAATTCTGCTTCACCTGGGCTTTTGCAACCCTTACCTATATCCGATCGTGCTTGGACTGTCATCAGCATATATTTTATTGAGGGTCTGCCTTTGTCACGGGGTAAATCTACCATTCTTGTAGTGATTGACCATTTGAATAAGTATGGTCACTTCATTGCCTTGGCCCATCCTTTTACTGCATTCACCGTAGCTCAAGAGTATCTTAGCCATATTTATAAGTTGCATCGGATACCTGAATCTATCATGTCTGATAGAGATAAAAAAAATTTAAGCAAATTTTGGCAGGAACTGTTTCGACACTTAGGCACTAAACTAAAGATGTCCATTGCCTACCATCCTCAAACTGATGGCCAGACATGAATTCTTAATAAAAGTCTAGAAAGTTATTTAAGATACATGATTAGTGAAAAGTCCACTGCTTGGGCATCTTGGCTACCCTTGGCGAAGTGGTGGTACAATACCACCTACCATTCGGCCATTCAGACCACTCCTTATGAAGCTCTCTATGGGCAAGATCCATCTCTTCTTTTGCCTTACTTGGCTAGTGCTTTTCCAGTGGCTACAGTAGATCGTACCTTGCAACATCAAGAAGTTATGTGCAAGGTTTTGAAATTTCATCTCACTCGAGCTCAGGATCGGATGAAACAAATGGCAGACAAGAGGCGGTCGAAACGAGAATTTCAGGTAGGATATTTGGTGTATTTGAAGTTGTAACCATATCGACAACACTCTTTGCGCAAGTTCAAAATCCAGAAACTGCCACCCCGGTATTTTGGTCCTTTTCCAGTAGAGGCTCGTGTTGGACAGGTTACTTACAAGTTGTTATTACCACCTTCTGCTCGCATCCATTCTACCTTCCATGTCTCCCAATTGAATAAGCATATTGGTTCTGCGGTGAGTGCCTCTACTTTGCCACCTATGGGGTCTAATGGAGCTCTTCTCAAGACACTGATTCGAGTATTAGACAGACGTCTGGTCAAGCAAGGTAACCATGCTGCTGTGGAGGTTCTCGTCGAGTGGGCAGACACCTTTCCTGAGGATTCCACTTAGGAGAATTTGCATGATCTTCAACGTCGCTTCCCTACTTTTGATCATTGAGGACAATGATCCTATTTCAGGGAGGTATTTGTTATGGAATGGTTCCAACGGTCTTTTTATTTTCATATTTTCGTTATTGCTGTTATTTTTTTATTTTGAATGCTGCATTTTACTCCTATTTTTATTCTAGTTATACGGTGCGTTTTTAGCATTAGTTTAAACGGTTCGTTTTGCAGGAAACATTGTTATTAAAACGGTGTGGTTTAGTCTATTGTTACTGTTAGTGTTAGTCTGTTATTTGGTTCCCTTATATACCTGTAACTAAAGTCCAAAAACGGTTATGAAATTTAAATCAGAATTTCTCAGTATTCTTTTCTTCTTCTTCTTCTTCTTCTTATTTCCTTATTTTTCCAGATCCATTATGTGACAAATTGACAAAGGGTTTTTAACATTAAAAGGGTCTAATGAGCGAAACTCTGACCAAAGCAGTCCTTTAACAAAATAGAGTAGATGGGTAGAGGGGGTACCTCAGAATAAAGTTGATTGAAGAAGACATTGGCGTTTTAAGAAGTTCTAGACTATTAGGAGAGATGCCTCTGATTCTGTCACAAGTTTTTGACAAAATAATCGACCAGTCCGGAGAACAGGAATTGCCGGGATTTGAATGGATTTGAAAAGAGCTTCGATCGTTGAAATGGCTGGCTTTTAAGTTGGTGTGTCGTTTGGGGTTTAATTTTTGTTTTTGGAAATTGTTTAGGTTTCTTTAGGACTATGTTTTAGCTTCCTCTATGTGTTTGTGTGTTTTTTTATTGTTTTCTTTATTTGAAATAAATGAAAGCCAATTGTATTTGTTAAAAAAAAAAAAGGAATCATTGGTTGAGATATATCAAGACGGTGGAGGTAGGCAATTGGGGTGGAATTACTATAAATCGAATTGTTTAAGCTTTTCTTCTCTTTCCTTATCATTTAGAAAAATTTGTATAAATTTTTAAAATACCAATTCACCCTCTCTTAGTATTTTTAGGCCTAACAATCTAGATTAAAATTAAAATTTACACATTTGTAACTACAATTTATAACAATTTAAACCAAAATTCACACTTGAATATGAAGACTTAAAACCTTTGTCAACAATATTTAGACTTGAATTTGAAGACTTAAGGACTATTGGTCAATGCTAAGAATTCAATGGTTTGATTTTGTAATTTTAAATTGGTTTAATATATACTTTAGTATCTAAGTTTGATATTCTTTTTCATATTTGATAAATGTTATATATTTTAGTATCTAAAGGTAACAATGTTAACTTTTTAGTACTTGGTTTGGGTTTTAGAGATGATTTGATGAAAATTCAGAATTAACTAATAATGTAAACAATTAACTTTCATCAAATTAACTCTAAAACTTGAATTAAATCACATCCATTAGACTTTATTTGACAAATTAAATGTAAAATTAAACAAATTCACAACATTAAATTTATTCTATTAACAAAATTATGAAAATTCAAACTTAATAATAATAACAATTAACATTCATCAAATCAATCATAAAAATTGAAGTAAACTTTATAAAGTGAACAATAATTATCTTTGGATGCGAAGATATATAACTTTTATCAAATACATGTACCATATTGGACAAAAAAATAACATAAGTATCACACTAGAAAAAAAATGTCAAAATCAAGTACCAAATGATGTATTAACCCTTTTAAATTCTCTAAATTTATTTATATATTTAAGTCTAAGTTTGTTTACATATTTACGTGGTTAATTTAAGTTAGGTGGGTAAATTTTTAATATATTTTTATAAAATATATTATGTTTTTTTTAATACATAAAATATGTTATGTTTGTTTATATTATTTTCAATATTTTTTAAAAGATATAATAATTTATTTCTCTGTTAAATTTTATAAAAAAAAAATTATTTTAATCTTTTATTTAATGTTTTCTTATTATCTTTTTTAATTCTTAAATTTGATACTATTTGTCAAATTATTTTAAAATTGATAGAAAAATTAATGTCTATTAAATTTGCTAACGTGGCATCTATGAGGCAGTCTGCGTGTATGTCATATTAATAATTAATTTTTATTTAAAAAAATAAAAAATAAAAGCTAAAATATTTTTTTATAAAATTAAAAGACAAAATATATAATGGAATGTTTTGCTTATAAAATCATGACTATAAATCCGAACTGTTTAATTGATTTGCTCTAAATAGAACATATTTTCTTTATTGAAACGTGTACCTTTCTTCAAACATCGATATAGTTCTCTAAATATTGTTATTTTCTGTTTCAAATCTCTAATTTTCTTTTTCGTTCCCATGTTTAAGTAGTTTTATTTTTTTAACTTTGTTTAAATGTGTAATTTGATTTATGGACTCTAATTTAATTATACATATTTAAAGAAATGAATATATACATTTATTTTCATATTGGATTACGATAAGTGTTTGCTTATGCAATACATCAATATAAAATGATGCTAATTCGATAATGTTAGTGATTTGTAGGAATTGAATATAATTAAAATTTTATATATAAAATCACACAAAATTAAAATTTATGTATGACATTGCACATTTGATCAAACTTCGTGTATAATTTTGATATTTATCTTTTTTATTTATTATTTAAGAAATATTATTTTGATTGTATTATTTACCTTTGAATGTAATGCATAAACTAATAATTAAATTTAGTTGCTTTTAGAATAATTTAAGTTGTTAGCTTGTATTTGCTTCTAATGTATAATACAATTTTTTTTGAGTTTTTAAATTATTATGTTTGTATGTTTGACTAACCATTATTGTTAATGTTATTGTTAAATTAATCTATTTTTTTTATATTTTTGTCAATACCCTTCAACCTCTATCATTGGGAACCAACTAAATTTAAAAAAATATTTAAATATTTTTTCGTATTTAAAATAAATTATATTATTCGAATATGTTTAATCTTTTTTATTTTATTTTTAAAAACAATTAATAAAAAATTTGTATATGATAAAATTTAAACTCACACCATTAACCTTTAACTTTATGGCTCTATCAAAGTTTTATTACATGTATATTTTATTATCTATATCAATTGTATATCATTACTATTATTTAAATCCCTGACTGAGTTAGTACACAAGTCAACTAAACACCAATTCGGTTAAAAAAATTATCAAAATGTCCTGTAATTAAAATAAGTTATATTATTCAAAAATATTTTAGTCTTTTTATTTTAACAAAAAAAATAATATAGGGGGTGAGATTTGAACTCATGTTAATCGATTTGGTAAAATCTTAAATTTACCTCTTAACCAAAGATTGATGACAATATCATGATAAACAATTGAAGTGCATCTATTTTTTTTAACAATATCATTATAAATTTTGATTATATATGTTCTTTTTGACACAATGTTAAAACCACTCGTAACTCCTTCCCAACCCATAAATAGGAGAATAATACGCTTCAACACACTCAAACCCACATCCTACTACATTGACAATAATGCTCATGCCAATCAAGTTAAGACTCAATCGGCGTGCATTTACTATTTTTAATCTAATGTGTTTGTGTTTAAAATTCATTCTACTTACAATTTAATTTAATTTTTTTCATTTTAATATCGTACATATTACATGTGCTATTATTAATTAGTTTCAAATCATATATTTTATTATTTATTTGTTATTTTTAAATACACTTAAGTGTTCTAAATGTGTAGTTTTCACACACGTACGTGTGTGATAGATATTCTCGTATTGATAAAGTTGTTCATTGAGCTGATGTTATAAGTTAACTCGACACCAACTAAAATGAATGGCAACACCAAAATAAACGATTATAGTGCATTTAGTATTCTTAATTTATATATTTATATGTTTAAATTTTATTTTTTACTATATATTATTATTTTTAAACACGTATTTATATTTTAAATATACTTTTATAAAATTTTATATCCACAATTAATTTTAAATAAAATTAACCTATTTTTAAGTGTAATCATTCCATATCTAAAATTAAAGAAGAAACAAACATCTATATTTTAAATGTAATTTCCATAAGCCTAGAAACCTGTGCATTGCATGCCCAAACATCATATTCTTGGACTCTCCTCTTTTCCACCCCCTTACTCCCTCCCTCATTATCCACTGACCACTATCAAATTTTTACACCATTGCTTGCATTTTAAGGTTCTCTGCAACTTTCTGCTCCAAATTTCAATTTCCAACGCCCCACTTCTCCTATCAAGATAACCCACTTATCTAATAATCCCTTTACCAAACCCCAAAAAACAACCCCAAGTTAAATAAGCAAAAAAGAGTCCCCCCCCCCCCCAGTTTTTAAGGCAAAGTGGAAGATACGTACTGTCAGTCTGCCATTGCCACTTTGCTTACAAATCCATCGATATTGACTGCCAAAAATAAGCTGCCATTTACATAAAACTCTTACGCCATCTTGCTTTCCCTCTGTGACAAATGGGACACTTCTGAAATCTGAACCAAGCGTGTGCTTTTTCTACCCTTCAATGACAATATATATATGTGTGTGTATATATGCTCCATACACTCAGCCACGTAATAGAGATAAAGGGTTACAGTGGCCAACAAGTCAACAATGCAACGTATAAATGATTAAATTCGTAAGCATCATGTTGGAAGTAGGATTGGTCAAACCCACAGTTATTTCTTCTTCGAATGATCATGTTTTGATTTTTTTTTCCTTCCTCGTTACTGTACTGCTTAGATCTTATACCGTTTAACTGTACAGAAAAAGCCCTCTGAAATGGTGAAAATTCATCCTTGAATTCAATGTATTCATATTGGTTAAACTTTCAACAGTTTGGCCACAGTGAAGGTACTTGCTACATTCTACTGCCAATATGAGTGTACTCCTTATAGGCCATGCATATATAACTAAACATGTCTTCCATGCAAATTATTGATAAAGAAATTACATGCTTATTGCAATACTGCAAATATGGAATAACCTAACAAGAAATTGATCAATATTCTACACGTATAATACTTACATACATATATATCCATGCAAAGTATTGTTATAACCTTGTTATCTTTTTCAAAATTATACATTTTAAAAAATGCAAATTAACCCCTTCGTTAAATGATAACATGGAATATTAATTTAAATAATTAATTATTAATTTGATCCTTAAACTATAGCTAAAATACATATTGATTTTTTAGAAGTTCTTCTTAACAATAGTTCTGAAAATTTTAAAAAATCTTAAAATAAATATAAAATAAGTTAAAATATTTTTAAAAATAATTTAATAATTACTTTGCAAAATTCTTTATTATTAATAAAAGGAACAAGGTGATAGAGAACAAATGAAGGCGTAAGAGCATCAAAGTTTCTGGTTCACTGCTAACTACAAGAAGATATTATGGTTGCTTGATAATGCTCTAGAATAACGTATTTTTATGTATTAATCATGTGTTTATTTTGAGCTTGATCCTACTAATTTGAGCTATTTATGTCTTTTTATCTTTTAGGGACTGATTTGGAGGCAAAAGTAAAATTAAGGGACAAAAGTGCGAATTTGGAGACACATTGGGCTGATATGCGACACAGGAAAAAGATTGTGCCAAAAGTGCGAGCATGGAAGACACAAGGACTAAAAACGCAAAAAGAAGAGATTTTATTCTATAAGACTCCATTTTATTTATATTAGGATAATTAATATTAAGATAATTATTAGGATTATTCAAATTTAGGATTTTATTTTAATTATCTTTATTTATCTTTAATTAAATGTATTTATCTTTTTAGAATTTAAGTTCAATTAGACTATCTCCCTAGCACTATAAATAGGGGGTGAAGTGACTATATTTGATGTTCATCTTTTTCTGTAAACACTCTCCCCTGAAAGTCTAGGCTTTTATTTCTTCATATTTTCTTTCAATAAAATCCTCTTTTCCATATTTATATTTATTTTATTTTCCACCATTATCATGAGCCACTAAAACTTATCTAGCCGAAAGTTGTCAATATTCCCTAAAAAAGGTTCTTGAGGTCTAGAATCCGTACTTAGCCTTCTCGCCAAGTATTCATTGTTTCTCTAAGGGCCGTTGACGCTTCCGTCCATGGCCCTTAAGAAGTAAGCTTTTCAGCATATGCAAAGGCAGTCGCTTTGTATGTTTTGGAAGGATTACACAGTCGGTTCATTAACTTACTGCGTCAGAGGTTGGCAAGCCAAAGAGACAAAATGGCGTGAGATTCGCCATTGAGAAGCGTTGATCTAGCATAGATTACTGGCTAGAGTCAGGTTCCTTAAAAATCGTAAGTCTAATCTTTGGAGCTGGTGGTCGTAGGCGTCCTCTTCCACTATAACTAGCTTACTTGAGTTGAGAAGGGTTATTTAAAAGTCGAGGATTGAACCCAAGGTGGAATGAGACAACTGGAGGCTGAAATCTACCAATAAGAATTTCTTTTCCTTTAACTCTCTTTATTATTTTTATATATTCTCCATCTCAATTTTCGTTATTTATTTAATTTCGTAATTTTAATTTAATTTAAATACTATTTTTATTTTTTCCAAATCGAAATCCTTAATTCTGTTTTTTTTTTTTTAGGAACGCAAGTTTCTTGGCCAAGAAATTGTCCAAGATTTCAAGAAACGAGCATTGGTACAATCCGGTCCCTGAGGATTCGACCCTACTTCCCATTTACTGTTATTTTTATTATTTTACAGGGAATAGGATATTTTTGGTGCTCTCAACGACCGCATCAAATTTTGGCGCCGTTGCCGGGGACCGGTAACGTACTAATCTCTTTTTTTTTGTTTCTTATGACCAGATTTGCTCCAGGAACTTTTGTGTTTGATTCAAAGATTGAAAAGACTGCGAGGGCTAATCGTAAGGAAACAAAGCTAAAAAAAAAACAGTCAGCAGTGGTTGGGGCTCAAAGCAATCCACCGCCAGAAGTTAGAATCGACGACGAAGCAGAGTCTAGGGTTAACGAAAACCCTACTCAAACTTTTGAAGGCGAAAAAGTAGAAGTTGATTCCCCAGAAGAAGTGCTTAACGCTAGGGTTGACGAAAACCCTAATTTAGCACCTCAACCTATAGCTCAGACAATTTGGCAACTGGCCGAAGTACCGACAGAACAACCGCCACTATGCGTCGCGTATCCTACTATGGATACTGATTTTGAATTAAAATCAGGCTTATTCCAGCTACTGCCAACTTTCTGTGGGTTACAAAATGAAAATCCCCACAAGCATTTAAAAGAATTCCATATAGTTTGTTTGAGTATGAAACCTCAGGGGGTAACTGAGGACCAAATTAAATTCCGTGCTTTCCCTTTTTCCCTAGCAGATTCAGCTAGGGAATGGTTATTTTATTTACCCCCTGGATCCATTACAACTTGGGCTGATCTATCTCGCTTATTTCTTAACAGGTTTTTCCCTGCATCGCGTGCAGCCGAGTTAAGAAGAGAAATCGTGGGCATAAGGCAAAAAGACGCAGAGACTCTGTACGACTATTGGGAGCAATTTAAGAAGTTGTGTTCAAGTTGCCCACAACACGGTATAACAGAACAATCTTTGCTCCAGTACTTTTATGAAAGCTTGAAACCCATGGAGATAAATATGGTAGATGCTGCGAGTGGAGGAGCGTTAGCCAACATGACTCCACAACAAGCAAGAGACTTAATCTTCACAATGGCTGCAAACTCTCAGCAATTTCGAGCCAATCCTGAACCCCCTAGAAGGGTTCACCAGCTAAGTAATTCTACCTTTGAGGATAGACTTGATAGACTTACTAATATTGTGAATTCCCTTGTTGCAGAAAAAGTAAAACCAGCCCGAGTATGTGGAATATGTGCTACACCTGAACATACGACTAATGCGTGCCCTAGTCTATGTGACGATACTATGGCCCATTTAGATGCTGTGGAAAATTTTCTTGGGCCACCACAAAGGCGATACGACCCTTACGCCAATACCTACAACCCAGGATAGAGGGACCACCCTAACTTTAGTTATGGGGCTAATCCACGATATAACCAGTCATACCAAAATCAGGTCCCACAACAGCCACAAGATTTAGGTAATTCTCTGGAAACTTTGGTCAATAAATTAGCAGCTAATGTCCTTGATTTTTAACAGCAAACCCTTAATTTCCAAAAAGAAACGAAGGCATTTATAAGAAAATTGACAACGTCAATTGAGAAATTGAGTTCTCAAGGGAAGCTGTCGTCGCAAACAGAACCAAACCCGAGACAGAATGCAAATGCAGTAACGTTGCGAAGTGGAAAGGTGCTGGAACCAATTCCTAGCAAGAATCTTGGTCAAGAAAGTGCCTAGGAAAAACCCAAAAATGATGAACAGGTCCCAGCGAAACCCCCACTGTTGAAAATCCAACCTCCATTCTCAGGACGATTAAATTAGTGTCGAAAAAGTAAGGAAGACAATGAGATCCTCGAAACATTCAGGAATGCCGAGATCAATTTACCACTATTAGATGCCATCAGACAGATTCCGCGGTATGCCAAGTTCCTCAAAGAGCTTTGCACCAACAAACGAAAACTAACAGGTAATGAAAAGGTAAGTGTTGGTGAGAATGTTTTCGTAGTGCTACAGCGGAAAATGCTGGTTAAATGCAAAGATAGGGGTATGTTCGTTATTCCATGCAAAATTGGCCATTTAGGAATTAAAAAGGCTATGTGCGATTTAGGGGCCTCCATAAATGTAATGCCTTATTCTATTTATGAATCACTTAACGCGGGTTTTTTGACAAAGACATGTGTTATTATTCAATTGGCGGATAGGTCTATCGTGCACCCCGAAGGAGTCCTCGAGGACGTCTTGGTAAAAGTTAATGAACTTATTTTTCCTGCAGATTTCTACGTAATAAAGATAGAGGAGGACAACACTGCTGGATCTTCGGACCTCCTGTTGGGCTGACCCTTTCTTAGTACTGCTAGCACCAAGATCGATGTCTGAAGCGGCACTCTTACGATGGAATTTGATGGGGAGATCGTGAAATTCAATGTTTATGATGCCATTAGTCATCCAAGCGAAATCTTGAACGTAAACCGTGTCGACATGATTGACTCATTAGTAGACGAGACTTTTGAGTCAACTTATGAAGACAAATCTGAATATAGATATGATGATCATGAATTTGTTAATAAATTATTGTCCCCATCAGAAACTAGACTTCTACCTTCTGTTGTGCAGGCTCCAGATTTGGAATTGAAATCGCTTCCGAGCATTTTAAGTATGCATTTTTGGGAAAAAGTAATACCTTACACATTATAATTTCAAATAAACTCTCTAAACTCGAGGAAAAAAGTTTGATCCAGGAACTAAAGAGTCATAATGAGACGATTGGCTGGACCATTGCTGACTTGAAAGGGATAAGCCCTTTGATATGCACCTACAAGATTTACTTGGAGGAGAACATGAAACCAAGGAGAGAGGCACAAAGACGTTTAAACCCGAATATGATGGAGGTGGTAAAAAAGGAAATAATTAAGTTGCTAAATGCTGACATAATCTTCCCCATTTCTGACAGCAGATAGGTAAGTCCGGTACAAGTCGTGCCCAAGAAAATGGGCGTGACAGTAAAGAAAAATGTTGAGGGTGACTTAGTACCGGTCCGAGTGTAGAACGAGTGACGTGTCTGTATCGATTACAGAAAGTTGAACGCTTATATTAGAAAAGATCATTTCCCTCTTCTTTTTATAGATCAAATGCTTGAACGTTTAGCTGGTAAAACTCACTTTTGTTGTCTTGATGGATATTCAGGTTTCTTCCAGATCCCTATTGCGATAGAAGACCAGGAAAAGACCACTTTTACATGCCCTTTCGGCACATTTACGTACAGGAGGATGCCATTTAGACTTTGCAAAGCACCAGCTACCTTCCAGAGATACATGATGAGTATATTTTCTGAATATGTAGAAAAAATTATTAAAGTTTTTATGGATGATTTTACCGGGTATGGGAACTATTTTACTGAATGCCTTGAAAATCTTACGATAATTTTGAACAGGTGCATAGAATTTAATCTTGTCTTGAATTATGAAAAGTGTCATTTTATGGTAGACAAAGGTTTGATTCTAGGTCATATAGTCTCGTCTAAGGGAATTGAGGTTGATAAGGCCAAAGTTGACATTATAAATTCTCTGTCATATCCCTCTACTGTTAGAGAGATACGTTCTTTTCTTGGCCATGCAGGATTTTACAGGCATTTTATAAAGAACTTCTAAAAAATAGCTGAACCATTGTGCGAGTTGTTGTAGAAAGATAAGAAATTTGAGTTCGGTCCAAAATGCAAAGAGGCTTTTGACACACTCAAGCAAAAGTTGGTAACTGCTCCTATAGTGCAAGCTCCAGATTGGAGCTATCTCTTTGAAATTATGTGCGATGCAAGCGAACGCAGCGTGGGAGCCATACTGGGACAAAAGATAGCCAAAGAGCCTCATGTCATCTGCTATGCCTCAAAGACCCTAGATGCCGCACAAAGCAACTACACAACCACAGAAAAAGAACTTTTAGCTATTGTATTTGCTTTAGATAAATTTCGATCATATTTATCGATCTAAGGTGATTATTTTTTCTCGTCCATGCAAATTCTTAGGTACTTGATCGCAAAGAAGGAAGCAAAGCCAAGGCTCATTAGGTGGATTTTATCGCTCCAAGAATTTGACATCGAGATTCGTGACAAAAAGGGTGTGAAAACTCGTGGCGAATTACTTGAGTAGGATAAAACTCCGCTTTGATAATGATCCCATAAAGGATGAGTTCCTCGATGAAAGCTTATTCTCAATCGAGGCTTACTATCCGTGGTATGCAGACATAGTTAATCTCATAACCACGGGATCGTTGCCCACTGAGTTAGCTCGATCTGTAAAAAACAAGCTTAGACGCGAGCTCGGAATTACATATGGGATGAGCCATACTTGTAGAAACATTTGTAACACCCCAAACCCAGCCCAGACGTTACGACCGAATTTAGTATGTCACATGGAGATGTTTCAAAAACATGTGTTTATCTAAATTCGTTGTTTAGTGTTTAGCGAAAATATGTTCTTGTTTTAAGTTAAAGTGAATGGAAGTCAGTATACACCGTAGGAAGCCAAAGAAAGAGGAGGTGAGTCTTATTGACCGCTTAAGTACCAAGCTCTTCCCGATCCAATCCTAGACATGCACACACCCATTACCACACTTTAAACAAAGTTACGTGCCTACGAACATTAAATTAAGTTTAAGTCTGTTTGAATTATTTATTTTCTTGGAAAAAAACATTTACGTTGTGAAAAACTTTGTGTGTCATCATGCTCTTTTAAAAACATGTAAATTTTTTTTATAAAACGTGCCCTAGTGCTATCCAGTTTAATAATCCCAAAATAAAATTAATTAAAAAGAGCGGCCTTATTACAACTTTAACCATAATAGAAATAATCAAAAAAAATGCTAAACTTGATTAAAACCGGCAATCAATCTTCATGGCCACTCTGAATCCCGCCCAGCTCCAAGTCCACCAACTAGGGCTCACCTGCAAGGATGGAAGAGAAATGGGTGAGTTTGGGAAACTCAATGTATACAGAAACCCATCCAAAGCCCAAGTCAGCTCTAGCCCATTGGGCCTAAGCCCTATTCGGATGATGATGACACAAAGGGACCAAGCCCTTTCAAAATACATGTGAGTGCCTTAGCCCCTTTTAACATAATAGTGTGGCCCATAGGCCCAGTTCAGTAACATAGATAACAATAGTAGTAATGCATGCAAACCCATCTAGGGAGACTACTCAATCCACCATCCGCTACACCGCACCCGTATTCACCCCTACACTCCATGTGGGAATATCTCAACTCACCCAAATTTCTACACTCCACAATTTGCAAAGAACGCTGCAAAATATCGATAAGTTGAGGCAAAGCCTCCAATCGTGGATAAACCACTTTCAATACTTCCTCCATCAATACCCCAATCCCATGCAATGAGATATTAATAGATGCATATCATGTAAAATACAAAGATCAAACAATCATGCAGTTTAGCCAATTTAAACCCTGTGGTATATCGATAATTTTGCTCTTTAGAGATAATTTTCGTAACTTAGCAACTACACTAGCTACTTCAGTAATTTTCAACAGTTTTATGCAATTTGGTTCCACCATCTAACTAACAGGCTAATTTGCCCATCTCTTACCCATATTGGTCCGTAAGCCCATTGGGCCCAGTTTTTGCCCCATCGAGCCTTTTTTTTTTTTTTTTTCCAAGTGCGCTAAAATGTCACACAACTTACTTACTACTTTACGGTGCTAGATCCAACAATTACTCTATGTCTTGAGAGCATTCGCATACTCACAAGCCCATGAAATGCCGGAATTTCGGCATTTCGGCTTTTGTCGAATTGAACTAAGGAAGGGTGTTCGGCACACACCTGTTTCGCGACGACTGCCACCGAGATCCCTTTCGATATCCTACAATTGATTAGCACAGTTCTTATTTACAAACCGAAATCACTAAACCCACAACCTATTTATCCTTGATCGACCCATGTCCCTAAAAGCCTTTGAAACCTTACCCTTTTGCCAAAATCGATAGCTAGCTCCGAATCCGATTGCTCCAACAACCCACGCCTTCAATCCAACACTTAGGAAGACACTAATCATAAACAGAAAACGTCGCTTAAAACCCTTAGAGCCACATGCCCAAATCGACAGACCTCCCCTAGGTTTTAGGGACTTGACTTTTCCTAACTTTGTAAAATAGGACCGGATCCGAGATGTTGAACACTTACCCCTTTCTCCTTTTTGATCTCCACACAATATGATGCAGATTTATCTTTCAAACGACGATAGAACTCGACTCCCGGAGTTTTACAATTTCGGCTATAAGCCCCAAATCTATGGTTTTTCGGCTTTTGAGTGATGAAGGAGATGACAATGTGGGGTTATAACCTTGATGTAAAATTGCCGACAGGTATCTAGGGTTTAGAAAAGATGGTTGTCGTTTATTAGGCACAAAAATATCGAAGGATTTGGCTTGGAAGAAATCGGTACAACTAATGTATTTTTTTTGGGTTTTCGACTTTTGTGGTTTCGGCACAAGTGTTGAAGAATAGCAGGTTTGGTGAACGGTTTTGAAGAAGAAAAATGAAGAAAGAAGAATAGAGAGAATGGTGGTTTCGGCTAGAGAGGAAAAAGAGAGAAAAGAACAACCCCAAGGTGTTTAAGCAGAAGAAAATGGCACCACTCAACACCCTAAATGCCGAAATCCCTTTCTAATTCCCCTAATTCGGCCAACTCCTAGCCTCTCTCCAAATCCCTTAAATCTCTCCCCTTATCACTCCTTAATCCAAGCGTTTGGACGGATTCAAACTCCCCTTTGGCAGAATCCACCTGGACTCCAACACTACCCCTCCTGCGCTTAAAAATAAATGCATCTATTTGTCAGCACAGGGAATCGATCCATTGCCTTCTCCAATGCTCCACGCCACCCTTTCTAGGAGCCTAGTGGCGTCACCCTGGCCACTTTACCAAGGCTCTTTTTGTGATGCAATTTACCCATAACTCTATTCAAGGGCCACCTAGCCAGAACCCCTAACTCCTATGTCCAAAATTCAAAAATTCACCCAGGTTTTGGCCAACACATGGGCCTTCCATAAGCCCATCTACCTATTCAAAATATTAATCTCACTTCTAAATACAAAATTTTAAAATATTTACAAAATATTGAAACCCGCGAATAAATCTGAAAATCAGGATGTTACAACATTGTTCAGATCAGATAATATGACGATGTGTTCCAGAAATCGAGGTAACCTCTATCCTTACTTTTTATCATACAGAAGCTTGTGGAGGTCACTTTGGCCTTAAGCGAACAGCTCACAAGGTGTTGGAGTGTGGGCTATATTGGCCCACAATCTTTCGCGACGCATATAACTTTTGTAAGTCTTGCGATAAATGCCAGCATACAGGTAATATTGCTAAACGAAATCAAATGCCCCTATCCCCGATTCATGTGTGTGAGATTTTTGATGTATGGGGCATCGATTTCATGAGCCCCTTTATTTCTTCGTTTGGAAACGTATATATACTTCTTGCAGTAGACTATGTTTCTAAGTGAATAGAAGTAAAGCCTACTCGCAATGATAATGCTAAGACTGTTGTGGAGTTTCTAAAACGAACTATTTTTTTTTAGGTTTGGCACACCTCGAGCTTTGATCAGTGATCGTGGTACCCACTTTTGCAACAAAGTCATGGAGGCGCTGTTATCAAAATATGGAGTTTATCATCGTATAGCAACAGCCTATTATCCCCAAACGAACGGCCTAGCAGAGGTTTCGAACAGGGAGATCAAGTCAATTTTGGAAAAAACGGTTCGACCCAACCGTAAGGATTGGAATCTTCGGCTCAATGGCGCGCTTTGGGCCTATCAGACGGCGTATAAGGGACCAATTGGCATGACCCCGTATCGACTTGTTTTTGGCAAGGTATGTCATCTACCAGTAGAGTTAGAACATAAAGCTTATTGGGCTATTCGACAATGTAACATGGAGTTAGAGCCCGCAGGGAAGGCAAGGAAATTGGACATTCAAGAATTGGAGGAAATTCGCAATGATGTCTACGAGAATGCTCGAATTTAAAAAAACAAAACAAAGCTGTTTCATGACAAAAATATAGGTCAGAAGCATTTCTCAGTAGGACAAAGAGTTTTGCTTTATAACTCCGTATTAAAGCTATTCCGAAGTAAGCTTCGATCTCGGTGGCAAGGACCTTTTATTGTAACTGAAGTATTTACGCATGGCGCAGTTGAAATAGAAAGTGAAGAATCAGGAAAGCGGTTCACAGTCAATGGTCAACGGCTGAAGCCATTTTACGAGAATTTCCAGGCCCACACGGTCGAGAAAATTCAGTTAGAATCACCATAAAATCGTTCAAGGCGTCGAGCTAACGACGTTAAACAAGCGCTTATTGGGAGGCAACCCAATCTTTAATTTTAAATTTTATTTCTATTATTATTATATTTTTTTTATTTTATTTCTTATTTTATTTCAATTTGTTTTATTTTTAATTATTTATTATATTAATAAAATTCTCTTATTTTAAATAGGTGAATTGAGACGGAAGTAAAGTGCAAGAGGAAGAAAAGCCTTAAACCTGCAGCCAAACAGCCCCACTCCAGCCCATATCACTATCCCTATTCTAGCCTAGAGTGCCTTATTCCTGCCCTAGACTAGCCCTAACCTGCAGCCAAACAGCCTTACACCTGCAGCTAAACACCACTTTTCAGCAACTAAAAAACCCCCAATCCCTAAAATTTTCCCCCATTTTCTTCCATAGCTGCCGCACCCATCTCCTCAACCCCTCTCACCGTCGATTGCCATCCACCACACTTACTTAACGAGTCTTTCGACGGTGACATCATGACAACGCACCCACTCAAGCCCAACCTTCGATGACCGTTGAACAACGCCTCGAGCGTATCGAGGCTCGACTCAACACTTTTGGCTAGCAACTAGTAGATCTCATCACCATCATACGCGAACGACAGTGATTACACGGGGAGTTCCTCTATACCCTTTTTTTCTATTTCTTTTATTCCACTTCGAAGACTATGTGTTTTAAGTAGGGGGTAGTTGTTCCTATCGTTTTAGCTGCTAAATTTTTGTTGTTGCTGTTGGTTTGGTTGTTGCTATTATTGCTGGCTCACTATTTTTTTTTGAATATCTTGCCTCTTTTCATGCCCAAGAATTTAACCATGACTTTGCCACTGTTTGACTTTCATGCATGATTCTTGCCTTCTAGGGAAGTTATGATTTTTTCCTATAATTGATACCATCTCCACTATTTTATTTTTATTAGGCTAAAAACAATTGTGATTAATGGAGTTAACTCTATCTTGTTTTTTTGTAAAATTGATCAAGTTTAATTTAAAGTGAACACTTAAAATGATTGCATGCTTAATTAATGTTCATGGCTATTAGGTGATTATTGAAACTTGTTCTTGACATTTAAATTGTTTTTCCCGAAGTTCTCAAAATTTTAATTTCATTGTTAATAAATTTTTCCGTGGTTATAAGTACAGCTTAGAACGTAACTGACTAAGTAACCGGGGTAGGGTGCTTGGGTTGTCATTCTACTTCGCGTCAAAAGGTTATGTGACGTGATAGTTAAAGCTCTGCTAACCGGAATTAATTCTTAAGAATGCGTTGGGCTGAGTAACCGGGGTTTGGTGTTTGGCTGTCATCACTCTTCGCGTCAAAAGGTTCAACATGTTCTTAGGAAAAATAAAAAAATAAAAAGTATGTTGGGCTGAGTAACCGGGGTTTGATGCTTGGCTGTCATCACTCTTCGCGTCAAAAGGTTCAACATACATGCATAAATAAATAAATAAATAAATAAGTAAAGAAAAAAAATATGTAAATAAATAAAATTTGGGACTAAAGGAAGAAACAAAGAGGGTGTCTTGGTAGGTTTAGTAATTCACCTAATTTCCATGAAATAATTCAAATCGATTTTAATTTCTGTGTGTATTAATTGGAAAACTTTTTCTATTTTACCTAAAGCAAGCTTAGGGTTCTCTTTATTTTTCATATGTATTTTTAACTAATTCTTATAAAACTTTGGGGTGGTATTTCTTTTATGACAGAATCTAACTTTCACGGTGGATAGGAACCATACTTGAGGGCAAGCATGGGCTAAGTAGGGGGAATTTGATAATGCTCTAGAATAACGTATTTTTATGTATTAATCATGTGTTTATTCTGAGCTTAATCCTACTAATTTGAGCTATTTATGTCTTTTTATCTTTTAGGGACTGATTTGGAGGCAAAAGTAAAATTAAGGGACAAAAGTGCGAATTTGGAGACACATTGGGCTGATATGCGACACAGGAAAAAGATTGTGCCAAAAGTGAGAGCATGGAAGACACAAGGACTAAAAACGCAAAAAAAAAAGATTTTATTCTATAAGACTCCATTTTATTTATATTAGGATAATTAATATTAAGATAATTATTAGGATCATTCAAATTTAGGATTTTATTTTAATTATCTTTAATTATCTTTAATTAAATGTATTTATCTTTTTAGAATTTAAGTTCAATTAGACTATCTCCCTAGCACTATAAATAGGGGGTGAAGTGACTCTATTTGGTGTTCATCTTTTTCTGTAAACACTCTCCCTCTGAAAGTCTAGGCTTTTATTTCTTCATATTTTCTTTCAATAAAATCCTTTTTTCCATATTTATATTTATTTTATTTTCCACCATTATCATGAGCCACTAAAACTTATCTAGCTGAAAGTTGTCAATATTCCCCAAAAAAGGTTCTTGAGGTCTAGAATCCGTACTTAGCCTTCTCGCCAAGTATTCATCGTTTCTCCGCACTACGGGTTGACGCTTCCGTCCATGGCCCTTAAGAAGTAAGCTTTTCAGCATATGCAAAGGCGACCGCTTTGTATGTTTTGGAAGGATTACACAGTCGGTTCGTTAACTTACTGCGTCAGAGGTTGGCAAGCCAAAGAGACAAAATGGCGTGAGATTCGCCATTGAGAAGCGTTGATCTAGCATAGAGTACTGGCTAGAGTTAGGTTCCCTAAAAATCATAAGTCTAATCTTTAGAGCTGGTGGTCGTAGGTGTCCTCTTCCACTATAACTGGCTTACTTGAGTTGAGAAGGGTTATTTAAAAGCCGAGGATTGAACCCAAGGCGGAATGAGACAACTGGAGGCTGGAATCTACCAATAAGAATTTCTTTTCCTTTAACTCTCTTTATTATTTTTTATATATTCTCCATCTCAATTTCCGTCATTTATTTAATTTCGCAATTTCAATTTAATTTAAATACTATTTTTATTTTTTCCAAATCGAAATCCTTAATTCTGTTTTTATTTTTTATTTTTTTAGAAACGCAAGTTTCTTGGCCAAGAAATTGTCCAAGATTTCAAGAAACGAGCATTCGTACAATCCGATCCTTGAGGATTCGACCCTACTTCCCCTTTATTGTTATTTTTATTATTTTACAGGGAATAGGATATTTTTGGTGCTCTTAACGACCGCATCATTGCTTCATCATCAAGTTTATCATCTCAAGAGTAATGCAGGAGACAATAGTAGTTAATTACTTACCACTGAAAATTTTGCGGTGCAAGGGCGTCATATGCCTCCTTCAAGGCTTCATGGTACTGGTTGATTAGTTACCACTGAAATTTTTTAAGGTCAAACATATTTTAAAAATATATTGATTGTTAAATTTGTTAAATTTTTAACATAATTTTTAATATTTTATATTTATTTTTAATATATTTTTTAATTTTTTAGAATTATTGTTAAGAATTTTAAAAAAAAATCAAAATAATATTAACTATAGTATAAGGATCAAATTAGTAATTAATCATTTAAATTAACATTTCATGGATCATTTAATAGAAAAAATTTATCAAAAGGATTAATTTACAAGTTTCAAAATATATAAAAACTAATTTGCCCAGATACTTTTACCGAAGATAAAACAATTCCTTTGATAAAGATGATAAATCAACCTAATATTAAACCATTCCCTTTTATATTTTTAAATTGAAATAAAACGAATTAATAACATAGAATTTTCAAATAAATGCTTAATGTATAGATTAGCCCTCAGTCATTTCTCGAGTTGGCCATCGACTACTCTTTTTTTTTTATCAAATTAATCCTTAAAATTGGCATCTATTATCCAAATAAATTTCTACTCTTAACATCATATATTTTTGAATAATTGAGTGATGTGACCAAATATGAAAGTGACGCGTACGTAGACTAATAGGGAACAAACATGTCCTTCTTAACTATTCTAAAAAATTCAAAAAGAGTTTAAAAAAACATTGATTTAAAAATATATAAAAGGAAAATAGAAATTCAAAAGATAAAAAGAAAAAGTTAAATTTTAAGAATTTTACAAAATAAAATTGAAAAAGAAAATGGTTACAACTCTCCCTCCTTACTTTCTTCTTGCGATTTTCTCTTTTTATCAATGTTGCTTAAACAGGTCTAATTAGGGTTCGGAACTAATTGGAGATTAGTCTGATTAAATTAAGTTTTTTTAATAATTTTTTAATCAGATCGATTGAATCGATGAACTTGTGGCTTGACAAATTCAACTATCAGTCTAGTTTAAAAAAACATTGCTTATTATCTTTTTTTTTCTCCCAAAATAAAACTCTACCTACCATTGCTTCCACCACCTTCAATCACCTTCTTCGGATGTTCCACCACCTTCGGCTAGAGGAGATCATGGGCCATGCCGGGCCAATGCGAAAAAATTAGACTTGATCAAAAAAATAAATCTAAAATTTTATCCTAAATCAACCCAAATAAAAAATACTAAGTCTCAACCCTACCCACCCCAAGACCTTGTTAAGATCCACATAGCCGACCATTATGAACCTATTTTGTTTGAGGCTCACTTCCACTTGCGTCCTTCCACTAATTTTTTCACCCTTCCATCTCTTGCATACTTATATAAGATTCTAACCATTTCAAGTAATTTGTTTTAAGATTTGATAATATATATTATTTATGCAAATATAAATAGTTTCATTACATAAATTAAGCATAAACAAAGATAAATAAGAAAATTGTTGAGAAAAGAAAAGATTAAGAATAAAATTGGAGTGGCGATTGAGTCTTACGTTCGAGTGTACTGAAACACATTATCCTCTTATTTATAGATTTGAAAAAAAATAAAATTATTTTCATTTATTTTTAATAAACCTATGAGAAAAAAAGTGCGGAGATCTAACTACCTTTTTATTATTATTCATCTTAACTTTTATCTCCACCTTTTATACCCATCATTAATAACAAATACTAATCTACTTTAGAGTTTAGCTATTTTAAAAAAAAATTAAATATGTAAGGAGAAATTGTTCGAGACAGATGAAGGAATGGATAGATCGGGGAAATCTCCATTTCTTGAATTTTCTTTTTTCATTTTTATATATTTATATTATTTTTGAAATATTAAAATTTTTATTTTTTTTATATTTTTTTAGAATTTCTTAAACCATAAATATTAATTTAGGATCATATAAATTATGATATTAATATGCCACGTCAGTTTTCTATCACATGGAGGTTAAACAAGTCAGTGACCATAACGTGAAATCGATAATGTTTGTGACCATATAGTAATTTTTAAAAGTTTAGTGATTAAAACATAATTTTAGACAAAATGTGACTAAACTTGTAGTTTATCCTAAAGTGTATAGGGCCGCATTTAGTTGGGCCGAATTGATTTGGAGATAGTATCCTAATGGGCTAAAGAATCAAAATGTTTATTTATTTTTTTATCTTTCGTTTCAAGCGGAAGCTTCAGACAAACCCTCTTTCTTTCTTCTATTACTTCAGTTATCATTCATCGCGGCCGCTCTTAACCCTCCTTTTCAGGCGAGTCTCCAATATTCAATCTCGCATTTTTTTTTTTTGGAAAATTTCTTCGTTATTTTTATTTCAGGTCGGGCTGTGAGACCGACTTAAATTTTTTTATTTGTATTTTAGATTTTATGTGAATTTAATGGATATATATTAGGAAATTTTAATAAAATTTCAGATCGTAGTTTTATTTTATTCTTAATTTTTTTTTGGGGACTTGTATTTGGCTTCCTTCCTAGATTGAAGATAAAGTTTTTTTTTTTTAGATTATTTATTCTTTAAATTATTTGATTAATAGAAAACGGTGTTGTTTGTTTTAGGCTACCAAGGGCGGTTTTAAGAAATTGATTCAAAACATGGCGAATTTTGCGAAACCAGAGAATGCCTTGAAGAGAGCTGAAGGTTAGCTTCAAATGTTTCCTTTGTTAGTTTGTTTGTTGTTTTTTCAAAATGTTTATTTTTTGTCAATATATGCTACCCATTGTTTGGTATTAGAGCGATTATCTGCTGTTAATGTGAATCTGGGTCTTGCAGCCATTGCCCTAAATTGTTAAAAGTTTATGTTGGGTTGTGATATTTAATTATACTTTTATTGTATAATGCGTTTGTAATGTATTGACTTTGTGACTTGGTTGATGCAGAGTTGATTAATGTTGGGCAGAAGCAAGATGCTTTGCAGGCTCTTCACAATCTAATCACTTCAAAGAGATACAGAGCTTGGCAGAAGCCGCTTGAAAGGATCATGTTTAAATATGTAGAGCTGTGTGTTGACATGCGGAAGGGTCGTTTTGCCAAGGATGGTCTGATTCAATATCGTATTGTATGTCAACATGTGAATGTCAGTTCTCTGGAGGAAGTGATCAAGCACTTCATGCATCTTTCTACTCAGAAAGCCGAGCAGGCTCGAAGCCAGGCAGAAGCCTTAGAAGAAGCATTAGATGTTGATGACCTTGAAGCTGATAAAAGGCCACAAGATTTAATGTTAAGCTATGTCAGTGGAGAGAAAGGAAAGGATAGGTCTGATCGTGAACTTGTTACTCCTTGGTTCAAGTTTCTCTGGGAGACCTATAGAACAGTGCTTGAAATATTGCGGAACAATTCCAAGTTAGAAGCACTCTATGCGGTATTTCCTGTCTAAATGACTTCCATAAATGTTCACCGTTTGTTGCAACTATATCTGTAAATTTTCAATTTTTTACTACTGCATCAAAATTGGCAAACCTGTTTTCAGCGTTATCATAGAAGGGACTCTAGGTTCTTGCATACTATTTTTGTATTCGTAGTCTTGCGTTGCAAGATGAGTGGAACTTTTAATTGATTTAGTATTTAGAATTGAAGTTATTCTTTGTATTAGAATCTTTAAGCTTTAAAGGAAAAGTTTCGAGTAACATAGGGACTTACAGTTGTTATTTGGTGAGTTACAAAGAACTAACAAGGTTGCTGGAAAAAAAAGGTACACAGGCAAAAAAAAAAGAAAAGATTTTGGTATTGGGAAAATGATAATTTAGCATTTGGAATCGATGCTTCTTTTTCTTTCTTTCGTTCTTTTTTTTTTTTTTTTTTTTTTGGGGTGGGAGGTTAACAATCTTTTAGCTTGAAAGGGTAACTTTTCAGGAATATAGGATTTAGCTTGGCCAAAAAAATTGGTTTTAGTCTGGTGTAGGTGGCTTCACCTGCACATCCTTACAATTGAAACATAATGGCATTAATGTCTCTTGTTTTGTGCTTGCACTTGATAATGTCTTGTTTCCATGATTTTAGTAATATTTTTACATATTTGAAATAACAAATCTTTGTGTTTTTTAAAAATATCCTGTAGATGACAGCACATCGGGCATTCCAGTTTTGCAAGCAGTATAAACGGACAACAGAGTTCCGAAGGTTGTGTGAGATTATAAGGAATCATTTAGCAAATCTAAATAAATATAAAGACCAGAGGGACAGACCTGATCTTTCAGCACCTGAAAGTTTGCAACTGTATCTTGATACTAGATTTGAGCAGCTAAAGATTGCTACTGAACTTGGACTCTGGCAGGTATGCTTCTTGCCATATCCACCTTTTTGTGCTTAATGGATGAGTTTGCTATCTTGTAATGGATAGATCTTACCTGCTTCTCATTGTTGCTTGCTATGTTGGTCCTTACAGGAAGCTTTTCGTTCTGTTGAAGATATTCATGGATTGATGTCCATTGTCAAGAAAACTCCCAAGGCTTCCTTGATGGTGGTTTATTATGCCAAGTTAACTGAAATATTCTGGATTTCAAGCAGCCATCTTTATCATGCTTATGCATGGTTAAACCTATTTTCACTTCAAAAAAGCTTTAATAAAAACTTAAGTCAGAAGGACTTGCAGTTGATAGCATCATCAGTTGTTTTGGCTGCACTGTCAGTTACCCCTTACAATCAAACACGTGGTGCATCACACTTGGAACTTGAAAATGAGAAAGAACGCAACCTTCGAATGTCAAATCTTATAGGATTTAATCTTGAATCTAAACTTGAGAACAGAGAAGTGGTATATTGTATTTTCATTTGATGTACTTTTGTTTTTCTTGATATTACCAACTCTGACATTTTGTGCTTCTTACAGTTGTCAAGGTCTGCAGTTCTCACAGAGCTGGTATGTTTAAATTTTATGAGTTCTTTTTGCTTTGTTTCTTCTTTTCTCTGCATGTAGCTTTTATTTATTTGATGGCTTGTTTCTCATGAATTTTCGAAGTTTAAATTGTTCAAATAGCCTTTAAAAAAGAAGCAGCAAGAGCATGGATGGTAATGTTGTCAATTGCCGGGTTGTTTATATGTCTTAAGTACTCTTAACAATGACATTTCTCAAATCAATTTTAATATGGTGGAACTCAACCCAACTAGGGCTGTTAATCACAAACTATTTCGGTTTGGCTACATCACATAATTTCTCCATTGTTTAAGGCAAATAATCAATTGCTATATAGGCTTAACTCTTTATCTAGTATTCCTAGATCTCTTTTTGGTCCTGAATCATTATATTCATGAAATGATGGTCTTTCGTTGCTATGTTCTTTAAGACAAAGAAATTAGTCTTTGCATTTTTGTAAGTTAGGCTTGAGTTCTCTCTCTCTCTGAGTTGTATAGGATACCAAAGAGTATTGGCTTTACATTTATGTGACTAGAATTTTTATTGTCTTTTAGAGTGTTGACCTACTGCCTTTTGTTATTTCCTTTTTATTTAGGTATCCAAAGGTGTACTTAGTTGTGCAACTCAAGAAGTGAAAGATCTTTACCATCTTTTAGAAAATGATTTTCTCCCTCTTGATGTTGCATCTAAGATACATCCTTTGTTGATGAAAATATCAAAGCTGGGTGGGAAGCTGACTTCAGCTTCATCTGTACCCGAAGTTCAACTCTCTCAATATGTTCCTTCCCTTGAAAGGCTTGCTACCCTCAGATTGCTTAAGCAGGTCTGTTTCTGTTTTTTTGTTTATTTTCTTTTCATTGTTCTTTTTTATTTTTTACTCGTGTTAAGCTTAAGCATGTGTGATCTTGTGATTATACTTGATTTACTTGCTTCTTCAGGTTTCCCAATTTTACCAGACAATGAAAATTGAGAGTCTGTCTCAGATGATCCCCTTTTTTGAGTTTTCTATGGTTGAAAAGATTTCTGTTGATGCTGTGAAACATAATTTCATAGCCATGAAAGTTGACCACATGAAAGGCGCTGTGCTGTTTGGTAATATGGTAAGTTAGGATTTCGGCTGTTTATGCTTATTTCTTTGTGGATATTTCTAGGATTTATGCATTCTCTTCATATTTCTTAAAGGCCTCTGTATGGCAGAAGATAATATATATTTTTTCATTATGCTGTCCTTTTCAGGGTCTTGAATCTGACAAGCTTCAAGATCACTTGACTGTTTTTGCCGAGTCTTTGAATAAAGCAAGAGCAATGATATATCCCGCTCCGAAGAAAGCATCAAAGCTGTGTGAAGTTTTACCAGGGCTAGGGGAAATTGTAGACAAGGAACACAGAAGACTTCTTGCACGGAAATCAATCATTGAGAAAAGAAAGGAAGAACAAGAGCGTCAACTATTGGAAATGGTATCCCCATTTAAAACATGAGGTTTCATCATTTAGCAAAATAACAGGAATTTCATAAACTTTTGCCCATGCTTTTGTTTGTTTTGATATGTTAGGAACGTGAGGAGGAGTCAAAGAGGCTGCATTTGCTGAAGAAAACTGAAGAAGCAGAAAAGAAGAGGCTTGCTGCTATGTTTGAACAACAACGAGCTGAAAGAATTCGTAAGGAAATAGAGGAGCGGGAGCTTGAAGAAGCACAGGCACTACTACAGGAAACTGAAAAGCATTTAAAAAGAGGGAAAAAGAAGCCAATTTTGGATGGGGTAAGTGGCCAGTTTTTCTCATCCAATCACATTTTTTTATTCATATTGAATTTGGTTTTTGACTATGAATATGCATCCAGGAGAAATTAACAAAGCAAACCTTGATCGAGCGGGCATTGAGTGAGCAGCTCAAGGAGAGGCAGGAACAGGAGAAGAGACTACAAAAAGTTGCTAAAACAATGGACCATCTAGAAAGGGCAAAGAGAGAGGAAGCAGCCCCCTTGATTGAAGCTGCTTTTCAACGGAGATTGGTAGAAGAGAAGGCGCTTCATGAACGTGAGCAACAGGTGAATATTCCAGTTCTCGATTTTGTTATTGCACCTGTTTTTGCATTTAAAACATACCTTGTTTACAATACTTTGATGTGCTCAAGTTTGCCTCAAGGGATGCCTGCCCTTCATTTGCGTATTTATCACTAATGGATGGACTGTCGATCTATGTTACACCATCTTTGTTTGAGAGAGGTTTTTGTTGCTATTCTCAACCTTTTGATGATATCATCGATAATTCTTTTTTTCTTCCGACTTGTAGCTGGAAGTTGAGTTGAGCAGACAGCGCCATGATGGGGACTTGAAAGAGAAGAATAGGCTGGCACGTATGCTAGAAAACAAGGTCAGTACCTTTGAGATTAGTGGCTTTATGTTCTTGAGAGAGGGAGCTCTTGGCAGAGATAATCTTCTTTGCAGGTTCCTACGTCTTTTCCAGTGTTAGCCATTTAACATACGCATTTTGTTTCTGCTTTTCTGCAGATGATTTTCCAGGAAAGAGTAATAAGTCGTCGGCAAGCTGAGTTTGACCAGAGGAGAGTAGAGAGAGAGGAGAGGATCAAACAAATAATTCAGGCCCGGAAGCAGGAAAGAGATATTAAGAGAAAGAAAATATTTTATGTGAGGTCCGAGGAGGAGAGAATAAAGAAGATGCGCGAAGAGGAGGAGGCTTGTAAACGTGAAGGTATATAATTTCAATGAGATCTTTTCTTTTGAAAAAAGCCAGTTACCTTGATTCATAAATTTCCCCTTCTCACATAAATAGAATTGTCTCACCTCTTATCCACTCATACAAATTTGAGTACTTTTTTCAGAGTCATATCGGTTATGTTTTTCTGTTATTTAAATTAAGTTTTCGTCATTTTTTAATGGATCTTTGAAACTTGCAGAGGCTGAGAGGCGTAGGAAAGAAGAAGCTGAGCACAAAGCAAAAATGGATGAGATTGCTGAAAAGCAAAGACAAAGAGAGCGTGAATTGGAAGAGAAAGAGAGGCTGAGGCGAGAAGCTCTCTTGGGAAGGGCACCGGAGGGGATTTCTAGGCCTTCTGAACTTCCTGCTGGGTCCCACACAACCGAGCCTGTAGTTGCAGCTCCAGCTGCTGCTGCTGCTGCTCCTGGGAAATATGTTCCTAGGTTCCGGCGAGAAAGGCCTGAAAGCTCTGGTCCAGCTCCACCTTCTGAACCTGATCGATGGGCCAAGCCAGCACCGTCGGAACCTGACCGATGGGCTGCTGGTAGCAGGGCTCCTTCACTCCAATCTGATCGCTGGACTAGTGGCAGTAGGGCTCCACCTCAGGATTCTGATCGTTTGGCAGGTGGTGGTAGCAGAGCTACACCTCCAGATTTGAATCGTTTTGGTGGTGGTAGCGGGAGCAGCAAGGCAGAACCCTGGCGATCTTCAAGGGCCAGGAACCCACAACGCGGTTGATCCGACTGCTGATCGTCAGATGGTGGGTTGGAATGAATGCGGAAATTTTTGTAGTTGGGAACTATTTATGGTTTTCAATGACAAATGACAAATAGCTTTGAGGCATATTGGTTTTTGGGGACGTGAAGACATGATAAAGTTGTATTATGTTTTTTATTTGTTTATTTATTTTTCTCTGATGTATTACTGCATTTTGTATGTCGAACCTTTTAGACAGTTGTTAAGGCTGGATTTTGTTTCTTCAATTTTATAGATAGGGTTTTATTTCTTCAATGTCGAACTCTTAACAATGACTTTTGAATGTTATAGGCTTTTCTCTTTGCCTTTCCCTTTTCTTTTTCTATAAAAATACATTTAAGGTCTTTAAGAATTGAACTATGAATAGGGTTGCAAGTGGATCGGCCCTGAGTTTTGATTTGAGCTCGACCGAATGCTGTTATAGAAGCTCGAATCCAGCTTGAGGTGAAGTTAGAGTTATTTGAGCTTTGTTTTATATGTTATTTGGATTGTTCTTCGTGTTACTGAGGATACCTTGGTAATTTTGCTTTTGGAATATTATCATCAACTGCATTTGATTGTAGAGGTTCTGTAGAGGTTATTCATTCGGGGTTTGAGTCGTCCGCAGGTAGGTTGGACTTGTTGAATGTTTGTCTTCATTGTTTGTATCTCTCCTTTTATTTTGTCAAATCATTGACCACATGTAGTATGGTCGCTTTCCATGATTTTTTGTTGCAAATGTGGAGGTTGGTAAGGAGGGTTTTTTCGGTTTTGTGCTTATTTTTCATCTCCTTGGCACCCCATTTGAGATTCGAATGATTCTTCCAACTGGGGTTATAGGTATTTGAATAGGGATCTCGACCCTTACTGCTTATGTAGCTCACCTCTTTCGATTGGTTTTTCGAACATGGCTTCACTCTTGTTGGTTTGACAGTCGACTCTAAACGAATAAGCTTCTCTAGGATTTGTTGATATCTGTCATCTTCTTCACTGACAACTTTCACTGTTGGAGGCTTCGTTTTGTATGTGAATCTCTCATTTGGCTACATATGAATTCATAGTCTTGTCATCTATGATGTTATAGACTCGTTCGTATGTGTGGTACATGATAGGTCCTCCAATTGTTCCGTCTAAGCTGGACTTGGTGTTATTGTCTGCACCATTGTAAAAGATTTGTATTTGGAGCCATGCTTGCTGTCCATGGTGAGGACACTTCCTTAACATCGACTTCAAATGCTCCTATGCTTCGTACAAACACTCCCCTTTATATTTTTTTTAAAATTGATGATTTCTCATTTGAGCTTGATGGTTTTGTTGATAAGGAGAAACTTATATAAAAATTTTCCGCTAGCTCGTTCGTTCCACGTGGTGATGAAACCTGGTTTTATGAATCTAACCAATCGGCTGAGTTGTCGCACAAAGAAAACGGAAATAATCGATGACGTACAACATCATTGGTTACTCTATTATACTTGAAGGTGTCACATAATTGAAGAAATCACTTCAAGTGTTGGCTTGAGTCTGTCACCACGTTTCCCTTAAATTGCAAGGTGTTTTGAATCATCTGGACCATAACTGTTTTAATCTCAAAATTATTGGCATTGCTTTCATGTATTTCAATGCTACCTTGCACTGCTTCTAGTGTTGGTAATGTGAACTCGTACCATGTCTTTTGAGCCATCAATAGCTCTCCACGGATATTTTCTTGTTGTTCTGGTAGATTGTCAAATAACGGATTTTCCCGAGTTAGATTAATTGCCGCAAGTAGATTGTTGTGCATCAGCAGATGATTGTGCCTAATAACCTGCTCTGGATCAGGATATGGCTCAATTGGAGTGCTTCCACTTCGAGTCATAAACAAATTAAAAATTGAAAATAATTTAAACAAATAAAAACAAAAATAAATAGACAAATATTAAAAAAATAACAGAATTAAAAATAATATTGTATCTATAGTTTTTAACTTTACATATTCTATTGTAAAAATAAATTCTAGATCTAATGTTGAAACCTCTCCGACAATGGTGTCAACAACTTGATCATCGCTAAACGTGCGAACGTTTGACTGAAAAATACTACACCAAAAACATATATAATAAAGCAGCAGTGTCCGCCAATATACAAGTCAAATTGTAATATAGTAAAACTTTACAACGGAACACAAGAAAGTGTTTCAAGGATCATACCCAAAGGAGGATGAATTAAACCTTATGAAAATACTTTTACAATAATATATTTAAATAGTAATAATTAAAATACTATATTATGATAAACAATAAAAGAGATAAATATCATAAACTAAATTAAAATAAAATAAATAAAAAGAAAATCAGACAAACACCCAAACTAATTTAACAAGCAGAAAGATTAATCTCCGCTAAGGGAATTAGCTACTCATGATTTTAATCATCTCAATCTCAAATGAAATAAACATGTAAAAGAACATAATTCAATCTAATGAGAAAAGAGAGAAAGAAATAATCTTGTCGATGTCAATTAAACACAGAGTAGTAACTCTCTCGATTGATAAACTAATATTGTCATTTGCAAAGGAAAAGAAATTGAAATGCTTCGATTGAATAAAAGAAATTTTGGATCAAAACTTATTCCAAGACAAAAGAACAAAAGCGTTTGGAAAATAAAATAGAAAAACCTAAAACTAATTCTAATCTACTAGGGTTTTTAGATGCGTAAAAGACGACTTAGTTACATTGAACCCTTAAGGTCTTATTTGTAGAGTGAGTAGAAGCCCTAATTAGGTTACATGCACGTCCTAGGTTTTCGGAAAAGTGATTATGCATATGAAAATAGCCCTGAAAATCTTGTGCACCACGTGAGGCTGTGTCGTGCCACACATAAGTTGTGTTGCAACACAACACTAAATTTATGGGCTTTGAAGTCCATGTCGTGCTTTTGCGAGTTGGAAAGTTTGTGCAACACTCGTCCCTTATTCCTACATCCATTAGGATTGAAATTAAGCATACTGCACACTCAAATACACAGATTAAAACTACCTAAACCCCGTGTCGGCCTAATAGGTCTACTAACAATCAAAGTTTGTGTAAAAACACTTTTTTTATTAACTTTTACTCCTTACCTACTAACTAGTGAAAATACAATAAATAATATTAAAATGACTAGAAAACAAGCTCGTTAAGTGCTGAAACGTATCTAAACTATCACTGCAATTGACGGCAGGTCATGTAGCCACATTTCAAGTTGGCACTAAAGGGAATTTTTTTTTTACACATCTAGTGCCTCCACATGAAGAGACGACGAAAAAATATAAAAAAATAAAAAATAATTTACGCCTACTAGTATCGCCACTTCTAGTTCTGTTATCAAGTAAAAAAAAGTTCACATTAGGTGCCACCACTTTTGGTCCTATCACCAAGTTTATTTTTTTTACAGATTAGATGTCTCCAGTAAAAAAAATTACACACCGGTGTCGTCACTTCTAGTGCTGTCACCAAGTAAAAAAAATTTCACATTCAATGTCACCACTTTTGTTGTTGTCGCCAAGTGTTTTTTTTTTTTTTGGGTGGCTCTAATAAAAGTGGCGGCACCAAAAAATAATAAAACAAAATTTATACCCTCTGATGCCTCCACTTTAGGTGTTGTCACCAAATAATTTCTTTTTACAGATGGGTGCCTCCACCTAAGGAGGTGATTCTGAGAAAATAAAAAAAAGTTCCTCCTAACTGGTGTCGTCACTTTATGTGTTGTCACCAGAATAATTTTCTTTATTTTTTTATACCTAGAGAATACCCATGAAAATATGAGTATTTCAAAAAATACATACCGATGTGGCGTGGAAAAGTGGTAGCATAAAAAAAAATTATTTTTTTCCTTCCTGTTTAATCATTGCTCAAATCATTAAAAGATGATTGCGACAAAAAAAGGATGGTGCCGCCTTAAGAAGTGATGACACCAAATGTCACTTTGAAAATGAGGTCATTTATCTAAATAATATTGAGGTTGAATAATTTCCATAATTTTTTTAAAAAATTTAAATTACTTTTCGGGAAAAAGTAAAATTAACCATGACAATGAGAAGAAACAAACATCAATATTTTTAAACAATAGTTTTCACAACCTTAGAAAATTGTGCATTGCATGTCCAAAATCCATCCTCAAATTCATCATTTCATATACTAGGACTCTCATCTTTTCGGCTTTTTTTACCAAAATGATCCAAATTTTTTTATTATTTACAAAAGTGACTCACTTTTTTAATTAAGTACGTAAATGATCTGAACCAAACAATGAACATGGGCGGTGCGAATAAGATTGCCGTCATCACACTATCACGTCAACCAATAATTGGTTGGTAGAATAAAAAAATAATTTTTTTGGGTGGTGCCAATATATTTGGCGTCACCCATATAAATACTCTATTTCATATAAGGCAAAAAAAATTATGGGTGGTGTTAAATAAATTGGTGTCACCCATATCAATTTTTTGGTGGTGCTAATTAGATTGGCATCACCAGTCCTCAACCTTTACTTCTCTATCTGCCTTATATGTTAACCTTGATTTAAAAAAGTAAATGAAAAATGAAAAGAAGAGAGGAATAGAAAAAGGCAAGGCAAATGTGAAAAGAATGAAAGTTATCTAGAAAAGTCATGTTTCCAATATTAGTTCTTATAAAAAATAATTCAATTAGACTAACTTTAACTTGTAATTTTCGTTCAAGATAAAAAATTAACTCATGTTACCACTTAATATGCATTTTTAATTCACATTAGAAATATAATTATTTGTTAACGTAATTTTGACTTTAATAAAATTATTTGCTGTCATTGTGGCTTTTTTCCCCAAAAACTGCCTGGAAAAATAAAAACATTTCAGCATGCAAACATAATTTTTCATAATTTTTTTTTCTATTTAATGCTAATTAATCCCTCTATTTTTTATAAAAGGTGCTTGGAGAAATAAAATATTTTCTTTCGAAAATTCTCCCTCTCTCATTTTTTATTTTCCTTTAAGATCTTTTCATCTCTCGGTCAATTTATTTTTTTTGGAAAACTCTTCCTCTTCTTATAACTTTTTTGGAAAACTTTCCTTTCATTCTCTCATTTGCCTTGCCGCCATTTTCTCGTTTTCTCTTCTTTTCATTTTTCATTAACTTTTTCAAATCAAAATTAATGGCAGACAAAAGAGATATAAGACAATAAAAATAAAACGAAAAAACAAAAATTGAGAATCGATGACATGATTCTAATTGGACACTACCAAAAAATGACATGAATAACATCAATCTATTTAGTACCACTCAATTTTTTTTTTCATTTCTATGAAATATACGTGTTTGTATAAATAATGTCAAATACATTGACACTATCTAAAAAAATTATTCTTTATTTTACCGACCAATCATTGATTAACTTGGCTGGGTAATAATGTTAATCTTATTGGTATCACCCATGTTCATTGTTCCATATCATTTTGGTACTTAGCTAAATCATTTTTGCTCTCTCGCTTGTTATCCACTGATCACTGTCAAATTTTTATACCATTGCTTGCATTTTAAGGTTCTCTGCAACTTTCTGCATTTCAAGTCCTCCCTTTACCTATTCCAAATTTCAATTTCCAACGCCCCACTTCCCCTATCAAAATTAACCCACTTAGCTAATAATCCCTTAACCAAACCCCAAGTTAAATAAGCAAAAAAGTCACCCCAGTTTTTAAGGCAAAGTGGAAGATACGTACTGCCAGTCTGCCACTGCCACTGCCACTTTGCTTACAAATCCATCGGTATTGACTGCCAAAAATAAGCTGCCATTTACATAAACTCTTACGCCATCTTGCTTTCCCTCTGTGACAAATGGGACACTTCTGAAATCTGAACCAAGCGTGTGCTTTTTCTACCCTTCAATGACAATATATATGTGTGTGTATATAGGCTCCGTACACTCATCCACGTAATAGAGATAAAGGGTTACAGAGGCCAACAAGGCAACAATGCAACGTATAAATGATTAAACTCGTAAGCATCATGTTGAAAGTAAGATTGGTCAAACCCACAGTTTTCTTCTTCAAATGATCCATGTTTTGATTTTTTTTTTCCTTCCTCGTTACTGTACTGCTTAGATCATATACTGTTTAACTGTACAGAAAAGGCAGTCTGAAATGGTAAAAATTCATCCTTGAATTTAATGTATTCATATTGGTTAAACTTTCAACAGTTTGGCCACAGTGAAGGTACTTGCAACATCTCGTGTGGTTTTATCAGCTACTGCCAATATGAGTGTACTCCTTGTAGGCCATGCATATATAACTAAACATGTCTTCCATGCAAATTATCGATGATGAAACTAGATGCTTATTGCCATACTGCGAATATGGAATAACGTAACAAGAAATTGATCACTACTCTACACGTATAATACTTTTTTTTGAGAACTCTACACGTATAATACTTACATACATATATCCATGCAAAGTGTTGTTATGAACCTTGTTTTCTTTTTCAGAGACTATTTCAAATGCAAAAAACAAGAAGAATAGATCATGGAAATTAGTGAAAGAGAGAAACAAAGGTGAAGTTATTAGGCATTGATATTTGACAGGTATCAGAATGGAGCCATATGATTTACCTCTCCCAACATATCTGCAATCAAAAAGGTGAGGAACTCATGGTGGAGAAGGGGAGCACGTGCAAAGTTCATTTTTGACATGTACCAAAGCTTACATAGAATGTACAACTTGCACGTGCCCTGCTTCTCCAACAAGAGCTACTCACCCCTCCACCATGGCGGAAAGTTCATAGAAGAAAAAAATTAAATTTTTTTAAGCAAACTACAGATGAGTGGAGAAAAGCAAGGGAAACCCTCTTGTATTTATACACAAAGAGAGAGAGAGAGGTGAAAAAAAAGAAGAGAAAGAGTTACTGAGATTGAGTCTAGAAGTGGGCATTCTTTAAAGACACTTCCCAATATAAGTTTTCAGATATCATATATAGACACCTAAAAGGTCCATACCCCTCCTTCACTACCCCATCCTTTGATGAATTTTCAATAATGATACAAAACACAATGCCACATTCATTACTTCCCATGATCAAAAATTGATCACCACTCGCCCTATCAAATTAGAATCAAAGCTATGGGGGGGTCCTACCATTGGTGCAATAACGTGGCATGCAAGTGCAATGTGATGAAAGTGGGGATTGAATCATTGATGGTGTATCTCCTCCAGGCAGTAATAGATATGACCTTGAATTTGACACAGGTTTCTGCAGTGAATCTTATTCTTACCGGTTTTTGATTAGTGGGTTGATATAATATTACCCTATTACGTATGAATTGGGTGATGCCTTCTTCTTTTTTTTTTCTGCCGCCAAATAGAGCAAAACCCAGCTTTCTTTTAATCCAAAACTTGCTCATCGTCATCATCATCATCATGTCATCACTACAAATCTGCATTGAAACTTTAAAATTCTTAAAATCTCATCATTTTAAAACTCCTAGTTCAACACTTTGTTAAGAAAAAACAAGTGGTGTTTTTACTTAAACTACTGGTCTAATTGCTGCTTTTGGGAATGGCTAGGGAGACAATGGTCCTTTATTTACCTCTAGTACCATCCTGGTTGCATTAATTTATTTGTGATGTATAAAAGGGATTACAAAAGGAGAAGAGACGGTGTTATTTAAGAAGGGGGGGGGGGGGTTGAGTGTAAGGATGGGAGATGGAGTAATGGGTAATGAAAAATCTCCACAAAGGTAAAGATTTGCCTTGTAAGTCAAGTAAAAAAAATGGGTGCATCAAATGCAGGCCTAATCTTTAGATTCTGAAGAATCCAATATGGAAATGCTGGTGCTGGGAACTTGACATTTGACCAAAGGATTGATGGGTGTGAATGAAAGATTGAGTGGTGTAGTAAAAAGGGGGAAGGGAAGAGACTTTGGCTTTTTGGAATGGTGAAAAACAACCAGTAGGGATGGATGGTGATGACCAATTGCAGACAGCCAGATACAGGCTAAAGTAACAGTTTGAAGAAATTGCACGTTGGGGTTGCGTGTTGGACCCCCTAAGTTTTTTTTTATTTATTGAAGAAAGATAAAAAAGAAAAGGGGTTTGCTTTTTTTCTTCTTCAAACAAGTTTTTATTGTTGGTTATGGAGAGAACAGGGAGAGTCCCTAGGTTGATATGATTCCCTATCTTTGGTAAGAATTTATAATTCCTTGCATCACCCCCTTTGTTTACGGTAGTTTTCACATCACCAAGTCCAGCATCTCTCATTCCCCCCCCCCCCTTTCTTTTTTTTTTTTTTTTTTTTTTTACCTTACAACTTTCTCCATTTATAAAATCACAATGATATTATGATCAGTTATAGTGAAAAAGAATGTAAATTTAAATGCATTTAAATATATTTAACTAAATTAACATGAATATTATTATTTAAATGCGTTAAGACGCCTTATTTCTTATTTATTATCATTCTATTTAAAAATTATAAAAAATTATGAATAATTTTAGAATACTAAAAAACATATACTATTAAAACCTATATAAAACAATAAAACAATTGAAAGATAATGACTAGTTCAAGCAAAGATTGAATTAAGTTGAAGAAAACTGATTGAATCAATGGTTGATTCTTTCTAATTTTTAAACTTTTTTATTAATTTATTCAACCAAAATCAAACCAATCGATTCAACCTATCACATTGAGAACAAATGGTCGGTCCAGTTTTAAAAATTAAATCATGAACAAACGATTACCAATTTTCTAGCATAAGAACAAGATAATCATTATCTAATTTCCAACATATAAATCACACTTTTAATAGTTCAAAAATCATTTCTAAGCTTAATTGACAAACTCACAACATAAAATACATTCAATTGGTAAAACAGAGCCATTGCAAAATCTCATGTTTCAGTAAATAACAAAAGTTTTTATAAACCTGGTTGTCTAAAGCCTCAACAATCAAACAAAAAAAAAAAGGTGGCAAATCAGCCAGCATTAAAACTGGTTGTTCACCCAAGAAATCAATCTTCTTCCTCTCCCTCGTTCTCAGCAATGTTGAAGTACCTTAACTCGTAAACAGCTCGATCTTTGTTGGAAGCAATCACTCGGAGCCAATCCCGTACATTGTGTTTCTTCAAGTATTTTTTTGTTAAGTACTTCAGATACCTGCACAAAAATGGAGAAAATGAGTGAATGAACATGCCCAAGCACAATCCGGATGATCCAACTTGCAAGGCAAACCACGGGCAATACGACATAGAAAAATGCCAGTTGAAGATTTTAAAAGCAAATGAAACTAGTGAGGGAACTAAATTGAAACATCCCATGTTTATAAAAGATAAGTTATCATCCATGCCAACACCAGAGTTATCACCCGAAGATCGAAGCAAATAAGGCTACCATAACAAAAGACAATTAAAACCAACCTCAATTTGAAGTATCTTCAATGCTTTCTAAGTATCCATACTCCAAGAAAGCATATGATACAAAGAGATACTCATGCCAACAGAAAGATACAATCCTATCTTAAAGCAAATCAAGCAATCTCTTTTTGTTTTACCTCTTAGAGAAGTCGCCATCGGAAGTGACGGTAATTTTGCTCTTCTCGCGAGTGAGCGCTACGGTTTCACCAAGTGCACCAGCCTTGCCTCCAACCTTGATTCTCTCTTGAAGGAACTTTTCCAGAGAGGCAATGTCCATGATTTTATCCTCCACTGGCTTCGAACAATCGATAGTGAATGTAACTCCCTTCTTCTTCCCCTTCGATCCCGCCGTTCGACTCATTTTCAGTTTATCCTATTCAAATAACCCAATATAGAAAATATTAAAATCAACCAAATTTACTAAAGTCCAGTCAGTACAACAACGTGAGACTCATTTTTTTCCCTCATGTTCTTGACAAGCAAACACATACAAAGGTAAATGTGCTGTATTCCAATAAGCCCAAATGAAAACATTAAATCAACGATTCGACTATCCTATATTTGGCATATACTACATTGGGTCATCGTGACAAAATTACGAACTAAATTACATTCAAAAGAAAACCTATGGAAACAGAGAAATTGCTACATTGATTAAAAAAGAGGAAAAATATTAAAACATTATGAGTAACAAATGGATTTTCCTGTATTGTAGTTTTCAGACATTCTATGAAAAGTTCCTTAATTTCTCGGAAAGCAACACATATAATTAACCATGTATTATTGCTAATGGGAAAAGAGAGCTACCCGTGAAAGAATGCGTTGAAGCTCTGGAGAATGGCGGCAACCAAGAAGAAGAAGCAAGCTAGGGTTTTTAAGGCTTTTTATTTGTGGATTTGCTGCTTTCTTAAGATCTAGTGCAACAGCGGTATACCATTTGCTGTGCAGAAAGTAATGGCGATCAACGGCGAAGATTCAAATCAATTACTGACTCAAACAAAGGAATTTTCTTTTTATTATTGACGTAATAATTTATTTGCCTTCCAATTTTATAAAAAAAAATCATTTTAAATTTTTAATCAATTTTTTACCTCTTTTAATTCTTAAATTTATATTTATTTGTATTCACAAAAAAAAAATTATATTATTTATATTTTTTAAAAATAAATTATATATATTTCACTTTTAAAATTTTAAATATTTAAAAAATTAATTAATTTCTATTAAAATTAAGAGAAGTTAATTTTATAAGGTGAAGCGATAAATAAGGTAAATTTAAAAATATGAAAAATTAAATTGAAGGGTAAATCAAATAAATGGTTATGGTGGATAAACAATAATATGAACATTGCGAACAAAATTATGAAAAAATATATTTAATATAAACACTTTGTTTATCAGACAAGACAATTGAATAGCTATATTTATTTATGGTAATTCACGTATGTGCTTGATAAACGACGTAAATCGAAGAATAAACCAACGAATCAATGAGATTGGATATATTTATTGCAGAAATTTTACAAAACTTCATATTTTTTATGCCGAAAAGGACGTTTATAAAACACCTAATGATTTTTTTCTCTAAATTAATTTTTAAATTTGATAGTTATTTTTATATTAGGCTTTAAATTTTTTTTCGTGATTCAACTTCTTTTAAGGCAATATTTGAGACTAACTTAAAAGAAAAATTAAGCCCAATATAAGAATAATTGTCAAGTTTTAATACTACAAAAATTAAATCCTAATGCAACTTTATATTTCTTTTTCTCATTAGAGGTGCACAAAATAGGTTACGTTCTTCAAAATTTAGAAAAATAGATCGATTTTGAAGAGAGAATTTGAAAGTGCATTCCATAAGGTGTGCTTTCATATGGTTAAATGTTAGTGTTTTTGTCCTTCAGTCTCAAGTTTAATAGCACATTTGTAATTTTTATTTCACGATATTTCAAGATTTTTTTTATTGTTAACTAATGTTTTAATTAATAAATATATTTTTTTATTTTTTTATTTTTAATTAATAACTTCTTTATTTATATAAATAAATTAATAATTATATAATAAAAGTATATATTTATTATATTTATTATTATATTAAATATATTTTATTTTTTAAAACATCAACAAATTTTTGGATATATTTTCCTTTACATATAATATTTATATTTCAAATATTTATTTTATTCACTTATATTGTGGGTATGATGATTCTTAATATTATAAAATGAAATAATTATTTCAAAGATCATTATTATTTTTATATGTGAAATATTTCAATTAATTATTCCAAATACATATACAAAAAGATATAATACTAAAATTTACTACATTCATGATATGAATTAAAAATAAACATTACACGTACGAAAATTATATTTACTAAAAATAATGATATTTGCAATAATTATTTGATTTTATAAATAAAAGAGTTATTAATTAAAAATAAAAAAAATTTGAAAACAATATATTTATTAATTAAAATATTAAAACAATATGAAATAAAAAATACAAATGTAAGTAGTAAATAAATCAAACTCAGGACTCGATCACTAAACAATTAATATTTAACCATCTGATTAAAAGAATTAATGTGTTAAAAAAGTCAGAAAGTGCTTCTTGTAAGACGCGTTCTATATGGCGCGCTTTCACATTTTCTCTCCAAAACCGATTTATTTTTTAAAATTTTGAAAAGAAAATAACCTATTTTTTTAATTATTTTTTAAAACTAATAATATTTCTTTTATTCATTAAATTCCAAATTAAAATACCTATAAAAACCTTTACAAATTACTTAATTCTTCCTCTAAAATATTATTAACCCCATGCTTTGAGATAAAATTTAAGGCTTGTAGGTCAATTTTCAGCAGCAATTAATAAGTTAATAAATATTTTTAACTAACATTTGATGGTGTCGATCACCTGAATGTCGACACTTAATAAAAAATAATTTATATTTAGATAATACATGTATTTTACTTAATACAGTTAAAAAAATATATACGAGTGTTCATCAAATTTTTTTTTTAAAATCCCAATAATTATCAAGTAATAATTTACATGTGATTGATTTGAGTACTGGCTATGGGAATACTGACATCGCCCTATACTATTTATTTCAGGTCATTCTTATAGTTATATCTTAAGTTAAATATTTTTATAAATATTTAATTTTTTGAGTTAGTTTAATAAGAAAACCCAATTTTCAACAGCAATTAATATAGATTATAAAATGTACAAGGAAGAAGTAACTAAGCATGGAAACCCATCACTTCTGAGTTCCCGAAGCTTGGTTTACTGCAATTGTTTCCCTGACCCACAACATGAGAAATGGTCAAGTCCTCTCACCTTTCATTATTATTATTTTATATTTTTAGGCCAATCTTGAAATTGGCATTATCGCAAAGTGGAAAGGGAGTTTTTTTTATTTTTTTATAACTTTAGATAGTGAAATTTATATATTTATTTAGCTTCTCTTTGTTTTATTACTTCCATTCATTGAATCTAATTAATCTATAATATAAAAATCATACCTCTTTTAGTATTTTGAGTATATACCATTCTTTAAAAAAAAAAGTAAATATATGTTTTGAATATTTTATTTATTAAATTGATGTCTCTCTTCTTTTCAAAAAATCTTATTTAGTGGTTAGTAGTAAATTTACAAAATCATCATCAGTTTCTTCTAAGGGGTGTGAATTGATAATATTTCTTTGGTCTTACTGTGTGGCGTATATGAAAAAATTGTAATATGATTTTATTTCAAGGTATTTCATAAAGTGCGAATGAAGTTATCAAAGTATCATATAGTTGGGCTAAACACTATAAATTCATTAATAATAAGGCAACTAAGAGAGCTTTGTAAATATCAACACCACTTTTTACATTGGGCAATAAAAATTGATGTCAATTAAAATTAAAATAAATTTGATGTATTTTAAGATTTTAAATATCATTAAAAATAGAATTTTATATCACGTATATTTCTTATTTTTATGAATATAGATTTTGAAAAAGTTTTATAAACATTTTCATTAATCAATAAAAACATGTTTTCTTTTTCTCTCTTATTATTTTATTTTTTATTCTCTTTATTATTTATTTTATAAGATGTTATCAATACCATGCTCGATTTATTTTTCTCACTACTCTAAACACATTTTGTACTAAAAAAAAAAGAAAGAAGAAAACTCAAGGATTGAAACTGCACCAATTGCTACTGCTTTTCTTTTCTAACCTCGCATTCAAGGGAAAAAAATGCCATTTGCCTATACGAGGAACAATCAGAGGTCTTCTATCATCCCAATTTTGCTTAACCGCTTCCCAACACAATTATTATTTGGGATAAATTTTAAAATTATTGATGAAGTTTGATTTAATGTGTAATTGTATATATGAATTTTAATTTGGTGTAATTATACACGTGAAATTCTAATTGTGATTCAAATGTATATTTGAAACTTTAATTTTGATTTAATCATACACATTAAAAAAATACATCAATTTATTTTTATATTGGGTAAATATAATTATTTATGTATGCAATATATAAACATAAAATGATGTGATATCAATAATTGCATTACTAATTTACAAGAATTAGATCAAATCAAAATTTCATATGTACAAAATCAAAGTTCATATATACAATTACACGTTAAACCATAGTTGATATGTAATTTTAGCATCCATCCCTTATTGTTTTTAGATTTTCATCTAAACGCCAAAGAAGTAAAGAAAGGTAAAAACCATAATGAAAGGTTCTGAACCTATAACCCTAAGCAATTATCCTCACCTTTAACCACTTAGCTGCTTCAAGGATTTTCAATTATATTCAACAACAACTTTATATAAAAGTATATCTTACTTAGAAATGATGGTCCCTTTGAATCGATAATTAAATTCATCCTCACTTTTTCATCCAAGATTTTAGATGTTAAAATGTAAAGTTCTATATGAAATTTTTTTTATTTAAAGTTTCAGATATAATTAATATTTTTTAATTAATGTTTAATTGTGTTTGATTTAATTAATTTGTTTTATTTATATCTTTATGAGGATGGTGAAAATTAATTTCTCGACATTATTTTTAGATTTATCAATCAAAATTTAGATTAGTAAAAAGCTTTGATATATTTTTATTGAGTTATTATTATTATTATTATTATTATTATTATTATTATTATTTGTCTTAAATCTGATTGAATTATCACAACAAGCTTTTTATGATATTGGTTTCCTTTAAATAAATAAAAAAATTGAGATGCTTAGAAGTCAGCCCTATTAGATCTATTGCATTTTCCGAAATAAATGGAAGCATAAAAAAAAAATTAAAGGCTATAATCTACTTTTTTTTTGTAATATCTATTTATTTCTAATAAATATTTATATAATAGATTGAATTTATGCAATATATTTCTATATCAAATAGAGTGGCGATTAAAATGAATGATTAACTGAGTATAAACCGTGAATAAAAAATGAAAAATCATAAAAGATGGAAAAAGCTTTCGACTCTAGTCATTCCATTATATTGACAATTTCAAAAAAACTACTCATACTATGGACATAATATGGTTGCGGTTAGGCAAGTATGCCCCTATTGTCTAGCGATTCAGGACACCTCTTTTTCAAGGAGGCAGCGAGGATTCGACTTCCCCTAAGGGTAGGGTACTACGAAAGGAAGTTGATCATGGATTATCAATAAACCTAGAATTGATTCTTCCTGGGTTAATGCCCGAGCGGTTAATGAGGACGGACTGTAAATTCGTCGGCAATTAATAAGAGAAGAGTGAGAGTTCTCAGAATAACCCTTCAAATGGTAGATATAACTTGTATTGAAAAATCATTGGTCTCAAACTTGTTGTACTTCCAAATATATAGTCCAATTATATTAATATTCTTTAAAGAAAATATAAATATATATATGTCTCTCTAACAATGTAACAAGGAATACTATCAATAGAAAGTATTTATTTTATTTGGTATTGAAACAAACCAATATTATTACAATATTTGGTAGTACAAAAATAGTTGAAAGCTTCAAAAAAGCTAATATATCAATGCTAAGATTTTATTTATCAAACTTCACCATCTAGTTGTCACACCTCAAATTTGGCAGATCCGTGGAGAGGGTGTATAGGTGTGAAGGTTACCTGTTTTGGCACTCTATTCATAGTTAGTCTATTAATTTTTAGACCTCTAGTGAACTAAAGTTTAGCATAAAGTATTTGCCGTAGAAGCATCTCCGGATTTATTCTCGAGTAATCTTCAATAGAGGATAGAGTACGACAAGCGAAGAATACGCCTCAGAGTTTTAGTTGGTCATGATGCGTCTACTAAGTACATGTTAAACCTGTAAAGGACTAAAATGTCTCTAAGGCCACACCATATATGAGTTATCCCTACAGTTATGGTACGTTTGGTTTGTTTAAACGATGTGTATGTGGGGTTTTGTAACGTGATTAATAGCATGTTTATTTTGCATATTTTACGTGTTTAAATGAATTAATTTAATTCATGCTAAATTGGTGATTTTATGTTTAAATTTTGTTAGGAACGAAATTCGAATGCTTTAATTCAAAGACAAGTAGAAAAGGATTAAATTGGAGCACGAGCAACAAAAGAGGGGCCGAATCAGAAATTTGGAGACATTTAAAGGCTGATTAGATTTTTGACCTTGTAAAAGCCATATTTAGAAAAGAAAATATGATATTTTATTTCATGTAATTAGCTGTTAGGTGGGTTAGGTTAATTTTAGTATATGGTTTGTATATAAATAAGGTGTATAGTGGCCTTTGAAAGACACACTTTGAATACTTGGAAATTGAATAGAAAAAATCAATTATTTTTTTTCTTTCACTTTTCACGTGTGAAGTACAGACATTCTGCCAATTTTATCCATTTCAATCTTTTGACTTAATTGCTTCTCAAGTCCTTTTACCTTTTCATCTTCCATAATTTCTATTAAAACCATTTTCATACACCAACCAAGCATGATTAATTTCATGCTTCACTAAACTTCTAATTTAGTTTTAGGCTGATATTCTTTCCGATTAAGAATCGTAAAAAATGAATCCGCACTAAAATTCTTTCATAATGGTATTCACCATTTCTTCGGAATATGGGTTAGTACAAATTCGTCCCTTAAAGTCAATTCAATTTCAATTCAAAAGGCGAGCGTTGGGTTGGAGTAGTTTTGGTGTACAGTTGGAAAGTCGAGCTAGTTGTGCTGAATTCGAATTCCCGCAAATAAATTGGCGTATCCTAGCGGAGTCATACTGGTAGGATTTTCGTCAAGGAAAATAGTGATCGGATTTAAACGCCCCACACGATTGAGGCCACTAATCCGAGTTGGGTTCTTCAAAATGCTGGGGTCTTGAATTGCGAATGCTTGTATCGCAGTTAGATAAACGGTAAGGGTTGATTTGTAGGTCATACCAGAATAAGCTATGAAAGGAAGAATTGACAGTTAGGACATTCTTGATTGCTATAACCAACTTATAGTTTGGAAGAGAAAATCTATTTTGGAGGATCGATTCGGAAACCGTAATTCACCGAGTCTAGGGCTAAGGCTTTATATTACTGTTTACAAAATTCAAATCCACTTTCTTATTTAATGTTATTTTCGATTAATATATTTTTTTATTTCTGTTATCTCACTTATTTAATTTCTAAACATTTTCAAATCCCTTAATTTATTTTATTTATTTATTTTTTAGCAAGTTTATTTTGAGTCGTAGGCACGACCATTGCCACAACAAAAATCCTGTTCACAAGAAATAAATGAAATTAGATTATAATAACCAATCCCTATGGATTCGACCTTACTACACTTTACTATTATTTAGAGTTTTTTTATCGTAACAATTTTTATTTGGTGGTTTCGGCGCCCATCAATGACTGGTTGGTGATCAATTGAATGGTTTGACCAGTCAATTAGCATTGACATTGAATTTTCTCTGATTTTTATAGGACATTAAGGAGACAACTTTTGTATGCATTTGACACTTGTCAAGGTCCATTAGGAGGTAATGGGTGTATATATATAGTGTACATATAAATGGGTTTTAACAGTGGTTCCATATTTTTTTAAGCAGTTGTTGTTGTTGGTTCATGAAGGACTTTTGAGTTTAGAGCTTTGAGTTGCGGTAAAAGTGAGTTTCAAGTGAGTCTTTATCTTGACTCATGAGTAGTGTTTTATAATGGAAAATTCTAAGTAGATGTTGCCACGGATAATTGGTGAAAGCACGTATATGTGACATATCATACAAAACTTTGCATGTTTATAAATGAGTTATATGAGTTGTTGTATGAATAAGATAAGGTATGATATGTACACATGTAAAAGCAAGTATGGAAAAGTATGAATTAGTTAGGTGAATGAATTAATCAGGGCAAGTCTAATTGATGTTAAGTGAATATATCATTCATTTTTTATGCCTCTGGTAGGGTAGGTCCATTGCTACCGGACAAGCAAATCATGTAGCATTCACTGAAATATAAACTAGACTGACAAATCACAACATGAGAATGAACTATGTAAGACCATGTGGCTGAGATCCATGACATTGTATGTCTATGAACACACTCATAGTGATGCCTCCAATGAAAGATAGACTAGACTGGCAGATCATGATATGAAGATATGTATAAGACCATGAGGGAAAAACCCATGACACCTTATGAGAAAGTTTGTCGGACAGTAAGCACGTAATTCTGTGTGATGCATGTGTGGTATGATTTGCTAAGTTTTAGTGGCGTATTTTGTATTGACTCTGTGGCAAATCCTGTAACGTCTATATGGCGTATTTGATGATGTCTGCGTGGCAGAATTTGGTCAACCGCCTTTGTGGCAAGATCTGGGTAAGTTCTTAGACTTCTTCGATAGCTAATTCTATGATAAGAATCTAATAAGTTTGAAGTTAACTTGGTTTTTTTTTAGTTTTGGGATATAATTGTATGAGCTTTAAGGGGGCATTTCTTGAAAGAGAGTATGCATTTGTATTTTTAAATAGGGAATCCACTGTAGTAGTCTGTCAATACATGATATTGGCATATTCGTATTTATGAAAGGTTTAATTGTTCGCTGGACTGAGTTTGTCTACGCTATGTAGGAATGAAATTTGAGTTATTTGATATTCGTCATATTGAATGGTTTTCATGTCTCGTTTAGGGGCCATATGGAATCTAATTCGTTTGTTAAGGCGTTCTCGTATTATGTAACTTAGTCGTCTGGAATTTTTCTAGATGATCTAGAACGTTTCATTATCAGTATAAGTTATGATTTAGGGTTGATTCAAGATATGATTTGATTGGTAATTTGATAACTACCAGAATTAGTATGAGAATCTTCCAGAATTAAGATCAATATGAAGTTCAACTTAATAGATCTGTTAGTTTACTATCTGCCAAGAAAAGTGTTTTTGAGTATCCATCCTGGGGGAAAATGTATTCTATGTCTATTTGAAAGGGATTTCATTGATGGTAGGTTTTGTATGAATATTCTTTTGAAGAGGTACATTTGTTGAGAATGAAATGAGATTTGTATTGGTTAATGGAATCTGGAATCAGCCCGAAAAATGATTTGTGTATAGATTAGTCAAGTAAGGAAGTTGATGAATATGTATATGTCGAATAGAAAAGTATCTGCTAAAGACAAAAAAGGGAATCCCAAATATTCAAGATAAGAAGTTCAATTGGGAAAGTTTCGAGGTAATTTGGGTTAAAACTCACCAAGTTTGCATGAACTTACAAATATTTATCCTTGTATCAGGTTTTGTTATAAGAATGAGTATGCCGAGAGGGAACAAGCCAGGGTAACAGCAAGTTGGGATATTATGTATATAGAGGACATCAAAGGAGTATGGCATATAGTACCCTACGCCATCAAGAGTCTATCTTTAATATAGTTTTATGTTGTAACATTGTACGATGTTTAATACTTTAATATAATTATTTGATATTCTCTTTTATATTAAAGAATAGTACAAAAATAATATGAAGTATGTTTAGAAGTAGTTTATGCCTATTGTATAAATTTTCTATTAAGTGGTTTGTGTTGTAACATTCGATATCCAGATCTGGTGATTCTGGTTGGGTGGAAGGAATTATATTAGCCATTTTTTATATGATTAGTTACGTATGATCCTTAAAGTTTCTAATTATTCTATACTATTCAAATTTTATTTTATTTGATACCCTTCAAAGTTAGGGCTCTTAAAGACATTGATATTATGTTAATTTTTTATTATTTTAAATTCAAACACAAGTGTTTGTGGTATATAGTTTCTTTAAATAAAAAGAATTTATTTACACGTGTAGAAGGCCATCATATTGAATCACATTCCGTGAAGTGAATGCAAGTATAATAAATTGGATAATTTATTATATTGTGTTATATTTAACGTGTTGAATAAATTGGAGATTCAATTATAACATGATTTGTGATTACTATTTGATTTGATAATTTTCTCAAAATTAGGGGGAGAGAAATAATGGCTGGATAAAATAAATTACTTGAAATGAATTATCATTATCTAAATCCTCATAGAAAGTAATTTGAACCAGAAGTTCAAAAAGATAATTCACTTTATTGTAAGTTAACTGCCAGGTGTATTTAGTGACCCAATGAGAATAACTAAGTGTTATATATCAGTTGATGTTTAGAAGTTCTATTAGGATAACCTTGTTAGAATAAATGAAATTATTGCATGCCTGAAGTATGTTAGAATAACGGGTTAGAGGTGTTACGTTGGTGACTTACACATTCCGTGACTTTGGCATTGGACGTTCCAAATATGGGTATTATCAGGTCGGGTGAATTCAATAATAGACGCCTGAAAGCATTCCAACTTTCCTTCTCCTTTCAGGACCTATCCAAAGGATAATCTAGTACTTCTCGATCGTGAATATCTGAATAAGGTGAATTGCCCCGTGGATATCTTTGTTTCGGAACAAGACAATTGGAATAGAATTAGGCTCGGTCAACTGGAATGTGTATTATTCATATATTATCCATATAGGGGATCCTCCAGTTGAGAAGATCCATCGACTTGAGACGGAGAGAAAGGTCTATCTATTTTATTTAGTTATTTAGTTAAATCAATGATTCATTATTGGAGCAAATAACAACCATTTCATCTGACATGCGTATTTTTTATTTTCCAATGGATTTACATCTTTCATTAATGGAAATTTTTTGATGTAGTGAGTAATAGCTTTAGTTGTTTGTTGTTCAAGAATTCTTGTTTAAGTAGTTCATACCATACATACATAGTGTTCTGATCTAAGATTTCAATTCTTCCATGTTTCAGCAGTAGCATATATACCATATCTCAATTTAAAAAAATAAATAAATCCATTCAAATGGAAGTCGAGCCCAATAAAATGAATTACTTGAATTGAATTTAAAGCTAATTTTGGTTAAGTTCTGAAGAGAGTTTATTTGTAGGAATTTCATTTTCCCTATTTTTATTTATTTAAAATCGATGTTATTATTTTTTTGAATTGTTCATTTTTCATTTTTTCTATTAGTTTTGTTTAAAAATTAGACATAATCATAAGTTTAATCATGAATTTTTATAATTTTTATCAATTTGATCCTTACTTTTTAAAATTTATTTGATCTAATCTTTTATTTTATTGTCAAATTGGAAAAATTACTTTACAATTTAATGAAATCATTAGAAATTACACTACTTGCCTATTTAAGGCGGCAAGAACAACAATTTGGTGAAGAGAAGATTAAGAGGGGTGGAGAAAATAGGAAACATGAATAAACTTTTGTTTATTTTTTTAATTTAGTTTAATTTTTGTATTTTTTTTTTGTGAATGAAACATCATAACATGAAACTATCCAGAGATACATCCAAGCCCCCATGGAGGCGTTTCAAAAAATTGAGTACCACCATTATTATTAACAAACATTTTAGCTAGACTATGAGCTTCTTTGTTATAATATTTGAAAACGTGCTGGATTGCCCATTTGCGACAATTTAGCCAATTGTAAATTAATTCTTCTAACTAAGGCGGAGTTCAACACTTTAGTAGCATTCCCTTGAACAACTTGTACTGCCTCTAGACTATCTAAAAAGATAAATACTCTTTCAAATCCCTTATCAATAACAATCACTAAGCCTTCCAAAATGCCCCACAATTCAGCATCTAAAACAGAACAAATTCTTACAAGCCAACTAATACTGATATCCAAGAATCCATTTGCCATATTTATCACGAAGAATTCCCCCGACCTGAGGCTGAACTAGAATCATCTTTTACAACCCCGTCAGAGTTTAATTGAATCCAATTCCCAAACATAGGTAGAACTAATACTGGAGCTTGCTAGTTGGAAGCATTTACCTTAAATGTCGAGGTATATTGTTTAGCCCAATTGTAAGAGATTTTAATCAATTCTTCAGTACTCCATGATATACCTTGGAAAACAAATAAGTTCCTGTTTTTCCAAATATAGGCCAAGCTACCATACCAAAGAAATGTTGCCATTCAACCCCATCTAATTGCAAACTAAGACGATCCTGAAGATTAGCGGTTATCCAATCATGCAAGTTACCTGGAAAAAAGAATTGTGTTTGACCGCTGGAACAATTCGTTTCCAAGTATCCTTGGCATCAGGACAACCACGAATGGCATGTAAAATGTTTTCATACTTATTACCACAAATACCACAAGAACCATTTATCCTAATCCCTCTTTCCACACGCTCCGAATTAGTAAGTAAACGTTGATTGAAAATGAGCCAAATAAAATATCTAACCCGCCAAGGACTTTGAAACTTCTAGGGGAGTTTCTAAATGACATTCTTGATATTCTAAGAATCTCCCCGAATTTTCTAAAAAATACTATTGACTGAAAAAGATCCGTTTGAGGATCCGGCCCAAGTGATCCTATCCAGACCAGCTTCCAACTGAGGTGGATAAATACCCATAATGCACCTAATCACATCTTCCGACACCCATAAACAAAATAAACCAATATTCCAAAGCCCATTCTCTGTAACCATTTCACTTAGCAAGTTCTCTTTATCCATATTTGAATGGGATGGGATGTGATTTATAAGAGGACTATAGTTTGGAATCCAATGGTCACACCAATAATTGATCGAATTACTGTCTCCGATTTATTATAAAAGATTCTCTTTGACAAGTGACCATACTTTAGTAGGACTTCTCCAAAGAAAAGAATAACGCCCTCATGTTAAGGACTTAAGTAAACTAGTAGAGACTCTATACTTCAATTTAAACACCCGAACCTATAGAGCATTCGAATTGGAAACGACATTGCAACTAAGTTTCATCAAGAAGGAAGTATTCTAGCTTTCTAAATGCTTAAAACCAAGTCTTCCACAGGATTTTGGTTGACATATTGACTCCCAGCTGACCAACACCATCTTCCTTTCCCCTCTCGTTGCCCCCCAAATGAACTGTCTAACCAATTGCTCAATCTCCTCATAGAGACCTTTGGGGATCCTCATCGATTGCATAAAGTAGCTTGGTATCATTAACAAAACTGACTAAGCTAAAGTGGCCCTCCCAGTTAAGGATAATTTCCTAGCCTCCCAACTTTATAGTTTGTTACGAACCCGATCAACAACGAACCTCAGGGTACTATTAGTCACTTTCTCATGTAAGAGAGGTAAACCCAAGTAAGATACAAGTTTTGCACCCTATTGAATCCCAGCATGTCACTAAGAAATTTATCGATCTCTTCCTTAACTCCTTTAGAGAAGAAAATATTAGATTTCCTTGCATTCACCAGATGGCTAGAAAAATTACAGAAATATTTTAGAATTCCACTCAACAACCTTTCTTGGTTTTCGTCCGCTTTCCAAAAACTGATAAGGTCATTTGTAAAAAACAAATGAGATATAGCTAAACCTGAACGACTAAGGCGGATAAGCTTCCATTGACCACCTTGAATCGCCGAGTGAATGTTGTGGCCAAGCCACTCCATACACAGAACAAATAAATATGGAGATAACAGATACCCCTGACAAATACCCTTGACTGGTCAGAATTTCAAGGATGAAACTCTATTCTAAAAATCTGCATAGTAGAATTAGAGATAACAGAAATAATAACATTAATAAGGAGATCAGGAATACCTGTGGCTTTAAGAGAAGCTTTAATAAAATCTCAGTGAACTCGATCATACACTTTCTCTAAATCAATTTTTACAGCCATCCATTTCTTGTTCTTCTGCTTGCTTTTCATACAGTGGACGACCTTTTGTACGGCTATGGTATTATCTGTAATGTTGCGCCCTGCTATGAACCCTGCTTGTTCCTGAGCAATAATCTTAAGGAAAACCTCATTAAAACAATTAATGACCTTCATAACCAATTTATATAAGACAGAGCACAAACTGATAGGCCTAAACCGAGAAAAATTTTCAGAGACATGAACTTTAGGTAAAAGAACAACTAAAGTCTTGTTAAGGCTTGGATCAATTATTACCCCATCGAAAATCTTTTTGACCCAACCACAAACAGAAATACCAAGGTGTTGTCATCGACTTTGGAAAAATAACACATGAAAATCATCACTTCCTGAGACTTTTAACGGGGTCATATAAAAAAGAGTAACCTTAATTTCTTCATCTTTAATTTTTAATATATCTTTATGTATAATTTTTAAATTTTAATATATTCTTTAAAGATATAAAATTATTACATCATTATGATACGATCACTATCGTGTGTCATAATATAATAACGCCATGTGTTTTGTGCGCGTTATAAAAAATATCAATTTAAAAAAAATCATAAATACCAAGTCAGAAAAAATATTAAATTCAAGACATTTAAGCTTTTAAAATTAAAATTTTTTATTCCGACATATGTGATAAAGAAATAAATTTAAAAAGTGGAGTAAAGGAAAGAATTTGACTTGAAAGCTTTTAGAAGAGGAAGAATTTGAAAGAGATCCCCCATTTTCAACCTAAATTTGTTTGAATAATTTCCCCTTAAACATTGAATTGGGGACAGAGCTCTCTCCTTTTAAGCAAGTCCAATAATGGCGGATTAGTGTGGTAATAATATTAATTAATAAAATAAAAGAGACACTAATTATTGTCATGATAAATACAATATTATATCAAAAGGCGGCTGAGAATCTAATCAGGTTGCCTCGTAATTTTCTTCAAAATCCAGGCTGTTTACTATCCAACTGGATAAATTAAGGGTACTTTCGACTTTTCGTCCTTTTTAAAGACGACTCAGTCACGTGACAAGCCCTGAAGCCTAAAACCTCCTCCGAGTTGTTTGGTCCTACCTGATCTTATCCGCAACTACGTGCTCCTCGATCCAGTTGCCACGTCACTCCTTTTCTCAGATCTAAATCAACGGTCCATATTTATCTAAACTTGTTCGACTTTTAACCTTCATTTCGTCGTTAAATATGTTCGTCACTCTACGTGGGATTCTCTCTATCCTGGCTATCGAGTTCTTTGTTAACGAATAAGGAGCTTTTAAGATACGCCGGATCCGCTAAAATACGCCGATCCCCGTTCGTCTTCCGATCATATGGGGCTGCTTGACCAGTTGTGGGATGATACCGTTGCGGGTCCCCGACCCGATAATGGCCTCGGCAAGCTCCGAAAGCACTCCACTTTCACTTTCCGGCCTAACTCTGCCAAGGGTACGCTTAGGCCTTCCTCCCCCCTACCAAACGCTTTTTATTTTGCGTCGACGGTGGCTGCGACGCACTGGAACTAAATATAGAACAACAATTCCTCGCTTAAAGGAATTAATTTTCACTAAAATGTAAATTGAAAGTGTTAAGCGGAGCCGGTTATAAATTAAACGAAAAGCTGTTACAAATGAAAATTATTATTATTATTTTTCTGTATCATAGTTATTTTTTTTTAACCTCACTTGATTTGGTGCGGTCTAATGATTAGAATCGGATGGCGGAAGTGTAAGATCGTACGGTGATGAAGCGCCGGAGGAAGCGACGAGAGTGACACGTAGTATTATGATCGTAAAACCGCCTGGTTACCAGAGCGGATCGCCTCCGGTTTCGCCGGCCGGATCGACCCCTCCGGTATCTCCTTTTTCCGGTAATATTTTCTTTTCATTCTTTTAGCTTCCAAATTTGTCCCTAATTTATTTCTTAAATTCCAAAATTGTCCCCTTTCTCGAAAGGAGGAGTGATAGTCTAGAAACATCTTCGTAGGTGGAGTATTGGTGGGTAGTTACGTCAACTTGAATTATTTTCTTTTCTTGGACTTTAGGAGGGTAATTATGTCAATTTATGAGTCTTGCACATGTTTCCTGAACGGATAAAAAAATGGAATGTTAGGTGGGATGCAAACGAATATTTTGTTCGACAATTATGAAATGACAAACTTGCCCTCGTTGACGTACAATTATCATTGCATGGATAATATTAACGCTTAGGGAAATGAATCTACCTAGTTTGGTCCATTTAGGTTACCTCCTTAAACTCCTCAATAATTCATGGTGTATTTATTAATAATGTGATTTTGGCCTTTCATTTCCTTTGTGGGGTATAATACAATAATAATTGTTATAATGTCACATCAATCCCTATATATCAATGTTAAAAACCATAGCCATGTACGCAAGGCTATATTTTGTGTAGCAAATATATACCCCAACTTTGCCACATTTGTTTGATTTAAAAAAAAAAAAAAAAACCTTTGCCACATTTGTTTTGATGTTTGATGTCATTATCCCATATTTACTTTTAAAACATTTGGATCCATTTGGCCTAGATTTAATGGGGTTTTGAAGTTGTTCATGGTTTCGTGCAGTACACGGTTATAGACGACCCTACTGTTTTCATAATTGCATTTAGTTTACTATTTTTGTTTGTAGGGTCATGAGTCAAGCTGTAATGGAAGAGTATATATATATATATATATATGTAGATGTACAGTTGTTTATGTGGATGGAATGTTTGCTAGGAGGCAGAGAATCATATCGGTTTCGGAGAAGGTCCACATCGGATGCATACGAGAAGGCTAACGAGGTTGGACCAAGGAGCCCTCGTCCTCCTTACGACGTGTGAGATATGAGTCCTCTCCCATATTTGGCGACAAATCAAATGGGTTTTGGTACTGTTTGCATGCTTAGGTCTTTCAAATGTGTAACTTATAGTGTAGTATGGGGTAATGTATGCAAGAATGTAGTCTGGTACTTGTGTATATAGAGCTTGTAATAGTACGGTTTGGCCGTTGTTTGTCGGAATAAGATTTCGGTGTTGGTTTCTCTTTTGCTTCTATGGATCTTAAAACTGTAATTTTATGTTTTGGTGGGTGTGTGGAGCCAGGGTTATAATAGTGGATGATGAATGTGACGGTGTTTGCTAAAGGTAGAACAGATAAGAGTGGTGGTGGTGGATGCAATGGGGGTTATGGACAAATGGTGGGGGCTTATCGATGATTAATGTCGTGGAATATGGTATTGTCAAAATCTGTCTTTTTGGGATCAATTTGGTTGTATGATTGGGATATGAAAATGGAAATGTCTGTTACTGCTTATTTACGTAATACTGCGATGCTGTGCTTGAAACATGGAAGCCTTTGCAGCGGACATTCTTGTGTGTGTGTTAAGGAATCAAGACAAATATGATGCATTATTAGAATTTTCCTCGCTAAAAATAGTATTTCACCATCGAAGTTACGGTTCATATAGTTTAAAAAAAAAAAAAAAAAAAACCCTCTGATTTGATTCATTAAATAGTTACCGACTGGCCAATTTTTTAGAATAATATATTTGATATGATATAGTAAATAGATCTTTATGTATGTAAATACGTATTAATTAATCTTTAAAAGAGATTTTTTTTAAAGTATAGTAGCCAATTTTTTAATTTTATTGTCAGATTTCTGGGGTTTTTTAACCTTTTGGTTTTTGGGTTTTTAAGATTTATTTATTTATAAAATAAAAAAAAATCATTGTAAACTACCTACAATAAATGATTTTTAAGTATTAATAAAATAATATCATATCATTAATTTTTAAAAATATATAAATATTTTTATGCATTTAATCACATACAATATCATCTCTAATTTAATTTAACTTTAATTAAAATAGTTAAATTTTTAAAAGAAAAAACGTTGAAACTATAACATAATAAAAAATAAATAAATTGCGAAGATTCTTTAATGGGCAATTTACTATAAAAAGCCATTTTATTTCGTTATTTATCGAAATGATTCGACTTTTTCATTATTGTAAAGGATATTTTCCCCTAAAGCGCGTTTAGATCAGCGCGAAGTCAAGGTACGTGTCAGCAAAATGTTTCCCTGGGGGAGTGTTTTGCCCCTTTTTTTAAGGTTAAGATTTTTGATTATTTTAGGGTTAGGTTTACGGTTTAGCTGTTTAGAATTTTAGTGTTTTTTAAGGGAAGAATTAATTTAATTAGAGTTGAGGGTTAATTAATTAAATTAACTATGAAATTAAAAAAATCAATTAAATTAGGGTTTGGGGTTTTTTAGGGTTTATGGTTTTTTTATTGTTTTAAGATTAGAGTTTTAGTGGTTTAGGGTTTTAGTGTTTTTTAAGGGAAAAATTAATTTAATTAGAGTTGAGTGTTAATTAATTAAATTAACTATGAAATTAAAAAAATCAATTAAATTAGGGTTTAGGGTTTTTTAAAGTTAGGGTTTTTTATTGTTTTAGGATTAGGGTTTTAGTGGTTTAGGGTTTGTGTTTTTCAAGGGAAAAAATTAATTTAATTAGAGTTGATGGTTAATTAATTAAATTAAATACGAAATTAAATTTTTTTATTAAATTAGGGTTTTTTAGGATTTATTAATTAAATTAACTATTAATTACGGAAAAAAACTCTCATGTGGACGCTCTTTTGCTACAATAGTATCTAAAAAAATAAATTTGAGAAGATATTTTTGAACAAATAATGTCAAAAACGCTTTAAGAGGGATGCACTGTCAGCAAAATTATGGAAAATAGCTCCCACGTGGACGCTCTTTTGGTACAGTAGTATTTGATAAAATAATTTTGAGAAGATGTTTCTAAACAAATAGTGTCAAAAATGCTTCATGAAGGATGCACTATCAGCAAAATTACGAAAAAAGGCTTACATGTTAACGCTCTTTTGCTATAGTAGTATCTGAAAAAGCCTTAGATTATAAATGAGCCAAATTTCATTCTCGGGTTGCATAAGTTACAGCAAGAGAAATTGAGGCTAAAGTAAAATAGAAACTGAAGATGAGTGAACATGTCAGTGCTGTTATTTACTATGATGGCGAGGTCTGTGACACCGAGAACGACGTTATTTTTTTATTGGAGAGCACAGCGCGACTGATTTTTAACCAGAACATAGATTTGACAGAACTTCGTAAAAGAATTAGGCGTAAAATCTTCGGAACGACGCCAATGAAAGTTTTGTCTATTAAGCATCGATTTTGTACTTCAGTTGATCCCGTGAGATATGACTCATTCGACATCAAAGGTCCTTGTAGCTTAGAGGCAATGGTGCAGACTCATATTGCTAATGGATCACCCTATCTTGAGTTATATATACAATTTTCATCACCAAATGATGCATTTACGACTTCGACATCTAATGCTGTTTGAGAGGAATACACGACCTCTGCCCGACATTCCGTTAGTGGGTGGCAAAACACGGAAGCGCCCGTGTTTAGTAGCAGTATGGAATACACAACCTCTGCACGACACTCTGTTGGTGGATTGGACAAGCAACTCGGTGGCTCGATGTTTGATACTGGAAATACGTACTGAGAAATGACATCAACTTCTAGTGGTTGGCAATCCACATCAGATTAGGGACGTTATGAAACATTTAGAAGAAGGGATGATGTACTCCCTATGACATCTACAAGCGAAGGGACCTCGTTCGTTGCAGATAATGGTGGGTCGGATGATGAGTCTGATGTGGATCCACCTTGAGAGCCCGACCTCGATGGTGCAGAAGTTGGATTATTTTCTGAACCAGAGCCTGTTCCAATCATACCTGAAGATGTTGAAGGGGGTTCAGATGAAGAAGAAGAAGATTCGAGATTCAAGGCGTACTCGCCTTCAGCCCATATGCATAATGTCGATCTATCTCAAGATGATGCATTGGAGTTTCCAGATCTACCACACAGAAGGTGTGACCATACAAGTTCGTCATTAGATTCGGGTGAAATTGAAGTTGCTAGGGAGTTTTCCAATAATGATAGTTTTCTTGCTACATTGAAACAACATAGCATCATGAACAGGGTTAACTACAACGTGGTTAAATCCAAATCCAATAAGTTTGAGGCCATGTGTGCAATGCAAGATGGTACATATTCTTGAAAAATCATGGCCTCATTAAGGAAAATGACAGGCTTGTGGGAGATAAAAAAAAGTACAAAGGTTCACATATATGTGTTGGCGGTAAAGTATCACTAGGTGTTTAGGGTTTTTAAATAAAACTATTATTACGTAATGTTGTATTATTTAACATACTTCGTTGACATGTGTTTCATAAGATCATCCCAAGATGGATTCAGATATGTTAGCTAGTTTAAACTACCGACGCTAAAGGCGGATCCAAAGACTTCAGTGCCGGTCTTAATTGCCAATATTCGTAACTAATTGAAGTACACACCCTCTTACCGTAAGGTTTGGATAGCTAAGCAGAAGGCGTTGGAAAAGATGCATAGTAAGTGGGACGCTTCATATAATGAAGTGTGGCAGTGGTGTCAGATGCTGGAGAGATATGTCTCAGGTTGCATAATAGACCTTCAAACGGCACCTGCATAATACAACGACCGATTGCTCCGTGGATGCCAAGTGTTCAAGCGTCTGTTCTAGAGCTTTAAGCAATGTCGAGACGCATTTATATACTGCAAGCCATTGGTACAAATTGTCGGTACTTTTATGTATGGTAGATATACCCATTGGCTATTGCTAGCAGTGGCACAGGATGGCAGTGGGAGAATCATTCCAATTGCATTTGCAATAACACCGAGGGAGTCAGTTGATGACTGAGATTTCTTTCTTTCTAGGTTAAGGAGGCATGTCTACCCCCAACCTGATATATGCGTTATATCGGATCGAGGCACTGGAATACTAGTCGCAGTTGAGCGACAAGGAAGCCAATGACATCGCACACACCATCGGTATTGCCTAAGGCACGTTACGTCCAACTACTATTGGCAATATCGATCTACAACTGAACGACGACAAGTGACCAACATGGGTATTTAATCTCTATTAATATAATTTTGTTTGTAATATTCAATTTATTCTGAATGGAAGAGTGATATGTAATTTTCATTATCAACTTATATTGGCAGGGTATGAGATAATTAAGGACCATTTTCATGAGATGTTAGCGGTTTTGCATTCAGTTAACAAAGAAGGCGCATACTACCTTTGTAACATACCCTTCGAACAGTGGACACAAGCATACGACGACGGCTTTGATATGATCATATGACCTTAAACCTGGCTAAATGCATAAATTCTGTTCTAAAAGGAACGCGTCATTTACCAATAATAGCTGTTGTGCGAGAGACATATTTTCGTTTAGCGGCACTATTTCCAAAGCGAGCAGCGAGTTATAAAGGCCAAATGCAGGGAGGCCATGTATGGCGCGCGAAGGTATCGCAAGAGATTAACAAGGCGAAGGCACGAGCCAACACCATGCACATAGTGTGTCACGATCGCGACAACCTATGGTTTCGTGTGACGGAGTTTGACAAACCAAACCAAGGTATTATTGGCGGGCAAAATCGTGTACACTTGAGAAATAATACATGCGACTGTGGGGTGTTTGACGCACTACGTTATCCATGCGCTCATGTAATTGCAGCTTGTTAGAATCTCCGTCTGGATCCCATGACGTATGTCGACCAAGTGTACAAAATAGAATACATGTATAACGTGTGGAGACACGTATTCCCACCAACCCCAGATGAACGTAAGTGGCCGTCTGTATCGCTTGCTCCGTTTAAGCTGTTACTAGATAGAGAATTGCGTCGCAAACCAAAGTGTTGACCTTGTTCGACTAGAATACATAATAATATGGATATTCGAGAATGAACGAACCAACAAAGGTTGTGCGGATGGTGTAGGAACCCAGGCCATATAACTCAATCATATCCAAATTGGAATAGGTGATAGTTGTTGTAATAAAATTATGTTGCATTATTTATATTTTATTAAAAATATAATTTTTTTTAAAAATATTGCCGTAGTCAAAATAACATTTATTTTAATAAAAATTATTCGGTAATTTAACAGAATATTTATTGTATTAAAATTAAAAAAAGTAAAGTACAATTAAAATATTAAAAACAAATTTTATTTTATTATATGAAACTATATAAAAAAAGTTTCTACAAATATATTAAAAAAATCAATGGTGCCGGTCGAAATCAGTGCTACATGGGGGTCGTCGACGGTTACGCGCTGGATTCCTCCTTGGTTCAGCTTTTGGCGAGGGTTGTGGTTACTCCGGTAGGGATTGTGGTTGCTCCGGCAGGGGATCTGGTTGTGGTTGTTGGGAGGATGACCCATATTGATAAAATAATGAATGCGGAGGTGTTTGCATCACACATGGTAGAGGTGTTTGAATTCCATAAGGCGATGGGGAATGGTAAAAAGAAGAGCTCCCTGACAGAGCCTCGTGCGATCCCTCATGCGACGGTGGCCTATTGATCGGCGATTAACTCGGAGTAATTAGGAACAGAGATGAACCGGGCCATGCATTCTAACCTGCCATAAGACTGGGAAAAGGAAACATAAAAGGATTAGGATACATATAAGGGCTAGGATACGCACCTAACATAATCTGAAAAGGCTGTGATATGGGTGTCGTCGGTTGAAGTATTGGCCCAGGTGGCTGTGTGGGCGCTGTTGATTGGCCCGGTGATTGTGTGGGCACTGCTGATGGGCCCGCGTCGTCATCCCTTCTTCTTAGATTTAAAGTGGCCCGTCGTTCCATTTGCATACGAATTTGTCATCACCTCTCCTCTTCCGACAGTAAATATGGCTTGCCATGGATCCTAAACTATGGCATGTATTCCGGCACGTATGCTAACTCAAGAACGATGATCGGTTCCTGAGTAGGTATATAGTCATACCGATTTTCCCACATTTCGATATATTCTGACCAGTGTCTCGGGTAATCCGTATTCAATAGCCGTAAGTCGACTTTGTGCTTATCATCGAGCACCTCAGGTTCCACGAGAATCGGTTGTCGAAATCCAAATTATCGCAATACCGTATCTGATTGGTGTATCCCCACGATAGTATAGTTTACCAATGGGACCTTCACATGCCAAATGTCTGGATTTTAAAAAAAATCTGAAATTACTGCCTGAATTGCCGGATCCTCGTATGGTGTCCATTGAAACTATATGAACATTGTACAAGCCCATTTCTGCCCGGCCCACTAAACTAAAATAAAGCCCAAATTTTAGACCCAACTACCCTAGCCCCATACAGCCCTAAACCTTAACAAAAAATAAAACCCTAGCCACCCTAGCCACTGCCTCTGCCATGCCGCCAACGTCAGCACCTCTGCCACCACCTGCTCCTCCACTTGCGCCACTTGCACCTGCAAAAAAGAGAGAGAAAAGACAGCAAACACAAGAAGTAAAAGAAAATTCATGTAAAAATGGCTCTATAAAAGCCAAGCAAAAAATAATGTAATCTCTCTGGACACTTTTGAATACAAAAAACAGATTCAAATACATCAAATAGCAAAAAAAAAAAAAAACAGCAAGCAGTGGAAGAAAAAACATGCTAAGGTCTTTATTTTCTTTTTTTAGTTTATTTCTTTTTATTTTCCTCCTTCGAATATACATAAATACATATTTTCTTTATTTTTTTTAGAAAAAACAACATATATATACAAATATATATAAAATAAGAAAAAAATAAAAGAAAACATACTTTTTTTTTATCACACGGTGGCCGGTGCGACGGCAACTGGTCGAAACCCTCGCCGACGAGGGGCATGCTGCAGAGAAAAAGGGAGCCCTCCTTTTGTTTTTTGAAGAGAATGAAGGAAAAATGATTTTTTTTAACAAAAATTTAGCTTTTATACCCACATAAAACAACGTCGTTTTGGGATTGAAGCTCAGACGCCAAAACGATATCATTTTGCCTTGGCTGACCCGGATTCGACCCGACCTGCCTTAGGATTCTCTTGTTTTTCAATGGACGGGCTAATTGCACTTTTAGCCATTCCGCTTTTTTATCGTTTTGTAATTAAAATTTTTATTATTTTTAATTTTTACCCTTAAATTTGTTTCGATTGCAAATCGGTCCCTCTTAATGCTGTACGTTTTGGAAGGGAGGGGAAAATTTCCCTTTGGGCCCCTCCTTGTTATTCGCGCGTTTCAATTCGGTCCGTTGCCTTATTTTTATTCTAGATTCGCCCTAAAATTTCATTTTTAAGTACAATTTAATCCTTTTTGTTATTTACACTATTTTATTATTAAATTAACTAATTTATATATATTATTATTACTGTCATTATTTTACTATTATTCATATTATTATTACTATTATTATTACTGTTATCATTTTTTAATTATTGTTACTATTATTTTTACTATTTAATGTATTATTATTATTATTATTATTATTATTATTATTATTATTATTATTATTATTCTTTTACTATTACTACTATTGTACTATTACCATAATTACATTTTCATCTCTATTTATTTTCTTATTATTTATCTATTTATATATTTTTTATCTATTCATATTTTTGTTATTTTTATATTTCAGGTTTTATACCTCTATTTATATTTATGTATTAATATCATTATTTTATTATTGCTATATTTTTTATATTGTATTATTATTATTATTATTATTATTTTACTATTACTATCTAATATATTGTTATTATCACTATTATTAATACTTTACTATTATAACTTAACGTATTATTATTATCTTTTATTTTTATTATTACCATTATTATTATTATTATTATTATTATTATGATTATTACTACCGTGGTATCATTACTATTATTATTATTACATTTTCTTTTCATGTTTACTTATATGTTATTATTTTTATATCAGCTAATTTAATATATATATTTTAGCACACTTATTTTATTTATATATCATTACTCTTATCATTATCATTTCATCATTTCATCATTTGTTTTATCTTTTTGTAAATAATTTCAAACTTTAGACTATTTATTATTTGTGTTATTGTTATTATTACCACTATTATTACTATCATTTTTACTTTTTACTACCATTACTATATTGTTTTTGGTTGTCATTTTCTATTGCTATTATCGTTATTAATAATACTAATATTAATATTTTTATTATTACTATTATTATTATCATTAGTATTATCATTTTTTGCTACTATTATTATTATTATCAATATATATTATTAACGTTTTCATTATCATTGTAATTTTTATGTTGTCATACTTTTTGGTTTACTTATATATTTGCTTGTTTCATTTGCCTTATGCCTTCGCTTTATATTTTTATATATAATACTAGCCTTGCTTTTATTTCACCTTTTTACAATTATTCATATTATTGTTATTGACACTGTCGCGCCCATTATTATGTTATTATACGTATCAGCTCTATAATTTGTTTTTATATGTCACTATAAATCACGTCGTATTTTTCACTCGATACATTAAAATAACTCTTCCATAAAAACAACATTCCATATTTGGAAATTTGAGAAAATCGTGCCCTAACTTACTGGGTTTCGATTTTTCTCATTTAACCTAAATCACGAAAAATTCTTTTAAATCGCAATATGAGTTTTGAATAAAATGTTTATTCTCAAAAATACGAGATGTTGTGCCCTAACTTATCGGGTATGACACCTCGTTACCTCGAAATAAGATTTTTTGTAAATAAAGGCAATGTTCGGTATTTGGAAGTTCGAGAGATCGTGCCCTAACTTATTGGGTCTCAATTTTCCTCGTTTACCCTAAACAATCGAATATCCTTTCAAAAAGGGGTATAATACACAAATTCTAAATAAAAGGCAAGCTCACTCTCAAAAGTTCGAGATGTTGTGTCCAAACTTACTAGATGTGACGTTTTATTACTTAGAGACAAGAAAGTCTTTAACATTCGAGTTTTTAACTTTCGACACTAAGACATTAATTAATCAACTAGGTACCAATTTTTGGGCGTATCGAGGGTGCTAATCCTTCCTCGTGCGTAATCGACTCCCGAACTCATTTTCTGATTTTCGTAGACCAAAAATTATCGTTTTAGTAAATCTTAACTTTTATTGAAATGATTAATTTGAGGTGACCCGATCACACCTCCTCAAAAAGGATTGGTGGCGACTCCCATTTTAATTTTCACTTTCAAACAAAGTCGACCCCGTTTTTCAAAAAAATAGTTTCGACAAACATGATAAAAATATTAGTTATATAGGTAATACTAAATACTAAATACTACATACTAAATAGGAAACAACTATTTTATTATGTATATATATTTTATTTAATACTTACTTTTGCTTCCGATCGTTGGTTTAATAAAAGTCGTATATCTTCAAGAGATGTGGGTATTCTAACATAGCTCGCCGAATGGTTCCACCTAATTAAATAATTTTTTAGCATACAATTATATTTTAAATATACGTAATAATTATAAAATCTAATATAAAATTTAACTCGTTATTAGTGGGAATGTATATGGGTGGTTCATTCGAGGACGTAAAAATGGAAAACGAAACTGAGCCCATGATTGCAATAGAAACAGGCATCCTCTGATTTTGGCTTTATTCGGTCACGTTGCCCCGCACATCTCCTGGTACAATATTGCTAACACAACAGACCCCCAACTTAATTCACCTGCTGCTCTAAAATTAACGAGTTTCAGCAGCCATCTCAGATGTATGCGGTTTCGTGACAAGTCCGGCATTAGATAACCTCCAATCATCTCAAGAATATATGCCCGAGCATATCATATTCTTTCTAATTTTTTCGAATCATTATTCAGCTCCGGGAATGTGTCTCGTAACCAGCCCATCTCGATCCGACCTTTTTAATATTATCCGGAATAGCACCCAAAATTTCGTAGCATACGGCCTCCCAATCAGCAGATTGAGCGGACCCGGTGACTGCGTACCCATCGACCGACAATCCCAATTGTAATTGCACGTCTTCCAGAGTGATAGTACACTCTCTGTATGGAAGATGGAAAGTGTGCTACACTCTCCGCATGGAAGATGGAAAGTGTGCGTCTCAGGTCTCCACCTCTCTGTCAATGTACTGATTAGTTTCGGGTCCAACTTGCACTCCCGGCCTATCGTGGCCACGTGCCAAAAACCCGCTTCCTGCAAGTAATTCTCTATCAACGGCGATGGAGGACCAGACATATTACAAATATAGCATTGTAACACCCGATCTACAGACTGTTATAAAAAATATATAAAATAAATATTAATTAAAATTGTATAAATAAAAAAATTAAATACTATTCAAAAATTAATTAAACTTATCACTTACCATTGTCATTTAATCGACGGAGATGTATTTCGTATCGAGACGAATTAATTCTCGGGCCATTGCTAACACTATCGAATATTTTTGTAATTTAAAAAATAAAACTAATTCAAAAAAAATTAAACACAACTTTTTTGTAAAAATTAGAGACAACTTTGACAAAAATTGAGAGAAATTTGAGAGAATTTGAAAATAATTTAGAGAAAATTGTGAGAGAGGACTATTGTGTGAAAAAATGAAAGGGGGAAGGGGCCTTTTATAGTTTTTTTTTTGACCGTTGGAGTTCAAACGGTCATATGACCGTTGGGGGCAAAACGCTTCCCTGGGGGAGCGTTTTGCTGATACGTATCCTGACTTCGCGTTGACGTAGACGCGCTTTCGGGGAAAATGATCCTTTTCAGTAAATAATGAAAAAGTCGGATCATTTCGATAAATAATGAAATAAAATGGCTTTTTTTTAGTAAATTGCCCTTCTTAAATCAATAATTAAAAAAAGATAAAAATAATAAGCACAAATTAAAAAAAATAAAATTAACCATTAAAAATCTAGGAAAAAAAAGTAAAAAATTGAAATTTAAAAAATTATAACCATCATTGGTGGTTTATCAAATTCTAAAATTTGATTAAAAATTTTATAAAAATAGAAATAGAAAATTAAAATTAAAAATAAAAAAACTACCTTAGAAATAAAAATAAAACACGATTTGAAAGAAAATAAATAATAGATGATTAAATTAAAAAAAATAAAATGATTTAAAAATTATAAAAGAAGAAAACATGTTTATTTATTAAAAAATTTAATTTATTAAGTAATTTAATTAAAATTAAATTAAGTTAGAGAAGATATTAAATATGGATAATAGTATAATAAGACTTTTATATTTTTAAAAGTTGATGATATGAAATTACATTATTGGTGCTTAAAATCTATATATTTTAGTATATCCTAATATAATTTATTCTTTAAAAATATTATATTTATTTTTTATTAAATTAATTAATTAAAATATAATTTTTATTGGATTTTGGGAGTTTTGGTTGGGTTATTTTTAGATAATTGGGTTGGGTTTGTATGTTTAGCTTAGTTGAATTGGGTATTTGGATATTGAGTCAAGTATCACAACAATGATCATCATTGAAATATATTCGTATATCATGTTTATGGGAAGTTTTACCGTGAGTTTTAAGTTAATATTAAAATTTCTAACGTTTTTTTTGTGAGAAATATAGTATTGATATAAGTCAGAAATTTTGATAAATTTGATAAATTTGATAAATTTTGGTGTGTTTGTTGGAGCTCACGGTAGAACTTCCCTATATTTATAGCAATGGATATTTACCATGAGTAAATGAAAGTTTTATTGTAGTGTTTGAATTTTAGCCAACTTGTTAACGGACCAGGTGCCAAACAAGATCCTCCTGCAGGGCTCGAGTGAAGATGGTGTCTATGCCCCTTAAATCAGCTCATAAACAAGTTATGAGAGTCACTGTTCCCAACCTTAATGACTGGCACACTTGTGTTCGGTCACCCTTATCGTCGTACTGTTTCCAACACAGAATAAGGCATGCCATTTGACACCACTCTTACTTTGTTAGTTCTTGCAAAAGTACCCCTTAGATATTGGAACTATGCAATTGAAACTAGTGTTCAATCCATTAACATACTCTTATCATCTCCCACCTTATTTTTGCCTATTTAAACATCATCCAGATTACCTCCAACAAAAACCATTTGGTTTTATTGATAAAACCCACCCTAATTATGTGTGAAAATTGCGAAAATCATTGTATGGTTTAAAGTAGGAACCACGAACCTGGTTTCAACAGCTTAGCTCCTTTCTCTTCCATATTGATTACCTGTTATTCAACTAAATTAGATTTTATTTACTGAAATCTCCCTTTCCTGTAAGAGACCTTAGTCCTCTCCATTTTTATATTTTTGGTGTCGAAGCAAAATTTACTGCCACAAGTTTGCTTCTTGCACAGCGCAAATACGTTGTAGATTTGTGGACTTACCACAATATGGTCACTTGCGAGCCTTGCTCTACTCTTATGACTATAACACCACCTTTATCAGAATATTTCGATGAACCCACTCTCCATTGCTGATCGATTTCAACTTGTTAGGTCCTCGTGGTCGAAGCTTTTTCAAAAGTTTACAAAGTTTTCAAGTTATACATTATAAGCATGTTTCTATTGTTCGAACAATAGGTTTGGAGTAGTAAAAATATATCTTATTTTGTTGACAATTTATATTATTTTTATACAAGTAACAAATGTACGCACTAGACGTGTTTTTATGTACACAAGAGTTTGATTGGAAAGAGGTCTTTCTCGTGCTAGTAATAATATTTGTTATTTATATTTTTATTAAGTAACAAATGTACGTGTTGGACGTGTTTTTATGTACAAAGAAATTTGATTGAAAAGAGTTCTTTCTTGTGATAGCAATTTTGATGTATGAGGACTCCTTGCTATATATGTTTAAAAATTATCGAGAGCTGATTATTATGTATTCAAACATCTTTTGCCCGAGTATTTATTGAAGAGTTTAATTGATTAATATATCATGAGGTTTTTAGGAGAGTGAATGTGATAGTTTGGGTTTAACTTTGTGGTTGCAATTAACTGTTTTGAGACGATAAATTAGGCTTAAACCAATAGTTGATACATTTGAATGCCATTGCCATCATGGTACTATAAGGATGTCTATCAGTAATGGGATTAGATTGAAACCAATAATCTTATTAAATTTCGGTTTAGGATAATTCTTTATTGTGAGAAATTATATGTCAAATTTATTGTTTTATTCATGTTTCATAAATTAAGTTTCAATAGTTAATTATATTGGATATTTATAATGATAAAAATCAAACGCTTATTTATTATATGCATTATATGTAACCTACATTATTATGATTTGCTTAGAAATATAGTCAAATGTTAAATTAGTTTGCTTATATAATATAAGATGGAAATTTGCATTTAGATACACTAAAATGTTAAATACTATTTTTAGGATACAATGTCTTTACTTGAATGAAACAATTCGTACTACGAATTGTTTTAAACTAGAATGAACTTCTAAGACATACAAAAAAGATATAATATAATTTAATAGTGTCCTCTTAGAACTCATTTCCCTATATCAATTCTCATTTTTGGTGTCTATATATAGAGTACAAGAGGTATCTATGTGCCTCTTTGAAAGGACACCACAACTTTTCTTTAAGAAATGTTTATGAATAGTTATGTTTATTTATATAAAGAGAACTTTGCTACCGTTATGGCTTTGGTAAGTTCAATGATACCTAGTCGACATAACTAATGTTTTGCCTACGGCTTCAATCCATCTTTAAACCAATAGAATGCTTCTTTCTCACTCAAGTCAAAGATTTGGAGCATCAATTCACTGAAGTCTTTCACATACTCCCAAAACAGTACCTTGTTGCATAAGCCGGCACAATTTAATCCTAGTCTCTGTCTTGACATACTATGAGTAAAGCTGCCTCTTGAATTCATTTTGGAACTCCTCCAAAGTCTCAATTATAGCATAATTTAATAGTCTCCTTCTCTTAGAACTCATTTCCCTATATCAATTCTCATTTTTAGTGTCTATCAAGAGGTACCTATGTACTGCTCTGAAAGTACACAACCTTTCTTTTAAAAATGTTTATGAATAGATATGTTTATTTACATAAAATACTTCTTTTCAATTATATATATACAATATGTATATATGATTGTTGTATATATTATTATTATAAATAATATAAAACTTTAATAATTATATTTTATTTGAAAATACTTTATATAATATTATTATATATTATATACAACACAAGAGTGCTTGCATTTCTGGGAATTGCTTGCATGTACCATCTATGATTCCTGGATTGGCATTCGGCCTGATCCCGTGCTTCCTTCATTAATATACTATAATAGGGCTGCTTTAATGCCTACTACTCAATGGACGCAAAGACACAGGTATTGCAATACAAGTGTGTCTGTGAAGATCATCCACTAATGGGGTTGGGGTGGATCATCTTTTTCTTTTTTGAGATTTCATTTTATATTGTTCTAGGATGGTTAGCTTCATGGTGCATCCCATCATCTAATAAGGTCAATGATTTTCTCTCTTGTGCTAATGAACCAATGTGGAGTAAATGACTTTGTTCGTGGTACAGCATAAAAGAGACAACAATGGTGTCCAATGCATACATTTTTGTTACTTCACAGTAGATGAAAATGGGTGGTTGATTTACAGGTTTTCCCTTGCAATTAGGATCAAACAATGCAATCAATCCACTCATTTACAACTAATCGGAACTTTTAATCGAATCGAGCTTTCAACAATGGCATCCTCAAAAACCCCATCTTCATTGCACATCAATTCTAGAAAGGCTTTGGTGGCTGCTCAGATCAATCATGCAAAACCAGAAGTGAATGTTTCTTACTACTTTAAAAGAACCAAGATAAGATTTGAGAGTATTGATTGTGTTGGGTTTGTACTTACCTCCTTCAAGGGCAACTTATTAGAACTGCTTGGTGAGGCTTGAGTACCGGCTGGTTTCAATATCTCGAATGAACACATAAGAGCCTCGTTGACACTCAATAGAGCACCTGCATTGTCGAATTCCCCGCCGTAGTTCGGAGCTGAAAATATCGTTACTAATCTCCGTTTAGCGAAAAACTCATAGCCATCCTCCACAACCTGCAATTCAAAACTTAGGAAAAAAATGCTCCATTGTATATTCGAAAGTACAAGAAACTATAGCTTACTTGATGACCACGGCATATGAGATCAAGGTCATTCTTCTGCAAAAACTCAGCAACAACATCAGCTCCGAAAGTACACGAGATTCCTCGGTCACTGTCCGCCCACCCTTTGACCTTAGAATCAGGATCCGACCAAAGGAGATCGCAGAGAAGACCGCTATCCGGGATTTCGGTCGGCCTTCTAATATTGTTTATTTGATCCAAATTTTCCAGTTCCGGAGACAACCCTCCATGCATACAAAGTATCTTCCCATCAATAAGTGCAGCCACAGGCAAACTGTTGAAGCAATCTGTGAATACTCTCCAAAGCCTAACGTTAAACCTTCTTTTACACTCATCATAAAACCCATAAATCCTATTGATCTTTGCATCTTCATGGTTTCCCCTTAAGAGGAAAATGTTGTCAGGGTATCTTATTTTATAGGCCAAAAGCAAACAAATTGTCTCCAAACTTTGCTTGCCTCGATCCACATAATCCCCAAGGAATAAGTAGTTTGAAGATGGAGGGTACCCTCCAAATTCAAACAGCCTTAAGAGATCTTGGTATTGCCCATGTATATCACCTGCAAATGACCTTCAATATTAGAATTGACATAAAAAAATGCATGTTTGAACCTAAAATCATCCCATTCAAACAGTCTATATACTTGGCTAGAAACATTTCAACAAACTAAACGTCTCCAAATTATAGTCTAATTTCTAAATTGGTCCATAAACCGTAAAAAGTTCCAATTGAATCATCAAACTAACGAGGGGCTCCAATCAAGTCATTCTATTAGTATAGCTGCCAGCTTTGGCGTTGAGTGTCTGCTTGTATTCGACAGATTTAAACATGTTTAAATGAAGAACTGCATTAGATCGAAGCTGTCAATTAGTTCGGCGATTCAATTGGAATTATATGAAGTTTAGGAACTAATTTGAAATTTGGCCTATAATTTAAGGACGTGCCATGCAATTAATCCACAAAGAAATGAAAATATATGGCTGCAGTTATCAAAAAAAGAACTTCCCTACATATTAATTCTTCTGCAATTTCCCAGAATTTTAATGAGCAAACAAAACAAAAATTCACTTCAAAAATTGATGCCATCAAAATCCCACAAAGGAAAACCAATTATCAACTACCATAAATACTGAATAAACAAGCTTGAAACTTCATAATTTATATATAATAAGAGAAAGAGAGCTGACCACATATTCTGATGGGAGCATGAATCTGAAGCAGATTAGGCTGTGAGAGGAAGATTTGACGAGAATTAATACAAAGCTGACGGATCTCTCCTTCAGAAAGTTGAACCTGTTTGCTTCCTTTACCTTCCAATAACCTTGTTATTATATCATCCAATACTCCTTTAGCCATGCTTCCTTCCATTGTCACCTTCATCATTTTTTTCTCCAGAAATGTTCTTTGCAACAATACTTCAACTTATTTTTTAGAGATAAGAGAGAGAAAGAAAGAAAGGGCCTTGTTTGGAATTTAGAGAGAAAAAAAAAAACTTTGGATAAAGAACCAACCTTTACAAAAAGGGAATCGAAGAAGACAGATATTTTTAGAGTAATTTCATGGATTTTTTGCTGTCATTTTCTTTATCTCTTTTGTTTATGCCAACTGCCAATAAAAGATTCAACATGGCCAATAGTTTTGAAACCTTCAAACGCCCCCCTCCCCCCCAAAAAAAGAAAAAACAAAACTTGTAAAGAAAAGAAATTGGATACTGTAATGTATTAATACAGAGTCTTCTTAGGTTCAATTCAAGCACTCTGCTCTTTTGAATGTCAAAAGCAAAGGGTATAAAACCGCGTTTTTTGAAAAGTTCGTTTATATACACGTGTAGAGAGATAATGGTTGAGTGATGGGGTCCAATTTCGATACCAGTATACTGGAATCTTTCTGCATTTAGTTTTTTTGGGGTTTTCTTTAATGGGATTCGTTTATTTTTTTTATTACAGTTGACTTAACCAAAGGAACAGAACATTGGCTGTTGGTTGCCAACAGAGTTCTGCCATGTCAAAAGAAAGAAACAGAAATGGGCTCCAACTATGGTTCTGTTCACTCACAGTAACTTTTAAAAGGTTAAATTTTTAATTATTGCTTCAACTAGTCCATATCTATTGAAACCTTGTTCTTTGGAGACAATGAATCATACTATATGGCTTAAGATATTTGATGTTGAAACAATGGAAGAGACCAATGACTTAAACGGTGGGAAGACATGACTACAACACAATACATTGTCAAACAAGTGTAGGAAACTAATCCTAGAAGTCACTTTCTATCTAGAAGGCACAGCAAGACTGCAACTTTGGTTTATATAGAAGGCAAATCACTTGTAGTCAGTAAAGCAGATTGAAAGTCACTTTCAATCTAGGAAAAAAAATGGTGTGATCCCCTATATCAAGGTACCCTGAAACCAGCATGCATGCAAATGAGATGAACCGAAACAGATCGATAACTTGACACTGTGAGCAAGGGCTAACAAGTCAAAAATGTTGCCTTGCTACTAAGGTTAGGAAAAGAGGGATAAAAAGACAAAGGATTTGTCAAAAGATGAAAATGACATGATATACTTTAATGCTCATCTCCAAATGAATCACCAATCATGGTCCCTTATTCCCTTTCAGTCCTGAATTTCCGGGAAAGGAAAAAATATCCCTTGAACTTTATTCTAGATCTATATCCTAATACCTAGTTAATACAGAAACTACTTAACTACACAACAAAAACTTGTTCCAAACTCCATTTTATTTATTCTAAATGCATAACTAGGGGTTCAGGTATACTTCAAACACACAGTAGAAGCATCAGCATGCCAGTCATAATATTGGTCAGGTCTCATTGTCCAAAGAGACCAATCCTTACTGCATCAGCAATGGAGTTTATGAAGAATCTTGTTCCAAATGTACTAAGACAAGCAATGCAAGGGAAGAAGGCTTAAGATGAAGCACAATACATGCAGAAACTATGTCTATCTGAAGCTCTAAACTAATGTTAAAGACATAGATAGATATTCAAGGTTCTAGCAAAAGGCCTTCATTATCCTTCTTCCAACCATGGAAGCATAAGGCATTTTACATGCATCCCAAAGAGAAATGAACCATTCACATGCCTAGCATAAAAATTTTGAGACACTGTTACAAAGATTCTATGAAATAGCTACCCATTCCATATCACAATTTGATAACAATTTAAAGAAGAGAGCATAGTTTCAACTTTAAAACAATAAAAGCCATAAGCATATTATCAATTTGTCAATATAAGCACAATCCATTCCATTGATTTGCATTAAAGTTCAACAAGGATCCATAATAGTACAATCCTCTCATACAAACTTCTTCTAATAAGAAGAAACAAGAGGGTTTTTCCAAATCTTCCTAACTTTATGTTGATTAATATCATTGCAATTCACCCCACACCCACATTGAGGACATTCTTCAAAATTATCAACAGGGAAGCCAGCACCAGCAATCCCAACAGAAAACTCAAGATCATCCCCTCTCCTTGAGACCTCAACAATATTAACCCACATGAAGAAAAGCTTCACACTAACACCTTCCAAGCTTGCAATTTTTCCCTTTGACAAATACCCTTTAATGGTATTCTTGTATTTCAATCGGTAAGACCCTTCAATGGTGAAACTACAACTACCGTTCAAAAAAGCAGAGAATTTTCCCGACGACGGGTCGAAGTCATAGCCAACAACACCTTTTGGGAGAATACCAATTGGAAAGCCAAAGTCTTTGAGAACTTCATATGCTGTTGGCTTCTTGTTTTCAAGGGCGATTGTTTCCGGGACAAAAGATTGTGAAACGAGAAGAAAAAGGAAGAGAAATTTTGATGAAAATATGAATCTTTGAATTGAGAAAAAACCCATTTGTCAAATTCTCTTTCTTTTTCCCTGTTGTAGTAATGATCTTTGTTTGTCCTTAGATTAGATGCATTTCAATATAAGTGGTGGCTTTTTTTTTTTTTTTTAGAAACCAGAAATGAAAGTAAGACAGCCATGAATTTGTCCTAATCAAATGATTCCTTCAACGGCAAGATATCTGGAATTTTATTGTTATAATAATATTACTATATTAGTGGTTCTGGGTTGGGCTATTTTATTTTATTTTATTTCTTGGTGACTTTGGGCTAGTTTTTGTTACTTAAGCCAGCCCAAGATCATCATAAGATCTACACATCATATTATTAAAAATTAAATACGAGGTGCAATGATAAAGCATGATGTTGTCTTTTAAGAAAGAGTATATGTTTGAATTTTGAATGTGGTATTATCGCAAACTTTAAATTTGAATGTTTGTTTTTCTTAATCTTTTAAATTTTGATTTTTATCTTTTATTTTGTTATGTGGCAGTGTTAATCTTTGAGTTAGCTACGACTTATTTTTTTTCCCTTTCACTAATTTTTTTTTTCGTTAAAACTTCATCGGCCACCAATAATTTTTCTTAGAAAGTGAGTGGCTTTTCGTCGGCTTTTTAATTTGTTTCTGTTTTGAAAGTATTTCAGAATAATAAATGACTTCATGAGTCAATTTTGACCCATGTTGTCTTAAGTTTTGTTTGTTCTTTTGTTTGTATTTCCATTGTTTAATAAGTCTTCAGTGTTAGAAGTTTTTGTCTGCTCTTGTAGTACATTTTTTAGTCTTGCTTATGCATGTAATCTTAGTTTTACAGGTGATTTTAGTAATGATTTTGTAGTCATCATCTCTAGTTTGGTGAATGTTTAATTCATTTGTTGATTTTTGCTCGCCGATTTAGATCATCCGAGGCTGATTTCCTTATCATATTAAGTGCTTGCAATTACTCTGGATATTTTGTTATTGAGTTGTGACAAAATCAATTGCCTACATATCATAATATTCTATTGATGTTAAATTTAAAACCTTTATTGTGTTGATGAAATTTATCCTTCAACAACATTTAGTACGAGTGTTTATTATTTTTTAAGATGTTTTTTATTTTACAGATTACTTGAAACACATATCCCACCCAGGCTATTAACCCGCCGTGAACAAACCTCACCTCATTATTTAACATTTTAATTATTGTACAAACAAATGATTAGTTGGATAATCATTAGTCATATCACTAAATAGATAATCAAACAACCCAATCATTTAATTATTGAGGAGATAATCATTTAATTATTTAACATGAGGCTATCATATTGCCATCCATCATCAACATGATCAGATGTTGTCTTTGATTGTTTAGGTTTCCAATATATTGCATAAAGCACCAACTGAGCTGTTCCAAGAACAAATCCACTCCCATTTGGTATCTGTTCAAAAAAAAAATCCATTATTTTATAACAATATTAAGATAGGGATGGACATTAAATGAACTGATTGCAATAAATGAAAATAATATATATATATATATAGGTGATGATGGCAGGCAACTCACTCCAATAAACCAGTCATTAGTAAGCAGTGCATAAACAGTCCAAGTTAACCCATTGATGAAAAGGATGAAAGACAGGAGGAATGGCATGTACTCCACACTCTTTGTTCTCACCACTGTTTTCTGCACTTCTCAACACACACAATTGTAAAATCATGAATGCATCAATTTAGAGTAGAATTATATTCTCACATTTACTCAAAAAATAGAATAAATTAGTCTTCATACATTAGATCTAAGAGTAATTTAATTTTTTCTATTAAAAATTTTATCTATTTGTACTATTAAAAACTGATGTGGTTAATGGAATAATCAGACAATAATACATGGCGTACTATGTGTACGTCATGTTGACATACAGAGATCAATTTTTAACAAGTAATAAAAATAGATGTAATTTTTAACAAAAGAACGGTTTGTTTTTTTATATAACGTATAGAACTAATTTATCTATTTTTTTTTAGTAGAGAGGCAATCTACTATACTTTTTATCTCAAATTAATTTAGGTTAAAATATTAATTATAACCAATATCATTTACTACTACATCAATATCAATTTCACTAAATATTGAAATTTTATTCAATGTTTAAAAAATTATTAGAAAAAAATATTGTCAAAGTTTGAACAAATATTAAGCTTAGCTAAAACAAAAGTCAAATTTGACTTTGATAAGTATGAGTATTGATAGGCCCAAACCAGATCTAATTTGATCTAGTCCATAAATATTAGCTTGATTTTCTCTTATATTTATCCAATTAAACATCTCCCACATGTAATGCTAGATCTTATTCAAATGGAGTTTGGCTAAGGTTAACTTTGAATCACTACATGCAATAAGAGGTTTTAACGTCTGAAAAAAAAACAAGAGTTTAGAAGTGAAATACCATGATAGAAAGAGGTGAACCATAGGTTGCAACACTGAAAAGCAGAGACAAGAATCCTGAAACATCGATTTGCATTTCTCTATTACAAAAAATCTGAGTAACCAACACGGCTCCTATTGGGAACACCACGTCCAACACTCCGAAAAGTGTCGCAGTTATAGCCTGGAATTTTCCCAGAATCCAAACAGAACATGATTATTGCTTAGTTTAAGAATATATGATCAATCTATATGAAAGGATCAATGGAGATTACCAACTTACTCTCGTCCTGGGAGGTGCAAAGATGAGGAATATGGTCACATATACAAGCTCAAGGACGGCACCGAAGCCATTAATGGTGGCTACAAGTATACTGTTAGGTTTCACAATTCCATAGTAAACCCACATATATCCATTTAATAGTTTGACAACGTAAGGAAGACAATCGAATTCCTCGGTGGATCGACGCTGCATGATGTACCAGAATGTTTTGCTGGAAAATATGACAGTGAAATGATTCACAAAACAAAGCATGGTTTTTCCCATAGTGTCATAAAAATGTAAGAGACAGGTGCATAGTACTTACGCTGGAGCCAGGTAAACCAGACCTGTCGTAATGTTGCCTGCAAAAACATATAATCTTACAATCATGACATTCTTACAAAGTCACAATGCATTAATCAAAAACTAAAACGAGTTTTTGGTATTACCTAGCAACCCAAAAATGGTTATTAAACTAACCATGTTGGAGAAAAACATTAAACTAACAATGGAACTTTGCGATGTTTTGCTTTGGAGATGAAACTTCTATGCAGTGAGTTATTGTGGATCTAAATGGTGATGGAAAAGTACAAAAATATCAGATTGGTCCACGGAAGTTAATGATATATCAACCTCTCTGTCGGCGTTCTGATCTTTACTTGCATATAATGGACATGACACATGTTCAAATATATATACATGTATATATATGTGTATGTATATATATTTTTTTGGTGAAAACCCGGAAAGGGAAACGAAAGTGATCGGACTATATGATAACAGAGATAAATGAATTATTAAAGGCAAACAATAAAAGTATAATTATTTGATGAAAATGGAATAAAAATATAAATATGTGATAAAAAATATTAAATTGGTCCAATGTCATGGGTTGTGAATCAAAACCTGTGACGAATGTACATAAATTGTCCTATAAAGATCAATTGATTAAATGAGACTTATTTAATGCACTTGAATAGGCTCGATTCGGGGAATATATATGAAAAATTATCTACTTGAAGTCTCGGTAGCTCACTGAAACACTCCAGTTAAACTAAAATTATTATGGTTAATATTTGTAATCCTAAGGAAGAAAGATATATAAAGTTTAAATCTTTTAGTACTCTCATTTTGTAGATAGTCAATACCCTCAACCATTGATATAACTCGATCTGTACTATTAAATTTGGGGGAACTCAACTGTAAATATAAATAGAGCTCTTCTTATTCGTAATCATTCTATTCAAGGTTATTAAATATTTACTAGAGTATTTACTTAAATATTTGGTATGATATTATTTTCTCGTAACTTTTCTGTTTAATTCAATATCTTTTGTATTTTTAAGTTGTTTTCATTTTATTTCGGTGTTTTAAAAAAATTTGCTTTATAAATTTCAAAAATATCGTTCAAAATCTCGCAATTTACTGTGATAAAAAGAGATTATGATTTGACTCAATTATGCTTTTGTCAAGTAAAGCCAAACAATATAAGTTCGGATGTTTTGTGACTCAAAGTCAAAGATCATGATTTAAACTAATTTCCTAACTCTTTTTTCTTTGTCTCACATTAATTGAATGGATGCCTTACATTATTACAAGTATCGGTGAATAAAATTCGATTTAATTTGAAAAAATTGAAAAAAAAAGAATTTAAATTTTAAATTATTCAAGTTGATTTAATCGAATCAATTCAAATTTTTTTTAAACTTCAAGTTCAATTCGAGTTCAATTTTTAAATTCGAATAAATCAAATACCAAACTCTTTTACTTTCCTTCGCCAACCCCCTTTCAATCCTCTTACTTCCCTCCAACCCCCAAAACTTTTTTCCTTTTACATTCCCTTCAAACCTTTGACTTTCCCTTCGAAAATTTTACTTACCCCAAACCCTTAAAAAAAATTTCTTTTTTATTTTTTCCACAAAACTTCCACTTCTTTCAAATCTCCAAAAATAAAAAATAAAAAATTCCTATTGCTTTCCCCTAGAACTTTTATTTTCACTGGACCTCAAAAATTTTTTTTCCTGAACTTTTGTCTACTTATATTATTGAATTAAATTTCATATTTTGTACTATTTATATTGTTAAATTATTTAATTATGTTGAATCTTTATCAATTTATATTAAAATTGAATTATTAATGATGTCATAAAATATTCGTGTTAAAATTTTTTATTGTTATTAATTTCACATTTTATCTTTAAAATAAATTTTATTAAAAAATCACATTTTTTACATTTAATATATATTTTTTAATTTCAAAATATACAGTGACAAGAATCAGAAGATAATTGAAGCAACTAAGCAAGTAAAGAAGCTAACCCGTATAAAAGATTAATAAATAAATTATGAGAGGATGAAAGTTAATAACAAATTTGATTACAGTGGGTGGTAGCCGCTACAAATACCCTAAGTCATTTTTTTAATTTAACTCAAACAAATATATTCGATTCGATTCGAATTTTATCTCACTAGACTCTATTCGAGAAAATTTCAAATCAAGTTAAGATGATAAAATAGAATTTATCAACTCAATTAATTCAAAATTTTCCATTCAATTCGATTAAGCCTCACCCTTAAATTTACAAGCTTAATACCTTTTTAAAGAATAAACTACACTATCATGGACCTTACTTGCCATTTTTTACCCAAACTTTATGGACTTTAGTTTCTTGCCCTTTGTGTTATTAGACGTGTTGCTATAAAATCAAGCAAGAATTGAATTTAAATCTTTTAATATAATTTTAAGTTCTCTTATAATAGAGGAAATTTTAATCTTTATATATATATACATCACTATTTATTAATCTTTATCCCTATCGTTACAAAGATATATATATATATATATATATATATATATATATATATATATATATATGCACTTAGAACATAAAAAAATAAAAATTTATTTTGTTCATTAAGAAACTGTCATTTTAAGTGCAAATATTGTACAAATAAATTTGAGTGATTCACTTAGTTTATATTTGAACTTTCGGGAGATAAGCCTTTGAAGAGAGTGATCCTATTTAGATTATTTAGAGCATAAAACTAAGATTACTAAAATAAAACTTAAATCACAACTTATACTCGTTGATGTTGGAATGACTCTTAAGGCAAGATTGCAAACATAAGAATATTTCAAACTACGTAAACAAGTTCTTGGTCTTCATCTATGTATTTCATACCGTACTCTTGGTCCAATTGCAACTTATCTTACATCCGCCTAGCAAAATTCAACCAACTTTCACTATACTTAATTTTTTTGGTCACCTAATTTAAAAAATATATATACAAAATGACACTCAACTAATCCAGTTTTCATTTTTTGGTCCAATTCTATTAACGGGCATTAACTTTATGATGGAGAGATGACATGGAAGTTCTAAAATTGAGATATTAATAAATTTAACTATCAACGTTTAAATATTGTGCCAACTTGGTCATGATTTTAAAGAAATTAATCCTTAATATTTACACATTATCTCAATTTGGTACTTATTCTTAAAATAAAATAAAATAATCTTTTCTTTTACTTCTTTTCTTTTCTTTTTTTTATTATTATCTATTTCTCTCCTTCCTCCCTATCTTCTTCATTTTTTTTTCTTTTCTATTCTCCTTTCTTCTTACTCACCCAAACTTAGTTGCAGTCGCCTTCACCTCCATTGTGTCGACGTCTTATCCGATGACCAATGGCACCGACTACTAATTTTAAATTTTTCCTTAAAGACAAAAGGTTAAAATTTGTCATAAGTACATGTACTCTTCATAAATTTGGAATTTAGTCATTATGCTTTTATTTCTAAGAATTTAGTTCCTCTATTTTTTGAGATTTTAAAATTCAAGTCCAACTATTAACATTACTAAACTTTTTTTTGTTAAATCATGTTTATTACAACATCAATTTTTTAGTTACATAGCTATCAAATGAGTTTTTTTTTTTATTTCAAAATGTCATACTAATAAATTTAACCAAAAAATTAGCAAAGTTAACAATTGGACATGAATTTTGAGATCTAAAATGTAGAGAAACTAAATTTCTATAAATAAAAGTATAGAGATTAAATTCTAAATCTGAAAAAATTACAGACAATTATAGGGTGTTCAAACTTCAGTTAAAATCGAATTAACTGGTCGAACCGATCTAATTTGGTTAATCAATTGGTGATCAAACTTAGTTCAGTTGGAGGTCTGTTAATGGTTTTTGGGAATTTCGATTATCGGTTAATTCAGTTCGAAATAGAATAATTAACTGAATTTACCTAACTTAATTATTAATGTTATGTGTTAATTTCAAGACTTGTGTAGAGTTTTTAATTATGTAATGTTTTGAAGACATAAAATTTTGGTTAATTCGGTTAACTTTCAAGACAAAAACATATATTTCAGTTAATTTTAATGCATTTTTTTGATATGTTTTATACTTGTTTTAACCAAAAGAAAAAAAATATAAATTTCAGTTAATCGACCAAACTAATCGAAATATTTCAGTTCAGTTAATTCTTTTTGAAAGAAATTCGATTAGATTAACTATTAAAAGATTATACAACTTAGTTACACTACAGGAAAATAGGGCTTTAGCGGCGTTTTTAGCGGCATTTTATCAAAAAACGCCGCAAAAATTTTAAAATACAGAGCAATACCGGCGTTTTACAAAAAACGCCGCTAAAAACAGAGCATTAGCGGCGCTTTAGGTAAAACGCCGCTAAAAACCAGAGCATTAGCGGCGCTTTTGGTAAAACGCCGCTAAAAACCAGAGCATTAGCGGCGCTTTTAGTAAAACGCCGCTAAAAGTCATATAACCCCTAAACCCCAAAAAAATCATAAACACTAATCTATAACCCCTAAAACAATAATTATTAAAATTTATGGTTATACAATATATTAAATATTTTCTTATATAATCGTAAAAGAGATAGTATTGAATTTAAATTATTGAATTAATTATCATTATAGTTTAAGGTTTATGGTTTAAGATATATGATTTAGGGTTTAAGCAGGTTTATGAGTTAACTATGGTTCAAGATATACAGTTTAGGGTTTAAGGTTTAAGAGTTAACTAGTATTTGAAGGTTTATGATGAATTATGGGTTTAGGGATTATGATTTAGGGCTTAAGGGTTAGGGTTGAAGTTTACAATGGGACAATTATTAACTTCTTAAGAGATAATTTCCTTTCCAGATTCTCACCTGGGATGCTATTAAGAAAGGGTGATTTTGATTGTGGCAAGCTTAAATATTAATTAGCATTTGTTGAACTATGTATAATTTCCAAGTTTATATAACATAGAAATATCTTACAGAATGGACATTATAACTAGAGCGTTCCAATAGAGAAATTGTTTTATTAAATTTTATTAATAGTTTTTTGTTTATACTATTTTAATATTTATCTATACTGACTAATTAAAATATATATATTTATTTATACGAACGAAAATCCTCTGCACTCATTTGTGTCTCCACATTTTTTTAATTGTAACTCATTTTCTTTTTACAAAACAGTGAATTTTCCTTTATTCGTAAATCAATCTTCTTATTAAAAAGTTGCAACTCTTTTTTTGTTTTTTGTTTTTGTTTTTAAATAAGTGTTGTTTTAGTTCCAACTTGTTTTATAGAGTGTTTTTTTATTCTTTTAAGGTTGATGGTTTATGTTTTATGATTTAGGGTTTGAAGACTATAATTAAGGGTTTAAGGTTTAGATAATCTCTTATATATTAAATAAAAAGCTTAAAATTTTAATATTTAATATTTTAGTCCATATTTCAGTTAAAAAGTTCAATATTCAAAATTTAAAAAAATCCAAAAAATGATAATCTCAGCACAAAAATTTTGAAAGAAAAAATAGAAAAAAATATGTTAAAAATGAAAAAAAAATCAAAATTGAGCAATAGTGGCGTTTTTGGGTAAAACGCCATAAAAAATTGAACTATAGTGCGTAAGAAATTGAGTTATAGTGGCATTTTTGGTAAAAATGCCACAAAAGACCATTATTTTTTATCCCTTTTTCAAAATCCCGCTCACAATTTTTTGGTTACCTGCTTCTCATCTTCTTCTCATTTCCTTTTACTCTCAAAATTTGCCCCCAAATATCCCAAGTGTACCCAACTCTTTCATTTACCTCCGTTTGTTCTCTGAAAACTCAAGCATTCCAATTTCTTTCTCCTTCATTAAGCCAACACCAAATTCAACCCAAAAGCAAAAATAGCCATGGCAGTAAAAAATTCAACCTCTGCTCATGTCAAACGCTCTTGGAAAAAAGCTGCTGCTTCATCTTCTTTGATCCCCAAATTCATGAAAAACCCCAAAACAACAATGGCGTTGGCTTTACTCATCATTGACTCCCTCCTCGTCTCCTTCATCATCGCTTACGTCCCTTGTAAGATAACCAAAATCTCATCTTCACTGTTTTTTTTTCTTTTCTCTTCCCCGTATAATTGAACTCACGGTGACTTCTCACAGATTTTAATTTTCAAATACGAAGATAGATTGGGGCGCTTACACGTCTCAGGTGTGGTACTTTTTTTTCTATACTAATCAAGCTAATTTACTTCATGGGTTAATTCGGCTATTCGTTTTTATTTGATGGGATAATATGGAATTAGTGTTTATTAAGATGATAGGTAAGTGGGTTTCTTGGAGGAGAAAGGGATTATAAGAACTTGAAAGGAGACACTAGACCACTTGTTTACCCAGCTGGTTTCCTTTATGTTTATTCTGCTATTAAGTATGTTACTGGAGGACAAGTTTTTCCAGCTCAGGTGATCTTAGTGCTTAGTCAAATTGAATTTTCTTGTCTGTGATCTGTGCTTTATTTATGCTTACTTCCATTTTGTTTTTGGTTGCAGATTTTGTTTGGGATTTTATACATCATAAACCTGGGCATTGTCTTATTAATCTATGTAAAGACCGATGTGGTATGAAATTTGCTTTTGTTTACCATTCAGGCATTAATATATGGCTATTTTTGCTTTTGTTGCTGATTAGTTATATGATTTGGTATGTAAAATTCATAAAGCTGATAAATATATTTCTTTGTCTGAGTGCTCTGAAAGTTCAAAACTAGTAAACTCGAGATTGGTGATTTAAATGAAAATATTCTTGATTGTTAACATTTTTTACTCTGTATTTCGTTGTCTTGGTTTTCTATATTATCGTTTACTGTTCTTAAAACGTCTTTGCAGCTTCCGTGGTGGGCTCTTATCCTGCTTTGTCTTTCAAAGCGAGTTCACTCAAAGAAAAAAGCATGAATTTTGAAGTAGTATTCAGTGGATTTGAGATCTAATACAAAATTTTGGGTTTTTTTTCTTTCAAAATGTTCTTATTTTTTATTGGGGGTGATGTATAGGTACTGAAGCAGCACTAAGGAAGAAGGTTGCAACAGCTTCTGCTTAAAAGGCAAATTGTAATGGTATGAGGTTTTGTTTTGGATGAAGCCATGTTTATGAGGAAACATTTAGTGATGAAGAGTGAAATTATGTTCCATTGGATGCTTTAGTTGTTATTTAGTTTTTATTTGAATGTAGCTGTCTTAAATTTTGAACAATTATTGGAGCTAATGTTTGACCATTAATTTCTTCATTGTCTTTTTTTTTCTTTAACTTGATCAATTTTTTTGTTTCGTTTAAGATGCCCTTAAATCAAAGGATCAGAAACGGGTTCATGATTTCATTTTAGATATAAGGTAATGCAGGTTCAGATTTTTAATCCTTTTTCTTATTTATTTTTCTAAATTTGTAAAATAATATTCTGATTTGAATATTATAGTTGTTGTATTTTAGGTGAAATTATGTGTTTGAATTGGATTACTTATCAACTTGGGAGCATAATTTTATTAGGCAAAAACTATGGGTGAAAGATAATTACCTTAGCTGATTTGTAGACTTGTGGATTATTACCTCTTTGAATGTTGGTACAAATTTGTTTCTAGTGCTAATATTTAAAAGAATCCTGCAGCTGTTTTTGCTACTATGGGTGTTCTGGTTTCAATTTATTGGATGTTGATTAGTTTCTAGATTTGAATTCTGGGTATGTTCAGTTTTTAAGCTTAGATCAATTTTGGACCCTAGTATTTATGCTTTTTGTTTCTTATGTCAGCTGAGAAGCTTTGAGTATTGACCTTGAAGGGTATCATTCCAAATTCTAATTTCGTGTTTTTGTTAAAAATGGAGATGAATGAGAATTTGCTACCTTTAATTTTACAGTTTGCTTGCATGAATGTTTAGCCTACCTATTCTTTTGAAATTTTATTCTAAGCTGAATAAGAAGATGTAACAATTGTGTCTGGGGAAATAATAGAAAGTTGGTTGTTTCAAGTGTACTTTTGTTCTTAATAGCAAATTTTGTTTCAAACTGAGTGATTATGTTGGGGTTAACAACGCAGCAGGAAAAATGAACTAATCTCTAACTTTTCTTCTACTACAAGATGATGGCCAAGTTGATCGTTTGAAATTGGGACGAATTGTCTTCTGTGATGCCTCCAAACGTCAACTCATTAATCGGTTGATTTTTCATTAATTTCATCCTCTTCCTTTTTAAATATTTTAAACTCAGCTGCATGTTTGGAATAGCTTAAAAGCTTTGTTTCTCTACTATTATACTTATCTGGTAGTCTATACTAGTCCTGGAGGTCAGAATTTTATTCCAAATTGCAAGTTTTATTAGCATTTTTAATGTAAAATTTGGTCTTTCTTTAGTTTGTTTTGTATGCATGATTTTGTCAATGTTGTAGCAAATTGATATCATGATCTCCTAGGAGGTTGCTTTTTAACGATTTAAAGGCTATTGTTCTTACGGTGAGTCTCAAATTTTTAATCGAATCATCATTTTATTGCATGTTGAGTCTTCGAATTTAGCTCGCTAACTTCTGTTTTTTGTTTTTTTTTTAATTGGTTGACGAAGGCAAGGGAGGAAGGTTTTCCGGTGGTTTTAATATCAATGTTTTCACGAAAGTTCATGGAACCGGTATGAGTTTATTAGTTAGGCAATTTAATTTGAGTGTGAATTTAGTGATTATCGAGTTAATTACTTAAATTTAGTGAGGAGTGGAAATTTAGAATCTCTGATTGTGTATTTGATTGGTGGTTAAATAGGTGATTATCGAGTTAATTTGTCTTTTATAAAAGACCTTTCAATTTTCAATGTTGTTTAGGTTCGTAAACAAGATGCTGTATTTGGACTTGCTGTTAGTAAAAGACTTGCTGTATTTTATTTATATTTTATATTTAATCTAATTTTTATTATTTATTTTAGTTTTGATTCTATATTTTTATTTTTATTTTAATATTTAATAACTTGAGTTCTAACTTTTGAATTTTAATTGTGTTATTAATTTATTATTTTAAATTCTAAATTTGAATTCATCAAATTTTATATTTAGTTTTAAAGTTAAAATTTTCATAGAAAATTTAATTTGATAATGAATTTTAATAGAAAATTTTTATATTTATATCATGAATATTATTCTCCTTAATATTTTGATAATGAATTTTAATTTTTCATGACCTTTATAATATTTTATAATTTTTTTTTAAAATTTCATGACCTTTAGTGGCGTTTGTGGGAAAAGCACCGCTAAATGCCATGACCTTTAGCGGCGTTTGTGGGGAAAAACGTCGCTAAAGGCCATGACCTTTAGCGGCGTTTGTAGGAAAAGCGCCGCTAAAGGCCATGACCTTTAGCGGCATTTGTGGGAAAAGCGCCGCTAAAGGCCATGACCTTTAGCGGCGTTTTTTTAAAAATAAACGCCGCAAACTTTTGTGGCGCCATCTATAGCGGCGTTTTTTGTGGCGCTTATAAAAGCGCCGTAAAGAGTTTTAGCGGCGCCTAAAAGCGCCGCTAAAGGCCTAAAAAAGGCCGCTAAAAGTCAGTTTTGCTGTAGTGTTAATTCATTTAATACTAATTTGATTTGATTATTAATCAAACCCACTGTTTAAAAACCCTTAAAAAATTATGGCATATTTCAAACCAAGACAAAGCGTTTAAAGTTGAAACAATATTTACGTATACCTCATAAAGCACAAAGTCAATTTCTTCCTTCAACTTCTACTCCCACTCATCCACTGCCCTCCACCATCCCCACCGTTACTAACGCCGCGGCCTCAAAATGTCATCAACGGAGTCCCTCATCCTCCAATTCCATGAAACCTCTGCCATTAAATTCGACAACTTCAAGCTAAAATGTATCAAATATATATCATCAATATACAAGTGTGAAGTACAAATTAAGAGATTCACCATGCAAATTAACTACTAAAATGTTTGACCAAAATATTTCTTTAATATTTAACTTTAAAACATTTTTAATGTTATGATATAATTAAAAGTGATTGACGAAATTATCTTTCAAAATTTTTAATCCTTGAAAAATAAAATCCAAATTTTATGCCAACAACATCATCAAGAGGTTTGCTTCAATCCTTCTGAGTTTGCTTTCTTGAATCAAGACCATTAGCGACCTACAATTAAATTACGGGCAACTCTCTTTTCATTTTTGCCAATGAATGGAATATTGATTGGTTAATTATAGAAAATTAAGAACCGATATTATTATTGATTGAGTTTTAACTTGATTGTTATGGATATTGTTATCAATGCAAGAGGATCTGAGTTTGAGTGCGCTAAAATGCATTATACTCTTATTTTTATGGATTGGAGAGGAATTATAAGTAGTTTTAGACATTGTGTCAAAAAAGAGCAGATATGATTATTCAAATTGTTGGAATTCGCTCAAGTTGGAGATGTAAAATTTTTTAAAGTTTATTTTAATATTTTAATTTGGTTTTTTTACAAAAGATACATATTTAAAAAGAAAATTAGGGTTAAAAAACTACAAACCTAACTTAGTAAAGAAAAGACCAATTAAAAATTTTAATTAAAATTATCGCATTGTTGGAGCATTTCCATGTAACACAAAAATTCAATGAAGGTTCTGATGAAGCAAAAATATTGATTTGGTGGAGTAAGCTCGTCTAACACACACACACACAAAAAAAGGGATAATGGTATATTTGGTACTTGAATTTTATCAAATTTTCTAATGTGGTACTTATACTTTTACAATGTCTATTTTAATACCTGTGTTTTTATGTTGTTTATCAATGTGGTACTTCTCACTAGAAGTGTTAATTTTTGACATATCAGGACATGTGGCCAAATTGTAATTCAAGGGTGAAAATAGGATTATTTAACACGTTAGGACATGTTAGGATTTAGTTTTTTGTTGAAAAGATAAAATTAATAATAAAATTAAGGGTAAAGTATAAAAATATTCACTTTTGTTTACCTCAGATTATATTTTAGTAAAATGTTACGTTTTAGTCACTTACGTTATCGTCTTGTTACGAAGCGGTCACTCTATCGTTAAGCTCTGTTACCTCCCTAACAGTGGTTTTACTCCAAATGGGTTTTAAATGCCAACTTGGATGTCGTACATGGCAATCCAAATTAAATTTATTTAATTAAAACCTATTTTCATCCCAGCAACTGACATCCAAGTTAGCATTTAAAACCCATTTGGACTGCCACGTAGGACCGCCGTTAGGGAGGTAACAAAGCTTAATGGTACAATGACCACTTTGTAACAAAACAATAATGTAAGTGATTAAAATGTAACATTAAAATGTAACATTTCAAACATAAGTGACTAATATGTAATCTGAGACAAAAAAAAGTGACTATTTTTAGAGTTTACCCTAAAATTAAGGGATAATGGGTGAGAAATGGTATAAAAACTAAGGGGAAAATAGGATTATTGAATATGGGGTACGGTCTCTATTTTTTTTTTAATTTCTAAGTGACATGTGGCATCTTACAATTAGATCACGTGTTCTGACAGATAAAAAATTAACACCATTTCAGAAGTACTGCATGGTTAACTAACGATACAAAAGTATAAGTATTAAATTAAACATTTTGAAAGTTCAAATACGTTAGAAAATTTGATAAAGTTTAAATACCAAATATTTAATTATTCCAAAAAATAGAAAAGATGTCGCTAGAGTGGTAATATTGGTTCAATGGAGTATTACTCGTATGAGTTAAATTAAAAAAAAAAAGAAAAAGAAAAAGGACATCGATGAAGCAGAACGAATGGTTTAGTGGAGCACACTCAATATCAACTTAGAATGGATTAACCATCTTGGATCTATTGTTCAACCCCTCTTAATTAGCTTCTACAGCTTAGAAATCTAGTATTGATTCGTATTAATTGCTGATTGTTATATCTTTACCTAGTTTGGGTATGTGACACACTACATCAAAACAGGTTTATAACGGCGTTTGGATAAAAAATGCCGCTAAAGATCAAGCATTAGCGGCGCTTACTGAAAAACGCCGCAAAGAATAAAGTACAACGCCGTCATTTTATGTTGAGCTTTAGTGGCAACATTAGAAGCGTTTTCTTAAAAACGCCGCTATAGATTGAGCATTAGCGGCGCTTTTCTAAAAAACACCGCTATAGATCAAGTACTAGCGACGCTTCTTGAAAAATGTCACTAAAGCTTGACCATTAGCGGTACTTTTTGAAAAACGCCGCAAAAAGTTAAGCGCAACGCTGTCGTTTTATGTTGAGCTTTAGTGGCAATATTAGCAGCCCTTTTTTAAAAACGCTGTTATAGATCGAGCATTAGTGGCGCTTTTTAAAAATACCGCTATAGACCAAGCATTAGCTGCGCTTTTTAACAAGCGCCGTTATAAGTCGACCATTAGCGACGCTTTTTGAAAAGCCCCGCAAAAATTTTAGCACAACGCTGTCGTTTTATGTTGAGCTTTAGTGGCTTTATTAGCGACGCTTTTTGAAAAACGCTGCTACAGGTCAAGCATTAGCGGTGCCTTATGAAAAATGCCGCTATAGATCGAGCATTAGCGGCGCTTTTAGAAAAACGCCGCTATAGATCGAGTATTAGCGGCGCTTCTTGAAAAACGTCGCTATAGGTTAACCATTAGCGGCGCTTTTTGAAAAACGCCGCAAAAAGTTAAGCACAACACCGTCGTTTTATGTTGATCTTTAGTGGCAATATTAGCGGCGCTTTTTCAAAAAGGCAGCTATTGATCGAGCATTAGTGGCGTTTTTTGAAAAACGCCACTATAGACCAAGCATTGCGCCGCCATAGGTCGACCACTAGCGACGCTTTTTGAAAAACGTTGCAAAAAGTTTAGCACAACGCCGTCGTTTTATGTTGAGCTTTAGTGGCTTTATTAGCAGCGCTTTATGAAAAATGCCGCTATAGATCGAGCATTAGAAAGCTCGCTATAGATCGAGCATTAGAGGCACTTTTTAGAAAACGCCGCTATAGATCGAGCATTAGCGGTGCTGTATTAAAAACACCGTAAAAAATATTTTTATCTGTCAATTTATTATTTAACTGGTTTATTTTATATTAATTAAAATACAATTTATTTTTAACTAAATATTTAAATTCGTCAAAAATAAATAATAACACGTAGAAAAAATTTGAAAGTACAAACATAGAAAAATGTTTGTTAAAAATGATAATACTATTATTTAAAATAATTTTAAAGTTTTTGGGGTATATGACTAATTGTTTTTAAATTTATATATTAAATAATTTCTTATATAATTTTAAAAGAGATAATATTAATATGAATATATTAAAATTATAATTATAGTTTAAATTATTTAAGAGATGATAGATAAACTTTATATATATTAAAAATAAAAAAAACTTGTAACCCGTGCATCTCTAGAGAAACAAAATTAATTAGTAAATTGAAAATGTTATTTAAATTTCCTAAAATATTGAAAGAATATATAATATTCAAATTTTATCTAACTAATTTAGCGTTTAAGGTTTAGAGTTAAGGGTTTAGTGGCTTGTAGTTTAGAAGATAGGGTTTAGAGTTTAATGTTTAGAGTTTGAGGTTTGGGTTTGTTGTTTATGGTTTAGGGTTTATGGTTTAGAGCCTGGGTTTAGAGGTTTAGGGTTTAGAGAAGATCAAATGAAGACGGGAGTGAATGAGAGGCCAATGCTACTAAAGAACGGTTTGGTCAGTGAATCAATTAACCGATGTCAACCGGAACTGAGCTATTTTTAATCAAGCCTTTTTCACCCTTTTTTGTAAGGTTCTTAGAATGTCATATGTTCGCGCTCGTGTTAGAAACAAGTTTCAAACATGAATACTTCAAGTAAAATCAAAAGTCAAATGAATAGAATTAACCTTTCTATAAACCAACCATGAACTTCTTTTAGATTGATTTGATCCTTCTGATTTGTTCGATTCTATCCTAACATTATAAGCTTCGTCTTCTGTAATACAGAAAACTACGTATTCTTCATCAGGAAGACATATCTAGCTCGAGTTTTCATATTATTTAAAATTATTTTCATACACAGTTATAAAATTTTACAAATTAAAGGAATTTAAGAAATAATTAAACCTTTGAAATATAGAAACAAAGAAGAAAATTGGATTGAATCTTTAAATATTTAGTAGCATCAAAAGCATTAGCGACGTTTATGATTAAACGCCGCAAAAGGTAAGCAATAGTGGCGTTTTTTTATAAAAACGCCGCAAAAGTCATTTTATTTTAATAAAAATGACACCGTTTTATTTGAATTTTTAGTGGCGTTTTTGTTAAAACGCCGCAAAAGGTCGGGCTTTAGCGGTGCTTGGTGAAAAAACGCCACAAATGGCTAATTTGTTTTAATCAAAACGACACTGTTTTATTACATTTTTTAGTGGTGTTTTCATCAAAACGCAACAAGAGGTGGGGATTTAGCGGTGCTACCTAAAAACACCGCAAATTTTTTTTTGTTTTAACCAAAACGACGCCGTTTTGTAGGTTTTTTTAGTGGCGTTTTTGCTTAAACAGTGCAATATGTAGGGATTTAGCGGCACGTTTGGATAAACGCCGCAAAAGATGTTTTCTTTTAGGCAAAACGTCGTCGGTTTACTCTCTCTCTTTTTCCATCCAATAAATTCGATGATAATGTATTCATTTCCCCCTTCTTTCCTCTGCTTTTTTTTCCCCAACCAAAGTCTGAAATCCTTAAATTTCTCCCAAAATTTGTAACCCACCCTTTTTTCCTTTGCTTTTTTTCCCCAACCTTTTCTTGGATTGAATCTTTTTCCCCCTGAAATCCTTAATTTTCACCTGAAATCTGCAGCCCAACTATTTTTCCCCAAATCTAATCGACAGCCTTAAAATCGATTTTGGCGCATTAAACAAGTATCAAAAGCGAAAAAAAAGGTGGTTTTTTGGTTATGGAATGAGAAATGAATAAAGCAAAAGCAGTCAAATAAACAAAGGTGGTTTTTTTGTTCCTGTTCGTGGTTTGAAAAAATCCCATTAATTATTTCTTTACTTTAACCTATTTGGATTCTAGTCACCTATGAATTTGATTTTTAATTGTTTTTTTCGCATATGTTCAGGTTATTTCAAGTGCTCTTTTCTGTCAAACTTACCAGCCACTCTGAGCAACTCTTGTATTGAATCAAGTAGGAGTATCAAATTTCCAAGTTGTCTAGGTAGCCCAACTATTTGATTATCCTTGCTAAAACTTCATGCTAGAGATCTCTATCATTGTGTTTGATTTCATTCAGTTAAAGGTGGTTGAATCTTGTTGATGTCCTCCATGGATACTTGGTTAAACAAAGCTAACATTAGCATAAGAAGGTTGTTTTCTAGAGAATTACTAATATATTTAACTTCTTGTTTCTTGATGAGTAGTTGGATGGCCAAATATTGAAACCATGTCATGTTGGTAACTTAGTACTTAAAAACTTCACTGGCAAACTGAAGTATCAGGTAATTTTAATTTCTAATTCTCTATTTCTTTTGATTTTTACAAATTTTGAGAAAATGTTTGCTTGTTCTTGAAATATTTCTATGCTTTTGCTTCCTATCTTTTTTAAGGTCTTCCCTTGACTCACTTTTGATTTGGGTTTTGTTTCCTTTTCAACTTTTTGTTGAAAATCTATTCATATGCTTTAGTTTTCTAGTTTCTTCATGATTAAGATGCACAAATTTGATCAAGCAAGTGCCATAAGCCAGGATTAAAAGCTGGAAAAACCCATGTAGTCAGGATTAAAAGATAGAAAAACCCATGTAATCTCTTAAAGCCTACATTTAGGTGGTAAATTTAAGCCTACATGATTATCACATCTTGATGCAAGATTTACTGTCAGTTGCTTTACGGTGTTGTATGTCAAAAAAGGTGACGTCTTGTATAATTGAACTATCCAATATAATGAAAGCTATTTGTGGCAAATTTTTGAATGTTGAAGAACTTGAGAAAGTACAAGATCGAGCCGCATTGACTTTATGCAAATTGGAGAAGATCTTTCCACCTTCTTTCTTCACTATTATGGTGCACTTGCTAATCCATCTCCCTCATGAAGCAATACTTGGTGGACCGATTTTCTATCGATGGATGTATCCTATAGAAATGTGCTAATTTATTTGTAAAGTATTCATTCATTCACCTCTATACCCTTTAGTTACAACTTTTGATAATGTTGTATATCGTGTTTAGGTTCCTATGCAAATTGAAGTCTTATTATCGTAATAAGCGTTATCTAGAAGGATCAATTACTGAGGGTTACTTGGCAGAGGAGTGTATGACTTTCTATTCTAGAATTTTAGAAGATGTTGAAAAAAGACTAAATAGACCAAGTAGAAATGATGGGCTCACTGATCATAACTTGGCCGAAACTTATTTATTTCAAAGTTATGGAGAACCAATCGGTAAAGTTGAAATTGCAGAATTAGATGATAGATCTTGGGTACAAGCACATCGATATGTTCTTTTTCACCACGATTCAGTTGAACCATTATGCAAGTAAGTTCAAGAATTTGATTAAATTCATCTTTTTAATTTGTTTATCTTCTAACCAATTAAACCTCTTTTTAACATAATGAGTACAAACAAATCTTGAGATCTCGTTCACGCTCCCGAAGATTACAACATCGAGAGATTAATAAGTTATTCACAGAATCTTTTCATGAATGGTTAAGCCAAATGGTATGCAATTGAAGCTTTCAATGACAAATAATAATGTTTTCTCATAACATTTATAATTACTCAATTTAATTTCGATTCAATAGGTTTAGAGTGGGAATGACGTCAATGACAAAGTTAAATGGCTTTCCTAATGTCTGAATAGAGTAGTAAAAAGATATAGTGCCTTCCTCATTAATGGATTCAAATTTCATACAAAATATCACGAGAGATTAAGGAGAACTCAAAATTGTGGAATAGTTATTAATTCTTCAATTACAAGTTATGCTAATGCTAGGGACAATAATCCTGTTGAGGGAAATGTGGAGTATTACGGACTTATTACTGACATTATTGAGTTGGATTACTATGGCAAATAGAAAGTTGTCTTATTTCGATATGATTAGGCTGATGTCAATACTGCTCGCGGAATTAAAAAAAATCAATTTAATTTTACAATGGTGAACTTCTCTAGATTGATTCACATTGGACAACAATTGATAGATGAACCGTATGTATTTTCTTCTCAAGTGAAACAAGTTTTTTACTTGAAAGATCCAATTGATGAGGGTTGGTACGTTGTACTCCGTAACACCCCTAGAGACTTGTTTGACATGGGGAATGGAAGTAGAGATGACATCGACGAAAGATCAGAAACTTTGCCTTTTCCAGAACAAAATTTAAATGAAAATATCCCTAGTACTAGTACATAATTTCAATGGGTTCGCCAGGATGTTGATGAAGATATTTACGAATTATGATGTATTAAGATTTTACGATTTTTTAATTATATGTAATATCATAATTTAAATTTTGGTCTTGTTAAATATTTCAACTATTTTATATGTACTATTATTGTTGTAATTAGCTGCTAAAATTTCAACTATTTTATGTGTATTGCAGATAAAATGCCTAGAAGACGATTGCGAGATCTAAGTATTGTTCAAAATACTCCAAATTCATAAGAAACAAATAGTGAACAACAGACTGCTATTGGATCTTCAAATGTTCCGAATACACCTGACGAACCTGCAGAAAATCAAAGTAATGTTAAATTTAATTTACATACGTGTTGACTTTTATTATTGATTTCTTTTTCAAATTCTTATATTATAATATACCATTTTTCAGCTGAAAGTGGTGGGATGCGCTGAGGTCGAGGATGTACGCTACTTAAAAATTTATATGAGTTAAATTTTGTCAAGCGTGTCAAAGTATCTAGAGACAATCTTGGTCAGCCTGTTGGATCAAAAGCTTGACTTTTAGCAGGATATTTGGGTATTATAGCACGAAATGCCAATATGTTGCCTATCAACTACGGGTCATGGCATCAAATGCCTGATAGTAACAAAAATCAAGCTCTTGATAATATTAAGGTAACAAAACGTGAATGAAATTTATAATACTTTATTTTAAGTTTCATTTATATTTACTTTCTAAATTTATGCTTTTTGCAGGAGAGATTTCCTTTAGAGGTCTCGGATAATTATGTTAAGAAGGCATTGGGAAAAAAATGGAGAGACCATAAAAGTACTTTAAAGAAAGAATATTTTAAGAAAAATATAAGCCTCGAAGAGAAATTGCGAAATGTCCTGCCGGGAATGCTGAGGTACCAATGGGAAGATGTGGTTAGATTTTGGAATTCAAAGAAATGAGAGGTATTACGTACTTCCAAACTCTTATAATTATTTCGGTTTATAGTATTTACTATATATGTAATAATAATTTCATAATGTAGGATCGTGAGCGAATTGAAACAAGTAGCAGGCAAAAACAGAAATTCACTCACACAGCTGGGTCAAAAAGTTTTACTTGTGTAGCTGAGGCCGAGGTATTTTGAATTTATTAATTGTGTCAAATATTTATTACTTTCTATTAAATAATCACTACAGCAAAACTGACTTTTAGCGGCGTTTTTTTAGGCTAAAAGCGCCGATAAAACTCTTTGCAACGCTTTTACAAGCGCCACAAAAAACGCCACTATAGACGGCGCCACAAAAGTTTGCGGCGTTTATTTTAAAAAACGCCGCTAAAGGTCATGACTTTTAGCGGAGCTTTTCCCACAAACGCCGCTAAAGGTCATGGCCTTTAGCAGCGCTTTTCCTACAAACGCTGCTAAAGGTCATGGCCTTTAGCGGCGCTTTTCCCACAAACGCCGCTAAAGGTCATAAATTCAAAAAAAAATATAAAATATTATAAAGGTCATGAAAAATATAAAAATAATGTCCATGATATAAATATAAAAATTTTCTATTAAAATTCATTATCAAATTAAATTTTCTATTAAAATTTTAACTTTAAAACTAAATACAAAAATTAATGAATTTAAATTTAGAATTTAAAATAATAAATTAATAACACAATTAAAATCCAAAAGTTAGAACCCAAGTTATCTTAAATATTAAAATAAAAATAAAAATTTAGAATCAAAACTAAAATAAATAATAAAAACTAGATTAAATATAAAAATATCAATAAAATAAGATATTATAATGAAGTTACTTAAATGAAATAAGGACTTAAATCATAACCATGTAAAATATAAGATTTGAATATCCAAAATTATCAAATATAATGTTTACTACAATGTTGTAGAGCACTGAACAGTGGAAAAGAAAGAAGGAAAGAAATACGTTTTCCACTAATTTTCTTCCTATCAGGCCATGGTGGATGGTTTAGACAAACTGGAGGTTACCTTGTGTCTGTGCATTAGATTTGGCGACCTTTTCTCTCCACCCTTTCTGACGAGCTCTTATTTCCCACATTGCTGTTAATTTCATTTGAGCCGACAGTGCTTCTTCAGCTTTCTCCCTTACTTCTTCGCACGTCTCCATACCCGAATTGCATTTGTCCGCTTCCTTTTGATATTGTGATGCTAACTTCTTAGCCTCGAGTAAAAAAAAAACATTTATGTAAAAAATTATAACAATTAAGTATTAGTGACATACAATTAACGATTAAAATAAAATAAGACATATATGTAACAAATAAATTGTTGGTCATAAAAAGTTGTAAAAATGAAAAAGAAATGCAATCAATCGGCTCATCAGTAAATTTAACTGCAGACTTTGAATATGCCATAAAACATAAATAAAACCCAAAATCACCAATATCACCCTGAAATGAAATCATTCGCTAGATGAAGGCAGTGGTTTTTGTTAATGTAAAGGGTTATTACATTTAATGTTACATTCACATCCAAATTACTCTCGGATAAAAAAAATTCCACAACATTAATTATCAAGCAATTCCAACCAAAGCAGTTCATCCTGCATACCAAAGCCAGAGTTACTACTATATCTTACGTAAGTGTTATTTCACAATATTAGTCATTTGCAATCAATCTTAAAATTAGAGGTGATCTAAAAGGCATAGAAAATCAAATGTAAAATTTCTTTGTATTAAGTTACTTTGTTCCATATTCCAATAAATACATCCATCCATGACAAAGAAACAAGAAACTGACCTGTAAAGGAAGCATTGCTCAGTCCTGCATTAATTAAAGATAGAACCATAAAATTAGCTTAATTCTGCTGGGCAAAATTGCCCAAAATATTTTGTCCCTGCATATTTAAATCTGGTGCCGCCAATTTGTTAGTCAAGATTAAAACTTTTTGTTTTAAATTTTTAAGTTGATATCACTGAAAAAAATAAAGACATTTAACTCTACTATAAAAATCAAATTATTCCCATAATTAATGTTTAAGTTAAATATTTTCATAATTTTTAAAACTTATAAGATTACGTATCTAAAAATCCTACATACATGTCCCCATGTCAAGAACATGATGCATCATAAATTTCTAATATTATAGTATATCCGCTTGAAACTTTTTTAAAAGGTTTAATAATAAACTCTCAAATCAAAAGGTTAATATAATGAATCATCAATGACTGCAGAATCAAAAGGTTAAACTTTTTTCTCATATTTATCAATTTAATTAAACATCATTCAAATATATATGGATGTATTAATTCAGTAGCAATCTCAGTATTGCTAACAAACTACAATCATCTTCTTTCTTAATGGAAGTAAATGGAAACATATGAGCGAGTTCTACAAAGTCGTAAATGTCAACGATGCGAGAATGTGAAAAAGTGATTGCTTTTATCTCTGATTCTCTTAAGTGTTATCATCATAGCTATGCAAATAGCAAAATTATTTTTTATTAGTTTTTGATCGGTTTGAATATTACCCAATTCTTAGATAATGCAAGGACTAGATAGGCCAACCTTAATTGGTTTTAGTAATACATTATATGTGGTTTAGCTAGTAATATTTTCTCTGCATAATCTTTTTACAAGCTGCAATTGTAGCATCAAAGATTGAAGCCAAAAGGAGAAATTGAATGTCACTTACCCCTTGCAGTTCCTTGGTTCAATGTATTTCCTACATAAGAACGAATAAACACTACCGTCATCAACAACATTAATGATATACCTCATTACATGCAGAATTTACTGATGTTTAAGCTCCTTTTAAATTCGAAACTCGCATGTGGTAAAAAAATGTAAGAACAGAGGATAAACAAGTGATTCAATAAAAGAAAAAGGAGAAATAAGAAGGAGATTAATTATTGAATAATATTGTAAATTTATCAAATCATATTTACTATGGAGATACCGCCAAACCTGAGTTCTAATCGAATCTTGAAACAAAACACTCTTAGTTTTGACTCTAATCGTGGCACTTTCATCACCTCCAAAAGTATTGAACATGAAAAATCAAAAACTTGTTCAAAACGATGGATCAAATGAAAGATGTTATTGGAGAAGCATCCAGGAACTAAATGTTTTAGTTAGACCTTCTTCATAAAAGCGAATGCCAGAAAATTGTTATCTTGTATTTGCTACAATGCTATATGATAAATCATTGTTCTCCAGCACTTCAACTATCTTCTTAATGTTGAATCAACCAAAATCTAGTACTATAATAGAGATACATTATCTGCCCATATACATTATCTGCCCATTCTTTCCTTTTCTTTCTCATTTTTGAATTAGAAAGAACCCATACTACCACTAAGAACCAAGGCAAATAATCAAGCACAAAGCCCACTTTACTGCAATGTAGATATAAAATCAATAGCCTCTTACAGTTCCAGCCACTGCTGCCTTTTTAAATTATAAATTGCTCCAAAAATATAGTAGGGAAATATAGGACTAGGTATCAAAAGTACAATCTTCATCTTGGTTTAGATGTCCCTATAAAAATGCAAAAAGATAAAAACAATTCAATGCTTAGACATCAATTTCCATCTTTAAACTATGATTTCAAAAGAATCCTTCATGCCAAAGGGTTTTAGAAAGTATAAAGTCTTAAAACTGAGAAAATATTTCAGAAATATTGAAAATAAACACTTAATTCAATATATCAAGAAACAGAATAGGAAACTGTTAACAAGCAGTATAAATTCCAACATCAGTACATGAAATTATAGTCTCTTTTCATTAGAAGAAGGAAGAGAGGAAAATGAAAAGATATTAGAAGAACATGAAGACAAAGACAAATAATTTTCAGAAAAATAGTATATTTTTAGAAAACCATAAACAGATCTAAAAACATTCAATCTATAAACACAACCAATCAGATCAAACAAAAATCTCAATACAACAACAATTTTTTTTCTCAATCCCATATTATATAAGCTAACAAACATTACTCTTAACACCATAAATAGATTCAATCAGCAGATTATTAGTAAATAATGAACACTGTTAACAGCAAAAATAAGGAAGAAAAATACCTGCACTTGTTAACGAAATAGCAAGGCCACTAATTCCAAACCCATCGCAGCAAACGAGAACAAGTTCTTTAAACCCTAAAAACGTTCTCCAACATGTTCTCCAGAACCTGGTCCGGGTACGTCTACTGGAACTCCGGGTGACCCGAGCCAGATCCCGTGGCGTTACAGTTCCACGCCTTGTTGGAAACGAACTCAAGATCCAACGGCGGAGATTGCTACCTCTCATCGTCCTCATACATTTGCTCCGTCCTTTGTCTCAACTATGGTGGATGAATTCAGTGCAGTAAAATGAAAAGGAAAATGAAGTGTGATTGGTGTAGGTGTATTGACTTGGTGTTGTTGGAAATGGGAAGTTTGGGGGCAAATTTTTACTTGGGGATTTAGGGCGCGCGACTAAATTTTCCAGGAGAAGAAGAGGGAGTAATGAGCGGGTAATAAAAAATTAGTGTTCTTTTGCGGCGTTTCTATTAAAAACGCCACTATAGCTCAATCTTTTGTGGCATTTTTACGAAAAACGCCCACTATTGTTTAAATTTTTTATTATTTTTAACATATATTTTTTATTTTTTTCTTTTATTGTTTAATTTTAATTTTTTTTCATTTTTAACATATATTTTTTATTTTTTTTCTTTCAAAATTTTTGTACTGAGTTTATCATTTTTTGGAATTTTGAATATTAAACTTTTTAATTGAAATATGGACTAAAATATTAAATTTTTAAGTTTTAAGTTTTTAATTTTTTAATTTTTTTAATTTTTTTAATTTTTTAATTTTTAAATTTTAAATTTTAAATTTTTATTTTTATTTCGATTTAATGTGTAATTGTAGACGTGAAATTCTAATTGTGGTTTAAATGTGTAGTTGAAACTTTAATTTTGATTTAATCATACACATTTAAAAAAAAATACATCAATATATTTTTATATTGAATAAATATAAATATTTATGTATGCATGCAATATATAAATATAAAATGATGTTATATCAATAATTGTGTAAAAGAAAATGAAAAAACGTGGAGACACAAATATATATTTTAAAAAGAGAATGAGTTACAATTAAAAAACGTGGAGACACAAATGAGTGCAGAGGATTTTCGTTCGTATAAATAAATATATATTTTAATTAATCAGTATAGATAAATATTAAAATAGTAAAAACAAAAAACTATTAATAAAATTTAAAGGTAGACTTATCATTTAAAACGTTTTCCACGAAATATCCCTTCAATCCATTAAACAATATAACACCTTATTAATATATAAAAAATATTTTTTTATCAAAATCAAGATATATATTATCGATAACAATAATTAATTATAGGGTTTAGGGTTTAATTATTGAATATGATTCACTTGAGATTAACATACTATATACCCATGGCCATTAAACCTTAAACCATAAAACCCTAAACCATAGACCTTAAACCTTAAATATTAAACCCTAAACCCAAAAATAAATGTAATCAATATTAAGTATTGCTTCCATATTTTATTATGAACATAAGCTTTTACATTAATATCTATGTATATACACATCAACATCAGGGTTTTAGAGGTTATAGTTTAGTGTTTAGGGTTTTTTAGGGTCTAGGGGTTTAGTGTTTTAGGGGTTATAAATTAGTGTTTATGATTTTTTTGGGGTTTAGGGGTTATATGACTTTTAGCGGCGTTTTATTGAAAGCGCCGCTAATGCTCTGGTTTTTAGCGGCGTTTTACCGAAAGTGCCGCTAATGCTCTGGTTTTTAGCGGCGTTTTACCAAAAGCCCCGCTAATGCTCTGGTTTTTAGCGGCGTTTTACCAAAAGCGCCGCTAATGCTCTGTTTTTAGCGGCGTTTTACCAAAAGCGCCGCTATTGCTCTGTTTTTTACAATTTTTGCGACGTTTTTTCAAAAAACGCCGCTAAAAACGCAGCTAAAGCCCTATTTTCCTGTAGTGAATATTTTTACTACTATATTGTAAGAATTGTCGTCTGGTCAAAAAGTTAGACGCCTTCAACTTTTTGACATTACACATAAGAAGAAAGATGGATCTCTTATGACTTCTGAAGCTGCAGAAATTATGGTATGTTTACTTAATAAAATTTGAATTATTTTAAATATTTATAGTGTTTAATTATAATGGTTTAATTCGTCGTTTGTAATGCAAATAATGTTAAGTTATGTTGCATTTGTTTTTATTATATATTTTGTTTCTAATTCTTTGATTGATTTATTAGGAGAAACTAAAGGATAAAAAGGTAGAGTATAAAGCGATTCCTTCGAATGATAGTTCTGTTAATGTTGATGACATCGATAACCGGATTATTACTGAAGTTTTGGGTCCTGAAAGGTATGGTTGGGTTCGATTTCAAGGATCTTTTGTTAACCCAACCCAATATTTTAGATCCAGCTCGCAGCAATACATGCCTTCTGGGAGTCAGGCTCAAGCTGAAGTTCAGAGGTTAAGAGACCAAATGGCTTAGATGCAAGCAAGCACAGTTGAGCAAATTGCTCAACTTAAAGCAGAGGAGCATCGAGAGAAGCTAAGGTTCGAAGAAAATACGAAGAACTCCAGCTACAACTTAAAGCGGAGATAGCAGCGAGGGAAGCAGAGTAGAGCAGAAAGTACGACGCACTCCAGCAACAGCTTCAGAATATGATGAAGATGTTTTAGCAGTCGTAAAATCCACCATCTGAGACATTTTCTTGTTGTAAGTATATTTTTAACATTGTAACTTTTAACATTATTGTAAGAATAATTTAAATTATACTTCAGTTATCAATTTATATCATATATATTTTGTTGAATTTGAAATATCATTTAGATTTGCTGTTTTTGGTTGGATTTCATGCTACAGGAAGGGTTGTATATGGATGAAAATTGAATGTTATAAATCTGCCAAAGTTAGCGGCGTTTGTAGTAAAAACGCCGATAAAGGCCATGTTCTTTAGCGGCGTTTTTGAGAAAAGCGCCGCTAAAGGTCCTATATTTTAGCGGTGTTTGTGAGAAAAGCGCCGGTAAAGGTCATGTTCTATAGCAGCGTTTTTTCACATAAATACCGTAAAATTTAGTGGTATTTTTTGCGGCGCTCCGTTATAGGCCTAAAAAAACGCCGCTAAAAGTCTGTTTTGCTGCAGTGACATTTTGAGAGGTCATTTGAGAAGTACCTACGGGTGGTGCTTTATTTTACATTGTCTAATTAGTTACTAGGGGACTAGTAATTCGAGCATCTCACCTTTCACCAAGCCACTCATTTTTAACAGGAATGCTCCTGTCTCCAAGTGAAACCCCAGGGGTTTAGCAAGGAAAATGTCAGAACAATATAACGCTTGATGACAACCCATGCATAACAACCTTGCCACCAAGTAAACAACACGAGCATCATGTTTTGAATTTGTCGATGAAGAAGGGATGAATAAAGGATCTTTCCCCATCATTAACCCTAAGCAATATCCTCAGCACTCAACCTTCCTCATCTTTACAATCTACTCTAGCTCCTTTACTTTTTTCGACTCTTGGCCTGTTTAGATGAATTGACCTCCTTAGCATCACCATCATCTTCTCCTTGCCTCCTCCGTTGTTGAATATATGTATCAACATTCACTTTATAGTCTAGATCTATACAAACTCACCCAGACTTAGAGACAGATTCTTGATTTTCCTTTTAGATCTACAAGGGGCAGTCTATATTTGACAAAAAGGGAGAAGATAGAGCACTCATGTTATTGCTACTAGAAGACATGGATATGGCGTTATTTGTTTGGTTTCATTAGACTAATTAATTTTATGTGGGTTTGTATGAGATGATTGTATTATTCTTTAACACATGGATTCTGTAAAAAAAATCAAAATGTAATTATTTATATTATCTTTTATTTTGCCATTTTAAAAATGAAGATGAAATATTTGAAAGAGCTTAAATTATGGAATTTGTTGTTTCATAATTTAGAGGATAAAAATTAGTTTATAATAAGGAGAGATTGTGGTGATGAAAGTGACATCACCACTTTTGACAACTCAGTCCTTAATTTCAGGAGCATTATCGTCTGGAAGATTAACCATTCCCTTTTCTTTTTCCTTCAATTTCAAACCAATTTTGAGGGCTTTTTTTATGAAAATAACCTTTTAATTTTAATTATGTATCAAAATGACCCACTTTTTTAATTAAACACCAAAATGACTTGAAATCTACAGTAAAAATTGGTGGAGTCAAATTAAACGACGCCACCAACTTGCCACGTCAGCAGAGACCATAAAAAGTTAATTTTTGGTGGAGCCATAAAAAATGACCCATTTTTTTTAATTTAATTGATTTCTTAATTAAACACGAAAGTGACTTAAAATCTACAGTAAAAGTTGGTGGAGCCAAATTAAAAAAATGGATCATTTTGATAATTAATTAAATTTTTTGAGTTATTTTTATTAAAAATCCGAATATCTTTAAAAATAATTTAAAAATCTTAATTTAAAATATTATAAATAAATTAAATAATATTTAAATTATTATAAAACTAAAAACAAATTTGAAAGTTTAAAATATTTAAATATTAAAAAAATAATATTTAAAATTTAAAAAAGTAATTTCAAAATATATATTTAAAATTTTAAAAAATATATATTAATAAAATTTTTTAAATATATATTTCAAAAATTTTAAAATTAATAATAATAAATAAAATAAAATAAATAAAGACAAAAAGACAAAAAAAAGTAAAAGAGTTAAAAAATAAAAAAAAAAGTACTGACATGGGTAGACTGGTGGCACCATTTACTTTGGCTCCACCAGAAAAATGGGTAATTTTTTTAAGTCCTCCTATGTTTTAAAAAATTTCAGTATTTCCCTGGTATTTATACAGGTGGTGCCATTCTACATGACTCCACCAAAAAATTAATTTTTTATGGTCCTTGCTGACGATGCAAGTTGGTGGCGCCATTTAATTTGGCTCCACCAATTTTTACGGCAGATTTTAGGTCATTTTGGTATTTAATTAAAAAAGTGGGTCATTTTACTACATAATTAAAATTAAAAGGTTATTTTCATAAAAAAACCCAATTTTGAGCGGCCATGAATGCCAGAACAAATCAATCACCAATTTTGATAGTAAGCTTATTATTATTATTATTATTATTATTATTATTATTATTATTATTATTATTATCATCTAATTTTGGAATATTTGAATTTGTACTATGCCAATCTCTCTTACTCTGATCACTCGAGTTTAAGTTATTTTGGATTCAATTTATTTTATGTTTAAGTCAATTTGAGTTTGGGTTATTCATTTTTATGATTAAATTGAATTGAATTGCGTTCAAATTCAAGTTGAGTAAAATTTTCTGGGTTTAAGTTGACATTGACATTTAACATATCTAAAAAGGGCTTTACACTATAGTATTAATATAGTATTCACATATATAACTACATGATACAATAAAAATAACTAAGGTTCCGGTTGTTTTATTGAAAAACAGTTTTCAAAAAATGGATTGATTTTCTGGAAAAATTTATATTTTCTAGTGTTTGAATAATTTTGCATAAAATATTTTCCGTTGTTTGGCAAATTATCTTGAAATAATTTTTTTAAAAATTGTTCTTAGTGAAATAAACACAACACAAATATATTTATTACAAAATATTATAGTAGCATTTCTTTTTGACAATAAAACTTACTTTATAATAAAATAATAATTAATATAATTTATAAACTTAATAATAAAAAATCTCTAATTAAAACTTAATTTAAATAACACATATTACATATATGAGAGTCATAGGAACACATAAGAGTTGGAATGGATGAATGAAGTTGAGTATGATTTAAATAAATACTCATATTTATATAATTAAAATATCTATATTTTATTTATACAATAAAACATTTATTATTAAATATGATATATATTTATTATTAAAATATTAATATAAAAATTTACAAATAATATATTAAGAATATTATTTTAAAATTTAAATTATTATTGTTAAAATTTATTATTAAAATAAAATTGTACTATCAAATAATTAACTAAAAATAATTTATTATATTATTAAATATGTATTTTTAATAGTATTGAATATTATAATATTCGAGGTTAACATTTTAATATTTTTAAAAATTAAATTTAAAATTTTACTATTTATATAATAATATTAAGCTTGATTGAATTTAATTTTTATATAAAATATAATATTATTTATAATAAATTTTTTTTTCAAAATATGAGTTACGCTTTTAAAAGAGATAAGTCAATTTATAATATAACACGAAAAAGTAACTAGCTACACCAAAAATATATAAAAGAAATTTACTAAATAATACACATTATTCAGAAATCACTATATATAAGACTTTCAATTGGAGTTATCTAAGATGAAGTCTCGCATACGTTGTATTACTTTCTCAGCCACATCGGGGAAACGATGATCAGTGAAAAAGCCATGCTGTTGGCCTTCAACCTCCACAAATTCAACCTTCTTCCCCAATTGTTTCAACCTTGTAGCATAATCTTCAAGCCTATCTCTCAATATTTCACCCCCACCCACCACTACCAAAATGGGATCCAACGGCACCTCCGCAAGGTTTTGGCTACAAGGCCCGAAAGGGTTCACCAATGGATCATCCAAAGTACTTCCAACAGGTATCGATAGCCTCCAAAACCTATGAAAAAGAAAACATCAAGATAAAAGTTCTCCATATGCTGAGTTGCTGACTACTGTGTAAGCATGGTGAGGGGGAAATATATACATACACATGGAAATCAAAGAGCCAATCATCTATTTTAGGGGTCCTTCATTGAGTGTGACTTTTCAATTTAGTTGGCCTATCCTCACAATTGATTCATTAGTTTCAGTCTGCAAAATCGAAAATACTAGACCATTCATCGATCGTTTTCAAATTTTTTTGGTTGCTCTATTCAAAAGATTCTCATAAAATCATAATTGTTTCCACCATTGAATAGATTTTTGATTTATATTAGTTGCCCATATTGCTTGTTCTTTCTTCATAGATAAGGGTTAAACCATATTTATATTGATCAAAGCTTATTGCCTTCTCTTTCTGATGTAATGAAAGGTCACTTCATTAGACATGTATAAAATGGTTATATTGCATATCTGGGTCCTCTTAAATATTAGCAATTCAATTTAATCCTTTTAGTCTTCCTTGACAATTTATATTTTTATTTCTACCCCACCAAAATGTTAATCCTATATGGAGGGAACTGCTTCTAGATGCTTTCATCGTTAATTTGAAGGATGTTACTGACATTACGCATTCATTCCTTTTTGAAAAAGATTTTTCAATTGTTCATGTGTTAATTGGACAGTTCAAAAATCATGGAACACTGAAAGATTCTAAGGTTTTATACTTAAAAACTTTTGTGAAAGAAAGGGATAGGTGGTCCTCCATATTCCATTCAAATTATGAATTAGTTTTATGTTAAGTGAACAGTGAAGATGAAAGAAATGTGTGAGAAAGTAGGCTAAAATGCTTTTATCTAAAGTGGAAAATTAAGAGGAATTTATCCTTGCAATTAGTGGAACAACCATGACTTAATTAATAATAATAAATATGATAAAAAGCAGTGAATATATACAATTCTTTACCTTAACTTCAATTTTACCTTTCTATAGAATATCGAATAAACCGTCCATGAAAAATTTTGAAATTTTTTCAATGAAATTTGGATTCCAATCCCATTAATTATTAAGGATTAATTTTCAAAACTTGGTAAATTAAGCCCTCTAGGTCAGATCAAAAAGCAAAGAAATCCTTTTTGTTAAACTTTTCATCCATTTCTACTGTTAAAAGTTAACACGTGACGTGCTACGTATAACTCATGTTGATATACATATATAGACTAGTTTTGAAGAGTAGAAATTGATGACATTTTTAATAGATGGACCCGTTTGCTTTTTGATTTTATATACAGGGATTAATTTGCCTATTTTTTTAGTAGAAGAGGCAAAATATAATCTAACCTTAATATAAGGGTCTTTATGATACTTTTACGAGATTAATTGCACCAGACATTAGTAAACTACTGTTTAGAGTCTAAATTAGTTTCCAAACCTTAAAATGCTCTATTCGAGTTTGTTAAAATATCAGTATTATATCAATCAAATTATTTTGTCAATTGATCTATTAATTTATACATCAAATGTCAACTTAAATATTATGTAGAGCATATTACGTGTATTAACGACATTATCTGCTCTCTTTTTTTAACATATCATATTAAAACATTGTAGGATATGACATGTTTCAAATATTATCTATGTCATATGGGAATTGATATTTAATGTTCAAGTCATTACAACGTTTTGAAGTTTGAAGATTAATTTAGATTTAAACAATTGTTTGAGGATGCCTGGTGAAATTAACCCAATTGTTAATTAACTAAGATTGGATTGTAATATTTGTTAATTAAAAAGAAAAAAGAAAAAAAAAAAGAGAGAGAGTGAAATTACTATGATCCTAACCTGTCATACATCTCCAAGTTCCAAAATGCTTCACATGGCTGCTCTAGCTCGCTCTTTGTTCTCACACTCCCACCAAAAAATGGAGCCACCAGCACGTAACCTCGAACCCTAACCGGTGCCAACTCCATTGAACCAGCCTTCAGCTTGACAGCCAAATGGTGAGCCAAATTGCCCCCAGACGAGTCGCCCAAAACAAACACCCGGTCAAAGTCAACCCCAGTCAACCACGTATCCACGTCTTCAACATTCTTCCCATGCATGGCCACTTGTCCCTGCAGCCACTTTAGGGCTAAACACGCATCGTCGGAGGCCGCGGGTAGCCGGTGTTCGGGTGCTAGCCGATGATCTGGCGCGACAACGAGCATGTTAAACGCCTTCGTTAGGCGAACACAAAGGTTATGAAAATGCGGGAACGTACGGGAACCGAAACAGAAGCCTCCACCATGGAAATAGAATAGGATCGGAAGCTTTTCAAGAGAAATGGAAGAGGAGGGTTTATATAGACGAAGATGGAGGTTCCGATTGGCGTCGAAAAGGAGGTCTTTGTAAAGGACGGAGTCGTCGTCGAGGAAAGGAGTGAGACATGGGACTTCAGGGTTTCGAGAAATGGAACCATCGCTGTAGACCTTGAGGAGACCAAAGCAGTCTTCAACGACATGAGGAAGAGAACCCATTTTTTTCTCACACTTTCCCGGGAAAGTTTGTTGTTGTTTGGTAGAGAGGAAAAATGTCATGAACACACTATATATAGAAAGGTGAAAGGACTAAAACAGGGATTATGCATGTAAGTAAACAGTCCAAATTGGATTTATTAGGTTTTTTAAATGTTAAACATGATCCGTGTGGGCTGGCTCTAAAGATTCATCCACTGTTTCTGACAAGGGGTTTATATTTATTTATATTTTAGTTTCTATACTAACAGCCCGTCAATTAATCCTCACACATTTTTAATTAAATAAAAAAAATTAAATTAAATAACTTTTTCCCCTTCTCCCACGTTTCATGTCTTCTTTCCCCCTCTCTCTCGTGACTATCCACCCTCGCAACGACTGTTATGACAATGTTTCATAATGTTCGAAAGATCATCCAAACAACCATGAACCGAGATGCTTCTTAAATTCGGGGAATCCGATGGTTACAAAGCATATGCATCGTTGAAGACTATGGCCGTTGAAATGGACGGTTAGAAAGACATTTTTATTAATCAGTTTCACAGCTTCCATTTTCCTTGGTTCCCTATAATTTCTAAGCTTCTTTTTGTTTCGTTCTTCACTGCCGGTGTCATATAAGCAAGTTTTTCTATATAGTGTCATAACAGTGGCGAGGAGCAGCTCTGAGGGTGGGCAGTTATGAGAGACAAGGCAAAAGAGACGATGAAATGTGGGATAAGAGAGAAGGGAAAATATTATTTAATTAAAAATTTCACGTCTCACACTTTAATTACTTGAACCAACGATTTGGACCAAAATTAGTAACGAAATTCAAAAATAATTTAGGCATAGTTTAAGGGCTAATTTTTTATTTAAACCTTTTTAAAATACCACATAATCCAATTTAATGAAATTTCTATGATGTTGTTTTCAGTTGTGCTCATTCTGTTCCATTATTGGGTGTATATTCGGATATTTGATGTATATTTATCTCTGTCCTGCTCTACCTTAATTTAATTTTTTATTACTTATCTTTAATATTTTTAATCTTTTTAAGATAAATAAATGTTTAAAGAGAATTATTTAAACATAAAACATATGAATATTTTTCTATAACACATTATTACATTTTTGCCTTTTAATAAATATATATATATAAGGACAAAATGATAATTTCATATAGTAAAGCGAGACAAGATGAAACAAACAATTGCCATAATCGTTCCATATCAATTACCCTAAAAAAATTTCCCCCACGCCACATGCACTTTCCAAAATAAAATGTCCACTCCATTTGGCATCCCTAATTAAAAGATTATAGAAACACTAAATTTCAACTGTCCGATGAGTACAGGGACTGGAAGCTAAATTTGACCCTTCTTGTTTAATAATTTAATTCGTGGCTGTCGCTGTTAAAAATCTGTTAAAGCATAAGCAAATAAATCCATCTTTCAATTATATTCATATTTAATAATTTAAAACAAAAAATCGTTCTTACTTTCAAATTGAATGTTTTACTTTTTCAAATCATAAAAAATAAAAAATAAAAAAATCAAGAAAGCAAGAGGATCGATCCCACGTAATATTAATATTTTAATTACAAGGCAACTTTATTTATTTATTTATTTATTTTATATGAGTGTAGCGTTACGATTCGTTATTTTTATCTTTTGATGCAATGCTTTGAATTATTTATAATTTCCTCAACCTTTAAATATGAACACAATGCCCTTCAACGTATTCAAATTTATATTTTTTTATATTAATATACAATATTAATTTCAACTGAATTATCAGTTGATGAATAACAATGCTACGGTGGATGATATTGTAAAGATGTAGAAATAGTAAAATAGACATTCAAAATGGAGAAGTTAATATCACACGAATTTTAAGGTTTCCTAAGTATTATAAGTTATTGTAATAAGATTTAAGAGATGTCAGGAATTGTTACGTATGAATGAGATTAATTAAATGATAAAAGAGGCGGCTACAAATTTAATTTATTGTCCTGGTCGCATTTTAGGGTGACAAATTAACTTATTATTTTGGTTTGGAAGAAGAATTCATACTAAGTTTTAAGTCTTTTAAATTTAAGAATTATGATTTTTTTTATATTATTTTTGAATTTGAATCCCATTATTTTATGTGATTGATTTTTTTATTATTGAATGCAACATAGATTCTAATTGGTTTATTAGGTATACTTATATTATGCAACCAACATAAATAAAAATTGAGAAAATTGAATATAAATATTTATATGGAAAAATTCTCTAAAGAGGATAAAAAATTACGTGTAAAGAAAAACTTCACTAGAAACAACAAAAACAAAAAGGGGAGTACAAGATGGAGAAACAAACAAACCTCGAACATGAAATACAAAGTTTCCCTAAAATTCCCACAATCTCTCTCTTAATTTTGTCATTGTTGTTCCAAACTATCTAGGGTTGCTAAAAGGCCTATTTATAGGTTGAAATTCGTGTGAAAATATGACTAAAACATCCTTAGAGTAATCAAAGTTAGACTAGGAAAAGATAACAAAGTTTAACTAGGAGAAGAAAAACATAGTTAAGTAGGGAACACGTCGCCACTTCGTCTTCGACTTGTCGGGATGTCATGCATCATGTCGTTGGAACGACGGGTTTTTCTCATCAGGACGTCGACTCTTCCTTATCACGACGTTGACTCCGTTTCATCTAAAATACGAGATACACTCCACATAATTAATAAAGTCAAATTCAAAAATATATATAGGTGAAAGGTTACAAACCTATCCATTTGAATCCAAAATTATTAAATAAAAATACAATGGTATTAATTTACCCATAACTTTGAATAATTAAACTAATTAATGGTAGATAAGGGTTAATAAAAAATAAATAAAGGTTAGTTTATAAGGGATCTGTCCATATCATCTTCTTTTTCAATGCTCACATAAAATATCATTGTGAAATTTCATGTGGAGCACATTCTCGAAGATCAATTGGGTGTTCAAATGCATGCTTCAAACATTTCGTTTTCATGTTGAAGTACATTGTCGGTAAAAAATTATGTATTTCGATGTATCATTTTAAATTTATCAAGAAAAGAAAATTTGTATATCCTTGCCGTAATATTCCTTGTTGAGCTACCCCACAACTATGCTTAAAAGAAAAACAAGATGAAACTCAATCTTGTGGCCTTGTCAAGAGAATAATTATTATCTTAAGTTTGCTTCGCTAAAATATCACATCATGTAAGACAAGCCTACAAAATCTCTAGAAGATATGTAGGGAAAAGTTTCTATCATCATTTATCAATCCATCACCTCTCTAAGCTTCACGATGCCTATCCAATTATCTCACATCGATTCCAACAATGTCTCTAAGTTAACATCTACCATGTTTTCCTTTTCGGATATGAGATAGAGTGCTTGACGGTTGGAACCTACACCAAGTAAGCTTCTCTCTATAAATACCTCATTTCAACAAGAAATAAGATTATTCATCTAGCCAACACCCAACTCAAACAAATCATCATCCTTAATGACTCTTCGCACCATCTACGGTGTAAGCCACCATCATTCTCAACTCCAACACTTCAACACAACGATATATACCAAAATCTTAACCAAAATAAAATTTAAATTATGTAATATTGATATTTTTTATAATTAATTTTCGATATATATTCTTTTTTTTTTAAATTTATTTTTATTGAGTGTGCACATATATATCATAGGAAATATGCTAAAAAATGATGATTATTATTGTGGTGGTCCAAGAGAGTGGCAGCTAATTTTTAAATATGTAAAGGAAAATATTATTCAACTTTAGTCGTATTTATTAATATGAAATAAAGTGATCACGAGCATAAAGTTTAATCAAAATTTATAAAGCACTCGCACTTGTGATACGTTTTCTAGACAAAGATTTTGATAGTTACATATATATTAAAATAAAAGAGACACACAACAAATATTTTTCAACTTTCTATCCCTTTGTTTATATTTTATTATTTTTAATTTTATGATATTATTTTGAACATAAAGAACATTGAAAAAAACGACAATTTTTTTTTTGAAATACATATTTTTAATTATAACAATTTAATACATAATTTTTTATTATAAAAATGTAAACATACTTTTTAAGCATTAAATAAATTTAAATAATTTAAAAAAATTTGTTTAAAAATACTGAAAATTAATGTTTAATTTTAAAATATGTTAATGTTTAATTTTGAATATAATATTCAAGAAATAATAATTAAATTATTTAAAAATATTGAATTTTTTTAAATTAAAATTTGTTATATCCTACTTTACTAATTTTTACATTTAAATTAGTATTGAAAGCTAAATATTTGTTTAATAATATTTTGTTGAATAAAATTAATATATAACTATATATATAATTTATACATTCTTAACTTGTACAATTATTATTTATATTTTAATTTTAAAAATATTCAAATTTTGTACTAAAATTTAACAAATAAATATAATTAAATTAAATTAATACATCCAATCAATCTATGCATTGCACGGGTAAAAAAACTAGCCATATAATATATGTATTACAAGGTCTTTTGAAATAATGTCTTTGCTTGATACATCAACATTTTATACATTAAACTATCTAGATCCCATCAAAAACTATTATTTATGGCAATAAATGTTATAAACATTTTTTTTAAATTATTAACCGGAATTAAAACTATACAAAATCAAAGTTGTTGATAAATTTATGATATTATTTAAAAAATTTACATCGATTAAATACTAAAAAAATTTAAAAAAACAATATTTTTTAAATACATATATTTAATTATAAAAATGCAACACGCATTTTTAATTATAAAAATATAATACATACTTTTTAAGCACTAAATAAATTTAAATATTTAAAAAAATTCTTTAGAAATACTGAATTTTTTTTTTCAGTTTAAAAAAATGTCAATGTTTAATTTTGAATAATCAAGAAATAATAATTAAATTATTTTAAAAATATTGAAATATTTTAAATTTGTTATGTCTTACTTTACTTTCTTTTTTGTCTATAATTAATGTTTAATTTTTACATTTAAGTTAGTAGTAGAAGGTAAATATTTAATTAAAAATGTTTTGTTGAATACAATTAATATATATATATATATATATAATTAGTTTTTATCCCCTGCGATGCAAGAGTTTGTTGAAATTATTTATTGAACTAAATTCGTTACTAATTTGTTGTAAATATCTTCATTTATAATATTTGAAAGAAGGATTAAATTGTAAAATTATCAACTTTTAAAGAATTCATGAAGTGAATAAGTCAAAAAGGGTGTCAACATGTGTCAAATAATTTAACATCAAATGTCAAAAAAAAAAAAAAAACTACAATGCGAACATGAGTGTTTATTTTCATTTTTAGCCACGCCTTTCTAAAATTTGATGTATGTATATAAGTATGTCAATTGAGTCTTAACTCGATTGGTATGAACACTTTTGTCAATGTAAGAAGATGTGAATTCAAGTGCGCTGAAGTGCATTACCCATAAAAATCTATTCAATTAGAATTAAGGGTTTAGATGACTAAATTCATAGATTAGAGGCTTATTTAACTATACAAATTTATGGGCTCTAATATGAAATTAGTTATATTGTAACAAAATTTTAATTTGACATGTTTAATTTTTTTTAATTTAACTGGATCGATTTCACTTGATTCAATTCAAAAAAAATTCAAATTAAGTTAGGATAATAAAATAGGACTTATCAGTTTAATTAATTTGAAATCTTTCACTCAATCTGATGAAACGCTTAGCCCTAATTAATGTTACGAAATTCTCAAAGTTTTGTTTATTGAGTTTTTCTTTCCTTTGCACAAATGATATTTCGTAGATAATAGCCAAACAAAAGAAAATGTTTGTATTGCGTATTTTGCAATTTATGTATCAAATACTGGATTATTTATTCTTTATATTAAATAAGTATATATGTGCCATTTGCTAACTTTGTTTGGTCTTATATTAAATAAGTATATATGAGTAATGAGATGCGGTGTTTGTCTTATTTTTTGTTTTATGTTATAGTATTTTTATAATATTTAATCTCACAACTACAATTATTTTATACTAACCATAAATAAACGTACTATCCCTTTAAACCCACCCTAACTCACTATTAAATTCAATGGACTTGGTTCCAAGATGCCAAACGCAAGTAGCTCTTGGTTCTGCTCTAGCATAACCATGTGCTGCTCCACTAAGAATACCCATGCTTCAATTCCATTCCCCATCTTTGTATCCATCAGAAAAACCATATTCACCATCTCAGTTTTTGATTTGGTTTTAGGGGCACAGGCAACCCAGGTTGGCTTTCCCCACCCAAAATCTATCTCATAAAAACCCATGTTGCACCAACTACTAAACACAATAAAATCAATCTTATCATTTGTACCAGGCGATGCCTTACCTATCTCTTTCATGTTCTCGCAATATTTAATCCATCCACCATCTCCTTGTAGGGCGGTAATAAGATCAATGTCTATTTTTCTTATCGCTTTCCTTAGATGGCAAACCAAGTTATCCAACTGTGTCTCCTTTTCTGTCACTAGTGCAGCTGCTAAGCATAGGAAGTTTCCCATTGAATAATTTGGGATTTGTGGTCTAGCCCTTTGACGAAGATTCACTGCATGCGTTATAAGAGTTGACTTCTGGATGTCGGATTTTGCTTTGGAAGCAGCCATAATACACTTGCTGAGGAGGGCTGAAACAACCTCGACCCGTGTTGGATATGGCACACTTGAACTTGCTGTTTTGGCCTTCAGTGAAGCTATTGCTGAGGCATCAAAAACAATTCTCCTCGACTGCCATATTCCCTTTTTGGCAAATGGGTTGACCATTCCTAAATAGGTTGCCTCCCTGGGGTATGCCACACTCTGTGGGAAGACAAAAGAGGCGTCGAAATTCGGACATGGAGCTTCTTCACCACATTTTCGAGTCAGTGCAGCCCAACTGCTGACAAACGTTGCGGCGGCAGGTGCATCGACGATTACGTGGGAGAGTAATGCGCCAATAGCAATGCCACCACATGCAAAGGTGGTGACTTGTATCATGGCTATATAACCTCCTGCACTCCTTTCAGTCCAATACATAAGATGAATCAGGGAGGTTGAGAAATGCACAAAGTGGAAGGTTAACTCTAGCCTCTACATAGTAAGCTCCCTCATCATTACAAGCGATGGAAAGATGGTCCTTGATCCTTCCTGCAATTGGATAAAAGAGAGTTAAGGTTTGTGATAGAGATTCCTTAAGCAATTGGGACCTCATGGAGTTGGAGGCAATGATATCAGCTGGTGGAATGCTTGTTTCTTGGTTCACATAGAAGAATACCGTAGGAACATAATAAGATGAAGGAACGAACTGATCCAAAAAGGAAAGCTTGTGTGTCGTAAGATGGTGAGGTGTTGAAGAAGTGGGTTTGATAAGTTGTTTGGAAACTATTTCGACCTCCATAACCATTTTCTCTAGCAGAATGATTAAGCCAGTCACTGCTAAAAGCAAGTGCTATATAACTTTTAACACAAACTTGTTAGAGTTAGCTATTTTCTAAGACTTCTAATATAAGGATAACAAATTAAAATTTTGTTCAGGATTTGAATTTTATTCAGGAGTAGAAAGCTGAAAATGATTTATCATTTTTTTCTTGGAAAAGAATAAAAATGACATTGAATCATAGTTTAAAAATAATCCTAATAACATTTAAAACGATGATAAATAGATAATATCTTTACTTGATACATCAACATTTTATGTATTAAATTAATATAAAATATCTCATAATTTAAATGAAAATTATTATTTATGGTAATAAATGTTATAAACAATTTTTTAATTATTAACTAGGAATTAAAATTATACAAAACCCATTTTATGATATATTTTGAAAAAAAAAAAAAGAACATCGAAAAAGACCGACAATATCTTTTTTGAAATGCATATTTTTAATTATAATAATGCAATATGCATTTTTAATTATAAAAATCTAACACCTAATTAAATAAATTTAAATAATTTAAAAAAACAAATTGTTTTAAAATACTAAAAACTTATTGTCTAATTTTAAAATATGTTAATGTTTAAATTATTTTGAATATTCAAGAAATAATAATTAAATTATTTTAAAAATATTTAAAATATTTAAATTTAAATTTGTTATATCCTACTTTATTGTCTTTTTATTTATAATTACTGTTTAATTTTCACATTTAAATTAGTATTAAAAGGTAGATATTTTAAAAAAAATTGTTGAATAAAATTAGTATATAACTTCATATATATATATAATTTATGCTGTACAATTATTGTCATCTTTTAACTTTTCAATATATTCAAATTTTGTTCTAAATTTTAACAAATAATATAATATAATTAAATTAATACACTCAATTAACCCGTGCATTGCACGGATAAGAAAACTAGTCATATAATATATACATAAAGATGTATATATTACAAAATCTTTAGAAATGATCTTAAGTGATATATTTAAAATGATGACAAATGAATAGTTAACCGGAATTTTATACATTAAATGTTATAAACAATTTTTTAATTATTAATCGGAATTAAAACTATGCAAAATCTTTATCAAAGCCATAATTTTATGATTTTTTTTTTAAAAGAAACATTACACAGATTAAATACTAAAAAAAAACATTGAAAAAACAACAACAATATTTTTTAAATACATATATTTAATTATAAAAATGCAATACACATTTTTAATTATAAAAATGTAATACATAAATTTTTTAATTATAAAAATATAACACATACTTTTTAAGCACTAAATAAATTTAAATATTTTAAAATGCTGATTTTTTTTTCAATTTAAAAAAAATTAATGTTTAATTTTGAATAATCAAGAAACAATAATTACATTATTTTACAAATATTGAAAAAATTTTAAATTTAACTTTAAGTATTTAAATTTGTTATATGTCTTTTTTTTGTTTATAATTAATGTTTAATTTTTACATTTAAATTATTATTAAAAAGTAAATATTTTGTTGAATACAATTAATATATGACTTTATATATATAATTAGTTTTTATCCCGTTTATTGTAAATATTTATTAAATTATGTTAATTATTAATTTGTTGTAAATATCTATTGAATTATATTCATTTATAATATTTGGAAAAGGGATTAAATTACTGCCAATGTTTAAAGAGTTCATGAAGTGAATAAATCAAAAAGGGGGTTAGAGTTTGTGTGACCCGAATCCTGTCACTTGTTGAAGAAATAAATACAGTGGAAAAATAAGGGGATCTGTGCGGGCAAGAGGCCGAAGCCTGCCACAGATCCCTATTAAGCACAAAATTGGACTGGGGTTGTGACCGAGAGAGTTAGGGCGGAGTCCCTGCGGTACGGGCTCTGCCACACAAATAGAAATTATCCCTATTAAGCACAAAATTGGACTGGGGTTGTGACCGAGGGAGTTGGGGCGGAGTCCCTGCGGTACGGGCTATGCCACACAAATAGAAATTGTATAGAACTACGCTTCTTCTATTTAACATTGATTAGAATAGGATTTTTCAACCTTTAAATAGATGTAGTCGGAACTCTTCTTGTATCATTCAATTTTCAACATCAGTGAATTTCTCCTCCTCTACCCGTGGTTTTTTCCCAAAAGGATTTCCACGTAAAATCTATATGTTTTATTTTTCCTTTTTTTATTGGTTTGTGACCATTCTATTGCCATTATCGATGTCTATTATAACAAAGGATGTGAACATGTGTCAAATAATTTAAGGTCAATACTGTAACAACTCGATTTTAGGGTTAGTGGTTTTAGCTAAATTAGAATAGTGGTTTCGGAACCACAAATTCAATGTAAAAAAATTATTTTAATATTATTTTTGGTGTTCATAGTGTGTTATTTGATATGTGTGAAATTTTTGTGAGCTAATTTTATCGTTTAATAGTTCAATTTGAGAAAAAATGACTAAATCGCGTAAAATGTAAAAGTTTCATTCTATTAGTTAAAGGTGTCAATTAGCCTTGGTTTTAAAATATGATGGCCTTAAATGGTAATTAGACCATTAAATTTTTAAGTGGACATTTATGGACATTATTTGGATGTTATTTAATGGTTTAATGTTAAGGTTAATTTGGTAATTGTGAAATACAAGTTAATTAAATGAAAAACAAAAAGAGATTTAGTCCATCTTTCTTTTTCTAGACGAAAATAAGAGGTTAAAAAAACACCATTGTTAGGGTTTTAAGGTTCGGCCATTGCTCTTGCTAATTGCAAGTTTGTTTTTGCTCGGTTTTTAATGATTTCTACGTTTTTGAAATCGTTGCTTCGTGTTCTAGCTAGCTCGTGCCTTAATTTTTGAATTTTTTTCATGATTTTTTGAAGTGCCATTGATGATTATTTGAGATTTTGGATGTTTGATGATGAAATATGAAAACTTGATGATAGATTTTTAATGTTTTGTAAAGTGATTTTTGACAAAAATGTCAAATAGGGATTTAATTGTGAAAATTGTAAATTGAGGGGTTAAAATGTGAAATAAATGAAAAATATGGGCTGCTAAGGGCACTATGGTAATTCTTCCAAGCATGGGTCTTGTTGAATTGTGTGAATTTTGTGTATTTGTGAAATAAGGACTAAATTGTAAAAATGTGGAACTTTAGGGGCTAAAGTGAAAAATCCCTAGATATGTGTTTGTGGACTAAATTGAATGATTTGATGAATAAATGAGTTAATTTTGAATGTGTATAGATCAAGAAAGAAAGAAATCAGATTTAGATCGGGGAAAATCAAAAGTTATCGAATAGTCGATCCAGTCTGTTTATCCCGAAAACAAGGTAAGTTCATATGCAAATAAATACCTTTAAATTGATTTATAAATGTTTATTTTTCATTGAATTGCTATGATGTTGAACGAGCAAATACGAGCAAGAATCGATGAATTTATAATATCCGAAATTCCCGTACAAACCTTAGGAATAGTATAGGATACAAATGTCATGACATTAAGATTACCGAGATGTGATTACATGTAAGACCATGTCTGGGACATTGGCATTGTATTGTGATTACGTGTAAGACCATGTCTGAGACATTGGCATCGGTATGTGATTTAAGATCATAGCTGGGCTATTGACATCGATATGAGATAACATGTAAGACGATATCTGGGATATGGCATTCTACGAGCTATATGTGATTTCCGAGTATCCTTAATAATTTCGAAGGGTTCAACGGGAAAAGTCAAGTCGAGAAAGAATATGTGAATGAGTTAAGTGACTCAAGTACGTACGAGATTCATACGAGTATTGAAAAGGGAAGTTTTTGATGAAATTACATGTGAATTTGAATAAGTATTCATTGAGAAAGGTTTGTGTATCTATTTGTGCTTATTCATAGTTTGCCTATTTAATGGAAATGGTGTTGATTCATGTGGTAATTTTATTTTTATATGGCTTACTAAGCTTTTAAAGCTTATTTTGTGTGTTCTTTCCCTATTTTATAAATTATCGAAGCTAGCTCGGACATCGGGGATCATCAGGAACTGTCATCACATTATCGACTACTTGTTGGTATTTTTGAATGCTTTGTAAATATGGTATATGGCATGTATAGGCTAGTGTCATTATGGTATATTTTGAGTTGTGGATTTAGCCATGTAAGTTGGCTTGAAAATAATGTTGATGATGGAATGGTATTTGGCTTATAGTATGAATTGCAATATGGTATGTGATGTATATATGTGTGCCTTGTGAATTTGGTAATTTTGGTATGGTTTTGAGATGCACAAATGACTAGTTGTTAATGGTGTATAATGGCATGATTGGAAATAATGTTTTTGGTTGGTTAAATGCTTGATGTTTGGATGCCATATTGTTTGGCAAAGATTGATGAATTGGTGTATGGTTTAGTAAGTAAGTAGTGAATAATGAATGGTATGCTTTTGAGCTAGTTTATGGTCATTAAATGAGTAATAAAGGAATAGATATAAAATGGTATGAAATGTGCATGAAATGGTCATTTTTGGTTGCCTATTGTATGTGAAAATTATGCCAAATGTATGCTTTTAGGTACATGAAAGATAGGTGGGAAAAATGGTTTAAATCAAGCCTATTTTCATACCATACGGATGAGCACACGGGTGTGTGACTCGACCGTGTGACCCCTAAATCCTAGTTAAAATAAGTCAGTGAGTTACACGGCTTAGACACACGGGCGTGTCTATTGGTCGCGTGTGGCACACGGGCTGGCGTATGGGCGTGTGGCCGGCAGTGTGACCCAAATCAGTATACCCTCTAGATTTTACACGGCCATGGCACACGGGCGTGTCTCTAGCCGTGTGTTGCAAGTCAGTATGTATGCCCTTCTTTCACACGGCCTGTGACATGGGCGTGTCTGATAGTCGTGTGAGGCACACGGCCTGTTCACACGGGCGTGTGATCCTTTTATGCATGAAAATTTTCTAAGTTTCTCAAAGTTTACAAATGTTATCGGTTTAGTCCCGAACCTCTTCCAAGCATGTTTTAAGGTCTCGTAGAGCCTTATAAGGGACAATATGATTATGTTTGATTAATGCTTATGTGATAATGTGTTCATGTATGAGAAATGTATGTTGTATGCTGTAATTGATTGGTAATGCCTTGTATCCGTATTCCGGCGACAGATACGAGTTAGGGGTGTTACAAATACAATATGAACATGAGTGTTTATTTTCATTTTTAGACAAACCCTTCTAATTTTTGACTCATGCATATAAGTATGCCAATTGAGTCTTAATTTGATTGGCATGGACATTCCTGTCAATACATGAAAATATGGATTCGAGTGCACTGAAGCGCGCTATCCGTAAAAACCTATTCAATTAAAATTAAGGGTTTAGATGACTAAATTTATAGATTATAGGCTTATTTAACTACAAACTGAGTACGAGGAATTGCTTAAACATTATGTGATACTGTAAGTACTTTTTTAGTATATTAATCTTTTTTTATTTAATAAAATATTATAAAAAGAAATATATCAAACTTTAAAAATCTATTCAAATGATAAATAATGACAATAATCAACTTTAAACATAATTATAATAAAAATAAATTTATTTAATTAAATAAAAAATAAATATGTATATTTAAAAATAATACTGCATGAAATATGTTACACCAATGAACAACAAAAATCTAAAAAAAAATATCTTGAAAAAATCATAAACTTTTTTTTTTGAACTTTTGATTAAAACAAAATCAAAAAATTGTAAAAAGTTTAGTTTGAAACCTCAGAAAAAATAAATAAATAAAAATTCATTTCTACCTTAACATTAGATGTAAATTAGTAAAAAAAATTCAATTTAAATATATATATATATGAAAATAAAAATAAACATAAATTAACTAAAAATATAAAACTACATAAATATAACTTTTATGCAATATATTTTTATAAAAAAAATTAAACGTATTTTTCTCAAAACTTGTCTCCTTATATATAACTATTATATTATATTTAAGAGTGAGTAAAACTCGATTCGATTAAAAAAATCGAAAAAAAATTCAAATTTCGCGGTAATTAAATCGAGTTGTTTGAGTTATTCGAGTTTTGAGTTCAAGTCAAGATGAATTTTATAATTTGAATAACTCAAATAATATTGAATAAAAAGTTGGTGTAAATGCCCTTTTAGTCCGTTTCAATTTTGAAAATGAACAAATTGGTGTCTCTCAACAAAAATATATAACAAAAACAAAATAATTTTCAAAAATTCAAAATATTTACAAATTTATATTTTTAAAAAATTATAAATATTTTTAAATAATATCTAAATAATATATGAAGAAATTTAAAATTTTAAAAATTTTCTAAAATAATAATTTTGGGACTTAAATAAGTTAATTAGTGATTCAAGTTTATCATATTAAAATATATTTTTTTGTTTTTTGAAAAAATTTCAAATATATACAATTTCAAATTTATGTACTCTAACATGGAATTAATTATATTATAACTAGATTTTAATTTGATATATTTAATATTTTTAATTTAACTTAAACGATTTCACTCGATTCGATTCGAAAATATTTAAAATCAAATTAAAATAAAAAAATAAAAGTCGCATATTCAATTAACTTAAAATTTTTCACCATAAAACAATTCTCAAAGTTTTTCCTTTCCACAAATGATATTTTATAGATAATAACCAAACAAATGTATCAATCAAATACTGGATTGTTTATTCCTTATTTGCTAACTTTTTATTGCTTGTTTTGTAGATATAATCTCAGACAGATGAACTCACTATTAAATTCAGTGGACTTGGTTCCAAGATGCCAAACGCAAGTAGCTCTTGGTTCTGCTCTAGCATAACCATGTGCTGCTCCTCTAAGAATACCCATGCTTCAATTCCATTTCTCATCTTTGTATCCATCAGAAAAACCATATTCACCATCTCAGTTTTTGATTTGGTTTTAGGGGCATAGGCAACCCAGGTTGGCTTTCCCCACCCAAAATCTATCTCATAGGCACCCATGTTGGCATGTTGCACCAACTACTAAACATAATAAAATCATCAATTTATCATTTGTACCAGGCGATGCCTTACCTATCTCTTTCACGTACTCGCAATACTTAAGCCATCCACCATCTCCTTGTAGGGTGGTAATAAGATCAATGTCTATTTTTCTTATTGCTTTCCTTAGATGGCAAACCAAGTTATCCAACTGTGTCTCTTTTGCCGTCACTAGTGCAGCTGCTAAGCATAGGAAGTTTTCCATTGAATAATTTGGGATTTGCTTTGACGAAGATTCACTGCATGCGTTATAAGAGTTGACTTCTGGATGTCGGATTTTGCTTTGGAAGCAGCCATAATACACTTGCTGAGGAGGGCTGAAACAACCTCGACCCGTGTTGGATATGGCACACTTGAACTTGCTGTTTTGGCCTTCAGTGAAGCTATTGCTGAGGCATCAAAAACAATTCTCCTCGACTGCCACATGCCCTTTTTGACAAATGGGTTGACCATTCCTAAATAGTTTGCCTCCCTGGGGTATGCCACACTCTGTGGGAAGACAAAAGAGGCGTCGAAATTCGAACGTGGAGCTTCTTCACCACATTTTCGAGTCAGTGCAACCCAACTGCTGATAAACGTGGCGGCGGCAGGTGCATCGAAGATTACGAGGGAGAGGAATGCGCCAATAGCAATGCCACCACATGCAAAGTTGGTGACTTGTATCATGGCTATATAACCTCCTGCACTCGTTTCAGTCCAATTAGATTCAGGGAGGAGTTGAGAAACATAAGATGAATCAGGGAGGTTGAGAAATACACAAAGTGGAAGGTTAACTCTAGCCTCTACATAGTAAGCTCCCTCATCATTACAAGCGATGGAAAGATGGTCCTTGATCCTTCCTGCAAATGGATAAAAGAGAGTTAAGGTTTGTGATAGATCAGAGTCCTTAAGCAATTGGGACCTCATGGAGTTGGTGGCAATGATATCAGCTGGTGGAATGCTTGTTTCTTGGTTCACATAGAAGAATACCGTAGGAAGATAATAAGATGAAAGAACGAACTGATCCAAAAAGGAAAGCTTGTGTGTTGTAAGATGGTGAGGTGTTGAAGAAGTGGGTTTGATAAGTTGTTTGGAAACTATATATCGACCTCCATAACCATTTTTTCTGGCAGAATGATTAAGCCGGTCACCGTTAAAAGAAAGTGCTATATAACTCTTAACACAAACTTGATCCTCAAACAAACAACAAATTGTATCTATCCATCTTAAGAAAAGTTCTTAGCTATATTCTAAAATTTTAATCACATTTAGAAAAGGGATGATATTAAACGAATAATAAATTAACTTTTTTTTTTCTGACTTTTAGTATTTTTAGTTAGATTTAATTTTTTTTAGGAATAAAAAACTGCAAATCAGGAAAGAAAATTATTATTTCATAATTTAAATTAATATAGAATATCTCATAATTTAAATGAAAATTATTATTTATGGAAATAAATGTTATAAATATACAAAACCCTTGGTAGATAATTTTATGATATTATTTTGAAAAAGACGGTAATATCTTTTTTGAAATACATATTTTTAATTATAATAATGCAATATGCATTTTTAATTATAAAAATGTAAAACCTACTTTTTGAGCATTAAATAAATTTAAATATTAAAAAAATTGTTTACAAATACTGAAAAGTTATTGTCTAATTTTAAAATATGTTAATGTTTAATTTTGAACCTTCAAGAAATAGTAATTAGATTATTTTACAAATATTGAAAATTTTTAAATTTAAAATTTTTTTATATCCTACTTTATTATCTTTTTATTTATAATTAATTTTTAATTTTTACATTTAAATTAGTATTAAAAGGTAAATATTTTTTTTTTAAAAATAATTGTTGAACAAAATTAGTATATAACTTTATGCTGTACAATTATTATTATCTTTTAGTTTTTTCAATATATTTAAATTTTGTTCTAAATTTTAACAAATAATATAATTAAATTAAATTAATACATCTAATCAATTGCACGAAAAAAAACTAATCATATAATATATACAACAAAATCTTTAAAAATAATCTTAAGTGATATATTTAAAACGATGACAAATGAATAATACCTTTATATATATAAATATTTATTAAATTATTTTAATTATTAATTTGTTGTAAATATCTATTGAAATATATTCATTTATAATATTTGGAAGAGGGATGAAATTGAACGAAGCCCTAAAATGGTTCAATTTTACAAATCAAATAGAACGAAGAGCCACTCATGAATGAAGAAATAGAATCGTTGAATTGAACCAGTCTGAACAAGATGAGCTCTAGGATGTAATTAAACCTAATTTTATTAAAGGTAAATTACACATATGGTCACTCAATTTTTTTAAGTTTTCATTTTGGGTGCCAAAAAAAATTGAAAATTGAGCACTATCATTAACAATCATTTTCAATTTAGCCATCCAACTTTAATAAGTTTTCATTTTGGTGACCTACCATTAATTCAATGTTATTATACATTCATTTTAATTAACCAACTTTAATAAATTTTCATTTTGGTCACTCATTTTATCTTTTTAAAAATAAAAAAAATTAGAACTAATTTTATTTTTTTTCCAATAAAAGGGAAAAACCTAGAGTTTTAGAGGAAATTACTTGCATTTTTATAGAAAAAGCTTGGATTTTCCTAGGAAAAATCATTTTATCTTTTTAATTTCCTTTATTTTTTTTAGAATTAATTTTAGTTTTTTTTAGGGGAAAATATTAAATTTTACAGGAAATTACTGATTTTTTGTAAGGAAAAACCAATTTATCTTTTTTTTAGAATTAATTTAAATTTTTTTAATAAAAAGGAAAAACTTGAGTTTTACAAAAAGTTACTTTGGTTTTTAGCGGGAAAAATCATTTTATCTTCTTAATTTCCTTTATTTTTAAGAATTAATTTTTAGTCTTTTCAATAAAAAAGAAAGCATGGGCTTCCTAGAGGAAAACCAAGGTTTTTATTGAGATTTGAGTTACAGGGCAATTTTTGGTTTCATCTCCACCACAGAATAACTCAATTTTCTTTTTGTAAAAACTCAGTTTTTTTAGAAAAAAAAAATAAAACTAATTTAAATGAGTGATCAAAATAAAAATTTATTAAAATTGGGTATCTAAAATATAAAATGAGTAAAATGAAAACTTATTAAAACTAGATGACTAAAATGAAAACGGTTGTTAAAAGTAATACCAAATTTATAATTTTTTATTTTCGATGTCCAAAGTAAAAATTTATGAAAATTGGGTGAGCAAGTTTATATTTACCCTTTTATTAAATGGGGGTAGCAAGTTCAAAACTCCAAGAAAGATTTGGGCAACCACTTTCCCTTCAACCAACGCAACTAAAATAAAAGGAATATTTGAACTTTCCCTTCAACCAACACAACTAAAACAAAAGGATTTGAATTATTTTTTTATTTATATTTTTTAATGATTTTTATAAATTTTAATATTTATTGATATGACATTTAAGGTAAAATAATATTACACTAGTAAATTAGTATACATAGAATATCACGTCAGCAATAATGGTGGAGTCATCAGTTGCTACCAACCGTATCAATAAGATTGTTAAAATTTAATGATCAACTGTTAAATCTAATAATCAAAGGGCTTAATTGGTCAATTTTTAAATTTAAAGCCTCAATTGGATGTAAAAAGTTAAGTGCATTCGGTTAGTTCAATTTTTATATAAAACAAATTGAATAAATCAAAGTAAAGAAAAAGTTGAATAAATTGAACCAATTTAATTCGATTCAGCTTGATGAGTTCTTATGCTTTCTCTTTCTTTTTGTTTTATTTTTTTAAGATTTATTTACTTATAAAATAAAAGAAAAAAATTACCATTGCAATTCATCCATAATAAAATTATAAGATTTATTATTATACATAGGCTTAATACATCATTTGGAGTTTGACACTTTTTTGTAATGTGGTACGTGTGTGTTTTTTATCCAATGTGATATTTGTATTTGATAAAAGTTATACAATTTGGTATTCGAAGGTAATAATGTTAATTTTTCAACGTTTGATTTGGGTTTTGATGTTAATTTGATAAAATTCATAATTAACTAATAATATTAGCAATTAAATTTATCAAATCAACTCTAAGGGTGTGCTTAATTGGGTAGAAGAGTGGAGGGATGTGAAGAGGGGTGGAAATGTGGAAATAAAATAAATTTGGAATGTGTTTGATAGGGAAGAAAAGTGAGAGGAAAAAAAATAGGACGGATGATCATTTTCCATCCTAATACATAAAAATCAATCCTTCCAAATTGGAATAATAAGACGAGAGAAAATGAGAGATAAGTGTATGTTAGTTCAAAATTATGCATTTTCAAATATTTTTATTTTCTTTCCTTTCATTTTTTAACTCTACCAAGTAATTGAGGGGAAAAAAATTACTTTTTCTTTCCATTTTATCATCAGTCCTACCAAGCACACCTATGAAAAAAAATTTATGTTTCTCATCCTTCTAATTTACTATCCCTTCAATTTCCCAGTCTTTCAATTTTTTTTCCACTCTACCAAGCAAAGTTTTGGAACATTTTCAAATTATATAATGTTTCAATAGTTACAAATGAAAAGGTACAAGTGATCAAAAAATAATGTCACTATTCATAGTGATCAATTATGTGTCTTGTCACCAAAAGTTAATCACTTAATTAATAACACAGTGTCATAATTATTCAAGTAAACCCTTATTGAATAATTATATTTATGGCTAAAGATATAACTATCTATTATAATAAACGCCAATAATGACAGTAGAATGATCACGAATCAATAAGAAAGGAAAAATAAGAACATACATATTTTACGTGGAAAACCCTTATCGGGAAAAACCATGAGCATAGGAGGAGAAATTCACTATGTTGAAAAAAAAAAACGATACAAGAGGAGTTCGACTATATCTATTTAAGGGGTAAACAATCATATTATAATCAATTTCTAATAGAAGAAGTTTAGTCATATACGAATTCAACTTGTGCGACATAGTCCATACTGCGGGGCGGTCGCAAATCTCGGTCCTTCAACCCCATAGATCCCCTTATTTTTCCACTCTATTTTATTTCTTTAACAAATGACGGGATTCAAGTCACACAACTCTAACACTATCCATTTGGGTAGTTATGTCACTATGAAGAGTCATGAGACCTCCTATAAATAGGAGAGGAATTTCATTTGTAGGATAAACTCAAAAATATAGAAAAAAAAGTTTCTTTCTGATCTCCCACCAATTTTTTATATTTGTAGATTATTCTATAAAGAATTATTGCAGAAATTCTTTATAGAAATTGATATCCTTACTATGCTCCGTTCAGTGCTCAGTAGATTGTTTCTATCAGTGCAAAACATAGACAGTCATTGGGTTTTATTGTATCATTTAGGTTCATTTACTAGTAACTCTTTTGCACACCATAATATAGGTAGGGCGAACAGAACCTTAAAAAAAGTGGCATTGATACATGCCTTGAAGTCTTCATTAATTTTTCATAAGTTTATTTTTTTCCCTACTCATTAACACAAAGCCTAAATGTGTACTTGATTGGGTGGAAAAGTGGAAAGATGGAATGAGGGGTAGAAAAATGGAAAAAAAAAACATAAAATTTGAGTGTATTTGGTAGGGAATAAAAGTGAGAAGAAAGAAAATATGAGAGTTGATCATTTTCCATCCTAATGTATAAAAACCAGTAATTCCAAATTATAATGATGAGAGGAGAAAAAATGGGAGAGAAGTGTATGTATAAAAACCAATCATTTCAAATGTTTTAGTTTATTTTCTTTCAATTTTCAACTTTACCAAGCAATGGAGGGAAAAAAATTTACTTTTTCTTTTCATATTTCCATCTTTTCTACCAATCACACCTATGAAAAGAAGATTCATATTTTTATCTTTCTATTTTTCTATCCCTTCAATTTTTAATCTTTTCAATTTTCTTTTCACTCTACTAAACAAAGCCTAAAAAAAAAACATAAGATTATATATGGCAAATTAAACACAAAATTAAACAATCTTCCAATTAACACTAAATTCATTCTATCAACAGAATCAAGAAAATTCAAAACTAACAATCTTAGCAATGAAATTTAACCAAATCAACCTTAAAACTCGAATGGAATGCTAAAAAGATTAACACAATCACCATTAGGTGTCAAAATGTAGAACTTTTATAAAATATAGATACCATATTAAACAAGAAAACACAAGAATAACATTAAAAGAAAATGTCAAACTTAGATACCAGATAATGTATTAAGCCTTCTATATAATACAGATGTTTATTGAATTTTTATTTGCCAAGATTGAATTTAGTGAAGGTACTTTAGATGGAATAATTGAAGAATTTATGGAAGTGTAAATTTTGAAAGGTAATTAACAAAAATAAAATATTAAAAAAGAGTGTGAATGATGAATCCAAAATTCGAAGGTGATAATGAAGAGAAAGGATTGTATGAAACTGTGATTCCATGTTATCCCTATACCTTTTCAATATGAGAATGACAAATTAAATTTTTCTTCTAATTTCTAGCATTTTTAGTTGAATTTGAACTTTTTCAAAAGAAAAAAGCTAAAAATTAAAAAGGAAAAATCTGATTTGTCATTCTCCTATTAGAAAGGGATAGGGATGACGTAGAATCATAATTTCATACAATCCCTTCTAAATAATGAAAATGAAATATCATATACCACTCGAGAATTAAGTGCCTTTTTAAATAAATAATTGTAATTAATATTTATTTTCTATTCATTTCTTTCATCAATCGAATAGAATTTTACTTTATTTTATTAATAAAAGCAGAGTTAATTGTATAGAAATTCTTAAATTATGATTTTTACTTTAAATTATTAATGTTATATCAATTAAATCTTTTCGTTATAAAATCGTTAAGTTACCCTTTAGTTATATATCAAATTTTATGTAGCTAAATCTAAAATAAAAAATTTAAAGAAGTAGGATGTTATCATATAATTTTTAAAAGTAAAAATTAAAAATAAAGTGAACAAGAAAGTTTCTATAAAAGCTTCGAAAACCTCAAAATTAAGGTTTTTAAAGCATCTATTTTTTCTTAAAATTTTCAATTTAAATTATATCACGAAAGATATGATGTGTCATTCAAATTTAATATTTTAGTAATAGAAGGATCTAATTAATATAACTTCAATAGTTAGGGATGTAATTAGAATAATTTGAAGTTTAGGGGCCAATATAGAATAAAGGTCATAGTTTGGGGATGTTTTTATGTAATTAACTCATAAAAGAATGTTTTCACAAAAAAAAGTAAACTATATCCAAGCTTACTAGACTATTAATAAGTTTACTTTTTTAGTCACTCAACTTCAAAAAGTTACAAAATGGTCATTGAACTATTTGAAAGCTTTCATTTAAGTCATTGGGTTATTAAAATCATTATTGTTTGAAAGCTTTCATTTAAGTCATTGGGTTATTAAAATCATTATTGTACGGCCTTCTTTGTCTGCACTAACTATATTAATTAAAAGTTCCCATTCTCTTTCTCTTTTACGGGTAAGTTTCTTTTTCATGAAACAATTTTAAATGTCATGAATCTGCAAACCAAAATCCAAATAGCTTTCTTCTCTGATTTTCGAAATTGACCTTCATATTGACTTGGATCTAAGGTACGTTCTTCTACTCACCAATGGATACTGATTCACCATACCAATTGTTAAACCATCGCTTGAAGCTCGCTAGCTGAACTTTTTTTTTTTTTTATAAAAAGGTTTAACAACCCAATGAAACTTTCAAATAGTTCAATGACTTAAATGAAAACTTTCGAACAACTCAGTGACTATTTTGTAACTTTTTAAAATTAAGTGACCAAAATATAAATTTATTAATAGTTTAGTGACCTTGAGTGTAATTTACCCTTAAAAAGGTTCCGCCTAAACCATGTCGCCTATGGAAATTTTACCGTTTTAGCAGGACGTATCAATGTCTGAATTTGTCGCCTAAATTCGCAAAAGATTGATCCACTTATATCACTCTGAACTATTGTCTCCTTGGTCCTCCTTCGTTTATAGTTATAAGTTTATACAACAAAAACGTGAGCTTAATGCGCCCCCCCCCCCCCAAAAAAAAAAAAAAAAACAATATCACGGAAGATCAGGGTTTCCTTCTTCTATATCACTCTCATGAAGGGGCCAACTCGACTGCAACTCATATGGAGTCAAAGAAAGTGTCTTGATGATCTTTTGCATGCTGTGTTGTCGACTAAAGTTGGGTTTTGGGAGGCTTTTCCATTTGTTTAGGCTTCGATTGTTTAGATTGTCCTCAACTGAATGCATCTCAATGCCTCCTTTTACCAAATGAGCTGAACCTCCTCCTCCTCCTCCTTCTTCTTCTTCTTCTATGGCCTCAGCTGATTTTTTGTTATTGTACATGAGATAGAGGATCAACTGAGCTGAACCCAAGATAAAACCAATAGCATTTGGCACCTGTAATTTTTTTATGAAACAAACTTGTTATGATATGAGGAGATTAGAGAGGAAATGTGGGAAAAGAAAATGTGGACTTACTCCAATGTAGATGTCTTTCACAAGCAATGCATAAGCAGACCAAACACCAGCATTGAGGAACAAGAAAAATGAGAGTAAAAATGGCATGTACTCCACACTCTTCGTCTTTATCACTGTCCTCTGTTGGAACATCAAAAAATTATGCATCGTTCCTTGGAATGTAGTTTTAGTAGGTAAAAGTTTTATGGAGGAACTTAAACTGAATTGTATTTTATCCCTTTATTCAAAAAATAGATAAAACAATTTTTGTATATTAGATTAAAGGGCAAATATTTATCCCTATATGTCAAAATAAGGTATAGGTATTACGTGGCACTTTCCAGTTATTCCGTCAACCATGTCAATTTTTAACAGAAATGATTAATTTGCTCTTTGAACTAATGTATAGGGACTAATTTGCCTATTTTCTTTTAATATAAGAGCCTATACGATACTTTTATCAATTTTAGTATTACTTATACTGAATGGATTTCAAGGGTTTGCAATCAATCAGTTTGGTTAAGAAACTCACCATGACAGATAGAGGCGATGCATACATGCCAATGGTTAAACCAGCACATATGATTCCCACAAAGGTTAGCCTCATTGTCCCATGAAATGCCAAAAGAGTCACCGCTATGACTGCTCCAAGAAAACCAACATCCAATATAGCCACCAACTTTGCTGTTTTAACCTGGAAAACAGCACATATGTATATATATGAACCATGTATTGAAATAAGCCCCACTGTTCAGTCAATTATTTCATCGAACAACTGAAGAGGAATATCACCTTCTTATCTTTAGGAGCATATACGAGGAAGAGTATAACATAGATGAGCTGAAAGATGGCACCAGCACCATTCACTGTCACAACAAGTAAACCATCTGGATTCATAATTCCATAGAAAGTCCACAAGCTAGTGCTCAAAAAGGTTATGTATGGAACCCCTTTGTAATTCTTAGTTGATTTCTTCTTTACCACCCACCAAAATGTTTTTCTGGAAAAACAAACATAAACCCAAAATTTTGTACCAAGTCAAATACCATGTCAATTTAAAGTATCAACTTCAGTGTACCAGTGGAGATATGACCCATTTTGATAGTAATATATATGTACTAAACTTTGTATGCAGGTTTAAACGTCATGATGATGTGTATATACAAATGGACATATATGAACATACATATGTCCAACACATATCTGTGACGTTTAATCCGAGTCCGAGTAATATAAGCAGAAAGCCTGATGCAGAGATGGTGCATATGTAGAGAACTAGTCTTAGAAAATTGCTGAATTTTACTTACATGGGAGAAGCAAAAACCAGTATTGAAATGATATTACCTGCAAAAAAGTTGAGTAACAAAAAATCAAAATCATACAATTTGGAGAAAGATACACAAAACCCGACACTGAATAAGGCTGTTAGAGAAAAGAACTAAACCAATAATGCCAATGATGAAGCTCAAGCTAGCCATTGAAGCAGAGGATGGTTGGAAGGAATGAAGAAAATGAGGCTACGTTGTGTGGTGGGTGAATGAAAGATGGGGAAGAAGCTATAAACTCTTTTTGCAACATAAGGTCCAACATCAATCCATGTTTCTTCGACACGTTTTGGTCTGAAATCGTTATCTAATTTGTACTTTTGTCGAATTGTGGACCATCTCTTGGTTAAAACATGATTTTATGTCTTGAAAAGCTTTACTATTTTCCATGTTAGGACAAAAACTTCCATCTCCCTTTGAACACAAATTCATTTCAAACTCAAAATATTTGGGGAGGAACGGTCCAATTAAATGGTAGGTGTGAAATATAATAAATATTTGAGATAACTTGAAACAACATTATTTGGTCATAGGGAATGGATATAAACCTTTCCTTATTTTTCTTGTTTATTTTTTAACTTTTTAAGATTAAGAAGTCAAGTTGAATATGCCTTTACCATGGTGGCTCAACAACTTGTAGGCCTAACTAAGAGATCTTATCTTAATCTTATCCTAAATTATTGTAAATTAAAAATCAAACACCTAAATGAAATTATCAATGTCATGGATGGAGGGCCATGATATCTTCATGTTAACATTTGCTTTTTATAAAGACTTGACACATGACATATCCACATTGGTATATGTGGGGGTGGGGGGGGGGGATGGTTTTTGGTTCTTCCCATCAAAGAAGACCAGCAAAGCAACGTTATAGAATAGTTGGAAGTGAAGGTGCTAATTTTGGTTTAACAATTTGATTAGATTTTTATGTTTTCGTATAATGGTAGGACTTTTTCACTAAGACTGTCCTCATCAGTCATCACCCTGCCGACAATGGGTTTTGTTTGTTTTTAAAACTATTTATGCATGGTGACTTAACATCACATGTTAGTAACGTTATAAACTATCATTTTCGAATCACGTTTTAGGTTTCTTAGTAATGGGATTTTTTATATTGAAAATCTTTCCTTATTAATTTTACACATAAAAATTATTTATACAGTTTGAACTTAACTACGTCCGTAGAATTTTATTTAAAGAACTAATCGATTAATAAACTTCAATAAAAAGAATAACGATTTAAATTTGGTCTCAAAACTCTTAAACCTTTTTTCTCATTTGATTTCTTCAACATTCATCTCAAAAGTTTAAAAATAACTTATAAACCTGTCAACATGCGGTGAATCAATGTTTTTTGCTTGTTCAATAATGATTACCTTGATTTCAAATCTCTCAAGTAGTCGCCGCAAACCTTATGAACTCTTTATTTTTAGAATAAATTTCTCAACAAACGTATGAGTTTCATTAATAATATCATATAAACAAGTGTAAAACTCAAATATAGATTCAAATTTAGATATTTTTAAGGTTTCAACCTTATAGTAATCATCTAAAATTTTGACATTTTTACTCTAAATATTCCTTCCTAGATATCCTTTTGAATTCTTGTGGATAAATTACATTGAAAATAGCATACATTGCCTTCAAGTTGTAATTTGCAACCTTGTCTTCCTCTCTAATTCAAGTTGCTTCAAGTTTTGGTGTTTTTACAATAATTTAAGGTGGTTCTCACCTAATCAACACAACTTTTTAAGCTTTTTCATCAATTGATTTGATGAAAACTCTCGTATATACTTTTCAATATGAATAGTTTAACCCATTTAATAGTGGTGGTTATGTAGTCGATCCTCCTTTTTTCATAACTTGTATTTGAACTTATTAGACACAGAACCATCACCAAGTAAATTAGGTGTTTTCTCTTACACCATCATAGTGGCCACAACAACAACAATAAAACTTTGCACACAAAGATTATTAGTACAATTTAGACTTAACCTACGTCTACAAAACCTAACTCAAAGAACCAATTCACTAATATAACATCAATACAATGAGCAAAAATTTTAGCATGATCCCAAGACTCTCAAATTGCAGCATCACCTTTGTACATCAAAATGTAGTTTTGACTACCTACTATCTCAATCACCTATAGTAGTAAGGACGAAATCAGAAATTTATCTTTAGGGGGTAAAATTAAATTATAAATTTCTAAAGAGGTTAAAGTGTAATTTTATATTTGTATATGCTAGTTATTTTATAATTTTAAAAGAATTAAACTATTTTTTGTCATCCTTTGGGGCAAAATATATTTTTACCGTTAAACTAACTTATAATTTAAAAAATTTTAAGGGATTAAAAAAAAAATTGTCATTTAAGAGGGGTCGAGGGCCCTGCTTGCCCCTCTTGACACCGTCCTTAGCTAGTAGGTAAATTAAGTCATACAAAAATGACAAAATACTCTCAAGAACAAATAATTAGTTATTTGAACAAATATGAGAAAACAAGCCCAAAATCTTAAATGTAGATAAGTCAAAATTGACAACTAAAACATCAATGAGTATCATGTTATCCTTAATTTCGAAAACTCATCATATCTTTTGTTTAAAAGCATGCCTTATCTTCAATTATTTATCATCCTATAGGCGTAACCTAATATTGATTTTTACTATACTCATATAAGACATTTATCAACTTCTGAACTTATTAGTAAAGTTTAAAAACTAAATTAACAGTGTACCAAATATTTTTCCCTAAATAAAATACATAACATAAATTTTATTAAAATTAAGAAATTTTGGTTAAAAAATATATTATACACAACTAATCCAAAATGAGTAACATTGGTCCAACTATATCAGATTCTCATGGCATAAAGAGGCCGATTAAAGCCCCAGCTAGACGAAGCCCAATCAAAACCCAAGTGCCTATTATCATCTTCTCCCCTTTTGGGTCTGTCGATACCAACGCGTGGGCGCAACGATTATGCGTCGCTCTGTGAATTGATATTCAGATTCGGACTCCAATCAAGTGAAGCTACACCCAGCGGCAAAGGTTTTTCATTTCTTGAGATCCCAACTCTGATCCCTTCTGAAATCTTTGCTTTTACAGTTCTCACCAAGATGTTCAAAAAGTAAGGCGTTTATCTTGGTTTGTTTTTAATTCCTTAGCTTTAAGGTTCACGGTTTTGCTTATCTATAGTTCTGTTTTCAATTGAGTTGCTAAGATGCAAGGAATCACGACATCTGGTGATTTTTTTTTTCTATAAAGGAAAGTTTTTGTATGCTGCAATTGGGTTATGGAATATTTGTGGTGCTATGCAAGTATTTTAATTATTAATGCTTTATAGGATGCGTAAAGCTTTGGGCAATAAGGTAGGTATAGTTTAGTGATTGTTTATTAATGCCCAATGTAACCAAGTTTGCAGCCATTTTCTATAGAACTGTAACCATTCAATTACTAATAGCTAAGATATTTTATGCTTAGGATACTATCAACGTTTCAATTTGGTGCTTTGAGTTATGTGTAGTTAGAATGCCAATTTTTCCATATTCTGTAAATGTCTTTCCCCCTCCCCCCTTTTTGTAGATTTTCATCTGAAGATGTGTCTTCACAAAACCAAGTCAAAGCATCTGTGCAGCGGAAAATTCGGCAAAGCATTGCTGAGGAGGTATAAAACTAGTTTATCTCATTATTTTGGTTTCAAAAATTATGATAACAGTTAAGCTTTGAAACTTGTTTTTGTTTTGTTTAATGTATTGATGCCTTTATGCAGTACCCAGGACTTGAGCCTGTGTTGGATGATTTGCTTCCGAAGAAGGCCCCTTTAATTGTTGTGAAATGGTCTGTTTCTCCTTTACTATTGCTTGGCATGTGTCCCTGAGACATGATGCTAACAGTTACCTTTTTTTGCAGTCAAAACCATTTGAATCTGGTATTGGTTAATAGTGTTCCACTATTCTTCAATATTCGTGATGGACCATACATGCCCACTCTCAGACTCCTTCACCAGTGTAAGTATTTCATCATTGTACTTGTACCTTTCATAGATTGTAGCTTTGCTACTTCATAATTGGGTTTTTCTTCTGTTTTGACTTTGATCCTCATTTATTGAGTGATATTCAGACAATATTATAGGATGACTATGCATTTCATTGTTGGATTGTTTACTTGACTCTTCTATGATAGCTTTCTGCTTTACTCTTATGTATCCTATTGCTGTGGAGATCAAAATATAACCATTCTGTAAATTCGCTTTGCAGATCCGAACATAATGAAAAAGTTTCAAGTGGATCGTGGTGCGATAAAATTTGTCCTTGCTGGTGCAAACATAATGTGTCCTGGGCTTACATCCCCTGGTGGTGCTTTGGATGATGAAGTGGAAGCAGAAACTCCCGTGGTATGAATCATCTTCTCAGTCACAGTGTATATATTTCTTTGGCATCTTCCTAATATCTGATATGTCAACTAATCATCAATTCAGGCAATAATGGCTGAAGGAAAACAACATGCTCTTGCAATTGGCTTTACCAAAATGTCAGCTAAAGACATGTGAGTTACATTCTGGTTGTTTCTGTGCATTTCCATTAAACGGACTTCCTAACTTCAACATGAAAAGCATAGTGTATTTCTTCCTCCTACTTGAAAGGAGAGTAACATTGCTGAGAATATGGCATCACTTTGCTAGCTGTGTTCATTGTTTGATCGCTTGCCTCCTAGTTAAAATATTCTTTGTTTCTTTTTCGGGGGTTTAGTTCCTGTCCTTGTACACACTTTCTATTTCCAAACTGACTAGAATTTTTGTCCTAGCTAAATGTTGTTAAACTTCAATAACTGTGTGTTCATTTCCATTTGCAGAAAGGCAATCAACAAGGGAATTGGGGTAGACAACATGCATTATCTCAATGATGGCCTATGGAAGGTATGTATACATAACCATGGCATCTCTTGATGGTATAAATCACTTGTATTTGTCTGCTTTTTTCTATTGAAGGTCAACATGTTTATTGCGAGGTGTCTACAATGAGCATTCATGCATCATAGTATTTGATATTATTATTAAATCGGTCTTTGCATTCTGTTATTTTCCAGATGGAGAAGCTAGAATGAGTAACTCTCGGGGGAGAACAACTGCAATGCCATACACGCAAAAAGTTAAAGAGAAACTTGAAGAAAGAAAAGTTACAATATAGTTGTGGTTCTTCTTTGCATTGCGGTTTGTCTATATGTTTTGAGATGTTTGTAACCAGCTGAAAGAAGTTGCATGATGAATCTGTCAAATCCTCTTCCATTGTGTTTGATGTATGCCAATACTGTAGAGAGAATCTTTGTTTTCCATATGACTACAAATATTGCGGCTGGATTTTTGGATTGAACAAAATGGCAGCTTATCTCCTATCTGCTCTTTTAATTATCTCACCATTAATCAAGATCTTCTATGTCCTATACAAGAAAGAATTAGACCGATCAATAGGGTGAGTCAAATTGATTTTGGGTTGGGTCTAATTATTTCAGTTTATGTAAGGTAACCATTTCACCCATTCCTTAAGTTGTTCCCCTGGCATGCAACAAAAGGAGATTCCAAACCTTCTAAACAACTTTTGCTAGAATTGGCTGACAATGGCCTTGTCTCAATTTGATACAATACTCTTAAAGTAGTTCATGTAGCTTGAGAACTTGATCCATAAACACCTAGGTTATTTGACAAGGCTGTGAAAGGATGCACCAAAGGAATGAAATGTGCTCAGTAGGACAGCCTATCTACCATAACTAATACAGTGTCAAAGCCCCTAGGTTTTGGAAAGCTTTCCACAAGATCAATACCCTTTGTGGGATTGGTAGAGGCTAAAGCAACCCTGGCTGTGGTGACTGCTTATTGGTTCGAAAAGAATTTAAAGCTTCGGTGATCAGTTTTTACCACAAAATGTGTTTCCACTGGGTAAGAATTCCACTTCTGCAACATTCACCTTACAAACAACTCTGATGGTATAAAATAAAGGCAACTCTTCTCCTAAATATAAGTCATTAAACTAAAACATATTCTAATAAAATTAAAACATGTCCAAAACCAATCTTTTAACTTTTCAACTCATAATTTCTTGAATTAACACATATAAATGCGTATACTTTTAAAAAACCAATCAGTTTCTGAAGTTAGATTAATGCATTTCAAAATATGTGGGAAAGCTAAGAAACAACCCTACATATCTATGTTGACAATTATGTTAACTCTAGGTCCATCCAAAACTTGTTGCTAATTTGTTGCTGTTTAAAACTTTCAAAATAGAATTAGGTTAACTAGTTTTACTCTATTCAGTCATCCAAATGCGTTATAAATTTTAACCACTTTAAATTTAGGTCATTTTGAGTTACTTATTTAAGTTCGAACTCAAATCAATTTCGAGTATGAATTTAAGTTGGAAGTTTGAATTATTAACTTTTATAATCAAATTCAATTGAATTGAATTTGTATTTAAACTATTCGAATTAAATTTTTAAATTCAAAACAAAATTGCTTTTAACTTTGTATGAAAATAAATGAAGGGTAGTAACTAAAATAGTGATTTAAAAAGTCATCAAAGAAAAATTGCTTTAAAAATTTTTAACATTTTAATTATGGATATATAAATTCAACATTTGTTTAACATTATTAATAATTTAAAACATACATTTGTTGACATTGATTCTTGATGAAATGATGAAGGCATTTTCGATTTTTATTTGAATTTAAGCCATGTAAGATTTAAGAATGGTTTGATGATAAATTCTATAAAATTGAGAAATTAATCGAGATTAAAATTAAATTTGTACATGAATTTTGGTTTAATGAATGTGTAATTTGATGCATGAATTTTGATTTGGTATAGTTATACACATGAAGCTTGAATTGTGGTTCATATATTATTTTTATATTGAATTAATATAATTGTTTGTCTATGTAATATTTCAACATAGAATGGTACTAATTCGATAATGATGTTAGCGATTTGTAAAATTTGAATCACGTCAAATTTTATGTATAAAATTGCACAAAATCCAAATTCATGTATGACATTTCATATTGGATCAAAGTTCATATATAGTTTTGACACTTAACCCTATTTTAATTTATAAGAATTTGGTCCTCGTACTTTACAAAAACTAAAAAATTAATCTAGTTATTGATAAATACATGAACTTAAACCGTTTTTTTTTTTTTGTTAAATTATTGCATATACACATTGAATTGTTGATTTCGGTAAAGTATAAGAACTATCAAATTAATTTCGGTAAAGTATAAGAACCAAACTATCAAATTAAAGTAAAGGACTAACTTTGACATTCAAAATCAATTACATTCAAGTATACATTCCCTTGGGGTTAAATATGTTCCAAGTCCTCGTACGTTTTGTACATTTGAAATTTAGTCCATCTACTTTTTATTTCTAGGAATTTAATTCCTCTATTTTTTTCAAATTTAAAGGCTTAGGAATTTAGATTTGCAATTTGAAATCCAAAAAGTAAAAGGACTAAATTCTTGAAAATAAAAGTAGGGGGACTGAATTTCATATGTATAAAGAGTATAAGGAGTTTATCCATATTTTAACTGATTCCCTTGCCTCGATACACGTGTATGGTTGAAAACAAAGACCTAAGATCCAAATCAATAAACTCAACCACACCGAAACAAACCCAACCTCACCAAATAAAACCCTCTCATAATCGAAACCCTAACCTCCATTGTGTATCACTTGGCTTGTCAGTCGCGGCGCCTCCCCCAACTTCACACCACCAAAGCAAAAGCTTCACCAATGGTCTCTTTACCCTCTTTCCACATTTCTCAAACTCTTGTTTCTCTTAAAGACAACAACAAAAGATCTAATCTTTCTTCTTCTTTTTTTTGGTTTTTTTTTTCTTACATTAACAGGGGATCGATTTAATCGCAGGAGGTAAGAGCAAGAAGACGAAGAGGACAGCCCCCAAATCCGATGATATTTACCTCAAACTACTCGTCAAGGTCTCACCTTTATCCCCATTCTCTGCATAAAAATGTAGCCTTTTATTTTTGTGTTTTTGAATAAATGTTGCGATTTTTGTTTTTGGGTCATAGCTTTACCGTTTCCTTGTAAGAAGAACTGGGAGCAAATTCAATGCTGTGATATTGAAACGCTTGTTTATGAGCAAAGTTAACAAGCCTCCACTCTCTCTCTCTAGGCTTATTGAATTCATGAAGGGAAAGGTATTTATTTGTTTACATTAGTAGATTTTTCTGGGTTTTTTAGGATCTTTATATTGGTATGCATATATGGTTTAATGCTTCTTGTAATGTGTAGGAGGATAAGATTGCTGTGGTAGTGGGGACAGTGACAGATGATATTAGGGTTTATGAGGTTCCTGCTTTGAAGGTTACTGCTCTTAGGTTTACTGATACTGCTAGAGCTAGGATTGAGAAAGCTGGTGGAGAATGCTTGACTTTTGATCAGCTTGCTTTGAGGGCTCCTTTGGGTCAAAACACGGTATGGGGATCTCTTGTTTCGTTTGTTTTTGATGCTTCATAACATTAATTAGTCATTGGTCTTTTTTTTGTTGTTTCAAATGTATGTATGTTGATTTGTTTATTGATTCATTTGGTGTTTTTAAGTTAATGTTTTCATCAAAATTTCATTTCCAACTTTGTTCATTTGTCAAAAGCTTGTTGAAATTGAAATGCTGATGTTACTTTCACGCACAATTGATCGAGGGTAGTAATGATTTCTTCTGAAACTAATATGTGCAACTTACCTGTTTACATTGTCCATTTAGGTTTGTGCTATTCCTTCTTCATCTGGAATGATTTCCTTAATTATTTCAACTTTTCTTTGTTTCTCTTTATACGAACATAGAAATTATGCACTTTTTGACTGGTAATGGACCATGTTCTGCCATGTCATTTCTTCAATAGGAAGTGAAGTCCATTGGTCTTGCCTTAAACCCGATCTTTAGCTATCTTCTGATAATTCTTGTCTTCTGAAAGAAGAAACTGTTTTGTCTGGATTCTTAAGAGTTACTTTGGGTGGAAATGCAGGTACTCCTCAGAGGTCCAAAGAATTCCCGTGAAGCAGTTAAACACTTTGGTCCTGCTCCCGGTGTTCCTCACAGCCACACCAAGCCATATGTGCGCTCGAAGGGAAGGAAGTATGAGAGGGCTAGAGGAAGAAGGAACAGCAAGGGATTTAGAGTTTAATATTACTTCACTACTTGATTTTGTGGCCTGTTTGTTATTTAGGTTTTCTCTTTCAGTTGTTTACTCGCTTATGTTTGCATCTTATTCATGGATTGTTTAATAGCTTGTTTGAGGATGAACCTTTCTTATGCTACGAAGTGGAGCATGTTTAAGCGTTTTAATGTTATATTTTACTCAAACATGGAATTCTTTGTCTGAATCATTCTTCAAGCACTTTTTTATGATTTCTGAAAGTTCAAACTTGGTTCATAGAATCTAACATGAGAAATCACATTAATAAAACTCAAAGAGATAACAAAGCAGCTTTGAGCATAGAGATAAAACAAAGCAGATCAGAAATTTTTGATGAAATCATGAATGTGTGAGTTAATTTCATCAGCTCTTTCTTGGTTGATGAAATGACCAACACCCTCCATTATCACAACTTCTTCCAACATGGGCGCATCTCTTTTGAAATCTCCACCATTAACATATTCCTTCATCCCTGGTGTGGTATAAACGCTGTCAAGATCCCCCACAATGAACTTCACAGGTACTTTCACTTGTGTATTAGTCCATGGTGCTGTCTGCTCCCAGTTTCTGCAATATATCGGATAGGAATTAGGCTAAAACTCATAAGATCAGAGTTTTTTCAAAATATTTTCCAGGTAAAAACGTACAAATCGAAAGCTCTGTAGTAGTTAAGAGCCCCAGTGAAGCCTTTTTTATTGAATTTGTTGGCATAATAACTAAGATCTTCTTCAGAGAACCAAGATGGTAAGGTAATAGGGGTATCTGGTTTGATACCAAAAGCATTATCTTTAGGCATGCAAGGGGGACCTGGTTTTCGACTCGAAATGATTTTCTTTAGCACATTTGAAGCTCCATAACGAGCTATCTCTGCTTCGATCTTTCCAGGTTCCTACAAAAAAATTCCATAATGAAGCCATGTTTGAGTAAAAACAATAGGATTCTGTGTTATATGATGTAAGAAATAAAAAACCTGGAATCTGCAAATATAGTAATCATCTCCAAAGAAAAGTCTCATGCTCTCAACAGGCTTCATCTGTGGTTTTCTGGGCATGAACGGGACGCTGAGGCACACAAAAGCTTTGACTCTATCGGGACGGAACAAGCAAAGGTACCATCCAATAATGGCACCCCAATCATGAGCAACCAGAAAGACCTGCTCTACACCAAGAGAGTCAATGAGTGCAACGAGGTCACCAACGATCTGCATGCAAGAGTAGCTACTGATAGCAGTGGGAGCTTCGGTATCACCATAGCCACGGAGATCTGGGGCAACAGCGTGGTAGCCGAGTGAGCTTATTGCAAGAATTTGATGCCTCCAAGTGTACCATAGTTCCGGGAAGCCATGAAGGAAGAGGACAACCGGTCCTTCTCCTTTTTCAGCTACATGCATCGATATACCATTGACATTCACCATCTTATGCCGTATTGATTCCATTGCTCTCTTTCTTTCACCCTCTGTGTTCCCTTGTGGCCTTTGCTCTTTGTCAAATGTGATGATGAATGCTTGATATAGGGACAAAAAGCCAACGGGCGGAGCCACCCAGGGGATAAATAAAATAAAATACTTGTCCTTCTTTTTCCAAAAAAAATTATGAAGGCTGAATTCGCTCCACAAAAGTACTGAAAATGACTCATTAAAATATTTGAAAAAGAATTATTTTATATAAAAATATAATATTTTCACTACTAAAACACAAAAATCTCTAATTTTTATAATAAAAAATAATATTATGGTTTTTTTTTTAATTGATTAGGAATTTTATACAAAATTTAGTTTTTTATTTATTTTATTGAATGAGTTTAAAATGTTATTTTTTATGGGTAATAAATTTTAGAGGTTAATACAAATCATTGAAGAAATTAGAACCGATTGTATTTATAATCTTGAATATTGAATGGCAATTTAATAAATTTATTTAAAAATTGTTGTTGCTTGTTACTGTGATTATTACTAATCTTATGTTTAAAATTTGATATATCGTATTCTCATGACACCAAAAAACACTCGATTGATTTTTATTTTGATAAAAGAAAATACTAGTTGTATGTTAATTGCATAAAAACCTTTATGTTTAAAGCTTAGATTTTTTTTTTTTAAATGTTTGAGGAGAATAGGAAAAATATATATATATTTTTGGTTATTGTTTTAATAGTTTTGCAATTAGTTTATTCCTAATTTTTATAGAAAATTGAAGGATAGGGGTTATGGGGTGACGTTAGCTGGAGTAAATGCATGAAAAGGTTTGAATCCCAATTGGTGAAACCAATTGGTATTTGAATTTTGTAAATGAATCCAGTTTTATTTGAATCCCACTTTGATTAAGAATTGAAACCGTTTAAGCTTTAAATGAGGCACATGAACCGAAACCCCATAGCCCGTGTTTCAACCATTAAAGTTCAGCAGAGGCAGGGGGAAATAACAAGGCAGATCTCTCACGTCAGGTGTCAAAATTACCGTGGAGGGAAAGAGTGGGAGTGGTCTAACCCACCGCCTTTACGCCCTTTGGCATGAATGTCTTCAACCAACTCTACTTCTAGCCCTCACAATTTTCTTAAAGAAGTACGTGAATCACGTTTCTTTAACTAACATGTTTTTCTCACTTTAGTGGTTAATCTCTTCTTTCTTTGCCATGCAAGACTTTTAAATTTTAAATTTTTTATTTTAATATTTATTTATCATGTCCAGAAAATAATTTCTCTAATTGAAAAGATATTACTTGAATTAGTTTTATCTTAAAAGGTTTTGTTTTTAGAGTTATATTTATGGAATATTATTAATTTCTAGCATAATAGCATAGGGGGCTGACTCTAGACTTTAGCTTTGTTTATTAGGGTTTACTATATTTTTTTAACTTTGGTTAGGGGTGAGACCACTGTACGGCACAGCCCCTCATTATTATTATTTTTAATAAGTACTTTTGGACAAAATCATTCCTTCCAAGCTAAAAATTGACTAAAAAACACTTCTTTAATAAACTGAAAATCTCCGAAAGCACTTTTGAGAAGCATTACTATGAAAAACGGGGATAAGGCTCAAACACAAGAGGATTGAAGTAAAAATTTCTTAACGCACACATGAAATTCTGGGAACCATTCTCACTGCCACAGGTGATTCCAGGAGGAACGATGCGCGAAATTTGGGTGGCGGTACAAAGATTTTCCAGAAATTTAGCCTATAACATACCAAAAATCGCATGAAATACTCGGATGAATTTATAAAGTTGGTCACATAAAGTCAATGTATAAAAGAAAGCACCAAATCCATAAAACACAACATGAAACTTCTGCCTCTAGGATGAAGTTACCAAATATTCAACAGTTCCTTGGCCTATAAATATGACTATAAGAAATAACTAGACTTTTTAAGCTGAAGACGGTCGAGTGCATTCCATGACAATCTTAACTTCATAATACAATTTGAACTTTCTGCCCCACCAAGTCAATCAAAACTAGCATTTAAGAACTTCAACAATTCATTTCTTTTACTCTCAGCCTCTTTGTCCTCCTTTGACTTGTCAAGTTTCAAGAGAATCTAGAAACAATATAAACAAGAACAATAGCAGAGTAAGAACGATCACGAGTGCCTATAACACTATCTTTGGACCACATAAACACGAAGAAGATAGATTTACCTTTTTCCCAGACACAGCACTACGGCGTGCACCATCATCCTTGTCACGCCCAAGAAACTGTATAATGGATAAGGTGGTTAGTACATGAGAGAAAGCGAGTAGGGGGATAGTATCATAAATCACTAGACAGCAATGAATTACCTTAGAAAGCTGCACAGGACTGCTACTTCGCTCATCCTGCTGTTTCTATATGCAGCTCCGATTGCCAGGACAAACCCAACCCAGAGAAATAATCCAAGTCAATTGCATCCAGTCATTATGTCACAGACGCCAGCTCCAATTTCAAAGAGCCAATTCATAGAACAGGCAGAAGGTATTATAAGCACCTCAGAAATGTCTAGTTAAAGCATTCTCAAAAATAATGGAAGTTTGAAAATTTGCTTGATGTCCATAAGAAGAAACTATTGAACGAATATTAGAGCTTTAGCCAGTTTCCTGGCAGATGCATATGAATGAAAAAAAAAAAAAAACCATAAACCATCAGTTTGCAAACTTATGACTTAGATATACATACATAATTTACACAATCATATAGAACGATGCATTGTAAATAGTGGCCTACCTCTTTCAGTTTGTGCTTTTGACGTTTATGTCGATGACTCTTGCTCCGTTCTTTTTGCTTTGACTAGAGGAAAAAAAAGATAATAAAGTAAGCCACATGGGTGACTGCATTAAAACGAGAAGCATAAACAGGAGCACCAAAAGTTAACCTTCTTTTGCCTGTCACATTTCTTGTGCCTCTTTGAATGACTGGACTCATGTTCACTATCTGATGAACTGTAACTTCTGCAATAATTGAACCATTCAAAGAATGTTGAGAAACTCATTGACCGAGTTTTTCAATTAACCGCATAAAGGCATCAGAACAAAAACTATAAAATGAAAATTATAGGGCAAGGCAAAGGCAACTTGTTCTTACTCAATTACTAAGCAAGAAATCAGATTATGCATTAAACTTCAAACAACATAAATTCGCACTTATGTTTATTCATTATTGCATTACATGCATCAAATAATACAAATGAACCCATTGTACCATAAACGAAACTCTTCTGAAAGCATAGGCAACCACACGAGTTAGATATGTAGTATTAGCTATGATTGAGATTCATTTTCAAGCCTCCAACCCCAAATTACTGTTAAAGAATGTAAATTTATTAATAAAAAATCATTACAATCCTAATCTTACCTAACCAGAAAAAAAGGATAAAGTTAGAAAATTCATATTAAACAATTCAATACAATCGTAAATTCGTAACATGGAAATCGAAAACAAAATTGATAAGGTTCACCTAAGAACATTTCCAACTAAAATCCGAGATTGAAAATTTCAATAATATCTTAATTAATTCGCCTAATTTATAACCTTAAACATCAATTAGTTAACAAATAATATAATATTTCCCTCTTTTCTTTTTTACCTGGAGGAATCCGAGTCATGGGAAGAGTAAGAATCGGAAGAATGGCGGCGATGCTTCCTCCGACGGCGTTTACCTAACGAACGACTCTTCTTTCGGATTTTGAGAGAATCTCTATATCTGTCGCGACGGTTGCTGCGATGACGGCGCCGTTTGGCGTGAGAGGAAGAGGAGTCAGACGAAGAATCCGAGGAAGAGTAAGAAGAAGTCGATGACGACGACGCCGCCATAGACACCAAAAAACCCAAAGAGTCGCTTTATTGGTCTGAGATTGAGGGGAGGTAAGGGCAAAGGGCAAACCTTTGTAAAATAAGCAAATCCTATATGAATATAAATATAAAAGAGATAATATACCAAACGGTACCTGTATTTGGCTTGAAAGTTTAATATGGTACCTAAACTTTTTTTTTTTTCACTTAGGTACTTATTTTTGTTACATACACAAAGTAGTGCCCAATGGGTGAGAAATTATATCATACGCCTTTCCCACCATTTTAGATATAAGCCCAACCAATGAAAACAATCCATGTCAGCTTTTTTTTTTATAAGTCATCTATAAATGAAATTATTAATTTTTTTACCCTAATCATTAAAAAAAATTCATATTACTATTCACACATTAAATTGTAAAAACAACCTAATATGCGAATATAACAACTTATTCGAATATTTGATATGTTGTTATGGCTAAGTTGTTAAGTCATTTATGTATTAATTTAAATATCAATTTTATTATTTAATCTCAATTAGAGGTGTTACTGTTTACGGATAGAATAGGCTTAATCGCACAAAAAATTCATGTTGGTATTTTTAATATGTGTTACTTGGACTAATTTTAATATGTATATCTATATTTATTTATGAGTTATGGAAATTGACAAATTGTTATTTATTATGAAAAATATGAATTATATTGTGGGAAAATTGTTCAATTGATATTTGCATTTCCAAATTTTAGTTTAAATGCTTATTTTCAGAGATAAAGTATTTTCAGAGATAAAGTCAGAAAATTCTTTTAGAGGTCGAAATTAAATTTTAAGTTTTAATCATTTATATTTTTATAATTTTTAAATTGGTTAAAATGTAATTTTATTTTTATTAATTTAAACTTTTTAAATTTCTAAAACAACTAAATGGATTACACACCAAACTCAATTATCCAAAATTCTTAGAATCCAACTCAATTAGCTATATCAGCGACTACCATTCTATTGCGCTTTTTGCTGCACATTGTTCTTAAAAAACCCTACGGTGTACGGTACATTTCGAGCCCTTATCCACGAATCACCACCAATGAAGAAGCTCCCTGGAGTGAAGTCAACTGCATTCTCCAATGAAAAGTTCTTAATCCCAGGCCATTTAACACGACTCGTCGTGTTCGAACCAGGGCCGTCGTTGTTGAACTCGGCGTAGAAGCAAGTGCTTAAACCCCACGAACCATCCCATTTTGCCCACCCATCTGGTTTAACCAAATCGTCAATGTAAGTTTCCATGATGATTGTCCTCGAGAAGTTGCCCCATGGACGGCCAAGATACGTTGGGTACTTGTTCTTCACTGAGACCAGTTCGGAGGCCGCCATGATCCTGGAGTTTTGGAGGACGATTCCCGTCGGTTGTCGAACGTCGGATCGGCCTTGCGCGGTGACGGCGTTTTGTTGTCCGTCTAAAGGTTTTCGGACGAGGAATGTGCAGTTCTGGAAAATGGAAGCCGAGTCACCAAAGACGAAATCAATGGTCCCGGTAACGGTGCAATCGCGGTAGAATTGGCGTTTGCTGTGAACGTAAAGTGTGTCTTGATAACCATCCATGGAACAGTTGTAGAAGACTGAGAAATCGGCGGTCACCATCAATGCAACTGCTTGTAATTTGGCTGCCCCAGCGGAGTTCTCGAACCCAATGTTCTTGGCAAAGAAATTGTCTCCGTTTACAGCTACGTTCAATCGGCAACATTATAAAAAATAGATAAGTAAATCTTGTCAAATGTCAAATCAAAATAGAGGGATTAAAATCATAATTATACCTACAAAAAGAAGGGTTAATTCATAATCATACCAACTGTAGCAGTCCTGAAAGTGGGAATACCATCAGCATTGTTGACGTGACCTGTAATTCGGGTTTTCTCTTTACCATCTCCGATTAGCATCACATTGATCATCCTATAACCAAATTCCAGATTCTCCTCATAAACTCCCTCCTTTATATATATAACAAAAGGCTTTGTAGCATTCAAGGGTATACGGTTTATTGCATCTTTAATGTTGTTAAATCCCCCACTACCGTCCTTAGCCACAACAACATCAGCCTTCACTCCGTTTTGAGTATCTTGGTTCGCTTGGAGTAGCCGACGGCTAAATATCGAACCCAAATCGGACTTCGGTTTCCCACCGATAACCGTAACTTCCTTTTTGCCGAGTAGGCGTCGGCGGCGTTGAATACCCTCAACGTTTAATTCATGAAACCCTTTTGACAACTCGGTGACAATGGCGAGGCCATTTCGGCTTAGTTGCATGGAGATGTTCAATGCCTTCTTCATTTTCTCTCCAGCGTCTGTTGTTGTATTCTTGAATCCTTCAATGCAAGTCTCTTGGTTGGTGATTGTAGCACTTAGCCAAATCCTTAAATCGGCCAAAATTTCATGGAGCATCGGTAATTCGAATCGATCGATTTTGTTGAATGATTTTTGTAATTCGTTTATCGAGTAAGTCATTAGTTGTATGCATATGTCTAGTGCTTTCTTCGTTCTCCGATCTTTCTGAAGGTTTCTCAAGGTAGTCGAGTTCTGTGCAGCTCGAGACACGAACTTCATCGCGGCCTTGAACGCCGCTTGGATAAGGTCATTGGTATCAGTGGCATTGCCGGCCTCGGCCCCGATTTCCTCCTCGCATGTTTTCTTGAAATCCGTTGGTCGGCAAATGGATTCGATTGCTTTCTTTGAAACATATGCGCGGGAGTTTTTATTATCTTTGTCGTTTTTTTCGTTGGAGTCGTCATCGTCGATGTTAACACCGACGGCCACGACGATCACCATCGCCACCAACAGGCAAGAACAAACAGCGATGATTGTGATTCTCTTCGCCCTCTGTGGATCATCTGACATGTTGAAGATATCAGAAACTGTGAAGCAATTGAAAATGGAAAGCTCCCAAGTGTTCTTTTTTGTTTTTAAAGTCCCTCAATTAGGCAGGCAACAAAAGCTGCCTTATACAATATTTACTTTTATTCGTAATCTTTTCCTTTTAAGTCCGTTTGATAAGTCCGACATAAAAAAATAAGCTTAAAATTTTATCTAAATTTAACCTGAATAAAAAAGTTAAAACTCGAGTCTGACCTGGCTTGGTCCACTTGTATTAATTTTTTATATAAAAATAAATTTAAAAAATATAATATATTAAATACACACTAAAAATATTAAAATAAACATTTCCTAACAGATTAAAAATAAATTTAAAAAAATTATACTTAAATAATACCAAAATAAATATAATTTAATAAATAAATACGTCTAAAATAATTTATTCATACAGTCAGTTATTCAATCATATACTAATGTAATGATTTGTGTGGGTTAGGAATTTTGTTGGCACCACCTTTAGAATTTGAATTTTGTGTGCCAAACTCATCCCAATATAGAATCTGTATGCTTATTTCAATACTACAAATGTAATTTGTGAAATGAATTTTAATTCAGTTGGATTAGTTATAATTATAATAATAAAGAAAATATGATTAAAGTATATTTAAACACTTTTTTTAGAATTAATTATTATATTGCTCAAAGTTAAGTATTGTAACCTTGTATAAAAAAAATTATAAATTATACTGTTAGCCACAAAATTATAGATAAGTTTTTGTTTTAGTCAATTAAAAAAGTTTTTATTTAAATTATTAAATCATTCAAAAGCTTTTGTTTATGTCAGTATTTTTATTTTTTAAAAAAGTTTCATCAACAAGCTCCAAACGAAGATTCAACAACTAATATAATAAATCAATACTCATCAATGAGTAAACGAACATACCCAAAATCCAAATCGATTTTACGGTTAGTGTGAAAGAGCGGAAAGCTACTTAAATTTTGGTTCACAAATTTGTGATGTCTAAAGTTGTTTCATGAAAAAATCAAACCATAGAAAAGAAAGGGTGTACACACAAATTTTGAGTTGAAAAGTTGGCTTGAAAATTCAGAATCAAATTTATTGGTAACTTTGAAAGAAAGTCACAATATCTAGAAATTTCTCGAATACAAAAAAAAATATCATTTGATTATTCTTTTCGATTTGCCTTCAATCCAAGGATCATCCAGACTTGGTCTTGGATGAATGCAAATTGCTTCAAGTATCGTGACGACTTGCTATCGAAACAAATTTGGACCTCCTTTCTTTAGTAGTTGTGGATTGAAAAACAACTTTCCTCATAAACGAAATTTAACTTCTTTTCCACAATTAAATTAGATCAAACTGGATCAAAAGGCAACTTTTCTTCAAAACAACTATGGTGTTTGTCAGAATTTCTTCAAGTGTTTCAACTTCTTTCGAGAATTCTATAGAGATTTTTCTGGGTTTTTTGAACTTTTGAATCTGTAAAATAGTTTAGGGTAACCCTTTTTTTTATAATACCAATTACATGAATAAAAGAGATTTCTTGTAAAATTGAACTGCTTCATTTGATCCAATCTTATAAATAAAATAAAATTATTGTAGAATTTAACTGCTCTATTTAATTATTGTATAGGAATTTAATAAAAAAAATTAGTTGTACTGATGATCCAACCTGAATTTTGAAATATAAAAAATAAGGAGATTAAATTAAATTTTAAATCTATAAAAAATATAAAAATTTAAATATATTATAACTTTTTAAAAATAGCACAAGTTGTGTGATAAAACATAGAAATATTTATGATTGTTTTTGAAATCAATGAATTTATGGAATGCTGATTTAGAATGGATTTGAAATTAGTGTTATTCTTTTTTTATTTTCTTATAGCTTAATATTAATCAAAACTTAAAATCAATAAATGTTTTTTTTTCAATAAACCAATAATTTGATAATAAAATTGGAATTAGTATAGTGTTTATGAATTTGATAAACTAATTAATTTTTATCAGTACAAACTTTTATTTTCAAATAATATCCAAATTCAAAATTTCAAGTAACAACAAAAATACAACAGACAAATTAAGAACAAAGTTGAAAATTTAATTAAAGTGCTTGAAAATCAAAACAATCCCCCATGAAAAGGAACTCCAGTTGCAGGCAACCAGTTATCACCATCTATGAAGTTGGAGACAGTGAATTTATCAGCTTCACTCTCACTTATATCCTTATGGTAACCATTCCATTGAACCCTGGAACCAGTGTTGGACCCTGGACCCATGTTCTTGTATTCAGCATAGTACAATGTATCCAAAGCAAAATTCCCAGCCCATTCACTCCAACCTGACGGTTCGATCAGGCTGTTCATGAAACTTTGCATGTAAACAGTCCTCGAATACTCCTTCCATGGCCTTCCTAAGTATGTTTTTGTCATCCCGTTGCTCGAGGCGAGATCGTCAGCGGGTCTAATGACACAGTGGTGAATTGATATGCCTGTGTTTTGGTTAGGATCGGTTCTTCCTTGTGCGGTGATGGTGTTGAATTGGTTTGGCATTGGTAGTCGAGGATATATGTTGCAGTTTTGGAGGACCACGGCTGCATTGCCAAATATGAAGTCTACTGTGCCGTAAATGTCGCATTCTTTGTAAAATTGCCTTAGGGAGTGAGCATATAAAGTGTCTTGGTAGCCTTCAAAGCTACATCGGTAGAACGTGGACATATCGGCTCCATTTCGAACCGCGACAGCTTGGTGTTTGCTAGGTCCGGCCGTGTTACGAAATGTAATGTTGACCGCAACAAATCCCTTACCAACAACAGCTGCAGGCAGGGGAATGGTTGAGTTATTAAAAATGTACGATTATGTGAATAGTGGAACATGATTCAAAAGGCAAATAAATTTCTACATTACCAAATGTTGCAGAGTTGAATGTGGTTGATCCATCAACAAAGTTGCGGTTTCCAGTGATTATCGTCTTGTTTATACCGTCACCAATCATCATCACATTTTGCTTCTTCTTAGGTATGGAAACATACTCTTCGTAGACACCGGCGACCACGTAAATCAAAAAGTATCGGTTGCTATCCCCGGTATTATTCGGTGCAGCAGCCACTGCTTCATTGATAGTGGTGAAGTTGCCACTTCCATCAGGATTTACAACCACTACTTGACTCACGGAAACCCCTTTGTCTTTCCCTTCCTCATCTGCTTGAACATGCTTCTGCCGGCTTGCGGATTCATAAACTGCTCGATCATGGTCTGACATTATTAAAGGCAAAGGAGAGTCCTTGCCATTTACCAAATTGGAAAACACATGGTTTCTTCCTGTTAGAGATTTAATAAATCCATGAACCCAACCGTGCCTAAAAAGTGCAAGAGACACACTGAGGAAATTTGTTCCATTAGAAATAGATGGCAATAAGCCATTTTTAATGCTCGAAGCTGACGGTGTAGCTTCAAGCCCTTCGATACAAGTTTGCACATTCGTTAAAACAGCACTAAGCAACGCATGCAAATCATCAGCCAGGAAGGTATCGAGACCGTCGGATTTGATTCTTTGTAACGTGTACAACAAGAAATCTACATTAAGCTCAGCTAGAAACTGGCAATCCTGGAGTGCCCGAATCGTGCTGAGGAATGAAGTCGATGGCAGTCTGAGGAAATACTTGATAGCACCAAGAAAGCTATGAGCATTCAACAACGATTGTTGCATCGAAACCTTGCTGAAGTCAAAAATGGTAGCGAACTTGTCGGAGGGTAAAATCGATTTGCAGAAATCAGCATGTGGGGTGAGCTTGCAAATCGATTCGGAGTTGAAAACGGAGGCGGGATTAGAAAAGGTAGCAAAAGAAGGAGAGAAGAGGATTATGAGAATAGATAGAGTACAAAGAGCTGAAGCCTTGAGAGCCATTGTAATGAAAGCTTATTGATGAAACAGAGGTTGGTGCCTTAGAGCATTTATAGATACAATGGGAACAATGGTAATATAAAATAGAGGGAATGGATGGAGGGTTTTTGTGCATTATAGATTATACAGTAAGAATAAACGTGCACGGCAGTAAGGAATAAACGAGGCTTAATTTGTGAAAGGAGTTAAGGTGTTTTAGCTTAGGTTTGGTAGCCATGTATTATTTTAAACATACTTCCTTGTTTTATGTAATGTAGAGTCCATGAGGCACGTCTTGGAGGTCAACCCCAGCGCCTGCCGGAGTTATGGGAAGCTCAAACTTCACTACATCTCTTCCATTTGGTTTTGGGTACAAATTATTTCGAGTTTAAATTGATTTGAGCTTGATTTTTCCGGTTTATAAGAAGAAGGAAGTTAAAAGGTTTTTGAACTTCATCAAGTTAATGCAGCACCTTCAAACATGTTTGACAGCAGCAACTAAAGTTGAGTTTGGTTTATTTTTTATTCAATTATTTTAAAAATTTTTAAATATGTGATTCAATTTGATTCCGGAATTTTCTCTGTTAATTTTAAAATAACTTATAAATTGTTAACAATCTAAATTCGTAGATTCTAATTGATTTTTAATTTCTTGATTTCTTTTTAAGCCCTAACAATAACTCGAAATAAATTTATTTTTTTTGCTATAAATTATTTTACCTCTAAAATTTAATCTTTATTTTTTAAATTTCAAATTTAAATTTAATTATTAACACCGTTAAAATTATTTTATTAAATTAATTGATGTAACATTTTAAACAAAATATTCACTTGATAGCTATGTAATATAAAAAAAAAAATCAATGTCTTAATAAAAATTAAAAATAAAAAAACTAAATTCTTACAAATAAAACTAAAAAGACTTAATTCCAAAACTATAAAAATTGCAAAAACTTATGCATATTTAAACCTTTTTATATATTTAATCTTTTAAATAACGAATATTTCCAGAGGCTTCTTCCTTAAAATTATATATATATATATATATATATTTTTTAATTTCAGTAGGATCAAATTTTCACTCTACTTGAAAGATATATGAAGTTATCTAATTGCTGAAACCCCGAGGCGAACTTGAGGGCGGTGCAAGCAACCATGACCGGCCGTCAATTAACTATTCGACCATGAAATTCGAGGTGCTAGCACCTTGGATGAAGCGGCAACTAGGCCAGTTCAGCCGTCCGGATAATGATGCATCGGAGACATAATTCCAGTATTCGACATACCAGTCTGTGTTTTAAGGCAAGGCAAAGTTTCCGTAATGACAATTTTCACCCTCCATCTTCAATTTTCACCATTTGAAGCATTCATAGATAGAAAAATGGTATTCTTTTATCATGCAAGACAGCAGCAAGTAATTGTTCCAAGGTTAAAATATGCTCACCGTCTCTATACTTCTCATAATTTTAAGAATTTAATTCTCATATTTTTATTTTTAAAAATTTATTAATTTAAAAATTCCATATGTTAACATAACATTAACATTAAGGTGGAATTTCTAGGTGAGATTAAAAGTATAGGAAGATTCCTTTTTATTGATTCACTTTTATGTGATTACTTTTTAAAATAGAAAAGATTATATGAAAGAAAGACGCCACATTATTCACCATCTCTTACTAATTATTTAATATCATTTTAACATCTTTTTAACATTTTGATAATTTTATTAATCTAAATCTAGACACTGAACCTTAGATCTTGAATCCTTGGTCTAAGATCTAAGGTCAAAAATTTAAGTTAAAAAAATTACTAAAATGATGTATCAATTACATTAAAAAAGATGTTGAAAAGACATCAAATAATTAGTAAAGAATACAAGATGATGTAGCGTGTTTGTATCATATAATCCTTTCCCTTTTAAAACTTTACATTTTAAATTCCACCCAAGTATTATTTTATTAGTAGTAAATTTCATGTCAGCATAGATAACAGAAAATGTTAAAGAGAGTTATTAATGGGATCACAATATTTGAATTAACAAAATAAAAAGTAGGGAGGACTAAGTTCCTAAAACACGAAAAAAGTACAGGACTTTCTAACGCTAGAACTGCTGTTGAGTTCACAAAATTTTGATTCAAACTTCAAATCGGAATGTTTGGGGCTATAATGCCATCAGTTCAAGTCAACATACTTAAAATGATAGTTAACATAAATCCACGGTCAATACAGGTCCAAGCTGTAGTTTTAACTTAAACCTGTTATCATGGAGCAAAATATGAACTTCGAACATCATTATTATATCGAAGAAAGCATCCGGAACCAAGGCATGAGGAGTTTATTTATTACTAACTTCCCTTGATGTAATAATTCATCTAATCCCACCTTATGATGCAACCTCTAGCATGCAGGATTTCAAGAATCTCTGATGAAAGCATGAACCTTAAAGGGGCAAATAGCTTGACCTTTTTTATCCGTACACAGCAGGCTCTAAGTGCAAGCTCAACCCCTTCGACCGTGGAATTGCTGAGGTGCACAAGCTTTGCCTCTTGCAGCCGTGACAAGTTCCCCATCACCATGCACAATGCCATATCAGAGATGCCACAGTAGCTCAAGTTTATCTGCCAACATAACACAACTTTTTCATCACATTTGAATATAGTTTCCATCAGTAATACGTAAATTCCATAAAAGGCTTCAATCATGCATGTTGCTTGTACTGAAATGTCAGAAATGGAAATGGCGATATCGGAAAATTGACACTTTAGAGAATATAGCCTCGAGTTATCCTATGCTGTAAGCGAAAAAAGCATAATTAAAGTGTAGGGAAGTTCCTGAACGAAATAACACCACAAAGCGAGCAGAGTTTAGACCCCCCAGTAGGAGAAACTTTTAGTTTATTGATGTTTTTATGTTCGAGACTGGAAATGATGACTTTGACAGTAGAGTATCATATTTACCAAAAATAACGTTTACCGCACAGATATCTCAAGTGAGTTCAGTAGGACAGTAAATTCCTTTCTCATCATTCTTCTATAATTCAAATCAGACACAAAAGGTACCTGTCGTAGATTCTTTGAGTAATAGGCAAGTGCCCAAAAGCCCGAATCACCAACTTTCTCACAGTGTTTCATATCCAAATCTGCCAGTTTCTTACATCCAACTGCAACTGCTTCCAAACCCACACCTGTGATTTTATGAAGTGCACGCATTTCGAGATCAGAAAGTTCCTCTAGACGACCTATATAACCTAGCCCTCTGTCAGAAACTTCATTGCAGTATGACAAGTTGAGCTTCCTCAACTTCTTGCAACCATTGGATAGAGCCTCCAAACCATCATCACCAATACCAGTGCACCTGTAAGTCCAAATCAACAGATATTTAACTTTCGGCTTTCTGCTAGCATGTTAAGAAAATATAGCTTTGCTTTCTAATTGATTTTAAGCTAATTTTACCGGTACAGATCTAGTTCATGAATCTTCAAACAGTTAGAACCGATGTAAGATAGTCCTTTGTTTGATATGTTTGTGCAAAGCCCTAGTTTCAAGCATGATAATTCAGAACATCTAGACAAGTATTCCAATCCTGCAGATAAGAAGAATTGGAAACCAGATTGTAATCAACAAGTTGCACAAAGGGTAATAAATTAAAATAGAGAATTGTTCAAGGTTGTAACCAATAAAGGTAAACAAACTACAGTTATGATGAAAACACTTAAAAGTAAGGCAACCTTTGTCATTTACACCGCAACAATCTGTCAGATCAATCTCCTCCAGTAGCAAGCAAAAAGATCCGAGCTGACAAAGACCCTTCTCGGTAATCATATTACAAGACTCTACTTTCAGGCATACAAGGCTTCTGCATGAGTAAGCTATGGCAGAAATTGCAGCATCAGTAATGGAATGGCAGCAAGTTAGATTCAGGACTCTTAAATTAATGCAGGCAGATACAAGTCTCATTATGCCCATGTTGGTCACCCCCACACATTTGCTGAGCCCGATTTCTACCAATGACTTGCAATTGGCACTAATGACTTGGAAACTAGTCTCGGAAATTCTAGCCCCGTCAATTCTGATCACTTCGAGGTGATTTAAGTTCTTCATCTGATGCAGAAGGGCTGTAGAAAGCTCCTGCTATGAAAACCCGCAATCAGCATCCATTAATCGAAATGGCAAATTTATACTACTACAGAACAAATCCAGATACAGTCGGCAAAACACGAAAAGCAGGCAGCCAAGAAATTACTTACTGAAAGACAATAACCTGCATTAAGCTCAAGAAGGTTACGATGGCCTCTGACAACAAAGATTAAACCAGATGAACTCACACCTTCGCATCTTGATACATCAATCACCTACAAACAACATAATTCAAAACTTCACTTTGCATTCAATACTTCAATTATTAAAAGCAAACACTACCAACATGCACAAAATTGTCCACAGATGTCAAAGTTTCATACCTTCAGTGATGGGCATCCACGCTCGATAAACTGTAATCCAACATCATCTATTAAAGGACACGCCATTAAACCCAAAACCTCCAGTTTCAGCAGAGAAGCAATAGAATGAAGTGATTCATTTGTCACCTAAAACAAACCCATATGCCCCAAGACATTAAGACAGAGACACGATCCTCAAATATCAATAACACAACATATAAACAAAAACATTGCATTTCTTCATATCTGTTGTAATTGTTTTTCCCTGTCTATTTTCTCAATGACCAAACATTGCATTTCTTCATATCTTACTATCAACCTGATAATTGGTTTTTAATAAGGACAGAACATTCAAAAAAAAAAAAAAAACCAACCTTTAGATAGGACACATCAAGATACTTCAAATCAACGCATTTCTTACACAAAAGATCGATACCCAAATCAGTTATCTCCATACACCATTTCAAGCTCAATTTCTCCAACTTCGAACACCCGACGGCGATCTTCGCCAATCCGACATCGGTCAATTGCAAGCACTTATCCATGTTTAACTCCCTCAACCCAACGGCAGAGGACAAGGCAGCTGCTTCCCTGTCTCCAAACCCACAACAATACGACACGTCAACGCTCTCCAAACACGGACATGCACGTGTCAACATCTCCAACCCCGAGAACCTCAACCCCGTCGCTCGGCTCAGCACTAGACTCTTCAGTCCCCAAGCCCAATGACCCAAACTCGGTGAATTCGAACCCGGACCAACCCGTGTTAAGAGCAAGGAAACAACCCCGTCGTCAATGCGGGGACAAGCGGAGAGGTCGAGGGATTTCAGCCGAGGGTACTTACGGAGAAGAATTGGCAAGAACTCGATTCGTATTACCCGAAGATGCCTCCGAGCCAGTGAGTCAATTCGACGGAACTCTCTGCAAACGAGCCGAAACGATTTCCGATCCGATTCGGCGGTCAGCAATTCGTAGATCCGGACAAGTAGATCTTCTGTTAAGCTAAGGACGTTCTTGCTCGATTGAAACGACAACATTTTGGGTTTCAGCAACAAAGAAAATTTGTTAAAAAAATACCTTAAAACAACAAGCTTTCCGGGTGAGTACTTTCGTGTTTAGGTGGGAACAAACAAGAAGACGACTCGGAGGTGGAGGAGAGGGTGATGTGTCGGTTTACAGAGAGTCCGAATCAAGCTAAAATCGGTCGTTCGGGTCGGTTTCATTTTCTTCCGGAGATTTTTCTCAGAAAATAAGAAGAAAAAATCGAAGCTATTTTGGTAGGTGAAAAGAGTTGCAGAGAAAAAAACCGAAGAGAAAGAAAAAAACAAATTGTGAAAGAAGAAGACGAAACGTAACGCTTGACTGAGAACCGGATCACATCTTTAAACCAAGTTCATCGCACAGAAATCAGCCACGTGGATATTCAAAATGAGTTTAGTATACGTGGCAGGTAATTATTGGTTGAACATTTAATTTACTTTTTACGGAGCCATACAAAATCGTAGCATCTAAGGGGGAAAGGTTGAGCCGTTGGATGGGTGGAAAAAAGAAGGGGGTTGACGAGAGATGGAAAGGACACTTGGCGAGAAGGAGGAAGGGTAGTACTGAAAAGTACAAGAAAGTAGATAAGGGTGGGATTGGATTATTGAAAAATGATGGCAGTACCGCAATTTCTACGAAAGAAAGGGGGTGTCTGAATTTTACTGCTTTGTACGGTTAATGACGTGGAAAGTTATTTAAGTATTTCTTGGGGCCCACTTTTAACGTGCAGGGGACCGTACCTATCTGTCTACGTTCATCTGCACTAATATTCGGAAAATTTTTAAAAAGGAAAATAAATATCGCCAAACAGCGCTTTCAGTCATCAATTTTTATTTTCTCAGGCTAAATTATATAATTATATAATTAGTCACTTTTTATTTTCATCACTCAATTTTAAAGATTTTTATTGTAGGTATTAATATTATCAAATTTTAACATTTTGATCACTCCTCCCTTAAATTACTAATAGACTGTTGGCCTAGCTTTTTTTATTAGCATATTAATAAATTTAGTCCTCTAATGTTAACAAATTCTATCTGTTCGGTCCTAATTCTAAAAAAAAAAAAATTTAACTCTCAACTTTACACATTCTGTCAATTTAATATTTATTCTTAAAAATTAAAAATTAAAAAAACTTAAAAATCAGGAATTATTTAAAAATTTATTTTTCGATAAAAATACATACAAAACTATTAAAAATATTTATAAATAAATATCCATTTATCTCATCTTTTAAGATAACATTTATTTATAATTTTGTATGAATTTTTTAACATTTATTTATAATTTTGTATGAATTTTTACAAAAAAAAAATAAACTTTTAAATAATTTTTTTATGAATTAATAATTAAAATAAAAAATTTTAAACCCAAAATTACACTAATAAGTAGACGACTATGATTTTAGTACATTGAATCTTTTTTTAATATATTTGTCCTAAACATAATTTTCAATGTACTAAAATCATTGTGACTGTGTGCCTTTGATTGCAAAATTTTTCATCTCAATGAATAGTATTTAAATTTTAGGACAAATATATTAAAAAAAGACTACTAGGAACTTTGATTGTTTTATTTTCTATTCTAACAATTTAGCACAGTTAAAGTATATCTTGTTTTGTTGATAATTTTAATTTATATCAAATTAATGTTACTTATTTATATTTTTATTCAACAACAAATGTAAGACGTGTTGGGCGTGTAATTATGTACAAGAGAGCAAGATTTAAAAGATTTTAAATTCTTATCTTAGTGGGGCGACAAACTTAAAGGAATTAAATGAGTTCTTATTTGATTTGGACTCTATCTTGCTATCGTAAAGGATAAGGAGTTGATCAGATTTACCTTTAAAGGAGACTTATTTGCTAAGAAGCTAATCATGTTTACTACAAGTGAGATTGGACTTGTTGCAGGTTGACCATCCTATTTAAACTTGGATGAAATTGTGCATAGTCTATTTATAGGTTGTTGGTTCTTCACAACAAGGGGAGCTCTTTGAGGGTGTTTTTCTTTAGATTTTAAAGGCTAATTATTTTGTATTCAAACACCTTTTACTTTAGCATTTTATTTGAGTGTTATTATTGATTGTAAGGTGAGGTTTTTGGGAGAGTGATTATAACAATTTGGGTTCGATTTTGAGGTTGTAATTATCCTTTGCTGTAAGAATAGATTGAGCTTAAGCGAATAGTTGTTTCGATTGAATTGTTGAATAAAATCGTTCTTTGAGCCAGGCTCCATAGAGGTAGGATTGGTGAATCCGAACTGTGTTAACAAACTTATCATGTCAATCTTCTTCCTCTCTTTGCTTATCTCGAAACACCACCTTGTCTTATCCTCTTGTCTTAACTCTTTTTTTCCAACAACAATTATAACATCAATTTGGAACATTTAACAAACCAAAAGCTTTTTCAAAAACAATATGAATACTTGACTAAAAGTTAAGCTATGTCGAAAAAAAACTAACCCTAAAAAAGCCAATAAGAACACAAATGTTATTAAAAGCTCAATCACTAGAATAGATCACATGAATTAGTGCATTGTATCCAACATCAACAATTTTGTTCCTTTCGGAACTTGTGAAGCCTAATATAGAGTTAAATCTTCCTAACAAAATATAGACAAATCGAGTTAGCTTGGACTCAAGATCGAATCATCATTGACTCGAGAAACACGAGTCCTTACTAACTTAAGAAAGCCTCCCTCAATGGAGGAGCTAGAGGATAAAACCCCAGACTAAATTTATTATTATAAGTGTTAGGGATAAATCCAATTAAGCAACAAACAAGTAAACTGGCGAAGAATTTGAAAAGATCAAACACAATTATTTTACGTAGGAAAACCCTTCTAAAGAGGACAAAAACCATAGGCAAATATAATTTCACTAAATCGACAAAAACGAAGAGTATAAAGATGGAGATAAAAACTAAAGCCTGAAAACCCAAAAATAAGAACCTTCAAAACTTAAACACAAAATTCCCTAAAAACTAATACCTAAATGTGTTATGGGTTAATCTTTTTAGGGTTGTAGAAGAACTATTGATAAGCTTAGCTCGTAGGTCAAATAACATTAAAATAATCTACATTAATCAGAGTTTAAGTGGAAAAATTAAAACAGTGTTTAATTGAAAGAAGTAAAGCTGAGAAAATTGAGGAACATGTTGCCATGTTGCGACGTGACTTTCTTCTCGTCGTGACGAAATATGGTCGCACCATCGAGACAAAGCTTGGTTTCTTACCAGGATGAAGAGCTCCTCCTAGTTGCGATATCACACATTTTTTATGCTGAAATGCGAGGCATACTCCACAAATCTCCACCTTGACTGTATTTCCACAATGCCTTCTTTGTCAAAACCCACCACAGGCCTATTTCGAACTTTGTAGGATATTAATTGAGTCCAATTTGTGCTTGATGTTTGAAATCGGAAGACTTTTAGTCTTCGAATTGTGTACTGCCAAATCAAAACTGACCTCGAGTTTGCTTTCCACGAACGTAATGCTCTGCCTTTCCAAATCCTGTACCCAAATGAGAATTTCTCTTATTCAAAACGGTCATGCCTTTTTCCCTCCTATGACCAAGTTGTCTCTACTTCAAATGAGTCGACTCTAACTCCTCAACAAACGAGGGACATGTTTCACCAGTCACCGTTGATCCTTATAAAACATAAAGATTGCTAGTCTTTCAACCTTTCATCAGAATGAGAGCCTCACGAGATACCTTAATTTCGCTTGACTCAATATTAATTCTACAACCCTTCAAGTCTAACATACTTAAGGAGACGAGATTCTTCCTTAAATCAGGTACATGCTTGACATTTGATAATGTCCTAATTGTCCCGTCGTGCATCCTAATCTGAACGGTACCAACACCGATTACCTTGCAAGGTAAGCCATTCCTCATATGTACAACTCCACCTTCAATTGAATTGTATGTGAAGAACCAATTCCTATTAAGACATATGTGCAAAAAAACCCCAAATCCAAGTTCCACTCGAATGTAAGCTTGGAGCTTTCGCTCGTCGACACCAACAAGAAATCATCACCCTTGTCGTTGGCTAAATTAGCATCAGCTAATTCTTTCTCGTTGCTCTTAGCGACCCTCTTATTTCGTAGTTTGTAACAATTTACCTTGATGTGACCTAGCTTCTTATAGTAGCGACATCTCTTGTCTCGATTATGCTACTAAAATCGAGGTTTGCCTATTTGACTTGCTATTCGAACCAAACTTATTGTTAAGTTTTGCTTTGCTCAACAAGTGACTCTTTATATTCTCGAATGTGAGTTTATCTTTGTCATAAATTAGGGTCTTCCTAAAAGACTTGTATGAAAGAGGTAAAGAGAATAATAATAGCATAGCTTGATCTTCATCATCAATCTAAACCTTAACATTCTTTAAATCATTCAAAAGAGTAATAAATTGACTGATGTGACCTTTAATGTGCTTACCTTTGTCCACGCGGAACATGTATAACCGTTGTTTCAACACCAATCGGTTAGCCAGAGAGTTTGCCGCGTAAAAGGTTTCTAACTTTTTCCACAAGGCGGATGTCGTCTTATCCATTAACACTTCCTGCAATACACTTTTCGAGAGACACAACTGAATTGCAAATAGGATCTTCTCATCAAGCTCTTCCTATTTTGACTTATCCATATCTGCGGGCTTTTTCCCTATAATGACCTTTTTCAGACCATTTTGAACTAGTATTTCCATCATTTGAACTTGCCATAGATTGAAATTTATGATGTCATCAAACTTCTCAATGTCGAACCTTGTTACTGCCATATCTGAACTGGTTGAATGCAAAAATTAACCAAGTTCTAATACCAGTTTATAGGGAATTAACCTGTGTATGCAACAAACAAGTAAATAAAGTAGAAATCGAAAAGATTAAAAACACAAATTTAACGTGGAAAAACTCCTCAAAAGAGGATAAAAACCCACAGACAAAAAGATATTTCACTATAATAAAAGGGACCAATGAAAGTTGCTTAGTTGCCTAATGGTAGTGTTTAGGAAAATGTGTAAAGATTTCCAAATGACGCATGCAAAATTTCCTTATAGTTGCGTCTGCTGTGAGGATTCAAGAAAGATGTTTGGCTTGAGGTAAGTCATGCCCTGGAAAATTTTAGTATTGTAAAAATGATCTCGATGCTTTATGTTTAGGAAAAATGTTTGGTTTGAGGTAATTTTATTGTTTTGGAAATAAACAACCAACGTCTTTGGCATGCTCTCTCATATTGTATTTTTGATGCCTCGAAATCGGGTTTATTACTTTAAGACTGCTTTCATCTCAACTATTTGTTTCAATCCTTGTTCTATTGTTGGACTCAAAGAAGTGCTAATAAAGTAGCTCATGCTTTGGCGAGGACGACTTTACCTCAAGCAACTTGTCTTGTCTCTATTGCAGATTATTCTGATGTTATGAGTGGAGGTGGAGAGAAATAGGATTGGGTATACTTGGGTAAACTTGATGGCTCGAGATTTAGGTACTCTCTTCCTTTTCTCTCATTTTCTTTTTGATTAATGAAGCTTTATTCTAAAAAAATATATAATGATAAACTTTTTTGTTACTTTAGTTTTAATTCTTTTTTATTATTTTTCGTCCTCAATTTTTAAATTTTAATGGTCTAGTAAGCTATTTTATAAAAAATAAAAAAAACAATTTAATTAAATTTGAAGATTAAAAGTTATATTGATAAAAGATTTAAATCTAAAATTATAGAAATAAAATAAAATCCAAAAATAAAATTTATTATGATGCAAATCTAGACAAAGAAAATGGAGAAAGTGAAATCCAAAGGGAATAGTGTGAGTAAATTAAAAGGACCTACAATTCCTCCATTTGGTAAATGAGATGAGGACCACACAATTCACACCTAATCTAAGGTAACCATCTAGAATCTTTGTTAGGCCATGGTTTGGGTTGACCATTTGTCTTTTCTTTCTATTTTTCTTTTTCTTTTTTTTTTTTATAAAATGAAATTAATTCTTATCAGATTAGGGTATTTTTACACTAGTGGGTATTGTTTTTTAGTAATTATTTTTCAATATAAAATATATTCCAATGATTCAAGTTGCTTGGTGGCCAACTTGTGGAGAGAACAAGTAGTATTAATTTAAAAAAAAAAAAAAGACATTATCACACACTATAAATATTAAAATAGTGTAGTTAGAAATTAAAATAAAAGATGAAAAATAATGGTAAAATCAAATTAAATGTAATAAGTTTTAAGTTTGGAAAGAAAGAAATGGTGGGTGATGTTAAAATCCACAACCAGAAATGGGCAATATAACAGTAAAACAATAAGTAGAGAGGCCATGTGATATGTGAATGTGATGCAGTCCCTTTTATGTTATTAATGATATAGCTTTTTAAGATGTGAGGATCACCTGACACATCGCTTATGCCACATGTGGTATGGGATGATAATTGATAATTGATAATTGATAATTGATAAAGATGCCAAAGTCACATGCTCATGGTTCTTTGATAATCAACATAACTTATACAGTACTATGACTGCCCATAGATGGCCACACCCATCTTTTCTTTTTTCCTTTATTTGTTAGTTTCTTTTTTTTCCCATTTCATGTAGAACTCAAGAGTCTTTTAGTCAAAGGAAAAAAAAAAAAGGTTGAATGGTTGAGAATCTAGAAATCCTGATATGATGCTAAGCGATGATCATCTTGCAAAATGAGAATATAATATGATTGTATCACCAAATCCAGTAGAATGCTTCTATGATGTAACTAAATTTGTATTTGGGAAATCTGTTTCAATGCCAATGCTCTTTTCTTTTTCACAAGTGGGAATAGTTTTAATCCCATTAGCATCTCACTACAGCCTGCTTCATGGAATGATAGGTTACTATGCTTTCCCAAGTTAGGGTTCATCAAATCATGATGAGACTTATTCCGTACATGAATTAAGAATATCCTAAATTAAGAGAGGGTCACTTCACTTATAAAGATTTAAGGTTTTAAAGTTTAAGATTGAGGGGATTCATGTTTCGCCTTCTACCATCTACCTCTACTAAATACACCCACAACCTCCCTTCTATTGTTCTCCACTCGTCAACCACTATGTGAACGGTGGCCTAAGCCTTCAACCTTCTTTTGTCCTTAACATACTATTTCTCATATGTTGTTTGCATGTGACCGTTGCTTTTTTTTCCTTCTGACAAATCTGAAGTCATGGTCGGTAGCAACTGCCACCCAAGATTTCAGAACAAGTTGAGACAAGTTCTGGAAGTCAAGGTTTTGCTGAAACCAGAAAAAAAAAAAAAAATATATATATATATATAGGCTTTCCTTTGGATTCCTTAAAGTATACATAATTTAACTTTTAATCAATAACACGAAAGTCTTCCAAATTATGTGCATATCTTTCCGTATTGCTACCATAAAAAAAGTGGTACAAAATATTTTTCTCAAGCGTTACTTAAGTAATGATCCCACGTTTGTAAAGCATATCGCCGCCCTCGACCGGTGAATAATTAAACCCCGGTTGCCTCGTAATACCATCATCTTCATGTTGTGCCATCACTTCGTTAGCATTCAAATACCACGGTTGCAAATAAGGTGAATCACTAGACGAAGACAATGAAGAAGGATGAAGTAGTACGGAACCCCAGTCTCGAGCGCCGAGTTTCGCTTCTTTCAACCTTCGCCGTACCAACAACTGTCCGACATCTTCCTTAGTTATCTCGGATACGGTTCGAAGTATCGACACACAAAGTAGAAGCACCAACACCGCATCTTCCTCAGGCAATAGCTCAACCACCGATAGCTTCCAATTCAACAACGCCGTCGTTCTTCCAGTCGGATTATCTTCCGTGAACCTTACGAGAGTCACGAATCCATCATCGGCTTCGGCAACTTTGCTTTTGGTTTCTTCATGGTATTGCATTTTTCGTCCCCTCAACAGCATGATCTGCTAAAAATAGGATTACTCTTTAAGTGGTTCCTACATGTTGAAAGAAATTAAATAACCTTTTTAACTTACAGATGAATCTGAGGATTGTTGAGTTTTAAGGCAAAAAGTGAGGTCAGAACTTGATGTTGAGGATCCCCAGTTTATGAGGAATTCATCGCCTGTTGAGAACAGCCATGCCGCTTGCCATTGCTGTGGAGGTTCTTTTGGTGTAGCTGTTCCTACAACTTTCTCTGTACTAGATGGTAACGATTAAGGAAACAACGTTTAAATTAGATTCCACAGTGTAAAACCCTATTATCAGATGTTTGAATATGAATTTAGAATGAATGAAACAAAGAAGCAGAATAAGCAACATACCAGGAGCTTTACCGATAGAACCAGCCACATAAGACCAAGAGCCTTCACGTATCTCGATTATCCTTTCTTCCCAATTCACACCACAAGGAGTTTCGGCTCCTCTTCTCCAAAACCCTCCTCCCACTCTGCAACCCATTCAAAAATTTCTATCAGGTTGACACTCTGATGCTTTGTTTCATCAAAAGGCTACAATTTACATGTAAATGGGGTTGATTTTAAAATTCACCTTAATTTCAATTCTTATCCTTTTGCATTCTGTGATTTGAGTTTGACATCTAGGTTTGAGCTATTTTGGTTTAGCCTGTTGATTTTTTTTGGGTGGAATCCTTTCTTGTTTGGATTTTTTGGAAATTTGTCATTCGTGGTTGACATGGGTCACACCGAGCGAGGTCTGGTCCTACCAACTATATATTATTAAAATAATCTATGCTTATTAAAGTACAGCTTAGTCTAAAATATAAACCTCAGTTTTTTGTTGAAACTACATACGTAAAGACACTTATATTTCCTTGAAAGAAATTAATTTATGCTCTTTTATCTTAATATTTAATAACTTTACATGTTTTTCTTTTATTAAAAATTTAAATAAACATTATAATTTTGTATATTATTCTAGATTTAATTTTTATTTGTTCAATTAATATATAAATATAAAATAATAATTTATTCAAACTCTCCCTCCTAAATTCAAGTCAGGTTTTGAGTTTAGACGGGTATCTCAACCATCCAACAAATCTAGTCATTTATAACTTTTTGATTTCTAATTTAGATATTTTTCGAATTTGGATTCGAGTTTGGTGCATACTAAAAATTTAAAGTTGTAGGATAAAAACATACCTGATTCTAACAACAAAACATTCTCTCCCAGCATGGTCTAGAACAGTTCGAGACAGCCAACGACCTTTCTGGGGTCGATAATTGTTTAATTTCAAAATCACATCCGATACCATGGCTCCTGAATCATCTGTCACTCTATCCGGCACACATTTCAGCAAGTACGGTGCTTGAACCGGGGAAGTTATAGATGCAACAACCCTCATTTCATCTACTTCTCTCCTCAACGTAATACATGGTGCCCTTACCAAATCATTCCAACAAAACACCATCGGCTTCACCAATTTACTTCCTTTGAAGTAAAGACCGCTGCCACCGCGACATCGAAGCTCAACCATGAGCCCTTTAGTCCCGAACTCACAATATAAATGCCAGGCTTTCCGCCATGAATCGCATGGAAAATTGGTGATCGGTTTATCAAGTTTAAGCTCCCTGTGACATCTTAACATCCGAAGACGAAGAAATTTGTGTTTGTTGTCTGCGTTTGTTGCTTTCGTCCGATCATTGAGCCTTACAAAGACACATGCCTGCATTGTTATGCCACAAAATCAAGCTATATATGTAAGGTTTATAAGTTGCTAGAGTAACCTAATTGGCTAATACTAGACTGTACACACTATGAAAAGTAGAGGTCAAATTATGAGAATCAATCATATCTCCTAGGAATAATTTACTTTACATTACAATTTTCTAGAGGCATTTTCATGAAATGCCACTGAAAATATGAAAATTTTCAAAGCTATGGACCACATGGTCCATGAGCATTAAAGAATTGTTGGAGAGAGATAATGAAGGGGGGAAATGATTAAGCAAGGTAAGGATAGTGCCACAATAATTACCTCAAGGAGAAACCTTGGTATCATGGACTTGTATTTAGTAGTGTTGACATCAACATCTGAAACCTCCCAAGATATTGGTGGGCTGGGCAATACCACCTTCTCCATTCCCACTGCTATCCCTCCCCCAGCTTTCTCATAAGGTTCATCAAAGGTTGTCTCCCATAGCTTCTTGGTTTCTTCTACTTGTTTTTCTTCTACTGTTTCCCATAACCCCACTACTTTGCCCATATTATCCCACATCTCTTTCATATCCTCTGCATACTCTCTTGGATAGCTCTGCTTCATTGCACATCATAAAGCATTATCCAACTATATTTTTTTTCGATTTAATAATGGAAGTCTAATTGATAATAACGTAAAAAAACTTAAGTTAGAGTAGATTATGTGGCATTTTTAAAATAAAATAAAAAAGTAATACCTCACAATATTACACACATGAAAGGTCAAGTAAGCACATAAGAAAGTTGAATTCTAGATTATAAGTTTTTTTTCTTCTGAATTTAAGTTGTAAAATTCTTTAGCACTATTTAAAAAAAAAAAAAACATAATGAAAGTCAATACTTTTTTCTTTTGTATATATGGCTTTAATTTAGTGGTGTAATTTTTTTTTTAATTTTAAAAATGTCACCTAATTCGATTGAAGGAAAGTCTTTTGACGATATTATCAATTGAACTTCAAATTTTAGAAAGATTAAGGTTGGTTTTAGAGGACATTCTATTTTTCATTTTTATTTTTTAAAAATTGGAAAATATGTTTGGTAAATGAAAATAAAAATTTGTTTTCAACGATGAAAATAATGAAAACATGTTTCACATTGATTTTTCAAAATAGAAATGAAATAAATAATTAAATTAAAGTATAATTTATTAAAAATGTATTACAATAATAAAACAAAATGCAATTAAATTTAATGCATCAAATGAAATTTTAGAAAATCTCTTATTTTTCAACTTTTTCCAATTTTCCAGAACATTTTCATTGAAAACAATGAAAACATGTTTTTTTTATTCTCCAATTTTCACTTATTTTTATTTCCTAAAAATTACTTTTCAAATTTTTAACCAAACAAATTTTCCTTGGCTATTTTCCAATTTTTAAAACTGAACGCACCCTAAATTCTTGAAATTAAAAATAAAAGGACTAATTTTCAAATACATAAAGAGTATAGAGACTAAAAATAGTACTTATCAATTGAAGTACTTCAATTGCTAAATTAAAATAGTAGAGGGATTAAATTCTTGAAATTAAAAAAATAAAAAGACTAGATTTCAAATATGCAAAGAGTATAGGGACTAAAAGCAGAATTAGACCAAAGAAGAAAATTGAAAGAAATGAAGTCCATTAAGACAACCTTGAATCACACTACCTAAAACAAACATAAATTAAAGCCAATGCCTACCAAATTTAAAAACAAACAATGAAAATTAGGTCAAAGCTGGAGAATCTAAAGCAAATGATAATATAAGATAATGTACCTGATGAGTGAGCAGCATTAGTAGAATATCCAAAGCAGGCACAAATCTGAAGCACCCATCTCCAAATCTTTGCATCATATACAGAAACCCTTTGTATCTTTGTCTAGCTGCTATCAAATACACTAGCTCACTCAAGTATGGTTCTGCAAATTTTGAGTACAAAAACTTGTGCTTTTCAACTTCATTGAAAAGATCTTTGTTCATCAATGGTGGGTTTTTAGAATCTGATTCCACTTCATTCTCGAATGGCTCGGATGAAAATTTTTGAACCCAGATTTGTTTACATCTCATCAATGCATACTCTTCGTTTTCTTCATTGAAAATTGCTGGTTTTCCGATTTTTTTTGAGAATCTTGTTTCACAGTATTTCCTATAACCAACCTGTAAAAAAAAGTTAATTTTCTCACACTTTCTCGTCAACCAAACAGAATTTACAGTCAAAAGTTTTCGACTTACTGGGTTCAAGGTGTGACAGAACCAAACCCACTCGACATCGAAAGGTGGCAGAACCATAGGAGGTGTTGACCCTTCCACCGTTAGATTAGAAATCAACGGCATCCATACCTCATCATACCTACACAAACAAAGAACTCTCATCACATTCAACCTCTACCGTCTGATCAGATTACTTCTCTTCCTAAAAAAAAAAAACTGACCTCCTTATTGCTTCAATAATTGTTGCTTTTTGGTGAAGCCACTGACACTCATAAACACTTCTCAAGAACCCAATATTTCGTCTCGCCGCCGATACGAGATCGACGCTGAGATGTACCGTCTCCGTCTCCGGTATCTCGCTGAGACTCCTTATCGTCGAAGACGACATTTTGTTTAAGGTTTGCTTAGACATAATTGTGCGTTGAACTAATAATATGTAAGAGAAGTACCGAAAAACATTAGTTCAAATTTATTTTATAAGAAGGAAGAAGGCTTAGAAGGGTAATAAGGAATATTTTTACCCACGTGGCTAGTTTTGTTGAGGTTTCAGGTGGGAAGTGTCGGGGGCATTGAGTAAGAACAAGAGCTTAGATGATTCGGATAGTTCAATAAATTATCATTTGTTTTGTAGTTGTAATAAATTAATGATGGTGACAACATCTTATCCTAATCATCTTAACGATGAATTTAATTTTTTTTAATCCAAAATGTTAACCTAATCAAGTAATTACTTGATTCAAATCTAAATATTAAATTTTGAATTTCGAATCTTAAATCCCAAACTTCAAATCCAAACCCAAATTTAAACCTAAAGTTTAGGGTTCAAGGTAATTCAGATTCGAGTTTGAGTTTAGGTTCGAGATACAAGGTTTGGATTTAAGATTCAGGATTCGAGACTAAGTTTAAAATTTGATTTTAGAGTTCGGGGTTTAGAGTTTTGTGTTTAAGGTAAAAAAAATTATCAAGATTATATGTCAATGATATAGAAAAAGTTACTAAAATGTCATTGAATTTGAGTACGTGAAAACATATTTTACTTTTTGATTTAAAGATTTAGAAATTATAGGTACTAAAAATAAACCTTGTATAGAAAAGTAATATATTCTATGTTCATGGGTTTTTTTACTAATTCTAACAATAATAATTCAACTCATTTTAAAACTTTTATTTTCCTTTAGAAAATGGTTAATCTATACAATTATATAAAAGGAAGCCCTAATATTTTCCTTTTGTTCTATTTTTACATAAGAATATTGTGGGTAAATTTCAATTTCAATACCTTTACTTTTTAGATTATAAAAATAGTTAAATATCCTTATATTTCTCTCAAATTTAAGATTTAATCTTTTAATTTTGACATAATTTGATACACCAATTTTTACAATACCCTTAGTTAATTTAAATACTTTATTTTAATTAAAATAATTATATGAATTTTTAAGAATGGTTAGCACCGTTGAAATTTTTTATTAAATTTAAGTTTGTTACATTATTATTATTTTGTTATATGAATACTAAATTTATTTTTCAAAATATCATACAACACAAAATTAAAAATATATAAATTAAATTTTAAACGTAGGAAAAATATAAAAATTTTAATAATCTTTATCTTTTATATTATAATTTAATCATGAATGAGTAATTAACCTAACATGGTAATAGTAATAGAATTATTGGAGGTTGATATTTTTGGTACGTTTCAGACATGATGTTCCGGTTTCTGCATAACAAGCTTTAAGACATAAAGTTCCAAAGGCATGAAACAAGTGAAAGTGGGCAAACCTTTTTTGTTGTGTCAGAATTGGGTCCTATGATTAAGATGTATGTATCTACAGATCATCACCATCATGATCACCATCGAATGGTCCAAAAACCAAAGGCAAAGGCAGGTGTCAAAATCAGGAAGGTAGAGGGTAGATGATGGACAACCCATATCTTACCACCATTTACCAATTGCCACCCCACTTCAATGATGAGGTAAGCTAACCCCATGCACTAAAATATTTTCCACTACTGCCCCCACACTCCCTGCTTTGATGCTCAACTTCCCTTTCTTACTCAATTTAAATAATGAAATATATTTTTATCATTTAAATTTAATTATAAAAATATATAAAATATCAATTAAAAATATTTTTTAATATTTTTATTTTTTTAAACAGTGAAACAAGCTTTTGGGCAGGTCAGGCTAGCTTGAAAATAGGCCTGGACTTGAAATTCTTTTTGGAATCGAGTCTCGGCTCGGCTAATGGACAACTCTGGTTGCTCACTTTCGAACTTGGCGAGGATTAAATTGGTCCAATTTTTTTGAAATGGACTAATTTGTTCAATTTCGAAATTAAGAAATACTTGAGAGATCTTTTTACTAATTTTTTTTAATTATAAAAATCAAATCAAATCAACAGATTCAATTAATTATTCTAACAATTCAATCATATAAATTAAATCAATTTTTAAATTGTGGTTCATTGATTGAATATTTTTTTTAAAATTGTATCTGTTCAAATTGTAAGAGGGTTGCTCGTTATAATGTATGTTGATAGTGATTTGCTCTTTTTATTAGTGGAGTGTGAATCGTAAAAAAAATATATATATATAAATTAAAATTAAAAATTTACAAAAACCCACTAAAAATTGAAAATAAAAAATGAAAAAAAATTGTAAAATCAATTTTTAATTCTTTTTTAATTATTATTTTGTACTTTTTAAATAAACACGATGCTTCTTTCAATGTAATTAGTACCGTAATAATGGATGCATCTTTTTTATTAGAACTAATGCTAGAACTAATGCATACAATATCGGTTTGTTTTGATATATCATTCAAGAATTTTTTTGATATTTAAAAAAAATATTTAATATGTGTATATAAAATATTTACAAATATCAAATGAACGATATTATATAATTTTAAATATAAAATATTTATGCACTAATGTGACGAATATATATTTTTCCAATATAAATTTTAAATATAAAAAAAAATTCTGATAAAAGTTTTTGATATTAATTATCATAACGGTAAAAAGTTTGAAATTTTATATTTTTTAATATTAGTCGTGCACTAACTGGTGCATAATGTTCCAACCAATAAAACTGAAATTGTATAAAATGGGTTAGTGAGATTAATGCAGGCCAAATTTTAACTAGTGTGAAAAATAAATTAATTATTACTAAAATGGTGCACACTAACCGAAACAACACCGACTACATTAATCTCTTCATTATATCGTGGATTATTTTAATTTCCTTTTAAATATACTTTTCAATTTTTGAATTTCTATTCCTTTAAATAGCTGTTGAATTCAACATAGAAAACCCAACCCAACAATATGTGTATTCCACTCTACAAAACCCTCTCTTCATTAGAAAAGAAAAAGAAGATAAGGAAGGGTTGAATGAAGAAAGATGACATGAAAATGGATGATTTTGATTGAAGTGGTGGGTTGGATTTACTTTCATAATTTGCTTATTTCTTTGTACATAAAAAGAAGGACAAACTTTATAAACCAAGTATGTTTCTTTTTTATAAAAGTAACTCTAAAAAATAAATTAATTATCAAAATAACTTATTTTTTTAATTATGTATAAAAATAACTTATTTTTTACAGTAAAAAGTGGTGGAGTCATATGATATGGCGCCACCACTTTGCCACGTCAGCCAAGGGTATTAAAAAATTATTTTTTGGTGGAGCCATGTTGAGTGGCGCCACTAGTATAAAATATTAGGGAAATACTAAAAAATCTGAAAAAACGGGAGACTTAAAAAAAAATTTTATTTTTGAGTGGAGCCATTCTAAATGGCGCCACCACTTTTCTGATTTGTCAGGTTCTTATATTTTTTTTAACTTTTTTTACTTTTTTTCTTATATTTTGTCTCTTTCTTAGATTTTTTCTTTTTTAAGTTTTATATTATTTTCTTAATTTATTTTGCTTATTTAATTTATATTATTAATTTTAAAAAATTTGTAATATATATTTAAAATGTTTTATAATATTTTTTTAAAATTTTAATTATTATTTTTAAAAATATTTTTTAACTTTATATATATATTTGTGAAATTATTTTTTTATAAATTTTAAAAATATGTGATCTGTATTTGCTCCAGAAGACATCTTCAAATCTGTATAATATAAAAAACAAACATACAATACAATTATTTATTATATTACATTAACTATAAAATATAAAAACAAAAAAAATAAAATTTTAACAAACATAGTTCTTTTTTTTTTTCCCTTACTCAACTTCTTCATCTATACAAGGGGGACTAAGCCCCACCCATATATATAACAATTTTTTTTTTAAAAACAAAACAATAAAAAGAGTCAAAATAATAAAAAAATATATTTAATATATAATTTTTAAATTTATATTTAAATTTATTAATAGTCACATCACTGACATGAAGTGACAAGTTATAATAAATATATATTTTTTAATTTAAACTTTAAAATTTAAATACATATATCTAATGTTAAAAAAGAATTTAAAAATAATATTTAAAATTGTAAAAAATATATTATAAAGTATTTTAAATATACGTTACAAAATTTTTAAAATTAATAATAAAATAAATAAACAAAATAAAATAAGAAAAAAAAATAAAATTTCAAAAAAGTAAAAAAAGGAAAAAGACAAAATTTTAAAAATATATTTAAAATATTATGATTTCTTATATTATTAAAAATTATAAATTTTTAAATGTATTTAAAAATTGTATTTAAAATTTTAAAAATAATCTCAAAACACATATCTAAAATTTAAAAATATATATTAATAAAATATTTCAAATTTTTTAAAGTTAATAATAATAATTAAACATAAAAGAAAAAACAAAACAATAAAAAGAGTCAAAAAATATTTAATATTTATAAAATAATATTTAATATATTTTTTAAAATTTATATTTATATTTAAATTTATTAATAGTCACATCACTGACATGATGTGACTAGTTATAATAAATATATATATATTTTAATTTAAACTTTAAATTTTAAATATATATACTTAATGATAAAAAAGAATTTAAAAATAATATTTAAAATTGTATGTAAAATTAATAAAATATTAAACATACATTTCAAATATTATAAAACTAATAATTTCAAAACTAATTTGAAAAATATATTTTTAAAATTTATAAAAATTAATTTCACAAATATATATATATAAAGTTAAAAAATATTTTTAAAAATAATAATTAAAATTTTAAAAAAATATTATAAAACATTTTAAATATATATTACAAATTTTTTAAAATTAATAATATAAATTAAATAAGCAAAATAAATTAAGAAAATAATATAAAACTTAAAAAAGAAAAAAATTTAAGAAAGAGACAAAATATAAGAAAAAAAGTAAAAAACGTTAAAAAAAATATAAGAACCTGACAAATCAGAAAAGTGGTAGCGCCATTTAGAATGGTTCCACCAAAAAATGGAAAATTCTTTTTAAGTCCCCCGTTTTTCCAGATTTTTTAGTATTTCCCTAGTATTTTATACTGGTGGCGCCATTCAATATGGCTCCACTAAAAAATAATTTTTTAATACCCCTGGCTGACGTGACAAAGTGGTGGTGCCATATCATATAGCTTCACCATTTTTTACTGTAGAAAATGAGTTATTTTTGTACATAATTAAAAGGGTAGGTTATTTTGATAATTAATTTATTTTTTAGGGTTACTTTTATAAAAAAAGCCAAGTATGTTTCATGAGAGAGCAAAAGGGGAAGATTCAACATTTGAAAGACACATGTGCCAATCTCATTGAATTTTGGTTCCAACATGTAATGTCCCTTCAATGCAAACCCATTCCTCCACACTAGCAACTAAACAAGAATGTAGGGTGGGCAGCCAGAATTTCATTTCAATGTCTCATAAAGGTGCCAATTAATGGAGATTTTTAAAAGAATTTGTGTGAAATATATAATCAACTTAAGGACTTAAAAGATTAGTAAAATTAAGTGAGAGGAATTCATAAATAATGATTTGTTTATATAATTATTAAAAACAATGGGATAATTAGAATAGAAAAAAAGTTAGGAACTAGAGAAAAAAAAAGTTAAGTAATGGCATTTTTAGTTTTTTATTTTTAAAAATTAAACACGGACAAGTAACTTTAAAAATTTGTTATATATCTTTTATTTTAATATTTTATTATATTCGTATGGAACATTTATCAAACCTCTCAACTCTATAAAATTTTCATCACTCATAATGTTTCAAATATTATTCATTATATTTTTAGTTATTTTATAAGAGTGAAAATGATTTTTTTAAAAAGAAAATTAAATTACTAATACAACATTGTAAATATGTTGGTTTTTTTTATTTTATAATTTAGTGTTTAAGTTATTTCTTAATTGAGTTGGTATTATTGACAGTGACACGAAACATAGCTAGGGATATTATTAATAGTAATCATATAGATATATTTAAAAAATTGAAAAAATACATTAGTTGCAAATTTATCAAGATAAAGTTAAGTCATTTAATTTATAAAAATCCAAAACGCCTCTAATCTTGACAAAAGTCTATAAAATAATGTCATATTCAATGCGGAAAAGTATAAAACTTTTCCATCAAAACTGAGATTTATCATGATGTTATCTAATACAATCTCAAGGGTCAATCTATACTCTATAAGCTTAAACCTAAGGGTTGGCTTGAACTCATTTGACTTTTTGATAATTTATAGTTGAGGTTTCGATACCCAAGGCTAGTGGTGGAATCACTCGGGGGCCACAACCCCTTAAAATGGTAAATTTTTAATTTATATTTTTTATAATTTATAAAATTTTAAAATAGTAATTGTAAAATTATATTTTGGCTCCTCTTAAAATGATAAAAAATTGATTTAACCCTTTAAAAATTATAAAGATATAAACTATTAAAATGATGGAATTGCATTAATACTATTGTAAAAATATACAATTTAATTCCAACCATTCATAAAAAATTTTCTGACTTCACCACTACTAAGGGTCAGATATCAATACTAAACTTATATGTTTTCTTTTTCCATTATAAATCCTCGTAAATTCGAAGGGCATCAACAGCTTTAATTTGTAGCATAACCACAAAGCCTAGCATATAAGTGAACCAATGTACAAGTTATGAATGAGACCACAATATAAACACAAGCCAAATAAGATGAAGTCAGTCAATATACATGACCAAGGTAATTCGGTGTCTAAGGCAGCTCGATATTTCTTATCTTAAATTAATTAAAATATGCACGACGAAACGTAAAATTCTACTTACTAAGTATACCTCTATGCTTAGTAGTGCTTAAATGAATTCAATATTATCGAGATGCATATTTAATTAATTTAAGCATACACATACTCTCCAGTATTCAACATAAATTATTTTATAAATTAAGATCACTTTATCATTCAATCATCTCTTTAAAATATGTATCGGATTTTGTTGAGTAATGTTTTATCGTATCGTATTAAGAGAAACACAAAGGGTATATATACATGTTTCTACTTCTACTATTACAGCTCACGATAGGGCCCATTGTTTTGTCTCGGCCTTTGGGCCGATAGTACTGATATTCTCTATCCCTGGTGTTGACATTCTCTGGGCATCCCTCGACTTATTAGATACTTGCCTGCGAAGCACGCGATCCTTTCTAATCCTAAGTTTGACTCCCCCAACGAACCTCACACCTGCCAATCACAAGTGGGAATCCTTTATAGGGCTCACGGTTCCCTCCACAGATAAATTTATTAATTATTATAGTCTTTTCTTGATATTTATAAATCACCATATATAATATCTTTTTTACATTCGATCATGATTAAGTTCCTTACATTGCTTCTTAGAGTTGTTCAATCTTAGTAATTCCTTTTCATACTGTTTACCAAATCTTGTCTACTCAATGGATATTAGAAGCTATTATACCAGTCCCTTAATTCTTATCTTTGATAAAACTTGATTAATCTTAAACTCAACAAGATATTCCTTTGTATATGTATATATATCAACATTCCTTTTACAATTTTAATTATAGCCATCATGCAATTTATCAAATAAAATATTGCATATCAAATCGTTTATACGCAGCTTATAGTAAACTACGATGAAATCATATAGCTGGATATCAGAATATGTCCAACCTCCTTTCTAATATACGCATTGAAGTGATCCATCTTATACTTCAATATACACATCGAAGGGCTCTAGCTTACACTTCAATGCACACATAAAAGTGCTTCAACTTACATCATGATCTCATACATAATATAGTGAGATGTGACTGATTAAGATAAGATTTGTCTTTCGTAGTGATATCTTGGGTCCCTGATAGAATTAGACTAGAAATGCATGTATGGCCATACTCAAATGAGTTCATATGAGATTTTAGACTCATTTATATATCTTAGTTTCTTCAAGATTTAGGAATTAAAAGATCGAATTATACAAGTGTGATTGTTCCATTAATTACTTGTGTACAATCTAGATATCACGAACAAAAGGATAGATTACATAGTAACATTATCACTGTAATATCCTGATTTTAGGCCTAGTCGGAATAGTGGTTTTGTGACCACAAAATTTGAGATAGAAATAATTATTTTATAATTATTTTGATGTTTATGATATGATTGCATGATTGTGTGAAAATTTCGTGATGAAATCCTATGCCTAAAGTGCTTAAATTGAAATTAGGGACTAAATCGAATAATTTGCAAAACTTGCATTGAAGTTTCTAGTATGAAATTATTTTGAAATATTAATTAAGAGGTCTTAAATAACAATTTTACCAATTTCTAAGTTTATGTACAAAAATTGGATATGGATGGAATTTTTGGAAAGTTTAGTAGTAAGGGCATTTTGGTCATTTAGGGGTAAAATGAATTAAAATACAAAATTAAAAGCCAATTTTGCTCATCTTCAACCTCATGGCTGAATATAGCAAGGAGAAACCATGGCTAGGGTTTTTCAAGCTTCCAAGCTCGATTGTAAGTCCATTCTAGCCCCGTTTTTCAAGTTCTTTACGTTTTTGGAGTCCTGGTAGCTCGATTTAGCTTATGCTAGCAATAATTTAACCTAGGGTTTATATTTGGAAAAATACCCATATGTGAAATTTGTGTATTTTGGTGTTTTATGATAGAATATGAGGTTTTAAATTATGTTAGACAACTTGTGCTACTCGGTTTTAAGTGAAAACGAGCAAAAGGGCTTAATCGGTAAAAATACCTAATAGTCATAAGTACATGTTAGAGTGAGAATTTGATGTTTCCATAGAAGGGAAAAATGATCAGCATGTCATAAAACATAAGAAAATAGGCTGAAGTTTAATTTACAAGCTTTGGGGCAAAAGTGTAAATATGCAAAAGTTTAGGGGAAAAATTGTAATTTTTCCAAAATATGATTTTGGGTCAATTTGAATAATGTGAGTCCTAATTAGACTATATTTTAAATGATAGAGCAAGGAAAACTGAAATTCGGGCTAAAATGGGGAAAATACCAAGTTGTAGACGAAATGGTAAAAGTAGCCATTATCGCATACTAGGTAAGTTCATATGTAAATGTTGGTAACATAGTTATTATTTTAAATGTTTTTATGTTATTTAAATGATATGATAATTATTATGAAATATTATACTCGTGATAATTGTTTGATAATATGTCAAATTATGTGATATACTTGGAAAATGTGAAATATTACCGAGTATCGGTATCGGTATTCCGTAGAAAATGGTTGAGACACATGATTGGGAAAAAGGTCCCGTTGAACCTTAGGAATGGATTAGGATACAAGTGACATGTCACTAGGATATTTGGGCATCCGAACTCGTTGAGTTGAGTCCGAGTTCACTTATGGATGCGAATGTCCGAACTCGTTGAGTTGAGTCCGAGTTCGTGAGATGTAACTAGGCATCCGAGCTCGTTGAGTTGAGTCTGAGTTCACTTATGGATGCGAATGCTCGAGCTCGTTGAGTTGAGTCCGAGTTCGCTTATGGGCGGGTTACATAGTAGCTTGGCTACATATGTGGCACTTATGTGCAAACTTTCCATGTATCCGAATTATATTCCGATGTGTTCAACGGGTAAAGTTCTACTCAAATGGAGGAATACTCAAGATGAAAGGGACGTATTGGTAAGTGTTGTGAAATGGATACTTTGAACAGGTATGTACTTAATCCTCGGGTTGAAAAATCGATATAACAACAATATGGTAAGATGATAAATGAAAATATGATATGAATGTCTTGGTGATGATTATGCAAATGATGTTTTATGTTTGCTTATATGGTTATGTTACTTGCTATTTGCATGTGAACTTACTAAGCATTTATGCTTACTCCCTCCTTTTCATTCCTTGTAGTGTTGACAAGCTAGCTCGGAAATCGGGAACGGTCGGAGGCACGCTCACACTATCCGTATACCATCTTGGCATAATGGCTTATATATTTTAAGTATGGCATGTATATCATTATAATCGTTTTGTATATATGGTCTTATGATATGGTTATTGAGTAGTATAAAAATGCTTGGTAATGATTAGCCATTGGAATGGCTAATTATGATCATATTTGGTGTTATGTATGTCAAATTGCTAGTTAATCCATGGAAATCATGAAATAGGTAAAATTTACCATAAAATAGATTCAGACAGCAGTAATGACGTGAATTTGAAAAATCATTAAAAATATTAGAGATATAATTAGATGATGAATAAAATATGGAATTGAATAATTCTGAGTCTATTTTTATATGGAAGAAACGAAACAGGTATATGAGTTATATTTTATGAGATGTTTAAATTTTTGTGAAACAGGGCCAGAGCGATTTCTGGATCCCCTGTTCTGATTTTGGAAATTCACCATAAATTGTATAAAAATAATTGGAAGTCATAATTTATATGTACAGATTTCTTATTGAGTCTATTTTTAATAGAAACAAACTTCATAGTCATTGAAATTCTGTATAGAGAGATATCTGATTCGTAATACACAGAGGTCAGAGCTGTCAAACCCTGAAACAGGGGAGAATTTAACTAATAAATTGTACTAATTGGCCTAGCTAAAAATTCTAGAAAAAAAATTAGTAAATAGATATATGAGTCTAGTTTCAGGAAAAATTTACAGAATTGGATTTCGAGTTTCGTAACTCGAGATATGAATTTTTAAGCGACTGTGACGCAGATTGCTAGTTTGACTGGAAATTTTAAAAATAAATTGTTTGAGCTGTTTAAGTAATGAATTAAGTCTGTTAACACCTCGTATTCGTCTCCAGCGATGGTCTCGGGTACGGGGCGTTACAATCACATAAGGGTTATGTCGAATCATGACTTTTTGCAATTTAGGTAGGAGAAATGCATTGCTAATTGTTTGTAATATTACAAGTGTTTTAATATTACTGTTAACCTTACAGTATCCTACAAATAGTGATGTTCATATAATTAATTTAATTTGGCAGAGTTAAAATTAGACACGATATATTTACATGTTTGATGCACATATATAAAGGGTTTAATTAAAATAATGTAAAAAAAGTTTCATGTATTTTTTAGCATGGTAAATTCCGTGATACCAAATTTATTAAATACAATATTTATAAATTTTGGTTAAGGTCATTAGTTTGAAGAGGTGTAAGAGGGAATTCTATTTGTCCTATTTTAGTCACTCTAGAACTTTTTTCTTTACTTTAATTACTCTAATTAAGATAATTGTTCGAATTAGTTATTGCCATTAAAAATTCTATTAATTCACTAACATATTGCTGATGTGACATATTAGTTCATTGAGTGACTAATATGTGGTATTTTTTTTACTTTTGATTAAAGCTAGAAATCTCTTTATAATTAGCCCCAAAACACTTTATTTTTATTTTTATTTTCTCTTCTCTCTTCTTTGGTTTTTTATTTTTGGGCTTTCTGAGATCGCTATGAGCTTCTTCACATCCATTTAACAAAGATGAAACAAAACCTGGAAAATGTTGCCCAATAAGCCCAGATTTCCTAGCTATAAATAGGGTGGGAGGAGAGGCGAGACACCAAATGTCGTACACAACTCAATCGTCATTCTTCATCTTCATTTGATATTTCTAGGGGACAATTGCTGGAAGGGACAAGCGTTAGGCCGTTGTGGCTGATTATTGTGAGAGGAGTTGCTTTCAGCAACTGGCACAGCCCATATAATATCTGTCTTGATTAGGAAAGCACACAATTGAAAGCTATACGTTTAGAAAACTATATTAAGTCCTAAGCTCGCATTTTTAAATCTAAATCATGTTTTGTTTAAGTTATTTGTGGCTGGCAGGTTAATTTCGGACAAAGTTTTTATTGCTTAGAGATCTTGGACACTTTTAAGAAGCACAGTGTTGGTCGAGAAGGTTCTTTTGCCCTCAAGTTGGATATAAGCAAGGTGTATGATCGTGTGGAGTGACGGTTTTTGAAACCTGTAATACTTAAATTGGGTTTTTGGAAGTTGTAAGAAATAAATATTATCATGAGGGACTTGCTCAAACAGGAAAGGACCTTGTTAAATTTATCTACGCGTACGATAAAGAGATTGGGATGATGGAGTGGGATATGGTACCTGATTTCAGAACTACACAAGAACGATGGAGGGCTCCAATCGCGCCGGCTGTTAAAGTAAATTTTGATGCGGCTATTGACGATCACCGGAAGATGTCCTGGTCCAATCCAAGCTATTTCCTTCGCTGATGATTTGGGATTTTCACCTATGGACTTTCTTACATTGTAAGGTCACTCACATTCGACGAGGAGTGAATACAATTGCCCATTTGCTAGCCTGGAGTGGTGTCGATACTGACGAAGCAACTTTTTGAGTTGAAGAGGCACCAGTTCATCATTTGGTTTACTAATATACTTTTTTTTATATACAAATTGTCTAAAATTACTCATAGTCTTTTCTCAACCTTTTAATAAGAAGATGAATAAGCTTTAAGGCTTGAACCCACATCTTCCTACTAAAGTAATAATACTGATACCAACTGAGCTAAGATTTCATCGACAATTTTACCAATATGCTTTTGAATATCTATGAATACTATTATTATCGATCACAAAATTATTTATAATAATTAATAAATAGAATTAGAGTAAGGTACAATAGACATTTATTCAAAATTTAACATTACAATTGAGGAAGTTGAATGGGACAAAACATGCCAATAAGAAAATTGTTATGAATTATTGTGATATTTTTTTTATCGATAAATTATAAAAATAACTTATATTTCTGTTTAATTTATAGTTTTGTTGCTGAAGTTAATTGTTATAATTTGATCACAAATATTATTAATTAATAAAAATTTGATCAATAGTCCATTAATAATCGTTAACAGTATTATAAAAGTTTGACGTTGCATCAATTATATCATTAAATGCTAATATGACTTTCATATCAGCACTACATAATTTAATGTTTCTTTTTATTCTTTTATTTCACTTTCTATATTTCTTTTCTTTTCTTTTTCTTATTCTTTCCTTTCTCTGGATCCCAAACACCCTCTTCCTCAAGTAACTCAGCCACCACACCCACCACTGTTCACTACACACACTCCTCATCTCTCTCACCACCACTCACTAACTCTTCGCCCTTACTAGTAACTAAGCCTCACACTCTCCATCACTATCCCTCAACATCATCACCATATTAAACCACCACTCACGACCACCCTACACATCAACTACCAAGACCCTAAATCGAAACCCACTCCATTGGTCTACTGTCATGCACACACCTTTAATCCACCTCATTCCCCATAATTTCACCACCTCATTTAAATTTAACCCTCAATATTTATAAAATTTGTCATTTTAAGTTGAATTCTAAAAATTCAATAAATTCAATTTTGTCAGTTAAGAAAATAATTATCAGGGAACTTTTAACACTACCTGCCTTGAAATGATCATCCGAGTACCACAAACATTATGTGGCCTTTTTTAAGCATTTCAATTTCATAGCTTTGACCCTCTAATATCAGTGCAAGCAATTGCAATAGGTTGGTGCTTGTTTTCTAGAAATACTGCAGGCAACCAAGAAGGCATTAGAACGTAAGTACTATTTATTTTGCAGAAGGAACATAACAACAGTAGTTCCATAGATGAAATTGAAACGAGCCAATAGCCCTTGCCTGGAAAGGAGAAGGAATGAGGAAACACTCTGAGCCAATTAAAATGAAAAACAGAGACATTGATAACTTGGTTAGCCATACTCTGTAGAGGTAAGCTATTTGATAGCTGCTGCTGCTGCTTCTTCTTCTTCTTTTTAAATTACTATAACAGGACAAATCCCGAACAAGTTATTTGATAATTTTGAGCATGAGTAATTTAATAATGTTGATAAAATGGTTTAAAGAGAGGAAAATTCAAACTAAAATGATAAATTTTATAAACATTGAGGACTTAATTTGTTGAATGTTTTATATTTAAGTTCAAATTGATATAATGTGTAAATATTAAAAAATTAAAATTGTTATTAGATAATTAAAAAATTTAAATTAAATTTTGTCGAAACCATTTTTTTTGAAAACGGGATCGTCGACTTTTATTTTAAAAATTAAAATAGGGAGTCGCCATCAATTTTTTTTATGAGGTGTGATCGGATCACCTTATGATTGATCGTTTCAATAAAACGTTTTGATTTACTAAAACAATAGTCTTGGTCTATGAAATTCGAGAAAACAGGTTCAGGAATCGGTTACGCACGAGAAAGGATTAGCACCCTCGTAACGCCCAAAATTGGTACCTAATTGATTAATTAATGTCTTAACGTCGAAAGTTAAAAACCCGAAAAGAATTTAAAATACGATCCCTTTTTATTTAGTGTTGATTTAAAAAGATATGCTTGAATAAATTGAAACGAACATTAAATGCCTTCTCATCTCGAGATAAAATGTCACATCCCGTAAGTCAGGACACGACATTCGAACTCTCGAAAATAAGCTTGCCCTTATTTTTTATTTAGAATTTTGTGCGTTTTAATTTAAAAGGATATTAGATTGTTTAGATCCAATGAGAAAAATTGAAACCCCATAAGTTAGGGCACGACTTTCTCGAGTTTCTAAACATCGAATATTGCCTTTATTTTTTTTATTTAAAATTCAGGTATTTTAAAAACTTAAAGGGATATTTGGCTATTTAGGTTTAACGAGAAAGTCGAAACCCTGTAAGTTAGGGTACGTTTTCTCGAAATTCCTAAAATGCGAAACATTGTCTATCTTCAAAATTTTATTTTTTTATAAGTTTGGGTAAAAAACGTATAATATTCAAGATGGTTCATGAATGAAGTGTCATATTAGCAATGGACAATAATGAATATGTTAATAAAACAACGTATAAGAATCATATAATGTACACTATTTTAACATTAACAAACACCATCAAATAAAATAAACAACGACAATGATAATAGCATCAACACATACACATAAGGAAACATGTCAATCGAATAATAAAGACAAAGAAACATATATACAAATAAATAAAAAGGAAAATAATTTATAAAAGATCGAAAATAAAGAAACAAGTGAAAGTAGAAATGAAATCATGGATGAAATTTGAAATCAAGTACGTAAATAAATAATAATAATGGTAAAATATAAAAATACATAAAAGAATATAAATAAAGGAATTTAAATTATTAAAAGGGGTTGAGGAAATAAATAAATAAATATAGTGTAATGTAAAATAAAGGCAAAAGAATAATACAAAACAATATTAAAATAAAAAATAGAAGTGGAAACTAAAAGATTCGATTAAAATTAAAAATGAAGTATAAGGCGTAAAGTATAGGTAAATCAATAAATATGAAAATAAAATAAAACATAAGGGGTTGAATTTTAAAAAAAATAAAATAGTTTCAAAATTGTGTCAAGATATATATATATATATATAAATAAATGATAAACGAAAATATATACATATATATTAGAAAAATAGGTATCTATATATATAATAGCAATAATATTGTAATAACAATTAATTTAGTAACACGATAATAAAATAAATAGTTAAATGCGAAAAATAAAAAATAGTAATAATAATAATATTAAGTTAATCCATTTAATAAATAAATGACGAAAATAACAAAGAAAGGATTAAATCAAAATTAAAATGAAGTTGTAGGGATAAATAATAAATAAATAAAAGAAAAAGGCAGAATAAAGGAGCAATAATGAAACACGTGCGAAGGTGGGGGACTAAATGGAAAATTATTCCTATTCCCAAAACGGCGTAGTTCACATAGGGACTGAAATGGAATAGAAATAGAATTCTGGGGTAAAATTAAAAAGATAAAAAAACGTAATAGGACCAAATCGAAACCAGCCTCAAATGCGGAAGGACTAGGGGCGCAAATAGACCCCTAGTCCAAAAACACGCGGATCCTGGACGGTTTTCGGGTCGGGTCGCGCGGGTCATGCCATTATACGTGCCGTTTTGAGGCCATTGAAATAGGCCCTAAACGACGCCGTTTCAATCGTTTTATAAAGGTAAATTTTTTTTTAACAAATAAATCTGCTTCCTCCCTAAAAAAAACCCTATTCAACTAAAAATCTCTCAAGCCTCCCCTCTTGGCCGACTTGTGGGTTTCATCGGCGCCTGATACGCCTCCGTTCCGCCATGGCTTTAACCGGATCCCCAAGGATTCGTCTGCCTTTGGACCAGAGAAGCGAACGTCGACTAGGTCGACATTGAACAACAAGTAAGAAAACTTTCCCCTTTTTGTGTATTTGTATGATAGAATCAAAATAAAATAAGAAATAAAAGAGAAAAATAAGAACAAAAAATGAACGAATGAACCACCTTGAAGTGTATTCGATCCCTCTGTATTGATTTCGTATTCTCTCTGTTTGTCAGTATTTTTTTTAAAAAAATACATTAAAATTTTTTGGCTTTTTATAGCCAAAAGAAAATAAAGAAACAAATACAAAATTTGCTCTTTTTTGCTATTGTTTTGTTGTGCCTTTTTTTGTCCTTGCAGGTACGAAGGAGGACATGGAGACACGAGGGTGGCGTACGACGCGTTGACGTGGAGGCACGAGCGGCACTGGGGTGGTTGCGGTACAAGAGTGGAAACTCTAGGGTTTTCTGAGAATGGTTTGAGTTTTGGGCCATTTGGGGCAATATAATTGGGTCTTAGGGTTTTGTTAGTTTTGGATTTTAAATTTGGGTTTGGGTTTTATGTAATTTGGATTGTTGCAATTTTGGACTTTTTATTTTATTAGGTTTTATTCTCTATTTTAATCTAGGCCAAAATTGGCCTATTACAGCTGCCCCTCTTTGCTCGTTGTCGTATAACGAGAATGAAGTAAAGACTTCGAAAAGGGCCAATTTTACCCAGTCTTGCCAGATCTTGGTTTCTTTAGTGTTTCTTTTCTTCGAGGTAGCCTTGTTCCGACCCACTGCAACTTCAGAGTTATAGGAATTGTCACTTCAATCTACTCCACTATAACTCTAGAGAGACTAGCCTTGTAGCTTTTAATCTGCTCTACTGCAATTTCGGAGAGATTAGACTTGTAGCTTCGACTTACTCCAATGTAATTTCAGGGAGAAGAGATTTGTAGCTTCGATCATTCCGCTGGAACTTAAAGGAGATAAGAATTGGTAATTTCAACCTGCTCCACTGCAACTTCAGGGAGATAAGGTTCGTGTATTTTTCTGCTCCACTGCAACCTCAGGGAGACAAGGATTATGACTTGTAGCTTCGATCTGTTCCACTACAACGTCAGGGAAATAAGACTTTAACTTCAACCTACTACACTGTTACTTCAGGGAGATAAGGTTTGTGGCTTCGATCTGCTCCACTGCAACTTCAGGGAGATAAGATCTGCTATTTTCAGTCTGTTCCACTGCAATCTTCAGGGAGATAAGACTTGCTATCTTCAGTCTGCTCCACTACAACTTCAGTGAGATAAGACTTTAACTTCAACCTGCTCTACTGCTACTTCAAAGAGATAAGGTTTGCTATGATCTGCTCTACTGCAATTTCAGAGAGATAATATATGTTTATTTATAGCTTCAATCTGTTTCACTGCGACTTTAGGAAAGTAAGATTCGCTATCTTTATTCTGCTCCGCTGCAACTTCAGGGAGATAAGACTTGTAGCTTATCTCTGCTCCATTGCAACTTCAGGGAGATAAGATTCGTCATGATGTGTTAATCCGACCTATTGCAACTTCAGAGGTATAAGATTTGTGGTTTCACTGGTTTGTTACGCTACTCTCTAGGGAACATGACCTGTAGAATCGATTTCATGGGCTTATGCTTATGCCAAATATTAGGATGCTATGACTAGAATGAATCGAATGCTCCTAACTAGATGTGTATAAATGATATTTGCATTAATGCAGAATGAGAATGATCCCTTTTAAATATTTGGGTTGTTATTTCTCATTGTTTATCAAGGTTTTGTCACTGATGTGTTATCCTGCCTTCTTTCCTTAGCTGGTATCTTTGACAGAAAATTCGAAGAAATAATCACTATTTGCTCAGTTGGTTTGCTTCACTGCAACCTCAGGGAGATAAAATTTATGGTTTTTTCCATCCATCCCACTGCAACTCAGGGGTATAGGATTTGTACTATTTTCAATCAATCCCATTGCAGCTCAGGGGTATAGGATTTGTATATTTTTCAATCCATTGATCTGGGTAGCGTGACCAGATGTGTATGGAGGAATGTAGCATGTCATTTTTTTTAGAATGATCCCATTTTAATGCTTGCGTTACTCGTTATTCGTTGAGATTGTATCACCGATGTAATATCTTGTCTATTCGTTTAACTGATATCTTTGACAGAAAATTCGAAGAGATAGTCATGATTTAGACTCCTCTTTCTCAAACATTTCCAACCCTTAGATTTGGTGAGTTCTAAACAATAGTCTTGTTTCAGGTTTGTGTACTATCTAGAAGCCTCTAGAGTAATATGCAGAACTTCTTTTATGTGAATATTATAAGTCCAATAATCGTTGTTTCAATGAAAAATGCTTGAAAAATACTATTATAATGGACAAGATGGAATTTTATTAAGAGCAAAGCTCAAAGTAAATTAATCAAGATAGCAAATTTTGCTAAAGTACAAAATGAATAAGATGAAAATAGGTGCCCCCGATATCGCAGCACAAGTTTCTTTGTTCAAACTTCTCGAAGACCATTTTGAGCTAGATATGTGTTTAGGAGATCTAAAGTATTTGTTAATGCCCCAAGATGTAACGCTCCTCTTTCTTGTTAATTCAGAGAGGACAAGACTACCACATGCCCCATTTTCAAAATTTGAGCCGCCCATTTTTGGGTTTTCAACTCAAAACCCCTTTGGTCTCAAAACGCCATTTATGAGTTTTCGCCTTGGCCTCTCTATTTTTTTATAGAAGGTTTCAAAGTGCCCTTTACGGGTTTTTGCCTTGGCCTCTCCCTTTTATGTGAAATACTTCTTTACGGAATCCAAATTCATAGGATTGGGCAAGTTTTTACCGTCCATCTCGGCTAAAATCAACGCTCCTCTAGAAAAGGCTTTTTTTACCACATAAAGTCCTTCCCAGTTTAACATCCATTTCCCTCTGAAATCTTTTTGTATTGGAAAGATCTTTTTCAAAATCAGATCTCCCTCATGGAATTCTTTTGGGCAAACTTTTTTGTTATAAGCTCACATCATCCGTTTTTGTTACATCTGACCATGACGGATAGCCCTTAGTCTATTTTCTTCAATTAAATTCAATTGATCGTATCGAGATTGGATCCATTCTGCTTCATCTAACTTTACCTCTGACAAAACTCAGAAAGAAGGAATCTCGACTTCAATAGGCAGGACCGTCTTCATTCTGTAGACTAAAGAGAAATGTGTTGCCTCGGTAAAAGTCCTGACAGATGTTCGATAAGCATAGAGGGCAAATGATAGCTTCTCATGCTAATCCCTGTAAGTTTCGGTCATTTTCCCCATAATCTTCTTGATATTCTTATTGGCTGCTTCCACCGCAACATTCATTTTTTGGCGATATGGCGATGAGTTGTGGTGTTTGATCTTGAATTAACTACAGACCTCCGCTATTGTGCTATTGTTCAAATTCAGTACATTATTTGATATGATTCTTTCTGACATTCCATATCGACATATGATATCTTTCTTTAGGAACTTGCTGACTGCCGACTTCGTGACATTGGCGTATGAAGTAGCTTCTACCCATTTGGTGAAGTAATCAATGGCCACGAAGATGAATCGATGTCTATTGGAAGCTTTTGGCGATATTGGCCCAATCACATCAATGCCCCACATTGAGAAAGGCCATGGAGAAGTCATAACATGAAGAGGTGAATGAGGTACATGAATCTTGTCTCCATAGATTTGGCACTTATGACATCTTTTGGTGTAACTGATACAATCCCCTTCCATAGTGGACCAGTAATAACCGAATCTCATAATTTGCCTGGCCATTGTAAAGGCATTAACGTGTGTCCCACAGACGCCTTCATGGACTTCTTCCAAGATTTTCTTAGCCTCTACAACGTCCACACATCTCAATAGTACTTGATAATTTCTTCTTTTGTATAGGATCTCCTCGTCCAAGACATAGTCAACGGCCAGTCTTCTTAACATCCTTTTATCATTCTCAGTCTCCGGGTCTAGGTACTCACGATTCCTCACATATTGTAATATATCATGGTACCAAGGGTGATAATCTTTTCCCTCTTCTTCGTCGATATTGTATTAATGAGCCAGAGCCTCATAAATGCTCATTTGGATAGGCTTCACGTCCTCTTGCTTGTTTACTCTGATCATATAAGCTAAGGTAGCCAATGAGTCAGCCATCGGGTTTTCATCTCGCAGGAGGTAGCAGAAAGTGATGTCATCAAACTCCTCCATTAAATCCAGCACTACTTTTTGATAGTTGATCAATTTCGGGTCTTTTGTCTCCCATTCACCTTTGAGCTGATAGATTACTAGTGCAGAATCCTCATATACTTATAGCACTTTGATCTTTCGTTCTATTGATGCTCGGATACCCATGATGTAAGCTTCGTACTCTGCCATATTGTTTGTGCAATCAAAATCCAGTTTGTTAATGAAAGGATAGTGATCTCCGTTTGGAGATACCAAGACTGCCCCGATTTCATTACCCACAGCATTTGAGGCTCCGTCAAAGTTTAGTTTCCAAGAGTGGCATCCTTGAGAATCTTTTTCAGTGGTTGCAACATACATTAGATCTTCATTTTGGAAATCAAAGTTCAAAGGCTCATAGTCCTCTAGAGCTCTATTGGTCAGAAAATATACTAACGCACTCCCTTTTATGGCCTTCTGGTTCACATAAACTATGTCAAATTCAAAAAATAGAATTTGCCATCGGGTTATCCTTCCGTTCAAAGTTGTTGACTTCATCATGTATTTCAAAGGGTTTAGTTTTGAGATAAGCCAAGTGGTGTGATACAACATATACTGTCTTAGCCTTCGGGTTGTCCAGACCAAGGCACAATACAACTTCTCGATTGCTGAGTACCTTGTCTCACATTTAGTGAACTTTTTACTAAGATAGTAGATAACTCTTTCTTTCCTTCCTGATTCATCATGCTGGTCGAGTACGCATCCCATGGAATTCTCAAATACCACCAAATACAGTATCAATAGTTTATCTAGGTTAGGTGACATCAGCACCGAGGCATTGGACAAGTACTGTTTGACCTTGTCGAAAGTCTTTTGGCATTCTTCATTCCATACACCTGGGTTGTGTTTATTAAGGAAACGGAAAATGGGGTCACATTTCTCGGTTAGTTGTGAAATGAATCGAGCGATGTAATTTAGTCTTCCTAGGAATCTTTAAACTTCTTTTTGAGTACATGGTGGAGACAACTCTTGTATGACTTTGACTTTGTTTGGGTCAATCTCGATTCCTTTCTCACTAACCACAAATCTTAGCAGCTTTTTGGACTTAGCTCCAAAGATACATTTTGCTGGATTGAGTTTTAACTTAAACTTTATCAATATTAAGAACAATTTCCTCAGGACTTGTACATGCTCCCTTTCTGTTCGGGGCTTTGCGATCATATCGTCGACATAAACTTCGATTTCTTTATGCATCATGTCATGAAAGAGGATTACCATGGCTCTTTGGTATGTTGCTCCCACATTTTTCAGTCCAAATGACACCACCTTATAGCAAAATATTCCTCACACAGTTACAAATGTGGTTTTTTCCATGTCTTCAGGATACATCTTTATCTGACTGTATCCCGAGAAACCATCCATAAAGGAGAATAGTGAGTAACCTGCTGTGTTGTCCACTAAGGTATCAATGTGAGGTAGTGGGAAGTTATCTTTTGGGCTAACTTTATTCAAATCTTTGTAGTCTACACACATTCGTACTTTTCTGTCCTTTTTAGGGACAGAGACGATGTTGGCTACCATTTCTGAGATTTTACCACCTTTAAAAATCTAGCATCGAACTGTTTTTTAACCTTTTCTTTTATTTTCAGTAAGACATTGGGCCTCATCCTTTGAAGCTTTTGTTGAACTAGCTTACATTATTCCTTTATGGGGAGTCGATGCACCACGGTATTAGTGTTCAACCCGGACATGTCTTGGTATGACCATGCGAAGACATCTTTAAATTCTTGAAGTAATTCAATAAGGTCTCGCTTCGTTTTTGTGGTGATACCAACTTCGTTTTTCAACTTTTTCTCTTCTTTCAAGCTCACAATTTCTATCGACTCTTTGTGAGGTAGAATTTTTTTCTCACCTTGTTCTACCATCATCAACAAATCAGGAGATAGGTTACAACCTAGATCATCTTAAAATCCCTGAGAATCATCCATACACATATCTTACTCAAAAGGAGACTCTGAGTTATTAGCATAGTCGCTCATATCGTTGATATCTGGGGACCTGTTATGGAGGTGAAGGAAAAAATTCAAAGAACGAAAGAATCTAAAAATAATTATTTTCATGGTATGATTATGAATGAAGAGTAAAAAAATATTTGAAGGAAAGTCCAAAGGACAAAAGAATCTAAGAATTATTTGTGTAATGTAATTATGAAGGGAAAGAATGAAGAATATTTGCTCAAAATGATAGCAAAGATGCATTTTATTGAAATAACAATTTTAAACAAAGACCTATTTCACAAAAAGGACTTTTATTACTCCTAGGCCTAGAGCAATAAGTGTGTTTTGAATATTACTCTATGTTAGTTCTAAAGACTACAAGAATCTCTTCCGCAATCTAATTGTCCAGAACACTTCTCGACTCATAAGGGCGAATGCCCGACAAATTCTCTCCTCCAATCCCTTCTTTGTATGTGGCGTTGATGTCCAAGATTTCCAACATTCCTTTTATGGCTTCCTTTCTTGGCGTGCCCTACTCAGGATGAATGATTCCTCCAGACACAAAAGTTTTCAATATATGGGGGAATATCATTGGTTCCCATTTGATTTCATTCCCATTCAACTGTGTTTTCCTTTTCCCTTACTTCTTTTCTAGTTCTTTCTTTTTTTGTCTCGCGTCCAGCTTAAATCCTAAACCGAAGCGGTCTTATTTATCCTTCAATATCGGTGCATCAACCCTTTCTTGGAGGTGTTTTCCAAGTCCTCTTCCTGGTAAGGCCCCATTTTTGACAGTCAACTACAAGCCCATTCTTGTAGTCCTGGATATCTTTGGCATTGGGATCCTATTTCCTTCAGTAATGAATGTCGCATTCACAAATTCCAAAGACCGGAAAGAATATTCGGTTACTTCATCTTTTGCCTCTAGATACATAGCGTCACTGGTCACTGCTGTAATGGTGTCCTCTTCAGCATTTATCGTCACCAGCCGGCCTTCTGTTACCAATTTCAACTTTTGGTGCAGCGACAAAGGCACTGCCTTGCTGAATGTATCTAGGGCCTTCCTAATAAGCAGTTGTATGAAGGCTTAATATCCATTGCCAGGATGTCCATCTCGTACGTGTTTGGGCCAGTCAAGAGAGGTATTTCAATTCTGCCTATTACCCTTCTCTCTATGCCATCGAATGCCCTCACAATATTCTGACAAGTTTTTATATGAGAGCTATCTACAGGCAATCTGTATAATGGTAGGACGTTCAAGGCCGATCCGTTGTCAATCAGCACCCTCGATAGCGTATACCCCTTACAGTGTGTGGTGATGTGTAGAGCCTTAGTCGAACCCATGCCACCGGGTGTTATCTCGTCATTATTGAAGAAGATAAAGTTATCGGCACTTATATTGCTAACCAAGTGGTCTAGCTTGTTGACGGAAATGTCATTAGCGACATATGTTTTGTTTAAAACTTTTATCAGTGCGCTACGATGGACCTCCGAACTTAGGAGTAAGGTTAGCACCAAGATACGGGCTGGTTGTTTACGCAGCTGCTCCATAACACTGTACTCGCTGTGCTTTAGAAATTTTTAAAATTCTTTAGCCTCCTCTTCATTGACCAGCTCGTTAATAGGAGGTTCAGGTCTGGCCATTCCTTCTCTCTTCTGTTCGACAGCTGTAGCTTTTCCTTTTTCGGGTTTCATTCTTGTGTTTGTTGAATCGTAACGCCTCTCACTACGCGTATAGGAACTCACATCTTGGTCCTTCTTTGAAGCACCAGCCAAGTTCTCTTTTCCCAGAATCATCATGTTACAGTCGTAATTCCATGGGACCCTCTTGCTGTCTTTATAAAGGAAGACTGCAGGTTTTTGAATTATGACTTTTGGTGGCATTCGCACTCCCACTTCATTATTTTGGAGTCGTCATATGATAACCATAGGGTAGTTGACTTTTTGGATCTGCGTCATCGATTCTCTTTCCGACGCACATATATTTCCCTTTTCGGGGATTTTGGCTTTTTCAAAAAACTCCATTTCTTTGTTGTTTATCATGTCCTGCACCAGGCCCCTAAACTCCACACACTCTCGAATTTCATGCCCCACCTCGTTATGGAACTCACAGTAGTTCCTCTTTTCTTTAGATCCTTCTTCTGAATCCAATACGATCAATCCTCTCTTGACCATCTCCTTCCACACCCGTTTCAATGGTGTTTTGACTTCTGCAACCTTATATTTGACCTTTTTGCTCTTATCTTCATTTATCTCGTTTACCCCTTGGTCAGTATGATTGGGTAACGAGTTTTCTGCTACATTTGGCACGGAAGAGTCATCAAACTTTACAATCCCCATTTTAATGAACCTTTTGACTAATTTCTTGAACGTTGTGCAATTTTCGATTGCCCGGTGATTCCTGTATTGAGCGTTTGCATCATACAACTTGGGAAATAGGGGTTGTATCTGCTTTAACTAAAAGAGGGACACCACGTGTGCATCGAATAGGTTCTGATACAACTCTCTATACGTCATAGGTATAGGTGTGAACTGTATCCTTTCGGTATTCGTCTTTGTATTGGCTTCTTGTCTTAGGGCGCTCTAGTGGTTGACAGTTACTGTCTTCGGTTGGTTTACAGTGAATGACTTGGAATGACCTTTACTGTATGTGCTCATGTTATTCACCTCATTCTCCCTTTTCCTTGAGGCTGACCTCTTGGTACTATCTCCTGCCTCTATTTTGCCGCTCCTTACCGCATTCTCGATCATTTCGCCAGTTATCACTATATCTGAGAAGCTTTTAATGGCGCTCCCCAACATATGAGTGATGAATAGAGCCTTTAAGGTATTTATGAATAGCATGATAGTCTCTTTTTTTGGGAGAGGTGGCTGGACTTGTATAGCAACCTCCCTCCACCTTTGGGCGTATTGTCGGAAGCTCTAATTCGATTTCTTTTTCATATTCTGCAAGGTGATCCTACCTGGGGTCATGTTCGCCACGTGACTATACTGTTTCATAAAAGCTTGAGCTAGGTAATTCCATGAGTTGATCTTGGTACGGCTTAATTGGTTGTACCATTTGGATGTTGCCCCAACCAGACTGTCCTGGAAGCAGTGTATCATTGTTAACGTACTTAGTCATTTATCTACAAAACATGGTAATATGGGCATCAGGGTAGCTAGTCCTGTTATACTTTTTGAACTCAGGAGTTTTGAACTTGAGGGGAAGCACTAGGTTTGGAACCAATCTCAAATCTTTAGCATCGATCCCACAGTGATAGTCAGCACTCTCCATCACTTTGAACTTCTCCTCTAACCACCTGCATCGATCTTTTAATTGTTTCAGGAGCTCCACTCTTGCTCTTTTTACTTCCATCATGTCATCCAGATTAGGGACTACGGGATTATTTGGGTTATCCCTTGGATTAGAGTCTGAGCCTGCTTGATAGTTAACTGGCATGGAAGCACCGGCCTAAAAATGTTGGGGCCTGATTGTAACGGATGACCTTCGCGTGCACACCTCGGCTTATGTCTGAGCGTTTGTCAGGGTAAAACCAGGAGGGTAAAGAGGATCTTCATTTTCATCTCCAGTATTGACCATGTGGCCCTTTCCTTTATCTTGGACACCGGTCAGTAGTTGTGTTAGTTGGTTCATCATGTTCCTTTGTGATTCCAGCATTTGGTCCCTCATATCCTGCTGGATTTTAGCCAATTGCTCTTGCATTTGTGCTTGCATCTCCGTCTGTATTTGTTCTATCTTTTCTAGTCTTTTATCCATCGCTTTAGTCTTTCTTCGTGTATCGTAAGGATGCGTACTTGGTAGATTTTTGTCAGTTTTTAGATTACTGGAAATGATTTTTTTAATTAATTAGTATCTTTTTGTGAAAATTAATGCATATGATGCGATAAAATACAAATGCATGAATGCAGAAAAATACGTCGACTCTGATTCAATTCCATTTAAAACAACTTTACTAGAAAAAAATTATTTACATAGAAATGGATTACATATACGGCCTAGCCCTAATGCTCAAAGTTTTAACTTTCCTAAGCAACCAGGCCAATTCCCGACCCTGGTCTGATTCTAACTTATATTTCACATTTAATACATCCGCTTGAACTGCTAAGTTTTGTAGATGGTCGGCCACCTCTCGAACCTGGGCCACAGCTTCGCCCATAATGTAGTATTTGTCCCTAATTTGACTCTGAGATCGGTGGAGTTGCTCATTACACCACTTATTACTTGCTTCAAGTAGCTCAATCCGGAGCTCACTATTTTGTAACGCAATCTCAAGTTTTTCAACCTTCCTTTTCAGCTCCTCAATCTTATCCAAACTCGCCTTCAACTCTATTGCAGAATTACAGGTACGATGCTGATGAAGTGATTTTTCCAGTTCTGTTATTCTGGCTTTTAATCCGATCTTCTCATTTTGGGCTTCGACAAACTCTTCTCTAAGGCCTCTTTTCGACCTTAGATGTCTTGGTATTTTCTCTCCCATTGATCAGTTTTGGCCTTCTCTTCTTGGATCTCATGTCGCCATTGTTCAGATGTTTTTCTCAACCCGATAGTTCTAATCGGTAGGCACAATTTCTTATAATCCGTTTTGAGATTATCCAAGTCTTCCTCAGCCTTATTCTTTCCTTTTCTCTATTTCTCGATCTCTAATTTCTGAACATCGACATCTAGTCTCAAATGCATCTTTTCCTCTTCTATTTGTTTTATCTTTTTACTGAGCTCTGCATCCTTCTCTCAAAGTCTTGCTTGATGATTTCTAACTCGGATAGGACCACTTATAGATATTCTTCCATCAACTGCACGCCCTCTTGATTTGGCTCAGGAATATTGTCGTTGATTTTTTTACTCCGTTATCCATTATACTCCGAGGTCGTTATCGGACCTACTTCCAATCTCTTCATCTGGCAAGTTTGATTCCAAGCATTGGAAATCTCTCGTACCTTCTTCTTATAATTATCCCCCTTATACAAAAACTCGCACTGTGCTAACCCATGGGTCGCTGGTATGAACTGCCTCAATAGGTACTACCTCAATACGAGCAAAGGGGCATATCCTACAGCTCCCCAAATCCCAAGTAGGGGGACCCTGTCAAAATCCCCACATCGGTATAAGATCTCGTCAAGAACTAACCAAGGGGATCTCCACTCGACATCCTCTTCTTGGAGATTTTGGAGGATTGTTATCCATCTTTCCTCTGATATGTCATCCCTTCTTGGTGTAGCCACTATTTCTTTTAATGGTGAGTAATTCTCAAAGAACACCCGATATGACACATTGTCTACCTTCCAGAAATGGCTATGGAACCAGTCTAGTAGCAGTAGCGCACATCCTATGAATCGACCCTCACCAGCTCTTCGGCACACATTCAAGGACCTGAATATTTCGGCTAAAATTGCAGGAATCGACATAACTCTCTTATCCAGTAGGTCAAATAGATCAGAAACTGCCTCGTCTACATGCCCTAGTGCCTTAGGGAAAACCACTAACTCGTTAATACTTAAAGCAAAAAAATCCACTCTCTTCTTCACGTCTAGATGTGCCAAAATAAAGTCTCGCAAACTTTTCCATGCATTACTATCTCCTTTCTGTTTGATCCTAGCCGTAACCCACTGCTCACTCATTCCGATGATATTCATCAGTTTTTTCGCGAAGGTCGGAACATTAGCGGCTTTAGAATAGGCCTTGTCAACCTGAACCCTTGGACATCGAAGTAGGGTGGTATATTCTTCCATTATGGGCACCAAATCTATATTCCTGAAGGTGAAACAACTGTAAGCTGGATTCCAGATGTAACACCCCTACCCGTATCCGTCGTCGGAATAGAGTACGAGGCATTATCGAGAAGCACGAAACACTTTCAGATAATTTAAATACATTTTCATAACAATTTGTTTCGATTTCATACTATTTCATATTTAAGCTTTTTGCACCAAAGTATTTAAGATATCATCTTTATACAAATAGCACACATGAGGTACATAAATTCCATAATTATGAATGAACACATTTATCAAACATATTCCATGTTTTTATATATATCATAGTTTCATATTTCCATGTATCAATTACCATCACTTTCTCGTATTTCAGACAAATACGTGTAACAATTCATAAATATGCAATTCATTAACTTTTCCTACCAATCACGATTTTAAATTTGCCAAATCACTTATTGAGCGCAATTTCAATGTTCACTAACATCTATCATATAAATTTGGATGTACGTATTCATCAATGATTTCCATGTACAGATATCATCATCTCATATTTCCACATACATTTACTTTCCACATTTATGAATTCAAATAGCATATACAAGACATACCAATGTATTTCAAGTACGTTTTCATGATATTTTCTTTCGAACTCAGATTATTTCATACTAGAAGTTTTCTCATTAACTCATTTGGAATATCAATTCATACGGATAATACACTCAAGGCGTAGAAATATATAATCACAAATGAACTCATTCATCAACCAAGTTTTATGCTCTTGTCTCATCAAATCGTATTTCCTTATGTCACATAATTCCATGTAATACTTACCAAACTTCTTCAAATTAGTGAACATCTTACGGAATTGAGTACTTCGTTTTCTCGATACCATAGTTCAACTATGGTCTTACACATCTTCACATAATGATGCCATAGCCCAGCTATGGTCTTACACATATTCATATATCGATGCCATAGCCCAGCTATGGTCTTACACGTAATCACATATCACATATCGATGCCATAGCCCAGCTATAGTCTTACACGAATCACATATCTCATTGATGCCATATCCCAGATATGTTCTAATACAGTAGCATATATCACACCGATGCCATATCCCAGATATGGTCTTATACGGAAATCACTTGTCACTTGTCACTTGTCACTTGTAGCCGAAGCTACCACTATTCACTGATCAGGTAGCCAGAGCTACCATTTTTCACTGATCAGGTAGCCGGAGCTACCACTTTTCACTGATCAGGTAGCAGAAGCTACCACTTTTCACTGGTCAGGTAGCCGAAACTACCACTTTTCACTTTTCATTTGTCATGATCAGATAAGTGTAGTCGAAGCTATCACTTATCACTTTCACTTGTCCTTGATCAGATAAGTGTAGCCGAAGCTATCACTTATCACTTGTTGTCATGGTCCAACCATGGTCTTTTCCTTCAATTCATCTTGTCACTAAACTGAAATGCTCAATTTGATCATTTATTCAATTTTCATACTTTTACATTATTCACGGTTTTATCATCAATACATATGAAATAACACATCATGAAATTCATAAAATTAACAAATAATCACTAAAATTTAGCCATATAAACTCACAAGTTCAATTTTTCTATTATAACGATAATCATAATTTCATAATAAATATTCCAAATAAAACATTATATCATTTCTAATCCAACACTTATCGATTATAATCGGGCATGTGATCAATTTATACACGAGTCATTCATATATTTTTTCCTCCTCTTCCTCTCCATCCACATCCTTGGTATAAATAACACACTTGTAAGTAACCTTATCCATAATTTTCACTAATTACTTATGTGAATATTCAAGCTATCCACCCGTGTCATAGTCACTAAATTATTTATATCTAAAGCTACGAAACTCCAAATTAAGATCCGTCAATTTTCTATGAAACTAAACTCATATATCTTCTTATTATAAAAATTTCATAATTTTTGGTTGGGCCAATTAATACAGTTTATTCATTGAAATATCCCCTGTTCTGCTATCTGACAGTTCCGACCCTTCCTCACTAAAAATTAATTATCTCCTCGTACAGGATTCGAATGATGTTCCCGTTTATTTCTCTTGAAAATATACTCATTAAGGATTATAAAAGTATAAATTTAATCCCATAATTATTTTTATCTAATTTTTTATGATTTTACAAAGTTAGAACAGGGGAACCCAAAATCATTCTGACCTTGTCTCACAAAATTTATCATATCTCATGATTTACAATTCCATTGCTTACATCATTTTTCTATAAGAAACTAGACTCAATAAGATTTAATTTCATATTTTATTCATCCTCTAATTCCATTTCTACAATTTTTGGTGATTTTTCAAAGTTAGACTACTGCTGCTGTCCAAAACAGTTGTAGTGCAAAATGTTGATTTTCATTTTGCCCCAAATTTCACAATTCATACAATTCAGCCCTTGCTCAATTAACCCCTAAATTAAGATAATTTTCTCAATTAATACTTTTATTAAGACATTATAAGTTATTTCATAACTATTGAAATTTAGAATTTCCACATAAAACTCTAACTTCAAACTCTTTTACACTTAGGTCCCAAACATTCACTTTCTATTCAATTCTTTCAATAAAATCAACATATAAACAATTTAAAGCTCTAATTCCATGCCAAATCATCATATAATTCCAGCACATATTCATAGTAACTTTCAATTTCTTTCATAGAATCAAAAACTAATGAATTCAACAAGTGGACCTAGTTGTAAAAGTCACAAAAACACAAAAATTTTAAGAAATAATAATTTCATATTCTTAGTTGAAGTAAAAATATGAAAAACCAGCTTAGGGGAACTCTTCCATGGCGTTTTTGCTGATGAGAATGCAGAAAAATAAAGAGAAATCTAGATAATTCCACTTTAGTCCTAACTTTATCAAGTAAATTTTGCAATTTTTCAATTTTGCCCTTAATTCTCCTTATTTTCTTGCTGATTTCATGCCCTTGCCGTCCAGCGCAAATAGAACTTGGGTCTATTTGCCTTTTAAACCTTCTTTCTTTTATCATTTAAGCTATTTAATCATTTTTCAAAATTTTGCATTTGATACAATTTAGTCCTTTTTGTTCAATTAACTATCAGAACTTTAAAATTTCTTTACGAAACTTTAATACTAACTCATTAACACTCCATAAATATTTATAAAAATATTTATGGCTCGATTTAAAATTCCCGAGGTCTCGATACCTCGTTTTCGATTCTAATTATTTTAGTATTTATTTTTAGTACACTATTCACTATTTCAAAAAATTTCCTAACTTCACATTTAACTTATAATTACTAAATTAATAATATTTCCTACTCATTTGTCGGATTTAGTGATCTCGAATCACTGTTCCGACACCACTAAAAATTAGGCTGTTACACCAGAATTAGGTCAGAGCCCGAAACAGATGCTTATCTATCTTGATGTCGAGTAAGTAAGGTAGATCACCGTAATTGTCGTAAAATAGATGTTTGACTTCATCACCCTATTGGGCCCACATTTCCTTCAATTCTCAAAGATTATTCTGTGTCACGCTGATACGAGTGAAGTCCCATAACTCTGATGTATACCCCGCGGTTAAGCTATCTCCCTTTTCTAATTGCGTTTTCTCCGACCATATACGGATAGCCGCATTATCCTCCACTTTATTAAGAAATCCGTTCTCTATGTCAAGCTTTCTATTCAGAAATCGAATTTGAACCGACACCTTTTTTTTATGATGAGATACCATGCAATCACAAGCAAAACAACAGAAGTTAGTACAATTCATATGAAATCAAAGCAAACAAGAAATAACAAGTAGAATACCTATTCAGACGACCGCTAATGATTTGGTGTGGCTCTATCTAGGGTGGACTCTTATAGGTCACTACATATGGTTCGGTTCTAAAGACAGGGTACTTGAACCAGCAGATTCCTCGATCCTCACCCATTATAGGCTCATATAGATCGAGTTCGATTCAAGGGAATACATTTCCGTATGTCTATACGGAGATAAAAATCTCACGAAGACATAGGTACGGATGTATCCCGGAAGCGATACACTATCCTATACGGAGGTGAAAACCTCACGAAGGACTAGTTTCTCACTCCCGCTTAAAGGGTAAGACCAAGCGGTCATGCAATGCAATATGCAAAAATATTCCAAGACTTGAACTGATAAAGCAAAGATTACCAAAAATGACGGATGAAATGCAATGAAAGGATCGTAATTTTAAATCAAATTATCAATTTTCGACCAATAAGACAATAATTAATCAAATCGCGGTTTGACTCTCTTATTTGGTCCCCAGTGGAGTCACCAAGCTGTCGAAACCATTTTTTTTGGAAATGGGGTCATCGCCTTTTATTTTGAAAATGAAAATGGGGAGTCGCCACTAATCTTTTTTTATGAGGTGTGATTGGATCACCTTATGATTGATCATTTCAATAAAATGTTTTGATTTATTAAAACAATAGTCTTGGACTATTAAATTTGAGAAAACGGATTCGGGAGTCGGTTACACACAAGGAAGGATTAGCACCCTCGTAACGCCCAAAATTGGTACCTAATTGATTAATTAATGTCTTAACGTCGAAAGTTAAAAACCCGAAAAAAATTTAAAATATGATCCTTTTTTATTTAGTGTTGATTTAAAAAGATATGCTTGAATAAATTGAAACGAACATTAAATGCCTTCTCATCTCGAGATAAAATGTCACATCCCGTAAGTCAGGACACGACATTCGAACTCTCGAAAATAAGCTTGCCCTTATTTTTTATTTAGAATTTTGTGCGTTTTAATTTAAAAGGATATTAGATTGTTTAGATCCAATGAGAAAAATTGAAACCCCATAAGTTAGGGCACGACTTTCTCGAGTTTCTAAACATCGAATATTGCCTTTATTTTTTTTATTTAAAATTCAGGTATTTTAAAAACTTAAAGGGATATTTGGCTATTTAGGTTTAACGAGAAAGTCGAAACCCTGTAAGTTAGGGTACGTTTTCTCGAAATTCCTAAAATGCGAAACATTGTCTATCTTCAAAATTTTATTTTTTTATAAGTTTGGGTAAAAAACGTATAATATTCAAGATGGTTCACGAATGAAGTGTCATATTAGCAATGGACAATAATGAATATGTTAATAAAACAATGTATGAGAATCATATAATGTACACTATTTTAACGTTAACAAACACCATCAAATAAAATAAACAACAACAATGATAATAGCATCAACACATGCACGTAAGGAAACATGTCAATCGAATAATAAAGACAAAAAAACAGATACACAAATAAATAAAAAAGAAAATAATTTGTAAAAGATCAAAAATAAAGAAACAAGTGAAAGTAGAAATGAAATCATGGATGAAATTTGAAATCAAGTACGTAAATAAATAATAATAATAGTGGTAAAATATAAAAATACATAAAAGAATATAAATAAAGGAACTTAAATTATTAAAATGGGTTGAGGAAATAAATAAATAAATATAGTGTAATGTAAAATAAAGGCAAAAGAATAATACAAAACAATATTAAAATAAAAATAAAAAATAGAAGTGGAAACTAAAAGATTCGATTAAAATTAAAAATGAAATCTAAGGCGTAAAGTATAGGAAAATCAATAAATATAAAAATAAAATAAAATATAAGGGGTTGAATTTAAAAAAAATTTCAAAATTGTGTCAAGATATATATATATATATATAAATGATAAACAAAAATATATACATATATATATTAGATAAATAGGTATCTATATATATATATATAAATAATAGCAATAATATTGTAATAACAATTAATTTAGTAACACGATAATAAAACAAATAGTTAAATGCGAAAAATAACAAAAATAGTAATAATAATATTAAGTTAATCCATTTAATAAAATGAAGTTGTAGGGATAAATAATAAATAAATAAAAGAAAAGGGCAGAAAAAAAGAGCAATAATGAAACACGCGCGAAGGTGGGGGACTAAATGGGAAATTATTCCCATTCCCGAAACGGCGTAGTTCACATAGGGACTGAAATGGAATAGAAATAAAATTCTGGGGTAAAATTAAAAAGATAAAACAACGTAATAGGACCAAATCGAAACTAGCCTCAAATGCAGAAGGATTAGGGGCGCAAATAGACCCCTAGTCCAAAAACACGCAAATCCTAGGCGGTTTTCGGGTCGGGTTGAGCGGATCATGCCATTATACGGCGCCGTTTTAAGGCCATTAAAACTGGCCCTTAATGACGCCGTTTCAATCGTTTTATAAAGGTAAATTTTTTTTAACAAATCAATCTGCTTCCTCCCCCCCCCCAAAAAACCCTATTCTTCTAAAAATCTCTCAGGCCGACCCTCTTGGTCGGCTTGTGGGTTTCATCGGCGCCTGATGCGTTTCCATCTCCGCCTGATGTGCCTCCATCTCCGCCGTGGCTTTAACTGGATCCCTAGGGATCCATCTGCCTTTGGATCGGAGAAGCGAACGTCGACTAGGTCGACACCGAACAACAGGTAAGAAAACTTTCCCCCTTTTGCGTATTTGTATGATAGATTCAAAATAAAATTAGAAATAAAAGAGAAAAATAAGAACAAAGAATGAACGAATGAACCACCTTGAAGTGTATTCGATCCCTCTGTATTGATTTCGTATTCTCTGTGTCCGTGAGAATTTTTTTTTAAAATATATTGAAAATTTTTGACTTTTTATAGTCGAAAGAAAATAAAGAAACAAATACAAAATTTGTTCGTTTTTTGCTATTGTTTTGCTGTGCCTTTTTTTGTCCTTGCAGGTATGAAGGAGGACGTGGAGGCACAAGGGTGGCGTACAACGCGTCGATGTGAAGGCACGAGCAGCGTTGGGGTGGTTGTGGCGCAAGAGTGGAAACTCTAGGGTTTTCTGAGAATGATTTGAGTTTTGGGCTATTTGGGCCAATGTAATTGGGTCTTAGGGTTTTGTTAGTTTTGAGTTTTAAATTTGAGTTTGGGTTTTATGTAATTTGGACGGTTGTAATTTTGGACTTTTTATTTTATTGGGTTTTATTCTCTGTTTTAATTTAGGCTAAAATTGGCCTATTATAATTTTGAGTTATTAAAATATTTTATTTCGAAAAATTAAATTATTAAAGAATTTTATTCAATGACCAAAAACAGAAGAATATTTGCTTTAACGAAGTCATAGTCATTGCATCCATTCCATTTTGACTTGAAGCTCAACTTGCAAATTGGGATATAAATTACAAAATCCAAAATGATTTCCCTATTAAATTCACGTTATTTAGAGAAAAAATAGTTAAGGAAAAATAATACCCTTTAAAAAGTTCCCAAACTTTAAAAAAAAAAAAATTAAGCCCCCCTTTTTTTTTCTAAATTCAATTGAATACTTAAACTTTTAAAATGCATCAAAAAGGCCCTCAAACTTAAAAAAAAAACAACTAAGCCCCTAGTTTTTTTTCACTCAATTAGGTAATTAAACTGTCAATATGCATAAAAAAGACCCTCAAACTTTTTTAAAAAAAGCAAATAACCCTTTTTTTACACTTAATTGTCAAAATGCATCAAAAAAGCTCTTTGATCGTTAAAGCTAACTGCCCCTAATTTTTTTAATTAAAGTCATCACGTGTCACAACCATTACGTGACATGTAGTAAAAAATGATAACAAATAAAAATCAATAAAAGTTATAAAAATTATTAAATTTTAATAAAAATATAAGAAATATTTATTTTTATTAAAAATTATAAAAATATTATAAAAATCGTAAAACATTATAAAATATAGAAAAATATATAAAATTTTATAAAGTCATAAGAAAATAATAAAAAAATATAAAAAAATATAAAATTTATAAAAGAATTATAAAAATTATCATACATAAAAAATTATCATACGAAAAGAAGCATTTTATAATTTTTCTATAACTTTTATTGATTTTTATTGATTTTTATCATTTTTTTTGTCATATTTCACACTATGTTGCAACACGTGTTGACTTTAACTGAACGGAAACTAGGGATCGTTAACTTTAATGGTTAAATGGCCTTTTTGATGTATTTTATATTTATTTTATGATATTTATAAAATTTTACAATTTTTATATTTTCTACTATTTTTATATATTTGTTCTAATGTTTAGTAAATTTTAAATATTTTTTATTTTTATTAAAGTTTAATAATTTTTATAACTTTTATTAATTTTTATTTTTTATAATTTTTTTGTAATACGTGATGCAGTGGTTGTGACACGGGATGACTTTAACTTAAAAAAATTAAAGGTAGTTAACTTTAACGGTTAATTGTTAAAGATTACGGTCAAATGACCTTTTTGATGCATTTTAGCAATTGATTGCAGAAAAAAAAAAGGGAGCTTAATTGCCTTTTTTTTCTTGAAAATTTTTGAGAGTTTTTTTTTTATGTATTTTGACAGTTTAAGTACTCAATTGAATGCAAAAAAAAAATAGGAGCTTAATTATTTTTTTAAAAAAAATTTAAAAACATTTTCATATATTTTGAAAATTTAAATACTCAATTGAACGTAAAAGAAATACAAAAATATAATTACTTTTTAAAGAAAAGTTGAAACAAAAAATAATTGAATAATTAGCATGTATGAGATAAGTTTGTAGGGCATTGTTGATGTCACGATATATATATATATATACAAAAATTCATATTTATCAACTAGCAATGCTTAAATCTTTGTGGATATTAATTTTCATAAATTGCTTTAAAATTCACAAAAATCCAATTAGTACTCCACATTTGGCATTTATTAGCGTGAGATCACCATTTGAATTTAAATGTTTAAAGCGTAACCTTAGAGGAAAAATGTATAAAATTGAGTGATTTTCATGCCTCGTAAACACATGACACATGCCATCAACCACAGCTATCTATACCTATCATCAATTCAATTAAAAAATTAACGGGAATATTTTTTATTAATTAATATATATATATATATATATATATATATATATATAAAAGGGATTTGAATTCAAAATAATTACATTAGTAAAACATCAATTATATATCTATACTATTATTTAAGTTTTTAACTGAGTTAATGTCATCATCATCGAATTATTGACTCGGCTAATAAAATTATGGAAACATCTTTTCGTAATTAAAATATGTTATATTATTTGAGAATACTTTAGTATTTTTATTTTAAAAATCAATAAAAATATTCATATGCTAGGATTTAAACTTGAACCAATTGCATTAATAAAATATTTAATGATGTTGTTGATTGAATTAGTGTCACAAATTAACTCGACATTGACTCAAGATTTATGACAACACTATAATAAATAATTTAATCTATTCTTTCATTATAATATCTTACATATTTCATGTGTTGTTATTAATTAGTATCAAATTATACGTTTTACTATTTATTATGTCATTATTTTTTTTTGAAAGGTAAATTCATTAATGCATTCAATGAACGGAGCCATATGATTTAAGGAAAAAATAATAACACTTGTCATAGATGAATGACAAGCTTCATCAACACAACAAATGTTTTAGCCTCATCATCAATAGAACATTATGACACGTTGGCAATTGGCTTTGTCACAACTCATGCACGATATATCTGGAATGATTTTAAACACTTAATACGATAAGAAAATCTACCTCGGATAGTCCAAAGCGGCGAGCAAAAATCGACAAAAGAATCGAGTATTCACCAAACTAAAGAGGACGACAACAAAATTATCCCTAAAATAGAGGACGACAACAAAATTATCCCTAAAATCACTTGCAAAAGGAAGATTACATGCATAAATAATACTAAAAAACGTGTTACAAGAGCTGATAAAAACTTCTAAAACTAAAGACTTATTAAACAATGGAAAAACAAACAAAAAAAAATATAAAACTTAAGACAATACGGGTCCAAATCGACTCGTGAAATCGTTTATTATTCCGAAATACTCTCAAAATAGAAACAAATTAAAAAGTTGACGAATAGCCACCCATTTTCTTAGATAAACTATTGGTGACCAATAGAGTTAGCAAACGACAGACAATGTCATCTATCCATCACAACTTGTGAAGACAACAAAGATACTCACAAAATAGACCTACAAATTGAAAAGAGAGAAAGTATGTGGAGTGAATAAGAAAAAGAAACAAAGAAAAGGTTAGTGGGAGGAAAAAAAGGTGGGCAATAGTCAACTTAGAGGCTAGCACCACCGCTAGACAAAACAAAAAATAAGAAATAAACCATTGAAGAAAAAAGGAAAATTTTTTTTTTAGGATTTTGTAATTTATTGTAGGTTTTTTTTTAAAATATAAATTTATGTTGTAAATTTGTGATGAAATTTGTAGTATATATAAATAAGGTGAAGATAATGGTTAATATGAAAACATACTAATTCTTTGTTATGATTGTTAATTTTATATTTTAAATCTTTTTGACTATGATATCAACAATATTCACCATATCCAATTATATAGCCACACTTACATTTGAAAATAGGGAAATTTTTTTTATATATTTATATCAAATTCTTTATTTCCCGAAAGGCAACACCACATGCTACACAGTTGATTTTTTTAAGTTTAGAAGGATTTTACTTTTAAAATGACAAGAGACTAAATCTTGAAATTTATAAAAATAAAAGGATTAATAGCATAATTTAACCTAAATTTAGCAATATTAGCAAACAAACAATTTATTTGTTGGGTAGTTTTAGACTGTGCTAAGTGGCTCGCTCTAGCCTGGATTAGATTTGTGCAGAATATTGTGGAAGAATTTTTTTTCCTCCAAATCTTATAAGGGTTAAACTATAAAATTATTATTTTTGAATGACCAAAAATTTAATTTTACTATTAACTAAGTGCGGCCCCCTGGCTCAATTGATATCAAAATTGAAAAAGAAAAAAAAAATCTGCTATATATATATATATCGCGTATTTCAATTTGTTTGAACTTTTCTTGAGAAAATACTGTTCATAATTGAAGCTGACTTTAACCCTTTACTATCTTCCAAAAGAAAAAAACACAGATCATGTCCCAATCTCGACCAGATCAGGATCCGCCGAAGCAGAACAAAATATCAAGTTCTTTGTCCCTGTTTTAAGCTTTGGGTCTGATTTCAATGCCTTCAACAATAACCCCACCTTTAATCTGGTGACCCTTGATTTCCATCAAACTCATTTTCACTTCTTCATCACTTTCGCCATTGAAGAACTCCCCTAGCTCCATCTCCATCCACCCATCTTCCCTTCTACTCATAACCCTATCATCTCCTTTAACAACCCTTGATTTCATCATCTGTTTCCTGTTTGAATAAAACAGGTTCTCCAACCGGTGTTTCTTGTCGTCTTGGCATCGCAGGTAAGCTGTGTTCTTGAACGATTGGTTCCCGATTTCGATCGATGTCTCTGATGGTATTAAATCAAGCCCGTATGCTCGTTCGGTGATTTTAAGCAACAAATAAGCTCCGTATTTTGTGTTTGGAGATAGCTTTTTGCTTCTGATATTGCCATTGATTTCCAACCTGCTGCTACTTATGAGTTCGGCTACCTCTGAGAATCTAAAAATGAAGAAAATTGTTGTATTTTCGGATTCAGATGATTCAAGTTCGGGTTTTATAATTAAACTACTGACCTTGATTCAGGGATGGATTTCCAAGTCCAAGACATTGGATCATTGCTCGACCTTATAGAAAGCTGCCTTGCTGATAAAATATATGATTTTCTTCCACTTGGTCTATCTAATTTGAAACTCTGCATTTTCATGAAACAGATGATGAGAAAAAAAAACTCGTTAAATTTATAAGCACCTTTGTTGTTTCAAACAGGGTTTTAATGGAAACTAACCATTTTGGCATCAGCAATCAGAACAGGGTTGCAGAGGAGGTGATAAAGCTGTTTCTTTGAAGCAAACAAAAAGGTTGTATTGCAAGCCTTGGACACAATTTCATGGTAATCAGATGGCAAGAACTTGTCCCAAACCAAATCAGAATCCGCCGCCGATCCGAAAACAGTCGAAACCGACGATGATTTACAAGCATCTGAAGGAGACGTGAGGGACAAAATCACTGCAACACAGCTCTCTGGCAATACGTTCATGCCTGAAACTGAAACTTCCATTTTTATTTTTTTTAATGGTGTTGGAAACAATGAAAGAACAATTATAACCAAAAGAGGAAAAGAATTGTATGATGATCCAATGGAGATTATTGTGGGTCGTTTTCCCAGTGGGCAATTTGCTGCTGGTAAATGTGTGTAGATTCCAGCGAAATCAGTGAAACAGACGGGTAAATAACGCAAAGCAAGGGGCTGTCTTTATTAAAATTCAGGGATTCTTCCTTTTCGCGTGTGCATTTCATGACTTGAATACATTCAAGTCAACAAAGGCAAAAACATAGCTTGCCGTTATTTGGGGGAATTAATTTAATAATTGTTTAATAAATCAACTTCCAGACTTTTCAATATTATGACCCTATGTCTAAATTCTTCATTAAACTTCAAATCATTTTAATTATATCTTTAAACTATTAAAATTATATTAATTAAGTCCTTACATTACTAAAATGTGTTAATTTACCTCTCATCGATGCAGTTTTTATGTTTCTTCTCCTTTTTTTTTTCTCTTTATTTGGGTTATGTGTGGTTTGTTTTTATTATTAATTCAAGAGGCACCTCAGTATTTTCTTTCAAAAAAGATAATATCAATTAAGTCCTTATATTACTAAAATTTGTTAATTTAACTGTTAAATGATGTAATTAAGTGGGTTGATTAAGTAAAAATAATACATTAATATAACAAAAAGTTTAAACTGGTAAATTAGGTACACCCTGTTCTGTAAATCCAGATACTAAAAAGGGAAGTGTTTAGGATCCAGATAATAGAGTGTACAACAAATTATATTACTAATTTATAAAGAAAACATGTAGATTTCTATTGGTCTTATCCTTTTAACTTTTAAGGATTTTTGGTAATTAAGTAACCTAAGTCTTCACAACTCTAATTTTAATATTAAGGTCAATAAAGTTTGTGAAATTTGATTAGTCTTGGCTTTTGCACTTTAGACTCTTCTCTTTTGGTCAAATCCTGATTTTCATCCCTATTCAAATTTAAAATTAAATTGTTAAACATTAACTTGGCATGATTCTGATTTAGTTTTAAATTTGAATATAATAATTCAAGGACCAAAAAAAGAATTTGACCTTTCTAAATTTTACTTTAACAAGTGTAAACGTGAAAGTTTGGTTGTAAGGAAACTTCGTATTAATAGCATTTTATTGGGTTTTTACATTGCGGACTCCAAATTAATCCATGCAAAACAGTGGCCTAGTATTTGGTATTATCGTAGTGTATTTTTTTATTCTATAATTATTCTCAAAAAATTTTCATGTGTTTTTTTTTTTTAATATTTATTTATTAGTATTTGATTATATCCCTATAGGATATTTGTCAATCACTTTATTCGATTTATGGAGTCTAAAAACTCCACTAGCAATATAACAAATATTTTCCCTTTTTATATTTAAAGATAAGAGAGCGATGATGAAAATTGTAGATTTCAAATTTAAGTATCATAACAGGTTTAAATATTTAATTTTATATTAATTTGATTAATTAAATAATATTTTTAAAGGAAATTTCATTACATAAAATAGAAGCAAAAGACCCAACAAGTCTAATTAATCTTACCCATTACACTCGATCCTATAGTTCTCAGTCTCAATGGAACTTGACAAAGATAGATTAAAACACAAAATATCCAAAAGATAATCGGAAGAACTATCTCAAACCGAGTTGTTAGCATATCATAAGGCCACCTTAGTAAGCTTGTAAGACGCCCTATCAGTTTTCTTGCTAATCCAATATCAGAAAATTTACCAACAGAAGCTGTTAACTCTACACAATCACAAACAATTATACCAAGCTCAAAATTATCTACCTCGTGCTCCCTAAGAGACTTCACCATGTGAAAGATCCAATTCAATAACAATATTACTCAATTGTCTTGAATTCAGCCACGACAAAGTCTCTTAAGCAACTATGGCCTCATCTATATGGGGACATACACGCCAGCACTAGAGCCAGAATAATAGCTCCAAAACTCACCGTGATCGTCTTGAAGAATAACACTCCAGGTAGTAGCAGCTTCATCAATGAAAATGGCAACACTTACTATTAAAAAATATGGGCATCACATATATAATAAGATTAATTACATGTTATTATTTATTATTTATTGTCGTTAAAGGTTAGTCCAAATTAAAAAATATAAGCATCACATAAAAGGCACTTACTTATAGTGCTTGGTTGTATGGACATAGACATTGCACTAAGGGAAGAACAACCTGCACCTCTTATTGCGGCAAACACCCCTAATGTTAAAAGGGATTTTGAGAGGTGGGATCGTTCAAACCTTATGAGTCTAATGATCATGAGCACAAGATTCTAGAAGCATTCAAGGGCATAGAATATGAAGAGATTACTCAGGTCAAGGGTTTCCTTGATGAAATTGAGAAACGTTTTGCCAAAAATGATAAGGTTGAGATGACATAACTTTTAATTTCTTTAATGTCTGTGAAGTATAAGGGTCAAGGAACGTGAGGGAGTGCATAGAGATGTTCCATGTTGTTTCAAAACTTAAGGCACTTAAGATCAAGCTTTCTAAGGAACTGATTGTTCTTATAGTTTTGGCATCGCTTCCTGCACAGTTTAACCAATTTGAAATTAGTTACAACTTTCAAAAGGAGAAATGAACTCTAAATGAGCTCATTTCTCATTGTGTACAAGAGGAAGAAAGGTTGAAACATGATAAGTCTGAAAGTGCTCATTTGGCTAGTCCCTCTAAAGACAACAACTTATGTTCTGAATAGAATACCCATTGAAGCAACTGCAAAAACGCCTTCTAAGCTTTGGACAGGTCAAAAGCCTAGTATAAAGCATTTTCACAATTGGAATGTCTAGTTGAGTCAAGGCCTTATAAGCCACATGAAAGAAATTCGACTCCAATATAGTGAACAACTATTTTATTGGTTATTCTGAGTGGTCTAAGGGATATGAGTTTTATGATCCCAAAATTAGGAATATTTTTGAGACAAGAACTACAATATTTTTTGAAGATGTTGAGTTTGGAGGGAGAAATAAGGTTAAAGACATTGCTTTTGAGGATGAATTGTATTCTAACTCAGTTCCAGCTATCATTTTTGACAATGTTCAGGTTCTCATACGTATTATTGATCAAGAAGTAAATTCAAAACCTTAATAAGACAATGTTGAACAACTCCCTATTCAAAATGAGGTAATTGTTCCAGAAGAACAAACTTAATAAATCAAGAACGAATGTCATTAAGAAGGTCCACCAGAGAAAGGGTTATAATGACTTTGGTAGAATATTTTGATCTTAAGCTGCATCAGATGAATGTTAAGTTAATGGTTTCTTAATGGTAGTATTGATCATATATGGTGCAACTAGAAAACTTTGTGTTTGATGATGCAAAGTTAATGATTTGTAAATTAAAGAACTCCATTTATGGGCTTAAGTAGACTTCTCGTCAATAGTATTACAAAGTTTACCAAATGATTATCTCATTCGGTTTATAAATGAATTTGGTTGATAATTGTATAAACTAGAAGTTTAGTGAGAGTAAGGTTCTATATTTGGTTTTATATGTTAATAACATATTGCTTGTCAATAATAAGTTAAGTCTCGACCAATGCCCCAAGAATGATTTTGAGATTAAGGAAATACATAAGATTCCCTACGTCTCAAGAGTGGAGAGTCTAATATATGCTAAAGTATGTACGCGTCCAGATATTGTGTACATTGTTAGGATGTTAGACAGATATTTAAGCAACCCTGGTATGGATTATTGGATAGCAGCCATGAGGGTTATGAGGTATCTTTAGAGAACAAAAGATTACATGCTCACATATCATAGGTTTGATAAGTTAGAGATCATCATGTATACAAACTTCGATTTTGATGGAATATTGATGCAAAATTTTGTCACTAGGGTGCAAATTGTAACAATAATTGGTAGTCTTTTATAACAATAACAATAGGAGCACATCAAAGTTAAAACACATATATTTTAAGTTCCTGGCAGTTAAAGTAAAACTTTAGAGTGGTTAGGTGCCTATAAAGCATATTGGGACAAACTCCATGATTGCGGACCCGCTTACTAAGGGACTACACCCAAGGTTTTGTAAGAGCACACTACTCATATATGTGTAATGGCATTCTAGGTTATTCAAATTTAGTGGGAGTTTATAATTTTAAATGCTTTTATGTTTTCAATTATTTCAATTTACAAATATTAAGTTTATTTTCTGCAGAAATAAAATTTATTTAGCTTATTCACACTCTAATTTTGGTAAGGTTTGATCTCACTAAGGTTTAAGGAGGACCAATTGGAAATGGACATATTTGGGTCATATTGCATGTAATTTCCATGCTACACATCCATACTTGATATATGCCATTTGTGCTATGTTAATATACGTGATCAGGGATAGATTTAGTTACGATATATGTAACGAAAGTCGCCTTGGTTCTATGTTAACATAATTAATGGAAGGGATTGTTCGGAATACTATTTGAATACAATAGTAAAGTTTTGAGCTCATAAGGTTGTGTAATGACATGTAATTATAGAGTAATTAGTATATATATGTGGTCCAAGTGGGAGATTGTTAGAAAATATGGATATCACATATCTAATAAGAGTAATTACATGTTATTATTTACTATCATAAAAGGTTAACCCAAATTAAAAGTGATCTAATTTGGTTGAAGTTTATTGGGCTTAAGTTATTAAATAAATATGAGTCAAATATGTGTAGATACTCTAGTAACTAATTTCTAATTAATGATGGACTGATTAGAAATTAGGTTAATGTGTAAAAAGTAATATATTAGGGTTATGGTCCCCAAGTTACACATACGTAACTTTTCTAATATCTCATCTTTAGAAAAGAGAGCCATTTTCTCAAAATTACTTGTGTGCTAATTTGGAAGATCAAAATCATAATATCAGAAGATTTCAAGAAATCCATGGATTTAGGTACGCTTTCGCATCTAGTTTTGTTTTTAATGATTTAACATGACAGATCCTAGTTTACAGTTTTAAGTTTATATCAGATCTTATTTTACAGTTCTAACATCTACATCACACTTCAACACCCCCCGTCTCTGACTTCCTCCACACAACAACAGTACGCCTCCTAGCTGTAATACCCCTTACATGAGTAAACTCGAGCAACAACTGTTACATTTTACATTGAACACTCATTTATGATTCCAAATACTTATAAATTGGACTTTTATTAATGATTCCAAGGTCTCATTACACTTTTAAAGGTATAATTAAACTATTAATTAAGCTTAATTACTTATAAAATTTGTTTTGGGTCTCTTTTACTCCAATTAAAAGTTTTCAACTGTAGGTCCGTATATCTTGAGACCAAAGCCTAAATGTCTCGAGAATTTCATAGCACTATAGAAATTTAGCTTAAAAGTTATCCTGTCTTGAGATAAATAAGCATCCGTCTTGAGACAAAGGGGCTTATGTCTCGAGACATGATCTTGATATTTTAGCCTTTTAGCTTCGAAGTTTTTGTGTCTCGAGATAGATTTTGTATGTCCTAAGACCTGGAATAGAGGACCAAAAAATTTTATTTTCAAACATCTCTGAACTATACCAAAACCATCCATGATCATTCCAAATAATAATCAAAGCGCATAAACTATGTAATCCCACATATTTATCGTTTAAAACACATTAAACTCAAATATTATAACAACTAGACATTTTTTCTCTTACTTCATTAATTCACCTATGTACATGCGATACTCTATATCATGAAATTTATTTCAAGTCCTTTTCTCCCAAGCGTTGATGATGTGATGAGATGTGTCAAGGTTGCTACTTCAAACATGAACTTCAATTCGATCTTTCACCTACACGTTGAAAAATCATGTGTTAATCTCGTGAAAGCTTAGTAAGTACCTATGAATTTAGATCTTACCATTTCTTTGATTTTTATTTATCATAAACATTATTACTATTATAATTCTTGAATATATTTTAATAATCAATAGGTTATTTCATATTTACAAAATTCACTAATACTTTTATTAACTAATTTTATCATTTCATGGATTAACAAGAACAAAACTTTTATAAAAAATCACTTACCATGACTTTTTAGCCCATGATAAACATGTTTGAACCAAATGGATGTGTAACACCCCTCACCAGCCTCCATCATTGGATTAGGGTTATGGAATGCTACCAAACAAAACAGAATAGAAACGAGCTATAACATTTTAAATTTTCTTTAAATAAAAATTGGTCGTCAAACATGTAATCAAATGCATAATATTCATGCATAATTGGGGTTAAAATTAAACTTACAGAAGTTCTAAAATAATTCGGAATGAAGCAGGGACTAATTTGTAACATTTAAGAAAAACATGGAAAAATTACAAAATAGAGGGTTACACGGTCGTGTGGCTAGGTCGTTCGTGTGGTGCAAGGCCACATGCCCATTCCTTCAATCCTTGCAACAAACTGATGTTGTGTGATAAAGAGTCACGATCCTGTAACAAACTATGACTGTGTGAGCAAATTGTTACCTAAATATACAGACTACATGACCATTCCATCAACCCGTGTATGGTACATAGTCGTGTGTCAGGTCGTATTACAGCCCGTATGTAACTAAATGTCACTTTTTCAACAAGTTACCTAAACCAATTTTCTTAGATCACAAACAATACCATTTCCATCCATTTTACCTATTCAAAACACACCAAAACATGCTAAAATATACCAAATAACATTCAACCTAAGTGCCTAACCAATATGCCCTCATTGGAACCATTAAAACCATTTCACATTTACTAAGTCACATATCATGTACCTATCAATTAAACTATAACATCTTATCACATCCAAAACCAACTCACAAAACATGATTCAAACCATTCATACATACATGGATATACTTAAACCAAAGTGCTAATTAAGTAGCACCTTAACAACATTTACATAACCAAAACATAACACAACATGGATATATACATTTAGGCTTTAAACCTTCTAGTACATGCCACTTATAACCTAAACCAAAATGATCATTCTATTGAGTCATTGAACGAATAGTGTGAGATCCGACTTGATTTTGAATCGACTAGACTTCCGATAATCTACAAATAAAACATATACAACGGATGTAAGCAAATCGTTACTAAGTAAGTTCAAATTAAACTTAGACTTTAACTTATTATAAAGGATGTGACTTAAACATTTCACAACTAAGTTCATAATCAAGGTCATGAGTTCATTAATTGCCTATACATATCACAAGTCTCACAAGGATAGTGAGTTCACATATGTGAAACATGTAACTTTATCACGTCATAAAACATATACACGTAAACTCATTTAATACACAATTCAACGATCACATATCAATTTAACATTTCACATTATCATTTCAAGTATCCATATCAAAATTCCCTTTCATATATCTATTTCCATATAATCATTTTGTATAATCAATACATATAATAGTTTCCATTCATTCATTTTTCACCCAATGAACCATAATGAAATAGCATTGGATACACGGGAACAATGCTCACACAACCTATGATGGTAAATGCTCACACGAGCTGTGGATCGGGATGTTAGAATACACGATGCTGCTCACACGAGCTATGAAAAGTCTACAACAAATGCATGATCTTAGCCATCAGTAGGACATCTAAGACCAGCACTTGAAACAATAATAACCCTAATGACATGTCATTTGTATCCTAAGAATTCACAAGGTTCATATAGGCCATGATTCAAATCCATTTCATTTAATTATTCAAACATTACCTAATCACATGAATTAAACCTTACCGTTTTTCATTTTCATACATAACCTTCAATTATAGTATCATTACAACCTAATCCATTTCATCGATAAACGTTTACTAACTAATGAAATAAAATAACAAACATATATAGATAATATTTAATTCATAAGAACAATACTAATCAATTTAATCACCAACAAACTTACCTAATAAAAAATGACAACGGACGCGACAACGATATTTACCCCGTTAATTTTTTTTCCACGATTATTGTTTGGTTGATTCGTTTCTTAATCTAAATAATAATTTTAATTCAATTAATCATACTTAAACAATTAAACTTATGCATATAATTCCTTTTATTATCATTCTACAATTTTACCTCACAATTTCACCCTTTATGCAATTTAGTCCCTAAACCTAAAACTTTCAAATTGAACACAATTAATCCTAAACCATGTTAGCCAAATTTTATATGATCCCTATACAACTCATATTTATCACATTTTCACAAGAATTTCATGCAACTTTACTATTTTAACAACTTAGTCCTTAAACTTTAAAATAAACCAAAACCACTTTACAAAATAGTCCCATTTAACTACCAAGCTTATAAATCTATCATCAAACTTCAAAAGCATCACAAACTCATTAATGACATAACTTAAAACATTTATAGTTTTAGGTTTTAGGTTAGCTAGATTAAGCTACAAGAATATTAAAAACATAAAAATTATTAAAAACAAATTAAAAAATCATACCATGTGATAACTCTTGAAAAGAGTTATAATTCATGCCTTTAGACTGAGTCAATTATTTGTACTTAAGTGAACTTAGTTGCATTTAGTTGCATTTTAGGATATTATTTTAGCATTTTTAGAACATTACATAAGAAGCTTGGATGGTGCTTAAATATTATTATTTGTTACTATTAATTGCATATGGAACAGTTGTGTTTGGTGGTTTGGCAAGTATAGGATGCAGGATGTAGGATACGGAGAAAAAAAAAAGGAATGAAGGTTTTTCGTGACAAAAGGTTGGACATTTTGTCAGCACGAATGCAGTGGCAATTCTAGGAAGACCAATTCAACGCTCAACGCATACCAGTTTTAGCCTAACTGTACTTGTACCAGAAAAATCTGTTTAAAAAAAAGAGAAGATAATCCTGGGATGTTGGTTTTTATCCTAGAAAAAAAGAATTAAAAAAGAAAGAGAAGATAAACATGGGTTGTTGGGTTTACCCTAGGGAAAAAGCTATAAAAAGCCAAAGGAGGAAACCCTAAACAACAAACAAGAGGGGGAGATCCTTGATAAACCATAATATATACATATTTTTACCCCATGCTTGGCATGTTTTTGGAAGATTTATCATAAGTTTTAATGAATTTGATGTTCCTAACCCTTTAATTTCATGTTTTATACTCAGGAGAGCTTTTGGAAAGCAAAAAAAGCAAGAAACGGGCCAAAAACAGGCAAAATGGGCCTAATTCAGTGTTTCACACGGCCTAGGCACTTCCACACGGGTAATCAACATGCCCGTGTGTGACACACGGGTAGGCCACACGCCTGTGTGTCATGACCGTGTCGACTAAAAACTAACTAGAATTACACACGGCTTGAGCACCTTCATACGGGCGTGGCACACGACCGTGTCCCTGTCGAACCCAAGTCTAATTCTACTAAAAAAGGCTAATTTTTAGGGTTTTGAAGCATTTCAAAGTCTATATAAACACCGCAGAAGAGGATCAAAAGGGGGACATACAGAGAAGAAGGCAGAGAATACTGAAGGATAGCCCTCAGAATCAGCTCAGAAGCAGGATCTACTTCAAGACTGAAGATCTCCATTCAATTTTCTAGAAGTTCTTTAGGTTTCTTTATGTTTTATTATTTTCCAAATTTTGAGATGTTTTCCATTATTATGAACTAAACTCCCTAAATACCTAGGGGAGATGAAACCTAAAACGGATCTTATTAGTATTTGAATTATATGATAAATACTTGTTCTTATTCTTAATTGTGAGTTTTAATCCTTGCTTTAATATTCCAGGATATTAATTCAGGTTTTGATGTGCTTATTCAGTGGAGCAAAAGTCCCTACTTAAGAGTAGATACTCCATAATTAAGCGGAGTTGCATGCAATCCTAGAGATAGGACGACATAAATCTGCAGGATTAGAGTTAAATCTAATAGGGAGTCCATAGATCGAGTTAATGCGACAACATGGATTTTGGTTAATCAACCTAGAGTCAGTTGTTGTTAGTCTCGAGAGAGATAATAACATAAATTAGGGATTTCTACGAAATAAGTCAAGTGAATAAATCGTCTGATTCAGAAGTAATAAGTGAAGTCTAGGTGGATTCTTCCTTGGGTATTGTCTTCTCCATCGGTTTTTCAAAAGTATTTTTTTAACTTTTATCTCTGTCGTATTTCTTAGTTAATTAGATAGTTAATCTTAGTTAAAAACATCCATTTAATTCTTAGGCTAGATAATAAAAAGATAGTAATTACTAGTACTTTTAGTCCTTGTGGATACGATATTTTCGGTCTCACCATAACTATACTACTGTTCGATAGGTGCACTTGCCTTAGTCAAATTTTTAGTTAGTTTAGTGACCATCAATCCTTAGGCAAGAATAGAGGGTAGCGGCTAAGCAGTGACAGGAAGAGGAAGACAAAGGCAGTCCCTCTCAGCCATTGTAGGACATTGTACTACTGGATTGTCAATTACATAGGCGGAAGCTGTCTTTTCAAAATCTTCAATATTTCTTACTTTTTTCTTCCGTGAATTGATTGATGAAAATAGTGTTGGATGTTATTTTGGTTTTAAAATTTATGTGCCAACCCGTGAGCTAAATCTCATCGGGTTGGGATTATATGATGAAACTTCTATTTTCTTTAATGGTTGAAGCATAGATTCGAATCAATTTACTGTTTCATTCAATTATTTTATTTTTAATTGTATGCGTGAAATCTTTAGACATAGATGACTGTTCAGCATGCCCATAAATTAAATCTAATTCTAAAAAGTTTGGATTAGTTGGATCGAAATTGAATGATATGAGCAAGTACTTGACTGATACTTGTAGTAGACTCTAGACATAGTTCAACGTTCATACTGAAGGAAAACAATGCAGGGTACCACATTAATGCCTATAGACACGGGTAAGGTAACTTAAGGTTTTTGATCTCGAAAGGAGCAAGCCATTTTAGAACTCTTCTAAGCAGTAAACTGAGTATGATTTTGCCGAGACATTATTAACAGTAAAGGTAGATTCTTAGTAATCCCGACCTTTCAAATCAACATCATATATCCTTTATTCTTTACTGTCGTATCTTTACCATGTCATTCTTAGTTATTTACTTGATCGTTTACATATTATTCTCATAGTAATTCTCATAATTGACATTACATTTCTACTCTCGTTTTGCAATAGCATTTTTGCAGGTATTCATTAATTTCACATATTGCACACATCATTATTCCTTTTAACTGCCACTGCATACTTACCATAGTTTTACCATAGCATTAATCACATTTTATTATAATAACTTGACCACTTTTTTGCCTCAATCCGATCCTCGTGGGAACGATAGTCACTGATCACTTTATTACTTGATTCGACGTGTATACTTGTACAATTCACATATCATTTCACACGCGACACCATGTAATTGAATTTAGCTTGGCCAAACTTTATAAAGTCAAAAATGGTGTTTTTCACTCACAAATTCGGTGGTAGTGATGAATGAAGATGACAACATGTTTTTTGTTTTTTTATTATTTATTTGTTAATTTACTATTTTAACTTTTAAAGTCAACTAAAACTTCATAATTAAAACTTTTTAACCATCCACCATAATCTAAATAGGTGTAATTACCATATAAAGCCCTTAATTTATGATTTTATATCTATTTAATACAAATAAACCTATAGTGATTAACTTTTGCAACTTTTACAATTTAGTCATTTTTACCTAATTAACCAACCAAATATCAAAATTTCTAAACCAAACTTTAATACGCCACTATAATAGACTCATAAATATTAAATAAATAATATTTATTAACTCGCTAGTTAGAATTGTTGTAACACTCTGAATTTTGGGCCTAGAAGTTTTGAGTTTTGAGCACAGGGGCAGTAAGGTGATGGCACCTAAGTGATTAGTTGTGCGCTTTAGTGACAGAATGGGCCTGCTGGTCTAGTGGATAAGTGGAGTGTTAGTGTACCTTGAGGTTTTGGGTTCAAGTCTTGGGGTGCGCGTTTTAGAGGGCCTTTTTATTTTTGATTCATTCCTTTTTAGTTAATAATTATAAGTAATTATAATTATTAAATTTTGTGTTAAGAAATTAGATTACTGTTATTATTTTTATTTTTATTTTGGTTATTTTTGGAAGTTCTTCTCTGCTCTGCTCTTCTCATCTCCCTCTTCCTTTTCTTTTTAAGGAATCTTCGGTTCTAACTTGGGGTTTCAGGATTTTCGCTCCTCTGTCTCCATCTCAGATCGCAATAAACAGGTGTGGGATTCGAAACTGATCTTCTACTTTTTTTTATTTCTTTTCCTATTTCAATCGATTATATCATGATTCACGAGTCCCTTTCTCTACGGCCTTTTGCGTTAATCCTTCGTTTCTGAGCCTTTAGATGATAGAAGTGCTGAGAAATCACCCCTTTTCGATAGGGTGAGGTTTTAAGATCATTTCAGTGGCGAAAATGAGACTGACTTGAGGTGGTTTCGTGGCCTCCTCGACAACCACATGAGCGTGTACCGAGGCACACGACCATGTAGATTTGGGAAATTAGGGTTCCAGGCTAAATTGGGTGCCACACGACCTGGCCACACGGCCATGTCGCTGATTTTGGGATTTTTGTCGGAAACCACACGGGCGTGTCTCATGTGCACATGAGCGTGTGGGTTCGGTAATTAGAGATATTGAGTTTTGAGGCGACACGGCCTGGCCACACGACCGTGTGACTTATTTGGGGATTTTAAAGTTCTCACACGGGCGTGTGTTTCGGGACACACTGCCTGTAGCTGATTTGGGGCCTATGGATTCCACACAGGCGTGTGTTGTGGGACACACGGCTGTGTCTGATTGCCACACGGGCGTGTGACACCTTCACATAGCCGCGTCTGCTCTACTTCAGAAATTAGTGGATTTGGGCAGTGAGTTACACAGCCTACTCCCACGGCTGTGCCTCTGTACCACATGGGCTTGTGCCTATGTCACACGGCCATGTGCTACTCCTTATACAAGCGTTTGGACCCCCACACGGCCGGAGCACATGGGCATCTGGCCCTAACTCTCCAAATACTACATTTGCGTCAACTTGATCTGAAATGCAAATTGATTTGTTCCAACCTCTTAACTAAGATTAATGAGGGTGATTATGACTCTATTTTGACCTCGATTTATGTACTTTTTGTGATTGAAGTGTGACATGTTAGGTACCGAATCTGAATGCACAAGTGTGCATGTTTCTGTAACTGATTGACTGATTGCAAGCGATTGTTTCTGAATGTCTGTCTGAGATTGTGTTCTGAACTGGTGCATCAGTATCCATACATTTGCATACATTCATCTGCATAAACTTTTTTAGGTGGAATTTTGAAGAGAAGAGAGATTTACGATTTGGCAGTTTAACTGCATTCTACAGTCCCAATTCCCAAAGGGTCGTGGATGATTCGACTGTACTGTGAATTTCCACACTGCACTATACAGCAGATATGTTAGCATTGTTGTGTGTTGTTATTATCTGATATGGTAGTTTTACTGTAACCCATCGGTATAGCGGTTTACTGTATTGCACTGTACCGCGTGTATGTTAGCTATGCTACGTACCTTTATCTGATTTGGCAAAACATACTGCACGACTGTACCACGGTTCACCTCATTGCATGGTGCAGCTTATACGCTAGCTTTACTGTGTAATATATGTGACTAGTAGTCTATCTGCATTCTGATAGCCCTAATTCCCAGAGGGTCGAGGGAGATCCCAATTCTCTGAGGGTCGTGGACAATGTAGATGATCATCATTGCCGGACAAACCGGGATGACATTGTATGGATGGGTTGATTAAATCCCCATAGGGGGTATAAGGTTGGATGGGCTTTTCGAGGTCCTAATTGGAGTGCAGGGATGGGTGGCTCGATTATATCCCCAAATAAGGTGTAAGGTTGGACGGAGATGGTGTGTTGGTTTGATGGGTGGGTTGTTTTATAACTCATTCACACTCATGTGCATCTGGCTAAATTTGTTTGATTGAATGTTACTGTTACTGTGTGACTACAATGTTTGGTTGATCTGATTGACTGAATGCGTGTGTGATAGAATGTATTTGACTATTCGCTTGAAAGGCATACGTACCTGATAGTAATCTGTGTATTTAACTGTTATTGTACTAAGTTGTGCTAAACCCCTAAACTGAGACTGATACCGACTCTGAAAAGGGTGTAAGCCCAGATTGTGATTGTTAAAAACTACCGTTACTGTACTTGACAGAGCCATATGACTGTAAAGTTATATATAGTCTGTATTTGATTTAGTCGGTTTGTAAGTATGTCTATTTTCGAACTGCTTCTAGTTTTCTGGTTTTTTTTCTCACTATTGAATATCTGTTTGATCTCACGCTGAGCTCGAGTAGCTCACCCGCCTCTTCTGTTTCCCCTTTCAGGTACAGTTCCGGATTCTAGACACTGGATTCAGTACGCGGAGGTCTCAGACAGTCTTGGTGGATAAACTATGGTTTTTTAAATTTCAGTTTTATTCATTATTCGGTCAAAGTTTAAACTGTAAGGATTTATAGTGCTGCGGTACAATTTTGATTTGTGTTTATATTCGTATAATTTGAACTGGTTTTACATTGAACTTTATTTTAAGATTTGTACTGATTTGTTAATAAACGTTTCAAATGATTTGGTTCGATAAGATAAATAGTTTTGCAAATTTTTCTTTTCTATGATAATTTCGGTGATCAATGTAGCAATTTGAATTCGATCTAGACTTTTAGGCCGGGTTGAGCGTGTTACATTTAGTGGTATCAGAGCCAAGTTTGTAAAAACTCAGCCTGTGTATTCTACGTGAACATGTGTGCAAATAATTGATTTTGAAAAAAAAATTGAAAAACGGTACGACAGAAGGTTGAAATGGTTTGTGTTTTCAAATTAGTTTACAGAAATGAATTGTTTGAGACTCCGATGCTGGTCTAGGTAAAAAAAATTCGAAACTGTGTTACTTGAAAATTTAGGTTTTGTACTGATTCTGTGTTTGTCTTCTGAAAGTGTAGATTTTTACTGATATGGATCCTGCGGGTAAGCAGGATTTTAAGGAGTCTTCTGCTTCTCTGGAACGTGAGACTATCTAGGAGACAGAAGTTGTTGTGAGTTCGCCGACTTTGGGTAGCGATAACCCAAAGGTAGGTACTGAGGCACTGACCTGCTTAGTGAGGGATGTGCTAGAGGAAGTGTTTGAAGCTAGGATAGGGGAAGATAGTAAAGCGCTTCAGGCTAGATGCATGGACTGTGGGAAAAAGAGGAATCGTAATTCTTCGAGGTTAGAGCCTCGTCTTGCGAAGCGCGTTAGGATGCATTTGACTGGTAGTAAAGGTAGTGCCGATGGTGGCACAAGCGTACCATCTTGTGAGCACTGTAAGAGGCGCCATGCGGGCGATTGTTAGAGAAAGTCAGGAGCGTGTTTCAGATGTGGGTCTAAGGAGCATCGAGTTCGAGATTGTCCTCGTCGCTTCTGAGTCATGTATGGTTGGAGATGTTGGATGTGTTGATTTGAGTATAGAAATTGTATGTGTGTGATATCTGTCTGCTTCAGTGGTTCTGTATTCTGGGTATGTTTGAAAGGTCCCAATTTCAAGCTTAGCGTGGTAGTGTTTTAGATTAGAGTGCGCATCGAGAGCGTAGTGTTGTAGACTGTGTTATGCAGCTATTCTGATAGTTGAAAATTTCAAGGATGAAATTTCTTTAAGGAGGGGTGAGTTGTAACGCCTCAAATTTTGGGCTTAGAAGTTTTGGGTTTTGAGTATAGAGGTAGTAAGGTGGTGGCACTTAAGTGATTAGTTGTGTGCTTTAGTGACAGAATGGGCCTGCTGGTCTGGTGGATAAGTGGAGTGTTAGTGTACTTTAAGGTTTTGGGTTCAAGTCTTGAGGTACGCGTTTTAGAGAATCTTTTTACTTTTGATTCATTCATTTTTAGTTAATAATTATAAGTAATTATAATTATTAAATTTTGTGTTAAGATATTATATTATTGTTATTGTTTTTATTTTTATTTCTATTTTGGTTACTTTTGGACGTTCTTCTCTGCTCATTTCCTCTCCCTCTTCCTTTTCTTTTTGGGGAATCTTCGATTTTGACTTGGGGTTTCAAAATTTTCGCTCTTCTGCCGCCATCTTATATCACAATAAATAGGTGTGGGGTTCGAAACTGATCTTCTACTTTCTGTTTTTATTTCCTTTCCTACTTCAATCGATTGTATCTTGATTCGCGAGTCCCTTTCCCTACGGCTTTTTGCGTTAATCCTTCATTTTTTAGCCATTAGATGATAGAAGTGCTGAGAAATCACCCCTTTTCGATAGGGTGAGGTTTTGGGATCATTTCGGTGGTGAAAACAGTGAAAACAAGGTTGACTTGTAATACCCCTACCCATATTCATTGCCGGAATAGGGTAAGAAGTATTACCAGAGTTTACAAATTAAATTTTTTTTAACTCAATATATCCCCTTTTATAGATATCTAACCTTCCCTGTAAATTTTAAACCGAGACCAATCCACATCAACCAAACCAATTCAACATATTTTCCAAATATATTCATGCATATTTATAAGATAACATCATCACATACCCAAAACTGTGTTTGTTAACCATACCAATGGCTAACTCTACATTCATTTCACAAAATCATTTACTTTATTAGCTTATACATGCCATTGATTTCCAAAATAAAGTTTCTTTATATACCGAAATCCCGAGGTTGATAGTGTGATGTGTCTCTCCACCAAATCCGATCTCCAGCTCTTAACACTACAAAACAGGGAAAATGAAACAGGTAAGCACTTTGTGCTTAGTAAGCTCATGTAACAAGAATTATACTTGCATAATATTTTCAATACAATACAATAAACATTTATATATCCATTCAATGCATTATTACCCTAATATTCACAAGCTCAACATTCAAGTTAGTACAATAATTTGCATGTACCATTAATATATACTATGATTGATGAGCTCATCAATACCATGATTTCCGTTTCCTTATTATTTTTCCATATTTATCCCGTTGAATTTCTCGGAATTTCGATGGATTTTTAGAGGTACACTTTTAGTTTACAATTTGGTCCACAATTCATATTCATGTGCGCATTTTTCCATTTCAAAGAGCACACTCCACGAACCTCATCCTTACAGTATGGGATTACCAGTCAGAGCTAAATCCTGTAATATAAACTCATAGAGTATTGTCGGGATTACTAGTCCAGGCTAAATCCCTGCAACGACAATTACTCTAATGAGCTTGGATCTGAATTACCATCCAGCTAAATTCAGACCTAATTTGGATTACCCGTCAAGCTAAATCCATTTTCCACATATTCTTCTGGAGGGATATATCGAGATAGGATCACCCGTCCGGGCTTGATCCTTTTACCGTCAATTCCTTTTCCAGAGATCCATCGAATTTTCCTTTCATTCAAATCCCTTTTTTATCAAATATATCAATGTTTCATAAAATTTCATATAATGAACATTCAAATCATATTCATATCAAAAACATGCATTTCAAGCATTTAAGAATATAATTCAAGTTACATGAACTTACCTTAATACTTGTTTGTGCACAAAAATCTACTAATCCTGAACTTTTTCCTTTCCTCGATCTAGCTTCGTATTTGAATCTTCTGGATCTAAATAAATAAATTTAATTATCAATTTAATACATTTCATGTTCATATACAACATTCTCTATAATTCAACTATTATTTATAGTTCATTCAAAGCTGTCTACTTAAGTCATAGCCACTAAATTATTTATAACTCGAGATACGGAACTCCAAATTAAGTTCCGTTAATTTTCCCTGAAACTAGACTCATATATATTCTTACCATAAAATTTTCAGAATTTTTGGTTTAGCCAATCAGTACATTTTATTCTTTAAAGTCACCCCTGTTCTGCTGTTTAACAGTTCTGACCCTTCTTCACTAAAAATTAATTATCTCTTCATACAGGATTCAAATGATATTCTAGTTTATTTCTATTAAAAATATACTAATTAAGGATTCTATAAATATAAATTTAAGCTCATAATTATTTTTATTTAATTTTTTATGATTTTTCAAAGTCAGAACAGGGGAACCCAAATTCATTCTGAGTTTGTCTCACAAAATTCATTATATCTCAAAATTTACAAATTCATTGCTTACACTATTTCTTCTACGAGAAACTAGACTCAATAAGCTTTAATTTCATATATTGTTCATCTTCTAATTCGATTTATACAATTTATGGTGATTTTTCAAAGTTAGTGTACTGCTGCTGTCCAAATTGTTTTAGTGCAAACTGTTTATTACCATTTTTCCCCTAAGCTTTTAATAAATGAGAATTTCGTCCCTACTCAATTAGTCTCTCAATTGAGCTTATTTTTCTCAATTAACACTTTATTATATCACCTTAAACTAGTTTACAGCCTTTAGGAATCATAGTTTCAGAAATAGACTTTAATTCCAAATATTTTCACAATTAGGTCCTAAAAATCAATTTTCCATTGAAATTACCTAATAAAATCATCTCATAAATAAATTAAAACTTTAATTTCATTCTATTTCATCATAAACTTACAGAACTCAATCATGGTGACTTTCAATTTCATCCATGAAATCAAAAACTAATGAATTTAATAGTAGGACCTAGTTGTAAAAGTCTTAGAAACACAAAAATTACAAGAAAAAGGTAAGGATTAACTCACTTGGTGAAAAAATTATGAAATACCAGCTTAGAGAACCCTCCTATGGCGTTTTTAGCTGCTGGAATTGAAGAGAAATGAAGAGAAATCTAGATATTTCCTATTTAGTCCTAGCTTTATTTAGTTAATTTTGCAATATTCCAATTTTACCCTTAATTTATCAAATTCCCTGCTGATTTAATGCCCTTGCCGTCCAGCCCAAATAAATTTTGGGTCTAATTGCCTTTTAAATCTTTTCTCATTAGACTCTTAAGCTATTTAATCATTCTAGCAACTTTTACACCTATTACAATTTAGTCCTTTTCATTTAATTGACTACCCAAACATTAAAATTTCCTAACGAAATTTTAATACCACATTACTAACATTTCATAAATATTTATAAAATTATTTTTGACTAGGTTTTACGAGATAAAGGTCTCGATACCTTGTTTTTACCCAATTTCTTCAATAATTTCTTTTTCTAATTAACCACTAAATCGGTAAAATTTTTCTATCAATATTTTCATACGATTTTCCTATCATATCAATTTTCATGCAAAAATATTGAAATAAATTTCTCTTTAAATCGGATTTGTGGTTACGAAACCACTGTTCCGATAATTTTAAATTTAGGCCATTACATGACTTGAGGTGGTTTCGTGGCCTCCTCGCGGCACACACCCGTGTAATTTGAGAAATTAGGGTTCCAGGCCAAATTGAGTGCCACATGGCTGTGTGGCCAATTTGGGGATTTTTGTTGGAAACCACACGGGCGTGTCTCATGGGCACATGGGCGTGTGGGTTCGGTAATTAGGGATATTCAGTTTTAGGGTCACATGGCCTGGCCGCACGGCCTGTGACTGATTTGGAGATTTCAGGGTTCTCACACGGGTGTGTGTTTCAGGACACACGGCTGTGTAGCTGATTTGGGGCCTATGAATTCCACACGGGTGTGTGTTGTGGGACACACAGCTGTGTCTAATTGCCGCACGGGCATGTGACACCTTCATATAGTCGTGCCTGCTCTGCTTCTGAAATTAGTGGATTTGGACAGTGAGTTACACGGCCTACTCCCACAGCCGTGCCTCTACACCACATGGGTGTGTGCCTATGTCATACGGTCGTGTACTACTCCTTACACGAGCGTTTGGACCCCCACACGGCCGGAGCACACGGGCGTGTGGCCCTAACTCGCCAAATACTACATTTACGTCAACTTGATCTGAAATGCAAATTGATTTGTTCCAACTTCTTGACTAAGATTATTGTGGGTGATTACGACTTTGTTTTGACCTCGATTTATGTACTTTTTGTGATTGAAGTATGACATGTTAGGTACCGAATCTGAGTGCACAAGTGTGCATGTTTCTATAACTGATTGATTGATTGCAAGTGATTGTTTCTGAATGTCTGTCTGAGATTGTGTTCTAAACTGGTGCATCGGCATTCATACATTTGCATACATTCATCTGCATAAACCTTTTTGGGTGGAATTTTGAAGAGAAGGGAGATTTACGATTTGGAAATTTAACTGCATTTTACAGTCCCAATTCCCAGAGGGTCGTGGATGATTCGACTGTACTGTGGATTTTCACACTGCACTATACAGCAGATACGTCAGCATTGCTGTGTGTTGTTATTATCTGATCTGGTAGTTTTACTGCAACCCATCGGTATAGCGGTTTACCATATTGCACTGTACTACATGTACGTTAGCTACTCTACATACCTTTATCTGATCTGGCAGAACATACTGCACGACTGTACCGCGGTTCACCACATTGTACGGTACAACTTATACGCTATCTTTGCTGCGTAATATATGTGACTAGCAGTCTATCTATATTCTGATAGCCCTAATTCCCAGAGGGTCGAGGGCTATCCCAATTCCCTGAGGGTTGTGGACAATGTAGATGATCATCATTGCTGGCAAACCGGGATGACATCGTATGGATGGGTTGATTAAATCCCTATAATGGGTATAAGGTTGGATGGGCTTTTCGAGGTCTTAATTGGAGTGCAGGGATGGGTGGGTCGATTATATCCCCACATGAGGTGTAAGGTTGGACGGAGATGGTGTGTTGGTTGGATGGGTGGGTTGTTTTGTAACTGATTCACACTCATGTGCATCTTACTAAATTTGTTTGATTGAATGTTACTGTTATTGTGTGACTGCAATGTCTGGTTGATCTGATTGACTGAATGCGTGTGTGATAGAATGTATTTGACTATTCGCTTGAAAGACACACGTACCTGATAGTAATCTGTGTATTTGACTGTTATTGTGCTAAGTTGGGCTAAAGCCCCAAACTAATACTGATTCTGAAAATGGTGTAAGTCGAGATTATGACTGTTGAAAACTACCGTTACTGTACTTGACAGAGCCATATGACTATAAAGTTATATATGGTCTTTATTTGATTTAGTCAGTTTGTAAGTATGTCTATTTTCGAACTGCTTCTAGTTTTCTGGTTTTTTTCTCACTATTGAATATCTGTTTGATCTCACGCTGAGCTCGAGTAGCTCACCCCCTCTTCTGTTTCCCCTTCTAGGTATAGTTCCGGATTCTGGACACTGGATTCAGTACGCAGAGGTCTCGGACAGTCTTGGTGGATAAACTATGGTTTTTTTTAATTTCAGTTTTATTCGTTATTCGATCAAAGTTTAAACTGTAAGGATTTATAGTGCTGCAGTACAATTTTGATTTGTGTTTATATTCGTATAATTTGAACTGGTTTTACATTGAACTTTATTTTAAGATTTGTACTGATTTGTTAATAAACGTTTCAAATGATTTGGTTTGATAAGATAAATTATTTTGCAATTTTTTCTTTCCTACGATCACTTTGGTGATCAATGTAACATTCCGAATTCAGTCTAGACTTCTAGGCTGGGTTGGGGGTGTTACAATTGTAGTCCCAAAACCACCGATTCTAACACCACTGAAAAACGAGTTGTTATATGATATACGAAATATACCATGATACACAAAGCACAATAGTGCTGGAAACTTGGGCACCGAAGTACATAACAGAATATGAGGCACCATAATGCGATATCACAAATAACATGATTGTGCTTAGATTCCATTGGCATGCCAACTAGATCTATGAAGTTCAACGCTAGTCTACATGGGCACTTGAATATCAATGAATTTACAATAATTAATCATGAATACTTTATTCCACGATTTTCACTATTTTATTACACTTTCACATTTCTTTCATTCTAATTTACTATTTAATATTACACGAAGATATAATTTCAAACATTAAATTTTTCAAGAGCATTTTCTATACACTTCCACTTCATGAATAACCACAATCTTTGTTCATACTAGTATTTATTTCACGATTTTCACAATTTAGTTATACTTTTGTACTTATTCAATTTGGTCCTAATTTTTTCACGATTTAAATAACAATTGTAGTTTCATTTATAATAATCACGAAACTTTATTTAGTAAATTCTTAATCCACGATACACCTAATATTTCATGTTCTCTACATCATTTTCACTTATCAGATAATAACACCCAAAACTTTCACGTACTTTTTAATTTAGTCATTTTTACCACGAAATTCAATATTCACTATCACATAACACTTTAATCTATTAATTCATCATAATATCTTATTTCACATGTCTAATTTATATGCTTTTCACTTTTCTTATTTCATTCATAAATTTCACAAAGCTCACGGTGTAGTTCTTAGCCTCATGAACATACAATATTTATTATAATCTCACTTCAACATCACCTTATGTCTATTTCATTACCATATTAGACTTTAATTAAACCTTCTTTAAAATATTCTGTCCTGCTTATCAAATTATTTTACACTTTATTTTACTAATTTACCACAACTTGCACAAAGTTTACATTTTAATCCTAAGGTGACAAGAGAATTCAAGGGTACTTACCTCTCTTCAACCTTTAATCACTTGTTTTTCTCTTTTCTTTGCCACTTGAATCACTTCTTCTATCTCTCTCTTCAATATCATGTCGAAAACATAAACTTTCCATGAGAATATTTACTTTAACATTAATTCTATACCTTTCTAACAAAATTAAACTTGAAAACATTATGAAACCTTAATATTCATACATTTTTCTCTTGATTTCGAACCTTAGTTTGATTTTCTCTCTCCTCCAACATGAACATACATCTTATTCTATTAAAAATCACCTTGTAAAAGAATGGAAACCTTTTAAAGATTTTTATGGAATTTTGGTGGTTTCTAGCTTGAATTTGATGATTATGTTTGAAAGGGACTATTTTGTGAAAGAATGGAAACCTTACTTTCATGAAAAGGGAGAATGGCATGAGAACGGAAGAAAGATGATGGAAAATTCTACATCTTTCTCTTCAAATATCCAAGTATTGAATAATAAAATAATCTAAAATTATTTAATATTAAAATAATCAAACCAATCATCTTTCAACATTTTCCTTCCTTAATTATTAACATGGAAATTATCTTGATTGAGAAATGACCATTTTTCCCTTGATCTTTTTTAATATTCACTTTTAGGCCATTTCCCACTTTTGAAAAAAATTACAATTTAGTTCCTTTAATTTCTCATCTTATTCGTTTGATCCGTATTCACCAAATTATTTTACTCTTTAATCCTTTTCACCCTTGAGACATTTTCACTAATAGATCTTTAAATTTTTAATATTTATACTTTGCCCTCATAAATTTTGAATATTTACACTTGAGTCACAAAAATTTTCACACCTTTACAATTTAGTCTCCGCCTTAAATCAATATATCACGAAATACTACTTAATTTAACTTTCTTTGGTATCTATCAACCTTCTTTTTTATCATTTATATTCCTTATTTTACTTTACCGATGAATCCATTATGCATGATTTTCACTTAATACCACTTTTATAACTTAACAACTTTAGGGGTGTTACACTAGCATCTCCAAATGAAAACCTTAACCTTACGAGGCATATCTTAAAGCGTAAAAGCGACCAATGAAAAAATTTCCATTGTCTCAAAGCCACTGATCTCTAAAGACTTCAATCTTCATTCCATCACCAATCCGCCATCGCACACCATTCACAAACACCTTTTTAGACCCTACTATGCTTTGCCTCCCCCCAAAAAAGGTTATTACCCTCATTAGCTTCAAGAAATCCTGTATTAAGATAATATTTAGCTTTAAAAACTTTAAAAGGAAGCAATTCCAGGCACTCCATCAACCCCATCCTTGCTTTCCTAACATGGAGACATGAAAATAGTGAAGAAGGTGAAAACCCACGCCTCCAAATCTCTTAGGGACACAAAGCTTTTCCCATGGAGACTAGTGTAATTTCTACAAATTCAACATCTTTTGAAGAGCATCACAAATATATGTGGGGAGCAAGAACATAATCATGCAGAAGACAAGAATGGCTTACGCAATCATTATAATACCACTTCCTTACAGGGTTTAAAAAAATATTATTTTTCCAACTAAACACACGCTTACCCAGTCTTTCTCAAATAAAATAAAAAAATTGCTTCTTATTTCTTTTTATTAAGAATGACAAGCCCAAATATCTGCTGTGAGTTGGATCTAATCCTTGTATATTAACTTGACATAAATTGATCGCTCTGTTCTTATAATGTTATTGATTAAATCAAGTGGATAATATCATTAATTATTTTTCTTAGCCCTAGTTTTTCAAATGTTTTGATATAACAAAGTCAAATTATAAATTCTCGTTTGTCAAATTTGCAATTAATTGATATAAAGCTCTTAACATTATTTTCAAAGTGTTTAGAAACTTAGGCCATGTTTGTTTCACATGAATGGCTTAGCCATTCCTCCCTTATTCAACATAACGGTCTTATTCAGGGGTTTGGTTGGCTGTAAAATCTATTCAATGGAATAGTTATTACAACCTTATTCCTCAAAACCACAAAATAACAATTCAACGCTTCCAGTAATACACAAAATTATTTTTCTTTCCTTTTTTACCCATCTTACATCTCTTCAAACTCCCTACTCCCATCTGAAATTTTTTCAACAAATCTCAAAGATGATCGTGCGATATGAAATTTCTTTGTTTTATTTAAACTTTCTCTTCTTACTTTCTCTTTACCCTCACCATTATCCAAATATACCTGTATAGAACGTTTGGAGTGAGCAAGAAGAGGGGTTTCAAAGAACAACAGTAGCAGCCATTGCGAAGAAGGTCAGCGTAACAAAGGAAGCCTTGATTACAGGTTTAATCAAACCCTCAAGAATGTCCAAGGGTATCTCTTTCCAATCGTTCCAATTTCCCATTACTTTTATTCCTCTATTTTCTTTCTGGTTTCTCAATGTTGATTTTGGATTGTTCTTTTTCATTGGATTTAAAGAAATACCTTTTGATCTTTTGAATTTTAGTTTTGATTATGAATTCCTGTGGAAGAAATTTTCCTCTTTCGGGGGAAATTTTGATTTCGCAAAAATTTTCAATTAGGTTTATTGGGTTTAATTTTTTTCGGTTTGTACTTAGATTGAAAGAGCCTTTTATGAATTAAAGCCAGATCTCACAAGTTCTACTTAATGGCATAACCTATGATAAACCATCATTTATACATATTTTTACCCCATGCTTAGCGCATTTTATGGATGATTTTTCCTTAGAATTGGTGAATTCAATGCTCCTAATGCCTTAATTTCATGTTTTATACTTAAGTGAGCTTAGGAGAGTAAAAGGAGCGAGAAACGGGCCAAAAACGGAGAAAATGGGCCAACTTACGAAATCAACATGACCTGGACTTCCTCACACGGGCAGACCACACGGCCGTGTCAATTTGGCAAAATCGAAGCACGACTCACACGGGTAGACCACACACCCGTGCTATTTTAACAGGCTTGACCAGTGCCTGAAGTAATCGTACACGGAAAGGCTAATTTTGAGGGCTTTTAGGCATTCTAAAGCCTATAAATACACCTTAAAGGAGGAGAAAAAGAAGGAGGCACATGAAGGAAGCAAGGAATTGCTCAAGGAAAGCCGATTGATCCATCTCAGAAGCCGGATTCACCATCAAGACTGAAGATCTCCCTTCAATTCCCCTTCAGGAGTTTTGGGTTTTTCTTTATGTTTTATATTTACTATTTTTCTGAGATGTTTACCTTTTTAGTTATGAACTAAATTCCCTAAATACCTAAGGGGGATGAAACCTAAGACAGATCTTATTATTATTATTTTCTGAATTGTATGATAAATATTTGACTTGTTCTTAATTATGTGTTCGTCATTCTTGCTTTGATATTCCAGGATATTGATTCAAGTTAAGCTCTTATACAGAGGAGGAATAAACCCTGTCTAAGAGTACATTTGTCATAATTAAGCGGAGTTGATTGCGTGCCTAGAGATAGGGTGAAAAAATTTTACTGGATTAGGGTGAAACCTAATAAGGGGATCCATAGATTGAGTTAATGTAACCCTAGGAAGTTAATTAGAAAGAGATTTCAATTATTCAACCTAGGGTTAGACGTTGTTAGTCTCGAGAGAGATAATAATATAACTTAGGGATTTCTACGGATCAAGTCGAATAAATAAATCGTCCGATTCAGAGTCAAATAACAAGTGAAGTCTAGGTGGATTTTTCCTTAGATATTGTCTTAATTCAATCGTTTTCCAAAAGTAATCTCCCATTTCTATTCTCTGTGAATTCTTAGTTTAGTTAATTAGTTAGTTAAAACAAACCCCCTTATTCTTAGGCTAGATAATAAAAAGACAGTCATTACTAGTACTTTTAGTTCCTTTAGGTTCGACAATCCGGTCTTGCTAAAACTATACTACTGTTCAATAGGTACACTTTCTTACATCGTGATAATAGTTAGTTTCAAGAACGATTAATTATAAATATTTAAAACCTGTAACAAAAATAACACGATCAACTTAGTTTTTTTTTCTTTTGGAAGATGATCCTTTCATCTTTGTGCTTAGATCATAGTATTTATCTATTTTTCCCTAAAAAGTCTGATATTTTGGTTTATGTTGTAATTTGATCATGTCATTGTTGTTGAGGAATCATAGGCATCACAGGGGTTCAAAAAGGGTTACTCATTGTCTTTTAGTATGGAGGAAGAGGCCATGGATTTGACATATTAAATAGTTGTTTCTTTATATTAAGAAGTTTGAGAGGTGGGAAACAGTTAAAGTGGTAAAGGCAAGGAGAAAGTTTGTGCTCGTAAGGAAGAATTTGGTAAGTATTCCTTGAAATTTACACACACTTACTCGTTTAGTTAATTGTCAAGTCGAATTAAACTAGTTGGTGACTTCAATTAAGTCGTCTGAATTTTATTATTAAAATGTCAATTAGCTGTTGTTGATTTTTGGTTAGGAGCAAATAAATCATGTTGGAAATTTGAAGAAATGGTTGTAAATAAAAAAAAAAAGGTTGTTGTTGGTTATGGCGTGAGTTTAAGTTATTTCTTGAATGATTTATTGTACGCTGATATTGGTATGTGTGATGAAAATTGAAGGAAAAGTCTTGATGATTGTTAGTTGTTGAGTGAACTGTCGAGGCATGCAAACTCCATGCATGCTGTCTGAATATGACTTTTTGTAATGAAATTAAGGTAACCTGCTGCTGGAATGGATTAAATATTAATGTCCTAAGCTGAAATTAGAAGATGTCATAGTTATAATTAAGATTTCCTACTGCTTGGTCTTGATTAAAATGTAAGTATTTATGTTGTCTTAAACCATTATCTAAAGTGGATTAATTGTCGTAATTTAAACGGTCTTAATAATGAAATTGTGGTATCTTCAAACGACAAATTGAGAGGGGTTATAGTTGTAATTTATTGTACTTTGGTGCCGTGGTTAAAATGTATAACTCTGGGATTGATATTGATGATGTGTCGTTAATGAGTAAATTGCATTTTATTTGCCGAATGACTTGTTATTTTAGAAGTACAAATTGAGTGTTACTAATGGTGAGTTTTCTTTAAACTCGTTTTGTTATTTTCATGCTTAAAATATATATTAAATTAGCATTGATGTTTCAGTTTCGATTTAATGGCTAAAAATGTTCTTTAAAATTTCAAGGCTACTTACTATCTAGCATTAGCTAGATTCGTTTATTGTAAGTTTAAATGCTACTCGGAAATAGTGTAAAAATTACTGCTATCCAGTTTTGTGCCCTTATTATGCTGTCCAAAATTTGAACAAATTAATGGTTCTATTTTCATGTCGATTGAGGGATGTAAAGATAGTCACATTTGTTGCATTATGCTATTTAGTTTTGGGACCAAATAATTGAGTATTACTGGATTAAAAATCATGGATTGTTGCTGTGATGAACTAATAAATTTTAATACTATTGCGTGTGTTCTTGCATGATATAAATGCCCTGTATTTTGCTATCTTGTGCTGTCCAAAATAGGACAAATTGAATGTGCTTGTGAGTGAGTTTTTCAAAGGAAACTTTGCAAATTCTCATGTTTAAATTATGATGTTTGCATGCAGGTAAGCTATTGTTGTAGGGGTTTATAAATCGAGTTTAGTAGCTAAAATATTATGTTATTCTTACTAAGTTCGGTTGTTAGTAGTGAAGTAAAATTTGACAATTAAATGCTCAAATGATTGCTGGAAACTACAGCTTGAAAGCTTATTATTCCAGCATGTAAATACTTATTTGAATGTGTTGTAATATGTGGAGCAATTGGTCTGCTTCATGTATGAAATAAAAGAAAACAATAGTTGTTAAATATTAGTTTTTGTTGCTTATCAAAAGGGTTAAATTCATTGTTAAAGGGGATGTAAATTGGTGTTAATTAAGCTGTTCGGATGGGGCTAATAAAACAGTTTGAATGTGATGTTATTAAGCTAATTTAATGTAAAGTGATTTTTTTTTTCAGAAACAAGCACATTATGATTGATCTTGGCATCGATAATAACAAGATTAATTGGGCTCTGAAGGACAAATAGGAGTTCATAGACATCATTGGGACTGTATACCATGGGGCAAGGAAAGGTCGTGGTTTGATAATTGCTCTGAAAGATTACTCGACAAAGTACCTCTATTGAGTATTCTTCCAACCTGTAGTTGATCAGAATGTAGATTATACGTAGATATGTGTGTCGTTTGCAATGCTTGGTTGCATGAATGTGGAGGATAATCCAATTTGAGATGAAACTTTGAAATATATATTTTATGTGCTCTTTTGATGCTTGTTTACAATATAGCACCTTAGCTTGGAGTGACTTTCCTTACAGTTGTTTGATAATTAACAAGTGTTTTAATTTAACTATATAAAAATATAAATGATATGTTTATAAAGATGATAATATGTTGATTCAGCCATGGTTGTAGATGGATCTTCCAATTAACTCAATTGAAGATTATATAAACTTGATTTTTATTATATAAAAGATAAAAGAAATTTAGTAAAGGAAGAAAAAGAGTGCAAGGAAAAAATAAATGGATAATGGAACATTTAGCACATTAAATATGTGTTTAAAAATAATAAAGTAGTTATATATTATTTTTATAATATTATATATTATGATTTTTATTAATTCATATTTTAATAATTATATTAAGAATGTTATTAAATTATATATTATTTTATTTAATTTAATTTAATAATATTTATGTTAAAATATGATTAAATTATTTATTATTATTTTTATTAAATTATATTTAATAATAATTTTATTAAAATTAAAAAATAATAATCATCTATCTAAAAAAAATCTACTAAGGGTATTTTGGTCATTTAAGTCTTTTTTCCTCTATTCCATTCAACCAAACACAAGAATATTATTACAACTCTATTCCATTCCATTCAACCAAACAATTGAATTATTGATTACAGGTCTATTCCATTACGGCCTATTACATTACAGCTCTATTCCATTCAACCCAACCAAACATGCCCTTAAAGCTACAAAGTGCCTTTGAAAAACCTCGATCCAAAACAAATTTTACAACTTTGGGATACTTCTATTGATACATGGTCAAGTATCGGTAGAACCAAGTCAGAGAGTAACCCTAGAATCCTTCCAGACTACTACCAATACTTGGGAAACCTTCTACCAATACAACCCCTGTTGTATCGATACTTGGGTTTAGTTCTACCAATAGAAGTAAGTTAGAGAGAATTCCAAGCCAATCATCAAACTTCTACCGATACTTAAGGGGACTTCAACTGATACAAACAAGTTAGCAATTTTTGGTCTCCCTTGCACTTTTTATCGATACACTATCGATACAAGTCTAAACCCTTGAAATCCTTAGACTTCTATCGATACTCATGACTCCAATGGTTATAATTTTCAAGACTTCTACCGACACAAGTACACTTGTATCGATACAAGCGGTTTGCAGTTTGCAATTAATGCACAAATTAATTGCAACAACAACTCAAATTGACTTATAAAATCTCCAAATGCCTCCATGTTTGTTAAAATGCATAAATACAAGTCAATAGCTCCAAATTGAAGATAAGAAACAAGCTTGTAAAGTCAATTGCATAAAATTCCAATCTTTTCATTGATATTCTCTTTGTTCTTATACACACACTTGGGCAACCATCTCGTTTATTCTTTTCAAGTTATTTAGTGAGCTTTATCATTGTAATATCTTCCTTTGAGAGGAGTCTTTAATCCTATTCTTATATCCCATCTTTGTAAGGGTTTGCTTAAGATTTTTTAGTAGAAAGTAAAAGTTAAACCTTGTCCTTGAAATGTTTAAATATAGTGAATTTGGGAAATCTTTAGTTGTGGTAAGCTAAGGTAGTCCGAACCACCATAAATTTTTGAGTATCCTTTATTTGCTATATTTCTTTAAATTTTTTAAAACATCAATTCACCCCTTCTTAATGATTATCGAACTTAACGATTTTGATTAAAATGCTAATGCATACTATTAGTAAACATTGCTTGCATCATGAAAAGAGTCTATGTCATTCAGGACATGATGAGTCAAAAAGAGGTGTTTTTAACAAAAGAAAAAATTTACATTAGCCTTTTAACTAAAATACTTTGTGGTATCACTTATTTGGACTAACTAAATAATTTTATAAAAATAAAAATATTGGATATTCTCAATTAAAGTAAAAAATAAATAAATATCAAATTTGAATATAATTATCGAAGGACCAAAAAGAGAATTTGACTTTTATATTTTTCTTTCTAAATTTTACTTCAGCAAGTGAAAACGTAGAAGTTTAGTTGTAAGGATGGTTAGTATTAAATCATATCTTATTGTGTGTTCAGTTTGCCGACGCTAAATTAATCCATGCAGAAAACATTTCCAATTTTTATATATTTAGAGCTAAGAGGGCGGTCATGAAATTTTTAGATTTCCAATTTAGTATCATCTTAGATTTGATTATTTAATTTTATATTAATTTTTATTAATTAAATAATAGTTTTTTTTACTGTTATATAGAATTTTTTTATTAAATTAATCTATCGATTATAAATAATATATGAATATAATATAGTTGCCTTCGACTTTTTTTTTTTTTGATAGAATTTGACTTTGGGTATTAATTTCATGACATCTTTACATTAAAATAAAATATGATGAGTTGAGATGTAGTATACAACATCTAGCTTTTGATGATTTGAAAATTCATCTATATTTATTCAAACTTTGACCTCTTGATTTTCAAAGGTTTTTTTCTTTGAAATATTTTTTCAATTAAAAAAAATAGTATAAAGTAATTACATCAATCTGTTAATATTAAGTAGACAACGACATAGTACGATTAACAAGTAATAAATCATATACCAAAATAAGAGGTTCATCAAACAACTATAGGATTGAATTACCAACTGCAATACACTTAGCTATATAATCTGCAACCCTATTATGCTCCCTTGGGATGTGGCACACTTTTACGTCCCACTTACCATGCAGGAACTGATGTAAAAGCCTTAACTCCACACCAAGCTACTATTAGTGCCACCACCTGCTAACAACAGTTCTACCAACAAAGCATTATCACAATCCACCTCAATCCTTCTAAACCCCTTTCCCCAAGCTATAAAAAGGCCTTCTATCACCGCTCTCTAGCTTCAACTTGAAAACGGATTCCTTACCCAATGACATTGAGTAACCACACAACCATTCTGCATTTGAGTCTCAAAATACACTTCCAATGGAAGCATGAAGTCTATTATAAGACACTGTCCCATCAGTATTAAGCTTTATCCAATCCCTCCCCGAACGAGGCCAATTCAATAAAGAGCGCATGGATTTAGGGTAATCCAATTTCAAATTTGTCTCTGCATAAATCCTCACCGACGTATAACTTATATCCACACGGGCTTGAACACAAATTGTCACATCCCAAAAATCGAGTTAGAAGAAATTGGATTAGTAAACTAAGAGTTGCCACACCTTGTTTTAGAAATAAATGTTGTAAGAGTTATAGCAAGAATGACTATTTGGCCTAGTGATTAAAGGATATTGAAGTTATCTTTGACACCTAAGTTTGACTCCTCTCGCTCACAAATTCTTTTTCTTTTAAGTCTGTTCCGTCCACCCCTAGCAAGTTGTCAGATTTTAGTCTCACTCAAACTTTGGAAAATCTAATTAACTTGATTATTTAAAAAAAAAAGATTATCTGAATTATCTAAAGTTATCAGTTTTTTTAAAAAACATTAAAATAATTTTTCTTGGCTTTTTATTTTTATTTTTTTTCACTCTCTTTCCCCTTCTGTCATCCCCTACCTCTCTTCCCTCTCTATTCTTTTTTTTTTTCTTTTCTTTCTTCTTCTCCTCCTCCACTATGTCGTCGCCACTGCTATCCTCCATTGTGCCCCCCATTGTAGCCTTCTCCTCCTATTTGAATTTATTTTTCTGTTTTTCTTTCCTTTTTCCTAAAAGTCTAACTTTGCTATTCCTTATTTTTTTTTTACTATCATTGTCATTGTCCAATACACCACCACCTTTTGTCATTGTCGCCCATATTTTCCTCTTCCTCTACTCTTTTTTATTTTCCTGTCGTTGCATATCTGTGTAAGTGCAGAATTTTTTGATTAATTCAATTGAGTCTAAGTAGTTCTCTTTTTATTTTATATATTTTCTGATATGGTCGAATCTGATGAGTTATCCTTTCCTTGGTGTTTAAATGTTCAAAATCTGGATCCAAATCATTTGGATCAACTGTAGTGTTAGGGAGTTTTTTTGCAAGCTGTCATAAGCTAGTTAATATCTAAGTGAGTCTTGATCGGATCTAAGTCCTAGGAGTTGTGGTTTTAAGTTAGGGCTTCGTGTTTACACTTATCAGGTGTGGGTTTTCCCTAAGTCTAAATAACATAAAACTTAAACAAATATATGTAAATAATGTTATTTGATTGCTACTTTTGGTTTGGCCAAATGGCCTAAATGCAAATAAGTGCCGTGTCGAGCAATGTACGTAATTAAATAGAAAACCTGAATGTTAAATGTCTTATTTGGGTGATGAAATTGTGAATGGAATGCATGTATAACATGCTAGATTTTTTATTACTGTTTGATGTACATGTAAATTAGCCATGACTAAAATTGTGCTATGTTTATAATCATGTTACATACCATGTATGACATTGATTGTATTGGAAGCATGTACACATGCCACTAATTCTGTTAATTGAAAGTATACAAGGCATATCCTGATACTGTTTACTGAAAAGCACGATAAGCATGCCATTGTACTGAACTATTATTGATAAGCATGATGTGCTTCATTGATTGTATGTCATAATTGCATTTGCATGGGGTGGGTATTTTTCGTTGACAGAGGAGTTCTGTGGAGAACCAGATGACATTTAATGTCCATAATATTGTTGCCAGTGCACTGCACTGGAGATTTGAGGAGATTGGGCAATTTATCGCATTTTTATTGACAGCTTGTTTGCATTTTACCGGTAGTTTTATCTGTATACTGTTATTAGTGGTTTTAACCACAACGAGTTTAAGCCCTTATTATTTTGGAGTTCGATTGACGGGTTCTGGAGAACTCGTGTTGTGTAGCGGATGAATAGGTAAGATTATTGCATTGAAACATTTAGCATGTCATATTCATACGTTGAACAAACATTTTGAAGCAACTTCATGTCCTCCATCAATGGATGTAGCCTCCAGCTAAATGTTTTTGTTTTCGCCTCCAAGACTTTCTTCAATATTTTGCAATTCTCGTGTTGAATAGCCGCTATTACCCCACGATTCCTAGCTTGAATCAAAGACTCTCTCGGAAATCTATTGGTTCTCCGTCAAGTATTTTTATTATTGTCCAGTATTCTTGATTTCTCAGAATCCTAAAAGCCATTTATTTATTATTTCTTACAATATTGTAAACGGAAGAAATTTGGAAATCTAAGTCAAATAGTGCAAATTAAAACACTATGCATTTCTTTTTTTTTTTTTAACAATTTCATTATAGGTTCTAATCATATCTATTTTTTTATGTAATATCTAGAACTACTTATAGTCTCTTTCCAACCCTTAAATAAGAGAATAATGCGTTTCCGCACACTCAAACCCGTGTATTTTTACATTGACAATAATGTCAATCGAGCTAAGACTCAATCGGCTATTATATATTTCTAATGTTGTACTTACTACTTATATTGTTCATTTTAACAGTATTTTAAAAATAATATTGGATGAAATTAAACCTGTGAATAGTGAGAAAGTATTAATATAATGGTGAAATGAAAAGAAGATTGAAGTTGAATTGCAGAACAATGGAAATATTTTAAAAGAAATTGTTGATGCTTTGTGCATAAGGGTGATAGTTGATATAGGAGTTCTTAGCTATGAATAAAGAAGGTAGGTCATCAATTACAACGATGCATATAAATGTGATTTAAGGAATTCATATTGTAAGCATAATTGATAATGATTTATTTCATTATATTGTAAAAAGTAAGGAAAGCTGTAAAAACATTGAAATGTGGTTTGATTATATTATTCCCATACAATTGTGACTTTTATTTAAATTGACCATCCATTATACTTTTATTGAGATGTTCAACTTTTTAGAACATGGAGTGCAACTTTGAATCTCCCATTAGTGTAGTAGTCCGCCAGCCGCCTTAAATTTTGAAAAAAAGGATTACTGTGGTTATACTCCAAACTATGTTAGTACACGTGATAAGTTAAGAAGACGTTTGAACAATAAATTTGTCATTAACAAGGTGAGAGGTCACATGCAAGCTCACCTTCTCAAGATGATTATTCAAGCAACGGATGACTTAATCTTCATTGTCAACATGAAGTTGTTGGCCACCAAACATCATATGGGTTCAATTGCTTTATTCTATTAGAGTCAGAATGAATGACAGTATCTGTCTTGTCACAAATATCATTTTCTCATCAAAGACATCTTTCCCATGCGCTCCGTAATGATGGCTAGATAGTAAGTCCAACACGTTAACACCATATTACATAATACCATTGCCTATAAATACCTCGAGGAACGATGAAAAAAAGATCGACCCTTCAAGAATATTAAGCTTACATTATGCCAACACCCTTTTAGTCTCCAACCTTTAAGTTTTTTTCACTGTCATTCTCCATAACTCTCAACTCTCCGTCTTGACTAGGTGAACCGGCATCCACAACCACCACTCTCTTCTCTTTTATATTCCTCCCTTGTTGTATCAACAATTGCATTGATTATTCTTAATTTCTAAAAGTAAGTACACTATGTTGCTATTATTGTTTTTTTAATTAATTATTTTATATTTTTTTAAATATAGATTGTTTAATCACTCTTCTAAATATTATCAAAATCAAATTACTTAATAACCTCTTTTAAAATTACGTTATTAGTCCTTATTAAATTTTAATGGTTACATTTAGTTCTAAAATAATCACTTATTAATAATGATGATTTTGAATACTTTTTAAATATTTATTAAATTGAATATTATCTAATTATATTTTGAATAAAATTAATAGAATTTATCTCTAATCATATATATTAACAATGTAAATGTATCTTTTTATTTTTTATTTAAAAAACTTAAATATTTTAGTTTATAATTTTTTTTGTTACTTTAAATGCCTTTAAATGAATATAATTTCATTATGAATAAAATAGGGCGATACTATTTAAATAATAATAATTTAAAGTATATGAGTCTTAAACAACATACCAAAATAAATTTATATGATACCTATATTCTTTTATTTTGCTATATTAGTTTATATATTAATTAATTAAATTATTTAAAATTTTATAATAATTACATATTTATGTGATACCGATATAATTTTAAACATGAATATAAATATATTTGGTATATATTATATATTAATTAATATTTTTTGTTTTAAAATAAATTTTTAAAAAAATATTTAATTTTCATTTTTCATTTTTAAATTTGAATTTAATTTTATACTTTAAATTTTCACATAATTTGATTTCTATATGCATAAATATATTTATAATTTTTTTTCATTTTAGAAAAATAATTAAATCTAATTTTGGTTCCTTTATTATACTTAAATTTGATATTTAATCTCTATAATTTTTAATATAATTTGGACCCTTAATATTTTCAACTTTTTAATTAAAATATTACGTGGTTTTATATAATTTGAATGCGTTAAGAAAAATCTTAGAGGTTAGCAATGACATTTGACTTTCTATTTCTTTTAGGTTTGTACATTATAATTCGATGGTCAAATTTTAATTTTTCCCCTAGATTATGTTAAAACTTGAGGTTTAATTCATATGCTTGAATTTTTTAGATAAATTGATCCTTCTGTTTTTATAATGTTATTAGTAAGTCTAAATAGTTAATATCGTTAACTATTTCAAATCAAATGCTAACAAGAACTTTTCACGAGTATACTCTTCCAACAAGAAAGAATCTTTTTATTATGACAAATTTGAATGGATGTTTTTAAAAAGAAAATAATCTTAATATATATTTTCAACGTTATTTTATTGTTACATGATTATCAAATAAAATTTTCTTTTAATTTTAAAATATAACGTTCAAAAATTCAATAAAATTTTTTTAATAATAATTTAAAAATTGAAGGAGACAAAATTCTAAATATATTAACTATATATACACTTATATGTGAAAGACAAACTAACATAAAGCAAACAAAGACGTACAAAAACATATAATCATATATATTCTCATTAATTTTTCTTTTAAAAATTAATAGTAGCAATGAATTAAATAAGATTTACCTCTCCTAAATGAAACAAATAGCTCAAACAACTTAATGCTACATCTATCTTATTAGAGTTGTTTATAAGTCGGGTCAGATCGAATCTAAACATAATATTAATATATTTTATATTTGTTTAAGTTTGGCTTAATCTAAAATATGATTTTAAAATTTTGCCCAAACCCGTCTTTAGACCGTCCATTTTATTTTTAATTTTTTCAAAATATTTATATTATTTTATTTTAATATTTAATAGTTTTATACATTTTTTATTTATTAAATTTTTTTATATAGTCATCTTAATATTATTTTAATGTTTACATTAGAGTAGTATTATGTATTTTGTATAGGTTTATTTTTTTAAATGTGTTCTAAATTACATAATATATAAAAATAACAGAATATAAAGTATTATAAACTTAAAACCGGGTCGAGTTGAATTGAACTCAAACCTTAAATGTTCAAACCCGAGCCCGAGCCCGATCTATTTTAAATGAGTTGAATTTTTTTTTTGCCTAAACTCATTTTTCAGGCTTAATATTTTTACCCAAATCCTCACAAATTTTAAGCCGACCTTCTTACATGATGAACAGTTATACATCCATCCATGAATTCCATTAAAAATTCCAAAAAAAGAAGGCCGAAAACATTTTAAACCTTTATAATTCTTAGGGTTTCTTTTTATAAGACTTAATAGATAGTAGTATCACAATTCTGGCAAAAGGGAAAAAAATAATTTTACAAGTATATTGATAAATTTAATTTTTAATATTTATATTTTTTTTGTTAATTTAATTTTTAATTTTTTAGTTAAATTTAAATTTGAATTTAATCTTTAACCATTAAAAAAATCGAATTTAAACATCAACTATTCAAGAAAAGTTGAATTATTATTATTTTAACAAAAACTCGCATCACAATCTAAATATATTTTATATATTTTTTTTCAAATTTTTCATGATTTTTTTTGAATGCATTGAAAAGTAATACACAGATTTCTCCTTTCTTCGTCAGTGTTTAGGCCTGAATTCAATGCCTTCAATTAAAAGGCCTCCCTTTAGATGACAACCCTTGACCTCCATCAAACTTATCTTCACTTGTTCATCCTTTTCCCCACTATAGAACTCTCCCAACTCAACTTCCATCCACCCATCTTCCCTTTCTCTCACACTTCCTTCCTTCTTATTACCCAAATTTCCCATCTCTTTGCTGTCCTCTCCATGCTGCAGGAATACATTGCTGCTACAGACCTGGTTTCCCACTTCCAATGTTATCTCTGATGCCATCAAATCAAGCCCATACGCACGCTCTGAGATTTTCATTATAAGATAAGCCCCATATGTTGTATTTGGGGTCAGCATTTTAGTACTTATTTTCCCGCCTATTTCTAACCAATCTGTTGTTCTTAGCACTGCCACTCGACAGAATCTGTAAAAACATGTTTTGGAACAGGGGAAATTAAGCCGTTTTAGCTATGATTTGCAAAATTTAAGAGATTTTGAAACTAACCTTGATTCAGCCATGGATATCCAGCTCCAATACAAGGGATTGGAGCTCCATCTGATGGAAAGTTCTTTTGCAGATAATATGTAACATTTCTTGCCTGATGATTTCTCCAACTTGAAAACCTGTTGAATATTGGAGACTCAATGCTCAAAATTGCTAAATCGAGTGCAGATTAAAGGAATAAGCTTAATTACCTTGTTACCACCGTCAATAAGAACTGAGTCAGACAGACACTTAAACAGCTCCTTTTTGGAACAAAACATGAGAGGAGTGACCGAATTCGACACGATTTCAGCATAATCCGAAGGAAGAAACCTTTCCCAGACCAAATCCGAATCACTTGCCGATCGAAAACACGACGAAACCAAGGATGCTCTTAATGCATCTTCTGGGGAAGTGGAGGACAGAATGATGGAAAGACAATCTTCTGGTAACATGTTGAATGTCTGAATGAACTTCAAATCTGTTTTGCCAACAAAAACCCAGTTTAAGGGGGTATATAAAGCTCGTGTGAATTCTGCAATGATTATCTAGAGACAGAGCGGTGGCCACGATGAATGTATTTTTTGAGCTTATTGCTTGGAATATATATATTAAGATAAGGATAAACGAATAATTAACACTAAAAAACAACAGGTTATAAATATTCTAATACAAGATATTATGTGTTTTGGCCGGCTAGAAAGAAATATTGTCTTGGATTAAACAATAATATTCTTAAATCTAACCCGATGACTATCCAAACCCTGAAAAAGACAGTTCCGAAAGACTGCCTTTCAAGTAGGGAAATAGGCGATGGATTAGCTATGTAAATTAAATGCTTAATGATAAATTTTGCTATTAAAGTTTATATATTTTGTCAAAATAGCCCTAATTATATTTGTCGAAACTATTTTTTAAGGTCTGAAAAAACAGGAATCGACTTTTTAAAACAAAAGTTTGGAGTCGCCATTAATCTTTTTTGTTTACGTGTGATCGGATCACCTAATAAAACATTTGATTTTATTAAAATACTGATTTTAGCCCACGAAAATCAAGAAAACAGGTTCGGGAGTCGGTTACGTACGAGGAAGGGTTAGCACCCTCGCAACGCCCAAAATTAGTACCTAATTAATTAATTTATGTCCTAATGTCGAAAATTTAAAAAGATTTTGAAATACAGTTTCTTTTAAAACATTTGAACAACTCAAATTGGACATCAAGAATTCTGTTGTTACAAAGGAATAAAATATCACATCCAGCATATTAGGACATGACCTTTTAAGCCCTCGAAACCACAATTAAGTCTTAATTTCCAAAAGCTCATGTATTTGAAAATTATAAAAGGATACTCAATTATTTGGTCCAACGAAAAACTGAAACCCAACACGTTAGGGCACGGTTTCTCGAATTTCTAAACATAGAATATTGCCTTGTTTTGAAGTTTAAAAAAGTACAGACGAAATTTTAAAGGGACATTTGATTATTTAGACAAACGAAAAATCGAAACCCAGCACGTTAGGGCACAATTTCTCGAATTTCTCAAATATCAAACATCGGCTTTATTTTATAAAGCCGGCTCAAAATGCATTAATCTGATTTGTTTGGAATAAAAATAAGACGTCCAATATCAATTTAAACGTCGAAATTTGAATCACGGTGCGATAATGTAAAACAAAGTTACGAATATGGAACATGGATAAAATATTATACAAATGAATGATCATAATATAAATTTTGAAAGGAACGAATTTGGGTACATACAATGGCGACATATCATACACTACCAATACAGACATTAATATTTGAAGGCCAATGAATTAAAAGCAATTTTTTAAAGAAATACCTGGCAAATTAACACAAATAACATGTAGTAAATTTTAAAACAAATAAACAAATGAATAATATAAAAGACATGCAACTTGAAATTATCAATATGCGAACAAACAAAAATAAATAAATAAATAAAATCTTGAAGTAAGTAATATACATGAGAGTTTGAAAAAAAAGAAGTAAGTAAATGAAATTTCAAAAATAATATATAAAGGAGGAAAAAGAAGTAACTGATATACAAAATTATCTATGTCAATCTAAATGGAAAATTTAATATAAATAATGTATATATTAAAAAAATTATAACATATGAAATCGTTTGAAATAAGCAAATATATATGGATATATATATATATATATATTAAAATAGGGTCTTTAAAGAAATTAGTTATACATATAGATAGATTAATATATATATATATATATATAGATAAGTTGGAAAAGGAATTCGGATAAGTAATTTAATTTAAGTTATATATATAAATATCAATGTATGAAAATAAATATCATATAAAGTATAGAATTATATAAAAGAGAATTTTAAAATAGTCAAATTACAAAATAGATAATTAAAAAAATATATTCACATGAAAACATATAATGAACTAATCTAATATAAACATCAATGAAATGGCTCAAAATAATATATATTAAAATAATTTCTTTTTTTAATAAATGAGTAATAAATAAATTAAAGAGAGTAAAGAATAATATAATACCTAAAAAAAACTCAATTGAAACAAAAACAGAATCAAGAGGATAATTTATAAATAAATCCAATTATCAAAACGGAATTAAGGACCAGAATTAAATGCGCACAAACGAACAGGGGATAAAAATGCAAATGTCCCGAGTCCCAAAACGTGACACTTAAGCGTGGACTAAATTGAAATATCGCGCAAACTTCAGAGAAAAATTGAAAGAAACATAACAGGTTAGATTGAAGGTGGCGCAAAATAGGAAGGACTGGCCGCGCAAATTACCCATTTAAGGGGAAAATGCGCGTGGACCAAGTCAAGCACGCGTGATTTTTCATCCCCTCCCCCCAAGGTTCTGTTTAAAATTTAAGTAAACATTTATTTTATTTCTTTTTTCTAAAACATAAAAAAAAAAACCTTTAGAAAATCCAAAGCCCTTTTTTTTAACCCTTTCTGCTAGGGTTTAATCCTTAAAAACATGCTGCCACCAAACCACCACTGTACGGTGTCCGAAGGTGCACCGATGATGGCTGATTTCGCCCAAGAAGGAGAACCCCGACTATACTGACGGAGGTTAGGTAAGTGCTTTCCCTTCTTCTTTTTATTACTCATTGCACACCAAAATAAATAGAAACTTAACAAACAGAATTAATCAAAAATCACCTTTCAAATTTTCTTTGCACTTGTTTCTTTGCAATTGATTTTGTGTATATTTGTACTCTTTTCGTAACAAAAAAAAAACATTACATATTCGTGGCTTTATATAGCCATTTTACAACTGTTTTGTACATGTTTGTAGGTATGGCGGACGTGGTACATGTTTGGGTAGTGAACGATGGTGGAGGACGTGGGCGGTGGAGTGGCGCACGACATGGGTGGCGGCTGAAGCACCTAGAGGGCTAGGGTTTTCCCTCATTGCTTATTTTTTGATTTGTTGTGGGCTAAATTTTGGGTCTATTTAATTTGGGTTTGTTTAATATAATTGGTTTATATTTTGGGCCGGGCAAAATTTGGGCCCTACAGCTACCCCTCTTTGCTCATTGTCGTGTAATGAGAATGGAGCAAAGACCTTAAAAAGGGCCAATTTTGCCCAGTCTCGCCAGTTTTCGACTTTTTTGTGCTCTTCTTCTTCAAGTAGTCCTACAGCAACTTCAGGAAGATAATGTTTATGACTTCAACTTGCTCCACTGCAACTTCAGGGAGATGAGGTTGATGGCTAAAATCTGTTCCTATTACCGGTACATGAAAATAAGATCTGTAATTTTTAGTCTGCTTCCTTGCTACCTCAGGAAGATAAGATTTGTATCTTCAATCTGCTCTCTTGCTACCTCAGAGAGATAAGGCTGGTGGCCAAAATCTGCTCCATAGCCGATACATGGAGATAAGACTCGCCATTTTCGATCTGCTCCATAGCCGATACATAGAGATAAGATCTATAATTTTCAGTCTACTCCGCTGCAACTTTAGGGAGATAAGACTAGTAAATTCACCGATGTCGTTACACTGTCCTCTGGGGAACATATCCTATAGACTCGGCTTCGAATGCCTATGTTTATGCCAAATAATTAGGATGTTATGATTAAAATGAATCAGATGCTCCTAACCAAATGTGGTATAAATGATATGAATGTAAAAATGTCGTAAGAATGATTCCTTTTAAAAATAGTTAAAGTGTCATCACTCGTTATTCATCAAAATTCTATCACTGACGTATTATGCTGCCCTCCTGCTCGGCTAGCATTTTCTGACAGAAAACCCGTAGCAACAATCCATTTTGCTCAGCAAGCTTGCCCCACTGTAATTTCAAAGTCCCCTCTATTGTACCTTCTGGGACACAAAGTTCGTACCTCCCACTGCAACTTCAGGGGAATAACATTTAGTTTCTTTCATCCATCCTGCTGCAACTCCATGTATAGGATTTATATCATCCTCAATCAATTTGATCTGTTACACCATTCCTTGGGCGTAATAACCAGATATGTATGCCCAATATCTGCATGAATACAGAAGAATATTTTTCTTTTCTCGAGAATGATCCCATTGCTCATTCTTTGTCGAAATATAACACCGATATAATTTCTGTTTAGTTCAACCAATATCTTTGACAGAAAATCCAAGGAGATAATCTCAATTTGGGCTTAAATATTTATCAAAAAAATAATAAACAAAGGTTGATAGTAAAAAAAAGACTCAAAAATATAATTAGGATCATTTTGACAAAACATGTAAACATTAGTAGTCAAATTTATCATTAAGCCTAAATTAAATAAATAGATAAAATGATTTTTTATAAGGTTGAATACGTAATAAGTCATTATGATTTTTTTCTGCTCATCCATCTCTGAATTCATTATTCATTCAATATAATTTTTTTATATAAATAGTAATTCAAATTAACAGAATAGAAAAAATGAATATTTTGTATTTAAATTTATTTTAAATTATATAGAATTTATTTACAAAATTGATCCGATTGAATTAAACTACCCAACTAGCGAAGATTTAAGCCATCCATTTGCATATTTATTGAACATTAGGTTTAGGTAATATCCAAAGTTAAGTTTTATACCTAAAAGAAGATTTAGGAAAGCATTAATTAATTTCTTAAAGAAAATGAAAGCATTAATTAATCTATAACCCTCTATTTCTTAAATTAATGACTATTTTCATTAATATTAATACAATATTAATAAGCTAAATACAATATAATTTTTTATTAATTTAATTTAGATGAATAATTCCTTTGTTGTTCGTGATAGGGTGGAGCCAAGAGGGCTAGGGCCCGGCCTCCTCTAAAATAGAAATTTTCATCTTTAATTTTTTTATAATTTTAAAAATTTTAAATTAGTATATAGTAAAATTACATTTTGCTCATTGAGAAAAAATATTTTAATTTCTTAAAAATTATAAAGATATAGACTATTAAAATGATGAAATTTTACTTTTGTTATCATAAAAATTTACAACTTCATTCCGGCCCCCACAAAAATTTTTTTGGCTCTGCCCCTGCTTCGTGTGTCTCAATTTATCTCATATTTCATATAATTTGTTATAATAATTTTTATTTAATAAGTTGTTAATGAATAAATTGATAAACTAAATGCTAAAAAATTAAGGATTATTTTATTAGAAAATTTTATAAATGCTAAATTTGTATCGTAAAATTATTTGGTATATTTATTTATGTTTGTTTAAGGCTCGTTTATTGTTGGATTATTATATATTAATACAATTTTTTGTATTGTTTGTGTCGTTATTTTATTTATAATATAATTAATAATATTTATATTTAATTATTTTATATCTAAAAATTGTCGGAACATTTTCAACAACAATTATAGTGTTTCAAAAACTATAAATGAAATGGTGTAGTTAATCAAAAGTTATATCTCTTTGGTTTGTGACAAAGAATAATAGCAATTCAAACAATATTATTTGAAGAGTTATGTTTAATCAATAGATATTAGATGAATAATTATCTCTCTTATGCTTTTATGAAAAGACATTAAAATTCCTATAAATAGGAATGAGGTTTCATTTGGAACTCATACAACAAGTTCTGAAAATTCTATCCATCTTTTCTCCATCTTCTAATATTATTGGATTGTTCTATAAAGAGATACTGCAAAAATTCTTTATAGAAATTGATTTTCTTGTTATATATTACTCAGTGCTTAGTGGACTATTTTCGTCAGAGCAAAATGTAAATAGCCATCGAGCTTCATTGTATCCTCAAGGTTCATTTGCTTGGAACTTATTTACATATCGAGTATAAGTGGGGGCGAATAGAACCTTAAAGATAGTGACTTAATACATGATTTGGAGCCTTATCCTATTTTCTCGTTTTCTGTTCAAGTTGTTGTTCGTGCATTTGATACTTTCCTCACCAAAGTTTTTGTACTAACAAAAATTAAGATATATGCTTATTTATTGTTTGTTTATTATCTATGAACATTTTGGTGAATATATTGATTTAATTTAAACGAATAAGTATTAACACATGTGATTTTAAATAAACAAATACGAACATAAATTCCTAACAAACACAACTAAATATAATAAAAAATATAAAATAAACAAAGTAACATAAATATAAGTCCATTTATTCAAGATGGATCCACTTACAACCCTAAGTCCTTCAAACGCTTCTGGAGGTGTTCATTAATCTCAGATATCAACTGAACTATCTTGACCTTATAAGCAAGAATCACTTTTGTCTACAAGTCTACAAGATTCTTTTCGGTAGCAACTTTATTAATTACAATGTCTTTGTACATAACATCATCACAAGTTAATTGAATACTCTAATTAAATTAAAAAAGTTTCAAAAAAATAAAAATAATATTATATATTAAATTATGACAAAATCATAATATATGTGAAAAATTATGTAAAAATATATTTATTAAAATTTTATATAAAAATTAAATGAAATTTTGATTAAAATGAATAATGTTTCAAATCAAAACCCTACCATTTATTATTTTTTTAACTTAAATAAAATGGCGATTAAAATTCTTATTAAATATTCGTTTGATATGAATTCAAATAAATTTTCCTCCATTTTTTTCTATTATTATAAAAATTTAAAAATAAAATGAATTTTATTAGAGGAAGTTACCCACAGAATAAAAAATTATTACTTTTTTCCTCAAATCACAACTACCTACTATCACTATCACTACCACTACCACTATCATCTTCGGCCAAAAAATTGTTGTTGTCTTGCCATTTTATCTTCATGCAATAGTTTAAAAATATATATATATATATAAATTAATAATATTTGTTATACTTTTAATTCGTTTGTAAAATTTAAAAATTTCATAAATTGAGTCAAATAATTAAATTATCAGATAAATTTTTATTTGAAAAATAATTTAATTTATCTATCTCATGCATTCGAATATCTGTAATCTTATTTATGTATTCTTTCATGTTTTTTCCTTGTAAAAAGAAAAAAGTAAGGCTAAAATTATAAAATTATACATAGAACCACATCCACATGTTAAAAGCTTTGATTCTTACGCGTGGAAAATGTGTTCATTTTATAAGATTAACGATTGGTAAGGTTAGTAAGGAAGAAGAAATCCGAGACAATGTTTTTTGTTTTTTATTTATATAAACACATGGTCGATAATGACAGAAAATTGTAATGAGTGATTGGTTAGCAAGTAGAAGATGGTGGTGGGCTGAATTTCCTATAATATGCATTTTTTAAAAGGGGAGATAGTGGTGCGATGGTGATGGTAATTGGTATGGTACGATCAATGTTTTGATATTTGTTGTTCCGTTTTAATATTGGGTCTTGAAAGGTCGAGAAAGGGACTCGATGATTAATAAGATAAAACCTATATTGTCAATCAATTTTGTTAATTTAAAGCTATTTATGTTAGTTAGGACACTATTGAGAATGATATTTTTGTTTTCTTTTACGTAACTTATAGAATTGAAGGAGGGAGTTTATTCTGATAGGGCTTAAACCCCGGTTATTAAGATGTCAACATGGGGTTTTAATCACTATATTTTTATTCTGTTGACATCTTTTATTCAATTATTTCATTTAAAAAAAATTATTAAATTATGTTGAGAGTGACAAAATTATAAAATTATTAATAATTGAGTGATCAAAGTACAAATTTATTAATAATTTAATGGCCTCGAATGTAGTTTACTCTTTCTCTTACTTTTTTTTTTCATTTCCCTTCCCTTATCCGAATTTAAACATAGAATTATTTTTTTATGAGTAAATTATACCAGTAGTCACCCAACTTTTGATAAACTTTTTTTTAGTCACCCAATTATGAAAAATTACAAAATACTCACCCAACTATTCGATTTTATCTTTTTTGGTAACTAGCCATTAAATGGTTAATGGAAATATGATGTGACAACTTTAAAAATTGACAAAATAACAAATTTAACCCTCAACATTTATACATTGTGTCAATATATATAGTTTTGATTCTAAAACAAATTAACCCTCAACATACATTTGGTTACACCCATTAAAACATAAGTTTGAAGTTTCTAATATTTTTCCTAAGTTTAAAGCTATTATTGAAAAATACTTCCAAAATTTCATTGTTTCTTTTTATTCAAATAATGGTGGGGAATTTACTCATATTTGTGATTATCTTTCTTCTAATGGAATTTCTCACTTCCTCATTTCACCTTACACACGTGAACATAATGGACTGTTGAACGTTGTCATTGTGATATTGTTGAAACTGGGATTACTTTACTTTATATAGTTAAATCACCTTTAGAATTTTGGTCTCATGCATTTCTTGTTGCTACTTTTCTTATCAATAGGGTGCCAACTTCCATATTAAATAATGACTCTTTATATTTTCGAATTTTTGTTCTTTACTAAATTAAAATCGTCTCAAGGCTTTTGGTTATTTGTGTTATCCTTGGCTAAAATCTTACACTAGAAACAAGTTAGAACCCAAATCTAGTCCTTGTATATTTTTAGGGCATGCTTTAAATTAAGATGTTTACAAGTGTTTTTGTAACACCCCTTACCCGACCTAATCACTAAGTCCAAGCTATAAGATGCTACGTTCATTACCAGAGCAACTATGATCAAACTATGTTCGAATTATACTATTAATGATTAATTTCAACTAATACATTCATGCAATACGATATAAAGTCATTTTCGGTTCTTATACGAGCTTACAAAAGCTCTAAAGCTAACCCGAGGTCAGATTAGGACCAAATTGTAAAGTTTTCAAATACAAGGTTGACATTGCGATGCAACATACTGAGTAGGTCTTGTCAGAACTTTGACTACACGTCATCGCAATGTGAATCCAAGTCCACTTCTCGTCGTAACATTCATGACGAGGCATACTATATCCATAGAAATAAACATGGTACAAGTTTGAGAGACTTGTAATAATACTTTACATTCCAATTACAACCAAAACAACAATATGTTAATTGCATTCAAACTAAAATATGCCAAATTGATACTTCAAAACAACATCAAGCAACCAAATTCTAATTCGGCCAATTTCGATATAAATTTGACTTAAACTTAGATACATGTCATATATTAGACAAAAGAGAATTTTACAACTTTGCTTAGTTGGAGAATCATTTTCTTGGATGCCAGAACTACTTCTCGAATTCCCAAAAATTACCTAAACTTGTGCATGGAGAAAACAAACCGTATGCTGAATATTAAGGCTTAATGGTATTTTCATAAAACAAAGTAATAAAGTATAACATTACTAATTTGTTATATTACATATATGTATAAAACTTTCTATAAATGAGTATACATCAACAATTTGGTAAAGCCTATCTATTCAAGATAATAAACTGGTTAACCAAATTAGGCTATTTTTCAAATACCAAGTTCTAGGTCACACATGAACTCTCACATTTATACCTTTCACTTCAAGCCATGTAAATCTAATTTCATTCAACATCAATGATCATTTACATTATCTTTCGGATCTATTACTAGAGTTTGTTGACTCATTTATAATCGTAGTGGCCCCAAGGCTCATTTCTAATCAATTCAAATAGTAGTTTGCATGCTTTCCCTATCATGAGACACAAATATACAAAACATGTCAATTCATCATCATTTCATAACTCTTACCCTACTCTAGTCATCCCGAGTTGCCTGGCTCCTATGAATTTTACAAAATATACAATTTATCATCCCGAGTAGTTCGGCATCGATGGTTAATTCAATTCAATATATTATCATCCTAGATGGCCCGGCAACAATGGTTTCCACACTTTACCTATACTACCATCGTAGATGGCTCGACAATGATGTCATTCATGATCTATTCATTCTACCATCCTAGATGGCCCAATAATGATGGCTCACACTACGTATATATCTTCCCATCCTAGATGGCCTGGCAACGATGATTTTTAACCTAAGGCATGCCACCTAAATCGACGGTACTCGAGACCGTTATTAGAATAATACCAAATTGGTACACATTGTAACTATGTAACACGTTTCAATCTCATCATCAATTCACTAAATGTAACACCCCTAACCCGTATCCGTTGCCAGAACAGGGTTTCGGAGCATTACTACCATTTGCAGATTACTTAAAAAAATTTAAATGCTTACCGATTCAATGCATCATGTAAATAAATATATTACCATTCAATCAATGATTAGTACTTGTATAAGCATCAAACAAGAATATTGTTAGTGTACTTGCACATATCTCATATAAATTCAACATTGATATAACTATTTTCTCGACATATCGTTTCTTGAGTTCAATAATAGTCTCAACTTACATAATTTTCTTGTATCAACATATCAAAGATAATCATATATGTACATGTCATGAAACATATCATGCTCTTACCGTTTCTTCATAAGCATATATGATTCATTTCATTATATTAATATTTCATACTCCATCATTTCCATATATTTTATGTATATTTATTCCGATAATAGCTTATATCAAACCTAACATAATTTATATTCCACGTACTCATACTTATTTCGTTTATCTATCTTCATAATTATTTCATACAACTATTTTGTACATATATATTTCCATATGACCAGTTCTTGTAAACATTACACACAACCATTTCATATAACCATTCGTCATCCGATACATATTACCGGATATCAATTGTTCAACGTATGTCATAGCATCTCCCATCCACGGTCTTATTCATCTTTGACATGATGCCATAGTATCTTTCAACTATGGTCTTACTCATTTTCTGTCATGTTGCCATGATATCTTTCAACCATGGCCTTGTTCATTTCATATCACGTTGCCATGGTATCTTTCAACCATGGTCTTACACATTTCATATCAAAGTTGCCATGGTATCTTTCAACCATGGTCTTACACATTTCATATCAGTTGCCATGGTATCTTTCAACCATGGTCTTTCACGTTTCATATCAGGTTGCCATGGTATCTTTCAACCATGGTCTTACACGTTTCATATCGAGAGAGCACACTCCCGCGAACCTCATCCTTACAAAGTGGGATTACCAGTCCAGCTAAATCCTCAGTAATATAAACTCATAGAGTATTGTCGGGATTACCACCCAGCTAAATCCCACAACGACAATTACTCTAATGAGCTTGATCTGAATTACCAGTCCAGGCTAAATTGGACCACGATTCGGATTACCCGTCCCAAGCTAAATCTATTTTACACATATTCTTCGGAGGGCTATATCGAGATAGGATCACCCGTCCGGCTAGATCCTTTTACCGTCAATTCCTTTCGAGAGATCCATCGAATTTTTCCTTTTAATTCAACCGAGATTTATTTTCAATTTATTTCGAGTATTATCAATATTTCATCAAATATCATGAATTGAATATTCAAATCATATTTTCATCACATAACCACATATTTTAAGTATTTAAAATACAATTCAAGTTACACAAACTTACCTCATTGCTTGTTTGTGTTTATAATTTCATTAATCCGATATCTTTTCTTTTTCACGATCGAGTCTCATATTTGAGTCGTTCGGATCTTTATAAATAAATTTGATCATCATTTTCATTCATTTCATATACTAATGCATTTAATTAATGCTTTAGGCAAAATTTACCATTTTGCCCCTAAACTCTTAATTAATGACGATTTCATCCTTAGGTCGGAAAATAAAATTCTTGCAATTTAATCCTTATTTCCAGCTATTATTCTTATATATATTGATAACAGTCCATGAATTCTATAAAATATCAGAATTTTCTATAATTTCAACACTTTTCAATTTATTCTTTCAACACTTTTCAATTTAATCCCTAAAACATGTTTTCCCCCGATCTTGAACTAAATTAATAATTTCATTCAATTTTGTAATTTAAATAATAAAATAATCCATTTCATGCAATTTGATCTTTTTTTACATTTTTACAAAATTGCCCATAAAATTTTACTTTTATTCAATTTAGTCCTTGAGCCTAGAATATGCAAATTAGCCATGCTAGATGAATATTCATACATATTTTTCCTCCTCCTCCTCTCCATTCCACATCCTTAATGTAGATAATACACTTGTAAGTAACATTATCCATAATTTTTATTATTTACTTTTATGAATATTCAAGCTGTCTATCTGCATCAGAGTCACTAAATTATTTATATATGGAGCTATAGAACTCAAAATTAAGATCCGCTAATTTTCCCTAAAACTAGACTCATATATCTTCTTACCATAAAATTTTCAGAATTTTTAGTTTATCCAATAAGTACAGTTTATTCTTTAAAATTACCCCTGTTCTGCTGTCTAACAGTTCTGACCCTTCTTCACTAAAAATTAATTATATCCTTGTACAGAATTCAAATGATGTTCCCGTTTGTTTATATTGAAAATAGACTCATTCAGGATTCTAAAAATATAAATTTAAACCCCTAATTATTTTTATCCAAATTTTTATGATTTTACAAAGTCAGAACAGGGGAACCCGAAATCATTCTGACCTTGTCTCACAAAATTCATCATATCTCATGATTTACAATTCCATTGCTTACATAATTTCTTCTATAAGAAACTAGACTTAATAAGCTTTAATTTCATATTTTATTCATCCTATAATTAGATTTCTACAATTTTTGATGATTTTTCAAAGTTAGACTACTGCTGCTGTCCAAAACTGTTTTAGTACAAAATATTAATTACCATGTTATAACACCCTTATTTTCTTTTTCTACACCATTTCTCATCACTTTCTCTTATTTTCTCTTCACTAACATATCATGAACATAGGACATTATGTAAGAAAACTCTACTATAACATTATTTCCATGCTTTGTCAATAATAACAAACTTAAAAACATATTGAAATCTTGATATACTTACCTTGTTCTATTGATACTAATCTTTAACTTGATTTTCTCTCTCCTCCAGCTTCTATTTCTTGAATCCAACTTCATATTCTAACTCCCCATGGTCTCCTTAACATTTTTCTCTCTTGGTAGCTATGGAAATCCATTTGATTTTTGGGTGAAAATGGTGAATTTTTGTAAAAGGACTAAATTGTAAAGAAAGCAAAACTTTCTTTCTTCCTCTCTTTCTCTCACGTTAGTGCATGGGAAATATGGATGAGAATTTCTCATCTTTCTTTCTTTATATACTAATAAAATAATAATAAAATATCTTATTAAAATATTAATAAAATAATATTTATCTAATTAAATAATTATAAAATATCAAAATATCTCTAGCATCATTATTACTTTCTAGATTTCTCTCTCTTCCAATTGACCATTTTGCCCTTCATTATCTTTTAAAATTTCATCCTTAAGTCATCATTTAATTTGGTAAAATTACAATTTAGTCCCTCATAATTTCTTCATCTATTCAATTTGGTCCTAATTCATCCATTTTCCTTAGTTTCTAGATTATTCCACTCTTAAAATATTTACACTATTGGTCCTTCAAATTTTTCATATTTACACTTTAACCCCTCAAATTTTGAGTATTTACTCTTGTGCAACAAAACTTTTTTCACTTTTACAATTTAGTCCTTTCTTGAATTAATATATCATAATATACTTCTCAATATTGACATATCTCAAAATTTCCTTTTTTTTCTTTTCACTTTATTTCCTTATTTTACTATATCAAGGATAATATCTTACTGTAAATATTTTCAGGGTATTACATTAACCAAACACATGCATTCATATCATAAACAATTTCTATTCAATTTCCACAACACATATCACATTTCAAGGTAATGTATATCATTTCTCATTGTATTCATTTTAGTCCTCTATTCTGATATCTTCTAACACATTCAACATTACAATACATTTTACCATAGTATACTTAACTTAACATTCCATATGCAACTACCGATCATGTGTAAACAAATCAAATGATAAATTTTGTAAGGGTACAAACCAGGGTCTCGTGTCATTTGTCAACAACCCTCGTTTTTCATTTCCCTCTCGATGGTGCAATGTCGACGTTAGCTACGAATCATAATTTAATAATAACATAGTATCAAATTCCATCCAAATCACATTAAAATAATAAGTTAATCATATTTTTTAAAATTTTCAATTTAGTCCCTAAAATCCAGACAAGCATAACTTTCAAACTAAAGCTTTGGATTAAAATTCGATTTTACATATACTATTAGGGACCCTTTACTTTTTATTCCTACCTTAATTTCATAATGGTTTTGCATTTTATTCAATTTTATCCCTAATGTACGAAACTAACAACTAAGTCTTACAATTTAGTCATTTTCTTAATCTAAGCTTAATTTCTAACAATTTCACATCAATTTAATTCAATTCTCAATAATGAAAACTTTCAAAACTATAATAGTTTTGCAAATTAGTACATGAGCTAGCTAAATCAAGTTTCCATGGCTTCAAATCTATAAAAGTTACAAGAAAATGACTTGATTGCACTTACAAATTTAATAGTTGAAAGCTTGAAAGTACAAAAATGGTGTTTTCCTTTTTCTTTTCTTCTTTGGCCGATTGGATAAGATGAATCATTTATCTCTCCTTCTACCAATTTCTATTTATACTATGATTTTACTTTAATTAAAGTTAACCTTAATTATTTAAGCTTAATCACTAATTAAACTAAGTAAATGGCACCATCCATCACCGCCCACTAACATTCTTATAGAAATAGTTTAATAACCATTTTGGCTCTTTGAATAATTGCAATTCAAGTTCCCAAGCCATATCCTAATTAAAAACCTATAGTGATTAAACTTTTACAATTTAGTCATTGGGCCTCAATTAAATGCAATTTCAGCTAAATCACCTAGTCATTTTCAATTCAACAATAAATTAACCCCGTAAATATTTACAGGCTCAGTTTATGAAAACGAGATTCCAAAACCGCAATTTTCGAAACCAGTGGAAACTAAGTCGTTACAGTTTTTATCCATAAACAAATGAAATTTATATATCCTTACCATGTTGATTTTATAGAGAATATTTTTCCATATACTAACCTTGATATTCATTCTACTCATCCTTCTGAAGAGTCTCTTTATGAGTGGGCTCCTCGCTATATTCTTCTTATGATATCCACTTTTTCATTTTTAGCATAAGTATCTCATGCACATCCATCTAATGAGTTTTTAACTATTAATGGTTCTCTTGGTACAGTCCCTCAATCAAATGACTTAGATAACCATCAAGATTCAGATTTAGGTACACAATCCCTTGTATTATCTATTGTGCCCCAAGATAATCCCTATATATTACCTTTGCCTTAACACCATAAAGCCCCTTCTTACTCCACTGAAACTTTATCCTCTAATCTTTCCCATAAACCCGCAAGCCAAACTAAGATAAGGGGATTAATGCACTCAAATCTCAAGGTACTTGGTATCTTGTTCCTAGAAAAATGTCTAACAATATTGTTGGTTCTAAATAGATTTTTAGGATCAAATATAATCTCGATCATACAGTTAATAAATATAAGGTTTGGCTTGTTGCTCAAAGGTTTAGTCAAGGTCTTGGTAGTTTCTAATTATTGGCCACTTCATCAAATATATGTTAATAATGTGTTCTTGTATGGAACCTTAATTGAAGATGTTTTTATGTCACACCCCTAAAATTTTTGTTGACAAAGAGTACCCCATCATGTTTGCAAACTTCATAAGTCACTTTATGGTCTTAAACAAGCTCCATGTGCTTAGTATTCAAATTGTGAGATTATCTAATATCATTAAAGTTTACTCTTGCTACCTCTGATAATTGTCTCTTTATTTACTAGGGGAATAATGTGACTATGTAATTCTTTATATTGATGACTTGGTTGTTACTAGTAATAATTTGGATGCCTTAAATAAATTTTTCATTACTTTTGGCCATCGATTTTCTATTAAGGATATTGGTGAGCTTCATTACTTTCTTGAAGTATAAGTTTCAAAACATAAATATGGTCTATTTCTTTCTCAAGGTAAATATATTAAAGATATTATTGAAAAAGTCAATATGCAAGGAGATAATCTTGTTACAACACCTTTAGCCACTAATAATAATTTATCCTGAAGATAGTGCTTACCTTGATGATCCTAAAGAGTATCGTACAATTCTTGGTTGTCTTCATTATCTTGAACTTACAAGACCATATATTGTTTTTGCTTGAATAAATTGACTCAATGTTCACATTGACCAATGGTAAATCATTGGGAAACAATTAAAAGGATAATTCGATATCTTTATGGTACTCTAAATCATGGTTTGTTTCTTCACCGATCTTTATGCATTTTTAGATGTTGATTAGGTAGGTAATAAAATGGTCACACATCTACTATTGCGGACATTGTTTTTCTAGGAAAAAGACCCAATCGCTTAGAGCTCTAAAAAGTATGTTTTGTTGTTCAATCTTCAATAGAAGCTAAGTATCATTCTTTAGTATCCACGGCAGCTGAGTTATGTTAGATTCAAAATCTACTTCAAGAGCTATCAATTTCGCCCTCTTCTCAACTTTTTATCTACTATGACAATTTTTGTGCAACTGATTTGTCTACAATTCTCAAGTTCCATTCTTGAATGAAGCATGTTGCAGTGAATTATCATGTTGTACGAATATTGGTCCAAGAATAGAAGTTCCAAGTTACTCATATATCTACAAAACATTAATTAATTGATTGGCTTACCAAGGCAGTTTCACGTATCTATTTTAAACAATTGTGAATCAAGATTGGTGAATCTAGGAGATCACAATCTCAAGAGGGCATATTAGTAAAGTTTATCTTTATCTCTTTGTAATACCCTTAACCCGTATCCATCGCCGAAACAGGGTTACAGAGCATTACCAAAATAAACAAATCAAATATAGACATTTCATATTATTTAACTTTCATGTCAGATAATATTCATAAAGTCCCATATATGAGCCCTCGAGGCCCAAAACAAATATTAGAAACAAGTTGGGACTAAACCGGGTACTTAGAAAATTTTTCGTGAAATTTCAAAACTTTTTTCCAGATGCAAGGTACACACGCCCGTGTGTCACATGGCCAAGAGATACGCCCGTGTCTCAGGCCATGTGGGTATTCAAAATGGGGCACACGACCGTGTCCCAGCCTTTGTCCATACCCATGTAACTTTCTGACTTAGGTCACACGGCCAAGTCACACACCCGTGTGCTAGGCCGTGTGTAAGTGCAGGGGTCACACGCCCGTGTGCCTGGCCGTATGAAAAATCCTGAGCATTCTGTTTTAAAAATTTTAAGATGCAGGGGACACACGGCCAAGACACACGCCCATGTGCTAGGTCGTGTGCCATACATGGCTGAGACACACGCCCGTGTTTCTGCCCGTGTGGACAAATTAAGGCCATTTCCTAGCCATATTTCTCACCCCTTTATAGGTTCAACCTAAACACATCAAATAGCACATATATAAGCCATAACCACGCAACCAAAACAAGCCAAATACATGTCTTAAACATATTATATTACCTCATTCATCTAAGTATTCAACCTTACCAAATTGATCAATAATATATAACTCATTTGTATTAACTATACCACATCAAACCATACCTATTAGTTAACTATCATTTAAACATACCAAAACACATATCAATTACAAGCCATACCAATGGCTTGTTTCAATTATACATTTACATGCCATCATTGGCCAAATTTATCTTATACATGTCATTATAACCTAAAATTTAATTTATATTTTATACCAAAATAAGCTATTGGATAAATTGGTAGTGTGAGATATCTCCACCAAGCTTCCAACCCAACGAGCTTCCGAAGTACTATAAAATAGGAGAAATAAAATAGAGTAAGCATTTAATGCTTAGTAAGTTCGTATAACAGGAAATAAATTTATCATTCATTTACATTTAAGGTAAGAATACAAAAATTGCATCCAAGCAATTTGGCTAATAGCCTAAACACACATATTCATCAAACATGTTAGTCATGTATTTCGTGTGAATATCAAGAATCAGGGATGAGCTAATCAAATATTAAATTTTCATGTGTTTTCAAGTGTATATAGGTAGTATCTCATTTAGAATTCATCTTATCAGAACTTTGTCCGTTAAACCATTTGAAATATTGATGGATACACGGTAATACACACAAAGTGTACGAATCTGTAATCCGTCAATTCATATTCTGGAGTGCTCGTTAAAGTACATAATCGAGAATCCCGCTTTCGAGCCATATAACCGGAAGCTTATGTGAGCCATGTAACGGGAAGCCTATCTGAGCTGTATAACAGGAAGCTCATAAGAGCCAATAACGAGTAGCTCTGAAGAGTCATTAATCGGGAAGCTCCGGATAGCCATATATTGAGAAGTTCAAGTGAGCTATATCAGGAAGCTCCGGAGAGCCATTAATCAGGAAGATCACAAAGAGCCTTTAATCAGGAAGCTCACGATGATTCATATAACGAGACGCTCATAAGAGCTGTGGTGTGTTTACAGCACATGCAGAATCACAACCAATCAGGATACTCCGAAGAGCTATTAACGGGAAGCTAGCAATAACCATATAACGAGAAGCTCAAGAGAGCCAAATATCAATATGCTCATGAGAGCTAATAACGAGATGCTCTTTCGAGCTGTGGTGTGTCTGCAACATATGCAGGACCACAACCAATTAGGAAACCCTGTATACAATCGAATTTCATATATTCAAACGGGATTTTCTCCTTATCGATCATTTTCGGATATGTGAATACTTTCATACATGGCAATAATACATTTCACAATCATAACATTCAATTCAAAAATATAAATATACATTTTAGTTACACGAACTTACCTCAACAATGTTCGTGAACTTGTATGATACTAATCCGTTACTTTTTTTTTACCCCGATCTAGCTCCGTATTTGGTCTATCCGGATCTAAACGAGTAAATTTAGCTCAATTTAATACAATTAATATTCAATTCAATGAAATTCATATCCTAGGAAAAATTATCATTTTGCCCCTATACTTTTAATTAATGACGATTTTGTCCCTAGGCTCGGAAAATAAAATTCATACAATTTAATCCTTTTTCCAATCCTAGCTGATTTTTACATATAACATTTGCAGCCCATGTAATTCATAAAATTCAAAATTTTTCTATATTTTTACATCTTTACAATTTAGTCCCTAAATCACAATTTCATCAAAATTCACTTTACAAAAGTTGTTTATCTATCAACCACCTTTCATTTTCTACCATAAATTTCAAAATTCATGCATATTCATCCATGGAAAAACCCTATTACTTTGATAAATTTACAAATTAATCCCTGAGATAGCTAAATTAAGCTATTACGATCTCGGAAACATAAAAATCATTAAAAACGGGACGATGATGCTTACCTAATTAAGCCAAGTAAGCTTGCTTGAGTTCTCTTCTCTTAGATAGGTTTTCCATAAAAAAATTTGGGAAAGATGGTGAAAAAGATGATATATTCATTATTTAATTAACTTATCATCTTTTATTTTTTCAACTTTCCAATTTAGTCCTTTTCTTTATCAAATTTTCCATGGATGAATCATCATACTTATCTACTAATTTTCCACATAAAGACCTCTAATTTTGAATTCCATAGCTATTTGATCCTTTTCCACATAAAGACCTCTAATTTTATGCAATTTGGACTTTTCTATTTAATTAAACATGAAATCGGTAAAATTTTCTTAACATAATTTTTATACGACATTCCTATCATACGATAGACCAATAAAAATTTTAAAATAATTTTTATTACGGACTCGAATTTGTGGTCCCGAAACTACTGTTCCAATTTCACTAAAAACGGTTTGTTACGACTCTCCCCCTCAAAGAATTTTCGTCCTCGAAAATTTTACCAGTAAAGAGGTTCAGATATTGCTTTCTCATTGTTTCCTCTAGTTCTCAGGTAGCTTTTTCTATCCTGTGTCGTTGCCAAAGAACTTTTACTAAAGCTACCTTTTTATTTCTTAGCTCTTTCGTCTCACGTGCCAAAATTTTAATCAGTTCCTCATATAAGTCATGCCAGGTTGAATCTCAACTTCTGGCTGATAAATAACATGTGAAGGATCTAACTGATACCGTCACATAGACACATGAAAAACATTACAAATTCTGTCAAGCTCTAGTGGTAATGCTAACCGGTACGCAACAAGTCTAATTTTTTCAGTAATTTCATATGGTCCGATGAACCATGGGCTCAGTTTTTCTTTACGACCAAACCGAAGAATTTTCTTCCAAGGCGATACTTTCAAAAATACCTTATCACCAACTTGAAATTCTATCTCCTTTTGTTTAAGATCATCATAAGATTTTTTTACTATCAGAGGCTGCTTTCAAGCTATCCTGAATCACTTTCACCTTTTCTTCAGTCTTACGGATCAAATCAACTCCGTGTATCTTTTTCTCACTAAGCTCAGTCCAATACAATAGAGTGCTAAATTTACAACCATACAGAGCCTTGTACGGTGCCATTTTAATGCTGGACTGATAGATGTTATTATATGCGAATTCAACTAAAGGTAGATACTTTTCCCATTTACCTTCGAATTCTAGCATACAGCACTGAAGCATATCTTCTAGAATCTGTATCACACATTTGGATTGACCATCAGTCTGAGAATGGAATGCAGTACTGAAATGTAACTGTGTACCTAGAGCTTCTTGTAACTTATTTAGAATCGATATGTAAACTGAGGATCTCTATCAGAAATAATAGAAATTGGTACACCATGTAACTAACAATCTTAGAGACATATAAACTCAGCCAATCTATCTAGGGAGAAATCCATACATACCAGAATAAAGTGTGCGAACTTCTTCAAACGATCGATGATTACCCAAATGACATCTTTCTTTTTTGGAGATAAAGGTAACCCCGATACAAAGTCCATAATAACTCTCTCCTATTTCCACTCCAGTATCGTAACTGGTTGTAATAATCCTAAAGATTCCTGATGTTCAACTTTGACTTGCTGACATATCAAACATATAGATACGAATTCAGAAATATCACATTTCATCCCCGACCACCAATACATCTTTTTCAAATCATTATACATTTTATTACTCCCTGGATGAATAGATATAGTACTACTGTGAGCTTCATGCAAAATTTTCTATACAAGCTTCAAATTCTTCAGTACACAAACTCTGCCTCTAAATAACAAACAGTCATCAAGTCCAATCTAAAATTCTGAATCAAAAGTCGATTCACATTGTACTCGTTTAACTTGCGACTCATTATCACTTTTTCTGAGCTTTACAGATCTGCTGTAGAAATGTCAACTTAGCTTTTAACAGCTAAGATTGAACCATCATCTGACAATGAAAATTGGGTATTCATTGCTCGTAAGGCAAACAGAGATTTTCTACTCAGAGCATTTGCCACCACATTTGCTTTTCTCGGATGATAATCAATAACCAAATCATAGTCTTTCAACAATTCAAGCCACCTGCGCTGTCTCTAATTTAAATATTTTTTGCGACATTAGATACTTCAAACTTTTATGATCGGTGAATATATGAGTTTTTTCAACAAACACGTAATGTCGCCAAATTTTCAGAGCAAAGACAATAGCTGCTAATTCAAGATCATGTATCGGGTAATTCTTTTCATACGGCTTTAGCTGTCTAGAAGCATAGGCTATTACTTTACCTTTTTGCATCAAAACACAGTCTAAGTCATTCAATGATGCATCACTGAATATTACAAATTCCTTACGTGATTCAGGCTGAACCAAAACTAGTGCTTCAGTCAACAGGGTTTTCAATCGCTCAAAACTTTGTTGACATTTATCAGTCCATAAAAATCATTAAAAACGGGACAAGGATGCTTACCCAATTAAGCCAAGTAAACTTGCTTGAGTTCTCTTCTCTTAGCTAGGGTTTCCATAAAAAAAATTTGGGAAAGATGATAAAAAAGATGATATTTTCATTATTTAATTAACTTATCATCTTTTATTATTTCACCTTTCCAATTTAGTCATTTTCTTTATCAAATTTTCCATGGATGAATCATCATACTTATCTAATAACTTCTCTTAATGGTCTATTTTCCATATAAGAACCTCTAATTTTGAATTCTATAGCTACTTGATCCCTTTAGCTACTAGAATTCAACTTTTGCATTTTATGCAATTTGGTTCTTTCTATCTAATTAAACATGAAATCGGTAAAATTTTCTTAACGTAATTTTTATACGATATTCCTATCATACGATAGACCAATAAAAAATTTAAAATAAGTTTTCTTACGAACTTAAATTTGTGGTCCCGAAACCACTCTTCCGATTTAACTAAAAACGGGCTATTACACTCTTTCACTTTGATTTTGTTTCTCTCTTTTTATCTTTTATCTTAAAATTTTCTAATTTAATGTATTTACTTCATGTATAATTACCATTGCAATATCATTAATGTTTGATGAGTTTTTACCCCTTTAATAAACTCTTTCACCAATATCTTAATTAAAAGTGTCTGTAGGCCGGACTAAAATCTGATTTTAAAAATTTTGCATCACCTTAAAAGTTCATATATTTTAATAATTAAATTTAAAAAATAAAAAATTAAATTCGAACCAAAACTAACCGAATCAACTTGAGAACGAAAAAATTATCCAAACTGGCCCAAGTCGGCAGAACAAGCCACCCAACCTTGAACAGCTATAATCTTGATTTAGTTACAAGACATTTGTAGTGGTGTCATATGTGAAATTGGATAAATATGCTATATGCATTATAATACAAAGCTGCAAAGCCTAAAAAATTTGGAAGCAAAAATCAATTTTGGTTCATCCTTGGTCTCTTCATGCAAGCTATTCTGCTGGCAAGTAGCCAACTGGCTTTGTCTTTGATTTTCATATACCAAAGAATTAGAAAATAATAAAATATATTTGGTGGCCTAAAATTATGGTGCCGTCATTGATTCCCTTAAAGTGGAGGCTGACGGTGGATGACTACTATCTTAGCTCATATATCTGGTTCATGTTACATGCATCTACGTCAATATTTTTAATCAAGTTGGTTCCCTTTACTTGTTATTATCTAGACCAATGATTTGACATTGAATGTCAACTGAGGGACATGTTCCATTTTCGATCGGCCGTAAGTCCTTAAGGCATATGGTCCATCTTTATCAACAACAAATTCCACACAATATCAATTCAAATTTGGGCTGGTTTTATATAATCTAAGAGAGGATGGTTTCTAAACACAATCATGATTGGGTTTTAACTGTTTTTTTATAAATTTTATATAAAATATAAAAAAATACAAAAATATCTTTATAATAATGGTTACTTTTTAAATAGGAGGGTTTTGTATTTGATTAAATATTAACTTAGTTGACGCCTGAGACGCGTTTATCATCATATTTAAAAGTTAGAAAGGGTTATAGATAGTTTTAAGTATTGTATCAATTTAGAAACTTTAAGATATTTTCACAATTGAATTAGATGTTCAAATAAAAAATAGAATGGTTTTGTAATTATTTTGATATTTTTAAAATTAATAATTTAACTTAAATCTATTTAATTTTATAATTTTATCCTAATTATTGTATTTTTTACACGATGTCTAAAATTATCCATAACTCCTCCTCAACCCATAAATAGCACGATAATGCACTTCACACACTCAAACTCACATCCTCCTACATTATATCGAGTTAAAACTCAATCAACCTAACCATTATAATTTACCCTATATAAAATACTTATACCTTCATCTTAAAAGAATATATTGCATGGGAATAAAAACATCCAAAATTTTAAAATATAAAATAGTTACCGAGGTAGCAGATGTCAAGATTTAAACTTCAGCTCCAAATAATTTCGCAATTTTGAAATTTAATTTTTTATTTTTAATTTCAATAATTTAACCATTTTATTTTTTACTTAATAATTGAATTCCATTTGATAACATTCTTGTGGACTTTATTAAATTAGATTAAGTGATATTTTTAAAATGTTAAAAATAAATAAATAAAAATGTTACATCTACAGTTATAAAATTTTCGATTTTAAATATGAGATTGTAAGATCGCAATGGTTCAAAGTAATACACAACTTTCATAGAGTGAAGGTTTTTTTTCTTAAAAAATGCAACATAATTTAATGGAAGTTTTTTTTAATGTTATCAACTATTCCTAAAATTAGAGATGATAATGGAGTGGAACGAAGATAGATAATGCTAAATTTATTATCGCTCCACAATTGATATACTCTGCTCCATCACCCACCTCACTCTACTATGGATATATAATCTTGAAAATCACTATTATCTCCATATATGTTAGATGTATCTATTGCCGCCCCACCCCACCCCACCTTGCTCCGCTTCGTTTCAATTTAATTTTGCTACTTTTCTTTAATTTTTTCAATATTTTTAAAATCAAGTAAATATTTAAACATAATTCTTTAAAAAATATTTAAACATAAAATATATATGATTTTTTTTTATATTACATTAGTACATTTTAACCCTTTTAACAGTTTATATATACAAGAATAAAATAATAATTTTATATAGTGAAATGGGTCAAGGCAAGGCAAGCAATTACTATAACCGCTCCACATTCACTATTCAAAAGAAAGAATCCACACTACCAGTCTTGTATCCACTTTTCAAACAAAAATCCGCTCCATTCGAAAGGGGTAAATTCAGAATTAAATGGTGGATTCAAATTTTGCTATTCCTACTTAAAATAAATAAATTCTTAAAATTAAAAATAACAAAAAACTAAAGTTGAAGTATGCTAACTATACCTCTTGAGCCGAAGCCCAGAATCGCTTTATTTATTTTTCATGTTTAGCCCAACAATCTTAACTATTATTGGTCCATAGCCTAAAAGCAAATAATTTTTCAACCTTCCGTTACCTTTGGCGCCTTATCTGTCAATCCCCTCATAACCCACTAAGCTCAAACTCACTGATTTCCACTTGAAAGTTTGCTTCTTTATTACCAAATCTTAAAGCTTTTGCTTTTTAACATCCATGGCTTTAACTCTAAACTTTAAACCCACCATTTCTGTATCCTCTTCTTCATTTCATCACCATCCTTCTTCTTTCTCTCCCTTTTTTTCTCTCAAAACCCAGACCAAGCCTTTCTCTTTCACCACAAGAATCCATAATCTCCAGTACCCATCTCTCAGTCTTACATTCTCCAGGAGGTTCTTCATTCTTCCTTCAGTTTCTGGAATCTGGGATGCTTTAACTGGCAATAACAATCCCAAAGATGCTGTAATTGCTATAAGACGTGGAATGTTACTGTTTAGGCAGGTAAGCTGAATCTTTTCATTTGATTCTATTTGGTATTTTTGTTGTATATGATTTGTAATGATTTTTTTGTTTTAAAGGGTGATGTGCCAGGTTCTGTAGTGGAGTTTGACAAGGCAATTGAATTAGATCCCCGACAAAAGGCATGTAAGTTCCTGAATTAAGATTGTCCCTTCATTTGTCTTTTAAAAATACCTTTCTGTATAGTAATGTGGTTTTTACAATGTTTATTATAGATCTTTGGCAAAGGGGATTATCATTGTACTATCTTGATAGGTAAATAGTTCTATATCTTTTAATCTTTTGATGGTTAATTGAGTTGTAATTGAGCTTGATGGCATTGACAACTCAATTAAGCTTAGGTTCTTTCTTTAGGTTTTTTTGCAAGAAGATCAATGAAAATTCTCGTATTTATGGTTTTGGTTCTCTTTAGGTTTGAAGAAGCTGCAGAGCAGTTTAGAATAGATGTTGCTGAGAACCCTAATGATACTGAGGAATCAATATGGTGCTTTCTCTGTGAAGCTCAATTATATGGAGTCGATGAGGCAAGGCAACGCTTTCTAGAGGTAAGTGGTATAATAGATATGGCTAACAAGATAGTAAGTAAGCCAACATAGGCTCACCTTATAATGAATGACCTCTCTAATGAGTTGAGAATGTTTAAATACACAAGTGAACAAGTTTGCTTTTTTTTTTTATGAAGAACAGTTTTAACTTTGTATTTTAAGTGAGCTTACAACTACAAGTTGTCTTAATCTGGTTACGATCTAAATGTAGGTTGGAAGAGATCCACGGCCTGTCATGCGGGAAGCTTATAACTTGTTTAAAGATGGAGGTGATCCAGAAAAGGTATTGATCGAATTGAACACCCCTCCCTTGCAGTAATGTCCATGTAAACATGTATCCAGATATGCAGTTTGGTTTTGCTTTAATGTTTTTGAATGAACAATTAATTTTGCTGTGTAGCTTGTTGCTGCTTTCACCAATGGACCACAGTACTTCTATGCTTCTTTATATGCAGGACTTTACTATGAATCTCAGGTTTGTTCTGGTCCTTCAGTTGTTACTACATCGATTATCTTTGTAATGTATGTGTCACACTCGGTCAGGGTGAGCGATGGATGTATTTGATGTTTCTTGAATTGTTGTGTACTGCTTTTCACTTTGCAGAAGAAAGCAGATGCAGCCAAAGTTCATATACTTTCAGCATGCAACTCTCCTTATGGACAAAGGTTTGAACTAAGAATGTATTCACATTTAGGACCACTGCTACTAATAGCAATACAACATCATTACAAATTGCCCCTATTTCTTTTTCAGGTCCGATGACTACATGGCTTCCCTTGCCAAAGTTCACTGTCTTTGTCGAAATTGGACATTTGAGTGAAGTTCCTCGCTCAAGCTTAGTAAAATGAATTTAAAAGCTGGTTTCAGAGAAAAAAGATGAATAAATCACCGCAATAACACTCCATATGGTGAGTTGGAGTCTGAGATAACATGTGAATGTTGAATAGCTTATACATTATTATTTTAGACATTCTCAGCATGCAGTGTTCTTGAGTACCAAAGAAGAGAAATCTAGAAAAGAATGTAAACTGATGAACCCTTGTTAAGTTTCTGCAACCTGGTGTTGAATAGCGATTTGTTAAATTCTGACTCGTTAACGATCTGTATATCAATACAAGAAAAACTTGGTTTGTCTATTGCAGCTTCAGTTTTTGGCTCTAGCAACCATGAAAATCGGAAGAACAGGTGCAAATTTCGGTTCTAAACTCCATTATTGCTATACTTCAGGAAACTAATTTGCAGAAGCAAGGATTTGATTAAGCCTTAACTCAAGCTTAAGATGCAAAGTTGTGATTTTGAAGATTCTAAGACAATGTTTTTAGATTGTTTGTACCTCTAAATAGGCTCCAAGTTAGTGTACAATGGATAGTTGACAAAAGAGCAAGCTTTAGCACCTGTTGACTGTGACAAAATAGTTCCTTTTTGAAGTTTCAAGTACAACTCTGGGTGATTTCACCTTTGTTTCTTAATCTAAAAAATACCCACTTGATGAATCCTTAAAAGGGTAATTCATAAATTTGGAATTTTTCTATGTTTGAAAGTTTTCATAATGATAATAAGCTCTGTAAAGTTGATAGAAATATACAATGAAACAACCAATTGGTTGAGTATCTTGCAAATCCAGATGATTTAGCCGTACACGACAAAAATGTAACTATAATTTTCAATAAATTATCTCTCTTTTTTTTATTAATATTTTCTTGTTGGAATAAAGAATCAACTAAAACAAATTCTTGATAGATACCAATCAATTAATCAACTTGTTTAAAAAAAAAAAAACACTAGTTTTAAGCATAAAAGGTATCTCAAATCTCAAACGTGTGCCCCTTTTTAGCATATTCTTTTATTGGTAGCACATAGAAGAAAGGATATTCTTAAAAGCGATTCTATAACAGCATATGCCGTATTGAATTAGCACTTTATGAACGTAAAAGATAAAAATATGTCCTGACATCATAATCCATTTCACTAAAATTACCCCATAATTTAAGTTGCTCAGGCTTCTAAGGTTATGTTTGTAAGGAACAAATTTGCTTAGAAGGTAAAATAAGTAAAAAAAGGAACAGGCAACTGGATTTAAGACATGACACATAGCTACAGAACCTGTTTTGTCACCAATATCAGCAAATAAATTACATGCAATCTCAAATCATTATAGCCCTATCTTCCCGGTAAATATAATCTCAAAAAGTTTGGTATATTATTAACTGAAGGACACTATATAAATTATTGCTCTTGTTTTTGTTCTGTCTGCAAGTTTTTTCATCTAAAACAAAACACATAGGAAGTATAAGTGGGACATGCCAATTCGAATTGTTGGGATTTTGGCAAGGAGTTTTCAATGTCTTCAGAGAGACTCATTGCAGAAGATGTTATGCGGTCTGATGAACCAAGGTATGGTTCAACAGCGACATTGGCATGGTCTGGTTCCTTCGTACGATGTGGTGAAAACGATTCCATCTTCGAAGAACTTCCAAAGGCAAGCATTGTATCAGTTTCGAGGCCTGATACAGGAGATATGAGTCCCATGCTTCTATCTTACACCATTGAAGTTCAATATAAACAGTTCAAGTGGAGATTATTGAAGAAGGCTTCACAAGTTCTATATCTACACTTTGCGTTGAAGAAGCGTGCGCTTATTGAGGAATTTCACGAAAAACAAGAACAGGTTTTCCCTTTTCCCTTGCACTTTATGCTATTTTCTATGCTTGCAGACTTGTTCAAAAATTTACTTTGAGCTTTTCATTGCATTATTCCTATGGCATAGGTTAAAGAATGGCTTCAAAGCTTAGGGATAGTTGACCAGGTTGCGGTCGTGCAAGATGATGATGAACCTGATGATGGAGCCTTCCCGTTACACAACGAAGGAAGCTCGAGAAATAGGTGAGTGTATACTGTTTTCTATGGATTGTGCTCTGTAGGAGAACCCTTCTCTACCATTGCTTGCTGTTTTTAGTTCTTAATTATTTGATCCTTAATGCAGAAATGTTCCATCTATTGCTGCTTTGCCAATTCTTCGCCCCACATTAGGAGGGCAGCAAACTGTTTGTGACAAAGCCAAAGTGGCAATGCAAGGTTATTTGAATCATTTCCTGGGAAACTTAGACATAGTGAACTCTAGAGAGGTGAGCATATAATATTTTTTTTGTGAGTCAATATTTGATTCATTTTCTTATTCAAAGCCTAGCTTGTTGGACTATTCACTTGTATGCCCTGCATCATTGAAACTAGTGGTTCCAAACTTCAGGTATGCAAATTTTTGGAGGTATCTAAGTTTTCGTTTTCACGGGAATACGGCCCAAAGTTAAAAGAAGGATATGTTATGGTGAAGCATCTATCAAAAGTCACTGCAGATGGTGATGTCGGATGCTTTCCATGCCAATGGTTTAGCTGCTGGAGTAACAACTGGAGAAAGGTAGTTGAATTTCCAATCTGCGAATATGCAGAAGAAACATGATATTTATACCAATGCTCAATAACCATGTACAGTCTGCAGTATTTTCATTGCTATTGTTGTTTCTCATTGTTAATGCATGTAGGTATGGGCGGTTATGAAACCGGGATTCTTGGCCTTGTTGGAAGATCCTTTTGACACAAAGCTTTTAGACATTATTGTTTTTGATGTACTATCAACCTCGAATGATGATGTGAAGTCTCAGGTCTATTTAGCAGAACAGATAAAAGAACATAACCCTTTGTACTATGCATTTAGGGTAAGCTATATCGATGCATCTGAAACATAAATGTGTTTTCCAGTTATTTCTACTACTTGTGGATGAAATCAAGTTTCTTTTCTATCAATATTAGCTAAATGAAAGTTCCCTTTATGTTAAAATCTAACAATGGAAATGTGAAAAGGTCTCTTGTGGAAGTTGGAGCATGGACTTGAGAGTCACGAGTAATGGTAAAGCTAAACAATGGGTTGCTGCCATTAATGATGCAGGCGTAGGGGCCCCTGAGGGCTGGTGTTATCCTCACCGTTTCAGTTCCTTTGCTCCTCCAAGAGGTTTGAATGAAGATGGCAGTCAAGCTCAATGGTTTGTTGATGGTAAAGCTGCATTTGAAGCCATTGCTTCTTCGATAGAGAAGGCAAAATCAGAGGTTCATAGCTTCCTATGCCTATTGTTTGTATATGTCAATCCCCATTTAGTCTTTGAATTCAATGACCTGAATCTTTTTTTATGCAGATATTCATTACTGGCTGGTGGCTCTGCCCAGAGCTATATCTGAGGCGCCCTTTTGAAAGTAATCCTTCTTCTCGGCTCGATGCACTACTAGAATCAAAAGCTAAGCAAGGAGTTCAGGTGCAAACAGTTCGCTCTCTGTTCAATCCATAATTATAATATCACTATCATATTGATTGCTCTTCATTATATGAACTAAAATTAACCATGCAGATTTACGTTCTTCTCTACAAGGAGGTTTCCATTGCTTTGAAAATCAATAGTTTGTATAGCAAGAAACTGCTTCATAACATTCACGAGAACATAAAGGTGCTGCGTTATCCTGACCATTTGTCGACAGGCATATATTTATGGTATGCAGCTTAGAGATGAAAACTCAATCCACATTACCGATACAAACACCAATCATCTGCATTTTATTGACATCGAATTAAATAGAAAATTACATCTTATGTTATTTGTTTTATGTTTAATTATTGTTTTGCTATGGTTAAATGCAGGTCCCATCATGAGAAACTTGTTATTATTGATTACCAGATATGCTTTATTGGAGGTTTAGATTTGTGCTTTGGACGGTATGACACGGTTGAACATAGAGTTGGTGATTGCCCTCCCGTTACATGGCCCGGGAAGGACTATTATAATCCCAGGTATATTTCTTTTATGGATAGTACTGACACTGATTTAACTAAGCATCTCCAGAGCTGATTAATAATGAGGATTATATTTGCAAACTAGCTTTGCATGCTGATAAACATTTGTATTCAATTATTCCATCAACTTATCAAGTTGAAAGAAATGTTAGGCTACTTCAGAAAGTTTGACATTATTTGTGTATTCTTTGATGGTTCTGTTTAGAGAATCTGAACCTAATTCTTGGGAGGAATCAATGAAAGATGAACTGGATCGAGGAAAATATCCTCGTATGCCATGGCACGATGTCCATTGTGCTCTATGGGGACCACCTTGTCGAGATGTTGCTAGGCACTTTGTTCAACGTTGGAACCATGCCAAGGTTACTCTTTCTTCACTTCGGGCTCTTTGAGCACATGTTTCTTGTCTTGGCCAAAGTTTATGTTTCCGATGCATGTAAGTTGTTTGTTTTCAGAGAAATAAAGCCCTACATGAGCAAACAATTCCATTACTTATGCCTCAACACCACATGGTCCTCCCTCATTACATGGGAAATAGAGAGATTGACATTGAAAGTAAGGGAGATGTCAATCAGAGAGAACTCAGCAGACAAGAATCTTTTTCCTCACCATCGCCCTTCGAAGACATCCCGTTGCTTTTGCCCCAAGAATCCGATGGACTTGCTGTTTCTAATGGAGACCAAAAGTCAAATGGTCTGTGCAGTAGGTTCAATCCTTCGTCTCAGAAACATGGAGATGATGCGAGATCCTCATCTTCTCATGAGTTTGAAGTTGACTCCTTAGGTTCAGATACACAAATTACGGATACCGCAGATGACCATTATTGCATGGATCCTCGAAGGGTCCTGGAAGCAAATGAAATGCCACAATCAGATATGGAAATTCCTGATGAATGGTGGGAAACAACTGTTACTGACTATAATGACGCTTCTGTAGGTGAATATGGAGAGATCGGTCCTCGTATACCATGTCATTGTCAGGTTAGCTTTGCTCTTGAAAGCCAATAAAACTTTATTGTGCTGTCATACGTGAGTCTACACAGCTATTTTATTCGGATTTTCATCTTTCTTAAAGTACATGTGTTTGATATCTTTGTCTACAGGTTATCAGAAGCGTCAGCCAGTGGTCTGCAGGAACGAGTCAAACTGAAGAAAGTATTCATAGTGCTTACTGTTCCTTAATTGAGAACGCAGAACATTTTATTTACATTGAGGTAACATAAGTTGCAGTAAATTGAAGTCCATGGTTAACTGAGTTGTCAGTTTTTTATACTAACTATTTTGCTGTTTCTATTGGTTGATTGCTTGTAGAATCAATTTTTTATATCAGGTCTTGCTGAAGACGAAATTATAAAGAACCGAGTTTCAGAAGCATTGTACAGACGGATTCTGCGAGCGCACAAAGAAGAAAAATGTTTTCGAGTAATTGTAGTTATACCACTCTTACCAGGCTTCCAGGTATAATTCTTTGCATGAGATCCTGATTTCTAGTTTCAAATCTGAGATGCTTAGCCATTTCTTTCTTGGTGATCAACAGGGAGGTCTCGATGACTTTGGTGCTGCAACTGTTAGAGCCTTAGTTGACTGGCAATATCGAACAATTTCGAGAGAGAAAACTTCGATATTGCATCATCTGAAAACAAAACTTGGACCGAAAACATGGGATTACATTTCCTTTTATGGTCTGAGATCATACGGTAGACTTTCTGATAGCGGTCCTATCGCTACGAGTCAGGTATTCTTCTTGTATTACATGTTTTCACCTTTATATGCCTTTTGACATTTGAATTTGTAATGAAAAAAGTTCAAAATATTTTATTGAACATATTCTCATTGTTGATACAGGTTTACGTGCATAGCAAGTTGATGATTATAGATGATCGTCTTGCTGTGATCGGTTCGTCTAATATTAATGACAGGAGTTTGCTTGGATCAAGGGACTCCGAGGTACTTTACGTTTCTCTTTTGCTTTTCAAGAGACTCACACCTTGTAACATAAGATGTTCAATATCGAGAAAAGTAGTTTTCCGTAACACAAAGGTTGAGGAAGACTGTGATAACATCAAAGGCAGAAGTTATATTACCTCATTATAGAATCATCAATCATCACTAGGCTACCAATTCCTTTGAATGGGTTTTGAGGGTTCACTCCAAGCTCATATTTGCTCATTATATTCTTACATTAATGGACAAATTTATATGCAGCTCTAATCTGCTGTTGAGAAAGCTGTCTTGTAATTGACAATTGATTGCCTGTTGTAGATTGGAGTAGTGATTGAAGACAAGGAGTTTCTTGAATCATCTATGAACGGAGAGCCTTGGAAGGCCGGAAAGTTTGCGCATAGCTTGCGGTGCTCACTGTGGTGTGAGCACCTTGGCCTTCATCCAGGAGAGGTTGGTTCAAAGGATCAATATTAACACTGCCTTATATCTGCATAATTTATGGTTCATGCATATATCACCATTGATGAACCAGCAAAATTATGGTTCCTATACAATGTAGTTAATCCATTAAAACCTCTTACTTCCTTCAGATCAGTAAGATCAATGATCCTGTGTTGGAACAAACTTACCGAAAACTATGGGTAGCAACCGCAGAGGTAAGATAATAGGTTCCATAGGTACTTCTCCTACTTCATTTGCTGTTGACTAATGTTGCATTAAAATCTGACAGACTAACAGCAAGATTTTCCAAGATGTCTTTGCCTGCATCCCAAATGATCTAATACTCTCGAGGTACATTCCGACGGAGATATCATCTCGTTTTTTGTTCTATAACATTGATAAATTTCTTTCTCAAATGATTTGTTGCCACTTTAAACACAGAGCTGCCCTAAGACAAGAAATGGCCAATTGGAAAGACAAGCTTGGGCACACCACCATTGATTTAGGTGTTGCACCAGAGATACTAGAAACTGTAGACAATGGAGAAATTAAAACTGAAGATCGTATGGAAAGACTGAAAATGGTTAAGGGACATCTTGTTGTATTTCCTTTGAAGTTCATGTCTCAAGAAGATTTGAGACCTGTATTTAATGAGCGTGAGTTCTATGCTTCTCCTCAAGTGTTTCACTGATTACATATATATGTCTATGTATATAATATATATAATCAGTACATAATTAGACGGAAAAAAAATTGCAATTTTTTCCTAATCATTCAGCTGATTGATTCTCTTCAAATTAAATAAAATGATAAGTTTAAACTAAACCAAGGGAATTGGTCTTGTATAAAACACAATTTTCGATATGCCTCCCTCAAGTTAGGGGGTGAGTAACAACACTTGCAAAATTTCATAGAAGATCTTTGGTAAGAGAATTAGCAAGTTGATCTACAACAAGAATGTGGACAACTCCAAGATTCCTACGCTTGATGTGAGTATAAAAAATGAAATTCAATTTCCAAATGTTTCATCTTGCTGTAGTGAAATATACGTCGGCACCAAAAAGTAGCACCAAGATTGTTTGAGAGGCTAAGCAAGAGGAACTTGCAGGTCTTTCAGGAGATCCATCACCCACAAAGCCTTATAGCACTAGCAATAGCAATTTTTTCTGCTTTAGTTAGTCCTTGAGCCATTGTTGATTGTTTCTTAGAAGACCAGAATCAAGCAGATAGCTAATGGTAGATATCCCATCACTATGGTCTCCTGCCCAATCCGCATCAAAATAGATAGAGATTGAGATCAAGAAGATGCAAAATATGGGGGGCATGACTAGTAGTGTGTGTGTGTTGAAGTTGGCATGCATGCAGCAGATAAAGCAACCAATGAGCAGACCATGCAACATAAGTTATGCGGATGAAGTATGAAGAAGCAAGATCAAGCCGCACTTACAGCACACAAAGTACATACAGTCCAAGTTATGTGGATGAAGTATGAAGATCAAGCTACTGTAGTATTTTCGGATGAAGTACATGCAGTTACTAAAGTTGATGCTACTGTTCAATTTCCGTTTCATTTTGTTACTTTAAGTAATATTTTGTAACTTAGTTAAATTAGAATTAAGTAGCTAGTGTATTTAATTGGGTGTTGATAAGATTGATAGATCAGGTTACCTAATTGTGCAAGTTGATCTGCAAGTTGCAATGTGCAAGTGGTGCAAGTAAGTCTAAAAATAGTAAATATGTTAAAGCTAATCAGTTTATGACTGGTATATGTATTGGCAGTATGCCATCTTTTTTAATCAATGAATTTTAATAGAAATCATTCAAGAAAAATACTCTCAATTTTTGCTTTCTTTTACCAAGTAAAATTCTGTTTGTTTATCCTGCAAATATCAAGCCTTTTGAAGCTCAATCTTCCTTCATTCTTTATCCGGATTAATTACGTTGTTGCTCAAGTTTCTCACTGAGCTTCATACTTCCCCCGGATAAATTGTTCAAAAATCCAACAATTGGTATCTAGAGCTAAATTCTTAGTGGACCTGTCATATTTCAATCCTTAAAACCATGTCTTCCTCAGGATTCTCACCAGCGCCCTCACCAGTTTTCAATGGCGAAGGCTACCACATATGGGTAGTAAAAATGAAGACTTACCTACAGGCATTTGACCTATAGGAGGTTATCAACTCAGAAGCTGAACCAGCACCTCTAAGAGCTAACCCAACAGTGGCTCAAATCAGACAACATTCTGATGAAAGAACCAAAAGGCACAAAGCCATGTCATATATCCAGAACAGTGTGTTTGATGTGATTTTCACAAGGATTATGGCTTGTGAGTCACCAAAGCAGGCCTGGGATAAGTTGAAGGAGGAGTTTCAAGGGACTGAAAGAACAAGACAGCAACAGCTACTGAATTTAAGAAGGGACTTTGAAAACTTGAAGATGAAGGAGGAAGAAACAGTAAAGCGATACTCAGAAAGAATCATGGCTGTAGTAAACAGCATAAGGCTACTTGGAGAACAGTTTAGTGAAGCAAGAATTGTGGAGAAGGTGATCTCAACCTTACCTGAAAGGTATGAGACAAAGATCTCATCTCTTGAAGACTTAAATGTAACACCCCCTAACCCCAAACCGTCGCCGAAATAGGGTTACGAGGCATTACTGAACATATTGGTTAATTTACAAACAATTCATGAATAAACAACAAATATATTAAAATTTAATCATTAAGTCTCTTTTATGAACCTTCCAGGCCTAAATCACGTATTATAAATGAATAGGAACTTATTCAAGTACTTCGGAAATTTTTCGTAATATAATTATTATTATTATTATTTTTAAAAAAATTCAATATAACCCCTTTAGAAACATCTAACCTTCCCTGCAATTTCAAATTTGCAACCAATTCAACACAAACAACAACTCAACAAATACAATCTTTATCCAAATCATATTCGTTTCATAACAATATCACTAATCCTTATTTTATCTAACATTATATCCATTCATACTTTCAAGAAGTATTTAAACATCTTAGTTAATTTCCATTCATATCATATATTAACTTATATTAACTTAACTAATATATCCATGAGTTAATACAAAACATAGTCATATAAGCTTCTATACATGCCATATAAACCATTTAAAGTATTTATAACAAAATCTACTAGAAAATCGAGATAGTGTGACTTGAGCGTGATAATCCGATCCTCTGACCCTCTTGTTAATCTATAAAGAGCAATAAACATTACAAGTAAGCTGACTATAGCTTAGTAAGTTTGTCGGCTTTAACCATAAATTTTACCAAATATTAGTTTTCCAAAATTCAAATCATATGGACATTTCAAGTAAGTTACTTTCATCTTGTAAGTCATAATCTCATTTTTTTTTAAATTTACTTAATTGAGCTCAATAATAGTAATCATAATATTACTTACATTTCTTTTTCCACACGTTACATTTACGACTTATCAACTTGTCCATTTAAGGAACGACTTACGGATTTAAGTACATCGTGATCTGAAGCCCAAAGTCTAGCTAGAGCACATAAGTGCTAAACGGAAGCCCGAAGGCTAACTGAAGCTCATCAGAGCAAATCTGAAACCCCAAAAGGGTTAACTGAAACTCATATGAGTTAACGGAAGCTCGTAAGAGCTAAACAGAAAGCAAACATGAGAATTCGCAACAAATGTTGAATCTCGGTTTACTTGGGTAATTTACCGTCAATTCATCTTTTTCACTGAATGATCGTACTCATTTCCTGCATTCCATTCCTCCGAATTACTCAGTTCAATTTCATAAATTTTGCACATAATTTACTTATTTTCAACAATTAACATACATAAATATTAATCACTATTCATAAAATAATATTTGAATTTAATAATTTAACCGTACGAACTTACCCGGAACAATTTGAAGTAGTTGCAGAGATTTCTGGAACTATTCTGGAATTTTCTCTTTTCCTCGTTTATCCTCGATTTTTTGATCTATAATATAAAATTTTTCACTTATCAGTATTTAATTCACATTCATTCTATTTCACATCCTTAATATTTATAACTCGCTTATAAGTAACATTATCTGTAATTTTACTATTTACCTATGTATATTCAATGTTGTCTATCAGTGTCATAGTCACTAAATTATTTTTATTTTGAGTTACAGAACTCCAAATTAGGATAAATAATTTTTTCCTGAAACTAGACTCACATATCTTTTTACCGTAAAATTTTCAGAATTTTTGGTTTAGCCAATAAGTACAGTTTATCTTTTTAAAGTTACCCCTGTTCTGCTGTTTGACAATTCTGACCTTTCTTCACTAAAAATTAAATATCTCCTCGTACAGGATTTGGATGATGTTCTCGTTTGTTTCTATTGAAAATAGACTCATTCAGAATTTTGAAAATATAAATTTAAACTCCTAATTATTTTTCTCAAATTTTTTATGATTTTCCAAAGTCATAACAGGGGAACCCGAAATCATTCTTACATTGTCTCACAAAATCTATTATATCTCATGATTTACAATTCCATTGTTTTCATCGTTTATTCTATAAGAATTTAGACTCAATAAGATTTAATTTCATATTTTATTCATTCTCTAATTAAATTTCTACAATTTTTGGTAATTTTTCAAAATTAGACTACTGTTGCTGACCAAAACTGTTTTAGTGCAAGTGTTGATTTCGATTTTGCCCAAAATGTCACAATTCATACAATTCAGTCCTTACTCAATTAACCCCTCAATTAAGCTAAAATTTTCTCAATTAATACTATACCTAGAAGTTAAAAGTTATTTCACAACTATTTAAATTCATAATTTCCACATAAAACCCTAACTTCAAACTCTTTTACAATTAGGTCTTAAACATTCACTTTCTATTCAATTATTTCAATAAAATCAACATATAAACAATGTAAAACTCTAATTCCATGTTAAATCATCATATACTGCCAACACATATTCATAGAAACTTTCAATTTCTTCCATAGAATCAAAAACTAATGAATTCAACAAGTGGACCTAGTTGTAAAAGTCACAAAAACACAAAAATTTCAAGAAATAATCAAGAATTGAACTTACTTGCAGTAAAAATATGAAAAACCAGCTTAAGGAAACCCTTATATGGTGTTTTTGCTTATGAGAATGCAGAAAAATAAAGAGAAATCTAGATAATTCCACTTTAGTCCTAGATTTATTAAGTAAATTTTGCAATATTCCAATTTTACCCTTAATTCGTCAATTTTCCTGCTGATTTCATGCCCGTTGCCGTCCAGCCCAAAAAATTTTGGGTCTATTTTCCTTTTAAACCCTCTTTCTTTTATCATTTAAGCTATTTAATCATTTCCCATAATTTTACATTTGTTATAATTTAGTCCTTTTTATTCAATTAACTATTGGAACTTTAAAATTTCTTGACGAAACTTTAAAATTTCTTGATGAAACTTTAATACTAACTTATTAACATTCCATAAATATTTATAAAAATATTTATGGCTCGGTTTAAAATTTTTAAAGTCTCGATACCTCGTTTCTGATTCTAATTATTTTAATATTTATTTTTAGTACACTATTCGCTATTTTAAAAATTTTCCTAACTTCACATTTAACTTATATTCACTAAATTAATAATATTTTCTACTCATTTGTCGGATTTAGTGATCTCGAATCACTGTTCCGACACCACCAAAAAAATTTAGGTCATTACATCGAGGACTCCGACCAAATATCCTTAATGAGCTGATCAATGCTCTTTATGCTGAAGAGCAAAGGAGAGCCAGTAGACTGGAGGAGCATCAAGAAGGTGCCTTTCAAGCTAAAAGCAGACCAGCCACAAACTCTTCTGCCTACAAGGGGAAGAAAACCTGGAAAGATAAGCCTAGAACAGATGGTGCAAGAAAATATCCACCTTACCCAAACTGCAAAAGGCTAAGTCATCCGGGTGAAGTATGTTGGTTTAGGCCTGACGTGCAGTGCAAAATCTGCAAAAAAAAAAAAAGGGTCATGCAGACAAAGTTTGCAAAAACAAAGGCAAACAGAGGCCAAATCAACCTCAATAGCCAAGAGCTGAAGCTCGAGTAGCAGAAGAAGGCAGTGACCAAGAAGAGCAAGTCTTTGCAGTTTCTTGCTCAGCTACCAAAAGAAAAGCCACAAAATGATGGTTGATTGGCAGTGGATGTACTAACCACATGACTTCAGATGTTGCTATCTTCAAGTCAATTGATAGAAACTTCAAAACAAGGGTGAAGGTTGGAAATGGACACTTCATCAAAGCAGAAGGCAAGAGAGATGTGCTGATTGACACTCCTACAGGTACCAAACTTGTTTCAAATGTACTTTTGGTGCCTGAAATAGATAGAAATATGCTCAGTATAGCTCAGTTGCTAGAAAAGGGCTACTTTGTGGTATTCAAAGGCAAGAAGTGCCTAATCAGTGATCCAAATGGATCCAAGCTCATGACAGTGACCATGGCTGACAAGAGCTTTGTTGTGGACTGGAATAAGAGTTCAGACAGTGCCTACATAGCTGTTCAAGATGAATTCAAGCTGTGGCACAAAAGACTTGATCATGTAACTACAACTCAATGACTCAACTAACCAAAGAAGATTTGGTTGAAAACTTCACTAACTCAGTTAAAAAAGAAGAAGTTTGTGAAGTATGTCAGCTAAGAAAACAAGCTAGACTACCATTTCCTACAAACAAAGCCTAGAGAGCTTCTAAAAGACTGCAACTTGTACACACTGATGTGTGTGGTCCAATGAAAACTCAATCTCTGAATGGCAGTAGGTATTTCATCTTATTCATTGATGATTACTCGAGATATTGCTGGATTTATTTTTTGAAACAGAAATCAGAAGTGGCTTCAGTATTTTTGAAGCTTAAAACTGCAGCAGAGACTGAAATAGGTTGCAAGTTGAAGACATTGAGGTCTGATAATGGGACTGAGTATACTTCATCCGGGTTACATATGTTTTGTGATGAAGCATGCATCAAACACCAGCTCACCAACACTTATAGACCTCAACAAAATGGTGTAAGTGAAAGAAAGAACAGAAGCTTGATGGATATGGCCAGATGCCTAATGTTTGAAAGAAATTTGCCTAAGACATTTTGGGCAGAAGCAGTTAACACTGCAGTTTACCTCCAAAACAGGCTCCCAACCAAGGCTTTGGCTCAAAAAACTCCATTCAAGGCCTGGTTCAGGTTCAAACCATCACTGGCTCACCTAAGAGTCTTTGGCTGCATTTGTTATGCTCATGTTCCAACAGCAAAAAGAGACAAGCTTGCTAAGAAAGCTCAACCTGGTATTTTGGTGGGCTACAGTAGTATCAAGAAGGGTTATAGGATACTTGATCCTTCAACAAACAAGGTCCCTCTGAGCAGACATATTGTATTCGATGAGAAGGCAAGCTGGAACTGGTATAAAAATGAACCAGAAACTGCTATTGAAGATTTAGTGATAGATCAGACTGAAGCTTATCAATGGTCTTGAAATGGACATTGATGATGAACCAGTCAGAGACACTAGACCATTGGCTGAGATTTATGAAAAAACTCATGTGGTAGCTATTGAACCAAGCTGCTTTGAAGAAGCTGAAGCTCATCAATGCTGGAAACAGGCAATGGCTGATGAAATCAGTATGATTGAGAAGAATCAGACCTACCAGCTAGTTGAAAGACCACTCAACAGAAAAGTCATTGGAGTGAAGTGAGTGTTTAGAGACAATCACAATGCTGATGGAAGCTTGAACAAACTGAAAGCAAAGTTGGTTGTAAAAGGGTTCAGCCAAAAGTATGGCATTGACTACTTTGAAACCTTTGCACCAGTGGCTAGACTTGACACCATAAGGCTGCTAATTGCCTTAGCAGCACAATTGCAATGGAAAATCCATCAGCTCGATGTGAAGTCAGCCTTTCTCAATGGACTCCTTGAAGAAGATATATATGTTGAGCAGCCTGAAGGCTTCAAAATTGTTGGTGAAGAAGACAAGGTGTACAAACTAAAGAAAGCCTTATATGGCTTGAAACAGGCTCCAAAAGCCTGGTATAGCAGGATCGATGGCTATCTAGCTAGCCTTGGATTTGAAAGAAGCATCAATGAATCTACTTTGTATGTGAAAAAGCAAGGTAGTGAAACTCAACTAATAGTGTCTCTGTATGTTGATGGTTTGTTAGTAACAGGAGGAGACCAAGCAATGCTGACAGACTTTAAGTGCAAAATGCAACAAGTGTTTGAGATGTCTGATTTGGGACAAATGTCTTACTTCCTTGGCATTGAAGTATCCCAAACTCAGTAAGGGATCTTCTTAAGTCAGAAGGCTTTTGCCTTAAAAATTCTAAACAAATTCTCTATGCTGAATTGCAAAGTAACAAGTACACTAGTTGCCATTAGAGAAAAACTATCAAGCCAAGGCGATTTTGAGAAGGTTAGTGAATCAACCTATAGAAGTGGATGTTTGCTCTATTTAACTGCCATTTGACCAGACATTATGTTTGTTGTAAGTTTGCTTTCAAGATTCATGCATTGCTGCAATGAAAAGCACTTTCAAGCTGTCAAAAGAGTGCTCAGGTACATCAAAGGTACACAGAGCTATGGAATGATGTTTAGCAAAGTTGAAAACATGAAATTAATTGGCTATGCTGATAGTGATTGGGCTAGATCGATAGATGATATGAAGAGTACCTTAGGGTATCTATTCACCCTTAGTTCAGCCATTTTTTGCTGAAGTTCAAAGAAGCAAACTGTTGTTGCTCAGTCAACTACTGAAGCAGAGTATGTGGCAACTGCATGAGCTATCAACCAAGCCATTTGGCTAAGAAAAATAATGGCCGATTTAAATCAACACCAAAGGGAAGTAACAAAGATCAATTGTGACAACCAATCTGCTGTTGCAATTGTAAAAAATCCAGTGTACCATGGGAGAACGAAACACTTTAAGATCAAATTTCACTTTATTAGAAAGATGGAGCAAGCTCTAGAAGTGAAGCTGATTCATTGTAGTTTTGAAGAACAACTTGCTGATATCCTAACAAAGCCCCTTAGTCTGTCAAGATTTGAAGATTTAAGAGCCAAAATAGGAGTTTGCAGCATGCAAGCCAAGGAGGAGTGTTGAAGTTGGCATACATGCAGCAGATAAAGCAACCAAGGAGCAGACCATACAACATAAGTTATACAGATGAAGTATGAAGAAGCAAGATCAAGCCGCACTTACAGCATACAAAGTACATACAGTCCAAGTTATGTGGATGAAGTATGAAGATCAAGCTGCTGTAGTATTTCCGGATGAAGTACATGCAGCTACTGAAGTTGATGCTACTGTTCAATTTTAGTTTCATTTTGTTACTTTAAGTAATATTTTGTAACTTAGTTAAATTAGAACTAAGTAGGTAGTGTATTTAATTGGGTGCTGATAAGATTGATAGATCAGGTTACCTAATTGTGCAAGTTGATCTGCAAATTGCAATGTGCAAGTGGTGCAAGTAAGTCTAAAAAAAATAAATATGTTAAAGCTGACCAGCTTATGACTGGTATATGTATTGGCAGTATGCCATCTTTTTTAATCAATGAATTTCAATAGAAATCATTCAAGAAAAATACTCTCTCAATTTTTGCTTTCTTTTACCAAGTAAAATTATGTTTGTTTATCCTGCAAATATCGAGCCTTTTGAAGCTCAATCTTCCTTCATTCTTTATCCAGATTAATTATGTTGTTGCTCAAGTTTCTCACTGAACTTTTCCCCCGGATAAATTATTCAAAAAGCCAACAATGTGTTAAGCAATAAAGCACTCATTTCACTGCTTTCCAAAAACAGAGGGACTATGCATAAACTGAGGCAATTTCTTTATGACCAAAACTTACATCAAGTACTGAAGTTTACCTAGCACTCTCCAAAATTCAATAGCATCAACAGGATGACTACCATCATTGAGAACTAGAGAAGCTATCAAACCTAGTGAAGGGAGCACACACATTTGTTGTCATGCTGGTTTCATGCAAAAGTTCACGAATGTACTTGACCTGAGTGAGAAAAAACCCATTTGTTGTTAGTACTACTTCAATACCCAAAAAAAAAAACCTTGAGAATACTAAGGTCTTTGAGAGCAAACTTGAGAGAGAGTGTGGTGATTATCTACCTGACAATTACACTTTGATTTCTAGTCAGTATTATATCATTAACATTAATAAGTAGTTAAATTAGAGTACTATATTCACTATAAACAGATAAGGAAACTAATTAATTCCTTGTACCATTGTTGTAGAGCTTGTTTAAGCACATAAATAATCTTTTTCGACCTGCATGCATGAGTAGAATTCTTAGAATCTTCAAATCTCGATGGTTGTCGCATAAACACATCTTTCTCAAGCTTGCCTTGCATAACAGAATTATCAATATCAATTTGATACAGAGACCAACCATTTTGAACTGCAAAAGATAAAACAAAATGAACAATGGCAAACTTGACAATTAGGCTAAAAGTTAAAGTGGGTAATCAAAGCCTCATTTCTTTGTGCATCCTTTGACTACAAGCCTGGCCTTGTAGCAATTAGTGGTTCCATCTAGTTTAGTCTTCACTTAAAAAATCCATTTACAATCAACAACGTTCAAATACAGATGGTTCAGCATTAGTTGAGGTGGATTCACAAGCACAGGAGATAGAGTTATATCTAGAGAAGCTAGTGAATTTGAAGTTAATGCGTAAAAATTCCTTACTTAAGATATCATCTCACGAGGACCATATTCTAAGTTACTGGTTATTAACTATTTAATTTTATCTAATATCAAGAAACTCAATATTTAGTTACTACTTAAATTAAACTAAAAAAATTATAAAAATTTTATTAAACTAAAATAATGAAAATTATTAGTTTCTCAATCAATTTTTAAGGTCTTGAAACTTTATATTCACCTATTTCAGTTAATCAATTATCTTTCATTCCATTATTCAATCTATGTAGTTACTAACTTAAGATTCAATGGCATTAACTAGACCCTTCCAGTATCTAGCTAAGTTAATCCCCCTTCTCTAATAGTTATATTCCTATGCTAGGCAAGTTGGGTAAAGTCACTATGAACAAACCTATTGGGTTGATTGGGGCATAAGATATATTTCTATCTTAGTTGCAAATTAACTTGTTCGTCGGCACTACTAAAGTTAATTCTAATCCATTCAGTCTAGAGCTAAACCTCAATTTTTCTCTTTCGAGACAAATTAAAATTATCATATTAATACAACTTGGTGGCCAAGAAAATAGAGCTAAAAATAGGATTCATCATCGTTCCAAGAAAATAAAGTTTAGTTTATGTTGATTTGAGAAAACATCATAATAAGAAAATTAAAACAAACTTGCATCAAGAGAAAGTAAAAAAAAAAGAAATAATCTAGGGAGGAAAAGAATTATCAAACTAATGTTGAACACTCCAAATCTCTTTTTCTTCTCGTCTTTGTAAATTTGAAGTTCTCCTTGATGTGAGAGAATTTTTCTTAGCCTCCAAATTGATTTTTCCCTCTTTTTCCCCTCTTTTTTCCTTAAATCACATCACCCCTTATTATTTTTAGGGTTTTAATCATTTTGCTCCACTGAGTGCAAAATTGTAGTGGAGCAAATTGCATGTGTGAAAATTCTGAATTGAATATTGTGCTTTACCGCACTTTATCTTGAATATTGAATATTGAAAATTACTAGTTTCTGAATTAATTTTTGGGGCCTTGGAACTTTATCTTCACCTATTTCAGTTAATCAATTATCTTTCGTTCCATTGTTCAATCAATTATCTCGAATATTGAATATTGAAAATTACTAGTTTCTCAATCAATTTTTTAAGTCTTGGAACTTTATCTTCACCTATTTCAGTTAACCAATTGTAGTGGAGCAGATTGCTTGTTTGAAAATTCTGAATTGAATATTGTGCTCCACTGCACTAAAATCCAATAGAGCAAAAGACTTTTCTTCACTCCTTTTTTCTCCATGCTCCAAGTCTTATTATTAAAATATATTATTATTAAAATATTTATAATAAATATTTATAATTGTAATAAATATTTATTATTAAAATATTAATATTGAATATTTTCAATAATATGTGAATAATATTATTTAAAATTATTATTTTTAAAATTTATTAAAATAAAATTGAAATATTAAATAATTTATTAAAATAATAAATTATATTTATTATATTAATAATTTATTATATGACTAAATATAAATAATTAAATATGTATGTTTAATAATATTAAAAAATATAATATTTTAAATATTTTTAAAAATAAAAATAAAATTTATTATCAATATAATAATATTAAGCTTGATTTAAGTTAATTTTTATATAAAAATAAAATTATCTATAGATGAGCTTTTTTCCGAAAAATGACTTACGCTTTTCAAAATGGTAAGTTATTTTACAGGAAAAATGGCTTATTTTACCTTGATCTGTAAGTCATTTTCCGTTGACCAAACTATTTTCTATGAAACAAACATAAGAAAATGTTGAAAACATTAACGGACCCTAAGATATACCAAGAATTCAGAAACAAAAATTTCTATATTCTCCTCCATCTTCTAATATTCAAAGATTATTCTATAAAAAATTACTCTAGAAGTTCTTTATAGAATTTGATACTCTTGTAGATTGTTTTCATCAGTACAAAACATAGATAATGGCTAACCCAAGTCCATTTATATGCGTTCATTTAATTTTTTTTTAAATATGTTATTTTTATTTAGGCCAAATGCTCAAATCGGGATGAAATCTTTCAGGTTGCTCGCATAAGTAAAAAACCTTTCAAAATGATCAAATAAGGGTTAATTTTTTTTAATTAGCTGAAATAATGACTTTTGACACACTTCACCTAAATTTGTAGTACAAAATTAGGTGATACAATACATGGCAGTTGAGTCACATATTAGTTAAAAAATATAGTAGCTGTTATATTATCATTTTTGAAAGATTTAACTCTTATACGAGTAACTCATAAAAATTTTGATCTTAATTTAGGCATTTATTTTTTTATTTAATATCTAGTAATTTTATACATTTTTTGAACAATTTAAGTTTTTTTTATCATTACATTATAGTATTACATATTTAATTTTAGTGACATAAATTGAATAAATTATCAAATTGAATGAATAATATGATTATTTTAACAGATATACCATTGACGGCACATTATTTTTTTTTTCATTTAACTGTATATAAATACTTTATTTTTAATAAAATGTCTAAAATTATTCATAGCTTTTACTCAATCCTTAAATAAGAGGATAATGTGCTTTAGTACATTTGAATCTACGTCCTCTTATATTGTTAATAATATTAATGCCAAGAGCTAAGACTCAATCGGCAAGTGTATGTAAACACTTACTAACATTACATGTGTATGATTGTAGAGTTAAGATTATGGTTTAAGGTGATGATGGGTGTTTTAACATTGTTAAATCCATAGTGGATCTTGTAATTATGGAATCAACCTTTTTACCTTATCCTATCATATTAGATATTTGCCTTGTTTTTAAAGCAAAATACACTAATCTAAAGTAGATTATATAAACACACTAAGTGGCCATGCTAAAAAAATAATATGAGGTTATGTATATAGTATATGTATATATATGCTCATATATATAAGGTTTAAGTTTGATTCGAATTTCAGTATCTTCTTAAATTATATTGACATTTTATAAATGATTAATATGATTATTTTTCTTTAAATTTTTAAAAGTATTTTTATTTTATTTAGGATTAATTATATCAACATTCTTAAATTATGGTTTATAGTTTAAATTAATTTTCAAATTTTAAAATATTTTAATTGAGTCTTTAAAGTATCGCATTGAATTAATCAGATCATTTTTCAACCTAGTCGTCATCTTGGCAGCTAAACACAAGTTTAAATATGACATGAAGTATATAAAATGTTGTAATATTACTTTTGTTAGCACATTAATTTTTTCTCATATTATTGCATTAGTTTTGTAAGTCACTCGTGTGGTAGGTACACACATTTATCTAAGTTGATATTCAATGCCTAAACTATCAACTAGGCTAACGAGTGGACATGATTGATATGATATTGATATTTCGATGATTCAATTAGAACGTGTTAAAATAATGAACCAAATTAGAATCTAGGCCATAGTTTGAAGAATCTAATTGAATTAATTATTTTATTTATTATCTAGTAAAGTTATATACTTTTATTTTATTAATTTTTTAAAAATAAATAATTTAACATATTTTTAAAATATTTATATTTTATACTATATATTTCAATTTTATATGGTATAAATGGCAAAGTATATAAAAGTAAGCATGATATAAAATTAAAAGCTATATCTTAAACGGGTTTCATTTATTTGTTTATATTCATTGTTTGAGTTTAATATTTTAAACTAAATTTTCTAAAATGCTAAGTGAATCTTTAGCTTAAACAGAACGCCCGTCCCTAATACATATCTACTACATGATTTTTATACTTTCCAATTTGAATGTCTATGAACATTTACGAACATGATTAAGGCCAATAAAACTTTAGTTAAAATTGATAATGAATTTATGATTCGAGAATTTTTATGTTTCAAGTTCAAACCCCACAACTGTTGATCTTTATATAGAAAGGATTATAAAGATGTCCATTATGTGTAAATTAAGATTATCCTTTTTCTTTTTTCCGTTTTGAAAGATTATCCTTCAGTGGGTTGTTGCATTGTTTAATCCATAGTGGATCTTATAATTAAGGAATAAATCCTTTTGCCTTATCCTGTGTTTTTTTTTTTTTTTTAATAATCAAATCCATTAATATAAACTAAGATTACTATACGTAACCATGTGGCCATAAACTTCAACATCAATTACCATGTACATTTACATAACCTTTCACGTTATAGATAATGGAGTTGAATGGAAGAATAGGCAAATGGCGGAAATATCATCCATTGCAATGCCCTTCCTCTTCTTTTTCCATGCCCGGGCTGCACTCTCGACCAGATGCTTTGCGACTTTTGCCTTGTCCGGTGTCGAAGATACTATCCGAATCGCTTCTTCGTTCGAAATAACATCCCATACCTGCAGCAACCAAGTGTCGAAAATTGTTAGCTTAATTTAAGCACGCTTCGAGTGTCTCCACTTTCGAATTCGAGTAACAAGATTCGGTCGCGTTTTTTATCACATACGCCATCGGTTGCGAGAACAACAAACTGGTCTCTACTGGTTATATGCCTTTGCGTGACTTCGGGGACGGAAATAAGTCCATAATCCTTAATGCAGTAATCTCCGAAAGCTCGAGACATAGCTAGTCCTGGCGACTCCTCATCCGGCAGCCAAACCCTGTGAACCCCTGGCTCATCATGCAAACAGAATACCCGACCTTTGCATTCAGTTATCCGCTCAGCCTCCTCTGCGAGCAACACCAAACCAAAAAGCATAAGAATTCATAACGGTTTCGATGTATGGTTTACGATATTCGAGTGTATGGCAAAGTACTCACGAGGTAAATTCGGCTTGAAATCGACAGTGAGCTGAACCGGAACCAAATTTCCATCATCTGAAGTTGTAGCCAAAACAGCCCGAGAGTCACCAATGTTGGCTACATATATGAGGTCACCCTGGCCAATATAAATGTCATATAAGTTCAACAATTGGTATGTCATTATAAGAATTAAAAGCTTCAGTTACCTGTCTAACAATTGTCAAGGCAGTCGTTCCGCTATAAACGGAATCGATCTTCCTACAATGCTCAAGCTCACGATCGACAATGGCGCAAGTCTGCAGATAAGAATGCTTCCATATATGAAACCTGTGATGCTTTTTATCTGATTCTAAATCGAAATCCGGGTCGAGCGATGCCTGAGCTAGAGTGTCTTGCCAATTACAAAGCAAGGACGACGGCATCGATTCTCGGACCTTTTTCGCAACAAAATGACCCCACGGTCCGTGACCATCGAAGATGCCGCAAAACAGCATGTCTGCTTGACATCCAAATTCCTATTCCAAGTAAACAGAATCCATTAAAATGATATGCAATCAATATGTTAAGTAAAATGCTAATGGGGTAATGGCTTTTACCTCCCATACAATAGTACAATCCTGGTTCACTCCTTTTCTGCCCCTTTTGGAGAAAACTGAGGCAAAATTGTTGGAACCATCAATGTTTACAAAACCAGATGACCTTAAAATCAGGTCATTTTTCTTGGCATCCTTTGCCATGGCCTCTGCAGCTTCTCTTCCATCACCATTCCCTGGATTTTTCCCTCTTCTTATAGAAAATGACCTTGCTAATCCATTGAACATGGAGGAAAATTGACTCATTCTCTCTACAATTCAATACCCACTATCACAAAAATAGATACTGTTTCCTTTATGTAGCTCTAAATTTTGCCTGTTCACATTAAATATATAATATTCATTATGACAAGGAATTCCAATAACACCACATCACATAAACTGGTTGCTGGGAAAATGATACTGGGAAAAAATAGAACTTGAAATTGCTGTCCTTTTAGTATGTTGAAGGGACCAACAAGTTGGAACTTGAATAGTAAAACAGGAAATCTAGAGTTGACTAGAAGTTCGTGTTAGTTAAAATTTTCCCTTTATAGTAACGGCAAAAAGAAAACACTAAAAGGAAATAGAATCTTGGATTTTTCTTAGCTAATTATAGGGACCTTCTGTTTGGTTTTCCAGAAAATCAAAGAAAACACCAGAAAAAGAATTAAGATCCTATGTGCAATACTACTCATTTCACTGTTGAACTTGTTTATGTTCTTGAAGTCTCAACAAACTATCAAGTTATCTCAAATTTAATATAAAAAGTATTCATTAAAGTGAATCAAAATTTGATCTTTAAGAGGGAAAAATCCACCAAATTTTATTTTTTTTTCATTTCTTGGGAAAGTACTTGTAAGAAAATTCCAAAACAAAAGCTGTAAATGAAAAAAAAAAAAAAAAAAAGACGGCTCAATTTAGCTCAAATCTACTCGAAACCAAGCAAAAATAAAACCCAAAAACTATCTTTATTGTCATCCACTATCTGAGAAATATGAAACAAACATACATAGATGATGTAATAAAACCTCAGGAGTAAATGGTTTGCCGGGAAGCAGACGCAAGCAGCCGGAAAGTGTTGACGTGATCCTTACAAGAAAAGCTGAGAAACCGAGAAGGAGAAGATGAACATGGATCAGAAAAACAGCCCATAGCAGTATTCTCCTTTGGTTTGGTTTGTTTGGGTCTGGTTTTTAAAAGCTCTTTTTTATCTATGGAGAAGAAAACAAAGAAAAAGAAAGAGACAAGCTTTTTACATGTATTGACATGCAGACACCAAAACAAATCTTGCTACAGTAAACTTTTTTATTAATTTAACATTTTAATTAACGTTAAATGAAGACAACTCAATCCTTCTCTCTTAAAACAAAATGGTTCATTGTGGTACAATTAATTAAAGACTTAATTTTAATTAATTAACTCCTTTAACAAGGTTTTAAATATTTAGATGTTAGGTAATTAAAGTAGCACCAGGTTATATAAATATACGAGCATGTGAATTATGGAAGTTAAGTGAAATAATAAAATTTTTTTTTTATTTTTAACTAATAATAGAGAATTTAATTCTCGTTTTAAGTATAGAGTAGTTTTAAAATGTATATTATAAAACCTAAATGATTGGTAAAATAAAATAATTGTTTTCTATTTTTCTTGTTCTAAATTAAACAACATATGATTACAGATAATAACAGTTGACTTTTGTGTGTACATATGTATATATATATACATATCTATATTCATGAAATGGAATGTCCTCTTTTTTCTATTCTAGAATTTACACATATACTTATTAAAATATATCTTTATTTTAGAATAGACAAATTATTGTTGTCCACAGTTGTACACGTGGCCAATTTGTAACCATTTGCTTCTTCCACAGACCAAAACAGTCCTCCAACATTAAACTATCATTATGATATTTTCAACAATTTCTTGAGAGATATATATATATATATATATTTAATTCAAAACAATTAAAAATAATTATATATTTTTAGAAAGGTACGGACCAGGTCCTAAGTATTACTTAATATTCTTAAAGCAAGGTGGGATGTCTTTATATAGCAAACCATAATGGCAAATTCAAAAATATTACGCTATTTTAAAGAATATTCATATTAGTAATGAAATCTACTTAAATTATAATATTGATTTAATTAATTTTTTATTAAAAATATAATTTAATTAAATTTTAAATTTAAGGGTTAAAATGATAAAATAAATAATTAAAATTAAGATGATATAAAAAAATATTAGAGATTAAATTAATCATTATGTCATTTAAAAATGTAATATTCGGCCTTACATTTAACCGATTAATTTATTAAATTATTTTTAATTTAAATTAAACTATAAAAGCAAATATATAAAGAGAAAGAAAAAAATAAAATCATTTCATACAATTAAATTAAATAAATTTTGAAATATTTAATATAAAGAGAGAGTATAAAACAGAGATATAATTATCGGAATTTTTTTAAAAATAAACTTTCATATATTAATTAAAATAAATATTATATTTAAGAGATACTTGTATTAAAACATGATGTAATTTATAAATTTATTTAATAATAATTAAAATAATTTATTGAATAAAAAGAATATTATAAAATAATAAGTAAATCAATAAAGGATATTTTTATTTTTATTCAAAAATTTAATAAATAAATTTTAAGAGTTAAATTTTCTTTTGTGACAATAAAACATTACCTAACTAATTACATAAAAACATTGTGAAAAGAAAAAAAACACCCTTAAGACTTGTCCATTACAAGAAAAGCTTGAACCATCGTGGGGGAAATCAAAAACCTGCAAATCTTCTTTTTCGACCACAACTTGTTTAGCTAAGCAATTCGCAACCTGATTCTGTTCTATCGGAATGTAACGCAAGCACCACTAGTTTTCTAGTACCAAAATACTTTGAATTCGTCTAATAAAGATTGAGTTCGATGCGGTGGAAACACTTCCTAGAATGTCTTTAACAACCTCCAAATTGTCAGATTGAATAATTACTTTATCATGACCTCTACATTGGATAAAATTGAGGCCCTCCAAAATGCCCCAAAGTTCGGCATAAAAAGTTGAACACATTCCTAGATATCGGTTATAACTAAAGATCCAATCTTCATTCTCATCACGTATAACTCCCTTGGCAGTTGCGTTTTCTGAATCCAATTGCATTACATCGTCGTTATTAAAGAGAACCCGATTCCCAATTGCCTGATCTTCATAGGAAGGCTCGTAGCAACCAATTGGTTCATCTCTAGAGGCTGAAAAGAAATGTTTGGCCCAACTATATGAAACTTGGATTATCTCTCTCGAACTCCAAGATCTTCCTTGAAAAATGAATAAGTTACAATTTTTTCATATGTGCCAGATAAGTATTGTAACACCTCTAACCTATATCTATTGCCGGAATAAGGTTTCGAAGCATTACCGAAGTTTATTATCAAAAGGAAGAATTCTCAAATATTTCATATCTTCAAAACAAGTCATCAAAGCATCATTTTAATCCAAATTATAAACATACCAAATCCAAATCAATTTGCCTAGTTCATGAGCACTTAAACATAGAATTAAATTCACGTGCACCTATCTAGATTTAGTTCAATTTACCATGCCATAATATGGCTTCAAAAACAAACACATATTTATATGTATAAAACCAACCAATATTAAACTTATAATCTCATTTACATTCAATCCACAAAATAACTATTATTTAGACACTCTAGATACATGCTGACACAAAAGAGTAATCATCACCACATTTGAGTTCAGGAGATCACCACGTTTGAGTTCGAGAGCGTTGTTGAATGCTGAATCGACGATCAAAATTGAAGTACCTAATCTGCGCACAGAAAACAAAACCATACACTAAGTAAAACTCTGTGGTATTTTTATAATTCGAATATTTAAAGACAAGATAATATAGTATACATATTTTAATTATAAGCACATTTAAATATTTAAGACCACATTTATTCATACAATGGCATTAGTCATTCAATATTCAATTCATAAATACATCATTTCATACCATTCTCAAATCTCATCACTTGCTATATAATAACTTTTCACAATTTAATATATATATCATTTAAACAATAATATTATTCAATCTATACCCAATTCATGAATACATAATTTATGTGTGTCATTTTCATGTTTCAATTCACTATCCCATTTTCATTCACATACAATATCATCCAATATCAATTATAGTACTATTTTATTTAATTACCCCTATTAACACGACTCGGACTCAAACGGATACATGGATCCAACCAACACACCAGTTTGGTACCCAGTGCCTTATCGGATAAATCCGAAGTAATAACTGCGCCCAACGCTATATAAATTTGACACCTAGTGTCTCATCGGTTAAACCGAAGTAAATTGGCACCAAGTGCCTCATCAATTCAAAGTTGAAGAGATATCTAAACTCTTCTGACCCTATGGCATGCCATCTATATCCGACTCAGCCAGATACAGTTAATAGGGTTTAATTTCACTTTTCAAATACAACCAATATTCAATTATCATATTTGCACATATATATTAATTTCAATTCAATAATCACTATATTCATAATATATATATCAATTCAATCCATTCAATCAACTTTTATTTCAATTCAATGTCAATGTGCCAAATACTCATTTCGAGACTTACCATATGCATTAACTCAAAAATACAACAATTAATAACTAGTTTCGGATTATAGAAATACAAACCAGGAATTTCGAGCTATTCCACGTCAACTTTATCTTTCCCCTTTTTAGTTGAGGATTCCGGTACGATGTTAGCTACGAAATTAAAACAATTAAAATTCATAAATACAACACAATTTAATTTCATATTGAATATTTCAATTTTTATTTAATATTTGCCTAAATTCCAATTTAGTCTTTAAACCAAGACTAATTTTTATTCTTCACAATTAATTCTATATTTTCATACAATTTCTACTTTAAACTAAATTTAACTCCCTATTTTCACTTAAATCTCTAAATTTTGAATTTTTCACAATTTAGTCCCTATTACTCAAAATTTACAATTCATTTTATTAATCTTTTTTCATTTCTAACTTAAAAATCTATCAATTTAACCCCTAATACTAAAATTATTCAACATTAACAACACTAAACACTCAATAGTTGCTAAAATTTTGACATGGATCAGGTAGTACTTAACACTGGAATTCCAAAAACATAAAAATTACAAGAAAAATGGACTAAATTGACTAACCAATTGAACTTGGAAACTTTAAAACCCCTAAGCCTTGCGTTTCTTCTTTCTTTCCCTTTTTCTTTTTCTTCATTTCTTTCTTTTCGTTTGGCTTCTTTCTTTTTCTTTTTTTTATTACTTGTTTTATTATAATTATATAATATATATATACTTAATACTTAAGATTTTATATTATAATATATATTAAATTTACAAATATCTTACCTAATGCTGCCTCATTAAAGAACAATAGCATAATTGCTTCTTTAGTCTATTTAATTATTCGTTAATCTATAATTCAACTTTCACCCTACATGCAATTTAGTCATTATACCTAATTACTCTTAATTCATGCAAATTCACTTAACCAAAACCTAATTAACTACACAACTAACTTCGTAAATATTTATTAAAAATATTTACAAGTCCGATTTACGAAAACGGAGTTTCAAAAATGCACTTTCCAACACCCCTAACTATCGGGTCGTTACAATTCTCTCATTAATTAAATTTTGTCCTCGAAATTTACCTGAAAAGAGGTGGGGGTACTGAGATCTCATAGTCTCTTCCGGTTCCCAAGTCGCTTCTTCAACACTATGACTATGCCACAATACTTTCACTAACGGAACTCGCTTATTACGCAATTCTTTCACCTCACGTGCCAAAATCTCAACCGGTTCTTTTTCATATGACAAATCAGGTTGAATTTCAATATCTTCTGTCAAAATAACATGAGATGGTTCTGATCAATATCTTCTAAGCATTGAAACGTGAAAAAAATCATGAATTTTTTGTAGTTTCGCAGGCAAAGCTAAATGATACGCAACTAGTCCTATTCTTTCTGTGATCTAATACGGTCCAATAAAACGATGATTCAGTTTTCCTTTTCAACCAAATCTCAAAATTTTCTTCCAAGGCAAAACTTTAAGAAATACTTTATCGCCAATAGAATATTCAATATCTAGACATTTCAAATCTGCATATGATTTTTGTCTATCAAAAATTGTCTTCAATCTATCTCAAATTTTCTTAACAATGGCTTCTGTTTCTTGAATTAATTCTGGCATGATCATTCTTCTTTCACTTAATTCCATCCAAAAAACAGGTGATCGACACCTACGACCATATAAGGCTTCATACGGAGTCATTTGAATACTCGATTGAAAACTATTGTTGTATACAAATTCGGCCAAAGGTAAGTAACGCTCCCAACCTGATTCAAAATCAATAACACAAGTACGAAGCATGTCTTCCAAAGTATGAATAACACGCTCAGATTGTCCGTCAGTCTGCGGGTGAAAAGCTGTGCTAAAATTAAGTCGTGTACCAAGAGATTCGTGCGACTGTTTCCAAAATCTCGAAGTGAACCGCGGATTTCAATAAGAAATTATCGACTTAGGGACACCATGCAATCTTACTATTTCTTGAATATAAACTTCAGCAAGCTTTTGAAATGATCAATTTGTCCTGACTGCAATGAAATGAGCCGATTTCATAAGTCGATCAGCAATCACCCATACATCATTTTTCTTACTTGTCCATAAAGGTAACCCCGTTACAAAATCCATTGTGATACAATCTCATCTCTATTTAGGAATAGAAATATGTTGTAGTAATCCTGTGGGAACCTGATGTTCTACTTTAACTCGCTAACAAGTTAAACATTTAGCCACATACTCGACCACATTTCTTTTCATTTCTGGCCACCAATAAGATTTTTAGAAATCGCGATACATTTTCGTTCCTCCAAGATGCAAAGCAAAAAAGACTATCATGAGTTTCGCGAAGTATCAACTCTTTTAATTAAGAAACATCTGGAACGCAGATTCGATTATGAAATCTCAAGCAACCACAATTATCAATGCTGAAATTTTCTAATATATCATTCTGAATCATTTCTCTTTTCTTCGCCAACTTGTCATCATTTAACTGCGCTAACTTGATCCGATCAAACATCACCGGTTTGATTTTTAGTTCAGCTAATAGGCTTCCATTGTCATTGATACTGAGTTGAGCAAACATTGCTCACAATTCAATTGTTGCTTTCCTATTCAAGACATCAGTTACAACATTAGCTTTACCAGGGTGGTAATCAATAACACAATCAAAATCTTTCAAAAGCTCTACCTAACGACGCTGTCTCAAATTCAACTCTTTTTGAGATAAAAGGTATTTGAGACTCTTATGATCGGTAAAAATATAACATTTTTCACTGTACAGATAGTGTCTCCAGATCTTTAGAGCAAAAACCACAACAACTAGCTCTAAATCATGCATCGAATAATTGCGTTCAGGCATTTTTAGCTGATGAGATGTATAAGCAATCACTTTCCCATTTTGCATCAAAATACAACTAAAGTCGCTCAAGGAAGTGTCACAATAAATGACAAAATCCTTTCTCGATTCTGGTAAAGTCAAAATCGACGTTTCAATTAACATCTGCTTCAATTTCTCAAAACTTTTTTGAAACTGGTAGTCCCAAATAATTGAACATTCTTATGTAACAAATTTGTCATTGACAAAGCTATCTTCGAAAATCCATTTGCAAATCTTCGATAATAACCAGCTAATCCAAGAAAATTGTGAACCTCTGACACATTCCTCGGTGCTTTCCACTGAACAATTGCCTCGATCTTTTTCGAATCAACTCTAATTCCATCTGTTGAAATAACATGACCCAAAAATACAACCTCTGATAACTAGAATTCACACTTACTAATTTTTTCATATAACTGTTTTTCTCATAACACTTGCAAAACAATCCTGAGGTGTTACTCATGCTCGGATTCAGATTTCAAATAGATCAAAATATCATCAATAAAAACTACCACAAATTAATCTAAATAAGGTTGAAAAATACGATTCATGAGATCCATAAATGTTGCTGGAGCTTTCGTTAATTCAAAAGGCATCACTAAAAATTCATAATGACCATATCATGTACGAAATGTCATCTTCGGTACATCACTTTCTTTCACTTTCAACTGATAGTAACCCGATCTCAAATCGATCTTTGAAAAGACAGAAACTCCTTTTAATTGATCAAATAAGTCATCAATACAGAGTAGAGGATATCGATTCTTAATTATCAACTTATTCAATTGCCGATAGTCAATACAAAGCTGCATTGAACCATCTTTCTTTTTAACAAAAAGTACTAGAGCTCCCCAAGGCGATATACTAGGGCGTATAAAACCACAATCCAATAAGCCTTGCGATTGTACTTTTAATTATTTTAACTCCGTAAGTGACATACGATAGGGGGCATTAACACAGGAGCCGTGCCAGAAAACACTTCAATTGCAAACTCAACCTCTCGATCTAGTGGTAATCCCGGTAATTCCCTGAAAAACACATCAGAGAATTCATAAATAGTTCAAATTTTACTGCACTGGCTATCAACAGAATTCGAATTGATAACACAGGCTAGAAAAGCTTTACAACCTTGATTAAGAAGTTTATTAGCTCGTATTATTGAAATGATACAAATTGAACCACTTGTTTGAATATCATTCACCTCAATCATATCACTGCTTTTATTCTGAACAATAAAATTCTTTTTACAGCAATCCAGAATCACCCCGTGCTTCATAAGCCAATCCATACTCAAAATCATATCAAAATCGCCAAATGACATTATCAATAAATCAACAGGGAAGGTTATATTCTGTATCACTAACGGACATCTCCTGCACACTTGATCCACTAACACAGATTATCCTAATGAACTAGACACCACTATCGATATTCTAGACGTATCAGATTTTAAATTTTTTGACTCAACCAATTTAGCATTAACATATGAATGCGAAGATCCTGGGTCTATCATAGCATAAACTGGTTTTGAATGTAATAAAAATATATCTGTCACAACATCATTAGCATCACCATCCTCTCTAGTCCATACAACATAAGCTCGAGCTAGCGTTCTGGCCTCCGACTGTTGAGTAACAGCATTATTTCCCTTTCTAGCACCACCTCTCGAAAATGAACCACTTCGACTCGACCCGCGACCTCTAGGAGTAGGCATAGATCTCTGAAAAGTAACAGGTGTAGCTTTCTCATTCTTCAGACACTCTATAACAAACTGTTCCATAAATCCACAGCGAAAACAACCTCGAGTTAATTTCCAGCATTCAACACGGTGTTTTTTCCCGCAATACTCACAATTCAGAATATCAGTATCCCTAGATGGACCTCGCACACTACCCGTAGACATAGTTAGTTGTCTATCACGATTTCCATCAGTTCTATCTGACTTAAAATTTGATCTTCAGCTACCACGAAATTCTTTTGATCTCTTCGGTTATGGATTTGAACTTGCAACTTCAAGACATTTTCTAACAATACGAGTATTCTCAGTTTGTCAAAACCCAGGACTTACTTTACCATTCTTGCCCGTTCAACTAAATCTGCAAACTCAGTAATTCTATGTGATACCAACTGTACTCGTAACTTATCACGTAAACCACGCAGAAACCACTTGCAACTGTCAATTTCAGTCGACACAAATTCAACAGCATACCTACTAAGTCGCAAACACTCTCACTCATAATCAACCACAGACATTTCACCTTATTTCAGCATAAAAAAACTCTTGTTTTATGTCTTTAATATACTGTTCACCCACATATTTCTTTTGAAATTCCTTTTGGAAGAATTCTCAATTTACCTGATTTGCAGATATATGACGCGTCACTGATTGCCACCAGGTATATGCTTCTCATTGTAGTAGAGAAACAACACATACCACACTTCCACGCGGGTTGCATTCAAGTTGTTACAAGATGCGTTTAGCGGATTTAATCCAAACTTCAGCTGCAGAAAGATCAAATCTTTTCAATACTAAGAATTCAGTTGCACCATATTTACGCAATTCTTTGATCGGAGCTCGACGAACAGTAGGTGCAGATCTCGTAGCGGATATGGTTCTCGCCACTCGCTGAAGAGCATTAGCGATAGCTCTGAGTAACTGTGAATCATCTCTTTCCTCAATATTACCTCGTTCAATGTTAGGTTGTTGAGTATTAATTGGATTAACACTTGGTGTTGCCGATTCGGTTCCATCTAACTCATTAGAGACATCATCTCGGTATACATCTCTTGATCAACATCATCATTATAATCACTCGACATTTTCAACTATAAAACAAAAAAATATATATCATCATCCAAATCCTAACTCAATTCGACTCAATTATAGTATGTACCTCTAGACTCAATTCTGAGCTTGATTTAGTTCGAGAATCGGCTAAACCTACAAAACTCTGATACTACTAACTGTAACACCCCTAACCCATATCTGTCGACGAAATAGGGTTTCAAAACATTACCGAAGTTTATCGATCAAACAGGCAGAATTCTCAAACATTTCATATCATCAAAACAAGTCATCAAAGCATCATTTTAATCCAAATTATAAACATACCAAATCCAAACCAATTTGCCTAGTTTATGAGCACTTAAACATAGAATTAAATTCATATGCACCTATCTAGATTTAGTTCAATCTACCATGCCATAATATGGCTTCAAAAACAAACACATATTTATATGTATAAAACCAACCAATATTAAACTTATAATCTCATTTACATTCAATCCACAAAATAACTATTATTTAGACATCCTAGGTACATGCTGACACAAAAGAGTAATCATCTCCACGTTTGAGTTCAAGAGCATTATTGGATGCTAAATTGGTGATCAAAATTGAAGTACCTAATTTGCGCACGGAAAACAAAACTGTACGCTGAGTAAAACTCTGTGGTATTTCTATAATCTGAATATTTAAAAACAAGTTAATATAATATACATATTTTAATTATAAGCATATTTGAATATTTAAGACCACATTTATTCATACAATGGCATTAGCCATTCAATATTCAATTAATAAATATATCATTTCATACCATTCTCAAATCTTATCACTTGCTATATAATAGCTTTTCACAATTTAATATATATATCATTTAAACAATAATATTATTTAATCCATATCCAATTCATGAATAAGTAATTCATGTGTCTTATTTTTATGTTTCAATTCTATCCCATTTTCATTCACATATAATATCATCCAATATCAATCATAGTACTATTTTATTCAATTACCCTTATTAACATGAATCGGACTCGGACAGATACACGAATCCAACCAACACATTAGTTTAGCACCTAGTGCCTCATCGACTCGAAGTCGAAGAAATCCTTGAACTCTTCCAATTCTATGGCATGCCATCTATATCCGACTCAGCCCGATACAGTTAATAGGGTTTAATTTCACTTTTCAAATATAACTAATATTCAATTATTATATTTGTGCATATATATTCATTTCAATTCAAATAATCAATATATTCATAATATATATATCAATTCAATTCATTCAATCAACTTTTATTTCAATTCAATGTCAATGTGCCAAATACTCATCTCAACACTTACCATATGCATTAAATAAAAAATACAACAATTAATAACTAGTTTCGGATTATAGAAATACAAACCAAGAATTCCGAGCTATTCCACGTCAACTTTATCTTTCCCCTTTTTAGTTGAGGATTCTGGTACAACGTTAGCTACGGAATTAAAACAATTAAAATTTATCAATACAACACAATTTAATTTCATATTAAATATTTCAATTTTTATTCAATATTTGCCTAAATTCTAATTTAGTCCCTAAACCGAGACTAATTTTTATTCTTCACAATTAATTATATATTTTCATACAATTTCCACTTTAAATTAAATTTAACTCCCTATTTTCACTTAAATCACTAAATTTTAATTTTTTCACAATTTAGTCCCTATTACTCAAAATGTACAATTCATTCTACAATTTAATCCTTTTCCATTTCCAACTTAAAAATCTATCAATTTAATCCCTAATACTAAAATTATTCAACATTAACAACACTTAAAAACTTAATAATTGCTAAAATTTCGACATGGGTCGAGTAGTACTTAACACCGAGATTCTAAAAATATAAAAATTACAAGAAAAATGGACTAAATTGACTAACCAATTGAACTTGGAAACTTTGAAACCCCTAAGCCTTGCGTTTCTTCTTTCTTTCCCTTTTTCTTTTCCTTTCTTTCTTTCTATTTCGTTTGGCTTCTTTCTTTTTCTTTTTTTTATTACTTGTTTTATTATAATTATATAATATATATACTTAAGATTTTATATTATAATATATATATATATTAAATTTACAAATATCTTACCTAATGTCGCCTCATTGAAGAACAATGGCATAATTACTTCTTTAGTCCCTTTAATTATTCTTTAATTTATAATTCAACTTTCACCCTATATGCAATTTAGTCCTTATACCTAATTACTCTTAAATGCAAATTCACTTAACCAAAATCTAATTCCGATTTACGAAAATGGAGTCCTGAAAATGCACTTTCTGACACCCCTGTCTATCGGGTCGTTACAAGTATCCCAAAAAGACAAGCCTAGTTGGCTCCTCCCTTAAAAGTCGTATTATTATCCTGCACATTAGAAAGAATCTAATCTTGTATACTATTTTTGAAAAAAATCGTCAGGCGATTACTTGGGATGACCTGGTTCCAAACATCCTTAGCTGATGTACAATCCCTAAGAATATGCAAAATGTCTTCCAAGTGATATCCACAAATAGGACAGAAGGGATCAACCACTAGGCCCCTTCTGACCCTTTCCATATTACTAATAAGTCTTTTTTGTAAAACAGTCTAGATAAAGAAATGAACCCTTTGAGGACCTGGAATCTTCCATACACTTTTCTATTTCTCATCTCTCAGGTTCCAATTACCTTCCTTCAAAACCTTATAGGCAGTTTTAACTAAGAAAGCTCCTGATGAAGTGTGGCACCAAGAGATTTTAACAAGCCCCTTAGAATGATGTGGAGGTGGAATGCCCTTAATACACTAAATCATATCATTCGATAACCAAACCCAGAATTAAGATTCCATGAACCTTTCTCAGCGATCATCTTATTAAGAAAACAATCTAAATCAAAATTAACATTAGCAGGGATATGCCTAAGCAATGGCCTTACACTTGGAATCCAATTATCTATGGTCCCTGAGTCAAAACCCTATTGTAATCTTCATTGTTCTGAAACTTAACCAAAAAATAACCATTTGCTATGTCCATGATATGAAATGGTTTTGCAGGTTTCCATAGGCTAAGGATAAGATTATGAAGAGCATTATAGCCAATGCTTTGCCCTAAGAGCTTGAGAACGATCATCAATCCCATTTCTTTGAAGAGGATTTCTTTAATACGGCCTGAGAAGGCAATAGTTGGGATCCCGTTGACCATGGTCATACTCACATATCCTTCCAGTAACTCAAATTCACTTTCACTTCCCTCATTAGAGACATTACAATCCAAGCCAGAAATAACTGCTCTTCCCCTCCCCCCCAAAAAAAAAGCTTGTCCTTCCACGATAGATTCGGAGTCGGATTTGAGTCCACAGCTATAGCAACAGCCTCCCTGTCGAATCCTTCATTGAATTTCACCTACTTAATGTTCTGATCCTAATCAGGACGAGGATCACCATCACCACTGTTTTTGAAATTTTGCATAATTTGATAGCGTCCTACTTCTTAAGAGTTAATATATTTTTCATCAAATCCAAGAGGTAAGTGAATATTTTTCAAAACCATAATTTTTAAAAATAAATAATAAAATACCCCTTCTTTTTCTTGTAATATTACTTGTTTATATTACATTTAAGTTTTTAATTGAGGTAGTGCCACAATTCAACTAAACACCAAATCAATTAAAAAGAGACTAAAAAATCAAATTTGAAAAAAATATTATAAGAATATTTATATTTTTCAATAATTTTATATTTTTAAAATTAAATAACATAAACTATAGGTTTTTTTAAAAAATATTCAAAACGGATGAAAGGTTAAATTGAGAAATTTAAAAACCTTTGATTGTATGCTTAATCCTTTATGTTAGTGTTGATTTTATATATTTTTAAAATATTTTTTTCCTCATTCACGAGTAGAAGTGTTTCGAGTTGAGTCAGATCAAAATTTAATTTCAAAAAAAATTAGACCCAAATTTAAATCTAGTCCGACCCAAATAACCCCAGAAACCCATATTATTGTGAGTAAATAATAAAATATTGAAATATACACTCTTATATTAATATTTTTATAATTTTATAATTAAATTTAAATAAAAATATTTAACACCGTTCAATTTAAATTTAGATAAAATTAAATAAATTCAAAAATAAAATTTTTATCCAATCTCCGTTCAAATCGGATCAAATAGACCACCCTAGTCTACTATGAAGTCACATATGACGTTGGATACATGTCGGTAAAATGCATTAAAACCTCTCAGATCCGACATGCGGGGAAACAGAAGGTTTGAATAATTGAATCCTCGTCCTGTTGGAATAATGGAGTTTTTGTGACAAAGAAATAACGATTGACATTCATGTTACAACAGTCTCTATCAAATATATATCAATTTAATTGCCTTTTCATCGGTTTTTTTTTTACTAGAAGTAAATTATTGCCATATATATACTTATACTATTAGCAAATTTTATAATTCGACCCTACGAGGTGAGTATAAGATTAACGTCCTAGCATTAAAATTTGATAATTCGGTTAGTATTGACGTTGTTGTTAGTACAAAAGAATGTAGATTCGAGCATGTAAAAGCGCGTATACCTTTTTATGTAAGGGTTGGGATGAGTTATGAGTAGTTTTAAGTATTGTTTCAATTTAAAAACTTTGAAATGCTTTCACAATTGAATTTGATTTTTAAAAAATAATTATATTTAAAATAATTGAGTTTTTCTAAAGAAACATAGAAACAAAAATTGATAAATTTTAATTGACTAGCTGTTAATGTTACATGCGTTGCATTTGATTTTATGTGTTTAATTAAATCTTTTATTTTCTATTTACAGTAATTAGCGTAAAATAATATTTCTTATTTAAAATATTGAATATAATTAAAATATATTAACTTATCAATCTAAATAATAGAGTTTTATTTTATGCAGTTAATGCAAAGTAATATTCTTCAAAATAATAACTATTTAAGATAGAGTTCTATTTAGAGTTGTCCATGGGCCGGGGTCGAGCCAAGTAAAAAAAATTAGGCCTGTTTTATATGCATGGGTCTGGCTTGACCCGAAAAATGGGTCTAAAATTTTGTCTAAGTCTAGCTTAGATAAAAATGTTAAAACTCGAGCTTGGCTCAACCGACCTGTATTAAAAAAATTTATATTATTTTTATATAAAAATAAATTTAAAAAATATAATATATCAAATACATTAAAAATATTAAAATAAATATTTTCCAACAAATGGAAAAAAAATTTAAAAATATTTTTAAATAACACTAAGATAAATGCAATTTAACAAGCAAATACCTCTAAAATAATAACAAAACTAATAATAAAACAATAATTTTACAACATATAAACAATAAAAATAAAAATAGTAGCAATATAATAGCAAAATTATAGCAAAACAATGAAAAAACATTTTTAAAAATTCAGGTTGAGTCGAGCCTGAGCCAAAAAAAATTTGTCTGAGGCTTGGCCTATTTAGAAAATAGGTTTTTTTTTTTTTTAATTCAAACCCATTTAGGGGCCTATATTTTTGTCAAACCCTCTAACTTTTCAAGTAAGCCTTCGAACCGAGTCGGGTGGCTTGACCCATGGACAAGTCTAAGTTCTATCCAAGTAATAACTTTAATTTAAAATTATCACAATTTTTTTTAACTAATAGTTATTTTTAAATGTGTAATTATCATAACTTTTATTAGATTATAATAATTTTTATATGTTAATGTAGTAATATGATAAAAAATAAATAATACCCTTATTAGTTTAAAAATATTTCCAAACTCATGATATTGAAAGTGATATTATATATAAGTTTTAAATGTAGTTGCTTTATATAATTGGATAACTTGAAAAGAAATCAATCCTTCCCAACCATTGGTTTTGGGTGAATGATGATGATGGGATTTTGGTCCGTAAAGATCATAGGCACGGCTAATTATGATTCAAACCAAATAATCATCCGCATTATGTCACAATATTCAACGAAAATAATCACCATCATTATCATTAGATCTTCATTAATTTAAGTATATATGCATGTCATTAATTTTAAATAATCCTATAATTTTATTCATCAAATCATATTAAAAAAAATTCTACAACTCAAAAAATCGTATTAAAAACTGATAAAATGATTTTCTTTATTTTATATAACTTCATATCTTTAAAAAAAAAATCATGTTTTGTTTATTACTTTATTTTCATTTTTTTAATTATTTTGTTTAACTTCTTATTTTTTATTATTTTTTAATAATTATTCATTTATATTCTTTTTAATATAATTTTATTACCAATTCAATCAATTTATCTTCTTTATAAAAAAATTAATTGATTTAACAAAAAAAAATCCAAAATTCAACCGTTCAAACTTTGATTATTTTTATCTAACAAAGTGCATATTATATATATATATATATTAAATTATTACATACGCATTTTGTAGATAAAACAAAATTATAAAAAAATATGAAATATAAATGTAATTTTAGTTAGAAATAATAAAATTGAAATAGTAAAAAGCATTATAGTTTGGATTCAAAATTCATTATGTGTATGTCAATTGAGTCTTTAACTCAATAAGTATTAGTATTACTTTCAATGCAGGAAGATGTGGATTCGAATGCGTTAAAGTGAATTATTCTTCTATTTATTAGTTGAGAAGGAGCTATTAATAGTTTTAAATATTATGTCAAAAATAACAAATATGATCATAATTTATATATTTAAATTTTATATAGAAATAAAAATATTTTTAAAATAATATTAATTACTTTATAAAAATAATAATTTTTTAAAAATTTATTGATAGATAATATAAACTAAATCAAACGTTGCGAGGACCCACTATAAGACCCCAGGGAAGTCGGTGGCAAATGGTAAAGCCGTTCTATCATTAACGGATCATTGGGGATTTAAGTGGTCCGACCACCTATCCAACTAATCACAAATTGACACCCAATTATCTCAACAATCTCCTGTGGTGGGCGCCGCACTGGATTGCGACACGCAAACGGCACGGCTTTGCTTTTTCCCACTTTTTACCCTTCCCCCACTCAAAACATTTCCACAGATCACATTTGTGGACTTAAAACCACTACTTTAAAAAGTCCCTTTTCTTAATATTTTTTAAATATCATAAATAGAGTTTAAATATTATTATATTTATATAATTTTTTATTAGACTTTCTTATGTTTCATCATTTTAAGTTTTACAGTTTATCAAATAATTATCCTTTGTTTAAATAAGATTATTCTAAATTTGTTTAATTAAATAAAATAAATTTTAGATTAAAGATTGAAAAGATAATCCGCAAAATTTTATATTAGATCTACAAATATCATTCAACCTTACTACCGATAAAATAATATTAGTAAAAATAAAGAATAACGAATACAAATATTTTATATGGAAAACTCTCAAAAGAGAAAAACTGTAGGCAAAAGAGATTTCAATTTTTCACTAAATAAGTAAACAAACAATAGTACAATATGAAGAAAATAAATTTAAATGTACTAAACATACATTATCTAAAACCCTAAAAAATAAACCAGTAAAGAAAACTCTAAATCTTATAAGGCATACCCAAAAGAAAAATTTATATACGATTACATCTTATCACCCTAAAAAAAAGTTTTATTAATTGACCTCACAAAACATGAATATAATAACCCCTTTAAATAAACATATATTAACTCACCTACAAATTTAAAAACTCAGCTCTAACTTCAAAAATGGTTGAATTTAGTATGACTATGACTATAGAATACAAAAAATCTCAATATATATATATATATATATATATATATATTTGTATTGAAAATGCCCAAAATTGTGTTCACCCCATTTTGTTAAGATATGAAAATCTGTATGAAAGCGAATGACAAGGTAATCTCCACATCGCTGTCTAATATGACATGTGAGGGTGGACCATAATAGTGACGATGTAAAACCTAGGAGACTGGCAAATCCCAATTCGGCAGCTAGTTAAGTTACTAACTCAAAACAACTATCAACAGAGGGGAAAAAAATGTACATAAGATAAATGTAGAAAGCATCAAAATGCCCTTTTGGGTCACTCTAGTAAATGGAAACTCAAGATCCTGTTAGGAATCACAAAATAAGTCCAACTCAATATTAGTCTGACCCTACTATATAAGGGCAGATTTTCTCTTTATGAAAATCAGGTCGGGCAGGTTTAGATTAAATCTACCCTCCTACCCCTAAAACTTACCATAATTTCTCTCTTTTAACGCTTCAAGTCCTTATAGTACACATTTTGACAGACTTTTAACTATAATTTGAACCACGTATATGTTTAAGGTTTAATGATAAATTTAACCACTAACATTCGTATGGTTTGTTAATACGGTCTTAATAGTATTTTTGAGCTTTTTTTTTACCATCAATGTAATAGCCCAAAATTGTCCGGGCCCATAAAATAAATAAATGAAAGCAGAAACAAAAATTAAATAAATTAATAAAAGTTTTACAGTCCATTTACAAAGCCCAAAACTCGGTTACATTTATAGCCCAAAATCCATTAACTCTATACCCAGTTACACTTAAAACCCAACAGCCCAAATACCCAGACCAAACCCAAACTATCAAGGCCCAATGTCCAAACCGAATCTGGAAACCCTAGGGTTTCCAGAAACTTCGCGCCGCAAGTACCCCAAGCGTCACACCCTTTTGTCTCGCGCCGTTCCAGTGGGCTTCACCGGCGCCGTGACTCTGGCTCCATATCACGCCGTAATCCGCGCACGAATCGACGCCAGCGCATTCACCGCCGGATTCCTCGCTGTTACTTGTAAAAAGGGAAAGAAACAGCAGAGACGAAACAAACATAGCAAGAAATAAAATCGAAATTTGTAAATATAGCAAGAAATAAAATCGAAATTTGTAAATATATTTATGAGGCTATAAAAGCCCGAATAGAAGCAATGTAAAAGGGGGGGTTTACAGGCATATATACAATAAAAATCAAGAAACAGAGGTGATTCGCTTTACCTTTTTTTTTTTTCTTTTTTCGTTATGAAATCGCCAGAATACACATAAATATCACTAAAAGATAAAGCAAAGAGAGGCTTACCGTCGGATTTGCGCTAAAAATTGAAGCTTTTCAGCTTCCGGCCACCATATCCGGCGGGAATAACGACGCGCGCGTGCGTGCGCGTGAGCCCGATGGGGCTTGGCTTCGACGAGGCCGGAGCTCGGGGGGCCTTTCTCTTTTCCTCTTTCAGAGGATTTTTAAGTTTTTTTTTAAAAACTAGTTGCAAAATGATTTTAGGGCCAAAATCTGACCTATATAATATTACAAAAACGGCGTAGTTTTGCTTAGTTTAATAAGTATTAAAACGGCACCGTTCAAATAAAAGATCCGCGCGTTGACCCATGACCCGGGGAGGATCCGCGTGTTATTGGAAAATGGGCAAATTGCCCAATTGGTCCTTCCATATTTTTAATATTTATAATTTCATTTTATTTTTATTATAATTTTGCCCTAACTTTTTATTCCTGTTTTAATTTAGTCCTAGCTACTATAGTAAGGCTTATTTTGGAAACGGTGTCGTTTTTAGGATTAGGGCTAATTGCCTAGTGAGTCCCTCATATTTTAGTGGGCATTTCAATTAGGCTCAAAATTTTTATTTATTTGTAAATTAACCCTAGATTTTTAATTAAATTCAATTTTAATTCCCTTTTTATATATATTTAATTTATTTTAAAAACTATATGTATTATTTATTTCTATAAACATTAGTCACATGCAAATAGTATATATATATTATTTATATATTATCTATCATATTGTTTATATTATTATATATTTATAAATTTTATTATATGTTATATATTTTACCATATATTATTCTTACATTACTTTTATTTTATTATAAGATATACATTATTTTATTACTCATTAATTACGTATGTTTTTAAATTTTTAAAATTATTATTATTAAATAAATATGTGTAATATCAATATTTAGCACTTAATATTCTTAAAATTATTATAAAATTATGTTTCTATTTAGTACATTATTTTTTAATATATTAAGTTATTATATCCTATAATAAGATTTATATATATTAATCATTTAAAAAAAGAGTTCTCCTTTATCATTCTTATATTATTTTAAATATTTTTAAATATCTTTATTTTTATTTTTTTACTTATATTTTATATGTTTATAATTTGTTTATTTGTTTTTGTATTTTTTTTTTGGTATTGTTTCAGTAGGTTAAATTTTTATAAATTATTTGTTATTTTATGCTATTATTTTTACATATTCGCATGAAAATTAATTATTTATGTTGATTTAAGTTATATTTGCATGAAATATTATTGTATATATATTATGCAATTTGTATTGTTATATTCATTATGCTCTATGTTGTATTTTGCATGTAACGATAATGCATGTATATTTATGTTAATTATGATCATGTATGCATAAAATGATAATGTATATTGTGTAATTTATGTCATTATTTATCATTTTTATATTATATTTGCATAGAATGATAAAGTAGGTACCATGTAGGTTAATTTATTTAATATTGATCCTTTGTAATAAGTTGAATGCATCATCACTTTAAAGAACTTTTATATTTCATTCGATCCAAAAGAATTAAAAAAATAAGGCAATGTTTTTGGTACTTAGAAATTCGGGAAGTAGTGCCCTAACATGCTGGGTTGCGATTTCCTGTTTGTTTAAATGCCTAAAATATCCTTCTAAATAAGTCTTGAAAATCACAAGATGATTTCAGTTACGAAAGTTCAAGAATATCGTGTCCAATCATACTGGATGTGATGTTTATATTCTTTCGAAGTGAAGGAATCTTGATTTTTAACTCAAATTATTACGGTTTTTTTTTTTAAAAAAAGAGATCTTATTTCTGGATTCTTTCAAACTTTTAAGACAAAACTATTCAATTTGGTACCAATTTTGGGCGTTGCGAGGGTGCTAACCCTTCCTCGTACGTAACCGACTCCCGAGCCCATTTTCTCATAATTTCGTAGACCAAAATGTTTTATAAGGTGACCCAATCACACTTTAAAAGGTTGGTGGCGACTCCCGTTTTCAAAATACCCTCCCCTTTTAAAAAAGAGGTTTCGACAATCAATTTTTGCTCTTTTTTTCAAATTATGTTTTTTTAACAGATTTGATAAAAGTATTGTTGAAAAAGTTAATGGGATGATATAAAATTTCATATATGGAATATTTTTAATGAGATGTAATTTATTACTTAAATAATCCTATAAGAAAATTACATGTAAAAAATAATGAAATAAATAAATAATACATGAAATTAAAAAATAACTCTTAATTTAAAGAAAATTATAAATGTAATTATCTAAAAAATATTTAACTCAATAGAAAAACCTCTCAATAAACAAACGTATTAAATTTTGAAACTTTGGATTTATTCATTAAACCTATTAGAAAAGTAATTTGAAAATAAATCAAACATTGATGGCCAAAAAATGTTAAAAAATACAATTAGAGTCATTTTGACAAAATATTCAAACGTTAGTGGCCAAATTTATCTTTACGCCTATTTTTAATCATGAGATAACTTATTTTCCACTAATTTTGTCAAATATGTTCTGGTGATTTATTTTTTAAAATTTGTGATTATGTAACATATGTCACGAACCGCAGATCAAAGTTTATGATAAATGCGCAAAGAACAACCCATAGATGTTAATTGATGAAATGAGACTCAAGCTTAGTTTAGCCTTACTTCTCAAAAGTGATTTTGCAAAGCATTTTTTTGTCCCCAAAGTACTTTTGAAAAACTCAAAAGCATCTTGTTTAGCAATGCTTTTAGCTCAAAAGTATTTTTTGTCCTAAAAGTGCTTCTTAGAAGCAATACTAAATTGACCCTCATTCAATCCAATTGAACTGACACGACTTATGAAACACGTGAAAAAAACCCATCTACTTAAAATCTTGGTGACCCCAATGAAACACTTATAGAAAATTAGGGTTACCTTGGTAAATATGGATAGTAATATTAAAAGATTTGTAATCTAATAAGATTTAATTTTATAATCTTCAATCAATCCCTTAAGAATCTTAGTTATAGATAGGCTTTAACCTCGACTATCAATGTAACTCAATTTGTATCATTGATTTTGGGAAAGCTCAACTATAAATAGGAACCTTCCCCTTCATTTGTAATCATCTTAGGATACTCGATTTTAATTCTTTATAGTAATTGAATACTATTGAGAGCATTTACTCAAACACTTGATGTGTTTTTACCTTCTTGCTGTTTTTTTTGTTCTTTTATTGCTCTTTCATTTTGAGTTGCGTCTGTTTTAATTTTTGGTGCCTTAGATGGATTTAAACTAACTTAGACGGATTTAAAATCAAGAAATCATCTAAGGCCGCATGGGTTGCAAAACTAAAATTCTAATCCTGTCATACATACACCTTGTCACCTTTGATATTTTTGTACAATTGGACAAACTTTTTTGTTAAACTGTATAAAAAATTGTCAAGATGCACATGACCATATTTTTGTACAATTGGATAAACTTTTTTTGTTATAACATCTTAACTATTTTTTATATATTCTAAAGAGAAAATTTTTATAAAATTTTATAACAAATATCTTATTTAATCTTGTGATAATTAATATAACATAAAGAAATTATGTAATATTTCGGGATAGGTCAAGTTGCAGGAGAGTTTTCCATTTCTCGGAGTTGGGTTCGGGTGTTAAAGCTTTAGATACGAATAGATTCACGACATGGTTAAAGCAGAAGGCATAAAAGTCGAGTCAAGGCAGGAGGTATAAAAGTCAAGTCGGGGCGAGCAAAAAACTGCCCTCTCATAGCAATCTCTAAGATTTGACCTAAGAAGATTTAACCAAGGTTTAATTCAGTTCTGAAATCATCAAAATAAGCACATAAGTCATGCTTTTGATTGCTTTATCTATTAGAATACATCACTAAAGGCCAAATGACAACAAACAAGATGACAGAAGATATTTTCTCTATAAAAATGCAGAATAAAACCAATCCATGTGTTGTGTGGCCAACAAAGAAAAACCATGTTTTGCATCAATCATAGATAGATCCTGACAGCATCACTACTGTAAGAGCAACCCAAATTTGATGTGCCAGCTTACCTGGTTGTACTAAAATATGATCATGTTTGTTCCAAAGAAGCAACAAAAGAACAAGATTAGTGCACCACACTATGCTAGCCCTCTGTGCTACAGTGAAATGCTATTTAACTCTCAAGTGCTAGTCCATTAAAAAAGGGTTACTTGAGGAAAATCAACCTAATAAGATGCTTTGGACAATTGGAATAGTGCTAGAATAGCTCTAAAGTTCAACTGGATAACAAAATTATCCGTGCTGTATATAGGTTTACCAAAGTAATCCGTCACAAACAAGCATTGAAGGATATGAAGAAAAGACGCCTAGAGACATAGTATAAAGCTAAAATAAGACTTCAGATGAATTACTTTGTTGGGCGGTTGATGAAAATGTTATTCAATTCGATGGCATAACAATTAGAAGAACCAAAAATATAATTTTTCTCCTATTTCTGACAGACATAGTAAGTTCAGAAGTAGTTTACTTCAGTACCTTGAAATCACTAGCAAGTCCATTCAAATCTAAAACTTCATTTAAGTAGTTGCATTTTTCATGTGTTTGGCTTGGAACTGTCTTAATTGCTGCAAAGACTGATAATAGAGATCAAGGTCAATACCATCAACATTCCTACCAGTACGTGCTTGCAGGATTGCCTGAAAAAAATCATAACCAGGACATATTATTAGCCTTAGATGGGGGAGACAAAGAGCAAAGAAAAACGAATTTAACCTGAGCGTATAGGAATTTACCTCATTGTTGGGTTGAATATTGAGTTCACCAATGAATTGGAATATGGAGCCAATTCGAAAGCTAAGTTCCCTCAAGTGCTGGGTATCTACCTTTAGGATGGCACCTTGATCAGCAATAACAGCTATTGCAGTCTCCACAGAATACTCTTGCAGCCTGGGGACAAATGAAGATATGTAAGTTCTCTTGTGACATTCCTTTCTTAATATGGATATGACATCACATCATAAAGATCAACCAACTAACAAATAAAAATAATACACTGGTGGTGCAATAATCCAGCAAATAAATCAAGAAAACCAGTACATAATTGGTAAGGCGTTAAATAATTGTTTAAAATCATTGATATATTTCTGGCAATTAATCTCAGTTGTACCTAAACCATCTCCAGTGCTAAAAATTAACAAAAAAGACACCGTTTTACCCCAAATCATTGGCATCCGCCATAGACATCTCCTGGGCCAAAGGGCAATCTAGCTGGACAAAAAGAAATTAGATATTACCCATTTTACCACCCTTTAAGAAAAAAGTAACCACTGCTTTTTCTAGCATTACTATTCCCCACTCATCCCTTCATATCCCCATGCAAGATGATCTCCAAACTTGAGAATATTTTACAGCAATAACAGTTGAGAGAAAGAACATCATATGATTTGATATCTCAATAAGAGTAATACTGATGCATGTCAGCTCTTTCAAGCTTTGGTTTTAGGCATTAATTTTGTAGAGAAGAAAGTCTTGATTTATATCATAACACATGAATATGCTTACTCATGGGGCATCAATCTTTTCTGTTAAGCAGCATAGTGTATAATTAGAGTTTGCTTCCAATAATTTTCTTTTTTAAAAGGACAATCTCCAAACCAGAGGGTATGAGGATTATCTTCCAAGATCACAACTAATTTCAGGCAGATGGTATGATAAAAGAACCAGAGAATAATACTATTTAAGAAATCACAGCCCATAACACCAAGTACTTAAAACAAATAATGGGCCATAACACACAGCATGCTACTAGAAAATCTTATTAAATATTCTCTATACATGTTCATTTCCTGTTTTATTCTTTTCTTTCCTTTTACCAGCCTTTCATAGGTAATCTTTTTCTTTTATCTGAGGTGCACAACTAGAGGCATTCTTGCATCAATTCTTTTAAGTAAAATCCATCATGAACTTTATCATTTCCCATCCTTTCAATTGTTATTTCCAAACAACCAAGGCCACAACTTCCACCAACATCATACTGACTCAATTGACATTTCCAACCAACAAATACTGCACCATAGTCACCACCAATATCTAGCTGCCTTACATGTTCATGCTGAGATTCCATGGCTCTAACACCACCATACTTTACCACCTCGACCTCCACTAACCAGTGAAAAAAATAAAAGGTCCAGTATCATTTGGAATCCCGTCACTCCATCTCCTGCACAATTAGTTTGCCTTTATTGATTCTCAGTTTCTCATGCATTGTATTTTCACTAACGCTTATTCATGAAACTATGCAGCAAGTGCAGGTTTGATTTGCAGCTGATATGCAACTAGTGATCATAATTTCTAACTTAATCATTCAAAAATGATACATCCTAATCTCAAAGTGCTTTAGCAATAAATTCACCCGTGTTTTCATCTGAATCCCCACCTTCATCAACAGCCTTTTTTAGCCAATTTCTTCCAATTGATTTAATTATTTTTAATCTCTTTGCCTTTTTCTCCTGTTAATAAATCCTTAATATCTCTCTTCTCATAAAACCTTTCTCATTAGGACAAACTCTAATTCCAATTCCCCAAATATTCCCTCCATGCTTTGCATTAGTGCCTTGGTCAGTCGATTGATGCATTGCCACTTTGCCAGCACTGGAACTCCTTCCTTAATGCTTCAATAATGAAATTAAAGCCACAATGGTAAGCAACCTATTGGTTAAGGAGACAACACCTCAAACCACCATTTCCACAGCCACAACCAAATCAGCAAAAAGCATGCAACCCACACCGCTCTGACAACCAAAGTGTTACCAAGCCAGCATTGTCACTGTATTTAGACCTCCAGGAGCACGCACTATCACATTATTCAACCAGTTTAACAACTAATCATCGTCAACATCTAGTGATTCTAGTCTACCCTCCCTCAACCTTCCTCCTTTCTGTTACCTTGGTCCTTAATTCTCTCTAGTCTACCCTCCCTCAACCTTCCTCCTTTCTGTTACCTTGGTCCTTAATTCTCTCAACTAGATAACAGCAGCTAATTCAATTATAACAACAATAGAACAAAACAAAGTGAAAGGTTACTAGTATTATTTTGCCAACTAAGAGAAAATTGGAACAGATAATAAAATTTTAGAGAAAATGTAGAATAAAAAAAGACAGATAAAAGTTTGTAGAGCGGAATCCTTACTTTCCGGTTACTCTAAGTGAAGCTCCTTCCTTAAAAAACTCAGATGATGGTTGAAGCTCTGGTAAAGTAACCAATGCCCCTGATTTAATTGCATTGGACGCCATTAAACTACTACCACCACCACTCTATTGAAACAAATTTGAATCCTGTAAGATCAATAAAATTCTATGATCGTTGAGGAAACCCAAAATAAATAATGGCGGGCTTTTCTTTTTTATTTACTGCTTAAACAACTGGCGGAAATTTTGTGTAAACGGACGAACAAAAAAAAAAAAAAAATCAAAGTTCTCTGGGGCAAATGATCGAACAATGTATGTGCATGCAGCCCGGTACTAACAAAGAAACTAAATTTACGAACCTAAGCCAACCTAGGTAGCCTAGGAGCTTGAGCCCAGTATTGTTTGCTTATTCTTTCCCACAAAATAATCTTTGAAGCCCACCCAATTTCTGCAATTATTAATCAAGTTGAATCTCTTTTTCTTTTTAACTGCAGAAGAAAAAATCTTTCAACTGGTGAAAATAATAAATTGAACATATTAAAATTTTTTATAAAAAATATCAATATGAAATTTCCATAATTTCGTGACACCAACACAAGAAATTTATTAATAATATACCCTTTTTTTAGTCTCTTTATTTATTTATTTATTTATAATTTAAGTTTTTACAATTTATTTTTAGGGTTCGAGAATATTCCTTAAATTGTCTCTAAAATTCGAAATAAAAAATCTAATAACAAAATTTAAACTAAATTTTATCTCGAGTTCAGTAGAATTCTAAAGGTTTAACTTCCTATTTTTTATTATTTAAAAGAATTGTTGTAGTTTATTTAAAAGTTTTCTTTTATTAAGTTAAAAGTTGAATTTTAATTGATGGATTAAAAATAAGGTGTGGGCAGTGATTAGGTTGAAGGACTCCTCAAATAAAAATATATACATTCCTTCATATTTAAAATAATTATATTGTTATAAAGATGTTTTTATTATTTTTATATATTTCTAATAAAATTAATTATACAAAAAGTGTATATAAATATATTTGAACTCATGTCATTAGTTTTTATAAAACCTCAAATTTATCATTTTAATTAAAGTTTTTTTTTAATATTTTCGTATTATTAATCAAACATTTTTACTAACTTTTAAATTTCTGATTAAGTTAGTGTCACGAATTAACCAAATTCTCGCTCAGTTGAAAAAAATTATAAAATATCCTTCCATATTTGAAATAAATTATTTATTATGATAATATTTTTATCTTTTTATATTTCTAATCAAACTAATAAAAATTGCATATAAATAGATTTGAACTTATGGAACTAATATTTATAAACCTTGAAATTTATCACTTCAACCAAAATTTTATTTGATTTTTTATACAATTTTCATATTATTACATAAAACAATTTCACCCACATCGTTGCATCAACTCGGTTTGTGAAATTACAAAAAATTATTCTATATTTAAAATATGCTTAGTATTTAGAGGGTACTTTGTTTTAGTTAAACAAATAAAAATTTTGCATATAATGAGATTTAAACACATGCCACTAACATTTATAAGACTTCAGCTTTACCGCTTCAACCAAAGTTTTATTTTATTTTTTGTTTTTACATTTTAATATTATTATGCAACTTTTTTCACCCACATCGTTTGTATATCTTCTCTACTAATTTTAAACCCCTAACAGAACTGGTGTTACAAGTCTATAGGATACCAACTCAATTAGGGAAATTATAAAAATACACTTCCATATTTAAGATAAGTTATATTTCTACAAGAGTACTTTTATCTTCTTCTTTTTTTATATTTTTAATAAAATAAAATAAAAATACATATAAAGAGATTTGAACTCGTGTCACTTACATTTATAAAATCTCAATTTTACCACTTCAACTAAAACTTTATTTTAAGTTTTTAGTACATTTTAATATTATTACACAAAAACTTTTTCACCTGCATCATTGGTATCTCTACTTCTCTATACTAACTTTAAACTTAATTGTATAAATGATTTAATTTTCTTGTCAAAATTAGTTAATTGAATGAAATTATTATTCTAGATTAAGAACGAGTTGATAATCGTGGAAAATAGAAAGTTGCAGAATAGTCCCTATACTTTTGACATCGCTGCAGTTTAGTATGGTAAGTTCATTCGGTTTAATTGTAATACAAATTTAAATGCTTGTTATATATACTCAGTTATTGAATATTGATTAATGAATTAATGCTTGTACATGGAAAAAAATTAATAAGTTGTTATCGTTTGATCGCTGATGAAATGCCCTGAGTCGGATGAACGTAGGATAGAGTACGATTGGCATGTCAATAGGTGATTTCGCACGCGGTGAGATTTGTATGAGATGTGATGATGACTTCTGTATTTTTTTGTTCACTGAATATAACGAGGTCCTACATTTGTTGGGAACTATCGTGTTATATTACAATGTTTTTCTAGTGCATTACAGGGGAGGATGATTGCCTACGGTGTAACAGCCCAGTTGTAGCTAAATCGGAACCGTGGTTTCGGAACTAAAAATCTGAGGTTGAAAAATTATTTTAATATTATTTTTTGTGTTTACAACATGTGAATATTTATGTGTGAAAATTTTGTGAGCTAATTTTATTGTTTAATAGCTTAATTTGAGAAAAAAGACTTAATCGCGTAAAATGCAAAAGTTGTATTCTATTTGCTAAAGGTGTTTAAGTGTTATGAGGCATTAAATTAAAGGTCCTTATGTTGATATTAGACCATGGATATTGGAATTTGACAAAAAAAAAGGGCATTAAATGGATGTTTTAAATAGTTTTTATTTAAGGTTAAAATTGTAATTTAGTAATTAAACATAAAATAAATAAAACAAAAGCCATTTTTCTCTTATTATCATCATCTAGCTGAATTTGAAGAAGAGGAAAGGAATATTTCATGTTAACTTAGGGTTTGGCACTTGTGAGCTTCAATTTGTAAGTGTTTTGAGCTCGATTTTTAATGTTTTGTACGTTTTTGTGATTGTTACTTTGAATACTAGCTAGCCCATGCCCTAATTTTTGAAAGTGTTGATGATTTTGAAAGTTTCCATTGATGAATTAATGTGTTCTTGGATGTTTGATGATGAATTATGAAAGCTTGGTGCTTCATATACATGTTTTGTAAAGTGATTTTGAGTAAAAATGCATATTAGAGATTTAATTGAAAAAAGTGTAAATTTAGGGGTTAAATTATGAAATAAATGAAAATTTTGGGCTGCTAGGGGTTCCTAGGGAATTCGGCTAGCATGTAATTGAATTTAATTTTGTGAAATTTGTGTATTTTTGAAATAGGGACTAAATTGTAAGAAATGTGAAAGTTTAGGGCCAAAGTACAAATTGGCTAAAATTATGTGTTTGTGGATTAAATTGAATGAATTGGTGATTAAATGGGTTAATTTTGAATACATATAGATCAAGAAAAGAGGAACTTAGATTTAAATCGAGGCAAGAACAAAGTACTCGACTAATCACTAGTTTTGTCATTTTTACGTTCGAGGTAAGTTCGTATGTGATAAATATTATTAAAATTATATTTCGAATGATTTATTATCGCATAAATTGTATATGTGAGACTACGATTGAGAATGACGAGAAATTGACTACGTTTGGCACTTTGTATACGTTTTGAGATAGCTTCGGCTATATATGACACTTTGTGCGAGTTGAAATAGCTTCAGCTATATATGGCACTTAGTGTGCGAGGTTGAGATAGCTTCAGCTATGAAAGACACTTAGTGTGCGAGGTTATAATAGTTTCGGCTAAGCTTTAGCACTTAGTGTGTAAGATATTAAGTATTTGACAATATCACGAGAAGGAATGAGTTTGATATGAAATTGTACAATTATGTACATTTAAAGTATGAAATCTAAATAGAAGAAGTTATGAACTTGTTCATAAACTCTTGAGTAAGTATAAGAAAGGTTTGTTGGTTACCATGAATTAAATATCAATTTGTATGAATTGATGATTTATATATTTTAAACTGTTGACTATAACAATTAGAACTTACTAAGCTATGAAGCTTACTATGTGATATTTGTCTGTGTTTTATAGATTATCAAAGCTAGCTCGGACATCGGGGATCATTGGGAACCATTATCACACTATCGAATCAACTCGTTGGTACTTTTGAAGCTTTGTATATATGGTATATGGCATGTATAGGCTAATGTTATTTTGGTATGTTTTGAGTCATGATATTAGCCATGAGATTTGGCTTGTAAATGTGTTATGTATAGCCATTTAAGTTGGTTTGAATTATGTGTTTGGTAAGTTTTATATGTGATGTATATAATGCTTTATGAGTTGGTTTGTTTTGAGATGATGATATGGTGTGTTTTGTGATATGAAATAGATGATATTATGATGAACTAGTGAATATAGAATATATGCAAGTTGTGATGATTTTGGCATAATGATTTGGTATATTTTGAATGTGGAATTGAGTAGTTAAAATGGTTGATGATAGATGGTATGTTATGTATGTGAATTTGATATGTTTTGGGCTGCCTATAAGTGTATGGAAATGGTTCCAAATTGGTTGCTATGTGTACATGAGTGTAGAATGACAAATTGGCTTTTCAAATGGCCTATTTTTGTCCACACAGGTAGAGACACGGGCGTGTATCTCAACCGTGTGCTACACACGGTTATGTTACACGGTTGTGTACCCCTGAGGTACCCTTTCGAATTAAGACAGTATACCCTACAGTTTTGACACGGCATAGACACACGGACGTGTCTATTGGCCGTGTGTGGCATACGGGTTGGCACATGGGCATGTGGCTAGCCGTGTGACCTAAGTCAGTAACCCTCTTAGATTTCATACGGCCTAGCACACGGGCATGTCCTTGGCCGTGTGGTACAAGTCAGTATGTATGCCCTGTTTTCATGGCCTGTGACACGGGTGTGTCTGATAGACGTGTGAGGCACACGGCCTGTTCACACGAGCGTGTGACCCTTAAATGTTTTAAAATTTTCTAAGTTTGTCAAAATTTGAAAATGATATTGGTTTAGTCTCGAACCACTTCTAAGCATGTTTTAAGGTCTCGTATGACCTTAGAACGGACAATATGATTGAGACGAATGTATTTTGATATTAAATGCATAAATGTATGTGAATGATGTGTTTTGATCGGTAATACCTCGTAACCTTATTCTGGTGATGGATACGGGTTAAAGGTGTTACATACGGGCTATGCGCTTAGTGTTGAGGTGTGTTATCACTTGGATTGGCTTGTATGAGTGTTTGGTGTGTTTTGAATGGTTAACCATGTACTCATATTCGTATATTGTTCATCAAGCAATGTTTTATTGATCTTTGAGTGTTATTGAAATGTGGAAATGTATTTGCATTGTTGTTTGAGTATTACTTAACTATTGTGAACTGTGAATTACATCAACTCTGTTTACTAATCTTATTAATTGAATTATTAAGTTTAATTCGATAAGCTTTATTGTATAATCGTTGAACTTACTAAGCTTCATGAAAGCTTACTTGTGTTATTTGTCTTTTCTTTGTAGATACATTTTATAAGAATCAGGAGATCAGATCAAGTTGAAGAATCACACTATTCGAGGATCTTTTGGTAGATTTTAAATTATATTTGGCTTATATAGCATGTAATAGGAGCATTTCGTTATGTATGTAAAAGTTCCTAAGTACTTATAATGTGTGTTGTGTGCATTTGATATTATGATATGAGTAACTAAATGTGGTAAGCACAAATGGGCAAGCATGAAATGGTAAGTTTGATATGATTTAGGTATGGTATGTTTGAATTGAAAGTAATTTGTTTTGTATATATGATGTGGCTTGTATAATGTAGCTAAGGTAGTTAAATGCTAAGTGATTGAATTGTGGTATCATCGATGACACATTGGTTAGACTTTAGATTGATGGTTTGGCAAGTTTTGAATGATTTTGAAAGCTCTTTAAAGTCTTTAGAACATGTGCTCTTGAATATGTTTAGGTACTTAAGAATTGGGTGTGAAAATGGTATGATTGGGGTCATTTTTGGGCACACATGGCCTGGGGTATGAGCTGCCACACGGCCGTGTGACACACACGGGCAAACCCACATGTGCGTGTGCCACTAGCTTGTTAAGTGCGGGATTGGTCCACATAGGCATAGAGAGTTACACAGCTTGACGACACGGTCGTGTGACCCTGAGCTACACGGTCACAGAGAGTTACACGGCTTAACGACACGGCCATGTGACTTTATATTACACAGGCACAGTGAGTTACACAGCTTACGTACATGGGCATGTGAAGCAGTCATATGAGCGTATAGAGCAGCTACATGGTGCAACACAATCGCGTGACTTTATATTACACGGGCACAGTGAGTTACACGGTCTACGTATACAGGCATGTGAAGCAGTCACACGGGCGTGTGGAGTAGCCACACGGTCATGTCAAGAGCCACACAGTTTGGGCTCTATCATACGGCCGTGTGACCCTTATTCTAAATTTTTTTAGATTTTTCCTTAAAAATTTTATTTGTTTCAAATTGGTCCCTGATTGTTTCTCAAATATTTTTAAGGCCTTATAGGCTCGATTTAAGGCCTATAAGTGTATGTTTTACTGCAATATAAATGATTTATGAATGTCGATAAATAATTTGCAAATTTGATGTTATTTAATATTGCTTGTCCGAAATTGTATTATAATACTTCGTAACCCTACTATGGCGATGGTGACGGGTTAGGGGTGTTACATAAGTAATCATTATAAGATTAGAATGTTTGCTAATTAAGCACTAATACAAAGAAGAACACTTGAGTTAAATGAATATAATGAAAGCTCACAAGTGTTTACAAGAAAATGTATGAAAAAATTAAGCTCTTAGGTTGTTTTGATTGATCTTTAAGCTTTGTACATACCTCTTGTTGTTGTAGGACCTTTGGAAGATGGTATTTATACCCTCTAATTGATTTCCAACCATTTTGGTTGTTGGGAAAGTGAATATAGCCGTTGGGATAAAAATACCAGTTCATTTAATTCACCTACAACATAAGGTATCGATACTTTTTCTGTGAGTATCGGCACTATTAGCATTTAATGTCTGATTCAGTTACTGTTGAAATTAGTTTATAACGATACCAAAGACAAATTACCGAAACTTGGTAAAAGGTATCGATACTTTTTGTGTAATTTGAAAACAAAATACCAATTTGGTATCGATTTTAGAATGGGTATTGATATCTTCAAAACTATCGATACTTGGACAAAAAGTATCGATACTTTTTGTCCTTTTTTCTTGAAGCAATACTAACTTGTCTGAAAATATTTAAAATATAATTGAAAATGTTGATTTAATTGAAACCATTTCAACTTGATTTTATCAATTTATTCAACTTAACTTTTATTCAAAAACACTTTAATTTATTATATCAAAACATATTATCAAATAAGGCTTAGTTTAACAACTTGAAATGCCTCAAAATTGTTTAATTTCTGGATAAGTATTTGTATCACGTAATTCGATCTGGGTCAGTGGTTAAGTGCTTTAGTTAAATGCTTGAAGTTTTGTGTTCGATTCTTTTTATTGAATTTTGAGTATTTTTGTTGCTATACCTAGCTTATCACATTTAGTTTATTGTTAATTTTCTGTGAGTTATTAGTAAGAATGAGTTTGTTGGTTCAATGATTAAGACTTAGCATTCCTTGTGTTCCTAAGTTTGAATCCTATGGTGCTAAAAAACTGATTTAATTTTTATTCCTTCTTTGTTGTGCTGCCCAACCTATTAGTATGTTGGTAGATTTCAAACTCTGAGTAGATTAGAAAGGATTTGTTTAGATTTACCTTTATTTTTGTTTTAAAAAAATTAATTAAAAATATATATTGTCTTCTAAAAATCCTCTCTTGGTTGTCATCCCCTCTCCCCACTTTCTCCATCTTTTTGTTTTTTTATTTTCCCATTTTTGGATTGAAACATTTTCCTTGTTGTTCACTTCCTTTGTTCTTCTTTTTTTTTTCTTAGTTTCTTATTTTCTTTTCCTTCTTTCGATTTCTATAACTTTTCAATAGCAACTCTTATTTTCTTTCCTCACTTCTTTTTGGTTGTTTCTTCCATCTCTTTTGTCATCTTTAGCTTTTGGTGGTTGACATTTTATTTCTTGTTTTTTGTCCAAGCAGTGTGAGAGTGGTTGGAGGGTTGAGTTGGGGTTACACCTATTGGTAAGTGTTGGTTGCACACCTTTTAGTGATGTAGTTTTATTCTTCTAGTTCTCACAGTGGTAGGTGGCATTTTTAGCGGGTAAATTGGTGTATAGTCTGATTATTTTTGTATTCCTATTAGGTGAAGATCGTGCGAAAAATACTTCTTCGCTGAATTGAGGTTGTCATTGACTCTCTTTCTAAGGGTAAGGGACTGTATGCCTTAGTTAGGGACTAATTTTGTTTGTCAAGGCCGAATGTCGTATAGGAACGGGAAGTGTTGTTGTAGTGTCGGCATCTCGTTACAATCAAGTGTGTGTTTTAACCAGTAAAATTTTAAAAAATTCATGGAAATTGGAAATCGTATGAAAAATAAAGGTGACAGTTAACGGCACATGGGCATGTGCCTGGTCGTGTGCTCGTCCATGTGAGCCACACGGGTGTGTAAATCATATGGGCTGATCAAGTAAGGCATGTGGGTCACACGGTTGAGCCAAGTAGGCCATGTGGGCCTGTTTTGAACGATTAATTAGGCTATGTTCTGGGCTAATGTAAAATTTTGGATTCTAAATTGTAAATAACGATAGGTGTAAATATTCTGTAAGCATGCTAGGTCATGTAAATCTATAAATTTGTGCGTACGTACGTCAACATAAGTATGTTTCTGATCAGTAAAACTTTGAGTAAGCTAATTAGTACGCTTTTGGTTATGTCAGCTCTTACATATAAATGGCATATTTTTTATTTGTTATGAGTGTATGTAGCATGTTGATTGTTATTGTATGATCACATAGCATAACTTTGCACATTTGGGGTGGGATATGGTTATGTTATGGAGGAAGTCTGATTCTGGCAGTTATACTGCGTTAAATAATTCTGGCGTTATTTTTGCAATATATCTTGCAGCACAAATGCATATCATTTGAGTGACATACAACCACAACTTGGTGTGATGGATGGAAGAGTTCTAGTAGCCCTAATTGGTGTGATTGGATGGACAAAGTTGGTGTGTAGCGATTGGGGGTAGGATTATTCTGATGACTTTGCTATGCTAAGCATGTTATAATATCTAATTTGTTTGTTCTAATATGTGCATATGAGCATGTTTTTGTATATGATTTTGTTTGTAGGCCAAGGCACACACTGAGCTTTCTAGCTCACCCAATTAAACTATTTTCTCAGGTGGTCCCTGGACTTAGGTTTGGGTGACGTTCGGGAGCTCAGATTGAACATTCTCTCATAAGTTGGTTAAATTTTATTTTTAATTAAGCTTTATGAACTTTTATTTAAGACTGTTTATAGGTTTTTATACATTATTAACATTATGGATTTTTGGTTGGTTTATTGGTTTTATTAAGCTAAACAATATACTAAATGATTTTCGTAACCTAAATTTTGAACATTCGTTTTCAAATTAAACAAGTTAAAGATTTTTTCGCTACAAACTTTTAATTGAGAAAACAAGTTTTTATGAAAGAAATAAATAAAGTCTATAGTATGACACTTTAAATAAACATGATATTATATTCAAATGTTTTGGAAACAATACAACTATCAAGTTTTCTAATTAATAAATAAGACAAGTTTTTGCAAAATTAATTATGCAAGAATAAGTTATGTTTAGAAAGAAAATGACCAAAGTTTTGGGATATTAATGTGACATTCAAGATCCGGTCATAACGTATAGGCCAGATTTGAGAGTGTTACATCACTTGCAGTAATGAAATCTAATTGATTGGATCAACTTACGCTATACTGGTCGATCAACGAAAATGAATGCTCGCTAACCATACTAAGAGAGTTTGGCAAGGGGTGAGAATATGTACAAAATCAAGAGCAAAATAAGAGAAATAATGATTACAAGATGACAGTTAGATGGGGCGGCAATGAAGAAATTATGAGAGCAACAAAAGCGTCAATGTGCAACTACAGAAGGAGGAGGAATGGGCAACAATGGAGAATAAAAAATGGCAGCAACTTATAGACAAAATATTGATATTAAAAAGGCAAAGATTCAGCCAAATAAAGTAGATAAGTGACAGGTAAATGGGCGGCACAAACAGAAAATAAAAACTAGAGTTTAAGGGATTCAACAATGGTGAAAAAGGGAAGAAAAAGGAGAGAAATGGAGAGGGGAAGTGAAAGGAACGGCAAAGAGAGGAAAAAGAATGAAAAAGAAAAATAATAGAAAGCCCTCAACAAAAATTTAGTTTAATCTTTTTTTTTTAAAATTTGATAGTCTTCTTGATAAATCAGATAAAATATTTTTTTATTCAAGCTAATCAAAAGGTTTTCAGTGTTTGAATTAGATTGAAATAATGGAGAGGGAAAGTGAAAGGGACGACAAAGAGAGGAAAAAGAATGAAAAAGAAAATAATAAAAAGCCCTCAGGAAAAAATTAGTTTAATTTTTTTTAAAAATTTGATAGTCTTTTAATAAATTAGATAAAATATTTTTTTATTCAAGTTAATCAAAAGATTTTAAGTGTTTGAGTTAGATTAAAATCTGAACAGATTAGCTAGAATATGGACAGTACAAAGCTCAATGCAAGCAAGGGAAATCAAACTCAAGTCACAAGAGAAATTTTACTACTACTTAACCACTACGCCAAAACTTATTCTTGTTATAATCACACGAACATAACCTTCTAACCCGATTTTTAAGGTGTGAAAGTATGCAATCATTTACTTGTGTATTGAATGTATTTCATGTTTGGCATGCTAATAAACGCATGATTTGCAGGTAATGACAACATTCATGTCTACTCTAGCTTCAACCTTCTTGGCATTCTAAGCTGTATACCCACTAGTTGTGGCCGCACATCCGATGTACGCAAACCAGTTCGCAATCGGGTTAGGTGATGGAACCATCCGAATCCGAAGGGAAATGGGGAGTGACTCCGCCGGTGGATCATGGTGTACTGAATGGTAAAACGACATCATCATCTACCACAAGCAGTCACACACCTGATCAGTTACAAAGATGAGACACACCTTTTATATGGTATTGAAAAAGTCTGTATTGTATCAAATGTAGATTAGAATGAATGCCCCAATTCTTGTATAATCCTTCTTATTACTTGTTTGAACACCAAGCAAATAATCTAAACGAAAATTATTAAAAAAGAGAGAGTAAAAAAAATTAAAAATTCTAACAAAATATCTGACTTTTTTAAAGAGGGGCAGTATTATATTTGCTGTTTCTCTTTGGCAACAAAAGCCTATTGTTTGTTTATTGAATTATACCAAAAATCATTCAAGGGGCCTGCACTTTCCTCCCATTAAAATCCTCTTCTTGCAAAGCTCAATTTTCTCTGTTTTCCTTCCCATCTTCTTCATCCACCAAGCAGTCTTAAGCTTCCCATGGAAGCTCCTCCTCGTATTCGATCGAAAGCTAGCCGAACCATTGAATCTTCCTGTCTTTTTCATGCAAACAATCCCCTTCCTTCCATTGATGGTATTCCCACTTTTCTCATCTACATTACAAGCAACATTTGGATCAATATCATCAACAATACTACTATCATTCTCAACTCGTTCAAACATATTCTTTGACTTCTCCATCTCCCCATCATCATCATCACCACCATCACCATCATCTCCGTTGCTATGGAGCTCAAAGTTTTCACTTTCAGCCTTGGAATCTGACTTTGCCACTGTCTTCTTCTTACCAAACACCTTGGAAAACATAGAACCAACCTTCTTCCAATGTTTCTTCATGCTCTTACTACCATTTTCACTCTCGCTTTGGTTTCTTCTACTTTGCACAGCCTTAATGAATACCCTTGGAATCTTGATTCTAATGGTTGGTTGAGGGAGAGTGATGGTGACAACATACGAATGGTGTAGTTTTGGTGGAAAAAAAACCCCAAAATTTTCATGAGTTTTTTCTGTCATATTGGAATGAACAACCATATTATCATCAAGAAAAAAAAATGTAACAAGAAAATAGAAAGTGGATTGAGTTTAAAAGAGTTTGTCACTTCCTTGGAATTTAGAAATGAGGAGGATAAACGAAAAGGTTAAAGCTAAAGCATATCTCTAAAATTAGGACCTATCTGTCTAAAATGGAAATTAATCCTTTACTAACCATATTAGAAAAGCTAAAAAAAGCTAAAAGAGATAACATATTGGTTTTGTTTGGATTGTGGATCAACGGAAATGGAGTTTCCTAAGTGGTTGTTGGGCTCTTTTCTTTTTCATCTTATTTTATTAAACAAAATTGAAAATATATCATATAAGTCCTTATACTCTTTATAAATTTAAAATTTAGTCCATTCACTTTTATTTATAAGAATTTAATCTCTCTCCTTGCCATATTTTAAAGTTCATGTCCAACCATTAACATGTTTGGAATTACTTTGTTAAGTTGAAGTTCATTGCAATGTCATTTTTTTAGTTACATTGATATCAAGTGAGTATTTTTCTTTATTTCAAAATGTCAGACTAGCTAATTTAACAAAAAAAATTTGAGTAAAAGGTAAAATTATATTTTGACCTCTCAAAAATAATAAAATTTTGATTTAGTCGTTTAAATTTTATAAAGATATAAGTTATTAAAAATTTGAAATTGCATTTTAGCTCTCATAAAAATATAAAACTTAATTTCGCTTCAGAAAAAATTTCTAGCTTCGCCCTTGTTAAGATCCATAACCAATTTATATTAATGTTTAAATTGGGGGTAAAAAAGAAATTTAAATATGTAAATTCATCATGTTAAGAAAGTTAAATGAATTTCAATTGTTTATTATAGTATTGTTATTTTCATTGAATTGATATTGAGTTGACTTGTGACACCAACTCAATTAATGACGTTATCTATGTATACAATGTGGATGAAACGAAATATTTTACGTAAACAATTTATTTTTTAAAATTTTACTCAATAATGATTATTAGTGTAGTGGTAAAATACTGGTTTATAAATCAATTGACAATGTATTTGATCTTAAGATAGGTTAATTTTAATTTTTTTATTTAAATATTATATAAAAATATAAAAAGACAAAAACACCATCAAAATAATAGTATTAATCATTTAATAAAAATGGTATATTTGTCTTTTCTTAATTTAATTGACATTCAATTAACTCACATCAACTCAATTAGGAATTTAAATAATAGCATAGATGCACGATGTGGGGAGGAGAAATCATTTTATCTACATAATTTTTTTTAAAAATTTACTTGATAATGATTATTGGTATAGTGACATAGAACTTCTTTATGAATCCATTAAATAGGTGTTTGAACTTTGAATATGTTAATTTTAGTTTTTTTATTTAAAAATTATATAAAAATATGACAAGATAAAAACGCCATCAAAATAATAATAAAAATCATTTAATAGAAAAAGTATATTAGCCTTATAATAATTGAGTTGATATCAAATAAACTCATGACACCAACTCACTAAAAGACTTAAATAATAATAATATAAATTAAATTAAATTAAATATTATGACTATACATATAACATATTAAATATAAAATGTGCTTTAAATTAGATTTGTCTACGAGTTAAGTTGCATCTCTACTCGACCCTAGCTTTAAGTTAGAATTTTTTATCCTTGGACCTACACAAATTTAAAATCTTTTTATTTAAATTTCATTAAAAATATATAAATAATAATATGAAATTATATATGTTTTAATATTTTATTACTTTTAAATGGTAAAAGTGAGTCATTTCAACATGCCTAAACAAATTTGGAAACTATCATAAAGAACCAAATGAAATGCAAGATTTAAATCTATTGAAAATCAATGCACAAATAAGCAAATACATTAGTTATCAACAAAACTTGGCTTGATTAATAAAAAATTAAATTTCAAATTAATCAAATTGAGTTATTGGAGTTATTCGATTTTTTTAGTCAACTCAAATAAATAATTCGAGTTTCAAGTTCGAGTCAAGTTAAATTTTACAATTCAAATAACTCTAATAATTCGAATAATAGATTGGTGTAAATACTTCATTGGTCCCCGTTAATTTTGACAATGAGTAAATTGATATGTCTCTCAACAAAATTTACAAAAACAAATTAAAATATTTATAAAAATTCTAAAATTTATATTTTTTAAAAACTATAAAATTTAAAAAAAATCTAAAGAATATATAAATAAAATAAAAATAATAATTTCTCAAATAATAATTTTTGGACCTAAATAAGTTAATTAATTATTCAAGTTTATCATATTAAAGTATCTTGTTTTACTTTGAAAAAGTTTTCAAATATATAAGGTTTCAAATTTATGTGCTATAACATAGAATTAGTTATTGGTTAGACTCCTACGGGAGGCAACAGTGGGGAATTTTCTGCAATGGGCGAAAGTCTGACGGAGCAATGCCGCGTGCAAGTAGAAGGCCTACGAGTTGTGAATTTCTTTTCCTGTAGAAGACATAATGACGATATCTGGGGAATAAGCATTAGCTAACTTTGTGCCAGCAGCCATAGTAATATAGAGGACACAAATGTTATCTAGAATGATTGGGCATAAAGTGTCTGTAGGTGGCTTTTTAAGTCTACCGTCAAATCCCAGGGCTCAACCTTGGATAGGCAGTGGAAACTACCAAGCTGGAGTACGGTAAGGGCAGAGGGAATTTTCGGTGGAGCGGTGAAATGTGTAGAGATCGAAAAGAACACCAATGGCGAAAACACTCTGTTGGGCCGACACTGACATTGAGAGACGAAAGCTAGGAGAGCAAATAGGATTAGATACCCTAATAGTTCCTAGTCGTAAACGATGGATACTAGGCGCTCTGCATACCGACCCGTGTAGTGTTGTAGATAACGCATTAAGTATCCCGCTTGGGAAGTAAATTCGCAAGAATGAAACTCAAAGGAATTAACAGGGGCCCAAGCAAGCGGTGGAGCATGTGGTTTAATTTGGTGCAAAGCGAAGAACTTTACCAAAGCTTGACATGCCGCGAATCCTCTTAAAAGAGAGGTGTGCCTTCGGGAACACGGATACAGGTGGTGCATGGCTATCATCAACTTGTATCGTAAGGTGTTGGGTTAAGTCTCGCAACGAGCGCAACCCTCGTGTTTAGTTGCCATTGTTGAGTTTGGAACCCTGAGCAGACCGCCGGTGATAAGCTAGAGGAAGGTGAGGATGACATCAAGTCATCATGCCCTTTATGCCTTAGGCGACACACGTGCTACAATGGACGGGACAAAGGGTCGTAATCTCGCGAGGGAGAGCTAACTCCAAATCCCCGTCCTCAATTTAGATTGCAAGCTGTAACACGTCTGTATGAAGCCAAAATCGCTAGTAATCGCTAGTTAGCCATACGATGGTGAGTTCATTCTCGGGCCTTGTACACACTGCTCATCACACTATGGGAGTTGGCCATGCTCGAAGTTGTTATCTTAACCGCAAGGAGAGGGATGCCAAAGGCAGGGATAGTGATTGGAGTGAAGTTGTAACAAGATAGCCGTATTGGAAGGTGCGGCTGGATCACCTCCTTTTCAGGGAGAGCTAATGCTTGCTGGGTATTTTGGTTTGACATTGCTTCACACCCAAAAAGAAACGAGCTACGTCTGAATTAAACTTAGAGATGGAAGCCTTCTTTCATTTCTCGATGGTAAAGTAAAACCAAGCCCATGAGCTTATTATCTTAGATCGGAACAAATTGATAGAATCCCTTTTTTACACCCTCGGGTCCCTCCCATGTGGCGATATGGGGGCATAAAAAAGAAAGAGAGTGATGAGGTTTCTCTTGCTTTTGGCATAGTGGAGGCTCACACGATGGGCTATTAGCTCAATGGTAGAGCGTACCCCTAATAATTACATCGTTGTGCCTGGGCTGTGAGGGCTCTCAGCTACATGAATGGTTTAATGTGCGCCTGACCCTAAAATGTAAATTATCCAAGGCACATCAGCATAACCTACTTCTCCTGTTCGAACCGGGGTTTGAAACTAAACTTCTCATCAGGAGCATAGATGAGACAATTCAGTTGAGATCTAATATAAATATAAATTTCTATTCACTCGTAGGATCTGGGCGGTCTGGGGGACCACCACGACTCCTCTATTCTAGATAATCCATAGAGCACTTATCAATGTATGAACACCTATTTCTGGAGCACATGTTTAGGTTCCACCTCAAACTATTTTCAAATCAAGTTAAATAACAAAATAAAGCTCCTCAACATAATCATTCCAAAATCTTTTTACTTGATTAAGCATAATCCATTCGAAATCTTTTTACTTGATTAGATGGAGAGCGAAATTCTAAGGCATCTCCAATTTTAAATATAATAAACAACAATAAAACTACAACAGAATAATAAACTAATTGTCATGAAATTCGAACTCAATCCGAGCTTGATTCGGGCTTAACCCAGACAAAATCGGTGCTTGAAGATAACTAGGGTTTCAAGCTTTCCAATTTATTGGTAAAAAGTCTGCGTTGTTTGTTCTAGGCGGTGTTAAGAATTTGATCGAAAACATGGCGAACTTTGCCAAACCAGAGAATGCCTTGAAGCGAGCAGAAGGTTAGAAATAAAAGTTTTTATTTTTTAGGCTTGGTTTCTTGTTTCTTGTTTTTTGTTTTTGCTAATTGCTTTTTTGCTTTAAAATAATTGTCAGCTGTTAATGTGCATCTGGGTTGCGGAGGCATTGCCTTAAGTTTTGATAATTTATTTTCATGAAAGATGTGTTTGCACTGACTTTGTAATTTGATTGATGCAGAGTTGATTAATGTTGGGCAGAAGCAAGATGCTTTGCAGGCGTTTCACAATCTAATAACTTCAAAGAGATACAGAGCTTAGCAAAAGCCACTCGAAAGGATAATGTTCAAATATGTAGAGTTGTGTGTTGACATGCGAAAGGGTCGGTTTGCCAAGGATGGTCTGATTCAATACCGAATTGTATGTCAGCAAGTAAATGTTTCTTCTTTGGAGGAGGTGATCAAGCACTTTATGCACCTCTCTACTGAGAAAGCTGAGCAGGCTCGTGCTCAGGCACAAGCCCTAGAAGAAGCTCTTGATGTTGATGATCTTGAAGCTGATAAAAGGCCGGAAGCATAATGCTAAGTTACGTCAGTGGAGAGAAAGGAAAGGATAGGTCTGATCGTGAACTTGTTACTCCTTGGTTCAAGTTTCTTTGGGAGGCCTATAGAACAGTGCTTGAAATATTGCGGAAAAATTCCAAGTTGGAGGCACTCTATGCGGTATTTCCTGCCTTATTAACTTTTCATAAATGTTGTATTTGTTACAACTATACCGGCAATTCTTCAAGTTTTGATTGATATGTGAAACTGGACGAACTTGAGTTTGGCATCAAGATAGCTGGATCACTAGTTTCGTGTTTATCTCTTTCAGTTTAAGTACATAGCCCTTTACTGCTTTACCTTAAGGATTATTGGTGGTTTATCTGAATTTGTTCAGAAAGTCTTTCGCTGGTGGATGAGCTGAACAGTTAATTGATTTAGTATTAAGAACCAATGGTTTGTTGTTTTTTGTATTGGAACATATACGCTTTAAAGAATAAATTTTAAGGAATATGGAACTTAAGTTGTGATCAGGTGAATTGCCAAGGTCACCAGGTTGCTGGGAAAAAGAGAATATGACTACAAAAATTGATCTTGGTATTGGCCAGCAGCCCTTTACAGTCGACATGTAGGCTTCATGCAGTAGCAACAGTTGGTGCCAGTGCCGTACAGCTGGGCTCTAACTGGCATTTGTTCGCAAGAGGGGCTAGCACGGTTGAGGCCATTTCTGGCCTCACTACCATTGGAGTGGAATTGGGTGCCGTAGGTAATCGTGGTGCACCCTGCTCTCTTCTTCCCAATGTTGGCCCCTTGAAACCGTTTTTATCTTACAAAAAGACCAGTGTACTCACTACTTATGCATTTTCTAAACGTTAAAGATTATATTTTTTAATTAATATTGTTTTCTGAGCTTTATCAATTTTTTGAAGGTATATATATCCTTACAAAAAATAATTATTTAAATCTTTCATTAAATAGTAATTTGTCTACATATTGATTTGACATGACGATGTTTCCAATTTTTAAACATCTTGTAGATGACAGCACATCGGGCCTTCCAGTTCTGCAAGCAGTATAAACGGACAACAGAGTTTCGAAGGTTGTGTGAGATTATAAGAAATCATTTAGCAAATCTAAATGAATATAAAGACCAAAGGGACAGACCTGACCTGTCAGCACCAGAGAGCTTGCAACTTTACCTTCATACAAGATTTGAGCAGCTAAAGATTGCTACCGAACTTGGACTCTGGCAGGTCTGTTATTTGCTTTGTCTTGTCTTTTTGTTTTATTAATGGGTGTGTTTTCTATCTTGTATATGGGTAGATCTTACATGCTTATGATCGTTGCTTGTGATTTCCATTGCAGGAAGCTTTTCGTTCTGTTGAAGATATCCACGGATTGATGTCCATTGTCAAGAAAACTCCAAAGGCTTCCTTGATGGTGGTTTATTACGCCAAGTTGACTGAAATATTCTGGATTTCAGGCAGCCATCTTTATCATGGTTATGCATGGTTGAAGCTATTTACACTTCAAAAAAGCTTCAATAAAAATCTAAGCCAGAAGGATTTGCAGTTGATAGCATCATCAGTTATTTTGGCTGCACTGTCAGTGCTGCCGTATGATCAAATACATGGTGCATCACATTTGGAACTTGAAAATGAGAAAGAGCGCAATATTCGAATGGCAAATCTTATAGGATTTAATCTTGAAACTAAACTTGAGAACAGAGAAGTTGTATGTTCTATTTAATTTGACTTGGTCTGATTTTTTGTTTTCTTGATGTTATCTATTCTGACATTTTGCCTTTTTTACAGTTTTCAAGGTCATTACTTCTCACTGAACTGGTATGTTCAAATTTTGTGAGTTCTTTTTATATTTTTTCTTCTTTTCTGTTTTAAACTTTTACTGATTTGATTGCTTGTTTCTAATGAATGCTCAAAGTTTAAATAGTTCAAGAATCAAGAGGCCTTTTTTAAAAAAAAAAAAGAAAAAAAAAGGCATGAATGATGTTGTCAATTTCTGGTTGCTTATATGTGTTAAGAATGATGTTTTCTTAAACCCATTTTCGTATAATGGAAAACAGTCCCGCTAAGCCCTTAGTCACAAAATAGTTGTGTTTGACTAAAGGACTTAATTTCTCCATTCCAGTCAGCTAAGGCTATATAATCAATTGCTCAGTGGACCTAACTTTATTATAGGTGATTGTAGCCTTAAGAATCTATCCTGTACCTGGATCTCTTTGAGGTCCATAATATTTCTATTCATGAAGTGACTTGGTCTTTCTTTTCTATCTTCTTTAACATGAACTAAGTCTACCCAGTTTTGCAAGTTAGGCTTGATTGAGTCTCTCTCTTGTATAATCTTATGGGATACTACAGGTGCACTGGCTCTATGTTTATGTATCTATAAACTTTTGATGTTCTCATCTTGCTGACCAAACTGTCTGTCGTATTCCTCTTCTGTCCAAGGGTGTACTTAATTGTGCGACTCAAGAAGTGAAAGATCTTTACCATCTTTTAGAACATAATTTTCTTCCTCTGGATTCTGCATCGAAGATACAGCCTCTGTTGCTGAAAATATCAAAACTTGGTGGGAAGTTGGCTTCAGCTTCATCTGTACCAGAAGTTCAACTCTCTAAATATGTTCCTGCCCTTGAAAAGCTTTCTACCCTAAGGTTGCTTAAGCAGGTGTTTGTGCTTACTTTCATTGTTTATTTATTCCTGATTTTCTCAATGTCTCTTCCCTCTTCATCAGATGTCCCATGTTTACCAGACAATGAAAATTGACAGTATGTCTCAGATAATCCCCTTTTTTGAATTTTTTACGGTGGAGAAGATTTCTGTTGATGCTGTGAAACATAAGTTCACAGCCATGAAAATTGACCACGTGAAGGGTGTTGTGCTGTTTGGTAATATGGTAAGGACTTTAGGTTGTTTATTCTTATTTCTTTGTGGACACTGCTAGGAATTAATTTGCTTTCTTCATATTAAAACAAATCTGCATAGCATTTACTTTTCCTTATTTTAGTTTTTTCAGAGACTTGAATCTGACAAGCTTCATGACCACCTGACTCTTTTTGCTGAATCTTTGAATAAAGCAAGAGCCATGATTATCCCTCTACCAAGAAGGCATCAAAGCTGAGTGAGGTTTTACCAGGTCTGGAAGAGATTGTAGATAAGTAACACAAAAGACTTCTTGCTCGGAAATCAATCATCGGGAAAAGGAAGGAAGAACAAGAACGTCAACGGTTGGAAATGGTATTGCTGTATAAGTGACTAGTTTTGTGGCTTGCGTGAAGTTTCATTATAGAAGTAGTGGAATTGAGTTCGTTTACTTGTGCCCCTGTTTTTATTTATTTATTTATTTTTGATCAACTAGGAACGTGAGGAAGAGTCAAAGAGGCAGATGTTGCCGAAGAAGACTGAAGAAGATGAGAAAAAGAGGCTTGCTGCTGTATTTGAGCAACAGCGAGCTGAAAGAATCCGTAAGGAAATAGAGGAGCGGGAGCTTGAAGAGGCACAGGTGCTTCTACAGGAAACTGAAAAGCATTTGAAAAGAGGGAAAAGGAAGCCAATTTTAGATGGAGTGAACAGCCATTTATTTTCATTAAGTTTCCGACTCCTATAAGCTGTTCTTTATTTTTATTTTTTATTTGAGTTCTGACTATGCATGTGTCCAGGAGAAATTAACAAAGCAAACCTTGCTTGAGCAGGTGATGAGTGAGCAGCTAAAGGAGAGGCAGGAACAAGAGAAGAGACTTCAGAAGGTTGCCAAAACAATGGACCATCTGGAAAGAGCAAAGAGAGAGGAAGCAGCACCTTTGATTGAAGCTGCTTTTCAACGACGACTAGTAGAAGAGAAGGTGCTTCATGAACGTGAACAACAGGTAAAATTTTAATTCCCTGTTTTGCAGTTGAAAGAAGTATTTTGTTTTGAGTGCTTCTCCTTCCAGGTCTCGTAACATATGACCTTTCATGTTTTATAAACATATCAAATACTTTGATCTGTTATCTTAAGTCTGCCTCAACAGATGTTCTATCTTCATTTGCATTTCCATATCTTGAAGGGAAGGGCAGTGTTTATATGTTACATTCTTTCTTTATGAGAGGTTTTGTTTTGTTTTGTATTTTTGCCATTGTCAACCTTTTTGATATAATCATTCGTAATTCTGTTTTTCTATCTTGTAGCTGGAAGTTGAGTTGAGTAGGCAGCACCATGATGGGGACTTGACAGAGAAGAATAGGTTGGCACGCATGTTAGAAAACAAGGTCAGTACCAATTCGATTTCAGGATATGAGGCATTATGCTCATGAGAGAGTTTCCCTTGCTTTCAGTCTCCTCTTAGACAGTATCGGCTATTTAACATAGAAAATTTTGGTTTCTGCTTTTCCACAGATGATATTCCAGAAAAGAGTAATAAGTCGTCGGCAAGCTGAGTTCGACCAACGGAGATTAGAGAGAGAGGAGAGAATTAAGCAAATTATTCAGGCCCAGAAGCAGGAAAGGGATATCAAGAGGAAGAAAATATTCTATGTGAGGTCTGAAGAGGAGAGAATAAGAGGAAGCACGCAAACGTGAGGGTATGTAATTTTATGTACCCATTTGATTATTTTTTTTAATAATTACTTGACCCTGAAATTATATTCTGATTTTGAACTACCTCAGATTTTTTTTTTTCTCTGGACAATTGATTTAGTTGACTATTAAATTTCCCTTTTCTCATAACCATCTTACCTTCTATTTTGGATGCCTTTCCTTTTGAAAGGTTCCTTTTAATGGAAGGATATTTGTTAGTTTTTGTCAATGGTTATGAAGCTATAAATTTATGCTTTCGTCTGAACTTATTATTTATTGGCACTTCAAAATTTGCAGAGGCAGAGAGACGAAGGAAAGAAGAAGCTGAAGACAAAGCAAAAATGGATGAGATTGCTGAAAAGCAGAGGCAAAGAGAACGAGAATTGACAGAGAAAGAGAGGCTGAGGCGAGAAGCTCTCTTGGGAAGGTCAACAGAGGGGCTACCCAGGCCTTCTGAGCCACTTGCTGGGTCCCGGATAACTGAGCCTGCTGCTCCAGCTACTGGGAAATATGTCCCTAGGTTTCGGCAACAAAGATTGGAAAGCTCTGGTCTACCTCCATCTTCAGAACCTGATCGGCGGGGCCCCTCCACTACAATCTGATCGATAGAGTAGTGGCAGTAGAGCGCCAGTGCAGGATTCTGATGGATTTGGCAGTACATATGCATGTAGAGAGTTGCCGAGAATGACTATTGAAAAATAAACTCTTCAACACATATCTCGATTTATCCGTAGAAAAGATTAATTGAAGATCCTTAAAACAATACTAATTAGATTTATAATCAATCTTTTCCAACATAAAAGAAGTAGCAAATGCGAATCCTACAAAGGGTCATGAAATTACTGCACTTACCTATCTGCTTGTTGGGCTAATAATTTGGATATAATATGACAATTTATTAATATATTATTTGTATTTGTTAAATTTTGTTTATATAAATATATGATATTAGAAAGTAGCATAAAACAGATGCTTAAAAGTGAAACTTCTCAAAAAATAATAGTAGAAAATCGTGATAAAATAAAAATTGAAAATACCAAATAAAAAATTCCAAAATTAATTTGAACTTTAAATATGAAGCGACTCTTCAGTCAAATCCATTCGAGTTTATGATTTGATATGAGATTTCAACAAAAATTATTTAGTTTTGGGTTCTTCCTGGAGTTCTATTTTTTTTCTTTTATAATTTTATGAACATTTTAAATTGTTTTATATTTTTTTATTTTCCAAATTTTAAATTATTTTAAGAAATTCTTAAATATTTATAATTTATAATTTTTTTAACATTTTATAAATTTAGAAATTAATAATTAAAGGCTCTTTTTACTGATATTCCGCTACACAGCTCTCTAGGGTTTGTTTGAACCATGTTTCATTTTCTAGCTTCATGAACTGCACATAAACGATGTTTATACTCGTCTTTTATATAGTTTCATAGCTACTTTCTTCACCTCTCCCTTAAGTTTCAATGTTTGCTCCTAATTAGACTAAAGTCTTCCGATTGTCGTTTATGGAAATCGGCTTTCAATAAAAAATTTACTTCTTTTGGAGGTTTTCCGTTAAAATTTCTGATGCATTAGTTTATTTGGTTTTGGGTTAAAATTTTACCAACCACCTTTTTTTTTACCCTCCACCCATTTTATTATCGAGCCAATTGAGTGTTTATATAGAATAAAATTGATTAAAAAATTACATGTCATGTCACATCTGTTTTCGTTAATGAGAAAACGGATGGATAATCAAAACGATAAATTATTATAACGGTGGTGACAACTAAATAATTTATCTTATTCTTAAATTAAGTTGATATTCAATCTCATTCCTAGAATATGAATTTTTTTTTTTTTTGGTGAAAAAAATCAAGATAAAACAATTACATTAAATTAATTTAAGCAAAATCTCCACTAGCTTTGTCTTGTTGCAGAATCTTCAAAACTTTATTTGGCGCATCGTAAAAAACCTATAAACTTGACCTCCATGCTAAACTCAACTTAGCCAAGTAATCAACTACTAAATTGTTCTTTCTAGGAACGAAATCTGTCATTGCCTTTCAATCTTCATAACTCTTTGAATCCTTCTGAGTATTGTGATTTCTAAGTCCATTATCGCCTCATCCTCCAGATTATCTAACTGGATTGTTATTCTTCTGAATCCTTTATTGAGTAAGACTAAAAAACCATTTAAAATGTCTCAAGATCTAATTTTCATTATGCTCACGCAACATGCCACCAAAAGAGACATGCCTATTATCATTCGCAACTGCTTCATCATTGTAATAATATAGTAATAATTAAAATTTATAATAATAATAATAATGAATCATTGAAAATATTAAATTGAATAATTAACTCAATAATTTCCTCACATTTTAAAATCTGAAAACTTCAAAATATTATTTGCATCTTTAAATAAATCCATTTTGGGGGGAATTTCGTTTAATTTTTAATTTTCTTTTTAAATTAAAAATGAAATAAAGGATGTTATGAGATGGAAATCAAAATTTAATATGAACCAAAACTATATTTCATTAAATAAATAAAAAATTGTAATGAGAGAACGGTTGACATATTTTTTTGGTTTTTAGCTTGTTATAATTTGAGTGTGTTAGGTTGGCTTTTGCTAATATTAATGTTACTTTAGCATTATATTTTAAATAATGTTTTTTGGGTACAAAATTAATAATATTTTAGATGGAAATAATGTTGAATGACGCCACCTATGATGATGTTCCCCTTTGATGTCTTCTACATTAAATTAAACCTTGACATTATTATCATTATTATTCTTTTATAGTATGTAAGAAAAACATTAAAAATAAATATTTCCATGCCTTTGAAATCTGGTTATTCCTCTCATTCTCTTACAATCTTATTTTTATTAATTAATTATTTCACGCTTTACCTTAAATTAATTATTTTTTTATGTTCAATTTTATAATAATTTCTTTTAAAAGTTAAATATGCTTTAAATCTTTATACATTTTGCATATTTGGATTTTAGTTAATTATTTTTATTTTTAAGAATTTAATCTCTTTTATTTTTCGAATTTAAAAATTCACCTTCAGATGTTATCTTTGTTCAAATTATTCTATTAAATTTATTAGAGTAGAAATTTAAAATTAAAAAACAAGTTACTTAGTATTCATGTAACAATAAAAATATTGTTGAAAATATCGATTATGATTTTTTTTATTTTACAAAACAATTTTTTGTTGTAGTGTTTTTAAGAAAAATTGGCATCAACATTTTTTTATTGAAATAATTAACAATATTAATTATTTAAACTAATTAATGATATTATAAAATAGAGGAACCAAATTATATAGAAAATTAAAGAATTAAATATCAAATTTCAGCATAATATAAAAGCCAAAACTAAGATTTGAACATTGTCTTATAATATATATATATATATATATAAATAAAAGCAAGATAAACTCATAAGAAATAAAAAAAAATCAAGTTTTAGTCTCTAAGATTCTTAAAGTGTTCAAATTATATATAATCACGTAAAATTTTAATAAAAAATTAACAATATTAACTATTTAGACTAATTAATTACCTTAAAAATTAAGGATAAAAGATAAAATTATAAATTTAAGCATAAATTTAACCATTAATATATAAAAAAATAGAAAACCATAGCATAAGTTACCATGCTAAACAGAAGGAAGGTTGAAAGATGTTTTCCTTTTATACATAGTTTATGGACAGTTCATGTCAAAATATTTAGCCTACTAGGAATTAAACCACCTACGATGGTTTGAGTTAAGTTGAGTCTAAGGGTTTTTTTATTAAAATAAGATAAAAAAATGTCAAAATAATACAAAGCAAAAATTATGTACCAAAATGGTACATTTGAGGTGGTGCCACCTTTGGCAGAGGCGTGACTAACTCATGTCAAATAAAAAATTACTGTTGCTGCCTGTCAAATTACGGCACAGGACTGAAATGTAATAATAGAAAGTATTCAGAGACCTGTTATATAATTGTTCCATTTAGAATGGTTGTTGAAAAAAAAGAAAAAGGGTGCCGCCTTACAGTGTGGCGGCACCAAACTTTAAATATGGCTAATTGCCTTGTTAGCCCTCCTTATTTATTATTTTCTTTTTATTCTCTTTCAACTCACTATATTATTTTTAAACAAGCCCTTAACCTATTTTTGTGGTTAAATAAGCATTTAACTTATAGTTTTTACTCATAAAAACCCTTCATTTTAATATTAAAGTAAGTATATAATTTTTATTGGATCAATAAAATATTTGTGAGTTTAAATAACTATTAGAAAGTATAATTAAATTATTAAAAATCGAAACATATAATATAAAAAATAGTGAAACAACCTTGTAAACTGGAGACGTAACAAGCATGAAGATATCTACTTGTTAGAAAGAAGTCTGGGAGTGGATATGATCTGCTCCTTATGTTGACGGGAATTGAAATCTATAGAGATGCCGACAAGGAGGCGAGAATGTTTTATTGTTTTATACAACGGCGGCATATACACAATTCCATTTTTTTTATACATATTAGAAATTTTATTTTACTTTAAAAATTATGTATTTAAAATATATGAGTATGTTTTAAATATATATATATATATATAATATAATAATTTATACAATTGAGTCAGGTAATTTAGTATATGTAATAAAATTAAAATATATAACATATTTTAAGATAAAGTTTAATTTGGTTGGTGGTAAAGCTGACTTAAATGATATGAGTTTTAATGACTTAATTAGTATTTGATTGACTCGTAACATTAATTCAAATAAAATTTTAAAATTTCTTGAGAGTGCTTATATACATTATATTCTTAATTACTCTTTCGAAAATTTTAATTAATTTTTTAGATTTTATGTTGATGTTAAAGTGTATATAATTTTTATTGCATCAACAAAAAATTAAGATAAAAGCTTGAAATTCAAAATATATTTACTTTAATATTAAAATGAAGGGCTTTTATGAGTAAAAACCATAAGTTAAGTGCTTATTTAACTACAAAAATAGGTTAATAGCTCGTTTAAAAATAATATAGTTAGTTGAAGGGGAATAAAAAGAAAATAATAAATAAGGAGGGCTAACAAAGCAATTAATCATATTTAAAGTTTTGGCGGCACCTTTCCTTTTTTTTTTCAACAGCCATTCTAAATAGAACAATTACATAATAGGTCCCTGAATACTTTCTATTATTACATTTCAGTCCTGCGCCGCAATTTGATAGGCAACAACAATAATTTTTTATTTGACATGGGGTGATCACGCCTCTGCCATAGGTGGCACCACCCAAATTTACCATTTTGGTACATAGTTTTTGCTTTGTATTATTTTGACATTTTTTTATTTTTTTGTCCTATTTTAGTAAAAAACCTTGAGTCTAAATATTAGTAAGTTCGAGCTCAAATTTAATTCGAAATTCAGAGTTCGATATTCAATTTAAGTTCGATCAAACTTCTATTTTAAGTTCGAGTTTGACTTGAGAAATAATCAAGTAACATGAGCTTGAGCTCAATTAAGTTCGTTTATCGATTTTCAAACTCGAGCTCAATTAAACTCTTACTTATTCAAGCTCAAGCTTGACTCAATAAGTAAACTTAGAGTCAATAATATATATTAAGGGAAGTAACATAATTTAATAATATAAAATATTTAATATATATTAAAAATGAAAAATTTGATAAAACTCGTAAGCTGTATATTATTAAGTTTAAATTCGACTCGATAGATAACTTGAACTCAACTTAAATAAGTTATGAGTTTAAATTTAAATATTTTTAATGGAAGTTAAATAATTTACGAGTATTTTGATTGAATTTAAATGTATCTCTAATTAAATATACGTAAATATATCTCTAATTAAATGTATTTTGGTTTCATTATTTACATAAAAGAGTTTTGTTCAAAACTCTGACCCATGAGTCGGTGTAGTCCTCAATTAATGTCCGGTCCTAACTTTTATTCATGTCATGTAATGCGATGGCTATAATTAAGTTAAACTAAGATTTGGATTATTAAAATGGGAAAGAAATACCCACTACTCAGGGTAAGGGCAAATGGTCTCCTGTCAAATCCTAAACATGGAAAGTGGGAGTGCCAATTTATTTATTCCTCAACGGACACTTGTGGATTTAAGGTTCAATCTTTTACCCACATTTTTGAAATAATTTTATTTTTCGAATCAAATATTAGTTCAACTATTCTATTCCCATTTCACTTTGACTGATGGGTTTTTCATCTAAATGGAAACTTTTTTAAAATTCACTTTTATTTAAAAAACGAAAATGAAAATAAAAATTGGAGTCGCCACCAGTTATTTTTTATAAAGTGTGATCGAGTTACCTCGCAATTTGATCGTTTTAATAAACGGTTTAATTTACTAAAACAAAGATTTTTTTGGTCTATAAACTACGAGAAATGAGTTCAGGAGTCGATTACGCACAAGGAAGGATTAGCACTCTCGTAACATCTAAAATTTGTACCTAGTTGATTAATTAATGACTTAGTGTCGAAAGTTGAAAACTTGAAAAGAGTTTAAAATACGATCTCTCTTTTTATCAATGTTATTTTTACTTAAAATTTGCTTGAATAAATCGAAACGTATATTAAAGACCCTCCCATCTCGAGATAACAAAATGTCACATCTCATAAGTTAGGACACGACACCTCGAATCCTTGAGTATAAGCTTGCCTTTTATTTTTTATATTTAAATCTCATGTATTTTAATTTTAAAAGGATATTCAGTCATTTGGGTCCAACGAGAAAATCGAAATCCTGTAAGTTAGGGTTCGACTTCTCGAATCTCCAAAATACAAAACATTACCTATTTTTAAAAATTTATTTTTTAAATAATAACAAATGTAATATTTAAAACGATGTGTATTTAAAACGATAAAATAACTTAAAATAAAAATGAAAATGAGAAATGCATATTTAAAGAGATAAATAAATATGACATGAAAATATTAAAAATAATACTAAAATAAAGTGCACAAGACAAAAAAATAAAATCAAATAATAAAGACAATAAATAATAAATGCACAAATTAAAAGGGTATAAACAATTTAATTTTAATTTTGAAGTGTAGAAAAGGGAAGTAATAAATAAATGAATGAATAAATAAATAAATAATTTATAAAAAGTTGAAATTAAATAAACAGAGGATTTAATTGAAATCTAAATGAAATTATGGGGGAATAAATTATAAATAATAAAAAAAGACTGATAAGGATCAATTTGCAACGTGCTAAAAAAAGACAGGGACCGAATAGGAAAATATCCCATGTCCTTATGCACACCATTTCTAAGGACCAAAATATAACGCCCGTAAAAGGGTGGGACCAACTGGGAAATTATTCTCATGCCCACTAAACGCACGTTCAATGAGGGACCAAAATAAAAATAAAGTAAAATTAAGTGATAAAATTAAAAAACAAAATAGTACTAAATTGAAGCAGGCAGCAAAAGCGAAAGGACTAAAAGGGTAAATAGACCCTTAGTTCAAAAATACGTGGATCTTATACGGACGAGTCGGGTCAGTTCGGTTCGGCCCTAAAATGATCGAACTCCTCCAAAACGGTGTCGTTTCGCCTGCTTATAAAAGCCAAAATTTCCCCAAAAATTTCATTTTATCCTATTTAAAAAAAATGCTCTCCTCTTCTCTCAAAGGCCCCAAGTCCGATCGTCGGTCCGACGAGTCACCGCCGCACCGGCCACCGGTCATTGGCGACGGCACCGCTGTCCATGATGGTCAAAAAATCACCCGAACCCCTTTATTTGTATTTTTCACGTAGAACTCCTTTTTGGAGTTGAAATCACCAAAAAAAGGCGAAAATAAAAAATGAAACCCCTCGACTTCCACCGTCCTCTGTCGCTGCCTTTGGCTGAATCTCGAGGGATTCGATTGCCTTGCGAACCGGCGATAACACTGACAGGTAAAAAAGGTAAAAAAAAGGGTTCATTTTTTTATGTTATTATTATTATTTGTTTAATTTGAAAAGAGAAAAAAAATGTAAGTGAAAATACAACACCTTTTTCTTTGAATCGATTTCAAAATCTCTGCTTTTATATATATATATATTTGTAAAAAATATTACATTTTTCATTTGGCCTTTATAGATGATTTTTACATATTATTTTTATCTATTTCTCTACTGTTTGCTATTACGTGTTTGTTCTTCTTTGCAGGCGACAGTGGCAGAGAGCGAGGTCAATAATGATGACAAATGGGTGTCAGACGGCACGCCTGTGACGTGGAGAAGCTATAGTGCGAGAGTGACTAGGGATAGCTTTTTTGGTTTTTTACTGGAAATGTTTAAGTTGTTAGGCCAATGGGCCGCCTAGGGTTTTCTTTGTATTTTGGACTTGTACTTTCAAAAGGCCCGGTCAAATTTGGGCATTTACAGCTGCCCCTCTTTGCTTATTGTCGTGTGACGAGAATGAAGCAAAGACTTTAAAAAGGGCCCAAATTTGTCCAGTTTTACAGAATCTTGACCCCTTTGGTGTTTCTCTTTTTTCAAGCAGCCCTGTTCTAACCCACTGCATCTTCAAAGGTATAGGATTTGCTGCCTTAATCTGCTCTGCTGCAACTTCAGGAAGATAAGATTTGTAACTTGTAGCTTTAATCTGTTCCACTGCAACTTCAAGGAAATAAAATTTGCTATCTTCAATCTGCTCCACTGCAACTTCAGGGAAATAAGACTTGTAACTTCAACCTGCTCCACTGCAACTTCAGGGAAATAAGACTTGTAACTTCAACCTGTTCCATTGCAACTTCAGAGAGATAAGATTTGCTATCTTTAATCTGCTCCACTGCAACTTCAGGGAGGTAAGACTTGTTATGGTAGATTTAATCCGACCTACTGCAACTTCAGCGGTATAGGACTTATCATTTCAATCTACTCCACTGCAAATTTAGGGAGATAAGATTTGTGGTTTTAATCTACTCCGCTGCAACTTCAAGGAGACAAGATTTGTGGCTTTAATATGCTTCGCTGCAACTTCAGGGAGATAAGATTCGCCATTATAACTTCAATTCGTCCACTGCAACTTCAGGGGTATAGGATTTGTGATTTCACTGATCTATTAAACTTTTCTCTAGGGAATATAACCTGTAGAATTCATTTCATAGGCCTAAATTTATGCCAAACGATTAGGATGTTATGATCAGAATGAATCAAATGCTCCTAACTAGGTGTGTATGAATAATATTTGCATGAATGTCGAATGTCATTTTTTTATAATGATCCCCTTTTAATGTGTAGGTTGACATTGCTCGTTGTTCATCAAGGTTCTATCACTAACGCATTACCCTACCTTCCTGTTCAGCTGGTATCTTTGACAGAAAACCCGAAGAAATAATCACAACTTAGATTATTCTTTCCCAAATATTGTCAACTATTTAGAAAACCTTTTAGAGTAATATGCAGAACTCATTTTACTTGAATATTATTAGTCCATTAATCATTATTTTAATGTAAAAATGTTTGAAAAAGATTGCAACAATAGACAAGATTGAAATTTATTCGAAGCAAAGCTCGAAATGAATAGATTAATCAAAATAGCAAACATTGCTAAAATACAAAATGAATAAGATGAAACCAGGTGCCTCAGATAACGTAGCATGAGCTTCTCTGCACTAACTTCTCGAGGACCTTCTTGAGCCTGATATATGTTTAGGAGGTCTAGAGTACTTCGTTGATACCCCAAGATGTAACGTTCTTCCTTTTGAGAAGACTTTACCATCACATGTTCAATCTTCAATCAAAATTTGAGCTGTCCTTTTCCATATTTTCAACTCAAAACCTCTTTGGTCTCAAGGCGCCCTTTACAGGTTTTCGCCTTGGCCTCTTCTTTTCTTCTTCTTTCTTTTTTTTAGGTGAAGTATTTCTTGACTAAATCCAAATTCACAGGATTAGGCAAGTTTTTTTCATCCATCTCGGTCAAAATCAGAGCTCCTCTAAAAAAGGCCTTCTTTACCACATAAAGTCCCTCCTAGTTTGGCATCCACTTTCCTCTAAAGTCATTTTGTATGAGAATGATCTTTTTCAATATGAGGTCTCCCTCATGGAATTTTCTGGGGCCAACTTTTTTGTCATAAGCTCGCATCATTCATTTTTGGTACATCTGACCATGACAGATAGCCTTTAGCCTCTTTTCTTCGATCAAGTTCAACTGATCATATCGAGATCAGATCAGTTCTGCTTCATCTAAATTTAGTTATGACAAAACTCAGAGGGAAGGAATCTCAACTTCAATGGGCAAATCGCCTCCATTTTATAAACCAAAGAGAAAGGCGTTTTCCCGATAGAGGTTTTGACAGACGTTCGATATTAATAGAGGGCAAATGGTAACTTCTCATGCCAATATTTATAAGTCTCAGTCATTTTTCCCACGATCTTCTTGATGTTCTTATTGGCTACCTCCACCACACCATTCATTTTTGGGCGATATGGTGATGAGTTGTGGTGTTTGATCTTAAATTGACTACAGACCTCTGCTATCGTGTTATTGTTCAAATTCAATACATTGTCAGATATAATCCTTTCTGGCATCCCATACCGACATATGATCTCTTTCTTCAAGAATTTGCTGACTGCTGACTTTGTGACGTTGGCATATGAAGTGGCCTCTACCCACTTGGTAAAGTAATCAATGACTACGAAGATGAATAGATATCTATTAGAAGCTTTTGGTGAGATCGGCTTAATAACATCCATGCCCCACATAGAGAAAGGCTATAAGGAAGTCATAACATGAAGAGGTGAAGGAGGCACATGAATTTTGTCTCCATAAATTTGGCACTTATGGCATCTCTTGGCATAATTGATACAATTTCCTTCCATAGTAGACCAATAATATTTGAATCTCATGATTTGCCTAACCATTGTAAAACTATTAGCATGTGTTCCACAGACACCCTCATGGACTTCTTCCAAGATTTTTTTTAACCTCAACAACGTCCACACATCTTAGTAGCACCTGATCCTTTCTTCTTTTATATAGGATCTCTCCATCTAAGACATAGTCACTAGCCAGTCTTCTCAACGCCCTTTTATCATTCTTAGTTGCTTGGTCAGGGTATTCACGATTCTTTACATATCGCAGTATATCATGGTATCAAGGGTGATCGTCCTTTTCTTCTTCCTCAATGTTGTAACAATGAGCCAGAGCCTCATAAATACTCATCTAGACAGGTTTTACATCCTTTTGTTTGTTCACTTTGATAATGGAAGCTAAAGTAACCAAGGCATCAGCCATCTAGTTTTCATCTCACGGGAGGTAGCAGAAGGTGATGAAACTCCTCAATTAACTCAAGAACTAGCCTTTGATAATTGATCAATTTAGGGTCTCTCGTCTCTCATTCACCTTTGAGTTGATAGATCACTAATGCAGAATCCTCATATACTTCTAGTACTTTGATCTTGTGTTCTATGGCTGCACGGATACTCATGATGCATGTTTCGTAATCTGTCATATTGTTCGTGCAATCAAAATCTAATTTACTAGTAAAAGGATAATGGTCTCCATTTAGGGATACCAGGACTGCTCCGATTTTGTGTCCTACAGCATTTGAAGCTCCGTCAAAATTTAGTTTCCAAGGATGTTCTTTTTGAGCTCTTTCTTCAATAGCCGCAATATACATTAGATCTTCGTTTGAGAAATCGAAATTTAAAGGCTCGTAATCTTCTAGAGCCCTATTGGCTAGAAAATCTACTATTGCACTCCCTTTTACTGTCTTCTGATTTACATAGGCTATATCAAATTCAGAAAGAAAAATTTGCCATCAGGCCATCCTTCCATTTAAAGCAGTTGACTCTATCATGTATTTTAGAGGGTCCATTTTTTAGATGAGCTAAGTTGTGTTGTACAACATGTATTGTCTCAATCTTTGGGTTGTCCAGATCAAGACGCAATACAATTTCTTAATTGGCGTATATCTTGTTTCATATTCAGTGAATTTCTTATTGAGATAGTATATCGCTCTTTCTTTTATTCCTGACTCATCATGTTGACCAAGCATGCATTCCATGAAATTCTCTAATACTTCAAAGTACAGTACCAGCGACTTATCTGGGCCGGGAGGCATCAGCAATGGAGCATTGGACAAGTAATGTTTAACTTTGTCAAAAGTTTTCTGACACTCCTCATCCCATACACCTGGATTGTGTTTTTTAAGGAGACGGAATATGAGTCGCATTTCTCAGTTAATTATGAAACGAACCTATCGTTGTAATTTAATCTCCCTAAGAAACCCCAGACCTCCTTTTGAGCGCGTGGCGGAGGCAACTCCTGTATAGTCTTGACTTTGTTTTGGTCAATCTCGATCTTCTTTTCACTAACTACAAATCCTAGCAATTTACCCGACCTAGATCCAAAGGTATATTTTGCTAAATTGAGCTTTAGCTAAAATTTTCTCAACCTCAAGAACAATTTCCTCAGGACTTGTATATGCTCATTTTCTGTTCGAGACTTTGCAATCATATCGTTGAAATAAATCTCGATTTCTTTGTGCATCATATCATGAAACAAAGTTACCATGTCTCTTTGATACGTCGCTCCAGCATTTTTCAGTCTGAATGGCATCACTTTATAGCAAAATGTTCCTCACAAGGTTACGAAGTCATCTTTTACAAGTCTTCAGGATGCATCTTTATTTGGTTGTAACCGGAGAAACCATCTATGAAGGAGAATAGTGAATAACCTGCTGTGTTGTCCACTAAGGTGTCTGTAACACCCCTAACCCCAAACCGTCCTCGGAACAGGGTTACGAAGCATTACCGGACCTATCGGATATTTACAATTAATATACACATAAATACCAACACAACCAGATATACTCATAATTTGCCAAATTTAAACATTCACATATTATCCAATATTTAATTCTATTATATATTATAACCAAACCTAAATCTATTTATTTCATCCTTACATTTACAATTTCAAAATGACACACACATAAGACACCCTAGGTACATGTCATTACCAATAATTAACACACTTTACCTTATTGAATTCGGGATCGGCCTGGGATGCTGATTCAACGTTCTATCTTTACTCAACCTGCGCATGGAAACAAACCGTACGCTGAGTATAGGTATACTCAGTGGTATTTCTATAATCCGAACATTTAATAATATAACAAATACTTAAGATCATAATAACAATTACAATTATTTAATTATTTATTTCATTGATAAATTTCAACTACTTACCATATAAATTCTATACAAATCATATAATAAACACAATAACATAATTGTTCAATTCTTAAATAAATCCATTATTGTTTATTCCATTCTTTTCATTTACTAACTTATATAGCTTTCCACGATTTATTCACAAGTCATTAAACAATTATAATATTCACTTTTATCCAATCTAGAGCTATATGATTCATTTGTCTCAATCATACTTTAGTTCACTGTTTAATTTCAATAAACTATATTCAACTATTCACTTTTCAATCAGTATACTGTACATATCCATTTCAATAACAGTCATTACCATTCATATCAAATCGATTTGCTATCCTAGATAGCTTTCACTGTATAATACGATTCGTGTGTTTCAGTCCACATTTCAATTCTTCATTTAGTACCAATCTGATCATTGTTATATTTAATAATCCCTATTAATATGACTCAGACTTAGACGGATACACGGATCTAACCAAACACACCAGAATATCCAACCCAAACACACCCGGAATATTATAAATCCTCCATAATATACCAGTATAATATATCCTCCTAAATACACCAATAAGACATTAAATTCCTTTTCGGATAAACCGAAGTATATAACAACAGAAATATTTTCTCAGCCGAACTACAAATCTCCTCATTACATCACAAATCCAATGGCATGCCATTTGTATCCAATCTAGTCCGACAAGTTAATAGGGTATTATTTTGCTTTTCCAATTTCAATAATTCTTTCATCAATATACCATTCTAATAATCATGTATATTCACACATTTTCATAATTTCATACATTTTCATTCAATTCAACAAATATATTTCAATTATTCATATTAATTCATAATTCAACACAGTTCAATTTACTTTTCAATATCAAATATTCAAATATCACAAATCTCATATATTCATATCAATTTCCTCATATTTCCAATCAATATATTTTTCAATATAACATTCATTCAATATTCAAATTTTTTCATATATCATATTTATTATATAATTCAAACAATATAAATTCAATAGATTCATCGCATACCAAAATCAATCCATTTTAATTTTAAAACATCATAATTCTAACACTAACAATTGCCATATGTATATGAATATAACAAATAATGACTAAGTTCGAATTATAGAAATACAAATCGTATTCTCTCAAGCTAACTCCCGTTGTCTTTGCCATTTTTCCTTGCTTAGCCAAGATTTCCCAAGACAACATTAGCTACGGGAATTAAAACAATTCATATTCGTTAATTCACTACTAATTTATATCTAATTAATACAATTTTTATTCAATTTCTACTTTAATTTCAATTTAATATTAACTAAATTCACTTACTATTTCTATCTCAATTCATACTTCATTTCTATTCAAATTTTGTCCAAACTCATACTTAACTATTAAATTTCCAGCATATTTTCCTAATTTCAAAATTTCATCAATTTAGTCCCTACAACATAAAACTTATGAATTACTTTACAATTCAATCATTATTTTATTTCTAACTTGAATTTCCATCAATTTAACCCTTATTTCATCATTTTACTCAACATGAACATTATCTAGAAATCTAATAACTTTCAAAATATCAACTTAATTTCATCAAAATCTTGTTCCAAAGCTTCTAAAACATCAAAGTTAAGTAAAAGGGCTAAATTGACTTACCTATTAAATTTCCGAGCTTCAAAATCCCTATTTCCCCTATTTCCTTTCTTTCCTTTCTTTTTCTCCTTCTTTCTCCCCTGTTTCGTTTCTTCTCTGTTTCTTTCTAGTCTTTTTCTTTTTCTTTTACTTTGTTTTGTTTTATATATATATATATATATATATATATATAATAATAATAATAATAATAATAATAATAATAATAATAATAATAATAATAATAACAACTTAATAATATACTTATATAATAAGTAAATATACATGTATTTTATAAATGTACATATAATAATATTACACATGTCACTATACATACCATACATTTGTCAACTTTTTATTTATTTTTCACATAAAAATCTTATAATATAATTATTTAATTAATAAATACCTTTTATAAATAATAAATATCTATTAATACGTAAATACAAGCATTACAAGTGTATGTATTTTTATTAATACACTTGTACCCAATCATTACCACACATTTGTCTTACTTTTATTTATTCATCATATAATATCAATTTAATAATAATAAATACATTAATATTTACTTAAATAATAATCAAATACATACATGTATTACAAATGTGTGTATTATATTTATTACACTTGTATTTTATTATTGCCGTACACTTGGCACTCTTTTTGGCTTATTTACTTATTTAGTCTTTTCAATTTTTTTATTCTATAATTAAACTTTTACACTTCATTCAATTTAATCCTTTTATCCAATTATCCTTAATTTAAGCTAATTCACTTAATTAAACTCTAATTAACCACTCGATTAACTTCGTAAATATTTTTAATAAATATTTACGAATCCATTTTTCAGAAATGGAGACCCGAAAATATACTTTTTCGGTAACGGTAAAATTCGGGTCATTACAGTGTCGATGTGAGGTAATGGAAAATTGTCCTTCGGGCTAGCTTTGTTTAAATCTCTATAATCTACATATATTCGTACTTTCCCATCTTTCTTAAGGGCGGGGACTATATTAGCTACCCACTCCGTGTATTTAACCACTTGTAGGAAACCAGCCTCGAAGTGCTTCTTGACCTCTTCTTTTATTTTCAACAAGACATCGGGCCTCATCCTTTAGAGCTTTTGTTGAACTGACTTGCATTCTTCCTTTATGGGGAGCCGGTGTACCACAATATCAGTACTTAGACCAGACATGTCTTGATACGACCATACAAAGACATCTTTTAATTCTTGGAGTAACTCAATGAGGTCTCACTTTGTCTCTACAGTGATACAAGCTCCAATTTTCACCTCTTTCTCTTTGCTTAAGCTCACAATTTCTACTAATTCTTTGTAAGGTAGGATTTGTTTATCATATTGTTCTAACATCTTTAACAAATCAGGAGATAGATTACAATCTTAATTATCTTTAAATTCCTGAGGTTCCCTTGGATACATATCTTGCTTAAACGAAGACATTGAGTTAGTGGCATCGTCGCTCATATTATTGATATTTGGAGACCTGTTATAGGAATGAAGGAAAACCTAAAGTACAAATGAATCTAAAAATAATTATTTGTATGGTATGACTATGAATGAAATGGAAGAAATAAAAGAACATTTACCAAAATGAGACACAAATATACATTTCATATTGAAATAAATATATTGGACATATGCCTTTTTTACAAGAAGATTCTTATTACTCCCAAGCTCAGAGCAATAAGTGTGTTTTGAACATTACTTTGAATTAGCTCTAAAAACTACAGGAATCTCTTCCGCAGTCCAATTGCTCAGAACACTTCCAGGTACATAAGGGCAGATGCCTGATAAATTTTCTCCCTCAATTCTTTCTTCGGATATGGCATTGGTGTTCAGATTTCCCAACATTTCTTCTACGATTTCTTTTCTTGACATCTTCCATTCACAAAGAATAGTTCCTCTTGACACGAAAGTTCTGAATATATAGGGAAAAGTCATCGGTTCCCATTTGACCTTTCCTCTGCTTAATCGTACTCTTCTCTTTTCTTACTTTTTTTTCCAACTCCTTCTTCCTTTGCTTCGCATCTGGCTTATATCTTAAGCCAAAGCAATCTCGTTTGTCTATTAGAATTAGTACCTTGACTCTCATTTGGAGGTATTTTTCGAGTCTCTTTATAGGCAATGCTCATTTCCTAACCATCAGCTGTAGGTCCATTCTCTTAATTTTGGATATTTTGGGCATCGGGACCTTATTTCCTTTAATAATGAAAGTTACATTCACAAATTCCAAAGATCGAAAGGAACATTCTATCGTTTCATCATCTGCCCCTATGTATGGTGTGTCACTAGTTACGAATGCAATAATGTCTTCTTCCGCGTTTATCGTTACCAGTCGACCCTCAGTTACCAACTTTAGCTTTTGGTATAGTGATGATGACACTGCCCCAGCTAAGTGAATCCAAGGCCTCCTCAACAAGAAATTATAAGAAGGCTTGATGTCCATCACCAAGAAATCTACCTCATACGTATTTGGACCAATCAAAAGGGATATCTCAATCCTTCCCATCACCCTCCTTTCAGTACCATCGAATGTTCTCACTATGTTTTGGCACGTCTTCATATGAGAGCTATCCACAGACAACCTATTTAGTGTGGATAAGGGCAAGACATTTAGTGCAGATCTATTATCAATTAACACCCCTAGAAATGTATATTCTTTACAGCGGGTGGTGATGCGCAGAGCCTTTGTAGATCCCATGCCCCCTAGCGGTATTTCATCGTCATTAAAGAAGATGAAATTATCGGTGCTTATGTTGTTAACCAGGCGGTCCAGGTTGTTCACAGAGATATCATTAGCGACATAAGTTTCATTCAACACCTTCATCAATGCACTACGATGAGTCTCTAAGCTCAAAAGCAAGGCTAGTACTGATATGCGAGCTGGTTGTTTGTGTAGTTGTTCTACAACACTATACTCGCTGTGCTTTAAAAATTTCAGAAATTTCTTAGCCTTGTTCTTAGTTACTGGTTCGTTAACTGGTAATTCAAGCCTAGCTATCTTTTCTTTCTTATATTTGATGGATCATAGCGCCTTCCACTGGGCGTGTAGAAACCCACATCCTAGCCCTCTTCTAAAGCGTTAATCGGGTTCTCTTCTCCTGGGATCGTCACGTTACAGTCATAATTCTAGGAAACCTTTTTGCTGTCCTTGTAAGAAAAAGCTACGGGTTTCTGAATTATGACCCTTGGTGCCATTTGTACTCCCACTTCATTGCTTCTTGGTCGTGAAATAATCATTACCGGGTGATTGACCTTGTGGACTTTCTCCATTGATCCTTCCTCTAAAGCATAAACATCTCCTTCTTCCAAGCCATTGATATCTTCATAAAAATTAATTTCTTTATTATCCATCAGATTTTGCACCAAGGCCCTGAACTCAATGCACTCTTGGATCTCATGACCCTCTTCATCATGGAACTCATAGTAGTTCCTCACTCCTCTGAGCCTCTCCTCTAACTCTTGTATGATTAATCCTCCCTCTTCTATTTTTTTTCAAACCCATCTCAGTGGGGTTTTTACTTCCGCTACATCAATTTTGGTTCTCTTACCTCCACTCTCAATTATCGCGTTTACCCATTTATCAGAATGACTAGGTAACGGATTTCCTGCCACATTAGGTCCTGATGGGTCGTCAAACTTTACAATTCTATCTTAATGAACTTTTCAATCAAATTTTTAAATATGATGCAGTTCTTAATTGAGTGCTCTGTTATTTTCGCATGGTACTCGCATTAAGCGTTCGCATCATACCATTTTGAGAATAGAGGTTGTATGGGTTTCAAGTAGAATGGGGATACCACATGTGCATCGAACAAACTCTGATACAGTTCCATATATGTCATCAGGATAAGTGTGAACTGGAGTCTTTTTGTGTTCTACCTTGAGTTAGATTCTTGCCTTGGAGAGCCCTGATGGTTGGTAGTTATGGCTCTTGGCTGGCCTACAGTGACCGGTTTGGAATACCCTTTATTATATAAGCTCACGTTATTCACTTCATGTTCCTTCTTCCTTGGGGTTGATCTTTTGGCGTTGTCTCCTGCATCTATCTTCCCACTTCTCACTGAGTTTTCAATCATTTCTCCGGACATTACTATATTTGAGAAGCTCTTGGTAGCACTTCCCAACATATGGTTAATGAATGGGGATTTTAGAGTATTGATGAAAAATATTGTTGTTTCTTTCTCTAGAAGAGGTGGTTGGACTTGCGTTGCCACCTCTCTCCATCTTTGGACATACTGCCTGAAGCTTTAACTTTACTTCTTTACCATATTCTGCAGCGTAATCCTGTCAGGTGTCATGTCAGTCACATGACTGTATTGTTTCATGAAAGCCTGTGTCAAGTCTTTCCATGAGCTGATTTTTACACGGCTTAGTTGGTTGTACCACTTGGCGGTCGACCCAATCAAACTATCCTAGAAGCAGTGGATTAACAGTTAATCGTTATTGACGTATCTCGTCATCCCAATCAAACTAGTCCCATTATACTTTCAAACTCTAGAGCCTTAAATTTTAGTGGGAGTACTAAATCTGGGACTAAACTCAAATCCTTAGCATCAATCCCGCAATGGTAATCAACATTCTCCATTGCTTTGAAGTTTTCTTCCAACCACCTGCACTAACCTTCTAGTTATTTTGGCAATTTTACCCTTGTTTTATCCATTTCTACCATGTCGTCTAGATCAGGAACAACGGGATTAGTCGGATTATATCCAGGATTAGAAACTGAACTTGTTAGGTAGTTCATCGATACCGAGGTATCGGCCTGATATTGTTAAAGTCTTATGGTAACGGGTACCCTCCGTGGATATGCGTCTGGTTGGGCCTAGCCGTTTATCAAGGTAAAGCCTAGGGGGTAGGTAGGGTCTTCATTATCATCCCCCGAGTTAACTACAATACTTTTTCCTGTTTCGATTCCTCCAGCTAGCAACTGAGTTAATTAGCTTAACATGCTTCGTTGGGATTCTTGTATTTGATCCCTCATGTCTTGCTGTACTTTAGCTAATTGCTCTTACAGTTGTGCTTGCAATTGATCTTGCATATATTTCTACATTTGTTCTAATCTCTCTAATCTTTGATCCATTACTTTAGTTTTGTCGCGGGTACCGTAATGATATTTAGTTGGTAGATTCTTGTTAGTTTCCAGGGTAACTGTCATAATTTTAATTACTTAGGGTCTTTTTGTGAAACTTAATGCATATGATGAAATGTAATGTAGATGAATGAAATGAATACAAAATAAAGCATTGATTCTGATTCAATTCTATTAGAACAACTTTACTAGAAAACAAATTTCTTTATATAAAATGGATTACATATATGACTTTGCCCTAATACTCAAAGCCTTAAATTTCATAAGAAGCCAAGCTAATTCTCAGCCCCGATCCGGTTCTGATTCGTATTTTAAGCTTAGCATGTTGGATTGAACTGCTAGGGTTTACAGATGGTCGGCTACTTTCTGTACTTGAGTCATAGCTTCACCCATGATGTAATCTCTATCCCTAATCTAACCTTGAGAGTGTTGGAGTTGCTCTTTCCGGTGTTCATTATTTGTTTTAAGAAACTCAACTCGAATTTCACAAGTTTGCAATGCGACCTCGAGCTCTCCTATCTTTCCCTTCAACTCTTCGATCTTACTTAAGCTTGCTTTCAACTCAATTGCAGAGTTGCGACTATGATAGTGATGTAGTGACTTTTCTAATTCTGCTACCCGAGCTCTCATCCCCAGCTTTTTATTGTGGCTTTCTATCAAAACCCTTTTTAAAGCATCTTCTCAAACCCAAGCATCTTGGAATTTCTTTTCCCACTGATCAACTATAATCTTTTCTTCTTTGATCTCTTACCGCCATTGTTCCGATGTTTTACCCAACTCGGCAGTAATTATCGACAAATGTAGCTTCTTATAATCTGTTTTTAAACTGTCCAAGTCTTTTTCAGCCCTGTTCTTTCCTTTTCTCATCTTCGCAGCCTCTAATTTTTGGACGTCAACATCTAATCGTACTGCATCTTTTCCTCTTCTAACTGTTCTATCTTGTTCCCCAGTTCTGAACTTCTCTTTTCAAAGTCTTGCTTTATGATCTCTAGCTCAGATGGGATCACTTGTAGGTGTTCTGCTATTGGTCGAGTTTTTTCTTGACTTAATACTACCCTACCACCAATTATTTTCAGGGGTCGTCAAGGGATTTACAGTAAATCTTTTCATTCTGTGGGTTTGGTTCCAAGCGTTTGATATTTCATGAACCTTATTCTTGTAGTTATCACCCTTGTATGCAAACTCACACTGAGCTAACCTTTGCGTTGTCGATATGAATTGCCTTGATTTATACTGTCTCAATACGAGTAGAGGGGCATATCCAACAGCTCCCCATATCCCAAGTAGAGGAACCCAATCAAAGTCCCCACATCAATACAAAACCTCATCAGGGACCACCCAAGGAGCTCTCCACTCGACGTCTTCGTCTTGGAGACTCTAGAGAATTGCCATCCACTTTTCTTCTGAAATGTTGTCTTACATTGGGGTAGCCACTAACTCTTTCAACGAAGAATAGTTCTTAGAGAATACTCGATAAGAAACTTTTTCTACCTTCCAAAAGTGGCTATAGAACCATGCTAACAAGAGTCGCGCACACCCGATAAACCTCCATTCACCCACTCTTCGGCATGTACTCAAAGATCTAAAGGTTTAAGCCAAAATTTCCATGACGTGCATGACCCTTTTGTTAAGCCGATCAAATAAATTTGAAACTGCCTCATCTATGTGCCCTAGTGCTTTGGGGAAGATTACTAACCCGTAGATACTCAAGGCGAAGACATCGACCCCTTTTTCGTGTCCGAATGTGCCAAAATCAAATCTCGCAAACTTTTCCAAGGGATACATTTACTATCTCTTTTTTTTAGCCGGGCAGCGACCCATTGCTTACTCATCCCCATGATGCTCATTAGCTTCTTTAAGAAAGTCAGGACATTGGCGGCTCTAGAGTAAGCTTTGTCACCTTGAATCCTCGGGCATCGAAGCAAAGTTGTATACTCCTCCACAGTAGGTACCAAATCTACCTTCCCAAAGGTAAAGCAGCTGTAGGCCAGATTCCAAAATTGAGCCAGAGCTCGAAACAAGTGCTTATCCACCTTAACATCGAGTAAATAGGGTAGATCACCATATTTACAGTAGAATAATTGTTTAGTTTCATCTTCCCATTGGTCTCATATTTCTCTCAACTCGTGGAGATTGTTTTGTGTCAGACTGATGCGAGTGAAATCCCACAATTCTGACACGTACCCCTCCGTCAAACTATCACCCTTCTCTAATTGTGTTTTCTCAGACCATATTCGAAAAGCCGCATTATCTTTCACCTTATTAACATATTTTTTATGATGAAAATGTCATGCAAACACAGTCAACACAAAACAAAACAAGTTTGTACATTTCATACCAAGCTGGAATTTAAAGCAAGTAAGAAATAATAAATAAAGCATCTATTTGGGTAACCACTAGGGCTCGGTGTGGTTCAACCTAGGGTAGGCTTTTAGGGCTCATTATATATGGTTTGGTTCTAAAATAAGGGTACCTGAACCAGTAGATTCCTCGATCTTCACCCATTATAGGCTTTTACGGACCGAGTTCAGATTAGGGGAATACATTTCCCTATGGCTATACGGAGATAAAAATCTCACGAATACATAAGTACGGATGTATCCCGAAAGCGATCCACTATCCTATACGGAGGTTAAGACCTCACGAAGGAATAGTTTCTCACTCCCACTTAAAAGGGTATAATCAACTGGTTATGTAATGCAATATGCGAAAATATATCCAAAGACACTATTTCGTAAATGAAATGCAACGAAAGGATCGTAAATTTAAACCAAATTATTAATTTTCAACAAAAAATAAAAAGAAATCAACTTGGGCTTGACTCTATATCGTCCCTAATGGAGTCGCCAGGCTGTCGAAACCTTTTTTAAAATTGACTTTTATTTAAAAAACAAAAATAAAAATAAAAATGGGAGTTGCCACCAATCATTTTTTATGAAATATGATTGGGTTACCTTGTAATTTGATCGTTTTAATAAACGATTTGATTTACTAAAACAACGATTTTTTTTTTGTCTATAAACTTTAAGAAATGAGTTCGGGAGTCGATTACCCATGAGGAAGGATTATCACCCTTGTAACGCCCAAAATTGGTACCTAGTTGATTAATTAATGTCTTAGTGTCGAAAGTTGAAAACTTGAAAGAGTTTAAAATACGATCTCTCTTTGTATTAATGTCATTTTTACTTAAAAATTGCTTGAATAAATCGAAACGTATGTTAAAGACCCTCTCATCTCGAGATAACAAAATGTCACATCCTGGAAGTTAGGACACGGCACCTCGAATCCTTGAGGATAAGCTTGCCTTTTATTTTTTATATTTAAATCTCATGTATTTTAATTTTAAAAGAATATTCAGTCATTTAGGTTCAATGAAAAAATTGAAACCCCGTAAATTAAGGTTTGACTTCTCAAATCTCCAAACACGAAACGTTGCGTATTTTTAAAAATTCCTTTTTTGAATAATAACAAATGTAATATTTAAAACAATGTGTATTTAAAACGATAAAGTAACTTAAAATGAAAATGAAAATGAAAATGGGAAATGTATATTTAAAAAGATAAATAAACATGACAAGAAAATATAAAAAAAAAAAAACAAGTGCACAAGACAAAAAATAAAATCAAATAATAACGACAATAAATAACAAATGCACAAATAAAAAGGGTATAAACAATTTAATTTTGAAGTGTAAAAAAGGGAAGTAATAAATAAATAAATGAATAAATAAATAAACAGTTTATAAGAAGTTGAAATTAAATAAACAGAGGATTTAATTGAAATCTAAATGAAATTATGGGGGCATAAATTGTAAATAATAAAAAAAAGACAGATAAGGATCAATTTGCAATGCGCTAAAAAAGACAGGGATCGAATAGGAAAATATCCCATGTCCTTATGAGCACCATTTCTCAGAAGGACCAAAATATAACGTGCGTAAAAGGACGGGGATCAACTAGGAAATTATTCCCAGACCCACTAAACGCACGTTCAATGGGGGACCAAAATAAAAATAAACTAAAATTAAGTGATAAAATTAAAAAAATAGAACAATACTAAATTGAAGCAAGCCACAAAATCTGAAGGACTAAAAGGATAAATAGACCCTTAGTTCAAAAACACGCGAACCATATGCGGACGGGTCGGGTCGGGTCGGTTCGGCCCCAAAACGACGTCATTTTAGGGCCTTCCGAGCTCCTCCAAAACAGCGTCATTTCGCCTGATTATAAAAGCCAAAATTTCCCCAAAAATTTCATTTTATCCCATTTCAAAAAAAAAAAAAAAAGCTTTCCTCTTCTCTCTCAAAGGCCCCAGGTCCAATTGTCGGTCTGGCGAGTCACTGACAATGGCGCCGCTGTCCATGGTGGCTGGAAAATCGCCTGAACCCCTTTTTTTGTATTTTTTTTTGAGTATAACTCATTTTTTGAGTTGAAATCACCAAAAAAATGCCAAAATGAAAAAAAAATGAAACCCCTCAACTCTTGCCGTCCTCCGCCGCGGCCTTTGTCTAAATCCCGAGGGATTTGACAGCCTTGTGGACCGACGATAACACCGATATGTAAAAAAGGTAAAAATAAAGATTCTTTTTCATGTTTTTATTATTTTTATTTGTTTATTTTGAAAAGAGAAAAAAATATAAGTGAAAATGCAGCACCTTTTTCTTTGAATCGATTTCAAAATCTCTGCTTTTGTATGTATTTTTCTATAAAAAAAAATTACATTTTTCATCTAGCCTTTATAGCCAATTTTTACATATTATTTTTATCCATTTCTCTATTGTTTGTTGTTGTGTGTTTGTTCTTCTTTGCAGGCGACGGTGGCAGAGAGTGAGGTCAACAATGATGGCAAATGGGTGTTAGACGGCACGCCTGTCGACGTGGAGAAGCTGCGGCGTGAGAGGGATTAGGGTTAGCTTTTTTGGTTTTTTACTAGAAATGTTTAAGTTGTTGGGCCAACAAGCCAACTAGGGTTTTCTTTGTATTTTGGGCTTGTACTTTTGTTATTTGGGCCTGTAATTTTATTAATGGACTGTTATTTATTAAGGCCTGGTCAAATTTGGGCATTTACAATATTTGTTATAAATTATTTGTTTGAATTAGTGTCACAAGTTAATTGGAAATCAATTTAGTTTTGTAGTTATTAAAAACCTTTTACAGTTATAAAGTGGCAAATATTAATATGAGAGTATCTTTGTCTTTTCATATATATATATATATATATATTAATGAGGGGTATCAACAAGGGAAGAGACTTAGAGAATATGGTGGTGGAGTAAAAAAGGCTAGTTCACCTAAACAGGTGGAGAGCCAAAGGAAGACAAGAGGAGTAAGATAATTTTTGTGAAGGTAAAGGAGATTAAATGTAGAGAGTAAGTGCTTAAGGTTGCTAATGGGGAGAAAATCTCTTTCTCTTCGTCATAGGAAGTATTTATAGGAGAAGTTATCTTGTTTAGTAGTGGTGATGTGGCAAGGTTATTACGAAATGGGTTGTCATCATGGAATATGTGGGGGATGTACGCGGTGGGGTCTATTCTATTATTTCTTTTGAGGTGGTACAAGGTTGTTATGCTTAGGTGGACCTTAGTAACCGTTAAAACGTTTGTTAATTTGCAAACTATATTCTTTGGGTCTCCCGAATCAAAGTTTTCTAGTTGTACCGTATAAATTGTTTCTTTAATGTCGCGATTGAAAAATGCAGTCTTAACATCCATCTAATGCAATTCAAGATCAAGATGAGCAACAAGCGCCATTATTGTCTTGAAAGAGTCTTTTAATGAAATTGGAGAGAAAGCCTTTGTAAAATCAATGTCTTCTTTCTGAGTATATACTTTAGCTACAAGATGCGTCTTATACCTCTCCACTTTACCATTTGTATCCTTCTTGGTTTTAAATATCCATTTACAACTAATTGGTTTTGCACATTTAAGTAATGAGACAAGTTTTCAAACTTTATTGTCTTGCTTAGACTTTTACTCTCTTGCATGACATCAATACACTTTTGAGAATTATAACTTTTCATGGCCTGACAAAAGTTGATTGGATCATCTTCTATCATTTTATTGTCATCCTCATATTCTTAGAGAAATACAACATAATCATCTGAAATAGCATTTCTCCTCTCTCTTATGGACCTTCTTAATGACATTTGTTCTTAAAGTTGTTAAGTTTGTACTTCTAAAACAATTACCTCATCTTGAATAAGGAGTTGTTTAACAATGTCTTGTTGAGGTTCTAGATTCACTTCTTGATCAATAATAGGTATGAGAATCTTAACATCGTCAAAAGTGATAGCAAGAACTGAGTTAGAATCCAATTCATCCGTAAAAGTAATGTCTCTAACCTTATTTCTCCCTCCAAAATCAACATCCTCAAAAAATGTTACAGTGTCTCAAAAATATTCCTAATTGTGAGATCATAAAACTTATAGCCCCTAAATTGCTCAAAATAACCAATAAAGTAGCTGCTCACTGTTTTGGAGTCTAATTTCTTTTCATGTGGCCTATAAGACATTGCCTTAACTGGACATCCCCAAATGCTAAAGTGCTTTAGACTTGGCTTTCAACTTATCCAAAGCTCATAAGGTGTTTTTGCAACTACTTTAGTGGATATTCTATTCAGAATGTAAGTTGCTATCTTTAGAGGCATTGGCCAAATGAGCACTTTAAGACTTATCATGTTTCAATCTTTCTTTCTCTTGTACACAATGAGAAATATGCTCATTTAGAGTCCATTTCTCCTTTCGACAGTTGTAACTAATTTTAAATTGGTAAAATTGTGTAGGAAGCGGTACCAAAATCATAAGAACAAGCAATTCCTCAGAAAGCTCGATCTTAAGTTCCTTAAATCTTGAAGGCTCGATCTTAAGTTCCTTAAATCTTGAAGCAATATGAAACATCTTTATAATGTACTCCCTCATGTTTCATTGACCCTTATACATCACAGACATCAAAGAAGTCAGAACTGATGTCATCTCAACCTTATCATTTTTGGCAAAACGTTTCTCAATTTCGTCAAAGAAACTCTTGGCCTAAGTAATCTCTTCAGATTATGTGCCTCTAAAGGCTTTTGGAATGTTGTGCTCATGATCATTAGACTTATGTGGTTTGAACGATCCCACCTCTCAAAACCTTTTTTAGCATCAGGGGTGCTTACCACAGTGAGAAGTCCAAGTTGTTCTTCTATTAGTGCAAGGTCTATATCCATACAACCAAGCACTATAAGTAAGTGTATTTCTCATTCCTTGAAACTAGTCCCATTAAGCATGGGTATAGAATTTATATTAGCAGATATTTGTTAGGAAATATTCTTATATTGTAATAAACATATAACAACATGTTTTCTAGTAGTGTCGAAAATAGTCATTTCAGGATTACAAATATGAGAAATGAGTTTGTAAATATTATTATTTAATATTTATTAGTAAAATATAGTATTATATAGAATTTTGATCTAATATTTATTGCTATTTGAATATATAGTTAAGTACAAGTGGTTTGTCCTTAAAGTCAAGTGGGTCTAGAAATTGAGGTATTAGGACCTCGTTTCTATAAACTGAGCCCGTAAATATTTATAAATATTTATGAAATGATTATATAGGTGTACTGAAATTTGGTCCAAAAATTTTAATGTTTGGCTAATTAATTAAAGAAAAAAGACTAAATCATAAAAATTGTAAAAGTCAATTGTTAATAGGGATTTTTTGAGAATTGGGTATAAAGCTTTAAGAAGATGGTTTTAAATGACAATTAAGCCATTTAAAATTGTAGTGGACGACTTTAAGCTTAAAAACTTAAGCTTTTGAAATAAATTTTATAATAAAATAATGTTAATGTATTAAAAATAATAAAAGATAGAAAAAACACTAAGTCAATTTTATTTCTTCTTCGTCTTTGTAATTGTCGAAACTCCATGGTTGAGCTATCTTTATTCCATTGCATGCAAGTCTCTCAATTTAGTTTAATTTAGCTAACTCGGGGATTAATTTGTACAACTGCTAAATATTTTGGAAGATTTCATTCATGAGTTTAATGTGTTTTTGAAGTTTAATGGTATGAATATTAATCATGGTTGTTGATTAAAACTATTTTGTAAAGTTATTTTAGTTAGTTCTTAGTGAAAGGACCGAATTAATAAAACATTAAATTTTACATGAAGTTATTGTGAATTTGAATAATTATGGGTTGTACTAATATGAATAGAAATTCATCTAGCATAAAAATTTATGAGTTTGTGATAAATTTGAATGTTTTAGGTTTAGGGACTAAATTGTATAAAATATAAAAGTTTAGGGAAAATGTGAAAAAATATAAATAGGAAGTCATATGTACTAAATTGAATATTAAATGAAATTGAAGCTAATAAATTGAAATAAATTACTTTATAGATCAAGAGTTAGTTGACAATTGAGGAAAAAAGAAAGTTGTTGATTAGTCCCTAAACTTTTGTTATCTCCGTAGTTTAGCCTTAGTAAGTTCATATGGTATTATTTTGTGTATTTTAGTAATGTTATTATTAAAATTCTGTAATTTGTTGACATTGATTTTAAATTGAAATCTTACGATTGAAATTGTGAAAAAATAGATTGAAATGTAAACTGTTATATGGTTACGTGTATCGAGCCTAAATGAACATATGATAGGATATAATTGGCATGCCAATAGGTTATATTGTGCGCAATATGGGTTTGACTTGTAATGAGACGATGATTATTGATTTGATATTGTTCACTGAATATACCGACTATCGTGTTATATTTATAGTGATTCTGGTATGTTATCAGGGTTGGATGTAAGGCCTTCGGGCTTGGCACTTGGTGCCCAGGTGTGTTCCAGAGGGATGTTAGCCTACGAGCTAGGCACTCGGTGCCCAAGTGTGTTCTCGGTTGGCTTGGCTCGTTTGAGCATTCTGGTGTGTTATGGACGATTAACCCCGTATCCAAATTCGTTTATATCGTTCATCAGCAAATTATCAATGGTTACATGATTCATAATTAAATTTTTATAAATGGTTACATGATTTTCTGATTGATTAACATGAGTTGGTATTGAATGTCCTAGTATAATTGAATAGATTATACAGTATGTGTATTAACATAAAGACTCACCTGTTGAATGGTTGTGATTGGCAGGATTTTTGTTTAGCAATTGTTATTGTGATATTAATATATTTTTACAGTAAGTTCTATCGTTTTAACTATTGAACTTACTAAGCTCTATTAAAGCTTACTCGTTTCATTTCTTATGTTTCTTTGTAGATTACATTTTGTGGAATCAGGCAGTCAGATCAACTTGAACATCACACCATCCAGATATCTTTTGGTAGTTTTTGAATGTTTACTTTTGGGTTATATGGTATGTAATAGGTGTGATTATTTATGGTTGGATCCTTACTTAATATGTTACATCTTAGCTTGGTGTAAAGTTGTTTGAGCTTGCTTGTATGTTTGCCTTTGGTTTTGGTATGTATATATTCATATGACTATGTTTTTGGCTAGTTGGTACAAACCTCTTGAAAATGTTTTAAATATGGTAAGAATGAATGTGAATGGATAGAATGAAATAGTAAGTTTGGTATGTGTTTTAAGTATGGACTTGTGAACTTGAATGCAAACTAGTTTGGTAAGAAATGTGAATTTGATTTGGCAATTGAATTGTGGTGTCAATGAGGGCACATTGGTTATGCACTTAAATTGTTTGTTTTGGTAAGTTTTAAGCTTTTTTTAATGTGTTTTTAAGGTTTGGAAATGATTGATTTTGGTTGAACTTGGAACCTAAGTTTTGGATGAAAATTTGTCTTGTTCTGTAAGCTTTTTAAAGTGCACACAGCTTGGGACACGGGCTTGTCATACGACCATGTGCCACACAAGGCCTCCTCACACAGTCGTGTATCTTCTTAAATTTTAGGTGTAGGTTTAACTCATACGGCCACAAAGAGTTACATGGTCTGGCGACATAGCCGTGTGACCTTATTTCAAATGCTCACATGGTTTGGGACACAGCCTGCGACATGGTCGGTGTGACCCTTGTTTCCAAAATTTTCAATTTTTTTTAAAACTTTCTGTTTTGATTCAAATTAGTCCTTGATTGATCACAAACCATTTTTAAGGCCCTATAAGCTCAAGTTAAGGTCAGTAAATATATTTATGCTATAAATTAAATATATATTTGAATATTGTCATTTAAATTAATAAATGAATGAATTAATGATGTTTATTGTTTTGATTGAATATTAATATTTAGATTAATATTTGAATGGTTTTGTGATGTCATTTGATTGAATGTACATTGTAATACTCCATAACTCTAATCTAGTGAAGGAGACGGGTTAGGGATGTTTTAAAACATGTAATTATTTTCTATGTATTTGAACGATGAATAAATAAATAAAGTTAATTTCACATTTCACTAATATATCTTTTGTTTTTTATCTTTCATGTTTTACATATATAGAGAAATTGTAACAAGCAAATATTAGCTCATTGTTTGTCTAAGTTCAAACTGATGATAAGTGGCATTGTAAGAATGTTTACACTGCGAGAAAGACAACTTATTTCAGTAGATAATCTAAACTAGTTCGTAATCTCGTAAAAAAATCAAAGTGAGTGTTTGATTCAAATACTTAGAAGGATTATTATGCCGTCTACAATTCCAATTGGGGAGATGACTAGTCTTAGTTATTGGAGCAGTTAACTCAACAGGTAGAGACATAAATGTACTCATTGGAAAAATGATACATTAGACTGAATCCGAGTTGAATTAATTTTAAATTTGTTTGTGAATTAATTCACTTGTGACGTTCATGGTGTAATTTACCTAAATCCTGAGTTAGTCACTAACCATGCGTATGTAACTCATGTGCTTTGATATAAGTGGAGGCTTATACTCTAAAATGACCGAGCCCATAGTCGATATATTGGGTACATGACTTGTGTATGGCATGGCTTTACTAGCAACAATGGAATTCATAGCTCGATTAAAGAGTTAATAATATTCTCTCATTGGCATTGTGTGAATTGATAAATATGTAATGTGGTCATGAGTTGCTTGTACTTGAACGAGCAATTTATCACAGTTATTTGTTGGTAGTGATCATATTATTAATCATTAAGAAGACACAATGGTAACAATGAGATAAAATAGGATTGCATTGAGTGAATGGATTTAACTCAAAGGAATCAATGATATCATATGAGGGTAACACACACATGACGAGGTTATTAGACAAAGCAGTTAAATAAATTGCTTTCGTAAAGAGTTTTCAATTATGATACTTCTTGTAGACTGACTCTATGATTAAGTAAATTGCGAATTATCGGAACGATACTTCTGGACATAATTGTAATTACTAGAGCCTAATTGCATATGTCTGATTGGTCCCTCCGCTAGTTCAATAAAAGCTTGATCAGATTGCATTTGAATCAAAAGAAAATTCTACGACTTTAGAAATAATTTAATTAAGTTGATTTATTCAAAGTAAAATTAAACTAAGCGGTCATGAGAATCGTTCAACTAGAGAATTTGATTAAAGAATTTTTTTGAAAAATTAATTTTGAAAAATCTTAGTGATTTTTTAGAAAACTAATTTTGATCAAGCAAAATTAAATTAATTAAAATAAATATGATATTTTTGAAAATTAATTTTCAAGTTAAACAATTGGCCCAAGGAGTAATTCAACTTGAAAATTGGACTTGGGATCAAAAAATAGAATCGAGAATAAAAAATCGAGACCAAGACCCAAAATTGATCGAATTGGGCCAGATATGTGAAACCGGCCCGACAGTCCAACCGATGGCTAGACCGGACCGGTCGAGCCATCATTGGCCCAAACTGAATCGGCAGTAGCCAAACCGACTCCTGGTGCCGTGAGGTGTCGCGCCTGCAATGACACCACTGGGCACGACGATGCCAGTGACTACGACGACGACATTCTGGTGGTCGGCGGATGGTCGGTGACAGTGGTTCTTTGGCGGTTGAGCATGGAAGAATCACATTCCTACGGGGACTCTATCGGATAATTTGATTACAGATTAACTATTCTAAAAAATAATATTATTTTAATAAATTTAATATTTAATTTAATTTAATCTAACACTTAGATTTTCCAAATTAATTTTTTAAGAAAATTTTTAATCAAATTTTCTAGTTTTTCCCTTTAACTTATTTTTCGATGCATTTTCCAAACCTATTTTTCCAACAATATTGTGGCAGCAAAAAATGAACTCGCTAAATATAGAACAAAATAGATAAAAACATGCTCACATCAATATGCATAAGTAAACAATAAATTCAAAATAGTGACTAATCTTATCTCAATATACCAAGCACAACATTAATATCAAGTCTTTGGGCAGTAATATTAACAGTAAGTGATACTCAGGGGCGAAGCTAGATATTTCTTTAGGGGGATTGAAATTAAATTGTAATTTTTAATAGTCTATATATTTATAATTTTTAAAGGTTTAAATCAAATTTTTATCATTTATAAAGGAAGTAAAGTGCAATTTTATCTTTACTAATTTAAAATTTTGAAATTTCTTAAGGATCTAAATGGATAATTTTACATTTTAGGGGGGCCAGATCCCCTGCCAGCCCCCTAACTACGCCATTGGCGATACTCTTGTTGTAGTAATCAAATATTGACAATAAATTATATTAAACAATGAATCAATATTTGGATTAACTTATTACTCACATAAAATATCTTATAATTGTCATACATTTATCACCACAGGTGTCGTTGAAATTGTGCCAAATATTAGCTTATCTTTGGTTAATTAATAAACGCATAAATCATAAAGACATATAATTATCTTGATATTTTGAATAAACTAATCTACGCAAAAGAAGTCACTTAATTTGGTGGCATTTTGTTTGAACTGATCTATTTAAAATATTAGATATCCTTAATTAAATCCCAAAGCCAAAATCTTAATTTATTTGTGGTTTAAATAATTTTAATAAAGGTAAATCTCATCTCAAGATATCGGTTACTCCATTAATATTTCATCTTTTGACAAAAATATTAAATTGTAAGTGATATTATTGTAGTAATCAGAGACTCTCACATGTAAAATCGAATAACCGTTACATGTTTATTATCACAGTTGCACATGTAATTTTGTTAAATATTAACTTCCTTTTGTAGCTTAAGTTAGATGCACTCTATCTTTTATATTTTAAAACAAAATAATTTCAACAGAAGTCACTTTGGCAATTTATTGCTTCAATTAATTTATTTTAAAATATATATAAATATATCAATATTCAAATTTAAAATTTTCATAACGGTCAAACATTAAAATTGAACTTTCTGATCGAGCTACAATTTCTGAAATAACCTAAAGTAAAGTTATCTCAACGTACCAATCAAAATTTGAAAACTTTAATCTTTAATTGATTTTAATATCTTAAACAAGCATGCATCAAAAAACTGAATTTTATAAAACCAAACTTAAATCAAATTCTTTAAACACATATCATGATCAACATCAATTTATATCAAAATAAACCAAAGTTTATAACCGTACTACTAAAATCAATCTCATTTCATGTAAAATAAAATCATACTTTATTCTCTTAAATTCATTGATTTGCATGACTTATTTTGCATATACATATAACTCCAAAATTGCATTTATAATTAAGGGTAAAAAACCTTTATATGTATGAATACTTATAAAAATTTTATAACCATCAAATATATATATATATATATAAATATATTTTAAATCAGTAACATGCTAAAAGATTCATAAATTCATAGCTTATATTGGCAAGACCAGTATCAAAAGCATCACGCATTAAACAAATGGTAAGATATAATGTATGGATTCATACAAGTAAACTAAGAGTAAAATCAAGAACCTCCAAAAGAAGTAAAAAGTTTGTCAGATGCAATAGGGGTTTCCCAAATCAATATCCAACAAAAGCACCCCCAAAATACAACACTTCAAAGCCAATGTATTTGTTCTTTTTACAGTTCACCCCAAAATTCTTTAGACAATGTTTGACTAAAAAATATCAAAACTTTGTAACAAACACGACTAAAGATAATAAACCCACAAAATATCTAACTTAAACACGAAATTTTGCATCAGTACTTGGGAAAAGTTGGAACTTTCGATGAAACAAATTCAACTTAAACTAATAACAGAAACAAGACTATTCACCAGAGAACTGATTAGAAGTAAATTCATAACAAACCCAACCTACACATACTTTCCAAAAAGAAAGAAAAAAATTTTAATTATTCAACATGACCAGGCTTGGATGTCACTTGTTAGAACCGTAAAAACAAGATTTGATATAAAATTTTATTAATCAGGATCTATCATATCAAATCACCAGGTACAAAACTAAATGTGAAAGCGTATCTAAATCCATTAATTTCTTAGAATATTTGATATTATGGTTTTGATCTTCCAAATTAACACATAAGTAATTCAGAAAATGTAACTGTATAATTTGAGGACTATAACCCTAATATATAACTTTTGCACATTAACATAATTTCTAATAAGTTCATCATTAATTAGAAATTAGTTACTAGAGTATCTACACATATCTGACCCATACTTTTAATTTGAGCTAACTTTTTATATTAATAAATAATAACATGTAATTACTCTTATTATATATATGATGCTCATATTTTCTAACACGTCTATCTTCTCTTGTCTCGTTCTCACCCTGATGCTAAGAGAGAATATTTATAGACGAAGGTCAGCTTGTCGTGGGTCTCAACCATTGCACACTTTACCTCCCAAATGTAGAATGTAAAGTGGCGAATGTTAGGTTAAAGATATTATTGGAGTTGACTTGAAGTGGTTAGACGAAAGGTTCATCAGATCATAGAAGTAATGAATTGATGGGTGCTATCAAAAGCTCTTCTCTGTATATATCTTCTAAGGATAGTCTAGGCTCGCCTTACATGATAGGGTCTTTTGACGAGACTACTCTCCTCACGAGTCTGCAAAGTGGCTCATTGGATTTTCTTTTATCTACAAGATTTATACTTCAACAAGATGTACACGAGGGTATGACAGTATTTAAAACTTTTAATCAACATACATTATGTTATTCACGGTCATCGTATATTGTATATATAATAATATTATCAGTGTATGAAATGTGAATGTTTTTTTAATGCATATGTAATTATTAGTAGTCATAACAATAAAATATCCTTGGCGGTACTTAACAGTAATCCTTGTCGGCACATTAATATTCTGGTTTCCCTTTCAGTATATGGAATTAGAAGTTAGAACTAGAAGCCTATTATATTCTTATAAATGCTAATCATGGATTGGTTGCAGAAACACCAATCCTCAAATGTACATTAAAATCCATTCATGTTATTCGACCTTTAGCACATATTTAGCAAATCATCTTCAAAGTTCATGCAGGTCACACTTAGCTTTATATATTTTATATATTCAATCCCTCCATAATACTCTTCTAAATATAGCAGATACATGTACACGTTTCGAGCTCATGTTGGACCATAATGCGCAAAAAAATTGATGCACTTTTTATTTATTTATTTTTAAGTTCAGCTTTGGGTGCCACTTTTTGTATATAAATAAGCATCCAGTTCTCAGGCTTTTCATTGCTCAATTATATTCCTTGTTTCTAAGTTTGTCAAACCCTGAACTGATAAAAATGGTGCATGTCGTAGTTGTTTTGTTTATTTTAGTAACCCAAGTGTCAGCTTACCGTCCTTGTCCCAAATGTGGGAAGATAAAAGTTCCATATCCACTTAGCACTGATGAAAACTGTGGAGATCCCAGGTATAGAATCTACTGCAACAATGGTGCCTTGGAGTTCATGTCAGCTTCAGGGTTTTACTATAAGATTCTCAGCATTAGCCCTAAGGCTAATAAGCTTATTATAAAGCCACCTTTGATCCAGGAAAACACTTGTTACTCATCTGATCTCGATCAGGGAGGGTTGATGCTGGATGAGAACTTGCCTTTCAACATATCCATTCGTAACACTGTCATGTTATTCAACTGCTCCGATAACATTCTATTATCCCCATTGAATTGTTCTTCCAGCAGTTTCTGTAGGGAGTTTGAGGAAGTGGGGGAAGGGTGTGGATGCAAAGGAACACTTTGCTGCCATTTCTTGAAAGATTCATCGATGACATCGCATAGGATCAGGGCCAGGCTAGGAGGCTGCACTGCTTATACTTGTGTGGTTGATAAACAGCCTGATGAACCCCTTGAATCTTGGAAATTTGGCATTGAGCTGCAATGGTTGCCTCCTTTCTGATTAGCTTCTTTGACAAAGCTATACTATTCCTGGTTCTTGGAATAGAGTGACCTTTGGTTTTTATGTCATGTGTATCTGTTGGAGTATGATGGTTATGTTGTGGCTTTGGTTGCTTAGTTTCATTGTCATGTCAATTAATAAAGTTTCATGTTAGATTAGTTTCCATTGTTCAGTGAAAACAATTTAGCTGAAGTTGCCTGTTCTTTGTTACCCAATGAGATCATTTGAGATGATTTTCCCTTGCTTTATGCTTTCTTTTTGACTCACCTTTTTAGCTTTTATTGTAAGGGCTATTAAACTGTGATTAGCCTTTCTTTATAATGTCCCCAAGTTACTTGGCACTTAAACCTTCTTGTCAATTTTTGGGTTAAAAGTTCCTGAAGCGATCAACAAAGGAAAATCACACCATGAATGCTAATATATTAACTAAAAAATCTCTAATTAATTGAATTTCAATTTGGGGATGGAGTGAGATGATTCCCTTAAAATTTTCATCATAATTCAAGTCTAGGTAAAATTCACCCGCCTTTAACGCTCTATTAATTTTATAATAATCTATAACTATTTTTTACTTTAAAAAATCAATAACTTGTAACTACTTTAATTTTTTTCAAATATATTTTGATGTCAAATTCTTAAATTTATAAGATTTTATAACATATTTAATTTATTTTTTAAAAATAAATAAACATTTTCATAAAAAATTTTTATTTTTTAAAAATAAATAAACATTTTCATAAAATTTTGGATGAGCCGATGGAAGATGTCAAAGTTGAGTGCTAGAGTATTAAATAAAGTTCAAGGCAGACAAATTCTATATAAGTAAAAATCAAGCCTGAGTCTGAGCAGGAGAAGGCAAAAAATTGCAGTGCAATGTGGTAATATGTAACAGCAGAGAGTGCAGTTCACAAGCATCAATCAAGTTTAATGATTGGCTGAATCACAATAAAGTTAGGAAATTGAGAAGATGATGATGTCCTCACTGATGCAGAAAGGAAAGCTGAAATGCATATGTTACTTGGAATCTTCACTTCTAATTACAAATTCAAGCTGTTAGCAATCAAACTATGATACCAAATATCTATCACATACCATTCTTTGTTCCAAGTTGGTCAGTAAAACAGCCGAGCGCAAACATAAACTCGAAAACAATAACCGCAAAAACACCTAACTCGTTATCTCTACCTTGATTCTTACACGCATCTATGGCACTCATCAGGTAATGGGAAACAAAGCATATTCGCACTGCCACCGAAAAAAAACAATTGCATATTTACTTTGTTACATAACATGATATTATGCAAGCACTGTGGGTCTGCTTGACCTTTTTCCTTCCATGGCGTCTTTCTTTTTCCGACAGTTGGTGCAGAGGAAAGGTCCTTCCCATGGCTTTGAAGCAGGTGAGAAAAACGGCCCGGAGTTCACTGTTAAACCCTCAGCTGGAGGTTGATCGACTTGACAGACCGCGCATTTGAAGAGTCCTGAGTTTGTATTCATGGGAAAATCCTTACCCAACCTGCAAAGTTTTATTACGAAAATCAGTGGGACTAGAGACTCATATATTTCATTTTGTTGGTCAACTAACAACCTCATAACTGTTGCCACATGATATGAAATCTATTCAAACAACTAAAGTGCCATCTTGCAAAGAATCACTGTTTCTTTTGCCTAATAAACAGGCATTTAGGTGCAAATTTGATATGAAATTATGGAAAGAAAAGATTAATTGGTTGCAAGTACCATGTCAAACATGAAATCTACTTATGGATACACGCTACTAGCACATTTATAAAAAAAGATTGGGGAAATTGATTAGTAACTTCAGCCAGCTTATTAGAAGACAACCCATATTCTTTCCCTACATGCATGTTATAAAGCAAAAGACAATAAAAATAAATAAATTAGAAGGAAAAGTTCCGATGAATGAACCTTTCAGCAAGCATGGCAGAACCCTCCTCAAATAGCTCTTCAACAACTCCAACAGCAGAGAGTTTATTCGTAGTTTTATTTGTAGAAGTTTGAGATCGCTTCCCAAAAAGAAAAGAACTAAGCGCATTCTGCTTCTTCATAGGTGTTGAAGGTAGGACAGGCTGGTCAGAAGGAATAATATCAACAACCAGGCACGTTGTATCATCCTTCAGGCCCCTTGACCTCAAAGCTTCCTAAAAGAGTGTAGAAAATAGGAATTAATATCAAGGTAAATTGAGTGGATACTACAGAGAGAAGGCACCAATCCGGATATCACCTTAACAACAAGCTTTGCTGCAAGCTCTGCCGGTAACCCCCGACAAGACTTAGCAGCCATGTCTGAAGACAAAGCATCCCAAATACCATCTGAAGCAATGATAAGTCGTCCTCCAGAATTTGACAACTAAGACAAAATAGAAAAGTAGTTTTAGGATTTCAACGATCAGAAGAAAATTAATAAATCATCAGCTATAAGACACAAAGATGTAACCTTCACTTGCTTAACGTGCGGTATGGGGACAATAAACTCTCCAACATCTGTGTCACCAATTGACCTAGAGAGGCATAATCCACCAGGCCAGCAACGGAGGGGACCAACCTACAGATATTCAATCCATAAAGATAAGGAGTTATAAACATCCATAACGTTCACAACCAACCCATCTTCCCACCCAAAAAAGGATGAAAACTCCTTTTGTTGTAAGAGTAAAAATACCTCATTGCCCCCAAAAACATTAAGTCTTCCAACTTCACCACCACTAGCAGTGACACGCTCCCTTTCTTCTGCATTCTCTTCTAGCCTGTGATCTACAGTCAGGAGAGAAACTACACCCCCTTGGGTGTCCAATATACATCGAGAATCACCAACGGAAGCAACAGTGACAGTCCATCCATCAATCACAACAAACGTAACAGTTGTCCCAGAAGTTTCCCCTGTCATCAATACAAATGACAACAAAGATAAGCATGCAACAGAATTTGACCGAGAGAAAACAAGTGTGATGAAATAGAAATGAATACATGCCTTTCTGCTGAAACTCAATGTCTGTTTTCACAAAACCTGCAACCAGAGCCCGAGGAAGGGCTTGAAGCCACTCCTCCCTATTGATGCCCTGTGCAATTGCACTCAAGACATTACCCAATAAGTTCTCCTTTGCAAAAATGGCAGCTGATATACCATTATGCCCATCAAAAATCTGTGAATAAAACCAATATTAGGAATCTCAACAAGCACCAAAAGTAACGTCACATTTCTACATGCTCAACTTGAAGACAAACCATAAGACTTCAGTACTAATCTCTATCCATACAAATTAAACAAGAACATAAATTGCCGTACTAAGCTTCGTTCCAACTCAAATTAGCCCTTTTTTTTATTTGTTACTTCATAACCAAACAAAAGGAATCCATCATGTGTGAGAGAGAGAAGGAAAGGGGTTCGCAGGAAGAAGAAATTACCGCAAATACCGAAAAAGATGTTTCCGGATTCCCAGGAACCCTCTCACAATCAGGTTTAATCAGAAAATAATCTTCTCCTTTTTTGGCCAAAGCAGCCTGTCCAAACTTCACAAAAGGCTTCTCAACTTTTACATTCCTCAATTCACGACCAAGTAAGGTTGCAAGTGGAACAAGAGGTGGTTTCATCCTTTATACTTTAGCCTGGCTCAAATTGGTTAAGGTATCAACATTCCCCAAACTCCACTGCTGCAGCCTCAGCAATCCAAATGAAACAATTAAGCATTACCACATTCAAAGGTCACAAAAACCTGCAAGGCAGATACATAAATTCTTAAAATAACAGTTTAGTTTGACATGGTATATTCCAAATCCTTAACCTTTTGATCACATTTTTACCACACAATCAGCCAAAAGAAACTAAATATGAATCAAACAATTCTAGAGCTTCCCAAACTATTTCAACATTATAGAGATGACACAACAAAGCCAAAGGGATCAAACATAAATACATATATACACAAAATAATCTCAACCTTTAACAAAAATTAAAGCTTCCATGCAAAAACCACGGTCTTAAAGACCAATTAACAAAAATCCCCTTATATGTTTCACTACTTCAATTCATAACATGGAAAAGAGAAAAAAAAAGAATCCCAGAAACTGATCTGAAAATTTTCCACATATAACCTCAATTTAGTTAAATTTACATCAATACCCACAAGCAATGAAGCTGATAAAGAAATAATGAATCAAACAAAGACAATGTACAAATTTAATATTCAAAGCTAAATTATTTATCCATTAAAAAGTTAACCCCAAAAACTGTCATTTTTAACCCATCATTCCATCAGAAAAGAAACAACCCATTTTCAACCGTTGGCTTACAAACACAAAGTTCAGTTCAAGATCCACAAAGGAAGAAATTAAGCTGAAAATTGAACACTCGAAACTCCAAAAAAGTGAAAATTGAAGGGGGAAAAACTCACAATTGAAGACGAAGAGGGAGAAAACCTCAGATCGAGCAGATATAACTATACATTGGGTATTTCTTCATTGCTGTGCATGTACAAAAAAACATTCTCCTTCCAGTGCCTTTTCTGGGTTCCAAAAATCAAAGCCCTAAAACAGTGATTTGATTGGAAGAGAAATCTAGAGCAGAGAAACGCGGGTTTCAATTCAGGTGCTCAATTTTGGACAAAAAAATCTTTTAATGACACTTATGTCCTAAATCTTACTTAATATTTTTTTCCTTCTAATAATTTAGGGAAAAATTAATTATTATTTAAATAGGAATACCTATGAAATGACAAAACAGCCATTGGTAACAGAATATTTAAAATGCTTTTTTTTTTAAGAAAATAAAATTTAAATATTGCCCCCCTTTTTTTTCTTAATTAGTAAGAATTGTTTAGTGTGATAACATAAGTACTTTTTTTTTCTAACACCAAATAAAAAAAATTAATGATAATAATTTTTATGTCAATTAAATTAAGATTTATGGTATATTTAACTATATATGTTAACTACCAATTCATCCTACCCTTTTTGACAACTAATAATTATAATGTAAAAAAAAAAGTAAGATAGTAGGTATAATAAAAGGAGAAAGTGGTCTTTGACTTTTGATTTTATTTTATTTTTCATATCTTCTTACAAGGAATAATCTATCTGGCTATATGATGAAAGAAAATTACCTGTCAAAATTTCAGGGTCTAAAAGGAATTTTAGGTTTGACTTATGTCCTTATTCATCCACAAAAGAAATTGTTTTTCATAGAAGGAAAATTGAAAAAGAAAATCAATGGAAATTTGCTGTTTTTTGGCTGGCAGAAACAATGGTGGGGGTAAATTTTCGGGTCATGGGAAAAAGAATATCAAAGAATTTGCTGATGTGGCCATGTGTTTATGGGACCTACTTAGGTTTAGCCACTCATTTGAAAGGTAATGTTGACATGCATGGATGATTATTGTGCTTCAATTGTGGCTAAAATCACTCCCCTTATGTTCATCAATTCAATATATAGGATAAGAGTTTTATACGATTTTTGAAAGATAATAAAGTTTGAATCTTTGTCTAACGAGTTAAATAGGGTATCTGACAAAAGTTCTATACATCATTTTAAATAGTTATTTTTTGAAAAATGGATTTCGAGAGATAAAAATATGAATGTTAATGTAATCATAAAACAAGTATAATGAAACATTAATACTTAAAAATCTTCATATGGCAAAAAGTAAACCAAAGATGCCAAAGTACTCCATATAATACAATTTCCTCCTTCAAGTCCTTAATGCTACAAGAAGAACAATAGAGGAAGAAAGGGAGAAAAATAAAAGAAAAAAAAAACCAAAGAATTTCCGAATCACATCAAGAAGGTAGATGATCATCATAGGGATTATGATTACCTGCACTAAACACAAGGCAACCCAAAATTGTTGCCACTTTTTATATATGTCAGTATCTCCTTTTCAGTGCAACTAAGTGATAGTACAAGTAAGAAGGGCAAGAATAGGGATACAAATTTCACAAAGAAAGAAAAAGAAATGAAATGAGGAAGCCAGTTCTCTTAACACTGTAGTTTAATCACTTTGAATATCCAGTTTTCCTCTTTGGCTTGTTCGTATTTGGATTGGCTCCATTAGACGGTTTCCGGGTTGATGGTGAAGGAATTAGTGATGGAATTGCACTCCTGGTTGCATACAAAGAAAAAATGAAAAAAGTGAAGGATTCTGGTAGTAAAGAATGAAAAATGAATGTGTATATGTGAACATTGATGAGTGGTAAAGGCAGCTTACTTGAAATCTGCGTTCTTAGGCTTTGCTACATGATTGTATTGCTGTTTCTTTGGTTTAGATGCCAACCCATTTGGACTATTATTGTTGGTGACTTTGGGAATGCTGGATTGCCAAACTGAGTCGATCTCCAAACACTCATCAAGATCAGGAGAATTGTCGGTAGAGCCAATTTCGGGCAGAATTCGTTGCTGATGATGGTCTTGGTTGCCCTTTGTGCTTTTGTTTGCCGTGAGTTTATTCAAGTTTTGTTCCGGGTATACCTTGGTGGGATTCCATCGAGCATTGCCTGCAGCTGGAATTGGATCCTTCTTGTCATTCTTGTTCACCATGAGTGTTTCATTCCACCTGCCAGAAGCTGAATCTTTATTATCCTCCTTAGCACTTGAAGCTGGCTTTCCAAGAGGTGGCCAAAGTGATGGATTTGCCAACATCTCTTGGATTTCCAAACTATCTCTCCTAGATGTGGTTGAAGACTCATTCTGAATCATCAGGCGAAGTAGATCCAAGTTAGGCAAATCTTTTCATTGGTGTATACATATATTAATCAATAAAATCAGTTTTAAGTTCTTCACAGTTGAGGTAGGTGATCATTTCCTACCAACTTTGGCAGTTAAAGCATACCTCTGCATTAGTGACACTGCTAGAGTGGTCGCTGGAACTTTGCGATTTTGGAAGAGAAGGGGATGTTCCAAGACTTGGTATGATTTTTTCTGGGCTACTGGATATGGATATGGTTTGGCTACGTTGCAGTTGCTCAGGCTCTTCTTCCTTTTTCGCTGTGGTTAAGGCAGCTTTAAGACTAGATATCTGCAAACAGTTGAAAAGAGAAAAATAAGGGAAACTATGGTTATGCAAAATAAATGAGTAACTATGAACACAGGTTTGACAACAGCAGGCAGCCCCAACAGTTTCAAGTTAAAACTGTAGGCTCAAATGAAAGAAAAAAAAAAACCTGTCCTTTAAGCTCTTTCACTTCTCCACTATCTTTGTTTACTTTAGCAGCACCGAGCTCAACTGTGGCTACCCTTTCTGCAAATTTAAGCGTGCTAATTGTTTCTCCAGAAGCTTCGTACTCGGGAGCAATGTGAACAAACATAAGTGTTTTGGCTTGTCCTCCTGACAGATTGGGCAATAACATGATCAGCAAAGAATACTGCATTGGATAACGAAAAGAAACAGTACTTATGTAGGAGGAGTTCACCGTAATCTTACCAAGTGAATCTTGGAGCAACTGAGTGAGTTTACTGTTTCTATAGGGAACATGTGAACCTTTTGAAGCAAGAGCCGCAATTACATCACCTAAAGCCGAAAGGGATTTGTTGATGTGCTGTGCCTCTTTTAACCGATCTCCCATCACCTCAGATTTATCGACCCTTTCACTTCCTGCCAGGTCAACCAGATGCATACAGCCATGAATAATGTTTCCTGATGTGAGGTCTTTTCCTTGAACGTGAACTGTCAAGCAGCTGCATTGAAGGACACCACATTATAAACTTAGCATGTTCTAGAACAAAACTAGAAATGAATTTAGTCTGGTGAAATTAAAACCAGCACATTTAAATGGACCTGTGAGATCGACTACTCCTGTCATTCATGGCTGTGGAGAAAACTGTACGATTTTTTTGCCCAAGGTTCATCAAGTTTATGACATCAGACGTTGATGATACACGCACAAGGTGAGCTTCAGGTACATTAATCCCATTTTGAGAGCTGTTACGGATTTCTAGTGTATGTAGGAGTTAAAGAACACAAAAGGGTGTGTGAGGCAGAATAAACAAGATATTACATTCTAGATAAACGTATGGCTGATATAAAGGATATCTTTTATTTAGACCATCAGCTGCGAGGAGATCCCTAACTTGCTCATTGTAAATTTCAAGCATTTGCACCGAAATTTCGTAGGAAATAGTTTCTTTCCTCTGGTTTGAGAGTTCAAATAGATCACCCAATGCCCTGTAGTTTACACCTAAGCCTTCCTCTGTGAGCTCTGTAGGCCCAGACTGGATTCACAAATGAGATGAATTAGAGTTACTTATTTGACTGACTACAGTGCATTAGTGAAGAACAAGCTTTTCTTAATCAACTTATTAGCAAATTTCACTGCAGTAACAAAATGCTGCATTTCTTACCATAGTATAAGTTTTCCCTGAACCCGTTTGACCATAAGCAAATATACAAACATTATAACCATCAAGAACAGATCGAATCAAAGGTTGGGTATCAGAGAAAACCTCCGCTGCACGGAATGAGAATTCATGCTCAGGAAAGACTGACAAACTAAAAAGAAAATAACATGTATAGAAACATAGATGGAACAAGTTTTCTTTCAGAATTGCTAACCTTGGGTTACAGAAGGACCGAATATCTTGTTAAAAGTAAATGATTTTCGTCCCTCTTTTCCAGTTTTTGAAGGGGTGAGGACTGTGATAGTTGTGTCATCTATGTGCTCTACACAACTCAAATTGTTCGATTGCCCACTCAAAGATGGCCTTACTCGGCAGTATACTCTTATAGACCCTAAAACATAGTTATCAACGAACACAATTGAGATTTTGATTTGAATGTGATACATGATATATTCACTAAGCCAAACTTTTGAACTGTTAAGACTACTACCTTTCAGGTCCTGCACTTGATTGTATAACTTGCGGTTTTCTTCAAGAACTCTTTGATATCCCGTAGCCGCATAAGCTATACTGTGCAAGTGTTTACCTATTAAGAGAAGCTACGATGAGAAATACTGCATCTTCAATTTAAGAACAAAATAAAAGGAATCATGGATTTATTCAAGTTTGTACCTAGATTGTTAAACTCTTCGCGGTAAGTCACCTGCAAAAGTTCCATACCTACTTTTGTCGCATGAAGACTGTGCTTCAATTCCTACAGGCACAAAGACATGCACTACTTCTTATCTACATCCCTATGGTAGATAATACAAAATTTATAACTAGAACCAGTGATAGCTGCAAATTACCAGAAGATGTTGTCGTTGTTGTTCAACCAATGTCTTCTGTTTCAAAAGATGTCTTGTTGCTTCCTCATCAGTATTGCACTCCTCATTCGGAAGTTCCTTTTTCTCTGACTCAATTGATGATTCATCATCAATCGTTTCCTCCGCTGGTGCCTCTACTTCTACTTCTACCTCAACCTTCATTGTTATATTATTTAGAGGATATGAAAGTATTTAATAGATAATTACATGAAGCAATAACTGAAAACTACTTGGAAATATTTGACCTACCTTATCACATGAAGCAGTTCGAGAAAGAGAATTATCAGGGACCGATTCTTCCGTATCCTTTGGACTACTTTTAATCTGTCAGATAACCCAAACTAAGTTTACCTTTTCTTTTAAAGCATAAAGCTGAAAGCTACTTGGAAATATTTGACCTACCTTGTCATCACATGAAGCAGTTCGAGAAAGAGAATTATCAGGGACTGATTCTTCCGTATCCTTTGAACTACTTTTAATCTGTCAGATAACCCAAACTAAGTTTACCTTTTCTTTTAAAGCAGAAAGCTGAAAGCTACTTGGAAATATTTGACCTACCTTGTCATCACATGAAGCAGTTCGAGAAAGAGAATTATCAGGGACCGATTCTTCCGTATCCTTTGGACTACTTTTAATCTGTCAGATAACCCAAACTAAGTTTACCTTTTCTTTTAAAGCAGAAAGCTACTAAGAGAATTAAGGACCCAAGTATATGAACATTTGCTGAGATGATAAGACAGATTACACCATAAAACATGTTGCATACAGCCCTTAGCACTAATTATACTTACAAAAGAGGAAAAAATTCTAAGTATAAAGAATCTGACAGTTGTGAAAAATTAAAGCTGCTCACCAGTTCAGTATGGCTTGCCAAGCGACGTTCGTACTCCTCCGATACTTTCTTTATCATAGATTCCACGATCTGTGGAAGAACCAAAAGAGTTGTTTTTAAAGTTTTCCGTCATTAAACTATTGAACTGATAGATTGAAGCAACTTAACTTGGAAAGTAAAAGGTTACTGCAACACATCTTCCCTTAAAAGATTGGCATTTTCTAGATTCACTATCCCATTCTAATACTATATAGGAAGAGGATTTGCATATTTAACACCAAATAATTTCTCCAAAGACTAGGTACTTCTCGGAACCTCATATTCCATCTTAACTAAAGTAGTTAATCGAGATATTTTTTTAGAGGAGGAGTAGTAAGGACCATACCATTGGAATCTCGTCTTGCTTCTTATTTAAAAGAGCTGCACGAACTAGCAGGTGCAAAGAAGGCATGGAACCCTGAAATGAGCTTTGGTGTTTGTCATTTGAATCCTAATAGTATGAACATGAAAAAAGAAAACAGCAAGAAGATGGTCACTAACTGCGTCGCTGATTTCCGACTGCTCACTGTTGAAGCTATCCACTGATTTGTCACCCAATGACATTGTCCTTGAAAAGGTATGCATGAATGGTTCACTATTTCTTCGCGTGAATGGTTTCGGTTTCGGGAAACATGGTGGTTTGGAATTTTCTAAATATTTCCATGTACCAATTCCACCACTTCTTTTCCATTCACTGTAAGACTTTAATGCTAGAACAGACTGCACAATCCTTGAAGAGTTCCCACCCTGCAAAAAGAAAAATGAAAATCAAGAAACATTATTGTTTAAATGGTTTCATTCTTACAAAATCAAAAACTTCAATGCTAACCTGTTCCAAATCTGAGGTTTCAAAAGTTGGAATTCCCATTTCTTCAGTAGCTGCAATGAAGTTCCTCAGATTCTCTAATTGGTATGGTGATAAAGGAGCCCCATCAGGAATAATAATTGAATCACTAGGCCCTTCCAACACCTAGAATTGACATTAAAAAAAAAATGGACCTTAATCAAACATTTAATCAAACAAATGGAATACTATCAGAAAGAAGTTTGGTGAAATCATCATACTTACTTTTGGTATAGATCCAGGTTTAATCTTATTTAGAACAGTACAAAGGATCTTTCCACTTCGCAACCCAAGCCTGAATTCTTCTTCGGAAGGCTCAGCTGGCAAATCTTTACCAAGAACAACACCAACTGTTTTTCTCAGCCACCCAGCAGCATCATTTCTTTGCAAAGCTACAAAAATATAAAATGTGATGAGATTAAAGCTCTTTTTTCATTCTTTTTTGCAAAAAGAAAGCTCAGGAAATCATGGAAATCTATTGATTTCCAATTTGTTTGGAGATTATTTATAATCTTGAAGAAGTAAAATTTCTGCAAAAAAACCACCACAAACGTTCAGCATTGTCATAAAATCATGAAAACTGGTAATAAATAGATCAATTTCAAGCTCTTAGCATGATAATAATCTGGCACAAAGACTAAATATGATTAAAACCCAAGATTATATTGCAGAAAATCTTAAAATTGATCAATATAAAGACATATGAAAAAAATGATCGTTCACTAAAATCATAAAACAAATTAAAAACAGGGCAGAGCAAAAAAAATATAAACAGGGCAGAATAAAAAAATTTAAATCATTACAAGCTTCGTCGGTATTTCTCGAAACCAAATTAGCAACATCTTCAATTCGATTTCCATGCTGTTGAATAACTTCTTCCAAAACTGATATTACGGAAACTTGTGAAATCAATTCCAATCCCATTCTTTTTTACTCAAAAATTACAAAATATATCACAATTTCTTTTTCAAACTCAATTCAGAATTTCAATTCATTTAAATTAGTTTTCAAAACCCAAATCATAAAAAATATTTTATATGCCGAATGGTTTTTTCCTTCTCTTATAATGAAAAAGCTTTGTCAAAGGAAGAGATTAAAAACAGAGAACTAATAAATTTGTTGTGTTTCTATTTTTTTTTTCTATGATTTTTAAAGAATAAGTGTTGAATAATTGTATACAGATAATACAAGGAGAGAAAATTTGGAGGGTTTAAAAACAAATTTCCCTCATTTTCTCTCACTTTCTCTCAGTTTTGTTTTCCCCCTGTTTCCTGGCTCTGTCTCTGCCTCTCTGTTTTCTCCACGGTTTCTCTTCTAATATTAAAGAGAAAAACTATACACCAAACCTGACTCCGAACCTACCGGTTACGAGAGAGCTTCATGGTTTATATTTCTCCAAGTGAGAAAATGATGGACAAATTTTAAACCTTTCCTCTTTTTTATTTATTTTTTCTATTTTTTGCTTTTTTTTTTTTACTTTTTTATGTATTTATTTTTAGGTTATTAGAAACTAAATTGATGTAATTATCCTTTTAATCTCAATTTTTGTTGTAATCCAACACCTTTCTTCTTTTAAAAAATGTTTAATTCTATTTGTATCCCTCTACTATTTTGAAATTTAAAATTTAATCTTTCTACTTTAATATAGTATAATTTGGCCTCTCCACTTTATAATATTGTCAGTAAGTCCAAACTGATAGTACCAATTGTTACCGTTGTTAAAGTGATGACGTGAATTTTTATTATTATTATGATTTGATCATATAGTTAAAGCCACGTGGAAATTTAATTAACTGTGTTCAACCGATAACAAACTTACATATAAAAAGAATTCACGTCATCACTTTTGAGGACATGAGCCAATAATGTTATCAATTCAAACCTATTAATAACATTACAAAAGCATATGATCAAATCATGCGAAATTAGAGAGATTAAATCTTAATTCAATGCTTAAACCTTTTGTTAAAAGAAAATGAATGCTTAAGCTTTTCATCAAATAATCTAAATTTAATTTTTAATACTATGAACAATGAGTTCTTGGTATTGTTGATAATGAGACTTGAGATCTTGAAGGTTCGGATTTGAATCTCACCTTATGTAAAAACATGTGTAAGTGATGTCTAAATTTATTTTGACTCAAATTTCGCTACAAGTAGATTTTACTTAATTGTATTTGTACCCATCTCCTTTAAGATGATTTCTAAGAAATAATAATATTCTATTTAAACTTTTTTTTTCTTTTGGAAAATAACATATAAAATATAAATAAATGTGCTTAAATAACATCTATGATTGAATAATTCTCAAAGAATTTCAAATTTAATCCCTTCACTAATTTATGGTTAGATTATGTTATTAGTGTATTCACTATATATAAATTTTAGATATAGATTTTATAATCTAATTTGGTAAATTTTAATTCTTGTATTTTTTTTTTATCCTAACTTAAACCGTAGCAATTAAATTCGTTAGGTCGAATTATGCTATTAGTTTAATAAGTTGTGGATTTAATCCCTATTTTCTAGTTTAATTATTTTTAGTCCATATAGTTTTTGAATTTCTAAATTTAGCCCTGACTCAAATAATAGTCTTTAAATCCACTTACTCAAAACAATGTGACTTTTTTTCATATTATATAAAAATAGGAAGCTAATATGCCATTACACATGTTATAACATATTTGTTGCATAAGATTTTGGAAATAATAGAATTTAACTTAAAGAATTTAATGGTTATCCTTTGAATAAGACCAAAATTTTAAATTTTGAAAAATACAATAACTAAATATGATGAAATTATATTATAAGGACTAAATCCATAACTTACGCATAATACATAAACTAATAGCAAATTTTGACCTAAAATTTTATATTCAAAATTTATCTAATACATTGTTAGTATATTTTAAAATTTTATTGATTGAATTTTAGAATTTAGATTTGGATTATAAATCTAGTGTAAGATTGATAATAAAATATTTAGAAATGTAGCCTTTGTAATTATTTTTCAAATCCATAAAATATCATAAATATATTTAATTTTGACAAATTCATATTTTTGTACTTTTCAAGTCAAAATTATAGGTTTTGGTTATATATTCTCTTTTTGACATAATGTCTAAAACTGTCCATAGCCTCCCTCTTCAACCCATAAATAGGAGGATAATGCATTTCAGTGCACTCGAATCCATGTGCTCTTATATTGGCAACAATGCTCATGTCAATAGAGCTAAAACTCAATTGGCCATGAGATAAATTTTTAACTCATTTGTAAATAGGGGCGAATTTAGGAGTGATACGAACTCGGCTGATGTGGTTTCGAGTCGTATGCGTGTGCCCAATCGAGAAATTGAACAAATGAACTTGTCATAAATGAGCTTGTTTCAAGTTGCATGGAACACTTGAGCTGGACATCCATGAATGTTCAATTATTCCAGCAATGGTTTCCACCCCAATCTCAAACAATTAAAATCTGCACACAAGTTAACAAACTGAAATTAAATTTCAGTTTGCACTTGGGCCCTTCGTGTTTAGGCCAATCTCGGTAATGTCGAGTTGTGTCGTAACATGATGTGACCGGGATCGCATCAAGGGGGTTGATACGGGCCTCGGCCCCCTTAAAATTAAAATTTTCTATTTTAGCTCTTTAAAATTTTTAAAGGTTAAATTGCACTTTGACCCCCTAAAAATGATAAAATTTTGATTTAATCTTTTAAAAATTACATTTTTATTATAATGAAAATTATAATTTAATTTCGACCCCTAAAAGAATTTTCTAACTCTCGTCATGTTTATAAAATTTAAATAAATATATATATGTATATATATACAAGTTTCTTAACCAAGCTTAATTTTAATTCAAAGGCATTTTTGTCGTAGAAATTCCACTTTGTTTCCATTATTAGAAAGAAGACATTGAACTTGAAAAACTTTATTAATTGCGTGTTTGATATTATTAAAGCATTAAACTTCAACCTATTTTTAGGAAAAAAAAGACATCAGACGAGAGTTTCCTTTGAAAAACAAATCTTAGGTTATAATTTAAGAAACGAATTTTATGAAGATATAGAGAAAATAGATTAACAAAGGACAATGTATTATGCCTTAGCATTTTGATTATGACATCACAACAATGGTAATATGTATTAAACGAGAACGGGTTATATAAAATTGTGATTTTATGTCATCTCTATCTATTTTTAATAGGAGAATGATAAATTAAATTTTTTCTCTTGATTTTCAGTTTTTTCCTCCTGAAAAAATTTAAATTCAACTTAAAATACTGAAAATCAGGAAGAAAAATCTGATTTTTTATTCTCCTATTGGGAAATGATAGGGATGACATGAAATTACAGTTTCATACAATCATTTCTCTCTATTAAACCCCATCAAAATCTTTTTTATTTTATGCAGTAGCTAAAATATTGCTTTCATGTTCATATTATCTACTACATTGCATGAAACTATTTATGTATGATGTTGACTATCTCATCTAACAATTGTTCACAAATTAGTCTCTATTACATATATATATATACACACCTATATAATTCCAAGCAATTTAAATAATCAATTAAATTTGTTATACCGTTGCCTCGACTTGGACATGTGACAATAGGAAAAGCGATTAGGAGATACCTTCGTTGTATATTGTTCGAATGTTCACTCAATAACTGACTATCTTTGGTCACCAGCTATTAATAGGTACGCTTTCCTCAAAAGGGAACCACCCGCGAACCATCACTCTGTTATAAATACCCAAAAGTATCAACATGATGAGGGGCTCTTCTCCTCTTTCAAAATCCTAATATGCTAAGTTCTCAATCACTTCCACCTAGGCTCTCTACTTTTCCGGCACTCGGCCCCAACAAGAGTGAATCGGTTTTTTTCGACACGCACCCTCTTTTCACTCTCATTGATATCATGTATCAACAAAATCAATTTGACTATTTTCAATTATCAAATTAAACTCAATCAGATTTAACTAATGAATGGCAATAGTTAATTGAATTTGTTTTTTTAATTTTTTAAAATAAATCAAATTACTAAATAGTAATAATAATTAAGTTGTAAATGTGGATAATAATGAAATCAAAGTGAATAGCAAGTTGCAATCAAATTCACCCACCAATCTAATCATGTAAAAAAAGAAAATGGGTTGAGATATTGATAGAAACTTAATACACATAATGTAGGAGAACCATCAATAGCTATCTTGTCTAAAAGCCAAAATACACGTAGTCCAATTACTTAAATAAAGGATAGGCTGTCCCTTTGCTTATGTGTAAAGCCTAAAACATATGTGAGCATGATTAGAGAAACTCAAACATTCAAACACACAAAATAAACCCTAAGATGATTATGACTCCCATATTACTACTTTCAACTTCATCTTCAGACAATACCAGGTTTTAAATTGTTTTTCTTTTTCCTACATAGATTCTTCAAAACATGATAGGAGCTCATTAACAAGAACCCCACTTTATCAAGGTTATATATAATGTAAAATTTGGGTGATTTTTGGACCCATCCTTTCATTAAACTAAACTATATTGTTGTTGGCTGCCTAGCTAGCAATCATACTCCTTTTTAAATATTCTTTTATATTTGATGTACTAATCATTGAGAAATGAATCAGATGATGATACGTGGTTTCAAAATGAATTTAATTTTAATTTTTTTCATTAAAATTAATAAGATTATACAAAATTCGGACTCATTTGGTAAATAAACAAAATGTTTAAGCGAGTTGGGAAAATAGGAGAGACTATTATGTTATTTTACTTAATATTTTTCCCTCCAACCAACGTTCAACTATATTTAAACACATGGTTCGGATCCGAAGCGGAAGGCTCGTAGCCTTAGCAAATGAAGCTTTGATTTGGTCTAAAAGGGGCCCCCACAAAGAGTAAAATGGGACTATTTTAGAACCCCCAAAGCACCATCTCGGCATGTTTCGGCTAAGGGCAGAAGGCTGCCGGCCCAAACCTAAGCCTTTCAAACATGTGGGCTCCATTGACCCACATAAAAAGAGGCATGCACACATTACTTAAATCAAAGCAAAAAGTTTGCCCCAATTTTCTTTTTAACAATATTTATTATAAATAAATAAATAAATATCCAAAGGGATGGATATACTTTTTGATATGGGGAAAGCTTGAAATTCAAAGACTCTAATCTAGACTAGGGCTATACTTTGCACATGCAAAACTATATACAATGTTCTTCCCTTTCCCCTCCCCAAAAATATAAAATATATAACATTTTAAAATCTTTTTTTCCTAGGAAAGAAAACTTTTTAATTGGCGGGTTCTATCTTCATTTATTTATAAAAATAGTATTCTGAATTTTAAAAGTTTAAATTTGAGTTTTATTATGCGTAATTACGTGTGAATTGTTTAGTTTACTAGTTAATTTTAGTTATATTAAATTAGTTATTCAATTTAATATTTTTAATGATTGATTTTAAGTGAAATAATTGTAACTTCAAATAATTATATTATTTCATATTAGTTAAATTTAGGTTAGATATTTTATATATACAAGATTATATGACACCTAGAATGTGAGTGGAAGAAAAATATATATATATATAAAATAAATTAATATATATTTATTTTTAAAATTAGAAATGTGAATTATTTTTTTTTGGTAGATAGAAATGTCAATCTTTTGAAGTAATAGCATTTTGTTTTTAAATATTTACTTTTAGAGGTTCTATAAACATAAAGATCTTTAAAACAATATTTGTTTTTTTTTTTTTTTTAGTAAAAATGATGATTTGGACTTTTTTCTAGTTAATCTTTGACTAATTTGTGACACAATTTTAGTAAAAAAAATTATATTAGCATAGATACAAGTCATTTGTCACTTCACGGAATTCAACCGATAATTAAATTAGTATATGGTAAAATTGTTCTTTGTCTCTATTTAAAATGATAAAATTTTGATTTAGTCCTTTAAAAATTATAAAGATATAGGTTATTAAAATGGTGAAATTTCATTTTGACTATCATAAAAATATACAACTTAATTTAGCCTCCTCAAAAAAATTTTCTAGCTTTACTCATAGTAAATATACCTTATATATTTAAAATCAAGTGTATACATGTATGTATATCCTTGAAAAAGGAGTTTACTAATGCCTTTTTTTGCACTTTGGGGTTGAATAAAACAGATGAGATGAAGCTAACAGCGGCCGGTCACAATCTAAGAAGCTTGCAATCATTCTTAGGTACCAACAATATCGGCCAGATTCAAAGGCTTTAATATCTTGTTCCCGAATAAACTTTGTAAAAGCACTTAAAACTCAAATTTATTATCACCGCAATGCATGCAGCTACTTATATCAACAGTAAATATCGAAAGCAACATCAGTGGTCCCTAATCCATGGAGCAACAGGCTATAGCTATTTTCCTTTCTTTCATTAAACAAAACTTGGGACATGAAATCACATATTCATAGGCATGTCTTGCACCATTGTAAGAGAAACGCATAATTCATAAACTATATATTATGTAATCCATGGTCTTTGCAACAGCATGTGCCATAGTTCATGTAGAACTGACCACCATTAGTTCAGGTTTAAGATATTGGAAAAATGGGTTACGAGGATGAGCATCGTTGTCGTTTTCCATGAACTCATGGAAGGAACTCTCATTGTGCTATCATCATGATAAGCTTTGAACAATGACTGGTGACCACTCATTCAAATATATATATATATATATATATATGTTTATAATTGATGATTATATTGTATCTTTGATTCGAAGAAGCAATTCACAATGATTGGAGATATTGGTTACAATTAAACTAGGAATTATTTAGATATTTCAATAGTTATGTCCCGGTTTTTGAAAAAAAAAGTTGAAGGCTTTATTTTTAAGTGAAGTTTTAGTTGGTGGATGATGATGGGAACCTTATAAAAAGGCAGTCTTTTTTCTCCAACAAGAGTGGCTTTACCAATGACCTAATCAAGCTAAATTAAAAGCCTAACTTTGAACAAACTCCTCTCTTTTGCCTCATTTCTCTATATATATAAAAAAAATGGAAACCCAAAGTATTAGATTAAATTAATGCAAGAATGTATATTATATATGCTAAAAATCATGATGTTCAATGTTTTCCAAAGTCTCATCATCTTGGATCATCTTTTGTATACAACCCATGTGTCTTTAACAACCCAATGCTTGACATAGACTGTTTATTTGTTTAATAGCCAAGAAAAAATAGAAAAAAAAATGGATTTATTTAGTTGAGTATTTATTAATTTCCCACATTAGAATCTAAGTGTATATGCATTGCATGCAAATGGCTAATTTAGTCTTCCAAAGCGAAGAGAGGAGACTGAGAATCTCTAAAAAGAAAACCTTTATTTGCGTGTCACATTAGAATCTGCTGAAGGAAATATGAAGATAACTAGGGTTTAGTTTAGTTTAGTTTAGGTTAATTATGCTATTAGATTATGTAGTTTGTGTAAATTGTGGATTTAATACTTGTATTTTAATTTGGTCTTTTTGGGTTCTTGTACTTTTAGAATTTGAAAATTTTAGTCCTAGCCAAATGGTAACTATTAAATTCATTAAGTTTTGTTATTTTCAAAATTTGATGCGTAAAACATATTGTTGTATGTGTAATGCTCTTTTAGCTTGTTATTTTTATGTATTACTCACAAAAAATCAGTTAATATATTAAACGACTTCATTCACATTAAGACTAAAATTTTGAAATTAAAAAAATACAGCAACTAAAAGTGATATAGTTGGAGAACATAGACTAAATCTATAACTTTAAGCATAATACATAACTGATAGCATAATTTAACCAAACAGATTTAAATGCTACCATTTGGTCAGGACAAAAATTTCAAATTTTGAAAAGTACAAAGACCAGAATTGATCAAATTAAAGTACAGATACAAAATCCACAATTTACACAAAGTACAAGGTCTAATAGCAGAATTTAACCTTTAGTTTAATGATTCATATGGTCAAATATTCGAATGGGTTAAATCACTATTTGGGGCCTTAACTTGGTAGCTATTTCTGTATTGAGATTTGAACTTTTTTTTCCCATGTTAGTCATTGAACTTGACAATTATTCTCATAGTCAGACTCGAACTAGACAATTGTTTTCACATTGAGGCTTGAACTTTGGGGTTTTCAAGGAAATTCTAGAGGCTAACTTAGAAAAAAAAAATTAGGTCTAATGTGAGAGCAATTGCCAAATTCAGTGACTAACATGAGCAAAAAAATTTAAAACTCCGAGAATAATTTACCAAGTTAAAGTCCCAAAAAGTGTAACAACCCTATTCGAATCTTAATATCCGTAACCTGTTTCCAAGGAAAGAAAAGTTACGAGGACATGAAAGTTATTATTATTAGGGCAAAAGAGTTGATAAACACTAGCATTGTCCCTATCCTATCATGACCAGTTCCCTCACACTGTCATAAACTAGAATGGTCCCTAAATTTTTGGGGTATACAAGGAAGTGAGAGAGGGCTTGAAGACTAGGAAAATGGGTGTCATCAACACTCCAAGTGATGATGATGACTGAATTGGACAACTCAACTCTCTTCAAACCTTTGTGGATAGAAAAGAGGTGATGAAATGAGTTGCTTGTAGAGGAAATTTAAAGGTGCATGATTCCATCCAATTACTAAAAAAGATGCATATGAATTTTATAATCAGATCGCTTTCATTTTCAATGAGATTTGCAATCTATATATTCTAAACATGGGAAGATACCTTCAACTATAAAAATTGGATATAGAGGACCTTTCAGCTGGTTATAAAAACTTAGATTATTTACTTTAGTTTTTTAGGTAATTATAGGCTATATATATATATATATATAAGCTGCCTAAAACTCAGGACCATGTTTTAGTTGGAAGACAGGTTGTCTGATTTCTTATAAATAAATGAATGAATGAATTCATCTTATATATATACTAAGCTTTGCAGGAATATATCAGCTTTTCATTTCAGAAATGAATAGAAAAACTATATGAAAAGTAAACATATGTTTTGAGCTTGTTTATGGTAGTTTCTGACTCTTTATTACTTTAGTTATATATATATATATATATATATATATATTGCAGCCAAAATATGGTGCAGAAGTCACTTCAGTCACACTAATATTGAGAGACTTTTGAACAATACTAAAGAAGGCAGGTTGATTGTCTCTTGAGATAAGCTTTGGCTTGGCCAATGTTTCCTGAATTGTATCTTACTTCATTGAAACAGTCCAAACATAGCAATTAAAAGGCATATTTATAAACTTAGTTCCTATTTTTTTATTTTTTTGTTATTTTGATTTTTTTTTTTTGGATAACTTTAGTATTTAACCTTTAAATTTTAATTAAATTAGTTTTTTAGATGAAAATTTTGATTGAACTGTTGAAATTTTAACAATATTGATGTAACAGTCCACATAACAATATACATGTATTTCTACTATCGAAGTGAATAATCTTTAGAAAACAAAAGGATTTTTTTTTTTTAAAAAATGGATTTTTTATGTACACACGAATGGTCAATAGGTTATCATGCCATGACCATTAAAATTTTAACAAACTACTTAAATTTTTGTCGGAACAAAAGTAAATTAACTAAAAATTTAAGGTTGAAAGTTAAAATGATGAAAAAAATAAAAATGTCAGGTATGAACTATGAAGTTTATCCTTATACCTGATTAAAAGAGAGTTTAACTAATGAAATTACTTCATTCTTTTTCTTAAGTCCGTAATAATATAATAAAGACTAGATCCGAGTTATAAGTATTATTTGTATATATTATATGTGTGTGCAAATTTTGAATTAATTTTCTTATTCAGTTTTATACTTCTAATAATTCGTAATTCAGATTGTAATTATTAATTAATTTGTAATATATAACTTAAGAAAAATCCTAAACACCTTAGCTTAAAAACTTTAAATATAAACTCTTTTATAAGTTAGGCCTGTAACATCTCTAACCCTTATCCGTTGCAGGAATAGGATTATGGAGTATTACCAGACTTTTTAGATCAAATACAAATATCTCATATCACTTAATTACATACATAACAAAAACTATTCATAATGTCACGCGTTAAAAGTAAATCGGGATTAAACCGGAAACTCAGAGAATTTTTCCCAAAATTAAAAAAAAAAATTCCCTAGGTGCAGGGGTCACACGCCTGTGTCTTAGGTCATGTGGGCATTCGATGTGAGGCACACGGCCGTGTCTCAGCTCGTGTCCATGCCCGATAACTCTCTGACTTGGGTCACACGGCCAAGTCACACGCTCCTGTGCTAGGCTGTGTGTTATGAAATTAAGTTATGAAATTAAGGTGCAGGGGTCACATGGCCAAGCCACACGCCCGTGTGCTAAGCCGTGTGAAAATACCTGGGCATTCTGTTTCTCAATTTTAAAGATGCAGGGGACACACGCCCATGTGCTAAGCCGTGTGTCACATACGCTTGTGTCTCTGCCCGTATGGATGAAAATAGGTCATTTTAAGGGCACATTTCTCGCCCATTTTAATATCAACCTATACAAAACATTTTGATACATCAATACATCCCAAACAAGCAATCAAAACAAATCAAAATCATGTCTTAAACATAACATAACATTACATACATACAAGCATATATCATTCACATCCATATTTTAATTTACTTCATTTCCAAACCATCATGTATATATATATGTTGATTATTTAAATAAAACTTCACTCCTAACATTTTTACAAACCAGGCTCTAATCAAATCCATACCAACCCTATACATGCCATATAAACCATATTATACGTTTCAAAGACTACCGGGATAAGTTGGATTGTGTGACTTGATGTGTTGATTCGGTCTCCCAACCTCACGTTAATTTACAAGAACATTAACCAACACAAGTAAACTTAATGAAGCTTAGTAAGTTTGATAGGTTAAACATAAATCTTATCGAATCTACTATAATCAATCAGCTAAGTAAATCATTCAATGTACACTTCCTACCAATCACAACTTCAGTTGATGAATACACTCATTTCAAGTCATTTCCAACAATAAATAATCAATCTTCCAATTGTAAATATGTAGGTCACTTACTAAATCTTACCAAATCGGAGAACGACTTACGGATATGAGTACATTATTTTAAGAAGCCCGGAGGCTGAATAGAAGCACATAAATGCTAAACAGAAACCCTAAGGGTTGAACAGAAGTTCATAAGAGCTGAACGGAAACTCATAAGGGTTAAACAGAAGTTCAATAGAGCTGAACGGAAACCCATTAGGGTTGAACTGAAACTCATATAAGTTAAACAGAAGCTTATGAGAGCTAAACGAAAAGTAAACACAAAAGTTCGTAACAAATTCTACACCTCGGTTTACTTGGGTGATTTTTCCATCAATTCTTCCTTTGCCGTCTTTCACCATAGAACGATTGTACTCAATCCCACGTTCCATTTATTTTGAACACTCAATTCAATTTCATAATTTCCATAATATTTTTCTTTCAACAATAGATATGAATACATGCATAATATCATTCATCAATTTAATATATAAACATTAAATTTTAAACATACAAACTTACTTGGGTTAAATTGTAAGATTTGTAGTAGTTTAGGGACTATTCTGCTAATTTCTCTTTTTCACGATTGTCTATGGGTTCTTGATCTAGAATATAAAATTATTCATTCATTAGCATATACTTCAGTTTCTATTCACTTCACAATTTATATCCCTCAATTTTTAAAATTACACAATTACCCCAATTTTTACAACTTTTGCAATTTAGTCCCCTTACTAATTAGTATATCAAATGAACTAATTTTTCTCAATTGATAATTTATCTAAATATTCTAGGCTATCTTACAGCCCTTGATACATAGAAATTTAATACCAAACCCTAATTTTTTAATTCTTCACAATTTAGTCCTAAAATCAATATCTAACAAAATAACTTATTAAAATCATCATGCAACAAAATTAAAGCTCTAAATCCATGTTATTTCATCAAAAGTATCCAATATTTATCAATAGAAACTTCTAAATTTCTAATAAAATAAAAAACTAATGAAATAGCTAGTTAGACCTAATTGTAAAAGTCTTAAAATATAAAAATTACAAGAAAATAGAAAGAATTAAACTCAGTTGAAGTAAAAATATGAAAAAACCGGCTTAAGGAGCTCTTCTATGGCTGTTTTGGCTGAAATTTTGGAGAAGAAATGTCTAGAAATCCTTAAAATCAAATTTTGGCTATTTAATTTTATTTTATTTCCAATTTTGCCCTTAAATCACATGATTTTATTATTTTTTTTCACACTTATGCCGCCTCAGCCATTCCACTTGGCATATTTGTTCTTTAGTCCTCCCTTATTTACCATTTATGCTATTTAATTACTTTAGCAAGTTTTGCACTTTTTTCAATTTAGTCTTTTTTAATTAATTAGCTATCAAAATATTAAAATTTTCTAACAAAAATTTAATATTACCTTAATGGCACTTTTTAAATATTTATAAAAATATTTACAGCTCGTTTTATTGAATCAAGGTCTCGATACCTCATTTTCTAAACCATTTAACTTAATAAATCCTTATAAAACACAAGTTACTAATTCAAAAATCTTCTTAAAACCACATTTGACTTGTAAATACTAAATAATAAAATTTACGAGCTTACTTATCGGAATTAGTTGCCTCAAATCACCATTTCTGTTACCATTGAAAATCAGGTTGTTATAAGGACAATAATATTACATAAAGTGTTGAGATAAGTAATGATAATGGTTTACACAATAAATGGCGGGGAAGGCTACTAAGAATGGTGATAAAAAATTATACCAAATAACTAAAAATTTTAACCATACCAGTTAAAATAATGTCGTGTATTTTTTTTCTTAAAATCACCCCTTCTAACTAAATTATAGCTTAACCACTTTCTAACTAATCATACTACCATTTTTTTTGTTGGAACGAGTAAGTTTAAGAAAATATCCACCTTAGCATTTTAACTGAAATTATTAACTGTGTTAATTATTTGAATTAATTAAATCATTGCTTAATCACCTTCTAACTAATCATACTAACATACATACTTTTTTTGTTTGAAATTATTAACCATGATAATTATTTGGACTAATTAATTAATCATAAAAGTAGATGAAAATTTATTTCAAATTAAATATAATGATTAAAACTGAAATCCGAGTGCAATAAAATGACCAAAACCACAATTTGGCATTAAAATAGTTGATGGGAAAATTATATCAAATTAAAATATAGGGATTAGGTCTCAAATTGAAAAATTGACATTATTTTTCTTACTTTTCTCTTTCCCATCCACTTTTCGCTCCCCGCAAGGCCCCAGTCCCTTCCTATCAGCCTAATTCAGCCATTAGCAGGCTAGTTTGCCACAGTCTTGAAAAGCAGTGCTGGACTCAAATTGAGTGCCTTGATGTTAGAACCTTGTACTTGGGGCCTTTGTGCAAATACCATAACCCAAAATGCTTCTAATTAGGACACCTTTTAACTATCTAAACCCATTAATCTCAACCTAGAATTAATATTAAAATTTTGAATTTTAAATTTAAATATAATTTATTAAATTATTATATGAGTTAATCAAAAAATTTTATTGCATTTTTTGAGTAATTTGTTGATGTAATGTAATGAAAGAATAGCATTGTAGTTGTGAAGGATTTATGAATGTAAGAACTTATTAAAATTGTAATTACTCAAAATAAATATTTTTAAAATTTATTTCCATTTCATGTTAAAGTCATTTTTGTTTTTAAATTTTAAAAAAACTTATGGAATAAATGTGGAGTGGGGATACACTGCTATAGCCTATTGGGGAGTTGTACTTGATGAATGGGGAAGTTGGAAGTTGGGTTTTGGGAGAAATATTGGTGTGAGGCATAATACGGGTACGATGTAATACAGACATGGTAATATGATAATTTTTAAAAATTGAAGATATAGATATGATAATAAAATATTTTTTATATATTAAAATACCTAATGTAAATGAAAAATATTTTTATAAATTTTTTATTAATATATTTTTATTTTTTTTAAGTTTTATTTTAGTTTTTCTAATATTTGTTGGATTAATAAAATAATACCCAAGATGGGAACCTTGGGCTGCCCAAAACACTCTAAAAACAACAATAGTAAACAAAAATTAAATCTAACCCAGTTTTCTAGAGTCTAGACCACTTCATGAAGTATAGAAAAATGAATTCTAGAAAAATTTAAAAGTCAAATATAGGCTATTTTACTAAATTGAACTAAAAAATTTTGTTATTTATAAAAATAATCCAGGTTAAAAAATAATCACTAAAATGACCTGAAATGAATACTAGAATGGAGTTTTGGCCTTCTAATGGCCGGTACCAACTCGTATTTTGGACCCATGATTGCCTGCTAATTATGTCAGGCTTTAAAAAATTAATTTTTTTAGTTTTGGCCTGTCAATGACCGGCACCATGATATTTTTTTTTTAAATTGTATCATACTGGTATACAAAAATACAAGTATTTAAAAAAAAGTAATTTTTTTTGTACTTGGTGCTGGCCATTGACAGGCCAGCACCAATTTTTTTTTTAAATACTCGTACTCTAGTCCCGGCCATTGACAAGCCAACACCAAATTTTTTTTTAAATACTCGTACTCTGGTGTCGACCATTGACTAGCCAAAACTAAATTTTTTTAAATACTGGTATTTTTGTATACTAGTATGATATGATTTTAAAAAAATACCCTAGTTCGGCCATTGACAGACCAAAACTAAAAAAAAAACAATTTTTTAAAGTCTGACACAATCATCAGGCAATCATGAGTTCAAAATACGAGTTGGTGCCAGCCATTAGAAGGCCAAAACCTCATTCTATTGTTCATTTTAAGTCATTTTGGTGATTATTTTTAAATCTAGGTCATTTTTTAAGTATTAAAATTTTTTGGGTCAATTTAATAAAATAGCCTCAAATATATCTTAAAAAACAAATTTCAGCGGGTATTTCAATCCGAGGCCTTTATCCATTGTGACCGTGTTAGGACTGTGTCCGACCTATTTTTATTTTTATTTTAACATATTCTAGCATGTCCCATACGTATTCAGATGTGTCCGACGAGTGTCCATGTCGGACACATGTATGACACTAATACGATGAGTGATGAGTTGTGTCCGTACTTCCTAGGTCTGGGATCAATCCTGTAAGCGAAAATGGGAGCCATAGCTGAAAGGCTTCAGGGCCTATTTAGTAGTGCTTAAAAAAAACATTTCTAACTCCAAAAGCACTCTTGGAAGAAAAATTGTGTTAAACAAGCTATTTTTGACTGAAATTTTTAGCTTTAAAACACCTCTGAAAAGGAGAAGCTAAAATTTTTAGCTTTTCTTCCCCAAAAACACTTAGTACTTAATTATTTTTTCACTCCTCCAATAACATAATATTTTTCTTCTTTTTTTTGTGCTTAATTACAAATGTATTAAAATCATTAGTTAATTTTTAAAAAAAATACAAATTATAAAATTTAATGGTTATATTTAAATATTTAAAATATAATTTATATATTCTAATTAAATTTTATAAATAACTAATATTTATTGCTTAAAAATATTTAAAATTTATATTTCATATTAAAATATTAACAACAAGTTATAATAATTTTTTTATATTCTTACTCAAATATAATAATATTAACTAATTTAAATATTATTTAAATACATATTTGTAAATTGATAATAACATGACTAAAATAGATATTTTATTTCTCAAAAATACTTTTTGACAATAATGCTAAACATTCAAATTTTAAATCAAACTTTTCAAAAGTAATTTTCCCCAATATTTTTCAAAAATATTTTTTTAAAAACAATTTTCTACGTTACTTCTCAAAAATACTTTTTAAAAATATTTTTTTAAAACTAGCCCTCAGTTGGCTTCAGTTACCGACAGGTGGATTTGGAATGTGACAGTCAAGAAGCAGTGAAGATGGTCTAGAACAGGATCCTTGTGGAATAACATCTGCAGCAGCTGGTGAATCGGATACGGGACTTGCTAAGTAGAGATTGGCTGGTGGATTTTAAACATGCGTTGCGTGAGACGAATGCGATTGCAGATTTTATAGTCAAATCCTTTAGACGAGAACCTCTACATCTAAGGATTATATCTGGCCCTCTGTCGAGATATTGGAGGTTGCTGCTGGCCAACTTGAGCAGCTATGCATCAGCCACCAATAGTTAAACCTCTTATGCAGCTTTAGTAAAAAAAAAAAAAAATCATAAGCAAAAATAAAATAAGGTAAAATTAAAAACTCTTGCACCAAAGAATAACTTTTGGAAATATATATGATTTTCATCTAAAAATAAATATAATTTTGTAAGGAATCCTTAGATAATTTTACTATTGGGTTTTTCACTAAGAAAAAAGGGAAAAAAGTTAGTGGATAAATTATGAACCTAAACTATACATATAAATGATTAGAAATATGATGGTCCCAAAAAAATAAACTAAGATGTATTTTCTAAATTAGGTAATCATATTGGTAGGACCCCATAACAGCTTGGAATGGTGTGGTTAATCAAACAAAGTTAAGTGTAATTTATTAAGCTCCAAAAATCTGTCACCACTTACTACACATATTTTTTTCCACTAACCCATTCATGTCTACCAAACATATATTTCCACTGACCAAATATGGAACTTCTTTTATATTTTTATTATCAAACAATAGTTAAAACTCCACTAATATTGTTCATAGTAATTCATGTATCCTTGTAATTTTTACATATTTTTTAAACATATTTTAAGTTGAACAATAGTATCTGTTATAAGTTAAAAGATAGGATTAATAAAACGACTGAAATCATAATTTTATTAGATTAAAGATATCCATTCCAGTAAATCACGTTCAATATATAACTTGGTCTCCACTAGAGTTGATCATGACTTTGATCGGGCTATAATTGGGTTGAGGTAAAATTTTAGACACGTTTTTTAAGTTTGGGTCTAGCTCAACTGATAAAAGTGGACCTAAAATTTTATATTAATTTTTATATAAAAAATAAATTTAAAAAAAATAATACATGAAATAAACAAAAAACATTAAAATAAAATTTCCCAACAAATTAAAAATAAATTTAAAAAAAAAATTTATATTTAAATAACATAAATATATGTGTAACTTAGTAAATAAATACCTTCAAAATAGTAACAAAATTAATAATAAAGTAAAAGTTATACAATATCAAAATAATAACAATATAAGAACTAAACAGTAGTAAAACAGTGTGAAAACAATAATATTTTTTTTCTTCTTTTTGCAAATTCGGATCAGATTGGATAAGAACCAAGCAAAAAAAACTTACCCAAGCCCTAATCTTTTTTTCTAAACGGACTTTTATTATTATTATCAAAATCTATTTTTTGAACTTATATATTTTAAACCTTTATGAATCTTCATATTAAACCTGATGACTGACCATGATTGAAATTTAATCTCCACACATACTCAAACAATCAATAATTTTAAGATAGTTAAAGTGCCGAATATCTGTTTTTACACCTTATTGTCAAAATATTTTGCAAACATCCTTTATTTTTCTTAATTAAAATATGGAAAAACGTCTTAAAGCACCGTTATGTTATAGATCCATCCATCTTTCAGACCGCAAAATCATCTCCAACTCATCCATGTCCAAAAAATACGTTAACATGGCCATCACGAAGTTGTTTGCTTTTTACATTATTATTTTTATATAAATAAAAATATTTTCTAAAAAAAGGCATAGTATACTTCTTTTTCTGTATCATATAGAATTGGTTTATATCTAAAAAGAGGTAGCATTAAGCAAATTAAGGTCAATTATTCCAAAGATTAAAATATAGTGAATAATTTAGCCTTGGAAGAGGCAATTATACTGCTATTCTACGATAACTAAATTATATAAAACAATAGAGTGGGAGGGAGGGATCACCAAATCGAGCGGCGGGCGGTGCTGCTGATATACCCACCCCTTTTTTTTTTATTTATTTATTTTATACAACACAACACCGATTTACCTTTTTTGCAATACAATATACAAGTCTTTATTATTATCCGTACACGTGTCTAATCATCTATCATCGTCTATTTCCTACCGCACTCTATCGTTTGATTCCGTCAACGGCGTGCCTTTTGTCTTTCTGCAAAGTGAAAGGTTAGTCCCGTAATTTCACATTGTATTTATGGTCCTTTGATTGATTTCAGACAAGATTAGAAAATGTCAATTTGTGTTAACACTAAATCCTTTACTGTTTACTAAAATATTATTGAATAAATTTTAGCCAAAAAATAATTTTATTTCGATATAACTTATATATATATATTTTAGAGTTAATTTTAATTTAATTAATTTTTATTTTTATTTATATCCCTATCTGAAAGGGACAATTTACACCGCGAGATGATACTTAAGAAACATTCATAAATGGCTTTCCGCTTGCTTTCTACCTTGCATAACTTGTCTTAATCTCTACATGAAAAACATTCAAACGGTCCCACATGGGTGATTAGCTACTCGGGCATCTCATCCACCATGCCACCTACTTTTAGCAACAACGCACTCATTTTCATATCGACCACCAAAAGAACACTAAACATAACAACCTCATATTGTGTCAGAGCCATAGTGCACTCCACAACAACCCACATACAACGACCTTGTCACCTGATCGACAACACAACCATCATGTCCCGTATTTGCCGGTGATGTGACTTCACTAAGCAGAAGACTTCTTTCCCTATAAATATCCTGCACAAAGATGAAAGAGAGATTGATCTTTTAGCCTTTTAGCAACCTTAAACATAGACTAGCACTATGCCTCCTTTGTTCTCATATTCTTCCTTAGTTATCTTCTTTCTCCAACTCACAGTCTATTGAGGTGAATCGATTTTTCTATTGACATCACCACTTTCTCCTCATTGTTTCTTCCCTTGTTGATACTTGTATCAACATTTATATTTAAAAAAAATTCTGTGACAAATATATTATTACATGCGTAATGTCATTTTAACTTGCTATTTTCACACAATATTAAAAAAAAATACCATGTTATTTTAGTTAATAGATATAACGACTATCAATTGAGTCAATACTAAAATTTTAAAATAAAAAAAAATATAAAAACAAAAATGATCATATATGATAACAAAGACTAAATCTAAAATGAAACTTGACTAGTATATTTAAATAATATTATTTAGGTCAAAACTATAATTAAAAATTCAAAAGTATATGAATTAAATCTACAACATACTTATAATATAATAACTAATAGCAAAACTTGTCCTTAATTTTACCAAATGTTCCAAACTATCGTCAAGATTTTAAATTGATCCCTAAATTCAAAACATTTTAATTAAGTTCTCAAAGTAATAATATTATATCAGTCATGCGTTTTATCAACTTAGACGTTAAGTTAGACATTAGATATAAATTTAAATAAGACGTATAACATGTTAAAAATTTGATCAAATTATAAACACGTATAAATTTATTTTATAGACGATTTCTAACATAATAAAACAAATACATATATGCCAATAATAGTAAAGATTATTATTTGATAAAAATCTTTTTAACTCCACAAGGTTAAAAAGTGACATATTTTTCTTTTATTTGTTTATTTATTTATTTATTAATTTATTAATGACATGAGACGATGTCTTAATTTTATTCAAATAATTATTGGAATAATAAAATTTTAATTTTTGTTCATACATCTCTCAGTTTGAAGCTTCGACAATGATCTCCACACTACAAAGTATTGTTATATATAAATGGAAAAGAAGGATTCCATTTTAAGAAATGCTTCTATATTTTATTTTTTCAATCCTCAATATTTTTTTTTTTACCAAATTCTATGCCATCTTTTAAATTCCAACTAAAAACATTTTAATAAATTTAAAAAATAAACTAATTAAAGTTATACTAAAACGTTTTTTTTTAAAGGGAATGTACTCGTATACACATTTACGTAATTGTTTATATAATTAATATTTTAATAATTTAAATATTATATTTCATGATTTATTTAGGTAAATCATGTGTATTAAATTTAATGTAAATTTAAAATTTTTAATCTAAAAAATTTAACCGTTGAATATATTAATATATAAAATATTTTAGATCTATATGATAGAAATATCGAATCAGTTCGAAAATTTATATACATAATTAGTATAATTATATTAATAAATTTAATAGTTAAATCATTAAAATATTATTTATATATAATCAAATCAAGGAAATGAGTAGAAAGTTATTGTCGTCCCCTAGCATTTGAATAAAATAATAAAACTTAATCTCATGCTAATATATGTACAAAAATGAAGAATATTTTGGGATTTTAATATATAAAACTTATATGATTCAAATTATTTTGTCTATAAAATTAAGTTGTGGTATTAAAAATTGATATAATAAAATGACCAAAAAGAAATATTTTAATAAAATAAAATAAATTTCTATTTTTATTTTTACGTAATTTGTAAGACAAAAAACAAATTAAAAGAAAATACCGGTAGTGCCCAATTTGGGTGTTTACTGAATCAAAACCCAAAGTCAAAATTACAGTTAAACTGCTCCACAGAGACCAAGGGTAATTTCGTACTTTCAATCTGCGATGAGGTCGCGAAGTTGCGTAGCCCATAATTATTTATCAACGTTTTCTTAATTTTTTTTAAAAAAATTTCTTATTTCCATTTTAATATTAATACAGCAAGAATGTGTATATATATATATACATATATATCTCAAAAAAAGAAAAAAATAGCACGTAAAAACAAAAATTAATCGGTTTTATATATATAAACAGCAAAGAAAAAGCTACAGCTGAAAAACAAATTTCCAGACATTGCAAGAAAAACAATACATATTTTCCCTTTGTTTTTCAGTTCTGTCGTCCTCTTCCCAGGTAATAATTTTCTCTCTCTTTGTTTTTTTTTTTTCCCTTTTTGGTTTGATTTTAATGAAAGAAAAAAAAGGATATGTAGATATTTAGATATTTATGGATGCTTTCATTTTTGTAAATTTTGGTTGGATTTTCTTTTATTTTATGCTCAAGGAATCCTAATTTGAATGGTTGAAATATTGTCCTTTTTATTTTTCAATTGAGGAAAAAAAATTTAAAACTTTAAGAAAAGGTAACGGTAAATTTATTTTTGGGGTCTGGTTTTTGGTGAAGTCTGATGAATTTTGTCAATGTATGGTTTACTAATTTTCCTTTTATATGATCTGGGTTTTCTTTGTTTTCTAAAGTTTTAAATGGTAATACAGATCCGGGATGATGGATATTAGGGAAAAATGGTAAATTTTTTCTCCCTTTAAAGATTCGTATTTGATTTGCCTAAAGCTTAAGGAAGAAACAAAGGATTGTGGAATCTTTGAATTCATTTCCCATTTCATGATTTTGGTGTTTAGTTGTGAATCAAAGAAGATTGATATTTATTTGGTCGATTAGGGATTAATAGTTGGGTGTTTTCTTCTTTGTTTGTTTTGGGGTGCAAGGATAGATGGTAAGGGGAGGGAAGGTTGGTCAAAGAAGCAACTTTAAGAAAAGGGTTAGATCAAAGGATGATGATTCGGATGGTTCGGATGAAGATTATGTGGTTTCGGAGGAAGGAAATGAAGAATCTGAGGATGATGTGGAAAAGTATTGTTCTTCCTTAGATGAATGTGCATCGGAAGAGGGTTTCGGGAGTTTTCTTGATGAGGAGGAGGAAGAGGAAGTGGTGAGAAAGGCTGTTAGGTCGAAAGCTAAACGAATGTCTACAGCAAGGAAGAGGAGGATTGTGGAGAGAAAACCACGAAAGCGGAAAATTGCATCGGATGAAGAGGAGGAAGATGAAGATTATGAGGTGGAGGAAGAAGAAGAAGATGACGATGATGATGATGAAGAGGAGGAGGAGGAGGAAGATGACGACGATGATGAATTCACTCTAGATGAAGAAGATTGTTTGAATGAGGAAGAGGAACTGACTATGAAAATTAAGAAAAACAATATGAAAGTTCGTAAGCCAGGGTTGCGGAAAAGAGGTCCTTCTAAACCTAGGAAAAATAGGAAGAAATCTGCTGTTTCTAATAAGCCTTCAAGAAAAGGGGGAAGGAAGAAACGCCGGTTGAACAGGAAAAAGAGGGTTGAAGAAGATGACGATGATGATTGTGATTTTGTAGACATCATTCCAGTTGTGAGAAAAAAGAGCAGACTAAACGGAGGAAGGAGAAACAAGGCATATGTTGTACCATCCGATTCAGATTTTGTCTTGTCTGGGTCATCTGATTATGAGTATACCATCTCAGAGGAAGAGAGAGAGCAAGTGAAAGAAGCCAACCGATTGTGTGGAAGTTTGAAAACCAGTTTGAGGAGTTCATCATCCTCAAAGAGAATTCAGGAGGTTGAGGAGTTGGGCAAGCACAAGAAACCTCCAGGAAGAAAGGGTAAGGAGAAGGTCGAAGAGAAAAAGGCTGAAGTAATAAAACCAGTTTGTGGCATTTGTCTCTCTGAGGAAGATAAGCGAAGATTTAGGGGCACATTGAACTGTTGCAGTCATTATTTTTGTTTCACCTGCATTATGGAGTGGTCAAAAGTGGAATCTCGTTGCCCATTGTGCAAGCAAAGGTTTGAAACAATCACTAAGCCTGCTAGATCAACAGCAGGAGTTGATTTGAGAGATGTGGTGATTCAAGTACCCAAGCGTGATCAGGTATGTTATACTTCTCATAATAATTTCATCATTTCTTTGGGTTGTTTCTTATTTGTGGTTTGAAATTGCATGTTTGTTGTATGCAGGTCTACCAACCGTCTGAGGAAGAACTTAGAAGCTATCTGGACCCATATGAGAATGTTTTTTGCTCTGAATGCCACCAAGGTGGGGATGATGAACTGATGTTACTGTGTGATATTTGTGATTCATCGGCACACACCTATTGTGTTGGTCTAGGGAGGGAAGTGCCTGAAGATAATTGGTACTGTGATGGTTGCAGGCCTGTAGCTCTTGGTTCCTCTAGTTCCCAAGTCCAAGATTCTTTGCCTGACCAAAGGACAGTAAACAATTTGTACAATAGATTCTCACCCGTTGTAAATGTAGGAGAAAGTTTAGAGTCCATTGGGGTGCCTTCACCTCGTGTACCTTTAACTCCCAGTTTTGTGGGTCTTTCATCTCCTAGATTTCCTGTTGTAGATGTTACCGCTGGTTCCCCAGTATCTGGAGTGGGAGCGCCAACTCTGACAGGTAGGCGGTGGTTACACCGCCAGATTCAAAATCTCCGATCGATCAATAGGATGAATCTTATGGCTGGTAGGACTGAAGGAATATCAGCTGCCAATATGGGCATTGATCTTGTTAATTCTCACATTGATCAAAGTAGGGAACCAATGGTTCAACAAGCTAGGACACAAGATGCAGGAACTCAGCCTCAAACACTGTTTGTGGAGAGGTTACAGGACTATCCCTCTTCTTCACTGCAAGGTAGGGACTTCCTTTCTTCAAGGTTGAGCCACTTGAGAAGGCAAGCAGTTCAAGATTCAACTACCACTTCGTTCGGTACATCAGTCAATTTGACGTTATGGCCTGAACTTGCTGGTATTAGTTCAAATGAGCAACTCCGTCATTGCAGCAATGGATCAAACATTAGGCCCGATGGTTGTGATTTGCCTTTTTCTGTTAGAGATGAGGATAATATTTTGATGGCCAAGGAACAATTGCAGGCAATGGTTGGAAGGCATTTAAAAGCCTTTTCCAACGGTATTGATTTAGGTAAGTCAAGCCCCATCTTCAATTGACTTTATGTGGGGGATATTTTCACATTTCTAAAGAGCACAACCTTTATGCATAAAAAATTACTATGTCAATGGTCTTTAAGTGTGTTTTTTTCTTTAATAATAATTGTTTGTGGATGATTTTTACTTAGTGATTAATTGAGTTCTATCTTCTGTTTTTGGAGACTTTTCAAAGCCTTCTATATGTATATGCAGACAACGGTACTTTCAAGGACATAGCAACCAGTTCCATGCATACCTTATTGGCTGCTTGTGGGCTTGAGCATAGGAGGAGCGAGGTTCACATTGTGCCTCCGTCATCAAATTGTGTGCACATTGAAAGAGTGGCAACTGGACAGGCGAGCTTAATGAAAGGTTGTTGCTTAACTTGTTTCGATTCTTTTGTAAAAGATGTAGTGAAGAGGATCATGGATACAAGATCCCGACAGTGGTTAAGTTTAGGTCTTTAGATCTTTGGTATAGTTAATGTATTTTCTTCGTACCTTTAGGTCTTTAGAAGCAAATTTAAAAGGAAAAAAAAAAAAAACATTTTTTCACTTGATTTATACTTACAATTCACTGACATTGAGCCCAAAAAGTGCTCTTTTTCTTATTTGATCATCATAATATATTATTTAAACGGGCAAAGTCAAAATTTTCTGTACTGCATGCTGAATGCATTTAGTGGTCAAGTTTTTCCCCCCCTTTGTCTCCTCCTTGTCGTGTGGATCATGTATCTTTGCATCTAGTTTGTGTTAGGAAGTAAGACGGTCGTGCTACAGTTTGATAACAAGCTCAGAGAGCCATTTATGCACAACAATTTAGGCCCAACGGTGTCTGAAGGTATAAAACTTTGATGGACTATTTTCGTTCACTGATTGCTTTGGGAAAGGTATAACTTCGATGGACTGTTTTTGTATACTATTGTTATTTGGACATGGAATGATATACCTGTTAGATACCAGAACATAAATGTTGTAATGGTATTTGATTACTTGAAATGCGATTATAGGCAAAAAAAAAAATGAAGTGAGCTTGACTCTTGGACAAATGCATTATATCATGCTTTTGACAATGATCTTGCATGATGTAAGAGAGGACCATTTTGTATGTTGTCTATGTAGCATGAACTTGGGAGTGCATTGGTTACGTGTATGCTTAATTTGTTTGATGTTTTTCTTAATATATGTGAAGGAACATTCTCTAGTACTCATGTTTCAAATCTTGTTGGATCTTACTATTGGAAAAGGAAAAAGGGTTGCAATGTGTAGGATAATAATGAGAAAACATGTTTATGTACCAATCTGGATGCAGCAGGGAGTTAAAGATCTCCCTTTGCTGTTTCCTTTAAATGTTTCATTGGCTTGTAAGAAATTCGTTTATGACAGTTGTTTCAGATATTAGGTTTGCTTTGTTCCCTGTTTTAACTAATCTGACAGCCTAGGTTGAAGGGTAGGGCCATTCATTCAGATCTCTTTTTCTTGCTAAAGTGGAAACCTGACAGCTTTTCTTAAGTTGCAGATTCTGAGTGCTCTTCACATGATTTGCTTTTCCCCCCTTTTCATTCCGCTACTTTCACAACTTGCTAATTGATTAAAAAACTCATTTCTCCATTTCCTCAAAACTAGTGTTTTCTTTATAGTTTTATAGACATTTTTAAAAAAAGATCAGACGTGTTTATAGAATATAATGAAAATAAAAAGTAAATATATGAAAAAATATATTTTTTTAACCTGTGAGATTAAAAACTTAAAAATGAACTATGTTTTATGAAAACAGCTAATGACAAATCAATACCTCTTTTTGTTAGAGTTATGCCATATCATGGTACCACTTTTTGGTAAAGAGGGTACATAAAGCTATGTTGGCTCACGCCATTTCAAGCTAGGGGTTCAGCCACATGTCTAAACTTGAAAACAACACACCATTCCGGGAATAAAATTATTATTTATTATTTTTAATATTGTCATGACCTGAGATGAAAAGGATGCAGTGGAAACCTGATCAGGCCTAATAACTAAAAAGTCCACACATGCCACTTATATATTACACTCATTCCTACCTTATTTAACACTTTTGCTTAATAATCAAACATATTCACTACAAACAGCGCAGCAACCCATACAATAGGCGAAGACCCATTTCGTAGGCCACTTCGCTGTGAACAGCCCACGATTGCAGCAACCATCCTTTAAGGTATCATAAAACATCATCAAGAATTGTGGATAACAGCAGCCCTTTAACAAATTCACATCTTTTTGCCTTCTCTTCCTGATCCTTGACTGAAAGAGGAGATGACTGCACATTTCTGCTATCAAAGCCAAATACCAGAATGAGAAAGCAGATAAAAGCCTAAAGATCCCATTAAAAAAGAAAAGCTAGGTCTCCTTGTAATAAGGTTGCTGTACTGATCCCAGATGAGAATTCTAAATTAGTAAACGAAAACCGAGAAACCCCACAGAGGTCTTAATCTCCTTTTTCAAAGAATAGCATAAGTCTCAACTATCCCCACCTAATGACTAGCCAACCAATTTTTCGAACTTGTTGAAGAGAGAAAAATGTTAGAAAATAAAGACAGTGCAAGAGCTGGGAGTCCTTAACTAAAGATGTATTAGTGACTCTTCTTGGTTTTGCTTTTAACAAGTATAATTTTAAGGTTGAATCCCCCAAGTCAATGACATGGTGCTGAACATCTTGTTCTAACTCTTGGGTGGCATAATGAAGATTTGCATGTTAATCTAATGAAACAAAGGCATTGCATGTGAACAATTTAAACATATGTTGGATTAGTAACATCTTCTCAAAGAATAGCTTTGATAGATAGCTTCTCACTGAGAAACAAAAAGGCCGAAATAAAATAACATTTGCATGCCCTTATGACAATGATTTATTAGTTTGTGCAGAATTTCAAGTGCATAACCAGATAGAAGCCTGTGCACTTTCAAAATATAGGCATCAAGCAACTGGGGGACAGAGAGAACAATCAGATTTTAAACATGCCACAACTTACCTCTCTGACTTATTCACATCTGAACTTTTCTTAGCTGTGTTGGTTTCGCTAGATAACTGAGGCTGCACACTAACAGAATCATCAACGATAGGCAAAATAAATGAAGACAGCAACGGATCAGGTGCAGAGTTCGATGAGGGCGCTATACAAGAAGAACCCCCGAAGAGGGACTGCAGGTTTCCGTCTCGCAGCTCTTTCCTCAGAAGAGAAAGCGTTGAATGAGATCCACTTCTACGTGATCTCCGCTTACGCTGCATATACCCAGTCGTTAAGAAAACAATACGAGGAACAACGGTGATAAACAATTTAACTATGAATCCCAAAGATAATTCATAAAAAAACAATAGTAACTTAATAAGCGATGATACCTTGAATATATGTCCATGTTGTTGCGTTATATGCGCAACCATATCTACTCCCACCCTCATTGCGCAGACAGGACATACCTGCAAACAGAAACAGTAAATCACAGACACAGTTTAGATTCAATAAACACCTTCCCAATTAGAGTAAAAGGGTCTCACGCACCAAGCAACAGAACAACCTAAAAAGAATAACTACAAAACTCCTTTACGACCAACTTACATACAGAAGATCAATCTACTATTTGTCAAGTCGGACCATTATAAATATCAAACATGTAAATCAACAACAGGGCTACGTTTTCCAGTTAGCTGAACTGAGCTCATGGTCCAAAACTAGTTCCTCCGAAGTTTCAATCTCATAAAAAAACTTCATATTATATCTATTACAAGAGCCATTTAAGTAACAGAGTAACTTTTGAAGCAAAAGCTTAAAACTTCAACAACTTGGGTTCATAACAAACAAGTCCCTTTTCAATTCCTTTTTGCCGACTGATAATAATCCAAAGCTTAAGCCAGTTAATTAAGCATAGAACCATTCTTAATTAGAAGCACTGATCAATGAGAACAATAATGTCAAAATAAAAATCCATTATATACTTGCTTATAACAAATGAAAAAAACAAAAAGGAATTGAGAATACCCCATTGTTAGCCTCCACAGGATGTTCATCATCAATGTGACAGCACAAGCCCACGATATCGAAATACTCTGAACAAAAAGGGCATGGAAACTCCTCTCTTACATCGTCTTCTCCATCCATTTCTTCAAACCCCATAAACATATCTGAATTTCAGGCCACATCCAAACATTATATCAACTTTTTTAGAAGGCCAAAAGAATCTAGTAAAAATCTATATTTTCTTAATGAATTTCCAAGTTGCTTCTTTCAATTTCATTTTTAACCCCCCCCCCCCCACACACACACAAAGAACAAATATTTAAACCCACTTTTTTTAAAAAAAAAAAAAAAGAGAGAGAAGAAGATTTGAAGGCCTACCAGATCGTGACTGAAGAGCTGATTGATATCTCCTAGCAGTTGAAGAAAGACAAAGAGTCCATGGATCAGCATCCATTTCTAAATCACCCTCTTTGTGTAGACAACTTCAACCCAAAGATCAAAAAGAACAGATGTACTTAATTCTGGGGTTAAAACTCGAATCCTTTATACTCTGATCTTGGATTCGTAAAGTTCACCAAAATCCAAGAAATTAAAAAGGAGGCAAAGCTAGGTTTTTGGGGTTTGATGAAGGAGAAAGTGAGCTGCTTTTTCCTCTCTTCAGAAGTGAATTTCGTGGAAGATGGAAACGGATGTCTCGGCATTTTTATAGTAATATTTTAAGGGCTAATGCACTTTTTGGTGGCTGGATTTGGTAAAATTTTCCACATTGGGCCTTATCTGTTTTTTTTTTCAAGTTAGTCCCTGAAATTGGCAATTATTCTTACTTTTATGGCCTGATATTTTTTTGGTCTAAATCTCTAATATTTCCTTGGTAAAAAGTTAAGATAAAAAAAATCAAGTTCCAATGTGAGAATAATTGTCAAGTTTAGGGATTAACTTATAGAATAAAAAAGTTTAAGCATTAATGCGGGAACAATTGTCTAATTCAAAGACTAACTTAAAAAAAATAGAATATTAGAAAAGTTACGAATTCGTAATTTAGGAAATATAACCATAATATATAATTTTTGTACATTAACACTAATTTTTAATCGGCCATCCATCCATTAGAAATTAATTACTAGATTATCTACACATATTGGCTCATACTTTATTTAATAACTAAAACTCAAAATTAGATCACTCTTAATTTATACTAATATTTTGTAACAGTAAATAATCATATATAATTATTATTATATAAATGATGTCTATATTTTTCAATACTAAATAGTTCTAAAAATTGAACCAATTGTTAAAATAATTTCATCATCATTTTTCATTCAATCGGTTTAACAATGGTTGAATTAAAAATTAATAAAAATTATAATTTTTTAAAATTTTAGAAAAAAATTCAATAAATACAGATAATGAAATAAATCCTCATTTTATAACCATAAATTTAAAACTCCCAATCGAGTTGATGTTAATGTTAATTTTTATTTAATTGTTTCATTAGTTAGACTAATTGATTCAATCTCCTAGAAATTTAAAAAAAATGGATATTTTTAGAAAAATAAAAGAAATTCTAAAAAATTATAAATACAAATAAATAATAATTTCAATCTATATTTAACTTTTATTTAGTTATTTGTGCCACGTTCTTATTTTTGGGTTTTATTTTATGTTGAGTTTTATTATATTAGGCTAAAATTTATGTTCTTAACAAATAAATTTGGCCCAAAAAATTAAACAAACCGATTCAAACTAATTTGGATTTTCGGTTTAATGATAATTTCGAGCAATTCACTTAAAATTTAGTTTAATATTTCTATCCGAGTTAGTACACTCATCGATTATGATCTAATCGATTGATTCAACCTTAAAAAATTGTGTGCAATGAATAAGGGTAAAATAAAATAAAATAACCAAAACATATAAAATTAGTTCAAACATTTTTTTAATATATTTTTTAAAGTTTCAATTCCATGTTATTTATTGATTTAAAATGATTTGTCTATTTTCGATTTTATGCTACTAGTTGAATTGTCGTAGCATTATTTTTTTTAATATAAGAGAATCTCGAACTCACGTACTTACTTAAACAACTACACAAGTACAACCTGCGGATCAATCTCACAATTTTGGGATGTGATGAACACCCTACACCAATGGGCCAAATGTTGGAATTCAGGAGCACCAAGTTTTAATTTAACCAATCAATCTTATTCAATTCTGACAAGACGTTTTTAATTTTTAATTGAGTCTTAAAATATTAGCACTGTATCAATCTAGTATGTCCATTAAGAAAGTTGTCAACTTAAGGGTTAAATACCAGTTTGGATTTGACATAGAGTATATTTAAAATATATGAATCAAATTGTAAAAATTTGTATCTACCGAATAGACAACTTAAATATGATATGTTAATTGTTATTTGCCACCTCGAACTTTGGCCTTTATTTAATGAATATCAGTTATTTGTTACAAAAAAAAAATTGATACGTTAAAGATTATGAAAACTATTTTAACATGTCAAATCAAAGTTGTCTATACCATTAATATACATATTTATTTTATATAAGATCTAAGTCAAATTTAAATTGGCATTTAATGGCCAATGTAGTAACTAGTGATTAGGTCGACTATAATGCTACTTTAGTACTCAATTATAATATATTGAAGTTTGAGAAATAGTTTAAAATCTTGACCATAGTTTGAGGATGTTTTGTGAATTAACCTAAAAAAACTAGGTGATTAATGAGCTTGTCTGGATCGGGTCATTAAGTGGGCCCCGGCCCTACAACCGAACCGACCTAATTAGACATTAAACTAAAAAAGTGATTAATTTCACTAATAAATTAAAGGTGTCATTGGAAACAGTCTAAATAAAAGTTTAAAAACATTCCACGCGCACCGTATCATTTCTTCTTTTATAATTTTTTTTTTATTTTTTATTTTTATATTTTGGGGGTTTGAGTTTCCTTTAAAAACGATCCTCAGCTTCGCCGGCACGTGCCTCGGCCGTTGTTCAACCGTCTCCTTAACGGCCAACCACCGGTCTCCGGTCACGTGGCGCGCCTCATTTTTGCTCCGCCATGAGAATTACGTCATTTTTAGATCTCTAAATTCTAAATCTGAATCTTTGTTTAGATTCAAGGTTTTTTAGATAAATTATCTGTTTTGCTTTTAGAGTTATGGCGACGAGGAACCGGACGCTGTTATTTAATAAATATAGGGATGCGTTGAAGGGTGTTAGAGCTCCGACGAGCTCGTCAGCTGCAACGAAGGCACCGTTGAAGACGAGCTCTGGCGGAGCACCCGCGGTAGAGATGGCTAGTTCTTCGTTTCTCCATTCAAATCGGTCTTATACTGCTCTAAGTTCCGAGGATCCTGGAAACTCAAGGTAATTTTGTATTTCTAACTATTATTATTGATCATATTCATTTCTCCTGTTAATTTGTTGAAATAAGATGGCGGATTCAAGATCAAGATAAAAAAATAGAAGTTTAATTTTGCGTGAACTTATTCAAATGTAAATTAGATAGCTTAATACTAGTGGATTTTGTCTTCTTTTCTAATTTTGTTTTTCTAAATTGAATTATGGAGTTTAGGCTAAGTAAAAGGTTAACAAAGTGTTCAATTTTTATAAAAGGTCACTATTTTTCGAGGAATTGGCAAAAAAAGACCGGTACGAATAATTTGATTTAATTTTTTTTGGTGATCAGTGAATAATTGTTATGAGAAATATTTAGGTGTTACTCGTGAGATATTTTAAATGATTTTGAAAGAGCTACGGAGGAGGAGCTTACTGGGAGGTTTATGCAAAACAAATACAATGAAAGATCAGAGCTTTGCAAATAGGGAAAGTAGATATAGATTACAACTGCGGTTTCTTCTGAAGTTCATCTTCTCTTTCAATTATTTGTGATTTCATATGTTACTTTGTTTGAATGGTCATAAATTCTTAGTGGGACAATAAAGGGTTGCCTACCTTTTTGCAGTAAGGGTGCAGCTACCGTTGGTCTACCACCAGCTTGGGTAGATGTCTCTGAAGAAATAGCATCAAATGTGCAACGCGCAAGGGTTAAAATGAACGAGTTAGCCAAGGCTCATGCAAAGGCTTTAATGCCTTCGTTTGGTGATGGTAAAGAAGATCAACAAAATATTGAGGCCCTTACTAATGAGATAACTAATCTGTTGAAGAAATCAGAGAAAAAATTATTACAGAAGCTCTCTGCAGCTGGACCTTCTGAAGATTCCAATGTCAGGAAAAATGTTCAGGTGAGACTTGGTTGCTATCAGTTTCACATGTGACACTCTAAGTTCAGGTTAAGAAATGATTTAGGCAAGCATTCGTCTGTCACTTGTTCATTTTGTATGTTGATTCTTTCTTGTTGCTTAGTGATTTGTCTATTGCCTGTTGGCATAATTTTACAAGTAGCAGGTTTTGGAGAGGCTCCAAGAGTTCTCATAAATTTTCTATCGCATGATACAGTGATAAGTGCTCCTTCCCTATATCACCTTTGTTGTTGAGGCAACAAGAGTTCTCATAAATTTTCTATTGCATGCTTCCTTTCTACATCAGTGTCTGACATCCGGTGTTATTCTTTGATTCTCCTTCTGCTCTGACATTTTATCTCAGTTGTTATTCCCTCAAATGATGTGCTACCCTGGATTGTATTTTTGTTTTTATTTTGTTATTTTCATGCTTTTCTCCTTTTTGGCAGCGTCAACTTGCCACTGACCTTCAGAACCTTTCCATGGAGCTCCGGAAGAAACAATCAACTTATTTGAAGTGCCTCAGACAGCAAATGGAGGTAATGAAAGAAACTTTCTTCTTGGCAATGCAACATGTTATCATACTACATTGCATTTTGCATGCTAAATGGTCAAACAATTCAAACTTACTGCTTGATGTTTTCAGTGTTATTAAATTATTGATTTCTTGTCTATGGTCAGGACGCAGCTGATCTAGAGATGAATCTAAATGGAAATAGACCTAAAGAAGAAGATGATGACTTGGATGATATGGTATTTCTTTAAACCATCTCCTCTTAATGTTTCCATTATATGATCAATCCTAACACAGTTCAGTAAAGATGAGTTTAGGGTGCTGAAAAAATAGCATATTAGGCTGCAATGTATCTGATTCCAGTTAGGTGTCAGATTCTAATCATTAACAGTTATGTTATGTAGATATTTAGTGAGCATCAGATGGCAAGGCTAAAACAAAGTGAGGTATATACAGTGGAGAGGGAAAGGGAGATCCAACAGGCAAGTAATGCATTACTCACTGTATTTTTCTTATCTGAGCTGCTTTCATAGCTATCCCAAACTAACCATATATATATATATTTTAAAATTCGTTTTGTAGATTGTGGAGTCGGTAAATGAGCTTGCTCAGATTATGAAGGATCTGTCAGTTCTTGTGATTGATCAGGTAGGATTCCATCAGCCTTGGGTAAATCGATTATGAACATTTTCAGTGTCACTAAATGCAGTTCTCTCTTCAATCAGGGCACTATTGTCGATCGAATAGACTACAACATTCAGAATGTTGCAACTACGGTTGAAGAAGGCCTCAAACAGCTACAGAAGGTTTGTTCTCTTTGTCCAAATATCAATCTAAGTTCAGATGTTTTGTGCGACTCCTCATTCTTGTACGGATTGGACTTTGCAGGCGGAGAGAACACAGAAACAAGGAGGAATGGTGATGTGTGCTACAGTGCTTGTTATTATGTGCTTTGTCATGCTAGTCCTCTTAATCCTCAAGGAGATAATCTTTTGATATGCAAGCGTGGCTTTTCATGACCATTTTTGTTTTGACCCGTGGTGTGAGCTGATTACTTGACATGTCCAGAGCCAACAATTACCATGGCCGGCATACGAATGTTGGAAATTTGAATTTCTCCATACACATCCCACTTTAAAAAGTTGAAGTTACCGATTTTCTTTTCTCTTTATATATATATTTAAAGGTTTTGAAGAAAAAGGAGGGGGAAATGAGCGAAAGGAGGTTGTTTGACTAGGGTTTCAAGTATAGGGAAAAGATACTCCAAAATATATATAGAGAGCTTATGATGAATTCTTTTCCTTAAAGCTAAGAGCTGCATTCTTTTGATTGGAGGAAGAAGATGAATTGTTTGAGGGTCCATGGGAGTTTTCTAGTTGGTTGCCATATGAGGAGTTGATTCACTTGTATTTGACAAAGAAGATGATATAAAAATCCATTTTTTGTTATAACTTATTATCAATGAGACATTGGCATTCTACGTAATTTTCCGCTTAGAATTTGGTACGATAAGCCTGGCATTTGATAGCGTGAGCACAATTGTCATTTGGTTAAATTAATTTAGAATATAAAATTTTGTTCAACTTAAGGTAGCCAACAGCTTTCGTAGCTCAGTTGGTTAGAGCACCCGTTTAGTAAGCGGGAGGTCTTGAGTTCGACTCTCAACGAAAGCAAATTAAAAGCTTTTTTTTTCCTTACCTAAAATTTGAATTATGACATCATGCAGCTGGTTGTTAGTTTATAGATTTATGGTCTAATTCTAAATTTCATACTTTTATTTTACAAAAAATTGAAAACCAAGTTTCTTTACCTTAATTTATTAAAATTTGGTCCTTGTACTTTACAAAAATTGAAAAATTAGTCCAATTGAATAATATTGTTAAACCTTACCATTAAATCATTAACCTGTTAATCGAAAATTCAATAATTTATATACAAAAAGATTATCAACAATCAGTATCTCAACAAATTATTTATAAAAAAAATTAGCAAAAAACAGTGGTTTAAAAGTTTATGTGTTTATTGATAATTGGACTAATTTCTCAGTTTTCATAAAGTATGAAGACCAAATTACAAAAAATTAAAGTAGAGGGACTAACTTCTTAATCTTTAAAAAGTTGAGGGATGGAAACTCGTAATTAAACCATAAATTACTGGATAGTGTGCAAGTGGATGGCAGCTTGAATTAACCAAATTGGACGAGGAATCAAGTAAATTTAAATAAATTTGGTATGAAAGCAAATACAAATTAGGATAAGCTATTCTAAGATTGTTTTCAACAAAAAAGATATGTTAATGCAATGTTTGAGCCTGATATGAGCTGCTAATTAGGTTTGCAGAAGAGAAAGAAAAATAAGCTATACATATATAATAAAGGAAATAGAGTATGGAGTGCCATAGATAACGGGGCAGATGCTGACCAACTACGTGGAGGAAATTTTCAAGAAATAATTATAAGTGGTATTCCACCATAATAATTCGTGGGTTTCTTTAATGGCCAACATAACTAATAACATCCTGACTAAACCCTTACAGAATGAAAATAAATATAAGCAAAAAAAGAAAAAAGAAAAAAAAGTTAGGAATCTTGAAGAGATACTTTAATTGAGAATGGTTATTAGAAAGGATAATGATTCATAGTTTAGGGAATATCCCTCTTGGATTCACCAAAATAAATTTGGTTTTTATTACGGATAGATATAATTGCTCTAAACTCTAAAGCCACTCTTGATTTTGATGTCACTTGCCTTGTGGCCAACTAAGTTCATGCATGCAAGGTAGGATAATACATGATTTAAGAAAAAAAATATTAAACAAATTCAATTTAATTATTCATAACAATTATTTAATTCAAATACTAATAAAATTATGTAAAAAAAAAAAGTTTTTTTGAGAGTAGTTTTGAATGAATGTCCAATATTTAGTATTTTAAATTTAGATTTTTTGAATAATTTTATTAGATAACGGAAAATGTTTTACACCTTTTATATTGTGTTGATATTACATTTTAATTTATTTATATTTTATATTTTATATTAACATAATGTAATAAAAATATTTTTTTTAATGAAAGCTACCAAATTTATGTTACTCTATAATGATTCGATAATATATAATCTACACTTATAAGTAAAACTTGGAAATGGAAAGAAATATCTGAATATGTTTTATTTTCAAATTTAAAGAATTCCAAATAACAAATATAATCACATGGTCCTAATTACTCTTTCAAATTTAAGTAGCATAAAGATTAGAATATTCTTGATAAATGGAACCCTATTTGACTAGCATCACCAATATGTCTTGGAAACTTCCACAGTCTTTTCATAAATCTCGATGTTGTCATGAGACTGTAAATTTTCAATCTTCTCTCGACCCTATACATCATCGATTATTTGTGCATAGAGATTCACTCCTCCCGTAGTACCCATATTTTTATCAACTTCTCCTACCTTGAGAATGTTTTCAAGCCCTTCTAAACAAACTGTAACAACTTCTAGATCGGGACAGTTGAGAAGGTCACACAATGGCTTGATGCAACCTTGACTTACAAGGAACCTGAAATATGACATGCCCAGATAAGGTAATTTATCATTATACTTTGCCAAGATATGATTCCTTTACTAACTAATATAGGGAAATTGTTTTCATACTTGATTTGATGATGAGTCCCACCAGATGTAGCATTTTTTATGGCCCACGCAGCTTGTTTCTTAATATCAAATTCAGCATTTTGAAGCAAATGAACCAAAGGTGCAATAATATTAGTTTCAATGACAACCTGTAAAATTCATACCATTACCCACTGTTTCATTGTACAAATCAACGTGGATAAAACCTTAGATTCGAAAGTAATACCTGTATCTGCTCCTCATGATTTCCAGCTGTGATATTTGAGATTGTCCAACAAGCAACATTCTTGATTCTCTTTTCATAATTATTTGTCAAAAGGTTTAAAAGGCATGGCAATGCCTGATGACTAATAACACACTGTGTAGCAACAAGGTTTGTCTATAAATGATAAAAATAATATAAGAAAACAATATAATCTTTAGCAACTAAACCCAAACAATCTTTAGTCCATTTTTTGAGGAAATGTGGCTTTAGTGAGGAAATTAATTATTAACAAAAAAAAGAAGATATGATCAATGGCATAAGATAAATATTTAAAAGGGAAAAACTAATTAAACAGTGTGTCTAATACCTCAGTTTGCAAATCATCTCCGCTAACAATATTTCTAACCGTATAAAGAGTAGGAGTTGTCACAGAAGGAGATGGGTGCCTGTGAAAGCCTAAAAATTTATGATTTGGGTCAGGAAACCAAACAAAATAGCTCAGAAATAGAATAGATTTCTGAGTCAATAGACAAGAAAATAGTCTCGAGTTGTTTATCATGCCGGATCAGAAAAGTAAAAAGCCATACTAAAAGCCAGCGGACCTGCTCACGAGAGTCAGGCCTGCTCTAACTCACATCAAAAGTTTCTCCAGACGCCCACATACACCTGCTTCAATAGCAGCTTGAATTTTGTCATTTGTGCCATCAGAAAGATATGAGAGTGCCCAACATGCATCAGTCAACACTTCTTCATCATCATTTGAATGAATAAGACGGGCTAATGTAGGGAGTACAAGCTTAGTCTAAACAGTAAATAAAGGATAAATAGCAAGAAACAAAATCAATTTAATTGATTGTGAGGGTGTTTATGTTGTTTGAGTGTTTGTGGTTTGCTTTGTTTTGGTTTAGACTTGTAAATTGTTACTGCACTTGCTTTTTAGCTTTTAATATATTTATGATTTAGCAAGGAAAAAATATTCTACATTAAAAAAATTATTAAACCAACAATAGCTCCCAAGGGACTTAGGGTCAAACCTGATCAAAAGGGACCTCATAAAACATTGACAGTGTCCATGTAGCATTTCTCAGCGTAGAAAATGAAACATGCTTATTGAACAGAGCCAACAAAGGAAGCAAAGCACCATGGCCAAGGACAAGATCACGACATCTAAGAGAATCACCAGTTATATTTTCCAATGCCAGGACAGCCTAAATTTAAAAAAAAAAAATAAAGAAAAAGAATACACAAGATGACAAAATATTCCATACCAACTTTTGCTAAGTAAAACTTAATTTATCTTGCTTCCTAATTAGAATAATTTCATTTCATATGCATACCTACTCACGAACAGAATCACTTGGGGAACCAAGTAACTCAACAAAGCGGGGAACCACTCCAACTTGAATCACTTCCTCAGTAGGTGCTCTACATTCTGTGATAAATGGCAAAAGATATCACTATTTAAATAAAGTTTATTACAAAATAATTTCCTCACCAGTTGAAAGCAATTTCGTAAACCGAGTCGTTGCTTGAAGCTGCAAACTACTATTATCAGATCAGACATTGGCAACCAAAATTTCCAACTGTAGTCAAGGAGTAAAACACGATAAGAACAACACAATGCTCAATCAAGTCACAAATAGAACCAATCAATAAAAATAAAATAAATAACTATGACAAACAAAAATTAAAGAAACAAGCATGTAAACTATCATGCACATGCCAACAGCTAAACTATAATCCAAACACAAATATACAAGTGCTATTTTGATGACTTAAAGATCAACCACTTTGATCATTAAGCTTAATAAAATAAATAAACTGAAAACAAACTTACAAGATCTAATAAACTAAATAGCTAATTTGTAAATGTTGTTGTCTTAACATTGTATGTTTACAATCAAAATTGACCTTTTTTCGCAAACGCTCTTCGTGATTGTTCTTCCCAATCTCTATGTTATTCTCTACCTAACAATAAGAGCAAATATCATGTTAGAGATCTGTTAGAGAAAAAAAAATTGGGCCTTTATATTAAAAAGGTTAAGTATGTAATTAACTTATTTTAGCCAACACGTATTCTATGTGAGCGGTTGCTTGACCATTACATTCTTCACAATAATATATATCATCATTCGAAATTCTTTCTTCCTCACAAAAATCACAATAATACTTTCCAGAATCATCTTCAATAAAAGAATCATTTAAGATTAAAAGATGAATATGATATTTGAATTTCACAACATTTGGTATGGGAACACATTTCAAATCAAAATAGATATTACGCTCTAGACAACGGTAAAAGGGCTCTCCTTTACAACTTCTATGACATACATCACAATAGAAATTTATATACAATGGATCAAAAAGTGATTTATGATTTCTCCCAAAATAATAAAGATTATTAAGGTGAAACTCACATTTTAAGGGTCGCCTTAAGGAATTAGCACATATAGCGTGGAGGATAAAGTCACAATGTTCACAGCTATATGCAAACTCACCCGAGTCTAAGCACAAAGTGCAAGCATAACACCGTTGACGTGGATCAAGACTAGGGAGCAGGCAACTAACCAACATGTGATTTAGATGAAATGAGACTTGAATCTTTTGTGGCAACCTAAGGTAAGATTCATGAAGTATATAAAGGCAGGTTCTCTCAGGGCAAAAATAGGCTGGACCTAAGATTTGCAATTTACAAATTTTGCATTTTGTTTTATATTCAGGGTCATTACAATTGGCAAGTACAAGCTTATGGTGGTCGGTGAAATGGTGCAACGCAGTTACTCTATCCATCTCTTTCTCTTCTAAAACCCTAATTTTATGAGTTGTTAGAGCTGCACATTTTATATCAAGCTTGAAATTATATTGCTCGCAAAAGTATATGAAGCCATGACACTCATCACATGCAATGGAGGGAAGATCCCTAAAAGTTGAAGTGCAGAGGTTAAGAGGATGGCTAGAATGAAAAGGGTGTTGTATCTTATATGACAATTTAGCACATTTTTCATGTAGGTAAAGACTAGGACATGTCCTGCAGAAGTAGGTTGAACCATTAAGTACTAGATGACAACCCTTGCAATAATTTTCTCCCTTTAACTCTTCAGTTACTACATACATTTGGTGACGATGGATAATAGATCGAAACAAACTCTGCACATTTACAAAGAAATAAAAAGAAAAAAAATCAGAGAATGACCAAACTCATTTATTAAGGCTTATATATATATATTTCTTAATTACATAAAAAGTAGGGTTACACTTGCCATTGATCATGAAGCAATCACATGGGTTCTTTGGTTACGTTTCTTAATTACATAAAAATTGATGCCTTTTTCTTATTAATAAAATCATTAATTTTTACTAAGAAAAAATATTGTAACATATCAATCTCATTATATATTCATAATATGATGCAAACCAGAGTGCGGATGACATTAGTCCCTTCATTCTGCTCCACAAACAAAGCTTTGTTTTCCATGGGCAGCGGTGACGAGGATGGGACCTTTTCCGATGTAACTTTATCCTATAAACCAAATAATTTTAGTTTATATTTTTACTATTAACTTTTATTTTACTTTATTTACAAAGAAATTTAAAAGAAAAAAAAGTAAAAAAGATTAAAAAGAAAATCAAAGACATTAATAAATATTAAAAATAAATTTTCTCTTTGATTGTGAAAGTTAAATTGAAGGGTGAAAAAGGACTATTACCTGATCAAGTATACATTGAATATGGGCTATGAATGTGCAACTTTGACAATAATACATAGGATCTTTCGGATTTCTTTCATTCTCGCAAATTTCACAATAATATTTTTCAGAATCATCTTATTTAATCAATTCCATCATAGTAAGTGGATGTCTATAATATTTATGTGTAGCTGAAGATGGTACCACACATTTTAAATGGAGACTAAAATGGCATTGCACACAGCTACAAACGCTAGCACCGCCACCACAATGCTTGCCACATGCTTTGCAATATGAATCTTGACCTTCCTCACCTTCCTTATTAAAATATTTGAAAAAAGTGAGAAGGTGATGCTGGCAGTCAAGTTTTAGGGAAGGCGAGAGTTTAGCGCAGTGAAAATCAAGGCTGAAGCTGCACATCTCGCACACATACAGAGGGCTACTATAATCACGGTTCTCTGAACAAGCATTTTATTTATCAATACTAATGGCAAAGGTTAAGCGAAGAGGGTGATTAGGATGAAGAGAATGAGAAAGTGTCCTGGGTATCTTATCACTGCACACCTGATGGAGATAGAACGTACATTCTGTACAACCATAGCACACTTCTGATGGCAGTAGATGTTTTTCACACCAAAAACAATCATCGTCTACTTTGCATACCTTCCTATATTTGAAAAAGCTCAGCACGTGACCGTGGCTGTGGTGGAAGATTGTCTTTTTCTTTCCATCTTTAGATCTCAATGGCTCTTGATCTTTAGGCAGCTGACCACTGACCGAAGAAGCACATTTGAGATCAAGACTGAAACCACATGAAGAACATTCGTATCTATAACCAATATGTAGCGACGTAAAAATTTTAGTTTGGTCGCTAATTGTGGCGATTTATTGAAAATTCGAAAACTGACTTTCGACCTTATTAAACAGAGAGAGTCGCCACCGATCTTTTTCTAGGTGTGATCGGACACCTAATAAATCATCTTTTGAAAAGAAAATTTATTCTCGAACAAAAATGAAGGCCAAATTTGGGTCTCACGTGAAAATCGTAGTAAAGTAGGGTTCGAAGTCATTCGCGAGGAAGGTATTAGCACCCTCGCGACGCCCAAAATTGGTATCTTGTAAAACGCGTGTTGTCTTAAATTTAAAAAATGTAAGTTCAATGTAACATTTAATCGTGATCCAATTGAAAAGACGAGGAATTTTAATTTTTTGTCGGTTTGTTTTTTAGAAGGATATACCGTTTTAACACGAGCCGACAAATTCCAACCAACATAGCAATGGAATTTATGACTTAATGTTAAATCGATATGTTGCCTCGATTATTAATTAAAACATAAAAAATATTTATGAAGTAAGAATTGAAAATAAATCAAAGATGCAAACAATAACATTATTAATGAAAAATGTTAACATGGGATAATAGAACATTCGAAGAACAATAATAATGATATTTACAAAAGAAATAAAAATAAAGACAAATCATGAACAAATACAAAATACACTTAGTAATAATAACATAAGATAATATATACATAAGGTAACATGAGAATATATACAACTAATGATATGAGAGATACATACATAATGTAAAGTTAAAAATAATGTGCATAAGATAGTTAAAAATAATATATATACATGTATTTATACGATAAAATGTAAAATGTAATATAGCTTGAAAGATATATATATGACGTATATGAAGATATAATATTAAAAAGATACGTATATGTAATGCAAATACCCCGTGAAAACATATATATATTATAATACCAAAATAATTACATAGTGTATACACATTGGGAATAATAATAAAAACCTATTACGATACTACATAGATATATACCTATATACATATACTAGAGATATATATACATGCACACATAAAACATATGCTAAAAATTAACGACAATAGTAATAAAGATAAAAATATATACATACTAGATACACGTATACATAATATAAATGAACACATGCAATATATATTAGGGATACTATAAACATAGAAAGTATATTTATATACTAATAATAACAATAAAAAATGTATATAAATCAAATAATAATAATATATAAGTGACAATAATGAAAATAATAAGTATAAAAAAATGAATAATATGTTATACGGAAATAATACAAATAAAAAGTGTATATATATGTTTAATAAAACATGTATACTAATTATGCAATAATATATATATAGTATGGTATTGAAAATATACATATACATGTAAGAGTATTTAAGAATATATATACATAAGATAATGTGGAAATATGTACATGGAATAGTATATGAGAAATAACTAATAATATTGAAAGTATATAGATATATGTAATATATGACAATGAACGTATACCATTCATATTAGAAATGCTAATAACATAAAAATATTAACAACACTACATAAATGTGTTTATGGGGTAGCATAAAATATATACATGATACAAAGTTGAAAATAATATATGAGATACACACATACATAATATCTATTATAAACATAATGTATATATGTATATATATAAAAAATAGTAACAATATAAAAAAAAAAATCGCCAACAATGTTACATAAAAAATACATATATATATATATATATATGAACGTTAAAATATTTATTGAAACTAAAACTAACACTGATAGTGGTAAAACTAATAATATAATATAATATAAAAATAGGTGATTTAAAAATACTATGATATGAATAAATAAAAATACATACCAATTTTAATAATAATGAAACACACATAAGTAAATATAATAATAATAATAATAATAATAATAATAATAATAATAATAAAAAAATAAAGTAGATAAAAAAAAACTATGTATAGATATATACACAATAATATAAAAATGCGATATATATAAAAACATATGTACATGATAATATAAAAACACATATATAATATAACATTAGAATATTTACATAATGTATACATATTAGGAATAATAATAATTACGTTATAAAACGATTGTTAATAATACTACATAGACATATACGTACATATACATATTAAAGATATATATATATATATATATATATATATATAAAATAAAACACATGAATAATATGATATTACAAAATGTATACATGATATGTATAATAAAAACAATAAAGAATATATGAGTCTTAAAAGTATAAATACAAATAGTGAAGAAATGAGTAAAAATAATATACACAATACACATGAGTACATATACGATATATCTATATATATTAGAAATGGTAATAAAGGAAAATTATTGACATACTACATAAATATGTAAGCACATATACACATATATTAACATTGAGTGAGGATCAATACTAGTACTAATAATACTAATAATGAATCTAATAATAATAAAAATATGTATATAATAGCAAAACGAAATATAAAAAAACTAAATATAATATAATAATAAAAATAGTCATAAAAATAATACATATATCATGAATAACACTTAAAGTTAAATGAAATAACAAAAATAATAGAAAATTCAAAATAAATTTGAAAAATAAACGAAAAAGGGACCAAAATTGAATTGAAAACCAAGTTCTGGGGCCAAATCGTGAACAAAAATAAAAAGGAGGGCCTATTTGCAAAGCGCGAATGACGTGGGGGACTGAAAAGGGAAATAATCCTCCCTCCCAAAACGCTGCAGCAAGAAGATAAGGACCAAATGGAATCAAATCAGAATCCTGGGGCAAAATTAAAAATAACAAAAAAACTTAATTACAAGATCATGAAAAAGCGGAAGGGCTAAAAGCGCAATTAGCCTTTCCGCTCAAAAACACGCGGATCCTAGGAGCGGGTCGGGTCAACAACACGCTGGTCGGCCCCAAAAACGACACTGCTTTGGGGGTTAAGTGACCCCAAAAACGACGCTGCTTTGGGAGGCTATATAAAGGCCCAAAATTTTTTAAAAGCTCATTTGTAACAGGAAGAAAAAAAAAAGAAGAAAGGGAGAGGGAGAGAAGAGGGAGAGAGGAGGGAGAGAGGGGAGGAAGGAGGGAGCTCCGGCCAGGGGTCCGATCACCGGACGGCCACCGGAGATTCGTCGGCGCCGGCCACCGTACACGGTGGCCGTAAAAGGTAAAAAATAGATTTTTGTTATTTTTTATTTATTTTATATTTTGATAAATATATACATGCATAAAAAAGGGAAAAAAATAAAATAAAATAACGGAAAAGAAGAAAAATAAAAAAATAAAAGTTTCGAAAGAAAAAAGAGGAAAACGATGTTAACCACCTTGTATTGCTTCTGTAATTTTGTTCTTGCTTTCGATTATCCTCTTTTTTTCGTGTTATTCGATCTGGAGTCTCTTTTTTTTTACCCGAAAATATATTGTATGTATTATATTTTTTGAACTGCCGAAAAGAGAGAAGAAGTTTTACAGTGTTTGATTTGGGTTTTTTATAACCCTTTTTCACCTATTTTTTATTGCTTCTGTCTTGTTTGATTGCAGGGAATGGGCATGGTGGAGGTGATGGTGGCGTGCTGCAGGTGCTGGTGTCAGTGGAACGGTTGGGGGCGGTGGCTGAACTTAGGGACTAGGGTTTTTTCTTTTTGATTTGGTTTGGGCTAGGTATTTGGTTAGTATTGGGCTAAGGGTTTGGGTTAGATATTTGGGCTAATGGGCATTGTAAATGGGCTTTTGGGGTTGGGTTTAATGTGGGTTAGGTTAATTGTGGTATTGGTCCCAAAATGGCTTGTACACAGTAGATATATACAAACATTTATCACAAATGAAATCCTCAAAATAATCCCATTGTAGTTGAGGTCGGTGTTGCAACTGGAGGGGGTGAGTAATCTCAAGAGGCAGATCACGATTCAGTTTATCCGCACATGAAATGTGCTTCCAAACCTTGCACGAATAACAAGTGAATGCAGTACCATAGATTTTGACTCCACATTCTTCACAACGATCCTCTGTAGCATTCTCAATAGATAGAGATGTATGATTGCCATGTAAAAGAAGAAAGAAAATGTAGAAATTTAAGATTAGACAAGGAGAAAGACAGAGAATGGGAAATAATGAAGGTTGTTATGGGGGGGGAGTATAATTTTTTCTGTGATGGGAAGACGTTCAGTATCTATACATAAACCATACAAAAGGCAATAACTTACCAAGAATTTTATTGAAAGGCAATAAATAAAATTAAATTAAGAATTCAAGCTGAAAGTTATGATTGGATGTAAAAGATAGAAGGTTTAATTGTTAAAAGAATCACGTCAGGATTAATCCATGGTTTCACCTTAGGAATTCAATTATATATAATATTAAGGTTAGATCTTAGCTTTAGTTTTTGCATATAAATTAATTTCTACTTTTCTTTACTTTTAGTTTAGGAATATTACCATTTGCTAATCCATCATTTCACCTTTGCATTTCAAACCACTTTTAATTATAATATTAATTAACTTCTGTTTTTGTTTGCTTTTAGTTTAGTATTGAAGTTTTATGATTATATAATTAAAATAAATTTAATATTTGAGTTATTTATTTTGGTAGAAAAGAAAAATAGTTTAAAGGGAAAAACTCAAAAAGTTATATCAGTGACTCAAACTAAGAACATAATCCGTCTCAATTAACCTTCTAATTGATTGCATGAATTTCTATGAAATTAGTCGCCATATAATCAACTACTGTATTTTGCAATATCAAAATATAACGAATAAAGACCTTCCAGTTTCGACTCAATAAAAGTCAAATGACTATTTGTTGTTGAAACAAAAGAATTCCTTTTGCAAGGGATTGTGTGAGGAAATTCTGAGCATACCTTGAGTTAACGTTGTAGCAGAATATGGCAATGAAAATGAATTTGAAACACTTGAGGTTTGATGAAGCAGGTGCTGCCATTGTTGCAGCAACTGTGACCAAATAGCTTGGAGGAGAGACTAGTTTTATTTGATACTCGAGGGATTGGTAACCCCCCTTCAAGAAAAAAATAAAAAGTAAAGGGAAAGAAACCAAAAAGTAGACCACCTGGATTTGAATAAGGTGATGGTTGGTAGCTTGCCAAAGGGTGTTTAAGAGTTGGAAAAAATGAACATAATGGTGTTAAGGAGTTGGAAAAAATGAATATAATGGTGTTAAGTGTAACTTGGTGAGACAAATCACCAACTTTGTACTTGCGTCTTGATGCGTCGTTGAGAGCACTAAAAATATCTTATCCCTATAAAATAATGAAAAGAATAGTATAAGAGAAGTAGGGTCAAATCTTCTGGGACTGATTTGCACAAGTTCCTGGATAGAGTCGTGCCCAAGAAAACCTGCGTAGCTGGGAAAAAAATTAAAAAAAAAACAAAAAACAGAATTAAAAGTTTGATTGAATTGAAATTGCGAAAATTAAAATTAAAATTGTAAAGATAAACAGAGTTGAGGAAAAAGAATTGAGGAAAAAGAGTTTTATTATGGAGAGATTCCAACCTCCAGTTGTCTCGATCCGCCTTGGGTTCAATCCTAGGCTTTTAGGTGATCCTTCTCGAACAGAATAAGCCAATTATAGTGGAATAGAACGCCTACGACCACCAGCTCCACTTAGATTTTAGACTTACGATTTAGAGGAATCTGACTCTAGCCAACCGTCGCTTTTGTGGGATCGTCTTACACTAGATCATCACTTCTCAATGGCGAATGCCACACCATTTTATCTCTTGGGCTCGATAACCACTGACGCAGTAAGCTAACGAACCGACTGTGCAACCTTCCCAAAACATACAAAGCGGCCATTCTTTACACAAGTTGAAAAGATCACCTTTGAAGGGATATGGACGGAAGCGTCAGCCCCGTAATGCGGAGAAATGACGAATACTCGTTGAGAAGGCTAAGCGCGTAATGCGGAGAAATGATGAATACTCGTTGAGAAGGCTAAGCACGGATTCTAAGCCTCATGAACCCTTTTTGAGGAATTTTTATTGAATAATCTGAAAGGAACAAAATCTAAGCTTTTTGGGAGAGAGAGTGTGTTACAGGCCAATTCTGGCCCAATTTCAAACCCCATTAAACCAACTAATTTACCTTAACCCAAGCAGCCCAATACCCGTTAAGCCCAATGAATACATCAGCCAACCCAGAATTCAAACCCCATTTACAACCAAACAAGACCCAATATTATCAAACCCAATTAGCCCACTCAAAACCCTTGGCCCAACTAAAACAGCCCAACATCAAAAACAAAAAAAACAAAAATAAGAAACCCTAGTCCCCTAAGGCTACAAACCACCCTAATCCCCAACGCGCCTCTCGCCTTCGACACCAAAGATGCCACCGCTCCTCCATGCCCATCCCCTGCAAGATGAAAGGAAGCACGCAAATAACAATTAAAAAAAAAACAGACAGTGAAAACAGGCTATAAAAAGCCATGAAACGAAATGTAATGTTCGGCTTTTTTTTTTTTGGATTTTCGGCAGTAAAAAAACAAAATACACACATTAGTTTTTAGGAACAACAACAAATCAGTATTGGATTGTTCAAATCAAAACTCAGATCAAGGAAAAAGGTGAAAAAACCTATTTTCTTTCCTATTACCGATTCATTTTTTTTTCTTTTTCATTGGCTTTTCTTTTTTTTTTCTTTTTCTCTTTTTATACTCTAATACACTCAAATATATATATATACAATATTATTAAAAAAAAATCTAAAATTTTACCACATGGTTGGCCAACGAGCTGAGCTGCATGAGCCTCCGATGTGCCGTCCGTGACCGGACCCCAGCCGAGCCGCTTCCTTCCCCTCTCTCTCTCTTCTCTCCCTCTCCTTTTCTTTTTTTTCTTTCCCTGTTACAAATGATCTAAAATTTTTTTTTTGTCTTATATAAGGACCAAAACGGTGCGTTTTGGTCCCTGTCTCACCATTAAGCAAAACGGCGTCGTTTTGCCTCGGGTCGGATCGACCCGACCCGCTCCGACAGGATCCGCGTGTTTTTTAAAGCGGAAGGGCTAATTGCGCTTTTAGCCCTTCCGCTTTTCTGGAATATTACAATCAAGTTTTGTCTATTTTCAATTTGGCCATGTAATTTTTAGCGCTTTTCAATTTAGTCCCTCCGTGCAGCGCAGCGTTTTAACCGTTGGGAATATTGCGCTTTTGGTCCCTTTAAGTCACACGCGCGTACGATTAAGTCCCTTTTCTTTATTTTTATTTCAAATTGGCCCCACAACTTTGTTTTTAATTTAATTTTAGTCCTTTTTTGTTTATTCTTATTTTCTTATTAAATATTCTTGTTATTTTTATAATACTATTATTATTATTATTATTATTATTATTATTATTATTATTATTATTATCATCATTATTATTATTATTATCATTATTATTATTATTATGTATTATCTTATGCTTTATTATACAATTATATACTTATAATACGTATACATGCTTAATATATTTGTATATACTTATGTAATATTAGTACTAAGGTTTTTATTCTAATATGTATACATCACCTAAATATTTTAGTATTATACGTATGTATATATTCTTCAGTATATTATATATATGTGTTCTTAATACTATACTTTATTTGTATCATGAATTTTTTTGTTGTATTATTATATTTTAATATTATATTATATATATGCATATATCTTTTATATATATTACTATGTGTATATTTTGATATTATTAGTCATATATTTTTTTATACATTATTTCGTGTATATACCTTAGTATCGTAGTTATATATTTTTATAATGTTTCATGTATATATTCTCATGCATATATTTTCTTTTACATATTGTGTGCATATACTTTTTAATATATCATATATGTATTTATACACCATTAGTTAGTTTTCATATACTAATTTATATGTATATTTCTTATGCTATTTCATATATGTATAGTCTTTATTATTGTTATTAATACTACTGTATATTTCATCATGCATGTGTGTATGTATATCTGGTAGTTTCCATTATTTCATTTCAATATTATTAATTATTTTCTTATATACCTTTCCATGCCCATACTCTATATTATTTTTTGTATATATTCCTAAACACTATTATACTTATACAATTCTTTTTAATATCATGTCATATATATATATATATTTCTAGTAGCTATTATGTGCATTTTTATACCCTATATATGCATGTATATGTATTTTTGTTATACTATGTACGTATATATATAATATGATCTTAATTACTTTATTTTAATATTATGATATTATATATATTTTTTATATTATATCATCATTTTTAGTATTTCTGTTATATAGTATTAGTGTATATTTTTATATGTGTACATATATATTTGTACGTAGTGTCATTTTTTTTTATTTTAATATTTTTATATATATTATGTCTATGTATGTGAACTTAATATGCTTATGTATCATATTACATATATCTTTTATGTACGTTATGTATGCCTTTAATGCCATACTTTTATAGATTGATACGTTTATGATCTTAATGTCATTTTTTATATGTATAATCGTTGTGTTCTCGTATTTGATATTATAACTATATTTAACCTTGCGTGCATGGTTAGCGCTTTAATATTCTGGTCATATCTGTTATTTGCTTTAATATATTTCTAGTTCTTCCATTTATTTCATCTCAAATTTGTTTTACATCCCTTCAAAAATCTCGTTCGTGCTTTCTAATTAATTTCAATAATCAAGGCAATGTACCGATTTAATATTAAGTCATCGAATTTCATCGCTATGTTGGATGGAACTTGTCGGCTCGTGTTAAAGACGGAACACCCTTCTAAAAAAACCAAAAACTAAAATTTCTTGTCTTTTCGATCAAATCACGATTAAATCTTATATTGAACCCGTATTTTTGAAAATCAAGACAACACGTGTTTATGAGATACCAATTTTGAGCGTCGCGAGAGTGCTAATACCTTCCTCGCGCGTAACCGACTCCCGAACCCTAATTCTTCTCTGGATTTTAACGTAGACCTAAACTCGGCCTTCTCTTTATTTTAAAAATAAATTTATTAGGTGTCCGATCGCACCTGAAAAAAGATCGGTGGCGACTCGCTTTTTAAAATTGAAAGTTGGTTTTCAAATGTTTGATAAATCGCCACAATTAGCGACCGAGCTAAATTTTTACGTCGCTACAGAGTGTTTATAAAAAAGATGAGTGAAATTTGTGTCACTCCATCCTCTATTTATAGTACCAGGAAATGTAGTCTATTCCTAATTAAATTCTACAAGATAAATAAAAATAAATAAAGATAAATAAAGATAAAAGCTAAAATTTATAATCCATGAATCAAAGAGTGATATGATATTATACAATATACTTACAAGTAAAATTTTGAAATGAAAAAAATTATCTAAATATAATTTATTTTCAAATTTAAAGAAATCCACACAACAAATAAAATCACATGGTCCTAATCAGTTTTTCAAATTCAAGTAGCACAAAGATTACAACAGTCTTGATTGATAATATCTTGAGATCTTCATTGAATCCATTCGAAGAAATAGAGAGCTCAATATTTACAAAATGGAACCTAGTTTGAGTAGCATCACCAATATGTCTTAACAACTTCCACAGCCTTTTCATAAATTTCGGTGTTGTCATGAGATTGTAAATTTTCAATCTTCTCTCGACCCTCTGCAGCATCAATAATTTTTGCATAGAGATTCACTTCTCCAATACTACCCATATTTTTATCAGCTTCTCCTACCTTGAGAATGTTTTCAAGCCCTTGTAAGCAAACTGTAACAACCTCTAGATCGGGGCAATTGAGAAGATCACACAATGGCTTGATGCAACCTTGACTTACAAGGAACCTGAAATATGTAACATGCTCAGATACGGTAGTTTATCGTTCATACTCTGCCAAGTCATGATTCCCTTGAAAAATAATATAAGAAACCATTTTTATACCGAATCTGAACATGAGTCCCACCAAATGTAGCATTTGAGATGGCGCATGCAGCATGTTTCTTAATATCAAATTCAGCATTTTGAAGCAAATGAACTAGAGAAGTAATGATATTAGCTTCAATTACAGCCTGTAAAATTCGTACCATTACCTACCGTTTCATTGTACAAACCAATGTCGATAAAACCTTGGGTTCGAAATTAATACCTGTGTTTGTTCCTCATTTCCAGCTGTGATATTTGAGATTGTCCAACAAGCAAGCTCCTTGATGCTCTTTTCATAGTTATTTGTCAAAAGGTTTAAAAGGCACGGCAATGCCTGATGACTAATGACACTCTGTGTAGCAACAAGGTTTGCCCGTAAATGAGAAAAAAAACATCTTTTAACACCTAGACCCAAACAATCTTTAGTCCATTTTACAAGTAAGGGGGTATAAATGTGGCTTTATTGAGAGAAATTAATTATTAACAGAAAAATATATGATAAATGGAAAAAGATACATATTTTAGTAAGATCATTTAAAAGGAAAAACAAATTAAACGGAGTGTCTAATACCTGAGTTTGCACATCATCTCCACTAACAATATGTCCAACTGTATAAAGAGCAGGAGTTATCACTGAAGGAGATGGGTGCCTATGAATGTTCAAAAATTTAAGATTTCCGTCAGGAAGCCAAACAAAATAGCTTAGAAATAGAATGGATTTCAGAGTCAATCAACAGAAAAATAGTCTAACTCACATCAAAAGTTCCACCAGACGCCCACATACACCTGCTTCAATAACAATTTGGATTTCGTCATTTGTGCCATCAGAAAGATATGAGAGTGCCCAACATGCATTAGTTAACACTTCTTCATCATCATTTGAATGAATAAGGCGGGCTAATGTAAGGAGTACAAGCTTAACCTGAATCGTAAATAAAGGATAAATAGCAAGACAAAAATCAGTTTAATTGATTGTTAGGGTGTTTATATTGTTTGGCTGATGATTTATTTGAGTGTTTGTGGTTTGCTATGTTTTGGTTTAGACTTGTAAATTGTTACTGCACTTGCTTTTTAGCTTTTAATATATTTATGATTTAGCAAGGAAAAAAACATTATACATTAAAAAAATTGTTAAACCAACAATCTCCCAAGGGACTTAGGGTCAAACCTGATCCAATGAGGGCTCACAAAACGTTGCCAGTATCCATGTAGCATTTCTCAACATATACAGTTCAGCATGTTGATTTAACTGGGCCAATAAAGGAAGCAAAGCACCATGGCCAAGGACAATATCACGACATCTAGGAGAATCACCAACAATATTTCGCAATGCCAGGAGAGCCTAATTTCAATTTCAAAAAAAAAAAAAAAAAAAAAGAAAGAAAAAAAGAAGAAGAATACATAAGATTATAAAATATTCCATCCCAACTTTTGCCAAGTAAAACTTAATTTATCTCGCTTCCTAATTAGAATAATTTCATTTCATATGCATACTTGCTCACGAACACCATCACTTGGGGAACCAAGTAACTCAACAAAACGAGGAACCACTCCAGCTTGAATCACTTCCTCAATAGGTGCTTTATATTCTGTGATAAATGGCAAAAGATATCGAACTTAATAATTTAAACTTTATATCAATATTTAAATAAATTTTGTTACAAAATAAATTTCTCACTTTTTGAGAGCAATTTCGTAAACCGAGTGATTGCTTGAAGCTGCAAACTACTATTATCAGACCAAACACTAGCAACCAAATTTTCCAACTGTAGTTAAGGAGTGGAACACGATAAGAACAACCCAATGCTCAATCAAGTCACAAGCAGAACCAATCAATAAAAATTAAATAAATAACTATGACAAACAAAAATTAAAGAAACAAGCATGTTGATTACTTCTGGTTTATCATGCACATACCAACAACTAATTTGGAAATGTTTACAATAAAAATGGAAAACTGACCTTTTTTCGCCAACGCTCTTCGGAGTTGTTCTTCCTAATCTCTATGTTATCCTCTACCTAACAGCAAGAGTATATATCATGTTAGAGCAAAAAAATATTGGACCTTTATATTTAAAAAGTTAAGTATTTGATTAACTTACTTTAGCCAGCACGCATTCTATGTGAGCGAGTGTTTGACCATTACATTCTTCACAATAATATATATTATCATTTGGAATTCTTTCTTCCTCACAAAAATCACAATAATACTTTTCAGAATCATCTTCAATAAAAGAATCTTTTAAGATTAAAGGATGAATATGATATTTGAATTTCACAATATCTGGTATGGGAACACATTTTAAATGAAAACTGATATCAAACTTTAGATCATGATAACTGGGCTCTCCTTTACAACTTTCATCACATTCATAACAATCAAAATCTATACCCCCACGATCAAAGAGTGATTTATGATTTCTTCCAAAATAATAAAAATCATTTGGGTGAAACTCACATTTCAAGGGTCGCTTTAAAGAATTAGCACATATAACATGGATGTTAAAGTCACAATGTTCACAACTATATACAAATCCACCCGGTTCAAAGTACAAAGGGCAAGCATAACACCGTTGAGATGGACCAAAAGTAGGGAGCAGGCGACTAACCAACATGTGATTTAGATGAAATGGGACTTGAATCTTTTGTGGCAACCTAAGGCAAGATTCATGAAGTATATAATTGCAGCCGGTTGAGCAAAAATAGGCTGGACCTAAGATTTGCAATTTACAAATTCTGCATCGTGTTTTATATTCAGCGTAATTACAATTGGTAAGGACAAGCTTATGGGGGTGGGTGAAATGGTGCAACTCAATTACTCTATCCATCTTTTTCTCTTCTAAAACCCCAATTTTATGAGTTGTTAAAGCTGCACATTTCATATCAAGCTTGAAATTACACTGCTCACAAAAGTATATGAAGCCATGACAAATGTCTCTACATTCATCACATGCAGTTAATCCACCAACCAGATAATCTGAAGTATAGAGGTTAAGAGGATGGCTAGAATGAAAAGGGTGTCGTATCTCATATGGCGATTTAGCACATTTTTCGTGTAGGTAAAAACCAGGACATGTCTTGCAGAAGTATGTTGAACCATTAAGTACCAGACGACAACCCGTGCAATAATTTTCTCCTTTTAACTCTTCAGTTACTTCATACATCTGATGACGGTGGATGATAGGTCGAAACAAACTCTGCACATTTACAAAGAAATAAAAAGAAAAAAAAAAATCAAAGAATGAGCAAACTCGTTTCTTAAGACTTATATATATATGTATATATTTCTTAATTACATAAAATGTTGGGTTAAGTTTTTTGAGTAGTTGTTAAGTGTTTAATTATTGGTTGTATGGCATCTTGATGCCTTTTCCTTATTAATAAAAGTATCAATTTTTAATGAAAAAAAATATTGGAACATATCAATCTCATTATAAATAACAGAAGTGTTGACTTCAAATCAAGTTGTAATAGTGAGTCTCTAAACTTTGTGCAGTTTGAATAAAAATTTGTTAATATATTCATAATATAGTTGCAAACCAGAGTGTGGATGACATTAGTCCCTTCGTTCTGCTCCATTTCATCCACAAACAAAACTTTGTTTTCCGTGGGTGGGGGTGACGAGAATGGGACCTTTCCCGATGCAACTTTATCCTATAAACCAAATATGTATTAATATTTATTTCATCTACACTAATCAAAGCGGAGAGCTTTACAAATTTAGTTCATATTTTTAATTTTAACTTTTATTTTACCTTCTTTAAAAAGAAATTTAAAAGAAAAATAGCAAAAAAAAAATAAAAAAATTCAAAGACATCAATAAATATTAAAAAGAAATTCTCTTTGATTGCAAAAGTAAAATTGAAGGGTGAAAAATGACTATTACCTGATCAAGTATACATTGAATATGAGCTATGAATGTGCAACTTTGACAATAATACACAGGATCTTTCGGATTTCTTTCATTCTCACAAATATCACAATAATATTTTTCAGAATTATCTTCTTTAATCAATTCCATCATGGTAAGTGGATGTCTATGATATTTATGTGTAGCTGAAGATGGTGCAATACATTTTAAATGGAGACTAAAATGGCATTGCACACAGCTATAAACGCTAGCACCACCACCACAATGCTTGCCACATGCTTTGCAATATGAATCTTGCCGGCCTTCCTCACCTTCCTTAATAAAATATTCTTTGAAAAAAGTGAGAAGGTGATGATGGCAGTCAATTTTTAGGGAAGGCAAGAGTTTAGCGCAGTCAGAATCAAGACAGAAGTTGCACATCTCGCACACATACAAAGGGATTTTATCATTACACCACTTTGAACAAACATTGCATTTATAAATATCAACGACAAAGCAATAGGTTAAGCGAAGAGGGTGCTTAGGATGAAAAGAATGAGAAAGTGTCCTGGGTATCTTATCACTGCACACCTGATGGAGATAGAACTTACAATATCCTGGACAACCATAGCACACTTCTGATGGCAGTAGATGTTTTTCACACCAAAAACAATCATAGTCTTCTTCGCATACCTTCCTATATTTGAAGACGCTCAGCTCGTGACTGTGGCTGTAGTGCAAGATTGTCTTTTTATTTCCATCTTTAAATCTCAATGGCTCCTGATCTTTAGGCAGCTGACCACTGACCGAAGAAGCACATGTGAGATCAAGATAGAAATCACATGAATAACATATGTATCTATAACCCGTAGATATATACAAACATTTATCACAAATGAAATCCGTATCATAACCCCATAGTAGTTGAAGTCGGTGTTGCAAGTGGAGGGGATGAATAATCTCAAAAGGCAGATCACGATTCAATTTATCCGCACATGAAATGTGCTTCCAAACCCTGCACGAATTACAAGTAAAGGCAGTACCAGAGATTTTCCCTCCACATTCTTCGCAACTCTTCTTCGTAGTCTTCCTAAGATGTATGGTGGACAAGTGAGATGTACGATTGCAGAAAGGTATGATAATATCCATGTGAAAAGAAGAAAGAAAATGTAGAAATTTAAGATTAAACAAAGAGAAAGATAGAGAATGGGAAATAAGAGAATGGGAAATAATGAAGGTAATTGTGTTATGTGAGGGAAAGGATAATTTGTGCTGTGATGGGAAAACATTAAGAGTATTTATACATAAACCATACAAAGGCAAAAACTTTTATAGAATTTTATTCAAAGCGAATAAATAAAATTAAATTAAAAATTGGAGAATTTTTGTCAAAAGAATCACGTCAGGATTAATCCATGGTTTCACCTTAGGAATTGAATTATATATAATATTAAGGTTAGATCTTAGCTTTAGTTTTTGCATATAAATTAATTTCTACTTTTCTTTACTTTTAGTTTAGGAATATTACCATTTTTCTAATCCATCATTTCACCTTTGCATTTCAAATCACTTTTTAATTATAATATTAATTAACTTCTGTTTTTATTTGCTTTTAGTTTAGCATTCAAGATTTATGATTATATAATTAAAATAAATTTAATATTTGTAGATAATTATTACATGAGTTATTTGAGTTAATTTTTTTAACTTTTCTTTTTCTTCTGATTCTCCCTCTATTAGTTCTTTTATATTTTTCATTAGTTAATATAGAAAAACTATGTTAAAAGAAATGGTGAAGGGAGGAAAATAGAGAGAGAAGCAGAAGAGAAACAAAAAAAAAAAAAGGAAAGTGAAAAAAAACATAAAAGAAAAAAATTAAATTGCTCAAAACGAAAAAAATATGGGGGCAGATTGTATAAATAAACCTAAAATTTTTATTTGAAATGATGATTTAACGTGCCATGTCATCTTACCATTATACCATTAACCGCAATTAACGACTCAGTGACTAAAACGTAACATTTCGAATATAAGTGACTAAAATGTAACTTGATGCAACCTTGACTTACAAGGAATCTAAAATATGTGACATGCCTAGATGAGGTAGTTTATCATTTATACTCTTCCAAGTCATGATTCCCTTGAAAAATAATGCACTTGATCTAATCTTGAGTCCCATCAGATGTAGCATTTGAGATTGCCCATGCAACTTCTTTCTTGATATCAAATTCAACATTTTGAAGCAAATGAACTAGAGAAGCAATAATATTAGCTTCAATTACAGCCCGTAAAATTCATACCATTGCCCACTGTTTCATTGTACAAATCAATGACGATAAAACTTTGGGTTTGAAATTGATACCTGTATTTGCTCCTCATTTCTAGCTGTGATATTTGAGATTGTCTAACAAGCAACCTTCTTGATTCTCTTTTCATAATTATTTGTCAAAAAGTTTAAAAGGCACGACAATGCCTGATGACTAATAACACACTGTGTAGCAACAAGGTTTGCCTGTAAATGAGAAAAAATATAATCTTTTAACAACTAAACCCAAACAATCTTTAGTCCATTTTACAAGTAAGGGGGTATAAATGTGGCTTTAGTGAGAAAATTAATTATTAACAGAAAAATATCTGATAAATGGAAAAATATACATCTTTTAGTAAGATCATTTAAAAGGAAAAACAAATTAAACCGAGTGTCTAATACCTGAGTTTGCACATTGTAATGCCCAATTTTGGCCCGGGCCCGTATAAACACAAAACCAAAGAATAATAATAAAACAAAAATATTAACAGTCCAATAAAGGTCCACTAGCCCAAGTTACATAACCCAAAATATTACGAACCCAAATTTGTAACAAACCCCGACCCAAATATAGTGGCCCAATACTTAAAATGAGCCCCAAATAGCCCGAAAGCCAAGCCAAACTTCGGCAAACCCTAGGGCAGAGGGTTCCTCGCGCCGCAGCCTGCGTGAGCAGCAACCATATCCCGCCACGCCATCCTCCGTACGGTGCCAGTGCCTCAGCAGCCACATCGCCCATGCCCCGTACGATGCCAACGCGTCCTACACCTGCAAAGAGACAAACAAGCAACAACAACGGAGGGAAACAAAGAAGAAAAATATTGTATTTTTATTTTTCATTAATTTTTTCTTCTTTCTTTTCGGCTATAAAGCCAGAATTTCAGTCTTTGAAAAAAAATAGAAAAAAAACAACCAAAAACGAAATACTAACGCATATTGTACGGATACAGAGATAATAGAAAGCAATCAAAAACTAAGAAGGTGATTTCCCTCCTTTTTTTCGACTCTCTGTTCTTCACTTATTTCAATTGGTTTTCTTCATCGTTTTATACTCAAAAAAGAGAGAAAAATAAAGGAAGAACAAAGCTTACCTGCGTTTGATGCCTTCGAACCCTCGCCTACTTCGCCACGATCGAAACCAGGTGGCGCTTCCGGGTTTATGAGCAAGGCGCGCGGGTCTTTCGGTTCGATGAAGCCTTGATTGACTTTCAAATGAGTCAAAAGGATAGGCAGGAGAGCAGGCTTTCGAAAGACCAGTGAACGGCGAAGGGGGAGGGCACTCTAGTTTTTTTCTTGCTCACCCTGTGAAGATGGCTGCGGACCCTTTTAGGGTTTCTTTCGGTGGTCATAAAAGGGCCTCCAGGCGTCACCGTTTTAGGCCAAACTAATGGCTCCAAAACGACTGCGTTAAAGCTAGACCCGACTGACCCGATCAGCTCCCTGGTCCCCCGATGACCCGCGCGTTTTGGCGGTGAGGGTCTATTTACAACGCCAGTCCCTTCCCTTTCGCGCTGTGTTCAAATGGGCCGATATTTGCGTTCTTTTTCTTTGAAATTATTTTCGTCCATTTACGCGCATTTACATTTAAATCTGCACTGGTCTGTTGAGTTTCAGGGGCCTGGAATATTTCCAGCATAAGTCCTTTGACATTTGTGCGCATTGCGCATTGCCCCTTTATCATTATTTATGTCTTCAAATTATCCCTACGGTTGTTGTTTGATCTTAATTCAATCCTTTTAGTTCCCAGTCCTTTCTATTTGTTACTTATTTATATTTTTTAACTGGCTGGATGATTGCCTTTTTTTTTCTATATTACTGTAAGTCTTTTTTGTATATATAATGTCATTGCCATACTTTATGCAAAACCTTTATACATTGACATATATCATGTTTATATATATATACACTTTGTAATGAATTAACATTATCCCATGTACCTACACCTATGTGTAAGTATACATATATCTATCTATTTATTTTCTTTTAAATTTGTTTGTTTAAACGTTATTTTACATATATACACATATATTTACTATAATAAGGTTAACGTATTTGCATGTATATAATGGTTTTTTGCTCAATCCACGTATTTTGGTATATATATATATATATTTCGTTTTTCTAATATGTTTTGTACATATGCGTTGTATAAAGTTTACATTATTTTTATACTCCCTTATATTACTACACATATTTGATATATATTTCTAAATCTATTTTAATTAGATTTTATTCATATACATATACATTTTACATGTACTTATAATGTTTATCTCATGTTATTTTATTCATATGTTTTCTTAAACTTATTATTGTATTTTATTATATAATCCTACATAACACACCTTCTAGATTATTTTTATCTATGCATAAGTCTGTAGACCTCTATATTCGATATATATTATTAGACCATTGTATTTCAATATATGTTCTTTATTTCAAATGCGCTTTATATATATTTTACCAAAGATTTAAACTATTTTGATTTCATGTATGTTGGTATACTTATTCGACTCATGCACATTACTAAACCTAAGCATATTATCATTTTTGTATAGATTTACATGTATTTACTCTTAGATTTATATGTATATACATACGTATTAACACTTATTACTTTAATAGATTTATTTAAGATGCCTCTTCTTTGTGATTTACCAAACATTTTCTTTATGTAAATGAAATAATTTTAGAAACTCTTTCAATTAAAAATATTATTATTATTATTATTTTATGTTTCTTTATATTACATTGCTTTTGTATTCTATACAACCTATCATTTAAATGTTGTAATATTGGGGAGTACATTTTCTTAGACTATTTTAAAAATTCGTCTTATTATTAATCCCATGATCTTTTTATAATAAACCTGCATATATATATGTTTCGCTAATCTATTTTGTGCATTCTTCATCATTATTTTGCATCATTTTTATCTAAATTATCATATACTTTGTCAACTTTTAAATGAATTTGCGTTTAAATTATTATTCATACATGATTGTAATTAGGTCATAATTTTTTAGATTAATTATATTTAATTGCTTATTCTGCTAGTCGACTAATATTCTTATTCATCAAGTATCGCACCATCATATGTGTTTTTTACCCTATGTCATCATTTCACTTGATTTTACGATTAATTTTACTTCAAATTGAATTAACATGTTTTAAGTACTCATTCAAAAATTCTTCAAAATGAAGACGGGGTTCGATGTTTGACAATTCGCGGGATCGTGCCCTAACGTGTTGGGTTGCAATTCCGCGTTTGCTTGAAATAATCCAATATCGCTTCGAAATTTCACTCACGCCTTTTAAAATTCCTCAAAACGAAGACGAGGTTCGATGTTTGGCAATTCGCGGAATCGTACCCTAACGTGTTGGGTTGCAATTTTGCGTTTGCTCAAAATAATCAGGCTTCCCTTCAAGATTCCATTCATATCTTCTAAAAAACCTTTAAAATGAAGATGATGTTCAATATTTGGCAATTTGAGAATCGAGCCCTATCGTGCTGGGTTGCGCTTTTTCATTTGTCCAAAATAATCAAATATCTTCTCGGAATTTTTACACGTATTTTATGAAGTAAGGCAATGGTCAATATTTGGAAATTCGAGAAATCGTACCCTACTGTGCTGGGTTTCGATTTTTCGTTGGACTAAATAGTTGAGCATCCTTCTGTAATTCTCAAATTATATACTTTCAGACATCGAAACAAGAAGATGTTTGGCAACCAACTCGGGTTATTCAAATAAAAAGAACCACATTTCAAAAACGTTTTTAATTTTAGACATAAGGACAATATTTAATCGATTTGGTACCGATTTTGGGCGTAGTGAGGGTGCCGATCCTTCCTCATGCGTAACCGACTCCCGAACCCGTTTTCTAAATTTTTTTCGTAGACCAGAGTCGTTGTTTTAGTAAAATGTTTTATTAAAATAACCAAATTCTTAGGTGATCCGATCACACCCAAAATAAAAAGATCGGTGGCGACTCCCTTATTACGTTTTCTAAAAGTCGATTCCCCCGTATTTTCATTAAAATTAACACTCAAAAAAATTTGAAGAAGGGATGGTTTCGACACACATCATCTCCACTAACAATATGTCCAACTATATAAAGAGCAGGAGTTATCACTGAAGGAGATGGGTGCTTGTGAAAGCCCAAAAATTTAAGATTTCAGTCAAGAAACCAAACAAAAATAGCTCAGAAATAGAATGGATTTTAGAGTCAATCAACAAAAAAGTAGTTAACTCACATCAAAAGTTCCACTAGATGCCCACATACACCTGTTTTAATGACAACTTGGATTTTGTCATTTGTGCCATCAGAAAGATATGAGAGTGCCCAACATGCATCAGTCAACACTTGTTCATTATCATTTGAATGAATAAGACGAGCTAAGGAGTATAAGCTTAACCTGGACAGTAAATAAAGGATAATTAGTAAGACAAAAAATTCAATTTAATCCCGCTAGCGAATTGAATGAAATATTCATAGCTAGATAGTAATACTAAATGTTCGTAAGCCTCCAAGCTATATATCTCAATTTCTAGTTTAATATTAGTAGTGCATAGCAATGAATAGTTTACATATCAGACAAACAATCCACTAGATTAGATTTGAAAGAAAAATGACAATGATTTTCCCCTGTAAAGCGATAAATTCATGATATCATTTGTGTTAAATGGGAAGAATTGGAGGTTTCCATTAGAGAATGTGAAATGGAAATATGCCTAGAAGTTTATAACTATTACCTGTTATTAGAGGTTTCCATTATGGATGTTCTTGAGTGGATTGATATTGTGCTCGACGGGTGTTTCTTTTCCTATTTTGTTCTTTGGATACTTTTGTATGTTATTTGGCTCATGATTTGTTTGAGTATGTTGTAAAGGTTAAATTGCACCAATGGTCACTCAACTTTGATGCACCTAAAAAAATATTCACTCTTATTTCAATTTAGTCACTCAACTTTTAAAAAATAACAAATCAGTCACTAACATTATCGAAAAGTGACAAATCAGTCACCCATTAACATTTTCCGTTGCAGGCCTAACGGGACAAGTGATGTGATTAGTTAACTGGCTGACGTGGTCAATTAACTTTCCACCACATTAGACAAGGCAAAGTTTCAATTCAGTCACTCAACTTTTAAAAAATAACAAAATAGTCACTAACGTTATTGAAAAGTTACAAATTAGTCACTCATTAACATTTTCTGTTACAGGCCTAACGGGACAGGTGACGTGACCAGTAAACTAGCTGATGTGGCCAGTTAACTTGCCATGTTAAACGAGGCAAAGTTGAGTGATTACTTTTTTTCATCCTTCCATTTTTATTTTTTTAATAAATGACTCAATATTTTTACCTTTTGCGTAAATGACCTAATATGTTTATAGTTAATCTTCTCCATCCCAACTATCTCGTTGTCGCCGCCTCCACCACAACCATCTTTAGTGTCACCACTCACCATCGTTGACTTTCAAACTACCACCCTAGCCTTTTTTTCTTCTTTTTCAACCCCCAATAGAAGAGCCACCATGGTTGAGATCTGACTGCCTTTTCTACTGCCCAAAGCCAATAACTCTGATTTGAGACAATTTTGAGTCAAACTATCAGTAACCACAACCAAACCGGTGAGGAGAAAATCATCCAAAGAAACATTCAAGCAATTCAAGAACCAAAATGACTCAAAATTTTTAAGATCTTCATGGGATATGATGGTATAAAAAAAAAGGGGTCGTCGATTAAGTTAAACAACACTAACTCTATTGCCAACATTATCAAGTTGCATAAAACAAAATCATAAACAAAACAAGGGGAACATCTAGACAACCAAACAATTGATTGAACTTATGATTTTCGGGAACAAAGGAAGCGGTTCCTCCAAAGGGACAACCAAATGCCGACAATTGAAATTTCGGGTCAGGTCAGTGGTTAGCAAGATCCCGAAGTCAAAATTGGATTGCGTATTGTAGCAAAAGAGGATGAGAGATGGATCAGAAGAAAATCGACAGAGATGGTCGGCAACGAAAGTTATAGTCGAGGTGAAGTAAGCCCAGTCATTGGTAAGGGATTTGAATCGGGTCACGAACCTAATGGATAATCTAGAAAGGATATCGAAAAGGGTATTTTGGGGTAATGACAATGAGGAAGCCATGGTTCTTAGCTTTCTTACTGAACAAGAAGAATTCATTCAAGGGTTTTATTTGTTCTTCTTTTTGGGTGTCTAGTTTTTTGAAAGTTAGTAGGACTAATTTGTTTTTTTTTTTTGAAAGTTGAGTGGTTGTTGGTGTAATTTACCTTTATATATATTTTGAGTTCGAAATAACATGGTGGCCAGTTAAATGCCAAGTCACTTTTCTATTACATTTGTAACGAAAAATGGTTAGTACAACTGATTTGTTATTTTTTTAAAAATTGAGTGATTGAATAGAAATCAAAGTGATTATTTTATCAGCTACATCAAAGTTGAGTGACTGTTGGTGTAATTTACCCTATTGTAAATTGTTACAGCAGTTTCTTTTTAGGCAAAGAAAAAGACATTGTACATGAAAAAAATTTTAAACCAACAATAACTCCCAAAAGAGAAGGGACTTAGGGTCAAACTTGATCAAAGGGGGCTTACAAAATATTGATAGTGTCCATGTAGCAATTATCAGCATATAAATTTCAGCATGCTCATTCAACTAGGCCAATAAAGGAAGCAAAGCACCATGGACAAGGGCAAGATCACGACATCTAAGAGAGTCAACAACAATGTTTCTCAATGCGCAAACAGCCTAAATTTCATAAAAAAAAAAACATAAGATTATAAAATAGTCCATACCAACTTCTGCTAAGTAAAACTTAATTTACCTTACTTCCTAATTAGAATAATTTAATATCATATACGTACCTACTCACAAACATTATCACTTGGGGAACCAACCAACTCAACAAAGTGAGGAACCACTCCAACTTGAATCACTTCCTTAATTGGTGCTCTACATTTTGTGATAAATGGAAAAAAATATCACTATCTAAATAAAGTTTATTACAAAATAATTTTCTCACTATTTGAAAGCAATTCTGTAAACCGAGTGATTGCTTGAAGCTACAAACTACTATCATCTGACCAGACACTGGCAACCAAAATTTTCAACTGTAATCAAGGAGTGGAACACGATAAGAATAACTCAATGCTCAATCAAGTCACAAACAAAACCAATCAATAAAAATTAAATAAATAAGTATGACAAACAAAAATTAAAGAAACAAACATGTTAACTATCATGTACCTGCCAACAGCTAAACTGTAATCCAAACACAAATATAAAAGTGTTATTTTGATGAATTAAAGAACAACCACTTAATCGACTTCACACTTTGATCATTAAGCTTAATAAAATATGTAAACTAAGAACAAACTTACGAGAACCAATCAACTAATTTGCTAATGTGGAAATGTTACCATCTTGACATTGTATGTTTATAATAAAAATAGAAAACTGACCTTTTTTCGCAAATGCTCTTCGTGATTATTCTTCCTAATCTCTATGTTATCCTTTACCTAAAAACAAGAGCATATATCATGTTAGAGATTTGTTAGAGCAAAAAAAATTGGACCTTTATATTTAAAAAGTTAAGTATGTAATTAACTTACTTCAGTCAGCATGCATTCTATGTGAGCGATTGCTTGACCATTACATTCTTCACAATAATATATATTATCATTTGGAATTCTTTCTTCCTCACAAAAATCACAAAAATACTTTCCAGAATCATCTTAAATAAAAGAATCCTTTAATATCAAAGGATGAATATGATATTTGGATTTCATAATGCCTAATATGGAAACACATTTTAAATGAAAACTGGTATCGCACTTTAGACAACAATAACAATGTTCTCCTTTACAACTTCCATCACATACATAACAATCAAAATTTATAATCGATGAATCAAATAGTGATTTGATATTATACAATCTACTTACAAGTAAAATTTGGAAATGAAAAAAATTATTTAAATATAATTTATTTTCAAATTTAAAGAATTCCACACAACAAATAAAATCACATGGTCCTAACTAGTCTTTCAAATTCAAGTAGCACAAAGATTACAACAGTCTTGATTAATAATATCTTGAGATCTTCATTGAATCCCTTGGAAGAAACAGAAAGCTCACCCTTTGTAAAATGGAACCCTGTTTGAGTAGCATCACCATTATGTCTTGACAACTTCCACAGCCTTTTCATAAATCTCGGTGTTGTCATGAAACCGTAAATTTTCAATCTTCTCTCGACCCTCTGTAGCATTAATCATTTTTACATAAAGATTCACTTCTCCAATAGTGCTCATATTTTTATTAGCTTCTCCTACCTTGAGAGTGTTTTCAAGCCCTTGTAAGCAAACTATAACAACATCTAGATCGAGGCAGTTGAGAAGATCACACAATGGCTTGATACAACCTTGACTTACAAGGAACTTGAAATATGTAACATGCCCAAATATGGTAGTTTATCATTCATACTCTGCCAAGTTATGATTCCCTTGAAAAATAATATAAGAAACCATTTCCATACTTAATCTGATCATGAGTCCTACCAAATGTAGCATTTGAGATGGCGCATGCAGTATGTTTCGTAATATCAAATTCTACATTTTGAAGCAAATGAACTAGAGAAGCAATAATATTGGATTCAATTACAGCCTATAAAATTCATACCATTACCCACTATTTTTGTTAGAGTTGTGTGACCCAAATTCTAAGAGATTGCTTGCAATTCAAGTTAAACAAAATATATCTTCTTTCTAGAAGATTTAGTATTTATAAGTATAATATATTTAACATTTATTAGCATAATATATTGACTTTGATTAGAATTAGGTTTTTCAACCTATAAATAGGTGTAGTCGAAACTCCTCTTATAATCATTCGAATTTGACATAGTGAATTTTCTTCTCTTCTGCCCGTGGTTTTTTTTTTTCAAAAAGGGTTTCCACGTAAAAATCTGTGTGTTCTTTATTTTTATTTCCCTTTTTCTTTGCGATAGATTATCATTATCGACATTCTATTTTTACAAATTGGTATCTGATCTTCTAGGTTGTTCGTCTCAATCACGGTAATAACGCCTTTGAAGTATGAAATTCTACTGTTGGATCGCAACACCAGATTCGCGTTGTGGCAGATAAAGATGCAGATAGTTCTTGCACAGATGGACTTAGAGGAAACCCTGCTAGGGGTAGATAATATTCCTTCGGCATTGACAGAGGAAGAGAAGAAACGCAAGGATTGAAAAGCGTTAACATAGTTACATCTGCATTTGTCTAACAAAATTTTGTAGGATATGATGAAGAAGAAGACCTTTGCTGCATTATGGAAGAGGCTGAAATAAATATGTATGTCGAAAACTCTAACCAGTAAGTTGCATATGAAGCAACATCTTTATGCTCATCTTTTCAAGGAAGGTGTGCACGAACAATTAACAGTGTTTAAAGAAATTCTCTCAAACTTGGAGGCCATAGAAGTTCAGTATGATAAGGAAGATCTAGGGTTGATTCTACTTTGTTTGTTGCCCTCGTCTTATTCAACCTTTAGAGACACGATTTTATATAGCCGCGAGTCTCTCACAATTGATAAGGTTTATGATTCTTTGACCTCGTATGATAAGATGAAGCATATTGTGGTTAAACCCGACTCTAAGGGAAAGATTCACATTGTTCGTGGAAGACAAGAACGAAATGCCAATGATGATCGTGGAAGGACATAGGAACAAAATCCTCGCGGTAAATCTAAGGGTAGATCAAAATCTTCAAATAGAGGTCAAACTTGTAACTTCTATAAGAAGAAAGGGTATATTAAATTTGAGTGCTATAAGCTACAGAACAAGATCAAAAGGGAGGTTACGAATCAAAAGAGAAAACAACCAAAAAATTTTGGTGAAGCTGATGTTTTAGAAGACTACAGTGAATAGTGGATCCTTGATTCGCGCTGCACCTTCCACATGAGTCTCAATCGGGATTGGTTTACAACTTACGAAATAATGTCTGAATATGTTGTTTTGATGGGAAATAATGCTTTGTGCAAAATTGCAGGTGTTGGAATGATTAAAGTTAAAATGTTTAACGGAGTTGTTAGAACACTTAGTAACGTACGAAATGCTCCAGAATTGAAAAGAAATTTAATTCAGTTGAGTACTCTTGATTCAAAAGGGTACAAATACACAACTGAAAGTGGGGTTTTGAAGATTTCCAAAGGTTCCCTTGTTGTGATGAAAGGGCAGAGAAAGACTGCCAAGTTATATGTTTTGCAGGGTTCTACTGTTACTGGTGATGCAATTGTCTCTTCCTCTTTCTTTTCAGATGATGACATTACTAAACTTTGGCATATGCGTCTAGGGAATATGAGTGAGAATGGCATGACAGAATTGAGCAAAAGAGGACTTCTTGATGGGCAAGGAATTTGTAAACTGAAGTTCTGTGAGCACTGCGTTTTTGGGAAGCACAAGAAAGTTCGATTCACTAGAGGAATTAGTAACACGAAGGGAACGTTGGAGTATATCCATTCTAATTTGTGGGGGCCATCCAGAGTGCTTTCGAGAGGTGGAGCTAATTATATGCTAACTTTTATTGATGATTTTTTTAGAAAAGTTTGGGCGTTCTTCCTGAAGCAGAAAAATGATGTGCTTTTCGCATTTAAGTCTTGGAAAACTATGATTGAAAAACAGACGGAAAAATAAATAAAATACCTCCGCACAGATAATGGCTGAAAGTTCTGTTCTGATGAGTTTAATAAATTCTGCAAGTTAGAAGGGATCGTAAGACACTTGACATTTCGTCATACTCCACAGCAAAACGGCGTTGTAGGATGAATGAAACGAACGATCATAGAGAAAGTTCAATGTATGTTGTGAAATGCCAACTTACCAAAGTTGTTTTGGGCTGAAGCAACATCTACTACATGTTTTTTGATCAACCGATCTTTATATGTTGCTATTAAGAAAAAGATTCCACAAAAGGTATGATCTGGTAATCCTACTGACTATTTTGATTTAAAGATCTTTGGGTGTCCTGCGTATACTCATGTTGATAATGGAAAATTAGAACCAAGATCTATTAAATGTGTTTTTTTATAAAGCTGATGTAAAAGAGTATAAGTTATGGTGTCCTAAACATAGAAAAGTTATGATTAGCAGAGATGTTGTTTTTGATGAAACTGCTATGCTACCTAACTTATCTCTTAAAGACTCTTCCAATAAAGAAAATCAAAAGCAAGTGGAGCATTAGATTAATCCAGCATCTACAACAAAGTCAACTCCTCAAGCCAGTACAAAAATTCAGAATAGAGTTGCTTCTTTACCACAATACTCTATCACCAAAAACAAAACTGGAAAAGAAATTAAACCTCCAAAGAAGTATGCCGAGGCTGATCTAGTTACTTATACTTTAAATGTGGCTGAAAATATAGATGCAAACCAAGAGTCATCTAATTATTCTGAGGCGGTTAGCTATGACGACTTAAAAAAGTGGATGCTTGCTATGTAAGAGGAGATGAAATCACTCTACAAAAACAGAACATGAGATCTTGTGAAATTTCCTAAAGGTAAAAAGGTTGTTCGTTGTAAATGGGTGTTTAAAAAGAAATAATGGACTCCAAGAGTTGAAGAACCTAGATATAAAGCAATGCTTCTTGCAAAGGGTTACAGTCAAATTTTAGGAGTGGACTTCACATATGTGTTCTTCCCAGTTGTGAAACATATTTTGGATTGAGCTTTGCTTGGTATTGTGGCAATGCATGATTTGGAACTTGAGCAGTTAGATGTAAAAACTGTATTTTTGCATGGAGAACTTGAGGAGGATATTTATATACAACAACTAGAGGGTTTTATAGTCTCAGAAAAAGAGGACTATAGTTACTTGCTGAAAAAGTCCCTTTACGGTTTGAAACAGTCACTAAGATAGTGGTACAGAAGGTTTGATTCCTTTATGACTTCTTATTATTTCAAAAGAAGTAGTTTTGACAGTTGTGTTTACTTTAAGAAAAACAATGATGGTTCTTTTGTGTATCTACTCCTTTATGTTGATGACGTGTTGATAACAGTAAAAGATAAATGAGAGATAAGAAAGGTCAAAGCCCAACTGAGTGAAGAATTTAAAATGAAAGATTTGGGACCAATAAAGAAAATACTTGGTATGAAGATTCTCAGAGATAGAAAAGCAAGTAAATTGTACCCAAGTCAGAAGGGGTACATTGAGAAAGTTCTTTGCGTGTTCAATATGCAGAGTGTTAAGCCTGTTAGGACTCCTTTAGCAGTCTATTTCAAACTTTCATCGGCTTTGTCTCCACAATCAGATGATGAGATTGAGTAGATGTCACATGTTCCATACTCTAATGCAGTGGGATCTCTCATGTATGCTATGATTTGTTCACATTTAAATTTATCATATACAATTAGTGCAGTTAGCAGATACATGGCAAATCTCAGTAAAGAACATTAGAAATCAGTTCAGTGGATTTTAAGATACTTACGAGGTACTGCTAATGTTTGCTTATAGTTTGGAAGAACTAGAGATGGAGTCATTGAATATGTTGATGTTGATTTTGCTGGAGACCTTGATAGAAGAAGATCTCTCACAGGTTATGTCTTTACAATCGAAGGTTGTGCAATCAGTTGGAAAGCTACTTTGCAAACTATAGTCATTTTGTCTACCACTGAAGCTGAGTACATGGCGATTACTGAGGCTTGTAAAGAAGCTATTTGGTTAAAGAGACTCTTTAGTGAACTCAATGAAGACCTTTAAATCAGTACAGTATTTTGTGATAGTTAGAGTGTTATCTTCCTTACAAAAAGATCAAATGTTTCAAGAGAGAACAAAACACATTGATGTTCAGTATCATTTCGTTCGTGATATTATTGCTCGTGGTGATATTATTATGAGCAAATTAGTACTCATGAAAATCCTGCAGATATGATGACTAAGTCACTTCCTATAACCAAGTTTGAGCATTGCTTAAACTTGGTTGGTGATCATTGTTGAAGTTAAACCCTTAAGGGGTTTTATGGAAGAGGTGAAAAACTTGTTCATTGAGAATTCATATCAAGGTGGAGATGGTTAGAGTTGTGTGACCCAAATTCTAAGAGATTGCTTGCAAGTCAAGTTAAACAAAATATATCTTCTTTCTAGAAGATTTAGTATTTATGAGTATAATATATTTAGCATTTATTAGCATAATATATTTGACTTTGATTATAATTAGATTTTTTCAACCTATAAATAGATGTAGCCCAAACTCCTCTTGTAATCATTCGAATTTGACATAGTTAATTTTCTTCTCCTCTACCCGTGTTTTTTTTTCCCGAAAGAGTTTCCATGTAAAAATTTGTGTGCTTTTTATTTTTATTTCTCTTTTTCTTTGCGATATATTGTCATTACTGACGTTCTATTTTTACAGTTTCGTTGTACAAATCAATGGTTGCCTTAAGGAATTAGTACATATAACATGAAAGTTGAAGTCACAAAGTTAACAGCTATATGCAAGTTGACCCGAGTCTAATTGTGAAGCTTTTAAAGAATTTTTTTGAAAGGCAATAAATTAAATTAAATTAAGAATTCAAGCTGAAAGTTATGATTAGACGTAAAAGATAGAAGGTTTAATTGTCAAAAGAATCACGTAAGGAATAACTCATGATTTTACCTTAGGAATTCAAAACCCAAATCTTTAAATTAAAATATTAAGGTTAGATCTTAGCTTTGGTTTTTGTATATAAATTAATTTTAAATTTGTGCCGAGAATTTATCTTTTTAAAGGTATAATTTATTAATTTATTTCAAGATGATAAAATTCAAGTTAAAAATAAATAAATATCTGTCGTTGTTGGCAGTGAAGGACAAGCTCCATTAACATGACAAATATTTTAGGCTCAACATCAATAGAATATTACAGTACGTTGATAACTGACTTTGTCACAACTTAAGCACGACATATCTAACGTGATTGCAAGAAACTATCATGATAAGGAAATTGGTCCTAGAAGATCAAAAATGGCGGGTGGACAAAATCGATAAAAGAACTAAGCATCCACAAAAATGGAGAGGATGGCGACAAAACAATCCCTGAAATCACTTGCAAAAGCAATACTAAATGCATAAGTAAGACTAAAAAAAAATGCTATAAGAATAGAAAAAAAAAACTTCTAAAAGTGAAGATTTTTTAAGCAAAATGAAAAAAAAAAACTCAATACAACACATGTCCAAACTGACTCGTGAAATAATTTATTATTCTAAAATATTTAAAAAAAAGAAACAGATTTAGAAGCTAAAAAAGAGTCACCCATTTTTCAAAAGAAATTGTTGGTGACTAGTAGAGTTTCAACAATGATAGACACCACCATCTATCCATCACAACTTGTAGAGTTTCAACAATGACAAGCATATGGAGTGAATGAGGAGAAAAAAAGAAAAAGAAAAAGAAAATTGGTGAGAGAGAGAAAAAGACGAGCAGTAGCCAACTCGAAAATTAGCATCATCGTCGTTGAACAAAACAAGAGAGAAAAAATAAATGGTTTGAAGAAAAAAAGAGAAGTTTTTAGTGTTGATTCGAAGAATTTATTTTTCAAATGATATAAGACAAAAGTAAAATTTTTAAGATAATAATTTGTAATGCATTTTATTTATAATTACATAAGATCTACTAAAGAAAAAAATATGAAACATTTTCTAAATGATTTAAGTTATGTTTAAATAAATTTAAATAAATATTATTAATTCAAAAGATCTTGAAGTAAAATTTACCATTAAATTAAAAATAATTTAAATAAAATATATCGTACCTAATTAATTTACCATAAAAACTTAAAAGAGTAATTTTCAATGAACTTTACAGAATACTATAAGTAAGGAATCCGGGTATAGTTTAGCTGAAAGTAAAGGATATTATAATTACAGTTTAAAAGAGAGCAAAAGGATGGAAAGTGACTAAAACTCTGTGAAATTAATATTTAGGTAAGGCATTGATAAACTAATTAACTGCTAAAATTTAACAAATTTATGTATTCTATTAATTAAAAAATCGTTAAAAATTCAAATTTAATAATATTAACAATTTAATTTTCATCAAATTAAATATTAAAAAGTTAATACCGTTACTTTTTAGTATCAAATATATAACTTTTGTCAAATACAAATATTAAATTAGATAAAAAAAATAAATACAACTACAGCATTTAGAAAAAAAATATCAAACCCATATATAAAATAATACATTAAGCTTATTTTAAAAAATAACTAATTTTTACTTTACACCAATATATTTATATAAAAATAATAGATAAATTTCTTTAAAAATAAATATATAAATTTAAGCACAACATAAAATAGTTCCCTTAGTTTTTATTTCATTCATAGTTTTGTTCCCTTGTTCATATCAATTCAAATCTTTAGTTAGTGTTAACCTTAATTGAATTATTAATTTAGCAATAAAATTACAAAAAATTCCTTTCTTTTAAATTATAATTAATTAATATTATTCTTTAAAATTTTTACTAAGTTAGCGTCACTTTTAATTATAGAAATATCTATTCTTTTACATTATAATTAAGATTATTATGATGATAACTTTTTTTTGTACTTTTAAACAATTTTTAAATAAAAAAATTCAAAAACCAAGCCAATAAAGTCTTAGCTCGATTGACATTTGTTGACAATATAGGAGGACGTAGGTTCGAGTGTGTTGAAATGCATTATCTTTCTATTTATAAGTTGAGAAGGGGCTATAAGTAGTTTTAAGTATTGTTTCAAAAAAATCAGATATAATTAGAAATTATAATAAGATTGTTAAAAAAATAAAAAAAAAATTCAAACATGTGTTCACTAATATTAAAATACAAGTTCATTATCATTGTACCTATATTTATTATTAAATAAATTTTAACAAAATCTAGTATCAATAATTTATGTAACAATCTCTTTTATAGTATGGAAAGTCTGAGCTTTTCATTTAGAAAAATTCTTAATAAAATTAAATTACTCATACAAATATGTTTACAATTTATTTAGGTTTATAAATGGTTGAATGCATAAATTGGTACCTTGACATTTTTTTCTAATGTAGTATCTGTGATACTTACATTTAATAAAATATATATATTTTAGTACTTAAAAATCATGACACTATTATAATTTGTCATTAAAATATTACAAATAATTTAAATAAAATATATCATGCCCAACTAAATTATCTATAATTCAACCTGATCCATAAAAAACTTAGGAGTAATTTTCAATAGAAGGAATTAGATAAATTTTACACAATACTACAAGTAAAGAATCCCGGTTTACTTTGGGCGAAAGTAAAGGATATTTATAACTATTGAGTGCCCTAAATGAGAATGGGATGCAAACTCATCATCTCACGTTAGGAATTCAAACCACAAAACTTTAAATTTCAATATTAAGCTTACATCTTACCTTTAGTTTTTTTTTTAATTTGCATATAAATTAATTTCTATTTTTCTTTACATTTATTTTTGGAATAGAAGATTCGTAATTATAAATTTAAAAAATAAAGAAGAAGTTTTATAAAATTACTAAATGAGTTATTTAAGTTAATTTTATTAACAACAATACAAAAACATAAAATAAAATTTTAAAATTTAAAAGGATATTAAATTAATTAATTTTATTAATTTCAATATTATAATAACAAATTAGTTGACATTATTAAAGGAGAAAAAATATTCAACAATTTATTTAATTGATTTTGTTGTTTTGAAAATTTAAATTTTTAATATTGAAAAAAAATTTAGAACTTTTGACAATGGCATAAACAAGTACAATTTGAAAAAAAATTAATGCATTATTTTAAGTTTTATCACTTTTTCATTTTAATCATTAAAATTTCTTTTACTCGGATCAAGACTTCAAAAAAAGTTTTTTTTTTTTATTACAAAAATGAAAGCAAACTAGAAGCTGGGTGATGTCGTTAAGGATCTAACACTTGAGTGACTAAAATGAAAGCACTCTAAAAGTTGGGTAATAAAATTGCAAGGATTTTTTTAGGCGACCAAAATGAAAGCGCCATAATAATTGAGTGACCAACTAGGTAGTTTACCTAATAAGTTATATTATTATGAGGTTACTTTTGTCTTTTTCATGTTTTTAGTAAAAAAAAACCATTAAATATCTTACATGTAATAATATTTGAACCCTTCGAACATGCATTAATAAAACATTACCTTCACCACTCTAACTAATACTTTATTTAATTTTTCTTTTGTACAAATTAATATGACACAAAATTTTTCACTCACATAATTTGTATCTATATTATTATTTAAGTTCTTAACTGAGTTGGTGTCACGAGTCAATCGAGCACCAACTCGATTAGGAGAATTATAAAAAATTTCATCTGTAATTAAAATAAGTTATATTAGTCAAGGGCATTTTAATCTTTTTATTTGAAAATAAAAAAAAAATGCATATAGAGAGATTTGAACCACTTTATCGATGACTCAAACTCTTGGCCTTGGTTCACTTCAACATATTAGGTACAAGAAGGATCCTCGTTTCGGTACATGGGTAAAGGCTGCTCAAGTCGAACCCCATGATGATAAAGATGATAATGTTGAAGGAGGTGATCCGGTTCCACCTCCCACGCCAACACTACCACAAGACACTTAGTATTCGGCCGAGACTTCAGCTATCCTAAGCGCAATTGGGTCATTACGAGATGACATTGGTTCATTACGAGATGTAGTTAGTGGCTTAGATGCTAGGATGACTACAATGGAAGAACACATAGTTTATCTTATGTCTCAATTTCTTCCACCGCAGCCACTACAAGATAGCTAGGACCTTGCATATTATGCATTTTCATGGTTTAATTGGAAATTTTACCTTGTTTTTCTTTTCCTATTTCTATGTTTGTTGCTTGTTTGTTACACTTAAATATTAAGTTCGTATTTTGAGATACTTTGGAGCTTAATGTTAATTCTTTCTTCTTCATTGCTTTATATTTTTGTATTAACTATTTTCTCACTTTAAGCTTTAATTTAGTCTGTTTTGATATAACAAAAAGGAGGAGAAAAGGTAAATTAGTTGGTAATTCATCTCTACATGTTGTGACCATTTTCCAAAGATAAAATCCAACCATTAATTGAAATTGATTTTTATTAAGGGGAGTATTTTATTCAAAAATAAATTTATCAAAATGTTTTGTTATATAAAAAGGGAGAGATTGTTAAATTAAATTTTAATTTGATAAAAGAATTTATATAACAGATATAATATTTTTGAATTTGAAATAAAATTTGATAAATTTTAAAGTAAAAATTTGTTTTAAAATATTTGTAAGAGATAAAATTTTAAATTAATATTTCAAGCGCTTACATTTTTTTTTTTTTGGAACTTGGTCAAATTGATTAACAAAATTTTCAAATATTTATCAAATGTTAAAATTAATGCTCCCAATGATCAAAGTATCGATACCCTATATAAGGTATCGATATCTCTGCTTGGTATCGATACCGGTTTGAGCTTCGAAGTTCAGGAATATTAAGGAAAAATCAAAAGTATTGATACCCTTTTCATGGTATTGGTGCCAAATTGAGTTTCAATGTTCAAGAAAATTTGAGCAAAAATAAAAAGTATCGGTACCTTTAAAAAATTATCGATACCTTATCTAATATTGATATTGTTTTAAGGTTCAATGTTTTAAAAAATTAAATAAGAAATTACCTGAACATCGATACCCTCTCCAAGGTATCGATACCTTATAGCAAGTGACTATACAATCAATGCATTAAGGATTAAATGCCCAGAGTATTGAAGAATTCCACGCAGCAAACCATAATCACATGAATCAATCTTTCAAATTTAAGTAGCACAAGGCTCTTACTAAATATCAACCATTGTTATCCTAAAGATCAATTCTTGATTAATAATATCTTCGTATCTTCCTTACACTTCATCCAATTAACTTGTTGATGCATAGGTGACTGATTTTGCTCTGGAGGATCAAAGTTAGGATAGCACCTCCTCTGCCTAACAACAAGGTCATATCATGTTAGATAATTTGTCAGATACAAATAATATTCAGATGCGCATAACTGGAAAACTCTCAACCATGCATGGTTCCATTAGAACACAAGCATGGAAAAAAAAGCAGCATCAATCATATACCTCTAGCTGCCCCTGAAGAAACAGAGAGCTCGCACCCCCTACACCTTTTTTGAGTGGTATCTCCAATATGTCTCGAGAACTTTCACAGCGTTTGCATGCATCTCAGTATTATCATAAGACGGTAAATTCTCAATCTTCTTTTGACCCTCTGCATCTTGACCATTTGTGTATAGAGGTTCACTCCTCAATGTTTTCAAGCCCTTCGAAGCAAACAATAACTATCCTTGGATCGGGGCAGTTGAGAAGATCACACAACGAGTTAATGCAACCTTGACTTACGAGGAACCTGAAATATTTAACATGTAACACTCCCTACCCGTATCCATTACCGGATAGGGTACGAAGTATTACCGGAGTTTACTGAACATTTTCAGAAAATTCTGAGTCATTTATTATTCATATTTTGAAAATAATCATAACGTCTCTCTATTGGGCCCTTGAAGGCCCAAACATACAAGAGAAACCAATCGAAATTAAATCGGGATCATAAAAAAAATTTCGCAAAATCTTAAATTTTATTTTCATCTGAGTACTTACCATTTCAATGCTCCTTATAATTAAACATGTTACCATTCAATCAATAGCTTAACACTTGTCTAAGCGTCAAACAACATCATTGTTAGTATACTTGCACATATTTCATCTAAATTCAACATTGATATACTTATTTTCTCGACATGTCACACTTGAGTTTAATAATTGTCTTTACTTACATAATTTCCTTGTATCAACATATCAAAGATAATCATATATGCACATGTTATGAAACATATCATTCTCTTACCGTTTCTTCATAAGTGTATATCAATCATTTCATTATATCAATATTTCATGCTCCATCATTTCCATATATTTTATGTATATTTATTCCGATAAAGTTTATATCAAACTTAACATAAATTATATTCCATGTACTTATTCTTATTTCGTTTATCTATCTTCATAATTATTTCATACAACTATTTTGTACATATATTTCTATATGACTAGTTCTTGTAAATATTTCACACAACCATTTCATATAACCATTCGTCATCTGATACATATTACCTGAATATCAATTGTTCAATAGATGTCATAGCGTCTCCCATCCACAGTCTTATTTATCTTTGACATGATGCCATAGTGTCTTTCAACTATGGTCTTACTCATTTTCTGTCATGTTGCCATGGTATCTTTCAACCATGGTCTTGTTCATTTCATATCACATTGCCATGGTATCTTTCAACCATGGTCTTATTCATTTCATATTAGGTTGCCATGGTATCTTTCAACCATGGTCTTACACATTTCATATCAGGTTGCCATGGTATCTTTCAACCATGGTCTTACACATTTCATATCAGAGAGCACACTCCCGTGAACCTCATCCTTACAAAGTGGGATTACCAAATTCGTGCTAAATCCTCAGTAATATAAATTCATAGAGTATTGTCGGGATTACGGTCCAGGCTAAATCCCTCGCAACGACAATTACTCTAATGAGCTTGGATCCGAATTACACCCAGGCTAAATTGAGACCTAATTCGGATTACCTGTCCAAGCTAAATCCATTTTCCACATATTCTTCTGGGAGGGCTATATCAGATATAGGATCACCCGTCCGGCTTGATCCTTTTACCACAATTCCTTTTCCAGAGATCCATCGAATTTTCCTTTCATTCAATCGATTTCTTCCTTTTTTATCAAATATATCAATGTTTTATCAATTTTCATACAATGAACATTCAAATCATATTCATATCAAAAACATACATTTCAAGCATTTAAGAATATAACTCAAGTTACATGAACTTACCTCATTGCTTGTTCGTGTTTATAATTTTATTAATCCGATATCTTTTCTTTTCCACGATCAAATCTCTTATTTGAGTCATCCGGATCTTTATAAATAAATTTGATCATCATTTACATTCATTTCATATTCTAATGTATTTAATTAATGCTCTAGGCAAAATTACCATTTTGCCCCTAAACTTTTATTTAATGACGATTTCATCCTTAGGGTCAGGAAAATAAAATTCTTGCAATTTAATCCATATTTCCAGCTATTATTCTCATACATATTGATAACAGCCCATGAATTCTATAAAATATCAGAATTTTTTATAATTTCAACACTTTTCAATTTAATCCCTAAAAACATGTTTTTCCCCAATCTTGAACTAAATTAATAATTTCATTCAATTTTGTAATTTAAATAATAAAATAGTTAATTTCATGCAATTTGGTCATTTCTGACATTTTTACAAAATTACCCATAAAGTTTTACTTTTATTCAATTTAGTCCCTAAGCCTAAAACATGCAAATTAGCCATGTTAGATGAATATTCATACATATTTTCCTCCTCCTCCTCTCCATTCCACATCCTTAATTTATATAACACACTTGTAAGTAATATTATCTATAATTTTTATTATTTACTTTTATGAATATTCAAGTTGTCCATCTGTGTCATAGTCACTAAATTATTTATATATGGAGCTATAGAACTCCAAATTAAGATCTGCTAATTTTCCCTGAAACTAAACTCATATATCTTCTTACCATAAAATTTTCAGAATTTTTGGTTTAGCCAATAAGTACAGTTTATTCTTTAAATTTACCCCTGTTCTGCTGTCATCATACCCCGACCCTTCTTCACTAAAAATTAATTATCTCATCGTACAAAATTCGAATGATGTTCCCGTTTATTTCTCTTGAAAATAGACTCATTCAAGATTCTAAAAATATAAATTTAAGTCCATAATTATTTTTATCCAATTTTTTATGATTTTCAAAAGTCAGATTTACAATTCCATGATTTACAGGGGAACCCGAAATCATTCTGACCTTGTCTCACAAAATTGATTATATCTCATGATTTACAATTCCATTGCTTACATAATTTCTTCTATAAGAAACTAGACTCAATAAGCTTTAACTTCATACTTTATTCATCCTATAATTCGATTTCTAAAATTTTTGATGATTTTTCAAAGTTAGACTCACTACAGTAAAACTGGTTTTTAGCGGCGTTTTTTTAGGCTTATAGCGGCGCTTATAAGCGCCACTAAAACAATTTGCGGCATTTTTATAAGCGCCGCAAACATCGCCGCTATAGATGACGCCGCTAAATTTTGCGGCGTTTTTGAGACAAAAACGCCGCTAAAGATCATGACCTTTAGCGGCGCTTTTCCCAAAAACGCCACTAAAGACATGATATTTAGCGACGCTTTCCCGAAAAACGCCACTAAAGACCATATATATTTCAACTTCCTTTTTAATCATTTCATATTCATATTCTTACCTTAAATGATCATACAAAATTTAAATAACCTAACAATGGACACATTTTAAATTGTTTTTGAGTTCAAAAACATTAATGAGAGAACTTTTCATTTGATCAAAATGTTCATAATCAATCTTCGAAAACCCAATCTAATGACTACAATACACTTTCTTCTAAAAAGTAAAATCTTTGAAACTTTTACCGAATAAACAACATGATGTTCACTATAAGAAACTTTAACTACAAGCATACTACAATTACTTGTCAGTTTAATTCCAGCAGAGCTTCTTGGTTGACCTACTCCAGACCTGCACAAGTACTTTTCAGTTGAAGTTGCTGCACCCATGATCATACCTAAAATTGCAAAAACATAGAATCAATGAACTCATATAGAGTATAACAAATCATCTGTGAGCTTTGAAGTTCTTAAAATGCTACACAAAGAACTTACATAATTTATACATATTTATTTCTCTTTTTTTTTCCTGGCTATAGATTTTTCAAAATAATCAATAAAATTATAATAAATTCCACTTTTAGCATAATTTCAAGGGCTTATGCAACCAAAAAATCTTAAAATTTACCCTTAAATAAATCTATAGATCCCTATATTAGTCCTATTAAATCCTTAACCTTTAATTTACATTCAAGTAAGTTCTAACTCTAGAAGAAAAACACACCTGGAACTCTGCATTACGATCCTCAACCAACGATGGAAGCTGAGAAAGGCAAATTTCAGCAGCCATGTCCCATACATCCCTGGAATGTGCAGAAGAAAATTTTAAAATAAACAACTGAGAAACAAGTTGTAAAGTAAGTCAATATCCCTTGCAGTACCACATATGGTGCTGATGGGTGACCAAAGAATCAGACGGCTTACATTTATAATCATTGGAATCAAGACAGTAGAAATAATTGCACAAAGTACTACAATCTAAGCAATAATTAGACAGATACAGTTTTTAGTTACTTGTAAACCAAATAAGGAAAAAACGAACATTAAAGCCAATAAATACCAGTGAATTAAATTTATTAAACCTACATTATTTTTCTGTCACTCCTCTAAAAGCAAATAATGGGACAATGTCTAAATCGAAAAAAAAATCAGGTAACCAAATAAAACCAAATGTATATTCAAATAACTATTTTTATAATTTACTCAAAATTAAATTCACAAGCCTTTTCTGAAATTTCCTAATTTTAAATCTAATTATTTCTGGGCATAAAAGCAACCAAAAAAAAGAGAGGTGATGATTAATTACCTCGTGCCATTTTCAAAATAAAACATGGTAAAATCAAGACGTTGTATCCCTTTTTTCTGTATTATATGGCTATAATAGGAGATTACATGCATGTAATGAAGCCTTTATTCAAAATGGTCCTCGCCACGTATAGTCGAACAATTTCTTGTGACATGAATACAATAGAATATATTTAATTATTATAGAAAATGAATTTGGATGTCTTAATATTCTATTGTGGAGCTAAGAGAGAGAGAGAGGGGACATGTGCAGGACAAAAAAAGCTGGCAGTGTTGGAAGGAGATTTAGGGTTTGAAATTTTGATTTTTGAAAGCATGTGGGCAGGCAGCCTCCTATTTTGGACTTTTTTTCTATGTTGGTCTTCCCATCTCTTATGTCTCATGTCATGTCATGTGCTCCCTTTTTCTTTATTTTGTTTTCTTGTTTTTATGAAGCAACTTTCTTTCTTCATACATTAACTTTGACGCAGTTTGGTTGGAATTTTATACTAAATTTATGTTCTATAGGATTAGCTATTTCGATTTTTGACAAGGAATTAGTTATTTCGTAACTGAATGACTAGACTACACATTAGTTTTAGAATGTCAACCAAACAAAAAGGGCTTTTCTTTGTTGCTTATTCTTCAACTTATACCAGAGAAAATGTTCTATCCAAATCATTGTCTGCAACTTCAAAAGTTCGCTACTAACTACCACAAAAAATTACAAACTCGTTGGAAAATGTAGGTAAAACTGTAAGAAAGGTCATCTGCTGTGTATTCAATCCATCTTATATTTAGGGTCAGTTTAGCATTGCAATAAAAAGTCTTTTTAGGATAAAAATATTATTAACAAGATACTTTAAAGTTTTTAAAAGTATTTTCGAACAAAAAAAAATACTTCAAGACAGAAATTTTTAACAGAATAGTGATAACAACAAACTAATGCTGTAAATGAATCTTATAGAAGATATAAACACAAGGGTACAGACATACAAACCTTGCGGTAAGTGGGCTTCCATAGAAGTCCTTGATAATTGGATTTCCTTTTTCATCACGAGCACCAGCATGCTGCATGTTTATATATTATAAATAAATCATATAACTGAAACATAACCCATAATCCCCCAAAATATCAAATTAAAAACAGAATAAACACCTTGCTGACCAAAAAAGAAAGAACCTATGGAGTGAAGTAACATTCCATACCTGAAAAATAAGACCTGCTGTCCCACTCCATTTTGGCATCAGTGGTCGACTAAACTCAATACCAGCTGTTACACGGCCAATGCTCAGACTACTATTGTCATGTTGGTTACCATGCACAAGTGTCCCTGGGGTTCTTGAATTCTTTAAAAAAAAGAGAGAGAGAGCTCAATGTAGAAATCAACCTTCCAATTATTTAAAAAGTAAAAGCAAAACCCACCTGGATAATTATTGTTCTAGATGTCCTCTTATCATCTCCTTCAATCCATGGGTCTGTATAGTTAATGCGGAATATAGAGTCGATTTGGCCCCTCTCTAAGGAAATATTAAGCTTTTGGTTTCTTCCAAACAAATTTCTATGAGAATATGCAAAGCTGCACATAGGACATAACAAATGAGACAAGATAAACAACATAAAACATTGCATCAGATATATATATAGAAGACTCAAATTCCTCTCCCTTTAGTCCCAAGAACAATATGACAGAAATCAAGCAATGCTAAAGGCTCAAAGCGACATAAACAGGTCAGTGAGATGAAACATAGCATTTGTATGCACAAATCAAATGGAACCGCAAAAGGAGTAAGATGAATGGCACATAAGGAATCAGCCAGGAACTAGATATGCTATGTTACCTTCCAATAAGTCCTGATAAAAGGCCACTTGTAATCCTGCAAAATTACAGATCACTTGCATAAATATAATTTAAGATATACCACAGATAAATAAGTCCAGACTTTAGTAACTAAATTAGGTAGAACATGTAGAATTGCAATTTAAACTAGCAAGACTTACCCGCTTGATATTCCACCACCAGCAGAAAAACCACCACTTCGACGTTCAACAACATTCATTACCAAATCAACTTTACCAGCATCTAAAATGTTTACAATCAAATGATAATAGACAAATAAATGCATAGAAAAGCTCTGAAAATTTCTTTACTTGCAAACTATTACCGAAAAGAAAAAATAGAAAAAGCATGTCATCTGATGCATTTAAAATCAATTAGCATCAAAATCCTGTAAAGGAAAAAACAAATGTATTCCATTGGTTTCAAGTTTTCAACAAAAGCTTTGTACTACCCTAGCAACTAAAATAAGTCTTTATGGCAACTGAAAAGTAGAAAAAAGAAAATCTTACTGTCAGACCATAATCCGGTGGACATCTTCCTGAACCTCCCGCACCGTCAAAGCAGAGTTGGCTCGGCAAGCTTTTAACGCGGTAAGGGCTTCCATTTCGAGGTCTTTCCGCTCTAACTCCTCTCCATCTTTGTTCCTGACAAGAACCTCACTTACCAAAACCCTCTCCTCGTTGTAACGACCAGCGGTAGTGGACTGTCCCTTCTGTGGCACCTCCGAGCCGGACTGGGTGGAGTCGGGAGAGTTGGGTTGAGACAGGGACAAGGAAGCGGAACATAGCAGAGGCGCATTAACAAGGTTGTAGGTCTGGGCGGTTAAAGAGAGAGACGAACAGCATAGTAGGGGAGAGTGAATAGATCTGGTAGGAGGGAGGGAGCGATTCCTAAGGCACCTGAAATGGAAGAAAGAATAAGAGGCACCAACGGGGGAAAAATTAAGGGTTTAACGGGGGAAAATTTTGGGGATAAAACGCGTGATGTTTGAAGGAAAATATTTTTTACGGCATTTTCATATAAAAACGCCACTATTGTTTACTTTTTGCTGAGTTTTTCATTGAATAAAAGAAAATGTTTGAATATATGAATTTCCTTTTTAGACAAAACTTAAAATATTAATTTTTTGAATTAGTAAAATTTATTTGATGATGTAATGCTGAATATATGAATTTCCTCTGTAGACAAAGCCTAAAATACTAATTTAAATTTTTGTTTTTTAGTGTTAGATTTTATAAATAAAAAATGTTGACTTTTTTATTTGTCACTTTTGCTCGATTTGAATATACTATTGAAGTTGAAGCTATTGATTTCCTTTTTACTTATTTGAAAAGATAAAAACCAAAATAATAATTTATATTTTCTTTTGGTTTAATGTATGATTTGGTACCCGAGTTTGATATTTTTTAGTATTTAATTCGAGTTTTAGTGTTAATTTGATGATAATTCATGTTTAGATAATAATATTAGTTATTACTTTTTGCTAAAACAATCCTAAAATCATAATTAAATTACATCCATAAATGAAAATTTAAATAAATTCACAATTGGCGTTGAATGTTAATTGCTAAGACTCAGTCAACAGTTGGGTGACATCCCAGTACCATCAAACATGTCGTCTAATTTGTATGCCAACACACTAATGTTGTTCAATTGTAGTTCATGTTTCAAAGGTTTAGACCTTTTTCTTCCCTTTCAAACCCCATTCAGTTTAAGCTACACACTTTCAAATTGAAATTCTTTAATTGTATGTGATATCATTTCAAACCCCACTCAATTTTAATTCCATAATTTATTATTAACATAAGCTTTTACATTAATATCTATGTATATACACATCAACATCCATATGATGTTTTTTGGAGTTTAGGGTTTTAGGGGTTATAGTTTAGTGTTTAGGGATTTTTAAGATTTAGGGGTTTAGTGTTTTAGGGGTTATAGATTAGTGTTTATTATTTTTTTGGGGTTTAGGGTTTTAGGGATTATATGACTTTTAGCGGCGTTTTATCGAAAGCGCCGCTAATGCTCTGGTTTTTAGCGGCGTTTTATCAAAAGCGTCGCTAATGCTCTAGTTTTTAGCGGCGTTTTATCAAAAGCGCCGCTAATGCTCTAGTTTTTAGCGGCGTTTTAACAAAAAACGCCGCTATTGCTCTGTTTTTAGCGGCGTTTTTGGTAAAACGCCGCTATTGCTCCGTGTTTTATAATTTTTGCGGCGTTTTTTGATAAAACGCCGCTAAAAACGCCGCTAAAGCCCTATTTTTCTGTAGTGACTACTGCTGCTGTCCAAAACTATTTTGGTACAAGATATTAATTACCATGTTATAACACCCTTATTTTCTTTTTCTACACCATTTCTCATCACTTTCTCTTATTTTCTCTTCACTAACATATCAAGAACATAGGACCTTATGTAAGAAAACTCTACTATAACATTATTTCCATGCTTTGTCAATAATATCAAACTTAAAAACATATTGAAATCTTGATGTACTTACCTTGTTCTATTGATACTAATCTTTAACTTGATTTTCTCTCTCCTCCAGCTTCTATTCTTGAATCCAACTTGATATTCTAACTCCCCATGGTCTCCTTAACATTTCTCTCTCTTAGTAGCTATGGAAATTCTTTTGATTTCTAGGTGAAAATGATGAATTTTTGGTGGAATGACCAAATTGTAAAGAAAAGAAAGTTTCTTTCTTCCTTTTCTCTTCATACGTTGGGTGCATGGAAAAAAAAATGATGATTCTTCATCTTTCTTTCCTTATATATACTAAGTAAAATAATAATAAAATAATAAAATATCATTTAAAAATTAAAATTAAAATATTAATAAACTATTATTTATTTATTTATTTAATCTAAAATATCTCCAACATCATCATTGCTTTCTAGATTTCTCTCTCTTTCAATTGACCATTTTGCCCTTCATTATCTTTTAAAATTCCATCCTTGAGTCATCATTTAATTTGGTAAAATTACAATTTAGTCCCTCATAGTTCTTCATCTATTCAATTTGGTCCTAATTCATCCATTTTCCTTAGTTTCTAGATCATTCCACCCTTAAAATATTTACACTATTGGTCCTTCAACTTTTTCATATTTACACTTTAACCCCTCAAATTTTGAGTATTTACTCTTGTGCAACAAAACTTTTCTCACTTTTACAATTTAGTTCTTTCTTGAATTAATATATCATAATATACTTCCCAATATTGACATAACTCAAAATTTCCCTTTTTGTCACTTTATTTCCTTATTTTACTATATCACGGATAATATTTTACTGTAAAAATTTTCGGGATATTACATAACATGCCCAAATGAGGTAGTTTTTCATTCATACTCTGCCAAGATATAATTTCCTTACTAACTAATATAGGAAATTGTTTTCATAGATGTAGCATTTTTTATGGCCCACGCAGCTTGTTTCTTAATATCAAATTCAGCATTTTGAAGCAAATGAACCAAAGGTGCAATAATATTAACTTCAATGACGGCCTGTAAAATTTATACCATTACACATCGTTTCATTGTACAAGTCAATGTAAACACTAGATTAGAAATTGATAAAATTACCAAGTGCAATGTCAAGGCCAAAAACAAACAACGAAAAAAGATGCAGGTCCAACTGCTACCTGTATCTGCTCCTTATTTCCGGCTGTGATATTTGAGATTGTCCAACAAATTTTCTTCTTGATGGTATTTTCAAAATTATTTGTCAAAAGGTTTAAAAATCATGGCAATGCTTGATGATCAATGATACACTGTGTAGAAAAAAGATAATCTTTAACAATCTTCACTCCATTTTACAAACTAGGTGGGGGGCAGTCAATGTGGTTTTGGTGAGAAAACTAATTATTCATAGAAGCAAAGAAGATAAATGGCCAAAGAAAGATCCATATTGTAGTAAGGTCATTAAAAAAGGGGATAAAAACTGTTTCTAAACCTGGGTTTGCATATCATCTCCACTGACAATATTTCCAACTATTCGAAGAGCAGGAGTTATCAGCGAAGCTGATGGGTGCCTATGAAAGCCAAAGAATTTATTTTGGTCGGGAACATTGGAAGTGCCTTGCAATGCATAGTTTAATACATGATTCGACAAACAACCCACAATCAGATTTCAAATATAAATGAAAATGATTTTGCATTGTAAAGCAATAGTGTTGAACATGAAAAAACCTAGCTAATTCGTGTCAAACAAACATCACGGAAACAAGGAGGAATGGTGATGTGTGCTTTGTCATGGTAGTCCTCTTATCCTCAAGGAGATAATCTTTTGGTATGCGAGCGTGGCTTTTCGTGACCATTTATGTTTTGACCCGTAGTGTGTGCTGATTACTTGTCATGTCCAGAGTCAACAATTACCATGGTCGGCATACTAATTTCGGAATATTGAATTTCTCCATACACATCCCGCTTTAAAAAGTTGAAGTTACATACTTTCTTTTCTCTCTCTCTATGTATATATTTAAAGGTTTTGGAGAAAAAGGAGGGGGAAGTTAGGGAAAATAAGTTGTTTGAGTAGCTAGGGTTTCTAGTCTGGGGAAAAGATACTCCAAAATATGTATAGACAACTTATGATGAAATCTTTTCCTTAAAGCTAAGAGCTGAATTCTTTTGATTGGAGGAAGAAGATGCATTGTTTGAGGGTTGCCATATAAGGAGTTGATTCACTTGTATTCGACAAAGAAGATGATATAAAAATCCATTTTTTTGTTATAACTTGTAATAGATTAGACATTGGCATTCTACCTAATTTTCCGCTCAGAATTTGGTACGATAAGCCTGACATTAGATGGCATGAGCACAATTGTCATTTGGTTAAATTAATGTATAATATTAAAACTTGTTAAGCCACAGATGACCAACAGCTTTCGTAGCTCAGTTGGTTAGAGCACCCGTTTAGTAAGCGGGAGGTCTTGAGTTCGACTCTCAACGAAAGCAAAAATTTGGGAGTTATTTTTCCTCATTTCCAGTCTGATCATCGAGGAATATTAACGGTCTTATGCAATGCCCCTTTCGTATTGAACAGAACATATAAAATCTTTTAGTATATGATTTATTTTTTCAAAGTTTTGCAGCTAGTGATGTAAAGGCTTCAAACAATGTGTGGGTTGAAATTAAACGCAAGCATTGATGATTTATCACTTTTGCTTCCTCCCTCAATTCCATTCTTAATGTTCCATGAAACAAGGACATATCGGAAACATCCTCTTAGTCGAGATACGGATAGGATATGTCGGGACACAGTAAACATGTATTATATGAGCGTGTATATATATGTATCAATTTTGTCACCTCATTTTTTAAACTTTTTAATCCTTACCTAAAATTTGAATAGATCACATCATGTAGTTCATTGTTAGTTTATAGATTATGTTCTAAATCTACATTTCATACTTTTATTTTACAAAATTGAGAAGCTAGTTTCTTTACCTTAATTTATTAAAATTTGGTCTTTGTACTTACTAAAAATTCAGAAATTAGTCCAATTGAATAATATTGTTAAACCTTACTGTCGAAACCGTTTTTGAAAAAAAGAGCATCGACTTGTTTAAAAATGAAAATGGAGCCGCTACCAATCCTTTTTTATTTAGGTGTGATCGGATCACCTGAAAATTTAGTCGTTTCAATAAAATATTTCGATTTATTAAAACAAATGATTTTGGCTTACGAAAATTGAGAAAACGAATCCGGGCGTCGGTTACGTGAGAGGAAGGATTAGCACCTTCGACACTCCCAAAATTGGTACCTCATCGATTAATTATTGTCTTAATGTTGGAAGTTGAAAATAAATTTTAAAATACGATCCCTTCTCATGAATGCTAATTTTAAAAAGTCTAATTACATTGAAATGAGCATCAAAGGCTTACTCCTCCCGAGATAGCAAGGTGTCACATCCAGTAAGTTAGGACGTGACATTTAAATCTTCGAGAGCAAGTTTGTCTTTAATCTTTATCGAAAGCTTGTGTGTTTTGAAATCTAAAAGGATATTTAACTTTTTAGGTTTAACAAGAAAATCGAAACCCAGTAAATTAGTGCACGACTCCTCGAATTTCCTAAAACGCGAAATATTGCCTTTTTTTAAAAATATATTTTTTAATAATAGCAAATACAACATTTGAAGGCATGCATTTATTTTGTTTGAAACAAAATAAAGCGATCTAAGTTGGATAAATATGTTGGGGTTTAATACACAATATGATTTGAACTAAGTAAAACAAAAGTGTAAGATAGAGCATGGAATAATAAAACACGAATTAGATACGATATCAATTAATGTCACAATATGAAGATGTTAATAAATAACTTCTAGTGCATGTAATGGCAAGATTCACAATGTATATTACTTTCTAATACCCATCAATAATCAAAGACAAATGAAGTAAAATAACATGCAAAAAACGATTCAAAGGAAATAGGATAAGAGTTTAAAATTGATAACAAATGAAATAATTAAGATTTAAAACTCATAATACCAAAGAACGATTCAAAATAAACGACATATGAAAAAGATTTAACATGAATAAAATATAAAATAATTTGAAATAAAATAATATATAAGGCAAATTTTAAATAAATAATATGTTAAAAACAAATTTAAGATAGATACTATATATAAAAAAGAGCATAAACAAGTTAAGATCATTGATATATATAACAATAAAATAGAAAATAAACAATTTATAAAACATTTAAAATGACATGAAGAAATTTATCATGAATAATATATGAAAAATAATTAAAATAAATAATATGCATGAAATATGCATATACAAACAATTTAGTATAAATAATATATATGAAATTTTAGAATAAATGATAATAAAGAGATTTACAATACATAATAAAAGAATTTAAAATAGTTCATATCTAAAATAGTATAACAAGATAACATATAAGAAATTTTTAAAATAAGCAATATACATATACGAAGTTTAGAAATAAAAGGATATAAGAAAAGAATTTCAAAATAAGTAAAATGTATAATAGTTTAAAACAAGCAATATATATATATAGAATTTAAAATGAATAATAGTTTTAAAAATGTAAAGATCTAAAATACATAATAAGAAAATGATTTTAAAATAATTAATATAAGAAAACAAACTTAAAATAATAATAATAAAACAATTCCTGAAAAACTGAATAAATAAATAAATAATAACAGAATAAAAATCAAACTGATTAAGGACCAAATTGAGACAAAAATGGAATTAGAGACAAAAAAACTATAACAAAATAAAAATATGGGGTCAAATATAAAAAAAGGTGCAAGATTTGGGGACTGATCAAGAAATTATTCCTTAAGTTCTCTGCGCACCGTTTCACGCAGGACTAAAATGGATCAGACATAAAATCCTAGGGCCAAAATCAAAATAAAAAGGTAACATGGGACTCCAATGAAACACGCTACAAAAGCGGAGGGACCCAATGCGAAAATAGACCACTAGGTAAAAAATGCGCAGATCCTCGCGAGTGCAGGTCGGGTCAGATTCGAGCCGCTTGAAACTATGTCGTTTCATGGCTTTCTGAACTAGCCTAAAACGGTGTCGTTTAGCACCTTTATATATACAAATTTAAAAAAAAAAATCATTTCAACATCTGTTCTAAAAAAATAAGTCTTTATTTTTTTCTCTCTTCCATTTGGTGCATCCGGCCAAGGCACCGCCGCTCACCCATTGTGGCTACCGGTCATTGTCGCCTTTGGTGGCCGGAAAGAAAGCTAAAACCCCCTCTTACCCCTTTTTTGCCCAGATTCGAAGATTAGGCCTTCGTTCTTAGGAAATAAAACGCCTCCGACCCCCTCCTTTGGCCATTTCTGATGCCGGAAGAAGTCTTCGGCGGTGGGGTACACGAAGAGGCGGAGGTAAAAAGTTTGTCTTTTTATATTTGATTATTATTATTGCTTGAAAATAGGACAAGAAACATAAAAAAGGGAGAAAAGGAACCACCTTTAGTTTGAATCCAATCTGTTTCAAAGTTTTTCTTTTTGTATTAATCGTCTGTAAACAAATACAATCTGGTCTTGGGGCTTTATAGCCGAAATACAATTGATTTTATTTGATTTTGTTAAGGCCTCTGTTTCTACTATTTGCCTTTGCGTGTGCTGCATCGTTTCTGTTTCTCTTTTGGGTATGTTTGCAGGTCGGGGAAGGTCAACGAAATGGGGGCTTCCATTTTGGTGCAACGAGACAAGGGGAGTCGAGCCTCGAGCGTTGGGCATGCCGACGAAGCACGTGGGAGGGGTACGGCGCGAAGGTGATTCAGAAACCTTAGGGTTTCTGAATTGTGTTAGGCTATTGGGCCTTTTTGGCTTGTAGGAATTGGGTTAGGGGTTTGGGTCTACTGGGTTTTGTAAGTGGGTCATAAAATTTTTATATTTTGGGCTGTTTAGACTTTGGGCCTTATGTAAATGGATTGTCCTTATTCTTTTAATTTTTGTTTTTAAACGGGCCGGACAAATTTGGCCCATTACACTTACCATTAAATCGTTAACCTATTAGTCGACAATTCAATAATTTATATACAAAAAATTAGCAACAATTAGTAACTCAAAAAATTATTTACAATTAAAAAATAGTGGTTTAAGTTCATGTGTTTATTGATAATTGGATTAATTTATCAGTAAGAAGATCAAATTCTAATAAATTAAAGTAGAGGATTAACTTCTTAATCTTTAAAAAGTTGAGGGATGGAAACTCATAACTAAACTATAAACTTATACACTTAGTTTTATATTACTGGATAATGTGCAAGTGGATGCTTCAAAGTTAACCAAATTGGTTCTAATTTTGGTATGAAAGCAATTGCAAATTAGGACAAGTTATTCTAAGAATTGTTTTCAACAAAAAAGTTATGTTAATGCAATGTTTGAGCAGGCAAGGATTTGAAGCGAAGAAGAGCAGCTAAGGTGTGTAGAAGAGAAAGAAAAACAAGCTAAGGGCTGTTGAAGTTGACACTCTCATCACTCTCCAATGCTTAAGTTAAGAGGTTGGGTAAAAAAGGAAAGTCTCAATGAAAATGCTGAATAGTGAACTTACCTCATCAGAATTTTTGGGGTTCTTTATTGGAACAATTAGTCTATTTGTTCTCTCTGTTTCATTCCGTATGTGTTAGGCCTAATTTTTGTGTTGTCAGGTCTTTGGTTGCTTGACGTTTATCCTTTGTCTCTTAACTATTTATTCATATATTATTTTCTTTGGACTTTGTCCTAATAAGTTTAAATTTAATTTTGTTATTTGTTATTTATTTCTTTAAAAAGAAAACAAAAGATAAAAACCTTATTTATAATAAGTAATAATAACATTGGATTAAAAAAAAACTTTTCCAATAAAGATAAGGGATAAATCTCAAATTTATAAATGAATTTTGATTTAATGTGCAATCCTATACATAAACTTTAATTTGGTGCAATTATATACGTGAAACTCCAATTGTTGTTCAAATGTATACTTGAAACTTTAACTTTGATTTAATCATACACATTTAAAGAAATAAATACATCAAATGTGTTAATAATTTACAAGAATTGGATCAAATCAAAAATTCATGTACAAAATTGCACAAAATCAAAGTTCATGTATACAATTGCACTTTAAACCATAGTTCATGTATAGTTTTGGGATTTATCCCAAAAAATAAAAACCTTATAAACAAGTAAAAAGATTATCATTTTTCAAACATAATAAAAAACAAAATCTATTGAGGGGATGAAGTTGGAAAATGTTGAAATGGTGATTTACTCAGTAGATCTGCAGTCACAAGAAAAATATGTTTTCGGGATCCTGTTTTCGTAAACTAAGCTCGTAATTATTAAATAAAAATATTTACGAAGTTATTATATAAGTGAATTAAATTTTGGATAAGTAATTTAGTCGAATTAGTGATTTGTTAAGGTTTAGGGACTAGATTATAAAATCTAATCACTATATATTTTTAATTAGAAAATAAATTGAGGACTTAAATTGCAATTAATCAAAGGTCTAAAATAACAATTAGACCATGTCAATTATATGCTAGTGGTTGGTTGATTAAAGGGCTTGTAGTTTAATTTATTTAAAGTTTAAATGATTAAACTATATTTTAATTAGAAAAAAAAAACTAAGGGAGTTGAAGCTTTTGACCATTATAGGTATGTGCAAATTAGTCCATTTCTTGTAATTTTTATGTTTTTGAGGTCATGGGAACTTGATTTAGCTAGTCCATGTGCCAATTGTAAATTTATTAAAGTTTTGAAAGATGCCATTGTTGAGTTCTTGAAGTTTTAGGTGTTAAATTGATAGATTTTAAGCTTAGATGTGAAAAGGACTAAATTGTAAGGCTTAAATGATAGTTTCGTACATTAGGGACCAAATTGAATAAATTATAAAATTGATAGTAAGAATAGTAAATAGGAGGTCCCTAATGAATAATAGTGAAATCTTATTTCAAATTGCAGCTTTAAATTGAAAGTTAGGTTAGTCCCGATTTTAGGGACTAAATTGAATAAATTATAAAATTTGTATAAATTGATAATTGGATGATTATTGATAGTACTATATGTTTTATGTTAATTCATAGCTAACATCGACTTGATTTCAACGAGAGGAAAGAAAAATCCAAAGTCGTCGACAAATAGCTTAGAATTTCCGATTGTTTTTCTATGATTCAGGACCAATTTAATTGTTTCATTTTCATGTCATTTTACATTATATATTCTTGAGGTGAGTTATTGAGGATTACTTGAAATGATTTGATATTTTTTAGATTGATTTTCGAGACAAGACTAAATTGAATAAAGTACAAAACTTAGAATTTACTTGATATTTGATAATTTGCATAGAATTCTGTTGGAATATGTTATATAAGTTATGAAATTGCGATATGTTGATTGATTTGTGATTATTAAATTGTAAATTGAACTGTATATAATGAATTAGAAATGCAACACCCTATTTATAACACCCCTAACTCGAGTCTGTCGCTAGAGTTGGGTTACAAAGTATTACCTAAAATCGGAACATTTAACAAACATTACATATATATATATATATTCATAAACATACTTTAATTGAATCATTTTTTGCGTATCGTTCCAAAATCGAGCCTTTGATGCCCTAAAAATACCTTAGAAACATTTTGGGACCAATTAGAGATCAATTGGAAAGTTAAAATAAAAGTTGCAAATTTCTTTTACTACAGGGGTCACATGGCCATGTGACTCACATGGCTGAGGCACACACTCGTGTCTCAGATCGTGTGGACATCCAAAGTAGGGACACACGACTATGTCCTAACTTGTGTAACTCACTGACTTGGGTCACATGGCCAAGCCACACGCCCGTGTGCCAGGTCGTGTAACTCTTAAAGTGGCCTCACACGCCCGTGTGCCAGGCAGTGTGCTAGGCTGTGCAACTGCCTAACTTGCATGCAAAGGAACCTATAGGAGACACACGACCGTGTGGTTTAAAAATAACCTAAAAACAAGCTTTTTTTCCAAACCAATACAAGCATAACTAATCAAATACCTAAATGCACTTTAACAAGGGATCATGAAAACCAACTAAACTCAATAAACATGTTCAAATCTTATTTAAACAAACATCTTAATACCTGGCGAATGTGCCCTCATTGACACCACATTTAAAAAATCTATTCACAACCAATATACCCATCATAGGTACCTCAAACAAAATTTAAGCAATCAAATAATTGAATGTAGTAAAAACATGACCTATACTCATCTTTCTCAAAATAACTACCTTCATTGAGCATTATCATATGAAATAAGCATATAGACAAAAAGCAACCATCACTAAAACATACAATATAGCATATATCTATGTATATTTACAAACTTATAAACACATACCCAAAATATTCAACTTCAATGACATAATTACACCCTAGATACATGCCAAAATTTACAAAAAGAAAAAAAAATCACTAACGTTGAGTGCGGGATTCTTGTAGGATGCCAAGTCCAAGTCTACAATTTATCTAATCTGCAAACATGGAAACCAATTTACATTTAATAGATTTCATTTATATAATTAACCACAAGAGCAATCAAATAATATGAGCTTATAACTCAACCAAATAAAAATCTCAATTCTTCATTAATGATACTTATAACCATCTATTTCAATAATTCAAGCAACCTTGTTGAATGTTCTATTAACTACATGACACCCAGTGCCTAGCGGATAAACCGCAAAGGAGTTTGCGCCCAGCACTAGTCGGGTTAGCCGACAATATTGAATGTAAGGCCAACTCTAGTTGGATAAACCAACGGTGTTTATGCCCAGTGCTAGTTGGGTATTTCGACGATTGTGTGCCCAGCACTAGTCAGATAAGCTGACAAAAATTGCGCCCAGCGCTAGTCGAATATATCAACAAAATTCGTGGTGAGCCTAGCTCTAGTTGGTTAAACTAACGATGTTTTGCGCCCAACACTAATCGGATATACCGACGATATTGTGCAATGGTTTACTTCCACGATTTTCTCATTCATTTTCCTTACATCAATTCGATAAAATACATACATTTTTATATCAAGGACTAGATTAGCATTGATTAATTAAATAGTAAACAGAAAAGTTAAGTTCAAATCTACGAAATTACCTTAACAAAACAATCGTATTAGCAATGGATGAAAATGGTTATCTATCTAAAGAAGCTGCCAGGAGATGTTTTGATGGGAGTTTGTTGGAGTATATTTCCAAATTGAATAAATCTGGCAAGAATATGGTTCATCGAGTGCAGGTTGCTAGTTTACGGGCATTATGTGTATATCATCACGAAACACATTCATTGCTATATTTTTCTATATTCTTTATCATCAAAACCAATTTCTCAATCATCGCTACTGTTAGAGTCATGATCCAAATTCTTATTAAAATAAAATACAAATAGCAAATCAGGGGATCTACGAGGTTTACTTCATCTGTTTGATATTAGTTTGAATAAAACGTTTCAATTTTACTGCATTACTTGAGGTTTATTAGAATAAGATTTTTTAAACTTATAAATAGACACAGTCTATACTCCTCTTGTATCATTTAAATTTGACAGAGTGAATTGTTCTTCTCCTTTACCTATGGTTTGTTCCTAAAAGAATTTTCCGTATGTTTTATATTTCTTTTTTTCTTGCTATTATCGATATTTTATTTTTTTCATAGCTACTATTGTTAAAAGGTGATTGTATAAAACATAAAAATATATTTCGTAGTCCTCAACAAAATTTTAAACAGTGTTTCTTTACAATTATTCTTGATTTTCTAATTTTTCCTGCAATCTAACTCACAAGTATGGCATTACCAATACTTTTATATTAGTTTTTGTACGTAAACATGTGTTGTATTATTAATTTTGAAGTTCAAATGCATTTTTAAAAATTTTCTTTCATTAGCACATTATATAAAATAATATACGATCAACCATAAATGTAATGAAAACCATTAAAAGTTTATGTAGATTTGCTCATTCCGGGCCCCCTCAAAAAAGAAATAAATTTTTTTTCCGCTCTCTTCAAAAAATTTTCTAGTTCCGCCCCTGGACTCATGAATGTGCTACTTAATCATATCTTAGGAGTTGATTTCACTAGAATTGTTATTGGTTCATAGTTTAGGGAATATCCCTCCTATATTCACCAAAATAAATTTAGTTCTTATAATGAAATGTTATTATAGATGTAACATTTTTGAAAACTCCCTAGTTGTAACTGTAAGTACCCAAATTTACCCGGGCCCAAAATCATTAACCAGCCCAAACAATTAAAAAATATATATAAAAACAAAAAAACCAAATAAATAAAAATCCATCAGTTCACCAAGCCCAATAATAAAACCCAACCCAATACCCCATGGCCCAAAACAGAAGCATAGCCAGGAACCCTAGCAGCTTTTGCTTGCGCCGCAACGACCCCAACAGCCTCCATGCCTCCGTACGGCCTCCTGGCGCCATAGCCACACCCACGCCTCCGTACGCCAGCACACGGCCCCCGTACACGCGCCACGCACTCCGTACCTGCGAAAGAAAACAAAAACAGCAGCAAGAGTAGCAGCCAATAGAAAAAATTTTGTATTTTTTTTCTTCTTTTGATTATTCGGCTATAAAGCCCTGTTGATTTCCAATTGTAACGGTTCCTTTTTTACGCACACAGAGCAGAGAAAAAGAAATCAAAAATAGTAAAAGTGATTTTCAAGTCTGTTTATTCTTTTGTATTTCTTCTCATTTGCTTGCAATTTTAGAAAGAAATATTTGAAACGATACCAATGAAGTCCCCAATATCTCAGAAATGTTGAGATACGGACGAGGGTCGGATGGTATTAAGTGTTTTTTTACATTCGGCTTCATCCTTCTTGAATGAACAATATTAGATCTAGGTTTTTTTTTTTTAAAAAAAGAAAGGGAAAAATAAAATAGCATATCAGGTTTCCTCGAATGGTGCCTTCGTCGGTGGAATCTGGTCGCTGCTCATGCATTGTCGGCCACCGAATGGAATGGTGGATCGGTGGTCGCTGGAATGAGCCTTAACAAATTGATTTTAAGGCTGAAATTAGGGTTGAAAGGGTGGTTGCATTTGAAAAGAAGGAAAAGGGGTCTGAAAACTTTTGTTTGAAACGACGCCGTCTCAAGGGGGGAAGGATCCGCGTGTTGACCCGATGGGTAGGCCGGATCCGCGTTTCTTTGTTTGAAAGGGTTAATTCCGGGCTAGGTCCTTCCCCTTTGCGCAGTAGTTCAATCGCATATTGTTTGTTTTATTTATTTTTTTTAATTTAGCCCTGTAATTTGCGCATGTTTGCACTTTGGTCCGTGCCTCAATGCGTTTTGGGTTTTGGATTATTTTCAGTTTGAGTCCCCACGCATTTGCGCACATTACACGCCGGTCCTTATTTTGTTTTCTTTTATTTAGAAATTGTCCCTTTTATTTTTAAGTTTATTTCATTAAGCTTTCTATTTGAAGTATTTATTATTTTAAAATTCATTTAATACTTTTATCTATTTTATTAACTTTGCTTTGTTTTTTTTTTTTTTTTATTTGTATTGTTATTTTGAAGTTGGTTTCATCATAGTATATATGCAACGTCTCATTTAGACATTTTTGTGTATATTCGTATATATATTATTTTGGTTAGATCATTGTCTTAAAATTCATCTTTTGTTTATAAAATCATTATTTTGAAAATCACAATATCGTATTCTTTTAGTATATTAGATAGTATCTCATGATATTTCTTATAAACAATTATTTTTAAATTTATATATGATTTGTAAATCTATGATGTGTATGGTTTATCTCCCAAGATTATATTTCATTATATATATTTTTATTATATTTTCATATTTATAAATAAATTAAATTCTCCTTTATTGCATGAAAATTGTCAATGTTAAAACAATATTCTTCAATACTTTGCATATCATTCGATTTAAAAATATTCATCCTATAACATATATTGTAGTAGTTATATATATATATCTTTAGTTGGTTTTTACAAATAGTTTTAAATTCATCAATTTATATATTGTGTAAATTATGTATTCATTTATTCGTCATTATTTTAAAATTGTTTTATACCACATTAGCTTCTAATTGCTATTTTGTTTTTTACATCTTGCATTGATTGTTTTATATTATTTCATATATATATATATATATATATATATTATTGTTGCACATCACTTATTCATTTTATTGTTATATCAATTATTCTCCATACGTGATTGAAATTAGGTTATAATTTTTTAGATTAATTATAGTTAATTGCTTATTTTGTTAGTTGATTAAATAAGATACATTATCCTCATTCATCAAATATTGTATCGTATATGTATATTATCCCATATCATTGTTTTCCACTTGGTTTACGAAATGTTGTTTTATAAGGTCCAAGTCTTAAAGATTAATTTTGTCTTATTTCAAGTAAAATTAATACGTTTTAAGTTGGTTTTATAATTATTCGTTTAAAAATTTTTAAAACGAAGGCAACATTCGATGTTTGGGAATTTGGAGAATCGTGCCCAATCGTGCTGAGTTGCAATTTCCCGTTTGTTCAAAATAATCGAATATTCCTTCGGAATTTCACTCATGTTTTAAAAATTCCCTAAAACGAAGGCAACGTTCGATGTTTGGGAATTCGAAAAATCGTGCCCTATTGTGCTGGGTTGCAATTTCCCGTCTGTCCAAAATAATTGAATGTTCCTTTAAAATTTCGCTCATGTCTTCTAAATCCTAAAAATAAAGCAATGCTCAATGTTTAGAAATTCGAGGAATCGTGCCCTACTGTGCTGGGTTTCGATTTTTCATTGGACTAAATAATTGGGCATCCTTTTGTAATTTTCAACGTATAAACTTTTGGAAGTCAAAATTTATCGTGTTTTCGAGGGTGTAAAGGATCGTGTCCTATCATGCTGGATGTGATGTTGTACTCCTCTGAAACAAGAGAATTTTGACAACCAACTTGGCCTATTCAAATGTTTATAAAAGGAACCACATTTCAAAAATATTTTTTAAATCTCAGACATAAGGACAGTATTTAATCAATTTGGTACCAATTTTGGGCGTAATGAGGGTGCTAACCCTTCCTCATACGTAACCGACTCCCGAACCCGTTTTCTCCAATTTCGTAGACCAAAATCGTTGTTTTAGTAAACCAAAATATTTTATTAAAATGACCAAACATCTTGCTGATCCAATCACACCTAAACAAAAAGATTGGTGGCGACTCCATATTTTTTGTTTTAAAATATCGATCCTCGTTTTTTAAAATAAAAAAATAAGGTTTCGACAGTAACAATATAATTTTGAGAAATTACAAGTCTAATTTTTCAAAATAAATAAAATATGATTTATAAGTGTTAGCGGAGAAGGTAGTAGGAAACTAGAGAAAATTCAAAAGGTCAATGTATTGCGAGATAATCATCTTGGGTAAAGATTAAATTATAAGATTTTACAAAGTATTTGGGTGAAAGTGAGAAATTAAAAGTAAAAAGAATTAAATTGAATTAATGATGAAATATGTGAGGACATGGAGAATAATATTACCAATGTTTAGTGGATAATGATAATTATTACTGTTATTATATTTTGTTTATTATTATTTGTGATATTTTAGAAGAAAGATGGAGAATATTCGGTATATTCAAAAGTCACAGAATATGACCACAGATCAAATGGTTAAGTATGCGAATAATGGTTGATGAAGACGTACCAAATTTAGTTGAAGAAATTTTATGTAGAGATAGAAATGCCTATACAAGGAACTGACAGTTTTGTAAAAGGGTTAAGAGGATGGCTAGAATAAAAAAGGTGTCGTGTCTCGTACCACAGTTTATCCCATTTTTCATGCAGATAAAAGCGATAACATGGAGAATTTTATTGAAAGTGAAAAAATAAAATAAAATTAAAAATTGAAGTTGAAAAGTTATGATTAGGTATAAAAGAATCACGTAAGGATTACTTGATGCAAACCCATCATCTCACGTTAGGAATTCAAACCCCAAAACTTTAAATTTCAATCTTAAGCTTACATCTTACCTTTAGTTTTTTTTTTATTTGCATATAAATTATTTCTACTATAAATTAATCTTTTATAATTTTTAAAATTAATTTATTTTGGTATAGAAGATTCGTAATTATAAATTTTAAAAAATTAAGTTTTATAAAGAATTTTTAAATAAGTTATTTAAGTAGATTTTGTTAAGAATAATATGAAAACATAGATTAAAAATTAAAAATTTAGAAGGAGATCATTAATTTTAATATTGTAATAACATATTAGTTGACACTGTTAAGGGAGAAAAATTTTCAACAATTTATTTAATTGATTTTTTTTTTGTTTTGAAATTAAATTTTCAATATTGAAAAAGAAATTAGAATTTTTGGCAATAGGATAAACAAGTATAATTTGATAAATTTTTAATGCATTATTTTAATTTTTATCACTTTTTCATTTTAATACTTAAAATTTCTTATACTCGGATCAAGACTTCAAAAAAAAAAATTATGACCAAAATGAAAGCAATCTAGAAGTTAGGTGATGGTGTTAAGGATTTAACACTTGGGTGACCAAAATGAAAGCACTCTAAAAGTTGGGTGACAAAATTGCAAGGATTTTTTTAGGTGATCAAAATAAAAGTGTCATAATAATTGAGTGACTAACTAGGTAGTTTACCCAATAAGTTATATTATTATGAGGTTACTTTTGTCTTTTTTATGTTTTTAGTAAAAAAAAACCATTAAAATTGTTACATGTGATAATATTTGAACGCATTAATAAAACATTACCTTCACCACTCCAACTAATACTTTATTATGAAAATTATGAAATTTCCCTTTTGTAATTAAAAAAAATTATATAGTCGAGGGTATTTTAGTTTTTCTTATTTAAACACAAAAAAAATATGCATATGGAGATATTTGAACTCATGTCAATTGAATTGGTAAAATTTTAAATTTACAACTCAACCGCTTTATCGGTGATTCAAACACTTGGTGTCGATTCGCTTCAACATATTAGGTACAAGAAAGATTCTCGTTCGGACACATGGGTAAAGGCTGCTCAAGCCAAACCCTGTGATGATAAAGATAACGATGTTGAAGGAGGTGACCCAATTCCACCTCCCGCGCCAACTCCACCACAAGGCGCTCAGTTTTTGGTCGAGACTTCAGCTATCCTAAGCGCAATTGGATCATTGTGAGATAACATTGGCTCATTACGAGATGTAGTTAGTGGCATAGATGCTAGGATCACTATGATGGAGGAACACATAGTTTATCTTATATCTCAATTTCCTCCACCGCAGCCTCCTCAAGATAATTAGAACTCATCTTGCATATCATGCATTTTCATGGTTTAATTGTACATTTTACATTGTTTTTGTTTTCCTATTTTTGTGTTTGTTACTTGTTTGTTTCACTTAAATGTTAACTTCGTATTTTGGGATACTTTGGAATTTAGTGTTAATTATTTGTTATTCATTTCTTTATATTTTTGGAGTAACTATTTTCTTTCCCTTTTAAGTTTTATTTTGGTTTGTTTTGATATTTTATTTTATTTTTTTAAAAAGAGAGAGAGAGAAAAGGTAAATTGGTTGGTAATTCATCTCAGCTATTTTGGGACCATATTTTAAAAACAAAATCGAGTCTTTAATTGAAATTGATTTTTAGAAAGGGAGAGCATTTTATTCAAAAATAAATATATCAAAATGTTTTGTTATATCAAAAAGAGATAGATTGTTAAGTTAAGTTTTAATTTGATAAAAGTTTTGATATAACAAATATAATGTTTTTGAATAAAACTTGTTTTTGAAATAAAATTTGATAAATTTCAAAGTAAAAATTTGTTTCAAAATATTTGTAAGAGATAAATTTTAAATCTAACCTTTCAAACACTTAGAAAATACCTTTTCCATGGTATCAATACTAGATTGAGCTTCAATGTTCAAGAAAATTTTAGCAAAAATACAAAGTATCGATACCTTCATGAAAGTATCGATACTTTTTCAAAATTTATCGATACCTTACTTGGTATTGATACCGTTTTATGGTTTGATGTTTTGAAAACTTAAACAAGAAATTACCTGAGTATCGATACCCTCTCCAATGTATTTATAAGTATCGATACATTCTATATTATATTGATACTATAGGCTTTAACAATCACTGAATTGAGACATTAAATGTCTAAAGGTATCTATACATGTTGTTGCAAGAGACATTAATGCACTGGTTTTTTGCCTCTCTAGTGGCTCTATTCATTTCCTCAACAACCATAACAGTTGGAAATTAATTGGGGGTATAAATACAAACTTTCAAAGCTTCTACAACAATCAGAGAGATTACAAAAGATCAAGAGCTATCAAGAAAAATCAAGAACTCTTTTTACCAACCTTTTGTGTTTAAATTTTTCATCTTTTTCTTCTATACACTTCTGAGCATTCGTTTTATTTTATCAGCTCAAGTGTTTTTATTGTGTGAGTGCTTAATTAGTAAACATCCTAATCTTGTAATTATTATTTCTTTGTTTGCTCATTTGTTTACTCTTTTGAGAGGGTTTAAAAGGTTTAAATAGAAATATTAATGATGTTGTAAGGTTAAACATTGTCCTCAAAGGTTGAATTAAATGATGAAATGTTAAGGTAGTAGAGTGGATAATTGGGGTCGGATCACTTCAAATTCTTGTGTTCATTGTTTCAATTTTTCTTATTTTGCTTTTACAATTTTTTTTAAGAAGTCTATTCACTTCTTTTAATTATTTCCGTTGATTGATGGAGCTAACATTTTTTTGTAAGGGAAGTGAGTGAGCTCATTTATTATTAAGCTGAATATTTTCTTATTTGTTTAGGTGGAAGAAGTTATGTTTTCTAGGTAGTTTTCCGATTTTCTATGTTTTTATTTATTGTTGATTGAATTGATTATTTCTCGTATTTTTCTTAGAAATATCCAGCTGGTTCCATCAAAAAAAATGTAAAGAATTCCACGCTGCAAACCATAATCACATGTATCAATCTTTCAAGTTTAAGTAGCACAAGGTTTTTACTAGTTATCAACCATTGTTATCCTCAAGATCAGTGCCGTCTTGATTAATAATATCTTCATATCTTCCTTACACTTCATCCAATTAACTTGTTGATGCATAGGTGACTGATTTTGCTCCGAAGGATCAAAGTTAGGATAGCACTTCCTCTGCCTAACAACGTCATATCATGTTAGATACATGTCAGATACAAATAATAGTCAGATGCGCATAACTGGAAAACTCTCTACATGCATGGTTCCATTAGAAGACAAGCATGGAAAAAAAAATAACATCAATCATATACCTCTAGCTGCCCCTGAAGAAACAGAGATCTCACACCCCCTGCACCTTGTTTGAGTGGTGTCACCAATATGTGTTGAGAACTTTCACAGCCTTTGTATGCATCTTAGTGTTGTCTTGACACGGTAAATTCTCAATCTGCATTTCAACCATTTGTGTATAGAGATTCACTTCTCCAGTAGTGTCCATATTTTCATCTGTTTCTCCTGCCTCAAGAATGTTTTCAAGCCCTTTGAAGTAAACTGTAACTATCCTTGGATCGGGGCAGCTGAGAAGATCACACAACACTTTGATGCAATTTTGACTTACGAGGAACTTGAAATATGTGACATGCCCTGATGAGGTAGTTTATCATTCATAATCTGCCAAGATGTGATTCCCTTGCAAACTAATATAGGAATTTGTTTTCATACGTGATCTGATCATGAGTCCCACTAGCATTTTTCATGGCCCATGCAGCTTCTTTCTTAATATCATATTCAGCATTTTAAAGCAAATGAATCAAAGGAGCAATAGTATTAGCTTCAATGACAGTCTGTAAAATTCATACCATTACACATCGTTTCATTGTACAAGTCAATATAAACATTAACATTAGATTAGAAATTGATAAAATTACCAGGTGAAATATCAAGACCAAAAACAAACAACAAAAAAAAGATGCAAGTGCAACTGCTACCTATATCTGCTCCTTATTTTCTGCTATGATATTTGAGATTGTCCAATAAGTTTTCTTCTTGATGCTATTTTCATAAAAAAAAAAATTTGTTGAAGGTTTAAAAGCCATGTCAATGCTTGATGATCTATGATACATTGTGTAGATAAAAGATAATTTTTAACAATCTTCACTCCATTTTACAAACTAAGAGCGGCCGTAAATGTGGTTTTGGTGAGAAAACTAGTTATTCATAAAAGCAAAGAAAGATCCCTACTGTAGTAAGGTCATTAAAAAAGGGGGGAAAACTAAGTGTCTAATACTTGGGTTTGCATATCATCTCCTCTAACAATATTTCCAACTATTCGAAGAGCAGGAATTATCAACGAAGTTGATGGGTGCCTATGAAAGCCAGTGAATTTATATTGGTCAGGAACGTTGGAAGTGCCTTATAATGCATAGTTTAATACATGATTAGACAAACAACCCACCATCTTAATCAGATTTCAAAGATAAATGAAAATGATTTTGCATTGTAAAGCAATAGTGTTGGAACATGAAAAAACCTTGCTAATTCATGTCAAACAAACAACAGTTCCTCAAAAAAAGATGAAGGGAAAGTGGGGCCAAACCTAATCAGCAAAAACTTTTTAGTGTCCACGTAGCAATCCTGAGCATAGAAAGTTCAGCATGCTCATTCAACTGGGCCAGCAAAGGAAGCAAACCACTATGGCCAAGGACAAGATCACGACATTTAGGAGAATCACCAGCAACATTTCCCAATGCACAGACAGCCTGAATTTCAAAAAAAAAAAATGGAATACATAAGATTATAAAATATTCCATGTCAGCTTTTGCTAAGTAAAACTTAAATTTATGTGACATCCTAGCTCATGAACATTATGACTTGGGGAACCAAGTAACTTGACGAATATTGGAACATCCCCGTTCTCATCAATTACCATCTTCGTGTTTTCAGATGTCCTACAAGCAATATCTGTGACGGCGCAAGCTGCCTCGTACTAAATAAATATTAAATTATTAAGAAATATATAAAAATAATTTAAAAAAATAATTAATAAAAGGGTAAACTAAACCAATAGTCCCTAAATTTTATTTAAAATTACATTTCGGTCACTCTACTTTTAAAAGTTACATGATAGTCACTAACGTTATCAAATTGTTACATTTTTGTCACTCAACTATTAACTTCCATTAGAAAATTAATTCAAAGAGTTGATAGCTAATTTGGTCCTTGAGCTATAGTTAAAAATCATTTTGATATTTTTAAAATTTTCTTAACTATAATTGTAAAAAAAAAAATCTTAGGCTCAAAATTATTACAAAATCTAGAAAATAATTAAAAATCGTAATTTTTTAAAAATATATTAAAAAATTTAAATATGTATAAATATAAAAAAATCTTAAAATTAAAATTAAAAAATAAACTAACATTAATTGGAAATTTTTACTATGTAAAAGAATTTTGAAATTTTCAAACTAAATTCCATTTGTTTTCCACAGGTGATAAACACTTCCAAGCACATCAACAACTTCATGTTGTTTTACCTAGAAATTGCTTTGTAAAATTTATTTTGTTTTATTTTTTATCTCAAAGCCCTAGTAAAATACATCTCAATGCAAGATTTGGATTTCAAAGATTGTTGTTGTTCGAGTTTTCAAGAAACAAAATCTAGGCTTATGACACCACATTCATTCTTAAAAATCGTAAAAACTTCTACCATCAATTGCCTATTTACAAGATTTTCCTAATAATTATGAAAATTAAGAAAGAAGATGGCAAGAAAAAAGAACAAAATGTTCTATTATATTGTTAAGTACTTTGGTAAATTTCAATTTTTTGAAATTTGAGATTTTCTTTTCTTTTAGTTTATAATACAAAGTATTCTACTCTTTTTTTTTTCTAAACCCATCATTTCTTTTCTGTAATTTCAGTTACTAGATTGATTGGATTTTTGAATAACTTTCAATTTTGGAATTTTTAATTTTTTAAATTTATAATACAAAGTGCTCTTTTTCTTCTCCAAACCCATCATTTCTTTCCTCAAATTTCAAGTCAAAATTTTACTTTCAGCTATAAATAAAACATTTATATTATTTTTAATGATTTGGGAAGAGCGAAACCAACGTTGATTTGCGTGAAAAAAAAGAAAAAAAAAAGAAAGATGATAATGAAGAGAGCATAAAACAACAAAGCAAATGAAAAAATGAGTATGATCAAAATGAATGGATATTTGATTTTTTTTTTTCTGAAAGTTTAAAGTTAGATGTGAAAAAATTAGTTGCAAAATTCTTGATTTTTTCTTGTTGCAATTGGTTTTTTACATGAATGTTTTATTTAATGTTACATTTCTTTTAATTTTTTTTTACAATTATTATTGTTAAGAAAATTTTAAAAATACCAAAATGATTTTTAACTATAGCTCAGGGACTAAATTAACTATTAGCCCTTTTGGCTTATGGTGTAATGTTAAATTATCAATCAAATGACAAAAATATAACAACTTAATAATGTTAGTGACTATTATGTAATTTTTGAAAGTTGAATGATCGAAATGTAATTTTAAACAAAGTTTAAGGACAGTTGGTGCAGTTTACCCTTAATAAAACTTACATCTGGCATGAACCTGGACATATGGTTGTCTAGTTTTTTAAATATGAACAATCATTTGTCCTGATTAGTTCTAAATGAGTTCAAAACTAATCTTTTAAAAAAAATTAAAATTAAAATATTAATAATTATTTAACAATTCTAAAAATTAAAAAATTTAAAACAAATCAATATTTTATATATATTTAATTTTTTTAATAATTTATATATATATTCAAATATGTATTCAAATAACTTTTAAAAAATAATGTTTTAAAAATAGTAAATTAAAAATTATTAACCTATTATTCTAAATAAAAAAAGAATAATTAACCTACGGGTAAACTATAAAAATAGTCATTTTTGTTTGTTTCAGGTTACATTTTAGTCACTTATGTTTGAAATGTTACGTTTTAGTCACTTATGTTATTATTTTGTTACGAACTGATCACTCTTCCGTTAAGTTCCGTTATCTCCCTAACGGTAATCCTACGTGGCAATCCAACTAGATTTTAAGTGCCAACTTAGATTTCTTAATGGGATGAGAATAGATTTTTTATTAAATAAATTTAATTAATTAAAAATTTTAAACCCTATATCTTAGTTAAAAAATTATTTATCTCCCTCTTTATTTAGTTTTCTTTTTCAATTGACTAAAAAAGTTATTATCATTAAAAAAATTTATTTATGTACAAAAACAAAAGAGGATTCAATGGAGGGTCCAGGTATGTCTTCTTTACCGACAAATTTATGTTCTAAAACTTAAAATGAAATGGTTGTCGACAAATAAGAAGATGGTAATCGTTTTTGTTCCTAATCATTGTATTTTCCAATTCTTCACATTCTTGAATAATTAGTTTTTCAATCCGATTTTTTCTGATCTGAATTGGCTTGTTTGTTCACAATCCCTTTGTGGGTATCCCTTTTTTCTAATCTGAAATTATTTTAGTTGTTAATATTCATATCAAGAATTTTAATTTAAGGTTTTCATTAAACAATAAAAAATCTAATCTTTTGTTTTTCAGTAGTGAATAAAAGTGATAGAGGAATGCAAAGAAGACATATTTGAACCCTCCATCGAATTCATCTTTATGAAACAGTCAATTTGATTTCAACTATTTTGATCTTAATAATAGTTTTTCCAATTAAATGAAAAAAAAAACATTGAAAAAAAGAAGAGACTGAAGAAAATTTAAAAAGTTGAGATGAACAGGTTTTTTAGTTAAGGTTTAGGTTTAAAAATTTTAATTAATTAAATTTTTAATTAAAAATCTATTTTCATCTCATTTAGAAATCTAAATTAGCATCTAAAATCTAGTAGTCCACGTAGGATTACCTTTAGAGAGATAACGGAGGTTAATGGTAGAGTGATCACTAAGTAACAAAATAGTAACATAAGTGACTAAAATATAGCATTTTAAACATAAATGACTAAAATATAACCTGAAGCAAACAAAAATGACTATTTTTGTAGATTACCCATTAACCTACCTATTAGTCCAAAAAAAAGAATAATTAACCTATTAAAATTTATTTAAACATAATTATTAAAAATGACACTGGTACATAAATTACCGAATCTACATCCGATGCATGAATAACGTGGTCATGTGTATGTATGTATGTATGTATATACACACTCATAGGATCCAATGCTTTGCAGCAGCGTTAATTAGCAGCAACAATTATGTTTAAATAAATTTTAATAGGTTAATCATTTTTAATTTACTATTTTTAAAACATTTCTTTTTAAAAGCAATTTGAATACATATTCAAATATACATATAAATTATTAATAAAAATTAAATATAAACATGTATTTTCAATTTTCAATTTTTTATAATTTTTTTAAAAATTTTAGTTTTGAAATTATTTAAAAAAAATATGGACACCTGGTTGTCCAAATTCAAATGAACCTAGACAACTATGTGTCTTGGTTTATTCTATATGTAATTTTTATTAATTATTTTTATATTTTTTAAAAACATTTATTTATTAAAAAAATTAGAATTTAAAATTTTTTATTATCGTGGCATGTCACGTCAACATCCTTCTACATAGCATGTCACATGATATCTTTTGGAAGTTATTATCGGTCATATTAGCGACTTTAACCGTTTTCGCTAACAAAAAGATCTAATTGATTATTTTTTGACATTAAGAATTCTAAGTTGCACTTTTTTTAAAGGACTCAATTAATTTTTATTTTATTTTTTTCTAAAGATATTTTTTGACCCTTAAATCTATTTTTTAAGATAATATATTTATAATTCGTTTTATTTAAGTGAAAGGTTTTCTAAAAGATTTAAGCATTATTAATTCAAAAGATACAATTTAAAAGTAAAAGTAAAAGAATTCAATAAAAATAAAAAATTTAGATTAAATGAAAAAATTACAAACTAAAATAATTCAATTCAAAATTATGGTAGTTAAATTATGTGATAAGATTTTTAATATTTAATAGTATTTTTGTAGTACAATATTTTGAATTTTATGAAATTTAATAAATTTAATAATTAATTTAAAATTTTAAAATTCAAAAAATATAATCAATAAAAAATAAAAACTAAATTAATAATTAATAACAAAACTTAATTATTTAATTGTTGGTGAATAATAGAGTGGAAGTTGTGGGTTGTTGTGTCTAGGTCCACTCAAAATGCAGATTCATTCACCCCAACCCAATAAAAACGCAGATTCATTCTCTCTATTACAGTATCAAATTTAACACGCTATGTTGACTTTTGATATGCACTTTGCATTCATGCACCGCAACGAATACAAAAAATCTAGGCTATTCCTAATTTTCTTTAAAAAAAAATTTGGAAAAAATATTAATTCAAAAATTTAAATTTAAAAATATTTCAAATATATGTAACAATTTATACATCTATTATATTATAAAACGGGTAATTAAGTTATCGATTGAATCATAACTCGATTAGTATGGATTTTATTGTCAATAAAAGATAATATAGATTCAAGTGCGCTTTTTTATTAGTTAGAGAGGAATTATGAGTAATTTTAAGTATTGTCTAAAAAATATTATGATTAAAATAGAATAATTAAGTTTGATTTCACTTGATTCAATATCATAAAAAAAAAAACAAATTAAGATTCTTTTTCTTTTATCTTTAATAATAATTAATTAATTTTAAAAATAATTTTTTTTAATTTTAATTTAATTTTATTTTACAATATAATTATTTTTAATAAGCACTATTATTTTGAAAAAGACTATTGTATCATTTACAAATAGAGGAGTTCATGGGTCAGGTCGAGTCGAGTTCGGACAGGGCCTAAGCATGATATTAACATATTTCATGCTTATGCAGGCCTGGCCCAACCTGAAATATTGGCTTAAAATTTTGCTCTAACCCACCCATATTTGTAAAAAAAAATTAACTGAAGTCTATTTTAAGCCCGCCTGTATTATTTTTTAATTTTTTAAAATATTTATATCATATTATATCATATTATTTTAATATTTAATAATTTTATACGTTTTTTATTTATTGAAATTTTTTATATAATCATCTTAACATTATTTTAATCTTTACACTAGAGTAATATTATATATTTAGTATAGGTTTATTTTTTTAATGTGTTTTAAATTACATAATATATAAAAATAACATAATATACATTCAATGTCTGAGCCCGACCTATATTTTTTGGGCCTAATTTTTTTGTCCAAACTCATTTTTCAGACTTAATATTTTTACCCAAACCCTTTCAATTTTCAAGCAGACCTTCAAATCTAGGCAAATAATTCGACCCATGAACAGGTCTACTTACAAAGTAGTTATATGAATTTTAGTGTATATATATATATCATTACTAAATATTTTTTCAAACAATATATAATTATTAAATATTAAATAAAAATAATTATATTATAAAAATAAAAATTATATGAGTAGACTTAAATGAAAATGAGTTAATCATTTATTTGAGTTCTAATATGCAACGCTAAGTAGTTTCGCTTTCTTGTTTCGAGAAGTGCATTGTTGGAACTGGGTTGGAACGTCAAGTGGCTCTAGATTCAAGAGTTTCGACTATAGCTGATCACGAGGGAAAGATCATTTCTACCGATACTGACAAGATTATATTATTGGGCAATGGAGATGCTCTAGGCATTCCATTAGTTATGCATCAACGTTCCAACAAAAATACTTATATGCATCAAATTGCCCGGGTTTGATGAGGTAAATGCATAAAAAAGGGAGTCGAATTTAAATAATTATGTAATGGTTTAAATATGCCAAAAGTCTCTATATTCTTTTGAAATTTGAAATTTATTCCTTATACTTTAATTTTAAGACATTGAGCACCTATGCTTTTTTATTTGAAAATCTTGATACATTCATCCAAATTTACAATAAGAAAGATAATATTTTTTTTCTAGTTCTCAACGTTTACAATTTATCCAATTAGGTCCTTACTTTTTAAATGTACATAAAAAATTATAAAAAATATTTTTATATTTTCAATAAAAATCCTAAAATATTTAAAAATTATAATTTCAAAAATTATGAAAAAAATATTTTTTAAAAAGTTCAAAATAAAAAATGTGTTATTTACTTTTTGAATGGTAATAAGACTTCTCCAAAGTTTGACTTGTTCCTTTAGTAGTTTTTTTAACTTTAATTCAAAAATTATATTAAATCCCATTAAAATTGATTGGATAAAAGTCAAATTCTTCTATTAGACCCTGTATTTTGTGTAAGTTGTGAATTTAGTACATGTACTTTAATTTGGTCATTTCAAATTTAAAAATTTTAGTCCTAATCAAATGATAACTATTAAATTCATTAAGTCAAGTTATGTTTTTTTTTTTCTAAACCTTGATATGTAAAATATATTACCACATGTGTAATGCTATATTTGTTGTTATTTTTCACATATTGCTCACAAAAAACCAATTAATAAATTTTAAAATTTTAAAAATAACCACTAAGAATGATCCAGTTGATGAATATGAATTAAATCTATAACTTTATGCATAATATAGGACTACTGACATAATTTAACTAAACAACTTTAACTGTTACCATTGAATTAGGACTAAAATTTTGAAATTCTAAAAGTACAAGTACTAAAAATGACCAAATTAAAATACATGTACTAAATCCACAACTTATATAAAGTTCGGAGTCCAATAGCAAAAATTAGCCTTAAATAAATAACTCAAACTTTGAAGTGACATCATTACCGTTCAAGAAGTAAATAACATATATTTTTTTGAATTTTTAAACTTATTATTTGTTATAAATTTTAAAATATTTTAGATGAATCTTCTAAAAATTAAAATTCTTTTTTAATAATTTTATTGAAAACATAAAAACTTCTAATTATTATGTACTTTAAAAGATTAAAAGAATAAATTCAACTCGATACATGTACTCTAGAGAAAACATATGTACTTAATTTAAGAAAAAAACTCAAGTACAAAGTTGATGTTGAAGCTAAATCAAACCAAACCGGGATAAGAAAAACTTCAAGCATGTATCAAATTAATTATTAAAATCAAACTTAAATACTAAATAACATATTAACCTTTTTTATAATTACAAAAATAAATGGACCAAAATTTTAAAATTAAAGAAAACAGAAATTTAATAATATAAAAATTAAATTAGAATTTCAAAATAAATAAAGTTAATAACATATTTAAACCTAAAATATTAATACCATGGCTGAAGTAGACCCAAATTCAACCCTCACCTAACATCTCAAATTTTTAAATTGCAAATTGCAGTACACCCTAAATTCCTTTTCATAATGAAAAAAAAAAAAAAAAAGGCTAGACAAGACCAAATATCTCTTTTTTATCTGACAACTCCAGACTTCTCTACTGTATCCAATTTAATTAAATAAATTATTTAAAAATTTTAATTTAATTATAAATAAAAAATTAATATTTAATTGATATTATCTATCAATCTAATCCAATTCGTCAAGAACAATGATGATACGAATTTTAGTCACCGCTTTTCATGACTCGCAATAAGAACAACCGACTTTCATCTTTTCTTTCATTTTTATCCATCCCATACATAATCACCACTTTTAACACCCCACCAAAAAAAAAAGCCAAAATTGAATATATTCTTTGCATGTGCTTTTCATTAAAAGGCAAAACGATAAGATACATTAAACAGAGTCCATTTTTTTTTTTAAAAGGTTCCCATTTAATTATTTGTTTTATTTTAATAATAATAATAAATTAAATTTGAAACATTATCCAATATTACAGATTTACCACCTAGATATAAACAAATTGGTGCATGAAAAACAAGTGTCGGATGGTCCTTCGGCTTCCACGTCGACTTTTCAAGAACACAATGTCAATTGTCAAACCCATTTTTCTAAAATCAAATTAAATTTTTTTTTAAAAACATAAATTTATTATTTAACTATTACATGCTCAAGAGATTCCACATGATTCCCAAATTGGGTTCCTAAAACTAAGCAACACTTGGTTTTTTTCCCCATAATTATGAAAGAAATTAGCCCTAATTTTAGTTACTAATCATGGGATTAATCAAACACAAATTGAGTTTAGATGGTAAAGCTACCACGCATCATCAACACCGAGAGCTGCTCCTTTTAGCCGCATTAACTTTTGATGCAGTGACGCGTGCTGTCTTCGTCACCGTTGGATCGGTGTTTATGTCGAAGCTGATGCCATCAACCATTTCTGCAAACATCCTTTGCAAATCCTCAAAACTATCACCCTACACAAAATATCAATGGTCAGTCGATTGGATCAGAATTACATATATAACCTTCTAAAAAGTAATCAATCCAAGGGCTCACCTCGTCTTTCACATTATTCATCATGGACATCATCTCTTGCATAAAATCACAGAAGTCCTGTATTGCAAATTTTCATAAAGTTCAGGGACTAAAATTGAAAACGGAACAGTAAAAAACGTTTTAAATAGGGAACTAATAAAGAAATGTTTAAATAATTGATATTCTAAAGCCAATCATTTCACGGAGCCCAAGGTAAAAGACCGACAGGTCCGACACCGTTTTATTGAAAAAAAAACAAAGGAGATATTTTTACGCACTTGGTCTTCCTCTGCCAAGGGATCGTAAAGGCCGGCGTCATACATTGATCGCTTGCTCTCGTCGGAGAGGACTGCGAAAATTTAACGGCCGATTACATGAATAAAAAGGTTTACATAATTCAAAGGCGATAAATGAGAGGGACCTATGTAGTGATTTGAAATTGTTACCGGAATAAGCTTCCTGGATTTGCTGAAACCGACGTTTGGCTTCCCCGGCGATCCCTGGGTTTCTGGCGTATCTGTCTGGATGCCATTTCTTCCAAAAACGAAAACATTAAGAGAAGAGTTAAATTTGATTCCCGTATTCCAAATCAATGAAAGTAAAAAATAAAAGAAAAAGGAGGGGAAGAGTTCGATCACCATAGCGAGCTTTCGATAAGCAGTGCGGATATCAGAGAAAGAGGCATCCTTACGAATTCCAAGAACGGAGTAATAACAAGATCCACCGTGGGATCCTCCTTCTCGATCCATCTAAGCCGTCCAAAATCCTCCCTCTCTCCCTGCCGCCACTCTTCAAGAACAAAAAGCTACAAAAATCTCATAGCTTTCTTCGACCTTTGAAACAAAAACCAACGGGTAAACGAAAATCAAATGTACATTAAAGAAAGAGAGTCTAAAACACTAGTCTTTCTTATGCTGTTGATTTTTTGGGGGGCGTTTGGAGAGAGAGAAAATATCTAGGGTGAAATTTGTGAAAGGAGAGGAGATATAGAGAAAAGAAACTTCGAGAGATTTTGGCTGAAATAAAAGTCATCTATGTTGAGCTAGATATTTTCTAAGCGAGTTTTTTAAATACCACTGGATTTCAGTTCGAATTACGAGCTTTGCCATGGGATACCCGTTTTTTCTTGCGAATCTACTTGGCGCTTTCTGGTTTGCTTTTTCTGTTTTGGATCCAATCCTTCTAAATTATTAACCTTCTTCCTTTTCTTAAAGTTAAATATTTTCCATTATGTAAAAAAAAAATTATTATTTATTAATTTATAAAATTAATAAAATGTTAAAAATATATATTAATTGATATTTTTATAATTAAATCTTTTTCCTCTTATATAAAATATAATATATGAATATTTATTCGGTACAACTATATATATAATTTAATTTTGATTCAATATTAACATATAAAATTAAATTTTTATTCGATTATACACATTTAAAAAATAAATTAATTTTTTTCATGATAATTATGTATACAAAATCAAATTTTATTTATTATATTGCATTAGATAAAAAAGTTATTATAAATTTTGATATTTTTATTTAGTGATTAAAGGGAATATAAATCTAATCAAACATTTATCAAGTTATGTAAGACTTCATTTTCTAAAAATAAATATAAATAGTTATTAAATAGTACAATCCAAATAGAAGTTGACTAATGCATAATTTTTTGTGATGATACCAGTTGAGTCTTTTCTCGATTGATATAAATAGTATTGTCAATACATGAGTATGTGAGTCTGAATGTGGTGAAGTGCATTATTTTTCTATTTATGAATTGAAGAGGAATTATGAATAATTTTAAATATTATATAAAAAATAATAGATATAAAATTATTTTAAAAATAAATAAAATTTTGTGCCGACCAATCATTTGGGGCTATTAAGCAACTTAGGTTCATCAAAACCTAACAAAAGTGGCAAATTATCCACCCAATAAAGGAAGATTTCTTCCATTACGATACAGTGTCTTAGGATTGGATTGAGTGCTTGAATTGCACGTCCATCTTATGGTAGAGAAACCTGTAATTGGTCGTCATCTTCAACCTCGTAGCCCAAGATTGGTTGAAACTTGGTGGTGAAATGACATTTAGAGTGCATCTTAAGATCCAATTGGCAAAATCATAGTTATTTATTCCTTTTTTGTGACTTGTCAGCGTTAATGCCCAAGCTCCAACATCAGCACTCTGCTACTCGAACAAAGGTGCTCTGTTTTCATGAATTACATTTACATGACATAACAAAAGAAGATGATGCTATGTAAATTTAAGCTAATATTCTTGGTTTTTGCCAATTGATCGTGTTTTATTTGTAATACTGTTGACATGGAACACATAATATTCCAATAAGTTAGAATAATAGTTTTTAACGATACAACGGTATTGTCATTGTGGAACACATTGTTTTTTTAACAATATCTAGAATAATTGTTTAACGATATAATGATAAACATTCATATCTCAACTGTAAAATCGATGATGTAGAATTCATTATTTTTTTAAAATTATCCAAAATGAAAGTATTTAATGATATATCATCATTAACGTGGAACACGTTTTTTAAATATTACAAAATAACGAAATTTAATCATATAACAACAATACCTTATCTATAATATTTATTGATATGAAACATATCGTATTTTAACAATTTAATATAACGATATTTAAAGATATAACAAGCGTATCTTATACATAATATTATTAACACAATGTTTTTTTTATTATTTAACATTTCAAAATAACAATCGATATAACGTTTGTACTTTTTGTATAATTGTTTTTGTCCTGCATCTAGTACTAGAGAAGGAATTAAGGTATTAGTTTCTTTTATATAATGTCTGTTTCTATAGTTTCTTTCTCAACCCAAGTTCGAAGAAAAAAGCATTTAAGCGTGCTTAAACCCACATCTTTTTAATTGTTTTTATGGTAACAATATTAATTGAACTAATGCTCAATCGACAAAGTATTAATTTTAAATATTATTATTTTTAAAATAATGTGTAACACCCTGAAAATTTCTACAATAAGATATTATCATTAATACATTAAAATAAGGAAATAAAGTAACAAGAAGAGGAAAATTTAGTTATGTCACTGGGAAGTATATTATGACATATTGATTCAAGAAAGGACTAAATTGTAAAAGTGAGAAAAGTTTTGTGGCCCAAGAGTAAATACTCAAAATTTGAGGGATTAAAGTGTAAATATGAAAAATTTGAAGGACTAATAGTGCAAATATTTTAAGGGCGGAATGATCTAGAAACCAAGGAAAATTGATGAATTAGGACCAAATTGAATAGGTGAAGAATTATGAGGGATTAAATTGTAATTTTATCAAATTAAGTGATGACTCGATAATGGAATTTTAAAAGATCACAAAGGGAAAAATGGTCAATTGGAAGAGAGAGAAATCTAGAAAGTAATGGTGATGTTGGTGATATTCTATAGTTATTTAATTAGATAATTATTATTTATTTAATATTTTAATAAGATATTTTATTATTTTATTTAGTCTATATATATATGTGTGTGTGTGTGGAAAAAAATATATATATACACCATCCATCTTTCTCCATGCATTTCATGTTAGAAGAAAAGAGAAGAAAGAAAGTTTTGCTTTCCTTACAATTTAGTCCTTCCACAAAAAATTCACCCTTTTTACCTAAAAATCAAAAGAATTTTCATAGCTACCAAGAGAGAGAAAAATGTTAAGGAGACTAAGGAGAGTTGGAATATCAAGTTGGATTCAATAAATAGAAGCTGGAGGAGAGAGAAAAATCAAGTTAAAGATTAAAATCAATGGGACAAGGTAAAAATTTTAAGATTTCAATATATTTTAAGTAGAGTTTCTCATGTAAGGTAATATCAAAAGCATGAAAATGATATTAAGGTAAAGTTTTCTTATATAAGGATCCATGTTCTTGATATATTAGTGAAGGGAAATGAGAGAAAATAATGGAAAATATGGTAGAGAATGGAAATAAGAGTGTTATAAACTTGGTAATCAATATGTTGCACTAAAGTAGTTTTGGACAGTAGCAGTAGTTAAAATTTGAAAAATCACCAAAAGTGGTAGAAATTGAATTAGAAGCTGAGTGAGATATGAAATTAAAGCTTATTGAGTCTATTTTTATATAAAAGAAATAGAGAAAGTAAAAAAAATTTGTATTCTGAGATATTTATATTTTCGTGAGACTGGTTTAGAATGATTTCGATATCCCCTGTTCTGACTTGGAAAATAATTAAAAATTATACAAAAATAATTTTGGGACATAATTTATATGGTTAGATTACTTAATGAGTCTATTTTTATAAGAAACAAATGATAACATCATTTCAATTCTTTTTAAAGAGATAATTAAACTTTAGTGAAGAGTGGTCAGAACTATCAAATAGCAAAATAGGGGAGAATTTAATTAATAAACTGTACTAATTGGATAAACAAAAAAATTTTAAAATTTTATGGTAAGAAGACATGTGAGTCTAGTTTCAGGTAAAATTAACAGATCTTAATTTGGAGTTCTGTAGCTCAATATATAAATAATTTAGTGACATGTCTCAAATGGACAGCTTTGAATATACATATAAGTAAATAGTGAAATTATTGATAATGTTACTTATAAGTATATTATATAAATTAAGGATGTGAAATTGAGAGGAGGAGGAAGAAAATAAATATATGAAATTTCAGCTAGCAAGAGTTTTGTTGGGTTTTTCACACAGGAAGAAAAAAACAGAACCAAGTTATCCGGATGAAATATGAAGCTCTTGTTGAAGCTAGAGCAACAAAATAATAATTCCGGATGAAATATGAAGCTTTTGTTGAAGCCAGAACAATAAAGTAATAATTCCGGATGAAGTATAAAGTAAGTTTGAGATTCAAGGACTTGGGAGTTGCAACCAAACGAACATAAGCAAAAGGGATGAAAAATTGAGAGAAATATTTCATCCGGGTAACATACATACTGCTGTTTGTTGCTACCTTTAATAGGTTTACATTTAAAATGGATAATCTGTATGTTTTAGACTCAGGGACTAAATTGAATAAAAGAAGAACTGTAGGGGCAATTTAGTAAAAATGTTAGAAATGACCAATTTGCATGAAGTGGATTATTTTATTATTTAAAATTGTAAAATTGAATAAAATTATTAATTTAGTTCAAGATCGGGGAAAAACATGTTTTAAGGATTTTTGAAAAGTGTTAAAATTATGAAAAATTCTGATATTTTATAGAATTCATGTGTTGTTATCAATTTGTATGAGAATAACGGCTGAAAATAAAGATTAAATTGCAAGAATGTTATTTTTAAATGTATGAAATATCGATATAATGAATTACCTGATTTTTGTTTATGAAGAAATGGCAAGAGAATGATATTTATCATGATATGTCAATATGTGATTATCTTTGATACGTTGATACAAAGAAATTAAGTATATTGAGACGAGTAATAAATTCAAGTAAAACATGTCGAGAAAAATAAGTATGTATAAGGGACAATATGATTGATTTTTAATTGGTTCCAAATATGAACGTTAGATGAAATAAAATATCTAATAAATAAATCGGTAACTTCGGTAATGCTCCGTAACTCTATTCCAGTGACAGATTCGGGTTAGGGGCGTTACATAACGATTGTATAGATATTAAACACTAACTCATTTATGATTATTTTTTAGATTATATTATAATTTTTTAATCACTTATGTTTGAAAATGTTACGTTTTAGTCACTTTCGTTATCGTGTTGGAACATTTTAATCATTGAGCCGTTAATTATGGATGTGACACGTTAAATCATCATTTCAAACAAAAAATTTAGGTTAATTTATACAATCGGTCCCCATATTTTTTTATTTTGAGCAAATTAATTTTTTTTCTTTTATGTTCTTTTAATGTTTTTTATTTTTATTTTTCATTTTCTTCTGCTTCTCTCTCTATTTGTCTCCCTTCTCTATTTCTTTTAATGTAGTTTTTCTATGCTTTAGAACTAGCCTCTATACTTTTATTTTTTTGAACAATTTAATTTTTTCTAGTGAGGCAAAGCTCGTGGGCTAGATTGAGTCTTAATTCGATTGGCATGGGCATTATTGCCAATGCAGGAGGACATGGGTTCGAGTGCGCTGAAGTGTTCTGTCCTCCTATTTATTAGTTGGAGAATAGGGAAGAACTATGAATAGTTTTAGGTATTGTGTAAAAAAGAGTAGATATAATCAAAACTTATAATAATATTGTTAAAAAAATAGATATAAAAAGATTAGAAAAGGTTTTGCTGTCATTTAACTTTACTTGGGGAAACTTAGTGACTACAAATCTAATGAATTAAGAAAGAAATTAAGTGTTTTAACTCAAAATGGAGCAAAAATGAAATGTTAATTTTGTCTTCTCACTAATTAATTACATTTAAGTATTGTTTCCTTTTATATTTTTTTGAGGAAATTAAGTATTGTTTTAGTCTCCACTGTTTTACTAAACAAAAATAATACCGGTGTTGTTTCATCTAAAGAATTTGAGATGTGTTTGGCTACAAATTTTGTGATTTTCGTATGTTAACATTAAAGTATTTGGGATGTCCTTATATTATAGGATCTGGATCAATTTAGTCCTTATATTGTTAAAAGGAATCAAATAAATCCTTAACATTTCCGTATAATAAATTTCTTGAATTTTTTTCAATTGCAATTTAATTCCAAATAAAATATTTCATTTATAGAAACCATAAAAAAATTAAATATATTAACTTTGTTAAACAGTAAATATTTTTTAAATAGTAAATGTTATCTCTATTCCAATTTGGCATTGTTTTATTTTTTTAATAGTATAGAGACCAAATAATAAGAGACTTGTAACACCCCTACCCGTATCCGTCACCGGAACAGGGTACGGGGCATTACCGGAGTTACAAATTTATTTATCAGACATTTTATTTCATCTAGCATTCATATTTGGGATCAATCAAAATAAAACATATTGCCCCCTAAACATACTTATTTTCCTTGTATCAACGTATTAAAGATAATCACATATTTACATGTCATGATAAATATCATTCTCTTGCCGTTTCTTCATAAACATAAATTAGTTAATTCATTATATCAATAATTCATGTACCATCAACTCGTATTTCCTTATATCACATAATTAGGTTTCACGAACTTATCTAGCTAAATTGCAAAAATACCAAGATTCAGGGGCATTTCGGTAATTTTCTATTTTTCTCGATTTTTCAACCAATCTTGATCTAAATTAATAATTTCATTCAATTTATTAATTTAGACAATAAAATAATTCATTTCACTCAATTTGGTCATTTTTAATATTTTTACAAAATTTCCCCTAAAGTTTTACTTTTATTCAATTTAGTCTCCGAGCCTAAAACATGCAATTTAACCACTTTAATGTAACTCATGCTAACTAAATATTCATATATATTTTCCTCCTCCTCTCCATTCTACATTCTTAATGTATATATAATTCCACTATTTTCTTATATATTCATATCAAGCTGTCCACTTAAGTAATAGTCACTAAATTATTTATATCCTGAGCTATAGAATTCTAAATTAAGAATCGCTTGATGTTTCTGAAACTAAACTCAAATATCTTTCTACCATAAAAATTTCAGAATTTATAATTTAGCCAATAAGTACAGTAAAATCTTCAAACTTACCCCTATTTTGCTGTTTAACAGCTTCGACCTTTCCTTACTAAAAATTAATTATCTTTTAGTATAGAATTTGGATGATGTTTCCGTTTGTTTCTCTTAAAAATAGACTCATTAATAATTTAAACATATAAATTTAAGCCCATAATTATTTTTCTCAAATTTTTTTATGATTTTCAAAGTTAAAACAGGGGAACCCGAAATTATTCTGACATTATCTCATAAAATTTATTATATCTCACAATTTACAATTTCATTGCTTACACCATTTCTTCTATGAAAAACTAGACTCAGTAAAATTTAATTTCACATTTTATTCAACCTCTAATTCGATTTTCACAATTTTTGGTGATTTTTCAAAATTTAACTACTGCTGCTGTCCAAAACTATTTTAGTGCAACATATTAATTATCAAGTTTATAACACCCTTATTTCCATTCTCTGCAATATTTCCCACCATTTTCTCTTATTTCCTTTCACTAATATATCAAGAACATAGAACCTTATATAAGAAAACTCTACATTGACATCATTTTCATACTTTTAGTAATACCCTGAAAATATTTACAGTAAGATATTATCCTTGATATAGTAAAATAAGGAAATAAAGTGAAAAAAAAGAAGGAAATTTTGAGATATGTCAATATTGAGAAGTATATTATGATATATTAATTCAAGAAAGGACTAAATTGTAAAAGTGAGAAAAGTTTTGTTGCACAAGAGTAAATACTCAAAATTTGAGGGGTTAAAGTGTAAATATGAAAAATTTGAAGGACCAATAGTGTAAATATTTTAAGAGTGGAATAATCTAGAAACTAAGGAAAATGGATGAATTAGGACCAAATTGAATAGATGAAGAAATTATGAGGGACTAAATTGCAATTTTACCAAATTAAATGATGAGTTAAGGATGGAATTTTAAAAGATAATGAAGGGCAAAATGGTCAATTGGAAGAGAGAGAAATCTAGAAAGTAATAATGATGCTAGAGATATTTTGATATTTTATAATTATTTAATTAGATAAATATTATTTTATTAATATTATAATAAGATATTTTATTATTATTTTATTAGTATATAAAGAAAGAAAGATGAGAAATTCTCATCCATATTTCCCATGCACTAACGTGAGAGAAAGAGAGGAAGAAAGAAAGTTTTGCTTTCTTTACAATTTGGTCCTTTTACCAAAAATTCACCATTTTCACCCAAAAATCAAATGAATTTCCATAGCTACCAAGAGAAAAAATGTTAAGGAGACCATGGGGAGTTAGAATATCAAGTTGGATTCAAGAAATAGAAGCTGGAGGAGAGAGAAAATCAAGTTAAAGATTAGTATCAATAGAACAAAGGTAAGTATATCAAGATTTCAATATGTTTTTAAGTTTGTTATTATTGACAAAGCATGGAAATAATGTTATAGTAGAGTTTTCTTACATAAGGTCCTATGTTCATGATATGTTAGTGAAGAGAAAATAAGAGAAAGTGATGAGAAATGGTGTAGAAAAAGAAAATAAGGGTGTTATAACATGGTAATTAATATTTTGTACTAAAACAGTTTTGGACAGCAGCAGTAGTCTAACTTTGAAAAATCATCAAAAATTGTAGAAATCTAATTATAGGATGAATAAAATATGAAATTAAAGCTTATTAAGTCTAGTTTCTTATAGAAGAAATTATGTAAGCAATGGAATTGTAAATCATGAGATATGATGAATTTTGTGAGACAAGGTCAGAATGATTTCGGGTTCCCCTGTTCTGACTTTGTAAAATCATAAAAATTTGGATAAAAATAATTAGAGGTCTAAATTTATATTTTTAGAATCCTGAATGAGTCTATTTTCAATATAAACAAATGGGAACATAATTAATATAAACAAATGGGAACATAATTTGAATTCTGTACAAGGAGATAATTAATTTTTAGTGAAGAAGGGTCAGAACTGTTAGACAGCAGAACAGGGGTAATTTTAAAGAATAAACTGTACTTATTGGATAAACTAAAAATTCTGAAAATTTTATGGTAAGAATATATATGAGTCTAGTTTCAGGGAAAATTAGCTGATCTTAATTTTGAGTTCTATAGCTCCAGATATAAATAATTTAGTGACCATGATGCAGATAGACAGCTTGAATATTCATAAAAGTAAATAATAAAAAGTATGGATAATGTTACTTACAAGTGTATTATCTACATTAAGGATGTGGAATGGAGAGGAGGAGGAGGAAAAATATGTATGAATATTCATCTAGCATGGCTAATTTGCATATTCTAGGCTCAAGGACTAAATTGAATAAAAGTAAAATTTTATGGGCAATTTTGTAAAAATGTAAAAATGATCAAATTGCATGAAATGGATTATTTTATTATTTAAATTACAAAATTGAATGAAATTATTAATTTAGTTCAAGATCGGGGAAACATGTTTTAGGGATTAAATTGAAAAGTGTTGAAAGAATAAATTGAAAAGTGTTGAAATTATAGAAAATTCTGATATTTTATAGAATTCATGGACTGTTATCAATATATATAAGAATAATAGCTGGAAATAAGGATTAAATTGCAAGAATTTTATTTTCCGAATTCCCTAAGGATGAAATCGTCATTAATTAAGAGTTCAGGGGCAAAATGGTAAATTTTGCCTAAAGCATTAATTAAATGCATTAGTATATGAAATGAATGAAAATGATGATCAAATTTATTTATAAAGATCCGAACGACTCAAATATGAGACTCGATCGTGAAAAGAAAAGATATCGGATTAATGAAATTATAAACACAAACAAGCAATGAGGTAAGTTTGTGTAACTTGAATTGTATTTTAAATACTTGAAATATGTGTTTATGTGATGAAAATATGATTTGAATATTCAATTCATGATATTTGATGAAATATTGATAATACTCGAAATAAATTGAAAATAAATCTCGGTTGAATGAAAAGGAATTGACGGTAAAAGGATCTAGCCCGACGGGTGATCCTATCTGATATAGCCCTCCCGAAGAATATGTGTAAAATGGATTTAGCCCGGACGGGTAATCCGAATCGTGTCCGAATTTAGCTTTGACTGGTAATTGGATCCAAGCTCATTAGAGTAATTGTCGCGTTGCGGGGGATTTAGCTTTGACCGGTAATCCCGACAATACTCTATGAGTTTATATTACTGGATTTAGCCTGGACTGGTAATCCCACTTTGTAAGGATGAGGTTCAGCGAGTGTGCTCTCTACGATATGAAACATGTAAGACCATGGTTGAAAGATACCATGGCAACTTTGATATGAAACGTGAAAGACCATGGTTGAAAGATACCATGGCAACTTTGATAGAAATGTGTAAGACCATGGTTGAAAGATACCATGGCAACCTGATATGAAATGTGTAAGACCATGGTTGAAAGATACCATGGCAACGTGATATGAAATGAACAAGACCATGGTTGAAAGATATCATGGCAGCATGACAGAAAATGAGTAAGACCATAGTTGAAAGATACTATGGCATCATGTCAAAGATGAATAAGACCGTGGATGGGAGATGCTATGACATCTGTTGAACAATTGATATCCGTAAATATGTATCAGATGACGAATGGTTATATGAAATGGTTGTGTGTAATGTTTACAAGAACTGGTCATATGGAAATATATATGTACAAAATAGTTGTATGAAATAATTATGAAGATAGATAAACGAAATAAGTATGAGTACGTGGAATATAAATTATGTTAGGTTTGATATAAGCCATTATCGGAATAAATATACATAAAATATATGGAAATGATGGAGTATGAAATATTAATATAATGAAATGAATCATATATGCTTATGAAGAAACGGTAAGAGCATGATATGTTTCATGACATGTACATATATGATTATCTTTGATATGTTGATACAAGAAAATTATGTAAGTTGAGACTATTATTGAACTCAAGTACGATATGTCGAGAAAATAGTTATATCAATGTTGAATTTATATGAGATATGTGCAAGTACACTAACAATATTACTTGCTTGATGCTTATACAAGTACTAATCTGTTGATTGAATGGTAATATATTTATTTACATGATGCATTGAATCGGTAAGCATTTAAATTTTTTTAAGTAATCTGCAAATAGTAGTAATGCTCCGAAACCCTGTTCTGGCAACGGATACGGGTTAGGGTGTTACATTTAGTGGTATCGAGCTACGATTTAGTCGGTTCTCGGACCAAACGTAGTATATGTGAAGTCTAAAAACACATGTCATTATAATATGTGATAGTATGATATCTCCGACTGATGAGATTTGTTTTACTATTAAAATGAGATGCTTTCGACCCAAGATAATTCTTATAATGCTAAAAACGATACTCGGTATATGAGTAAAAAGTTGATTAGAATCAATCAGAATTCATAAAGGTATCAATAAATACATGTCGATGATGAATGTTATGTGTATTAATAAAAGTAAATTATATTGCTACATGAAATATTGTGCTGATGACTAAATTACAAAATATATAAAATTGGTATATGAAGTACATGATAAGTATTATTAGTAAATTGTGGATGAATAGTGAATTTTGAAAAATATTACATGTATTAAAGGTAGAGAAGACATAAATAAACGGATTATTGATACAAGGATTAAATTGTAAAGCATGTAAAAGCATTATGCGAAAGGTGTAAAAGTGATATTCGTGCATGAAATAATTTGCCCAAGTAGGCAAGATTAGAACTACTAGGATATTAAGGGACCTCAAAGATGCTCTCTGATTACTAGCAAGTTAGTGCTCTCGATTATTAGCACATTCAAGACATTCGTACTCTCTGTATAGCACTTCATGTTCTCTGTTTAATAGTGCATAATAATGCACCTCTGTATAAGTCCCGTATATCCAAAGTGTTCTATCTAGTCTCTGGGCCTCTACTAAGTAAAAAGTAAACAATTTTCAGTTCTGAGGAAAATGATTATCTCTCGAGTAAAAATGTTAGTTATGATAAAGCGAGAACTCGTAAAAGTACGGATAAATGTTTTATAGTACTTGAGAATGATAAATGTTATATGAGTAAATACATAAAAATTAAATTATGAGGTTTTACGATCTATACCCCTTACTAATACATATTATATGCAATCTATACTAGTCAATAGATTGGTGAAAAAAAATTGCAAAAATATTTGAATATAGCCATTATAATTGGGTATATTATATTAAATTTTTGGGGTTTTATATGGGTATCTTATATATCTTGATATTTTCGAGGCATATGGAACTGTTCATGTTTGGATACTATAATCAATATATGGAAAGGTTGGATAAATATGCTAATAGACGTAAATTATCGCAAGTCCGATTGATTCACAAGTGCTACTACTCTATTTTTCTTTGGTTTTCCAAGCCAATATATGTGATAGAACACTTGATAATAAGATTCATACGATATTATTTTCCATTTCATTGGTAGAAGCTCTGAAAGTCAAATGTGAAATAGTGTATTGAAAATAAATTGTGAAATAAAAGGATAGAGAATAGATATAAATGATAAACTGGGTGAATATGTACAAAAAGAAACTATAGAACTATAGAAATAATGAAATTCATGATCAAAAGAAAACAAGGAAATTTCGAGGACGAAATTTATTTTAAGGGGGAGAGAAATGTAATACCACAAAATATTTACAAGATGAAGATATTATCCTTAATATAGTAAAATAAGGAAATAAAGTGAAAAAAAAGGAAATTTTGAGATATGTCAATATTGAGAAGTATATTATGATATATTAATTCAAGAAAGGACTAAATTGTAAAAGTGAGAAAAGTTTTGTTGCACAAGAGTAAATACTCAAAATTTGAGGGGTTAAAGTGTAAATATGAAAAATTTGAAGGACCAATAGTGTAAATATTTTAAGAGTGGAATAATCTAGAAACTAAGGAAAATGGATGAATTAGGACCAAATTGAATAGATGAAGAAATTATGAGGGACTAAATTGTAATTTTACCAAATTAAATGATGAGTTAAGGATGGAATTTTAAAAGATAATGAAGGGCAAAATGGTCAATTGGAAGAGAGAAAATCTAGAAAGTAATAATGATGCTAGAGATATTTTGATATTTTATAATTATTTAATTAGATAAATATTATTTTATTATTATTATAATAAGATATTTTATTATTATTTTATTAGTATATAAAGAAAGAAAGATGAGAAATTCTCATCCATATTTCCCATGCACTAACGTGAGAGAAAGAGAGGAAAAAGAAAGTTTTGCTTTCTTTACAATTTGGTCCTTTTACCAAAAATTCACCATTTTCACCCAAAAATCAAATGAATTTCCATAGCTACCAAGAGAGAAAAATGTTAAGGAGACCATGGGGAGTTAGAATATCAAGTTGGATTCAAGAAATAGAAGCTGGAGGAGAGAGAAAATCAAGTTAAAGATTAGTATCAATAGAACAAGGTAAGTATATCAAGATTTCAATATGTTTTTAAGTTTGTTATTATTGACAAAGCATGGAAATAATGTTATAGTAGAGTTTTCTTACATAATGTCCTATGTTCATGATATGTTAGTGAAGAGAAAATAAGAGAAAGTGATGAGAAATGGTGTAGAAAAAGAAAATAAGGGTGTTATAACATGGTAATTAATATTTTGTACTAAAACAGTTTTGGACAGCAGCAGTAGTCTAACTTTGAAAAATCATAAAAAATTGTAGAAATCTAATTATAGGATGAATAAAATATGAAATTAAATCTTATTAAGTCTAGTTTCTTATAGAAGAAATTATGTAAGCAATGGAATTCTAAATCATGAGATATGATGAATTTTTTGAGACAAGGTCAGAATGATTTCGGGTTCCCCTGTTCTGAATTTGTAAAATCATAAAAATTTGGATAAAAATAATTAGGGGTTTAAATTTATATTTTTAGAATTCTGAATGAGTCTATTTTCAATATAAATAAACGGGAACATCATTTGAATTCTGTACAAGGAGATAATTAATTTTTAGTGAAGAAGGGTCAGAACTGTTAGACAGCAGAACAGGGGTAATTTTAAAGAATAAACTGTACTTATTGGATAAACTAAAAATTCTGAAAATTTTATGGTAAGAAGATATATGAGTCTAGTTTCAGGGAAAATTATCTGATCTTAATTTTGAGTTCTATAGCTCCAGATATAAATAATTTAGTGACCATGATGCAGATAGACAGCTTGAATATTCATAAAAGTAAATAATAAAAAGTATGGATAATGTTACTTACAAGTGTATTATCTACATTAAGGATGTGGAATGGAGAGGAGGAGGAGGAAAAATATGTATGAATATTCATCTAACATGGCTAATTTGCATATTCTAGGCTCAAGGACTAAATTGAATAAAAGTAAAATTTTATGGGCAATTTTGTAAAAATGTAAAAAAATGATCAAATTGCATGAAATGGATTATTTTATTATTTAAATTACAAAATTGAATGAAATTATTAATTTAGTTCAAGATCGGGGGAAAACATGTTTTAGGGATTAAATTGAAAAGTGTTGAAAGAATAAATTGAAAAGTGTTGAAATTATAGAAAATTCTGATATTTTATAGAATTCATGGACTGTTATCAATATATATAAGAATAATAGCTGGAAATAAGGATTAAATTGCAAGAATTTTATTTTCCTGACCCTAAGGATGAAATCGTCATTAATTAAGAGTTCAGGGGCAAAATGGTAAATTTTGCCTAAAGCATTAATTAAATGCATTAGTATATGAAATGAATGAAAATGATGATCAAATTTATTTATAAAGATCCGAACGACTCAAATATGAGACTCGATCGTGAAAAAGAAAAGATATCGGATTAATGAAATTATAAACACAAACAAGCAATGAGGTAAGTTTGTGTAACTTGAATTGTATTTTAAATACTTGAAATATGTGTTTATGTGATGAAAATATGATTTGAATATTCAATTCATGATATTTGATGAAATATTGATAATACTCGAAATAAATTGAAAATAAATCTCGGTTGAATGAAAAGGAATTGACGGTAAAAAGGATCTAGCCCGGACGGGTGATCCTATCCTGATATAGCCCTCCCGAAGAATATGTGTAAAATGGATTTAGCCCGGACGGGTAATCCAAATCAGGGTCTGAATTTAGCTGGGTATGTAATTCGAGATCCAAGCTCATTAGAGTAATTGTCGTTGCGGGGGATTTAGCCTGACCGTAATCCCGACAATACTCTATGAGTTTATATTACAGTGGATTTAGCCTGGACCGTAATCCCACTTTGTAAGGATGAGGTTCGCGGGAGTGTGCTCTCGATATGAAACGTGTAAGACCATGGTTGAAAGATACCATGGCAACTTTGATATGAAACGTGAAAGACAATGGTTGAAAGATACCATGGCAACCTGATAGAAATGTGTAAGACCATGGTTGAAAGATACCATGGCAACCTGATATGAAATGTGTAAGACCATGGTTGAAAGATACCATGGCAACGTGATATGAAATGAACAAGACCATGGTTGAAAGATATCATGGCAGCATGACAGAAAATGAGTAAGACCATAGTTGAAAGATACTATGGCATCATGGCATCATGATTGAATGGTAATATATTTATTTACATGATGCATTGAATCGGTAAGCATTTAAATTTTTTTTAAGTAATCTGCAAATAGTAGTAATGCTCTGAAACCCTGTTCTGGCAACGGATACGGGTTAGGGGTGTTACACTTTTGATATTACCTTACATGAGAAACTCTACTTAAAATATATTGAAGTCTTAAAGTTCTTACCTTATCCTATTGATTTCAATCTTTAACTTGATTTTTCTCTCTCCTTCAGCTTCTATTTCTTGAATCCAACTTGATATTCTAACTCCCCTTAGTCTCCGTAACATTTTTCTCTCTTAGTAGCTATGAAAATTATTTTGATTTCTATGTGAAAATGGTGAATTTTTGGTGGAATGACTAAATTGTAAAAAAAGCAAAACTTTTTTTTTCTCTTTTCTTCTACCGTGAAATGTATGGAAAGATGATTGATGGTGTGTGTGTGTGTGTGTGTTTTTTTTCCACACATTCCACACACACACACATATATATATACTAAATAAAATAATAAAATAATCATAAATATTTTATTAAAATATTGATAAAATAATATTTATCTAATTAATTAATTTAAAATATTATCAATATAATCATTACGTTCTAGAATTCTATCCCTTACTAATTGACCATTTTGCCCTTCATAATCTTTTAAAATTCCATCATTGAGTCATCACTTAATTTGGGAAATTTACGATTTAGTCCCTCATAATTCTTTACCTATTCAATTTGGTCCTAATTCATCCAATTTCCTTAGTTTCTAGATTATTCCACCCCTAAAATATTTTCCCTATAAGTCTTTAAACTTTTTTATATTTACACTTTAACCCTTCAAATTTTGAGTATTTACTCTTAGGCAACAAACTTTTCTCACTTTTACAATTTAGTCCTTTCTTGAATTAATAATGTAATATATCATAATATACTTCCCAATGTTGACATAATAAAATTTCCCTTTTTGTCACTTTATTTCCTTACTTAATTATATTAAGGATAATACCTTACTTTCTTACTGTAGTAATTTTCGAGGTATTACAAGACTAATTTGATTAGGTCCCTATAATAAAAGGACATTTCAGATACATTCACTTTTTTCATTTCATTCAATAGGTGGATTCATGGCCAATTTTTTTTCCCTTGAAGTTCATTTTTAATTTGGTCTGATTTTTTTATGTAGACTATATTGGTTGCGTTTTTCTTTATCACCTAATTATAAAAATTTTCATTTTCATCATTAACGTTTTTAAATTTGGCACTTTGATCACTCTTTTGTTAAATCGGTAATGAAATGTTAACGTGACCTTTTTTATTGGCATAATAACAATTTTAGCCTTTAATATTTACACATTTTATTGTTAGGATCGACCCGATTAAGCAACGAACAAGAAAAATAGCTGAATAAATTGAGAAATTGAAAATACAAATTTAACGTGGAAAAACCCTCCAAAGAGGATAAAAAATCACGGGTAAAGATAATTTTACTATAATGGCAAAAGAACGAAGAGTACAAAAGATGAAGATAAAAACTAAATCCCGAAAACTCAAAAAACAAAGAACCCTCAAAACGTAAACACAAAATTCTCTAAATGTGTTATGAGTTCTAATCTTTAATGGGTATATTTTTATAAGGTTGTAAAAGAGCATATTTATAGGCTAAATTCATAAGTCAAATAATAATAAAATAATCTAAACTAATCAGTGTTTGATTGAAACAAGTAAACAGAGTTTAACTGAAAGATTATTTTTCAAATTTGACTAAAAATAGGAGTCATATTTAACAAATCTCCACCTTGACTCATATTTCCACAACTCCATCTTTGCCAAAGCCTGCCACGAGCCTATCTTGAACTATGCAGGGAATTAACTGAGTCGAATTTGTGCTTAGAAATTGGAAGACTTCTAGCCTTCGACTTGTACACTGTCAAATCAAAACTAACCCGGGTCTGATTTTCACGAACGCAGTGCCCTAACTTTTCAAAACCTGCATCCAAAAGAGAACCTCTTTTCAATGAAACGGTCATACATTTTTCCCTCCTATGACCAAGTCGTCTCCGCTCCAAACGAGTTGACTTCAACTCCGTAACAGACGAGGGACGTCTGATTTCACCGGTCACTGTAGAACCTTCTAGAATATAAAGACTACCGGTTCTTTTACCTTTTAACAAAATAAGAGCTCCACGAGATACTTTAATGCCACTCGACTCGATGTTAATTCTTCATCCTTTCAAGGCTAAAATACTCAAGGAGATGAGATTCTTTCGTAAATCAGGTACATACCTGACATCTAAGAGTGTCCTAATCATCCAATCGTGCATATTAATTTTAACAGTACCAATACCAATTACTTTACTAGATGAATCGTTTCCTATGCGCACAACTCTACCTTCAACCGAACTGTATGTGGAGAACCATTCTCTATTAGGACACATGTGGAAAGAACATCCTGAATCTAGGATTTACTCGGACGTGAGCTTGGAGTTATCACTTATTGACCCTAACAAGAAATCATCACCATTTTCATCGGCCAAATTAGCACCAGCTACATCTTCCTCGTTACTCTCAGTAGCTCTTTTATTTCGCAGTTTATAACAATCTGCTTTGATGTGACCTAACTTTTTACAATAGCGACACCTTTTGTCTCGTTTCTTTGATGCTACCAAAACTAAAGCTTACCTATCTGCCTTGCTATCCAAATGAAGCTCATTGTCGAGTTTGTCTCTACTCAACAAATGACCCTTCACATATTCAAACGAGAGTTTGTCTCTGCCATAAATCAGGGTCTCCTTGAAAGACTTGTATGAAGGAGGTAAAGAGCACAATAATAGCATAGCTTGATCTTCATCATCAATATGAACCTCAAAATTCTTTAAATCGTTTAAAAGAGTAATAAATTTACTGATGTGATCTCTAAGAAGCTCACCTTCGTTCATGCGAAACGTAAATAGACGTTGTTTCAACACTAAACGGTTAGCCAGAGACTTAGTCGCATAAAGAGTTTCTAACCTTTTCCACAAGGCAAATGAGGTCTTCTCCATCAATACCTCCTGCAATACCGTATTCGCATGGGACAACTGAATTGCAGACAAAGCATTTTCATCAAGCTCTTCCCATTCTATTTTATTTAAATTCTCAGGCTTTTTCCCGGTAACAACCTTTTTCAAATCGGATTAAATTAGAATTGTCATCATTCGAACTTGCCATAGATTGAAATTTGTCTCACCATCGAACTTCTCAATTTCAAATCTTGTTGTTGCTATCTCTAAACGGGCTGATCTATGAAAATTGAACTAGCTCTGATATCACTTGTTAGAATCGACCTGATTAAGCAACGAACAAGTAAAATAGCGGAATAAATTGAGAAATTGAAAACACAAATTTAACGTGAAAAAACCCTCCAAAGGGGATAAAAAACCACGGGCAAAGATAATTTTACTATAATGGCAAAAGAATGAAGAGTACAAAAGATGAAGATAGAGACTAAATCTCGAAAACCCAAAAAACAAAGAACCCTCAAAACGTAAACACAAAATTCTCTAAATGTGTTATGAGTTCTAATCTCTAATTGGTGTATTTTTCTAAGGTTGTAAAAGAGCCTATTTATAAGCTAAATTTATAGGTCAAATAATAATAAAATAATCTAAACTAATTAGTGTTTGATTGAAACAAGTAAACAGAGTTTAACTGAAAGATTATTTTTCAAATTTGACTGAAAATAAGAGTCATATTTAACATTTATTAATTTGATCTCAATTCTTAAACTTATTTTAATTATATATGAAATTAAATATACTTTATAAAAATTTCCTCATGAATCATCTCATATTCTATCATCAACCAAACGGTTTGGCATAGCACATAGTATGAATAATGAATAAACACTACTGTTTAACAATATAGAAATGAGGAATAGGTGCGACTGACTGCAATAATTGAGATTATTTTCATATTTGTGTAGTTGACAATTTATTGAACCTAAATTATAGGCTATGTTGATTATGTGGATTATATCTAGCTTGTTTAGGAAAATTATACCACTTGCGGAAACATATTTGAAAGATTTGATCGAATCAGATCACCCTTATTTAATACCTTAAATCGTGGATATTAGATTGGATTAGAACATTGCATTCTTAACTGCCAAGAATCCATGTTTACCTTTTTTACTATTATTCTATTATATTCAGCTTATCTTGATGTTGTTTTATAAGGATTGTGATAGATCTTCTTTATGTTAGCAAGTCTCGAAATATTATACATAATTGAGAGACTTGTATAGATTATTTTACAAGAGTTTGAGCACTTAATTTTTGTGGTAAGGAACTTTATTTTACGATTGCATTTTGATAGTAAAATCTTTGTGTTGTAATTTTACTTGCTGAAATCACATTGGTCAATTTAATGGTGAGAGTATTAGTCTTTAACTTGCAAAAGTGAGGAAATTGTCATGTGTGTCTAATAGATTTAGGACCACTTGTTCTAAGTGTTGAAGATGGTGAGTATTTCTCAATGGGCTAGGCTCCATAGCCGTAGGAAAAGTGAATTGTGTAAACAAACCTTGTGTTCCATGTTTTGCTTCTTTTTATCGCAGAGCTTAAAGGATTGTCAACTCTCTTAGCCACTCCTTCCAATCACATGGCTTTACCTTAACAATTGCTTCCAATTTGCAACTACAAACTGTTGCACAAAATATCATTGTCCAAAAAAAAAAAAAAAAGAAGAAGAAGAGAAAGACAAACTGACAATAACCGCGACACTAAAATGTTCAAAAACTAACCAAAGATGTAGTGCTCTGATTAACAACTAATAATTATATCCTACCTTGCCACAATGAACTACGATTAACAAGTTAAGCATTGCCAAAGGCTCTTAGGATACCCCGCCACATTAGTGGTGCATGAAAAATGAGGTGTTAAACAACCAATCCTCTTCTCCCTCCTCATCTCAGAGCCCGATCTCTCGATTATCATCACAAATTCACATAGCTCTATTGATAAAGTCATCCAATAAAATTTCTCAATAAATATTGTGACACATTTACATTGTCACATCCCATATATATATATGATAGAACACAACTAGGAAAAAAAAAACTAGAATCGCCACAATTTTTAAAGGAAACAGAGTAGATTGAAAGTATAACCACTATAGCTTTTAAAGAAACAAAGTAAATTGAAGCTAAATGCTAAAACTAAAACTACCATAATTTTCAAAGAGAATAGAGCGAACTATTATTTATTTATAAGTTGTCATTCAGTGGTGTCCAATAAATCTAAGTTGCCATAAAAACCATTACAAAAGTGATTGAAAGCTAGATTGGAAAGGAAAACGAAAGAAATTTTTTGGGAGAGACATGGGAGAGTTGAGAGAGATGTTAATACAACTCGATTTTATTTTAGATGTTATAGAGAGATGATTGTTATATACTTATAATAACATTTGAGTTTTAGATTACGTTTCATTTAAAAAATCAAATTAAAAATTATAATATATTAATATTAATTAGTGAGATTTAGATCGCATTTTAATAAAATTTAATAGTACAATATCACTTATTAAAGACTATTTTTATATAAAATTTAAACATTTTATTGCTAAAATTAAATTAATCAGATTTTAGTTTGGTTCAGTCAATTTTTCAATTTTGTTCATTTTTTAAAATTTATTTACTTATAAAATAAAAGAAAAAGACCATTATAATTGATAAATAATCAAATTGCAAGATTTATCATTATACAATAGGTGATCATGGGCCGGGCTAGACCATAACAAAAATTTAAACCCATTTGTTAAGCCCGACCCAAATAATGGGTCTAAAATTTTGCCCAAGCCTGGCCCGCCCATATTAAAAAAAGTATTATTTTTATATAAAAAATTTAAAAAATATAATACATCAAATACATTAAAACACTAAAATAAATATTTTCCAATAAATTAAAAAAGTCTTTATACTTAAATAATACAACAGTAGCAAAATTAAAAACGAGAACAACAAAATAATAATAATATAATAGTAAAATGGAAGCAAAACAGTGGGAAAACAATAAAAAGCACTAGCAATTTTTATTTTATTTTATAAATTTGGGTCAAGCCAGGACAAAAAAACCTTACATGAGGCTCAATTCATTTTCTAGTGGACCTTATTTTTCTATCCAAGCCCATTTTTTAAGCTTATATTTTCACCCAAATCTTCCTACCTTTTAGGTGAACCGTTGAACCCAATTAATTGGCTTAACCAATGATAAGTCTAATCCCGAACAACTAAAAAGAAAGTAAATCAAACTATTACCAGTAAAAGAAATTATTTTTCAAGTTTTTTCATTTTATCAAGAAAAAAAAACTAAAATTAATTAGGGGATTTAGGTCAAGAGTGCTCTCTCTTAGTTCTTCAAAGAAATAGGTGCAGCTGTGGTTGGGGGGAGTGGGGCAGCAACCTTTTCTCCCGTTATGGTAGGAGAGGAGATCTCTCTTCTCATAGACGAGTTAATTCAATTAACAGTAAAGAGATCATTGGTGACACCGAGGAGTCAATTTTCGTTATTATGTTTGGTGTGGACAAAGAAGTCTTATAGTCCAGACAGTCTATGTGTGCAACTCAGAAGCATATGGAAAACAAGAAGAAAATTTAGAATTTATGTGACTGGAGAGAATTTGTTTTAGATCTCATTCGAGGAAGAGGATGATTTAGAGGTGATTATAGAGGGCAGACCGTGGTTTTTCAGAAGACAATTAATTATATTTGACAGGCTGAAAGAGGCGATAGAAAAAAGTAAAATAAAATTGGTCTCTTCTCCGTTTTGGTTAAGAGTTGGCTCCTGCCCCCTAGAATGCGAAAAGAAAAACTTAATGCATGTGATTGGTTCTACTTTTGGAGGAATTCTAAGATCAGAAATATAGAACGAAACCTGCAGAATGAAAGTTATGTTAAATGCTAGAAAGACTCTTCGGCGAGGAATTTTTGTTGTAGTTGGGGATACAAGACGAGTCTGGCTTCCCTTTAAATACGAATCTCTACGAAATTTCTGTTTTGTGTGTAGAATAATGGGGCAGACTGTTAAAGATTGCACGAAATTTTTTACAAAAGGGAAAGATTTAGGAGCTGACGCGTTTCCTTACTTAATAGCGTTGAAAGCTGAATCTAATATGGTAGGGTGAGAGAGCTTGAAATTGGGTACTATAGAAAAGAAATTCATGTCACAATGCTCGTATACTGGGGATGAAGACGAAAGGGCCACGTTTACAGCTAAGGTATTAGAGGGTAATGTCATTAATACAGAACAAGGGGCGCTAAAGAGTGGGTTTTTAAAAATGTCTAATTAGTCTGATAATGAAAGGGTAAATCCGCAGGTGGGTCCTAGGAAATTGAAGCTGGAGAAAATACCTTTTTATCAGATATTAATCAAGTGAAGGTCGGGGTAGAAGTTGACACGGATGCCTTTATATATAATAAGGGCCCTACTAGAAATTACAAAAGTGCAAGATGGACACGCAATGGACGAATGAGGCAGATTCATTATGTACAGATGGAAGCCACTCCATATAAGCGGAATAATTTTTCAATTGGTGAGGAAACCTCAGAATTCTGGAATGATTGTACTAACAGCTACAAAAGGGCTAGAGGGGAGTCTAATAGAGGAAATTCTCTTAGAATGGAGACAATAGGAGAACAGTTGATAGTGTTTTCAAATTTAGGATCGGCGACTGCCAATAGACAAGCCAACCAGAGCCAATGAAAACGATATGCTAGAATGTTCGAGGATTGAGGAGTCCTCGAGCAATTAGACGTCTTTGGTTCTTACTGAAGCAATACAATCCCCAAATGGTCTTCCTTATGGAGACAAAAGTGAGTGCTACTCGAATGGAAAAAATAAGAAAGAGATGTGGATACATGAATGGGTTTGATGTGGAAGCAGATGGATCTAGAGGTGGTTTATCATTAGCTTGGAAACAAAACATTCAAGTAACGATTTTTAGTAGCTCTAAAAACCACATTGATGGACTGATAAAAGAAAATCAAGATAGGAATGAATGGCGTTTCACGGGTTTCTATGAGAATCCCTTTTCTACTGAAAAGTGTATTACTTAGGATTTACTAAGACAGTTGGGAAGGATCAGATCTTATCTTTGGATCGTTTGTGGAGACTTTAACGAAATTACTTATTCTTTTGAAAAAAAAAGAGGGGCACTTAGAGAGGAAAAACAAATGGAGGCTTTTCGTAATGTTCTTGATGAATGTCAGTTAGTGGGTGTAAGTTTTTCGGGATCATGGTTTACATGGGAGCGAGGCCATTTAGTTGAAACAAACATACGGGAAAGACATGACAGAGGGGTAGCAAATGCAGAATGGTTTTGGGCTTTCCCACACACACATATTCAACATCTTCCGTATTCACACTCAGATCATTGCCCTCTTCTTATGTCCCTAGATTCGGAAAACAACTTGGTTCATAGATCTTCGTTCTGGTTTGAAGCATGGTGGTTATTAAAAGACTCATTTGAAAAAATGATTCTAGAGTCTTGGCAGAATTTAACAGGGTTGTTAACAGAAAAGTTAGAGGGATTAAAAGTGAGAATTCTTCAATGGACAAACTAAATAAAGAACGCAAGAAGAGGTATCAAGCAGAGACTAAACAAACAATTGGAACGCTTGTTGGAGGAGGATAGAAGTGCAGAAAACTTGGCTAAACTCATTGATACAAAAATTTCTCTCAATATAGAAATTGAAAAAGATGAAGCCTACTGGGAGCAAAGGGCACGTGTTAATTGGCTGAGGTTAGGTGATAGAAACACAGCGTTCTTTCACAAGTAGGCCATGCAGCGGCATAAAATTAATGCTATTTGTAGTTTGAAAGATCATAATGGGAGATCTGTGAATGATGAAGATGGGATGGCCAAAATTGTCAAGACTTATTTCCAGGATTTGTTGGCGTCGTTAGGGATAAGTAATGCGGAGCAGAGTTTACAGAGCGTGCAAAAATGCATAACTGAAGATATGAATACACAACTTCCAACAGCATATACAGCCGAAGAAATATGGGCAGCATTAAAGGCAATGGGTCCCACAAAGGCCCTTGGTACCGATGGACTTCCAGCCTTGTTCTTTCAAAAATGTTGGCACATAATTGGGCCGAAGGTAACCTTTTTTTGTTTGGAGATTTTAAATTAGGGGAAGGAGTTAGAAATCATTAATGGTACGAATATTGTTTTAATTTCTAAAACCTCACAGCCCACTGATATGAACAACTTCAGACCTATCAGTTTGTGTACTGTGCTCTACAAGATAATAGCTAAAGTAGTGGTTAATAGATTTCAAAATGTTCTAGAAGTTTGCATTGATAAAGCTCAAAGCGCATTCGTCCCAGGCTGACTGATTACGGATAATGTGATTGTGGCCTATAAGATCTTGCATACGCTGAAAAATAAAAGAGTAGGGACAACAGGGAATATGGCTCTTAAACTGGATATGAGCTGTAATGGCTTAAATTCAAGGTTATCGGAACAGTGGTTTCGTAACCACAAATCTGATTTAAAGAGAAATTTATTTCAATATTTTTGCTTGAAAATTGATATGATAGGAAAATCGTATGAAAATATTGATAGAAAAATTTTACCGATTTAGTGGTTAGTTAGAAAAAGAAATTATTGAAGAAATTGAGTAAAAATAAGGTATCGGGACCTCTATCTCGTAAAACCGAGTCAAAAATAATTTTATAAATATTTATGAAATGTTAGTAATGTGGTATTAAAATTTCGTTAGGAAATTTTAATGTTTGGGTAGTCAATTAAATGAAAAGGACTAAACTGTAATAGGTGTAAAAGTTGCTAGAATGATTAAATAGCTTAAGAGTCTAATGAGAAAGGATTTAAAAGACAATTAAGGATTTAAAAGACAATTAGACCCAAAATTTATTTGGGATGGACGGCAAGGGCATGAAATCAGCAGGAAATTTGATAAATTAAGGGTAAAATTGGAATATTGCAAAATTAACTAAATAAAGCTAGGACTAAATAGGAAATATTTAGATTTATCTTCATTTCTCTTCAATTCCAGCAGCTAAAAATGCCATAGGAGGGTTCTCTAAGCTGGTATTTCATAATTTTTGCACCAAGTGAGTTAATCCTTGCCTTTTTCTTGTAATTTTTGTGTTTCTAAGACTTTTACAACTAGGTCCTACTATTAAATTCATTAGTTTTTGATTTCATGGATGAAATTGAAAGTCACCATGATTGAGTGTTGTAAGTTTATGATGAAATAGAATGAAATCAAAGTTTTAATTTGTTTATGAGATAATTTTATTAGGTAATTTCAATGGAAATTGATTTTTAGGACCTAATTGTGAAAATGTTTAGAATTAAAGTCTATTTCTGAAACTCTGATTCCTAAAGGTTGTAAACTAGTTTAAGGTGATATAATAAAGTGTTAATTGAGAAAAATAAGCTCAATTGAGAGACTAATTGAGTAGGGACGAAATTCTCATTTATTAAAAGCTTAGGGGAAAAATGGTAATAAACAGCTTGCACTAAAACAATTTGGACAACAGCAGTAGACTAACTTTGAAAAATCACTATAAATTGTAGGAATCGAATTAGAAGATGAAAAAAATATGGAATTAAATCTTATTGAGTCTAGTTTCTAATAGAAGAAACATTGTAAGCAATGGATTTGTAAATTTTGAGATATAATGAATTTTGTGAGACAAAGTCAGAATGAATTCGGGTTTCCCTGTTTTAACTTTGAAAAATCATAAAAAATTGAAGAAAAATAATTAGGGGCTTAAATTTATATGTCTAGAATCCTTAATGAGTATATTTTTAATAGAAATAAACGAGAACATCATTTGAATCCTTTATGAAGATATAATTAATTTTTAGTGAAGAAGAGTCAGAACTGTTAGACAGCAGAACAGAGGTGACTTTAAAGAATAAACTGTACTGATTGGCTTAACCAAAAATTCTGAAAATTTTATGGTAAAAAGACATATGAGTCTAGTTTCAGGGAAAATTAACGGAACTTAATTTGGAGTTCCGTAGCTCGAGTTATAAATAATTTAGTGACTATGACTTAAGTAGACAGCTTGGAATGAACTATAAATAATAGTTGAATTATAGAGAATGTTGCATATGAATATGAAATGTATTAAATTGATAATTAAATTTATTTATTTAGATCCAGAAGATTAAAATACGAAGCTAGATCGAGGAAAGGAAAAAGTTCAGGATTAGTAGATTTTTTTGTACACAAACAAGTATCAAGGTAAGTTCATGTAACTTGAATTATATTCTTAAATGCTTGAAATGTATGTTATTGATGTGAATATGATTGGAATGTTCATTGTATGAAAATTTATAAAACATTGATATATTTGATAAAAATGGGAAGAAATCTCGGTTGAATGAAAGGAAAATTCGATAGATCTCTGAAAAGGAATTGACGGTAAAAAGGATCAAGCCCGGACGGGTGATCCTATCCTGATATAGCCCTCCCGAAGAATATGTGTAAAATGGATTTAGCCCGGACGGGTAATCCGAATTAGGGTCTGAATTTAGCCTGGACTGGTAATTCAGATCCAAGCTTATTAGAGTAATTGTCGTTGCAGGGGATTTAGCCTGAACTGGTAATCTCGACAATACTCTATGAGTTTATATTAGGGTCTTTTGACCATTTCCTTAGAGATTGACCAAAAAGAGGTGAAAAAGAAGCTGAGCAGATATCAAAGCTAAGTAATCAAGTTTCGAGAGGCTGACCACCTCGACCATCTGGTAATGTCAGTGGTAGCTGAGGAACTACGAAAGATATTGCAGGCAGGTCTGAAGCACGAGCACCTGCTAGGACATATGTCATCCGTGCCAGAGAAGATGCATCAACACCCGATGTTATTACTGGTACATTTTCTTTACTTGATACTAATATTACTGCATTGATTGATCCTAGTTCTACGCATTCATATATATGTGTTAAACTTGCAATTGTTAAAAATTTATCTGTTAAACCTACTGAATTTGTGGTTAAAGTCTCAAACCCCCTGGGTCAATCTGTTTTGGTGGATAAAATTTGTAAAAATTGTCCACTGATGGTAAGAGGTTATTGTTTCCCGGCTGATTTGATGTTACTGCCATTTGATGAATTTGACGTGATATTGGGCATGGATTGGTTAACCCAGCATGATGCGATAGTAAATTGTAGACAAAAATATATTGTGCTAAAATGTCAGAATGGTGAGTTGTTCCGGGTTAAATCTGATTAGACAGAGGGGTTATCTGATATGATTTCAGTAATGGCAGTACAGAGGTATGTCAAAAAAGGGTATGATGCTTACTTGGCTTATATACTTGACACCAAGGTATCTAAGTCAAAGATACAGGCAGTTCCAGTGGTATGTGAATTTTTCGATGTGTTTCCAGAGGAATTACCAAGATTGCCACCAGAAAGAGAATTGGAATTTTCTATAGATTTGATTCTAGGAACTACTCCGATTTCCATAGCTCCGTACCGGATGGCTCCTACAGAATTAAAAGAGTTAAAGACACAGTTGGAAGAGCTTGTTGATAGGGGTTTTATTCGACCGAGTCATTTATCTTGGAGTGCTCCGCTTCTGTTTGTGAAAAAGAAAGACGGGTCTTTGAGATTGTGTATCGACTACCGGCAGCTTAATAAAGTAACCATAAATAATAAGTACCCGTTACCCCGGATTGATGATTTATTTGATTAGCTGAAAGGTGCTACTGTGTTTTCAAAGATTGATCTTCGATCAGGTTATTATCAATTACGGGTAAAGGAGTCAGATGTGCCAAAAACAGCCTTTAGAACCAGGTACGGGCATTATGAGTTTCTGGTCATGCCGTTTGGGTTAACTAATGCACCTGCAGTATTCATGGATATGATGAACCGGATATTCAAACAGTATTTAGACATATTTTTAGTAGTATTTATTGATGATATTTTAGTTTATTCTCGGGATGAAGAAAAACACGCAGAACATTTGAGAAATGTGTTACAAATTCTGCGAGAGAAACAGTTATATGCTAAATTCAGTAAATGTGAATTTTGGCTTCGAGAAATGGGTTTTCTAGGACATATTGTATCTGCCGAAGGTATCAAGGTAGATCCAAGTAAAATCTCAGCTATTGTCAATTGGAATCCACCGAAAAATGTATCCGAAGTTAGAAGTTTCTTCGGTTTAGCTGGTTATTATCGGAGATTTGTACAGGGATTCTCTATGATAGCTTCTTCGATAACTCGATTATTGTAGAAAGATGTAAAGTTCGAGTGGACTGATGAATGACAGCAGAGTTTCAACCGATTGAAAGATCTACTAACGAAAGCACCTGTATTAGTGCAGCCTGAACCGGGTAAGAAATTTGTTATTTATAGTGATGCCTCATTAAATGGTTTAGGTTGTGTCTTAATGCAAGAAGGTAAAATAATAGCTTATGCTTCAAGACAACTTAAACCACATGAAAGAAATTACCCAGTACATGATCTTGAATTAGCTGCTATTGTATTTGTGCTGAAGATATGGCGGCATTACTTGTATGGTGAGAAATGTCATATTTATACTGATCATAAAAGCTTGAAATATTTGAGATTTGAATTTGAGACAGCGCAGGTGGCTTGAATTGATAAAGGACTATGATTTGATTATTGATTACCATCCGGGTAAAGCTAATGTTGTAGCTGATGCTTTGAGCCGAAAATCTCTATTTGCTTTACGAGCTATGAATACTTGGTTATCGTTGACTGATGATGGTTCAATCCTAGCAGAATTAAGAGTTAAACCGACATTTCTACATCAAATATGTGAAGCTCAGAAGAATGATGAGAAGTTACAGGTTAAACGGGCACAGTATGAGTCAGGTAATGATTCTGAATTTCAGATTGGTTCTGATGGTTGTTTATTATTCAGAGGTAGAGCATGTGTACCTCAGAATTCAGAGCTCATACAGAAGATTTTACGCGAGGCTCACACCGGTACTATGTCTGTACATTCGGGGAGTAATAAAATGTATAATGATCTGAAAAAGATGTACTGGTGGTCGGGAATGAAACATGATATCTCTGAGTTTGTATCAAGGTGTTTAATATGTCAGCAAGTTAAAGCTGAACATCAGGTACCTTCGGGGTTACTTCAGCCAATTACTATACCGGAATGGAAATGGGAAAAAATCACTATGGATTTTGTATCGGGGTTACCTTTGTCTCCGAGGAAAAAAGATGCTATTTGGGTGATTGTTGACCGATTAACAAAGTCAGCTCACTTTATTCCGGTATGTATGGATTATTCTTTAGATAAACTAGCTGAATTGTATATATCTGAGATTGTCAGGCTATATGGAGTGCCTGTCTCCATTATATCAGATAGAGATCCCCGATTTACGTCTCGTTTCTGGGACAAATTGCAAGAAGCCTTGGGTACTCAGTTGTATTTCAGCACTGCATTTCATCCTCAGACAGATGGTCAATCTGAGCGTGTAATTCAAGTATTGGAAGATATGCTCCGATGTTGTATATTAGAGTTTGAAGGTAATTGGGAGAGGTACCTATCTTTGATTGAATTTGCTTACAATAATAGTTGTCAGTCCAGTATTAAAATGGCTCCGTATGAAGCTTTGTATGGTAGAAAATGTAGAACACCGTTATATTGGACAGAGCTCAGTGAAAAGAAGATACATGGGGTTGATTTGGTCCGGGAAACAGAAGAAAAAGTAAAGGTTATTCGGGATAGTCTAAAAGCAGCTTCCGATCGTCAAAAATCATATGCCGACCTTAAACGAAAAGAGATTGAATTTCAAGTCGGTGGCAAAGTATTCCTGAAAGTGTCTCCTTGGAAGAAAGTCCTCCGATTCGGTCGAAAGGGTAAACTGAGTCTAAGATTTATCGGGCCATATGAAATCATAGAAAGAATTGGACCGGTCACTTATCGATTGGCATTACCACCAGAACTTGATAGAATCCATAATGTTTTTCATGTATCTATGTTACGACGATATTGATCAGATCCTTCACATGTTATTTCTCCGACAGAAGTGGAGATTCAACCGGATATAACTTACATTGAAGAACCGGTCAAAATATTGGCACGGGAGACAAAAGAGCTTAGAAATAAAAAGATAAATTTGGTGAAAGTATTGTGGCAAAAGCATGGGATTGAGGAAACGACATGGGAACCGGAGGAGGTAATGAGGAAACAATACCCAAACCTCTTTACTGGTAAGATTTTCGAGGACGAAAATCCTAAAAGGGGGAGAGAGTTGTAATAGCTTAAATTCAAGGTTATTGGAACAGTGGTTTCGTAACCACAAATCCGATTTAAAGAGAAATTTATTTCAATATTTTTGCTTGAAAATTGATATGATAGGAAAATCGTATGAAAATATTGATAGAAAAATTTTACCGATTTAGTGGTTAGTTAGAAAAAGAAATTATTGAAGAAATTGGGTAAAAACAAGGTATCGGGACCTCTATCTCATAAAACCGAGTCAAAAATAATTTTATAAATATTTATGAAATGTTAGTAATGTGGTATTAAAATTTCATTAGGAAATTTTAATGTTTGGGTAGTCAATTAAATGAAAAGGACTAAACTGTAATAGGTGTAAAAGTTGCTAGAATGATTAAATAGCTAAAGAGTCTAATGAGAAAGGATTTAAAAGGAAATTAGACCCAAAATTTATTTGGACTGGACGGCAAGGGCATGAAATCAGCAGGAAATTTGATAAATTAAGGGCAAAATTAGAATATTGCAAAATTAACTAAATAAAGCTAGGACTAAATAGGAAATATCTAGATTTATCTTCATTTCTCTTCAATTCCAGCAGCTAAAAACGCCATAGGAGGGTTCTATAAGCTGGTATTTCATAATTTTTGCACCAAGTGAGTTAATCCTTGCCTTTTTCTTGTAATTTTTGTGTTTCTAAGACTTTTACAACTAGGTCCTACTATTAAATTCATTAGTTTTTGATTTCATGGATGAAATTGAAAGTCACCATGATTGAGTGTTGTAAGTTTATGATGAAATAGAATGAAATCAAAGTTTTAATTTGTTTATGAGATAATTTTATTAGGTAATTTCAATGGAAATTGATTTTTAGGACCTAATTGTGAAAATGTTTGGAATTAAAGTCTATTTCTGAAACTCTGATTCCTAAAGGTTGTAAACTAGTTTAAGGTGATATAATAAAGTGTTAATTGAGAAAAATAAGCTCAATTGAGAGACTAATTGAGTAGGGACGAAATTCTCATTTATTAAAAGCTTAGGGGAAAATGGTAATAAACAGCTTGCACTAAAACAATTTGGACAACAGCAGTAGACTAACTTTGAAAAATCACTATAAATTGTAGGAATCAAATTAGAAGATGAAAAAAAATATGTAATTAAAGATTATTGAGTCTAGTTTCTCATAGAAGAAACATTGTAAGCAATGGATTTGTAAATTTTGAGATATAATGAATTTTGTGAGACAAAGTCAGAATGAATTCGGGTTCCCCTGTTTTGATTTTGAAAAATCATAAAAAACTGAAGAAAAATAATTATGGGCTTAAATTTATATATCTAGAATCCTTAATGAGTCTATTTTTAATAGAAATAAACGAGAACATCATTTGAATCCTTTATGAAGAGATAATTAATTTTTAGTGAAGAAGAGTCAGAACTGTTAGACAGCAGAACAGGGGTGACTTTAAAGAATAAACTGTACTGATTGGATAAACCAAAAATTCTGAAAATTTTATGGTAAGAAGATATATGAGTCTAGTTTCAGGGAAAATTAACAGAACTTAATTTGGAGTTCCGTAGCTTGAGTTATAAATAATTTAGTGACTATAACTTAAGTAGACAGCTTTGAATGAACTATAAATAATAGTTGAATTATAGAGAATGTTGCATATGAATATGAAATGTATTAAATTGATAATTAAATTTATTTATTTAGATCCAGAAGATTCAAATAAGAAGCTAGATCGAGGAAAGGAAAAAGTTCAGGATTAGTAGATTTTTTTGTACACAAACAAGTATCAAGGTAAGTTCATGTAACTTGAATTATATTCTTAAATGCTTGAAATGTATGTTATTGATGTGAATATGATTGGAATGTTCATTGTATGAAAATTTATAAAACATTGATATATTTGATAAAAATGGGAAGAAATCTCAGTTGAATGAAAGGAAAATTCGATGGATCTCTGAAAAGGAATTGACGGTAAAAAGGATCAAGCCCGGACGGGTGATCCTATCCTGATATAGCCCTCCCGAAGAATATGTGTAAAATGGATTTAGCCCGGACGGGTAATCCGAATTAGGTCTGAATTTAGCTGGGACTGTAATTCGGATCCAAGCTTATTAGAGTAATTGTCGTTGCGAATTTAGCTTTGAACTGGTAATCTCGACAATACTCTATGAGTTTATATTACAGGATTTAGCTTTGGTGTAATCCCATTGTAAGGATGAGGTTCGCGGAGTGTGCTCTCGAAATGGAAATGTGCGCACATGAATATGAATTGACGGACCGAATTGTACACTAAAAGTGTACCTCTGAAAATCCATCGAAATTCTGAGAAATTCAACGGGATAAATATGGAAAAATAACAAGGAAACGGAAATCATGGTATTGATGAGCTTATCAATCATGGTATATATTATTGGTACATGCAAATTATTGTACTAACTTGAATGTTGAGTTTGTGCATATTAGGGTAATAATGCATTGAATGGATATATGAATGTTTATTGTATTGTATTGAAAATATTAGGTAAGTATAATTCTTGTTACATGAGCTTACTAAGCACAAAGTGCTTACCCTGTTTCATTTTCCCCTGTTTTGTAGTGTTAAGAGCTCGGAGGTCGAATTTGGTCGGAGACACATCACACTATCAACCTCAGGATTTCGGTACATAAAGAAACTTTATTTTGGAAATCAATGGCATGTATAAGCTAATAAAGTAAATGATTCTGTGAAATGAATGTAGAGTTAGCCATTGGTATGGTTAACAAACCTGGTTTTGGGTATGTGATGACGTTATTTTATAAATATGCATGAATTTATCTTGAAAATATGTTGAATTGGATTGGTTGATGTGGATTGTTTTTGGTTTAAAATTTCAGGGAAGGTTAGATATCTATAAAGGGGTTATATTGAGTTAAAAAAAATTTTTAATTCGTAAACTCTGGTAATACTTCGTACCCTATTCCGGCAATGAATACGGGTAGGGGTATTACATGAGCAACGCTTATGATAGGGTCAAATGAGAATTTATTAGGGTTATGATGGAGAGAATGGGTTTTGCACAATCTTGGGTGGCTTTCATAATGAAGTGTATTTCGACGGTCTCCTATTCAGCTCTTTTAAATAGGAAAAAGGGAGAAGTTTTCAAACCAATAAGAGGACTCCAACAAGGGGACCCTTTCAGTCCCTACTTATTTCTAATTTGTAGTGAAGGCTTCTCCTCAATTCTACGCTCAGCTCTAAAGAGTAAGGAAATCAAAGGTTTGAAAGCTAGCAGACGAGGACCCAAGATCTCACGTTTTCTCTTTGCGGACGACTGCATCATTTTTTTGAGGCCACATCTTTAGGAGCCCAAAAGATCACGAATATTTTGGCAGAATATGAGTCATGCTCAGGTCAGTGTGTGAACTTTGCAAAGTCTACAATATTCTTCAGCACGAATACTACGGAAGCAAATAAATCGATAGTTACGAGCTTACCAGGCATGAGAAGATCAACTGATATTGAGAAATACCTAGGTCTCCCTAATTTAATTGGGAAGAAAAAGAAAACGTCTTTTCAAAATATAAAGGACATGATGAAGAGGAAAATTGATAGATGGAGTTCTAGGTTCTTGTCCTAGGACGGAAAAGAGGTTTTTATTAAATCCGTGTTACAAGCGATTCCTACTTATTCTATGATGTGTTTCCTTTTTCCAAAAACTTTATGCAAGGAAATGGAGTCAATTATTGCACGGTACTAGTGGCAGAAGGGTCTTGGACGGAAAGGAATACACTGGTGCAGTTGGAAGAGCATCTGTGAGTTAAAGTCTGAAGGAGGTTTGGATTTTCGGGATATGGCCAAGTTTAACGTGGCTTTACTCGCTAAGCAAGGTTGGCGGTTACTTGAGTATCCAAATTCGTTAGTCGCACAGGTTTTAAAAGCAAAGTACTACCCGACCACTAATCTTTTACAAGCAGGGCTCAGACACAGACCTTCATACATGTGGAAAAATATTTGGGCAGCAAAAGGTCTTATCAAAAAAGGCTTGGGGTGGAGAGTTGGCACTGGTGAGAATATCTTAATTAATGTGGATGCATGGCTGCCTGGGGCACATAATTATAAAATTTGCTATCCTATTTTTAATACTGATATTACTACTGTCGCATCGTTAATTGATAATACTAATAGGGAGTGGAGGGAAGAATTGATTCGTAATACCTTCGAGGCTCACGATGCGAATAGAATTCTACGGATCCCACTGACGTTAGACGAGCATGCGGATATGGTTATCTGGCGTGGAGAGCCCTCAGGTAAGCTTACTGTTCGTAGTGCGTATCGACTTTTACAGACTTAAGATCATACATCAGACTCTACGGCTACTCAAAATATAGCCAAACTATTTTACAAACAACTATGGGCACTCCAAATACGAAATAAAATTAAAATTATGCTATGGAGGGTAACACAAAACTTTATTCCCACGATGACCAATTTTTATCAACGAAGAGTGGCCCGAGATGATAAGTGTCCTAGATGTAAAGCTTGCTCTGAGACTCTGTGGCATGTTTTCGTTGGGTAACCTGTAGCAACAAAGTTATGGAGAAAATTAAATCTCGAATGGATAAATCAAGGTGAACCCAGTGAATGGTTTGATTGGCTTACATGGATTTTTAATGCATGCGGAGAAACCCAACGTCTTATTTTTGTTTGTGAAATGTGGATCCTATGGTTTGACAGAAACAGAAACTTACATGAGGGGAAGTCATATACAGGGGAAGATGCAGCAAATCATGTTCAATATTATCTTGGTGAAATTGATGGTTTGAAAGGGAGACAACCTAAAATTATCCAGGTAGTGGAAAAATGGAAATCCCCTAAGAACCCAATAATCAAAATCAATTTTGATGCCTCATTCGATAGTACAAATTTCAGATCAGCAACTGGGATAGTGGCGAGAATTGCAAATGGGGAGGTTGAAATTTCTAAATCTTACCTGCATCCAGCGGTAGGTACGGCTTTTGACGCGGAGACGATTGCTTGCTATGACGCTGTCCTCACAGGTTTAGAGATGGGCTACACAAAGGTTATTATTGAGGGAGACTCCAAGGCCATCATCACCAAATGCATGACACAATCGGTGGACAAATCGCAAGTTAATGCGCATATTCAAAATATTCGAAGAGAAAAAGCAAGTTTCAGGCCATTACATTTCGTTATGCTCCAACAGCGGCTAATCGTTTAGCCCACATCATTGTACAACAAGTTTGAAGGAAATGGAGATGATTTACCTGCTTGGAGAGGTCCCTGGCTACGCCAATCGACAGAGGAAATTAGATCACCCATAGGAACCCGACTGAAACAATGAAAGGTACAATGGAAAAGGGGGAAATTGAGAGCGCCGCTACTCAAAACTCTCAGGCCTTTTCTCTAATGACAATGAAAAGTTCTCTGCGTAAAAGGTATAGTTGGAGACAGGTCATTCATAACGGATGGGGATTTCAAGATTATTTATTTAATTAGTTTAGGACCTTGTGCTTTTATTTTAGCCGTCGGTTTGTTTCCTTTTAGTCTAGTGATTAGATTAGTCTTCCATTTGTTGATTGACAGCACATTTATTAGCATTTATATTTTTCAATAAAATATTCCCAATCTGTTTTATTAAAAAAAAAAAAAGAAAATCAGAAAAATATAGCATAAAATCCTTCTTATATGCACTTACTTTTCTTCTTTTTCTTTTTTTTTTTTGGGGGGGGGGGGGGGCAGAGGAGTACGCTTAACCCTGTCTTCTAAGAGATCAACCATGTTCATGACTCTAATGCAACACCCTGCGGAGCAGCTGTGGGGGTCTCGACGAGTATGCAAAAGAGATGGAATGCTCTGATCTCCTCTCCATACTTTTTTCAATCACATCTCCAGGAATCTCCTTCCACTTCCTTTGTTTTCTATAAACTACTTATTTGGTCTAATCATCAAGTAAAAGAAGTGGGTTTCTTTTTTCCTCTTGATGATGATTCAGGTTCAAGTAAGCTTGCGATGAAAAGGGTTTTTAATGAATCTTTCATTGAACGTCGGAAACATCAAATCCAAGGTCAGCCTGCTCTTTTGGTTCATTCTTGCAATGGGTTGGTTTTGTTTGAATCCTGTACTGATTCACATGAATTCTACATTGGCAATCCTGTCACTGGAGAGTTAATAACCATGAAGAAATAGTACGGGAGATACAGATTTTGTGGATTCTTTTATCACTCGTCTACATAAGAGTAGAAACTGCTGCATTATCATAGGTCATGTTGCACACCCTTATTATTTGAATATACCATATTCACCTTAGGCTCTAAGGAATCCGAAAGGGTCGGCCTTGGAGTCCTTCCTTATCGTGTCCCAAACGATTCATCACCAGTAATATTACACAATAACACTCTTTATTGAATGGTTACTACTGGAAACAAATCATCCTGTGAGAATTCTATTATGTACCTATGATGTTCTCCATGGACAGTGAAGAGTTTCGTACATTGCCTCATCCAAGTTACCCATGCCAAACAAGAGGAGGCGTTTATGGGTTCATGGAACGAACAAGATGACATCAAAAGATGAAGCTGTTAGAGATGGAAGGTGGGCTAACATGTTGGTGTTTGTGGCGACAAATGGGTCATCTATGGGTTTTTGAGGTCTCCGACCGTGACAATCACATTGGCATTTGTCTCCTTGAAAGAAGTTTTATCCTTCTCTTTTTATCTTAAATTCAAGTGGTATCGATTTATTTTAAAGATGATTAATTTTATAGATATTCTTTAAGAACAAATATTGTGAAATGTGATTATCTTTTTATTTAAAAATTACAGAGGAGTTATCAATAATTTTAAATATCATCATATATCAAAATTATTGATAACCCACATGCATAAGTGTATAAACATGAGGTTGTCAATCTGTGTAACCTAATATCACGTAAAACCCTAACTACAACAGCCGCTCTTTTTTTTTTTTTTTCCCTTTTAAAACATCAATCATGTTTTCACTTAATGGTGATGGCAGATGTTTTAAGTATTCAATTATGTCTCAACTTCAGAAGACTAGGGTTGGTAATGGCAATCGCAGAGGTTTTAAATATCTTCATGATGATTTGGTTGTCGAAATACTAAGACGGCTCCCTGCAGACCAGTTGTGGTGGAGGTGTCGACAGGTATGCAAGAGATGGAATGCTCTAATCTCCTCTCCTTACTTTGCTCCAGCACATCTCCAACAAGCATCTCCTTCCACTTTCTTTGTTTTCCATCGTCTAAATCGTGATCGGCTTAATCATAATGAAACAGAAAAACTGGATTTCTTTTTTACTCATGATGATGATGGTACGGCATCGGTTTATATGAAAAGGGTCATTAATAGATCTTTAGTTCAACGTTGGGAGCATCAAATGAGGGATCAAGATGTTCGTCCCATCGCTTGTTGCAATGGGTTGATTTTGTTTAAATCTCCTGAGGTCTCATCTAAATTCTACATCGGCAATCCCATAACCGGAGAATTAAGAACTATGAAGCATCGGTACGAGAGAGATGGGTTCTGTGGATTCTTTTATCACTCATCAACACAAGAGTACAGGCTGCTCCATTATTATACCACAGATAGCACAAGCAACCCCTTCCAATATGCTATACTCACCTTAGGCTCTACCAAATGGAGAGGCCTCCGTACCCTTCCTTATTGTCCCCGATACGGATCATCGCCGGTGATACTCAATAATAACACTCTTTATTGGATGACTGTCGAAATTCCCAACTCCACATGTGAGAATTCTATTATGATGTTCTCCATGGACAGTGAAGAATTCCATACAATGTCTCATCCAAGTTACAAATGCAAAACAAGTCATTGCCATAAAAGGTTGAATCTGTTAGAGATGGAAGGTCAGCTAACATGTTGGCGTTTGTTGGGACAAATGGTCAATGTATGGGTTTATATCGGCGGCCACTGGACTTGGATCTACCATCTCGATTTTAATCGATGTTTTAAGAACTATAACTATATTTCTCTACTAGATCATGGTCAAGATAATTGCAAAGTACAACTTGTGAGTATTCAGAACAAGGAATTGTTACTAGTTTGGCCTGGATTAGGGGTGTTTCGCTACAATGTATTAACCAATGCAGTGAGAAAGATTGAGATAGAGGGAAACAAGGCATTTCATTGCATCCAAGGGCATCTATTGCTTACACGTTATACCAAAAGTGTGACATCCTTGAACAACTTTTATCCTATCCCAGCTTCTCCAAAATCCATGCCCAGTAGATGCATTTTGAAGAATATTGGTTCTACCATCAGCAAACTTAGGAACAAACTAGCTATATAGCTTTGTTAGTTTAACATTTCTATATTTTATCATATGCTAAGGATTTTACTTTTTCTTCTCAGTTATTATATCTTTATTCATTAATAAATTGATTAGCTTGGGTTATTGTTCTGATTAATTATATTTTACTCCTACCTGTAAAACAATTTTACTGTGTTTTTGCAGCCTGTCATGATCCCAAGCTCCAACAGGTAGTTTTCTCTTGTAATAAATTTAAATAGGCATGTTAGCTAGGGCTAAGCATCTCAAAATGTGTAGGCTAGCCAGTTGACCTTTAGTATCAATTATACATTAATATTAAGGAATAGGATTAGGTTAGTATTTCTTAACTCAATTAGAATGCGAATTATTAAATACTATGAGAGTGAACCATGCAGGATTATACTATATTTAAAAGTTTCGAATAATCCTTATATTAGGATATAGCAAGACACTGATAACATATCATTAAAAGACTATATTAATGAATAGTTTTAGTTACATTTGAGATTTTTGGCTTTAGATTTTGAGGTTCTTATAACGACATTTGTGATTTTTGACTCTAAATTCTTCTAATTTATACATTTCCTCTTAACCCTAATAGAGTTTTGTTTTTTTTTTTTTTGCCCTCAGCAAAAGGATAATTTATATACATTTTTTTTCATTTTTATTTTACACATTATGTATTGAATTATATTTTTTTTTATGTAAAAACGAGATAAATTTAGGTAGCATGTAAATATTATGAGTTAAATTTTTAAAATTTAAAACTAAAGGTTAATTTTGTATTGTTGTTAGGGTTGAAAAAAGTTTTTTAAAAAAGTGTTTTTAGAATTTAAACTTGTTTAGCAATTAATATAAATTATTTAAAATTTTAATTTAAACATATAAACTATATATATATGAGAAAAATTAAGATTTTTTTTTATTAATCTATAAGCTCATTGCTAAGTTAAAACTTCAAAAAAAATTATTTGAATACTATGGATTCATTTAGTTGTAAAATAAATATTACTTGATAATCAATTAAATTTTTAATTGGATGGGGAAAGAATAAATGGAGTTATTTTGACAATTTTATATTCAAAAGTCAAAAACTTTCTTTCTAGCTTTTGAGATTGGTATTAAAAAGTTAGTTTGAAAAGCAATTTTCATTCTAAACTCATCATGTTTTTAATTGTATACGGTGTCAAAAGCGTTTTTTTCTTTTAAAAGCTATAGTTTAAAATACTTAAAAGAATTAAGACTAAATTGACATAATGCGTAAATATTGAGAGTTAAATTTATTATTATGTCAATATCATCTTTTTGTTAGTTAGTTGATAATTAAAAAAAGAAAAATTCGAATAATTTTCTTTTTAGTGAAAAGAGAGTAGTCTAGTTTCCTAGCGTCAGACCTCAGAAAACTTATTGTTGAAAGCAAGAAACACTTGGCAAGTCTTAAAGAAGCAAATGGTGTAACCCAGCAGGAGTCTCAAAAGTTTGCATATTGAAACCATCTACCTGAGACTGCCCGGACATAAAATCAACAGCTTTGTTTGCTTCGCGAGGAACATGGCAGAAACGAATGTCCCATGGACGCCTGCAGAAATCAGTGATGCTTCGAATGATTGAGCGGTCACTAATAGCGGCATCATACTTGTTAATATCGTTAATAGCGGACAGGTTATCAGATTCCACGAGTACTTATCTACAACCTCTTTGCCACGCCAAAGTTAGCCAGTCAATAATGCCCCAGAGCTCAACTTCATAGGCCGAGCAACAACCTATATTCCTGCAAAAAAAAAAAAACCAGTCTCCATTGCTGTCGCCTAAAAGACCACATGCTGAAGCTCGAGAGGAATCTAATCTCACAGCGCCATCAGTATTAAGCTTCGTCCACCCAAGAGATGATGGCGACCAACAAACCTGAAAAGAGTGATTTGCAATCCTATGGCTTGCTGAGTTAAGAGAAATGGCCCAACTGGTACATTGGATCATTATATCACCTGAATGAAAACCCTGTTGCCTGAATATAACATCGTTGCGCTGCTTCCAAAGCTTTCAACACACAATGCTAAACATAGAAATCCAGTCATAATCAGAAAAAAAAAAAACATGAATATTAGTATTATGAACATTGAATAAAATCCAATCTCGAAGAGGCAGCTGAAAAAACAAATATTGTATATTAGACTGGACTAATCGCTTCCATATTTGACTCTTGAACCGGTAGTCTCTAATGACATGAATGCAATCCTTGAGATCTCCTCATAAAAAGCGAGATGCCCCATCAACTAGGGTGAGCAAATTTTAATTTAATTTAAAAAGTTCGATAAAAAATTTAAATTTTAAATTAAAAAATTTGAGTTATTCAGATCAACTAGAATAAAAAATTAATTTTTTTTAGTTTAACTCAAATATAAATTACATAATTCGAGTTATTTAAAAATTCAAATAAAAAAATTAAAATTACATCATTTTGATAAATGTTTACCTTATCTAAAATTAAAAATGAAAACCATTATGTTAAAAAGCAAAAATATATTGTTTTGATAAATGTTTACCCATCAACCTTACTTATATAGTTAAATAATCTTGTACTTTGTCTACTAGTTAAATAATCAGTCCATATAATCGTAACATTGAGTATGAATAATAAAATTCGTTAATTCAACTCGACTTGACTCGAAATTTTTTGACTCGACTCAAAAAAATTTTAAATTGAGTTCAGTTATTAAAATAAGATTCCTCAACTCGACTAACTAAATTTTTTTTTACTCTATTCGACTCAACTCAATTGAATGCTCACTCCTACCATCAAAAACCTTCCTTCTATAGCACTCCTGGTTGGTAAGTTTTCTCTCCTTGAAAAGAAGCCAAAGGAAATTCCTGACCCGTTGAGGTGCATGGATACGCAAAATTGAAACCCAGTCCTTAGATTTGTCATCCCAAGTGCTCGAAGCTATATAGTAGTAGGCGCCAGCAACTGTTGCTTATTCATTCGGTTCCCAACGCCACACACACTTATCAACCCCCGCTAAACTGCTAGGAGGCTTTATACCTGCCATGAAAATAATAACTTGGTGGTACAAACAGCTAGCAAAACGAGACCAATCCCAATTACCCTTAGCATCCATCATATCTTGTACTAAAGCTCTTTCATCATAGTTACAATGTTTCCAAAGCGGCACTAGTTGAGGGTTCCCAGAATCAATCCAAAAGCAAATTCTACTGCCATCTCCAATAGACCATTTGACACTGTCAATAATCAAGTCCCAAACTTGGGATAGAGATTTCCATACAAACGAGCATAGACTACTCGTAGGCATAGCTCAGTAATATTATACTTAGCCCGCATCACTTTAGCCATAAAGAGTCGAAATTGGAAATCAATTGAAACCAAGCTTCATTAAGAACGATTTATTCTGATCATGAAGTTTCCGAAGACCGAGCCCACCATTAGCAATAGGTTGGTAGCATCAGTTCCAGCTCATAAGCGCCATTTTATTCTCCTCAGCGGTTTACGCCTAGCAATTTTCTCAATCTGGTTGGAAGTATTAATCGGTAGCATAACTGATTGCATAAAGTAGTTTGGAATGGAAAGCATAAAAGACTTGACCAACGTCACCCTCCCGGCCATAGATAAAGAACGAACATCCCAATCATTCAGCCATCTTCTCCGAAATAAAATCAAAAGTACTCAAAGTAACTCTTTTATGAAGAACTAGAAGGACCTAAGAATCAATGCATGAAATATTTACTAGGAAACTGTAACTTCAAATTGCTCATCAGACTTGAATCGAAACACAAACAAACAAACAAACAAACAAAATAGATATAAGCTCAAGCAACGAAATGAAGGACAATTCCAAACCAGCCTTTTATTATTACATTCCAAGCAAGACTAATGCATATCATCATGCATCTCGTAACTTCCTTGTCCATTTGATATCCCTATATGTTAGAGACGATATGTATTGCAAGTAAACCAGGTTTCTTATTTATTATTATAACTGAGGATAGGGAATGAGACTGCTAAAAAATAAACTTTATAACAACAAAATAACAAATCCAAATGTAATTCTTTTCCTTCATCCGAATTTTGTACAATCACTTCCCCATAAAAAAGATGGAAATAGAGTTCTTCCCTCATTCTCTTTCCAGTTTTCTTTTTCCTTAATAAAGCTAATTACTCAGATCAAAATTTTAAGCTACCCTGAACCTAACAAATTAGTTAGAAATGTGGACCAAGTAGGTAAATGGAGACAAAAAGATAAGAAGTAGGTAATCTCATTTTCTCTTAACTTTCTTGGAGGACTTGCCTTTGACGCCTAGATACCTCTCTATGTCCTCATCCTCATCATCTCCGCCCCTCCTCTTTTTTGTGCCTCCTATTTCTTTAAGTTTCTGCGGAGTTGGAAAAAAGAAAATTGTCATCCAAGAAAGAGTTCACAAAAATGTTTTGAAATTTAAAATAAACAGCAAAATCAAAATACTATAGAACAAGAAATACAAGCAAATGGATGAATCCATTACAAGTACGACATTCTACATGCAATTTAAGTAACTCTTCAGGATGAAATAAAATTATGGAACATTATCAAACATGGAATATAATATAAAACACATTTTACTTTAACAAGCACAAAGGTTAAAACAGTAACAACCAGAAGTGGAAACAGGAACATAAAAATGGCGCTTTCCATCCTGTTTATATTCAAATCAAATATGAAAATATAGACAGCTAAAAGAAACTTGGGTTACCATCTGTGATAGTCTCTTGGCTTCTGTGACACTTTCTAAGTATTGCAAGACTTCCTCTTCTTGAGCAGGATACTCAGGTAACTTTTTGCCTGGAATTCAGATAAAAAACAAAAAAGGATACTCTGTTGGACAAGCAACTCATCAACTAACATCCTAGCAACAAGTTTAGCAACTGTGGCATACCAATAAGCTTTTCTATCTGAAGATACCACTCCAGCTCATACTGATTGACTAGTGAGATAGCAACACCAGATCTTCCAGCACGAGCTGTTCTACCCACTCGATGGATGTAATCCTGTACCCATAAAAAATTAGCCAAAAAAGGCAGCAAAGAATACCACAAAATTGTTGCGCACTTTATCCTTTTAAAACACAGATCATTTATAGGATAACAGAATGCATGCTTTTTCAAGGTCTAGAATATGCAAAAACTAACCTTAGAGTTTGTAGGGATATCATAATTAATAACCATATCGACAGATGGAATGTCAAGTCCTCTACTAGCAACGTCAGTGCAGACAAGAACATTACACTCCCCAGACTTGAACTTATTCAAGGCTCCTAGCCTCTTTGCCTGTAAATAAAAATATGTTGGCAGAGTCCACAAGTTATGATTAAAAAACAAAACTGGTTTTTTTTGGGGGGGGTGGGTGGGTGGGTTGCACTCTGCAATTGTAGAGCAAAAGCATAAACTATAAATCAGCATATCATTGAAGGAAAAAGATACCTGAGTCATTTGACCACTAATCGGAATGGCCCTTATATTAAGATTCCGAAGAATAAAAGCCAAAAGGCGAGTTGCATCACAAGTTCGAGTGAAAACCATAGATGTACAACCAGACATCTCAATCAAAATATAAACAAGATAGCAATCCTGCAAGCACAGCAAAAAACATATATATAAAAATAAATGCATTTATATATCTAGGAACAAAAAAGTAAGAATGTAGAGATCTTTCGTGCTTCATCCATTTATAGAACTAACAGAAAAGATTTATCACGAATTGATTACTATCTAGTTCCAGCTACAAAAAGATAAATTCCTTATTCAACAACAAAGCATGCAGAACGAAACACGCATAACTACTAGCACTATTTCAGACTTCATCCTTTGAAGTCTGCCAAAGACTCCCAGGCCTAGCTTATATCATGACATGTTTTCTCAAACTGGGGTCTGGTGCTAATATTAATATTTAACATGTCAGTTTCCAGGAACTGAAGACAGCTGAATACAGCTATCACGAGTCCAAAAAGGAAAAGGATGTGAAATTTAGTTGTTCAAGGTATGGCACATAGATGTAGAACTTTTAAGATATGAGAATTGAATCACACAAATCATGGGTCCTTTTGCTGCGGGATAAGTTTAGAAGGTTCAAGAAAGATTTCTTGCACGCCACCCTGGGGTAACAAGGTGTGCTAGACCTATGACACATGCACTACCAACTCAAGTTATTATATATGATTTTTATAGTACTTTAACAAACTCAAAGAAATTTATGCCTAAAATCAAGTGCATCTAGTAGAACATGGACTAAAAAGTTCACTCAATCTTTTACAGTAAGTTTATCTCTCTCAAAGATAGGATTTCAGTACAAAACCATTATGAAAATCATCACAAGTTTGATAATCCATATCATAGTTCAAATCTTTGAAAAAGAATTTTAATGCTAAGAAGATCAAGCAACCTTGTACTTCGCAGGTATAAACCTGTATTGCTGCTTCAATGTGTCAACAGTAGAATATTTTGAGGCAGCTTCAATCTAAAAAGGAAAAGAACAAACAGGAAGTCTTTAGATTATTAAAGTTAGAGAGAGAGAGATCGCAGAAAATTTTTGCTTAAATAGCATCAACCTTCACAGGATTTCTCAGACATGCCCTTTGCAGCTTCTTCACCTATAAAATCAACATTGTAGTCAAACTTCCACTCCAAATGAAGATATTCATAATGTAAAGATAAGATCAAATTGTGAAAATACTGTTCCCAAATGGCAGACTAAATACGAAAATGAGGGGAGAAAACAAAAACATCGATAACCACATGATCAAAGTGTATAATGTATTAGATAATTTTTAGGTCCTAATAAGAAATCATATGCATACAAGTACTGCAGCAATAACGAGCAGCCAATGCACTAATTCCTTCTTTTTGCAAAGATATTTACTAGCAATGACCAAGATCAAACTAAGCCTTTGATTACAAGGTTCAGCTACAGAGATCTTAAAAGTCTCTTTTTTGTAGTTTTAATCCACTTCCAATGTGACACAGAAAATAGTATATGGACATGTTTCTTATAGAATACATAAAATATTTGTTTCCCAGTTATACCTTTTCTGGTCATGGTCGCAGAAAACAAACATGTGACTATCACGAGGAACAATGTTCAAGATAGTATATGGACATATTTCTTAAATAATACATAAAATGTTTGTTTTCCCCCACATACCTTTTTGGTCATGGTTGCAGAAAACAAATACGTGTGCCTATCCCGAGGAATAACATTCAAAATATCGTCAAGTGCTTTCTCAAAATCCTCATTCAGCAACCTATCTGCCTCATCTAGGACCTATCAAATACATGCACATATTACTTCAACAATATATACATAGCAAACAGTCAACAAGAAATCCAAGTTACAAGATAGGTAGCTTAATATTCATCCCAAGAGATATTGGCATTCATATCATGAAGGCGAAATTTAACAAAGTAAAATTTGGCAGTTCAACAATGGAAAATTTATTTAACAGAACCAGTAAGACATATAATACAATAGATTTATTAAAGCTAAAAGACAAAGGGATGCCTTAAGAAAAAGGGTGGAAAAAGAAAAACAAAACTTTAATAAAATAAGACTTGAGTCATTTTAAAAACAAAATCCTCTTTCAAACTAAAATGTCACCATGAATATTACATAAAAAAGGAACTTGAGAAAAAAAAAAGACAGAAGAAGAAATTCTTACCAAATATTTTAGCATACGAAGAGAAAAACCTTTAGTATTGGTTAGGTGATCCACAAGGCGTCCAGGAGTTCCAACCTACAGGGCAAATTTCAATCATTCATAAAAAAGAGATTCAGATGTATTCTGAGTTCTGAGATACCTATTTCCACATCAATTGTCTATGTGTGTCCTAAAAATTGATAGCAACTTAAAAACAAGTTGGATACTGACACTTTTCTCCTAGGGTTTTACCTTTAAGGAAGGTTACTATCATTGAGAAAATATCATATTATCTCTAAACAAAGTTTTTTCCATCAAAGTGAACACCAAGACACATGTGGTCTAAATAAACTTACAGAAATACCAAAACCTAAGGTACATAACCCTTGCCCTAATTCTTTGAAAGTGTATCATAAAGAAACTAGATATCCTTGCTAACCTAGACGACATCAGTATCATACAAGGGAAATTCATTCATTTAGTGCAGTCAACCAATATATCAAGATTAAAGAAGAGGACTATGATGGCCATAGATCAAGCATAAGTATTCTAGATACCATGTAGCGTAATCTCTGTCACTACAACTTGGAGAAGGCATCAACAACTCAACACTCGTATATTGCAATCAATTAATCCATCTAACTGTTATCTGCCGCTTTCTAACAGCAATCAAGTCTTATACCACAGGTCAACCAACCTAGATCCTTTACCCAAAAGTTACTTAAAAGTTGTAGATAATATGTCAGGGGGAGAACAAATGAACTTACAATAATGTGTGGCCGCTTCCCAAGGGCAATTTGTTGTTGCATTATGTCCACCCCTCCAACAAGCTTTCAAAGATAAGAACCACAATTCAAGCAATCCAAATAAGTTCATTTATGATAAGAAAAAATTAAGACAATTTTTTAATGTAAGGCAAAACTAAAAACCAGTCAAATGAAATCTCAATCCTATTAGACAGCAAACAAAAATCATTTTAAAGAAACCATCTTGTTGACAATCGGATATAGTTTAACTGGAAACCTACCACAGCACATTTTAGGCTAATCCCAGATCCTAAAGCTTCAAACTGTTCAGCAATTTGGATTGCAAGCTCCCTGCAACAAAATAATAATAATGATTAAACCAAACAAAATTCAACAAGAAAAAAATACTTTTAAGAACGAAATTAAGTAACTTGTTTAATGTCAGACCGTGTTGGGGAAAGCACCAAAGCAAAAAACACAGGTGCGGATTTATATCCTTGTTTCGAATGGCTTTCCAAAAGTGCATGCAGTATGGGAAGAGCAAACGCCCCCGTTTTACCAGAACCCGTTTGGGCAAGCCCAATCAAATCCTTCCCTTCAATGCGAAAGTACACACGAAGTCTAATTAGAAAAAGAACAAAAGAATCTAATCAAACAGAAAAGTTAAAAGAAAAGGCGGGGAAACCTTCAAGAGCGTGTGGAATGGCTTCTACTTGGATTTTGGTAGGAGTTTTCCAACCTAAACTGTCGCAGGCTTCCACTAACTCGTCGCATAAACCTAAATCTTTGAACGACTTTATCTCTTCCTTCTCTTCCTCAGCCATGTTTGTTTCAAACAGCAATGCTGTAATTTCAAAAAATCTCCTCGATAAAGAAAAAAGAGAGGGAGTATGAATCATGCGGGTACGCACTAATTCCAGAACTATAATTAACAGAATTTGTCCATTAGCCAACTAAACTTATTAACAGAAACACACTGCTATCTAAAACCCATCGCTCTTCTCTCATTGAAGGACTCAAACAGTTGCAATAGGACCCAAGTTAACTGCAGACTCCACGGTCTTTATTACTATTTAAAATCTTTTTCAACTATCGTATTCTAATAAGTTCTTTATTAAATAAAAAAAATCATTGTAAGTTTATAGAATGTCAAACTCAAATATTATTACTTCTATTTTGTAAATTTGTTTCTTCAAATAAATAATTACATCAAATAAATTTAATTTATAATTAAATATTTTTTATTTTATTTTCAGATTCAATTGGAGCAACAAGCATCGTATATTTATCACGGCATACTTTGAAATAGATTTAAGCACAATGAATCAGAAGCTAAATAATTTAAATTAGATACAGGTTTAGAAGTAACCTTTACCTGGAATTAGATAAGATTGACCGGCGGCACAGTGGGACGGCGACGGCTGAAGGCTGGAGCGGAGAAGGCGACGGCAATGGTGAGCGTCGGCGACAGAGGAAGCAGCAGCTTGACCGGAACGACGACAGTGTCTTAATGGAAGAACGAGCGGGAGACAGAGTGGCCGCCGGAGTGGAGACGGCTGTCCACGGTCAGCGGCTGGTGAGCTACACCTAGGGATATTTTGTGAAAAGAGGAATTGATTTGGGAACAAGGTTAAAGGTAGAGCCGGCCCGAATTAAAATTTTAAACCTCTTTACTAGGCTCGGGCTCAACTCATAAAATTCACTTAAAATTTTATCTAAATTCAACCCAAATAAAATTGTTAAGTCCGGTCGGTAATAATTTTTTTATAATTTTTTTAAAAAATAAAATACATCAAAAATATTAAAAATATTGAAAAAAATATTTCTCAATAAATTAAAAATATATTTTAAAAGTATATATATACTTAAATAACACTAAGAAAGATCCAACTTAACAAATAAATATTTCTAAAATAGTAACAAAATTAACAATAAAACACTAGTCATACAATAACAACAAAATAGTAGCAACATAATAATGAAATTGTAATAAATAGTGAAATAAAAAACAACAACAAAAAAATAGTAAAAAACAACATTCAGATTATGCCCAGACTGAAAAAGCTTTACTTGAGACTCAGCTTGTTTTTTAAACGGGCCTTATTTTTTTGCCCAATCCTATTTTTTGGGTCTATATTTTAACCCAAATCCTCTCATTTTTCGGACAAACTTTCTCGACCCTGCCCATGAGCAGGTCTAATTAAAGGCAAAGGGGACAGGTTTTCTGGTTTACAATTTACAAGCATAGGGCAATAGCCAATAAGGCATTGATGAATACAAAGTAAATTTATTCAGCCTTAGTCTAGGTTGAAAAACTGTTATGGCTTGATTTGTTTAGAAAAAGAGCCTCATTTTTTGTTAAAGTTTATTTTTCAATTTATATATCTTTTCACTTTTCGAATGAGATTTTGGGCCAAATTGAGTGGCTCATTTTATTTTTCAATTTATATATCTTTTCACTTTTCGGATGAGCTTTTGGACCAGACTAAGTGGCTCGTCCCATGATTAGGTCTACTCTAAACTCAATGTAAATATGAAATTTTCATATATATATATATATGATAAATTATTTTATAGATCGTTCCCACCACATCATCTATAATCCCTTCTCAATTATTTAATATTTCAAAAAAAAATACATATCATTAAAACACATAATTTTGATAATTTTTTACCCAGAATCCTGAATCCAAACCTTAAACCCTGAACTATTAATATTGAATTCAAATCATGAACCTCGAACCCAAACCCTAAACCCCAAATGAATAATTTATTGAGTAATCAAAATGTTGTCAACAATCAACCTTCTTGCTATAAAACTAATTTGGTTAGGACCAATAATACAAGGCATAATGCCCTTAGGCCTATTGACAATGACTTTAGTAATGAGCTTATAAAGCACTATACATAAACTACTCTTAGTCTTGGGAATAGGCACAAGAAGTGTCTTATTGAACACAAGCTCCAAAAATTTGTCACTGAACACTTCTTTAATCATCCTGCACACATAAAAATCCACAGTATCCCAATTATGTTGGAAAAAATTGCACATGAAATCTATCTATGCCTACTGCCTTAATAGGAGCCATGTCAAACAGACTTTTTTTTATTTTTTTTATTTCAGCATTAGAAATACAACAATTCAAAAAATCCATACCGTTGTCATGATTTGTTTTCGAAAAGCAGTGACGCAACAAAAATCTACCCACCACATTACTCTCAACCTTGTATAAGTTTTGGAAAAATCAGATTGCCTCATTTTGTAGAGCTTTCTCAACAAAGCACCACTTGTTCGAATCAAGTTTTAAAACCTCGTTATGATTCTACCATATAGGTATCTCTAAAAGATATTGTTGTAATGGATTTAATAATTGTTTTATAATATTGGTCGATTGCATCATCATGTACAGAGGTAAAGTCAGGAAAAAAAATTTAGAGGTAAAATTAAGTTGTATATTTTTTTTTAATGTTGGTTGATTGCAGCATCATGTTCAATGGGGGTCAAAATGAAAAATTCGCCAGACCAACTCACTCGTGTTTATACATTCATTCTGCGTCCCGATGCTACCTACAACGTCTTTATTGATATGTTGAGAAACAAACTAGGAGCTTGTACCCCGATTGTAAGAGAATCGAGAATCCTGAGGCCAAAAAGGTAACCGGTCAAACTTAATCTCAATCGATGTCTTTTCGGTGTATTTTATTCTCATATGAATTTCGAGAACAATTTACATCATGGACAGCCTGAATACATCCCTGATCAGTTCATTATCTTAACTTGGGTCTTTGGTGTTGTATTGCATGTCAGAGCACTCACACTTGGATGCAACTGTTTCAAACAATAATTATACTGATTCAATGTAATGCTGAATTGTTCGGATAATTAATAGAAGGAAAGGGTGTTTATTGGGTGTTCTAATCAAAATGGGGAATCTAAAGCCCCGTCCATAAAAAAGGTCTTTAAAATTTTATTATATAGGAAAATTAATAGGGTTGAAATCAGAGTCGCATCTTAGGCTGAATTATTATATATTTTATTATAATTATATAATAAATTTTGTGAATGTATTTCGTATTTTAAATAAATTAATAAGTGATGTCTCGAATAGATAAAATTTGTGGTTGCAATAAGTAATTGATGTCATAACGAAAAGAAAACCTTTGTCTTGACGACGCATAAACCACGTCATAATGTAATGATATATTCCTTAAATTTCTCAATTTTCTTCTCTCAATTAAACTCTGTTTGAGTTTCTCATTTAAATTCTGATTAATCTAAAATATTCTAGTCATAGAAGCTATGAATTTCAAGTCTTGGTATACAAATTGAGAGAAATTTATGTTTTTGAGTTTGAAGAGTTTTTCTTTTAGAGTTTCAAGTTTTTTTTATTTGATTCTCTCCATCTTTGTAAAAAAAAAAAAGGTTCCCGCAATTTTTTATTTTCTTTGAAGAGTTTTTTCCAAATAAAATTTGTGTATTCGATCTTTTTATCGTTGTTATTCTTGTTCGTAACAAACACGGGTTTATTTCCAATAATGTATAATAGGACTCTTTTTAATTTAAATATGAAAAGTACATTCGGAGATGGAAGAAAAATACATAAAACTTTATACAACAAAGTAATGAAGCAGACAAAGATATGAGAAAAGAAAACCAAGAACAGAAACATACCCACTAAAGTGAAATTTGTACATAAATAAAGCAAAGTATGACTATGTAATCCGAAATTCCAATCATTTGGTTCCACTTGCAGAAGACGAACATCTAGGCTTCTTAACAATCAAAACAGGGCACTTCACGTTTTGTGCACAGTGATTGCTTACACTCCCCAAGAATGCCCTGTCATTAATCCACAATTATTTGTTCAAATATTGCTCCAAATATAATTAAAAACTGTTTAGCACTAAACACTAATTTCAATCACATTTTTTGTTGTTTTAAATTGAGCTGTAACAGAATATAAAGTGTGAAAAAGCAAACAATTTTTCACATAAGGGAATCCTTTTTGCCTATCTGTTGAATTCTTCTTTGTACTATATTAATTTAGTTCAATTTTCGTTGATTGGTATGAAATATTTAAAAAAAAAAACACAAAACACGAAATTAAGACCAAATCATAACAAATTAAAGTATAGATTAAATAATTAAGTATAATACAGGGACTAAAATTAGAATTAGACCAAAAATTGAGAGAGATTAGTCACCTCTTAATCAGGCCATAGCCATGGCTTCCCATAACAAGCACATCAGCATTGATCTTGTCGGCAACCTGGCAAATCACGTCCCTTGGGTCACCGCTCTCTATTATCACCTCTACTTTAACCTAATTACCCAAAACGTTCAATTTTGGTCCTCCAAATAAACAAGGGGTACTTTTACAAATACCACAATTACTCAGTAACTCACCTCAGGATCACCTTGCTCTCTGCACATCCTTTTGGCCTTCTCGATGACACAATCCGCCACATCGTTGCTGTACTTGTCCATGGTGGCCAAAATATCAGAAGAAAACAAATACCCTGAAACCAAAAACCACAACGGATTTGAAAAAACTACTCATTATTGCTACTGAAAACCCACATAAAAAAGAAAGAAAGAAAGAAAGAAATACCCGTGCCATCTAGGGAAGTGTATACGGCTCGTGGAGGTTTAGCGTAAAGGAGGACAAGGGTATCTTTCGAAGTGTCAGAAATCACGTTCTTGAGGCACCATGAGAGAGCGTTCGTGCTCTCCTCACCTTCGTCGACGGCCACCAGGATTTTGCGATCCTTAGCTACAACGTCATCCTCGGCCATTGAATCTATGAGTTTGGATTGGAACAGTTGATAAAAGAAAAACAACCTTGAGAAATTGAAGATGGAAGTTTGAGTGTGTAATGTGGATTGGAGTGTGTTTTATAGAGGGGAGTGTTTTCGGGTTTGGGTAGGGAAAAACTGTGGGTTTTAGGCTTCGGGGTCGTCCGGTTGCTGGTTTTGAAAGACAGGACGGTTTTTGGCTTGGTTTGACTGTAATGTTGTACGTGTCCACACTAAAATCTATCTTGTCTCTTTATTTTTATTTTTTATTATCTAATTTTTATTTTTATTTTTCAGATCGCATTTTGTTTATTTTATTAAAGAAATAAGTAAATTAATTTTTATATATTAAATTAAAAAATAGATTTAACTTTTTATTAAAAATTTTATCAATTTTATTATTAAATATTAATCTTTGTATGTTAGAATAAAATATATATAGTTCACTATGTATAATTCTTTATTTATTCAGCCAATAAAATTAATTTTTAATAGTTAAAATAGATAAAACTTTTATTTAAAAAATAATTTTTAAAATTTTAGAATAATTAATTTACTTATTTTTTAAAATAAAGGAATAAAATGTAATCTTAGTAACATAATCCATTTACCTATATTTGAATAATTAATTAATGGTTTAGATATAATCAAAGTATTTTACTTTTAAGAGTAAGAGTTGAAGTAGATAATTACAAGCTGATATACTTAATTGATTTAAGCTTCAATAAGATATTTTTATATAATAATATTTTAATTTTAATATATATTTTAAAAATATAATTATATATTATCTTATTAATTTTGCTTAAATAATTTAAAAGTTTTATTGTTAGATTATGGCATAGCAAGGGGATTAGGAATAGTATTATTAGGTGTGACCATTCTATTAAATTAAGTTGCAACAAGTGAGAAGTTTTAAGTTAGTTGAGATGACGAATACTATTTTATTATTTTAATTTGATTTAAATTTTTTAAATCGAGTTGAGTGAAATGAGATTCAAGTTGAATAAATTTATTCGAGTTAAATTAAAAAATTTGAACCAGCTATATAGAAATCTTGTTGTCAATATGACTAAATTCCAAGTTAAAGAACATAAATACCATATATTTTTAAAAACTCTTTTAAAAGAAAAAAGAGATAATTAGTATGATAAATTTGATATGATAATTTACTTATTTAAGACCTCAAATGTATCATTTTAGAATTTTTTTTAAATATATATATAATTTAGCATTTTTATTTATTAATAATTTTTAATTTATATATTTATAAGATTTTGGAATAAAAATATTTTGTAATTTTTTTAGAGGGACCAATTTACATATTTTTGAAACTGTCAAGAACCCAAGGGGTATTTACATCAATTTGTTATTCGAGTTGGTGTCAATATATAACTTACATTATAAAAAGAATGATTATTTTAGTCATATTTCAACTAAGTTAGGTGTTATGAATTTGATTGACTTGTAACACTAACTCAATTAGCAGCTTTAAGTAAAATATAAATTTAATATAAATTATTTATATTTGGCCAACAACCAATAGATGATGAGGAAATGATCTAACAAATATGAAATGCTAGAATAATTAGATAAAATTACATAGGATGCTTATTTTTCTTGTTAATTTTATTAGCAATTGTATTGTCAATTAACTTTCTAGACTAGCATATTACATACAATGATTTAATTTTAAGTTGTCATCTATTTAGAGTTTTTTTTCAAATATTATTAATATTTTTTACAATAATATTTTTTTAAAAATTTCTTATAATTACAAAAAAATTATAATTATTATCATAATAATTACTTTTTTATTTAAATATTTTGTGATGTACAAATACACCTTAAATATATCTTAATTTGTTACTAAATAACTTTATTAATTATTCGATGTAAACAGATTGAGTTTTAACTCGATTAGTATGAATATTATTGTCAATGTTGGCATAAATTTAAGTGCGTTGAATCATATCATCCTCCTATTTATAAATTTAAAATGTATTATAAATAATTCTAAACATTATATAAAAAATATATATCAATCACAACATGAGATTGTTAAAATCTAAATGTAAGAGAATAATTAGGTTAAGGTAAAGTCTATCCATTATATTGATTAGACGTGAAAAAAAGTAGGATCCATGAATTATTCATCCATGAGAATAAAGCATGAACGATGGCTATGCCTATTGCAACCACATTCTACTATTTTCTAAAGTGCATTTACCTTTTTTTTTTTTTTTTTTTGCATTGTTTAAATATTTAATATTAGAACGATTCTATCCTTCATCAACATAAGTTATGAAATGATGATTCCCTCCATAAAGCCACAGTGCATAAAATAATCAATGATAATCCGAAGTTAAATTATAAATTTTATGATAATAAAATATAATTTTTAAGAATTAAAATATAATTTTATTTTTATTAATTTAAAATTTTAAAAAAATTAAAAAATTAAAATAAAAAGTTTTTGATTTTAGGGGACAGTGCTGCCAACCCCATATTCCCCCCCTGATCAAGGATCATATTTATCATTGATTCAGATTTTCCCTTTTTGAAAACAAAGGTGATACTTTTTCTAGAAAATGGAAAATGACTTAAATATATAAAATATAATTTTTAGTCCATTTTTATTCTTTGAGTGATTCGGATGAATGGTAGCCTAAAGCATTTAAAAAAATATTTATAATTCATCCTTTACACCACAAGATTATGGAATATTAGTTGAATTTTTATTTTGAACTGCATTGCTTATACGAGAAGAAAAATAAGTAGGGTTCTTGATTTATGCGAGATATTTTGCCAGAAATTGTTAATGATGTTGGAACACTCTATGTAATATTAAGAAATAACTATGAAATTTGTTTACTAGATTTTTCAAGGGTCGGGTTAGGCCGGACTTTAATAAAATTTGAGGTATGGTTGATAGATTTTGGCCCGGCCAAGCCTGAAAAATAGATATAAAGTTTTGTCCCAACTTGACCTGGATAAAAATATTAAAACTTGGGTCTGGTTACCCTGCCCATATTATTTTTTTAAAATTTTTATTAAAAAATTAAAAATACAATACATAAAAAAACATTAAAAATATTAAAATAAATATTTCCCAACAAATTAAAAAAATCTTTATACTTAAATAACACTAAAATAAGTCTAATTTGACAAGCAAATACATTTAAAATAGTAACAAAATTAACAATAAAATAAGAGTTATATAATATTAAAAAAATAACAATTAAAAAGTAGCAATATAATAGTAAAATGATAGTAAAACAATGAGAAAACAACAGTAAAATAGCATTTTTTTTTTTGCAAATTCGGGTTGGGTCAAATAGATTTACCCGAAATGAGCCTTATTTTTTTTCCCAAGCTCATTTTTTGAGCCTATATTTTTACTTCAATTCTTCCACTTCTCCGACGGACCTTCGGTAAGATCGAGTGACCCAACTCATGGATAAATCTATTGTTTATAGAATTTGATGAATATATCTATTTAGATAAAAAAATTTCGTTACCAAGAATACAACCATCAATTACAACCTATTAATCTTAAGATTGTTCATGCCTACTTTATATGAACTCTCTCGAGCTACTTTTTGTGCATCCTCAAGTGATGTCATCAATGGAGGATGTTAGTCCATAAATAAATGATAAGGATTAGTTTGTGATATATTTATTCTTTGAATTTGGTCGTGCTTCCTTTAAAATAATTCTTAATTTTGGTAAGCATTTGCATCTTAGAATTGATATTCGTGAGCTAAGTCACCAAATGAGCTATTACACAAGCTACCTATATGCAATCGGATGCCTACTTGTCATGAAACTTCACTGGAAAAAGGATTCAAGATGTTGCTCTTCAAAATGTTTAACCAGATTATGAGACATGCTGACATAGATGATGTTTGTTTGGAATTACCTTTTCCCATTAAGAACTCGTTAGATAAAAGATCACCAAAACCGATGATTATCACTTGGAACAGAAGTTGTGTTCTGTGCCAACAATGACAAAATTTTTTGACTACGTATTTGTATTATCATCTCTGATGTATTATGTAGCAAACTATGTCCTAAGGTTTATGATTTATTCCTCAACTTATATTATTTAGCTCACTGTGATAGCATTACCCAAAAAAAAAAAAGCTTACAGTGATGGTATATATCTGTTGTAATAATCAAAGTTCAGTTCTTGACATTCAAGTATGAAAGTACATTCAAAGATGGAAGAAAAATATAAAACTTTATACAACTAAGAGAAATTATGAATGTGTCCCAAAATTCCAATCATTTGATTCCAGTTGCAGAGGAGGAAGATTTGGGCTTCTTCACAATCAAAACAGGGCACTTCACATTCTGTGCACAGTGATTGCTTACACTCCCCAAGAATGCCCTGTCACCCAAAATTTATTCAAACCATATATTAAAACCTGTTTAGGCCTAACCACTAATCCCTATCGCATTCATTCTTGCCGTAAAATTGAGCTGTAATAGAAAATAAAGTATGAAAAGCAAACCATTTTTCACATACAAAAGGGAACATTATGATTATACTATCTTTTCAACCTAATCAATGATCATACTCAGGGTCTAGTTATTAAAAAAGAAGAAGAAAAGAGAACTTTGAGTAAAATTATGGTTTTTGTCTATATAGTTTTGACATGATTTAATAGTTCTAGTAACTATAATTTGACTAAAACTGAGAGGACTCACCTCTTAATCAAGCCATAGCCATGGCTTCCCAAAACAAGCACATCAGCATGGATCTTGTCAGCAGCCTGGCAAATCACGTCCCTTGGATCACCACTCTCTATTATCACCTCTACTTTAACCTAATTAACCCCAAAAATAAACACACAATTTTGATCCTCCAAATAAACAAAAGCAAGAATTACTCAGTAACTCACCTCTTTATCACCTTGCTCCCTGCATATCTTCTTGGCCTTCTCGATTATAGAAGACGCCAGATCGTTTCTGCATTTGTCAATGGAGGCCAACATATCAGGAGAAAACAAATACCCTGCAACCAAAACCAAAACAATTAAAAAAAAAAAAACCATGTCTTTAATTTTCTACATTAAAAAAAAAACAACTGTACCATCTGGCGAAGTGTATACGGTTCGTGGAGGTTTAGCGTAAATGAGGATAATGGTATCATTTGAAGTTTGAGAAATCAGGTTGAGAAGAGACCATGAAAGAGCGTACATGCTTTCCAAGCCGTCATCGACGGCCACCAGGATTTTGCGTTCCTTAGCATCAGCCATTGAATCTAGGTGTTTGGGATTCGAACAGTTTAGAAATTGAAGTTGAAATTATGATAGTAAGGTGTGCAGAGTGTGTAATGGATTTTATAGAAGGAAGTGTTTGGGTTTTTGAGAGAGAAGAGAAAACCTGTGGATTTTGGAATTCTGGGTCGTTTGGTTGCTGGTTTTGCAAGACAGGAGGACAGTGTTTGGCTTGGTTTGACTTAAATGCACATCCAGTTATGTATATCTATTGTTGTCGTCTCCTCCCTTTTTTCTTAAATATGCATTGATTTTGGATTTTCTCATTAGTTATGTTGAGGCAACACGTGATGGTACACGTAATCCAATGGATAATTTTCATTTTAGTTTACTTAATTTAATATCGAATTTTATTTAAGTTGTAAAATTTTAAGTCGTGAAATTATATTATTAAATTTTTAGCATTAGTAAATTATGTCTTTTATCATAAAGAGAATAAATTATTTCTCATAAGAAAGGTTGAATTAAATAGGCAAATAAATTTAATCGATTGAGTTTTAAGTCGATTGAATGCAGAAAGACATGAAATTAAGTGCGCTGAAGCGCCCATTTATAAGTTGGGGAAGTGATATATGAAAATTTAGGCATTATGTCAAAAAATATATGTAAATAACTTAAAATGAAATTTCAAAATTGAATCTATTTTCTAAAAATTTCTTATCATAGTTTTTTTTTTTAATATTAATCTCATTATAAATTCTTATTATATCTGCTCTTTTTTATACAACTCATAATCTCTCTCCAATACTTAAATAAGAGGATAACGTGCTTCAGTGCACTCGAATTTACGACTTCTTGTACTAGCAACAATACCGATATCAATCGAGTTAAAACTTAATTAACTTCTTACCATAGTTTTTAAATTAAACGGATTTAAATTAGTGATATAATTTATTAATGATAAAAATTTATGATATAATTTAATGAAATTACTTTTTCTTTAAAATTTTACTCAAATATATGTCTGATCAATTAAGATGTAGAATTCAATCAGAATAAAACACAAATTAAAGAATTGGAAAAAACTAAATCAATTTAAAAAGAATTCATCAAAACTCACATATGACGTGCACACATAACGAGACTAAAACCTACAAATTGTTATTACTTATGATAAAATTCAAACATAAGTACTCAAGAAACCAAAACCTTTGCTATAACCAACAAATCAATATTTCATTAACTAATTTAAAAAAAATTAAAATATTATAACTAACATAAAATATGATATTAAATTCAATGACTTTATTTATTTATTTATTTCTTTTCATATGAGTGTAGCATTACGATTCTTAATTTTTATTTTTTCATACAATGTCTAAAACTATTCATAGCCTCTCTCCAACTCTGAAATAAGAGGATAATACGCTTCAGTACACTCGAATTCATGTCCTTCTATATTAGTAACAATATCGATACCAATTGAGATAAGAATTAATCGACAATGACTTTAAATGGAAATTCCTTATTAAATATAAAATGTTACTAATGAGATTGTATTTGTATGGTAAGTCATAGTAGATAAATAAGGATATTTGAATTTCCATTGGAAAGAAAAATTACAATACAGCAAAAATTCATTTGGAGGAAATTCCAACAATCCTTGTTATTGGTTCTTTTTGCTATCAAATCAGCCACCAAATTACCTCTTTTTGAAAACATGAGAAAATCCCATATCCTAAAGGAGGAAAGTTAGAGGTGAATATCATCAATGATAGCCTTAAATCTCAACATTGAATCCTTTCAAAGCATTGATAAGATCAACTGTCTGATTCGATAACTATAGATTGTCATCCATGACTTTTAATCAATTAAGAACCAAGCCTCGAAGCTTGGGCTTCAGCCACTGATGCATTAAGCCATTGCCTCTCGACAACCTCATCATCGCATCTATGGCACATACAGGAGAAAGATCATCGTTTTCTTTGGATGCAATGGCGTTTGTAGACATTCTCCAAATAAACATTTTGACTCGTAGGATTTCGCTGATTCCATATTGATTTCCATACATCGCTTCGATTTTCAGCAGCCTGTAGCAGAATACTTGGCACATCTGAAAAAGTATATTCAACTTTACATGAGTTCAATGTTCAATTAATTGTTGAAATGTGCATTTCAATTGGTCTCATTTAAATCTTTTTTTTTGGTTTCTTCTTCGACATCATATCACTCAACAATTGATCACATTGATATTCTGAATCGATTGCATTAGAAGGCCAATTATTAAAGCAACATTTTCAAGCATCATGATTGCTTCCTTGTACGAAAAATAGAATGTAAACGTTTCTAACCTTCATCTTTCCACCAAAGCAGCAATTAAATCCAAAACAATGAAAATCGTAGATACCACATATAAAACAACATCCCTTAAGCGTTCATCGATATGAGGATTAAGCTTTACAAAATGTAAATTGTGTCGAATCCAAAGAACTTGATCTACTAATTGTTGAAAAACAAAAATAATATAATTAAATTTCAAAAGCCATATCATTTCCACAAATATTTAAAAATAGAAAGAGTTGAGTTGGAAATTTCACCATATTTACAATGTAGTTGACAATGTGTTCTATCATTTTCTCTTGAAAAATAACTAAAAAAAAAAAAAACCGAAGAGTTCAAGGATGCAAGAGCTTGAAAGGGTCGGAAAGTTTTGAAAAAAATTGGGTTTGAAGAAAGGAGTAACAAACAAGTTTTTATAAGATGAAAGTCACCAATCATGAGAGTCAACATTCACTGTATTAAATGCACTTAGTTGGGCTAACAACCAAATAATTATCTCCTAACCATAAGTTTGACACCCATGGATGTTGAGATACTATACACGTACTTCTACAAAACTTCCCTCCTGATATGCGTAACATAGATTAATGTAATGATTTGATATCACCTTGAACTTGACACTTATGGGTGTCGAGGTACTCTTAAAAAAACATATTCAACGAAATAATTGTTCTCTAAACTTAATTTAATAAATAATAAATTAAATAATTAAATAATTAAATAAAAATGAAATTTTCATATATATATAGGTAGATCAAATTTCCTAGGAGTAATTTTGAGATTTATTTCAAAATTTAATTTGTTAGTATATAGTTTCTTTATCAATCAGCTATTCGTCCATTAAGGGAAAACAGGCCAATTTTACACTGTGATCCAAAATCTTAAAAAAATCCATTAATTCCATAAATCGAACTGTCCAGATTTAGCCCATCGTGGCCAACTACCCCCGATCCAAAGCACCTTATCGGTGCGAGCTCGGATCAACTTACCGAGTCAAAAGTCACCAACTCGTGCTCTCTTTTATACCCCCATCCGTTATCACACACTTTCTCTTCTATCAGACAACCCATTTTGATTCTTTTTTTTTTTTTGTTAATAAGAATTCAAAAGTTTCTTTTACTGAAGGAATTAAATCATGTTTATCTTCGATTGGTTCTATGGGATCCTTGCTTCCCTTGGGTTATGGCAAAAAGAGGCCAAGATCTTGTTCTTAGGGCTTGATAATGCCGGCAAAACCACGCTGCTTCATATGCTCAAAGATGAGGTATTTATTTTTTCATAAATGAATGATGGTAAAATCATATTAAGAATTAGATTTGTGTCAATATTGTTGGTTTTAATCTATAAAAGTTCTAATATTTCTGATCTAAATTGATTCAGAATGCTAATAAGCGTTATATTTGAAGGTAATTAAGGCTATGAAGCTTGTTCTCTCTTTTACAATTTGATGGGATTTGGTTGAGATTAGTCGTTTTAGCTGGAAGGGGTTTTAAATTGTTATTGATATATATATATATGAAAGATAGGGTAAGAAATGTGAGGGGATGGTTGATTGCTATCTTCAGTAATAAGGTGATTGGAATCTCGTCTTTAATGGAATGTTGGTAATGGGATTTGGCAGAGATTAGTTCAGCATCAGCCAACACAGCATCCCACATCGGAGGAATTGAGTATTGGGAAAATCAAGTTCAAGGCTTTTGATTTGGGAGGCCATCAGATTGCTCGAAGAGTTTGGAAAGATTACTACGCTAAGGTACATTTCCTCGAATTCTTCATTTTTATTGAAGTATCCATGTCCAACGCATATGCCCCACGCCCGAACATGGTGGTATGACCTCCAAGGATCCTTTAAATACTTACGAAAATCTAACCATACCATGACCGATATATGCTTGTTTCTGAAACTCACTTAGTCAGAGTAACATAGCATTTCTTTTACTTGAAAATCCCTGTGATTATGTTCAGTTTTCAGACAAAAATTATGCTCTTCTCTTTCGGTCTGTGGAGAATTGATTCCATTATTATATGAATGATATCTTTTATGAATTGAACATTTGGTGTCAAGTATAAATAATCAAATTGGGATTGTAAAAGTTAGTTGTATTAGTCATCTAGTGGGTTACATATTTCATTTGAGAGTCTGACAGATTGCTAGAGTTTCTTGTTATAGTCAAATTTCTTGAAAGTGCCTCTATAATCCCAGATAATAGTTCTTGTGATTATCTGATTCATGAGGGGCAAAGAATAAGGATGGGGAGTTCGCTGATAGGGCCTTTATTTTTGGAGAAGGTGTCTTGATAGTACCTCACCACACACTATATACTTACATTCCACTCTTTTTTCAAGATTACATTGTCGGAAGAAATCATTAACTATTTGTCATATACTCAGACTTATACTTCTTTCCTTGGCTTGTTTGGTGTCTGGTCTGGGGTCTATTACACAGAAAAGGTCCTGCAAGTTTTCCGAGGCTCTACTATACCGAAACATTCAATCTTTTTCTTTTTCTGCAGAGCATAGCAGAACTGATAGGAAATTTGTTTGTAGGTGGATGCGGTTGTGTACCTAGTGGATGCTTACGACAAGGAGAGGTTTGCCGAGTCAAAAAGGGAGCTGGATGCTCTTCTCTCAGATGAAGCTTTGGCTAATGTCCCATTCCTCATCTTGGGCAACAAGATTGATATACCATATGCTGCTTCAGAAGATGAGTTGCGTTATCACCTTGGGCTCACCAATTTCACCACAGGCAAGGGTAAGGTCAACTTGGGAGACTCAAACGTTCGTCCCCTCGAGGTATTCATGTGTAGCATTGTTCGTAAAATGGGTTATGGAGATGGTTTCAAGTGGGTTTCTCAGTACATTAAGTAGGTTAGCCATAGGAGTTATTTTTATACTAAATTGAATTGGATCGAACACTTTGAGAAATTGTTGTTACATGTGTTTCAACCCCCCTGTTACCCTACCTTTTTCCCTCTTCTCTTGCCCCTTTCTTTTTCTTTCCTTCCATTTTTGTTTGAATCGGTAAACTTCGTTCTTTACCAGACAATGAATGAGACATACAAGTAATGATGATTTATTCTGATTGATGATTTGGGACCTAATGTTAATTTAGAGTGTCTTGGTTTAGTCATCTCCTAATTGTCTACTGTTGCCTTATCAAACTAACAGTATATGTATTGTTGTGATTCAAGCAAACGCATTTAACAGACAGGGCTTGCACCCTTTAAGTTGTGCTATTGTACTCACATTATCCGTCCAAGCATGTATCTGCTTAATGGCTGTAAAACTTTCTTATGTTTTTGAAGTTTATAAGATGATTGAACTGTCTGGTTCAACCTGTAGAACTGAGGATTTAAGGTGCAGCTGATTTGACTTCTAGTTGGATTTTTTCTTGGATTATATTTTCCAGCTATTTTTCTTGTTAGATTTTGAGACTGAAACAATCATGTTTCAAATAGCAATCATCAATGTTCTTTCGCACGGTTTAACCAATTGATGTTAAAAAAAGTGAACTTCAAATGAAGTGCAGGTAAGCAAATTGTTAACTTGGTTGGTTTGATTGGTTTTTATACTTTTTCAACTTAATTGATCATCCTTTTACCATAGTTGAATTGACTAGTACTGAGAAAAAAAATTGATGAAACCGAAAATCAGTTTGAACCTGAGGTTATTTGGATGGGTTATGGAATACAAGCTTAAAATATATGATTACTTGAAATCAAGGTAAATTTTGTTTTTTATTTAATATATAATTAATTTTAATTTTTATGATTTTAATTTTTATGATATAAAATTAAATAATTTATATTTAAAATAATAAAAATAATTTGAAAATTCTTGAAAATTATTATTTTTAAAAAATATTTATGAAAAGATTAAAATTTTGTCAAGTAATATTTAAAGATCATGAAACAAAACGTATTTATCAAAATACGAAAAAATCAAAAGTCAAATCGAATTATGATGAACGGTTTAAAAATCCAACAGAATCGAATTGATATCACCCCTAGAATTGATCAATCTTCATGGCCTTGATTGACCTAATTAAAATAACTTAACATCAATTGATTTACTAATTTATTATTATTTTATATTTAAAATAATTAATAAAAAATATTACATAAATATTAATATTAAATTGTCAGTCACAATGTAAGTGAAAGAAAATATTTTATGTTTTTTTTTTAAATATTTAATAATGAATATAGGTGTAATGATAATAAATTTATATTTTAATATAATTGAACACGTGTTTATTTTTTATTTTTAAAATTTGAATTGTTTTATTTTTGAACATGACCTCCATTCAAAAACAGTAAAAGATACCAGAAACACATGGGCAAAGCCCAAGTCCAAAACATAAGGCACCGAAGTGCAACATGACCCACAAAGCAGCCCAAAAACAATAAAAGAAAAGCCGAAAATGAATAAACCCTAATGGTTGCCCCAAAAGCAGTCGATTGAAGTCAAAAACCCCATAGTCAAAATGGTTGAAACCTGCAGGCAAGACAATGGAAAAAAGAGAAAACAAATCGGTCAAATCAGAGGGAAGCAACTGCAGCGGTGTAGGCTGCGCTTTGATGCTACGTGGGATGAGAAAACGACCTAACCTCTTCAGCCACCATGCGCTCAACCTGGAAAGGAACCTCTTCCACCTAGAAACGGTCCGTTTGCCAACGAAACCCCAGCGCCGCTAGCTGGTGGGCAACTCGATTCTGCTCCCTGTAGTAGTGATGGATTGTAGCCACCGCGAAAGATGTAAGTAATCTCATCTCCCATTCAATTATCAGGGCACGGATCTCTAATCGGTAGTCAAGTGGGTTACTGAGCTTGCGAATCACATGTAGAGAGTCCCCTTCAAACACTAACTGAGAGACGGAAGTCACGAGCAAAGTCTACCGCTGACAAGAAAGCCAACGTTTTTGCCGCAAAAACTGACAAGACATGACAGTGGAGCCTAGTGTAAGCGTCAAGTACTTGACCTTGAGCGTCCCGCACCACTACCCCCGAGCAAAAAGAGTAAGTCCCCCTCTGTAAGCAGCGTCAAAATTGGCCTTGATCAGAGGCGCAGCTGCAGGCAAGCAACCAACGAGTGGGACGTAATATCACAGGGGTCATCTCTAGCACCCCCAAGACAGACAGTCCACCCAGGTAGGAGCAAATGAAAGATACTAGCTCAGTAGGTGTGGAACCGAACCCCTCGTGATAATGCCGATTTCGCGCCCACCAAATTGCCCATATCGCGGTAAGGATGAGAAATAAACCATCACCATTAGTTGCATGACAAAGATATCCCAATCAACTTGTAAGGTCCATAGCATTGTAGGTACCAGGCCAGGAGATGAGCAATCGGTTCTAAATCGAAACTGCAAAAGGGCAATCTCGGAGTACGTGAATAGTAGTATCAGGTACACTTAGGCATCTAGGACAAAATTGCGTAGCATATATGTAATGGTTGTAAAAGTTGTTTAATGTGGGAACATAGTTTCAAATAAATCACCAGGGCTCGAACCTTCCACAACTTTGTAAAGAAATCTTGGGAATGTAGTGGGTTGTTTCATCAGCCAGCGGAGCAACCGATATTCATTGCGAACATCGGATCACTTTTTCAGACCACAATGTCATCACCGGTCAAACGTGAGAGAGGGATGCTAAGGGTATGGGCAGCCTCATTAACCGAAAACAAATCGCGGACTAAGGTATGATTTCATTGGGCTGATTTGTGTATCATCAATGATGGAAAATTAATCACACCACATTTCTATCCTTTTTTTTATTAAATGTTATGGTTAGTTTGTTGACTCCTATTTTTAGCAAGTTTGTTAGTCAAATAAGTTTGTTTAATCTTTATGGATTTTTTTGTTTTCATTAATTTGTTAGTGGAGAATCTTACTTCCATGATTTAGTTTCTCTGTAAGCCTATATAAAGGCATAATTGTTGAAGTTAATAACAATGAATTGATTTTGGTTATCTTCCTCTCTTGTGTTAAGTACTCCTTTAAATTTTGTTATCAGTGGTATCAGAGCTAGGTTTAGAGTGTTTTTGTTGTGTTCCAAATACGATGTCGCAACATCCGAGTGATTCCGATAGATTTGTTCAACCTGCTATTCCTCGCTTTGATGGTCATTATGATCATTGGAGCATGTTGATGGAAAATTTTTTAAGGTTAAAAAAATATTGGTCTGTCGTTGAGGATGGAATCTAAGAGCTAGAAGCTGGAACCAGTTTGACAGATGCACAGAAGATGGAGATTGATGCACAAAAGCTGAAAGATTTAAAGGCCAAAAATTATTTGTTCCAAGCAATTGATCGTTTAATCCTTGAAACAATTCTTTGCGAGGATACGACAAAACATATTTGGGACTCAATGAAAAGGAAGTATCAAGGCAATGCAAGGGCAAACTATGCATTGCATCAAACGCTCGAGGGGAATTTGAGAATTTGCGCATGAAGTTAGGAGAGACTATTTCAGATTATTTCTCCAAAACAATAACAATCGTCAATAGGATACGTACTCATGGAGAACAGCTTGGAGATGTTGCTGTCATTGAAAAATTTTACGATCCTTATTGTCGAAATATAATTTTATTGTCTGCTCAATTAATGAATCAAAAGACCTTGATGCTTTTTCCATTGATGAGTTAGAGAACTCATTAATGATTCATGAGTTAAAATTTGTTTTACAGGAGAGTGAGGAGCAAGTTCTATAGGCACTATCGACTCACAAAGATTCTAGGCATGGTAACAACAAATGAAGAAGAAGAAGCGCCGATGAGAGGAGAAATGTTTGGGATCATCGCATACCTGATGGGAAGCCAAAAGCTATAGATAAATTCCAGATTGAATGTTTTCAATGTCATAGGTATGGTCATTACCGTAGTGAATGCTATACCAACCTGAATGGAAATAGTGACAGAGGTCGAGGTCGAGGCCATTGGAGAGGGAATGGTAGAGATCGTGGCAGAGAAAAGGTAAATTTCATAGCAACAACTAATGAAGAGGAAAAGGAAGAAGTTACCCTATTAATGGTGTGTGATTTGCATGAGGAGACTTAAAAGAATTTATGGTATCTTGATATAGGTTGTAGTAATCATATGTGTAAAAACCGACCAGCATTCTCTGAGCTCGATGAGACGTTTCGAATAATAGTAAAGTTTTGTGACAACTCTCTCGTTTCTGTCCAAGGACGAGGAAAGGTAAAGATCCAAACAAAGTTCTCATCTGTCCAAAGTATTTCTGATGTTTTCTATGTTCCGGATCTAAAGACAAATTTACTTAGCGTGGGTCAACTCCAAGAAAAGGGCTATGAGGTGATTATTAAGGATGGAGTGTGCAAGATCCAAGACGTCAAACTTGGGTTAATTGCTAAAGTCACTATGACGGCCAATAAGCTTTTTCCATTGCATATCCAACATATTAAACATGACAATTCTTGTTTTTCAACACAAGAAACAAGTTTGGAGTGGCTTTGGCATTATAGGCAAACACTATAACAAAAAAAGATGGTTGCTGGTCTCCCTACATTTGATATTCCTTCAAGAGTATGTGAAGATTATGTTGTGGGAAAAATGCCTCGAGATAGTTTTCCAAAAGAAAAAGCCTGAAGAGCCTCAAAAAAAATTGAACTAGTTCACTCTGACATCTGCAGACCACTGAATCAAACTTCAAATGGAGGTAAGCGTTATTTTATAACATTCACAGATGATTTCAGTCGAAAGAGTTGGGTCTACTTTCTACATGAAAAATCTGAAGCCTTTGTAGCTTTTAAGAGCTTTAAAATGCTAGTTGAAAAGAAAATTGGAATGTTAATTAAAGCTCTTCGTAGTGATCGTGGAAGAGAATATCTTTATCAAGAATTTGTAAGCTTTTGTGACTCTAATGGGATCCATAGACAACTCACTGCAGCTTATACTCCTCAACAAAATGGAGTGAGTGAAAGGAAGAATCGAACAATCTTAAATATTATTCGAAGTTTCTTATGAAGAAGTAATATTCCAAAAGCCTTTTGGCCGGAGGCGGTGAGTTGGAGTGTTCATGTCTTAAACAGAAGCCCTACACATGCTGTTTGAAACATGACACTGGAAGAAGCTTGGTCAGGTCGACAACCGGATGTGCGTTATTTCAAGGTATTCAGATGTGTTGCTTATTCTCATGTGCCAAATCAAAAAAGGACAAAGCTTGATGACAAGGCTGAGAAGTGTGTTTTTCTTGGCATTAGTAATACGTCTAAAGCCTACAAATTATATAACCCCACCACCCAAAAAAATATTATTAGTCGTGATGTAGTTTTTGATGAGCAGGTGTTCTGGTCATGGGAAGAAAAATAATGACAACCAGCAGTTGAGGCAAATTCTAGCTGATTTTAGTGATGAGATCATAGAACCAGTAATGGAACAACCTGCAGTTGAAGCAGATTAACAGAATGGGCGTGGTAAAAGAAACAGTAGAAAGCCGGTGTGGATGAAAGATATGTGGTCAGTGAGAATCAATTTGAAGATGATGAAGATCCTCAGACACTTTTTACTTTATTTGTAGATTGTGATCCTGTGAATTTCGACGATGCTTGTAAAGAGTTGAAATAGCAGGTGACGAGATTGCTGCAATTGAAAAAAATGACACTTGAGAGTTAACTGATCTTCCAAGAGGACTGATGGGCGTCGAATCCACCAAATATAATTCCTACAAAATAACTCTAATTAGTAGTAGAGTGGTAGTAGGTCGAGTCCATAAGGATTGGATGCGATAATCAACTTTCGTGTATAACTTATGATCAGATTGTCTGTCGTGTCGAAGGTTGTGGCAGTAGTCATGCCCACGACTCCAATCGTACCTGTAAAGATTAAAAATAAAAGTAAATCGGGGATTTTTGAAATATTTAGAAATTAGGTAATTGAAACAGCATAAATTAAATAAATTAGAAAATAAATTCAGAGTTTTGTAACAGATAAAATAAGCCTTAGCCTTAAACTCGGTAAATTTCATATCAAGAATCGATCCTCGAAAATTAATCTTCTCCTCTAATCGATAAGCTGGTTATAGCAGTTAAGAGCGTCCTAACCACCAATTCTTCCTCTAGTAGCTGGTTTCGGTACGACCTGCAAACCAACCCTTATCGATCATCTAACCGAGATATACATGTTCCCGATTCAAGACTTCGGCAGCCTTGCGTTCTAAAAGAACCCAACTCGAATTAACAGCCTCAACCGCGTGGGTCGTTTAAACCCGATCACCTCTTCCTCGATTTGTTTTCGAAGATCTAAATACAGTACGGCCGATTCGTTTCTCCAACTGTCAAAAAACACGACTCCAACCCAACGAGCTCTTTGTGACTTGAAATCGAATTATCCTTAAGGGATGAGTTGTCAATCCCGATACTTAGGAAAAGGACGAATACCGATTGAAAGGATTTTAAGCGCGAGTACAAATCTCACGATTCTCGACCGGAAAGAAAACCGGCCTAAAGCTAAGATAAAATTTAGTTAAGCATGAAATTATTCATGCTTTGTGAGTTTGGAAAGAAGATTGATGATTATGGTGATGGAAATTAGAAAGGAAAAACACTTGAAAGGCAATTAGCCCAATTTTAGAAAAGAAACAAAACCAAGTGAAAAAGTGGCAGAATGCTAAACTCCAATTTGAAAAGGGAAAAAGAGAGTATTTCTATTCCAAATAGAAGTAGGAATACAAAGATAAGAGATGATTTTCTAAGAACTAAAATCCCCTATTTATATACATGGGGTTTACTAAAAATAGCTTAACCTAAATTAATAAATTAAAATTAAAATTAAAATAAATAGTAAAATATAAAATATAATAAAATAAAATCTTCTTATTTTTAGCTTTTTACAAAGTCAAAATATATGATCAATCCTTGGCTTTCTCCATCCTTCTGATTTGGCCCCAATTCAACGATTTGTTTTTCAATTCGGCCACTTTTTGCTTGTTTTTGACCAATTGCATCCCTAACAAGATTAAATCATAAAAACACCAATTTAAGCAGGGATCAATTCAGAAATAACCCATATTAAACACAAGAATCATGTAAATTAATATGTTTATCAACTCCCCCTACTTAGCTCATGCTTGCCCTTAAGCATGTTGTTCTTTTCAAACATCGAATTTTATTCTATAATTTATTAAAAATCGAGCCTCTTTTCCGCATACATAATGAATGTAAACAACTTAGGCAAAAATAAATAAATGTTCAAGATATATGGTGTGATCAACAAGTATCATAAAATGAAAATATGTGAGCTAAATAATTTCATTAAATTGAGTTTGAATCCAATAATTTGCAAGGCATTATTAATTAACTACGCATTAGAAAAATAAAATTATTGACGTGGTCAAACCTTTTTACGCGAACTTGGATGACAACCCAAGCACCCTATCCCGGTTACTCAGTTCGAACATTCTTAAATTTATTTATTTATTTATTTTATTTTTTGTGTGAAGGCTCAGTTAGCGGAATGTTTATAAGTTATCGACTTGTCACTTGAACCTTTTTACGCGAGATAAGATGACAACCCAAGCACCTTACCCGGTTACTCAATCCGGTCATGTTTTCGAAACTTCACTCATAACTTGAACCTTTATTTATTACTTATTTATTTATGCACAAGCAAATGTAATTTTCCAAACAATCAATTTATACGAAAAATCTAGCTACATATATCCACTTTAAAACACAAATGTCGACTAATCTATATACTTGAACATTTTAATTCAAAATTTGCCCAATTGTCCAAATTAACTATGTATGAGATTAAAGGCTCAATGTTAAATAAACTATCGAATGAATTTAACGTAAGATTGAACACATGCAAAAGAGGGACATACAACAAAAATCATGCATATTTACTTAACAACTCAACCCCCTACTTAATCTATGCTTGTCTTCGAGCATGTGTTATATGCAATAAAGTTTAGTAACTTAAACAACAAGCAAAGAGAAAGGTTAAGTATACTCCCCATGTGTTTCAATCGATGTTGCCGGCGTTGGGAAATAATTGTCAGCATTTAACACGGCGTGCCACGCCACCATCATTATTCGACTTCTGGAAAACCTCTATTACGTTCCTGAAAACAAAAAATTCACTAGATTAAATAAAAATTTATTTATTTACAACCTAAATCTTACTAAAACTCAAAATTAAATAAATGAAAATAAATTTGGGTTGCCTCTCAAAAAGCACTTTTTGTTTAACGTCGTTAGCTCGACGACCATAAATGTTATCGGTTTGGCTCATTGAGACTTAATTTTTCCATCTCGTGCACTTGGATGTTCTTGCAGAAAAGTTTCAACCTTTGCCCATTATCTTTGAAGCCCTTCTTGGATTCCCCTATCATTAGTGGATTGAGGTGTCTTTGAGCTTTTCCATTCAAGTTTGCATTATTCTCTGTCGAAATTCTTGTATGTTCTAGAAACAGTTTCAACTCTAATTTCGAGGCCTTCATGACAGCTTCACGTATTGGTTTTTAGATTATCATAATTCTTCTTGCTTAACATCGAGATCTACATTCCTGGAAGGCACGATTTGTAACTTATCATTAGAATGTCCCATATCCTCATAAACATTAAACTTAACCATTTCATAGTCAAATTCCATGGTGACTGTTCCACTCCAAACATCAATTTTCGTTCGCGCGGTACTTAAGAATGGTCTTCCAAAAAGTATCTTTGACGAATTTGCCGAGTTGTCATCCTCCATGTCGATAATGTAGAAGTCTGCAGGAAATATTAGCTCATTTATCTCAACAAGAACGTCCACCAGCACTCCTTCCGGATGCACTACAGATCTATCTGCAAGCTGAATAATTACACATGTTTCCTTCAAAGGACTCGCATTAAGTAGTTTATAAATTGACAAAGGCATAACATTAATTGATGCGCCTAAGTCATACATGGCTTTTTTAATACCGACACTACCTATTTTGCAAGATATGGAAAACATACCTTGGTCCTTTTAGGTGATATTTTCCTTTGTAAAATGACGGAAACATTTTCTCCGACACTCACCTTTTCATTGCCCAGGAGCTTCCTCTTACTTGTGCATAATTATTTGAAAAATTTTGCATACCGTGGAATTTGTTTAATTATATCAAGAAGAGGTATGTTGATTTCTACCTTTTGAAAAGTGTCAAGGATCTCATTTTCTTCTTGCTCCTTCTTGCATTGGACAAGTCTTTTAAGAAATGGATGTGGTACTGCAAATGATTTTTGTGGTGCTGACTTTACTGGAGCCTCTGTGTCAAGTTTCTTCTCATCTCGACTAGTGTTGTGGGCACGAATCATGTCAGGTATGGGTTCCAAAACTTTCCCACTCCTTAACGTCATAGCACTTACATTGTGTCTTGGATTTGGCTCAGTTTGGGATGGCAACTTACCTTAGGACTCCAAACGGCTAACCGTGAACGCAAGCTTGCTTACTTGCTTATCTAACTCCTACAAATGCATTTTAGTTTTTAGTTGGAACTTCTCAGTACTATTGGCTAGCCTTTCCACTATGGCTTCCAAAGATGACTTTGGGGGTGGTATCTGTTGATTCTGAAGTGGCCTTTGTTGGAACAATTGATTGAACCGCAGATTCGACCCATAACTGAGATTCGGGTGATCTTTCCACCCAATATTATACGAGTTCGAGTAGGGGTCATATCGCCTTTGGGGTGATCCTGGAAAGTTCCCGACAAAATTCGCTTATTCTGTAGAATCCTCATGTAAAATCGGACATGAGTCCATCGGATGGTCTGGCTTAGCACAAATTCCGCACAACCGTGCTAGGCTCGTCTTATCTGTAAGCAAAGTTTGAACAACATTACTTAGCTTATCAATTTTATCTTCTAAAGATAAAGAACTTAACCAATAAACCCGTCTCGTGGGTTCTATAACTGGTCGAAATTGTTGAGAGTTGGTAGCCATAGTTGAAATCAACTCTCTTGCTCTTTGAGGTGTCATGTTGACTAGTGCCCCTCCACTTGTAGCATCTATCATCTTCATCTTCATTGGGAGTAATCCTTCATAAAAATACTACAAGAGTGACTGTTCAGTCAGTCCATGTTGTGGGCAGCTCGTACACAACTTTTTGTATCGCTCCTAATAATCGTAGAGCGATTCAGTGTCTTTCTGACAGATTCCTACGATGTCCCTCATTAGTTCGACTGCTCGGGCAGCAGGGAAAAATCTGTCAAGAAACAAACGAGACATGTCAGACCATGTGTTGACAGATCCCGGTGATAAATAAAATAGCCACTCTTTAGCAGAGTCGACTAATGAGAACGGAAAAGCACGAAGTTTGATTTGGTCTTCTGTTACTCCTTGAGGCTTCATGCTTGTGTACACCATATGGAACTCCTTAAGGTGGGTGTGCGGATTTTCATTTTGTAGTCAACGAAAAGTGGGCAGTAGGTGGATCAAACACGACTTTAGCTCAAACGGCGTTCCTCCTGCCGGATAGGTTATACATAAGGGCTGTTGTTCATCCGGTGCCGTTGCGAGCTGGCGTATTGTTTGTTCGGCCATTTCGTCTGGTTCGTCAAAAAATTCTTCGGTGTAAGATATAGTTTCAAATCCAGGATTTGGCCGTTTACCACGTCGTATGGCTTCTCTTCGTAGTTGTCGGGCCAATTTCTTAATTTCTGGCTTAAACTCTAAATTTTTCGGTTCTGATCTGGTCATAAAGTAGACAAATAAAAGTTTAGAAAATATCTCCAATCCCCGATAACGGCGCCAAAATTTGATGGGCGTCGAATCCACCAAATATAATTCCTACAAAATAACTCTAATTAGTAGTAGAGTGGTAGTAGGGTCGAGTCCACAAGGATTGGATGCGATAATCAACTTCCGTGTATAACTTATGATCAGATTGTCTGTCGTGTCGAAGGTCGTGGCAATAGTCGTGCCCCCGACTCCAATCGTACCTGTAAAGATTAAAAATAAAAGTAAATCGGGGATTTTTGAAATATTTAGAAATTAGGTAATTGAAACAGCATAAATTAAATAAATTAGTAAATAAATTCAGAGTTTTGTAACAGATAAAATAAGCCTTAGCCTTAGACTCGATAAATTTTGTATCAAGAATAGATCCTCGAAAATTAATCTTCTCCTCTAATCGATAAGCTGGTTATAGCAGTTAAGAACGTCCTAACTACCAATTCTTCCTCTAGTAGCTGGTTCCGGTACAACCTGTAAACCAACCATTACCGATTATCTAACCGAGATACACGTGTTCCCGATTCAAGACTCCGGTAGCCTTGCGTTCTGAAAAACCCAACTCGAATTAACGGCCTCAACCACGTGGGTCGTTTAAACCCGATCACCTCTTCCTCGATTTGTTCTGGAAGATTTAAATACAAATTGGCCAATTCGTTTCTCCAACTGTCAGAAAACACGACTCCAACCCAACAAGATCTTTTTGACTTGAAATCGAATTATCCTTAAGGGATGAGTTGTCAATCCCGATACTTAGGTAAAAGGAGAATACCGATTGGAATGATTTTAAGCGCGAGTACAAATCTCATGATTCTCGACCGGAAAGAAAATTGGCCTAAAGCTAAGATAGAATTTAGTTAAGCATGAAATTGTTCATACTTTGTGAGTTTGGAAAGAAGATTGATGATTATGGTGATGGAAATTGGAAAGGAAAAACACTTGAAAGGCAATTAGCCCAATTTTAGAAAAGAAACAAAACCAAGTGAAAAAGTAGCAGAATGCTAAACTCCAATTTGAAAAGGGAAAAAGAGAGTATTTCTATTCCAAATAGAAGTAGGAATATAAAGACAAGATATGATTTTCTAAGAACTAAAATCCCCTATTTATATACATGGGGTTTACTAAAAATAGTTTAACCTAAATTAATAAATTAAAATTAAAATTAAAATAAATAATAAAAAATAAAATATAACAAAATAAAATCTTCCTATTTTTAGCTTTTTACAAAGTCAAAATATATGATCAATCTTTGGCTTTCTCCATCCTTCTGATTTAGCCCCAATTCAACGATTTATCTTTCAATTCGCCCCCTTTTTGCTCGTTTTTGACCAATTGCATTCCTGACAAGATTAAATCATAAAAACACCAATTTAAACAGGGATCAATTCAGAAATAACCCATATTAAACACAAGAATCATGTAAATTAATATTTATCAAGGACAAAAGCCAATTGGATTTAAATAGGTTTACAAGACCAAATTCAAAGAAAATGGTGAGATTGACAAGTATAAAGCTCATTTAGTAGCTAAAGGCTACAAGTAGAAATTCGGTGTTGATTACAAAGAAGTATATGCTCCTATGGCTCGGCTTGACACAATCAGATCAATGGTGGTAGTAGCAGCACAAAACTCGTGGCTGATTCTACAACTTGATGTAAAGTCAGCTTTCCTACATGGGGAGTTGGAAGAGTAGGTATTTATCGATCAACCTCCTAGTTATGTGAAATATGGTAGTGAAAAGAAGGTATATAGATTAAAAAAGGCATTATACGAGCTAAAAGAAGCTCCGAGAGCATGATACAGTCGAATAGATGCTTATTTCATTTCAGCAGGTTTTAATGAGCATACTCTTTACTGCAAAGTTGAGAATGAGAAGATTGTTATTGTGTGCTTGTATGTGGATGATCTAATATATACTGGGAATGATTCAATGATGCTTGATAAATTTAAGCAATCAATGATGAAAGAATTTGATATGTCTGACCTTGGGTTAATGCATTATTTTCTTGGTATTGGAGTATATGAATCAGATTGTGAAATTTTTATTTCACAAAAGAAGTATGTTGGGGAAATTTTAGACAGATTTGAGATGAAGAATTGCAATTCTGTAGCCACTCCCACTGAGCTGGGGCTAAAATTGGAGAAAAATCTTTCTAGTGAGAAGATTGACAGCACATTATACAAACAACTCGTGGGAAGTTTGATGTACTTGACAACTACACGACCTGATATTATGCATTCCGTTAGTCTTATTAGCAGGTTCATGGAACACCCAAATGAGATGCACTTTCTTACTGCTAAAAGAATTCTTCGCTACTTACAAGGGACATCGGATTATGGGATCTTATACAAGAAATGAGTAAAGTCTAATCTCATTGGATTCATTGATAATGATTTTGCAGGGGATACAAATGATCGGAAGAGCACTTCGGGGTATGTGTTCATGCTAGGATCATGGGCTATTTCTTGGTCATCAAAAAAACAATCGATTGTTACTCTGTCAACCACCGAAACAGAGTATGTTACAGCCACCACATGTGCTACTCAAGAAATTTGGTTAAGAAACATTCTTGCGGATGTTTTTTTTTCACAGAAGAAACCTACTCCAATTTATTATGACAACAGTTCAGCTATAAAATTGTCAAAGGATCCTGTCTTGCACGGAAGAACGAAACACATAGATGTAAAATTTCATTTCTTAAGAGATCTCACGAAGAAGCGAATTATAGAAGTTGTTTACTGCAGAAGTGAGGATCAAGCTGCTGATATTTTCACCAAACCTCTCAAGATTGAAAGGTTTATGAAGTTGAGAAAGCTGTTGGGAGTTTGCACATTGAGGGAGGGATCGCATGATGAAGTTACTTAAACTGGAAATATGTAATAACCGACTTTTAATAATGTCGAGAATAGTGGTTCGAGACCACTAAATTAAAAAAAAATAAGCTCGTAATTTATTTAATTAATAATTATCAGCCAAATTTGATTTTTGAGAGATTTTTAAATTAGTAATTTGTGTTTTATAAAGATTTATTAAGTCAAGAAATTGAAGAAAATAGTTATCGAAATCTCAAATTTATAAATCAAGCCGTAAATATTTTTATAAATATTTATGGAGTATCAATAAGGTAGTATTAAAATTTCGTCAGAAAAATTTAACGTTTGGGTGGTTAATTAAATAAAAAGGACTAAATTGAAAAAGGTGTAAAAATTGCTAAAAGGATTAAATAACTCAATTGTCAAATGAGGAAGGACCTAAAGTGCAAATAAGCCCAAAAGAGATATTTTGGGCGACAATAGCTGAGAAAAATCAGGAAAAGGGTGAAATAAGGGTAAAATTGGAAAATTGCCATAATAAACTAAATAAAAATGGGACCAAATTGGAATATCTAGAATTCTCTTCATTTTTCTTTATTTTCATCAGCTAAAAAACAGCCATGGAAGAGGATTCAAGCTTATTTTCATTCTCTAGCTACATGTAAGTTTAATTCTTGCTTTCTCCTTGAAATTTCTATGTTTTTAGACTTTTACAATTGGGTCCAACTTACTATTTCATTAGTTTTTGATGTCATAGTTAATTTTTAAAGATATTATGGATGATTTATGGAAGAATATGATGAATAAACATATAATTGAAGCTTTAATTTTGATATATGATAATTTTATCAAGTAAAATTGATGGAAATTGATTTTAGGACCTAATTGTGAAAATGTTTGGAATTAAATTCTAGTACTGAAATTATAATTTCAAAAATTTGTAAAGTAGTTTAAAGTGATAGAATAAAGTGTTAATTGAGAAAAATCAGCTCAATTGAGAGGCTAATTGAGTAGGGACGAAATTGTTATTTATTAAAAGCTTAGGGGAAAAATGGTAATGAACAGCTTGCACTAAAACAATATTGGACAGCAGCAGTGGACTAACTTTGAAAAATCACCATAAATTGTATAAATGGAATTAGAAGATGAAAAAAATATGAAATTAAAGCTTATTGAGTCTAGTTTTTGATAGAAGAAATGGTATAAGCAATGGATTTGTAAATCATGAGATATAATGAATTTTGTGAGACAAGGTCAGAATGAATTCGGGTTCTCCTGTTCTGACTTTGGAAAATTATAAAAAAAATGGATAAAATAATTAGGGAATTAAACTTATATGCTTAGAATTTTGGATGAGTCTATTTTCAAGATAAATAAACGAGAACATCATTTGAATTCTGTACAAGGAGATAATTAATTTTTAGTGAAGAAGGGTCGGAACTGTCAGATAGCAGAACAGGGGTGAATTTAATGAATAAACTGTACTAATTGGCTAAACCAAAAATTCTGAAAATTTTATGGTAACAAATATGTGTGAGTCTAGTTTCAGGAAAAATTAACAAATCTTAATTTGGAGTTCTGTAGCTCAAGATAAAATAATTTAGTGACTATGACTCAAATGGACAGCTTTGAATATACATATAAGTAAATAGTGAAATTATTGATAGTGTTACTTATAAGCATCTTATATAAGTTTAAGGATGTGGAATGGAGAGGAGGAGGAGGAAAATATGTATGAATATTCATCCGACATGGCTAATTTGCATGTTTTAGGCTCAGGGACTAAATTGAATAAAAGTAAAATTTTATGGGTAATTTTGTAAAAATGTCAGAAATGATCAAATTGCATGAAATGAATTATTTTATTATTTAAATTACAAAATTTAATGAAATTATGAATTTAGTTCAAGATCGGGGAAAAACATGTTTTTAGGGATTAAATTGAAAAGTGTTGAAATTATGGAAAATTTTGATATTTTATAGAATTCATGGGCTGTTATTAATATGCATGAGAATAATAGCTGGAAATAAGGATTAAAATTGCAAGAATTTTATTTTCCTGACCTTAAGGATGAAATCGTCATTAAATAAAAGTTTAGGGGCAAAATGGTAATTTTGCCTAGAGCATTAATTAAATACATTAGAATATGAAATGAATGAAAATGATGATCAAATTTATTTATAAAGATCCGGACGACTCAAATAAGAGACTTGATCGTGAAAAAGAAAAGATATCGGATTAATGAAATTATAAACACAAACAAACAATGAGGTAAGTTTGTGTAACTTGAATTATATTCATAAATGCTTGAAATGTATTTTTTTTATATGAATATGATTTGAATGTTCATTATATGAAAATTTATGAAATACTGACATATTTGATAAAAAAGGGGAAGAAATCCCGGTTGAATGAAAGAAAAATTCGATGGATCTTTGAAAAGGAATTGACGGTAAAAAGGATCTAGCCCGGACGGGTGATCCTATCTTGATATAGCCCTCTCGAAGAATATGTGGAAAATGGATTTAGCCCTATTGTAATCCGAATTAGGGTCCAATTTAGCTTTGGGTGTAATTGGATCCAAGCTCATTAGAGTAATTGTCGTTGCGAGGATTTAGCTTTGGTGTGTAATCCCGACAATACTCTATGAGTTTATATTACAGGGGATTTAGCCTGGACTGGTAATCCCACTGTAAGGATGAGGTTCGCGGGAGTGTGCTTTCTAAAATGAAATGTGTAAGACCATGGTTGAAAGACACCATGGCAACATGATATGAAATGTGTAAGACCATGGTTGAAAGACACCATGGCAACATGATATGAAATGTGTAAGACCATGGTTGAAAGATACCATGGCAATGTGACATGAAAAGAATAAGACCATGGTTGAAAGATACCATGGCAACATGACGGGAATGAATAAGACCATGGTTGAAAGATACCATGGCAATGTAACATGAAATGAACAAGACCATGGTTGAAAGATACCATGGCAACTTTGTGAAAAATGAGTAAGACCATAGTTGAAAGACACTATGGCATCATGTCGAAGATAAATAAGATCGTGGATGGGAGATGCTATGACATCGAGTTGAACAATTGATATTCGTGTAATATGTATCGGATGAAGAATGATTATAGGAAATGGTTCTGTGAAATGTTTACAAGAATTGGTCATATGGAAATATATGTACAAAATAGTTGAATGAAATAATTAAAAAGATAGATAAATGAAATAAGTATAGGTACATGGAATTTAATTTATGTTAATTTTAATATGAACTATTACCAAATAAATATACATAAGATATATGGAAATTATGGTGCATGAAATATTGATATAACGAAATGAATGATATATGCTTATAAAGAAACAAGAAAATAAATAATATGTCTCGTGACATGTACATATATGACTATCCTTGATATGTTGATATAAGGAAATTATATAAGTAAAGACAATTATTAAACTCAAGTGTGACATGTCGAGAAAATAAGTATATCAATGTTGAATTTATATGAAATATGTACTAGTATACTAACAATGTTGCTGTTTGATGCTTATACAAGTGCCAAGCTGTTGATTGAATGATAATATATTTATTTATTTATATGATGCATTGAATCGGTAAGTATTTAATTGAAAATTTTTTTAGGTGATTTGTAAATTCTAGTAATGCTCCAAAACCCTGTTTCGACGACTGATACGGGTTTGGAGTGTTACAAAATCTGCTTTCAGTTTAAGGGGGGATTGATGGAAAATTAATCACACCACATTTCTATTTTTTTTTGATTAAGTGTTATGGTTAGTTTGTTGACTCCTATTTTTAGCAAGTTTGTTAGTCAAATAAGTTTGTTTAATCTTTACGAGATTTTTCTGTTTTCATTAATTTGTTAATGGAGAATCTTACTTCCATGATTTAGTTTCTCTGTAAGCCTATATAAAGGTATAATTGTTGAAGTTAATAACAGTGAATTGATTTTGGTTATCTTCCTCTCTTGTGTTAAGTACTCCTTTAAATTTTGTTATCAATCAAGTCACTTACCCAAGTGATACAGAATGAAGCGGAAGAAGGATCAAACTTGAGTTGTTTGACTCGAAAAGGAAAGATTTGGATCTGATCTGAAAAAAAAATAGTATTAAAGAAGTCAAAAACAATAAAAGAAGAAATTTGAGAACAAAGAAAAATAAATAAATAAATAGACGAAATTTAAAAGTGGAAGATGGATTGAATAAATGGATGGTTATGATGGATAAAAGGATAAATCTTCAATTGAATCTTTTGATATATAAATCTCAACAAACTCAATTAATGACTTTAATCAACCCTCCAATAAATAATGAAAACTACTTCTAAAAACCACAATAAATTTCTAGAGTTGAAAATTTTATTAATAAACATAAACTTCTTAAATAACTTTAAATACTTAATAATTATAAAAAATTAGGAATAATAAAATAATAAGATTTGATAAATACAATATTGGGTTCATATATAATAAAAATTAAGCCTAAAACTCGAATCAAATATGATTTTAACTTGAATTAAAAGCTTGAAACTCATAATTCTCGTCATAATCCCGTCTAGAAATTTTGCTCACGTAGTCTTCACTAAAACGGTTATAACTTGAGCTGTTGAACTCAAAATCAAGTGATTCAAAATGCATTTTGAAGATAAGAGATAGATCTTCAAACACTATGAAGATATCTAAGACCATAAATGCCTGGATCCTATCCAAAAAATTGTTTCAAGTTGACTAATTTTTTTATTTTAAAAATTGGCAGCTTGGTTGAATTGACTTTAATAAATTTCACTCCATCCGTACATGTATCATACCTCCTTTACTTGAAAAGATTCATCCTTGGATATTGTATTTGATCAAATATTGGTTTGATTTGTTTGACCTTTGACATTGTTATTGGGTCTTGAGGTAAGAGAACCCATCACATCTATGAGTCTGAAATTGGGTATTGAGATTCGCATCACCAAGTAACAAAGGTGGTAATAGCAGTGTGTTCGATATGATAGGGGCCATTTCTTGGAAGCCAATTGTCATCCCAAACGGATATAGATTGCCTATTACCCACACACCAACCAAGGCCTTTTTCCAACAGATCTAGAGCGCACCAAATACTATGCTATAAGAAAGCCGAGACTCTAAGTTCGCTCGTAAAAAATCAACAGTAAATGAAGTAACGCGCTTTAAAAACCCGACTCATTAGACAATCCATAGTAGTTAATAAACGCCAACCCTACTTTGTGAGAAGGGTAATATTAATGAAGCCAAATTACGAAAACTCATACCCCCATCATACTTCGAGACACACAACGAAGACCAAGAGCACCAATAAATTCCCCAACGACTTCCTGATTTTTACCACCAGAACTTTTTTATATTACCTTCAAGTGCCTGGCAAAGAGAGGAGGAAAACAAAAAACACTGTATTGTAAACATATGAATTGCTTGTAAAACAAAACAAATAAAAACCCCCTGACCGCCCTGAGACAAGTAGCATAAGTTCCAATTATCAACACAACGACGAAAACAATCCTTAAAATGTTGGAAGGTCTTCCGCTTACTCCTATCAACCATTTGGGAAAGGCCTAAATACTTATCCAAATAATGGACAATGCACACACCCAAAACCAAGCATATATTAGAACAATTAGAATGTCCCACATTTGAACTAAAAGAAATAGCTAACTTGTCAAAATTCACCACCTGTCTAGTGCATTGCCCATATTCTTGCAAAATAAAGTGAACTGTGGCAGCACTCATTGTAGATGTCGGGCCAAAAACTATACAATTTTCTACAAAAAGAAGATGGGTAAGATGAAGACCACTACGGCCGACACGCACACCTCCAAAAGTACTGTCCCTCTAAGCCAAATGAAACAGAGAAAAGATACCTTCCCCGTATAAAAGAAAAAGGAAAGGGCTCAAGAGGTCCCTTTGGCAGAGTCCTTGTATTGGCTAGAAAAGAGCCTCTAACCTCAATTGAGAACCACTGAATAAGAAACTGTACGGATGCACTCATAATCAAGGAAACTCAATTTGAACAAAATCCCATTCACAGCATTATAACCTCTAGAAAATCCCACTCAACCCGATCATAGGCTTTGCTCATATCAAGTTTGAGTGCGAAAGGGCTGGCACCCCCATGTTGCTTGTGTTTAAAGAAATGAAGCACCTTATAAGCGATAAGGAAATTGTCAGTGATAAAACGACTAGGAACAAACGCGCTTTGAGCCTCATCAATACAGACAGACAAAACCTTCTTAAACTTGTTCACTAGAACTATATATATAATATTATAGAGGACTGTACAGAGACTAATCTGGTGGAAGTGTGACATATACGTCGGTTGAGCACTTTGGGAATAAGAACGAGATTCGTAGCGTTGATATCAGATGTAGGAAGCTCCCGCCGAAGCACCCTCAGGAAATAATCTGTGATATCTGCACTAATGATGTGCCAGTACTTTTGGTAAATCAAAGTCAGAAAACTATCCCTATCCGGGGCTTTCAAAGGAGGTATTCCGTCAATTGCCGACCAAACCTCTTAGGATGTAAATTCAGAGAACAAAACCTCATTCATCGAAGGAGTGATACACACATTGATACCTTCCAACAAATAAGTAAAATCCAAGGGACTGAAAGAAGAAAATAGTCCTTGAAAATACCATGTGGAAACCCCAGACATAGCATCCAGATCAGTAAAGGTACCACCATCGTCATCCACCAAAGAAGTGACCAAATTTATTTTTCTCCAAGAAGTGTTATACCAGTGGTAAAATGATGTGTTTCGATCCCCAAAACGCAACCCATTCACTCATGCCTATTGACCCCAAAATAATTCCTCTCTGTTAGCTTTCATATTAAGAGCCAGTTTAATGTTAATGAGCTCAACCAAGATGGTATCAGAAGGGTTGGCCTAATTCAAGCTCTCCAACCGAGTCGTAGCCTCTCGAATAAACCTATGCCTATGTCAACGAAAAGTCCAGCCCTGAGTAGAAAAAAGCAGTCCCCAAAGTACAATGACGAATAAGAACCAACCTTGTAGTTATTGTCTAAACTGTCTAATCTCAGCTTCACATGAAGGCTTGGAAACCTAACGAGATTCAAAATGAAACACCGATGACAGTCGCCTAGAAGCATCCCAAGAGAGTGAATCAGAAACCATAATCATCCAAGGGCAATGGTTAGAGACGAAATGTGGAGTATGAAAAACACAAGAAGTAGGAAAATAATCCTTCCATTGAAGAGTAACAACACAATGATCCAATCTTTCCTGAATATTAGTGGTTGAAAACTGACCCCGTTTCTAAGTGAACCATTGGCCCTCAAAGCCTAAATTATGAAGCTCACAATCAACTAAAACCAAACGAAAGGCCTCTATTTGTCGATCAGAGCGAAGACATCCCCCCTCTTCTCAAATGAGTACGCAATCTCGTTGAAATCACCTACGACCATCCATGGAAGAGTAAGATCCCACCCCAAATCCCAAAGCAAACGCCACGAGTCAATTATGGCTTATTTTACCGGAGATCCATAAAATCTAGTGAATCACCAACTCGTCCCTAGACCATCATCAACCACAACCACATCAATATGATGACTCAAATAACTCTGTAGATGAACCTGACAACCCGGTTTCCTCCCTAACAAAAGTTCCCTTACTACCTAAAGTCGAGACATCTAAACCATAAAGAAAACCAAACCGACAATGAACTTGATCCATCCTCTTTGCATCAAGTTTCGTCTCCATAAGAAAGACCATCTGGGGATTGTATTTATGCAGCGTGTACTACACACGATGAACGTTCTGTGGATTCCTCAAACCACGAATGTTCCAACTAATCAGATTCATAACAACCGACTGCCTTGCGTAACGGAGCTAGCCGCATAAAAAAGTTAAAGTAGTCTTTGTCGAATCCAATCCTACAAAAACAAAATGAATCGGGCCAGTTTCTTCCCACCAAATCAAACGGTAGCTGATGAATGTTGTTGTACAAATTCGGCTAAGGCTGTTGAGTGATCATCAACATCCAAATCCCCAACCGGAGCCTCCGTAGATCATTACTTATCCAAGGTGAGACTTAAGTTATGACTTACTTCTTGCACAAAAATCGAGGTAAAAACTATCGAAGGAGACAGGCCAGACAAACTATTTCCTCTACCCAAACGCATCATTGGATCAGGGCTAACCAGACACTAGGTTGAGGTTGTCGACAATGAGGTTGTGCTCTCAAAGAAACATCCTATCCCATAGGGACATCTTTCATGCCAATAGTCAACCAAAGAGGGAAGAAACTTTCACCATGCCCTAATTTCCCACAAATGAAGTAAAAAAGCGATAAGCATTCATACTGGAATCGTATATAGACCCTCTATTGAGAAGACAAAGCAAGATATTTCTTGCACCGTAGGGGAATCTGGATATCCATTCGCATACGAACCCGTATGGAGTGTTGGAAACCAGAAACAAGAATGGAAGAATCAAACTCTAAAAAAGTTCTAAGGAAATTTCCAAACTGCCTAGCTAGATCCTTAGAGTGATATCCAATAGGAAAATCATGGACTTGCACTAAAAAATCAACCAAACACAAAGGCACTTGAAGAGGATCGTCCTCCGATAACAGGCGATGAAACACCAATAGGTGATTATTGAAAGTCCAAGGACTACCCTTAATAATTCGATCAATATCCATTTTCGCATGAAAACAAAACAGAAATCATTTCTCTCCCACATAAAAAATTGTAATTCCCCCAATCGGGTGTTACAGCTTTGCCATTGTCATATGCATCGCTTCAAATCGGATCATATTGGCCGTCAGAAAATAGCCGACAAGACAAATTTCAAACTTGGTCACACCTTTAGAACCCCTAACAACGACTGGCCACGCCTCGTCTTCATCATCATGAAGGGATAAACCTGCAATAACATCTTCCATGGATGAAAGCAAACCAAGGAACCACTGTCAAAGCGATAGAAACGGAAAAACCAAACCGCAGACAACGAAAACCATAAAACATGTGCCAAAGGGCAAACAAGAAACAATTCAATTTTTTATTTAGAAATTATTTAAAAGTATAAAAAAATAAAAGTGTCATCATAATAATATAAATTATAAGTTAAAAGAAAGAGTATTTTTATAATTTTATTTATGAAAGGATATTTTTATAATTTTATTGATAAATTGGTAATTAAGGGAGACATCAATTCAATAAAAAAACTTAAATATAAGTATTTGAATTGATAAGAATAAATAAAAACAGAGGGAATTATGGTATGTTGAACTTAAATTTATATTATTTATTCTTAAAGAAAATTTATCCATTATTTTTATATAACTATATATATTGGCGTAAAATAGAATTTTTTTTTTACAATAAGTTTAATGTATCATTTGGTATTCGAGTTTGATATTTTTTTTCATATGTGGTACTTGTATTTATTTTTTGATCCAATCTAATACTTGTATTTGACAAAAGTTATATATGTGGCACAAAAGGTAACAATGTTAACTTTTTAGTATTTAATTTGAGTTTTAGGTTTGATTTGATGAAACTTAAATTGCTAATATTATTATGTTTGAATTTTTCATGATTTTGTAATTAATAGAATAAATTTATTGTTAATTGTGAATTGTTAAATTTTAGCAATTAATTATCATCAAATCAACTTTAAAACTCGAATTAAACACTAAAAAAATTAATATTGTTATCTTCAAGTACCAAAATATATAGCTCTTATCAAATATAGGTATCACATTGGACAAAGAACTTAGGTACCACATTAAAAAAGTGTTAAACTCAAGTACTAAATTATACATTAAAACTTTAAATTATGATTTTAATAGATTTAAATTTTAATAAGATTATATGGTACATTTATTTTTACTTTTTATCGTTTAAGTGGATTGATTATTATTATTTTTGTTATACACATATCTAACTACCATAATTTTGAAATGAATTATTTTAGTTTATAATTTTTTATGATTTTATAAAATTTAATATTTTTATAATTTTAATAAAATATAATTTTTATATTAAAATTTAATAATTTTTATAATTTTTATTTATTTTTATTTTTTTATAAATTTTTGTCACATGTCACATTATAGTTGTGACATGGAGTGATTTTAACTGAAAAAATTAAAGGAGTTAACTTTAATGGTCAACTGTTAAAGTTAACAGTCAGATGGTCTTTTTAATGCATTTTGACAGTTCAAGCACCTAATTAAATGTACAAAAAAAAGGGCTTAATTACTTTTTTTGAAAAAGCTTGAGGGCCTTTTTGATGCATTTTAAAAGTTTAAATATCCAATTGAGTGTAAAAAAAAAAAATAGAGGCATAATTGTTTTTTTTTTAATTTGATAACTTTTTACACCCTTAAACCTTTTAAATAAATTCTTTGGATCAACACTAAAACCTATTTTCTTTTTTCTTTTTTCCAAATTGTTTACTTTTGTTCTTTGTTTTGTTCAACGACGATGCTAATCTCTAAGTTGACTATCGCTTGACTTTTTCTCTCTTTTACCAACCCTCTCTTTCTTTTTTTCCTCCTCATTCATTCCATGTGACTTTTCTCTTTTAAATTTGTAGATATATTTTATGAGTATTTTTGTTATCTTCACAAGTTGTTATGGACAGATAGTGATACTTATCATTGTTGAAATTATATCATCCCATAAAATTTTCCTTTATAAAAAATAAATTGTGGGTAGAAATATAAAATTAGTTAATATGCAAAAACTGAAGGTAAGATGTAACCTTAATAATAGAATCTAAAGATTTGGGCTTTGAGTTCTTAACGTGAAATCATGGGTTATTCCTTGCGTGATTCTTTTGACAATTAAACCTTCTACATTGTACACCTAATCATAACCTTAATATTATAATTTAAAGTCCTAACGTGAAATCATGGGTTTGCATATCGTAATCCTTACGTCATTCTTTTCACAATTGTTCTTAATTTTTATTTATAGTTTTAATATCCTTTACTTTCGCCCAAAGTATTGTCTAAAGCTTTTTATGAATCGGGTTAAATTATAGCTAAATCAGTTGATTATGATATATTTTATTTAAATTATTTATAATTTTTAATAATAAATTATATTGGTGATATCAAAATATATAATACTTGTCAAATGTAAATACCACATGAGACTAAAAACTAATATAGATACTAAATTAAAAAATTATTAAGTTTAAATATCAAATTATGCATTAAACAATTTAAAAACTTAAATAAATTGTAAACATATTTGGATGAGTAATTTAATTTTATTAAGAATTTTTCTAAATGGGAAAGCTTAGACTTTTCATACCATAAAAGGAAATGTTAGATAAATTACTAAGATTAGATATTGTTGGATCCACAATGTGGGTGAAAGAAGTTTAAAATATATATTTAATAATGAATATCGGTGCAATGAAAACAATTTTATCCTATAAACCAAACAAGTATTAATTTTTATTTTTTCAAAAAAAATTCAAAGCAAAATAAGGACAAAAAATATAATGCTTTAGTATAATAAACTTGAATAATTAATTAATTTTTTAAGTTTCAAAATTATTATTTTAGAAAGTTCTTTATATATTCTTTAGAATTTTTTTAAAAAAAATATAATTTTTGAAATTTTTATAAATATTTTAAATTTTTAAAAATTATTTTGATTTTTTTAATTTTTGTTGAGAGATAACTAACTTGCTCATTTTCAAAATTAACACGAACAAAAAATGTATTTACACAAATCTATTATTCAAATTATTCGAGTTATTCGAATTGTAAAATTTAACTCGACTCAAACTCATATTACTTATTCGATTTGATTCGAATACCTCGATTCGATTAACTCAAAATTCGAATACATTTTTCGATTTTTCTGAATCGAATCGAGTTTTGGTCACCCCTAATTAAGACTTTAAATTATAATTTTAATAGATTTAAATTTTAATTGTATATCGGGAAATGAATTAATAAATTTCCCAAAATTTCAGTAAAATTTAAAAATAGTTTTTATGCAAAAACCAAAGCTAACATCTAAACTTAATATTTTAATTAAAAAATATGGCCTTTCAAATATTCTTAAGGTTAAATCATGGATTATTCTTTTGACTTTTGACAATTGAACCTTCTATCTTTTATACCTAATCATAACTTTTAATCTATCCGCTTGAATTTTTAATTTAATTTAATTTATTTGCTTTCAATAAAATTCTATATAAGTTTTTGCCTTGGTTTGGTTTATGTATAGATACCAACTTGTTCCCATTACAGAAGAAATTATTCTTCTATACTTGTCCAATATATACATATCCTTTCCCTCACATAACAGAGTTACCTTCATTAATTGCCATCCCTCTTCCCCAGTCTCTATCTTTCTCTTTGTTTAATCTTAAATTTCTACATTTTCTTTCTTCTTTGACATGGAAAACATACTTCCCTGCAATGATACATCCCACTTGTCAACGATAGTTCTTATGGAGACTAAAGAGGATCGTTGTGAAGAATGTGGAGGGAAAATCTCGGGTACTGCCTTTGGTTGTTTTTTGTGCAATGTTTGGAAGCACATTTCATGTGCGGATAAACTGAATAGTGATCTGCCTCATGAGATTGTTCACCCCCTCCACTTGCAGCACCAACTTCAACTACGATGGCTTTATGAGGAGGATTTCATTTGTGATAAATGTTTGTATGTATCTACAGCTGGTTATAGATACATATGTTCTTCATGTGATTTCAATCTTGATCTCACATGTGCTTCTTCGGCCAGTGCTCAACTGCCTAAAGATCAAGAGCCATTGAGATTTAGAGATGGAAAGAGAAAGACAATCTCGCACTACAGCCACTTTCATGAGATGAGCTTCTTCAAATATAGGAAGGTAAACGATGAAGAGTATGATTGTTTTTGGTGTGAAAAACATCTACTGCCATCAGAAGTGTACTTTGGTTGTAGAAGTTGTAAGTTCTACCTCCATCAGGTGTGCAGTGATAAGATACCCAGGAGACTTTTTCATTCTTTTCATCCTAAGCACCCTCTTCGCTTAACCTATACCCACGATAGTGTTTTTTATAGCTTACGATTACCCACGGACGATATTAAAAGTAAATGCAATGCTTGTTTAAAGGAGTCTCGTGGTGATAGCCCTTTGTATGTGTGTGAGATGTGCAGCTTCTACCTTGATTTTCACTGCGCTAAACTCTCGCCTTCCCTAAAACTTGACTGCCACCATCACCTTCTCACTTTTTTTAAATATTTTATCAAGAAAGGTGACGAATGGGGTTCATATTGCAAAGCATATTGCAAAGCATGTGGCAAGGATTGTGGCGGTGCTAGTGTTTATCGCTGTGTGCCATGCGATTTTAGTCTCCATTTAAAATGCGTTGTATCATCTTCAGCTAAACATAAATATCACAGACATCCACTGAAGATGGAATTGATTAAAGAAGATGATTTTGAAGAATATTATTGTGATGTTTGTGAGAATAAAAGAAATTCGAAAGATCCAGTGTATTATTGTCAAAATTGCACATTCATATCTCATATTCAATGCGTACTTCATCAGGTAATAATCTTTTTTTCACCCTTCAATTTAAATTTTACAACCAAAGAGGAAATTTATAATATTTATTGATGTTGCTTTCTTTAATTTCTTTGTAAAAAAAAAAATAAAATAAAAATAAACAGAAAAAATATCAAATAAATTTGTCAAGTTCTCCACTTTGATCAGTTTAAATGAAATAATGATTAATACTTGTTTGATGTATAGGATAAAGTTTCATTGGTAAAGGTCCCATCCTCATCTCCCCCACCTATGGAAATCAAAGCTTTGTTTGTGGATGAAATGAAGCAGAATGAAGGGACCGACGTCATCCGCACTCTGGTTTGCAACTATATTATAAATTTATTAACTTCATTTAAAGTCAACATTTTTTTCTCAACAAAAATTGATATGTTGTCCATGCAAAAAATGTTATACAACCAATAATTAAGAAATATATAAGCCTTAAGAAATGGGTTTGCTCATTCTTTGCTTTTTTTATTATTATTTGTAAATGTCCAGATTCGACCTATCATTCATCGTCATCAGATGTATGAAGTAACTGAAGAGTTAAAAAGAAAAACATATTGCTACGGTTGTCGCCTGGTTCTTAATGGTCCAACCTACTTCTGTGAAGAATGTCCTGAAGTTTACCTACATGAAAAATGTGCTAAATTGCCATATGAGATACGCCACCCTTTTCATTCTAGCCATCCTCTTAACCTTTATACATTAACTGACCATTCGATCGTTTGGCGTGTTTACTTCATTGCATGCGATGAGTGTAGAGACATTTGTCATGGTTTCATATACTGTTGTGAGCAGTGTAATTTCAAGCTTGATGTGAAATGTGCGACTCTTGCAACTCATAAAGTTGGGGGTTTAGAAGAGAAAGAGATGGGTAGAGTAACTGAGTTGCGCCATTTCACCCACCACCATAAGCTTGTCCTTGGCAATTGTAATGACCCCGAACATAAGACAACATGCATAATTTGTGAATTGCAAATCTTAGGTCCATCCTATTTTTGCCCTCAGAAAATGTGCTATTATATAAGTCATGAATCTTGCCTTAGGTTACCACAAAAGATTCAAGTCCCATTTCATCTAAATCACATGTTGGTTAGTCGCCTGCTCCCTAATATTGATTCAAGTCTAGAGTGTTATGCTTGCACTTTGCACTTAGGATCGGGTAATTTTGCATATAGTTGTGAACATTGTGACTTTGACCTCCATGCTATATGTGCTAATTCCTTAAGGCGACCCTTGAAATGCGAGTTTCTCCAGGATGATCTTTATTATTTTGGGAGAAATCACAAATCATTTAGTAGTCCATGTTTGATTATAAAATTTGATTGTTATGAATGTGATGGAAGATGTAATGGAGAGCCCTTTTATCGTTGTCTAAATGGTAAAATTAATTTTCATTTGAAATGTGTTCCCATACCAGATACTGTGAAATCCAAATATCATATTCATCCTTTAATCTTAAAAGATTCTTTTATTGAAGATGATTCTGGAAAGTATTATTGTGATTTTTGCGAGGGAGAAAGAAATCCAAATGATGATATATATTATTGTCAAGAATGTAATGGTCAAATAATCGCTCACATAGAATGTGTACTGCCCGAAGTAAGTTAATTACATAACTTTTTAAATATAAAGGTACAGTATTTTTTTGCTATAACATTATATATGCTCTTGTTGTTAGGTAGAAGATGATTACATAGAGATTAGGAAGAACAATCACGAAGAGCGTTTGCGAAAAAAGGTCCATTTTAAATTTTTATTATAAATATACAATGTTAAGACGGTAACATTTCCAAATTAGCAATTTAGTTGATTGGTTCTCGTAACCTTTTTCATATTTATTTCAAACTAGAGTTGTTATGAATAATTAACATGCTTGTTCTTTTAATTTTTGTTTGTGTCATAGTTTTACCTCGTCACCATCTTCATAAATTATTTGCATGATATGTTAATTGGTTTTGCTTGTGAATTGATTAAGCATTAGGTTGTTTTTATCGTGTTTCACTCCTTGACTGCAGTTGGAAAATTTGATTACCGGTGTCTGGTCTGATGATAGTAGTTTGCAGCTCCAAGCAATCATCCTGTATACGAAATTGCTTTCAAATGGTGAGAAAATTATTTTGTAATAAACTTTATTTAAATACTGATATCTTTTTCCATTTATCTCAGAATGTAGAGCACCTATTGAGGAAGTGATTCAAGCTGGAGTGGTTGCTCGCTTTGTTGAGTTACTTGGTTCCCCAAATGATGATGTTCGTAAGCCGGTATGCATATAAAATGAAATTATTCTAATTAGGAAGTGAGATCAATTAAGTTTTACTCAGCAAAAGCTGGTATGGAATATTTTGTAATCCTATGTATTCTTCTTTTTTCCTTTTTAAAATTCAGGTTGCCTGGGCATTAGGAAAAATTGCTTCTAATTCTCTTAGATGTCGTGATCAAGTCCTTGGTCATGGTGCTTTGCTTCCTTTGTTGGCTCTATTGAATGAGCATGCTGAACTTCCTATGCTCAGAATTGCTACAGAGTCACTGTCGATGTTTTGTAAGCCCCCCTTTGATCAGGTTTGACCCTATGTCCCTTTCTTTTCATGTACAATACTTTTTTCCTTGCTAAATCATAAATACATTAAGAGCTAAAAAGTGACTACAGTAACAATTTACAAGTGGAAACCAAAACAGAGCAAACCATAAACAGACAAACAAATCATTAGCCAAACAACATAAACACCCTCACAATCGAATACAAAAGTATCCAACATTAAAGGAAAAAAATAGGAAAAGAAAAACTCGTCAAGCAAATGATCATAACCACCGACAGGTAAAAACCGTAGATAAACCAAAAGTAGATAAAGCAAGGCTAACTGTCATGTAATAAAACACTTTCAACCAATGCACCTTCCTAGCTAAGCCAATGAAACTCTCACTATCAATAATAATTTTTACAGCTTCTAAAGACGAGGGACCTTGTTTTCACACCAGTTCAGCCTCGGATGGAAACCAGCCTAGGAAAAGATAACCACGACATTAATCCACTCAAGAACCCTTAAATTTACCAAAACCAAAAATTAACAACAATGAAAGACTTTAATGGAAAACTACGTCTCCGTAACTGGAACATCCATAATGGAAACCTACAATAACGGGTAATAGTTATAAACTTCTAGGCATATTTTCATTTCACAGACTCTAATGGAAACCTTCAATTCTTCCCATTCAACACAAATGATTTCATCGATTTATTGCTTTACAGGGCAAAATCATTTCTATTTATCTTTCAAATCTAATCTGGTGAATTGTTTGTCTGATATGTAAACTATGCATTGCTATGCACTACTAACATTAAATTAGAAAGTGAGATATATTGCTTGGAGGCTTTCAAATGTTTAGTATTATTATCTAGCTATGAATATTGCATTCAATTCGCTACCGACATTAAACTGATTTTTGTCTTACTAATTACCCTTTATTTATTGTTTAGGTTAAGCTTGTACTCCCTACATTAGCCCGTATTATTCATTCAAATGATGATGAATTAGTGTTGGAACATGTATGTTGGGCACTCGCTTATCTTTCTGATGCCACAAATGACAAAATCCAAGCTGTTATTGAAGCAGATGTATGTGGGCGTTTGGTGGAACTTTTGATGTGAGTTAGACTATTTTTTTGTTGATTGACTCTAAAATCTATTCCATTTCTGAGCTATTTTGTTTGGTTTCCTAACCCAAATTGTAAATTTTTGGGCTTTCACAGGCACCCTTCTCCTTCGGTGATAGCTCCTGCTCTTTATACAATAGGACGTATTGTTACTGATGTGCAAGTTCAGGTATTAGACACTCTATTTAATTAGTTTTTCCCTTTTAAATGATCGTACTAAAATATGTATCTTTTGCCATTTATCACATCTTTTTTTGTTAATAACTAGTTTTCTCACTAAAACCACATTTATACCCCCTCTTACTTGGACTAAAGATTGTTTGGGTTTAGTTGTTAAAGATGATCTTTTTTTTTCTTATTCATGGACAAACCTTGTTGCTACACAGAGTGTCATTAGTCGTCAGGCATTGCCATGCCTTCTAAACCTTTTGACAAATAATTATAAGAAGAGCATCAAGGAGTTTGCTTGTTCGATAATCTCGAATATCATGGTAGGAAATGAAGAGCACATACAGGTATCAAGTTCGAACATAAGGTTTTATCTACGTTGATTTGTACAATGAAACGGTTGTAATGGTATAAATTTTACAGGCTGTAATTGAAGCTAATATTATTGCTCCTCTAGTTCATTTGCTTCAAAATGCTGAATTTGATATTAAGAAACAAGCTGCATGGGCCATCTCAATTGCTACATATGGAACTCATGACCAGATCAGGTGCAAAAATGGTTTCCTGTATTATTTTTCAAGGGAATAATGTCTTGGTAGAGTACGAATGATAAATTACCTCATCTGGGCATGTCGCATATTTCAGGTTTCTTGTAAGTCAAGATTGTATCAAGCCATTGTGTGGTTTTCTCAACTGTCCCGACCCAGAGGTTGTTACAATTTGCTTACAAGGGCTTGAAAACATTCTCAAGGTAGGAGAAGCTGAAAAAAATATGGGCACTACTGGAAAAGTGAATCTCTATGCACAAATAATTGATGCTGCAAAGGGTCGAGAGAAGATCGAGTATTTACGGTTTCACGACAACACCAAGATTTATAAAAAGGTTGTGAATGTTCTTGAGACATATTGGTGACTCTACTCAAAACAGGGTTCTATTTTACACGGTGTGAGCTCTCTGTTTCTTCCTAGGGATTCAATGAAGATCTCAAGATGTTATTAAACAAGACTGTTCTAATCTTCGTGCTATTTAAATTTGAAAGAACGATTAGGATCTTGTGATTATATTTGTTGAGTGGAATTCTTTAAATTTGGAAATAAATGATATTCAAATATTTCTTTTCATTTCCAAGTTTTACTTATAATTGTAAATGGTATATTATCAAATCCTTATAAAGTAATATAAAAATATATATTTTTATTACATTATGTTAATATAAAATTTAAAATTTAAAATTTAAAATCAAAATACAAATAAATATAACAAAATAAATTAAAGTGTAAAGGGGTGTTTGTTTAATGAGAAATAGCTTGTTGAAAATAATTTCTAAAAAATGAACATATTTATTGAAAATTTTATAAATTTCTTTTTTGTGTTTAGATGATTCCATATAAAACATTTTCCGTTTTTTGACAGATTTTTTAAAAAATTTATTTTCAAATTTTTTAACATAATTTTATTTGTATTTGAATTAAATAATTGTTATGAATAATTAAATACAATTTAATTTGTTTAATATTTTTATTAAAATCATGTATTATCCTACGTTGCATGCATGAATTTAGTTGGCCACGTTACAAATGGTAATTAGGTAAAGGATACACAAAGGAAAATCAAAATCAAGAGTGGTTTTAGAGCAATTATACCATTGGTGAATATGCGGGAGATATCCCCTAAACTATGAACTAACAACAATTCTAGTGAAATCAATTCCCAAGATATGAACAAGTAGCACATTCATGACACACTGCGATGATCGATCAAATAAGCACATATCACCAATTAGGGGAAGACTATGTTTCAGTAACAAATCTATAACATCGTATTGTTTTAATGAAACAGAAATAAGAATACAAACGATTAACACTATTTAAGATCATCTTAAATAGCCATAGTCGAATATGATTCAATTATAACGTTCTGAATACCTTTTTTCCACGCAACTTCAACCCCAAGGAAAATTTCCCATAGCTTTGCCATATTAACACTGAAAATTCCATGGAAGATTGAAAAACCCACAACCCAATTACCATGGCAATCTCGAGTAGCACCTCCCACACTTGCTCTCATCCCCCACCACTTGTTTTTCATCTATAAGAACAATTGCCATAAAGTATAGTAAAACTTCATTTGTTTTTGTAATGCCCTAAGTTTTTAATTTTTGAGTGTTAATTTATGTCAAGTAATTCATTTAGTTTAGTGGCTAAGTGTTCTGGACGTGTGTTTAAGGTCCTATGTTTGATTCCCTTTCCTTAGATTTTTTTTTATTTTTTTTGCCTCAATATTTGACTCGACACATCTAGCTTATCTTTATTTTTGTAGTTTGTTGACAAGAATGAGCTTACTGGTTCAGAAGTAAAGTCTTAGTTGAGTGTAGTTCCTTACTTCCTCATTTTTCTCCACTTTGTTTTCATGTTTGTTTTCCCTTTTGTTACTGAAAACTTCTCTGTCATTTCCTCTTTCAATTTTTCCCTATTTGGTTTTTGCACATTTACTTTTTCCACCATGGTGAGTTTCTTTTTTGGTGTTATTTCTCCTTCTTGTTCGTCCTATTTGTCATCCCTATCTTCTGTCTTGCCTCCATCCTGACCTTGTATCGTCCTAGTGCCATCGCTAGCTGATGGTCACTAAACTAACTATAATTACGACAAAAGCAAGCGCACCTATCGAACAATAGTATAGCTATGGTGAGTAGGGAATATCGTATCCACGAGGACTAAAAGTACTAGTAATTACTATTTTTCTATTATTTAGTCGATAAATTGATGAGATTGTTTTTAATCTAAAATTAACTAAACTAATTTACTACGAACGCAACAGAGAATGAAATAGGAAAATAATTGAAAACAATCAAAGAGAAAGATAATACCCAGGAAAGAATCCACCTAGACTTCACCTATTATTCTAAATCCGAATGAAACGATTTATTCACTTGTGTCTTGATCCGTAGAAATCCCTAAATTATATTAAAATATCTTTTGAGAGTAAGAACAACTGACTTTAGGTTGATTAATTGAAATCTCTTTCTAATTAAAACCCCTATCGTTGCATTAACTTGATCTATGGATTCCCCTATTAGATTTGACTCTAATCCGGTAGATTTATGTCGTCCTATTTCTAGGATTGCATGCAACGCCACTCAATTATGCTAGATCTACTCTTAAACAGGGACTTTTGCTCCACTGAAATAAGCACATTAAACATGAATTGATATCCTAAAAATATTAAAACACGAAAAAAGCATACATAATTGAGAACAAGAATCAAATATTTATCATGTAAATCAGAAATTAAATAATAAGGTTCATCATAGGTTTCATCTTCCCTAGGTATCTAGGGAATTTAGTTCATAATCTGGAATGAAAACATCTCAAAGTTAGGATAACAACAAGACATAAAGAAACTCAATAAAACTCCGAAGGAAATTAAATGGAGATCTTCATTCTTGAAGGAGATCTGCGTCTGAGTTGATTCTGATGGCATTCTTCGAGTGAATTCTTCAATCTTCTCTGTGTGCTCCCTTAGATTTTCTTCTAATTGATATTTATAGACTTTATAATGCTTAGAAAACCTAAAAATTGGGTTTTTCTGCGTGTTTGGGAAATAGGGAGCGATATCGACATGGGCTAGCACATGGCATGTGGGTAGCCCTTGTGGCTCACACAGGTATATAGCCAGCCTGTGTGGAAATGCCCAGGCTGTGTGGATCCTTGAAACAACTCTATTTATCCAATTTTGGCTCGTTTTTCGCTCCTTTTGCTCTCAAATGCTCTCCTAATTATAGAAATAAGAATTTAAAGAATTAGGAGCATCAAATTCACTAATTTACATAATTAATCATCCAAAAAAGCATTAAGAATAGGATTAAAATATGTTACTTTTACAACTTATCACTAGCCTCTAGTGTTGGTGTTAGTCGTGTGTGATCTAAAACTTTGGTGTAATATCATAATTTTGTTTTTAAGTATGTATAATCCATTCTCTTACTTTTATTTTAATAAGGTTATTTTAGTTTCAATTGAGGGGATTGTTGGTTTAATAGCATGTTCTAATTGCTTGTAATTCTATTAGGTGAGGATTGGGAGGCACACTTTCCTTTGACAATTTAAGTGCGTTGGAAACCTCTGCTTCTAAGGGTAAGTAGTTGAACGCTCAACTTTAAGGGCTGGTTTGCAATAATTTAGTTTGTAGGGTCGAATGCCCTTTTGTTAATGGCTGAATGTTTTAGGAAGCAAGGGTTGATTCTTTGTAAACGATTACTAATCAATTAAGTTTGGATTTCGTGTGTAAAATTCGGTTCGTTGTTGTAGTGCTGGCATCCTGAAAATCAATTAGGTGTGTGTTTTTAACCCGAAAATCAGTTAAATTGTGCAAAATCAAAAGTGACAGTCAATGTCACACGGGTGTGCCTGGCCATGTGAGCCATACAAGCGTGTGTTTGGGCCCATGGACTACATAGGCTGATCATGTAAGGACGTGCGGGGCACACGAACGTGTGGGCCCTTTCTGAACAATATAATTAGGGTTGTGTTTTGGGTCGTTTGCTTGAGGTTAGCGATAGTGTAGTATTTGTTTTGTGGTTACGTTTGTCGTATGATAAATACTTTTCGTTATATGTGTTGTTGTATGTAAATTTTTTGAAAGCATGCTAAATCATGTCAATTGTATACTCAATAGCATGTTTGTGTTTGACTATGTTCTACGATTCCAGCGGTTTACTTGGAATATCTATTTTTGGAAATTAAACTACAATGTTTGTTTCCGGTAGTTTTTCGCATTATATTTACTAGCTCGATCGCATAACTACTCAGTGGCACATGACCACTTATTTGGTGTGTGGGTTGGATGGGTACCTAATCACTCTAATTGGTGTGTTGGGTGAGATGGAGATGGTATTTAATGGTTGGGGTAGGAATATTTTGTATGATTTTACAATGCTAAGCATGCCTTGTATCTAATTTTCTATTATGATTTGTTTTGTTTGTGCAATTATTTGTTTATATGTTATGTTTTTGGGCTATGACCTACATTGGGCTTTTAGCTTACTCAACTATTTTATCTTCTCAGGTAGTCCTCAAGATTAGGATTAAGAAGCATTCGAAATTTCTGAGTCGAATTCTCATAAAAAATATGAATTAAAAGGTTTATTCTTATTTTAAGAACATGGACTGTTATTTTTGGACTATTTACAATTTTTAGGACATGCAATTGGTTTTGGATTTTTATTGGGTTTTTAGTTAGTTAGTTCAATTAACTGCAAGATTTCTCTGTTAACTAAACCGGGCACTTAAATATTTTTAAAATTAATATATTATGAATTTTTACGAAGTAAAACAAATTGAAGTTTTGAAAGATAAACAAGATAATCACATGGTTTTCAAAACAACTAGTTAGTAAATAATGAACGTTTTAGGAAATACTTGCTTGACAATAGGAAAGTTTTCTGGAAGTAAATAAATTGGGTTTTTGCAAAATTATTTATACGAGATCAAATGACGTTTACTAAGACAAGTATTCTAATATTTTCGGGTGGTCGATGTAACCTTCAAGATCTGATTATAACATCTAGGCCGAATTTGGGATGTTACAGTTCGAGTTAGAACGATATTTAAGTAATTAAAATCCTCCAAACAAAAATAACTCTAGAATTGAAATCAAAGCTAAATGTTAGAGTGGAAGAAGTCAACTACCATTCTTTTCCAACCACTCATGGTTTAATTAAGATATTATTACAATAAAATGTTTAAATTTTGTATAAAAATATATTAATTAATATTTTATTAATTGTAAATAATCTTTAATAAGTAAATTTACATTTGTAAATTTATTAAAGATATTATTTAAATCTCACTTATTATTAATATATTATAGTTTTTAATTTAAATTTTTTAAAAATTAAATATAAATAAAATCTCAAAGGTTGTTATAAGAGTATGACAACTATTACTCTATAATATACAAAATTTGGATAGACAAATACAACAGAAAAAATGACTATTTGATAAATTTTAGATTAAAACTTCTAATATCTATAACTCCTTTTCATATATGAAAATTGAGTGCTCGTTTGGTAAAAATCAAATTTAGTGCATTCTTTGCTGATAGGGAAAAAAAAAAGAAACAAAGGAAAATCTAGTTCTCTACGTTAAAGACTAAAAGAGGTAAAAAGATTAGCACCTATTGCATTAGCAAATATTAAACTATAAAGGTTTAATATATTTTTTCTCTGTAATTTGTTCATTTATAGGGTGATTTATAAAAAAAAAAGGCCCGATTTTAAAAAAAGTTAGGAAAATGGGTCAACTTTGTTAAACTTTATGAAAATGAGCCAGTTTTACAAAAATATATCCAGCTGGTGTTGTTTTTAAGGGAAAATAAAAAAAGTGCGTCTAGGTTAGCGTGATCCACCATGGTCACTTTCAACGGCTATTTCAAATAGTCGTTGCCCCCCCAAACGGTAAAAAGAAAAACTATAAACCCTCCCACACTTTCTTCTCACTTATATTTCTCACAATTCTCTCTTAAATCTCTTAAATTTCTCAATCAACTCTAAAAAATCTCTTAAATTCTCTATTAAATTTTTTTTTCTTAAATTCTATTTTTTATCTAAATTCTATTTTTATTAATATTTTCAAGAATTTTTTATTAAAAATTTATTCGTGTTCAATACAATTTAGTAATGGCTGGGACTCTAATTCCTCTTGATAACAAGTACATCTCCGTCAACCAATTGCAAATAGTAAGAATACTTTTAATCATTTTAAATTTTTTATGTCATTTTTATATTTTAAATTAATATTTTTTTTTATAATTTTTACGTAAATAGTCGAAAGATCGAATTTTACAATGTCATATTCGTAATCTACCCGGTCCTTCATCACCGTTGATCGAATCATCCTTTAGGAAAGTCAGCTTTTGGCACGTGGCCCTTGTAGGCTGGGGGTATAAGTTGGACCCGAAACTCACAAGTGCCTTAGTGGAGAGGTGGAGACTCGAGACACACACACATTCATTCTTCCATGTGACGAGTGTACTATCACCTTGGAGGATGTGCATTTACAATTGGGGTTACTCGTGGACGAGATGGTAGTCACCAGGTCTGTTCAACCTGCTGCTTGGGGAGCCGTATGTTTTGATCTTTTGGGTGCAGTTTTGGACACGATTTACAGAGGTCGGATTGAAATGGCTTGGATACAAAATAATTTCATGGAGCTGGTTGAGGATTTGGCTGAAGTTGAAAGAGAACGATATGCTCGGGCATACATCATTCAAATCATTGGGGGTGTCCTGATGCCGGATAAGTCACAAAATCTCATCCATCTAAGGTGGTTGTTGAAACTCATCGATTTTAGAGGAGCGGGTGAACTTAGTTGGGAGTCTATCGTGTTGGCGACATTGTACCAGGAGATGTGTCGGGCGACGCAACCAGCGAAAATCAAAATTGTTGGTTGCCTTTTACTTTTACAATCATGGGCCCGATTTCGATTTCCATTTTTTATGTCCTCGAACGAACTACCTATATACGTTTCCACTCTTAAAAAAGGTAAAATTCAGTAGATATCCCCATGATTAAATTGATTTAAGTTTAAATTATTATGCTAATAAGTTTTTAAAATATGTGGAACCATGAGCCAAGTCACATGGGATTACCTTCCGAGCTTCAAGATATACGACTTCTTTTAGACCAACGATTGGAAGTGGAGGTATGTATTTATTTAATTTTGAACTATATACAAAAAATGTAGTCGATTTTGTATTTAGTAGTATATATATAACTAATGTTTTTATCACGTTAATATAGTTTGAATGGACACCATATGAGGATTTGAAAATTCGATCAGTAATCCCCGATAGATTCTTTGTGAATCCCAACATCTGACATGTTAAGGACCCATTCATAGTGTATGCTATCGTCAAGATACACAAGGCTGATAGAGTGTTGTGGCAGTTCAAATTTCGATAGTTGATTTTCGTGGCACCTCAAGAGCTTGATGATCTGCATCGTATCGACTTACGACAACCAAATGAGAATTGGTCAATATCCCACTTGCAACCATACGACGAATAAATAATCAATATGATTTTTTACCTACTTGCAAAAATATTATTGTTCCGGAGTTAGCATGTGATCCGGAGTACATGCCATGGTTTAGGATCCATGGCAAGCCATTTTTTTATAGAGAAAAGGCGAGGCGTTGGCATCGCCATACGAGTAGGTAATTATGGGGCCTTTTAAATCTAAGGGGTGGTGAGACAGGCCCATCTTCAGCACCAACACAAGAACTGACCTCGATGGCCTCAGTACCAATGCCCACACCACCTTTGGTCAATATGCACCGTCTTGTTCTGGTGCGTATCCTAACCCTTTTATTTTCACATAATCACACTATGTTGTACCACATATTTCTACTTCTAGTCCTATGTTAGGTTAGACTGTTGGTCATCTATCCCTGATGTGGCACACGTTTGAGCCATCTCATTTCCCGATTATGCTAATGTCTATGATGATGTATATGCCATCTATGCATAAGGTACCGACGGAGAGTCCACTCGTTATCCCATCAGATTATGGGACTCAATATAGTTACGCTAATTCGCCGTTTGTAACGTAAACACCTCCGAGATCTTTATTCTATCAATGTGAGTAATCTTTCCAACCACCTATTTATATACCGGAGGATGCATGATGGCAATCAAGAATACAAGGATCGCAATTGAGCGAAGGATCCTTAGAGGAGCAGGTGGCAGCACAACCATGCCCGGGAGCTGAACGAAGAAAGAATCCAACATGTAACCGTCGACCACCCTGATGTGGCATAGATTCTGATCAGCATATGCATTGATTAATTTTATATTGTATTATTTAAGAAAATGGAAGTTATTTTGAATATTTTTGTGCATAGTTTGATTTTTGTACCATTCGTCATTAGTCAAAATGGAATAGCCTTTGATTCTTATCACATACCATACCATAGCAATAAGATTTGATTTGATAAGAAATATGCCATGTTTTTTTGTTAAAAATAATTGAGAACCAATTTCGACCGCTTGAAAATTTTGAAGCAATACGACTTGGTTACTTAACGAGGAAGAACATCCAGAGCTTGGTTACTTGATGGAATTGACATATGTTTTCTAGTTTGCTTTGTCATTTTGATGTGGAATTGACTTTTGTACCATTTTTGAGCTATTTTGTTTGGTTTCTTGACCCAAATCGTGAATTTTTAGGCTTTCTTAGGCACCATTTTCCTTCGACGATGACTCCTACGCTTTATACAATAAGACATATTGTTACAGATGTGCAAGTTCAGGTATTAGACACTCTATTTTATTAGTTTTTCCCTTTTAAATGATCTTACTAAAATATGTATCTTTTGCCATTTATCACATCTTTTTTTTTTTTGTTAATAACTAGTTTTCTCTCTAAAACACATTTATACCCCATCTTATTTGGACTAAAGATTGTTTGGGTTTAGCTGTTAAAGATGATCCTTTTTTCTCATTTATGGGCAAACCTTGTTGCTACACAGAGTGTCATTAGGCATTTCCATGCCTTCTAAACTTCTTGACAAATAATTATGAGAACAGCATCAAGGAGTTTGCTTGTTAGATAATCTCAAATATCATAGTAGGAAATGAAGAGCACAAACATTATCAATTTCGAACCTAAAGTTTTATCTACATTGATTTGTATAATGAAACAATAGTAATGGTATAAATTTTACATGCTGTAATTGAAGCTAATATTATTGCTCTTCTAGTTTATTTGCTTCAAAATGCTGAATTTGATATTAAGAAACAAGTTGTATGGGCCATCTCAATTGCTACATCTGGTGGAACTCATGACCAAATCAGGTACGAAAATGGTTTCCTGTATTACTTTTCAAGGGAATAATGTATTGGCAGAGTACGGATGATAAATTACCTCATCTGGGCATGTCACATATTTAGTTCCTTGTAAGTCAAGGTTGCATCAAGCCATTATGTGATTTTCTCAATTGCCCCGACCCAAAGGTTGTTACAATTTGCTTACAAGGGCTTGAAAACATTCTCAAGGTAGGAGAAGTTGATAAAAATATGGTACTATTGGAGAAGTGAATCTCTATGCACAATAATTGATACTGTAGAGGGTCGGGAGAAGATCAAGTATTTAAGGTCTCACAACAACACCAAGATTTATGAAAAGGCTGTGAAAGTTATTGAGACATATTGGTGACGCTGCTCAACATAGGGTTCCATTTTGTAGGGGTGAGCTCTCTGTTTCTTCCTAGGGATTCAATGAAGATCTTAAGATATCATTAAACAAGACTGTTCTAATCTTCGTGCTATTTAAATTTGAAAGAATGATTAGGATCATGTGACTATATTCGTTGCGTGGAATTCTTTAAATTTGAAAATAAACGATATTTTAATATTTCTTTTCATTTCCAAGTTTTTCTTATAATTGTAGATGGTATATTATCAAATCCTTATAAAGTAATATAAATTTAGTAGCTTTTATAAAAATATATATTTTTATTACATTATGTTAATATAAAATTTAAAATTTAAAATCAAAATACAAATAAATATAACAAAATAAATTAAAGTGTAAATGGGTGTTTGTTTCATGAGAAATAGCTTGTTGAAAATAAGTTCTAAAAAATGAACTTATTTTATAGAAAATATTATAAATTTCTTTTTTTGTGTTTAGATGATTCCGTATAAAACATTTTCCGTTATTTGACAGATTTTTCAAAAAATCTACTTTCAAAAATTTTTTAACATAATTTTATTTGTATTTGAATTAAATAATTATTATGAATAATTAAATACAATTTAATTTACATATTTAATTTGTTTAATTTTTTATCAAAATAATGTATTATCCTACGTTGCATGCATAAGTTTAGTTGGCCACGTTACAAAAGGTAATTAGGTAAAGGACACACAAAGGAAAATCAAAATCAAGAGTGACTTGAGAGCAATTATATCATTGGTTACAATTTTTATCCTCTATAATATTATTTAGTTATATAAATCAAAATTTTTTAGTGAATATGAGAGAGATATTCTCTAAACCATGAACCAACAAAAATTCTAGTGAATTCAACTCCCAAGATATGAACAAGTAGCACATTCATGACACACTGCGATGGTCGATCAAATAAGCTAATATCACCAATTAGGGGAAGACTATGTTTCACTGACTAATCTATCACCTCTTATTGTTTTAATGAAACATAAATAGAATATATATGATTAACACCATTCAATATCATCTCAAATAATCACAGTCGAATACGATTCAATTATAATGTTCTGAATACCTTTTTTCCACGCAACTTCAACCCCAAGGAAAATTTCCCACAACTTTGCCATATTAACACTACAATTTTCCATGGAAGATTGAAAAACCCACAACCCAATTACCATGGCAATCTCGAGTAGTGCTATGAAATGACCATCCAAGTGAACTACGAGCTGCGAACAATGAGCTCACCAAATATGCAAGCTTTACAAAACTACGAGCTTACTAGCACTGCGAGCTCACCTGCGAGCTCTTCACTCTACAAGTTGCCAACTTGCCAACTTGCATTGAAACTATGATAAATTTTGATTGGACATGTTGGCAGGTGATAAGGTAGAAACCAGCCAATGAAAAAGAAAGTTATATGAATCTAGTCACTAGATTAAGCCAAATTGTAACTATTTTATTATTATTTTCATCTTTTTTAAGCTTAATCCTTCATGTAAACTTTGTATCATCCTTTCATGTTAATGAAACAGTAGTTCATCTTGATTTTATTCAATTTTTGATCTATTTTTGCTTTTGTTTCAATCTTTCCCTTTATCATATATCCAACAATCGGTATCGAGAGCCATTTGTCTTTAAGGGTCTATTTTCATAAAAATGTCTTCAGCAAACTTTACAACATTACTACCCCCTGTTTTTATAGGAGAAAGTTACCACATCTGGGTAGTAAAAATGAAAATTTATCTTTAAGCCTTTGATCTTTGAGAGATTGTAAATGCTGAAATAGAACCACTAGTGTTGAGGCTAAATCTCACACTCGCTCAAATGAAATAGCATAGTGAGGAATGTGCTAAAAAAATAAGGCGATGTCCTACCTATAAAATGGAGTTTCAGATATGATTTTTACAAGAATCGTGGCATGTGAAAATCCTAAACAAGTTTGGGATAAGCTCAGGGAGGAGTCTCAAGGATCACAGAAGACAAGGCAGCGGCAGATGATCAATTTCAGACGATATTTTAAAAACCTCAAGATGAAGGAAGCTAAGACTGTGAAGTAATATTTATATTGAATCATGGTAGTGGTGAACCAAATAAGACTGCTAGGTGACCAGCTTACGAATATTCAAGTAGTTAAGAAGGTGATTACTGCACTTCCTGAGAGATACGTATCAAATATATCATCACTAGAAGATTCAAGGGATCTATGAACCATCTCACTCTCGGAGATAATCATTACTCTGTATGCTCTAGAATGAAGATGGGCAAGTAGAGAAGAAAGGTATGTTGAAGGAGCTTGTCAAGCTAGAAACAGAGATGCTGCAAGCTTCTTAAGTTAGAAAGAAAAAAAAGAGCTAGCCAGATAAGAAGAAGAAGTCAAAGAAAGAAGGTGGAAAGAATAAATATCCACCATGCTCACACAGTAAAAAGTTAGGGCATCTTAAGAAGTTTTGTTGGTTCAAGCCTAACGTTCAATGTAAAAATTGCAAGCAGATTGGTCATGTAAAGAAAGTATGCAAAAACAAAGGGCATACTCAACAATATGATGTTGAGGCACAAATAGTAGAAGAGAAGAACTGATGTTCACAGTTTCCTGCGAAGCCCAGCTCGTAACACCATGAGAACTCACCAACGAAGTAAGAAAGAATTGGATCGTAAATAGTGGTTGTACGAGTCATATGACAACAGATACGAGCATCTTCAAGAATGTTAACAAAAAGTTCCATTCCAAGGTTAAAGTTGGAAATGGCCAATATATTGAAGCAATTGGAAAGGGAGATGTTTTAATCAAAATTCCATCAGGTGCTAAACTTGTCGCAAATGTTCTTTTGGTTCCTAACATAGACCAAAACTTGCTAAGTGTAGGACAACTGCTCGAGAAAAATTACTCTGTGGTATTCAAAGACAACAAATGTTTAATCCTTGATCCAAGCGGATGTGAGATCATATCAACAAAGATAGCAGACAGAAGTTTTACTGTCAATTGGAACTTAGCAACTTCAGTAGCATATACCAACTCGCTGGATGAAACAAAATTGTGGCACAGGATAATGGGGCATGTTGACTACAAATAATTAAGTCAAATGTCCAAGAATAAATTGGTCGAAAACTTATCAAATATGGTGGAACACGAAGATGTATGCAAGGTATTCCAGCTCAGAAAGCAAGCAAGGTCTCTATTACCTGCGAATACAACATAGCGAGCCACTGAAAAATTGTACTCAATACATATTGACATTTGTGGACCTATGAAAACCAGTTCGCTAAATGGAAGAATGTACTTTTTATTATTCATAGGTGACAGAAAAAGATTTTTTTTGGGTGTACTTCATGAAGAACAAGTCTGAAGTGGCTAAAATCTTCTTCAAGTTTAAAGCTATGATTGAGAACCAAAGCGATTGCAAGCTCAAAATGATATGATTAGACAATGGGGCAGAATATACCTCAGAAAAGTTTGACAAGTTCTGTGAAGAATATGGTATTCATTATCAATAGAGCAATGTGTACGCTCCACAGCAGAGTGGAGTAAGTGAAAGAAAAAATAGAACTATAGTGAATATGGCTCGTTGCTTGCTATTCAAAAGTAAACTGTCAAATGATTTCTGGACAGAAGTAGTAAACACTGTTGTTTACCTACTAAACATACTACTTACTAAATCGGTTGAAGAGAAGACACCATTTGAGGCCTGGTATGGTTTTAAACCTTCTATTTCATATTTAAAAGTATTTGGTTGCACATGTTTTGTTCATATTCCAGAAGAAAAAAGAAGCAAGTTGGACAGTAGATCGTAGCCAGGAATATTTGTTGGATATTCCAGTGTTAAGAAAAGATACATAATCTATAATCCTTTCACCAAGAAAGTGATCATAAGTAGAGTTGTGAAGTTTGATGAAAGAAAAATCTTGAATTGGACTACAACAAATGAGGAGATGTGTGAATAAGAGGGTCTAAAATTTGATCTGTGAGCTACTAGAATCAAATTGAAAATGATGCAGTTGATGAACAACCAGTACAAGGAACCAGGTTTATCATTAAAATCTATCAATAGTGTAATCCGGTGAAGCTAGAACCAATCACTTTTGAAAAAGCATTTCAAGAAGCTGAATGGAAAACAACTATGAAAGAGGAGATCACCATGATCAACAAAAATGAAACATGAAAGCTTGTAGATAAACCAATTCACAAGAAAGTGATTAGAGTTAAGTGGGTCAAAGGAAATTTAGTTGGAGATATCCTACTCGCCCAATTGACGTTTTAGCATGGTGGTAGGGCGTATAGGTAATAATGGAAAAGTAAAGGACAGAATGTCCTCCATAAAGTATGTGTTTAGTGAGTGGTAAGAGATGTTATGGGTTTGTGAGTGGTAAGGGATGTCATAGGTTTGTGAATGGTAAAAGATGTCGCCAAGATTAAGGTGCACCCAGTTAGTTTAGTTAATGTGTAGGTTATACACTAACGAGATAGTTAGAAATGAACGATTGGTCAAATAAAAAATATGAAAAGATTTGGGATTCTTAGGCATGGTTCCTCACAGTTGTAAGCCATCAATGAGGGAAGATTTGAAAGTTGAGTGACACTGTCAAGTTTCACAATAAAAGCAAGGATTTTTACAGAGAATGCTTCTGAAGGAAGGAAAGTTTTCTTCTTCCTTCTATTTAAAAGAGTACGATTGCTACCTTCCTATAATTGTTGGTCAGGAGATTTTTCTTTTACAGTAAGACTAAAGATCAGAGTTTAAGTATAGGGTTATTTGTTCACCCGGGGTAAGTGTTTTGGACTCGCATGAGTTTCTCCAGCGAAAGTGAACTTGCTTGAGTGTAAATAGAAAGATGTAGAAGTAAGGCCTTGCATAGAGTTTGTTTAGGTTTTAAATGAAAATAATAGTTAAGTTTTGACAGCATTCTTATGTCTTACAAACAGTGGCCTTCAAGAGTCCACCTGTAGATGTATGAACTTGGAGCCCAAGTTGCTATTATGGTTAACATGTGAGTCTCTAAAACTGAATCTTACATGTATGTTGTAGTCTAGATATTTCTATGCTAATTAACTAAAGTATGTAACTGGAACTATTAAAACATGACTCTATGACTCTAAAAAGGAAAGGAACGGTATGTGTGCATATATGTCTGAAAGCATGAATATGTTTGTCATGAGTTAGTCATAATTTGAACAAGTCTGTTGTGAAAGTGTTTGTCATGAGCAAGTCACTAAATGAAGTTTAAGGGGAATGTTGCACATACTAGGAAACACGAATGCATTTGTTATAAAGAAGTCTGAAAGGAATAAGTTTGTCAAGCATGAGTCTACATGATGAGCATGTGTTTGTCTTTAGAGTCATCTAAAGGGGTCCGTTGGGACTTAAAACATAAAACTCAAGCTAAAAGGGTCTGTCGAGACTAAAAACACAAATATTTGATAAGTATAATTCCATGACCATGACACTCTCAAGACCGTATAGTGTAAGACCATGGCTGGGCGATGAAATCATATGGAATTTGTGAAGGATGATTGGGTGAGTACTAACGATGAGGGGCAAACCTCACGATGGTAAGTATAGGCGAATCCTTATCGTCAAAAGCACTAATTTTTGTAAGAGTGAGCCTTTGTGGCTGTTTATGTTAAATAAACACCTTTGTGGCAAATCTCTCATAAGAAATACCTTTGTGGTAATTTGTAACGAGACGTCTTCGTGGCGCAACCTAAAAGAAGTGCCTTTGTGGAAATTTTTATACAAGGAAGCCTTTGTGGCTATTTTTGAATGAAGGCCATTGTGCCAATCTTTATTAAAAGGAAGCTTTTGTGACAATCTTTATCAATGGACACCTTCTGGTGAGACTTTGAAAGGAAAGCCTTTCTAGCTATCTTTGGAAAGGGACGCATTCTCAGTGTAATTTAAAGAAAGGTTTTCATGATTACTATTTGAAGACAATGCCTATAGGTAGACTGTAAAAGAATGATGAACATGGTATTTTGATAATTGGCATGTGCGGATTAGCTCTGAAAGAAAAGTCAGTATGGAAGGTTATTGCGAAGCTTGTGCAAACGATAGGGACAAACTTACAATCGAGAAATAAATGATGAAATCCTTGAATGATAGCTCAGGTAAATGAGGGGTTTAACTTGTGGATCAGTCAATAGATATAATGTGAGGTTGGTTGTGAAGGGGCTTAGCTAGCAATATGGAGTAGACTACACTAAAACCTTTGCCCCTGTTGTAAGGTTAGACAATATAAGGCTGCTATTGACTATTGTTGCACAAAAGGGATGGAGAATACATCAGATGGATGTGAAGTCATCATTCTTAAATGGTTATTTGAAGAAAGATATTTATGTCGAACAACCATAAGGGTTCACAGTACCTAGTTGCGAGGTTAATGTGTACAAACTGCAAAAAGCCTTATATGGTTTGAAGCAAACACCAAGAGTTTGGTATGAAAGAATTGATAGTCACCTCACAGAGATGAGTTTTGAAAGAAGCATCAGTGATCCCACCTTATATGTAAAGAAAACTGGTAATGAAATACTCCTCATTATTTCATTATATGTTGATGATTTACTTGTGATTGACAGTAACAATAAACTGATGATTGTATTCAAGGACCTGATGCAAGAGAAATTTGAAATGTCAGACTTAGGTAAAATGACATACTTCTTCAGTCTGGAGGTGAACCAAGCTCACAATGCAATCTTCATAATCCATAAGGGTTTTACAATAAAAATCCTATGAAGATATAGTATGGAGAATTTCAAACTTGCGAGCACTCCCATCACTCAAGGTGAGAAGCTCATCAATAATGAAGATGTTGAGAAGGTTGATGAAAAAAGCTATAGAAGCCTGGTGAGATGTCTGCTTTGCTTGATAGTATCCAGACCTGACATCATATTTGTTGTAAGTCTATTGTCAAGGTACATGCATTGCTACAATGTAAACCACTATAAAGCAACAAAAAGAGTTCTGTGATACATAAGAGGAACTCTAGATCATGGAGTGAAGTTTATGAGGACTGAAAAGATCAAGCTACTTGGGTACTCAGATAGTGATTGGGCTGGATCCACTGATGATATGAAGAGTACCTCAGGTTATTTCTTTACTCTGGGATTCAAGTGTATTTTGTTGGAGCTTGAAGAAGCAAGAAACAATAGCGCAATCAACTACTGAAGCTGAGTATGTTACAGTTGTAGTTACTGTAAATCAAGCTATTTGGTTGAGGAAACTGCTGAATGATTTAAATTTGAAGCAAGAAGAAGCAACAAAGATCAAGTGTGATAACCAATCTACTATTGTAGTTTCAAAAAATTTGGTGTTACATCGTAGAACAAAACACTTCAAAATAAAGTATCACTTTGTAAGAGAAGTAGAGCAAGCCAAGGAAGTAACATTGGTTCACTGCAGTTCAAAAGATCAATTGGTTGACATTTGAACAAAACTTCTTGGGAAAATGAGGTTTGAAAACCTTCATTATAATATTGGAGTTAAAAGCATGAATGTCCAATAGAAGTGTTGCAAAATGACCATCCATGCGAGCTACGAATTGCGAGCTGTAAACAACGAGCTCACTAGAACTATGAGCTTAGCAAATAAGCAAGCTCTACAAAACTGTGAGCTCACCTGCGAGCTTTTCACTCTGTAAGTTGCCAACTTGCCAACTTGTATTGAAACTATGATAAATTTTTATTAGACATTTTGACAGGTGATTAGACAGAAACCAACCAATGAAAAAGAAAGTTATATGATTCTAGTCACTAGATTAAGCCAAGTTGTAATTATTTTATTATTATTTTTAGCTTATTTAAGTTTAATCCTTTATGTAAACTTTGTATCAACCTTTTTTGTTAATGAAACATTACATTCTATTTTCATTCAATTTTTTTTTTTTTTGCTTTTGGTTCAATATTTTCCTTCATCAAATATCCAACAAATAGCATTTCCCATACCTGCTCTCTTCCCTCACCACATAATAGGATTACCTTCATTAATTCCATCCCTCTTCCCCATTCTTTATATTTCTCTTTGTTTAATCTTAAATTTTGACATTTTCTTTCTTCTTTGACATGGATATCATCATACCTCCCTACAATAACACATCTCACTTGTTCTTTATATATCTTAGCAAGAATAAAGTAGATCATTGTGAAAAATGTAACACCCTAATTTATTTAACTTTGTTTTTATGAATTCTGTCATAAATGAGTATCTACTTCAGTGGTTAAGTGTTCTAATTGTGTGTTTGAGGTCTTGGGTTTGAGTCATACTTTTAGAAATTCTGCTAGTTTTGATTCTAGCCTTATCCTTTTTGGGTGGGCTTATGTTATATTTTCGATCAACTTATATCAAAATGGGCCAGCTGGTTCAAGTGGTAAGGTGTTAGCTTGCCTAAAGGTCTTGTGTTCGAACCCCCGTGTGAGTGAAGGATGTTATTTTTGCTTCTGTGAGTACGTGTCGGTTGTGTAGTAGAAGTTCAGTGGGATTGAAAGTCTGGGGCAGTTGGATGAGGTTAGTGGGTCAAATTCTGTGGGATTATGGTTGGTTAGTAGGGGAGTGGGATAGTGTTTTATTTTTATTTTATTTTTTAATTTTGTTATTTTCCTTCTCCCTCTTTCCCAAAATTCCTCCCATTTGACGTTTTCTTTTTCTGTTCACTGAGAAAATTCATTTTCTTTTACTTTTTTTATTCTATCACAAATCTTTTGTTCAAATCACTGTGTTTCGAATTCTGGTATTCTTCGTTCGACTTGGTAAGTAGGGTTTTGCTTATTTTTTTTTATTTTTGTAGGTCCGTTTGGATTTTCTTCTATTGAAATGGCATTTTGGGTATAGTTAGGGAATTAAAATTCTGTGAATGTGTTACGTAGGAGAAGGTGGTGAAGTAGTGGATTTCGGTTCAACGACCTAATTCACATGTGTGGTTATGTTCGTTAGCGGTGAGTTCATGTGCGTAGTTCGGTTTAGTCATGTTGAATTCATAAATTAATTATTAAAACAATGGTTGGATTATTAATTTTAGGTTTTGAAGGTTTCGAGATTGCTTTCACATCAAAATCAAGCTAAGTGTGTAACGAAAACTTGAGAAAACAGCGATCGGCGAAAGTAAAAAATTTGGCCTGTCGATGCCACACGGGCGTGTGTCCGGCCGTGTGGTAGGCTGTGTGCGATACACGATCGTGTGAGTCACACAGCCTAAGCCAATTCAGGCGTGTAGGCCATGAGCCAAGTCGTGTGGGCCACACGAGTAGGGCAATTTTGGGCGTGTGGGCCACACGAGCATGTGGGCTCAAATTTCAGAATCTTTCTCTAGGGTTATACATGTCGTTCCAAGTGACTGTGGACCTTTTGTAGGGTCGGTATGTGTGCTGTAAACCTTAAAGCATGAACTCTGTTACTCTGTTAGTTTGAAAATGGATGTAAATAACACATATATATGAGTACTATGTGGTACGGTATGTATGATCTGTTCTGATATGTATAAGCATGTGTAGTATATGTATATGAGCATGTATAACATGTTAATTCTGATATATGTATTTACTGTCTGTATTTGGTATTGGGGTGGGATATGTATATGTGGATGAAGTATTCTGTTTGAGGCGATATCTCGCAAACATGTTGGCAGCAATGCTGCGATTATTCTAAAAAGTGTCTTATAGACATTATATGGTGTGTAGGGCTAGGTGGGTGTTTTATACCCCATATGATGTGTTGGGATGGTCGGAATTGGTGTGTAGAGGATGGGGGTAGGATTATGCATATTTGTATCTGTATGATTCTGTTGATAATTTGATTCTGTAAATGATTATTGTTCGTATCTATTCTGTTATGTGATAAAATCTGACTATATGTTTCCATTGAGTTTGTAATACCCCAAAAATTTCTACATTAAGATATTATCTTTGATATAGTAAAATAAGAAAATAAAGCGACAAAAAGGGAAATTTTGAGTTATGATAACATTGGGAAGTAAATTATGATATCTTGATTCAGGAAAAGACTAAATTGTAAAAGTGAGAAAAGTTTTGTTGCCTAAAAATAAATACTCAAAACTTAAGGGGTTAAAATGTAAACATGAAAAAGTCAAAGGACCAATAGTGTAAATGTTTTAAGGGTGGAATGATCTAGAAACTAAGGAAAATGGATAAATTAGGACCAAATTGAATAGGTGAAGAATTATGTAATACCCATTACCCGTATTCGACGCCGGAACAGGGTATGAGGCATTACCAGACTTCAATGCAAGCAGACCTTAAAAACCGGGACATAAATTTCCACTCAAATTTAAAACTTTTCATAAACATTCACATCGTCCCTAAAACGAGCCTACTAAGCTCAAAACATACATTAGGAGTGGTTCGGGACTAAACCGAGAACTTTAACAAATTTCACGTCACTTAGGAAATTTTTCATGTTTTAAGAGTCACACGCCCATGTGGCTCTGGACACGCCCGTGTGGCTATGGACACGCCTGTGTGGGTAAGCCGTGTGGTCACACACACCCGTGTCCCTAACCCGTGTAACTCTCTGTTTATGACGTCATCAACAAGTTTAAGTCACACGGCCAAGTCACACGTCTGTGTGCTTAGGTCGTGTAGGTGATTTAATTTTCATAATTTTTCATAAAATAGGTGCAGACTTCACATGCCTTGGGCACACACCGATGTCCCTGGGCCATGTCCTTCACACAGTCTTGTCTCTGCTCGTGTGGCCAATTCGAAGTCAAAATTCAAGATACAGGGGACACACGGCTGGATCACACACCCATAGGGCAAGCCGTGTGTCACACATAGCCTAGGCACACGCCCGTGTGGAAAAAAATTATGGCTATTTACCAAGCCATTTTCCACCCTTTCTTGCACCATCTTACATAACAACGAGCAACACCAATCCACGCACAACATATAGCCAAATCAATCACAACCAAGGTAGTAACACACCATTCAAAAGCCCACATATAACGTGCTTAAACATTATTCCAAAATCACATTCATGATAGAGATTCTCATATGAATATATCAATAGCCAACATAACCATCATAAGCTGAATTTTAAGGCCATATACAAAATGAATTAAATACCATTACAAGCCAACACATTTGGCCCAAATCAATAATGAAACATATCACAAAAAACCAAGTCCCTATACATGCCATAACTCAAAATAATGCAATCATAAGTACCCAAATTGATAATTTGATAGTGTGAATGAATCTTCGACCATCTTCGATCCCCAAGCTGGCTTGGTTATAACACCCCTCACCCGTATCCAACGTCGGGACAGGGTTCGAGACGTTAACGGACTTAAACATTCACAACAACACATAACATATTACCAACCATGCATGGCAAACAAGCATATGCACATCATCAATATCAAACATAACATAAATAGCTAGATTTATAAGTCAGAATCATTAGCTCACTAAAGACCAATATATTTGGCCAAATTATAATAACACATGTTATAAAACTAGGTCCCTATACATGCCACTCACTTGCTAATTCTAGCATTTGTGTTTATACTGTCAAGGTGTTGGCTTGATAGTGTGATGCTGCCTCCGACGATCTCCAACCCTAAGCTAACCTGGCAACACTAAAAGAAATGGAAAGGAGGGGGTAAGCTTTACGCTTAGTAAGTTCACATGAAATAATAATAAGCAATTTACTAACATGCTTTCCATAGTAAAACTAATCCAATTGTACATTTACACATGTTCTGGTTAAGCTGCTTTCTTGAGTTATAGTCACTAAATAATTTATAACTGGAGTTACAGAACTCAAAATTAAGATCCATAAATTTTTGCAGAAACTAGAATCATATATATTTCCACCATAAAATTTTAAAAATTTTTGGTCCAGCCAATAAGTACAGTTTATTATTCAAAGTCTCCCCTGTTTCGCTGTTTGACAGCTTCGACCTTTCTTCAGTACGAATCAATTTTCTCCTCGTACAGAATTCAAAGGATGTTCTTGTTTATTTCATTTGAAACTACACTCATTAATAATTTCAAGCATATAAATTATATCCCATAATTATATTTGTACAATGTTTAATGATTTTTCCAAGTCAGAACAGGGGATCACGTAGTCATTCTGAACCAGTCTCTCAAAAACTTAAATATATCATTATATAGAATTCCTTTGCTTGCTCTGTTTCTGTTATATGAAAATAGACTCATTATCTAATTTGATATCTCATTCAGTCTTTCATTCAATTTCTACTATTTTTGGTAAATTTTTAAATTCACGCCATCGCAACTATCCGAAATGGGCTTTATTGTCAATTTTGATCTTTAACACTTCAATTGTATTCATCACTTACCCATAACAATCTTTCCAATTATTTCCAATCACATATCGAGCATATTGCTCATAAGTTACACATGTATATACTTACACTTATCATCACAAAGTCATACACAATTTCATTTAATCAATTTCCCAGTTGAACGCTTCGGAATAATAACAGATACGCAATGGTATCGCACACAGCCCACCTTTAAAATCGAAGCTCTCTTGTACACATAGTGGCCTTCACTTAGCACCACTCATGTGACCTAGCTCGATTGTACACATAATTTTGGCTCTCTTGTACACATGGTGAACACTTAGTACCACCCATGTGACCTAGCCAGTTTATCTCGTAGCTCTCTTGTCTACATGATGTCCTTCACCTGGAACCACGCATGTGACCTAGCTACATATATCCCGTAGCTCTATTATCTACATGGTGTACACATAGTATCACCCATGCGACCTAGCTACATCATAATGTCTCGTAGCTCTCTTGTACACATGATGTACACTCAGCATCATACATGTGACCTAGCTACATACCATCTGTATCATCCAATCTTTCCGAAGGTTCAACTGGGATTTCTCTCTCTTTCTAATACTTGATTCCATACTTCCAATAGTCAATTATGATTAAAAAATCAGCTTCAATACATAAAATATGCTGAAATATAAAAACATAATAAAGATAATGTATTATTTACATACAAACTTACATACTTTCTCATTTCCATGTCGAATTAATATTGAACATTTAAATCATCATAATTATACTTACTTTCAACACCTCGGCAATCATAGTAAATATATCAATTTTACATTGAAACATGCATAAATTAATGCTTATTATACATATGAACTTACCTCGATACTAAAACGGCTATTTTACCAACTTTCCTGATTTTCGATTTTTCTCCCATTCTAGGTTCAAATCTCGTTTTTCGGGATCTAAAACATCATATTTTACTTGTTTAATTAATGTACTATTCAAAAAAGTCCTTAACTCAAACTTTGGAAAAATTACAATTTTGCCCCTAAACTTTTGTATATTTACACTTTTGCCCCTAGGCTCGGGAATTAAACTTTATCCCTTATTCTCATGTTTTATGACATGCTGATCATTTTTCCCTTCTATTGGAAACATCAAATTCTCACTCTAACACATAGTTATGAATAATAACAACTTTTACCGATTAAGCCGTTTTACTCATTTTTGCTTAAAACCGCTTAGCAAAAGTTGTTTAACATAATTTCAGCCTTCATATTCTACCATAAAACATTAAAATAAACACATTTCACCTATGGGTATTTTTCCAAATATGAACCCTAGCTTAAATTATTGCTAGAATAAGCTTAATCAAGTTACCGGGGTTCCAAAAACGTAAAGAATTTGAAAAACGGGGCTAGAACGAACTTACTATTGAGCTTGAAAAGCTTGAAAACCCTAGCCATGGCTTCCACCATGCTAATTTCGGCCTCCATGAAAAAGATGAGTCAATTTTGGCTTTATTTTCCCTTTTTATTTCTTTTAATTACCAAATAACTAAAATGTCCTTAAGGACTTTCTTTAAAATTTTGTCCTATTCATGCCCATTTTTGTCCAAACGAAATATAATGGTCTAATTACCATTTAAGGACCACCTCTTTAAAACCCCATTTCAATCAAGTACTTATGAATTAGAACACATATTTTGCAACTTTTGCAATTTAGTCCTAAAAGTCCAATTAAGCATTTTGTCAGTAAAATTTCTTAACGATATTTTTACATAATATTTTAATCAATAAATAAACCTTAAAACTTAATCGGAATAAATTTTTTGACTTTGAATTCGTGGTTCTAAATCCATCGTTCCGTTTAGGCCCTAAATCAGGCTGTTACAGCAACTTCTACAAATAAGCCCTAATAGGCAGATTAAACATGCAATTTATAAAATTTCTTATCAATACTCTAACACATGCATCTAATCACTCGGTAAATCATAAAAATTGATCGAAATAAACTTTTCTATCTCTGATTTGTGGTTTCACAACCACTATTCCATTTAGGCCCTATTTCGAAATGTTACATTGGTGACACTATAAGATAAGGAAAAAAAAAGAAAGGGAGTAAGCTTTAAAACTTAGTAAGTTCATATGCAAATAATAGGCGACATTCACCACACAAATATTATACAACTAACATGATATAACCAACCTAAATTCCATTTATGTCCACATAAGCATAGCTTACTCATTCACATCTTAACATACAATTTGCATGATAAAAAATATCATTTATATTATCGAAATCTCATAATCATAACTTACTCAATCATAACCTTACCGAGGATTCACCACGTATAGAGCTCATTACACATGAGTTTTATGTACATATCTGTACATATTCATAGCATCGACATAGTCTTTCATAACTTTGACATTCTCGATGATTCACCCATTAAACCACTTGGAATACTAAGGATACTCGGGAATCTCACACACAAGGTATCATACCAATGCCATATCCCAGATATGGTCTTACATAGGATCTCATATCGATGCCAATAGCCCAACTATGGTCTTACACAAAAACATATATATCGATGCCATATCCCAGATATGGCATTATATGAAATTCATATCGACGCCATGTCCCTGACATGGTCTTACATGAAATCTTACTTCGATGCCATGTCCCAGACATGGTCTTAACGAAATCTTAGTAACCCAAATGTCGTAACCCTCATATCCTCTCTATTCCTAGGGTTCAACCGGGATTTCATTCTTGTCGTAACTTTGTCGAATACGCTCAATGGTCAATCATAATTCATACAATAGTAAGGTATTTAAAACATAATTAAAAAAATGCATTATTTACATAAGAACTTACCTCGGTACAAAAATAGGAGAAATAGACCTAATTGTCGATAACCTTATTTTTCCCCCGATCAAGGTCTGAACTTTATTTTTCTTGATCTATAATAGTAAATTTAACTTATTTAATATTCATATTACTCAAATCAATTCATAAATCATACTATGGAAAAATTACACTTTTGCCCCTAAACTTTGACATATTTACACTTTTGTCCCTAGGCTTTTAAAATGAAATGCATTCAATTTCTTTGTTATCCAAGCCTAGCCGACCCATATATAAGCTCATATCAGCCCACGTTTTTCACCAAATCAGATTTTTACTACTCATTTTATAACTTTTACAAATAGGTCCTTTTCAAGTATTTTCATGAAAAGTCACTTAGTAAAAGTTGTTTACTACACATCAAACTTTCATTTTCTACCATAAAACATCAAAACACATGCATGTCACACATGGGTAAATTTTTAAACATGAGCCCTACTTCAAAATAATGGTAAAAATAGGTAAATCGGGTTACGAGGACTTCAAAAAAATGTAAAGAGCATTAAAAACCGGGCTAGGATGCACTTACTATCAAGCTTGAAAGTTGAAGAAACCCTAGCTATGGTGTTTTGAAAATTTCAGCTAAGGGAGGAAGAAGATGGACAAGTTTTTGGCTTTATTTTCCCCTTTTATTCTTTTATTTACCAAATGACCAAAATGCCCTTTTAGCCTTCCTTTGAAATTTTATCTCTCCATGTCCACTAACTTAACAAATGGTCTAATTACCATCTAAGGACCTCTAACTTAAAATCTCATATCAATTGGACACCTCTGACATGTAGAACTCAACTTTTGCACTTTTTACAATTTAGTCCTTTTAACTAAATTGAGTGACCAAACGTCAAAATTTTTTAACAAAATTTTCACGAAATCATTCCGTGAAACTGTAGACCATAAAAATATAATAAAAACAAGTTTTACTAAGTTAGATTCGTGGTCCCGAAACCACTATTTCTACTAGCCCCAAAATTGAACTATTACAAATTATGAGGGACTAAATTATAATTTTACCAAATTAAATGATGACTCAAGGATGAAAATTTAAAAGATAATAAAGGAAAAATGGTCAATTAGAAGGAGAAAGAAATCTAGAAGGCAATGATGATATTGATGACATTTTATAATTATTTAATTAGATAAATATTATTTTATTAATGAGATATTTTATTATTATTTCATTATTATTTCATTATTATTTATTTAGTATAAAAGGAAGGAAAGATGAAGAATTATTATCCTTCCTTTCCATGCATCAACGTGAGAACAAGAGAGAAAGAAAGAAAGTTTTACTTTCTTTACAATTTGGTCCTTTCACCAAAAATCCACCATTTTCACTTAGAAATCGAAAGAATTTCCATAGCCATCAAAAGAGAAAGATGACTAGGAGAGTATAGGGAGCTACAATATCAAGTTAGATTCAAGAAAAAGAAACTAGAGGAGAGAAAAAATCAAGTTAAAGATTGAAATCAAGAAGAAAAGGTAAGAACATCAAGATTTTAATATATTTGTAAGTTTGGTATTATTGAAAAAACATGTAATTGATGTTAATGTAGAGTTATATTATATAAGGTTTTAAGTTCATGATATGTTAGTGAAGGAAAATAAGAAGAAGTAATGGGAAATATTGTAGAGAAAGGAAATAATGGTGTTATAAATTTGATAATTAACATTTTGCACTAAAAACAGTTTTGGACAACAGCAATAGTGTAAATTTGAAAAATCACCAAAAATTGTAGAAAATGAATTAGAGGTTGAATAAAATATGAAATTAAATTTTATTGAGTCTAGTTTTTCATAGAATAAATGGTGTAAGCAATGAAATTGTAAATTATGAGATATAATAAATTTTGTAAGACATGGTTAGAATGATTTCGGGTTCCACTATTTTGATTTTGGAAAATCATTAAAAATTGTATAAAAATAATTGGGGGTTTAAATTTGAATTTTAAAATTATTAATGAGTCTATTTTCAAGAGAAACAAACAAGAAAATCATCTGAATCTTGTATTAAGAGATAATTAATTTTTATTAAAGAAAGGTTGAAGCTGTCAAACATCAGAACAAGGATAAATTTGAAGAATTTACTGTACTTATTGGCTAATCTATAAATTCTAAAATTTTTATGGTAGAAATAAATTTTAGTATAGTTTCAAGAACAACAAGCAGATCTTAATTTGAAATTCTATAGCTCAAGATATAAATAATTTAGTGACTATGACTCAAGTGGATAGTTTGATATGAACATATAAATAAATAATGGAATTATATGTATATTGAGGATGTGAAATGGAGGCGAGGAGGAGGAAAATGTATGAATATTAATCTAGTATGGGTTTACTTTAAAAATGTCTAATTTGCATGTTTTAGGCTCAAGGACTAAATTGAATAAAAGTAAAACTTTAAGGGGTAATTTTATAAAAATGTCAACAATGACCAAATTGAAGGAAATGAATTTTTTTAGTGTCTAAATTAATAAATTGAATGAAATTGATAATTTAGATCATGATGGGGTGAAAAATCGAGGAAAATAGAAAATTTTCTAAAATGCCCCTAAATATTGGTATTTCAGCAATTTAGCCAGGTAAGTTAATATGGTTGAGACTTTATGATTGAATATTAAAATTTGAAATTATATAATGTATTATTCCATATCTTTGTTATGATAAGTATGATAATATGAAAATCGAAGGAAGAGTTCAAATTGAGTAAAAAGCTGGATTGAGTACGATCGTTCCATGACCTGTGATGAATTGACGGATAAGACTATGGCATTTCAGTGAAAAGTCCATAATTGAATTATGGCATAGTGAAATAGTTTACGTAAGACCATGGTTGGACCATGACAGTAAGTGAAAATTTGCATGTATAAGACCATAACTGGGTTATGGCATCATGAGTGTAAAACCATGGTGAAGCCATAACAGTGCTCGTGTAAGACCATAGCTGGGCTATGGCATCGTAATTAAAGTGTAATTTGTGTACGTGTAAAACCATAGCTGGGCTATGGCATCATAATTAAAGTGAAAGACCATAGTTGGGCTATGGCATTGTGATAAAGTGTAAAGACCATGGCAGGGCCATAGCAATATATGTGCAAGATCAAAGTGGACTGTGGCATCAAGAAAACGACGTGCTCAAATCCGTAAGACGTTCTCTAATTTGACAAAGATTGGTAAGTGACATATGAAATTAATATTGAAAAATTAAAATTGAAAGACTTTGGTTATTATTGGTATTGATATGAAATAAGTGCACCCATTAATATTTAAAATAAATTCAACAGGTAAAATTTTGACATGAGAATATACAAGCACGAAATGAATTATTACCCGTATATGCCTGAAATATAATGATTTGTACATGTTATATGGACACATGGTGTGGAAAGGATATGTACATGGAATTTGAGTAATGTTAAGTTCGAAATGAACTATTACCGGAATAAATATACTTGAAAATGATGATACATGAAATATATATATATATATGTATTGATATATTGATATGTTGATACATGGAAATTATGTAAGTTGAGATGAGTAATACATTCAAGTGTGACATGTTGAGATTATTAAAGTTATTGATGTTGAAATTATATGAAATATGTTATTGAAGAAATGGTAAGAGAATGATATGTATGATGACATGTATATATGTACGATTATCTTTGACTGATTTCAAGTATAAATATTATATGAAGCGAAATTTTTGTTAAATGATCCGTAAATTCTAGTAATACTCTAAAACCCTATTTCGGCAACGGATATGGGTTAGGAGTGTTACAAAGTTACACACTGAGTTATTAAAAACTCACTTTCTGTTTGTCTATTTTGTTTAGGTAACCCTCAAACTTAGGTGAGCCGGTGCGGCGGAGGCTCAAATGTGACTACTTGTCCGTAAATTTCATTTACTTTAAAAGTTTACTTAATTTTCTGGTTTTGAAAGTTCTGTAATTTTGAGACTTTCCGAACTTTTTGGTGCTGTTTTTGGTTTTGGTTTTTATTTTTGGATTTGGATTTTATTTGAAATTTCTTGCAACGTTTGACAAAACAATTTACATAAACAACTATTTTATACGATCAAACACTTTCGAGAAAATAAACTTGATTTTCAAAAATATAATGACTTTTAAACTTCCATTGCAAATTATTGTTTTATCCAAAAGAGTAAACAATAGATGGTTTTCCCTAAAGAATACAATAACATATTTTTAAAATAAAGTGGCATGATGTTTTTAAAGAAAAAGACAGGGTTTTAACTTTTCTTTGTAACATCTCCAAATTCGGCCATAATGTCTAAGCCAGGTTTGGGGTGTTACAAAGAATGTGGAGGGAAAATCTTAGGTACTACCTTTACTTGTCTTTCGCGTAAGGTTTTGAAGCACATTTCATGTATAGATAAACAGAATTGTTATCTACCTCTTGAGATTATTCACCCCCTCCACTTGCAACACTAACTTAAACTACTATGGCTTTATGATAAGGATTTCATTTGTGATAAATGTTTGTATATATCTACTTTTTATATATACACATGTTCTTCATGTGATTTCAATCTTGATCTCACACGTGCTTCTTCGGTTAGTGGTCAACTGCCTAAAGATCAAGAGCCATTGTGATTTAAAGATGGAAAGAAAATTACAATCTCGCACTACAACCACTTTCATGAGATGAACTTTTTCAAATATAGGAAGGTACGCAAAAAAGACTGTGATTGTTTTTGGTGTGAAAAACATCTATCCCCATCAGAAGTGTGCTATGGTTGTAGAAGATGTGAGTTCTATCTCCATCAGGTGTGCAGTGATAAGATACCCAGGTCAGCTTCTCAATCTGTTCATCTTAAACACCCTTTTCGCTTAACCTATACCTTTGTCGTTGGTATTGATAAATGCAATGTTTGTTTAAAGTGGTATGGTTATAGTAGCCCTTTGTATGTGTGCGAGATGTGCAGCTTCAGCCTTGATTTTCACTGCGCTAAACTCTCGCATTCCTAAAACTTGAATGCCACAATCACCTTCTCACTTTTTTCAAAGATTTTAATAAGGAAGGTGAGGAAAGGCAAGATTCATATTGCAAAGCATGTGGCAAGCATTGTGGTGGTGCTAACGTTTATCGCTGTGTGCAATGTTGTTTTAGTCTCCATTTAAAATATGTTGCACCATCTTCGCTACACATAAATATCACAGACATCAACTTACCATGATAGAATTGATTAAAGAGGATGATTCTAAGAAATATTATTGTGATGTTTGTGAAAATGAAAGAAATCTAAAGGATCTTGTGTATAATTATCAAAGTTGCACATTCATAGCTCATATTCAATCCGTACTTGATCAAGTAATAATCCTTTTTGACCTTTCGAAATTTATAATATTTATTGATGTCTTTAATTTTCTTTTTAACATTTTTGTGTTTTTTTTTGTAAAAAAGGTAAAATAAAATTTAATAGTAAAAATATGAACTAAATTTGTAAAGCTTTCTACTTTGATCATTCTAGATGAAATAAATCTTAATACTTTTTTGGTTTATAGGATAAAGTTGCATCGGGAAAGGTCCTATCCTCGTCAACCTTGTCCATAGAGAATAAAGATTTTTTTGTGAATGAAATGGAGCAGAATGAAGGGACTAATGTCATTCGCACTCTGGTTTGCATCTGTACTATAATTATATTAACAAACTTTAATTCAAACTACACAAAGTTTAGACTTATTATTACAACTTGATTTGAAGTTAACACTTTTGTTATATATAATGAGATCGATATGTTTCAATATTTTTTTCTCAGTAAAAATTGATGACTTTATTAATAAGGAAAAGGCATCAAGATTCCATGCAAAAAAGCACCATGCAACCAATAACTAATCACTTGAACAACTACTCAAAAAACATAATGCAATGTAATAGCCCATTTTTTGTGGTGTCAAAAATAGTCATTTCAAGACCTGATTCCAAAAGGTGAGTTAATATTTTATTATTTATTTAATGTTTATATGGTTAAATTAAGGTAGTATTAAAGTTTCGTTAAGAAATTTTGAAGTTTATATTGTTAATTAGGTAAAAAAGACTAAATCGTAAAAGGTGAAAAAGTTTATTTCTAATAGTTAAAATGATCAAATGGATGTGGAATCTTAATCAAATGGACTTAGATAGTAATTATACGATATTGTAAGTTATTGGATGATGTTGGAGTGGTTATGGTGAAATTTATTAATTTTTAAAAGGTTAAATAAGTAAATGAATAATTATGTTAAAATATTAAGTAAAACAAAAGGAAAATTTTGTGTCATCTTTCTCATTTTAATCTTCCAAAATTGATTACACCATTATAGAAGGAAGCAAATTTCAGCTAAGCTCATTTCTCTTGCATGGTATGTATTTAAGCCCTAATGTAACACCCCAAACTCGGCTTGGACGTTATGATCGAATCTAGCGATGTCACATGGTAGTGTGTTTGAAAACTGTATCTTGTGTTGAAAAACTGTAACTTTGTTTAAAATATTTTCCATTTAGAACTCGTCATTATCTTTTATTAATTCCAAAGTCGTGGTTTCTATTCAGTCGTTAGTTTTCAAAACATTATATGTTGCAGAAGCTTTTTAAAACAGTTTGTGTCCTTGTAGGTATTTTGCTAAAACACATGCATTTCTAAATAAAAAAAAACCCGTGTTTTACCTACCTCTAGCAGATATAAAACATAAAGCAGTATAAAATCCAAATTTAAAGTAAAAATCCATAGAGACTATTATTACAGTAAAATACCCCAAATAAAACTTTAAAAAATCTAATTAAGTACGAAACAGTGTAAAAAGGAGGTGTGTGGCCATCGTTGAGTCCTCCGCTGTTCCGATCTGCCTAAGTCTGGGGGTTACTTGTATAGATAAATCAGAAGGGTGAGTTTACAAAAACTCAGTGTGTAATCCCCACATCAACAATTAGTCAGTATGCAAATATTAATAGTCTAGTCCTAAGCCCTTTTTAGAAGCAGTATCAGTTTGGGGTTTAGCCCATTTTAGAACATAAGCAGTCATGTAGTAGGGCATTTCCCTATTACAATATTAGTAATCAGTAGGGCCTTGGCCCATTACAGTAACAGTAAACAGTACGAATATGCAATCACAAAATCCTACCCAACCAGCCTCTACACACCATCTCCGTCCAACCCTACACTCCATGTGGGGATATAATCAAACCACCCATCCCTACACTCCAAAAAGTATCGAATGCGGCACTAGACAGTAGCTTGCAGCTGAGCTGCCAGCAAATTGGGTTCGAGGCCTTTCAGTGCACTTCCTCCTAACAATATCAACCCTCAACCCAATGTAATGCAATATACAATTATGGCATGCTATCACATAATATCAAGCATATAATCAGTGCATACAATATCAAATCAGTAAGGCCTCATCATGCTTAATAACATGCATAATTATATCAGTCATACAGTCATTTCAGTTAATTAGGGGTGTAAGTAAGCTTACCGACCCTACAATACGTCCACAGTCAACTCGGGCAACCCGTGCAACCTTAGCAACTGAATAGTAAAAATGGGCCCACACGCCCGTGTGGCCCACATGGCCCAAAATGGCCTTGGCCATGTGGATCACACGGCCTGGCCCAAAAATTCCACACGCCCGTATGGGCCCACACGCCCATGTAGCCCACACGGCCCAGTTCGATTCGGCCTATGTGTCGCATACAGCCTACCTCGTCAATCACACTCCCATGTTCCGTCACACGACCTACCATACTTTTCGGCTTTTCGCCAATTTCCATCTACAGTTTTATGGTTACATACCTTTTATGGTTCTGCAGCAAAACACTTTCGAGACCAGTAGTACCTTGAAATTGAACATTTCAACTTAATCGTTAGTCTCAACTCATGATTAGCACAACAACATAAAGCCGAATATACTTCCAACTCAATTGCATGATACCTGCCTTGAAACCCTGAACGAATAACCTAAAACTCCATAGAAGAGGGATGTCGTTCTAATGATTCCTTGCTGTCAAGACGATAGTAACCTCTAATTAGTCACTTTTAATCGATAATTTAACAAAATTCGATGAGGTATACCAACTATAATCATAAAAATCCCTTTCCTTCGGTCGATCAACGGAGATCCTATACACTTAAATCGTTGGAGACTATTGCCTTGATTAACACCTAAAACCAGCCGAACCCCTCTTAATCAAATCAAGAAAATAGTTAAGAAAAAGAAACAAAAGAGCCTAACCTACCGAATGCGTGAAACTACGTTCTGCAATCAAAGCGGATTGAAAACGAAATCGAAAAAGAGAAAGGGAAGGAAAAACAGAAATAGCAGCAAGGAGAAGAAGGAAAATTCAGCAGTGAGAGTGATGGAAAGGAGGAAACGTCAGAATACCGAAAAGAAAAATCGATATTTTGAGAATGGAACAAAAGAAAAGAAAAAGTTTTTAGAAAGTTACACAATCCGATCACAATTCCTAAAATCTCTCCCCCTTATCCCTAAATTCGCTCCCACTACAACTCAAACACCCCCAAAACTGTCCACAACCTCCCACACATCTCAAACACTCAATATTTTACCACATTTCAAATTTCTTCATGGCACAATTACAAAAAAAAAATCCCCCTTGCATGTACAAGGATTTGAACTCAAGACCCCCAACACACTGACACTCCACTTAACCACTAAACCAGCAGGCCCATTCTGACATATTTTAACCAACTTTTAACTATAAGCGTACTGCACAAAAGAAACGCTTTATTCAATTAAAACAAAAATTTAGCTCAAGACAAGGCTTGAACCCAAGACTTTTCAGACACTCCCAGAACACATAAACACTGAAGCAAATACACTGTTGTGTCACAAACACACATAAATAAATATATAAGAGATTTTTTTTACCGTTACACCCGCTTTTATTATTTTTATGTTTTTGAGCTCGTTTTAGCTCAATCTAGCTAGCTCGAGGATTAATTTGCAAAATTTTTAAAGGTTGAGGGACCTAAAATAGTTGTTTTTGAATAGGTTTTGAAGTTATTTGATAGATTATTAATCTTGGATGTAAATTAAACTTGTTTTGTTAAGTGATTTTTGATGAATTTTGAAATAGGGAATAAATTGTTAAAAGTGTAAATCCAAGGGTTTTATTGTGAAATGTTGGTAATTATCAGCTGTACCAAGGTCCCTAGTAGAATTGGTTAACATGGGTTTAGGTTAAAATGGTGAAATTTCAAGTTATGAGCTTAAGGACTAAATTGTGAGAAGTTAAAATATTAAGGGTAATTTCATAATTTTAAACAAATATGTGTAACACCCCTAACCGTACCAATTACCGGATTAGGGTTACAAAGTATTACCGATCAACTTGAAACCATGCAACACAATATTGTTCCATAACTTAAATATATAATAACTCATGCATATACATGTATATTTTCCATAAATCGAGCCTTCCAAACTTTAAAAATATCTTAAAAGAAAATTGGGACCAATTGGAAACAATGTGAAAGGTTTAGGAAAAAGGATGCAAAATTTGCAGAACAGGGGTCACACAGTCGTGTGGCCAGGCCATGTAACTCATTGACTTGTGTACCAAAGAATTCCCAGATAGGACACGACCGTGTCGCTAGGCCGTATGCCTCATACGACTGAGTCACGCGCTTGTGTCTCAGGCCGTGTGGACCCAAATTTACCAAAATTAAGCCATTTCAAAGTCATTTCCATGCACAACTTTTAACCCAGTCATGCACACTTTAAATGGATCTATACATCACCCAAATACACACATCACATGCCATTTCAACATCCTAAATCAACTAACCAATGTGCCATTCAAAGACACCACATTTGCATCCAACATCAACTAGACACCACATTTGCATCCAACATCAACTATCAAATATGTCATTATTTTACCATACCACACATGATATTTTTCAAACATGTAATACATACTTTAAGAAACATATATCCAAGAATCCAAGGTGACCAATGACTCACTTTACCCAACCTCCAAATTATCACATCAAGCAAGACATAAGACCCAAAATTATATTTGTACCAAAAAGATCATAAACACATTCAAGAGCTATTGCAATTCAAGGTTCTATACATGCCATATAACCAAAGTATCCAAAATCTACCAAATTAGTCCTTGGGATAGTGTGTTTCTTCGAGCTTGATCCGATCTCCCGATCGTAATAACAAAATCTACAAAACAAAGAAACAAACAAAAGTAAGCTTACTTGAAGCTAAATATGTTTGTAAAAGTAACGATAGAGCTTACCACAAGTCATCTTAACAATACAATTGAATAACAACTATGAATAATTTCTTGTCGATCATAGTCCACCACAGATAAGAGATTACGAATTTCATTAATTGAGTTTGATTAGAATATCATAGCTCGTCATGTAACACCTCAAACCCGTATCCGTCACTCGAATAGGGTTACAGGGCATTACTAGAGTTTTCAAAACATTTACAGATAATTCATGTCAATTACTATTCATTTTCCGATATTATTCATAACGTCCCATAAATGGACCCTTGAGGCCCAGTATGAGTATTAGAAACGAGTCAGGACTGAAATGGGAACTCTGAGATTTTTTATCGAATTTTCAAAAAATTTTCCAAAATGCAGGGCACACACGCCCGTATGGTCCAAGGGACACGCCCGTGCGACCCTAGGACACACCCGTGCTACAGGCCATGTTCGAAACTATGTAGCTCTCTGACTTGTGCCACACACCCGTGCTACAGGCCGTGTGGTTAAGGTAAAAATTTCAAAATTAGGTACAGGTTTCACACGGCCAAGACACACGCTCGTGTTTTGGGCCGTGTAGCACACGCGGCTGAGACACACACCCGTGTGCTCAATTCTAAGCATTCTGTTTCTAAAATTTAAGATGCAGGGGACACATGACCTAATGACACGCCCATGTACCAGTTCGTGTGCCACACACGGTCAAGACACACGGTGTGGACAAAATAAAGACATTTCTAGCTTCATTTCTCACCCAAAACTTTGCCAATAACCTACACCAAAATTTGCATTGATATACCAACCAATCCCAGCATTAAATTTAAGCGAATTCTAACATCTAATATGATATTTTATCATATGCATTCATGTTTATATTCTTACCCTTGTGCAACTTATACGTTAAGCATAACTTGATCAAACATACTTTATATATACTTAACATTTAGGTATTTTTCATAATATATCCTTATATATATACCAAAACAAATCATTACTAGCCATTCCAATGACTAGTTTACAAGCCACATTTATATGCCAACAATGACCAAGTTATCTATACATTTCATTATACCAAAACAGCTTACTATTTATACCAAAACAAGCTAGTGGATAGTGTGATGATGCTCCAATCGATCTCCAACCTTCGCAAGCTTTTGAGCACTATAAAACAGAGAAAATAAAATCTAGTAAGCATTATATGCTTAGTAAGTTCGTATAACCGGAATTAAACTTACCAATCTCATTTATTAAATTTAAGCATATAATAATATGTTTTTTCCATCAGCTTGGCAAATTGCCTAAACACATACTGTAACACCCCTACACCCCAAACTCGGCCTAGACGTTATGGTCGAATCTGGCGATGTCACATGGAATGGAATTTTGAAAACTAATTTATTACGATAAAATCGTGTTCGTTTTAGTACTCTTATTGATTCCAAAAATCGCTTACTCATCTAGTCGATTGTTTTAAAACATAATTCGTTACGGAAGGTTTAAAAATCATTTATTTTATGAAAAACTGAGTTAATTAAGTAAATCCGTCCATTTTAGAGAAACCCCTTTATGGTCGAGGGTTTATAAAATATTTTAGCTTTAGAAAACCGAGTCTTCCTATGTCTAGTAATTATAAATCCATAAAAACAATAAATAAAAACCACATTAAAGCAAAATTCCCAAAAAGTCCATGAGTTACATCTCAGTGTATAATCCCTCAGAAACAAACAATAGCAAGCACAGTGCATAACCAAAAAATCTTAGGCCTAAACCCTTTCCAGTGCCAGTAACAGTTTGGGCCTTAACCCATCTCAATACAGTATTAAGTATGCAGTAGGGTATTAGCGCATCACAGTATCAGTATCAGTCATAAATATTCAGTAGCAAAGTCCTACCCAACTAGCCTCTACACACCATCTCCGTCCAACCCTACACTCCATGTGGGGATTAAATCAACCCACCTATCCTTACACTCCAGATAGTACTGAATGCAGCACATAAATGGTAATTTGCAGCCGAGCTGCCAGATATTAGGCTTAAAGCCTTTCAGTATACTTTCTCAAAATATCATCATCCTAACCCGATGCAATGCAAACATACAATTTGTCATGCTTTTATGCAACCATCAGTCATACGTATACATACATTTTTCAGTAATCATGCATAATTTATCATGCATCACATACAATCAAATCATACATTTAGGAGTCTAGGTAACGCTTACTGGCCTTACAGTAGGTTCACAGTCGACTTGGGCGACCTGTGCAACCCTAGGAATCATTTTAGATAAATGGGCTCACACGCTCATGCGGCTTGCCCGTGTGGGCCACACGGCCCAAATCAGTCTAGCCCGTGTGTCGCACACAGCCTACCTGGCTATCACACGGTCGTGTCTTGTACGCACGGCCTGGCCTTATCGTACACATGCTCGTGTTATGGCACACGGCCTACCACACGGGCGGCCACACGCCCGTATAGCATCGACAGTGAGGTTTTTAGATTTTGCCGAAACCTTATTTTTTGTGCAATCGAGTACACACCTGGTATTGTTTGATGCCAAAACCACACCCGAGATGAACAGAACCTAAAATTGACATTACCAAGGTCCAAATTTAGTAACACGAGCGAACACTAAATCAAAAATATTTCACAATCGAAACCGTAGAACATCAAAAAGTGAACCTAAACATTTACCAACAACGAACCTAAATCCCTAACGCTCAAATCGCTTGTGGAGCATCAACTGGTTCTTAATTTTTGCCTAAACCAAGAGAGCCAAAACAATCCTTTTTATAAACTAACCAAGAAACAATAAAATAGAGACAATCAGATACTTACAAAACGTGTGCCTTCAATCATTGATCGGAATGGAAACTAAAGGAAAAATCGAATAGAGAGGGAGGAAAAGGAATAAAAAATTCGGCAGAGAGAAAGGAAGGAGAGGACGACAAAAAAAATTAGGAAAAAGAGGAGAAGTGCTGAAATTTGGGAATAAAAATAAAAAAGAAACTCAGGTGATAACGATAACTACCCCACATCCCTAAATTTACTCCCACTAATCCTACTAATCTACAACCACTCTAGAATCCCCACTCTGCTGAAAAACTTGTCCCACACAACACAAAAATAACACCTACACGCTCATGCAGGTACTCGAACTCTAGACCTTCAGCAAACTAACACTCCACTTAACCACCATACCAGCAGGCTCATTCTGATGTGAAATTACAACCTTTTAATTAAAAACCTAATGACCAAAGATAGGGCTTGATTTAGAAAAATGCCAAAGCTAGGGCTTGAACTTGAGACCTCACACACACACCTAGAACACTTAACCACTGAAGCAGATACTCATTTGGGTCAAATTTTCATAATAAAAAAAATAAGAATTTTGGGGCGTTACACATACACTCAATGAAACAAGTTAGTTACATAAATTTCATGTATATCAAATAAGCATAGATGAGCTCATCATAAAACAATTCATCAGATTACTCTGTCAAATAAGCATAGATGAGCTCATCATAAAACAATTCATCAGATTACTCAGAATCATTCAAAATATGATTTTATTTATCTCATCTCTTTCTCTTGTTAGAAGTTTGATCCGTTGAATTACTGAAATATTGATGGATACTTAAATGAAACACTCAAGGTGTACATATTTATAACTGTCAATTCTTATTCAGGGAACATACTCTCGAGCCACATGTCAGGATGCTCAAATGAGCCATGAAATCATGTAACAGGATACTTATCCGAGCTAATCAGGAAACTCATAAGAGTTTTTACTCAAGAAGCTCATAGAGCCTTTCAAATATCTCTAAAGAGATAATATCAGAAAGCTTTGGATAAGGTAACAGAGAGTTCAAGCGAGCTTAGCAGGACGCTCATGAAGAGCTGCATTTGTGTCCATATTAAATGCAGGATCACAACTGACTGTATGTCAGGACGCTCACAAAAAGCTGCGGTAATGTGCAACAAATGCAAAATCACTATCGATCAGGATGCTCGAGAAAGCTATATCGGGATTACTCGTCTGAGCTAAATCACATCTGTAACATATGCAGAATCATATTTCATGTACGGGAAATTACATGTATCCATCGATTTTTATTGTTCAACGAAACTTAATATTTTTATAACATTTTCAATCATGTGATATTTCATGTATTTATAATTTTCATATAAATGACATAATCATATAACATATCCAAATCAAATACAACATGCAATTAAAACATATTAACATGCATAATTATGTTACACGAACTTACCTCGATAATAGTTCGTACAAGAAAATCTACTAATCTGAAATTCTCACTTTTCCTCGATCTAACTTTAAATTTGAGTTATCCGGATCTATATAAATGAATTTAATCATCAATTTATCACATTTCATATTCAATTAGACTCAATTTACATCTTAGAAAAAATTACCATTTTGCCCCTAAACTTTCCATAAATTTCGATTTCATCCCTAGGCTCAGAAAATGAAATTTATGCAATTTACTCCTTATTCCAAACCTAACCGAAATTTTTGTATAAAATTTACAGCACATGTATTCTAAAAAATTCATAATTTTTCTTCAATTTTCACAACTTTACAATTTAATCCCTAAATCATGTTTCATCAAAATTCACTTTGTAAAAGTTGTTTATCTATTAACAACCTTTCATTTTCTACCATAAATTTCAAATTTTCAGCATATTCATCCATGAAAAAAATTCTTTACTTTGATAACTTTTCAAATTGATCCCCTAAATAGATAGATTAGACTATCCCGATTTCAAAGATATAAAAATTACTAAAAACGGGACAAGAAAACTTACTCAATTAAGCCAAAAAAGCTTGTTTCCTCTTTCCTAGGGTTTCCATGTATATTTTGGGGAAGATGATGAAAATAATATGATGTATTCTATTTAATTTAATTATCATATTTTAATTTTATCATTTTATAATTTAGTCCTTAGCCTTTTCTAATTTTTCCATGGATGAATCATCAAAAATATCTACTAACTTTTCTTTAATGGTCTAATTACCATATAAGGACCTCAAGTTTTGAATTCCATAACTATTTGACCCTTCTAGCTACTAAAATTCAACTTTTACATTTTATACAATTTGGTCCTTTCCGTAATTAAACACATAATCAATAAAATTTTCTTATTAGGATTTTCTTATGACATTCCTATCAAAATACTAACCATGCAAAAATATAAAAATAAATTTTCCTTCCAACTCAGATTTGTGGTCCCGAAACCACTATTTCAATTTCACTGAAAATGGGCTATTACATGTTATTTTCAAAGGTACCATACACTACTCATTCTGTAATAGCCTGATTTAGACCCTAATTGGAACGGTGGTTCTGGGACCACGAATCCGAGTCAAAAAAATATTTTAAAATTATTTTTGGTTCTTATTTTGTGTGAATTTATATCTGTGAAATTTCCGTGATTTAATTTTATCGTTTGAGTGCCCGATTAAATAAAAGGACTTAATCGCGTAAAATGAAAATTTGATGGTTAATTATAAAAGGGCCAAAATGAATGTGTCTTTATAAAAGGAAGTGTCTGTGATACAATTATGCCATTATTTTTATATTTGGATGGTAATGGACATAATATAAGTGAGAATATAATGTTTTAATTAAGGTTATATATGTAAATTAAATATTAAGTTATATTATACAATAAAACATAAAAAAATAAAGCCATGTTCATATTTTTTTTATGTTGCCGAAACTTAAACAAGAAAGAATAAGAATAAGAAGCTAGGGTTCGGTTACATTCAAGCATGATTAAGGCATGAGTTTAGCTCGATTTTTGATAATTTTTACGTTTTTGAGATCGTTGCTTCGAGTACTATAAAACCCATGCTTGAATTTTTCATTATGGTGAATATTTTGAGTTATGCCATTGCTGGGAGCTTGTGATTTTTATTGTTTGATGATGAAATATGAAAGATATGTTTTAGATTAACATGTTTTGTATTGGAGTTTTTGATGATTTTGAGTAATTAGGACTAAATTGCAAAAATAATAATTTAAGGGACTAAAATATGAAATAAAAAAATATATGGACTTGTATGAATGCTAGGAATATTCGGCCAAACATGGGTATATTGAAATTTTTCATATTTTGTGTTTTGTGCAGTAGGGACTAAATTGTAAAAAGTGTAAAATATCAGGAGTAAAATGGTAATTTGCTCATTTATGTGTTTTTGGACTAAATTGAATGAAAATATGTTTGAATGAGCTTAATTTGGATATGTTTAGATCTAGAACCAAAGAAATCAGATTTGGATCGGGGGAAAACAAAAGTTGTCGACTAGCTGTCCCGTTCCGTTTTACATCGTCTGAGGTAAGTTTATAAGCAAATAGACGTACCTAATTATAATTATATGTAAATTATACTTGCTGAAATGAGTATGTGATTTTATATATATACTAGCCAAATGTGAATAAGCTTGATTACCTTGTTTTTGAATTCATTTTGACCGAGTTACGACGTCTGAGAGCCCCGTATGAACCTTAGGAATAGTTAGGATACATATGTCATGACATAGGATTTCGATATATGTGTGCGAGTAAGACCATGGCATCGATATGTGACTCCGATATATGTGTACGAGTAAGACCATGGCATCGATATGTGACTCCAATATATGTGTGTGAGTAAGACCCGGTCTGGGACAGTGGTATCGATATGTGGTTACATGTAAGACCATGTCTGGGATGTTGTCATTGTACAATACATGTGTGATTATCCGTGTGTCCTAGCCAATCTCGAATGGTTCATCGGGCAAAGATAAGTTTTGTTCGAATGTGTAAAACGAGCTAAACGGCCAGGTATGAATTAACTTATTACCTGTTTGAAATAAGGTAAGTAAGTTATCGATATTGTAGTGAATCATGTTGATGTAAGTGAAGAATGTATATGAATATGAAAAGTATAATCGGCCTTTGAAATAAATAATGTGAATATCTTTAAAATGATTCTTGAATATGTGTAATAAAGACCAAGTATATTCGGTCATATATAAGTATATGTATGAGATGTTAAATTATGATTCATGAGCATGTGTCTCTAAATGTAAGCGTACTTGGTTTTAAGGACATTTAAGCTTCGAAAATTGAATGATATTTTTGTGAAAATAAGTATATGACCATTCGGCCTAAGTAGCATATATATCTGTGAGTACACAATATTTATGAAATCGTAAGATTGTGGCTAAATGTGATATTGATATTATAATTTGGTTTATTCTTAATGATTCGATTATACCTTTGAATTGTTAATTTGCTTATGACTTACTAAGCTTAAATAGCTTATTCTGTGACTATTCTTATTGTAACAGCCCAAATTCGCCCGGGTCCATGAAATAAATAAAAATAGAAAAAAAAGGGTTCATTTACAGTCCATTTACAATAAACAAGCCTCAAGGCCCGATAAGCCCAAAACCCACTACACTTGAGACCCAATCAGTCTAAACCCGATAGCCTATACCCGGTTACACTTAAAAAACCCTTGGCCCATGTACTAGAACCTGACCCAAATTAATAAAGCCTAGTAAGGCCCAATCCTTAAGTTGAATCAGGAAACCCTAGGGTTTCCAGAAGCTTCGCGCCACAAGCACCACGCCTTTTCGTCTTACGCCGTTCCAGTCGACACCGTGATTTCAGCCCCGTATCACGTCGTAATCAACGAACGGATCAACGCCAGCCCACTCCTCACCGTGAGATCCTCGTTGATACCTGCAAAAGAAGGAAATAACTACGATAGAAAAGAGACAAACAAGGAAAGAAATCGAAAGATTCTTTCCCAAAATGTAACTGGGGGTTATAAAACCCCTCTTTCTTTTTAATTTGAAGAGGTTTTTTTTACACAGAGATTCAATAAAAAAAACATAATACATTTTACACTAAAAAAAACCAACAGTCGACTGGAGAGTACAGAGGTGATTATTTTATTCTTTTTTTCTCTAAATACATACTGGTAATAAAAAATAAAAGAAAAGGAACGTACCGATTTAACTTACATTGGAAAAGGAAACTTTCCAGTTTCCAACCGCCGTAAGTGGCGGCGTTGGCGGGGGCGCGTGAGCGCGTGCAAGCCTCAGACGGAGTCTCGATAGAACTCCGAGGACATCTCTCCCAACCCTCTCAGAGGGTTTCTTTCTTTTTTAAAAAAAAATCTGTTTTAAAATGATTTTTTTTGCTGAAACTTGGCTTTTATAGCCTTATATAAATGGCGTCGTTTTGCTTAAAACAATAAGCTTTAAAACGGCATCGTTCCAAGGCTAGGATCCGCGCGTTGACCCAAGACCCGGGGAGGATCCGCGTGTTTTTGGAAAATGGGCTAATTGCCCAATTGGTCCTTCCGCATTTTAAAGCTTTATAATTTCATTTTATTTTTATTTTAATTCAGCCCTAATCTTTTATATTTGTTTCAATTTAATCCAATGGGCATTAAAATCCATTATGAAGAATGACGTCGTTTTGGGATTAGGGCAAATTGCCCAGTGAGCCCCTTGTAGTTTTGAACGCGTTCCAATTAGGCCTAAATTAATTTTTATTTTAAAATTAGCCCTAGAACTTTAGTTTTATTTAATTTTAATCCTTTTAAATATTTTTGCATAATTTATTTATTAAATACCATATATGTTATTTATTTTTATAAATATTAGTTATATAAAATAGTATATATTATTTTTTTATATATTATCCATTATATTATTTTTATTATTATACATTTTATTTATAAATTTTATTATACATTATATAATTTATCATATATATTATTCCTTGCATTTTTTCTTTTCTTCTTTTTTATTTTATTATAAATTATGTATTATTTTAATATTCATTAATTGTGTAAATTTTAAATTTTTTAAAAATTATTATTAAATAATAGTATATATATTATCCTTATTTATATAATAGTATTTATATTTCATTATATTTTTTATATATTTCATTACATATCATATTTTATTTTATATTATTCCTTATAATATCTTCCTTTTATTATATATATTATTTCATTATTTATTGTTTATTGGTATATAAAGATTAACATTTGTAAATTATTATAAATTAATACGTATATTATTATTATATATTTAATGTTTAGTATTTTAAAATTTACTACAAAATTTTATTCCGATTTAACATATTATTATTTTTATAAGTATATTAAGTTATTATATCATGTAATGTATCTTATATATATATTAATCATCTCTAAAAAACTCACCTTCATCATTTATACTTTGTTTTAAATATTTCATTAAATACTTCATCTATTTTTTTTTTAAAAATTTGTGTTTATTTTCTTATCTTTATTTTTTTAATTTGTATGTTCATAATTTAGTTTATTTTTTTTGTCTTATTGTATTTACTTAATATTATTTTAAAATGATAATAATATCTCACTACCTATTTGTTATTTTTATATTTATTGTTTACCATATTTGCATAAAAATTGATTATTTATGTTGTTTTAAGTTATATTTTCATAGAATATTGTTATACATTATGTAATTTATATGTTGCTACATTCATTGCTTTCTATGTTATGTTTTGTATGAAATATTATTATGTATGTATTATGTAATTTATATTGTTATTTTCATTGTTTTCTATGATTATAACTGCATAAAATGATAACGTATATTGTTTAATTTATGCCATTATCCATCATTTTTTTTACATTATATTTGCATGAATTGTTAAAGTAGGCATCATGTAGGATAATTTATTCAATGTTGATCCTTTGTAATATGTTAAATGCATCATCATTTTAAAGAATTTTTATATTTCATTTTATCCAAAAAGATTTTTTAAAAAAGGGTAAGGCAATGTTTTTTGGTAGTTAGGAATTCGATAAATAGTGTCCTAACATGCTGAGTTGCGATTTCCCGTTTGTCTAAATGCCTAAAATATCCTTCTAAATAAGTTTTGAAAAATCACAAAATGATTTTGGTTACAAAAGTTTAAGAATATCGTGTCCAATCATGCTGGATATGATGTTTATATTCTTTTGAAGCAAAAGAATCTTGATTTTTTTTTTTAAACTCAAAATTATTGCGGTTTTAAAAGGGATCATATTTTTAAATACTTTCAAAATTTTGACATTGAGACAAAATTATTCAATTTGGTACCAATTTTGGGTGTTACGAGGGTGCTAATCCTTCCTCGTACGTAATCGACTCCCGAACCTGTTTTCTCGTAATTTCGTAGACCAAAACGTTTTATAAAGTGATCCAATCACACTTTAAAAGGTTGGTGGCGACTCCCGTTTTCAAAATACCCTCCCCATTTTAAAAAAAGAGGTTTCGACAGCTTGGCGACTTCATAGGGGACAATAATAGAGTCAAGCCAAAAAAATTGATAACTTTCTGTCTTAATGCTAAAAATTTGAAAGGATTTAAAGATAAAGATCCCTTTTCATGTGCTCGCTGCATATGTTTGTTACATTATCTGCACACATTGCATTTGCATGACCGTTGGTCGCACCTTTAAGTGGGAGTGAGAAGCTAAGCTTTCGTGAGGTTTTCACCTCCGCATGAGTTAGTGGATTGCTTCCGGGATACTGTACTTATGTCTTCGTGAGATTTTCATCTCCGCATGGCCATAGGGAAATGTGTACCCCTGAACTGAACTTGGTCTATATGAGCCTATAATGGGTGAGGACCGAGGAATCTACTGGTTCAGGTACCCTCACTTTAGAACTGAAACTCATATAGTGAACTTTAAGTGCTTACCCTAGGGATTATGGTGATAGTTTTTAGTAAACTACCCTTATGAGTGTTTGTTTGCTATACCTTTATACGATACTAATTTATTCTGTTTTACTATCATTGCATGTCATTCAACATTCAAAGATATCGATTCACGGTTCAATTTCTGAGTTAGAAAGTTTTGTAATGGGGAACGAATATCTTGATAAAGTGAAGGACAATGCCTCTGTTTGTACCTGGTCAGAGAAAACCCGGTTAGAGAAAGGAGATAGTGTCACTGAGGGGCATACATCAGAGTTATGGGACTTCACCCGTATTAATTCGACGCAGAATGAGTTTCAGGAGTTGAGAGATATTTGGGCCCAATGGGATGACAAGGTTAAGCAGCTTTTCTATCAGAATTATGGAGACCTTCCCTATTTTCTAGACGTCAAAGTAGATAGGCACTTGTTTCGAGCTATGGTACAGTTCTAGAATCCTGCTTATAGTTGCTTTACATTTGGCAATGTTGATCTTGTACCTACTTTAGAGGAGTATACGACTTTACTGTATTGCCCGAGAATTCAGGGTCACAAGGCTTATGTTAGGCTTGCTAGCCTTCCAACTTTTGCGAAGAAGTTGGTGATGATTACTGGGATGAGTGAGCAGTGGGTTGTAGCTCGTGTGCAGCAAAAGGGTGATAGTAAGTGCGTTCCATGGGTCGTTTTGAGGGATTTGATGTCGACACATCCAGACGTAAAGAAAAGGGTCGATGTCCTATCTTTGAGTATTTACGGCATGTTGATTTTCCCAAAGGCATTGGGACACATAGATGAGGCAGTAGCGGATTTGTTTGATCGCATTGGTAAGCAAAATACACTGGTACCAGCAATCCTAGCTGAGACATTTAGATCTTTGAGTGCATGTCGAAGGGCCGGCCAGGGTAGATTTATTGGATGTGCGCAATTGCTGCTAGTCTGGTTCCATAGCCATTTCTGGAAGCTTGATAAGGTTCCTTGCTGAGTATTCTTTGAGGGTTATTCTCCTTTAAAGGAAGTAGTAGACATGCCTAGGAGAGATGACATTTCAAAGGAGAGGTGGACAGACATTCTTCAGAATCTTCGAGAGGAAGATATTATGTGGAAGGCTCCTTGGTTCGTCCCTAGTGAAGTCCTTTACCGCTGTGGCAGTTTTGATTGGGTTCCTTTGCCAGGAATTTGGGGAGTTGTTGGATATGCACCATTGCTTGTTCTAAGGCAATATCGAGCGAGGAAATTTATACCGGCTACACAGGGTTTAGCTCAGAGCGATTTCTCTTATAAAGGAGATCACTATAAGAAGAGGATGCAAGAGATTTCTGAGGCTTGGGAGAAGCCTTTCTGTATGAGGATCCTGACCGAAGGCTCGACGTCAGCCCTTGAGTATAAAGGTTGGTTTAGTAGGAGAGTCAACGATAATGTCCCTAGGCTGATTTTGGCGATGGCTCAATCATTAGAGGAGAGCTTATGAGTGATTCCATCAGAGTTGGAGGTTATGAAGCAAGAGTTCGAGAGAAAGAATTCAGAGCTTGAAAAGAGGATTGAGAAGCTCGAAGAGGAAAAAATGTGTTTGAGTCTCGATGTCGATGTTCAAAAGATAGAAGTCGAGAAGGTGAAAAAAAAAAGAGGAAGATTGAGGAAGACCGAGATGACTTGAAGATGCAGTATAAGAGGACACAACTATCATTGAAGAGAGCTGGATTGGGGAAGTCTTCACAGTAGTGGCAACAAGAGGTTCAAGAAGAAAAAGCCAAGGCCGAGTATTGGGAGAAGAAGTTCCAAGAGATGTAGTCGCGTAATCAGGCCCTAGAAAAGGAAAGTTAAGGATTAAAAACTAAGGTGGCTGAGCTTGGACTATCTCTTCATCATCACCAAAGTCGTAACTCTGCGGTCGAGTTAAAAGCAAGCTTGGATAAGATCGAGGAAATGAAGCACAATATTGGAAGGTTGGAAGCAGCATTACAGGATTGTGAGCTACGAATTGAGCAGCTCGAGGCAAGAGAAGAGCAGTGGAAGGGAGAACTTCACCATCTTCAGGATCAAGTTGGAGATAGGGATTATCTCATGGGAGAAGCTATAGCCCAGATTCGAGAGGTTGCTAATCATTTACAAGACCTAGCGGCACAAGCTAATGTATTGAGTACAAAATATGAGTTAGTGTCAGATAGAGGTCTAGAGTTAGCTTTATTATTGGATAGGGTTAAAATCTTGGGCCTGAGGGCAAAGGCGTATTTGTAATCCGTTTTGTGTAAAGATTTTTGTTTCTTAAATAATGTTTTCTAAAAAGAAACTAAATCAGAATCGATATCTTTTAGCATTCATGCATTTGCATCTCATCACATCATATGCATTCAAGTTTATAGAAAGACCCTAATTAGTTAAAATTATTAGGGAGAAAGAGAGAGTGAGAGAAAGAAAATCTGGAAGCAACACATCACTATGGAACTCGTGCAAAAACTAAGAACATGGATCAAAGATTTGAGCAGCTACGAAGGACATGCAGGACCGATTGCAAGAGCAATTAGCAAAAATGCAAAACGACATGAGGGAGCAAATGTTAGAGGCTCAAAGGAACATGATGGCTGAGATGGCTCAACTACTGAGGGCCACTGATAAGGGAAAGGCTCCCATGGCAATTACTGGCGAGGATGGCGAGGATCATCCTCCAAGTTTCACTCGACCCCAGGTGCCTACACAACCGAGGCACTTCCTAGGAAACCATTTGTCACTATAAGGCCTCAATAAGGGCCGGCCGATGCTGGGATCCCCATAAATTTCCCAACCGACTCAGGGTTCAATTTGGGAAACAATCCTACAAATCCTGTCATTCCTGACTTAGATATGGCTGAAAAAGAGGATTTAAGAAATAAGGCTGCAAGACAGTTGGAAGAACGCTACAAATGGTTGGAGGAAAAATTCAAAGCTTTAGAGAATGTTGATAGGCATCATAGAGTTGATGCCAAAGATCTAAGCTTGGTCCTAGACTTGGTGCTTACTTACAAATTCAAGATGTCAGAATTTGAAAAGTACAACAGGACTACTTGCCCAGAAGCCCACATTACAATGTTCTGTAGGAGGATGACTGGGTATGTGAATAATGATCAATCGTTGATCCACTGTTTCGGGATGCTTTTAATTGGAGCAAAGACCAAATGGTATAATCAACTGAGTCGGGCCAAAATAAGTTCATGGAGGGATCTTGCATAAGCCTTCATGCAGCAGTACAATCATGTGACTGACATGACTCCGGATAGGATCACGCTGCAAAACATGGAGAAAAAGCCTAATGAAAATTTTAGGCAATATGCACAAAGATGGAGAGAGGTGGCAATGCAAGTTCAACCACCATTATTGGAGAAGGAAACTACCATGTTGTTTATCAACACTCTAAAGGCTCCATTCATCACTCACATGATTGAGAGCACCACTAAAAGCTTTACGGATATAGTCATGGCGGGAGAGATGATCGAGAATGCCATAAGGGGTGGCAAAATTGAGGGGGAAGCGACCAAAAGATCGACTCCAAGGAGAAAGGATAGTGAATTAAATAACACAAGCACCTTCAACACAAAGGCAATCATAGTTGGTCAACCTAAAACAGCTGCGGTTGAGCAACAGAGTTCTCAAAGGCAGGAGTCGGGTACAAGGCAGAATTCTAAAAGGATGCAGTTCACACCTATCCCTGTGACGTATCGTGAGCTTTATCAAAGCTTATACAATGCACATGCTATTACTCCTTTTCACTTGAAACCACTGCAGCCCCCATATCCCAAATGGTATGATGCAAATGCCAGATGCGAATACCATGCTGGAATACCGGGGCATTCGATCGAAAATTGTATCGGTTTTAAGAAGGCCGTAGAGAGGCTTATTAAGTTGGGGGTAGTGAAGTTCGACAATACCCCTAATACTGAAAACCCGTTGCCAAATCATAGCGATCAAGGAGTGAATGCCATTGGCGAGGCCAGTGAGAGGAGAATGAAGGAAGATGTTGCTGAGGTGAGGATGCCTATGAAGGTGATTTGGGAGGAGATGATGAAGAGAGGTATGTTAACCTCTAAAAACGAGAGAAGAGAAACAAGGAACTATGGTGAGTTCCATAAAAAAGAAGGACATGAAGCTCAAGATGGTGAAGAATTCAAGGCCTTGGTGCAAGGCTTTATAAACAATAAAGAGCTACAAAATTTTGAAGGTAGCTCTTGTGAAAAACAAGTATGTGTGCTAGAGGATGAACAGAAAGGAATTAACCAGCCCAGGATTATTATCTCCCTGCTGGGGAATAATGAAGTGGGGGTACAAACGGTGCCTAAGGTCATTATCCATAAGCCTACGCCTTTCCCTTATAAAGATAGCAAGAGGGTACCATGGAGTTATGACTGTAGTGTGACAGTGCCGGAGGAGGAGAGTATAGCCAATACGTCTAAAGATGTACAAGATGAGGGTTCCCGTACACAGAGTGGGAAGCGGTATGATACGATAGGTGTCAGAGAGGAGCCCACAAAAACAAGGAATGTTAGTGCGGAGAAGGAGAAAGAGGCTGAAGTGTCTGTCAAAGAGCCAGTAAAGGAGGAGGCTAAGGAATTTCTAAAGTTCCTTAAGCATAGCAAGTATAGCGTGGTTGAGCAGTTGCGTAGGTAGTCGGCTCGCATATCAGTATTGGCCTTACTTCTGAGTTCTGAGGTACATCGAGATGTATTGATGAAGGTGCTCAATGAAACATATGTCACACATGACATATCCGTTAACAAGTTGGACCGGTTGGTGAATAACATAAGTGCGGATAATTTCATCTACTTTAATGATGATGAGATTCCACCGGGGGCAGGAGGTCAACTAAGGCTTTGCACATTACCACTCGATGCAAAGGGTACACACTCCTAAGCGTGCTCGTCGATAATGAATCGGCCTTGAATGTTCTGCCGTTGTCTACATTGAATAGATTACCCATTGACGGTTCTCACATGAAGACATGTCAAAATGTGGTAAGAGCCTTCGACAGTACAGAAAGGAAGGTGATGGAAAGGATTGACATCCCCTTGGAAATTGGGCCGAGTATATACGAAGTAAACTTCTTGGTGATGGATGTCAAGCCCTCCTACAATTGCTTATTAGGGAGGCCATGATACACTCAGCAGGAGCGGTGCCCTCATCGTTGCACCAGAAATTAAAGTTAGCGACGGATGGACGGTTAGTAACCATCAATACGGAGGAAGACATTATAGCTGCAGTCACTAGCAAGGCCCCTTATGTCGAGACGAACGAAGAGTCTATTGAGTGTTCCTTTCGCTCTTTAGAATTTGTGAATGCAACCTTCATTTCAGAAGGGAGTGAGCTACCGGTGCCAAAGATAGCAAGAGCCACGAGGATAGCTCTACAAATAATGATGGGAAAGGGAGCCTTACCAGGAAGAGGGTTAGGAAAATACCTGCAAAGAGGGACTCAAATCCCAGAACCGAAAGAGAAGAGAGATTGCTTTGGTCTAGGCTTTAAGCCAGATTATAAGCAAAGGAGGAAGGAAGTTGAGAAGCGCCAAGAGGGAAGAAGGGAGCGTCTTAATGGAAGAGAAGTGGAGTGGGGGCCGATGATATTCCCTCCAATATCCTAAACCTTCATATTAGGAGGGTTACTTATAGAAGAAAGTCATCAGATTAATGCTATACACGGTGAAGGATTGGAGCAATGAAACCTGGAGAGTATTCGTCCTTACGAACCGGGAAGCTCTCTGAACAATTGGACTGCGGAGGAACTTCCTGTAGTCTTTAGGAATTTTTCAGAGTAATTCTCAAAACATCCTTGTTACTTTAGGGCCTAGGAGTAATAGGATTACATTTTTGGAATGAGCTTACGATCATCTATTTTTTTTAATAAAACATAACTTTTATCAACTTGAACGAGTATTGTTTCATTTTTATCAACCAATATTTCATTAAAATTTTGCAATTCTTATTCTTTCATAGCACATAAATAATCATTCTTAAATTCATTCATTCTTTGTATATTCTTTATACTTCACAGGTCCCTAGATATCAATGACATGAGCACTGATATTACAAATCCTAATTTTTCTCGCGAGCAAGACATGTGTTTAGAGGAATCTCAGGATTTTGAGGATGACCAGGATTGTGATGTGCCTCTGGATCTATTGAGGATGGTAAAATAGGAGGAGAAACAAATCATTCCCCATGAGAAAGAGGCAATAGAGAATGTAGCCCTAGAGGAAGGGAAAGAGGTAAAAATTGGCACGCATATTGCCGAGGACACAAGGCAAAGACTGATTGAGTTGCTACGCGAGTTCAAGGATATCTTCACGTGGTCCTATCAAGATATGTCAGGGTTAAATACTGACATTGTGGTGCATCGTCTTCCAATAAGACAGGATTGTAAGCCAGTCCAACAGAAGTTGCGAAGAATGAGACCAGATATCGTATTGAAGATAAAGGACGAAGTCAAGAAGCAGTTCGATACAGGATTCTTACAAGAGTTGAAGTACTCTGAATGGGTAGCTAACATTGTACCAGTCCCTAAGAAGGATGGGAAGGTACGAATGTGCGTTGATTACAAAGATCTGAACAAAGCTAGCCCAAAAGGTAATTTCCCTTTGCCACACATAGACACTTTGGTAGACAACACAGCGGGGTATTCGTTGTTCTCCTTCATGGATGGTTTCTCGGGGTACAACCAGATAAAGATGCATCCGGAAGACATGGATAAAACCACCTTCATAACATTGTGGGGTACCTTTTGTTACAAGGTAATGCCCTTTGGGTTGAAGAATGCAGGGGCAACATACCAAAGGGTTATGGTGACTTTATTCCATGATATGATGCACAAAGAAATTGAGGTGTATGTTGATGACATGATTGCTAAATCTCGAACAGAGAAGGAACATATTGAAGTTTTGAGGAAGTTGTTTTTTAGATTAAAAAAATTTCAGTTGAAACTTAATCCGGCAAAGTGCATCTTTAGAGATAGGTCAGGGAAGTTATTGGGCTTTGTGGTCAGTGAAAAGGGAATAGAAGTCGACTCAGAAAAAGTTAGAGCCATACGAGAATTGCCCCCACCATGTACTCAGAAGGAAGTTCAGAGTTTCCTTGGAAGATTGAATTATATTGTCCGGTTTATTTCACAATTAACCGAGAAATGTGATCCCATATTTCGCCTCCTTAGAAAACACAACCAAGGTACTTGGGATGAGGAATGCCAGAATGCTTTTGATAAGGTTAAGCAATACTTGTTAAATGCTCCAGTGTTATCTCTGCCTAGTCTAGATAGACCATTAATTTTGTACTTATCAGTGTTTAGTAATTCTATGGGATGTGTGCTTGGCCAACATGACGAGTCGAGAAGAAAAGAGAAGGCGATATACTACCTCAAAGAAGAAATTTACAGAGTGTGAGATGAGATATTCGCCAATTAAGAAATTGTGTTGTGCTTTAACTGACGACTCAAGGTTGAGGCAATATATGTTATATCATACGACTTGGCTAATTTCAAAACTTGATCCATTAAAGTATATGATGGAGTCAACAAAGACTAAATGGAAGAATGGCAAGGTAGCAAATTCTCTTTGAGAATTTGACATAGTCTATGTGAGTCGAAGGCTATAAAAGGAAGCGATATAGCGAAATTTCTGGCTAGTAGAGCTCTAGAGGACTATGAGCCATTGAATTTTGATTTCCCAAATGAGGAGTTGATGTGTGTAGCAACTACAGAGAATTATCCTTGGAAGCAGAGCTTTGATGGGGCATCCAATGCGGTGAGAAATGAAATTGGGGCAGTCTTGGTATCCCCAAATGGTGATTATTATCCATTCACGTGCAAGTTGGATTTTGATTGCACAAACAATATAGCCGAGTATGAAGCGTGCATCATGGGACTCCGAGTGGCTATAGAGCGGGGAATAAGAACCTTGGAAGTATATGGAGACTCTGCGTTGGTAATTTACCAGCTTAAAGGTGAATGGGAGACAAGAGATCTTAAATTAACCAATTATCGAAAGGTAGTTTTGGGGTTACTTGAAGAGTTTGATGATATCACCTTCAATTATATCCCACGAGACGAAAACCAAATGGCAGATACTCTAGCAACCTTGGCTTCAATGATTAAAGCGAATAAAGAGGAGGAGATGAGACCCATTCAGATGAGAATCTTTGAGGCTCCAGCTCGCTGTTGTAATATTGAGGAAGAAGAAAAGGATGATAACCCTTGGTATCAGGGTATATTGCGATATGTGAAAGATCGTAAATACCCGAATGAACAACCCAAAATGATAAGCGAACTTTAAGGAGGTTAGCCTGCGAATATGTGCTAGATGGGGATATCCTTTACAAAAGAAGAAAGGACCAAGTACTGTTGAGATGTGTTGACGCCGTGGAAGCTAAGTAAATCTTGGAGGAAGTTCACGAGGGTGTTTGTGGGACGCACGCTAATGGTTTCATGATGGCTAGACAAATCATGAGGTTTAGATATTATTGGTATACTATGGAAGGGGATTGTATCAACTACGCCAAGAAATGCCATAAATGTCAGATTTATAGAGACAAGATTCATTTATCACCTTCACATCTACATGTTATGACTTCTCCATGGCCTTTTTCCATGTGGGGCATGGATGTCATTGGGCCAATATCACCAAAAGCTTCAAATGGGCATCGCTTTATCTTTGTGGTCATTGATTACTTCACGAAGTGGGTAGAGGCTGCTTCTTATGCGAATGTTACTAAGTCAGCTGTGGGTCGATTCTTGAAGAAAGAGATCATTTGTCAGTATGGGATGCCTGAAAGAATCATATCAGACAATGCATTAAACTTGAACAATAGAACGATAGTAGAAGTTTGTAGTCAATTCAGGATTAAGCATCATAACTCTTCTCCGTATCGTCCAAAGATGAATGGGGCAGTGGAAGCTGCTAACAAAAACATCAAGAAGATAGTGGGGAAAATGACCAAACCTCTGATTGGCATGAGAAGTTACCATTTGCACTCTTAGCTTATCGAACGTCCGTCAGAACCTCTACTGGGGCAACTCTTTTCTCGTTGGTTTATGAGATGGAAGCAGTGTTACCCATTGAAGTGGAAATACCGTCTCTCCGAGTCTTGTCAGAGATAAAGTTGGATGAAGCTGAATGGATACAATCGCGATATAATCAGTTGAACTTGATTGAGGAAAAGAGTCTAAGGGCCATTCGTCATGGTCAGATGTATCAGAAGCGAATGATGCGAGCTTACGACAAGAAAGTGTGACCAAGAGAATTCCACGAGGGGGATCTTGTGCTGAAAAAGATCCTTCCCATTCAAAAAGACTTTAGAGGAAAATGGATGCCGAATTGGGAAGGGCTATATGTCGTGAAGAAGGCCTTCTCTGGGGGTGCATTGATCTTAACAGAAATGGATGGGAAGAGTTTACCCAATCCAGTTGAATTGCATCACCAAAAGTACTTTGTCTAAAGGAGAAGAGAATCCATGGTGAAAACCCGCAAAGGGCGCCTTGAGTTTTCGAAAAAAAAAATGGAGAGGCCAAGGTGAAAACCCGCAAAGGGCGCCTTGTGACCAAAGGGATTTTGAGTTGAAAACCTGAGAGGGCAGCTCAAATTTTGAAGAGCACACGGTAATCTTGCTATATCTGATTCAATGAAGAGCGAAGCGCGTTGCATATCGGGGCATCAACAAAGTACTTTGGATCTTTTAAACACATGTTGAATTCAAGAAAGTCTTCATGGAGCTGGTGTATAGATGCTCAAGTGGCGATATCTAGGGCATCTAACTTTTGTCTTGTTTACTATCTTTAGATTCTCTTTCTTCTCAAAGATAGGCTATCAGATTAACTTCCTTTGTATTTTTGACAAATTCATTCAAATCTAAATATTCTCAAGATTAAATTCATCTTCCATTATTCTTAAAGTATGTTGCATTAAAATAATGATAGATGAACTAAATAATTTTCACAAATGAAGTTTTGCTCATTACTCTGGAAATTTCTAGATAATACAAGAAACTAAAATAGAACAATTGTTTGAGGAATTCACGTAAGTGAGGTTTGAAAGAACTCGAGGAAATTCTTTCTTTAGTCCAAAATAATGATTCGATCCTAAGAGAGGATCATCTTACAAACATTCTTGGTGGGTCAGAGCATTTGAAGAATGGTACAAACCTACAGGCTGAGTAGGAATGATACTTTGAGAGAAATAAGGATAAATTTCGGCGAAGGAATGAGTGGTGACGTCTGGAATAGGGGTCATATTCATAAATATTTTGCATTACAACAGGTTTAATTAGGAGCATTTGACTCACTTCGATCATAGCATCCTAATCATTAGGCATGAACTCATACACATTATACAGGTTATGTCCTTCAAGGGACAATGAAGATTGATGCGCCTTAACCTCCTAAGCAGTAGGGCAACAGGCTAAAGCATAGCAGATCTGACCTTTAAGTGCTTACGCTGAAGCAGATCCAAGATGATTTGGCATCTCTGTATTGTCAGAGAACAAATCGAAGAAACAGATTTGGCATCTCCATATTCGATGGAGAGCAGATCGAAGACATAGCAGATCTAATCTTCAGATGTTTTCACATCGAAGTAGATCCAAGATGATTTGGCATCCTTGCGTTTACAAGGAGCAGATCGAAGACATAGTAGATTTGGCTTTCACGTGTTTACGCTGAAGCAGATCTAAGATGATTTGGCATCTCTGTATTGTCAGAGAACAAATCGAAGAAACAGATTTGGCATCTCCATATTCGACGGAAAGCAGATCGAAGACATAGCAGATCTGACCTTCAGGTGCTTACGCTAAAGCAGATCCAAGATGATTTGGTATCTCTGTATTGTCAGAGAACGAATCAAAGAAACAGATTTGGCATCTCCATATTCGACGGAGAGCAGATCGAAGACATAGCAGATCTAACATTCGGATGTTTTCACATTGAAGTAGATCCAAGATGATTTGGCATTCTTGCGTTTACAAGGAGCAGATCGAAGACTTAGCAAATTTGGCTTTTACGTGTTTACGCTGAAGTAGATCTAAGATGATTTGGCATCTCTGTATTGTCAGAGAACAAATCGAAGAAGCAGATTTGGCATCTCCATATTCGACGGAGAGCAGATCGAAGACATAGCAGATCTAAACCTTCGGATGTTTTTGCATCGAAGCAGATCCAAGATGATTTGGCATCCTTACGTTTACAAGGAGCAGATCGAAGATAGCAGATTTGGCGTCTCTGTATTGTCAGAGAGCAGATCGAAGATAATGGATTTGGCATCTTTGTTTTGTCAGAGAACAGATCGAAGATAACCAATTTGACATTCCTGAAGCTATTAGAATACTTTTGAGGAAGATGAGGATCAAAATTTCGAGATTTGGCCAGGCCGGGCAAATTTGGATCTTTTATAATCTTTGCTCTATTCCTATTACACAGTAACAAGCAAAGAGGTGCAGCTGTAATAGCCCAAATTCGCCCGGGCCCATGAAATAAATAAAAATAGAAAAAAAGGGTTCATTTACAGTCCATTTACAATAAACAGGCCTCAAGGCCTGATAAGCCAAAAACCCACTACACTTGAGACCCAACCGGTCTAAACCTGATAGCCTATACCCAGTTACACTTAAAAAACCCTTGGCCCATGTACTAGAACCTGACCCAAATTAATAAAGCCCAGTAAGGCCCAATCCTTAAGTTGAATTAGGAAACGCTAGGGTTTCCAGAAGCTTCGCGCCATAAGCACCACGCCTTTTCGTCTTACGCCGTTCCAGTCGACACCGTGATTTCAGCCCCGTTTCACGCCGTAATCAATGAACGAATCAACGCCAGCCCACTCCTCGCCGTGAGATCCTCGTTGATACCTGCAAAAGAAGGAAAGAACTACGTCAGAAAAGAGAAAAACAAGGAAAGATATCGAAAGGTTCTTTCCCAAAATGTAACCGGGGGTTATAAAACCCCTCTTTCTTTTTAATTTGTAGAGGTTTTTTTTACACAGAGATTCAATAAAAAAAACAAAATACAGTTTACACTAAAAGAAACCAACAGTCGACTGGAGAGTATAGAAGTGATTATTTTATTCTTTTTTTTTCTCTAAATACATACTGGTAATAAAAAATAAAAGAAAAGGAACGTACCGATTTAACCTACATTAGAAAAGGAAACTTTCCAGTTTCCAACTGCCGTAAGTGGCAGCGTTGGCGGGGGCGCGTGAGCGCGTGCAAGCCTCAGACGGAGTCTCGATAGAACTCCGAGGACATCTCCCGCAACCCTCTCAGAGGGTTTCTTTCTTCTTCTTTTTTAAAATCTGTTTTAAAATGATTTTTTTTTTGCTGAAACTTGGCTTTTATAGCCTCATATAAACGGCGTCGTTTTGCTTAAAACAATAAGCTTTAAAATGGCGTCGTTCCAAGGCTAGGATCAGCGCGTTGACCCGAGACCTGGGGAGGATCCACGTGTTTTTGGAAAATGGGCTAATTGCCCAATTGGTCCTTCCGCATTTTTAAGCTTTATAATTTCATTTTATTTTTATTTTTATTCGGCCCTAATCTTTTATATTTGTTTCAATTTAATCCAATGGCCATTAAAATCCATTCTGAAGAACGACTTCGTTTTGGGATTAGGGCAAATTGCCCAGTGAGCCCCTTGTAGTTTTGAACGCGTTCCAATTAGGCCTAAATTAATTTTTATTTTAAAATTAGCCCTAGAACTTTAGCTTTATTTAATTTTAATCCTTTTAAATATTTTTGCATAATTTATTTATTAAATACCATATATGTTATTTATTTTTATAAATATTAGTTATATAAAATAGTATATATTATTTTTTTATATATTATCCATTATATTATTTTTATTATTATACATTTTATTTATAAATTTTATTATACATTATATAATTTATCATATATATTATTCCTTGCATTTTTTTTTCTTTTCTTCTTTTTATTTTATTATAAATTATGTATTATTTTATTATTCATTAATTGTGTAAATTTTAAATTTTTTTAAAATTATTATTAAATAATAGTATATATATTATCCTTATTTATATAATAATATTTATATTTCATTATATTTTATTTATATATTTCATTACATATCATATTTTATTTTATATTATTCCTTATAATATCTTCCTTTTTATTATATATATTATTTCATTATTTATTGTTTATTGGTATATAAAGATTAACATTTGTAAATTATTATAAACTATTACGTATATTATTATTATATATTTAATGTTTAGTATTTTAAAATTTACTACAAAATTTTATTCTGATTTAACATATTATTATTTTTATAAGTATATTAAGTTATTATATCATGTAATGTATCTTATATATATATTAATCATCTCTAAAAAACTCACCTTCATTATTTACACTTTGTTTTAAATATTTCATTAAATACTTCATCTATTTTTTTAAAATTTGTGTTTATTTTCTTATCTTTATTTTTTTAATTTGTATGTTCATAATTTCGTTTATTTTTTTTTATCTTATTGTATTTACTTAATATTATTTTAAAATGATAATAATATCTCACTACCAATTTGTTATTTTTATATTTATTGTTTACCACATTTGCATAAAAATTAATTATTTATGTTGTTTTAAGTTATATTTTCATAGAATATTGTTATACATTATGTAATTTATATGTTGCTAGATTCATTGCTTTCTATGTTATGTTTTGTATGAAATATTATTATGTATGTATTATGTAATTTATATTGTTATTTTCATTGTTTTCTATGATTATAACTGCATAAAATGATAACGTATATTGTTTAATTTATGCCATTATTCATCATTTTTTTTACATTATATTTGCATGAATTATTAAAGTAGGCATCATGTAGGATAATTTATTCAATGTTGATCGTTTGTAATATGTTAAATGCATCATCATTTTAAAGAATTTTTATATTTCATTTGATCCAAAAAGATTTTTTAAAAAAGGGTAAGGCAATGTTTTTTGGTAGTTGGGAATTCGGAAAATAGTGCCCTAACATGCTGAGTTGCGATTTCCCGTTTGTCTAAATGCCTAAAATATCCTTCTAAATAAGTTTTGAAAAATCACAAAATGATTTTGGTTACAAAAGTTTAAGAATAACGTGTCCAATCATGCTGGATATGATGTTTATATTCTTTTGAAGCAAAAGAATCTAGATTTTTTTTTTAAACTCAAAATTATTGAGGTTTTAAAAGGGATCATATTTTTAAATACTTTCAAAATTTTGACATTAAGACAAAATTATTCAATTTGGTACCAATTTTGGGTGTTACGAGGGTGCTAATCCTTCCTCGTACGTAACCGACTCCTGAACCTGTTTTCTCGTAATTTCATAGACCAAAACGTTTTATAAAGTGATCCAATCACACTTTAAAAGGTTGGTGGCGACTCCCGTTTTCAAAATACCCTCTCCATTTTAAAAAAAGAGGTTTCGACACTTATTTACCTCTGTTTTATAGATCTTGGATTCAAGTTACAAGCTCGGGCATCGTCAGCTAAGTCTATCACACTATCGACCTTCTTCGATATTTTATAAGCTGAATTTTTGGAACTATGGCATGTATAGGCTGGATTATATTTTGAATAGTTTATTTTCGGTTTATGTAACTATGAGCTGCGAAAATGGCTTAATACTTAGTTATGCTTGGTTTTTAATGCCTTGTTTTGATGATGATTATGCTTGGTTGTGGTTTTGGTGTTATGTTCATTATATATCTTCAAGTGAATGATGGTTTGATTAAAATGTTCGATACAATAGGTTTTGGTAATTTAGTTTAGATGAATGAATTATAAGGTAATGCTTTGAAAATAGTTGGTGAATTTGGATATGTGCATTTGGTTGGTTTCGATTATGACATATGGATAAATAGGTATGTTTATGAACTCGATTGTGATTTGTGATATTTTACAAGTTCATTATGTATGTTTAAAGTGAAAGAATTGCTATAAGTTTTGTAGGTATGTTATACATGATTCGGCATGTAAATGTGCATAAGTAAATAATGTATTGATATGATGTTTATATATATTAGATAATATATATTTGTTATGTATTTAATTTAAGGTATAAAATATATGTGTGACATGTATGTTATCAAAGATGGAAGTATTCGGCAATTGCAATTGAAAATGGATAAATATGTTATATGAATTACATATCTTGATAAGTTACAAAATGACTTTGCTATATCATAAAATTGATTATTTAAAGTGGTTAATTATTGATATTAAGTTTAATATATGATTTCTTGTATAAACTTTGCTTAGAATTAATACATAATAAGTTTGCATATTCGTTTACTGACGAGTGCATTTGATAAGTATGCATACGATATATATATATATATATATATGTTGGTAGCTTAATATTTATGTGATAAGTTGATGCATATATTCAAATGAAATTTATACTTTTAACCCGGTTATAAAAGAAATGTATGTTGGTATAATGTGTTTGGTTGAGTATATAATTATATATGGTTGATGGATATGATTTGGTAATTAGTTTATTTTGGTAAACATGTGGTTTTGATAATGGTGTGGCTTATTGAGGTTAAAATTTTAACCGAATAAATGCCTATTTGATTGGTTAGACATATGTGGATAAATTTGATAGTATGCATACATGTTTTCGTATAATGTTGACTAAATATAAACTTGGAGGTTATATGATTTATTGAATCAAAGTATGAAAGTTTGTTATGAATTGTATTTGTTTGGTAATGCCTCATAACCCCATTTTAGCGACGGATACGGGTTAAGGGTGTTACACATTCGGTCAGATTCTAGATAAATGTATTTACCATTCCGCAATACTGCTCACACAAGCTGACGAGTATCTACTACGTATGCTGGACCTCAGCCATTGCCACGGTTCATTCATAAGAACGGAGCATTTAATCGATTAACTAAATCTCAATACTGCTCACACAAGCTATCAAGAATCCATAACTTACGTAGGATTCTCAGCCATCGGATTAGTCCAAAACATTAGAACAAAAATGCTACTATTACATCACTTCACATCCCGACCTAAGGCCTAATCACTTTAACTGTTCACTTTATCGACTCTCATGTTGATCCAATAAACTTTGAAATTACACAACATAATCATTTATTCTTTTAAGTAAAGAAACACTATGTATAAAAATTAGAAATACAAACTTATAGGGCTGATTCGTAGTAATAGCCAAAGTACAGAGACTATTCCGCTATCTTGTCTTTTCCTCGGTCCTCCACCTATTCGTCATCTAAAACAATAGTTCCATTTAATCAACTAAAACCAACAGTAAAAATAACCTATTTTAGGCAATTAATTCCTTTTTACTATTTTACAAAATTACCCCCAATATTTCATTTTTATTCAATCTAGTCCTTAAGCCCTAAACATGCAATTTAACCATCATTTTCTTAAAACCCAATTTAGCCAAATCATCTATACCCTCCCAAAAATCCAAATTTGCTATTATTTCAACTCAAGTACATGTTATTTTACCCTTTTAGCAATTTAGTCCTAAAACGTTAAAATCATCAAAAATCACTTTACAAAATAGTTCAATATAACAACCAAGAATAGAAATCTTTCATAACTTCAAGGAAAAAACTCAATTCATCAATGGCACAATTCACAATGTTTGATAGATTCACAAATTAGTCCTCGAGTTAGCTAGATTAAGTTAATACGAGCCTAAAAACATAAAAATTACTAAAAACGGGCTAGGATTCACTTACAACCAAAGCTTCAAAGTTGGAACTATGGAAACCCTAGTTTCCTTTTGTGTGCTGTGGAGAAGACGAGCTAAAATGAAGCAAATTCCCATTTTTTTCACTTTAATTTATTATATATACTAAAGTTTTATTGTAATTATATTAACTTTCATAATTTAATCCTTAATTAACTTTTATTAGGCCTAATTAATCTTACCCACATGTGTTTATCATCATCTAAATCCACTAATTTAACTCTCAGGGATTAAATTATTCATTTGGTCCCTTTAATTTATAAACTCAACTTTTTGTAACTTTTACAATTTAGTCCTTCTTACTAATTAACTATCCAAACAGTAAAATTTCTTAACCAAAATTTAATACGATACTAATGATCTCATAAATATTAAATAATTAATATTTACTAACCAACACATCAGATTCATGGTCCCAAAACCACTGTTCCTAACACCATTGAAAAATGAGCTATTACAAAATGAATTATAGATTGAATTGAATACTTGGAGTACTTAATTGAATGAAACTATCTATGTAATGACCTAAGTTTTTAAATATGTTTCTATAAATAATTGACACAAATATCTGTCTGCTTCAGTGGTTATGTGTTCTGGGTGTGTGTGTGTGTGAGGTTCCAAGTTCAAGTTTTGTCTTTGGTAAATTTTGAGATTTTTCTGAATGAAGCCCTTTTTATAGTCAGTAGGCTTATTGTTGAAAGTTGGTAAACTATATCAGAATGGGCCTGCTGGTCTGGTGGTTAAATTGTGTGTCTAATTGTTGAAGGTCGTGTGTTCGAATCCCTGCGTAAGTATAGGAGTTTATTTTTGCATGTTCGATCGAGGGAGTTTCGGTCAAATAGAAATTTTGAGGAATCAGTTGATTAGTGGGAGTTGAGGGAGAAAAATAAGGGATTTTGGGGTTTTTCAGGGTTGGTGAAATTATTCTGACGTTTTTCCCAAAAATTTCTACTTTTTCTTTCTTTGCCGATTCTTTTTCTCGTCTTGCTACCAAATTTTGACTTGATTGCTCTCCTCTTCTCTTTTCTTTCTATTTGCTAAAACCATTTCTTCCTTTCTGTTCTACGACGTTAATTGTTCTTACATGATTTGGTAAGTTTGGTAAGCATTATTTAGACCCCTGATTCTGTTATCTGATTATGTGATGTATGTACTAAGCATGTTACTCTTGGCATGTGTATCTGACTGATTGTATGATCTTTTAAGTTGCATTATAGCATGTCATATTTGTATGATGCATTACATCAGGGTAGGGTTGGTGCTATTGTGGAGAAAGTGTTCTGAAAGGCTTTTAAGCCTAATAGCTAGCAGCATAGCTACAATTATCTGATTACGTACCGCATCTCAGTACAACACGGTGTGTTGGGATGGGTGGGTCAATTTTATCCCCACATGGTGTGTTGGGTTGGACGGAGTTGGTGTACAGGGCTGGTAGGCATGATTATGTTATTTCGCTATGTTATGCATGTTATATCTTAGATGGGCTAAGGCCCAGTTTGTATCAGATTCTGTATCTGAGTGGACTAAGGTCCACACCGATTCTGTAAAGGTCTCAAGCCTGAATCATCTATTAATTGATATGTGACTGACTTCTGCTACTGTGTATATTTTCTGAGGGCATTACACACTGAGTTTGTGAAAACTCACCTTTTTCTTTTTAATCTGCGTAGGTAATCCCAAACTTAACGGACCGGTGCAGTGGAGGGCTCAACGGTAACCACCACAGTTGAACTGCTTATTTACAGTTTTTGCAGTTACATTACTTATTTCTTGTTGGTATTTTATGTATGCTGGACTTTGGGACTATTTGGTTTTAATTTGGGGTTTTGCACTGTTGATTATGGATTTATAAACTACGGCGTAACAAAGTGTGGTTTTCCTAAAATAAACTAAGGTTTTTCATAAATAAAACGGTTTTCAAAAATTATTTGGGTTTCAAAAGCTTCCGCGTAAAATCGAATCAATTAAAACACGATTTCCCGAACCAAGTAAAATTTAATAATTGAAATGATTTGAAGGTCAATGCGTTTCCAAAAACACTCTCATGTGACATCGCTAGATTCGACCATAACGTCTAGGCCGGGTTTGGGGTGCTACATTTAGTGGTACCAGAGTCAAGTTGCAAAACTCGGCTATGGATTTGGGTTTTAAACTTGGTTTTAAAAAAATGATTTGAAATATTTTTGATTAAGTATGTGGTACACCGAGTCTCCAGCGCCGATCTTGTAAGTTTTTGAAACTCTTTTTATATTTGTCTGAAAATATTACTAGCTTGTTTTAAAGAGCCATAGGTAGTATACTGTACTGTATAAAATATTTGTTAATAAAATATCAGAACTGTTAACTAATGCATAAAACTGATAATACAGATAAAATTTAAAATTTACGACTGGCGTACGTGGTACTCGTGGACAGGGTACTAGAGGCCATGGTAGAGGCCATAGAAGGGCTTAAACGGGGTCCTCATCATCTGAAAATCTGCCTAACTTGGATACTTGTGAGACACCGGTATCACCTGTGACAGAAACTGGGTCTCGAGATCATATGGCTAGGGATGACACGCTGTCCCAAGCCATGCTATGGATTTTAGAGAGGGTCGCTAGGCCCAACATTGGATTTAGAGGCTATGGGTCAGTTACAGACCAACTACGGTCCAATGGGGTTGAGTTATTCAGAGGTGTTGCTGGAGTCGCCCCTAACGTGGTCGAGTATTGGATGGAGGCCACGGGAAGAATTATGGACGACTTGGATTTTACTGCTAAACAGAAGCTTAAGGGTGCTGTATCTCTGCTTCGTGATGAGGCGTACCAGTGGTGGTTAATGGTTAAGGAGGGCACCTAGCCCGACCGATTGACATGGGATTTCTTTAAGATGGCCTTCCAGGGTAAATATATAAGGGCTAGTTATATTGACGCTAGGGGGCGGGGGTTCCTTAATTTCACTCAAGGAGATCGTTCAGTAGCCGAGTATGAGGTCGAGTTCCTAAGATTGAGCCATTATGTACGAGGCATGGTGGCGAACGAGTATGAGCGCTGTGTCCGATTTGAGGATGGTCTCAAGGATAGTTTGTGAATTCTGATAGCTCCACAGAGGGAGCGTGATTTTTCTGCTCTAGTTGAGAAGGTGAAGATCGTCGAAGAGGTTAAGTGCACGGAGCACCAAAACTGAGACAGACGAAAGACTAAGAGAGATTCGAAGCCCTCGAATTCTGGGATGAGGCCTAAGAAAAAGGCTAAGACTGATGAGCCAGTGAGAGTTGGGCCTCCTGTTACATCTTCTGCGGTGCGACTTTGTGGGCTCTCTGGTAGACTCTATCCGAGCGAGTGTTAGAGGACTACTGTAGTATGTTTGAGATGTGGGTCGACTGAGCATTGTGTTAGAAACTGTCCATTGAGAACTAGTCAGATACAAGCTCCAGTTACTGAGACTACACAGCCGCCGAGAGTAACTCAGCAGCCACCCAGGGGCCGAGGTTAGACTAGGGGTGGGAACAGCATGGGCCGAGGACAGAGAGCACCGAGCAGAGGTGCTGGATCAACTGAGGCGAGGCAGCCTGCTTTGGTCTATGCTGCTCATCGTCGTGAGGACAGAGATGCTCCAGGCATTATTACGGGTATGTTTTTAATATTTGATATACCTTATCTTGCACTGATAGACATAGGCTCTACACATTCATATATAGCTAGTACTGTGTCTGAAACCTTGGGGATTCGAGTCAAGAATACTAATAGTGAGGTAACTATGCTAAGTCCTTTGGGGTAATATGTTCGAGTTAGTAGATGGTATAGAGACACTCCGCAAGAGGCCCAAAGGACAGTATTTCTGGCTTATTTAATGGAGCTTCCGTTTGGGGAGTTCGATCTAATTTTGAGAATAGATTGGCTGGTTAAACACTGCGTGAGTTTGAATTGTGCGACGAAAAGGGTTGTTTTGAGGACCGAAGAGGACATCGAGGTAGTCGTGATTGAGGAACGACGTGACTCTCTGACTAATGTGATTTCTGCATTGGCGGCAGAAAAGTTAGTAAGGAAATGGTGTGAGGCATTCTTGGCCTACGTTAGCATTTCTAATTCTGGAGACTTTTCGGTTAAGGACATCAGAACCATGAGGGACTTTTCAGATGTGTTTCTTGAGGAGCTACCAGGTTTGCCTCCGAGCCGAGAAGTGGAATTTGGGATCAAACTCATTCCGGGTATAGCTTCAGTGTCTATCGCCCCTTACTGAATGGCACCAAAGGAGCTTACAGAGCTTAAAGCTCAGATTCAAGAATTGCTAGATCGTAGATTCATTCGTCCCAGTATGTCTCTGTGGGGAGCACCTGTTATATTTGTAAAGAAGAAAGATGGGACAATGAGGATGTGCATCGATTATCGACAGCTAAACAAGTTAACGATCAAGAACAAATACCTACTTCCAAGAATAAATGACTTATTCGATCAATTCAGATGGGTTTCTGTGTTCCCTAAGATTGATTTACGATCGAGATATCATCAGTTGAGAGTAAAGGAGGCTGACGTGTATAACACGGCATTTAGGACTCCATATGGTTTGACTAATGCACCAGCGACATTTATGGACTTGATGAACTGTGTGTTCCAGCCTTATCTTGACCAGTTTGTGGTGGTATTCATAGATGATGTCCTAGTGTATTCTAAGACTGAAGACGAGCACAATGAGTATCTCAGAGTGGAACTACAGACTCTTCGGGAGAAACAGTTGTTTGCGAAGCTCAGTAAGTACGAGTTCTGGCTCTGAGAAGTAGCCTTTTGGGGATATGTGGTTTCTACTGAGGGGATTCGTGTTGATCCTTGTAAGATTGAGACTATGTTGGATTGGAAACAACAGAAGAATTTGTCTAAAATTCATAGCTTTCTGGGCTGGCAGGGTATTATCGACACTTCGTAGAAGGGTTCTCCTTGATCGCAACTCCGATGACTAAGCTTTTGCATAAGGGAGTTCCTTTCGTTTGGACTGATGTACAGGAGGAGAGTTTTGATAAGCTTAAAATTGTTCTGACTCAGGCTCCTGTTCTGATATAGCCTAAGCCTAGTAAAGACTTTATGGTATACAGCGATGTGTCATATGTGGTTCTGGGTTATGTTCTGATACAAGATGAGAAAGTGGTTGCTTATGTGTCTCGTCAGCTTAAGACTCATGAGGTTAAGTATCCGACGCACGATTTGGAGTTGGCGGCGGTAGTTTTTGCACTAAAAATCTAGAGGCACTATCTGTACGATGAGAAGTGTACTATCTACGCTGATCACAAAAGCCTTAAATATCTCCTCACTCAGAAGGAGTTGAATCTTAAGCAGCGTAGATGGGTTGAGCTACTTAAGGATTATGACTGCACCATCAAGTACCATCCTGGAAAGGCCAATGTGGTGGCCGATGCGTTGAGCCGTAGAACCATAACCGACCAAAGAGCAATGTTTACTCGACTTAGTCTTTTCGACGATGGGAGTCTGCTAACTGAACTTCAAATGAAACTCAAATGGGTTGATCAGATTAGAGGTAAACAGATGAAGGATAAGACTCTTGAGTTGCATTTCCGTCAGGTCGAGAGTGGTGTTACTACTGATTTTGGGGTTCACAATGATGGGGAATTATGTTTTCGCAGTCGAATTTTTATACCGAATGATGAAGACTTGAGACAGCCGATTCTGAGGGAGGCGCATAGTAGCCCTTATACTATGCATCCTGGTAGAAATAAAATGTACCGAGATCTGCGAGAATTATACTGGTGGCCAGGGTTGAAGCGTGAGGTTACTGATTTCGTTGTTCGCTGTTTGACTTGTCAGCAAGTTAAGGCTGAACATCAGTTACCTTTAGGTTTGCTGCAGCTGGTTAAGATACTAACATGGAAATGAGAGCGAGTAACGATGGACTTCGTTCGTAGGTTGCCTCTAACACCCATTAAGAAGGATTTTGTCTGGGTCATCGTTGATCGATTGCCCAAGTCTACTCATTTCATTCCGGTCAAGACAGACTTTTCTCTGCAAAAGTTAGCTAAACTCTACATTTCTCAAATAGTGAGGCTACATGGGGTACTTGTCTCGATCATATTTGATAGAGATCCTCGTTTCACATCATGGTTCTGCAAGAAACTGCATGAGGCTCTAGGTTCAAGGTTAGACTTCAGTACTACTTTCCATACTCAAACAGATGGTCAGTCGGAGAGGGTGATTCAGATACTAGGCTGCGTTATAGATTTTCAAGGCAGTCTGAAGGATTACTTGCCATTAGTAGAGCTCACTTACAATAACAGCTACCAGTCTAGTATACATATGGCACCTTACGAGGCATTATACGCTCGTAAGTGTCGCACTCCCTTATGCTAGACAAAGTTGGGTGAGCGACATATTTTGGGTCTGGAATTAGTTTCAAAAACTGAGGACAAAGTCTGTTTAATTCGAGATCGACTGAAAGTGACTTCTGATAGGCAGAAGGCCTATGTAGATCTGAAGCATCGAGAGATCGAGTATTTTGTGGGGGACTTAGTTTTTCTCAAGGTCTCGCCATGGAAGAAGGTTCTGAGGTTTGGTCGCAACGGCAAGTTGAGCCCTCAGTTTATTGGGCTGTCTCGAATTTTGAGACGAGTGGGACTAGTCGCATATCAGTTGGAGCTACCTTTAGAGTTAGATCGTATTCATGATGGTTTCCACATCTCAATATTGAAGCACTATCACTCTGATCCCACGCACATTGTTCCTGTGAAGGAGATTGAGGTTAGGCCAAATCTAACATTTGAGGAGGAGCCGGTTCAGATTTTAGATCACGACATTAAGGTTCTACAAAAGAAGTCTATCCCCTTAGTAAAGGTGCTGTGGCGGAATCATAACACTAAAAAAGCTACGTTGGAACCTGAGGATGCGATGCGTCAGCAATATCCTCACCTATTCTGATTAGGTAAATTTTGAGGCCCAAATTTTCTTTTAGGGGGTAGATTGTAAAGCCCCAAGTTTTTAAATATGTTTCTGTAAATAATTGACACAAATATATATATGCTTCAGTGGTTATATGTTCTGGGTGTGTGTGTGAGGTCCCAAGTTCAAGCCTTGCCTTTGGCAAATTTTGAGATTTTTCTGAATGAAGCCCTATTTCTGGTCAGTAGGCTTATTGTTGAAAGTTGGTAAACTATATCAGAATGGGCCTGCTAGTCTAGTGGTTAAGTTGTGTATCTGATTTCTAAAGGTCGTGTGTTCGAATCCCTGCATGAGCATTGGAGTTTATTTTTGCATGTTTGACTGAGGGAGTTTCAGTCAAACATAAATTCTGAGGAATCGGTTGATTAGTGGGAGTTGAGGGAGAAAAATAAGGGAATTTGGGGTTTTTCAGGGTTGGTGAAATTATTCTGACGTTTTTCCAAAAAGTTCTGCTTTTTATTTCTATGCTGATTTTTTTTCTCGTCTTGCTGCCAAATTTTGACTTGATTGCTCTCCTCTTCTCTTTTCTTTCTATTTGCTAAACCCATTTCTTCCTTTCTGTTCTGCGACATTGATTGTTCTCACATGAGTTGGTAAGTTTGGTAAGCATTACTTAGACCCTTGATTCTGTGATATAATTATGTGATGTATGTACTAAGCACGTTACTCTTAGCATGTGTATCTGACCAATTGTATGATCTGTTAAGTTGCATTATAGCATGCCATATTTGTATGATGCATTGCATCGGGGTGGGGTTGGTGCTACGGTGGAGAAAGTGTTCTGAAAAGCTCTTAAGCTTGATAGCTGCCAGCACAGCTACAATTATCTGATTATGTGACGCATCTCGGTACAACATAGTGTGTTGGGATGGGTGGGTCGATTTTATCCCCACATGGTGTGTTGGGTTGGACAGAGTTGGTGTGCAGGGCTAGTGGGCATGATTCTGTTATTCTGCTTTGTTACGCACGTTATATCTAAGATAAGCTAAGGCCCAGTTCGTATCAGATTCTATATTTGAGTGGGTTAAGGTCCACACCGATTCTGTAAAGGGCTCAAGCCCGAATTATCTATTAATTGGATATGTGACTGATTTCTGCTACTGTGTACATTTTCAGAGGAGATTACACACTGAGTTTACGAAAACTCACCTTTTTTTGTTTAATCTGTGTAGGTAATCCCCAGACTTGATGGATCAGTGCAGTGGAGGGCTCAACGGTGACACCACCACAGTCGAGCTGCTTATTTACAGTGTAACACCCCAAACCTGAACTAGATGTTATGGCCGAATCTAGCGATGTCACATTGAAGTGATTTTCGTAAAGCGAGATTTTGTTGAAAAAAAACCCATTCTGTATTTAACCTCTTTGTAGTCTTAACGTTGATTTTAAGATGTCTCATTTATTTTCAAAATGTGAGTCGTTTGGAAAAAGATTAATCATATTAAAACATCTATAATTCATAAAACATTATTTCTTACAGAAGCTCTTAAAACAAGTTACGTATTCATGGTGTTTTTGGAAACTATTTATCTTTTGAAAACCTGCGTCTTTCCCTACTGCTAGCAGTTTTAAATCAACACAAATAAAAACACAAATTGAAGTAAAAATCCATAAAGGTCTTATTATAGCAAAAATACCCAAATAAAATTACTTGTAATTTAAAAATCAAATAAGGAAGCATGTGCGATTGTATGGCCACCTTTGAGTCCTTCGCAGCATCGATCCGCCTAAGACTGGGGATTATCTATACCGATAAACAGATAGGTGAGTGATAAAAACTCAGTGTGTAATCTCATATCAAATAAACAACAGTGAACATATACAGTCGAGCCTAAGCCCAATTCAATGATGATTCAGTCTCAGCTAGGGCCTTAGCCCATTATAATATCAGTATCAGTTTGGGTCTGAGCCCATTTCAGTAACAATAACAGTATAGATATGCAAATAAGAGATCCTACCCAGCCAGCCTCTACACTCCATCTCCGTCCAACCTTGCACTCCATGTGGGGATATAATCAACCCACCCATCCCTACACTCTAAATAGTATCGGTTGCGGCACTAAACAGTATTTGCAGTAGAGCTGCCAGTACAGTACACTTCCTCCAATCATAATAAAATCCAACCCATGCAACATATCCTACATCATGTCATGTCATGTCATAATATCATACATGTACTTAATGCGTCTAAAATGGCATGCTTAAATACATTCATACATTATATAGTGGCAGTACAGTCATTTACCACAAAGGGGTATAATAGTCATTTTATCATTTAGAGGGTCTAGGTAAACTTATCGACCCAACAATAGGTCCACAGTCGTCTCGGATGACTCGTGCAACCTTAACAGTCAAACAGTAAAAATGAGCCCACGACCCATTTTGCAGGCCCATGTAAGCCCACACACCCATGTGGCCCATATAGCCCAGAAATGGCCCTGGCCGTGTGGATTACATAGCCTGGCCCAATAATTTCCACACATCCGTGTGGTTTGCCCATGTCGGGCCCAAACAGCCTAGTTTGGCCCTAAATGGCCCACAACGGCCTCGGCCCATGAAATCACTCATGGTTGGCCTCGACTATCATACGCCATGTTTAGACACATGGACTACTACACGAGCAAGCGTACACTCATATAGCATCGTCGTTCGCTTATTCCAGCTTTTGCCGGTTTTTAAAGTTGGGATTGTGTTACACACCTTGTTTTCAAAAGTGTGTACCCCACTCTTGAGGACTCCAACCTATAGTCAAACATAACACACCATTAGTCCTTTCATGATAGGGTTACCACAACCCCTCTTATTTTACTTATCAAAAAGAGAGATTGTCACTTGCCTTAATAGAGCTAAGATGGCTCAGTCCACTTAAACCGCTAAAAAAGGTTGATTATACGCTCCTAGGCAATTAACTGCATTATAACCGAATTCCAGTGAACATTTATTCATACGATCAAATTGAACCAAACGATTAATCACTTACCGAAAACGCAACCCAAGCGTAGGAGAAAGGAAGCAATCAGTCTACCCTCAACGATCATATGATACCATAGAGGCAAAGGCTAGCTCCAATACACTCCTAGTAAATCAACAGTAAAAAAAAATGTTAGATACAAGACTAGCCCGGCAGAGAGAGAAAAGAAAGAGAAAGAAACCATACACTCAACCAATTGATCAAACAACAATGTCGAAACCGAAAGAATAGAAGGAGGAGAGGTAGAGTATTTGGCCAAACAACAAAATAAAGAGAGAAAAAAATTGAGAGAAAAGAAGAGGGAAAAGGAAGTATTTGGCCAAAGCTTAAAAGAGGGAGAAGAGTAGAGAATCGGCCAAAACAAAACCGATTGAGGGAGGGGAGAGAATGAAGGTTCGGCAAAAGCAAAGAAAACTGAAAGAATGGCTACTAGAGGACTAGAGGAAGAGAATAAAATCGATCAGTAAGGGGACTGTAGTGAATAGCAAAACCAAAATAGGCCAACACAAAAAGTACCCGAATGGTCAATAACAATATTCGGCTACCAAAACAAAGAGTGAAAAGAAACAAAAAGAAAAAGGTCAGAAACAAAAAATGAGGAGAGAAACATACCAATCCCTAGCCGAATTCTTGAGTGGCTAGCATACCAATTCGGCACTAACTCTCCCACACTTCAAAATCTCGAATTTTCCTTCCCAAATCACTCAAACCGTCCACCAATCCCTTGATCCACTCCTTAAAACTCTCTTCCAATCTCCCCACCATCTAATTTGAACCCCCTTCAAACTCTTTAGAGTTTCGACTAAGCTAAAACACTCCCACTGCTCTATGAGCAAAATAAAACACACATTGCGCATAGTAGGACTCAAACGCAAGCCCTTCAATAACAATGACACGCCATCTATCCCTTAAACCAGCAGCCCCTTTCTGACATAAAATACCCACATTTATTTAAAAGCCTACTGACTAGAGACAGAGGTTTATCCATTTAAAACAAAATTTTACACAAGCCAAGGCTTGAACCCACGACTTCTCAAACACTTCACAGGACACTTAACCACTGAAGCAAACATGCTATTATGTCACAACCATACAAAAATAAATACTTAGGATTTTGGGGCGTCACAACTCTACCCTCATAAAAGAAAATTTTAGCCTCAAAATTTACCTGATTAGAATAGATGAGGCTATTTTTGTCGCATCTCCCCTTCGGGTTCCCACGTGGCCTCCTCAGAACTGTGATTCCGCCAAAGAACCTTAACCAGTGAAATAGACTTCTTCCTTAAAATCTTTATATCGTGATCTAATATCTAAACCGACTTCTCCTTAAAGGTCAGATCTGGCTTAACCTTAACCTCCCCAACCGAAATAACATGTGTGGGATCAGAGCGGTAGCACCTTAGCATAGAGACGTGAAATACATCGTGAATCTGGTTTAACTCTAGAGGTAACTCTAACTGATATGCAATCGGCCACATACGTTTCAGTATGCGGTAAGGCCCAATAAACCAAGGGCTCAACTTGCCCTTCCGTCCAAATCTCAGTACTTTCTTCTATGGCGACACCTTGAGAAAAATGAAGTCCCCCACAGAATACTCAATTTCCTTACACGTTAGATTCGCATACGACTTCTGTCTGTCTGACGCCGCATTCAGTCGATCCCGAATTAATTTAACTTTTTCCTCGGTGTCAGAAATCAATTCAGGGCCCAAAACACACCGCTCGCCTAACTCAGTCCAATACGAAGGAGTACGACACCTACGACCATATAATGCCTCGTAAGGTGCCATCTGCATGCTAGACTGATAACTATTATTATAAGCAAACTCTGCTAACAGCAAATAGTCCTTCCAACTACCTCGGAAATCAATCACGCAACTTATTAACATGTCCACCAGTATCTGAATCACTCTCTCTGACTGACCATCTGTCTGAGGATGGAACGCAGCACTGAAGTCCAACCTTGTGCCAGTGCTTCATATAATTTCTTCCAAAATCGAGACGTGAAGCGAGGATCCCTATCAGATATTATTGAAACCGGTACCCCATGCAGTCTCACTATCTCAGACACATACAGTTTAGCCAGCTTCTGCAAAATGTAATTAGTACGAACTGATATGAAATGAGCAGACTTGGTCAATCGATCCATGATGACCCATAATAAATCCTTCTTAGTAGGTGTTAAGGGCAGCCCACTAGTGAAGTCCATAGTCACTCTCTCCCACTTCCAAAGCGGAATCTTAACTGGCTGAAACAACCCTGAAGGTAACTAATGCTCAGCCTTAACCTGTTTACAAGTTAGACATTTACCCACAAAGTCGGTAACTTCACGCTTAAGACTCGGCCACCAATATAACTCACGAAGGTCTTGGTACATCTTATTTCCACCAGGATGCATAACATATGGACTACATGCGCCTCACGCAGTATAGACTGCCTCAAATCAGTATCCTTCGGTACACAGATTCTCTCATGAAAATAGAGCACCCCTTCGCTATTTAGTCTAAAATCCACAGTATCCCCACTTTCAACTTGCCGAAAATGAAGAGCCAGTGACTCGTCTTCCAACTATTTACCCTTAATCTGCTCAATCCACATCGGTTTAACTTAGAGCTCAGCTAACAAACTACCATCATCGAATAAGCTGAGACGAGCGAACATCGCCCTCAGATTAGTCATAGCTCTACGACTCAGTGCGTCGGCCACCACATTAGCCTTACCAGGATCGTATTCGATCATACAGTCATAATCTTTAAGCAGCTCAATCCATCTACGCTGCCTAAGATTCAGCTCCTTCTAAGTAAGAAGATACTTGAGGCTCTTATGATCAGTGTAGATGATACACTTCTCACCATACAGATAATGCCTTCAAATTTTCAAGGCAAATACCACCACGGCCAATTCCAAATCATGTTTTGGATAATTCGCCTCACGAGTCTTAAGTTGACACGACGCATATGTAACCACCTTACCCTCTTGCATCAACACACACCCCAAAACAACATGTGGTGCGTCGTTGCAGACAGTGAACTCTTTCCCAAACTCTGGTTGAATTAAGGTAGGGCCTCAGTCAGAACTTTCTTATGCTTTTCAAAACTCTCTTGCTGCGTATCAATCTAGTTAAACAACACCCCCTTACGTAACAGCTTAGTTAAAGGTGCTGCAATCAATGAAAACCCCTCAACAAATCGTCGATAATGCCCTACTAGTGCTAGAAAACTGTGGATCTCAGATACAGTCTTTATCTTTCGAGGATCAACCACTACAAACCGATCCAGGTAGGCTGGAACACTCGGTTCATCAGATCCATAAAAGCCACTAGTGCATTCGTCAGTCCAAACGGCATCATTAGGAACTCGTAATAACCATAACGAGTCCTAAACGCTGTCTTGTACACATCATTCTTCTTGACTCTTAGCTGATGGTACCCCGATCAGATATCAGTCTTAGAGAAAACTAAAGCTCCTCGAAACTGGTCGAACAAATCATCAATCCTCGGTAGAGGGTACTTATTCTTAATGGTCAATTTATTCAATTTTTGGTAATCAATACACATACACATAGATCCATCCTTCTTTTTCACAAACAAGACTGGTGCTCCCCACGGAGACGCACTAGGGTGGATGAACCCATGATCTAACAACTCTTGAATCTGAGCTTTAAGTTCCACAAGCTCCTTCGGTGCCATTCTATAAAGAGCAATGGACACCGGAGCTGTACCAGGCAAGAGCTCAATCCCAAACTCAACTTCACGGTTTGGAGGTAACCCAAGTAGCTCATCAGGAAAAACATTCAGAAAATCTTTAACTATTCTAATATATTTAACAGAAGAAACCCTAGAATCTGAAACACTAATGTAGGCCAGATACGCCTCACAACCTTTACGAACCAATTTCTTGGCCCTTAATGCAGAAATCACATTTGACAAGTAATTCTGACACTCCCTAATTACAACTACCTCGTCACCCTCCGTAGTTCTTAATACCATCTGTTTTGTAGCACAACCTAAGCTCACACGATGTTTAACCAGCCAATCTATTCCTAGAATTAAGTCAAATTCTCCAAAAGGAAGTTTCATCAAATTCGCCAAAAAGATAACTCCTTGAACCTCCAAAGGTACATTCCTAAACAGTTTATTTACCACTACTAACTGCCCCAGTTGGCTCAACACAGTTACCTCACTCGTAGTACTCTCAACCAAGATACCCAAAGTCTCAGACACATTACAAGCTACATAGGAATGGGTAGATCCTATATCTATCAAGGTAATATAAGGTACATTATAGATAAAGAACATATCTGTGATAACATATGGAGCATCTTCATCCTCTCGGTGACGTGCAGCATAAAACAGAGCTAGCTGCCTTGCCTCAGCATGACTAGCACCTCTGCCCGATGCCTTCTGACCACGACCCAAACCATTACCACCTCTGGCCTGACCACAGCCTCTTGGCAACTGCTGAACACTCCTCAGTGGCTGTACTGTACCCATACCAGTAGCTTGCATCTGGTCGGGCCTTCTTGGACAATCTTTGATACGATGCTCCAATGATTCGCATCTCAAACATGCCCTAATCCTTTTCCAGCACTCGCCCTGATGGCGTCTTCCATAATCAACACAAGGCTGCGGTCTAGTAGTAGCAACAGGGGCCCCAACTCTGATTGGCCTATCAACTCTTGCCTTTTTCTTCAGCCTCAGATAGGAATTTGAGGGCTCTGAATCACTCTTATTCCTACCTCTCTCCTTCTCACAGTTCTGGCACTTAGCGCGCTTCACCTCCTCGGCGATCTTCACCTTATCAACCAAAGCAGCAAAATCTCACTTCCTCTGTGGAGCTATCAAAACCTGTAGACTATCCCTAAGGCCATCCTTGAAACGAACACATCGCTCGTACTCGATTGCCACCATCCCTTGCGCATAGCGGCTTAATCACAAAAATTCAACTTGATATTAAGCCACTGATTTATCCCCCTGAGTCAGATTCAGAAACTCTCTCCTCTGGGCATCCACATAACTAGCACCCACATACTTTTCCTGGAAAGTAGTCTTGAAAAATTCCCAGGTCTGTCGATCGGGTTGAGTGCCCTCTTTAACTGTAAGCCACCACTGGTAAGCCTCATCTCTCAGCAGTGACACTGCACCCTTTAGTTTCTTCTCCAGGGTGCAGTTGAGATCGTCCATGATCCTCTTTGTGGCCTCGATCAAATACTCAGCCACATTAGGGGCAACTCTAGCAATACCCCTAAAAATCTTGGCTTCATTAGACCAGAGTCATTTCGTAACCGACCCACGGCCCACAGCACCAGTATTGGGCATATCGACCCTTTTCAGAATCCGTAACATAGCTTGGGATAGCGCATCATTCCCAACCGCACGATCGTGAGACCCAATCTCGGTCACCGGTGAAGCCAGTGCTTCTTTAGCTTCATCATTAGGCATGTGGCCAGATGACGAAGACCCAACTCGAGCACCACCACGGCCTCCGCTGCAGCCTCTTGTACCCCTTCCATGAGTACCTCTGGTGCTCATTATCGAATTGCGTTTTATCTTATATTAACATTTTTATGCATCAGTTTACAGTTCTATTATTTATTAACGGATGTTTTATGAAAAACAGTACTAGTAGTTCAAAGTTCATTTTCGTAGCCCACAGTCTTACTACAGTTTTTAGTTTACCTAAATAGAGTATTTCAGTATAGTCTACTACCTACAATAGTCTCAGTATTTTAATTCAAACAAACAATAGTTTCAGAAGAGTTACAGAATTGGCGTTGAAGACTCGGTGTACCAAACATTCAGTAAAAACATTTCAAAAAACTTTTGAATCATTTGGAACAGTTCTTTTTGAAAATTTGAAGTTTTAGAAGAAACCCAAATCCACAGTCGAGTTTTGCAACCTGGCTCTAATACCACTAAATGTAACACCCCAAACCCGGCCTAGACGTTATGGCCGAATCTGGCGATGTCACATTGAAGTAATTTTCATAAAGCGAGATTTCGTTGAAAAACCCATTCTGTATTTAACCTCTTTGTGGTCTTAACGTTGATTTTAAGATGTCTCGTTCATTTTCAAAATGTGAGTCGTTTGGCAAAAGATTAATCATATTAAAACATTTATAATTTATAAAATGTTATTTCTTGCGAAAGCTCTTAAAACAAGTTTCGTATTCGTGGTGTTTTTGGAAAGTATTTATCTTTTGAAAACCCGCGTCTTCCCCTACTGCTAGCAGTTTTAAATCAACACAAATAAAAACCCAAATTGAAGTAAAATCCATAAAGGTCTTATTACAGCAAAAATACCCAAATAAAATTACTTGTAATTTAAAAATCAAATAAGGAAGTATGTGCGGTTGTGGCCACCTTTGAATCCCTCGTAGCACCGATCCGCCTAAGACTGGGGATTACCTGTATAGATAAACAGATAGGTGAGTTATGGAAACTCAGTGTGTAATCCCATATCAAATAAACAACAGTGAACATATACAATCTGGGCCTAAGCCCAATTTAGTGATGAATATTCAGTCTCAATTAAGGCCTTAGCCCATTATAATATTATTATCAGTTTGGGCCCATTATAAAAAAAAAGGAAAGTTAAAAAAACATAAAAAAATTTGCTCAAACCGTTACACCGTTGATGACAATTAACGACTCAGTGACTAAAAATGTTACAACACGATAACATAAGTGACTAAAACGTAACATTTCAAATATATGTAACTAAAATGTAACTTGAGACAAACAAAAGTGACTATTTTGATATTTTACCCTAAATCTAAATTTGATAGATTTTTTAAAAAGTCTAAATCTGTAATACCAAGTATTGTGCATTCAAAACTACTTTCAAAAATATTTTTTAATATAATTTTATTTGTATTTGAATTAAATAATTGTTATGGATAATTAAATACACATTTAATTTGTTTAATTTTTTATTAAAATAATGTATTATCCTACATTGCATGCATGAACTTAATTGATCATGTTACAAATGGTAATTAGGCAAGGGACAAACAAAGGAAAATCAAAATCAAGAGTGGTTTTAGAGCAATTATATCATTGATTACAATTTCTATCCTCTACAATAACATTTCATTATAAAAATTAAATTTGTTTTTGGTGAATACGAGAGATATTCCCTAAACTATGAATCAAAAACAATTCTAGTGAAATCAACTCTCACATGCAAATTTTTATTAGTTTTAGGGAAAAACGTAAAAAAGACAAATGTAATCTAATAACAAATAAAATAGAAAAATAGAAATTAATTTATATGAAAAAATAATTTAAAGGTAAGATCTAACCTTAATATTATAATTTAAAGTCCTTTGAATTCCTAACGTGAAATCATGGATTTGCATATCGTAATCCTTACTTTCAGCTTGAATTTTTAATTTTAATTTATTTATTGGCTTCCAATAAAATTCTTTAAAAGCTTCACTTAAATATTTCTACTAAATCTTAAATTTTATATTATTAATATATAATATAAAAAAACAAACAATTTGTACATTTACTCATTACACTTTAATTTATTATTAATTTAATGATTCTATTATTATTAATGTATTAAAAATAAATATCAAACGTGATCGGTTTTAAAAGAAATAAAGAATTCAAACATTATATCTTCTTTAATTGAAAGAACTTTAGAACGTTAAATTAATGATACTTAGTTGTCAAATAATAAATTCTAAAGAACTTAATCTTAAATTAAGAAATTCGGTGCATTATTTGAGATAACTTAAACCATAAATTTAACCTTCAAATTATTTTTTTTTTCTTAAGAATATTTTTTTTTTGTTAAAATGATACTAAAACTATCAAAATCATCCTATTTTACTCATAAGGAATGTAACATCCCATAAAAATGTTTGGTAAAATAATACAATTAATAGTATAGATATCACTCTTAAAAAAATTAATTACAGAATTAGTATATAGTTTAAAGACCAGTTTTGCATTTAACCCTTCAAAATGGTCAATCATACTTAAAAGTACCTTTTTCCGGAATAACAAGTAGAAGCACAAATCAGATGCATTCGTGTGTATGCATATATATATATATATATATATATATATATATATATATATCATTCAAGAGCTTGTTAACAAGATTTATATCCAAGATATAATATTAATAGCAATAGAGATCCTGTTTCAGAAGTAACAAGTTCCTTTAGTCAAACTTTATGATTTTATGCTTGTGTCTACTTCGCACAACATAACAAGCTTTAAACTACCAGTTTTGAATCTCAAATGTTGCGGACGCAAGTACAAAGTTGGTGACTTGTCTCACCAAGTTACACTTAACACCATTATATTCATTTTTTCCAACTCCTAAACACCCTTTGGCAAGCTACCAACCATCACCTTATTCAAATCCAGGTGGTCTACTTTTTGGTTTCTTTCCCTTTACTTTTTATTTTTTTTCTTGGAGGGGGGTTACCAATCCCTCGAGTATCAAATAAAACCAGTCTCTCCTCCAAGCTATTTGGTCACAGTTGCTGCAACAATGGCAGTACCTGCTTCATCAAACCTCAAGTGTTTCAAATTCATTTTCATTGCCATATTCTGCTGCAACGTTAACTCAAGGAATGCTCAGAATTTCCCCGCACAATCCCTTGCAAAAGGAATTCTTTTGTTTCAACAACACATAGTCATTTGACTTTTATTGAGTCGAAACTGGAAGGTCTTTATTCGTTATATTTTGATATTGCAAAATACAGTAGTTGATTATATGACGACTAATTTCATAGAAATTCATGCAATCAATTAGAAGATTAATTGAGACGAATTATGTTCTTAATTTGAGTCACTGATATAATTTTTTGAGTTTTTCCCTTTAAACTATTTTTCTTTTCTACCAAAATAAATAACTCAAATATTAAATTTATTTTAATTATATAATCATAAAACTTCAATACTAAACTAAAAGCTACAAAAACAGAAGTTAATAAATATTATAATTAAAAGTGGTTTGAAATGCAAAGGTGAAATGATGGATTAGCAAATGGTAATATTCCTAAACTAAAAGTAAAGAAAAGTAGAAATTAATTTATATGCAAAAACTAAAGCTAAGATCTAACCTTAATATTATATATAATTGAATTCCTAAGGTGAAACCATGGATTAATCCTGACGTGATTCTTTTGACAAAAATTCTCCAATTTTTAATTTAATTTTATTTATTCGCTTTGAATAAAATTCTATAAAAGTTTTTGCCTTTGTAATGGTTTATGTATAAATACTCTTAACGTTTTCCCATCACAGCACAAATTATCCTTTCCCTCACATAACACAATTACCTTCATTATTTCCCATTCTCTATCTTTCTCTTTGTTTAATTTTAAATTTCTACATTTTCTTTCTTCTTTTCACATGGATATCATCATACCTTTCTGCAATCATACATCTCACTTGTCCACCATACATCTTAGGAAGACTACGAAGAAGAGTTGCGAAGAATGTGGAGGTAAAATCTCTGGTACTGCCTTTACTTGTAATTCGTGCAGGGTTTGGAAGCACATTTCATGTGCGGATAAATTGAATCGTGATCTGCCTCTTGAGATTATTCATCCCCTCCACTTGCAACACCGACTTCAACTACTATGGGGTTATGATACGGATTTCATTTGTGATAAATGTTTGTATATATCTACGGGTTATAGATACATATGTTATTCATGTGATTTCTATCTTGATCTCACATGTGCTTCTTCGGTCAGTGGTCAGCTGCCTAAAGATCAAGAGCCATTGAGATTTAAAGATGGAAATAAAAAGACAATCTTGCACTACAGCCACAGTCACGAGCTGAGCGTCTTCAAATATAGGAAGGTATGCGAAGAAGACTATGACTTCTTTTGGTGTGAAAAACATCTACTGTCATCAGAAGTGTGCTATGGTTGTAGAGGATGTAAGTTCTATCTCCATCAGGTGTGCAGTGATAAGATACCCAGGAGACTTTCTCATTCTTTTCATCCTAAGCAGTAAGCACCCTCTTCGCTTAACCCGTAACTTTGCCGTTCGTAATGATCAATGCAATGTTTGTTCAAAGCAGTGTAATCCTACTAGCGCTTTGTATGTGTGCGAGATGTGCATCTTCCGCCTTGATTTTCACTGCGCTAAACTCTCGCCTTCCCTATGACTGCCACCATCACCATCTCACTTTTTTCAAATATTTTTTTAGGTTACGTGAGGAAAGGCAAGATTCATATGCAAAGCATGTGGCCAGCATTGTGGTGGTGCTAGCGTTTATTGCCGTGTGCAATGCCCTTTTATTCTCCATTTAAAATGTGTTCTACCATCTTCAACTACACATAAATATCACAGACATCCACTTATCATGATGGAATTAATTAAAAAAGATGATTCTGAAAAATATTATTGTGATTTTTGTGAGAATAAAAAAAATCTGAAGAATCCTGTGTATTATTTTCAAAGTTGCACATTCATATTCAATGTGTACTTGATCAAGTAAAAATCATCTTTCACCCTTTAAATTATAATATTTATCGACGTCTTTGACTTTATTTTTATTTTTATTGCTTTTTTTTAATTTCTTTGTGAAAATGGTAAAATAAAAGTTAATAGTAAAATTATGAGCTCTCCTAGTCTAGATTAATAAATATTAATACTTGTTTGGTTTATAGGATAAAGTTGCATCGGGAAAGGTCCCATCCTCCTCACCCCCACCCATGGAAAACAAAGCTTTGTTTGTGGATGGAATGGAGCAGAATGACGGGACTAATGTCATCTGCACTTTGGTTTGCAACTATATTATGAATATATTAACAAACTTTTATTCAAACTACTCAAAGTTTACAACTTGATTTACAGTCAACACTCTTGGTATCAATAATGAGATTGATATGTTATTAATAAGAAAAAGCCAATCAAGATGACATGCTACATGTATAAAAACACCATACAAGTAATAACTAAACATTTGAATATCTACTCAAAAAACGTAACCCAACTTTTTATGTAATTAAGAAATATATATATATATATATATATAAGCTTTAAGAAATGAGTTTGCTCATTCTTTGATTTTATTTTTTTTTCTTTGTAAATGTCCAGGTTCGACCTATCATCCACCCTCATCAGATGTATAAAATACTTTTGCGAGCAGTGTAATTTCAAGCTTGATATGAAATGTGCAGGTCTAACAACTCATAAAATTGGAGTTTTAGAAGAGAAAAAAATGAATAGAGTAACTGAGTTGCACAATTTCACCCACCGCCATAAGCTTGTCCTTGCCAATTGTAATGACCCTCAACATAAAACAACATGTAGAATTTGTATGTTGAAAATCTTAGGTCCAGCCTATTTTTGCCCTGAGAGAACCTGCTATTATATACTTCATGAATCTTGCCTTAGGTTGCCACAAAAGATTCAAGTCACATTTCATCTAAATCACATGTTGGTTAGTCGCTTGTTCCCTCTTACTTCACTTCGGTGGTGTTATGCTTGCACTTTACAATTATACTCGGGTCAACTTGCATATAGTTGTGAACTTTGTGACTTTAACCTCCATGCTACATGTGCTAATTCCTTAAGGCAACCATTGAAATGTGAGTTTCACCTAAATGATCTTTATCATTTTGGGAGAAATCATAGATCAGCCATTTATTTGGATTGGGTTGAAATTTTCTATTGTGAAGTGTGTGACGCAAGTTGTAAAGGAGAGTCATTTTATTGTTGCCTAAAGTGTGATATCAATTTTCATTTGAAATGTGTTTTCATACTAGATTTTGTGAAATCCAAATATCATATTTATCTTTTAAATTTGAAGGATTCTTTTATTGAAGATGATTTGGGAAAGTACTATTGTGATTTTTGTGAGGAAGAGAGAAATCCAAATGATGATATATATTATTGTGAAGAATGTAATAGTCAAACAATCGCTCACATAGAATACGTGTTGGCTAAAGTAGGTTAATTACATACTCAACTTTTTTAATATAAAGGTCCAGTATTTTTTTGCTCTAAGAGATCTCTAACATAATATATGCTCTTGTTGTTAGGTAGAGGATGATTAGGAAGAATAATCATGAAGAGCTTTTGCGAAAAAGGGTCAGCTTTCAATTTTTACTGTAAACATACAATGCTAAGACGGTAACATTTCCAAATTAGCAATTTAGTTTATTGGTTCTCGTAAGTTTGTTTTTAGTTTATTTATTTTAATAAGCTTAATGATCAAAGTTTGAAGCCAATTAAGTGGTTGGATTACAGTTTTGTTGTTGGCATGTGCATGATAGTAACATGCTTATTTCTTTAATTTTTGTTTATGTCATAGTTTTACCTCGTGACCTTCTTCGTAAATTATTTGCATGATATGTTGATTGGTTCTACTTCTGACTTGATTGAGTATTGAGTTGTTCTTATCATATTCCACTCCTTGACTGCGGCTGGAAATTTTGGTTGTCAGTGTCTGGTCTGATGATAGTAGTTTGCATCTTCAAGCAATCACTCGGTTGACAAAATTGGTTTCAAATAGTGAGAAATTTATTTTGTAATAAACTTTATTTAAATAGTGATATAAAGTTTAAATTATATCTTTTTCCATTTATCACAGAATGTAAAGCACCTATTGAGGAAGTGATTCAAGCTGGAGCGGTTCCTCGCTTTGTTGAGTTACTTGGTTACCCAAGTGATTCTGTTCGTGAGAAGGTATGCATATGAAATGAAATTATTCTAATTAGGAAGTGAGATCAATTATGTTTTACTTAGCAAAAGCTGGTATGGAATGTTTTATAATCTTATGTATTCTTCTCTTCTTTTTTACTTTTTGAAATTCAAGCTGTCTGCGCATTGGGAAATATTGTTGTTGATTCTTTTAGATGTCGTAATCTTGTCCTTAGCCACGGTGCTTTGCTTCCTTTGTTGGCTCTGTTGAATGAACCTGTTTCACCTTCTATGCTGAGAAATGCTGCATGGACACTATTAATGTTTTGTAAGCCCCGCTTTGATCAGGTTTGACATTAAGTCCCTTCTTTTTTGGGAGCTATTGTTGGTTTAACCATTGTTTTCTTGCTAAATCATAAATATATTAAAAGCTAAAATGCAAGTGCAGTAACAATTTACAAGTCTAAACCAAAACAGAGCAAACCAAAAACACTCAAACAAAACATCAGCCAAACAACATAAACACCTTCACAATTAAATACAGAAGTATCCAACATCAAAGAACAAAAATAGGAAAAGAAAAACTCGTCAAGCAAATGATCATATCCACCGGTAGGAAAAAACCGTAGATAAACCGAAAGTAGATTAAGTAAGGCTAACTGTCATGCAATAAAACACTTTCGAGCAATGCACCTTCCAAAGATGAGGGACCTTGTTTTGACACTAGTTCAGCCTCAGATGGAAACCAGCCTAGGAAAAGATAACCACAGCATTAATCCACTCAATAACCCTTAAATTTACCAACACTAAAATTAACAACAACGTAAGACTCTAATGGAAAGCCACGTCTCGGCAACTAGAACATCCATAATGGAAATGGAAACCTCCAATTCTTCCCATTTAACACAAATGGTAATGTAGTAAATTGTTTGTCTGATACGTAAACTATGCATTGCTATGCACTACTAACATTAAACTAGAAACTGAGATATATTGCTTGGAGGCTTACAAATGTTTAGTATTACTATATAGCTATGAATACTCCATTCAATTCGCTAGTGGGATTAAATTGATTTTTGTCATACTAATTATCCTTTATTTACTGCTCAGGTTAAGCTTGTACTCCCTACAGTAGCCCATTTTATTCATTCAGATGATGTAAAAGTGTTGACTCATACATGTTGGGCACTCTCATATCTTTCTGATAGCACAAATGATAAAATCCAAGTTGTTATTGAAGCAGGTGTATCTGGGAGTCTGGTGGAACTTTTGATGTGAGTTAGACTGTTTTTTTGTTGATTGAGCGGTTCTATTTCTAAGCTATTTTGTTTGGTTTCTTGACTGAAATCGTAAATTTTTGGGCTTTCAAAGGCATCCGTACCTCCTTTAGTGATAACTCCTACTCTTGATACAGTTGAACATATTGTTTCTGGTGATGATGTACAAACTCAGGTATTTGCCATTTATCATATCTTTTTCTGTTAATAACTAGTTTTCTCCCTAAAACCACATTTATTTTCTCATTTATGGGCAAAACCTTGTTGCTATATAGTGTGTCATTAGTCATCAGCCATTGTCATACCTTTTAAACCTTCTGACAAATAATTATAAAAAGAGAATCAAGAAGGTTGCTTGTTGGATAATCTCAAATATCACAACTAGAAATGAGGAGCATGTATCAATTTCGAACCCAAGGTTTTATCCGCATTGATTTGTACTATTGAGCATTGGCCTGCAATGCAACATTTTATCAGTGACAGAAACTTCAGCAGCTCACCATGCAGACATGCATTGAAGCAGAACCGAATGCAGCAACAAATTTAGTTGTATTTTGATCTTTTTGTTCCTATGAAACTTTGTCTAGTTTAATTGTAATCTTGTTCAAAAGTTAGTGAGATTAGTTTAGATTTGTACCTTGATGTAATAGCTATTATGACAGCTTTCTTTTGTGTGTAACTTAAGTTTGTACTAGTATTCATTAGTGGGAGTAGTTATGTCATTAGGTAACTGTCAAATTTCTATTGTAAGTTACATATATTTTGAAATGATCAACGAAAATCAGAATGATTCTTGCTCAATTATTTTTTGTTCTTGTTTTGTCTCTTTTTCAAACTTTTGCTTCGGTCTTCTTATTGCTTTCTTAGCAAACTAAGTTTATGTATTAGACAAACAATCCACTACATAAGTTCATTGACAAGAGGGACAAACCAAGGAAAGATTCAGGCAAGAGAAAGTTTCCACCATGTGTCCATTGCAAGAAGACCACACATTCTGAAAGGTTTTGCTGGTTTAGGCCAGACATACAATGTAGGAGCTACAAGCAATTTGGCCATGTTGAGAAAGTTTGTAAAAACAAACCAAAGGTACCAGCACAGCAGCAGACCCAAGCTCAAGCTGCTGAGGACCTTTAAGCTCAAGAGGAGCATGTGTTCACAGCCTCCTGCTTTGTATCTTCAAGCAAAGTTGGAAGCAATTGGTTGGTGGATAGTGGCTGCTCACACCACATGGCAGGTGATGAGAGTCTATTCAAGGATCTAGACAGAAACTATGGCTCAAAAATCAGAATTGGTAATGGTGAACTGATTGAAGCCAAAGGCAGAGGCAGTGTTTTAATCAGCACTTGTTCAGGTAACAAAATCATTTCAGATGTGTTGTTTGTGCCTAATATTGATCAGAATCTGTTGAGTGTTGGTCAGTTGGTTGAAAAAGGGTATTCCCTAGTTTTCAAGAATGGTTCATGTGTTATTAAGGACTGTCATGGTCAAGAAATGATTACCGTAGGCATGATAAATGTTTCATGCTTGATGTAAATCAGCTTGGAAACAAAGCTTATGCAAGCTTGGCTGTTAATGCTAACCCATGGCATAGAAGATTAGGCCATGTTAATTTCAGATCACTTGATCTGTTGCACAAACAAAATTTAGTGGAGGACATGTCCAAAGTTGATGGAAGTGACACTGTTTGTGATATCTGTCAGTTTGGTAAGCAAGCTCGATTACCATTTCTAGTGAACCAAGCCTGGAGAGCTAGAGAAAGGCTTGAACTGGTGCACTCTGACATTTGTGGACCAATGAAGTCCCCATTTTTTAATGGCAGCATGTATTTTGTATTGTTCATCGATGTTCTGACTAGATTTTGTTGGGTTTACTTCATGAAACACAAGTCTGAAGTGTTTGAGGCCTTTAGTAAATTCATGGCACTATTGGAGAATCAAACAGGCTGCAAAATCAAGGCCTTGAGAACTGACAATAGGGCTGAATACTTGTCTGAGAGGTTTCAAAAGCTTTGTGAGCTTGTAGGGATCCACCATCAGCTAACCACAGTCTATACTCCACAGCAAAATGGAGTTTGTGAAAGGAAAAATAGAACAGTGATGAATATGGCCAGATGTTTGCTGTTTCAAAGCAAAATTCCAAGTAAATTTTGGGCAGAAGTTATCAACACCTTAGTTTACCTGTTAAACAAGCTTCCAACAAGAGCTGTAAAGGACAAAACACCCTTTGAGGCATGGTATGGGCTCAAACCATCAGTTTCCCATTTGAAAGTGTTTGGATGTGTGTGCTATGTGCTTATTCCAGCTGAAAGAAGAACAAAACTTGAGAGAAAGTCAGCTCTTGGTATATTTGTGGGCTACAGCAGTAATAAAAAGGGCTACAGAGTGTATGACCCTTCGATAAAGAAAATCTTGATGAGCAGGGACATCAAATTTGATGAGGAGAAGTTTTGGAGATGGGAAGGTGCAGATGCAAGTCAGCTTGATGAAGACCAACTTAACATCAGCCTAGAGCCAGTTGTGAATAAACCAGAAAGTGCAGACATTGATGATCCTCCTGTGAGAGGAACCAGAACCATTGCTGACATCTACCATAGATGTAATGCAGCAATAGTTGAGCTTTCAAGCTATGAAGAAGCTGCAAGGGATAGATGCTGGAAGAAAGCAATGAAAGCTGAGCTTGACATGATCAGGAAGAATGAAACATGGGACTTGGTTGATAGGCCAGACCAGAAGAAAGTCATAGGTGTCAAGTGGGTTTTTAGAGCCAAATTCAACTTTGATGGCTCTTTAAATAAACATAAGGCAAGATTGGTGGTAAAAGGCTATAGTCAAGAATATGGCATTGACTTCATGGAGACATTTGCTCCAGTAGCTAGGCTTGACACAATCAAGCTTCTGTTTGCCTTGGCTGCACAGAAACAATGGAAGATTCACCAATTAGATGTCAAGTCAGCCTTTTTGAATGGTTTTCTGAAGGAGGAAATTTACATAGAGCAACCAAAAGGGTTTAAAGTTCCAGGAGAAGAAAATAAGATCTATAGGCTGAAGAAAGCCTTGTATGGTCTGAAACAGGCACCTAGAGCCTGGTATGATCGAGTTGATGCTTACTTGTGCAGACTTGGGTTCGAGAAAAGTCTGAGTGAATCAACACTCTATGTAAAGAAGACAGAAGATGAAACTTTGTTGATTATTTCAGTTTATGTAGATGATTTGCTGGTGACTGGAAGCAGAACTGATCTGATCATTAACTTCAAGACCCAAATGAAAGAAATGTTTGATATAACTGACCTAGAAGCCATGACATACTTCCTTGGCATGGAAGTGAACCAGTCTGATCGAGGAATCTTCATTAGCCAGCATGCTTTTGCTCTGAAGATCAGACAAATTCTGCATGTCTAACTGTAAACCAGTAAACACGCCAATGGCCCAATGAGAAAAGTTGATCAGTCATAGAAGCCAAGAGAGGGCTGATGAGAAAGAGTACAGAAGCTTAATTGGCTGTTTGCTTTATTTGACTGCAACTAGACCTGATCTAATGCATGTTGTTAGCTTGTTGTCTAGATACATGCACTGTTGTGACACATCTCATTTCAAAGCAGCAAAAAGGGTACTTAGATATATCAAGGGAACCTTAAAGTTTGGTGTCATGCTCAAGAAGGAAAATGAACTTAGACTTATGGGATATTCAGATAGTGACTGGGCAGGCTCTGTAGATGACATGAGAAGCACCTCGGGTTACTTCTTTACACTTGGCTCAGGAGTATTTTTCTAGAGTTCAAAGAAGCAACAAACTGTTGCTCAATCTACAGCTGAAGCAGAGTACATTGCAGCAGCAGCAGCAGTGAATCAAGCCATTTGGCTCAGAAAATTGTTGTCTGATTTAAATGAATAACAAAGTGAAGCTACTGAAATTATGGTTGATAACCAATCAGCAGTTGCCATAGCTAAAAAACCAGTCTTCCATGGCAAGACTAAACACTTTAAAATCAAATTTCATTTTGTTAGAGAGGCTGAGCAGACAGGAGAAATCAGCCTTGTTCATTGCAGCTCACAAAACCAATTGGCTGACATTTTGACAAAGCCACTTGGTACAGCTAGGTTCGAGGATTTGAGAAACAAAATTGGTGTATGTTGCATACAGTCCAAGGAGGAGTGTTGAGCATTGGCCTGCAATGCAACATTTTACCAGTGACAGAAACTTCAGCAGCTCACCATGCAGACATGCATTGAAGCAGAACCGAATGCAGCAACAAATTTAGTTGTATTTTGATCTTTTTGTTCCTATGAAACTTTGTCTAGTTCAATTGTAATCTTGTTCAAAAGTTAATGAGATTAGTTTAGATTTGTACCTTGATGTAATAGCTGTTATGTCAGCTTTCTTTTGTGTGTAACTTAAGTTTGTATTAGTATTCATTAGTGGGAGCAGTTATGTCATTAGGTAACTGTCAAATTTCTATTGTAAGTTACATATATTTTGAAATGATCAATGAAAATCAGAATGATTCTTGCTCAATTATTTTTTGTTCTTGTTTTGTCTATTTTTCAAACTTTTGCTTCGGTCTTCTTATTGCTTTCTTAGCAAACTAAGTTTGTTCTTCTTGATTTGTTGCTGCCAATGTTCCAACATGTACCATCAAACAGTGGGTAATTGTATGAATTTTACAGGTGGTCATTGAAGCTAATATTATTGCTTCAAAATGTTGAATTTGATATTAAGAAAGAAGCTACGTGGGCAATCTTAAATGCTACATTTGGTGTAACTCAAGATCAAATCAAGTACGAAAATGGTGTCCTATATTATTTTTCAAGGGAATCATGATTTGGCAGAGTATGAATAATAAACTACCTCATTTGAGCATGTCACATATTTCAGGTTCCTTGTAATTCAAGGTTGCATCAAGCCATTGTGTGAACTTATTAACTGCCCTGATCCAAAAGTTGTTACAGTTTGCTTAAAAGGGCTTGAAAAAATTCTCAAGGTAAGAGAAGCTGATAAAAATATGGGCACTACAAGAGGAGTGAATCTCTATGCACAAATGATCCATGATGCAAAGGGTTGAGAGAAGATCGAGAATTTACGATTTAATGACAACACCGAAATTTGTGAAAAGGCTGAGGAAATTTTCTATACATATGGTGATGCTACTCAAAATAGGATTCTATTTCCATATTAAATGAAGATCTCAAGTTTAAATATAGAGACATATTGGTGAACTCTTTGTATTCAATGAAGATCTCAAAATATTATTTGAAAGATTGTTCAAGACCATGCGATTATATTCGTTGCATAGAATTTTTTAAATTTGAAAATAAATAATATTTAAATATTTCTTTCTATTTCCAAGTTTTACTTATAAGTGTAGATGGTATATTATCACATCCTTGTAGAGTAACATAAATTTAGTAGCTTTTATAAAAATATATATTTATTACATTATGTTAATATAAAATTTAAAATCAAAATACAAATAAATATAACAAAATAAATTAAAATGTAAAGAAGTGTTTGTTTAATGAGAAATAGCTTGTGGATTAAATCTAAGTTTGAAAGATTTTTCAAAAAAAAATCTAAATTTATAATACCAAAACTACTTTCAAAAATCTTTTTTAATATAATTTTATTTGTATTTGAATTAAATAATTTTTATGGATAATTAAATACAATTTAATTTATTAATTTAATATTTTTTTATTAAAATCATGTGTTATCTTATGTAGCATGCATGAACTTAATTGATCGAAGGATAATTAGGCAAGGGACACACAAAGGAAAATCAAAATTAAAATCAAAAGTGGCTTTAGAGAAATTATATCATTGGTTACAATTTCTATCATCCATAATAACATTTCATTAAAAAAATTAAATTTATTTTTGGTGAATATGAGAGAGAAATTCCTTAAACTATGAATCAACAATAATTCTAGCGAAATCAACTTCCAAAATATGATTTTAAATCTTATCATGTACAAATTTCTTAACAGTTTTACTGAAAACATAGAGAAGACAATAGTAATCTAATAATAAAGAAAACAGAAAAATAGAAATTAATTTATAGAAAAATAAACAATTTGTACATTTACTCATTACACTTTAATTTATTATTAATTTGATGATTCTATTATTATTAATAGCAATAGAGATCCTGTTTTAGAAGTAACAAGTTCCTTTAGTCAAACTTTATGATTTTGTGCTTCTGTCTACTTCACACAACATAACAAAGCTTTAAACTACCAGTTTTGAATCTCAAATGTTGCAGACGCAAGTACAAAGCTGGTGACTTGTTTCACCAACTTACACTCAACACCAGTATAATCAATTTTTCCAATTCCTAAACACCCTTTGGCAAGCTACCAACCATCACCTTATTCAAACCCAGGTGGTCTACTCTTTTGGTTTCTTTCCCTTTGCTTTTTTTTTTTTTTTTCTTGGAGGGGGTGGGGGGTTACCAATCCCTCGAGTATCAAATAAAACCAGTCTCTCCGCGAAGCTATTTGGTCACAGTTGCTGCAACAATGGCAGCACCTACTTCATCAAACCTCAAGTGTTTCAAATTCATTTTCATTGCCATATTCTGCTGCAACGTTAACTCAGGGAATGCTCAGAATTTCCCCGCACAATCCCTTGCAAAAGCGTTCTTTTGTTTCAACAACAAATATGTAAGATTTTAATGTACTGTTTTTGTTTTAATGTAAATATTCATTGGTAATTTTCTTTTTTATGGATATATATATATATATATACAGATTTATACTGTCTGCGACGAGGCTTATAGATTGAATGAGAGTGGTAACCTTAACGTACCACGTGAAGCTACTGACATCTTCTGCAACGGACCTTGCTTTGCTGAGACACAGTTAGTGCTTAAATGTGTTGACAACATTTTATCAGACTTCATATTTTATAACAAGGCCACCATTGGAGACGTCACAAATGTACTTCATGCTGGTTGCAGCTACACAAACAGAAGAGGTAATGTCATTGATTTTCTCTTATTAAAATGTCGTATACTATCTATATCAGGATTCCATATGTTATTCTTCCTTTTGTCTGAAGCTTTTTCACCCTTTTGTCAGGGAATTTCGATGTGGGAGATTATTTTCAGGGTGAAATAAGCGAGGCACCAAGTTTGCGCAGCTTTATCATCAGCTTGTCTACATTAACACTAATCATTGGCTTTTTTATGTTTTAGTCTTATATCTGCTCTACGGTAAATTGGCATTGTATAACATGCATTATTTCTAATATATATACACATACTGGCGGTGCTTTCCAAGTTATATGAACAATAAAATAGATTTTGTCTGATATCATAGCATTGGAGAACATGTTATTCACTGATATACTGGAATCATGCAGGATTATAGCTTATAGATTTTGGAAACTAAAGCTTAACTTGTCTATGTGACATCAAATTTGCAGCGACACAAAGAGATTTAAACATAATATATAACGTCTGTATATAAATATATAGATATGAAGATAGCATGTCATATGCCCTCCGCTCAAATTCAGTTTCAAGATATGATAATGACTAGCTACCCCCACCTCAACCAAGATTAGGCTAAGAAGGCTCATCCTTTACACTAGTGGCCTCCTTTTCTTCCTTCTTTGGTGTTTTCACCACAGCAGCAGCATGATGGCTTCCCCTGGTGTTATCTGGTTTCAGATCTTCTTCCTTCTTTGGAGTGCATACACAGATCCTATATCCACAGAAACTCTGCCTTTCCATGTCTGCTCTTTTCTTTCACTGCTAGCATCTGGGGTTGGGAGGTTATAATCAAAGCAAAGGGCAATTTATGCAACTATGGATAGATGGATAGAATGGAGTGTGGAGTAGTAGTAGTTTATAGAAACAGAAGAGACCAATAAAATTCCTATTGGATCCTTTCATCTTTCATGAAACAATAATCTCTCAAAGTTAATGTCTTAATTAAATTGAGTGCAATGTATAATCCAAAGAGGATTCACAATATGTTTCAAGGACAGTTCACAAATTTTTTAATCAAATTAAACACTATTTCCCATCAATATATCACCAAAAGACTTGCACTTCACTCCCAAGCAAACTAAAACATATTACTTTTTTCCTATCTATTTTTCCATCAGCAATAAGCACTTGCTGAACACTCCATTAACAAACCAATTCTTGTAATCTTGACGTACCACCGGCCGGAAAATCGGAAAACACGATCTTGCATCCGCCTGCCTTTGGAGATTCCCACAGTTTCCTCCTCAAGTCTATACATGAAAATGGAGTGACAACCATCTTTTTCAATACCTTTCCCATATGCAGAAGATATAAAATCAATTCGATTTCGTAGCTTGTTTGGCCTTCAGGTGAAATGATTTCTACCGTTTCGAGGTGCGATATCAAACATGGTGGGACTGGCACCGGAGGCATCCATGTCATTGGTCCGGAGATGAAGTGATCCTGAGGAAGATGAAGGGGGAATATTACACTTATTCTAAGTGATCATGAAATCCTCAAAATTGAAACTTACCTTATCAAAGATCAAGTGCTTCAAACGAGGTGAATGTTGAATAATGGAAGAAACAAAATACAAGTCTTGGCAACTTCCTATTTTCAAATGGGTCAAATTGCAGAACTCAGGTAAATTATCAAGCTCTACCTTAGCCATCTGGATATGAAAACAGTAATCATATTTAATATCCATGTATGTATGAGATATGATCAGCCTAGTTAAAGGTTAAAACAACTTACAAATGTATGGTGGGTGGACCATTCAAGTTTTTGAGCATTGGAGATGCCTTGAAAAAGCTTCTTGACTGATATATGGCCATGGTGACCGAAAGATGAACCAATATCCATAACAACAGAAACTAAAGAGGGTGAAACACTCATGCTAAAACCCAACATAGAATGTTCCACAAAATGAAGATGTTCAAGTTTTGGTGCTTTAACAACAAAATAACCACGAAACCCTTTTTCACGTTTCCATTTTAGTATCTTCAATGAAGGTGAAATAAAGTAAAAATGCGGGATTGATTTAAAACCTGTATCCCCGGGTTCCATGTATAGTTCTTCAAGAACAGGACAGCCTGATAAAAGATTCTTCAACGTGTTTTCTTCCTCAAATCGGACTTTAACAAGACGGAGATACTTAAGACTCAATAAACAGACCGTTTCAAGGACATCGAAACAGATAAGAACTCTATTAATGGACTCTAAACTTAATGTTACCAGGTTTTGGCATTGAAACAATGTAGGAGGCATATTGAGAGCCGGAAATGTACAATCAATCGAAATAGAAAAATCAAACTTTTCAAGATCATTTGTACTTACAGCATCAAACCATTTGATGATATATGGGCTGTGTCTATACCTAATGAAATCTGCATAACCAAAATAATATGAAAGGGTGAAGGCTTTTACCGGGAATATCATGTTATCGCCAAATAAAACCCCATTGATGAAGTTAATGAAAGTAGTTCTTCGTCTAATCTCTTTGTCAAGAGACAAGCGTTGATCGAAGCGCCTCACACATGATTTGTTATTCAAGTTGATGCTATGAGTCAAAGTCCAAACCTTTTCCCATCTTTTTGATAAAATCATGGTTTTGAAAGCATCCCTTAGTTCCAAAAACGACAGAATGTGAGCCAAAACATCGTCCGATAAGTTACTGATCCTGTCTTGTTCTTCGTCCATCATCGTCTGCCTCTCTTTTTTTTTCTAAGTTCCTATGATGTTAAAGGCACATAGATCTTTTGGAGGCATATAAGATTCTAAGAGTTATACCCAAACGTTAACTCTCGTTAAAGCTAATCTCTATCATCCTTTTAGAGATTTATACGATTCATCATGGATTCATCTTTAATATTTAAAGTACTTAATTTATTGGATAAACTACAAAAATAGTCACTTTTGCTTGCCTTAAGTTAAATTTTAGTCACTTATGTTATAAATATTACGTTTTAGTCACTTATGTTATCGTGTTGTAATATTTTAGTTAGTGAACCGTTAATTGACGTTAACGGTGACACGGTAAGCAACATTAAATCATCATTTCAAATGAAAATTTTAAGTTAAATTCTACAATTGGTCCTTGTATTTTTTCATTTTGAACAATTTAATTTTTTGTCTTTTATATTACTTTTTTTTCTTTATTTTCTATTCTCTTCTGCTTCTCTCTCTGTTTACCTCCCTTCTTTATTTCTTTTAACGTAGTTTTTATATGTTTCTTATTTGTTAAAACTAGTCCAAACTTACCTCACTTAAAAAAATTAAATTGTTCAAAAAAATAAAAGTATAAGAACTAGTTTTAATAAATGAAAAAAAAAACTAGGTTAAAAGAAATGGAGAGAGAAAAACAGAGGGAGAAGCAAAAGGGAATTGGAAAATAAAGAAAAAAAAAGAGAAGTTAAAAGAAGAAAATTAAATTGCTAAAAAAAATATGGGGATCAATTGTATAAATTAACCTAAAATTTTTGTTTGAAATGATGATTTAACATGTCACGTCAGCTTACCGTTACACCGTTAACAGCAATTAACGGCTCAATGACTAAAAAATTACAACGCGGTACCGTAAGTGACTAAAACGTAATATTTCAAGCATAAGTGACTAAAATATAACCTAAGACAAACAAAAATGACTATTTTGATAGTTTAGCCAAATTTATTTCCCACGGAATAAAAAAACAAGGTGACCTGTTTGCATTTCTTATGACTATCAAAATCATATGATACAAAGATACCACCCTATTATACTTTGTCCCATTGCTTTCGTAACACTCTTTTTCTCATGCATCCACCACGTGAAGGAGATCAACCATGCCAGCAATTCATTATTAAGTTGGGCCAAAATAAAATTTTACAAATTTGAAAGGTCAAAATAAAATAAAAATTATGTTTAAAACAGGCTTAAATTGAATACCTCATAACTAAAATGGACTAAAAAGGATATTATACCCCTTAACTAGGAGTGTCAAAGCCACTACCTACCCTCCTACTATAATAAATTACAAGAGTGAAGCAACACAAAAAACTAGAATTCCATCCTTACTCAAATTTGATGTATTATACATACAAAGGACTTCATTAATAGGTATATGCTTTTATATATTATTCTTCCCTTTGTATATACTTTATAACCCTTTTTTTAATAAAATTAAATTAATTATTTAATAATTCATTGGAATGCATTGTCAATAATTAGATAAAACAAATTAACATAATCTTTTAAAGATTAAATATTTTTTTTAATAGAAAAGATTAAAGAGTTTTAGTTCAGATAGGAGTACTACCGAAACATGACAATATACTTCTCAAATAGCAGTGAGAAGAGAAGCAAGTTTTCAACTATACATATATATATATATATATATATATAATGATGACTAGTTATACCGACCACAACCAAGATTAGGCTTAGAAGGCTCATCCTTAACGGTTTCATTCTCTTCCTTCTTTGGTGCTTTCACCACAGCAGCTGGTACTTGAACTGGTGCAGCTTGATGGTTTCCCTTGGTGATATCTGGTTTCACATCTTCTTCCTTTTTTGGGGTCACCATTGCTTCCTTCTTTGGAGTGCATACATAACTCCTATATCCGCAGCAACTCTTCCTTTCCATTTTCGCCCTTTTTCTTTCACTGCTAACTTCAAGAATTGGGATGTTATAAAGAGGGCAAACAACAAATTTTGCTACTATGGATGGATGTATGGAATGTGAGTTAGGAATAGTAATTTATAGAAGTAGCAGAGCCTAATAAAATTCCTAATGGATCTTTTCATCTTTAATTTGTTCATGAAACTAAAATTCCTCAAACTTAGTGTCCCATTAATTGAATTAGTACAAGGTACCTTGCAAATTTCCTCGTACAGGAATGAACCCCAATAGGATTCATCGGGTCCCATCTATTTGCTTGTTAACCCCTCCCCTCCCTCCCCTATTTTTAGACCACCAAGCTTTCATGCCAATTAACTTGAACCCAAAATCCAAATCAGACTCAAACTTAGTCAACTATAAAAAGTTAAAAACCTAAGTTCGTCCAACTTGAATTACGACTCAAATCTGAAACTGGTCCAATTCAAGAATATTCAAACTCGGAATGACTTGAACCTCAAGTGGTCAGAATTCAAAGTGACCTGAACCAAAAAGAACGCAAACTCAAATCCAATGACCCTTAACCAAACTGACAAAAAAATTAAACAAGAATAGTTCCCAGTCAACTAACACGAGCTGAAATGATCCAAAAATGTAATCACTCAAATTTATCCAATCCACTGACAAGTATATTTTCCTAACTATTTCCATTAGCAATGAGCAGTAGTTGAGCACTCCTTTTAACAAAACAACTCTTGTTTTCTTAACATACCACCATCCGAGAAATCGGAAAACATGATCTGGCATATATGAAAACAGGGTGATAGCCATCTTTTTCAATACCTTCCTCGCATGAGAACATATAAAGTTATAACGGAAAATGTACTTTATGCTCAAGGGCAAAAGACTATTCGATTATTGGAGCAATGGGCAATGGGCAGTTTATTGAAGCAAAAGGAAAATTAGATGTTTTTGTCAGCATTCTGATATAGATGTTTTCATTGGAAAACAATATCAAAGAAGAAATAGGAATTAGAGTTTTACATTTATTTAATTTTTTAGGAGTTTTATTTTTACTAGGTTTTTTATAAAATTTAAATTAAGAATTCTATTAGGACTTTAAATTAGGAATTAGATTAGGACTTTTCCTTTATAATTAACAGCCTATAAAAAGGTTGCCAATATGAAATAAAGCAAGCAGTTTATTTTTATCACAAACGTTAGTTTGGGAAGGGGGTTCAATCAAGGACGAATCTGCCTTTTGAGTAACCATAGGTCGAAGCAAGAATTCTTTCTCATCTAGACCTGTGACTAGATCTTACGCCAAGGCGCATAACAACTTGGTATCGGAGTCAGCTGTCATGGATGACGAAAAAACTTTGACAGCCAAGCTGGAGGCATTCATGGAACAAATGGCTACAAGGCAACAAGCATTAGAGGAGCAGATGGCGATGTTATCTCTTTCGGTCCAAAAGACAACGAAAGGGGATTCAGAAAAAAAATAATGAAGAACAGGGCAGCAGTGGAGACAAGAAAAGAAATTCAGATTCGCAACACGGTGGGGGCATGGTGCCACGATACTCTAAGATGGAATTTCCCACTTATGATGGTGTTAGAGATCCTTTAGATGGTTAAAAAGATGCGAAAAATTTTTTAGCAATCAACGGACCAACGAAGAAGAAAAAGTTGGCCTAGCTTCATTCCATCTTTTAGGAGAGGCACAATTGTGGTTTGATCAAATTGAAGAAGAGGAGGCAAATCTGGATTAGGAACGCTTCAGAGAGTGTTGTCATGTCAGGTTTGGGCCACCTATGAGTAATAACCCCTTGGGGGAACTTGCAAACCTAAGTCAAACTGGGACGGTAGAAGAATATCAACGCCAATTTCAATCACTACTTGATAGGACTACTGATCTTAAACCTCGACAACAAGTAAACCTTTTTACTACTGGATTGGTAGAGGAACTTAGAATTGATATTGAGATGCAACAACTTGGAAACCTTGGAGTTGCAATGAATATGGCTCGAGCTTTGGAACGAAAACAAAAAGTCTTTTCCAAGATGTTATCTCAAACCAATCTAAACTGGTCAGTTTCCCAAAATGCTGGTAGCACTTCAATTATTCCAACAACTAAGAGCTTTGCAAAGGGAGGAGGACAAACAACGAAACCAATGGGGAATAACAGCAAAATAGGTTCTTCCGCACCATTTATCAAGAGATTGACACGAGCAGAATGGCAGAAAGAAGGGCTAAGGGATTGTGTTATAATTGTGACGAGTCTTACTCTATGGGACACAGATGTAAAAGGCTATTTTGGATAGAAGTACCAGATATTGAAGATGAGCAAGATGATGAAGTAGATGATCTTGAAATTTCTTTACATGCCATTAGAGGATCTTGCAATTCATCTACTATGCAACTAACAACAAAGGTGTCAGGAAAAACAGTGTTAGTTCTTATTGATTCGGGCAATACACATAACTTTCTACATGAAGGTCTAGTACTAAGATTGGGACTGAAAATACAAAAGAAATCTGGGCTGCAAGTATGTGTGGCAAATGGAGAACGGGTTCCTAACATAGGCATTTGTAAATCAATACAGTTCGTTGTGGCCAATGACAACTTTCAAGCCGATTTTTATACAATACCATTAGAAGGGTTTGATATGATTTTGGGGGTTAAATGGTTATGTACCCTTGGTCTAATTTTATGGGATTTCAGCTCATTAACTATGCAATTTGCAGTAAACAAAAAGAAGATACTATGGCAAGGGCAGCACCCAGAGGAAGTTCCACGACTTAGTTTGATACAAGGACAAGATTTAACTAGTATAGTATTGGATAAACTCCTAGTAGAATTTACACATTTATTTCAAGAACTGTCTGGGTTACCTCCTAATCGCAAATGTAACCATCGTATAACTCTTAAACCAGGAACGGGACCCATTGTAGTCAGGCTTTATCGATATCCACATTTTCAAAAGGATGAAATTGAAAAGCAGTGTGATCAAATATTACAACAAGGAATCATTCGACCCAGTAGATCACCATTCTCTTCTCCAGTACTCTTGGTAAAGAAACATGACGGGTCATGGCATTTTTGCATTGATTATCGAGAGCTTAATGCTTGCACTGTTAAAGACAAATATCTGATTCCGGTAGTTGATGAATTGTAACACCCCTAACCCATATCCGTTGCCAGAACAGGGTTTCGGAGCATTACTACCATTTGCAGATTACTTAAAAAAAATTTAAATGCTTACCGATTCAATGCATCATGTAAATAAATATATTACCATTCAATCAACAGATTAGTACTTGTATAAGCATCAAACAGTAATATTGTTAGTGTACTTGCACATATCTCATATAAATTCAACATTGATATAACTATTTTCTCGACATATCGTACTTGAGTTCAATAATAGTCTCAACTTACATAATTTTCTTATATCAACATATCAAAGATAATCATATATGTACATGTCATGAAACATATCATGCTCTTACCGTTTCTTCATAAGCATATATGATTCATTTCATTATATTAATATTTCATACTCCATCATTTCCATATATTTTATGTATACTTATTCCGATAATAGCTTATATCAAACCTAACATAATTTATATTCCACGTACTCATACTTATTTCGTTTATCTATCTTCATAATTATTTCATACAACTATTTTGTACATATATATTTCCATATGACCAGTTCTTGTAAAAATTACACACAACCATTTCATATAACCATTCGTCATCTGATACATATTACCTGAATATCAATTGTTCAACAGATGTCATAGCATCTCCCATCCACGGTCTTATTTATCTTTGACATGATGCCATAGTATCTTTCAACTATGGTCTTACTCAATTTCTCATGTTGCCATGATATCTTTCAACCATGGTCTTGTTCATTTCATATCACGCTGCCATGGTATCTTTCAACCATGGTCTTACACATTTCATATCAAAGCTGCCATGGTATCTTTCAACCATGGTCTTACACATTTCATATTAGGTTGCCATGGTATCTTTCAACCATGGTCTTTCACGCTTCATATCAAAGTTGTTGCCATGGTATCTTTCAACCATGGTCTTACACGTTTCATATCGAGAGCACACTCCCACGAACCTCATCCTTACAAAGGGATTACCACCCGAGCTAAATCCTGTAATATAAACTCATAGAGTATTGTCGGGATTACCACCCAGCTAAATCCCCTGCAACGACAATTACTCTAATGAGCTTGGATCTGAATTACACCCGAGCTAAATTCAGACCACGATTCGGATTACCGTCCAAGCTAAATCCATTTTACACATATTCTTCGGGAGGGCTATATCAGATAGGATCACCCGTCCGGCTAGATCCTTTTACCGTCAATTCCTTTTCAAAGATCCATCGAATTTTTCCTTTTCATTCAACCGAGATTTATTTTCAATTTATTTCGAGTATTATCAATATTTCATCAAATATCATGAATTGAATATTCAAATCATATTTTCATCACATATCCACATATTTCAAGTATTTAAAATACAATTCAAGTTACACAAACTTACCTCATTGCTTGTTTGTGTTTATAATTTCATTAATCCGATATCTTTTCTTTTTCACGATCGAGTCTCATATTTGAGTCGTTCGGATCTTTATAAATAAATTTGATCATCATTTTCATTCATTTCATATACTAATGCATTTAATTAATGCTTTAGGCAAAATTTACCATTTTGCCCCTGAACTCTTAATTAATGACGATTTCATCCTTAGGGTCAAGAAAATAAAATTCTTGCAATTTAATCCTTATTTCCAGCTATTATTCTTATATATATTGATAACAGTCCATGAATTCTATAAAATATCAGAATTTTCTATAATTTCAACACTTTTCAATTTATTCTTTCAACACTTTTCAATTTAATCCCTAAAACATGTTTTCCCCCGATCTTGAACTAAATTAATAATTTCATTCAATTTTGTAATTTAAATAATAAAATAATCCATTTCATGCAATTTGATCATTTTTTACATTTTTACAAAATTGCCCATCAAAATTTTACTTTTATTCAATTTAGTCCTTGAGCCTAGAATATGCAAATTAGCCATGCTAGATGAATATTCATACATATTTTTCCTTCTCCTTCTCTCCATTCCACATCCTTAATGTAGATAATACACTTGTAAGTAACATTATCCATAATTTTTATTATTTACTTTTATGAATATTCAAGTTGTCTATCTGCATCATGGTCACTAAATTATTTATATCTGGAGCTATAGAACTCAAAATTAAGATCCGCTAATTTTCCCTGAAACTAGACTCATATATCTTCTTACCATAAAATTTTCAGAATTTTTAGTTTATCCAATAAGTACAGTTTATTCTTTAAAATTACCCCTGTTCTGCTGTCTAACAGTTCTGACCCTTCTTCACTAAAAATTAATTATCTCCTTGTACAGAATTCAAATGATGTTCCCGTTTATTTATATTGAAAATAGACTCATTCAGAATTCTAAAAATATAAATTTAAACCCCTAATTATTTTTATTCAAATTTTTATGATTTTACAAATTCAGAACAAGGGAACCCGAAATCATTCTGACCTTGTCTCAAAAAATTCATCATATCTCATGATTTACAATTCCATTGCTTACATAATTTCTTCTATAAGAAACTAGACTTAATAAGCTTTAATTTCATATTTTATTCATCCTATAATTAGATTTCTACAATTTTTTATGATTTTTCAAAGTTAGACTACTGCTGCTGTCCAAAACTGTTTTAGTACAAAATATTAATTACCATGTTATAACACCCTTATTTTCTTTTTCTACACCATTTCTCATCACTTTCTCTTATTTTCTCTTCACTAACATATCATGAACATAGGACATTATGTAAGAAAACTCTACTATAACATTATTTCCATGCTTTGTCAATAATAACAAACTTAAAAACATATTGAAATCTTGATATACTTACCTTGTTCTATTGATACTAATCTTTAACTTGATTTTATCTCTCCTCCAGCTTCTATTTCTTGAATCCAACTTGATATTCTAACTCCCCATGGTCTCCTTAACATTTTTCTCTCTTGGTAGCTATGGAAATTCATTTGATTTTTGGGTGAAAATGGTGAATTTTTGGTAAAAGGACTAAATTGTAAAGAAAGCAAAACTTTCTTTCTTCCTCTCTTTCTCTCACGTTAGTGCATGGGAAATATGGATAAGAATTTCTCATCTTTCTTTCTTTATATACTAATAAAATAATAATAAAATATCTTATTAAAATATTAATAAAATAATATTTATCTAATTAAATAATTATAAAATATCAAAATATCTCTAGCATCATTATTACTTTCTAGATTTCTCTCTCTTCCAATTGACCATTTTGCCCTCCATTATCTTTTAAAATTCCATCCTTAAGTCATCATTTAATTTGGTAAAATTGCAATTTAGTCCCTCATAATTTCTTCATCTATTCAATTTGGTCCTAATTCATCCATTTTCCTTAGTTTCTAGATTATTCCACTCTTAAAATACTTACACTATTGCTCTTTCAAATTTTTCATATTTACACTTTAACCCCTCAAATTTTGAGTATTTACTCTTGTGCAACAAAACTTTTCTCACTTTTACAATTTAGCCCTTTCTTGAATTAATATATCATAATATACTTCTCAATATTGACATATCTCAAAATTTCCTTTTCTTTTTTTTTCACTTTATTTCCTTATTTTACTATATCAAGGATAATATCTTACTGTAAATATTTTCAGGGTATTACATTTCTCTCCCCCTTAAAATAAATTTCGTCCTCGAAATTTCCTTGTTTTCTTTTGATCATGAATTTCATTATTTCTATAGTTCTATAGTTTCTTTTTGTACATATTCACCCAGTTTATCATTTATATCTATTCTCTATCCTTTTATTTCACAATTTATTTTCAATATACTATTTCACATTTGCCTTTCGAGCTTCTACCAATGTAAATGGAAAATAATATCGTATGAATCTTATTATCAAGTGTTCTATCACATATATTGGCTTGGAAAACCAGAGAAAAATAGAGTAGCAGCACTTGTGAATCAATCAGACTTGCGATAATTTCTGTCTATTAGCATATTTATCCAACCTTTCCATATATTGATTATAGTATCCAAATATGAACAGTTCCATATGCCTCTGAAAATATCAAGATATATAAGATACCCATATAAAACCCCAAAATTTAATATAATATACCCAATTATAATGGCTATATTCAAATATTTTTGCAATTTTTTTTCACTAATCTATTGACTAGTATAGATTGCATATAAATCAGTATTAGTAAAGGGGTATAGATCGTAAAACCTCATAATTTAATTTTTATGTATTTACTCATATAACATTTATCATTCTCAAGTACTATAAAACATTTATCCGCACTTTTCTACGAGTTCTCGCTTTATCATAACTAACATTTTTACTCGTAGATAATCATTTTCCTCAGAATGAAAAATTGTTTACTTTTTACTTAGTAGAGGCCCAGTGAGACTAGATAGAACACTTTGGATATACGGGACTTATACAGAGGTGCATTATTATGCACTATTAAACAGAGAACACCAAGTGCTATACTGAGAGTACGAATGTGCTTTGATGTGCTAATAATCGAGAGCACTAACTTGCTAGTAATCGAGAGCATGCTTTGGTCCTTTAATATCCTAGTAGTTCTAATCTTGCCTACTTGGGCAAATTATTTCATGCACGCATATCACTTTTACACCTTTCGCATAATGCTTTTACATGCTTTACAATTTAATCCTTGTATCAATAATCCGTTTATTTATGTCTTCTCTACCTTTAATACATGTAATATTTTTCAAAATTCACTATTCATCCACAATTTACTAATAATACTTATCATGTACTTCATATACCAATTTTATATATTTTGTAATTTAGTCATCAGCACAATATTTCATGTAGCAATATAATTTACTTTTATTAATACACATAACATTCATCATCGACACGTATTTATTCATACCTTTATGAATTCTGATTAATTCTAATCAACTTTTTACTCATATACCTGAGTATCGTTTTTAGCATTATAAGAATTATCTTGGGTCAGAAAGCATCTCATTTTAATAGTAAAACAAATCTCATCAGAGTCGGGAGATATCATACTATCACATATTATAATGACATGTGTTTTTAGACTTCACATATACTACGTTTGGTCCGAGAACCGACTAAACCGTAGCTCTGATACCACTAAATGTAACACCCTAACCCGTATCCGCTGCGCAACGTGGTTTCTGAGACATTACTACCATTTGCAGATTACTTAAAAAAATTAAATGCTTACCGATTCAATGCATCATGTAAATAAATATATTACCATTCAATCAACAGATTAGTACTTGTATAAGCATCAAACAATAATATTGTTAGTGTACTTGCACATATCTCATATAAATTCAACATTGATATAACTATTTTCTCGACATATCGTATTTGAGTTCAATAATAGTCTCAACTTACATAATTTTCTTGTATTAACATATCAAAGATAATCATATATGTACATGTCATGAAACATATCATGCTCTTACCGTTTCTTCATAAGCATATATGATTCACTTCATTATATTAATATTTCATACTCCATCATTTCCATATATTTTATGTATACTTATTCCGATAATAGCTTATATCAAACCTAACATAATTTATATTCCACGTACTCATACTTATTTCGTTTATCTATCTTCATAATTATTTCATACAACTATTTTGTACATATATATTTCCATATGACCAGTTCTTGTAAACATTACACACAACCATTTCATATAACCATTCGTCATCTGATACATATTACCTGAATATCAATTGTTCAACAGATGTCATAGCATCTCCCATCCACGGTCTTATTTATCTTTGACATGATGCCATAGTATCTTTCAACTATGGTCTTACTCAATTTCTGTCATGTTGCCATGATATCTTTCAACCATGGTCTTGTTCATTTCATATCACGTTGCCATGGTATCTTTCAACCATGGTCTTACACATTTCATATCAGGTTGCCATGGTATCTTTCAACCATGGTCTTACACATTTCATATCAGTTGCCATGGTATCTTTCAACCATGGTCTTTCACGTTTCATATCGAGGTTGCCATGGTATCTTTCAACCATGGTCTTACACGTTTCATATCGAGAGCACACTCCCGCGAACCTCATCCTTACAATGGGATTACCAGTCGTGCTAAGTCCTCAGTAATATAAACTCATAGAGTATTGTCGGGATTACCACCCGGCTAAATCCCCTGCAACGACAATTACTCTAATGAGCTTGATCTCACAATTACACCCAAAGCTAAATTCAGACTCGATTCGGATTACCCGTCCGGTTAAATCCATTTTACACATATTCTTCGGGAGGGCTATATCGAGATAAGATCACCCGTCCGGCTAGATCCTTTTTACCGTCAATTCCTTTTTAGAGATCCATCGAATTTTTCCTTTTCATTCAACCGAGATTTATTTTCAATTTATTTCGAGTATTATCAATATTTCATCAAATATCATGAATTGAATATTCAAATCATATTTTCATCACATAACCACATATTTCAAGTATTTAAAATACAATTCAAGTTACACAAACTTACCTCATTGCTTGTTTGTGTTTATAATTTCATTAATCCGATATCTTTTCTTTTCACGATCGAGTCTCATATTTGAGTCGTTCGGATCTTTATAAATAAATTTGATCATCATTTTCATTCATTTCATATACTAATGCATTTAATTAATGCTTTAGGCAAAATTTACCATTTTGCCCCTGAACTCTTAATTAATGACGATTTCATCCTTAGGTCGGAAAATAAAATTCTTGCAATTTAATCCTTATTTCCAGCTATTATTCTTATATATATTGATAACAGTCCATGAATTCTATAAAATATCAGAATTTTCTATAATTTCAACACTTTTCAATTTATTCTTTCAACACTTTTCAATTTAATCCCTAAAACATGTTTTCCCCCGATCTTGAACTAAATTAATAATTTCATTCAATTTTGTAATTTAAATAATAAAATAATCCATTTCATGCAATTTGATCATTTTTTACATTTTTACAAAATTGCCCATCAAAATTTTACTTTTATTCAATTTAGTCCTTGAGCCTAGAATATGCAAATTAGCCATGCTAGATGAATATTCATACATATTTTTCCTTCTCCTTCTCTCCATTCCACATCCTTAATGTAGATAATACACTTGTAAGTAACATTATCCATAATTTTTATTATTTACTTTTATGAATATTCAAGTTGTCTATCTGCATCATGGTCACTAAATTATTTATATCTGGAGCTATAGAACTCAAAATTAAGATCCGCTAATTTTCCCTGAAACTAGACTCATATATCTTCTTACCATAAAATTTTCAGAATTTTTAGTTTATCCAATAAGTACAGTTTATTCTTTAAAATTACCCTGTTCTGCTGTCTAATAGTTCTGACCCTTCTTCACTAAAAATTAATTATCTCCTTGTACAGAATTCAAATGATGTTCCCGTTTATTTATATTGAAAATAGACTCATTCAGAATTCTAAAAATATAAATTTAAACCCCTAATTATTTTTATTCAAATTTTTATGATTTTACAAATTCAGAACAAGGGAACCCGAAATCATTCTGACCTTGTCTCAAAAAATTCATCATATCTCATGATTTACAATTCCATTGCTTACATAATTTCTTCTATAAGAAACTAGACTTAATAAGCTTTAATTTCATATTTTATTCATCCTATAATTAGATTTCTACAATTTTTTATGATTTTTCAAAGTTAGACTACTGCTGCTGTCCAAAACTGTTTTAGTACAAAATATTAATTACCATGTTATAACACCCTTATTTTCTTTTTCTACACCATTTCTCATCACTTTCTCTTATTTTCTCTTCACTAACATATCATGAACATAGGACATTATGTAAGAAAACTCTACTATAACATTATTTCCATGCTTTGTCAATAATAACAAACTTAAAAACATATTGAAATCTTGATATACTTACCTTGTTCTATTGATACTAATCTTTAACTTGATTTTATCTCTCCTCCAGCTTCTATTTCTTGAATCCAACTTGATATTCTAACTCCCCATGGTCTCAACATTTTTCTCTCTTGGTAGCTATGGAAATTCATTTGATTTTTGGGTGAAAATGGTGAATTTTTGGTAAAAAGGACCAAATTGTAAAGAAAGCAAAACTTTCTTTCTTCCTCTCTTTCTCTCACGTTAGTGCATGGGAAATATGGATAAGAATTTCTCATCTTTCTTTCTTTATATACTAATAAAATAATAATAAAATATCTTATTAAAATATTAATAAAATAATATTTATCTAATTAAATAATTATAAAATATCAAAATATCTCTAGCATCATTATTACTTTCTAGATTTCTCTCTCTTCCAATTGACCATTTTGCCCTCCATTATCTTTTAAAATTCCATCCTTAAGTCATCATTTAATTTGGTAAAATTGCAATTTAGTCCCTCATAATTTCTTCATCTATTCAATTTGGTCCTAATTCATCCATTTTCCTTAGTTTCTAGATTATTCCACTCTTAAAATATTTACACTATTGGTCTTTTAAATTTTTCATATTTACACTTTAACCCCTCAAATTTTGAGTATTTACTCTTGTGCAACAAAACTTTTCTCACTTTTACAATTTAGTCCTTTCTTGAATTAATATATCATAATATACTTCTCAATATTGACATATCTCAAAATTTCCTTTTTTTTTTTTTCACTTTATTTCCTTATTTTACTATATCAAGGATAATATCTTACTGTAAATATTTTCAGGGTATTACATGAATTGTTGGACGAACTTCATGTGGCAAAATATTTTATAAAATTAGATTTACGGTCGAGATATTTTCAAATTAGAATGGCAACTACAGATGTGGAAAATACAGCCTTCCGAACCCACCATGGACACTTTGAATTTCTTGTCATGTCTTTCGAGCTTACCAATGCCCCTTCCACATTTCAGAGTTTAATGAATGACATTTTTCGCCCTTACTTGCGTAAGTTTGTTTTAGTCTTCTTTGATGACATATTAATTTATAGCAAAACATGGACTGAACATATGCATCATGTAAGATTAGTTTTTGAACTCTTGTGGGATAATATGTTGTTCTTAAAGAAATCTAAGTGTTTCTTTGGAGAGTCTCAGGTAACCTACCTTGGTCATGTCATCCATGGTGAAAGAGTCGAGGTTGATTACACTAAAATTAAAGATGTCACCGATTGGCCAACTCCTAAAACTACCAAGGCTCTACGAGGCTTTCTTGGGCTGGCAGGATATTACAGAAAATTCATCAAGAATTATGGACAAGTGGTTGCACCCTTAACATCTCTTCTAAAGAAAAATGCTTTCAACTGGACTACGGAAGCTGATGTTGCTTTCAACCAATTAAAAACGTCTCTTTCAGCAGCCCCAGTCTTGCAATTACCCAACTTTAAGGAGGAATTTGTGGTAAAATGTGATGCTTTAGACAGCGAATTTGGAGTCGTACTGCAACAAAAGGGACACCCAATTGCCTTTTTCAGTTGCAAGATTGCAGATTGACACATTAAGTTGGCTGCCTACGAACTTGAACTAATTGGTTTGGCAAAGGCAGTGACTCATTGGCGGCCCTATCTTTGGGAAAGGCACTTCCTCATCTGTACTGATCACTTCAGTCTTAAGTACTTGTTAGACCAACAACTTACAACATCCCTACAACAACATTGGATCAGCAAGTTAATGAGGTTTGATTTTCGAGTGGAATATAAAGCAGGAAAGTTGAATAGAGCTGCAGATGCTTTATCTAGAAAAAACGAAGACTTACCACACCCCATGACTGTTTCATTCCCTCAAGTTGAAATTCTTAAAGCCATCAGACAAGAAATAGAAGCTTCCCCAGAATTATCACAACTCCAACAAAGAATTCTACAAGGAAAATTAGGGTCCGAGTGGGTCGCACAAGATGGGTTGATTTTCTTCAAAGGGAGGTTGTACCTTTTACTTACCTCACCAATTATTCCCACTATTATTTCCTCTATACATGCTATGGCACATGAAGGGGGATTGAAAACATTGCATCGTCTTCGTCAAGATTTTTTTTGGAAAGGAATGAAACTTGCAACCTCAGAATTTGTGCAACATTGTTTAGTATGCCAACGCCACAAATGGCAAAATTTACAGCCCGCAGGTTTACTTCAACCTCTTCCAATACCACAACACGTTTGGGCTAATATCTCTATGGATTTCGTGGAGGGTCTACCCAAAGTAAAAGGGAAATCGGTACTTATGGTAGTTGTGGACAGACTCTCGAAGTACGCTCATTTTTTACCCTTGTCCCATCCGTTTACTGCTATATCTATTGCTACCATCTTCTTTGCAGAGGTATTCCGACTTCATGGCTTACTGAAATCCATAGTTTCAGACCGTGATAAAGTTTTTCTCAGCCTATTTTGGAAGGAATTATTTCGTCAAAGTGGTTCTAAGTTCGCTTCTTCTTCAGCATACAAAGTGGTTCTAAGCTCGCTTCTTCTTCAGCATACCATCCCCAATCTGATGGTCAGACAGAGATAGTTAACTGAACAATAGAAATGTACCTACAATGCCTCTCTAATGATCGACCACGACAGTGGGTTGATTGGGTTCCATGGGCTGAGTATTGCTACAACACCTCATATCACACTGCCCTAAAGGCCACCCCTTTCTAATTAGTGTACGGTAGAGATCCACCTCGACTTCTCTCTTATTCAGCTAGTGTGAAAATAAAATAAAGAACACACAAATTTTTACGTGAAAACCCTTTCGGGAAAAAAACCACGAGCAGAGGAGAAAAAAATTTACTATGTCGAAAATTTGAATCAATACAAGAGGAATAGACTATGTCTATTTATAGGCTTGTAAAGCCATATTCTAGTAGGATTGAAACACCTTATCCTAATAAATATAAAATAGATGGAGTTTAATAATGTTTAAAAAACCTTATTCTAAAATAAAATAAAAGAAGTCTAGTTCTATATGGATTTTACTTTTATTTTATTTTTCATCGTATTTTATTTAAATAAGAATTCGGGTCACTTAATTCTAACAATCTCCACCTTGACACAAATTCTCAATGAACAAGTTCTTCATCGCGAACAAGTTCTCCACCTCTTCCATAAAACCCCTTAAGGGTTTAACTTCAACAATGAACACCAACCAAGTGTAAGCAATGCTCAAACTTAGTTATAGGAAGTGACTTAGTCATTATATCTGCAAGATTTTCATGAGTACTAATTTTGCTCACAACAATATCACCACGAGCAATAATATCACGAACAAAATGATACCAAACATCAAAATGTTTTGTTCTCTCATGAAACATTTGATCTTTTGTAAGGAAGATGGCACTCTAATCATCACAAATATCAGATCGATTTGAAGGTCTTCATTGAGTTCACTAAATAGTCCCTTCAACCAAATAGCTTCTTTACAAGCCTCAGTAATCGACATGTACTCAACTTCAGTGGTAGACAAAGCGACTGTAGTTTGCAAAGTGGCTTTCCAACTAATTGCACAACCTCTGATTGTAAAGACGTAACCTATGAGAGATCTTCTTCTATCAAGGTCTCCAGCAAAATCAGTATCAACATACCCTATGACTCCATCTTTAGTTCTTCCAAACTGTAAGCAAACATCAGTAGTGCCTCGTAAATATCTTAAAATCCACTGAATTGCTTTCCAATGTTCTTTACCGGTATTTGCCATGTATCTGCTAACTGCACTGACTGCATATGATAAATCTGGACGTGAGCAAACCATAGTATACATGAGAGATCCCACTACACTAGAGTATGGAACATGTGACATGTACTCAATCTCATCATCTAATTGTGGAAACAAAGCCGATGAAAGTCTGAAATGGGCTGCTAAAGGAGTACTAACAGGCTTAGCACTCTGCATATTGAACCTATAAAGAACTTTCTCAATGTACCCCTTCTGACTTAGGTACAATTTACTTGCTTTTCTATCTCTGAGAATCTCCATACCAAGTATCTTCTTTGTTGGTCCTAAATCTTTCATCTCAAATTCTTCACTTAGTTGGGCTTTGACCTTTCTTATCTCTCATTTATCTTTTGCTGCTATCAACATGTCATCAACATAAAGAAGTAGATACACAAAAGAACCATCTAAAGTAAACACAACTGTCTAAACTACTTCTTTTGAAATCATGAGAAGTCATAAAGGAATCAAACCTCTTGTACTACTGTCTTGGTGACTGTTTCAAACCGTAAAGGGACTTTCTCAGCAAGCAAACATAGTCCTCTTTTTCTGAGACTATAAAACCCTCTGGTTGTTGCATGTAAATATCCTCCTCAAGTTCTCCATGCAGAAATGCAGCTTTTACATCTAACTGCTCAAGCTCCAAATCATGCATGGCCACAATACCAAGCAAAGCTCGAATCGAACTATGCTTAACAACTGGAGAGAACACATCTATGAAGTCCACTCCTGAAATTTGACTATAACCCTTTGCAACAAGCCTTGCTTTATATCTGGGTTCTTCAACTCCTGAAGTCTCTTCTTTCTTTTTAAACACCCATTTACAACGAACAGTCTTTTTACCTTTAGGAAGTTTCACAAGGTCCCATGTTCTATTTTTGTGGAGTGATTCCATCTCTTCTTGCATAGCAAACATCCACTTTTCTGAGTCTTCACAGCTAACCGCCTCAGAATAATTAGATGGCTCTTGATTCGTATCTATATCTTCAGCCACATTTAAAGCATAAGCAACTAAATCAGCTTCGGCATACTTCTTTGGAGGTTTAATTTCTCTTCTAGTTCTGTTTTTGGGGATAGAGTATTGTGGTGAAGAAACAACTCTATTCTCAATTTTTGTTATGGCTTGAGGAGTTGACTCTATATCAATTTGATACTCCACCTGCTTTTGATTTTCTTTATTGGAAGAGTCTTTAAGAGATAAGTTAGGTAGCATAACAGTTTCATCAAAAACAACATCTCTACTAATCACAATTTTTCTATTTTCAGGACACCATAACTTATACCCTTTTACACCAGCTTTATAACCAAGAAAAACGTATTTAATGGATCTCGGTTCCAATTTTCCATTATCAACATGAGCATACGCAGGACACCCAAAAATCTTTAAATCAGAATAATTAGCAGGATTACCAGACCATACCTCTTGTGGAGTCTTTTTCTCAATGGCAATGGATGGAGATCGGTTGATCAAAAACATGCATGAGAGGTCGTCGCCCAAAATGACTTCGGTAAGTTGGCATTTGACAACATACATCGAACCTTCTCCATGATCGTTCTGTTCATTCGTTCTGCAACGCCGTTTTGCTATGAAGTATGACGAACTGTCAAGTGTCTCATGATCCCTTTTGACTTGCACAATCTATTAAACTCATCAGAACAGAACTCTAAGTCATTGTCTGTAAGGAGGTATTTTATCTATTTTCCCATCTGTTTTTCAATCATAATTTTCCAAGACTTAAATGCGAAAAACACATCGCTTTCCTGCTTCAGGAAGAACGCCCAAACTTTTCTGGAAAAATTATCAATAAAGGTTAGCATATAATTAGCTCCACCTCTCGAAAGCACTCTAGATGGCCCCCACATATCAGAATGAATATACTCCAACGTTCCCTTCGTGTTATGGATTCCTCTAGTGAATTCTTTTGCTTCCCAAAAACACAATGCTCACAAAAATTCAGTTTGCAAATTCCTTGCCCATCAAGAAGTCCTCTTTTACTCAATTCTGCCATGCCGTTCTCACTCATATGCCCCAGGCGCATATGCTAAAGTTTAGTAATATCATCATCTGACAAGGAAGAGGAAGCGACAGCTGCATCACCAATAACAGTAGAACCCTGCAAAACATATAACTTGGCAATTTTTCTCTGCCCTTTCATCACAACAAAGGACCCTTTAAAAATCTTTAAAACCCCACTTTCAGCTATGTATCTGTACCCTTTTGAATCAATAGTACTCAACGAAATTAAATTTATTTTCAATTCTGGAACATGTCGTACGTCACTAAGTGTTCTGACAACTCCATCAAACATCTTAACTTTAATTGTTCCAACACCTGCGATTTTACACGAAGCATTATTTCCCATCAAAATAACACCTTTAGACACTGTTTCGTAAGATGTAAACCAATCTCGATTGGGACTCATGTAGAAAGTGCAGCCTGAATCAAGTATCCACTCTTCGCTTACTTTAGGATCATTGATGAGTTTACTAGAAGTTCACCATCGCTGTAGTCTTCTACAACATCAGCTTCACCGGAATTTTCTGGTTGTTTTCCCTTTTGATTCGCAGCCTCCCTTTTAATCTTGTTTTGTAGCTTATAGCACTCAGATTTAATGTGCCTTTCTTCTTGTAGAAGTTACAAGTTTTACCTCTGTTTGAAGACTTCAATCTACTCTTAGATTTACCACGAGGATTCCGTTCCTGTGTCCTTCCACGATCATTATCAGCATTCCGATCTTGTCTCTTACGAGTAATGAGACTCTCTCCCTGAGAGTCGGGTTTAACCACAAGATGCTTCATCTTATCATACGAGTTCAAAGAATTATAAACCTCATCAACTGTGAGAGACTCACGACTATATAAAATCGTGTCTCTAAAGGTTGAATAAGACGGGGGCAACGAATAAGGTAGAATCAACCCTAGATCTTCCTTATCATATTGAACCTCCATGGCCTCCAAGTTTGAGAAAATTTCTTTAAATATTGTTAAGTGTTCGTGTACAGACGCACCTTCCTCCAAACGATGAGCATAAAGACGCTGCTTCATATGCAACTTGCTTGTTAGAGTTTTCGATATACATATTTGTTCTAGCCTCTTCCATAATGCAGTGGCGGTCTTCTCTTTCATCACATCCTATAAAATTTCGTTGGACAAATGCAGATGTAATTGTGTTAATGCCTTTCGATCTTTACGCTTCTTCTCTTCATCTGTTAAAGTCGAAGGCATCTTATCTATCCCTAGCAGGGCATCCTCCAGATCCATCTGTGCAAGAACTGCTTGCATCTTAATCTGCCACAACGCAAATCTGGTGTTGCGATCCAACAGCAGAATTTCATACTTCAAAGACGTCATTACCGTGATTGAGATGAAAAACCCAGAAGCTCGGATACCAATTTGTGAAAATAAAATAAAAATAAAATAAAATAAAGAACACAAAAATTTTTACGTGGAAACCCTTTCAGGAAAAAAACCACGGGCAGAGGAGAAAAAAATTTACTATGTCGAAAATTTGAATCAATATAAGAGGAATAGACTATGTCTATTTATAGGCTTGTAAAGCCATATTCTAGTAGGATTGAAACACCTTATCCTAATAAATATAAAATAGATGGAGTTTAATAAGGTTTAAAAAACCTTATTCTAAAATAAAATAAAAGAAGTCTAGTTCTATATGGATTTTACTTTTATTTTATTTTCCATCATATTTTATTTAAATAAGAATTCGGGTCACTTAATTCTAATAGTTGGTTCTACAAGGATTGAAGCTGTGGATAAAGCTCTACAAGATAGGGATGCACTTTTACAAAATGCTCGAATAGACTCTTCCAAGCTCAGCAACGAATGAAGAACACTTATGATTCGAGGCACAGAGAGTTGAATTTTAAAGTCGGGGATTGGGTTTGGTTACGGCTTTAACAATATCGACAATTGACGATAACTAAACAGAAGCATCACAAGTTGTTGCCAAAATATTTTGGTCCTTTTAAGGTTTTGAACAAAATAGGAACAGTGGCCTATCAGCTTGAATTACCTACAGGCAACAGAATACATGATGTATTCCATGTTTCTTTCCTCAAAGAATACAAGGGACCTCAACCAGATGCGATAGGAGACTTGCCCTTTTTATATGATGGCAGGGCCTTGCCTACTCGACAAGCTATTATTAATACCAGGCTTAATCGAGGTCGACGGGAACTATTAGTGCAATGGGTAGGATGTCCTCAAGAAGATGCCACTTGGGAACCAATTGATAGTTTTCGAGTAGCTTATCCTGAATTTGAGCTTGAGGACAAGCTCAACTCCGAGAGGGGGAGTAATCATATAGATGTTTTCATTGGAAAACAATATCAAAGAAGAAATAGGAATTAGAGTTTTACATTTATTTAATTTCTTTAGGAGTTTTATTTTTACTAGGTTTTTTATAAACTTTAAATTAAGAATTCTATTAGGACTTTAAATTAGGAATTAGATTAGGACTTTTCCTTTATAATTAACAGCCTATAAAAAGGCTGCCAATATGAAATAAAGCAAGCAGTTTATTTTTATCACAAACGTTAGTTTGGGAAGGGGGTTCAGTCAAGGACAAATCTGCCTTTTGAGTAACCATAGGTCGAAGCAAGAATTTTTTCTCGTCTAGACCTGTGACTAGATTCTACGCCAAGGCACATAACACATTCCAATATGTACTAAAATAGTTTCTGATGTATTGCTAGTGTCTGAAATTGATTAGAACTTACTCAATGTTAGTCAGCTTAGGAATTGCATGATTTATTATCCATATGGATGTGAACTTATATTTGTTTCCTTGAATCAAAGAAGTTCTGTTTTAATTTGGAATTTAGTAGCTTCTAGTACTTATGTTGGTAAAGTTGAGGAAAGAAATTTGTGGCACAAAAGGTTGAGGCATGTGAATTAGAAAAGCACTTTGTCATTTCTACAAAAGTGATCTTGTTTTAAACGTTAAAAGTTCTTGAGCATAGTGAAATCCTTGGAGTGTGTCAGTTGAGGAAGCATAGAAGGCTTCCATTTCTAGCAAATAAAGCTTGGAGAGCAATAGATAAATTGCATCTCATCCATAGTGATGTGTGTGGAGCTATGAAAATACTAACACTTAATGGAAGCTAGAACTTTATCTCGTTCGTTGATGACAGTACCAAATTTTGCTAGGTTTATTTCTTGAAGCAGAAATCAAAAGTTACACAAGTTTTCTGGAAATTCAAGGCTTTTGTGAAAAATTAGACTAATTGCAAGATAAGAATCATTGGATAAGACAATGGGACTGATGTACGTCTCACATGTTTGGAGAGTTTTATGAAGTAGCTAGTATTGAGCATCAATTGGAAAATACTTATTCATCAACAAAATGGGGTCAATAAGAGAAATAAAAAAACAGGGTTGTTATGGACATGGCATGATGCCTTCGGTTTAAAAGGAACTTGCCTAAGAAATTTTAGGCAGAGGCTGTAAACACCTTCAATGTCTCCCTTAAAGGTTTTTAGATGCATATGTTATGCTTCTATTCCAGAAGCCAAAAGAGATAAGATGGAAACAAAAATATCAATTCGGAATCTTCGTTGGTGACACCAGGAAGAAGGGTTATAGTATTTTTTTTTTATCCTTTTACTAGCAACGTGTTTGTAATAGAGGTGTTAACTTCAGTGAGCATGCATCTTGGAATTGGAGTAAGTCTGAAGTTGAGAATTTTAAGGAATGTCGGTTTGGACTTGGTTTACCTCAAGATCAAGTTGAAGTTGAAAATAATGAAAAATCTGATGATGAGCATCCTATAAAAGATACTGCACCATTTTCAAATGTTTATGAAAGATGCAATATAACAGTTTTAGAACTAGATAACTTTGAGGGAGCTATCTTTGAAGGTTAGAAAGAAGCCATGCAAAATGAAATGTCTATGATTCATAAAAATTAGACTTTGGGTGCTACTTGATAGTCCAATGCACAAGATTATTATAAGTGTTAAATGGGTGTTTAGAACCAAGCTAAATGTCGATGATTTTGTCCATAGATTAAAAGCAAGACTAGGGGTAAAAGGATATTATCAACAGTTTAGAGTGAACTATTCTGAAACCTTTGCACCAGTGGTAAGGTTAGACACCATTAAATTGTTGCTAGCTTTGGCAGCTCAAATGGAATGAAACATCCGTTAACTTGATGTTGAATCAGTGTTCTTAAATGGTTCTTGTAAATTTATATCGAGCAATCACCAGGGTTCATTGTCGAGGGAAATGAATCAAAAGTCTATTAGCTTAAGAAAACCTTGTATGACCTGAAGTAGACACCCAGAGCCTGGTATGAGAGGATAGATAATCACCTGCTGAAGTTGAATTTTGAAACGAGTCTAAGTGAGCCTACCTTTTAGGTTAAGAAATCAAAAGAAGAAACTTTGTTGATAGTATCTTTATATATTGATGATCTCTTGGTAACTGGGAGTAGTGAACAATTGCTGATATCAAACTTTTAAATCATGCATATAAACTACTTTTAGTGAGTTAGAATTGGACTCGTAAAGCTAAAATCTACCATCCATTTAGAAGTCTATCCGATTGATATTTAATATTGAAATTCATTGTCATTAGATAAAACAAACTAATGTAATCTTTTAAAGATTTAAGATTTTTTTTTATAGAAAAGATTTAAGAGTTTTAGTTGAGATAAATAGTAAATCAGATGTTATTCTCTTATATGATAGGATGAGGCAGCTTATACCCTATAGACTTCGGTAACTAGACCTCTTCATATAAACATTTGTAATTTGAGGGGTATTACTGAAACATGACAATATTCTTCTAAAATAGCAGTGAGAAGCTAGTTTTCAACTATAATATATTAACTGTATAAGAATAGTATGTGATATGGGCTCCCCTTAACTTTGTTTCTAGATATAAAAATGACTAGTTACACCCACCACAACCAACATTAGGCTTAGAAGCCTCATTCTTAACACTGACGGTCTCATTCTCTTCCTTGGGTGTTTTCACCACAGCAGCAGGTACTGGAACTGGTGCAGCATGATGGCTTCCCTTGGTAATATCAGGTTTCACATCTTCCTTCTTTGGAATCACCATTGCTTCCTTCTTTGGGGTGCATACATAGTTTCCAGAACCGCAGCAGCTCTTCCTTTTCATTTTTGCTTTCACAGCTAGCTTCAGGAATTGAGATGTTATAAATAAGGCAAAGGGCAATTTTTGCGACTATGGATAGATGGATGGAATGGACTGTGGAAGAGTAGTAATTTATAGTAGCAGAGAAGAGACCAATACAATTCATATTGGATCCTTTCATCTTTCATGAACCAAAAATCCCTCAAAGTTGGTGTCCAATTAATTAAATTGAGTGCAATGTATAGGAATGAATCAAAAGAGGATGCACCAGGTGCCCTCTATTATCTTATGAACCCCTCCCCTCCCATAATTTGAGCATTTATGAATTGATAAGCTCTTAGACCACTAAGTCTTCAAGCTCCAATTCCCCCTTAAGTCAAGCAGAGTAATACCGTTTCCTATAAATGTATCAGAAAAGAATTGTACTACATTGGAACTGACCCTGGAGACCTCCGGGTTAATGGTCCATGGATGAAGTGATCCTGAGGAAGATGATGGGGAACATTATAAGTGAAGGATAAAAAACTATTAACTCATCCAAAGTGAAACATGAAATCCTCACAATTAACTTACCTTATCAAAGATTAAATGCATCAAATGAGGTGAATGTTGAAGAATGGAAGAAACAAAATGCATATCTTGGCAACTTCATATTTTCAAATGGATCAAATTGCAGAACTCGGGTAAATTATCAAGCTCTTCCTCAACCATCTGGAGGAAGCCTGCCACATACGAAAACACTAATGATATTAGTATCAAGCCACATATGAAAACAGTAATGATATTATCAAGTATGCACGGCATAGCTATGTTTATCAAGGGGGGAAGTTAAAGAACTTACAAATGTAAGGCGTGTGGATAATTCAAATTTTGAGCATTGGAGATGCCTTGGAAAAGCTTCATGATTGATAAGGTAACCCAAAAAGTTAAAGAGGCTGAAGCACTCATGCAAAATCCCAGCAGAGAATGTTCCACAAGATCAAGATATTCAAGTTTTGGTGCTTCAACAACATAAAAAACTACCAAATCTAACTGAATGTCCTAAACGTTGCCATCTTAGAATCTTCAATGAAGGTGAAATAACAGAAAACTTCTGGTTTTTACTAAAATCAGATTCTGATTGTCTGAGTTCCATACATAGTTCTTCAAGAACCAGACAGCCTGATAAAAGATTCATAGTTCTTCAAGAACCAGACAGCCTGATAAAAGATTCTTCAATGAGTTTTTATCCTCAAATAGGAGGACTTTAGCAAGATGGAGATTCTTAAGACTTCAAAAACTGACCTTTTGGGGGGCATCCAGACAGATAACAGCTCTATAAATGCAATCTAAATTTCAGATTACCAGCTTTTGGCACTGAAAAATGGTAGGAGGCATCTTGATAGCCAGAAACTTACAATCAATTGCAATACGAAAATCAATCTTCTCAAAATCATTTGTACGTGCAGCATCAATCCATGTGATATTAAGGCCCCGCCTAATTTAATTCTCAGAGAATAAAACAAGGAAATCTCCAAAAGATTCTACAGTTTAAGCTTTTGGCATTTGGTGGTGGAACAAAATATAAAGTAATTAAATGGAGGGAAAGGAAGGCAGGTTCAGATTCTATAATTATCAAAATCATATAGTACAACAATTAGACTGTAATCACCCTGTCATGCTTTGCCCTACTGCTTTTTTAACACTCTTTTCCCTCATCAATACTCTTATTTTCTCTACTTCATCCCATCTCCCTTCTTCTGCATAAATGTTTGACAACAATACATAATTACCTGAATTCCATGGTTCAAGATTGATAAGTTCTTTAACAGCAAGTTCTGCAAGCTCTAGTTCACCATAAGTACGACAAGCACTGAGCAAAGAACCCCATAAAGTAGCATTAGGCTGAATATGCATGCTCCTAATCAGGTCATAAGCCATTCTCACGCATCCACCGCGTGAAAGGAGATCAACCATGCATCCATAATGCTCAAGTTTAGGATCAATATGGTAATTTTTGCTCATTACATCAAACAACTCTTGCCCTTTTTCAAGCAACCCTGCATGTGTACAGCATGTTAGCACCCCTATAAAAGTCGCATCATTAGGCCTCTCACCATTGTTTATCATCTCCTCAAACAACTCCACCCCAAGTTCTCCTCTTCCATTAAAAGCCAGACCTGAGATCATGGTATTCCATGACACAACGTTCTTACAAGGCATATCTTTAAAAACCTGAAGGGCCGTTTCCAAATTTCCACCCTTACTATAAAAATCAACCAATGCATTTCCCACGGAAATCACGTTTCGATAAAGCTTGCTTGACTCGGCATAAGAATGAATCCATTGACCAATATTAACATCCCCTAAATGAGCACAAATAGGCAAAACAATAACCACGGTAGCTTCATCAGGTTGGAATCCTAGCTCCCTCATTTCGTGAAAAAGTTCCAAAGCTTCACTGTGCCTCCCACTCTGCGCTAAGTAAGAAATCATCGAATTCCATGAAACTACACTCCTCTCGCTCATCTGCCTAAATAAACTTAACCCCAAATCAACATCCCCTCTCTTGCAAAACCCACGAATCATCAAATTCCAAATGATGACATCCCTTTTAGACATTCCAACAAACACCTTCTTTGCTTCCTCCATTCTCCCACTAGAACTGTATAACTCCAGAACCCCAACCTGAACCGAGCCAAAAAGCTCGAACCCAGATCTAAGAACTTCCCCATGAATGCATTGTCCGATTCTCACATCACAAAGACCCGAACATGCCTTCAGCAAAGGCGAAAACGTGTATTCATCGGGAAAAATCCCGTGAGCTTTCATTGAAGAAAACAACGTAACAGCTTCTTCAAAGGGACCATTAATGGAGTACCCTTTGACCATGGAGTTAAAAAGCAAAATGTTGGGGTTGTGAGTCTGCAAAAACACAAGGTTCGCGTAGTCCATTTTGTTGAGGTGACCACAAACAGATACAAAATGGGAAAGGATTTGGTTGGATTGGTGAAGACATTGACGGATGAAATGAGCATGGATTTGCCGGAGGTTGCATCGAGTTTTCTGGCCATGGAGGAGGCGAAGGATCTTGCGCTCCACCACTAGGGATGCTCTGCTCATCATGTTATTTCTAATGGCATTTGAAGCTATGTCTTTTGTTTTGAGTCACATGTATGATATGGGATATATTTTGTGGGCGAATTTGCATAAAGTTGTAAAGAACAGGTAAATAAATAGTCAGAATTCAAGTATTTGGTTCCAACCATTGCTATTGTTATGAGTTCCAAGCTGGAGGTAACCTGGCATTAATAATTCTTTTTCATTTAATTGGGATACAAGTTAATCCATTCAATTCAATTAAATAAATTTTTAAAAAAAAATTAATATCCTAATTAATTTTTGGTTCAACCAGTTTAGTTTAGTTCAAAAAACTTTGGATACAAGTTAAGGTTGATAAGATGATTTCATTTGTTTGTGTTTCACTCGGATGGGATACATGGGTAACTAATTGTATCCTAATTTAGGTATAGGATCGAGTTTGGGTCAAATTCCTATACAATATTAATGTTATATATAGAAGTAATTTTCTTGGTCCCGCAACAGAGGTCTCAAATTTTGTCCATATTTATAAATGGTTAACTCGAATCCATTTAGATCTGCTTATATTATTGTTTTATTTTTAGAATATAATTACTTTTATTTAATATTTAATAACTATGCATATTATCATCATTATATATTTTTTTCTAATTAAATTTATAAAAGCTTAACATGTCGAGTCTGGTTAGGTTTGGGGATTGAATTTTAAAGCTTAACTCATATTTAAACGAGTCTAATTTTTTTACCTAAGCCTATCTTTCGAGCTTAGTCCTACTTTTTTTTTTGTCGAAACTAGGGTATCCACCACTAGTAGCAGTGACTATTCCTCTCATTCTGAGTGTTTTCTATAAAAGTAAACGATTAGCCATGAAATTGCTCCATTCTCATAGGCGAGGGGATTGAACCCTCAACCTCGTGATTAAATGATGAGGTGAGCAACTATTACATCACGTCTTATGGTTTAGTCCTACATTTTCATTGAATACACATTTGGTACCTAAAATTACAAGTTGCCATAGAAAAAAAGTATACTATATTTCTTTTTCCACTTAACTTATACTATATTTCTTTTTCCACTTAACTTACCCAGCTACCCTCATAGCAATTTGTTGATACATAGTATCAATGGAGGTAGAGAATGAGGAGAGGGAGTGGTGTCGAAGGAGGCTGGCTCACTCATTCTTGGGTCGAGAGTCGAAAAAGTAGAGGCACTCAAGATGATCGCTTAATGCATTAGGATTGAGAATGGAGAGGAGTCCCTCCACAACGTTGATACATTGGGGTATTTATAATTAAGTGATGGCTTTTACCTGATTATGCTACTTAGTGGTCCCTGAGTGGTCCAATATAGGGTCTAATCGGGTCCAAGTTGAGGTAAGAATATAACAATAATTCATCTCCTAATCGAGAGGTAGGTTATAAAATAATTGTGTCTTAAGACCATCTACAGGGTGGAGGGTACAATTTATTAGTTGGATGACTCGAGAATATACAATGCCTTGTGAGGCTATTAAAATTTATTTGTACCTATAATAATGCATTGGCAGATGCTGTTTCTATTCATGGTTGGCTCATATAAATTTTGATTTGTGATTTAGCGGGTGGTATGTCTATTGACTCGACAATCTGAAAATAAATTGTACTCAAGTAGTACAATTGTCAATTAAATTATTCAAATTTATACAATAAACACATGTCATATATATATATATATATATATATATATATATATATGGATGCAATTATTGAAAATATAAAATAGAGGAGGTTGAAGCCATCTACTGGTAATATAAAATATAAGAGATGCAACTCATTCATTAATAATACATACTATCCATTAACGATATAAAATGTAAGAAATGTGTAATGCCCGTTACACGTAAGAAATGCATTATCCCCATTTTTAATTTATTTCTTTTTCTTACATCGGCTTCTCCCACTAGTCTACACTTTCTTGTCACAAGAATTTCCTTTTTCCCATTTTAACTTCCTCAATTACCAAAAAAAAGCATAATTGTTTCTTTTTATAAAATTATTTTAACTTTTAATTTAATATTTCACTTTCTTTTACTTTTTAAATATGTAATTATTTATCAAATCACCTTAAAATGAGCATCTACATGGCAGTTATTTTTTAAAAAAATAAAAAAATATTTTATATTTTGTAATTTTATAATAATTTTATTTTTAAATAATTTTCTGTCATATTAAAATTTTAATTAATTACTGACATGGTATCCACGTATGCATGGTCAACAAAGTTTACAAACATTAACTTTTTTTCATTCATTTTGAGTGGTATGACAAATAGAACAAGTTTAAGGGCTAAAAGATACGGAAATTTAAATAAAAAATTAAAATAATTTTTTTATAAAGTTAAAAGACTAAATAAATCATTATACTTTAAAAATTAACATTGTATAACTCATAACTTTAAAAATATTCAAATTTAAAATGATTTGAATTCCTAATAAATCAATTCAAAAAACTTAAATCTCATATCCAATTCAAACTTAAAAGATATTAAAAATTAAAATTAATTTAAACCCAACTTTAAGAATAACAAATTTTAAATTTTAAAATCACTTGATTTAACACAAAATTAATTTAATCCCTCACATCTATTCAGAACAGAGATAAGGGATTAAATATTTGATGGGAGAAGGAAGAAAAATTAACACAGTGGACTTATTGTACAAACCCATAACTCAAAATCTACATGAAAAGCCCGTCCTCTATAAGGGGACTTCAGTTGAAGTGATTTTGCCCCACATACTGTTGCTGGAACTGGCCATAACTCAAAATCTACACGAAAAGCCCGTCCTTTATAAGGGGACTTTAGTTGAAGTGATTTTGCCCCACATATTGCTGCTGGAACTGGGACCTTATATGCTACTTTTGGCTTCTATTGGCAACAGCTAACCCAAAGCTTATCTATAAATTAGATCTGTTTATGGGTTAAGTCACTCTTTTAGGTTTAAAAATTTATCTAAAAAATAAAAAATTTTAAACAAAAATATAAACACAAAAAATAGATTTGAACAAAAAGTAAAAATGGGCCGAGTTTTTGGTAGGATTTTTTTTATTCGGGCCTAGTCGAATCAACTTAAACTTTCTTTTTGTTATTGTTTTGCTACTATTTCAGTGTTATTTTGTTGTCATTTTACAATAGTATTGCTTCTATTTTATTATTATTGTTTAAATATTGTATATCTCTTATTTTATTGTTAATTTTGCTATTATTTTAGAGACTTGCTAAGTTGCAACTATTTTAATGTTATTTAAGTATAATTTTTTAATATTTTTCAATTTGTTGAAAATATTTATTTTAATAGTTTTAATGTATTATATTTTTTATATTTGTTTTTATATAAAAATAATCTAAAAAAAAGTTAATACAGACAAACCAGATCAAGCTCAGCTTAATATTTTTAACTCGAGTTGAATTTGAAAAAAATTAAACTCATATTTTGAACCGAACTAAATCCAAATATAAAACATCAAACTTAAAATTTTTAGTTAAGTTTACTGGACCGGTTAATAAACAAATCTACTTCAAACCAATTATATGGATACTGATGGACGTAAGACTATTGGGAAAGGCAGAGAGGTGATGTGTTTTGTTGGAGTTTTCAATTTCACATTGTCCTAAAAGGACAAGATGATCACAAGATGGATGGAAAAGATAAAAGAAGCCAAAAGAGTATTAATCCATTTGTTTGAAACTGGTAACACTATCAAAATCAATGCCAAAGTCCATTAATCTTAACCTCCTTTATGTCTATGTCTCATCATTCCCTTTCATGACTACATCTACCTAATTACTTCTGCATTGGTACGCTAATGTCGGTTTATTTTTGTTTATTTTTAAAATATTTAATATATGTATTATTTAAATGAATGAGATTAAATAAATTTTAACTATAAAATATTTATTAATAAATTTTGAGATGTTGTTGAAGGACTACAAGTAATTCAAAATTTAGGGTTAAAAAGGAGTGTTTGAGATGGATAGTACTGCAGTTAATCATTTTATTCAAGCAATTTCAATAGAACAACATCACTTAGTTGTGTTACGAGTATTAAAAATATATTCCAACTATTATGAACAATTCAGGTTACATATATATTTAGAGAGGGTAACCGCTAGTTGATAGTTTGACATGAATAGCGTTCTCAAAACCTCTAGATAAGTATATCTACATGCAACCGTCGGATACAAAAGTATGTAAATTATAAAAATGGGTCAAAGTGGATTGTCCCACACTAGCACTTCCACGTAATAACTCTACCAAAAGCGATCCTATTACCGGAATAGCTTCCGGAATGCCTGTTACGATTTTAATTGCTCAATAACCAATTTGGTCCCAAGGTAAGCAATAACCTGTTATGCCAAAAGATGCGGTCAACACAGCTAGAACCACGCCTATAACCCAAATTAATTCGTGATTCTTCAACTATTACACAATAATTACTCTAAAATAACTTTTTCTCGCCTAAAAATAAACAAAAAAAAATATCATTACATACTAGAAATTCCATAAAGTGTAACAGCCTGTTTTTAATGAAATCGGAACAATGATTTCAGGACCACAAATCTGAGTCCGTAAGAAAATTTATTTTATGGTCTACCGTATGATAAGAATATCGTAAAAAAATTTCGTTAAGAAAATTTTACCGATTACATGTTTAATTGATAAAAGAACTAAATTGCATGAAATGCAAAAGTTGAGTTCTAGTAGCTATAAGTATCAAATAGCTATGGAATTCAAAATTTGATGTCCTTATATGGAAAATAGACCATTAACAAGAGTTAGTAGATAAGTATGATGATTCATCCATAGAAAATTAAATAAAGAAAAGGACTAAATTGGAAAGATGAAATAATAAAAGATGTTATTTTAATTAAATAAGAAATATCATCATTTTATATCATCTTTCCCAAATTAAAAACATGGGAACCCTAGTTATGGGTGTTGAACTCAAGCAAACTATTTTGGCTTAATTAGGTATGTTTTCTTGTCCCGGTTTTAATCATTTTCATATTTCCAAGATCGTAATAGCTCAATCTAGCTATCTCGGGGATTAATTTGTAAAGTTACCAAAGTGTTAGGATTTTACCATGGATGAATATAGTTGAATTATGAAATTTTATGGTAGAAAATGAAAGGTTGTTGATAGATAAACAACTTTTGTAAAGGGAATTTTGATGAAATTATGATTTAGGGATTGAAAAGTTGTAAAATTTATGGAAAAATTCTGAATTTTATGAAATACATGGGCTGCTAATGTTACATGTAAAAATCGGCTAGGTTTGGAATAAGGATTAAATTGCATGAATTTCATTTTCCAAGCCTAAGGACGAAATCAGAATTAATTAAAAGTATAAGGGCAAAATGGTAATTTTTCCTAAAGTGTGAATTGAATTAAATTGAATATGAATTGATGTTAAATTCATTCATATAGATCCAGATAGACCAAATACGGAGTTAGAACGAGAAAAAAAGAAGGAATCGGATTAGTAGATTACAAATACACAAACACTTGTTGAGGTAAGTTCGTGTAACTAAATTGTGTTTATTTATATGTTTGAATTGAATGTTGTATATGTGAATTGTGAAATTGCTATTTATATGAAATTGATTACATATTTGATAGAGCTCGATAAATGTTAAGTTTCGTTTGAATAGATGAAATTTCAATGGATACAGGGTTCCCGAATTGGTTGTGGTCCTACGTATGTTGCGGACACACTACAGCTCGAAAGAGCTTCTTGTTATTAGTCCTCTCGAGCTTCCCGTTATATGGTTCCTACGAGCTTCCCGTTAATAGCTCTTCGAAGCATTCTGATTGATTGTGATCCTGCATGTGTTGTGGGCACACCGTAGCTCTTATAAGCATCTCATTATATAGCTCTTCGGAGCTTCCCGATTAAAGGCTCTTTGTGAGCTTCCTGATTAATGGCTCTCTGAAGCTTCTCGATATTAGCTCGCTTGAACTTCCCGATATATGGCTATCCGGAACTTCTCGATTAATGGCTCTTTGGAGCTACCTGTTATTGGCTCACATGAGCTTCTTGATTATGGCTCTTATGAGCTTCCCGTTATACAGCCCAGATAAGCTTCTCATTATACAGCCCGGATAAGCTTCCCGTTATACAGCTCGCATGAACTTCTTGCTATATGGATTAAGAGAAGGCTTCTCGATTGTGTGCTTTAATGAGCACCCTCGAATATAAATTGACGGATTTCAGATTCGTACAATTCATGTGTACCACCCTTGTATCCATCAATATTTTAAATGATTTAACGGGTAAAGTTCCAATGTGAGATGAAATGAATTTAAGATGAATTACTATGAGAAATATTTGAAGTACAAAGATATTATATGTACATGTTCACGGATACTTGAAGTGATAAATACATGTATGTGGAAATTGAATATTGATGAGCTCATTGAATATTGATGAGCTCATTCATGTTTCTTGGTATTTATGTGAATTACATGACTAACATGCTTGATAAGGATATGTGTTTAGGCAATTGGCCAAATTGGTTTGAGCATATTTAATTAGCTTACCTTAAATGTGAAATAAATGGTAAGTTAATTTCTTGTTATACGAACTTACTAAGCATTAAATGCTTACTCTGTTTTATAGTAATTCGGAAGCTTGCTAGGTTGGAGGCTTGGTAGAGATATCATCACACTATACATCAGCTCATTTCGGTATATATAGTAATTACATTTTGGTTATAATGGCATGTATAGGCTAAAAGTGATTATGGATGGTATGTATGTGTTTAGTTGAAATTAGCCATTTGGTATGGCTTGTAATTAATATATTTTGATATGTAAAATGTGGTCTTAATATGTTGATGCGTGTTTGAAATGGATAAATGATCGAAATTGTATAGGCATGTTGATGATTGGTTTGTGATAGTATAAATTTGGTAAAATATGCCCATATGTATGTATGGTTGTTTTGGTAAGTTTGGATAATTGAACATATGAGTTGATATGTGATGTATAAGACTTAGTTTTGGCTTGATTTGAATGTTTTATATTGGCTTGTGAAAGTGTTAAAGTATTGATGTAGGTGGAATACAAATTGGGTAAGAAATACAGCTTGGAAATGGCCTTATTTTGTCCACACAGGCGTGTGTCTCAACTGTGTGTGACATATGGCCTAGCACATGGGCATTTGACTTGGTCGTGTATCCCCTGCATTTTCAAAATTTCAAAACAGAATGCTCAGAATGGATTACACGGCCTGGCACACGGACGCGTGGCTTGGCCGTGTGACCCCTACACCTTCACACGGCCAAGTCACACGCCCGTGTGACTTGGCTGTATGACCCAAGTCAGAGAGTTACAAGGGTACAAACATGGGTTGGGGCATGGCCGTGTGTCCCATTTCGAATGTCCACACGGCCTGATCACACGGGCGTGTGTACCTTGCACCTAGGAAAAATTTTAAAATTTCGCAAAAAATTTTCTGAGTACCTGATTTAATCCCGACTTGTTTCTAATATATGTTTTGGGCCTCGAGGGCTCATATAAGAGACTTTATGAATAACATCTGACTTGAATGTTAAATAATATGAAATGCCTATATTTGATCTATTTATTCCGGTAATACTCTGTAACCCTATTTCAACGACAAATACGGGTTAAAGGAGTTACATAACAAAAAATACATGTGAAGCTATATTTGTGAAGCCTTTAAAGATTTTGTTTTTTTTTTTCTTTTAATCTTTCTATTTCATTTGTTTGTTATATAAATTATTTATCAAATTTTCCTTCAAATTTTAAACATTAAAAATTTAAAGTTGGTAAAGTTAAAGTTTTTATTGTTTATTACTATAAACAGTAAAAATAATAATTTTATATATCTATTAATGCGACCAAAATTAAGGGAAATAAATTGATGCAAACTGAAATTTTCATTGATACGGAATATGAATTGACTACTATAATTTTCTACTGATCTGAAATGGTGCCCACCCATCAATACAACCACAACCGCTGTGGAACCAATTATGTTGACTAACACTTCATGTCTCCATTGAATAAAACTCACAAATTTTTAACCATACTAGAAATCATCACGCCTACAAATCATTTTAACTAATAATCTTTTTATAAAAAAATTATATTTTAAAGAAAAATAAAGGGTTAAAAATTAAGAGGTAATTTTTAAGCACATGATTATATTTAGGTGTAGTTACTGGGTTGGTTATTTTTTTAATTTAAATAATTATTTTTTATTAATAAAAGAAAGAGTGAAAGACCATAAAAAAAAAACTTCAAACTAGTATACTTCCAATGGTGCAAAAAGTAATTAAAAAAGAGTTAGAATATTAAAGAAGTCCATGAATATCTACCCAAAAAGAAACTCCTTGAAATATGTAGTTTTATTTAAATAAACCCTTATACTATTTTCCTTAAAAGCCCTTATAATTTTATTATAACTAAATAAATTATTAAACTTTAATTGATATCATAACTTCGTGTGATGACTTGATAGTCAGAGTGTTCATCGTTCCAAGTATAGTCTAAATTCGAATCGTAAATTTTGCCCTGTTCTTTAATTGGTATCCCTTGATCTTTAATTTATACCTAATATTTAAGTTGAAAAAAAGACTAAGAGGGCTTATTTGGATAAAACAAAAGTAAATTAATTGAAGGGTTCTTTTAGTAGGGTTTTTAGTTATGAGATGCCTTTTTTTTAGGCAAAACAAGTGAAGATAGGAGCAGTGTTGATGTGAATTCATATCTTTCCAAAATCCCAACAAATCCATCATGCAATACATTGAAAAAAAAAACATCATGTCCATGTGCATGTGCATGTGTAAACCAAGAAGAAACAAACAAAAAGATCCAGAGTTTTTTTCATTTAGATTGAGGGTCGGTCAGGTCATATGGGGGGCCATCATCATGTGCTACTGCTGCTTTGGGTTTTCATATTTGCTCATCTGCCATCATATTGTAAACCAGGAAAAAAGGTTGAAACTTTAGATGCCCTGAACTCAACCATGTGTGTGATATTATTGCCTTAATGGATCACCCTTTTTTAAAAATCTTACAAATGCATCAACACTAGCAAAATATACCCATTCTTTTAATAAGTTCATCACTGCAAAATACAAGGAAAATATTGAACATTGTTTTACTCAATCATCATCATTTCTAAAGGAAAAGCTTCTCCTTTATTGCAAAAGAGAACTTAATCATAATATTTTCTAAAAGGAAACAAAACAGAACAAAAAAATCTTCTATACAATTAACTTGTTTTCTTTTCATATGGTAGGTACCCCTAATTTACCTGGAGGAAACAGGATTCAAAGCTTTACATAAGCCATTCATGGCACCATAACCTTTTGAACTAAACCCCAAGCAACCAAGCAAGCCTTGCCTGTAAGGCAAAAAAGTCTTCTTCCTCATTTCTTCAGCTTGTGCTCTATTTGCAGTGTAATGCAACTCATGTGGTGATGGTGGAACCCTCCTCTTAGATATCCCATTCATAGGCTTATTATTATTGTTCTTGTTGCTTCTTTGATTCTCTGATCCCCCATTGGACACATTATTGCTTAGCTTCTCTTTTCTCCCAGGTTTCTTCTCTTTTGCCGGAGAGAATGAAATGGTTGACCAGAACTTATGATTGTTGCTTCTTCCTTCACTTTTGCTCCTTAAAAAATCTTTCAAAAAAACCCATCTCTTTGAGCTTCTTCCAGCTGAAGAAGACCTTGAAGAAGAAGCTGACATTGAAGCACTGGTTTCATTGCTGTCAGCTGTGTCAGCTTTCTTGTCTAAGCCTTGATCTAAGCACATGCTTTGATCATCAATGCTGAGACCCAAAGTGGCAGTTCTCAAAGGGGACATGGATCTTGTTCTTCTCCTTAAAGACTTATCCCTCAACCACAGATCTCTGCCTCTTACTTTGCCATCAACAACTTCATTGTCTTCATCTTCATGTTCATGTTCAAGATCCAGCAAAGGAGCCAAAACCTGAGGCCTTTCCAAATGGGTGCATAGCTTCATAGGTCTGATCTTTCCATTCAAGAACAGTTCATCAGCTGAACTCATGGATCCTGTTTGACCCGACCCTGATGATGACCCATATCTTGCAGAGAACTCAAACTCAAAACCAAGGGGAACAGGGTTATTATCAGGAGAAGATGGTTGAGTTGATGCTACCATTGAAGAAGATACCGAGGTCATTGCAAAATGCATAGGACTAGCTGGTGCACTATAATAGAACCCACCATAACCATTGATGGAGCCAGGTCCTGGTCCTGGCGCTCGGCCAGGGCTTGAAGGAGCACTTACATAGGGTGTAGAGCAGGTACTGTCATAGTCTTCATGGAAAGCTTGGGGCTCATCATGGGGATCTAAGGTTTGGCCATTTGGGGTAATTTGTAGTTGTGATGCTAAGCTTGAGTTTGATTTGTTGATTGGGTTTTGGAACTCCATTTTTTTTTCTTCTTTTTTGGTGAGTGGAGTGAAGTGAGGAAGCTTTGGAGAGAGTTGTATTGAGAATACAAATAATGAGATAAAGAGATGAGAGAGCTTTTGAGTTTGAGATTTGTTCATCAACGTGGTTAATGAGTTGGGGAGTGCTTTATAATTTGTCAAATACCCAAAATGTCAATTTGGGGCTTCTTTCCATTTGTCCGTACTAAACTATGTGAATTAACATTTCTTAATTAATTTCTCAAGTTTCATAAATGTTATACACTAACCCCTTTCTCTTTTCAATGATTATTAATGATATTCCAAGTCTAGAACTAGAATAGATCCCACCTAATTAGCTCATCACTTCAACTTACACTTCTATTTCCATATTAGGAAAGAGATCATAAACAACATTTTTGTGATTGTTGAAGATGAAAATTTACAAATAACCAAACGTTATGTTACTGGATTATTAACAAATAGTCATAATTATTTAAGTAGATATCTATTAAATCATTATGTTTATTGCTAAAGATATGACTATCTATTTGGGTAGCTAATATCTTTATAAAGAGATATGAGGCCTCCTATAAATAGGAGTAAAGTTTCATTTGCATGATAATTCAGATCTGATATTGCACCATTTTTTATATTCTTAAATTGTTCTATAAAAAAATAATGTACAAATTCTTTATAGAAATTGATATCCTTGCTATGCTCCACTTAGTATTTAATTGGATTGTTTTTGTCAGTCAACACGTAGACGGTCATTGGGGTTCATTGTATCCTTGAGGTCCATCTGTTAGTAACTATTTTGTACACCATAATATAGGTAGGGTGAATAGAACCTTAAAGAAAGTGACATTGATACACACGCCTTGAAACCTTCGTTAATTTCTCATAAATTTATCTTTATCCCCACACACAAATATATATATATATATATATATAGAGAGAGAGAGAGAGAGAGAGAAATGATTGTATGAAATTATTATTCCACGTCATCTTTATCCCTTTCCAATAAGAACATGACAAATTTGATTTTCCTCTCTCTCTCTCTCTCTCTATATATATATAAAACAATATGAATGTTTGATCAAAGTCAAGTCATACTAAGCAAAAACATTTTATCTTAGGAAAATATGTTGAAAAGAAACTCAGACATCATGGATACATATTATATCATTGGACGCTCAACCATCAGATCGAAATTCTCAAACTAATGTGTTGGATCCAATGCCATCAATTTCATGCATCTCAATTAACCTACAAAACCTCTAAGAGTATTAAAATAATTAGACTAAATGTTATTAAAATTGAGTTGAACCAGACTTGAGAAATCAAAATACAATGGATCTAGGAAGCATGAGTCCTCTTCGACACAAGAAAACCTCCCTCAAGGATGAAGCCAAGGAAAAACCTTAACCAACATTATTATGCCGAAAGACACAACCCTTCTATATTGAAAACAAGGGTGGTTGACGGAGGAGGAGGATGTGGTGGTGATGGTAGAGGATAATTGAAGAGAGTTAAAGAAAGGGATGGGGACGGAAGAGTAGGTGGGGAAAGAATGGAGGTCAATGAACTGCCCAGTGTTCGACAAACACTAATCATGGATGGTGGAGGAAACCTCACCTCCCCACGAAACAAGCATTTGATTTTACTTTTTTTTTTATTAAGAAATAAGGGAAAAAAGAGCCAACTTTGATCGTAATCTAATTTGAATGAAATAACTTTTCATGTAAAATATTATGTTTTGAAATAACACTTTTAATTAAAAGATTCTTTTCATTTTTATTATTTAATTTAATCCAAGAACTTTGAAATTTTAATAAATCGTCTAAATATATGTTTTAATTTATCGATTTTAATTCAATTAATTCATATAATGATATTATTTATGTTCCCCACATCCTTCTTCAACCATTTAAGGAAAAAACTATTTTGGTACAACATAATATTAAAAAATAGATTAGAAGTGAAATAAATCCCCAATACACTCTCTCCAAATTCTTTTTAATTCAACTTCACCCCAAACTCAGAAAGTCAATGCCAATGGCAGCCACTCAATTAATTAAGAATACCCTGCTTGTAAGGGTGAATAATTGGAGCTGAATGTCTCAACTTGTTGAATAAAAAAAACTAATGCTACATCAAAAGAATTAAAAAAAAAAACAAAACAAAACAAAAAGCAAGCATTGAGAGAAGAGTAGGGGAATTAGGGATCCATGTGATGTGGGGAATTGGAAACTGCTCATTCAAAAAAGAAAAACCCTAAACTACACATTGTCAAGTTACAAGTGTGAAAAAAAAAGATGAAGACTTTCCTGTGATGTCACCCCACCATTTCTTCCCCAACAGCCTCATTTTGGTGTCACATGTTCTTCAAAAGGTAATGGGAGCCATTGGGCAATGCATCAAAAGATGAACAATAATTTTAAGGCATAGGTACACATCAACACCATGGGAGAACAGAAACTATAGCTCCTCCTTTTCATAGGATCCTAATTTTGGGGCAGCTGTTCCTCCTAGGCTGTGAGGTCCTGCACTGTCACCTACATTATCCTGCCTACTGATTATTAACTAATAATTTAATCTTTGTTAGAATAAACTTTTTTATTTAATATATTAAATTAAGGGTCAGAAGGATTAACACCCTAATCATGTTTAGATTTTTTCCCTTTTAAATTAATCAGAAGGATTAAGATTTCTACATGCTAATCTGTAAACATCTCAGAAAACTCTCTTTTCAGTTCCCAATAAAGAAGAATATTGATAGTATTCTGTAAGGCAGGCCATTTTCATTGCCAGCTATAGGAGAAAAATGGAATAACCAATGAACGTGTGTTTCTCTTTAAGGTTTAAAGTTGAACTGTCATGGATTCATTTAGACATACTTCCAAGATTTTGATTTGATGGTTTCTGGGAAAATTTAAAAAAAAAAGGATTAAACTTAAGTTATAAGAAAAGTAAATTTGAATACGAGAATTTCAAGGTTTAAAGACAATAACCATCTGATATTTTGTTCATTCTATTTTAGTCTCCAAATCTGCTTTAGACTTTGTTGTCATATAATGATGTGAGGAAATAAAAAGTTGCCATTGATTTTCATGGATGCAAAGTTCACAATTTTGAATTATACAGCAAGTATATATATATCTTCTTTCTGAGCAAAGAAGATTTTAACAATGGAACCTCAAAAAATACTAAAAAAAAAAAGAAAAAAAGAGAGGCTATTTTAAAGCAATAATAATAAATCAGAAACTAATTCATCAACTAAAGAAGTTAATACAATCTTCTCAATTTCTACACCCTCTTCAAATGCTTCCATGTCAAAATCAAGCCATCTTCCATACTTTGTGCTCATGTCCTTGTCTACAAGATCATCCACCATGGTATCATCCAAGCTTTTCCAACCAAAAATTTCTTTGTACACCTCTTCTGCCAACCAATCCCTATTTTGGATCAAAATTTCCCATTTAACCAAACCTTTGCAGCTTCCAACTGAAACCTGTCGGTACCTTGACTCCACGCATTCATTCACGCAATCAAGTAGAAGCTTTTGTTCGAGTTTGTAATCTTCTCCATTTCTCTCCGCTCCATTCAGATGCTCAAGCTGATTGGAAGCCTTCAGGGTCATAACCTTCTCAGTCTGACCCAATGCATATTCTGTAAATAGTAGCTCAGAATCTCTTAGCACTATTTTCACAAAATCGTTTTCCGAATCGGTTGACTCTTTACAATCTCCGGAATTTGGTGGCCTCGTTAAAGGCTTTTTGTCCATTTCTCCTGAAGGTTTAGAAGATGCCGAGTCAGTTAACTCCATACCAAATTCTTGATCTTGAACCAACAAGAATGGTTTGGAGCCTGTGAGTGTTAAGAGTGTTGTACGTGGTGGTTAAAGCAACGATAACAGAATTCCGTAATGTCATTCAATCAGGCTTTAGCTTATACAATAGTCACCACAATAACATGGTTACTGAAATTTATCCATTATGAAGATAAAAGCAAAAATAAAAGTATGATGCAAAATTCATAAACTAATCCAAATCATTCTAAATTCATGCACTTCACAAATAACATTGCACTGCCTCTCAGACATATAGTTTACTATATTCTCTAGACTTTGTCCCAAGTTCTTAATCACAAAAATATTCCTAGTAGCTTCATATATTTCCAATTCATATATGATGCATAAGAAAATGGGCTCAAATGGAAGAACTGTAGAACTACAAAAAAGAAAATAAGAATAAGATGAGTGAAGCTTACTGTTTCTGCTACCTGAGCAGCTACCACTCGTGACAGCATGTTTAAGAGTCAAAAGCGGGCCGGGATGTTGGTTATCAACTTCTATGTCATTCTCACTGCTGCTGCTGCCAGCATTTTGCTCTTCGATTTCTTCAGATACCTGGCATCATTCAAACTTAATTTTAAGTTATATGTCATCTTTATGTAAGATTGAAAACTAAGAATACAGTTTCTAGAGATGTAATGGACAATAAACTGAAGAACGGTTGCATGAATGAAGAAGAAGCACAAGTCCCAGATACCAATAGAGGAACATCTATAATTTCAAATAGAATCACAGGATGAAGATGCCAGGCATATGATGACAGAAAAAAGGAAGTAGAATTGAATTTGCAAGTTATTTGGCATTGCACTAGATCAGATTTCCATATTTCAACAAATCAAGAAGAATCCAACTTTGGAGAAAATGAAACCACCTTAAACAAAGTTCTCCATCAATTACCAACTTCTCTTTGTGATCACCATTCATAGCTATTGCTTGCTCTGGCTTTTAACAATAAATCTAAAAGTTTCTACATATAATAATTATTTAATACTATTATTATTTATTTGGTTCAGGGAAAGCTAAAATCCAAGCAGATTCTATACTCTTGAAAAACCTTTTGCAGTGCACAAAAGCAGGAAAAAAACCAAGACCTGCTATTATGAGTATATCATAGCAGTGAGCAAGAAAAACAAACCTGCCACTTCCTTCCCCAATCAAGCCCCAGCTTGTCAGAAGAGTGATCAAAGTCACCTGAGCTATATGAGATATCATGATCTAGATCCACCTGAAGAGTTTTTTGATGTGCCGCTGATGTTGTGGTTGCTGTACCAGATGAGGGCACTGAGTTTTGCAAACTGGAAGTGGGGCTAGCAGAAGTCCCCTCTATAATGATATTGCAGTTGGATGACTCGATTCTACATGTCAATTCTTGAAGCTTTTTCTCCAAAATAACACTCAGAGCATCCCCACCAATTACATTGAATCCAGGAGAAGAAAATGCCGAGCTTTTTAAAAATAGCAGATCATTGCCACTAGAAGGATCAGTATCAAAGCTGCTGCTCTGTTCAGAAACTTTACTAGTGGAATATACGTCAGGCATGGACCTTGATAAGGGGGATGTAAATGTAAATGAAATGACATCCATGCTTGTTTTCTTTAGATCTGAATCCTGATTTAAGTGCCCATCAGTTGTAACATTACATTTTATGGACCTTTCACCACCATTTTTAGATGATATGTCAGGAACAGTTTCTCCAACTGGAAGATCCTCATTTACAGGACGTTTCTTTCTAGGCAAATTCTTTCTTCTAGACATTGGGACCTCCTTTGCAGTATCAGTTGCCACTGAAACCGTCTTCCTGGAGTTTACGGTCCTATTAAGCCCTGTTGTACCATTTATGGACCTACCGTTTTTACCTTGTTGGTCCAAGGCTGAACTCTTTGTTGTTGAATAATCTCTATTGGATATGCAATTCTGCTTCTGATTATTCTGCCTCAGCACATTGTTAGTCCTGTTTGCAGAGGTTCTTTTCTCCACTGTCCTTTGTACATCTGACACACTTGTAGAAAACTGTTTTCTTTTAGCATCATTCCTTTCCTTCTTGTTCACTACACTCCCATTAAAACTCGATGATGACCCTTCTTTCCTTTGAATACTAACCCTTGCTTGTTCTGCAAGTGAGACTGCTTTTCCCTTGTTCCTTGAACCATTAGAAATACTTTTTTCTGAGTCCTTAGTTATCCTGAATGTTGGTGTATAATCTGATTTACTACGAATCTTGTCCTTATGCTGTACTTTCAAAGGCTTCACCATACTCTCACCACACTCATCGGCTCTTTGAGGCCTGGATGCTTTATGTGCAGCTTCAATTTTCTCTTTCAAATTCCGCATTTTCAAAGGAACAGAAGAGGACCCAAATGATGGCACTTTACCTTTGGAAGTTGCCTGAGGACTAGCCTCAATAATCTTTGCAGCTGCTTCCATTATATAAGCTGCATTCTTGGTTGGGGTGAATGCTGGACTCCTGATAGGAGACAAAAGCTTATGATGAGTGATTGGAATTGGCTTTGCTGACTTTGGAGGCAATATTTCAGTCTGAAATCTCTCAATTGGTCGGTTCTGCACCTTACGAGACCTTGGTTCAATGGGATTTGAAGATGACCTGTCAAGCTTGTTAGAAATGTTAGCGTAGTCCACAGATTGATATTCATTCCATAAATTAGGAGTATTTCTTTCATTCTGAGATACTCTTAGAGAAGAAGACCCTGAGTACGGGATGGAAGAAAGCTCAGAGACATTCAATGTCGGCAACGAGTCCAACCCCATAAGCCTAGCAACAACCCCAGGCGCTCTAGATCCATATCCTTCATCACTAGTCACTGAAGAAGAAGAATTAAAATCACCACTTCGCGTATTATTTGAAGTGGCACTATTCTCATCCCCCTCCCTCTGCTAATGCAAGAAAACCAAACAATACATCAGAAAAACTAACATTTAACCAGGATAAACAGTAGAGCAAAAGAAGATTAAAGTGAGAAGGAGAGGAAATTTACCACCGAATGAGGCGGCAGCTTCACTGCATGTTCCTCAGCTTTTCCTCTCTTTGATTCTTCTATGGTAAAAAATGCAAACAAATGGTGCAGTTAAATACAAACATGTCCACGATAAATCAAAATAGAAACTTAAAAACACAAAAGAAATACATGCATATCCATATAGATGAAGAACAAAAATGTACCTTGTAACTCAGAATTGTTTGAAAACAGCTTCTTTCGAGATTTACCATTCCAATCAAACAATTGAAAAAACCCTCCCTTTGCACGTTTCCTTTCAGCCTCCATTGTCTTATCTAACACAAATCAACATTACTCAAAGATTTAAACCCAAAATGCAGAAAAAAAGTTCAATTATTTATCAAACAAGACCCTAAAAGTCAATCTAAAACGAGTATTATCCCCTTAACTAAAAAAATGTAGCAGCTCTTAAGGGAGTTGATGCGAAGTCAATAGCTAAGAAAAAGGAACGAACTCTAATTTCAAAAACCACATACAAACAAGCGAATCAGATCTCCATAAGATGTAAATGAACCCCAGGAAAAATAATTAAAAAGAAAAAAAGTCACCTTGAATTCTTCAAAAGTGGCAAAACCCCATGATCCAGGTACCAAGCTCCTTCCTTGTTACAATGGGCTTACATAAAAGCAGCTAAACCTAACTGGGTATTCTTTAAATTGAACAATAAACTTAACTCTTTCAAAAGTTTGAACCTTCAAGCACCATTTTGTTTTCTTTCTTCCAAGTAATGTAAGGCTGTCTTTTTTACTGCAACTAGAATACTACTACTAATGCAGATAACAGAAAAAAGAAATGGAATTTGGTTTTAGCAAAATGGACCAAAAAAGGACAGAAAAAAGGATCCATCACTGGGAAATATTTTAATAACATTAGCAGAGAGATAAAAGAGACAGATTTGTTTGATACCCAGAGATTTAGAAGCAAAAAAAGTCAAATTAAATAAAGAAAAAACAACTGGATGAGAGAGTTTAACAGTGTAAGAAATGTCTGGTTTTGAGCATTAAATTTTTGAAGGAGGAGTGACATTACATTGCAAAACCCAACTCTGCTGTTGAAGATTTAAAGACCCAAGGCTTTGTCTTGTGAAATAAATTAATTTTTTAAAAGGGGAAAAAACTTACTGCCTTGGTCATGTAACGTTCTTACTTTGTTACCATTGCCACATGGGGCAGTTTCACCATGGGCTTAGGACCTTCTCCATTGGTTGGACTCCACCTGCACCACCACTTCGCTAATTATTTTTGGTCAAATTTTGCTATTAATCCCTATACTATGTATAAATTGTAGATTTAATCTCTATATTTTAATATAGTCATTTTTAGCCCTACTTTTTGAACTTTAAAATTTCAATCCTAACCCAATTTCTATACTCTACCATTTTTAATAATATTAAGCGATAAACACATTATCACATATATAATCAGGGGTGATCTGTCTTGCCCCCAAAATAAAAATTTGTATTAACCCTTTTAAAATCTAAAAATTACAAATTAATACATGATAAAATGGTATTTTGTCTCCTTAAACTAATAAAATTGTGGTTTAACCTTTCTAAAAATTATAAAGTTTTAAGGTTACAATGAAAAAAACATTTTAACTATCATAAAAATTTTAATTTTAATTTCAACCCCTCCATAAAAATCATTTCCTAGCTTCGTCTCTATTTGTAATGTCATGACAACTTGTTATTATTACATAATACTCGCAAAAAGGCATGTTATTTTAGTTAATGATTTAACAACTATTGTCTAAGTCAAGATTGAAATTTCAAAATCTTTAAAGCATAAGGACTAAAAAAATGATCAATTAGAGAATAATGACTAAATCCTCAATTTTTGCATAGCACAAAACTAATAACTAAATTTGACCTATCAGATTTAACTGATATTGTTTAGATTAAAATTGAAATTTCAAAATTCAAAAAATATAAAAATGAAAATTAACCAAATTCAAGCAACCTATGATTGTACAAGGGTTAGTAGCAAAATTTGACCCATTGTTTTTTATATTTCACCCAAAAACAAAAATACTTTAACTGAATCAAAATATTTACAACCGAACAAAAAAAATTAAAACTGAAATGTGAAAAATACCTTATTCACGTGATTGGTTTATTCTTTATGAAGTTAAATTTCCTTTTTTTTTTTTTAAATTTTGTTGTTCTTCCGCTTTCTTTAAAGCCTTTGGCCCTTTGCAAGTTTATATTTGCAAAGCTTAAAAATTGTGAAATGGTAGTGCCACCGTGCCATTTCCATTGCAGGAACTGTGTTTGTCCTTGTAAGAAAAGAAGCAGAAAACAAACTATTAACTTACACTATTTAATTCATAAGTTGAAGCATGCAATTGCAAATGTGCAATACAACTACATGTCATTTTGTTTTGTTCAGTGCTGTTAAGATTCCTATCCTAAGATTTTCTTATCCTTTTTTGCCTGGTTTCTCCGACAACCAAAAAGGCCCAAAACCAAGTAACCTATAAAATAAACCCTTTATTTTTTGTCAAACTTTTCAACCAAAAAATATTTTTTTTATCAAAAAGTTTAGGTTAATAGACAAGTTTTTACAATTTTAAGCAAAGGGGTTAGTCTTTTAGGCACATGATTATGTAACAACAATATAGGGTGGTTGACATGTCAATTTCAATGTCAAACAACAATACATATAATCTCTCTTAATTGAAGGAATCCTTCCCTGTGAATGTGCTGTGCTGAATGAACCAGAAACCCTACAAAAGACAGACCATGTTTTTGGCTGTTGTTTTCATTGGCTGGGCGCAATAGCAACATTATCATTAGTGGTAGCATACCTCCGGTGGGTCTCTCAATTATACGCTAAACATACCTCAGCTGTAGGATTGAAACATGTTTTTCCATTTAACCTCACAAATCGCGACAAATTCATGCAATAAAAGATCATTTCTTCATCCAAATTGAGAAGGTAAGGGAAGGAAATAAAAAACCTTCATGCCTATGGTCATTAGGAAGTTTTGAGACAATTATCACAAGGGTTTGAACCGTTTTTACAAGCTTTTCTGTCAAAAGACTCTCCAAAGTGTTCGAGTAAGATTTTTCTCCGGCATTCATCCTAGAAAAGATGAGTTTCAGCGTAAGTTATGGTATCAAGAGAAAAGAAAAGAAAAAGGGTCACTGACAAACCTTGAGTTCACAGTACTGCTGCATTTTCTGAGCTTGAGCCATGGCTGTTTTAAAGCTTTGGCTCTTGCAACCTTGCCCGTTTCGTAACATGCATACAACCCGACTGAAATCCTTCTTCTGGTATAAAGCAATGCATACAGCACTGCAATTATCTCTTCCAGCCCTCCCGGACTCTTGATAATAACTTTCAATTGATTTGGACATTGTGTTGTGCACAACGAAACGCTGAAAATAGTTTTATAAGAAAAAAGAATAAATAAACTCTATATAAAAAACTAATGAAACATAAAGAAGTATTTTAATATCAACTACCATAAATCAGGTGCAATTATTTCAAGTACAATGTTATATAGCTACAAACGTGAAAATAACTGGAACAATCAAAGCAAAAACAGTAATTAGGTTAAATGTTGTGTTGAATTTTATTTTAAAAATTGACTAGACTGGTTGGTGAATGTAATTATGATTGTATAAAGCATAGATAGTTTTCCCATATAAATCAATCACCTACCAAATAAAAATTTCCCCCATAATGCACTGTCTAATATGGTCCAATTACACAACTGGAAATGTGCACAGCCTAGTTTATAAAATTTATAGGCATGATAGAGTTAAATTGTAAATCTTATCTGGACTTACAACATCTGGTTTGTCGATTCCCATCCCGAAAGCAATAGTTGCGCATACAATCTGGACCTCTCCATCAAACCATTTCTTCTGAACAGTTACTCTTTGTTGAGAAGCCAAACCAGCATGGTAATATACTGTTTTAATCTTGCATTTCTCATTCAGAAAATTTGAAACCTCAGCACATTCATTTTTTGAAAGGCAATATACAATCCCACATTGATTCTTAAAACGATCTTGCAGAAGCTGACCAAGTTGTTTTAATGAATCCTTAGCCTTCCCAATCACCTCATACTTCAAATTGGGTCTATCAAAGCTTGTCTTGAGCACTAAAGCATTAGGAATTCTCAACGCTTTAAGAATATCCTGCAAAGCACCAATGGAGACAAAACGAAAACTTATTGTTTAATTTATTCAACAATTAAAAGAAAAGCCCAACTTAACTTTAAGTACCTCACGGACTGAATGGGTGGCTGTCGCCGTCAATGCTGTCACTGGAACATTCGGAAAATGCTGCTTAAGACATCCTAGTCCTCTGTAGTCTGGACGAAAATCATGACCCCACTGGCTGGAAAGAATTTAAAGCTCGTAATTTTCTTGTTATAATAAATTAATGTAACAAATTGCATAGTTTGATCATTGATTTTCGCTGCTAAGGCACATAATGTTTATCACCCAGGGATACAGTTGGCCTGGGATGTATTGCTTACTATGTAACATAATGCTAGTCATAGCAAGCTTTGTAGGATGCAGGTTGGTTATTCTAAAAAGAATCTCACTCATGATTCCTCCATCCAAAAAAAAAGAAAGCACATAAAGAAACAAACTATAAAAGGCCGACATAATTTGTTCATGATGTGGTCTTTTACACAGAAACAGAAGAATTAGGCTTATGCAGACAATCAGCAGTCAAACATAGAGTTCCTACACAACTCTTTCATCTCAGCTAGGGCCATCTCGGATGCCATAAAAGCCTTGGTGTCAAGTTAAATAGAGAAAATATACAAATGCAGTCAATGGCTGAGAAACATGGATAATCAGCTTGGAAAAAAAATTGTATTTGTCAAATATCAAAAAACACTTATCCCTACTAATTTTCTGACTATGATAATTTGAGATACATTTTCTTTCGAGTTTGGTTCCCATGAGATATTCACTTTTCATAGACTCTTACTTTTCTATAACCACAATAGTATACCAAGTTGTATATTATCAAATCTCCGACTTGCATCAATAGTTAGGTCTTTGGACCTTGCACAAATGTTTGGTATTTGGATCATGACAGAGCATGGTTTGATGCATGCAGAAACCACATAGCAATCAGTGAGCTGAGTTGATTTGAGTTCTGAAAATATTTTACAAGAGGCCTTGAACAGTTCACAAGTTATGTACCAGATGCATATCAAACATGGGAGGAATAAAGCTTCTTACATGACATATATTCTAAGAATAGAATCAAATATCAAAATATGCACGTCAAAACCATCAATAATAACCCAAATTTCTGTAGTATAAACCAAGAAAAGGGCAAACCTCACACAATGTGCTTCGTCAACAGCAAAACCTGCCAATTGTCCCTACATGAGAGAAGAAATTACAATAGCAACTAAAAATTTCAACGCTTAACAGGTTTACATTCATTTAGTAAGAATGTAAAACTCACCTTTCTATGCAAGCATTTCAATACCTCAAGAAATGATTGGTTTCCAGCAACCCTTTCTGGAGTCACATATAAAAGCTTGCATGATGGATTATCTTTTCTACAAGCACAAAAAGAAAACATAAATAGGAAAAGAAATAGCTAGACCAAAAACCTTTTCAGTGATCACTGTATCTATAAATTCAGAAAAAAGAAAAAGAAAGAGATTTCCTAGCCAAAAAAATAACTTGCCTTAGCTCATGCAGGACAGCTGCTGCTTGAGAAGCAGTTTGTTGAGAATTCAAAAATGTAGCAGGTATTCCAAACTTAAGGTTAAGTGTAACTATTTGATCCTGAATTAGAGATAGTAAAGGAGAAATGACCAGTGTAACACCAGGTTTCAAGGTCGCCGGAAGCTAAACAAAACATAAGATACATCACAATGTTGAAAATAAAGATAAAAACTAACTCAACTAGCCAAAACAAATAAATAAGTAACAAAAATAAAGCAAACGTAGCAGGTCTGCCCTATCCAAGTATCCAAATAAAATCCCAGCATTATCCAAGTGTATATTATTCCATGTTTAGTTTAGACTTTAAATTTAAGAGTCAAAACAAGTTCAACATTCAATTGCAGCAGTAAAGGTCAGATCTTTCATCTGATTACTTCTGAAACTTTGCAAATTTAATAGAGATAGTTCACAGTTATCATCTTTAGAGATTTGACCTGATAACAGAGACTTTTACCACCCCCAGTAGGCATGAGAATGAAGCAATCTCGCTTAGCCAGAGATGCTTTACAAGCCTGACGCTGCAATGCTCGAAATGATCTGTTACCAAAGATAACAACATTTGCTAATTCAACGTCATCCAAAGCCTGTAATTCATCATAACTCAGAGTCCCATTGCCACCCATTGACGTGCTGAAGAACTGTTTTTGACCAGAAATTGAACCTTCAGTCACACTACTCCTACAGCCCTTCAAAATCAAACCAACTAATTCAGTATCTTCAAGTGTCTTAACTTTAACAAGAAACCAATCATTGTGATTACTAAAAATCTTATAGTGAAAAACTTCTTACCACACGACTACTTTGATCCTGACGAGAAGAGAGGGTCGAAAAGTTACCCTTTTTCTTTGAAATCCAGGCGTCCAAGCTCTCTTCGTCACTGGAAGAATCCAACTCCATCAAATTTGTTTTCTTTTTTCGTTTAGGCGAATCATCTATGACGTTGATGCAGTTTCCCACATTGGTATTACTGTTACTTCTAGTATTGGGAAGGGCATTTTTGTCAAGCATATTATTCAAAGCTCCACAAGCTTCTGATTCCACAACCTGTAAATCATCATCCCAGTCCTCACTATCTTCCATTGTTTCAGCCAACGCCACCAGAAAATCATCTCCACAGTGTTCCACAGTAATAAAATCTCGCCCATCATCACCTTCAGAAATTCAATCAATTTTTAAATCTTACACTATATATCTCTTAATTTCACCCATAATTTTATTTATCATTTAAAATTACTAAGAACCATTTCTTTTTTTTCTATCGAATGAAAGAAAAAAAAATGAAAGTCGAAAATTGGTTAAAAAATTAACCCAAAATAAGGCAAAAAATGAGAAAAAAAATTATGAGAAGTACCGTAGAGAGAGATCAAACGATCTAAGCTCTTCTTTGCCAATCGTTCGTCAAAGCCGAACTCAAGAGCCAGGCTCAGCAACCGAGCTTTCTCCAGCTTGAAATCGTGATCTTCCATTTCCGGATTGACGAGCGGTGAATCTTGCGAGGTTTTTTTCTTTTCTTTTTTTAATCAAGGCAGAAGCTAAAATTAAAACTCCCGCGCTATTGAGCTTTTAAACCTAGAATATCCGGCGCCTAATTTGATGTTACGACGTCGTTTTGCTACCACAATTTAATTAACATAAATGAAAAGGTTAAAATTTGCTTGAAGTCCCTATACTCTTCATACATTTTTAATGTAGTTTTTCTACTTTGATTTTTAGGGATTTAATCTTATTTTTCAAATTATAAAATTCAAGTTTACTTGTTAACCTATTAAAATTATTCTATTGAATTCCATGGTGAAATATTTTGAAATAAACAATATTTACTTAGTAGCCTTGTAAACAAAAAAAAAAAAAGGTGTTGAGATAAATTTGAATTTAATAAAGAATCTTAGCAATGTTAACAATCGAATTTATATTTTAAAATTAGAAAAATTGAGAAATTAAATTTCTTAAAATAAAAGTAAAAATACTAATTTCAAATTTACAAAAAATAAAGAGACTTAAAGTATATTTTAACCAAATAAAATGTTAACCTATATCATATTAAATTATGTTTCCATAAAAAAAATCACTAGATTATGCGCCCATGACTTGAATGAAACTAAATTCTTGATGTGAAATTTTTTTTATCCACTTTAAATTTGATAAAAATATATCTCTTAATAAAAAAAATTAAACCTTTAACGTTGTTAACTCGTAATATTAGTTCAGCCAATAACATTATAATATTAAAGATAATAAAATTTGTATATGATAGATAAGTTTAGCAATGAAATGTAACTTGCTATATTTCTCATTACAATTTTTACTTGTCAAGTAAAACTTAAATAAAAGAAAAAGACAACCACTTGCACTACTTGCAAGCCTAGGAACTTGAAAAGTGCAACTTGCTCACCGGTATCTTATCAAATTTAATAAAATTAACTAGCAATAACTCTAAGTAAGTTGACAGCTTATTAGCTTGTATCAAAAATATCGAGATAGTTCGCATGTCAATTCACAATACAGCTCACGTCTTGTGTATTCGCGAGTCTGTTCGCATTTTGACAATCCGCCAAATGGTTCGCACTTGATTATCTTCAAGAAATTTCGCCATCCTTCTCACATTTGGACTATTCGTCAAATGACTTATGCTTAGATTGCCCGTCAGGTTGCTCACACTTGGACTGTTCGCTAGATTGTAAGATTTTACATGATTGATCATCTCACAACATAAAATGGATAATTTTGTTAGAAATCAAACCAAATTTTTCAAAAGTAAAAAAGGTGCAGCTGAAGAAGTAATATTCAAATTGACTTTTATCTCATACAAATTGGCTTTCAAATTGAATTCAACTTTGTCAATTAGATAATGCTGAAACTTCAAGAAGATAGCAGCACATAGAAGAGTTTTACACGGCAAGAAAAAAAATGGGTTGATTATGTCTATATATATATATATATATATATGTATAATTTGTGTATGTGAGTGCTAAAAAAAATTAGTGAGTTTGAGAGAAAAAAAAGTGTTGTGAGTATAGAAAGAAAAACTAGCAGCAGCTAGTATAGAGAGGAAAAATAAAAGAGAGTTTGTATTGTATTTTATTTGTGTGTAATAAAATTAGTATTTGAGTTGTTTTTATTATTACGCTTCCAACAAGTGGTATCTGAGCTAGGTTCGTGTTGACGTCACAATGGCAAACATGATTCAACCGCAGATCCCGAAATTAACAAAGACAAATTATGGTAACTGGAGCATCCAGATGAAGGCTTTGCTTGGTTCTCAAGATTGTTGGGACGTTGTCGAAGAAGGATATGTCGAGCCCGAAAATGCAGCTGCCGAAGCGGCTTTGACAAATGAAGAAAAAAAAGTATTGAAAGAAGCTCGTAAAAAGGATAAGAGGGCATTGTTCTTTATTTTTCAAGGTGTTGATGAGTCAACCTTTGAAAAAATTTCAGATGCGAAAACATCAAACGAAGCATGGGGAATTTTGCAAAAATCCCTTTAAGGAACGAAAAAAGCCAAAAAGGTACGTTTACAAACCTTTAGAACCGAATTTGAGACGTTGAAAAAGAAACCATCAGAAAGTGTTGATGATTATGTTATCCGAGTGAAAGCGGTGGTAAATGAAATGAAAAGAAATGGAGAAACACTTGATGATGTCAAAGTAATGGAAAAAATTTTGCAGTCATTGACACGCAAATTTGATTATGTGGTGGTTGCCATTGAAGAGTCAAAAGATTTATCACAAATATCAATCGACGAACTTGTGGGTTCCCTCCAAGCCCATGAGCATAAAATGAAGCTAAATGACGAAACTGGAAATTCGGGCCAAGTCTTGCAAAGTAAGTTATCCTTCAACGAAAGTGGATCTAGGGATAATTTTGGACAAGGTACGAGCAATCGTGGAGGATACCGTGGAGGATATAGAGGTAGAAATAGAGGTGGACAAAGAACATGTGGACGAGGCAATCAATCATATGGTAAAGTCCAAACAAGTGACAAATATCAAAAATTAAGTCGTGGACAAGGAGCTTGAGGCCGAGGTCGAGGCAGAAGTAGATTTCAACAAGGAAATAAATCTCAGGTACAATGTTATAATTGCAATAAATATGACCATTATAGTTACAAGTGTAGATCAAATCCCAAGATGGAGGAGAGAAATCATGTAGCAACAACTAAAGAAGAAGAAAACGTGGAATCTAGTGCATTCCTCACTTATAAAGAAAGTGAAAAATCAAGAAAAAAATATTTGGTATCTTGATAATTGCACCAGCAATAACATGTGTGGTCGAAAAGACTTATTTTCAGAGTTGGATGAGAATATTCATGGACAAGTAACGTTTGGAGATGAATCGCATGCCACGGTCAAAGGCAAAGGCAAAGTTACTATTACACAAAAGAATGGAGAAAAAAAGTTTATTTAAGATGTTTATTACGTACCAGCTTTGAAAAGCAACATCATCAGCCTTGGACAGCTTCTAAAAAAAGGATATGAAGTACATATGAAGGATTCCATGCTCGTCTTAGAAAATAAGAGTGGTTGATAATACTCTAGAATGTCATATTTTTATATGCTAATTGCATATTTTTTTTGAGTATAATCCTACTAATTTGGGCTATTTATGGTCTTTTATCTTTTAGTGACTAAATTGAAGGCAAAAGTAAAATTAAAGGCAAAAAGTGTGCATTTAAAGATATAATGGGCCAACATGCAAAGAAAGAGAGAAGTGGTGCCAAAAATGCAAACATGAAAGACCCAAGGACTAAAATGCAAAAGAAGAGATTTTATAGCACAAGACTCTATTTTAATTTCAATTATATTAGGATAATTATTAAGGATTTTTATTTAGATTTAATTTTAGGATTTATTTTCATTTATCTTTATTTATCTTTAATTATCTTTAATTATTTGTATTTATCTTTTAGAATTTCATTAGGAATAGACTAGGTTTTCTAGTACTATAAATAGGGGATGGAGTGGCACATATTTGACATCTCTTTTTCTTGTAAACACTCTCTTTCCCAAAAATTCTGTCTTTTGTTCTCTCCATATTTTCTTCAATAAAAATCTCATATCTATTTTATTTATTTCTTTCCCAAAAATTATGAGCCACTAAACTAATCTAGTCGAAGGTTGTCGAAATTCCCCAAAAAGGTTCATGAGGCTTAGAATCCGCGCTTAGCCTTCTCAACAAGTATTCATCGCTTCTCCGTATTATGGGGCTGACGCTTCTGTCCATGTCCCTTAATAGGTGATCTTTTCAACTTGTGCAAGGAACGGCCGCTTTGTATGTTTTGGGAAGGTTTCACAGTCAGTTCGTTGGCTTTCTGCGTCAGAGGTTGGCAAATCCAAGAGACAAAACGGCGTGGTATTCGTTGTTGGGAAGAGGTGATCTAGCAGAAGATAGTCCCACAAAAGCGATTATTGGCTAGAGTCAGACTCTGCCAAATTTTAAGTCTAAATCCTTGGAGCTGGTGGTCGTAGGCGTTCTCTTCCACTATAACTGGCTTATCCTGCTCGAGAAGGGTTACTCAAAAGCCAAGGATTGAACCCAAAGCAGAAAGAGACAACCCGAGGTTGGGATCTCGTCACATAAGAAACTTTCTCTTTTCCCAACTCTATTTATTTTTATATTCCTCTTTTTAATTTCTACAATTTATTTAATTTTGCAATTTTAATTCACTTTAAATTCTGTTTTTATTTTTCTAGATTCTTAATTCTTTTTATTTTTATTTTTCAGGAACGTAGGTTTTCTTGGCCAAGAAATTGTCCAGGATTTCAAGAAACGAGCATTCGTACAATCCGATCCCTGAGGATTCGACCCTACTTCCCCTTTACTGTTATTTTTACTATTTTACAGGGAATAGGATATTTTTGGTGCTCTCAACGACACATCAAATTTTGGCACTGTTGCCGGGAATCGATAACGTACTAATCTTGTTTTTTGTCTCTTATGACCAGATCTGCTCCAGGAACTCTTGCGTTTGATTCAAAAATTGAAAAGACTGCGAGAGCTAATCGCAAGGAAACAAAGCTAAGAAAAAAACAGTCAGCGGTGGTTGGGACTCAAAGTAATCCACCGCCAAAAATCAGAATCGACGATGAAACAGAGTCTAGGGTTAACGAAAACCCTACTCAAACTTTTGAAGGCGAAAAAGTAGAAGTCGATTCCCCAGAAGAAGTGCTTAACGCTAGGGTTGACGAAAACCCTAATTTAGCACCTTAACCTATGGCTTAGACAATTCGACAACTGGCCAAAGCGCCGGCAGAATAACTGCCACTATGCATCGCGTATCCTACAATAGATACTGATTTTGAATTAAAGTCAGGCTTGATCCAGCTACTGCCAACTTTTCGGGGGTTACAAAATGAAATTCCTTACAAGCATTTGAAAGAATTCCATATGGTTTGCCTTAGTATGAAACTTCAGGGGTTAATTGAGGACCAAATTAAATTGTGTGCTTTTCCTTTTTCCTTTGTAGATTCTGCTAGGGAATTGTTATTTTATTTGCCTTTTGGATATGTAACAACTTGGGCTGATCTGTCTCGTTTGTTTCTTGACAGGTTTTTCCCAGCATCGCGTGCAGTCGAGTTAAGAAGAGGAATCGTGGGAATAAGGCAAAAAGATACAGAATCTCTGTATGACTATTGGGAGCGATTTAAGAAGTTGTGTGCAAGTTGCCTACAACACGGTATAACGGAACAATGTTTGCTTCAGTACTTTTATGAAGGCCTCAAACCCACGGAGATGAATATGGTAGATGTCGCGAGTGGAGGAACGTTGGTCAACATGACTCCCCAACAATCAAGAGACTTGATCTCCACAATGACTGCAAATACTCAGCAATTCCGAGTTAATCCTAAACCCCCTAGAAGGGTTCACCAGCTAAGTAATTCGACCTTAGAAGATAATGTTGATAGAATTGCTAATATTTTAAATTCTCTTATTACAGAAAAAGCAAAAACAGCTCGAGTATACGAGATATGTGCTACACTTGAACATACAACTGATGCATGTCCCAGTTTGTATGATGATACTATGACTCATTTAGATGCTGCGGGAAATTTCCCTGGGCTACCACAAAGGTAATTTGACCCTTACGCTAATACCTACAACCTAGGATGGAGGGATCACCCTAACTTAAGTTATAGGGCCAACCCACGATATAACCAGCCACACCAGAACCGAGTTCCACAATAGCCACTAGATTCAGGTAATTCTCTAGAAACTTTGGTCAATAAATTAGCGGCTAACATGCTTGATTTTCAACAGAAAACCGAAACGTCTATAAGAGAATTGACCACATCAATTGGGAAGATGAACTCTCAAGGGAAGCTGCCGTTACAAACAGAACCTAATCCAAGACAAAACCCAAATTCAGTGACATTGCGAAGTGGAAAGGTACTGGAACCAATTCCTGATAGGAATCTTGGCCAAGAAATTGCCCAGAAAAATCCCGAAAAAGATGAACAGGTCCAAGTGAAACCCCCACTGTCGAAAATCCAACCTCCATTTCGAGGACGATTAAATCAGTGTCGAAAAAGTAAGGAAGACAATGAGATCCTTGAAACATTCAGGAATGTTGAGATCAATATACCACAAACGAAAATTAACAGGTAATGAAAATGTAAGTGTTTGTGAGAATGTATTTGCAGTGTTACAGCGGAAAATGCCAGTGAAATGAAAAGATAGGGGCATGTTTGCAATACCATACAAAATAGGCTATTTAGGAATTAAGAAGGCTATGTGTGATTTAGGGGCCTCCATAAATGTCATGCCTTTTTTCTATTTATGAATCACTTAATGCGGGCTTTTTGACAAAGACAGGTGTTACCATTCAGTTGGCAGACAGGTCCATTGTGCATCCCAAAAGAGTCCTCGAGGACGTATTAGTCAAAGTCAATGGGCTTATCTTCCCTGCAGATTTTTATGTGATAAAAATGGAGGAGGATAACGTTCCTGGGTCTTCAGACATCTTGTTGGGGCGACCTTTCCTTAGTACTGCGAATATTAAGATTGACGTACGAATCGGAACCCTCACGATGAAGTTTGATGGGGAGATCGTGAAGTTTAACGTTTATGGCACTATTAGTCACCCAAGTGAAGTCTTGGACGTAAACCGTGTCGACATAATTGACTCATCAGTAGGAAAAACTTTTAAGTCATCTTATGGAGATAAATCTAAAATGATGTTTGATAATTTTGAATTTGTTAATAAATTATTGACTCCTATAGATACTAAACTTCTACCTTCTGTTGTGTAGGCATCAGATCCGAAATTAAAACCACTTCTCGATCATCTGAAATTCACATTTTTGGAGAATGATGAGACCATTGCCGACTTAAAAGGAATCAACCCATTGAAGGAAAATATGAAACCAAGGAAAGAGGCGCAAGGACTATTAAACCCAAATATAGTGGATGTGATAAAAAAGGAGAATTTCCAAATCCATACAAACGAAAGAATTCAGCTGGAACAGCCCCAATACTAGTTGAGGCGTCAAGCTAGCGACGTTAAACAAGCGCTTATTGGGAGGCAACCCAATTTTTTTATTTTATTATTTATTATTTTCAGATATTAATAAAATCCTCATATTTTAGGTAACTGAAACAAAGATAGGGAGAGACAACCCTACAGCCAAACAACAACTAGTAGATCTCATTGCAATCATAAGAGAACGACATTAATTACACGGGGAGTTGCTCTATACCTTTTTCACCTATTTTATTTATTCCACATCGAGGACTATGTGTTTTAAGTAGGGGGAGACATTCCTCATTATTTCTGTCGTTTTAGATGCTGATTTAGTTGTTGTTGCCTATATAATTTTTTTTAAGAATATTTTGCCTCTTTTCATGCCCAAGAATTTGACCACGACTTTCCCACTGTTTGACCCACATGCATGATTCTTATCTACTAAGTTAAATATGATTTTGCTTGATAGATTTCATCTCCACTGTTTTATTTCTTTTAGTTTAAATAATTATGATTAATGGAGTTAACCCTATCTTGATTTTGGTAAATTTGATTAAGTCTAATTACAAGAGGACACTTAATACAATTGCATACTCAAAATATGTTAATGACTATTAAGGTGGTTGCTAAAACTTATTTTTGACACTTGATTGTTGCTCCTAAGTCCTCCAAAATTAAAATTTCGTTTAATAATAATGTTTTCGTGGTTATGAGTGCAGCTTAAGACGTGACTAGCTGAGTAACCGGGGTAGGGTGCTTGGGTTGTCATCCTATTTCTCGTCAAAAGGTTGTGTGACGTGTTAGGTAAAACTCCGCTAACCGAAATTAATTTTAAGAATCTATTGGGCCGAGTAACCGAGGTGAGGTGATTGGCTCTCATCTTACTTCGCGTTAAAAGGTTCGATATGTTTTTAAGAAAAATAAAAATTAGGAGTATGTTGGGCTGAGTAATCAGGGTGGGGTGCTTGACTGTCATCTCTCTTCGCGTCAAAAGGTTCAATATATTCCTAAGTAAAAATAAATAAAGAAAAAAATTAAAAAAAAAAAGAAAAAAGAAAAAAAAGATGCATTAATAAAATTTGGAGACTAAAGGGAGAAATAAATAAGGTGTCTTGATAGGTTTGGTAAATTACCTAATTTTCATGAAATAACCCAAGTCGATCTTAATTTTGTGTGTGTTAATTGGAACACTTTTACAATTTTACTTAAAGCAAGTTAAGGGTTCTCTTTATTTTTCATATGTATTTTGACTAATTTTTATAAAACTTTGGAGTAGTATTTCTTTAATGATAGGATTTAATGTTCACAGTGGACACGAACCATACTTGAGGGCAACATCATCAGCCTTGGACAGCTTCTAGAAAAAGGATATGAAGTACATATGAAGGATTCCATGCTCGCCTTAAAAAATAAGAGTGGTGAATTAATTGCCCAAGGGTTCTCTTTATTTTTCATATGTATTTTGACTAATTTTTATAAAACTTTGGAGTAGTATTTCTTTAATGATAGGATTTAATTTTCACAGTGGACACGAACCATACTTGAGGGCAACATCATCAGCCTTGGACAACTTCTAGAAAAAGGATATGAAGTACATATGAAGGATTCCATGCTCGCCTTAAAAAATAAGAGTGGTGAATTAATTGCCCAAGTTGATATGACGCGTAACCGTCTATTTACGATTGATATTGAATCTGGAGAGGTGAAATGTATGAAGAATGCAATTAAAGATAATTCGTGGTTGTGGCATTTAAGGTTCGGGCATCTTGGATTTTCTAGTCTGAAGCTATTGTCAAAAGAAAATATGGTGAATGGGTTGCTAGAAATTAATCCTCCTGATCAACTGTGTGAAGCCTGCATTAAAGGAAAACAACACAGACAGAGTTTTGAAGTGGGAAAAACTCGACGAGCTAGGAGACCATTGGAGATCGTGCATTCCGATATAGCAGGTCCTTTTGATATACCATCACTTGGTGGAAACAGGTACTATGTTACTTTTATTGATGATTTTAGTAGAAAAAGTTGGATATATCTTCTTAAAACAAAATCAGAAGCATTTGACAAGTTTATTGAGTTCAAAGCCATGGTAGAAAAACAGAGTGCACATTTCATTAAGATAATCAAAACTGATAGAGGTGGTGAGTATACTTTAAAGCTATTTGAAAGCTTCTGCAAGAAACACGGAATTATTCACCAGTTGACAACTGCGTACAAGCCACAACAAAATGGAGTCGCTGAAAGAAAGAACTACACTATTCTTGATATGGCAAGAAGCATGGTTAAAGGTAAGAATTTACCAAGAACTTTTTGGACTGAAGTTGTTCAATGTGCTGTTTATTTGTTAAACCAGTGTCCAACAAAAAATGTGAAATACAAGACGCCAAACGAAGCTTGGAGCAATCAAAAGCCAGGAGCCGGACATCTCAAGATTTTTGGATGCACCGCATATGCTCATGTTGCTGACCAGACGAGAAAGAAGCTTGACGATAAATGAGTAAAATGTATTTTTATTGGTTATGAAAAGAGAAGCAAGGCATATAGGTTATACAACCCTCTCACTAAGAAAGTGATTATTTCAAGAGATGTCGAATTCGATGAAGCTGATTATTGGAGATAGAGTGAAGAAGAAAAGAAAATTTAAGGATTATTTTTTAGTGATGACAAAGACGACGACTTCATTAATCAAGAACAAGGCAACGATCAAAGCCCTCCTCCAAGTCCTGTTGCAACAACTCCTACAACATTATCATCACCAACCAACAGTAATACCAGCAACCCAGAGGAAGCACCTACAAGAATGCGTAGTTTACACGATATTTATGAGGTTACAGAACCTATAGAAACAATACTCGATTATTCATTATTCTGTTTGATGACAGAATGTGATCCAATAATATATGAAGATGCAATTAAAGACGTCAGATGGAAGAAGGCAATGGATGAAGAAATTGCAGTAATAAGAAGAAATGACACATGAGAGCTAACAAGTCTACCAGAAGGACATAGTCCAATTGGAGTCAAATGGGTGTACAAGACGAAGACCAACAAAGAAGGAAAAGTGGAGAAATACAAAGCATGACTAGTTGCAAAAGGCTACAAGCAAAGATATGGTGTAGACTATGATGAAATATTTGCTCCAGTCACCAGAATTGATACTATAAGGCTTTTCATGGCAATTACAGCACAAAATAAATGGAAAATTTATCAGATAGACGTGAAGTCAGCATTCCTTAATGGCTACCTGGAAGAAGAAGTCTACATTGAACAACCACCTGGATATTGCAAACAAGGACAAGAAGATAAAGTTTATCGCTTGAAGAAAGCTTTATATGGACTGAAGTAAGCTCCGAGAGCATGGAACACAAGAATAGATGAATACTTTCAAAAGAATGAGTTCATGAAAAGCCCATACGAGCATTGCTCTATATACGAAGAAAAATGAAGTTGGTGACATCATGATCATGTGCTTATATGTGGATGATATGATTTTCAAGAGAAACAATCCAAGTATGTTCAATGACTTTAAGAAAGCCATGACTAAAGAATTTGAAATGACAGATATAGGTGAAATGTCATACTTTCTTGGAGTTGAAGTGAAACAAATGAAAGATGGAACATTTGTGTCTCAAAAGAAGTATGTGGAACAAATTTTAAGAAAATTCAATATGAAAGATTGCAAGCCAGTAGCCACGCCAGCAGAACTAGGCACGAAATTAAGTGTTGGTTCATCCAGAGGACCAGTAAATCCAACGTTGTTTAAAAGTATCATTGGAAATTTAAGGTGCTTGACTATCACGCGGCCAGACATCATATACGCAGTGGGAATAGTTAGCAGATATATGGAGAAGCCAAAATAAGATCTCCTAATTGCAGCAAAGAGAATTTTGAGATACATCAAATGTACGATGGATCAGGGTTTATTTTATACATACTCACAAAGTTCAAAATTGGTTGGTAATTCAAATAGTGATTATGGTGGTGACTTGGATGATCGCAAAAGCACATCCGGATATTTATTCCATATTGGCTCCGCAACATTTTCATGGTCATCGGAAAAAGCAACAAACAGTTGCCCTTTCAACATGTGAAGCAAAATACATGGCTGTTGCAACATGTACATGTCAAGCAATTTGGTTGAAGAATATCTTGGGTGAATTATCTATTATACAAGAAGGTCCAATTACAATATATGTTGACAACAAGTCCACAATATCTTTTGAAAAGAATCCAGTGTCTCATAGTCGAAGCAAGCATATCGATACAAAGTATCATTTTATTCGAGAGCAAGTGAAAAATAAAAATGTGGAGTTAGTTTACTGTAGAACAGAAGATCAACAGACGGACATTTTTACGAAGCCATTGAAAGCGAACATATCCATAAACTCAAAGAAAAGCTTGGAATGAAAAGTTCGGTTTGAGGGGGAGTGTCAGAAATCAAACCAACTTTTTCAAAAGTAAAAAAGGTGCAGCTGAAGAAGTAATATTCAAATTGGCTTTTATCTCATACAAATTGGCTTTCAAATTGAATTCAACTTTGTTAATTAGATAATGCTGAAACTTCAAGAAGATGGCAGCACATAGAAGAGTCTTACACGGCAAGAAAAAAAATGGGCTGATTATGTCTATATATATATGTATAATTTGTGTATGTGAGTGCTGAAAAAAATTAGTGAATTTGTGAGAAAAAAAAGTGTTGTGAGTACAGAAAGAAAAACTAGCAGCAGCTAGTATAGAAAGGAAAAATAAAAGAGAGTTTGTATTGTATTTTATTTGTGTGTAATAAAATTAGTATTTGAGTTATTTTTATTATTACGCTTCCAACAAATTTCACTCTAGCGGTTACATATGAAATTGCATCGACCAAATTTCTTGAAATGACCACGATAAAGAATGCTGGGAAGTTCTTTGGAGAGCTAAACTTCAACTAGATAAAATTCTTCCTATGAAAATGCACCCACAAAGTCTTACCCATTGAAAACCTCCTTAATTCACGAAGGATGATGTCCAAGATAGGTGCTCCTTTTGCGGCAACCACCCCAAAAGCATCGAACATATCCTTAGGGATTGCCCTTCACGAAACAATGGTGGAAAGAATGGTTGTATGGAAACCTATGTTCCAAAGTCTAGATTCATAGGAATAAAGTTATGGCATTTGGTCTTCACTCATATGCTATGGGAAATATAGCTATGGCACAATGGTATTATCTTTGGAAGAAGTCTGTAGTTAATCAAGCTCTTTATCAAACTGATGGATACTTTGCTCTATAGTCGACCATTTTGAGAAGACTCTTACACTTCTTTGTTCCTATTACCTAGAAAGCCACCAAGAGATATAGGATGAAACTCAACTCCTATGGGTCATTAGTAGCAAACCTCGAAAAAGTAGGTGTTGAGGCCCTCATACGAGATCATAATGGTAACTGGATTATAAACGCCTACAGGCATATCCGCTGCCAATGTTGAGGCAGAGCTCGGGGAACTCTGAGATGGAGTCAAGTTAGCTATGGACTTGAACATTGATAAACTTGAAATTGAAGATGATGTTACCACTGCTATTTAGCTTGCTCTCAACCAACTACAACACTAATAATCTTTTATCTACTTTGGCTGATGATTATAGGATGCTGCTAATTTCTATCCAGTTTAGGACTCTCACATGAATTATGTAATTGAAGTCCTTTAATTATACTTATCTAGATTTATTAATTACACACATTTGTGATTATAAAGTAATTACACGTAAACAAATGACTTTTCAAATAATAATTAAAAAAGCTAATTCAAGTACTTGTTAATAGTTGAGCAAAAATAAAATTAATAAATTATGGTATGTAATAAATATATTAATAAAAAAATAGATATTAAAAATAAATAGATGGGTGATATCAATTCAATCAACACTTTAAATATAAGGTAAATTATCAAAATAATCACTTTTGTTTGCCTCATGTCTCATTTTAGTTACTTATGTTTGAAATATTACGTTTTAGTCACTTACGTTGTGTTGTAACATTTTAGTCACTGAGCAGTTAATTACCGCTAACAGTATAACGATAAGCTAACATGACACATTAAATCATCATTCATGAAAAACATAAAAAAAACTACATTCAAAGATCTGAAAAGGGGAGGAAAACATAGAGAAAAGAAAATGGAAAAAAAGAAGAAGTTAAAAAGCATAAAAGAAAAAAAATTAAATAGCTCAAAATTAAAAAAAATATAGGGACTAATTGTAAAATTTATCCTAAAATTTTTATTTAAAATGATAATTTAACGTAAGTGACTAAAATGTAACTCAAGACAAACAAAAGTGCCAATTTTGGTAGTTTATCTTTAAATATAATATAGATATATTATATATTTCTTCAAATTAATAAACAATGTATTTGTTACGGGTAATTTTAACTTATATATAAACATAGATTAAGCAAACCCTTAAGATAACGAAAACAACTATGCCTTTCTTTATTAGAGACAAAAAAAGGTAAAATTAATATTAACCATCGAAGCCTAAATAGTCATGAACCAACCTTTCATTCATTCCTCCACCTCTCTTTTCCGTAATCAAAGGAGCTTTCATTATCATCCTCTTATCTCTTCTTCTCAACTAAAAAAGCTTGAAAAAGAAGAAGAAAAAGAAAACCAAGAGAAAGCAAAGAAAGGGTTCGGGGGCATCAATTGATGGATGAGTTTCGGCCCTCATCCAACCAAGTATACGGTGGTGGCGATGGCGGTCGAAACCTCGAAATCATAGATGGCAACGTGTTGAAATACGTGCATAAGCCTTGCTACGCTTCAACTTACCCTCCTTCCTTTGATCATCATCATCAAAAACAGACTGTTCCTAAGAAGAAAAAGAAGTCATCGTCTCTTTCAATCAAGTCATGGTGGAATGATCCAAAGATGAAAAGGAAGATGAGACTTACGGGCTATAAAATGTACGCCATTGAAGGGAAGATCAAAACTTCTTTGAAGAAAGCACATAAGTGGATCAAGAAGAAGTATCGTAGTATCGTGCATGGTTACTAATATATGAGAGTGGGACATATATATGTTTGATCATAAAGAAAACACAAGTATTTTCCATTTTTTTTTTTTGTGTTCTTGCTTTGATGTGCATCGTTTTATATTTTATATTTTTTTCTTCGTTGTTGTTGCTGCACTTTTTAGACCACTTGTAATAGAAAAAAAAAATTATGTGTTTTCTTTGGTCATTTTCTTTCATGAAGAACTTGTAACGTGTTGCATGATGAAAATATATGAACAATATATTGAAATTATTCACATGTAACCCCTAATCATGAGTCCATGAATTTAATATGCTTTTTTAACTGTACAACGAAATGATGAAAGTATATACTAACCCAAGTCTATTTTCTATTTAATAATAAAAATTATACTAGAAGTCATAAATGAGAGATTACCTGTAAAAAGAGTTGAATAGGAACGATGGAGACCACCAGAACCACCCTCAATCAATATAAGTTTTGATGCTGCTTTTCAAAGCTATACAAAGAAATCATGCTCGGGGATAGTGGGCAAAAATTCAGAAGGGACGGTTTTGGGTTCGAGAATGATTATCAACAATCCTGTACTTACTCCTTTCGCGGCAGAAGCGCTTGCATGCCTCCAGACAATTCAAGTGGGCTGGGTTACAGGGATGTGGTAATTGAAGGGGATTCCCTTACTATAGTAAGGAAACTACATGCACAAAACGAAGATGGATCGGTCATTAGTGCGTATACAGATGCAAAATCTTTGAGTGAAATCTATGACACATGTATTTTTAAACATGTACTAAGGAAAGAGAACGGATTGGCACATCTCCTAGTTACGGAAGGGATTTGAAGGGCCGAAACAACTTATCTGGTGGAAAGGGTGCCATTGTTTGCTGCTAGTGCGGTGGAAAAGGATAGGCGGAGGTCAGACCCGTCGAATTAGCTGTTGATGACTGTGATTGCTCGAGAGATAGAAAGAGACTGTTTTCCTAATAGGCTCCTGTGGTTGAGCTCATTAAATCGGCTAGGTTCTCTTTGGTTTTATCGAAGAGATGCTTTTATTTTCTAGGAAATTGTTAGGTTTTTTTTATCTTCTATTAACTATTATTGTTGTGTTTTTTTTAACCCTATTAATAAATGAAATTCAGCCTTTTTTTTTTTTTTAAAAACTCAACTAGGGATGAAGCTATACCATTTGGTTAAGGGAATGAGATAAAATTTTAAAATTTTGAGTGAGGAAGCTAAAATTTTATTTTAAAAAGGTTTTAATTATATAATTATTTTTCAGGGTTCATAGAATATTTATTTATTTATTTAAATAATTAAAAAATTTAAATTAATGATTAATACTTAGGACTATTAATAAAAAATGCCCATTCCTCTCTGAACCCAACTTCAATTACTAATTTAAAATTACATGGTAGATATACTAAACCAACTTTAGAAATGAGGTATAGCTTACCCTTCACCTTGAGTATTTTACTTTAAATGTTTTTGCTGTATGATGAAAATGTGTTTAAAGATTAAATTAATAGAATTTGTAAATGTGAAAAATTAAATTTATCTAAAATTAGAATCAAATTGATAGAATATTTAACTATTAAGAATTAAATGTGTTATTATATCAATTAATAAAAGCCACATACGAAAAAGTGATCACAACAGAACCGATCAAAAACTTTAGTGGTGAAATTGAAAGTTTTTGCAATTTAATGACTAAAATAAAAATACGCTAGTAATTAAGTGAATAATGGTTAGTTTACCCTTAGAACAATTCAGATGATACGATCCAAAACTAAAATACGGTAAAACTAGAAAAAATGTATATTCAAGGATATATATATGTAGGGGTGTTCAAACCTTGGTTAAAGCCGAATTAACAAACCAAACTGATCTAATTTGGTTAATCGATCGATGACCGAACTTAGTTCGGTCGGAGGTCGGTTAATGATTTTTTGGAATTTCGGTTATCGATTAATTTAGTTTGAAATCGGGTAGTTAACCGAATTAACCAAATTTAATAATGATTTTTTAGAATTTCGATTATCGGTTAATTCGATTCAAAATCGGATAATTCACCGAATTAACCAAACTTAATAATTTTGTAGTATTTCAAGACTTAAAATTTCAATTAACTTTCAAGACAAATGAACATTATTAATGTATTTTTTATATGGTTTATACTTATTTTAACCAAAAGACAAAACATATAAATTTTAGTTAATTCGGGCTGACCGAATTAACCAAAATATTTTGATTAGGTTAACGATTAAAGGATTATACAGTTCAGTTAATTTGGTTAATATTAATTCGGTTCTGTTAATAACCAAAATACTTCAGGTTTGCAGCTACCATTTTAGTCACTTTTTCTTCCCTGTTTGTCACCCTTCCTCTTTATTTAGGGTCACAATATCACCTTATGGATGACATATATCTCCAGTGCATAGGTAAGTCCACCATAAATGATGCTTAACATTAATCTCAGCTTAACACCCGTCAAAGAAGCCCATCTCAGAATCTTTCTTAGACATAAGAGTTCAGCAGACATCTTGTCTTTTGATGACAAACGTTTCTAAACATATATCTTCAAGAGTTTAGCTGTTTATTTTTTAGAGGATTTCAATAAATTATTAAGTCCGAAAAATAAGTATGAAAAATAAATCTGATTTTTTAATTCAGCAAACTTTTCTTACGACGAAGATGTTTATCAACATGGATAAAGTTGTTTAAGGAGATGAGACTTTTGGTATAAGGAGTAAAGCAAAAGAACAACTTCTTCATAAGACAGAATATTTCCTTTTAATTCAATCTTTTCCATAGTATCTGTCAATAAATGGTAGCGAGACACTCATTTTTCATGCGAAATGAATAATACTTGTAAGAAAATACAACTCTTTAATTTGGGAAAAAACTTGAGACGATAGATCTAAACCCAATCCCCCTCAATATGACTATCATTATCACTGTTAGAGACCTTAGAAACCTATTCATAGATCATTGCTTCCCTAAAAAACAAAAGCCAACATGTTAGCCGACCCTCCATCACTAACAGGTTCATCCATGAATGAGGTTCTCTTGGATGAGGATGAGGATGACACAATGTATGAATTTCTTCACTCTCCATGGAGAACATCATTATAGATATCTAACCGGGGGAAGGGGGAGGAGGAGCCTTTTTTCTCCATGTTTATGGTTTTCTTCAAGTGTGCTAGTTGAGCTTCATTTCTCTTTTTCTTGACTTTGTTTTGTTTTCTATGTTTTTCTTGCGTCATCAAAATGCTAAGAACAAAAGTGAGTCGTTTGAGTGCACAATGTTGAGTATGACTCCTATTTCAGTCAAATTTGAGAAATAATCTTTCAGTTAAACTCTATTTATTTGTTTCAATCAAGCTCTAATTAGTCTATATTATTTTATTATTATTTTACCTATGAATTTAGCCTATAAATAGGCTCTTTTACAACGTTAAAAAATACAACTATTAGATATTAAAACTCATAACACATTTAGAGAATTTTATGTTTACGTTCTGAGGGTTCTATATTTTCAAGTTTTTGGGGTTTAGTTTTTAACTCCATCTTTTATACTCTTCGTTCTTTTGCCATTATAGTAAAATTATCTTTGCCCGTAATTTTTTATCCTCTTTGGAGAGATTTTTTCACGTTAAATTTGTATGTTCAATTTCTCAATTTATTCCATTATTTTTTTACTTGTTGCTTAATGGGTCGATCCCAACAAATGGTATCAGAGCTAGTTCAATTTTCATAAATCAATCCATTCAGAGATGGTAGCAACAAGGTTTGAAATTGAGAAGTTCGATGGTTAGACAAATTTCAATTTGTGGCAATTTTGGATGATGGCAATTCTAGTTCAAACCGGCTTGAAAAAGGTTGTTACTGGGAAAAAGCTTGAGAATCTAAATCAAACAGAATAGGAAGAGCTTGATGAAAAGACCTTGTCTGCAATCCAGTTGTGCTTCGCGAATATGGTATTGTAGGAGGTATTGATGGGGAAAACCTCATCTGCCTTGTGGAAAAGGTTAAAAACTCTTTATGTGACTAAGTCTCTAACTAACCATTTAGTGTTGAAACAACATTTATTTACGTTTCGCATGAACGAATGTGAGCTTCTTAGAGATCACATTAGTCAATTCATTACTCTTTTAAATGATTTAATAACGTTGAGGTTCATATTGATGATGAAGATCAGGCTATGCTATTATTGTGCTCTTTACCCCCTTCATACAAGTTTTTCAGGGAGACTCTGATTTATGGTAGAGACAAACTCTCATTCAAAGATGTGAAGGGTCATTTGTTGAGTAGAGACAAACTTGACAATAAGTTTGGTTTGGATAGCAAGGCAAATAAGCAAGCTTCTGTTTTGGTAGCATCAAAGAAACGAGACAAAAAGTATGGCTATTGTAAAAAGTTAGGTCACGTTAAAGCATATTGTTATAAATTACGAAATAAAAGAGCTGTTGAGAGTAACGAGGAAGATGTAGCTGGTGCTTATTTGGCCGATATAAGCAATGATGATTTCTTGTTAGTGTCAACGAGTGATAACTCTAAGCTCACGTCCGAGTCGATCCTAGATTCGGGATATTCTTTCCACATGTGTCCTAATAGAGAATGATTTTCTACATACAGTTTTGTTAAATGTGGAGTTGTACACATAGGAAACGATTCATCTAGTAAGATAATTTGTATTTGTACTGTTAAAATTAGGATACACGATGGGACGATTAGGACACTCTCAGATGTCAGGTATGTACCTGATTTACGAAAGAATCTCATCTCCTTGAGTATTTTAGACTTGAAAGGATGCAGAATCAACATCGAGTCGAGCGATATTAAAGTATCTCGTGGAGCTCTCATTTTGTTAAAAGGTAAAAGAACCGGGAGTTTTTTATATTCTGGAAGGTTCTACAGTAACCGGTGAAATCAAAAGTCCTTCTTTGTTACGGAGTTGAAGTCAACTCGTTTGGAGCATAGGCAACTTGGTCATAGGAGGGAAAATGTATGACCGTTTCATTGAAGAGTGGTTCTCTTTTGGATGTAGATTTTGAAAAGTTAGGGCACTGTGTTCGTGAAAATCAGACCCGGGTTAATTTTGATTTGGCAGTGTACAAGTCGAAGACTAGAAATCTTCCGGTTTCTAAGCACAGATTCGACTCAGTTAATTTCTTGCATAGTTCATGATAAGCTCGTTGCGAAATTTGGCAAAGATGGCGTTGTGAAAATATGAGTCAAGGTGGAGATTTGTTGAGTATAACTCCTATTTCAGTCAAATTTGAGAAATAATCTTTCAGTTAAACTTTGTTTATTTGTTTCAATCAAACTTTGATTAGTCTAGATTGGTTTTTTATTATTTGACTTATGACTTTAGCCTATAAATAGACTCTTTTACAACCTTAAAAAATACACCAATTAGAGATTAGAACTCATAACATATTTAGAGAATTTTGTGTTTATGTTTTGAGGGTTCTTTGTTTTCGGGTTTTCGGGGTTTAATTTTTATCTCTATCTTTTGTACTCTTCGTTCTTTTGCTATTATAGTAAAATTATCTTTACTCGTGGTTTTTTATCCTCTTTGGAGGAGTTTTTCCATGTTAAATTTGTGTGTTCAATTTCTTAATTTATTCCGCTATTTTTTTTACTTGTTACTTAATCGGGTCGATCCCAACACACAACAATAGAGAAAGCGATAAGGGTTTTGTTAGAGTGTCGTGGCCTCCAATTGGACAATTATTAGTAGGAATCGACATTTCCAAGTGTGGAAATTTGCTTAGTGTGGTGGCTTGGACAATTACTTAATCGACATGTCCGGGTTATCTACCCAGACCCAAAGATTAGTTTAAAATTTGAGAGGATTTGGACAAAAATATTAAGCCTGAAAATGAGTTTAAACAAAAAAAAAAATTAAACCCATTTAACATATGAGTCAGGCTCGGGTTTGAATGTTTAAGGCTCGAGCCCGGTCTGACCCGTTTTTAAATTTATAATACTTTATATTATGTTATTTTTATATATTATGTAATTTAGAACATATTAAACAAATAAACCTATATTAAATATATAATACTACTCTAATGTAAACATTAAAATAATATTAAAATAATTATTAAAAAATTTCAATAAATTAAAATGTATAAAATTATTAAATATTAAAATAATATAATATAAATATTTTTTAAAAAAATTAAAAAATAAAATGAGCGGATTAAAATGGGTTTGGGTTAGTCTTTTACAAATATGGGCGAGTTTGGACAAAATTTTAGATCTAAATTTCAGGCCAAGTTGAACTTGGGCAAGTATAAAGTATGTTAATATCATGCTTAAGCCCGACTCATGAGTACCTTTAGTACTTTTACCTTCCCTTCACCTCGAGTTTTTTTATTTCTCAATACATCTATTGAAGTGAGCCCAATAACTAATCATTCACATTCTGTAGGCCTATTAAAGGGGTATGAATTTTAAAACTATTTCATATCTAGGCAAGAATCGAATACTCAACACTGGGTAAAGAAAAACTCTTACCCTCTCTTCACCCCATTTTTGTGGAGATGCTCAATGTCAATGGACTCGCACCAGGGCAGTTAGTGAGAACTTGTTGGTGGAATCTGGTGATGTTATTCATTGACCACCAGAAATGCACGGAAGAACCCTTGGGAAATGTATTTTGAAATATCTACGTGTTATATCCTCTGCTACTGGCTTCAAAAGGAGATCCTATTCTTTAGAATGGGCTAAAGATGAAACTTATCCTTCTACTACCACTTCAAAAATAAGAAATTAATAATTTTTTAACTTTAAAATTTGGAATTAATCTCAAATCTTACGTGTACCAACACTCTCTACGTAACATGCTAAGGAAATGAATGCAAATTAAATAAAAGGAAAAAACCAGACAAGACACAGATTGTTTATGTCTGATACATGCATGCAACGTTTGAGACAAAACCAACCACCCAAAAAGGCCGAAACACTCCCTTCTATAAGATCCATTACACTCTCCCTCTGCACAGCTTACCATCAAAACTTGCAACTTTTCATTAACTGTTCAAATCCAAGCTCCTAGATCCAATGGCTGATGTTGTAGCTAAGGACCGCAAAATCCTGGTAGCCGTGGATGAAGGCGAGGAGAGCATGTACGCTCTCTCATGGTGCCTCAAGAACATCATTTCTCAATGTTGCAAAGATACCCTTTTCCTCCTTTACGTTAGATCTGCACAAGCTTTTCACTCTTCGCTCGATGGCACAGGTTTTTTTTTTTTTTTTTTTTTTTTAAATGTCGAAATCTAAATGCATGCAATAATGGGTAAATTTTTTTAAAAATTTGTTGTGGTTTTTGTTTCAGGGTATTTGTTTTCTTCTGATGTTTTGGCAACCGTGGACAAGTACAGCAACGATGTGGCGAATTGTATCATCGAAAAGGCCAAAAGGATGTGCAGAGAGAAAGGTGATGATGAGGTGAGTTACTGAGTAATTCTTGTTTTGGTTTATTTGGAGGATCAAAATTGAGTGTTTTGAGAATTGAAGGGGTTTTTGGGTAATTAGGTTAAAGTAGAGGTGATAATAGAGAGTGGTGATCCAAGGGACGTGATTTGCCGGGTTGCCGAGAATATCAATGCTGACGTTCTTGTTATGGGAAGCCATGGCTATGGCCTTATTCAGAGGTGGGTAATCTCTCTCAATTTTTGGTCTAATCCTTAACTCTTCTTATGTTAATTATTTAATCTTTCGTCTTTCTATTATTATTAATATTGCCCATAATTTCAATCCGTATGTTAGGCTAATGGTTAGAGTATTCACTGTCCTAAATATAACTTAGATTTGAATCATACTAACCGCGTCGTTGTTAAGACTTTACCTTTTTTTTTATAAGTCTCTCTCTATATATATTAGCATAATTTTATTGATAGGATTTTCAAAAATTTCATGTCAAATTATTCGAGTTAAAGCTTATCATTAATATTAGTAGGAGAATCAAATAAATAGGTCATTGTGATTAAAGCTGAGTATTCGATCAAATTTAGTAAAAAAAATTTTGAATTGACGAGTTATATTTTATCATTCTAATTTGATTTAAAAAAATTTTAAATCAAGTCGAGTGAAATTGTTTGAGTTAAATTAAAAGATTAAACATATCCAAAAATATTTGAAATTATATATATTTGAAAACATTTTCAAAGAAAACTAAAAAAAATAAGATACTTTATTTTAAAAATATAAATTTTGGAATTTTTATAAATAATTTAATTTTTAAAAATTATTTTAAAAATTTGAAATTTATTTTTTAATTTTTAGTTGAGAAAAGTCAATTTGCTCATTTTCAAAATTAATAGGGACCGAAAGTGTATTTACATAAATTTATTATTCAAATTATTCGAGTTATGCAAATTGTAAAATTTAATTCAACCAGAACTCGAATTACTTAATTATATTTACTCCATAAACTTAAAATTCATTTTTAAAATTTTTTTTAACCGAATTAAATTTTAGCCCGCTGAGTATCACAGATTATTGATTCATACTATATTTTCTATTACAGCTCAAATTTATTACAAGAATGAATGTGATAGGGATTAGTGATTAGGCCTAAACAGGTTTTAATATATGATTTGAATAAATTTTGGGTGACAGGGCATTCTTGGGGAGTGTAAGCAATCACTGTGCACAGAATGTGAAGTGCCCTGTTTTGATTGTGAAGAAGCCCAAATCTTCCTCCCCTGCAACTGGAACCAAATGATTGGAATTTTGGATTACATATTCACTCACACTCTGCTTTATTTATATCCAAATTTCACTTCTTTCTTCTTCCATTCTACAATCTTAAACTTTCATATCTTTGTGATGTTATTTATTGAATAAACTTGCATATTTGAATGTAAAATTTCCAAAAGATGCAATTTAAATTTAAATTCTCAACTGCTTAAATTTTTGAATTCATTTTTGGTTTCTGTTTTAATAATATATACATTTCTTCAAATTCCCTATTATCCCTCTACCAGTTTTCTGTTATTGATTTCAATGAATCTTTCAATTCTTTTTTCAAATCTTTTGTTCTCTTTCAATTCGGTGTTGTTCTTTAAATACTTGCATTGACTATGGTACTCTGTATTTCTCAGTGATTTTGTTATATGATTACACTTGTTTGATTGTTTCAAGTCATAGTCCAAAGCTCAACATGCCTCAGCAGAGCAATTGTCCCAAAATACTTCTATCAACAATTTGTTCTCTTATCATTTTAGTAATTATCAGTCTCATGAACTTACTAATTCTCCTCTTCTTCAATCTTCTTCTTCTTACATATTGTTGAACTTGATGGCAGGGGGTTTGTGTGTATCTAACAAGAAAGTTATGCATGTTGAACAACGATACCAGAGATAGATTTATGTCTGATTCTTATTCAGAACACCAGAACTTGATTTCGGCAATCGAAGCCACTTCAAGGTTCTTGCTTCCTCTCAACACATCAGCACTCAACTTAGCAAGAACATTGAGCTCGGCGCTAAATGGATCGGAGCTATCATTTGTTACTATTGAGAAAAAGGTGGTACATTGTCAAGGTTTAATTACAGTTTTTGTTTCGGTTTTTTTCAGTGACATGAATGTGATTTCTGAATACATTTTGTTGTATGTCAGATTGCACCGTCGTTGTTCATTGCGCTTTCAACAATTCCAAGTCTATCACAGATTTCTTACGTGGGATTGAATGGCTTGATGTTTTCGTATTACAATGATGAGGAAGACCAAACGCTAGCAGTATTCTGCAACACTTCCTTTTCTTCCCATTGGTATAGTATGCTGGTCAACCGTGATACTGGCGTCTTGTATGGAAAGGCAATTACTTTGAATGCCACGAATCGAATAAACGAAACATGGTTTCAAGAAGCCTTAAATCGAACCGAAGGGTATTTTTCCCTCGGCAAAGGATGGATTGACGATCAAGATAGCCTATTTCTTAGCTCTGTTACTATGGATGGAAGTGGTGTTATATCTGTTGGTTTCCCTGTTCAAGTGGTTATTGATCATTTTGCAGCACTAAACTTTAGTGGAGGGTACTTCCATTTGGCTACCGTCGATGGGGACGTGATCGTGCAATCCGAGCTTCCAAATGCTGAGATTATAGTAAATAACAACACAGTTTTAATTCGAGCATCGGAACTTGATGGTAGTACGATAAGGAGTATCAGTCACTGTTCGTGTGAACCTGTTGATGGGAACAGAGTATCGTTTCATGGGAGAATTATGGGAGAGAAGTACACATTTTATTGCTCCACAGTTGAGATTGCTGGAGTTCAAGCAGTAAGTCTTTTGGCATCAATGGAAAAGACCCTTTTGTCTGAAGTTCAATGCTGATTAAGCTAATCAATGGTTACAACTTGATTTTCAGGTGTATGTGTTAGCGTATCACAAGGGCGGATTGGTCACCATCATTGAAGAGAACACCAAGCTATCCTTATTGCTTCTTATACTCATGTTTATATCCATATTGGTTGCGTTCATTATCTTCATTTTCTTTTCCATTAGAGCAGCAAAAAGAGAAATGTACTTGTGCGCGGCTTTCGTAAAACAAATGAATGCAACTCAACAAGCGGAGCGCAAGAGCATGTTTAAGACTCGAACTTACTTGAGGGCGAACCACGACATTCGATCTTCCTTGGCTGCAATCTCAACTTTGCTCGATCTTTGTCATGCCGATGCTCATCCTCACCCCGAGTTAGCTGCAAATTTGGTTCAGATAAAGAGTTGCAACAAGGACCTCCTAGGTGAGTTTGATATAAGATTCTTGCATTTATGCAATATTAAATTGCTACTTTCATTATATTCATTAATGCTTAATTTGATAAAATCATTCAGATATATTAAATTCAGTATTGAATATCGGTAAAATTGAGGCCGGGAAGATGGATCTCGAAGAAGAAGAATTCAACTTGGCTCAACTCCTCGAAAACGTTGTCGATATCGAATATCCTTCAGGTATCAAAAAGGGCGTTGATGTTGTACTTGATCCTTGTGATGGTTCCATTGGTAAACTATCTCTGGTGAGAGGTGATAGAGTTAAGCTTAAACAAATTTTGTTCAACTTACTTCGCAATGCTATTAAGTTTACATCAGATGGTCACGTCTCGATTCGTGCAGTCGTCAAAAAACGAAGTTTTGAAAAAGAAATCATTGCTTCTAATGGTAATTTAGTATCAAAGTGTCTATCCCTATTATTTTGCAAGAAAGAAGACTTTGAGGATATGGATGCACTTCATAGAGCTGAACAAAATCTCAACAAAATGGAGTTTGAGTTCGAGGTTGACGATACCGGTAAGGGAATTCCTAAAGACAAGCAAGCATCTATTTATGAAGAATTTATTCAGGTTAAGGATACAACTGTCGGTGAAGGTCGCCTCGAAGAAGAAGGATGTGGTCTCGGACTTGGTATTGTTCAATCCATTGTAAGTGCTTGAAACCTCTTAAATTATAAGATACATGCATATTGTACTTTAATGATTAAATGTTGTTTTTTGTAGGTGCGGCTGATGGATGGAGAAATAGGCATTGTTGATAAAGAGCCTGGTGAGAGAGGCACTTGTTTCAGGTTCACTGTTATGCTTACGGTTTGTCAGCCCGAGCCGATGCTCGAACCCTTAGAAGACTCTGTGAATGGAGGTGAACCACGTTGTTCCATTTCTAGGAGCCCTGCAGCTAGTTCTCAAGTCATACTCTACATAACAGGGGAAGAAAGGAAGAGAGTTTTGAAGAAATATATGGAGAGCTTAAACATAAAAGTGACATTAGTAAAGCAAGGGAAATGTGTTCACCGGCTGCTCGAAAAGATAAAGTGCAAGCTGGATTATTCTTACAGCAATTCTTCGAGAAGGCCCGAGTCAAGTTCAGCTAACTTCCCAGCAAAATCTGCATCAAGCAGTTCTACTGCAGGAACAAATGATACATCTGCTGGGATCAAAGGAGGAAGTGATAGTAGTTGGGGACAATACACAAAGAACAACTCTAGAAATTGTTCAACTTTCATACTAGTAGTAATTGAATCCAGTCTTGGTAATTTATCTGAACTGTGCCGTGCTATAGCTAATTTCCGGACATGTATTCCGGATAACTTATGTAAGTTTGTCTTGTTAGACAATCCGGTTACGCGTCCTAGAGGTAGAAAAGAAGAGGATAAGTTAGTTAGTCATTTTCATGAACGAATAAGTGAACCATTCCATGGATCACGCTTAATTAAAGTGCTGCATCTACTTCCAGAACGTGAAGAATTACAACAGAATTGCTTGGGGACCAATCGACATAGGACTTCTTCATCTCATCCTCCGTCACTTGAGCAGGTGGCAATAAACGAAAATACGGAGATGAGAATAAAAAAGTCTTTGAATGAAAAGACAATTCTCAAGCAGGTGGTGATAAACGAAAATACAGAGACGATGATAATTAAAAAACCGAATGAGAAGACAATTCTCGAGCAAGTAGTGATAAACGAAAATACGGAAAAACCTTTGAATGAGAAGACAATTCTTTTAGTTGAAGACTCTCCGCTGAATCGAAGGATAACAAGTGAAAGGCTTAAGAAACTTGGAGCAGAAGTTGAAGTGTGTACAAATGGGGAAGAGGCAGTCGGTAAAGTTTGCAAGATGTTGAAAGAAAACAACAAACGCAAAGCTCAACCTTATGATTTTATCCTCATGGATTGCCAGGTATTGTAGTGCTATTGAACTCAAATAAAAATTAGCATACATATAGTTAAATTTGAGAAATATTTTCTTTTATAGATGCCAGTGATGGATGGATATGAAGCAACAAGACTAATAAGAAGGGAGGAGAAATTGTATGGTGTTAGTATACCAGTGATTGCATTAACTGCTGATCCTTTATCTGAGGAAGCAACTACCGGCGCTGGGATGAATTCTTATTTGATTAAGCCATTGAATCTTGATAAATTGCTTGAAATTATTCCAACTTTATCTGAATAATTTATTTAAGTTTTTAGCTTTCTTTCATATAATTTGTAAGTAATAGATGTATGTCATTGATGTGAAAGTCCATGATCTCTATGGTTAAACTTTTGTTAATGAATATGTTAATAAATTGAATTAATGCTTTGGTATTTTGAATGCTAACAAATTATATATAACCATATAGACAATAAAATAGGGGAGGAAAGATGTTCAAATGCTACTTACAACCAAAATCATGCTAGAGAGAGACACAATGGAAAGAGTTTAGGGGCTTAGAGGCCTCTACTTACCTTGTCCAATAATAGCTAATAGAATAAGAATTAATGTAATGATCCAAAATCTGTGAGTACCGAAAATGTATATTACCGGGCCTCTTTCTTAGTGAAACAGGTTCGTAAATAATTATTAGGAATAATTATGAGTCTAGTTATATGTCTAATTAGGTTTTATTTAGGTGAAACTAGTTTAATTTAGAGTAATTAGTATGAAGGACTAGATTGAGTAAAGGTTAAAAGTTTCATTCTAAAACAATAGAAAAAGGGATTAAAATGGCAATTAAGTCATTTGTAATAATTGAGGCGGCAAAATAGATAGAAAAAAAAATCTAAGATTTTTCTTAGATTTTATTAATAATAATAATATTATTATTATTATTATTATTATTATTTGATTTAAAATTTTATTATTAGATTATAAATAAATTAATATTTGTGCCAAATGTATGATGATAAAAGTGTACATGTATGATATGTGTATTTATACACATGTAAAAAAATATAAATATATATATTTGTATATTTTCTTAAATAATAAGTAAAAGATATTTATATATATTAATAATTATTAAATTGATATTTTATTATGAAATAAGACAAGTGCATAATTATTATTGGTATATGTGTAAAATATATATAATTTCTTATATAATAAGTAAATGATAATAATTAAATTATAAGATTTTTTTAATAAACAAATTGAATAATGACAATTGTAATAAAAATATTGGTACATTTGTTATAAAATAATTTGTTTACTTAATATTAAAGTAATATAAAATAACTAAAAGAAATAAGTAAATAGAATAAAAAGAAAGTAAAAAAAAGAAAAACAGAAAAGAAACAGAGAAGAAAACGAAAACAGGGAAAGAAAAAAAAAAGAAAAATTGAGATTTTAAAGCTTTAAGTTTAATTGGTTATTTAGCCCTTTTCTTTTAATTTTGATGTTTTAGAAGCTTTAAAACAAAGTTTTGTTGAAATTAAATTAAGGTTTTGGAAGTTCTTAGGTTTTTAAGCATGGGTTATGTTGAACAAAAAGAAAAATTAGGGATTTAATTGAATGAATTTTAAGTTAGAATTGAAAAAGGGATTAAATTGTAAAAGAAGCTTTAAGTTTTGTGTTTTAGGAAATTAAATTGAAAGAAATTTTAAATTAGGGTTTTATAATGAACATTAGATTGTTAGGGTGAATATGGAAGGAAATTGAGTAGAAATGAAGTATAAATTAAGTTAAACAAATAAAAGAGTTAATAAGGATTAAATTAGAATTAGAGAATAAATTGAATAAAAATTTAATTAATTATTAAATTAATTCTGTAATTAATAATGTAAATTGTTATTATTATTTTTGTAGCTAATAAAGAAAACGAGGCATCGGCATCCAAAAGAAAAGAAAAGATCGTTGAGGAATAAACGCGTATTCCGAGTTTGTATTATTATAACTCAAATTATTTATTAAATGTTATATTGAATTTGTAGTCATGGGACATCTAAGATAAGGTAAGTAATAATATTTGAAATTAAGTAAGAATATGTGTGAATTGAGATAATAGATGTTTTGAATTGAATGAATATTTGAAATTGTTGTGGAAATGAATTCGAAATTGAAAAAGTAAAATAATACCCTATTAACTTGTTGGACTAGATTGGATACAAATGGCATGCCATAAGATTGTGATGTGATGAGAAGATTTGTAGCTTGGCCGAGAAGATGATTCTGTTATTATATGCTTCGATTTAACCGAAAAGGCATTTAATACCTTATTGGTGTGTTTGGGAGGCTATATTATACTAGTGTGTTATAGAGGATTTATATTATTCTGGGTGTGTTTGAGTTGAATATTCTGGTGTGTTTGGGTAGAATCCGCATACCTATCAGAGTCTGAGCCTTGTTAATAGGATAAATAATTGAAATGAAAATTTGAAAATGAGATTGATTGATTTGACACTACTGAAAAGTATGAGAAAGAATGTATGAATTAAATTATGAATTTAATTAGTATGTGAAAAAAAATGAAATATGAATTTAAGATTTATGAAGTGATATATAATTATGTATAATTAGTTTAAATTGTAGCGACGTAAAAAATTTTGCTTTGGTCGCTAGTTGAGGCGATTATTTGAAAATTTGAAAGTTTGAAAATGGACTTTCGGTTTTAAAAAGAAAATGAGTCGCCACCGATCTTTTTCTAGGTGTGATCGGACACCTAATAAATCTTCTTTTTAGAAAAGAAAACTTATTCGTGAACAAAGATGAAGGCCGAATTTAGGTCTACGCGAAAATCTAGAGAAAAATAGGGTTCGGGAGTTGGTTACGCGCAAGGAAGGTATTAGCACCTTCGCGACGCCCAAAATTGGTATATTGTTAAACATGTGTTGTCTTAATTTTCTAAAATACGAGTTCAATTTAAATTTTAATCGTGATCCGATCAAAACACGAGAAATTTCAAGTTTTTTTGGTTTCTTTTGAGAAGGACGTTCCGTTTTTAACACGAGCCGGTGATATTCACCCAACATAGCGATGAAATCAACGACTTAATGTTAAACCGGCACGTTGTCTTATTTATTGAAATTAATTAAAAAATACGAGTAAAACATTATTATAACAAGAATTCGTAAATAAATCAAACAATGATACAATTAATAAAAAAATATTAAAATCTAAGAATATTAAAATAATAATAACAATATTTACAATAAAAGAAAATAATAATAAAAATAATGTACTATTAATATAATAAGAAAAGCAAACTGATACGGAATGGGTAAGAAACAAAAAATAAAAGAGTTAAAAATACATCGAAGTAAATTATAAATATGACAATAATATTAAAAACAATAACAATGCATACGATATTAAACGTAATAATAGTATTAAACATGAAATAAAAACAATAAATATATATACATATAATAATAGTTAGTAAAGTGACGGAAACATGATATTAAAAACACTAATAATGTTACCTATATGCATACGTATATATATTAAAATATAAACATAATAATAGTATTAAAAAGTATATACATAGTATTAAAAATGTATACATAATATATACATATTAGAAATAATAATAATATTAAAAACAACTATTAATAATACTACATAAATACACACACATATATATATATTAAAAATATATACATAATAATGATATTAAAAGTATGTACGTAATATAGTGTTAAAAATGCATACGTAATATAGTTATTAAAAATATATACATAATATAATAAAATATATGAATAATATGATATTAAAAATATACACATAATATAATAAAAATATAATATTAAATAATAATAATAATATACATAATATAATATTAATATATATATGCGTAATATGAAGTATAATATATACATATTAAAAGAATATATATATGACATATGAATATATTAACAAAAACAATAATATTAAAAAACTATTAATAATACTATACAATATATATATATATAAGTATTAAGTAAAAATAATACTAATGAAATGCTAATAAATAAAAAATATAATAATAATAACAGTAATAAAATATAATAGTATAATTAATATTAAAATTAAAATAAAATAATGAGAAAAAGTGAAAAAAGGATGAAATTGAATTAAAAATGAAATTTTTGAGGCGAATTCGAAATAAAAACAAAAAGAAAGGGCTTATTTGAACACGCGTGAAACGTAGGGGGACCAAACGAGAAATTTTCCCTTCCATCAAAACGCAGCGCATCAGCGGGGACTAAATTGAAAAGCGCGACAGATTTCGGGGGCCAAATTAAAAATAAAAAATGACTTGATTGCAGAAGCATGAAAAAGCGGAAGGACCAAATGCGAAAATTTCCCCTACGCTCAAAAACACGCGGATCCTAGGCGGGTTGGGTCGGGTCGATCCGGTCCAAGTCAAAACGACGTCGTTTTGGGGGTTATAAAAGGCCTCTTTTCTTCAAAAAAATTCATTTCTGCATTTGAAAAGAAAAAAAAGAGAGAGAGAGAGAGGGAGAGGGTGGGTGATTTTTACGCCACAAGGCGGTCATAGTCCTGGCCGCTGGACATTGCTTGGTCAAGTCGCGTCGTCACCGCCACCGAACACGGTGGCTGAAAAATTCAAAAAGGTATTTTTTATTTTTTTTATTTTTTTCTAGTTTTATATTTAATTGATTTTTTAAAAAAATAGAGAAAATATCAATGTATGCCTATGAATAGATTCGAAAGAAAAAAAAAATAAAATAAAAGATGAAATAACCTTTGCCCTTGTATACCTTGCTATTTCTCTGAATCTATTTTTTTTTGGGATCTTTGTTTTTGTATTTGAATCTTTGATTTCTTTATGTTCAATATCTACTGTAAAAAAAATTTTATTTCAAAAAAAAAAATCCCCACTTTACATCTGATTTTTTGGTGGCTTATAAAGCCTTTACATGTATTTTTAATATTATTTTCCTGTTGTTTGCGTGTTCTTCTTGCAGGAGCAGTTGGGGCGGTGCTGAGTAGGTGGTGGTGGCAGACGGTGGATGTGGCAGACGGCATGGGAGGTGGCTAGGCTCTGACAATGGCTAGGGGGCTAGGGTTTATTATTTTTTGTTTTATTTTCGGGTTGGGCTATTAGGGTTAGGGTGTAATTGGGCTGGTAATTTGGTTGGGTTAGTTAAATTATAATGGGTAGTGGGTCTGGTTGTAAAATGGGTTTATTGTATTGGGTTTAAGGGTTTTGAAAGGGGGTTTGGGTAATTGGGTTTGATGTATGTTGGGCCTAAAGTGTAAACGGGCCAAAATTGGCCTACAACAGCTGCCCCTCTTTGCTCATTGTCGTGCAACGGGAATAGAGCAAAGACACAAGGAAAGGCCAATTTTGCCCGGTCTTGACTTCTCTGGTGCTTTTCTCGTTCAGGTAGTCTCTTTCCAATCCACCGCATCTTGTAGCTTTGGTTCAATCCACTGTAAATTCGGAGATATGCCTTGTAGCTTTAATCTACTCGCATCTTCAGGGATATAAGATCCATTATCTTCGATCTGCTTCGCTGTATCTTTAGGAAGATAAAATCTGCAACTTCAATGTGCTCCATTGCAACTTCGATCAACTCCACTGTAACTTCAGGGCTCTCTCGCAATATGAGTTGATTTTTGAAAATAGATTTTGAAAAACAGATTTTGAAAATACCTCGGCATGTGACCCGAGACTCAACTCATCTCTCGCAATATGAGTTGATTTTTGAAAACAGAATTTGAAAAACAGATTTTTAAAATACCTCGACATGTGACCCGAGGCTCAACTCACCTCTCGCAATATGAGTAGATTTTTGAAAAACATAAATTGAAAAAACAGAAATTGAAAATACCTCAGCATGTGACCTGAAGCTCAACTCACCTCTTGCAGTATTAGTTGATTTTTGACAAACAGAAATTGAAAATACCTCAGCGTGACCTGAGGCTCAACTCACCACTCGCAATATAAGCTGATTTTTGACAAACAGATTTTGAAAATAACTCGGCATGTGACCCGAGGCTCAACTCACTTCTCGCAACATGAGTTGATTTTTTTGAAAAATAGAAATTAAAAATACCTCAGCGTGTGACTCGAGACTCAACTCACCTCTCGCAATATGAGCTGATTTTTTTGAAAAATAGAAACTAAAATATCAGGATACCAAAACGTATCATCTGGTCGAACTTCAGGTGTCTTTTTCCTTGATCCAGTATAAATATCATAAAAACCTCTCTCTCTGCTGAAGTACCTGCATATGTCATGCATGATGTTATCATGATATGCATATGCCTGTCTTAAATGCCTGCATGCCTACATGATTATGCTATGTGCCTTGGACTTGTTTGTTATATATCTCTTTTCGTCACGCTTCTTGTGATGATCTGCATTCATTGCTTCGATTCTTGACTTTCTCTTCAGGCTTTGTACCCGTTCTCCAGCTTTATGAGTAATCTGTATTTCTCAGATACCACTCTTTTGCCCCCTGTTGAACTTTGTCCTTGCTTTGAAGCCTCGTACTTATCGAATTCTCATCCAGGTAATGCTCAACATTTCTTTTGTTTAAAGTATGTCATTCTACTATTTATCATTCAAATAAACCATACAATGAGATGCATGAAAATGGTCAGGTAGGTACAAAAGAGGTACTTCACATTTATTTATTTCGAAGGTAACGAACAAAAAGGTTAACTAAGAATGGTAAAAAAAAAGTGTCATAAAGAAAAGAGAATCGCATTCAGTAAATACAAATGCTCTAGATATTCAACGCATGATCTTTTCCACGTTACTTAATCAAAAATCTTTTCGAGCATAGCTTCTTACGTAGAAGATTTCGAGCTTTCAGAGATCCTTCAAATACTATAGCCTTATCGTTTGACCCACTGTTCCAATCGCTTTGCTTTTTTTAAGCCCAGGTTTGCTTCATTAGGACGCCCTCTCAGGTTTTCATCCTAATCCTTTTTGTTCATCAAGACACCCTTTTTGGGTTTTCACCTTGATCTCTTTTTTTTAAGGCATAATATTTCTTTACAGCATCTGATTTCACTGGGTTAGGTAACTCTTTCCCATCCATCTCAGTGAGAATTAAAGCTCCACCTAAGAAAGCCTTCTTTACGACATATGGTCCTTCCCAATTTGGTTCCCATTTTCCTCGAAAGTTTTTTGTATTGGGAGAATCTTTCTCAGCACGAGTTCTCCTTCGTGGAATTCTCTTGGCCGTACTTTCTTGTCATGGGCCGCGATTATTCTTTTCTGGTACATCTGTCCATGACAGATTGCCTTCAAACGTTTTTCTTCGATAAGGTTTAACTGGTCATATCGAGCTCGAACCCACTCTGCTTCCTCTAGTTTTGACTTTATTAAGACTCGTAGAGAGGGGATCTCAACTTCGATGGGTAGCACAGCTTCCATTCCATAGACCAGAGAGAAAGTAGTTGCTCCCGTAGATTTCCGCACAGATGTGCAATATGCATACAAAGTGAACGGTAGCTTCTTGTGCCAGTCTTTATATATTTCCGTCATTTTCCCAATAATCTTCTTAATATTCTTGTTGGCCGTTTCAACTGCTCCATTCATTTTCGGGCGATAGGGTGAAGAGTTATGATGCCTTATTTGAAATTGTTCACACACTTCCTTCATCATCTTGTTGTTCAAATTCAATGCGTTATCTAAAATGATTCTTTCAGGCAAACCATATCAACAAATGATTTCCTTTTTTAAGAACCTACAATTTGCAGTCTTCGTAACATTAGCAAATGAAGCGGCTTTTATCCATTTTGGTGAAGTAATCTATCACTACAAAAATAAATCAGTGTCCATTAGAAGCTTTTAGGGAGATGGGTCCTATAACATCCATGCCCCACATAGAAAAAGGCCACGGAGAAGTCATGACATGAAGGGGCGAAGGGGCTACATGAATTTTATCACCATAAACTTGACATTTGTGGCATTTTCGTGCAAAACTAATGCAGTCACTTTCCATCGTTAGCCAGTAATAACCGAGTCTTATAATCTTCCTGGCCATAGTGAAACCATTGGCATGTGTCCCACAAATTCCCTCATGGACATCTTCAAGTATTTTTCTAGCTTCAACAGCATCTACGCATCTCAAGAGCACTTGATCTTTTCCTCTTTTGTATAGAATGTCCACATCAAGAACAAATCCTACTGCCATTCTTCTGATTGTTCTTTTATCGTTCTCATTTACTTGTTTGGGGTACTTTTTATTCTTGACGTATTCTAAGATATCATGGAACCATGGTCGACCATCTGGCTCTTTCTCAATGCTGAAACAATGTGCAAGGACTTCATATATGCTCATTTAAAGAGGCATTATTTCTATTTCTCAGTTTGCTTTGAACATTGAAGCCAAAGTGGCCAGGGCATCAGCCAATTGATTTTCTTCTCGTAGGAAGTAATTAAAAGTTATTTCTTTAAATTCTTTAATCAGTCCTGCCACTAGATCGCTGTATTTGACTAATTTCGAATCTCTCACTTCCCAATCTCCACGGATTTGGTATATCACCAACGCTGAGTCCCCGTACACCTCTAAGATTTTGACGTTCCGTTCAATAGCTGCACGAAGTCCTATGATACAGGCCTCATATTCCACTATGTTATTAATATAGAAGAAATTCAGCCTAGCAATGAACGGATAATGGTTCCCTTCCGGTGATACTAAGACTGCTCCAATCCCATGCCCCAATGTATTCGATGCACCATCAAAGCTCATCTTCCATTACTTCTCTTTGGATGACTCGCATTCTTTTTCTGTAATGCACATCAAGTCTTCATCTGGGAAATCAAATCTCAATGGCTCGTACTCTTCCATTGTTCGAGTTGCTAAGAAATCAGCTATTGCACTCCCTTTTATCGACTTTTGGCTCACATAGACGATGTCGTATTCTGATAATAGGATCTGCCATCGTGCCATTCTTCTTGAGAGTGCAGGTGATTCCATTATGTACTTTATGGGGTCCAGCTTTGAAACTAACCATGTTGTATGATACAACATATATTGCCTGAGCCTCCGAACTACCCAAACCAAAGCGCAACAAAATTTTTCAATTGACGAGTACTTTGCCTCATAATCTGTGAACTTTTTGCTGAGATAGTAAATCGCCTTCTCTCTTTTCCTTGATTCATCATGTTGCCTAGTACACAACCCATTGAATTTTCAAACACAGTTAGATACAATATTAGCGATCTTCCTGAAGTTGGCGGTACTAGCACCGGGGGAGTAGACAAATACTGTTTTATCTTGTCAAAGGTCACTTGGCACTCCTCGTTCCATTCTCCCGGATTATATTTTTGAAGGAGTCGAAAAATTGGGTCACACTGGTTGGTAAGTTGAGCAATGAACCGAGCGATGTAGTTCAACCTCCCTAAAAACCCTCTGACTTCTTTTTGTGTGCGCGGATGTGGTAGTTCTTGTATGGCTTTTATCTTATCTGGATCAACTTTAATGCCTTTCTCGCTGACGATGAAGCCTAGCAATTTTCCTGAGGTAGCCCCAAACGTACATTTGGTTGGATTGAGCTTCAGCTGGAACTTTCTCAGTCTTTCGAACAACTTCCTGAGGTTCCCAACATACTCTCTTTCCCCCTTGGATTTGGCGATCATATCATTGACGTAGACTTCTATTTCTTTGTGCATCATGTCATGAAACAACATCACCATGACCCTCTGATATGTTGCCCCAGCGTTCTTTAATCCGAACGGCATCACCTTATAACAGAATGTTCCCCACATCGTTACAAAAGTAGTTTTCTTTATATCCTCAGGAGCCATCTTTATCTGATTATAACCCGAAAATCCATCCATGAACGAAAACAATGAATGTTTGGCTGTGTTATCCACCAATGTATCGATGTGTGGAAAATTATCTTTAGGACTTGCTCGATTCAGATCGCGATAATCCATACACATTCGTACCTTGCCGTCTTTCTTCGGTGCTGGGACTATGTTAGCTACCTATTGTGGATACTTGGAGACTTGTAGGAAGCCAGCATCGAATTGTTTCTTGACTTCTTCTTTTATCTTTAACAACATTTCAGGTCTCATTCGTCTTAGCTTCTGTTGAATGAGTTTGCATTCTGGTTTCAGTGGGAGTCTATGGACCACTACATCCTCATCCAGTCCTGGCATGTCCTGGTACGACCATACAAATACATCTTTATACCCATGAAGTAAAGCGATCAAATCATGTTTGGTGTTATCTGAGATGGAGGTCCCAATCTTCACTTCTTGCCTCTTTTCTTCATTTCCCAAGTTTACTATCTCAACAGATTCTTGATGAGGTAGAATCTGTTTATCCTCTTGTTCTACCATTCTTAGTAAGTTAGAAGACGAGACATAGTCTTCAACATTTTCCTCAGCTTCGAACTCTCCTAAACAAATAGCTTTCTCAAAATTGATTTCAAGATTTGTAACGGGTTTGTTCATATCGTTGATATCTGAGCACCTGAAAATTGAATGAAAAAGAAAACTATAGAGGAGCATCAAATTATTGGGACCAACAAGCATAATATTATGGCATGATATGAGGTACATGTAAAGACAGGCCGTGAGAAGAGGAAAAAATTATGAAGTTAATGAGAATGAAAAGACAATGAAAAAATGCATCTTCATTAATGTTCATTTGAATAATAAAGAGTAAATCATAAGCTCTTACAAAAGAAATCTCTACTATTACTTAGGAACACACAAAAAGAAGAGTGTTAACATTGAGCATTACTCTGAAGGAGACTTAGAAACTACAAGGAGATCCGCAGCAGTACAATTGTTCAAAACGAATCCAGGAGGACAAGGGCGTATCATTGAAACATCTTTAATTGCATCATTTCTTTTGTCAATGACATTTATACTAACATTCTGAAGACCCCTTTCAATCAATAACAGCATGCTTCGTAGATTATCTTGCCCGGGGTATATCATTCCTACAGATGTAAATGTTTTTGACAAAGGAGGGTACGTTATGGGCTCCCATTCTAATTCTTAGCCTAAGGCTCTTGCAATCCGCCTTTCTCGATCTTTCTACAACTATTTTCTTCTTTGTCGCATGTCCAGTTCGAACCCTAAACCGTATCGAGCCTTGTGAGGTACTGATTTTAGCGTGCTAATTATCCCTTGCTGATATTTCCCCAACCCTTTCTTCGCTCGGGCTCCCTTTCCCACAGTTAGCTTAATTCCCATCTTGGTATTTCTTGACAGCTTAGGCATGGGAATTTTATTTCCTTCAGTAACGAACGTAGCATTGATGAATTCAAAGAAAATGAAGGAACATTCTATTGCATCCTTGCTTACTTCGAGGTATGATGTATCAGCAGAGATAGATGTGACAATGTCTTCCTCACCCACGACAGTGACCAAAAGACCGTCCATGATAAACTTCACTTTTTGATGGAGAGATGAAGGAACTGCCCCAGCAAAGTGGATCCAAGGCCTTCCTAAAAGGCAATTATATGAAGTCGTGATGTCCATGACCTGAAACTCGATGACATATATACAGGGGCCCACTTCCAGAAGAATTTCAATTTTTCCCATGACTTATCGTCTTGTCTCATCGAATGCTCTTACTGTAGAGTGACAATGCCTTAGATAAGATATATCAATTGGAATTCTAGAAAGTGTGGCCAAAGGCATGACATTGAGTGTTGACCCGTTATCAATGAGCACATTCAGTATTATATAACCCTTGCAACGGGTTGTGATATGTAATGCTTTTACGGAGCCCCTACTATTTGGCAGTATTTCGTCATCACTGAAAGAAATAAAATTATCCGCGTTCAGGTTATTCACCCACCTATCAAGTTTTTCGACAGATATATTGCTTGCCATGTAAGCTTGATTTAACACTTTCAGCAAAGCATTCCGATGTGGTTCTGAATTCAATAGTAGGGATAATACCGAGATTCTTACCGGTTGTTTGCTTAACTGTTCCACGACGTTATATTCACTATGCTTGATGAACTTTAAGAATTCATGTGCTTCCTCTTCATTCACAGGTCTTTTAACTTCTTGTTCGGACGGAGTCTCAAGTTCAACCTCGGTCTCATGCATCGGTGCCTTTCCTTTCTGCTTCAAGTCATTAATCTTCTTGATTGGTTCGACCACTTTAGAATAACACCTCTCGCTGCGGGTGAAATGTCCTACTTCGCCAACATTTCTAGCCGTGACTTTGGATTTTTCACCTTCAGGTATGATGATGTTGGCATCATATTTCCATGGTACTTCAATTATTATCTTTGGTTTCACTTGCTCCTTTTTTGCATTGTAATAAATCACCAATGGTCGATCAGCACTATAAGGGAAACCTGATGATTGATTATCAGAAGTGCATACTTCTCCTTCATCGACCTCTTCTATTTTGTTAAAGATCTCGACTTCCTTGTTGTCCATCATGTCTTGAAGTAGTTTTCTAAATCTTTCACAAGACTGGATGTCATGCCCTTCGATCCCATGAAAACCACAAAAGCACTTTAAAATTCTGTTGGGATGACAGAATAGCCCCTTTTCAACCATTACCTCCCAAATCTTTCGCAGCGGTGTATTTATTTCAGAAACACAACTTTTGGTACGCCACTTGTCTTATTTTATTACCGAACTCATGTTCCCTTCAGTGTGGTTAGAGAGCGGATTTTCGGTCGTATTGCCAGCACCATCAAATCGTAGAATGCCTGCATCAATAAGACCTTGGACCCTCCTTTTAAAGGCCAAACAATTTTCTATAGAATGCCCCTGGTTTCCAGCGTGGTACATACAATTAGCATTAGGATCGTACTATTTTGGGTATGGAGGCTTTAGGGGTGCCATATAATATGGGGATATTAATTGTTTTTCCAACAGTTTTGGGTACAACTCTCTGTATAACACGGGAATTGGGGTGAACTGGGGTTTTTCAGGATTGAATCTTGTCGGTCTTTGTTTATTTTTGGGTTGGCTTTGAGCCGGCATGGTATTTGGTGGGAACATGGCAAATGGTCTTTGGTTATCTGTGGCGTAAACGGGGTAAGGAGGAGGTGCTTGATAGTAAGGGCTTTGGGGTGGATAATAAAAGTTTGGAGGTGGGCGATATCAAGGTCATGGCTGGACTGGGTAAGGATTAGAAGTGTGGTGGCTCTCAGTTCCCACCATATGGGCTTCTGCCTCTTTTTTCTTTACAGGTGCTGCCCTTTTCGAGCTCTCGAAACCTTCCATCCTTCTATTTTTTATGGCATTTTCTATAAGTTCCTCGGATATTATAATATCTGCGAAGTCTTTCGTAGCACTTCCTACCAACTTATCATAAAACGGTGCTTTCAAAGTGTTGATGAAGAGGACTGTTATTTCAGTTTTAGTCAATTAGGGTTCTACTTGAGTCGAGATATCCCTCCACCTTTGCTCGTATTGCCTAAAAGTCTCTGTCGGCTTCTTTTCCATCATCTGCAGAGTTAGTCGATCAGGCACCATGTCGGATACATGCTTGTATTGTTTACAAAATGCTGATGCTAAGTCTTTCCATGATCGGATCCTTTCTCTACTGAGTTGATTATACCATCGAAGGGCCGATCTGACCAAGTTATCTTGGAAACAGTGTATTAGCAATTTATCTTCATTCACGTAACCAGTCATCTTCCGGCAAAACATGACAAGGTGTGCCTTTGGACATTTCATTCCATCATATTTTTTAAAATCAGGCACTTTAAATTTTGGAGGCAGAACCAGATCGGGCACCAAACTGAGCTCTTTGGCGCTTAGTGCAGAGAAGGTTTCAGCACATTCTATCGCCTTGAGCCTTTCTTCCAAGCTCTTATACTTATCCTGGGTATCATGATCATCCATTTTCAACCTGACTATCTTTACCGGGTCATCCAAATCTGGAACATTGGGATCAACAGGATTAGCCCCTGGGTTTGATACGAATGTACAATGCCCTAGATGAGTAGGTGGTACAATTCGTTGCTCGAGGCTTGCAGGTTCCCTTTGAGGATATTCTCTTTGCGTTGCGTGTGCATGAGGTGGAGTGAATCCTGGGGGATAGAGCAGATCCTGATCATGATTAGTTCTTGGCTGAGGTTCCATAGTGTCAGGACTCTGCATAGGTCCTTTTTTTTTAATCAGAGACGTCATCATTTCCATTATTTTGGCCATTTGAGCCCTTTGCTTGAGCGATTCCTCTCGAGATCTTAACATCAGATCTCTTGCTTCTTGTTGTGACTTGGTCAACTGCTCTTACAATTCTCTTTGGGTCATTTCCATCCTTTCAATTCTCTCATTTAACTCAGTTTTCATAATTCTAGCTTTTCTGCGCGTCCTATAAGAATGGCGTGATTCCAGACTTGTAGTGTCGCAACTGCGGATTATACAGTTTTAGCCTCAGTGAATGATTATGGTGATATGTACATACAATAAATGAATGAATGAATGTCAAATGAATGTTAGTCATAAATGAATGTGCAAGAATTGGTGTTGATTTCAAGATGGCCCCTACTTAGGTATTTCATTAATCAAAAGAGTCTATTACAAAACATTTCGCTATCTTTGATTTAATAGTTACACAAATTTTCTAGCCACATTGCCTTATTTATTCACTCGTTCTAAGAATTATGATATGTTTGATCTTTAACTCGGAGGGAATTGGCAATTGAGAGCTTCGACTTCATCTGATAACTGCACAACTTGTATAGCCGCCTTGCACATTTCATTGATCAAAAAGCCGAGTTGCATTTTTTTTCTTGGAGAGCTCTTTCATAGGCGTGAGTGTATCTATCGTACTGACTATTCTTTTCTTCCAGGGCTTTTACGAGATTATCCAACTGTTCCTGTTGAACTTGCAGTGTATTTTCTAAATCTCGTACTTTCCATCTTAGCTCTTGATGTTTAGACTGACTAGCCACAAATTCTGCAGACATATTTTCATACTCAGCATTCTTGTTCCTCAACTCTATCATAGCACGCGCAGCTTTTTCCTCTTCTTTCTTTACTTTCCCTTTCTAGAGTTCCATCCCACCTTTGATGTTACTAATTTCTTCCTTCTATTCTGCTGACGACTTGCCCAAACCACTATTTTTTATAGTGTTTCTTAATTTCTTATTTTCCAAATGAAGGTCCCTTAAGTCGTTTCTCACAATCTCAGCTTCTTTTTGAACTTTCATGGTTTTAGATTCTTCAATTTGAACCTCGATCTTCAGCTGGTAGTTTTCCTCTTGAAGAGAACTAATATTCTGTAACAGCTTGGCCTTTTCACGTTCGAATTCATGTCTCGCTACTTCCAGCTCAGATGGCATTTCTTCTGAGAAAGGATTCTGGATAGTATAACTCGTCGGTGAGATTTGTTGACTATTCACTCGTTGTTTTCTCCATAAGTCATAATCTTGAGTGATAGTATCAGCATAAAGGGCTAACTCCATTAGGTGAATTTTCTTCCAAGACTTTGCAGTATCTCGGACTCTTTTCATGTAGCCTTCATCCGTAAAGGCGACCTCTAATTGTGCCAATCCTCCAGTAGCGGGTATGAACTGTTGTGAAGCAAACTATCTTTGAACCATTAACGAAGCGTATCCGATTCCCCCCATAATCCTAGTAAAGGCACCCAATCCTGGCTTCCACATTTGTATAATAGAACTGAAGGACGGATCCATGGTGCTCTCCAGGTTATATATTTGGTACGAAGGTTCTGAAAAATTGAAACCCAATGCTGTTCGGTGACATCCTTTGGCCAATCTTTCTCAAGGTAAGCTTTTAATGGGGCGAATGTTTTTGAAAACATGTGGAAATGTATGCGCTCCACTTTCCAGAAATGGCTTAGAATCCAGACATTAAGTAACTGTGCGCATCCGATAAAACGTCCTTCCCCTTTCCTCCTACAACAACTTAGAGATTTAAAAGTCTCGGCCAAGATAGCCGGGACAGGGTTGATCCCTTGCTTCAATCTTTCGAAGAAATCTACTACCGCGACTTCTATATACCCAAGAACTTTTGGGAAAACAATTAATATGTAAATGGCTAAAGCAAACAAATCAATCCTCTTCACAATATCTGGATAGTTTTGAACTAAATCTCGCAGAGAAAACCACAGAACACAACTAACTTCATTCTTTTTCTTTATTTGTTTTTCAACCCACATATCAGTCATTCCCGTCAACCTCACTAACTTTTTTTTGAAGGTCATCGGTTTGGGCTCTTTCACATATATCTTGTTGAATTGTACATTGTCAATGCGAAGCAAGGCAGTATACTCTTCTATGGTCGGAGTCATATCTTCTTGATTGAAAGTGAAACATTGGTAAGCTGGATCCCAGAATCGAACCATGGCTTGAATCAGTTGTTCGTCTACGTTGACAGCGATCAAGTGAGCTATATCCCCGTACTTTTCGGTGAAGATGCCCCTAGTGTCTGAATCCCACTGTTTCCAAATCCGAGTCAAATCCTCGAGGTTATTCTGACAAGCATTTGTAGTTACTTGCTCTGGAAGATTAGAGATACATCCTTCCGTTAAACTGTCCCCTTTCGCTTTCTGAGTTTTCAAAGACCAGTCTCGAATCACGGTATTTTTTTCGATTATTTGTGTAATTGACTCCTCTATCAGAAACCCGTTTTTGGCAACCAATCTCTAATCAACACCTTCCTAATCAAGATGCTTATGATGCATGATGAAAAATAAAAATAAAGACAAACAACCTTGGTTAGTAATCACAACAAATATGAACTGAAGAAAAACTATGGAAAATCTAACAAATTAAGTTACCCGGTCCAATAGACCCGATTTCTTTGCAAAGTATAAATGTAAAAAGGAATGAAAGGTAAGAGGCGTTTCTCCCTTGTACTTATTTTGGTAACTATTAACGGACGGAGGTTCGGCATGGCTCTAGTTAGGTGGTTCGTATGGTTTACTATATGTGGTTTTGGTTTTAGATAGGTACTCGAAATGTTCGTACTATCGTCTTCTAAGACTAGTACAAAGCCTCGGTCGTAGCCCATCACAGGCTCACGAGTTCAATTCGAGGGATTACATTTACTTATGCTTATACGAAGGGACAAGTTAACTCACGAAAGCATAAGTCGTATGTAACCCAGAAGTATTCACTAGCCTGTGCGGAGGGACGAGTTAACTCACGAAGGCATAGCGTTTACTTCCACTTAAGCAGACGGAGCCCGGGTAGAGAGCTCATGTTATGCAAAAATGCAAGTGCACGGTGTGTGGGGAGAAACTCACAAACCTTTACGTTTTATTTAAAAACTAAACTAAAAAACTAAAACCATACAAACTTAGAGCTAAAAAACAACAAGACAGAACAAGTTAGAAGAATATTTGCGACATGATGCAAATACATGACTTTTCAAAAACAAAATTTGAGGATCACGACTAAATATTAATTTGAACGAGGAATTTTGAAAATTTTGACAACACGCGTTTAATTCTAGACTCGACTCTCAAAAAAGGGCCCCAGTGGAGTCGCCAGCTGTAGCGACGTAAAAAATTTTGCTTTGGTCGCTAGTTAAGGCGATTATTTGAAAATTTGAAAGTTTGAAAATGGACTTTCGGTTTTAAAAAGAAAAGGAGTCGCCACCGATCTTTTTCTAGGTGTGATCGGACACCTAATAAATCTTCTTTTTAGAAAAGAAAACTTATTCGTGAACAAAGATGAAGGCCGAATTTAGGTCTACGCGAAAATCCAGAGAAAAATAGGGTTCGGGAGTCGGTTATGCGCAAGGAAGGTATTAGCACCCTCGCGACGCCCAAAATTGGTATCTTGTTAAACATATGTTGTCTTAATTTTCTAAAATACGAGTTCAATTTAAATTTTAATCGTGATCCGATCAAAACACGAGAAATTTCAAGTTTTTTTGGTTTCTTTTGAGAAGGACGTTCCGTTTTTAACACGAGCCGGTGATATTCACCCAACATAGCGATGAAATCAACGACTTAATGTTAAATCGGTACGTTGCCTTATTTATTGAAATTAATTAAAAAATACGAGTAAAACATTATTATAATAAGAATTCGAAAATAAATCAAACAATGATACAATTAATAAAAAAATATTAAAATCTAAGAATATTAAAGTAATAATAACAATATTTACAATAAAAGAAAATAATAATAAAAATAATGTACTATTAATATAATAAGAAAAACAAACTGATACAGAATGGGTAAGAAACAAAAAATAAAAGAGTTAAAAATACATCGAAGTAAATAATAAATATGACAATAATATTAAAAATAATAACAATGCATGCGATATTAAACGTAATAATAGTATTAAACACGAAATAAAAACAATAAATATATATACATATAATAATAGTTAGTAAAGTGACGGAAACATGATATTAAAAACACTAATAATGTTACCTATATACATACGTATATATATTAAAATATAAACATAATAATAGTATTAAAAAATATATACATAGTATTAAAAATGTAGACATAATATATACATATTAGAAATAATAATAATATTAAAAACAACTATTAATAATACTACATAAATATACACATATATATATTAAAAATATATACATAATATAATAAAATATATGAATAATAAGATATTAAAAATATATACATAATATAATAAAAATATAATATTAAAAAATAATAATAATATAATAAAATATATGAATAATAAGATATTAAAAATATATACATAATATAATAAAAAATATAATATTAAAAAATAATAATAATATACATAATATAATATTAATATATATATATATATGTAATATGGAGTATAATATATACATATTAAAAGAATATATATATATATATATGACATACGAATATATTAACAAAAACAATAATATTAAAAAACTATTAATAATACTATGCAATATATATAAGTATTAAGTAAAAATAATACTAATGAAATGCTAATAAATAAAAAATATAATAATAATAATAACAGTAATAAAATATAATAGTATAATTAATATTAAAATTAAAATAAAATAATGAGAAAAAGTGAAAAAAGGACGAAATTGAATTAAAAATGAAATTTTTGAGGCGAATTCGAAATAAAAACCAAAAAAGGGCTTATTTGAACGCGCGTGAAACGTAGAGGGACCAAACGAGAAATTTTTCCTTCCATCAAAATGCAGCGCATCAGCAGGGACTAAATTGAAAAGCGCGACAGATTTCGGGGCCAAATTAAAAATAAAAAATGACTTTATTGCAGAAGCATGAAAAAGCAGAAGGACCAAATGCAAAAATTTCCCCTACGCTCAAAAACACGTGGATCCTAGGCGGGTTGGGTCGGGTCGATCCGGTCCAAGTCAAAACGACGTCGTTTTGGGGTTTAATGGCCAACCCCAAAACGACGTCGTTTTGGGGGCTATAAAAGGCCTCTTTTCTTCAAAAAAATTCATTTCTGCCTTTGAAAATAAAAAAAAAAAAGAGAGAGAGGGAGAGGGTGGGTGATTTTCGGCCACAAGGCCGATCACCGTCCGGTCGCCAGACCGCCGTCGGCTACCGTCGCCGACCACCGCGCACGGTGGCCGAAAAATTCAAAAGGGTATTTTTTTTTCTAGTTTTATATTTAACTGATTTTTTTTAAAAAAATAGAGAAAATATCAAGGTATGCCTATGAATAGATTCAAAAGAAAAAAAAATAAAATAAAAGATGAAATAACCTTTGCCCTTGTATACCCTGTTATTTTCTGAATCTGTTTTTCTTTTTGGATCTTCGTTTTTGTATTTGAATCTCTGATTTCTTTATGTTCAATATCTACTGTAAAAATTTTTTATTTAAAAAAAAAATCCCCTCCCTTTACATCTGATTTTTTGGTGGCTTATAAAGCCTTTACATGTATTTTTAATATTATTTTCCTATTGTTTGCGTGTTCTTCTTGCAGGAGCAGTTGGGGCGGTGCTGAGTAGGTGGTGGTGGCAGACGGTGGACGTGGCAGACGGCATGAGGGGTGGCTAGGCTCTGACAGTGGCTAAGGGGCTAGGGTTTATTATTTTTTGTTTTATTTTCGGGTTGGGCTATTAGGGTTAGGGTGTAATTGGGCTGGTAATTTGGTTGGGTTAGTTAAATTATAATGGGTAGTGGGTCTAGTTGTAAAATGAGTTTATTGTATTGGGTTTAAGGGTTTTGAAAGGGGGTTTGGGTAATTGGGTTTGATGTATGTTGGGCCTAAAGTGTAAACGGGCCAAAATTGGCCTACAACATAAATGATTTATAAAGCTTATGGTTGATGTTGTAATTTATTAATGTTAAATAGTTTTATTTATAGTGATACCACTGAGTATGAAATACTCAGCGTACGGTTGTTTCCGTGCACAGGTCATTAGAGTTCAAGATCCAGTTCAGCATCCAGAAAGATCCCGACTCCAACAAGAAAATTTTGGTGATGTATTTCTTCTTCTTGTTTAAGTGGCATGTACTAGGTGGTTGTACATGAGTCATGTATATATATATAGGTTAAATGATCTTGTTGTAATTAGATAGTTATGAAATTTTGGTTGATAAGTAAGTTTAAAGTTATAAATTAGTAAATTTGGCATTGAATTTTGAAATGAAATGAATGATATAAATTAGTTCCTTATATGTTTAACACTTTAAAATTTAAGTAATAAATCAATAGATTAAGCATGATCTAGTAGTGTTAAAAATGTAAAATTCTTTGGTTGAAACATTGGTATTGGTTTGTTTTTGGTTTGAATTTGCAGGGGGTTTTAAGTAAAAATAAGTAGAAATACTGTCGAATTTGTTGTAAAAAAATAAAATACGAAAAAATTTTCGGAATACTCGAACAAGTCCCGTTCTACTTTTAATACATGTTTTGGGCTTCGAGAGTCCAATATAGGGACTTAATTATTAAATTATACTATGAATGTTATATTAATTGTGAATTATTCGTAAGTTGTCTGATATGTCCGGTAATACCTCATAACCTTGTTTCGGCAACGGTTTGGGGTTAGGGGATGTTACAATTAAGCATAGAGAATAGGTCTTGTTCTATTTATTTAAGCTACATTATCATCATAGGAAAAATATTGAATCTTTGATATGTTTGATATATGTGTCATTTTGTAATCACAATCTATAGAAATTAAAAAGAAGGATCAAACATAAGAAAAAAAAAAAAACATATACTAATACTAGACTTGATTATAGGTCGGACCACCCGTTTAGGTTCGAAGGTCTGTTCAAAAGGTGGGATGATTTAAGAAAAGATATAGGCTCGTAAAATGGGCTTGGATAAAAAATAAGACTCGTTTTCTAAACGAGTGGTAGGATTTTTGGCCCTGGCTCGATTTGAATTAGCCTAAACTTTTTTTTTGTTGTTTTGTTGTCATTTCGTTATTATATCACTAATATTTTGTTATTATTATTTGGATATTTATATAACTCTTGTTGTATTGTTAATCTTACTACTATTTGTTTGCTAAGTTACAACTATCTTATTTTAATTGTATTTGATATATTATATTTTTTAATTTATTTTTATATAAAATAATAATAAAAATGGACAAACCAGATTGGGCTCTAGTTTAATATTGTTAATCTGGACCAGACTTAAGTAGAATTTTAGGTTTATTTTTCAAATCGGATCGAACTCGAATCTAAAAAATAGACTTAAAATTTTGCATCGATCCTACCAGGCCCATGATCAGATCTAGCTAATACCATTAATAAAAACATTAAATCAAATAAAATCAAAATTTTATTATACAAATAGGCTAAGCAATAAACCATTACACATCTAAGTTCTAAATTTAGAGAAACAAATAACAACAATCATAGTTTTCTAATTTTATTTTCTTTATTTTATTAATTTTCTTTTCTGAACAATCAAATAGAAGCACTACTTTATGGAATCAAAAGGAACACTAATTTAAACAATATATCATAACTAAATGTAGGAAAAATCTTCAAGCAAAATGATTCAAATAGTAACTTATTAATTTGTAACGAGTCGTTTTCTTGATGGTATTATTGGTTTTATGTTTTGATATATGCTTTGTTGTTGAACCAAAAAACCTGGTTATAAGTTTTGGTTATATCTGTTATTTTTTATACAATATTTAGAATTATCTATAGCTCTTTCTAAACTCATAAATAGGAGGATAATACACTTCAGCGCACTCGAACTACGCCCTTTTACATTGACAATAATACACAAACTAATCAAATTAAGACTCACTTGACTAATAAGAGGAAGTATATAAATTGAAAGAATTCAAAGTCGAAAATGTTATTAAAAAATAATTCATTAATATAGAAAGAAATGTAAATAGGGTGTTGAACAGGTCACTTTCTTTTTTTTTTCTCAGCCAGCTACTATGTTTGTCATTTGGGAAAGTCTCAGTCCCAAGGTATCCTCCATGCAATGTAGCACTTCCATTCTCGTAGCTTGGTGAAGGAGAAGGCTTTACATTTTTAAATATTATATCCCATAAAGTTTTAGGGAACAACATTAGGGAAAGAATCATATTGGCCCCTATTGCCTCTATGAGTCATTGGACAGACTTTCTCTTTCAGGTTTCTTTCTCTTATGATGATAACTAAGAAATTTGATATTAAAGAGAGACATATGAGCAGTGGCAGAGCTAAAAAATTCTTTTTGAGGGGGCGAAATTAAATTGTATGTTTTTACAATAGTAAAAAAGCAATTTCATCATTTTAATATTCTATATTTTTATAATTTTTAAAAGCTTAAATCAAATTTTTATCATTTTTGGAGGGGTCAAAGTGTAATTTTATCATTACTAATTTAAAATTTTATAAATTAGAAATGGCCTAAATTAAAAATCTACCATTTTAGGGGGCAATGGCCTTTGGGTCTCTTAGTGGCTCCACCACTATGTATGAGACTTGACAATATTGTAAGAGATTGACTAAAATAGCATGATAAGGGCAATACTTTGATAATAGTATGACTTAGTTCTTATTATTGCCTAAGTGTTCCTAGATGGTTTTGATATCTATTGTCCTTGCTGACTTTTAAATGATGGTTGGATGCATTTGAAAGGAGTGTAGAACTTGGTTCAAAACCAATGACACAAAATACCCCAAATACAAGGTTGTGTCTAAATCTCCCTTTTCAAGGCGCAAGCACCAAGTCACATTTGGACTGTGAATGCTATGGCTCATGAGATAATTCTTCCTTTCAACATGAGAGTATTCAAGATAGGATCGAACCAGGTGATGGAAAGAAACTTCTTATCTCCTCAACCTACATTGTTAGGATTGGCCGACATTTCAGCACTTCTCCTAATAGTAGGGGCCCTCTTGGTGGTCGATAGTCCTTACCGTCTCATTGAGCGTGGTTGTCTCGACGAAGGAAAGGCTGTGCTTGGAAAGATTCAGGGCATTGATAAGATTGAGCCTAAGTCGTTAGAACCGTAAAAACAAGATATGATATAAACTTAAAATTGTAAATCAGGATCTGTCATGTCAAAACATTAAGAATAAATTTAAATGCTAGTACCCTGAGCTGGTTCGATTGCTGCCAATTTGGTCCAAGCCAGTAATGGCTCGATCGGTCTGGTCTAACTACCGATTGGGCTGTCGGCCCGATTTCACATATATACTAGGCCCGATTCGACCAATTTTTGGGTTTTGATCTCAGTTTTGGGATCCCAGGCCCAATTTACGATCTCAGATCCAAATTTCAAGTTTAATTACCCATTGGGCCAATTGTCTGACTTGAAAATTAATTTTCAAAAACATCATATTAATTTTAATTAATTTGATTAATTTAATTTTACTTAATTAAAATTAATTTTTCCCAAAAATAATTTAGATTTTCCAAATTAATTTTTCAAGAAAATACTTTAACCAAATTTTCTAATTGAACAATTCTTACAACCACCCAATTTAATTCCACATCGAATAAATCGACTTAATTAAATTATTTCCAAAGTCGTAGAATTTTCTTCTAATTAAAAAAATAGTCCGATTGAGTTTTTATTGAGCTAGCGGAAGAACCAATCAGACATATAATTAGGCTCTAGTAATTGCAATTATGTCTAAAAGTATCGTTTTGATAATTCGTAATTACTTAATCATATAGTCAGTCCACAAGAAGTACCAAGATTGAAAACTCCTTATTGTATACTCTTTACAAAAGCAATTCATCCAATTACTTTGTCCAATGACCTCATCATGTGTGTGTTACCCTCATATGATATTTTTGATTCCTTTGAGTTAAATCTGTTCATTCAATACAATCCTATTTTATCTCATTGTCACTATTGTGTCTTCTTAATGATTAATATGATCACTGTCAATAAATGACTGTGATAAATTGTTCGTTCAAGAACAAGTAACCCGTGGTCACATTCCATATTTATCAATCCACATAATGCCAATGAGAGGATATTGTTAACTCTTTAGTTGAGCTATGAACTCGTCTGTTGCTAATAAAGTCATGTCATACACAAGTTCTGTACCCAACATATCGGCTATCGACACGATCATCTTTGGAGCATAAGCCTCCAATTATATCAAAGCACATGAGTTACATACGTGTAATGACCCAAAATTTATGGGCACTAGAAAAGTGAGTTATAAGGCCTCCGTCTTAGTAAACCGAGTCCGTAAATAATTATTAGAAGTAATTATGAGTCTAGTAGTGTGTTTAATTAAGTTTTAATTAGGTGAATTTAGCTTAATTAAGAGAAAATAGAAAGAAGGACTAGATTGAATAAGGGGTAAAGTTGAATTATAGATTAAAAGAAAATGTAAAGGACCAAAATGGCAAATATGCCATTAAGTAATAGTTGAGGCGGCAAAACAATGAGAAAAAAATCTAAAGATTTTTAATGATTTAAGTTATTATTAATTATCTTATTAAATTAATAAAATATATAAAAATTAAAGCCAAATGTATGGTAATAAAATATACATTTGTAATAAAAATAAGCATACAATTGTAATTTATGAATTTAAATTACTTATTATTTAAGTAAATAGATATTTATTATTTATTATTAAGTAAAAGATATTTATTAATTAAATAATTATATTATAAGATTTTTATGTGATAAATAAATTAAAACATGATAAATTTATGATGATGATATAGTACATATGTAAATATAAGTAATATTACACTTGTAATAAATATATTGATTATTAAATAGATATTTATTAAGTTATTATATTATTATTAAACAAATAAAGCATAAAATAAAAGGAAATAAAACAAAGGAGGAAACCAAAACAGAATAGGCTAGTCGAAAGTACTATGGGAAAAAGAAGAAAAGAAAGAAAAAGGAAAAATTTGGGTTTGAAAGCTTTAAGCTTTAATTGGTAAGTCAATTAAGTCCTTTTCTCTTAGTTTTGATGTTTTAGAAACTTTAGAACAAAGTTTTGTTGAAATTAAGTTGAGGTTTTGGAATTTTTTAGGTTTTTTAACATAGTTCATGTTGAACAAAATAATGAATTAGGGATTTAATTGAATGAATTTTAAGTTAGAATTGATTAAAGGATTAAATTGTAAATTAGGCTATAAGTTTTGTGTTGTAGGGATTAAATTGAAAGAAGTTTTAAATTAGGGTTTTATTATAAACATTAGATATTTAAGTAGAATATGGAAGGAAATTGAATAGAAATAAAGTATGAATTGAGTTAGAAAAGTAAATGAGTTAATTAAGATTAAATTGGAATTAGGGTATAAATTGGATAGAAATTCAGTTATTATTATTAATTAGTGTTGTAATTAATAGTGTAAATTATTATTTTCGTAGCTAGCAAAGAACTTGAGGCATTGGCACAAAAAGGAAAGGAGAAAGTTATCGAGGAGTAATCGCGAAATCCGGGTTTGTATTACTATAATTCAAGTTATTTATTATTAAGTATTAATTTTAGATTTATTTATTTTATAGTAAGTAAATACCGAGGTAAGTAATTTTATTGAATTGAATTTAGAAAATTGAATTGAATGAGAAATACGTGTTAGTATTACTATAATTCGAATTTAATTATTATTAATTGTTGAATTTTAAGTTAATATGCATGGTAAGTATTAGTATTGAATTGTATGAAATTAAATTGAATTGTGATTATATGTGAATAATTGAAATGCATATTGAATTAAGAAAGTGTATTGAATTATGAATATGTGAATTGAAAATTTGATTGAAAAGTGAAAAATAATTGAATTGAAAATGTGAGAAATTGTGACTGAATTGAGATTTATATGTGATCCGGAAACCCTATTAACTAGTCGGGCTGAGTCGGATATAGTTGGCATGCCATAGGATTAGAAGTGTTTAGGGATACTTCGACCTCGAGTCGATGAGACACTGGGTGTCATACTGTTACTTCGGATAGATTCGATGAGGTACTGGGTACCACTTTACTTCAGCTAGGTCGATGAGACACTGGGAGTCAAATATTGCTTCGAATTATCCAATGAGGCACTGGGTGCCAATCTGGTGTGTTTGGTTGGATTCGTGTATCTGCCAAAGTCCGAGTATGTTAATAGAGATAATTAAAAGAAAAGTTAAGTTGAATAAAAGGAATTGGTTGAGCCATTGAAAATAATGTGAAAATGGAACATGAATTGAATTTGTGATTTGAATGTGAGTATGAGAATGGAAAGCATGAACCAATGGTTCATGAATTAGATAATGGCTCAACATGAATGTTTATGATTTTAATTGACGAATAGCTAAATTAAATTGTATGAATATATTGGGAATGACAAATTTATATTTGAATTGGTTTAGTAAATATTAAAGTTATATGATTTAATTTATATGATTATTATGTTTATAATTTGAATTATAGTAATACCGCTGAGTATGAAATACTCAGCGTACGGTTGTTTTCGTGCACAGGTTAATAGAAGTCTAAAGTCCCAGTCCAGCATCTGAACTATCCCGACTCCAGCAAAAAGATTTTGGTGATGTTTTCTTCCCTTAAGTGAAAGTGGTATGTACATAAGGATTTTAATGGTTATTTTGGTATGTTATATAATTTTTGTTGTAAAGAAAGGTATTTGGTATTTTGATGATTAAATTAATGAAATGGTAGAACTTGTTATAGCATTGATATCGAACTGAAATGGTTTGAAAAATTTTAAGAGCTAATTAAAAATGATAGTAGGGTTTTCATTACTTAAGTTGTTGAGTCAATATGTCAAGTATGATTCAAGTATATTTGAGTATATAAATGCATTGGTTGAAATACTGGAATTGGTTTGGTTGTAATTTGAAATTGCAGGGAAGGTTAGTTATTTATAAAGGAGTTATATTAAATTTTTATTTAAAATAATAATAATAATAAATGAATGAATGAAGTCAATTAGTAAAAATATATATAAATTTATGATTATTCTAAAACATGTTTGTTATTTATTTAAGAATTATTTGTAAATTGTCTGATATGTCCGGTAATGCCTCGTAATCCTGTTCCAGCAACAGTTTGGGGTTAAGGGGTGTTACAATACGCATGGCCAATGACTAACTCAAGATTTAGGTAAATCGCATCATGAATGTCACAAGTGAATTAATTCACAAACGGATGATCAGAATTAATCCAACTTGGGTCCAGACTAATATATCATTCTGCCAATGAATACATCTATGTCTCTACTCATGGAGTCGACTGCTCCAATAGCCAAAACTAGTCAGCTCCTCAATTGGAATTATAGACGAAATAATAATCCTTCTCAATATTTGAATCAAATGCTCACTTTAATTCTTTTATGGGATTACGGACTCGTTTAGATTATCTACTGAAATAAGTTGTCTTTCTCGCAATGTAAACGTTCTTATAATGCACTTATTATTAGTTTGAACTTAGACAATCAATAAGCTAATATTTGATTGTTGCAATTTCGTTAAGCATGCAAAATATGAAAGACAAAAATACAAAAGACATAGTAGTGAAAAGTGAAATTATTTTTATTTATTCATCGTTCAACTAAATAGAAAATAGTTACATGTTTACTACAATATGGACACATTTCCCAACGTTTACCTCATGGTCTTATACAGAGTTTCATGTATCGTGATCTACCATTTTCCATGAACATATATACATTCATATCACATTATGCAATGGGTCTTAACAACATGGTCTTATACACATTCATGTATTACAATTTGCCTTTCCAGTCTCATCTTATTGGAGGCTACGCTATGAATGGTTCCAACTCATACCAAGCTGCCACGAGCCTCTACCTCATGGTTTTACACTTGTTTTCAGTCTGTGATATGCCAATCTGGTTAGCATTGTAGCTGCTCTACCAAAGGCTTCACAATGGGACATTTCTCATTTCTTACTTACCTAAATGATTGTATTATGATTGTTATTCCTTTCACACCATAAATACACTTGCACTCTTATTAATCAATATTCTTCTCAACTAGAACTTTACACATATCGTAGTAATACCTATTTTATCCTTACTATGATCATACATTTACTGATCACTATAGTCATCATCATCTTTTATATATATTGACTTTTATCTGATAGGTTTACACAAGAGAGTCAGAGTAAAGACTCACTTGACACTCACTTATTGCAGTTCTAAACTCCAGACCCAGACATCCCTCTTGAACCAGCAACAACCACTGCTTAGAAACATAATTTCAATATTACTACTCTTGTACATTCAAATTACTTATCATCTCAATCGCTGACAATTTCATGTAAAAACCTTATACTTATAGTCTTATTGTTCAAATACCACCTACAGATTTACTCATTCAAAACTTAATATACAGAGCTAAAACACTTACCATGGAATGAAATAACCACTGATCATAAAAGAACCATAACTTCTAGATTATCGATGTAATATTCATTCAAACTTAAGGAAGGAATCAAGGAATACCACTTAAGGGAGAAGAAGAAGAAGAAGAAGAAGAAGAAAAAAGAATTCCTTTCAAAACTCATCTCTCACATATAAATATGACTCAACTTACCTAGGGAATTTTAACAAGTGACACACATGTTAGAATTTTCCCCCATAATGGTTTACAGTTTTTTGAGGAACAAAATTAAATACCCTTCATCACAATTAGCAAGCTAGGCTATACAATTGATTTCTAACCAAACTATTTATAAATCTAACTAGCATAGTATTCCGGACATACTAAGCATACCATACCTTTGGCGAATACTCAGCCCATAATTACCATTTGTCAAACAACACGAACTTCTCCTTAAAATGGAAAAATACCATGAATTCAAATTCTTACTTTCTTATGTGGCAGATACTGAACGTTCACTCGCATACGCCAATACAATCACTTGAGCAGATAACACTTCGTCAAACAGACTGTTTAGTATGATGCGTCAAATCTTTAGTATGACTTTCTTTATATAAGGAGAGTTTAGAGAGTTCAAGTATGATTAAATTTAATCAATTTAATATTAAATTACTATAATACTTATCAAGATAAATATTAGATTAAATTTGATATTAAATTTATTAAATTAATAGAATATTTATCTACAAAATAAATTTAAATTTAAATTTAAATATTAAGTCTTATTAAAATAATATTTTTTAGAATAATTAATCTAAAATTAAATTATCTGGTAGAGTCTCAATAGGAGTGTAATTCCTCCGCTGCTCAACCGCCGAAAGACCACCCGTCGACCATCGGAATGTCATCGTCACCACCGCCAGCATCATCATGTCCGGTGGTGCCATCGCAGGTGCAACGCCCCGAGCCGATTCAACTGTTACCGATTTGGTCCAAGCTAGTGACGGCCCAACCAATCCGATTCAACCATTGGTTGGACCGTCAGTTCGGTTTCACATACCAAGCCCAGTTTGACCAATTTTTGGGTTCTCGTGCCCAATGTTCGATCTTAGGTCCAATTTTCAAGTTCAATTACCCATTTGGTAAATTATTTGACTTGAAAATTAATTTATAAAAATATCATATTTATTTTAATTAACTTGATTAATTTAATTTTTCTTTATCAAAATTAATTTTCTCAAAAATCTCTAAGATTTTCCAAATTGATTTTTCAAGAAAAATTTTTAATCAAATTTTCTAGTTGAGCAATTCTCACGACTGCATAATTTAATTTCACATCGAATAAATTGACTAAATCAAATTATTTCCAGAGTCGTAGAATTTTTTTTATAATTCAAATGCAATCCGATCAATTTTTTGTTGAGCTAGCGAAGGGACCAATAAAACATATACAATTAGGCTCGAGTAATTGCAATTATGTCTAGAAATATCATTCTAATAATTCACAATTTACTTAATCATGGAGTTAGTCAACAAGAAGTATCACAATTGAAAACTCCTTATTGTATATTTTTTACAAAAGTAATTCATCCAACTATTTTTTGAAATGACCTCGTCATGTGTGTTTTACCCTTATATAATATCATTGATTCCTATTTATTTCATTGACACCATTGTGTCTTCTTAATGATTAATATGATTACTGTAAAAAAAATAACTGTGATAAGTTGCTTGTTCGTGAACAAGCTACCCGTGACCACGTTCCATATTTATCAATCCACACAATGCCAATGAAAGGATATTGTTAACTCTTTAATCGAGCTATAGATTCCATTGTTGCTAGTAAAGCCATGCCAAACACAAGTCTTTTGACTAATTCAAAATTTAGGTAAATCACAACATAAACGTCGCAAGTGAATTAATTCACAAAAGGATTAAGAATTAATTCAACTTGGGTCCAGTCCAATGTATCATTCTTCCAATGAATATATCTATGTCTTTACCCGTGCAGTCAACTGCTCCGAGAGCCAAGACTAGCATCTCCTCAATTGGAATTGTAGACGACATAATAATCCTTCTAAGTATTTGAATCAAATGCTCACTTTGATTCTTTTACGGTATTATAGACTCATTTATATTATCTACTAAAGTAAGTTGTCTTTCTCACAATGTAAACGTTCTTACAGTGCCACTTATCATCAGTTTGAACTTAGACAATCAATAAACTAATATTTATTTGTCACAATTTCACTATGCATACAAAACATGAAAGACAAAAATATAAAAGATATAATAGTGAAATGTGAAATTAAATTTATTTACTTATTCATCGTTCAAATATATAGAAAACAGTTACATGTTTATTACATAATGGGTAAACTTCCTAACAGAAGTGATAGTAGTTCGGGAAAATACACAAAGAACAACTCTAAAATTTTTTTAACTTTCATGCTAGTAGTAATTGAATCCAATATTGGCAATTTATCCGAACTATGCTCTATTATAGCTAATTTTTAAGCATGTATTCCGGAAAACTTATGTAAGTTTGTCTTGTTAGATAATTCGGTTACAAGTCCGAGAGGAGAATGAAAAGAGGATAAGTTGGTTAATCACTTTCATGAACGTATAAATGAACCATTTCATGGATCACATTTAATTAAAGTGATGCATCTACTTTCGAAATATGAAGTATTCCAACAGAACTGCTTAAGGACCAATCAACATAAGACTTATTTATCTCATCCTCCGTCACTCGAGCAGGTGGTGATAAATGAAAATACAGAGACAAGAATAAAAAAACCTTTGGGTAAAAAGACACTTCTCAAGCAGGTGGTGATAAACGAAAATACAGAGACGCGACCTTTGAATGAGAAGGCAATTCTTTTAGTTGAAGACTGTCAGTTGATGCGGAGGATAACAAGTGATAGGCTTAAGAAAATTGAAAAAAAAGTTGAAGTGTGCACAAATGGGAAATAGAAATTTGATAAATTTTGCAAGATGTTAAAAGAAAACAACAAATAAAACTAAAAAGCTCAACATTATGATTGTATCCTAATGGATTGCCAGGTATTGTAATGCTATTGACCTCAAATAAAAATTAGCATACATATAGATAAATTTGAGTTTTTTATTTTATTTTATTAGATAGATGCCAGTGATGTATGGTTACGAAGCAACAAGACTAATAAGAAGGGAGGAGAAGCCATATGGTCTTAGTATACCAATAATTGCATTAACCATTGATCCTATACCTGATGAAGCAACGACCAGTGATGGAATGAATTCTTATTTGATTAAGGCATTGAATCTTGAAAAATTGCTCGAGATTATTCCAACTTAATCTGAATAATTTGTTTAAGTTTTTGGCTTTCTTTCGTATAACTTGTAAATAATAGATGCATGTCACTAAAGTGAAACTCCTTGATCTCTCTAGTTAAACTTTTGTTAATGAATGTGTTAATAAATCGAATTAATGCTTTGGTATTTTGAATGTTAACAAATTGTATATAACCATATAGACAATAAAGTAGGGGAGGAAAGATGTTCAAATGTCGATAATTTACATTGAGACAAGTTGAGAGGATAGATATATTGTTATCGGTGTCAGGTGTCAAGTTGAGAAGATAGATATATTGTTACAGGTGTCAAGTTTCGAGAGGATAGATATATTATTATAGGTGTAGGCCTTTGGTATATTATCTACAAATATCTTTGCTTAAAGACAACCTAAATCATGGTAGAAGGATACATAGTGGAAAGAGTCTAGGGGTTTCTAGAGGCCTGTACTTACCTTGTTGTCCAATAATGTTTAATAAAATAAGAATTAAGTATAGAGAATGTCTTCTTCTATTTATTTAAGCTGTATTGTCATCATTGGAAAATATCCAACCGTTCATATGTTTGATATATGTATCATTTTGTAGCATTAATCATTTTAGTAGTCAATATCACAACTTATAGAATTTAAAAGAAGGATCAAACTTACGCAAAAAAAAAAAATCTATACTAGTATTAGACTTGATTATGGATCAGACCATCCGCTTAGGTCTGAAGGCCTGTCCAAAAAGTAAGAGGGTTTGGGCAAAAATATGAGTTTGTAAAATAGGTTTGGATAAAAAAATAAGGCCCATTTTCTAAATGAGTCAGATCTCGAGTAGGAATTTTTTATCCAAATTTTGCCCGAATCAGCCTAAACTTTCTTTTTTGTTGTCAATTCGCTATTATATTACTACTATTTTATTATTCTTTCGATATTGTCTAACTTTTATTTTATTTTTAATTTTGCTATTATTTTAGAGGACTTTTTCCCTACTATCTCAGTTTTTCATCTCACCAAATTTAAGTCAGATCATAAACCTCTCCTGATTGATGTGGGGAAAAAGAAATCCAAACATCACTAATAGGTTATTTAAAATTTTTTGGGGCTGGTTAGAGCACAATAGTTTTAAGGACCTTGTCCAAGAAAGTTGTGTAACACCCCAAACCCAGTCGAGTAGGTTCGACCTGAATCTGACAAGCTACAATAGCCGCCGAAATGACTCTCTGTTAATTCCCAACCTAACCTCCAACACATCACGTACTTACAACAAAAATCATGCTAAGTTATAACACAACAACAAAAATAATTTACATAAAGGAAAATATGCGAGCTTACAAAACTCCTAAGAAAGGTTCGCATGTCATCTATAAACAAGTTAAGGTTCGCACATAACAACTTAGTTTAGGTTCACTTATACAAACGGGCTTCGCAATTAAAGAATTATTCATGCAAGGATTTCATACTCTAATAGGGTTTCGTATGCATACAATAACATAGGTTCACATAATACATACAGAGTGAGTTTACACAAAACATTAGTTCATAAGGTAACAACATTTCGCATACTTCCTAGGTTTGCACCTAAACATGCAAAACTTGGTTCTCGTACAAAGGCTTTGCAAACAAATAAATCTTTCACAAACAAGGGTTCGCAAACATATATGGGTTTGTACAATTTACCTGGGTTCGCAAGTAATAAGACTAACACTTTCAAGGGTACGCATGCAATTTTTAGAATTCCAAACACAGGAATTGTAGAAAACAATACTTAGCAATAAATCTAACTTGTATAATTTGATAGAAATTAAAGCAAATCAACGTAGCACTTATGCATGAAAAGCTTAAAATTTATTCATTAAAAAAGATAAACAAATATTCTAAGTCATGGTTCGCAAAACAATAAAACAAAACTTAAATAGACAAAATAAACTTAAGCTTAAAGAGAATTGTTTCAATAACAGAGTCAGAAATATAATAAATCTAAAGCCCACTTAATTAAAAACCCCATCACATAATTTTCAAGGTTCACCAATACCTAATCAGGGATGTGCCTTGCCAAGACATCTACCTCGCCATTGTTATCCGCGACCTACTTACCTACGAAGTAAGAAAAGAGTGGGTGAGTTCATTGTGAACTCAATGAATAATTAAGAACCAACGAGTTATGCTTTAAAATAGAGTTTAAAACAGAAAGAATACTTAGTCCTAAAATCGTTTTGCATGCTAAGTTGGCAGTGGGAATGTGAGACCCAGTTCGCAAATCTTGTCAGAAAACATAAGTTTGCAACAAAAGTTCACATGTATTCACTAAAAATCATACTTAAAAACTTAGCTTGTGCTTTCTTGAAAACAAAACTTATTCAGTATGAAACATGCTTATATACTTGTCTTATCAGAATAGCTGAGAAGCATAAAATATGTTCACACTTAATACACTTATCAGAATTTGTCTCGTTGGATATGTGAATCTCCTTATAACGCCTCAGAATGACTCAAAGAGTTCTTATAACATGTCCCATAAGTGTAGCGTGAGGCAATACACTCTCCTATACACCAACATGTCCCAGTGAATGGAGCACAACTCGACATTCCCTTATCATTTCACATGTCTCAAGGCCTCAACGCCCCAAATCACAAAAACAGAGAGGTGATTACTCCCAATCCTTTGGTATACCAATATATCCAACATGGCTCGTAAAAGAGCACACACAAAGACATATCACAAAGAGCTCATAAAAGGAGCTTGCACAGAATCTTATCACATAGAACTTGCATTAAGAGCTCACTTGAAAAAACTTGTAAAGAGATTGTACAAAAGCTCTTAAAAAATAATTTATAAAACCGTACTTAAAATTGTTTCTTGAAAACATAGGCTCACAAAGAAGCTCCTCTAAAACTTAGCTTTTATAACATATCTCAAAATCGTATTTTTGAAAATAGATTCCTCGAGCTTAAAAATAGGGTTTTGTCAAAAACTTAATTTTAAAACTTAGTTTGAAAACAAGTTCTTGGAATCCATCACAGTTCGCACACAAGATACGAACCTTAAACATTCATACAGAAAAACATTTTGGTTAGTACATACTTATGACGATCTAGATCACTCAACGAAAAACTGAAAAACTTAAACAAGCTTGGCTTTACCTTTATCTTTGGTGGTAAATGGTCCGGCTGGTTCGCAACATACATAAACACACAAATTACTTAACCAGACAAAACTTACAGAATTCACACATGCAAGCAAACCTAGCTTACTGGAAATCATACCTAGCAGGATAGAGACTTAACATGGGTGCTACGAACTGAACTTAGAACAGAGACTTTGATAGAAGAATATCAATGGAATATTTTCACAGAATTAAGGGTTGTATTTATAGACCTAAGAGTTCTGGTAATCTAAGGATACCCTACTTGACTTGGGAAAGACGTTACTTACACGTAAAGTATTCCTAAATACACTATATATTTATTTCCTAATTTGAGTCTAACTTTATCTTTGACTGTCGAACCCTAGTTCGCAACTCAACTGGCGAACCCCCAGTTCGCCAAACAGACTAGTGAACACCAGCTCACCATCACATTAGCGAACCCCTTGCAATGAACGTGACGAACCCCTTACCACATCTTTTGGCGTACACTGCTACTGCCGAACTCCTTGCTGATACTCTTTTGGTGAACTCCCAGCTCGTCGAAGCCTTGGCGGACCCCTTGTTCTTCGAAGCACTGGCAAACCCTCATTTCGCGAGGCCAAATCTTCCAAACCCGACCTCAGGATATTACAAGCTGAGTGTCAAACCAGTCCATATCCGAGTCCATGGCAGCTTTTACGACATGGTGAAGGAATGGAACAACAATACTTGCGAGTATATTAGGGCTAGGAAGAAAAAAGTGATGGCAAGGTTAAATAGGATCCAACGGGCAATGGAAACTCGTCAAACGAGAAACTCGATTGCTTTGAGGGCTAAACTTCAACAAGAGTCAAAAGAAATTCTTGGCTATGAGGAACTTATCTGGAAACAGAAAACCAAAGTGGACTAGCTTGAATTTAGGGATTAGAATACAAATTATCTTCACAGTAGAATTATCTCCTAGAAGGCATAATTATATAAAGGTGTTGTGGTTAGAAAAGGAATGGTGTTAAAAGGAATGAGCAAAATTCGATTCGATTCGAAAAAATCGAAAACAAAATTGAAGTTCAAGTTATAATCAAATCGAGTTATTCGAGTCAACTTGAATAAGTAATTCAAGTTTCAAGTTTGAGTCGAGTTAAATTTTACAATTCGAATAACTCAAATAATTTGAATAATAGATTGGTGTAAATAGCATTTTGGTTCTTGCCAATTTTGAAAATGAGTAAATTGGTCTCTCTAAACAAAAAATTTAAAAAAAATCAAAATGTTTATAAAAATTTCAAAATTTATATTTTTTAAAAATTATAAATATATATAAAGAAAGTTAAAAAAAATCTAAAATAATAATTTTGGAATCTAAATATATTAATTAGTGGTTCAGTTTATCGATTTAGGACAATAAAATAGGACTCATGAATTCGATTAACTCAAAAATTTTTCACTCGATTCGATTAGACGTTCACCCCTAACAATGATGATAACCTAAAAAATGCAACGATTGCTTTCTTTAGTAAGCTATATTCGATGAAAGATACTATTATAGCAAGTTTCTTATTTCTAATTGTTTACCAAATATTAGAAAGGAAGATATTGAATTTCTCAATTCGAGAGTGATTGATGTGGAGAGCAATTCAACCTAGTTTGATATGGTACCTTTGAAGGCACCAAGTAGGGATGGTTTACATGCAAAATTTTTCCAAAGTCAATGAGATATGGTTGTGCCTTAGGTATGCGAGATGGTTAAATAGTTTTTAAAGGAGGTGTTTTAGAGCCTGAGTTGAATTTTGGTGAAGGGTGTTTAAGAAGTGATTCACTTTATGTTCATAAAGAAGAGTCGTATTAATTGGATGACAATTAAAGTAGATTTGAAAAAGGTTTGTGACGAAATTGGTTAGGAATTTCTTGAAAACACTTTGAGGGATGCTAATATTTTGCATAGCTTTATAAGTATTATTTTGCATTGCATAATTTCTTCTTCAATATAGGTTTTATGGAATGGCTTGCTAATTAAAGAGTTTGTCTTTCTTCTTCCACATTTGAGCCACATTAATTTAAAGCATGTGGAAGAGGAGGAGTGGAAATTACTCAAGCTATCAAGAAATTGTCAACCAATTTCACATCTTTTCTTTGCGGAAGATCTGATCCTATTTTGAAATCAAACTTAATCCAAGCAAATATTATCGATTCTCTCTTGAAACAATTTATTATTTTTCAAGTCACAAAATTAATGCTTACAAGACTTAGGTATATTTTTTACCAACACAGGGAGCAATGCTCAATATGCAATCGTTACAAGATTTGGGTTCAAGGGGTTGATGATATGGGAACTTATCTAGGGATGCTACTATTCCACAAAATAGTCTCTGAGATACATACCATTTCGTAGTAGATAAAGTTCATAAGAGATCAGAAGTTGGAATGCTAGCCTACTTTCTATGGCTTGTAGAGTAGAGATGTTCAAACGGTTAACCAAACCGGATTATTATTAACTAAATTAATTAAATTTTTTAATCCTTTAACCATTAATAGAATTAAATTTTTTTTAAAAAAATTAACTGAATAGGAATATTTCGGTCAATTCGGTTGATTAACCGAATTAACCGAAATTTATATGTTTTTTTTTTTAAACAAGTATAAAACATATAAAAAATTGATAATGTTCATTTGACCGAATTAACCAAATTAACCGAAATAGTAATAGCCTAATACATATAATATTATTTATTAAGTTTGGTTAATTACCCGATTTTAAATCGAATTAACCGTTAACTAAAATTCTAATAAAAAACTTTAATCGACCTCCGACCGAACTAGATCGATTAACCGATTAATTAACTGAATTAAATCAATTCGATCGATTAATTCGATTTTAACCGAAATTTAAACACCCGACTAATTACTATTTCTAATTATTTCATGCAAACGACATTACTTCTGGCAAGCATTTGTAGTTAGATTGAAAAGTCGGTGAGAAGTTTTGTCGGATAATAATTGAAAAGCAGCTAAATGAGATACGTGTTATCAATCAATTCATAATGGCAAATGCGAGAGCTCATTCATCCTCAAATTAGGCTTTAATCTATTGGCGAACTGTGAGAGGCTCTCTTGGTCCAATTTCTTAAAAGCAAATTATAATTTTGGTCAAGGATGCCACAAAAAACTGATAGCTTGAATTGTTCTTTAATTTAGGGATCCTTGATGAGGTCTTGGGATAGAATAAGAGAGCATTTATTGGTCAATCAGTGATGGTGCGCATGCCAAGTTCTAGGTTGATACATGGATGCCGGGGCTTGGCCCAATAAAGGACTACTACCTCAACTCATATTAAATTGATGATGAGATGAAGGAACGAGTTATGAGGGGTGTTGGAATTGGGAGTTTTTGGAGCAAGTCTTCTTCAGTCTGCAAACTCCTGTACACATAGCGAGAATTAGGCCACCTTCGATGAGGGCAGGATCGGATATGTGTGTATGGCGTTGTGTCAATAACGGTAGATTCTCAGTCGCAAAAGCCTATAGATATTTAGCAGAGAAAACTTGGGAACCATTTGATAATCGATGGCTTCAAGTATGGAGATTACAAGCTGCTCAATGCTGTGGATTGCTTTGTGAGGGAAGCTTCTATCTTAAGAATGCAGGTCATGTTTTGGAGAATGCCATGTTGGAGGGCATTATTTGGGATAAATTTGCACCTCAAAATTCCAAGTTTTTTCACTGATAGGTTTGCGAAAAATATTAGCGGTAGTTGTTTTTTATGTTGGAGAGGACTTTAATTCCGAAGGAATGGATAATAAAAACGAATCCTGTAGGCTGTAACGCATCTGCATCTGCATCTGCGCAAAGGTTAGTCGAGCAGATAGGTTGGAGATCTCCCAAGTGGTACTGACTGAAATCGAATGCGTATGGAACAGTCAACTCAAAGTAACGCATCTGCATATGCATCTGCATCAGCTGGGGGAGTGTGGTTCTCTTTTGCGGTCCAAAACAAGTATTTTTTTTTCATTAGCAACACTTCTTGTAGTCAAAAGAGTAAGGAAAAAGCTGAGATTTAATTACATTTGAAAGTGAAAATTATCATAATACCCTTATTTGGGTATAAAAATTACTTAAATATTTGTGTACCATTAATATTACAAATAATTTATATTAATTATTTAAAAGATATTTACATTTTATATTTAATGTATCATTATATTTAAATATTTAAATATCATATAATTAAATTTTTTTTCTATTATCATATCTAAAAGAACACTCTAACTTTTAACCATAATTTTAACAATAAATAACACTAAAAACTAACAAATACACTTTTTCACCACAATTTTAGAAAACACTTTTTTTTTTAAAATACTCGTGAAAAACACTTTCAAACAACAACTATAATAAAAAAAACTTGTGGGTGTTAATTTAACAATTGTACATAGTTTATTGAGTGATATGGTTGGTAGAAATTTTGAGACTTGATTTGAGATGTAGTTTGTCTTTTTAGGGCTGTGCCCTCTCTTCAATTCAAAAAATAAAAAGAAAAGAAAAGTGGAAGGCAACATACGAGCGTGAAATGTTCAAAACCATTGGATAAATCTTAGTTTAGGCAGAGTTAATGAAATCATACTAAAACGCGTCACTCAAACTTCTCTTGCCAGCATTTAATTCCTTTTTTATCTAAATAAAAACTAATAAGACTACATCTTAAAAAGATACTAATGGAAAATTTAAGCACTTGTGTTTAAGCTCTCAACCAAATTGCCAGCGAAATACTGTATTCCTCTTGCCTTATAGCTCATCCTGCAAAAACACAATAATCGATCAATAAACATACATAAATACATACATGCATACATACTGTAGTAATAATATTTGATCAGAAAAGCAGAATACTTACATGTTGTACTGCATCTTCCTCAGCACTGTCTTTGCTTGAATCCGACTCACTTCCTTCACCATCATCATTATCATCATCTTCGTCCTCAGCCTGGAACATCATCAAGCAACACCATGAAAATCATAACAAAAGAAAACAGTGAGTGAAATCATATTCATAAGAAGGCATGTATGCTTACATCGGAATCCACTGGCTCATCCTTCGATTCCTGAACATCATGTTCCATCAGTTAGAATGTAAAATACAATAAGTAACATATAAGACACTCCTTGATTAAAAACAGTACCTCTTCCTCTTTCTTCTTCTCTTCCTCCTCAAATGCTGCCTTCTCAGCCTGCAAAAGCCAATAAAATCACTCGCATATGAATAAAACAACTAAGAAATATGTGAATATGTACATATATTATATATTCAAAATACAGAGATGCACTTACATCCTTCTGCTTGCCCCATGTTTCTTCAGCTAGTTTCTTGGCATACTCTACATCATCAGCAACTAAGATGTTATCAAACATTGTTCCTGATTTCACCTGACAAAACAGAAACAATGAGCCGTTACCATTTTAAAATGGCATGGATTAAAAGTATTGTAGGAGTAGAGAATAAAGGGGCAAAACAATACCTGCCACAACTCAATACCAACATACTTCAAGCTGGGGAAAACATAGAGATCCGGATCATCCTTGAAATCTGTGGGTCATATGAAAACACAATAATAAATAACCTAAAACTTTGCTGTTAAAGAGTAAAAAGAAAAAGGCTTGAGAGGAAAGGAAAAGAAATAAACCAGGGTTGTCAATCATTGGTGCCTTCCACTTGCCCTTGTAGTTGGGGTTCTTGATTTTCTGCAGATAGAGGAAAATTCTTTACACATTTCTAATTCAAAAATAATATTAAAATGCTGCTTCTAGTTAAGGATTTCACAAACCTTTGGCTTCCATGGGCCCTTGTATTCAGGATTGGGAATAGTTGAAGGTGTCCATTCACCATCTTCTTCATCATCCCAATCTTCAGGCTGGTGTAAATTATTTCAACCATTAATCTTTATTTTAAATAAGGCATGGCATTTCCCAACAAAAAGCATTCCAGAAAGAATTAAATGACTACCTTCTTAGCATCAGGATCTGGAATTTCTTTTGGAATGTCATCATAACCCTATAGTAATCAAAGACGAGATTATTTTGCCCATGCACTTTCAGGAAGTATATATAAAGTAGCATAAGAGAATGAAGGGGCAAGGTTACTACCTCAGGCTTCTTGTCTTCGGGATCAGGGATGTATTCCTTGTCATCCCAATCTTCAGGCTGTCCATGATGCAAAATACTTAAGTTGTATTCAAAATTCATATGAGAACAAAATAAGCCAAAATGACATCAATTTAGATTAGGTTTGACCAATTACGGTTACCTACCTTCTTGGCCTCAGGATCCTTTATTTTCTTAGGTGGGAGAAGATCCCAATCAGTGTACAAGCTACCAGTTTGTTTCTCAACATTGTCGACAAGGATACTGTAGGTAGCATCCGGACGGAGAATGAATGTATAAACATGAGTGAGTTGGTCAGTCTCACAAGGAACTTCCTTTTTGATCAAGTGGTTTGTCCCATTGTAGGTGAGAATAGCATGCACTTTCTTAGTGCTATAGCCACAGATATCAGGCCCAAACATGATGCTGCAACCAACCAACACAACAAAAAATGGGTAAATCCATAATAATTATACCTTTTAGAGATACATATAGCTTAGATCACAGGTGAAGAAAAAACCTGTATGGGGTTTCACCACCAAATTTCTTCTGGTCAATGTCACCGCTGAGCAACTTCATGTAGCCACCACCACAATCAAGCTTTTGCTCATGCTTGACAGAAAATTGGAAGACTAGAGTCTTATCTTTGTTGTTGACTTCTGGGAACTCAGCTGAAATAGCATAGAACCTGTAGTCTTCACTAGTTTGAATACCTATACGAAACGCAAAGCCATCAGTAACTAACTAGAAACAAGGAGTTAAAAGACACCTTTTACGAGTATCCAGAATGTTACCTTTGTCATTAGGATCTCCATTCCATTTTCCAGAAGTGTAATTCCACTCCCCAGCCATGTTCTCATCCTTTTTCCAGTCAGATTTTACCCACCGACTTTCCCATCCCTCTTCAGTTTCATAACAAAAGAAAATTAGCCCCAAAAAGAGGAAACTGTACAATTTGAAAACAGTGAAAGGCAAAAAAGGTACAATTAAAACAAAAGTGGCTTCCTTTACATGAGTTCTCTTTAATTTTTTTAAAGGAATTCAGAATCATGAGAATGTAAGCAGGCATAGTACTACTATTTACAGTTTCTACTTGATTACTCCCATATGTATTCTTCTAAAAAAGATAATAAGTATAAATTATTTCCTTCTCACATTATTAAAAACTAATTCTTCATTCACTTCTGTTCTCTCAAAATAACAAACACTCTCTCAAGTATCAATGAACAATAAAATAATACAAACAAACGCTAGAACACTGTTAAAATCAACTGAAACGCTAGACACTGTAGCTTTCGCCGCCACTTCTTGTGGTAATTAAACTACATTTCTGATATCACGCTTACAAAAAAAATTCAGAATCACAATGCCAAAAAGAAAATGCAGATCTAATCGAATTAATTATATTTTCAAACGTAATTAAGCATTTGATAAAAGAAACAAATCAAAAATAACTGGATCGCCAAATTAACACGTTAAAATAGCTTGATCCGTTCAAATTAGATCGAAATGAAAGCATATATCTCTACAAAAACAGATTCAAACGGCGAAAGCAAGCCGATCTAAAAGACGAGCCCGTAAAGGCTTACCATCAAAACGTTCTTCGAAGAATACTTTAGCGGAGGCGATGGCGAGGAGCGAAACAAAGATTACAGACAGGAAAATAGGGTTTCGTTTGGGAATCGCCATTAGTGAAGCTGCAGAGTGGCAAAGGGAGATTGACGAGTTTCCCTTTATATAGTGGTCGTTGAATTCAGTGATGGTTTACGGTTCAGTGAAAAAATGACATGGACTGTAGTAAATTATCTCATCCAATAGATGAACGCCAGGTTTCCATTAGATTGACGTGGCGAAGAACTATTGGGAAGGATTTGACATGACACGTAGAGGATTTTTAAGAGGTTACGTTTCAGTCATTTGGAACTGTGCTAAACGTGGCAATTATTCAGTGGCCCAGTTAGAGAGGGGTCCACTCTACAAGTTAATTTGTGCCTTTGGCCAAACTTAAATTTCATAATTTAGGAGTAGGATTTACGCTTTTTATTTATTTTTCTTAAAAATGGTAATTGATTACCTGTTACATTTAAACATTATCCTCTGCAAATATCCATTCAAATTTTTAAAATATATGTTTTATTATTTTTTAATTAATTTTAATATTTTTAATTTTTTAAATTTATAATTTTTTTAAAAATTAATTAATTGCTGACATGGCATCTATATGTCAATTCACGTGTACATCATATCTAACAATATAAGTTTAAAGGTTAAAAGAGACGAAAAATTAAATAAAAGGTTAAAAAATTAAGTTGGAAGGCGAAATAAATTATTGTGAATTTATATTTTAGATAAAAAAAGATTAATTTATTTTTTGTTCATAAAAAATATTATGATTTTAAAAGTAAAAAGATTATCAATATTAAGATTTAGATGAAGGACCATTTATTAATGATGATTGTTAGGACCAAACTAAATTATTCTCTAATGCATAAACAAAAACACTGTTTTTATTTATTCTTAGATAATAGGAATGTTATTTTTCTCTACCAAAAAAAAAAAGTAGTAAGATCAAATGTGGCGCAATGTATCAAATATGATGATGAATAAAAATCATATTTAAGATGTTAAAAAAATTAAAATTTTAGATTGGAATTCTGTTTTATGGTAACCTTTTTTAATGTGTATTAAATTGAAAGAGTGGCGACAATTATATGATAAAAAGGTAATAAAACCAGAGAGGTAAATCCATCAAATAAGATAATTTTGGTAGGCCATGGACTCTAAATCCAATAATCTCTAAAATGGGCTACAGCCGGCACCCCTTTTTCGGGGTTTTTTTTTTTTTCTAAATTATATTATTCGGCTTGTATGCTTAGATTGGAAGACACTTAAAATTCATTGCATAACATGACTGGACTTTGTGATCAAATTTATTATTATGTGAGATAAGATTGCACAAGATTTGATTAAAAAAATAAAAGTTTATTATTCCAATTGAAGTATTAAATTTATTTATTGTTGTTAGAATTTAGTAATTAAATTCGATTAAGTATTAATTTAATTGGTATAAATATTGTTGTTAATATAGAAGGATGTGGATTCGAGTGCGCTGAAACACATTACCTTCTTATTTATAGGTTGGGAAGGGACTATGCTTAGTTATAGGCATTATATCAAAAAGAACAGATATAATCAAAACCTATAATGAGATTATTCAACAAAACTTAGGGTAATTAAAAGTAACAAACCCAAGCTTGATTTTCTTTTGCTTATTGGTTTTTTTTAAAAAGTGTAAGATAATAGAATTACATAAAAACATATTTTAAAAAAACATTTCTTATAAGTTTTGCTAATTTAATTTGAGTGTAATTCCTTATAATTATATAATGATAATATGTTTGGGTAATCAATGTATAAGGAAAAGATTGTATGAAATAGGGACGACAAGTCATCTGTATCTATTTTTCTATAGTTTAATGTCATATCAGTATTTTCATTGTAAATTTCATATTTTCATCCTGAAAGAAAAAAACAGATTCAAATGAAAAATTCTTACAATCATTTCTCATCAATGTAATTATTGGGTCTCACCGAATTAGGTGTAATTGGAGTATTCTAATTTATTTTATTTAAAGATGAGATGTCATATTATTATTAATTGATAGTGCATAGAACTTATACACCAACAATGCATCAAATATTCTTCGTTAAATCAAATGTCGGTCTTACAACTATTACACTTAATATCGCATTCAAATTTTCCCATTTGCATACAAAATAATATTGTGATGAGGTGAATGAAGATTGGAAACATTATATTTAGGTGACAAATTGCAACACAATGTTATTTGTTTCCACGAAAGACCAATCAAGTAATGGTAAATTTTGTGAAATTATCGATGTTGAAAGTAAAAGAAAAGAAAAAGATGATTACATAAGCACCAAATAGAAGAAGAGGAACAAGTGCATTGGGCTTCACAGTCGTTTACTCTTTGAAAACTACGTAATGGATATGAAAAATTTGTGTTTCTAAACATCCAAGGAGAGTTGTATACAATGTATTTATATTATACCTAAGCATTGGATTGTCCGAAGGGTTGTTCCATGCACGCTTGTTGGTTCTTTCACTAGTCATGTTGGCTCTACATTTTTAGGTGTTTCAGGTTTTTTCCAAACACAACCAGTGTTAGATGTGCTAATTGATTTAATCTCTAATAAACACATGATTGTGTTGAATGGTTGAAACATCACACCTACAAACTTAAAGTTAATTTAGCATTATTTCTCAGGAGTATTTTTGGGTCATCAAAAAAGTACTTTTGTAAAATTTTCTTTTTTCCCAAAAATACTTTTAAAAAGTTTAAAAACATTTTATTTAGTAATACTTTTATTTCAAAAATATTTTTATTCTAAAAATACTTCTAAGGAACGATGCTAAACTAGCCATTAATAAAGTTCAAATACCCTAAGAAGACCAACAACAAATATCTGGTGGAACATGTCAAAGCTAAGTGCAAAAAGATAGATAATGTAGTTTTGTCCATTCTGCAGAGTAGTCGAATACCACATGAAAATTATTGGAGAAATGAGCTTGAAAAGAACCAGAGAAATATCTTGTCGTATTCATATTCACATTCCATCATCTCCTTTCCTAAGCCTTTTTTTCTGAAAATTTCTTTGACTTAGAGCTGGACTCAAGCATTAGAAAATAATCAAGCTTTCAATTCCGATATCTCTTAACTCATCTTTCTAATTTTACAAATCAAATTGAACATTTTTAAAACTCTTTGGTAGACCCAAATTCATATCAGTTTGAAAACGACTAATGATGCTAAAGCTTTATAAACTTGAACTTACTTTATGATTTGATTTGTGTAACATTGCGTGCAAACTAGTTTAGGCAGGGTGATCAGACTCGAAGGCTCGCCCAAAAAGTGAAAGGGTTTGGGTAAAAATATAGGTTTGAAAAAGAGCTTAGACAAAAAAATAATGTCTGTTTAGAAAATGGGTTGGACCTCGGGTAAGGTTTTCTTGGCTCGTGCTCGACCCGACTCAAATATGAAAACAAAAAAAAGTAGGTTTTTTTACTATTTTTTTGCTGCTTTTTTATTATTTTCTTGTTATTTTCTTGTTGTTTTTTCACTATTTTGTTTCCATTTCACAATTATGTTACTATTATTTTGTTGTTATTATTTGGATATTGTATAACTCTTGTTTTATTGTTAATTTTGTTACTATTTTTCACATTTGCTTGTTAAGTTACATTTATCTTAGTGTTATTTAAGTATACATATTTTTAAAATTTTTTTTAATTTGTTGGAAAATATTTATGTTAATATTTTTAATATTTTTGATGTATTATATATTTTTAAAAAATTATATAAAAAATTTAATATGAATGGGCTTGGGTTTTAGTATTTTTATCTGGGCTAGACTTGGATAATATTTGAGGCCCATTTTTCAGGCCGGGCCCAGGCCTAGCAAACGGGCTAAAAAAATTTTTGATCTGACCCGACTCATAAATACCTCTAGTGCAAACATATTTTATCGAAAAAAAATCAAATCCAATGTCAAAACAAGTAATTGAGATTTTTTATTAAAATGATATAAAAAGTAAAATTAATTTTCAAAATACAATAAATTACACATTATTTATCAAAATAATATGAATGTTAGAATTATTTTAAGTATAGACCACACTTAGAGGTTTTTGTGGGTCAAGTCGGATTGTGTTTGGGTTAAGCTTAAATATAATATTAACATATTTTATGTTTACTTAAGCCCGGTCCGACTCGAAATATGAGCTTAAAATTTTGCCCAAACATTTAACATTTGCAAAAGATTAATTCAAACTCATTTTAGGTCTGCTCATATTATTTTTAATTATTTTTAAAAAAAAATATTTATATTATATTATTTTAATATTTAATAATTTTATTTTTTTATATAGTTATCTTAACATTATTTTAATGTTTACATTAGAGTAGTATTATATATAAAAATAAAATAATATAAAATATTATAAACTTAAAACAGACCGAGGTCAGGCCTTGAATGTTCAAGTCCAAATTCGGCCCATATTTTAAATATGTCTAATTTTTTTACTTAAACCCATTTTTCGGACCTAATATTTTTAGCTAAACCCTCTCATATTTCAGACAAATCTCTAAATATAGACGAATAACTGAATCCATAAACAGTTCTATTGATTAATTGGTATTTTAGGATAATGTTGCCCATGATATTTGCGACAATTAAAATTATTGTAAACTTTTTTTTACGATAAAAGAGCTAAATATCATTAAAGCGAAATTAAGATATTTTTCAATGCACAAAAATTTTCCTAAATAATTTATAACCTATATATCATTTTGGAAATTAATTTTATTTTTTATATTATTTCAATTAAAAAAAAAAGGAAAACAAGTATCTGCCTTGAAGAGTATCTTGCAAACGACGCCGTTTTCCCTAGCTGGAGTTTGCCTCAAAGTTCAATATTACTACTTGTTTTTCCTCGTGGAAGAAACAAATTAATCATCGTTTGTTTTGCGGATTGACATCAAAGAGGACGACAAGGTACGATGAAACCCTTTCTAACTATCTAATCTCCATCTTCTGCTATTCATCTTCTGTATTTTTCCCCAAGTACCCAAACTTTTTTTGGCTTAACGAAGCCTCAAGAATTGAATTTTTATTCTTTTTGCTTCTTTTTTCAGGCATTGATTTGAAGGGATTGAATCTATTAATTTTAGTAATATGGGGTCATCATCCGTAATAACCCCAGAAGATGTGTTGGAGTCATTGATGAATGATGGAACCATTGATGCTCTCAGGTTGAAGATTATAAATCAACTAAAAGCCAATGTTAGTCCCTTTCTTATCTCTTTTATATTCAACCTGGTTTTATCTGGGTATTTTTGTTTTGATGTCAAAATAGTTCCCTGAACGTTTTTCTGGTACACTGTCCCTTGAATTTGTGTATTATCATGAAAAATTGCAAATTTAGTGATATTTGAGCTTTTTTGATAGCTTGGATTTGCATCTTCGTTCCTTTGTTGGAATGCAATGATCAATTATTGAGTGAATCCAGTTAACTCCTTTTAGTTTTTCTTTCTTTATGATGTTATAAAGGAGAAGATTTTTTCTTTTCTGTGGGTACTGGTTATAACGTTACATACTTAGTGTAATCTCTATAAATGTTTGACAATGATTTGTTTATTATATTTATTGTTCTAAGTTCTAACTTGGTTAAAGATGATCAATTAACTTAAGTTCTGGGATCTCCGTTGAAGTTGCTGATATTGATTGTGTGCTTTGCTGACATTACATAATTTATTAATATTGTATACAAAACCTACATTCATTGAATTTGAAGAGTAATGACTTATAATACTTCCTCCAATGTATATGATATCTTCAATTTCTATTTGCTATAGGAGGAGCTGAAGAACACAACCATCAAAATGGCAGAGCAGAGTAAGGTCCTCAACACGTCTGGTGCGGAGAAACAGACCAAAAGAGAATTGTTTGATGCACTTAGGCAGGAACTTGAGTGAGTCTTGTGGATCCTTCATTGTTCTTAACAGCTAACGCTCAATGTTTCTTAGACCGTTTCATGTATTTCTTTCATGTTTTTATCTTCCCAGCCTGAGGAGAATTTTTTGATGCACTTAGGCAGGAACTTGAGTGAGTCTTGTGGATCCTTCATTGTTCTTAACAGCTAACGCTCAATGTTTCTTAGACCGTTTCATGTATTTCTTTCATGTTTTTATCTTCCCAGCCTGAGGAGAATTTTTTGATGCACTTAGGCAGGAACTTGAGTGAGTCTTGTTGATCCTTCATTGTTTTTAACAGCTAAAGCTCAATAATGCTTTAGATGGTTTCGTGTACTTCTTTCATGTTCTTACCCTCCCAGCCAAAAGAAAATTGTTTGATGCCCTTAGGCAGGAACTTGTTGTTTGTAACAGCTAAAGATCAATAGTGCTCTAGATGGTTTTGTGTACTTCCATGTCTTTACCATCCCAGCCTATATGTTTCTAACAATTTATAAAACCTTTTAAATCTTCACTCTCAATATGCTATTTGCTCCTGACTGGAAATCTAATTGGAATTAAATGTAAAGTGGAACTAATTTTTGTTCTTATCATTGGGCAGAACCCCAGTGCTCGAGAGGGCCTCAAAAGCAGTTTGGGAGTTGATTCTAGACAGCAATGGGCTAGGGAAGGAAATAAGTGAAACAGTTGAAAAAGTATTTTGTAAATTAAGTGGCAGGGAACCTCCACTGTTTCCTCATTCAAACGATATTGTTCTTCAGCCTGAAAAAGCAGTCGGAAACGAGAAAAGAAAAGGGAAAGAAAAAGAGTATGAAAACGAAAGGGAGAACTCTAAATCCAAATCAAAGAAACGAAGTTTCAACGACATGAATGCCGAGGGAAATGCCACTGACATCACTGGAACCTCTGGAGATACTCCAGCTGCACCGCATGATGCTAATTAATCTCTCACAACTAGCATGAAGATATGTTTATGTGTCAACAGAGACCATTGTCTCAGAACCTGGTGTGGTCTTTTGACTGGGAAAAAAAATCACCCTTCAATTTAGAGTGATAGAACAATACAATAGTGCTAGGTTTAGTTCATTTCCTTGTTATCCCCAGGCCTGTTTCTTTTGGCTTTGCTTATTTACTCTTATTTTTTTAGCATCTTTTTGGCTCTTGCACAATAGAAATCCCCTTGACGCTCAATTATTTCTTGTCTTTGTTGTACTTTGATAGATTGCCCTCAAAAGAGACCATTTGCACTTAGAAGATGTCGAGTTCATAGCTGCGAATTTTCAAAACAGATATGGAGGAAGGTATTGGCAGCTTGTGATAGTGAAAGAAGTGTGGAATCTTGGCAGGATGAACTAAATTGGGCAGTATGATTTTTTGATACAATGTTTAAAATTATCTAGAGCCTCTCTCGACTCTTAAATAAGAAGATCATGTGTTTCAGAGCACTCGAATCTACGTTCTCTTGCATTGACAATAATATTAATGCTAATTGAGATAAGTCTTAATCAATATAAATGTTTTATGTTTAAATCTTTATACAAAATGTAAATATTATTTTTCAAAAATTTCCCTCTAAAGAATATAAACTATTTTAAGAAAGAGTATTAAAGTGGCTGACCGTAGTTAATTCTCATGAGTGGGTAGGAATGCCTTACTTTCGAAGTTTTATAAATAAAAAAATAAATATTGTTTTCAATTTTTTAATAAAAGTCAATAAATATTATGTTCAAAAAAGATTAGAGAGCGATTGACCTTAATTAAGGGTGAGCATTAGATCGAGTCGAGTCGAATTGAGTAAAGACATTTTAAGTTAATTGAGTTGATGAATTATATTTTAGCAACAGAATTCAATTTAAATTCTTTTTAATCGAGTCAAATTGAGTTGAGTTAATGAATCTTACTATTATTTATACCTAATGCTGCGTTTATATAGACCAATTATTTAACTAGTAGTCGAAGTACAAAATTATTTAACTACATAAATAATATAATTATTTTGCCTTTTAATTTAATGGGTAAACAATTATTAAAACGATATAGTTTTATCTTTTAACTTAATGGTTTTGACTTTTCAACTTTTAAAAAAATAAACATTTATCAAAACGAAGTAATTTTATTTTTTTTATTAGAATTTTCAAATAACACGAATTGTATAATTTATATTCGAATTAAACTGAAAAATTTAATTTTTTTATTCGAATTAGTCTAAATAACTTGAACTATTTAATTCAAAATTTAAAATTTTTATCAAATTTTTTAAATTAAATTTTGATGGGAAGTAATACAAAATAAAGTTAAGGAGTTGAGTAACTCTTCTCCTCAAAAAATACAAATTTTTAGTAACCTCAAATTAGAAAAAGCTAGGAAAGGTAAATAAAATTTTAAAATGTAAATTTTAATTATTTATTTTCCTTTCCGGTTTAATTAAATAAAAATAGTTAAATTTACTTTATTTTCTTTTCTCTTATTAACTTTAACAATCCAAACTAAATAATATTTAATCTTTTCTTTTCTTTTACTTTACTTTCCTTTACAATTATTAATCCAAACATAGTGTTAATTAATTAAACATTTCCTTTATCTTTTCCTATGAAAAAAAAGTGAATATTCAAATAATTTGATTAATCTTAAAAATAAAACTTTATATTTATTTTTTAAAAATCTCAACAAAAATTTAAAATATTTACCATTTAGTTTTTTTTTTAAAAAGGATTTGATTATAAAGATGTAATAAAAAAATTAATAATTTTAAATTTATTTTCGGAATTTAAAATTTAATAGATAAATTTACTTTTAAATTTAAAAATTAAATAATCAGTTAGGATAGAGTATCTTATATTTTAAAAAATTAATATTGATATAGATAATACATATAAGTGCATTTTAACCCCATGGCACAAAGTGTAAGGCATAGGCAAAGCAGCATCGCTAATCTCCCCTATCTTTTACATGTTATTTGAGTCACGAAATGTAAAATTACTTATGATAAAAGAATTTTTGAATATGTTAAATTATTTTGGTTTATTTTGCAATTTATTTAAACGAATGTTAGATTATTTAAAAATATATTTTATTATAAACGTTTGAATTTAAAAGAATTATTATTATTACGTGGACTCGCGTTAGTCATTAATTTTTTTAAAATTAAAAAAATACTTTTAAAAAATTAAAAAAGTACTAAAAAGTATAAAATAATATTTTTAAATTTAAAAAAATAATTAATTGCTAATGTATATGCCATGTCATCTAAGTTAACAAAAATTAATTTTTTTATCTTGACAAATAATACAAATTCAAGTGTTAAAAAAAACAAAAAATTAAATAGAGAATTAAAATGACCTTTTTATAGAGTAGGGACAAAAAAATTCATTATGTCTTAAAAGAATATATCAAACTTTTCTGTTGCGATTTCACAGATGCACCTTCACAAAGCTACAAGCTCGAATGGGTTGAATCCTACTTTATATCAGAAATGCTGGCCCTGATTGAGAAAGATGTGTTTAAACAGTACTGTGATTGGTTGCATTCAGCCGAGTTCCCAACCTTGATTAATGATGCTATTTTAGTGCTTATTCCGAAGACGAAATGGTCAAATTGTATGAAGGATTTGCTCCCCATAGCCTTATGTAACGTGCGTTATAAGTTGGTGGCTAAAGTTTTGGCTAATCATCTCAAAAAGCGTTTGCCCGATCTGATTTTGTCTACGCAGTTTGCTTTTATAATTGGGCGCTTAGTTACGGACAACGTTATAGTGGCATTTGAGATATAGCATCATATTAAGAATAAGGGGCGCAGCAGGCTAAGGGAGGTTGCCTTGAAAATTGACATTAGCAAATGTCTATGATCACGTTGATTGGGATTTTCTGAAGTTTATTCTGATCAAATTCAGGTTTGGTTTGCCCTGGGTTAATTGGCTAATGATGTGATAAGTACACTGTTGCCTTCAATAGGGGTGAGTGCCGCTATCTCACTACTTGTTTATTCTATGGGCTAAAGGCTTCAGTTGTCTGTTCAGACAAGCTGAGCTTCGAGGTGATCGGCATGGTACTCCGATCTGTCGCAATATTCCAGTTGTCTCTCACTTACTCTTTGTCAGCGATAATTTTTTCTTTTTTTCGGGCTCAAGAGTCCGAGTGTCAAGATGTGAAACTTATTCTTGCCAGCTATGAAGCCGCCTCGGGTCAGGCAGGTAAATTCCAAAACTCTGGTGTCTTGTTCAGCTCGAATACCTCTTTGGTTGATAGACAAATGGTGCATTCGTTGTTGGGGGTTGAGGCTCTAATCAAGCATGGTCGATATTTGGGTCTCCTATCACTTATTGGCCATAACCGGAAGCAAGTGCTCTGTTTTATCTGAGACAGGCTCTATAAGAATAGGCTTCTTTCCCGGGCAAGCAAGGAGGTTATGCTTAAATCGATAGAGCAGGCACTCCTGGTTTACTGTCTAAATGTCTTCCTCCTTCCTCTTAGTACGTGTGGCGATCTTCAGAGGAGGATGAACTCGTATTGGTGGAGCTCGAAATCTAGTAACTCTACGTGACTTCACTGGGCTTCGTTGGAGCGGCTTTATGTTGCGAAAAAGTTTGGTGGCGTTGGCTTTGGGAAGCTTCATTGCTTTGACTTAGTGATGCTTGGAAGCAAGGGTGGAGGATTCTCTCTAACCCGGACTCTCTCCTTATTTGACTCTTCAAAGCTAGATACTTTTTGAGGGATGAGTTTTTAACTTCTTCTGGAGGTGACCCCTCATTTGTTTAGAGAAGCATTTGCCTGGCCAAGTCATTGCTTTTGAGAGGCTCTCGCTGGTGGTATGGGGATGGGCGTACCATCACGGTTTTTAACGACCTTTGGCTTGATGATGACTCGAACTTCTTTGTTGTTTCTAGTCCCTTCGACAGCATGGAAAATTTGACTGTGCGCGATTTGCTCCAAGTGGATCATAAAGCTGGGGATCGAAGTTTGATAGAAGGTTTGTTGGTTTCCCATGATGCTCGTCGAATCTTGTAGCTGCCGATTAGCTTGGCTCAGCCCCGTGATAAGCTCATTTGGCATTATGACAAGGGTGACGGTGAAGCTTGGGTATCGGCTCACCTTCGATTCGCTGGCCAATTCTTATAGTAACGGAGTCGAGGGACACTGGCTGAAGCTTTGAAATTCTGCTTTCCACCGAAGGTGAAGGAGTTTTTGTGGTGATGTCTGCATAATTTTCTTCCATTTCATTGTCGGCTTGCCAAATGGGGGTTGCACTGTACCGCTCCAATGTCCGTGGTGCGGGGAGTATGAGGACATCGATCATATTTTTTTGCAGTGCCCGTTTGCAGTTCGGGTCTGGGCTTTAACTGTTATTGGTCCTTCTTCGCTATCTTTTTCTATGTGGTTATCGTCCCTATTGCTTAATGTCGACGACACCCTCTTGAAAGGAACTGTTGACTTTATGAAGCTTATGGTATTATTGAAACCTATTTCTTTGGCGTGCGGGTGATGCCTCGGCATGTTGTGTTGTGGCGTTCGCTTCTCGTTTTATCCAGGACTGGGATGCTTCTAATGCTGCTCACCGTCGGGTTTTGCTTGAGACTTTGCCGCCAGGCTCTACTGCAGCTGTTGCATGGGTTCGGCCTCCCCCGAGCTTCCTAAAGTGCAACGTTGATGCAACACTACTTATGGATCATCAGCGTACGGGTTTTGGAGTAGTGGTTCGTGATGAGAACGGAGCTTTCATATAGGTGGTGTTCGACCAGCTCTTAGCAGCGATTAGGCTTTATGTAGCTGAGGCAAGTACAAGAAGCTCTCTCATAGACCAAGTCGGCAAGTATGGATAACATTATCTTTGAATCTGATTGTTAGAGGTGGTCTTTGTTTTGAACTCACGCAACCACTACACCTCTGAGTTCGGACTTTTGATTGAGGGCTGTCAATAGCTGCAATTGCAATTTCAACATCTATCCTTTCATTGAATTCGTCAGAATGCTATAAGACTACCCACTGACTTATTCGGATCACTTTATTTCAAGCAAATAATCATGTTTATGATGATATTAATTTTTGTTTGTTAAATTTTTTAACGTTGAACCTACTGATAATACCTGTAATGAGGAACTTTAAGTTTGGGTATATGGAGTGAGCCTATTAATTCATACCCGTAATGAGGGGCTTTAAATTCGAGTGTATGGGGTCAACTTATTATTTTGAGTTTAGTCTTTTTTTTTTTTTTTACAATTTGACTTTATTTTTTCTTTTCTACTTTTCCTTAATGATAGTTCATTTTCTCTAAATTTTTTTTTTGATTCTTTAGCTATTTTTTTTATTTCCATTTAATTAAAATGAACCAAAATCCTTAAAAAAGTGTAAAATTATTAATTTTTTGATTAAGATAAAATAAGATTAATTAGGAACTAGAGAGGAAGCAAAGTGTCAACTTCAAGGTCTCTTAGCTCATTCTTCTCATTTTACAAATCAAACCAAACACTCTTGAAATTCCTTAAACCGAGAGCCACATTGATTTGAAGAAAAGTCTAACAATACTAAATCCTTATAGGCTTGAACTTTTTTAATAATCTGACTTATCTTACAGTTTAACTATAACATTGTTCTCATATTGGTAATATTTTCTTTCGAATTATTTGATAAAAAGGGTTAAATCACTATTTAGGGCTTGAATTTAATAATTAATTTCACATTGGGACTTAAACTTTTTTTTACCTAATTTAGACCTTAAACTTGATAATTATTTCTACTTTAAGATTTGAACTAGACAATTGTTACCATATTGGGGCTTTAACTTTTTTGTCCAAATTAGTCATTGAACTTGACAGTTATTCTCATATTAAGACCTGAACTTGACAATTGTTTCCATATTGGGACATAAATTTTAGGGTTTTTAAAAAAATATTAGGGACTAACTTGAAAAAAAAAAGTCTAAACTCTAATATAGGAACAATTGTATAATTCTGGGCTTAACTTGGACAAAACAAAGTTTAGGCCCCAACTTGAGAATAATTATCAAGTTTTGAGCTTAACTCCAGAAATAAGTTTAGACCCTAATGTGATGATAATAGTTACCAAAATTTGACCCCAAAAGTGATTTAACCATTAAAAAAAATCCAAAACAAAGAACTACCTTGAAGTGTATATTGCAAAACGATGCCGTTTCCCTAGCTGGAGTCCCCCAATATTCAATATTAGTACTTTATCCCCATGTGAGAAACAAATAAATCATCGTTTATTTTGCGGATTGACAACAAAGAGAGCAAGTTACGATGAAACCCTTTCTAACTTTCTAATCTCCATCTTCTGCTATTCAACTTCTGTTTCTTTTTTCAAATACCCAACTTTTATTTTTGCTTAACGAAGCCCTAAGAGTTTTTTTGTTTTTGCTTTTTTTTCCAGGCATTGAATTGAAGGGATTCAATCTGTCAATTTTAGTTTTTGGTGAAAATTAAAAATATGGGGTCATCATCAGTAATAACCCCAGAAGATGTGTTGGAGTCATTGATGAATGATGGAACCATTGATGCTCTCAGGTTGAAGATTATAAATCAGCTAAAAGCCAATGTTAGTCTCTCAATAATCTCTTTTATATTCAACCTGGTTTTATTTGTGTGTTTTTTATGTAAAAGTAGTTCCTTGAACGATTTTCTTGGACAGTGCCCCTTAATTTTGTGTATTATCATGAAAATTTGCAATTTTACTGATGTTATTTATTTGAGCTCGTTTGATAATAGCTTGAATATGAATCTTTGTTCCTTGTTTGAATGCAGCTAAGTCCTTTTAGTCTTTCTTTCTTTATGATGTTATAAAAGAGAAGATTTTATTCTTTTTTGTGGGTACTGGTTATAATGTTTTATGCTTATCGTATAATCTCTATAAATGTTTTGACTCCATCAAGCTTCAATGATTTGTTTATTATATTTATTGTTCTAACTTGGTTAAAGATGATGATTAACTTAAGTTCTTGGGTCTCCATTGAAGTTGCTGATATTGATTGTGTGCTTTGCTGATATTACATAATTAATTAATATTGTCTACAAAACCTACTTTCATTGAATTTGAAGAATAATGACTTATAACACTTCCTCCAATGTATATGATATCTGCAATTTCTCTTTGCTATAGGAGGAGCTGAAGAACACAACGATCAAAATGGCAGAGCAGAGTAAGGTCCTAAACACATCTGGTGCGGAGAAACAGACCAAAAGAGAATTGTTTGATGCACTTAGGCAGGAACTTGAGTGAGTCTTGTTGATCCTTCATTGTTCTTAACAGCTAACGCTCAATATTTCTTTGATCATTTCATGTACTTCTTTCATGTTTTTACCCTCTGAGCCTGAGGAGAATTGTTTGATGCACTTTGAGAGGTGCTTGAGTGAGTGTTGTTGATCCTTCATTGTTTTCAACAGCTAAAGCTCAAAAATGCTTAGATGGTTTCGTGTCCTTCTTTCATGTTCTTACCTTCCCAACCTAAAGAAAATTGTTTGATGCACTTAAGCAGGAACTTGAGTGACTGTTGCTGATCTTTGTTGTTTTTAACAGCTAAAGTTCAATAATGCTTTAGATATTTCATGTGCTTCTTTCATGTTTTTATGTCCCGGCCTATAGTTTATCATAATTTATGAAACTTTCTACAGTCATCACTCTCAATATGCTATTTGCTCCTGATTTGGAAGCTAATGGGGAATTAAATGTAAGGTGGAACTAATTTTTGTTCTTATCATTGGGCAGAACCCCAGTGCTCGAGATGGCCTCAAAATCAGTTTGGGAGTTGATTCTTGACAGCAATGGGCTAGGGAAGGAAATAAGTGAAACGGTTGAAAGAGTCTTTTGTAAATTAAGTGGCAGGGAACCTCCACTGTTTCCTCATTCAAACGATGTTGTTCTTCTGCCTGAAAAAGCAGTCGGAGATGAGAAAAGAAAAGGGAAGGAAAAAGACTGTGAAAACGAAAAGGAGAACTCGAAATCCAAATCAAAGAAACGAAGTTTCAACGACATGAATGCCGATGGAAGTGCCACTGACATCACTGGAAAGTCTACCGATACTCCAGCCGCACCCCATGATGCTAATTAATCTCCCATGCCTAGCATGAAGATATGTTCATGTGTCAAAAGAAACGATTGTTGCAAAACCTAATGTGGTGGTCTTTTGACTGGGAAGAAAAAGACGAGAAAAAATTTTCCCTTCAATTTCCAGTGATAGAACATCACAACAGTGCTAGGTTTAGTTCATCTCCTTGTATATCCCCAGGCCTGTTTCATTTGGCTTTGCTTATTTACAAAGTAGATAAAAAAGTTGCTTTTTTTTTTCTTTTTTTTTTTTATCATCCAGTTTCTGGCCCTTGCACCATAGAAATAAATTGTTGAACACCATAAATGAATGTGGCATAGATTGGTGTGGTGTTATCTACTTATTCCTAGGCACTCATTTATTTCTTGCCTTGCTGTACTTTGATAGATTGTCCTCAAAAGAGACCATGTGCACTTAGAAGCAGTGGAGCTCGTAGCTGTGAAATTTCAAGGCAGATATGGAGGAAGGTGTTGGCAGCTTGTGGTAGTGAAAGAAGTGTGGGATCTTGGCAGGATGAACTAAATTAGGCATTATATACCAGGTTTGGCATTTGAGAAACAGGAGCAAAGGACTTAGCATGAAGTCTTTTAACACAGTTGTGAAGATTTTTAGATTTAAAATAGGAGAGTTTGATTGGTTGAATCTTATATATTTTCAGTGGTAATGTAAGAATTTGGAATGTGATTATCATGTTCGGATTTCAAATATTTTCTTGAATTGGTTTTCTATATTTCTCATTGTTAAAATTCCGGAACTTAAAATTATTTTTAAAAAAATGGATGGTGTTTGATAAACTAAAAAGAAAATAAGGGTTGAAAAATTAAGTATTGGAGGCTTAAATCATGAAATTTATGCGATATATTATTCAAAATTAATTATGGAATATAATTAAATTGTTTGATTTGTATAGATTTTAAATAATAATAATAATAATAATAATAATAATAATAATATTGTCCATTGTATTCTAAACAAAATTCAATTTTTGAACCTAAAGTTTTTATAGAATAATATAATATTAAAATAAATAAAATAAAATAGAATTTATTTAAAATATTTTTCATTATCTAATAAATAGTCCTAATCTACTTATCATTATTCACACTTATTTATAGAAAATTTTTATTGGATTTTATTAAAAAAAAATTATTATCATGTATAAAAATTTAAATCATTGAAAATATTAAATTTTTTTAATTTTAAAAAAGAACATAAATATTATTTTCAAAATTTCCATAGAAGTCGAGAGATATTTTTTTCAAAAAGGATTCGGCAGTGATTGACCTTAATCAATTAATCTTGAGTAAAAATTTTAAAATTTTTATTTAATTTAAAAAAAAAACTTGAGAAAATCTAAAAATATTTACCGTTTAATTTTTTTTTTCCAAAAAAATTGATTATGAAGATATAATAGAAAAGAAAATATATTATATTTTCTTCATTTAAAAAGTAATAACATAGATAGATTTGTTGTTGAATTTTTTAAATTAAATAATCGCTTAAGATAGAGTATATTTCATAATCTTATATTTTGTATAGATAATATATATGTATATATGTATATATATAACTACATTTTAACCCATGGCCAAAAAAAGAAAAAGACGGGCAAAGCAGAGTAAGATACTGACCTGAACTCCTCTAGCGCAGATATGGATATGGGCGGGAAACATGAGTGCGTGTTGTTGATCCCTCGTTGTTTTCAACACCTAATGTTTCTCATAATTCATAAATTTTCTCTAATTCAACATCCTCACAATCTGCTATGTCTCATCAATATATGCTGCTTCCTTTTTTTTTTTTCTTTTTCTTTTCTTGAATATGTGCTAATTTCCGGCACTTCCGTAATAGAAAATTTTAAGATATGTTTTGGGTGAATTTAGTATTACTTTTAAGAAGTATTTTTGAGATAAAAAAATATTTTTAGAGAAACATTAAAATTTTTTGATCGTGTCAAAAGTACTTTTGAGCCAATTTTAAAGGTTTGAAAAACATTTTCTCTTTCAAAAAAATATTTTGTTTCTTAAAAATGTTTCTTGAAAGCATTACTAAATTGAACCTTTGTATAGTTTGAGCTGATGCATTGAGAATGTTACTCAAATGTTTTGCTCCCTTTTCATGTGACTTTCTTGAATTCTCATTTTTAAATATTTTTTGTTGAACACCATAAATGAATGTGGAGGCAGGGTCTACTGGCAAGCAATTTGTAAGCTCAAGGTTTAAGGGGTTTGGGTTGATAGTATGCCTTCTTAGGAGTAAAAGTGTTTATGGGCTAAGTCCAACCAATGTCTTAATTTTAAAAACATTTTAAGTTAGAAGCTCAAGTCCAAGCCCATATTAATATTTAAACATTATAAAATAATAAAACATTTCATTTTACAATTGGGTTTATCTATGAATAAAAACTCTTTACCTAAAGTTTGGAAGCATGGGAGAAGTTCTTTTGTTAATATTTTTAACAGTATTTGATATTAGGTCATTCATAGTATTATTATACCTTCTCTAATCATCATGAGTTGGTTATCCGCCAGCACATATTTAGCTTACGATGTTTGAAAGTCCTTGTCTAAACTAGTTTTTATAGAGAGCTAACAAGGAATTTCATTAATAACTGCCCATTTTGATTCTTGAGAACAACTCGATGAATTTAGTAGATCCTTTTAGGAAGACCCGATGACCATAGACTAAACCTATCCAATTTTTACATTGTAATGGTTGGCTATTCACGGACTAATTGCACCTACGTTTCTTTTTTAGGGTTAATATCAGCAATACAATTTATCTAACGATAAACCTAATTCAAAAACCATTTAATTTATAGATAGCTCTACTTAGAAATATATAGATAGTGTTAACTTAAGAAGCTCATTATGGATTAAAGAAGTGCAAGAGCATTATGAAATATTTTTTGAAAGGCTAATTGTAATACATCTTGTTTTACTTCAAAGATACAATTACAATTTTATATCTTAATTCGTCTTAAGAGTTTATAAATATATATATATATATATATATATAGTATTTATTGAACAAATGTGAAGTTAACTTTAAATTTACTTCTCATCATCGATAAAACTTTAAAATTAATACTTTTTGATAGAATTGTAATTTAAACTAATTTTGAAGAAGTGAACGTCTCATCAATAGATCAAAACTTGAGTTAAAAATTACTATTATTTTAGTATTTATCTTTCTAATTTATAGTATTTTATCTTTCCATTTGATTTCTAATTATAAAAGGTTTAAGATTTTCTTACAAATCTAAAATTTTTTTTTGTCTTTTTTTATTTTTATATATCTTCAAACACTAAAGACTTTTATCCTTATCAATAAGTTTAAAAATATTTATTTTTTAAAATTTTATCACTAAAATTTAATTTAAATAAGATTTATCAATTAAATAATAAATAGATAAATAAATAATCATGTTAAATGTAATTGATTTATCATAACAACATAAAGATAAATAAATATTTATCTTGCCTTAATTATTTTTTTCATATTAACGACATCAATTAGAGTTTTTTGAACCCCATATAACAAATTTATAAAATATTTCTCAAATGTTAGAAATTAATATCAAAACACACAAGCGAAATTAAGGGTGACAAAAGACCTATTTTTATAATTTATAAAATTTTAAATTAATAATAATTAAATTATATTTTCATCCCTCAAAAATAATAAATTTTTTTACTCAAGCAATTATAACTAGCATTTTGGAACTAAATAATATAAAGAAGCAAAAATGAATACCAAAATCTCTTCCTATATTCATATGATCTAAAAACAAAAGCAAAGAACTTCCATAAGTTGCATCAGGTAATCATAAATCCTAAAAAAAAAAAAAAAAGATAACCTTCTTCCTAGAAAACTAAATTTATATACTAAAAGAAAAACCTATTAAAATCATAACCAATAATTGCCCTCCTGATTGCCGTCGGAATTATTCCCCGACGAACTAAACGAACCGTTGTCGGTCGTCATGTTCATAAGTTGAACATACAGCTGCGGATCAAAAATATCGGTAGGCAAATTATTATTCATCAACGCACCATTGTCACCCATATTTGGATTTTCTAAAAAATTGCCTCCTGGGGTCATCAGGCTATTTGGAACCACAGTTTGTGAATTGTTGTTCGAGAGCATGTTTTGTTGGTATTCATCATTGACTGTTTGAAGCATTGATGGTTGCTGCTGCTGCTGCTGCTGTTCATGATGCTCCTCCTGCTGCTGCTGTTCCGGCTCCTGCTCCTGTTGCTGCATAAAGGCAAATCGACGAAATTGATTCTGTGGATATGGTATGTAATTGCTTCGAAAAGGCACCCGCGGGACAGATGAAACAGTAGCATTGAATGGCATTCTAGTTCCCCCAATTTGATTTGCAATGAAATGATTATCTCCAAAATTGTTGATCCTTGCTAGATGATCCCAAAATGACATTTGACTGCTTCCGTATTCTGAAAAATTCATAAACTACATTATAATACAACACAATTTGAGTATGTAGAGGGACCGAAGCCATTATTTGATAATGATGGTAATACCTGTTATGGGTGAATCAAGTGGTGGAGGGCGATACATTTGATCAGGTACTGTTCTTGCAAATGAAAGAAGAGGTTGCTGTTGTTGTTGGTCCATTCGAGGAGGACTGATTTGAAGTTGTCCACCGAAATTCAAAACAACATCAGCAACAGAGGGTGGTGGAAAGTATGGAGAATTGCTTTCTGGAAAATCTTGTCGATTCAACTGATGCAACCGTTTGTCGCTTCTTAAGAGCTTCTCAAGGGGTCTGTCAAGGGATCCTGGCGGAAATTTAAGAATGTGCCTCCTGAAAGATATAAATTGAACTTGAATACATTGATAGCAAATAATTGTAGAAAGGTCAAATTCAGTTTTAAACCCTGTAATATGCTCAACTTATGATTTAGTCTTAACCTTGTTATTATCAAATATCTAGCTATAGCGTCTCACCATTCTGCTTAATTATTATTATTATTATTAGCAACAATATTAGACCTTAATCTAAATCACTAACACTGTTAAAAATTCAATTAGCCGGTTGAAATTTAAGCAAAGTTATGTGTATTTCGATGAATATCAAATAATGGGCAATGTATCAACTATAAACCCGAACCTGTTATTAGTAGCTTGCCCACCAGTGAAGTCAGAAACCATTTTCCATTGAGTGTGCTTCCTTGGTTGTGGATCAACCTCATGATAAAACAATGGAGGTTGATTTAACTGCACCACGACACGACACAAGAATTCAATACGATTCGATATAATTCAATTCAAAACTATACATATATGTATTTATGTAATAGAAAATAGAAAATGTTAATTACCTCAATTTGAAGAATCCCAGGTTCACCTTCTTGCACAGTAGCCTTGAAAGCCGAAATATCAGACCATTGTACTTCAATCTTGCTTTTCAGCCCACTTTCTAAGACCTCCCACACCAATTTCTTCTTAGCAAAATAACATTTGGCTACCAAATCACCTTCATTCTTCGATTTCCTCTACAAATATTTTATTTTCATTCAATATGTATATATATATATATAACATACATAATCGACACATACAATATATATATAAATGATTATTCACCTCCCATGAGCCGATTGTAATCAAGGACATCATGAAATTTTCAGCTTTAAGCTTACTCATATTTGTATGTTGTAAAATATAGTCGTTTGGCATTGGTGCAGCAGCCATGGCAGTATAAGCATTATCCGTCATGTTGTCGGTCATGTTGTGAAGGTTGTTAAGGCGATTTAATTGATTTATTTCCACTTGATCTAGTCTTGCTAAGAAAGATGGTGTTTGAGTAAGCCTTAAACCGAGAGGTGGTAATCGCCACAAAGCTTCGTTCACGTTAAACTGCAAATTTTCAAACGAAAAAAAAAAATTAGAACAGCCTATAAAGAACAGCATGCATGAATATACAAAGGTGGTGTTTGATCTATTCTTGCTATGAAAGATGGTGTCTGAATATAAAGAACAGCATGCATGAATCAAAACAAAAGAAAAGAATCCATAAAGATAATCAAAGAAAGAACCTCTATACGTCGTCTCCAAACCGCTTCAAGATATTCGTCAGCACTTCTCCTAAAATCTGCAGAATCGTTCATACCATAATGCTCCATAATCAAAAAAAAAAAAAAAAAAAAAAAAAAAACCCAGATTTCTTTATCAATAAAAAAGGAAAATCCTATTTGAAAAACATGGAATGTGAGATTAAAAGCAAATAAAAAAGAAAATTAAAAGAACCTGAAACTGAAAACTGACGCAGGGAAAAGAAAGAGGGAAAAAAGGTGTTTGAAGAGAGACGATTAGTTTGAGAAACTAAAGTGAGTTATATGTATATATATATACACAAGGATCCTGCTCCTACGTAAAAACTAGTATATTAGTTTATTGTTTATTACATTTTATTTTATTTATTTTAAAAAGGTATTTTGGTATAATAGAAACTTTGTTATTTATTTAACTTAAAGTCAAACTGTTAAATAGGTATTTGGATGTATATCAACTTCTTTGTAGTTTGTTAATTAGTTAAAGTCTCAAAAAGTCTTAATTTCTTTTTTATTTTTAAAATATAATACTTGTAATATTTTATTTTTTTTAAGGAAAAAAAAGGACATCAATCAAACAAAATCTTAATACCAATCTTTTAAATGATTAATAAAAAAATCATCTTTTTTATTGGATGAATTAGTGGTGAAATTGGATCGAATCGGGTGAAAAAATTTCAAGTTAACAAGTCCTATTTTAGTTCCAAAAATTATTATTTTAGAAATTTTTTAAAATTTTTTCTTTATATATATTTGAAATTTTTATAAATATTTTGAATTTTTTTTAAATTTTTGTTGAGGGAGAGATCAATTTGTTTATTTTTAGAATTGACATAGATTAAAAGAGCATTTACGCCAATCTGTTATTCGAATTATAAAATTCAACTCGACTTAAATAACTTATTCGATTTGACTTAAATAACTCAATTCAATTAACTCAAAGTTTGAATTTTTTTTAAATTTTTTCGAATCAAATCGAGTTTTATTTACCAGATAAAGAGAAAGAAGGATTAATGTGAAATTCTATTAGCAATAAATCCAAATTCTAGAAAGTAGAGAATAAATTGTAATTTTTCATTTTCAATAACAAAAAAAATTCAGCCTAGTGTGGTATGAAAATTATACAGTCAACTTGGATTTTTCTTAATAATTATTTTGATGAAATTAAAGAAAAAGTAGTAAAAACGGAGGAGATGCAATCTGACAGTAGATCTATACCATAGTTATTTACTATAAATAAGATGAAGAAAAGAAAGAGACATTAATTATATAGCCATACAAAGTTAAACATGAGATTTGCTACTTTTTATTTGGATTCTAACTTTAATTATCTTACTTTACAAAATTTAAACACTGATTTTTTATTTTGTTTTTTATTAACATTGAATTGCTATTTTTTTTTTAAAAATTTCACATATAATTAAATAAAATTATTTTCATGGTTGGTAACATTGAAATTCTAATTTTTAGTAATTGGTTGCGGATGGAATTGTTAAATTTATACGGGTTAATCATAAATAAAAATATCATTAGTCAATTATTAAAAGGGGGTAGGAACTAATTTCAATATTTTTTGCAAGGCATCGTATATTCTTGAATCATCGGGTCAATATTTGTACCTTTCGCTAAACTACAAAGCAAAGTCTTGGGGATTTCTTCTTTCTTTCAAATTTCAATCAGCAAAGGTATTTTTCCGTACTATCTCCCTTCACTTCCATCATTGACGACTTTCTGTCTTGTAAGGGTGAACAGTTCCAAATTACCACTCATTACCTTTATTGTAGTAACTACGACTTTTGGAAGCAGGTTGTAGATTATCTCACTTTATAACGTACCTCTCAATTGGGGGATTATTGTTGTACCACTATCTCGATTAGAGCATGTGGCAACACCAGAATCAACTGAATCTAGATGTAGGGGCTAAGATAGGGGGTTGGAAAGGGCCCCACTTGCTCCTAAAATGAAAAAATTTTCATTTAGACCCCTTTATAATTTATAAAATTTTAAATTAGTAATAGTAAAATTGTACCTCAAAAATGATAAAAATTTAATTTATTTCTTTAAAAATTATAAATATATAGACAATTAAAATAGTGAAATTGTATTTTTACTATAATAAAAAAATATACATTTTAATTCTGACATAATAAAATTTGTTGACTCCACCCTTATTTAGATGGTTATCTTAATTCCGACATAATAAGATTCGTTGACTCTACCCTTATTTAGATGGTCATTCAATGACCGACTACCAGTGTGCATCATAGTCCCACCGACCTCATAGGAGAGACAGTCTATCAAATACACTATTAAGCCATCTACTATTAACGAGTGCACTTACTCTGATAACCCTTAAAATAATAATTTAAAGCACACACTTGAAATAATTAAAAGATTAATTGGATTTTTGATTTAGTGGTGCAGCAATCTTTAAAAAGAAAGCTACCATCATTCCATCCACAGCAGTCACTTGCACACGTCACACATAAATTTGTACACGTGATTTTCTTCACCATTTCTTTATTAAGTTAATTAAAATTAAAACTAATTATTAGATAATTACGTCAATTCTAATCATCAATTTCACTGTTTATCTATGCCTTATATTATTAAAGATAGAAATAATAATTATTATTATTGAAGCTTTCAAAATTCTCTTTGAAATATTTTTTATTTAAAAATTAAAAAAGTATTATTAAGAAGAGTTGGGTAGAATTCTCAATGAAAATTATTATCCTATTCAAAGGGTTTTGTCTCTCGCATTTCAAAGAGAGCTCAATTGAGATTATGAAGTATAAGAACGGTACGGTGAACGTGGATCAAATAAGTGACCTTCATAAACTTTGATTGATGGTTTGATTTCTCATAGAAGAAATTATTTTATAGACCTTTCTCACTATATCATCCATGATCCCTTTTGTTATTATTTAACGACAACATTTCAACAATTTTTTATATGTTATTGACACATAATTTTGATAATTTTCTAACTTTGAATCAAGATTCAGGATTCAAGATTTATGGTATGAGATTTAAGGTTTAAAATTTAAGATTTTAAATTCAAGATAAAAAAAATTATCAATAATATGATGAGAAAGATTAATAAAATAATTTTTCCCCATAGACTTGACCAAGTGATACCATATATATATATATATATAATATTGTTACAACAATAATCAACAAAGAATTATTTGCATTAGGGATAAGATATCTAACCAATCATATTGTAAAAGCTAAGTCATTAGCAGCTAATGATAGAGAAATTGAGGTCATTACTTTAATGCTACTACTAAAGTTGTATGCCAGCATCCATCAAGCATATGAATCTCTACTCAGTGACATCTGCAGCTGTAAGTAATATAAAAAGAGAGAAATGTGGAAGGAAGGTCATATCAAACTGACATAACTTCTTTTTTGGGATAAAAACCAATGATTAATTAAATAAGATTTTGTGGAAGTGGGATGCCGAAATTAAAGAGTATCGGGTAGGTCTTCATCGATTGATGGAGCTTGACCCTTTGTTAGACGTTAGAAATGGAAAATCTCATCTGTCTAATCAAGAATATAATGATAGGTGGACGAGCTCATGATTTCAAGCAAATTTCTGAAACCTCAAATCTTCTCTTAGCTACTAATTTCAATTTATATATATATTATCCATGTTGTTTAAATTTATTTTTAATTGTTAATATGATAATTATATGAATATAAAGATTAGTCATAATTATAATTAGACCTGTTTATGGATCGAGTTGAGTTGAGTCTTAACAGAATTTTAAATTTAGGTCCGGCTTGAAAAATGGGTCTAAACTTTTGTCAAAATTCGGCTTAGATTATATATACTAAATTTGGGCTCAATTCGTATTAATTTTTTTATTTTATTTTTTATATAAAAAAATTTAAAAAATATAATACTTCAAAAACACTAATAGTGAAATTATAGCAAAAATTGCAGTAAAATAGTGAGAAAATAACAACAAAACAATAAAATTTTTTTACAAATTCAAGCCGAGCCAGGTCTAGATCAAAAAATATTATTCAAGATCTATATTTTTGTCTAATCTCATTTTTCGGACCTATATTTTTATCCAATTTCATTTTTTAGACAAACAACTTGATTAGCTCATGAACAAATCTAATTATAATAATAGAAAAGCGAGTGACAAAAAATAAATTTATTAAGTTCATAATTTGTAGGAAGCACTTGAATCTTTTAAATGAAGTTATAATTTTTCTTTTTCACTTTTTAAATAAAATCTTGAATTTAAATTTTATAAACAATTCATTTAAAAATTTAATTTGAATGAATGAAAAAATCCATGAAGCGTGTGCAAGGTGCAATATTTGTTGGATTGAATCAAGGTGTACGCTGAGTGCTTAGATATGTAGAATCATTGTCTTACTTTATGTCATTATTAATGATATAGTGATGCATGTATTCTCTCAGAATGGAACGTGCCCCCAATAGAATCCATGCCCAAGGTTCAAAAGCTAAAAGACACTGCTTTTTTGTGAAACTTCACATACTCTAAATTCAAGTGCATGGGGATTTGAGTCGGCTGATTGGACTTAGAAGTGGATAATGTTAGTTAGGTAGCCTGATAAGCTGAAAAAGGAGTCTACACATTGCTGTACTCACTTCACACTTTGCTATGATTTTAATGGGTAGAATAATGAAAGAATAAAATTAAAATTAAAAAAGGGGGTGTCTTTTTGTTAGTTGGTGACTATAAAAATTCATGTCTATGAGAAATAAGAAGCATGAGTTTGATAGTGAAGTAGTGGTCATCCCCAAGAGTCATTAATGGCTTGAAAGCTATTACTACAGTTCCATATCTTTGGTGGAAGTATGACCAAAATATGGTCCCCCAAATCTCTCTTTTTTTTTTTTTCTCACCTCCAAGATGATGATGGCAATGATGACGATGATGCCACTTTTGAATTTATGATCATTATTTACTTAAAAGAAATAAATCATAAAAATTAAGATTCAAGTATTAATATATATATTTCTTTATATATATTTTTTAGATTATAATCTCTCTTGTAAAAGATGGTAGTTTTTTTAAGAAAAAAATCTTTAAGGTCAAGATATGTCATTAGCTTCATTATAGACCGAAAATGATATTTACAGATCACTCACTAAATGAGATTGTTAATGAACCTCAATCCTTAATATTTATTGAAATGCTAATAAATACTTAACCAACTAAAGTAACCCGTGTTATAATTTTCTATTTGAAAAAGAGCATAAAAATATTGAAGTTGTTGGTGCGATTTTACCTTCAAGTCTAGCAATGGGACATATCAAATTTTGGGTTTCTTTGAAGGTGCATGCATTGAATCTTTAGAGATCATTTACTTAATTGAATTTTAATCTACGCAAGCAGTTTAGTTTATTAGTTTATTTGTGGGATAACTTTAAAACATAATCTTACTGTTGAGTTTTAACACAAATATTTATTTATTTCGTGAAGGAATGATTACAAGAGTGAAATTGAAGGTGACACCTCCAACAGTCAAAGTTCACGAGAAAAGAAAAAACTGAAAGTAAAGCCGTACTGAAATGCCACCAACCCACTCTCTATTTTATATCCGCACATTAGATGCCAAAATGATATTTATTAGCTTCATATGACATGCCATGTACTATAATATACATATATATATATATAGCACTGGTCATGATTGTTTTGGATTCTTACACGTGCTCTTGGTCATTTTCCCTACTTCTTATGAAGATACAATCTTAGATTCTCCATCATAAGCATAATCTAAAAATGAAGAAATAATTAAAAACATAATCAAATGACGTTTGCTATCATAAGCATATCTGGAAAATGAAATATGAGCTGAACTTCAGATTTTTGGACAGAATAATAAAGACAATTACTGAATTGCATCTGCTAGAAACTGGAATGCATGGCATTTCACTTCTGTTCCATATTTGTTGGTTTGTTGTTGTGAAACAATATCAGAAATTTATACTCAACCTTGTTATTTATTGATTGAAAATTTTGATGTAATTCACAATATAAAACTGGGTTTTGGATTCCAAGATCAGTTACAAAGAATATTCAGCCAAAAACCAATCTAAACCATTGGCTGGTAATAAGAACCTAATTTACCATAGTGTTATCATCATATTCGAAGGCCAAACTGAAAATCTGACTGTAGTCATCTACAAAGTGAACATCGAGACCTTCTGTTACATTTGGGGCAAGCTCGTCGTAATCACGTCTGTTAGCAGCTGGGAATATTATGGTCCTCACTTCACTCCTCTTTGCTGCTATTGTTTTCTCCTTCACCTAAAGATTTAAAAATGTTGCTTTAGTAAGCTCACAGAAAGAAGAATTTAGCATAGTAATTAACTAATTATGATGTTATGACATATTACTTGAAAAGGGCAAAAAGAAAAGGGGGGGGGGGGCAGTTTAGCTTACCCCTCCAATAGGAAGAATTTTCCCTGTCAGAGTCACTTCCCCAGTCATTGCTAGATCCTTCCTAACAGGCTTCTTCAGGGCAAGGGATAGCATGGAAGTGATCATGGTGCAACCAGCACTGGGTCCATCCTTAGGGGTGGCCCCAGCAGGGACATGGAGATGAAGCTTGGAATTGGCAAAGTATGGATTAGCTGTTTCTTTCTCCAGCAAAATGGCTCTAGCAAGTGTGTGAGCAATTTGTGCACTTTCTTTCATGACATCTCCAAGTTGACCAGTGAGATGAAGGGCTCCTTTCCCCTCTCCTTGTTCAACCTGAGTTGTTTCAATGTACAAGGTGGAACCACCCATGGCAGTCCATCCTAGACCCATCACAACACCAACAGGAGTCTGATCGTAGATGCGCTCTGCATGGAAAACTGGTTTCCCAACAAAATCGGCTAGGTTTGAGGTGTCCACCACCACCTTCTCAACTGCCTTAGTTGCTTCAGTTTCCTGAAGTTCCTTGCTGTCTGCTGCATCCTGCAGGGAAAGAATTTTGAATAAGCAACTCAATTATATCGTCTCGAAACTAAAACAAAAAAAAAAGGCATAACAACCCACACAACCTGTTGAATAGTTGTTTCTTGCTACAAATGTTAAAAGGCTGACGTTCTTGGATTATAGTTTAGTAGACAAATTTGCAAAGATCAAAGATTGGCATTTTGTATGTTTAACTTCATAAGCTTCATTCCCAAAAACAAGTTTTCCCCAATTCTCAAACCCAAACCATTTTAGAAATGAATAACTATTAAAATACCTTTGGATCCCTATGCTGGTCGTTTGTCTGAACTGTGTCAACCTGAACCGAGGTTTCAACTTCAACATCAGCCTTGTTTGCAGCAGCATGATGATCAGATTCATCAACAACCTCTGCTTTGGCATCAGCAGGTTGGACCATGACAGGCTCATTTGATGATCCTTCTCTCACAAGTCGAAGAGCAATCTGCAATCCACCAACATAGTCTTAATCTATCCAGATTCCACACAATTTTGAGAGATTATATGACTGGAAAGAGTGTATGTGCATGTGAATCCATGTGACTGTTTACTGTAATGCTTCATGATTGAAACCTAGTAACGGTTGCAAACTTTAAGTTTTTCCTTCATTATCTTAAGATGGGCAGTTGTGCAAACCTTACGATAGATCTTTTCTATGTGCTTTTGAAGGTTTCGAACTCCTGCTTCTCGACAGTAGTTTTCTATTAGGCCAAGAAGAGCTGCATCAGTTACCTCAACCTGGAAAAGACAGCTTGATGAGAAGTCAAATACTCCCCTTACATTTTTAAAATTTCTCCAAAAAAGAAAGAAAAAGTACCACCATAATAAAATTGAAAATAAGATATCACTCAGTCAACAGATTTTGCAATTAATGAATCAATATACTTTGTTACTGACAAGGTCTGGAAAGATATGGAATAGGGGAAAACCACCTTATAACAAGTGTAGAGGTAATTGGCTTTGCCATTTTAGCTGATATCAGCATTACTAGAACGTACAGGGAATTCAAAACTACCAATCATACTTTTAGTACATGGATGAGAGAAGAGAAAGACTTTAACATACAGCTCAAGTTGGATTCCATGTTTGTTCCACCTTAGGGACTGGAACCACAACTTCCAAATAGTTATTCTCTATTTTGAATCTTTATGCTTGCATGTTACAGGACTGTAACGTGCAGACATGGATGTTGGGGAAAGAGAGAAAAAAGGGATAAGACCAGGTGAAAGAAAAACCTGTTCAGGTTTGACACCACATGCATCTCGTGCAGTTTTCTCCAGATAATCTCTAGCAATGTGCATTTTCTCATCAGTAATGTAACCAGCAATAGCAATGACCTCCATTCTGTCCAAGAGAGGATTTGGTATGTTGTCCACAACATTTGCTGTGCAAACAAATAGAACCTGCAACCAAATGCTTAAGATATGTAAGGCACCAAGTTTACCTGTTAAATATTATACAAATGCTAGAAAACGATTGAAGGCAAGCCAGCTAACATGGATACTCTAAATCATAAACCAATATACCTTCGATAAGTCAATAGGTACATCGAGATAGTGGTCCAAAAAGTTGGCATTTTGCTCAGGATCAAGGAGCTCTAGCAAAGCACTAGCTGGATCACCAGCATGTCCCCTCCCCAGCTGCCATTATGTGAGAATCAACTGGTCAACCATTATCAAATTCAACAAGACTAAATGGTAGAGAGCCCATATTCAAGGAAGCGAAGAGCAAATCATCTTAGTAACCTGAAGCTCACTATCCATGCAAAGTTTTGAAACATTAAATTTAAAATACCTTGTCTATTTCATCAATTAGAACAAGAGGATTTTCTGTCCCCACATTTTTCAGGCACTGCACCATCTTTCCTGGCATAGCACCGATATAGGTCCGTCGATGGCCCTGGATGTAAATTAGGATATAACACAAGGGATCAAGGCAATTATGATAAAAGATGTTTACTGACCATAATCAGGGAGAAAGGTGAACAACTACCTTGATTTCGGCAACATCAGACAGTCCTCCAACAGAGAACCGAAAGAATTTGCGGTTCAAAGCACGGGCAATGGAACGGCCAATACTAGTTTTGCCCACTCCAGGTGGGCCTGAGAGACAGATAATTTTACCTGCAACACATCACAAAATGATCATGAATGAACCGTTGCTGTTATTTTGAACTGAAACAGATGGTCAGTTTGTACAGCTTAACGGCATGCATTAATGTTGAAGCCTAATGAAGTTAGACTCAACAAGATTAATTAACAAAACTATGTAAGGAAACCACATATCTGAGTAAAAAGTCACCAAACTCAAACTAGTAGGAGCCCACTATATCAACTCTATTCCTCAGAAGAACATAGCCAAGGCTATTAATCTCAAGAATAGAAGATAAAACGGATTGGTTTCTAGAGATTTTTATTCATTGAACAGAAGCCTAAAACCATGTGGGTTCTTACTGGGAAAAGAGTAGATAGAATTTAAAGAAAGTTTCGAAACATTAGCAACCATACACAAAGAATAGGTTAACTATCTCATGCAATAATTTATATATCAGAACTAAATATTTACTGCAGCAGTTAGTTTGAGATTTACTCTGACTGCAATCTGTTGTTCTGTTGTTCAGAATATTTAGGTACAAAGTGGAGTTGATCGATGCCACTTCACCAACATGGAATACAAGTGGAAAAAGTGAACTTTTGCGAATTCTCTTCTAACACAAACTTTTTTCATGAATGTAGCCCATCCTAAAGACCCAGTAATTTTCTTTATTTACCGACTTTTGGATTCAAGTTATCTGAGTTTTATACTTCATATGACAAGATTGCAATTCATGAAGCATCTTTTAAGCTATCGTGATCTAATCAAAGGTGAATAAATTAACAGTTCAGATAATATTGTATCACAGATGTCCACCAGAGAAAACCAGTTTGACAGAAAAAACATAAAGCATCAATCCACCTATGTTTTCAATACAAATCTATAAAAGAAAATAAGCTTGACCAACCTTGTGAAGTTCCTCTGAGTTTTCCGACAGCTATAAATTCCAATATTCTTTCCTTAACATCAGTTAACCCATAATGATCTTCATCAAGAATTGTTTGTGCCTGGATGACATCAAAGTTCTCATCACTGCAAAAACGAAGAACATTAGAGACGTATATACAGATCGAACTATTAAAAATTTCTGAGTTGTTCCTTAGTTATTCTGCCCTACAATCAAGCATGACAGGTTATAGATCAGAAAACTACTTGTGCCACAGAGAACAAGACCTGATATCAGATCATAACATCACGATCACTTGTACGTGAAATTGGGAATCATTTAAGAAATAATACTTATATGATATCAATGCCGAATCATAATCAGACTTAACATAATTTAAGTCTTAACATGTATTGCAGGAGTAACTGAACCTGTAATTTCCCCATGGAAGTACCGTTAACCAATCCAGATAGTTACGAGTTACATTAAATTCACTTGAACTGGCCTCTAACAGCTGTAGTTTAGTTAGCTCCTCTTCTATAACTTGCAACACATGAGGTGGGCACTTCTCTCGATTTGGTTCAAGTCTTTCCCTAAACTTTGCTGCAAGAAAGGAACAGAAAAGTATACTAAAGGTCATAATAATTATTTAAAAAGATAACTACAATTGTGTAGCAACTTATGCTTGGGGGTTTACATAGACTAGAAATTGCTGTTATATTATTATAATATAAATGACATTCAGAAAGTTTCTTTTTATTGGAAAAAAAAGTCTGAAAATAAACAAGTAGTCTAGTTCTTCATCCGTACGAAAAATTACTTCAACAACAATGTTCAAGAGCAGCATCCATGCACGCAAATGACCATTTTTGTGTGAGAGAGGGAGATAGAGGAAACGCAAATGGGTAAATACTATCTTGTGATTCTGCCAAATATGACAAGAAACAGAACTAACCTGAAAGTGCAGTTTTGTCATCTGTTTCTAACCCAAGTTCCTGCACCAGAAAAAAATGAAATTCATTCCAATTTCTACAGAGGAAAGGTTGGAATAAAGAATAGAGACAAGAGTTCAAAGAAAATAAAATAATTATATGGAGGCATATTTGACTATATTTAAAGATAAATTGGTAAAAGCATTAGCACCACCTAAGAAGAACATAAATAATAATAATAATATTGGAATAAAAATACCTTCTTTATTGCCTTAAGCTGCTCATTCAACAAGTATCGGCGTTGTTCACCACTTATCTTTTCCTCGATTGCTTTCGCAATTGATTCCTAAAAATATGCTTCAAATGATTTAGACCTACCCAAATCAAACAACAACAACAAAATGGTTTAAATAACGTAGAGATGCATGGAGATTCAATGGCATCCAGTACCTGAATCTTGCTGATTTCCATTTCCTTTTTTACTAATTCCAGTGTAAGTTGCAATCGCTTATGCACCTAATGAAAACAGTACAGAACAGTTTAACGAGAAAAATGATAATTACTCCAATCTCCAAGTATATAAAATCAAACAAACAGGTCAATTCCTATTCCAGGATAATTCACATAATAGATGTTTGAGACGTGATATCCTCAAATATAAAACCAACTAAACCAGAAATAGATCTCAAAAAAGATCAGTAATCAATAGTACATTGTATCCAGTGCACTTACATCCAACTCTTCAAGAACTTGCTGGCATTGCAATTTGTTTGCACCAGATATTGCAGCTCCAAAATCTGCTAACCTTGGAAAATTGAAATCACCTATATGCTGCAAAACGTTGAGAAGGCAAAAAAGAAGAAAGATTTCACAATTAAGTCGCTAAAGTTAATTGAACAACCCAACAAATAGATTTGGTAGTGATATGATGTACATATAGCAATCTCTAGTGCAGGCAATTGACATGAAAAAAGATAGTAACCATTCTAATATTATTTGAATATTTGAATATTTGCAGAAGCATTTTGACAAATTTATGATGATTATCTAATGTGAAACTCAATGGAGACTACTTTGAGGGAATATTTAGGGCAAAGTCAAAATACATGGAGGAGTTAGGAGCTCTAGAAAACATAAAGAGAAGATATAAATCAACATAAACAAAAAAGAAAAAAAAATTTGGAAGAAAGAGCACACCTGACTATATGTTTGAACATGATCCCTCCAAAGGGAACTAGTTTTCAGAACATCTCTTAGGGTGGATATAACCTCAAAGGAAGTTGCCTTTATGACATCATCATCCTTGTCATAAGGTTCTTCCTACATGATAAAGAAAACTTAGTGAATCAATAGATTAATAAACTATTAACTGCATACTTGAAAAATCAATTCTATGTTTGAAATTTAAACATAGAATTCTGGAAATGACAACATATAGACAACATACCTTGAGATGATCAACTTTGACTGTAAGGGGATCTTCACTGACCTGTATAGAAACCATGCTGTTTAAGTTCAGAAGGTTTTGCATTAACATTCATGTATGACAGATAATTTTACACAAACACCAAATTCTCATAGGCTAAAAAGATAGATTTCAGGATCATTTCCACACACCATCTCTGTTATTCGAAGCCGCCTGTGACCAATAAGGACAACCTGATCCCCTTGGATGCTTGAGATCTGAAAATATCATATTAAGATACAAAGTGAACGCAATAATGCTATATTGTTGCATATGTATCTAACTGCCACTGAAATTTATTGCATTTAACACTAATCAAGATAAAGAGGGGACCCTTCTGCTAAAAGAATAGCAACAAAAATAGATACCTGAGCAAGGGTGCCAACTTCATGAAGACGATTAAATAACTCCTTTCCTTTAATATCATATACACTTTTCTCTGTTTCAGAACTAGGGCTGGACTCAGTCCCCGGTTCATCTTTAAGAAGGAAAGCACCAGCATAAGGAGCTTGCCTTTTCCGGCTTTCTTGCAAAGCTGCTAACAACTTAGGATCCTGCACGATATAGCATCTCCAGGTAAGAGAATCATTGACCTCATGCCTACATAATAGTGAAAGCCAGCAGAGTATGGACTTTCTAGAGTTACAAAACCACAGATTTTGCTCTAAAAATCTAATCTATAAAATGGTGCCACTTCAAGGCTCAAGTCATATTAACTCGGCAAGGCCACATGTTGGTCAAGATAAGATTTACAAACATATTGATAAAAATTGCTCTAAATTTACATTTCATTAATATCAGCTTTGTAAAGACACCCTGGAATTCAACAATGTAGTCACTACCCCAATTTAGTACTCCATGTAAGTGAACGGCATGATATACCTTGACATAAATAGGCATGTAGAATCCTGGGAAAAGAGGTCTATGTGGCAAAGGTAATGCCAAAACCTGCAAACATATAAGATAAAGAATTTGTTAAACAAATCTAGCAGAGAACAAATTACAGAGCTTTTTTTTTTAAAATGCCGTTCATAATTTCCACAAATACAACTTGTTACGCAATGCCTAAGGGAAAATAAAGTAGTAAAAACTTGACAATTCACAAATTTACTCTCATTTCATCAAACTTCAACCAATGCCACCTCATTATACATGCTTTGTTTATGTCCAAAAATGTAAAATTCTTCACAAGGGAAAATAGATTAGTAATAATTTACTTTTATCTCATTATACATGTTTTGTTTATATCCAAAAAGGAAAATTTCCCAAGAGGCCCGGCTTATTTTTCAGCAACTAAGCGAACTCCCCACCACAAAAAGATTCATAATTTCCGAAACTAACCGTCAAGTAATCCTCCGGCCTGGGATATGTCGGCACGATAGCCGACGATACTTTCGAGTCAGACCCATCGGAGTCGGACAAAACTCCCTTCACCTCGACCTCAACAACAGGTTGGGACCCTGAACCCGATCCGGACCCATCATTGGAATCAGAACAGAAGAAAGCCCTGGATAGAGAATTCGTAGGGCTCCTCCGAGTCAATCCGGTAAGTCGACCCACTGCATCAAAAAGCGAATTTGAGTCGGGTTTGACTCGGAGTCTAGGAGCTACTGTGTTGAGGCAGTGTCCACGATAAGAGGAGGAAAAGACGAGTTTCAGCATTGAAGGGGTAGAAAAGGAATCCTATGTGACACAAGTGGTTAAAATGGCAATAGGAAATGCACCATTGGCGGAGAGGGTTGAAAGGGGAAATTGGGGTTTTAGCGGAGGTCGAAGTTGAAGTTACTAAAAAGTAAAAACCTGTCATAAACCTTTGGATTTTGAAGTGAGTTACCGTTTTGCCCTTACAACATTTTCTCCCTCTCTGCCCATCTTCTTTCCGTATAATTCTCAATTTTTCTGCATTTCCTTCCTTAATTCAATTTAGGTATATATCAATTTAATTTCTTCTCTATCAGATGCATCCAAAGCCCAAACTTTTCCATGGGAAGTTTATACTTGTGAACATTTTCCCGGGAAACAAACATCCCCTTAGACCATTCTCTTCAGACAACACTTCATTACCAATCGTTACCGAACTGATATCGAAACAACACTGGAAGAGCCTCAAAACCCATCTCCAAAACGCAAGCCCCATCACACTTCTGCAACAACTGCTTGATTCCAGGGTTGACCCGTGCCTCACACTAAGGTACTATAAAGAACCCAGCTTGAAGGGTACCCCAAAACCTTTTTGTTTCTTTCTTTTCCTTTTGGGTGCTTATTTGATTGTTTGTTGATGCCTTTTAGGTACTTTAATTGGTCAGAGAAAGAGTTTAATCTTTCACATTCATTAGAACACAGTTGTATGCTGATACATTCACTTGCAAATGCTAAAAGGTATCCGAAAATCAGATCTTTCTTGTATAGCTTTGTGAAGAATGAGAACTCCATTTCAGTTTCATCTATTTTTCATGCTATTTCAGTATCTGGTGATAGTTTTTGTGCTAGTTCAATAATTGCTGATATGTTGGTATTGGCTTATGTGAACAATATGAAAAGTCATTTAGCATTTGAAGCTTTTAAGAGAGCTGGTGACTATGGCTTTAAGTTATCAGCTGTATCTTGTAATCCTCTGTTGAGTGCTTTGGTGAAGGAGGATAAGATTGAAGATGTGGAGTATGTGTATAAAGAGATGATTAGAAGGAGAATTGAAGTTAATGCAATAAGTTTTAATACTGTGATTAATGGACTCTGTAAAGTTGGGAAATTGAATAAGGCTAGTGATGTTATTCAGGACATGAAAGCATGGGGGGTCTTGCCAGATGTAATTACCTATAATACTCTTATCTCTGGTTATTGCAAGAAAGGTAGGATTGGGAAAATGTATAAAGCTGATGCTATTTTGAAGGAAATGATTGCAAATGAAGTTAGCCCTAATGAGATTACTTACAATATATTGATTGATGGGTTCTGTAAGGACGAGAATTTAATGGCTGCTATGAAGGTGTTTAGGGAAATGGAAACACAGGGTTTGAAACCTACTGTGGTTACATATAATTCTTTGATCAATAAACTTGGTTTGGAAGGGAAGCTTGATGAGGCTTCTGGCATGCTGGATGAAATGGTAGGATCCGGTTTGAAGCCAAATGTTGTTACTTACAATGTACTTATAAATGGGTACTGTAAGAAGGGTAAGATGAAGGAAGCTACTGACTTGTTTGATGATGTTGTAAAACAAGGAATCTCTCCTACTGTTGTAACATATAATACCCTTATATATGCCTATTGTAAGGATGGAAGAATGGAAGACGCATTTGCCCTGCGTGAATCTATGGTAGATAAAGGCACTTTCCCTGATGTTACAACATATAACTGCTTGATTTCTGGTTTATGTAGAGAAGGAAACATTACAGCTGTTAGAAAGCTCATTAATGAAATGCTAAATAAAGGCTTGAAAGTTGATGTTGTAACTTATAATATACTGGTAGATGCATTGTGCAATGATGGAGAGTCAAGAAAAGCTGCACGACTCTTAGATGAGATGGTTAAGATGGGTTTGCGACCGAATCACGTAACATATAATACTTTGATGGATGGCTATTGTAGGGAAGGAAACCTCAGGGCAGCATCGAACGTTAGAACGCGAATGGAGAAAGAAGGGATGCGGGCTAATGTTGTAACATACAATGTGCTAATAAAAGGTTCATGTAAGAAGGGAAAACTAGAAGATGCAAATGGACTTCTTAATGAGATGTTAGAGAAAGGTTTGATCCCAAATCGAACAACTTACGAGATAGTTAAAGTGGAAATGGTGGACAAAGGCTTTATTCCTGATATAGAAGGCCATATGTATAACATCTCAGGCAGCTAATAGCCTTTCAGTAATTGTTTTGTTGTAGTGTTTTATCATGTTTATAAAAAGATAGTTCCAGTTTATCTTGTTTCCATCCCTACAGCATCCATTTATATGTTTTTCTTGCAAGAGATGCTGCAATATGCTCTTGAAGTCCTTGAACCATGCTATTTATTTCTGATGTAGGACCTTTCAAACTTCTGGTTTTCAAAGCCATAACAAGTACAGCCATTGATCTGTAGTAATGAACGTGGCAGCGCTGCTAAAAATCGTTGAATTTATTTAGAAAAATCCAATCATGAAGTGTTAACACTAAGCAAGTAGTCCTTGTCGTTCAAAATCTTCTACAAAATTTCAACATGTCTAGCCACCCTGCCCACCTCTACTTTTTGTCTCAGATATAATATATCATCAAAGAGCGCCATTTGAGATTGTTTGCAGTGTGGAATTGGCATTGCTAGATTGTTTCCCTTTCGTGTTTGTTATGTACACTTTGTTGAGAATTTTTTGCTACATTTCTCGTAATACCCGATCCAAGAGCCTATATTTTAAAGGATACCTTCAAAATAAGTCATGTTTTGCTCTCAATTGCTTGGAGTTGAAGTCCGACAAATTTTTTGAGAATGTAACAGATGTGCTAATCATTTAACGAATTTAACATAAGATCTGAGCATCGGGGAGGTGTTTTAGGATGAGTCACCACGAACTCTTATATTCTTAATGCGGCTAAGGCTTGAACTCTAAACTTTGAGGTGTCAATAAAGACTCTTTAACTTGGTCCTTCGAATTATTGGCAAATGCATTTCATTTGATCAAGAAAGGAACATTTAAAATTATATAAACCCAAATCACGTCTAAAGATTTAACTAAGCGTTCGCTCATGATACTATTTAATGGGATAAAAGTACAAACTTGATTAGCAAAATTCAAACAACATAAGTCATACAAACAAATTAATCGAGAGTCATTTGTAAATCAATAGACAATGATAATATATACATATTGATCTATTAAAGAAACTCTTGAAGTGGTTAAGATCTTTTTAAGTCAAATTACAATGTTTCTCTTTAGTTTATACACTAAGGAAGAGAAGAGAAACTTCATTCAAGGATCATGACCTTTTTATTAAATTAAGTAATACTTAGTTATGGGCTCATCAATCATAACTATAGTATTATTGGGTTTTTAAGCATATAAACTCATACCAAAACAAATAATATTTTTATAAATACATCTCACTTTAGTGCCTTATTAGATCAAATAACTAGACTCTCTTATAATTGGTAGCAACCTATGTATAATTATATTAATATGTGAATCCACTAAATTAAAAAATTCCTAACATTACATTCAACATGAGTCGAAAGTTAGAAACTTCACACACACATATATTATTACAAAATTATTTTATTTTGTTTTGACCGAGAAATAGACTTGATCATAGATTAAGTTATTCGTCTAAAAAATAAGAGGATTTGAACAAAAGTCTAAGTTCAAAAAATGAGTTTAAGTATAAAAAAAAAGACCCGTTTAAAAAATAAATCAAACTTCGAGTAAATTTTTTTAGTTCCAACTTGACTCATAATCAAGTTTAATGATAAATATATGGACATGAGAAAAATAAACCGTTTAGCAGTTAGCATTGCATGGAATAATGCTTAAGGTTGATTGGATTGGGATGAGGAAATTTTGGGCCAAAGAATGGAAAGTTTCTTAGTATAGTATACCACATAAAATGATTAAAAGAGTAAGGGAGATGAAGCTGAAAAAATAAGGGTTATTGCACTATTTAAGGTTTAAATTTAGTAATTATTCTCCGTTTGATGGTGAAACAAGATTTAGACCTTAATATGAAATGAAACTAGGTTTGAAATAGTGCATTAAGCATTAAGCCAAAAAAAATAAAGCAAAATCTTAAGAAAAAGTGACGTATCTGATGTGGGGTGGGGTTGAAGGGTGACCAAATTACAGAGATATTGAAGGCACAGCAACAACCCAAATGGCAGTTATGTGGAAATAAGGGTAATGTTTGGTTGGAGCAGAATGGAATGGAGGTCTAATCACCAAAAAGAAAATGTCAATTTTAAATGACATCACACACAGCATGAATCACAGTTTATTTGACTTCTTTGATGGCCATCCTACAGCTACACCCTACAAAGGTGGGCTCCACTTATATTTCTCTGCTCCCGTTTAGATTCTAGTTTTCGCAATGCAGCACTTGCCCCAATAATATTACTATTATCTATATACAGAAGGAAAGTGGGCACTTTCCATTTTTCTTGGGTAAATTTCAATCTTACTTTTAAGTATCGACTCTTAATTTTATTAGTATAGTTATTATTACAAATACAAAAAAAGTGAATTCGAGTAAATTAACGTGTATTATTCTTTTATTTATGTATTAAAAAAAAATTATGAGTAGACAATAGTATATTTAAGGGGGCTGACAAGGGCCTTGGTTTTTCCTAAAATAGAAAATTATTCGTTTAGGTCTTTTAAAAATTTTAAAATTTTAAATTAGTAAAAATAAAACTATACTTTAGCCCCCTTAAAAAATAATAAAATTTTGATTTAATTTTTTAAAAATTATAAAAATATAAGCTATTAAAATTTAATTTCAACCCTCTAAAAAGTTTCTGGCTTTGCCTCTGTGAGTAGACATTGTGTCAAAAAGAGTAGATATGATGAAAACCTATAATGAGCTTGTTTAAAAAAAATCTAAATTTATCTATTTTTTAGATTATAAAAATTGGTTAAATTTCAATTTGATCTCTATATTTCGCTTAGATTTGAGATTTAATTGACATAATTTGATACCTCAACTTTTATATGCTATTAGTTAGTCTAAATAAATTATTCTAATTAAAATAATTGTGAATTTTTAAGAATTATTAGCACCATTAAAATTCTTTATTAATTTTGGGTCTGTTATGATTTTCTTTCTTTTTTTTGGTTACGTGGATACCAAGTTTATATTTTCAAAATGTCACACCAATATAAAAGAATTCTAACAATGTTAACAAATAGACCTAAATTTTTAAATTTAAAAAGTAGATAAACTAAATTCTTTAAAGTAAAAGTATGAATAAATTCGAAATCTACGAAGAGTACAAAAACTATAAGCAATTTGTAACCTTTAAATTTTTACACTATAATTTAGTCAAAAAATAAATAATTAACTCAACGTGAAGTATGGGTGGAAAGCATACTAGTTATATATGATTCAAATGTTTTCTTCCCTTATTTTGAGAAAATAAGAATAAAAATTCAAGCTTTTGAAAAGTTTAATAATAAATTTAACTTTCAACGTTTATATCGTTTATCAATTTGGCATTTATTCATTTTCAAGTGAAATTTAATTATTAACCTTTCAAAAAGTGTTAAATTAATTTTTTAATGTAAATGATTATTAAAATATTATTTTAACAATGATGTTAGAGTGACAACATGTCTTATATAGTAGGTCGACTAAAATTATAAAATATATAAAAAAATTATAAAAATTCAATTGAGATGAATTACATATGAATTGTCGTTTGAGATGTTTTGTTTAAAAATTAAACATTTTAGTCAATATTTCCGTTAAAAAAATAATAATTCAATTTTTTTTAAAATATTAATAATTAATAATAATAAAATTATACTTTGAACTCTTTAAAATGATAAAAAAAATTAATCCTTTAAAATTATAATAATATAAACTATTAAAACAATAAAATTATATTTTTATTAGTATAAAAATATATAATTTAATTTCGAAGATAAAAGTGTTTTACTTTGGTTTTGCTTCAAACGTATATAATAATTAAAGCAAGAAGAAATAATGAAAATGATATGCAGAGCCAGAGGGTGAGGCACTAGCAAGCAGGTGCCTTTAGAAAAGTTAGGCGGCTAACATGGGGCATGAAGAAAAAGTAAATGGCAACTTCGACGTCGAGTAATCGCGGTCGCTTCGTAGACCTATAGTTAGGGTTTTAGGTGCCCAATTTGGGCCATCAAATAAATAATAAACAATCCCATCACATTGTTCATCACCAAAGCCAACCTCACTTCATTCATCCTTTTGGATTTTCTTTCTCTTCTCTATCATTTTCATCACATAATTTCTTTTAGTTAATGTTATAAATCAACAAAGGATTAATTTAATTAAGAAATGATTAAAAATTTTCGTATTTTCTTTTTCAAATTAATAAATAGTAATATAATTTTTTTACTTTTTATTTATAAAAAATTTAGGACACATTAAAACTTTCAACTTAATTATTTCAATTAAAATTTTATTTTATTTTATTATAAAGTTTTTATAGATGTATTTTTTACATAATTTTTTTTTTCTATATTGCAAATGTGCCATGATCTAATATTAATATCAAGTAACTGGTCGAATTTAATGACACAAATCAAGTGACACCAACTTAATTAATAAATTAAATAGAAATCTTCGTATTATATAAATTAAATCATATTATTTGAATTTTTTAAGGTATATCATATTTTGAATAAAAAAGTCACTCTTTTAAAAATCGGTCACCCTAAAAAAAGCAATCTCTCTTTTCACTCACATAATTATGTAATCCCGTATAGTTACGATGTGAGTAGAAATTTTATGTAACAAATTTAAAGAGATAACCAAATATGATTTTGTTGAAATGATAAATTGATACGTTAAACATTATAATATTTAGGGTTCAAATCTTACGATGTGCAAATATTTTTCTAAATTTTATATAAAGAGATAAAATTATTCTCAAAATAATATTTTTTACTTTATAAAAATAAAATATTTAATAATTTTATAACTTAATTGAGACATATTGAATATATATATATAATAATTTTATGCATATGATGAGTTCCTCCTCAGTATATACTTTCACTTTTTTACTTTTCCGTCTGTAAAGCCAGAGTTTCATTTGTTAAATATAATAAAGTTCATGCACATTATGGAGAGCATTTTGAGAGTTTTAATAAATTGATTCTTCTTCTGCTTCTTATTTCGATTAGCATGAATATTATTATTAATGTAGAAAGATATGAATTCGAGTACGATGAAGTGCATTATCCTCCTATTTATGGGTTGAGGTGGAACTATAGGTAATTTTAAGTATTATAACAAAAAAAAGAAGCAGCAATAATAAAATTGTTAAAAAAAAATTTTGATTAATTGTATCAAAGATAATTAGATTCTCCCATCAACCATTCCATTAAATATTCTTTTGAATCTCAATTGGTGACATGTGTTACGGTCTAATCCCAACATATCTAGTTTACTGTCTCGATCAATACCAACTATTTATAGCACTAGTTATTCTAAAAAACTGTTATGTTTGGATTGACAAATTTTCCCAACAAATATTTTTGGGTTGAGATTTCCTTAGAAGATTAAGACTCTTGCTAACCTATTATTGATATCAAATCTAAGCAAATATTATCCCTTGATCTAAGGAGAAAATCGAATCAAGCCTATTGAAAGGAAGATATCCTTAGCTACTAGAAGAATTATCTTAAGGATTTTGGAATATCTATCCTACTTATTTCAAAGGATAATTTATTGTATAAGATTTAGTATGTTAGTAAGTTCATACAAATATATGGTGTGCGAATTTGTATAGGTGAGGTACTGAGTAGAGAGTACTTATTTTGTTCAGTGAAGAACGTATTTGTAGATTGCATTACTTTTGTAACAATAAAGTGTGTTGCTTTGTTAAGAGTCTTAAGTTTTTCAGAAAACTTAAGAGAAAAAGTGTTTAGATCTTAGGTACAAAAGTGAGAAGTCTAAACTAGAGCGTTAGGGCTTGAATAGACTTGGTATACGAGGTGTTAAGATAGTAAATATTATTCTAGATAAAGCCACGCAAATGTAGGGAAACCAAACTGCGTAAATATCTCGTCTTTTTTTTTTTTTTTACATTTTTTGTTCCTTAAGCAATTGGACTTGATCTTAATTAGAGGTGGGTGGCCCGGCCCGAAAGCCCGCTCGAAATGTGAGAGGGTTTGGGCAAAAATATAGGCCAGAAAAATGGGCTTGGACAAAAAAATAAGGTCCATTTAAAAAACGGGCCGAGCCTCGGGTAAGGCATTTTTGGCTTGAGCCTGGCCCGGCCCGGCCCGAATTCACTAAATTACAAAGAAAAATCTTTTTTTTTAAATATTATTTTCTTATTGTTTTCTCCCTATTTTGCTACTATTTTGTTGTTATTGTTTGTATATTGTATAAAACTTATTTTATTGTTAATTTTTTAATTATTTTAAAGATATTTGTTAATTTTGTTATTATTTTAGAGGCACTTGCTTGTTAAGTTGCATCTATTTTAGTGTTATTTAAGTATACATATTTTTTAAACTTTATTTTCAATTTGTTAAGAAATATTTATTTTGATTTTTTAGTATTTTTGATGGTTTATATATATTTTAAAATTATATAAAAATATAAAAATTAATATGGCGGGTCGGGTCGGGCCCGAGCTTAACATTTGTATTCAAGCTGGGCTTAGGCAAAATTTTAGGCCCATTTTTCGAGTAACAAGCGGGCCTAAATTTTTAGTTGGGCCCAACCCAAACCCTGTCCGGCCCGGCCCATGCACACCTAACATTGCTTATTTTTGCTTTCAAATATCAATTTGAACCCACACTTCTTCTTTTTTTTTTTTCAGTTTTCCTTTGCATGAATAAATAAAATGAAATAACTTATGTATAAAATTAAAATAATTGTTAGATTTATAATTAATTACGATATTGTTTAATAATATTAATTTCATAAAAGCATTTTAATTTTTAATCATCCATTTTTATATAAATAAATATAGAAAATAAATAATAATTCCTATTAGAATTTAAATTAACATTTTAAAAAATAATTTATAAAATTATTGAAATAATTTATATTTTATATTTTAGTAATAATATTTTGTATTATTTTCATTCTTATTTTTTCTCTTTATTTTTTAGTTTATTCTTTAAACTAGAAACAAAAACAAACAAATTTCATTGTTTCATAAAAAAAAAACCTTACTTTTTATGTTTCTTCATATATTTCTTATTTTTTTAATCTATTTAGAAATAAACACAAATAAAAATAGACAATATCTTAATTAAATTATGTAAATAAATGCTTATATTTCATAAATAATTTATTTTTATAGAATTATTTTATTCATAAAAAGGGGAAATAGTTTACAATAATATAAATGAATCTATTTCAATAAGGTATTTATTTTTAAAATTAATTTAATATATGAAATTAAAAATAGAAAAGATTTTTAGAGAAAAAATAAAAATATGTAATTTTATAATTAATTATAAATTTAAGAGTACTTAAATTATAATATAATTTTTTTACTTATCTATAAAAAAGGAAAAGAATGAAAAAAAGTATTGAAAAAGATTAAAAAATAAAAGGAAAGTAAAATAAAAAATTAGAAAATGCTAACATCCATTTCAGCGAAATGGTCAACTGAATTTAATAAGAAAAATGAAGAGAATAGCTGATGAAATAACTTGATTACAACATTATTAATAATTTGAGGATGTAATTAAAATAATTTAAAATTTAAGGATTGATTTAAAATTTAAAACAAAAATATTCGATATAATTAACCCAATAAAATTTAAATGAAACTTGAAATGTGTATAATATGGACATAATTATTTGCTTTTTAATTTATTGATTCATCTCTCTACTCAAAAGTTTAATTTGTGCTTAATTTTGTATGAGAAATGATTGTATGAAACAGTGACGCGATATCATCTATATCTCTTTTTCAATAGTATAATGTTATATCAGCATTTTCATCTTAAAAAAAATTAAATTCAAATGAAAATCTTGATATTTAAGATGAAATTGTTAATATGATATTACACTGTTGAAAAATGAAAATATCTCTATTTTATACAATATTTTCTTAATTTTGTATATAAATATAGTAATGGTAGTAGCTACCTCCTAAGCTAAAAGTGGATGAATTGTAATGATAATTAGATAAAGAGCACTAATCATCTCTAATATTCACCATTGAATACAAAAAGAAAAGAAAAAAAGGAAATTTAATATAATATAAAAATTGAAAAAAGGAATATTGTATATATTATTATAGATTATTATCATGCTCCCTATACAATAATTTTTATTTTTAAAATATATTAAAATAACCCATTAATAGTGGACATAATTATTATTATCTCATAGTATGAAATGTCAACATCTATGCACAGTGAGCTTCAAAACTGGCCATCCAGTATGTGTAGAGGCATGTTGTCTTTTAGATGGTTGAACTATCAGATAGGGAGAAAATACACACAAGGGTCATGGGTATATTATGTGCTGTTTCAAAGCCTAATGTTCTTGCTTCCACATCATACTTCCATCTATAAATTTTTAATATAGTGATTATGCCAAGTTCGAGTCTTCGGAAATTCCTTTTTTTCTCTCTTTTAAAATTAGGTTATTCACGTGTCAGATAATTCGATAAGTTTAAGTAAAATTTTAAATACGCATGTATGATATAAATTTAAGTTAAAAATTAAAATACTTTTATTTAGATCTAACTATAAAAAATAATATGAATTTTTTTTGTTTTAATATTTTATTATTTTTAAATAATAAAATAAGTTACTTGATCATTTTAAACTTCGGCTCCATATTAGAATAAAAATTATAAGCTTTATTTATACCCGAAAAAAAATATATACTATCAGAACCTATAATGAGATTGTTCAAGAAAAAAATTTAATAATAATTCAACTCAAATTAACTAACAAAATAAATTTGAGAAAGAATTCAAATATCTCAAACTCAAAAATCTAAAGCCTCGACCCCTCCTTTAAAATGGAAAATTTTCATTTAGACCCCTTAAATTTTTAAATTTAGAACGGTAAATTTACACTTTGCCCTCCTAAAAATGATAAAATTTTGATTTAATCCTTTAAAAATTATAAAGATATAGGCTATTAAAATAATAAAATTACATTTTCACTATCATAAAAATATATAATTTAATTCCGACCCTCCAAAAAAAATTCTAACTCCACCACTGCATATATATATATATATATATATATCACTCAGTGGCGGAGCGCAGTGGAGATCCAGGGGACCATAAACCCCTCTAAAATGGTAAAATTTTAATTTAGGCTCATTATAATTTATAAAATTTTACATTAGCAATGATAAAGTTACACTTTGGCCTCTCAAAATGATAAAAATTTGATTTAACCCTTTAAAAATTATAAACATATAAACTATTAAAATGATAAAACTATATTTTTATTATCGTAAAAATATATAAATTAATTTCTGCCCTAAAAAATTTTCAGAGTCTGCTACTGATATCATTGTATGTAACTTTTTGGATACATTGATTATAATTAAGCAATATATTTAGAAGAATTATTTTCCCACAACAATAATTGATTTTGGACGTCTGTATATATAGATATTGAGAATGAGATAGGTTTTGATAAATAAATAAAAACCCAAGGGAAAAGAACATAATATATAAAACAAAGACGTCAACATTTGTCCCCAACCAAAACAAAACAATCAATCAGGATAATTTTGGTGTGTCCATAGGATAAGCCTATTGGCTTCATATTTGATTGCCAACGTTACCTGTGAATTGAGTGAGTGATGCTTGTAGCTTGCGTCAATGGGGGGTTTTGCCTTGCAAAACTCACATTCCACCATTTTTAAATTTTAATTTTGATTTTCGTATTGTGTAAATTACGTGTGAGTTTTCAGTTCAGATCTATTATTTTATTTTATTTAATGTAAATTTAAATATATTTCGATTGTCAATTTAGTGATAGATCTGGACATTAAATTTCGAGAGATTAATTAAAATTTTCAAAATTTTTAAAGGTTTTAATGAGAATTTCAAAAACAAAATTGGGGCTTAATTAAAATCTTCAAGAATTTTGAGGACTTAATGAATTTTCTAAAAATTTCAAAAGGGTTCAATTGAACTTAAAAAAAAAAGAGAGAATAAAACGTGTAATAAGAATTTTTAAAAATCTTGAGGGTTTAATTAAAAATTTTAAAAAAATTGAGATCCTAATAAAAATTTCAGAAAATGTTTCAAGGGAATTATTATTCCCTTGATTTGTGTACTATAAAAATTTATTATGGTCGTAATTATAAGAATGTGTTGGTTATAATTATGCATATAATTGTAATAATTATAATTATAAAAATATATTAATTATAATTATAGTATTTATATGCTGGTTGAGTTTTAGTTTGATTGGTATTATTGTCAGTGCAAAAGGATGTGGATTCGGAAAAATTATTTTATGGACTCTTTCCACTACATCATTCATGGTCCCTTCCCAATTATATAATGACATTTTAACATTTTATTTCCATGTCATTGATACATAATTTTTGTAGTCTTTTTACCTTGAACCATAAATTATAAATCTCAAATCCTAAATCCTAAATCTCGAACTCTAAACCTAGAGCCCTAAACCTCAAAACTTGAATCCTAAATCTCAAACCTTAAACACCAATCACTAAACATGAATTGTGAACCCTGAACCCTGAATCTTGAGCAAGTTTGGGGTTCAAGATTTGAGATTTAGGATTCGAGTTCGAGATTTAAGATTAAAAAATTACGAAAATTATGTGTCAATAACATGAAAAAAATCGTTGAAATGTCATTATATAATTGGAAAGGGACCATAGATAATGTGGTGGAAAGGGTTCATAAAATAATTTCTTGTGAATTTTAGTGCGCTATCCTCCTATTTAAAAATTGAGGGACTATGAATAATTTTAAATATTATATCAAAAATAACCCGGTATAATAAAAACTCATAATAAAATTAATGTTAAAATTTTTATAATATTTTATAAGTGGGATTACAAAATATTGAACTCTGACAACCTCTCAAATAAAGGATAAGAAAAGAAAAGGGAAATTAAGATTTGGTTAACATTTGTTGGTTCTCCAAATGGCAAATGTAATGAGTTTGTAGTCCCAAACGTAAAGTCGTGAGAATCCGTAGTGTGAAAGCATAGAGTTTAAAGAATCTTGATATTCAGATTAAACATCTCCATGTATTTTTCATCTTCCTTTTATGAATTTCATAAATATTAATATTTTTTAAAGTCGTAATTATTTTTTCAAATAATATCATTTTTAAAATTCGAAATTAATTTTTTTATCTAAACTGCAAAGTGTTTTATTATTACATTTACGTTTATTTATTAAAAAAATAATATATTTAAAAATAAATTCTTCATCTAAATCTGAAGATTTATTTTATATTTGAAAGGATTGATTAAAATTTTAGATTAAAAAAATGAATTTGGAAAAAAAATAGATTTACTTTTATAATATCATTTGTTTTTTTATATATATTATGTATTTTATTTTACATAAAGATTAAACATAAAATAATTATAAGGGTATACAACATCAAAGGTCATTAAATTATTAATAAATTTATCTTTTGATCATTTAACTTCAAAAAGTTACAAAATGATAACTAAACTATTCGAAAGTTTTCATTTCATTACTGAACTATTATTAATATAATTATATTTATTTAATATTAATATAATTATTGATATAAACTTTAAATTTATTATATATATTTAAAATATTTATTTATTTTTATATACTTATTTGATTTTTTTAGAATTAGGATGAAATTGAGAATATTTATAAATTTTGGGGTTAATTTTTTTAAATTATGACTAAGTCGATATAATATGTAAAAGTTAAGAGTATATCGTTTGTTTAATTGCCACATCAGCTTGTCATTTGTGATTTTAGCGGAAGTAACCAAAATGATCGAACTATTTAATGTAAGTTGTATTGAGTGCCCAAAATGAAAAAAAAAAATTATAATTTAGTGAATATCTTTATAATTTATCCTAAAAAATCTTAATTATTCTCCTAACTATTTATTAAAGCTAAGAAAAGAATTAAGAAAATGAAAATCGATCCGAATTGAGATTATCTAAGTTAAATCAAATTTTATTTTTATAGTACAAAAACCATGTTTTTAGGTACATTTGAACGTGAATCTTTTAAATTGAACAATATAAATTGAGCTAAAACATTCGACAGAGAATCACAAATTAACATCTCATTAGTTTTTTTTTTTTTTAATTTAATAACTTAAACTTTTTAACTCAAAAATTTTAAAACAAAGCAAATTGTATTTTATAATGTATATAGACAAATTTTTCTATAATAATCCCATTTGTATATTAAGATTTTACCTGTTATAAAAAGATGATTGTTATACACTTATAACAATATATTGTTATAGAGAGTTAATCGCTGTAAATATACCTCGAAATTCATCAAATAAAAAAAGTGATAATTATGTTAAATTAAATTGCGAATTAATAGATCAACAAAATTAAAAAGCATATAACAGGTGCATGCGTTATTGCTTTTATACATATTTTATTTTACATTATTTCTCATGATTAATTATAAATTAAGATCATAAATCTAGCAAGCTCAATTAATCAGTATGGATTATCAAATTAAATTAATTCATTTATCATGAGTTATTAAACATAAAATAATTGACTCTACTAAAACCTTGATTGGTATTGTTAATTGTTGTTATAGCGAGTAATTGTTATTGTAAGGGCTGATTGTCTGTGTGTAATTATGACATAAACAATGCAAGAAAAAGGTAAAAGCTAAAGTAAGCCTCTCTTACTTGATAATAAAGTAAAGGTTAAAATATATTATTAGTTTATGTAGATTGACAAAATTTGAGATTTAATTTTTATACTTTAAAGTTAAAAATTCAATCTTTCTAGCTTTTCAATTTAAAAATCTCAGTCCGATAATTAAAATAGTAAATATTTCTTATCAAAGTTTATTAACTTGGAATTTTGATTAGATTGACTTTATATGACATGTCATATGATTGACAGAAAATAAATATAATGTGGAGTATGCCTTGCATTTCGAATGAAATAGGGTCCATGTCACCACGAGGAAGAGCCGACATCTCGACAAGTCAATAAACGTCTCCTTACTAAATCAAGTTTTTTTCTCTTAGTTAAACTCTGCTTTCTTTTCTCAATCGAACTCTAATAATTCTGGGGGTATTTTAATCAGATTAGCCCATGAATTTTAGCCTATAAAAAGGGCTTTTAGCAACTCTAGATAGATTGATTCAACAACATAATTAAGAGAGAGTTTTGTGTGAATTTCGGAGAACTCTCTATTTTGGATTTGGGTTTGTTTTTGTTTCTCCATCTTGTACTCCACATTGGGTTTTTTCCATTTTAGTGAAGTTTTTCTTTTTCCGCAGTTTTTTATCCTATTCAAAGGAATTTTCCATGTAAATATTTGTGTCCAATTTTCGCTATTCGTTCTTATTCGTTGCTTAATTCGAGTTTATCCCTAACATATAATAAGTTGATAAATTTTGATAAAAATTATCAATAAAGATAATGATTAGCTAGGATTTTTAAATTTAAAAAAGTGATTAGATTAAAATATTAACTTCTAAAGTATAGAGACTAAATCTCAAAGTTTGTTAAAGTTGAGAGGACCAACAACGTATTTTAACCTAAAGTAAAATAACAAAGCCCACCCTCAGGCATGGAGTGGTCCCCCAAAAATTGCCCATAAATAACGACGCCATTCGTGGTTTTGAGATTGTCTCTACCTCTCTCAACTGGGTGTTTTTTATTTCCTTTGCCATTTTTCTCTTCATTTCCCCTTTGGAAGTCTCTGTTAAATTTCCCATAACCTCGTAGCGTCGACAATGGTTTGCGAGAAGGATCCCTTGGTACAAAAAATCACCGACTTATATGACCAAATCTCAACCCTCGACAGTCTCAAACCCTCCAAAGATGTCAACATGCTCTTCACCCAACTCGTCCTCACATGCATGCCACCCACCCATATCGATGTCACCAAGCTTTGCAAAAAGGTTCAACAGATGAGGTCCAAATTGATTCGACTATGTGGTGAAGCCGAGGGACTATTAGAAACCTATTTCTCCACCATCTTAGCATCCTATGATAACCCACTTCACCATCTCAATATTTTCCCTTACTACACAAATTACCTTAAACTCAGCCAACTCGAATTCAATATCCTCACCAAACACTGCTCAAATGTGCCTAACAAAGTTGCCTTCGTCGGCTCTGGTCCCCTTCCCCTCACTTCGATCGTGTTAGCTTCTTTCCACCTTAAAACCACCTCGTTCCACAACTATGATATCGACCCTTCGGCTAATTCGAAAGCTCTTCGATTAGTCTCGTCGGATCCCGATTTGTCTCGACGGATGTTCTTTCATACCACAGACATAATGGATGTTACGAATGGTTTGAAAGAGTACGATGTCGTTTTCTTAGCAGCTCTTGTTGGGATGGACAAAGACGAAAAAGTCCGAGTCATTGAACATTTGGCTAAGTACATGAACCCTGGGGCTGTTTTGATGTTGAGAAGTGCTCATGGAGCTAGGGGTTTCCTTTATCCCGTTGTTGATCCTTGTGACTTACGAGGATTCCAAGTACTCTCTATATTCCATCCTACTGATGAAGTCATTAACTCCGTGATCATTGCACGTAAATTCCCAATGCCTAAACACTGCTCTGCTGAGCATCCTGTTGGGCCGATGAAACTTCCCAACAAGTGTTTCGACATTGACATGTTTAATCCCCTCCTAAACCAAGTGAACCTGATGGAAGAACTTGATATTGAGGACCAACTCTCGTGAAGCCTTTAATTTACCTTTAAAAATCACCATATTGGACCCTTTGCTATGCTGTTGCTGCTTGTCTAACACGTTATTTATTACAAACATGTATCTTTTATGTTTGTATCTTTTCATTGACGGGTAGAGTGATGAAAGATTTGATATATTAAAATTTTTAGTTAATATCAGTCTCGATTTCAATCATTGAACAACTTTTATGTGTCGGTTTTATGTTACACAGTATGTATGAATAAATTACTTAAGATAATTATAGTTAAGTTCCAGAAATGGTATATCAAAGGTGATGCATATTTCAATGATTGGTCTTATTTTCTGCTTTGCTTGCCATAGTATTATTGGATATAAGCAGGCAAGCAAGTATACTAGTTTTGCTTACCTTAGAGCCTAAGGTCTTACTGTATCATTGATTTTGCCAGCCGAAATAATAAAAAGTAAATAAATCTCTTCTTATTTTAATTTAATATAATTTGCTTATACTATTATTAATATTATTCTTTAGTCCAAATTTAATATTATAAAAATAATTCGTTAATCGTTTAAAATTTTAAAAATTTTAAAATTTAAAATTCCTTACATTAATTATTATTTTTTACTACTGATTGTGTCTTAACTTGGTTAAAATCTATATTGTTGTCAATGCAAGAGGATGTAGATTTAAATTAGAGGTGTTCATGGACAGGATTGAGTTGGGTTCGGGTTGGGCCTAAGCATGATATTATATAACATATTTTATGCTTGTCCAAGTCTGGTCCGGCTTGAAATTTGAGCCGAAATTTTTACTCAAACTTACCCATATTTGTAAAAGACTAACCCAAGTCTACTTTAGATCCGCTCATATTATTTTTTAATTTTTTTAAAATATTTATATTATATTATATTAATATTTAATAATTTTGTACATTTTTTTCTTATTGAAATTTTTTATAGTCATCTTAACATTATTTTAATGCTTACATTAGAGTAGTATTATATATTATATAAGTTTATTTTTTAATGTGTTCTAAATTATATAATATATAAAAATAACATAATATAAGGTATTATAAACTTAAAAGGGGTCGGACCAGGTTCTGGCCTTAAATATTCAAGCCCAAATCCGACCCATATTTTAAACAAGCTTAATTTTTTTACCCAAACTCTCCTAAATTTTAGACAGGTAGCCCGACTCATGAACAGGTCTAGTTCAAATGCATTAAAATATATTTATCCTCTTAATTAAGAGTTAAAAAAATTATATGTAATAATAATTGACTAGTCAAGTATTCACTTTTTACAAAAATAACTTGAGTGAATTAAAAAAGGATTATAAATAATTATGACCTATTGACAGGGTATTCGTTCTTCTCAAAAAAAAAAAATTGAGTTAGAGTAAGAGTTATAAAAGAAAAGAAAAAAAAAAAAAGTAGACTAGAGAGAATCATAAATTTGACGTTTTTGTACAAAATTATAAAGCTTATCTAAATGAAAAGTGCAGTTAGAGGAGTTACACAAAGCAAAGGTGAAAGTTTGAAAAGACCTTAATTTTTGTTGGATTCTGCAGCCTTTTTTCCTTATCCGCCATTACAATTTGCAATTCATCACTCCAAACTTCAAATCACATATTATTCCATTATTTATGTATTTATAGTGTATATGGAAATATATTTTTAAATTCATAAATATTTAGTACAGTTAAACTTTAACTCGAGATGAGTTTAGATGGGTGATATGTGTTTATCTGTAGTTAGTATAAAAATAGTGGTAACGGTGAGATTAAATACTATAGTGATGTTATAGCGTACCCAACCGTCTATCCAAACTTACTCTCAATTGGTATTTATTGCTATTGCAAAAATAAAAATGATGTGAACTCAAGGGTAATGAAATAGTTTTTTTTTTTTTTTAATTTAAGAGTTTGAGATTTATAAATAAAATAAGTATTGCATAAAAAATATAAATATCTACATAAATATATTTCTCATCAAGTTATAAGTTTTGATTAATGGAGAGGGACAAGTAAGCAATGATAGATTCAGAAATACCGACTTTATATTTCTCAATTGTTTTCTTCTACTACTCTTCTTTTTCTTTTAATTTGAAACTTCTAAAAGACGTTATTTTATAAAAGATAAATATATATATATATATATTTATATTAAAGCATTATCTTTTTATTTTAGGATTGGGAGTAGTTATGGGTAATTTTAAGTATTGTATTAAAAATAACAGATACAATAAGAATCTATAATAAGATTAATGTTTGAAAAAACTTAACTTAAATGAAGTGGTGGTTAAAATTCTTATCAAATATCCGTTTGACATAAGTTCAAATCATAGTACCCTATCCCCTAATCCTAATATTGTATTGAAAAACAAAACTAATAAACTAACCAAATCAATCAAATCTGACCAAAAAAAAAACTCACATACTTGATTACAAATGGTAAAAAATATGAATCCATCCCATTTGAATTTAAAATAATTTAAATGATTCAAACTTGAAGAATCAAAACTACTTAAAAAAATCTAACATCAACTCTAAATAATTCAAACTCGAATCAAAATGATAAAAAAAAAAAAAACATTTAAAACTTAAATTCACCTATTGGAGATAGACATGTCAGATAAACTTGGAAAATAGTTACGTCGGTGTATTCTTGGGCCTTAAGGAATGAATAATGGTATCAGATGAAGCTGGTAAATAAGGATAAATGGTGTGGGCATTGTAGCCCATTGCTGCACCTTGCAAGAACTCCAACTGGGCCTAATTATCCCAACACCCACAGTTTTTTTTTGGTAAAATAAACGAAGAATTACATAGAAGTGTTCGTAAATAAATTGCTAGTAGTGTTTTCATCTTTTAGGGTCTCTTTAATCTCCATAGGGATCATTAAACATGTGTAAAACTTTATCATTCAAGAGAGCCGTTTTTGTTAAAGTATCTGCAATCCTGTTATTCTCTCTAGGGATATATTTCAAGGTCCACTTTCCTTCGTAAATTAGTATATGTAAACTAGTATATATTGAATCCTTCTAATTATAGTAGAGTTTGATCCTTCAAGCTCTACCAAAAGTTGTATTTTATATTACAGTGTTTTATTGTTTTGTTTTGATCCAAGTCATTTATATGGTTAAACAAATTTTGTTAGTTGCTAAAAAATTATTTTATGCATCCTTCCCACTATATCATTTATGATTCCTTTCTAATTGTTTAATAACATTTCAACAATTTTTTTATGTCATCGACATATAATTTTAATAATTTTTTATCTTGAACCCTAAACCTTAGATCTTAAATCTTAGATTTTAACCCTTAAACCTTGAACTTGGGTTTAATGTTTGAGTTTGTAATTTAGGATTTAAGGGTTAAGAGTTCAAGATTCGAGTTTGGGGTTCAAGTTTAGAGTCTGGGATTCAAAATTTGAGTTCAATGTTTAATTTCGAGGTTTAAAGTTTCAGGTTCAGAATTCGAGGTTTAAGGTTCAAGGTAAAAAAAAAAAAATATCAATGACATAAAAAAAATTACTGAAATGTCATTAAATAACTGGAAAGAGATAACAAATAATATAATAAGAAGGATCCATAAAATAATTTCTCATTAGTCGACTTATACAAATTGCTTTTATATCCAAAACCCAAAATTCAAACTCAACCTATTTTCACTAATTTATCATTTAAAATAAAATACTAATCCAAATTCATAATTTTAATCTTTTTGTAAATAAAACGATGTATTACATTTTACTTAATTTGTCACATTTTTACTTTTAGAATTAAATTCTTTTTTTTTTAACTTTGACCTACTATTTTTTTTAAAAATTTAGAAATACATATTATAAAAAGTTTAAAACTATTAAAGCCAAAGTTTTATAATTTTGATTTGTACCGATTAAGTCTTAGCTCGATTGGTATCGACATTGCTATCAGTACAGGAGGATGTGGGTTCAAGTGTACTGAAGCTCATTATCTTCCTATTTAAGGATTGAAGAAGAGTTATGAGCAATTCTAAACATTGTATCAAAAAGAGCAAATAAGATAAAAACCTATAATGAGGTTAATATTAAAAAAAATTAGACAAAGATAACAATACATTTTCATTAAGATAAATTACTAAAATAGTCACTTTTGTTTGCCTCATGCTACGTTTTAGTCATTGAGCCATTAATTATCGTTAATGGTGTAATGGTAAGCTAATGTGACATGTTATATAATCATTTTAAACAAAAAATTTAAGTTAAATTATACAATTGATCCCCACATTTTTTGTTTTGAACAATTTAATTTTTTCATTTTTGTTCTTATAACTTTTTTTTCCTCTATTTTTCATTTTCTTATGCTTCTACCTCTCTTTGATTGATCTTCCCAATTAAAATTGTTTAAAAACAAATATAAAAATTAATTTTAATAAATAAAAAATATAAAAAAATTAAAAGGAATAGAAAATAAAGAAAAATAGAGAGAGAAGGAGAAAAAGAATTGAAAAAAATAAAGGAAAGTTCAAAAAAATAAAAAAAATAAAAACCAATTATATAATTTAATCTAAAAATTTCATTTAATATAATGATTTAACGTGTCACGCCAACTTACAGTTACCGTTATTAACACTTAGTAATTAAAATACTATAATTTAATATTTTAAACATAAATTATTAAAATAAAACATAAGACAAATAAAAATAATTATTTTTACAGTTTACCCTTTCCATTAAATGAAAAAAAAAAAAACAAAGCAAAAGCAAACATAAGGCTCAGCAGCAAAGTGTAACATAAAAATGAGGTTTTAGTGAAAGCAGACATGATTTGACAGAATCCAGGATGCCTGTCACATGTTCCTATTACAAAGCTACACACTTGAATACAACATTGAAAGCCAGCAGTTTCAAATTTACATCAATGGTGGGATTTTAATGAAGTATGAACTCAGACTGCTTAACTAGAAAAATAGTTTAATAACTTCAAAAAAATAAGAGTAACATGTACATAGATTTGTATGGGTTGCAGAGTACAATATATTGTGAGAGTAAATAATTTTACATGTGGGAAAGGATGCCTAGAATGAATACATACAGTGGTTCTGATCAAATATCATCAGCAGTTCCGGTTCCAGCTCCGGTATCAAAGTACGGAGGTCCTCCTCTGATACTTCCGGCAACGTCCTCCATTAGAGCGAATTTCATATCTTCCGACGGTTTCCAGTGGCGCTTCCTCTGGTTGATGAACCAGTTGTTGATTTGCTTCTGGTCTAGTCCTGTCATCTCTGATAATTTCAGCTTCTCTTCCTCCTGCAGTACCACACAAAAGGTAATATTTAATGTGGACCAGATCCACAACCACAAATAGGAGAAAAAAATCAAATATAAAGTATTAGATGATAACAAGTTCAAAGCACCCAATAAACAATCACTAATCATGAATCAGAACTTAATTCCTTTTACATGTCCTACTAACCTCACAAGTCAATACACAAGACTAAGAATCACATTGCGAGCTAAGGATGCCTATAAAGCTAAGACCTTGTGAGCCCTCAACTTCGCGAGCTGATGGCTCCATGAGCACACATCATGGAGATGATACCCTTGACATGAATAGTATGTTTACCAACTATACATCATATTTATCCATTTTTCTAATATGACAAGTCATATCAATAGGGACAGGACATCAATAGATTGGCCGAGTTCCAAAGAGTAAGAAACTAATATCGAGACAACACATGGTGTCTGCAAAATGAACAGAAGCATCCCTTTTTAAGGCCAATAGAGACAAAGGAACCAAGATCTCTTTCTATACTCAACACTGTCAACCATCTTTCTTCCTCCTCTCGAACCCAGCCCTCACAAGAACTTAAATTACGATCACCCGTTATCATCTATGGCTCTTTGCCCACTGAATAAACTGTCATAAACCACCATAATCTTAATATTGTATTAATAGTAAATACATAAATTTAAAAAAAATTGAATCAATATCTGACAATTTCAACACTCATTCAAGTATCTCTATTGCTTTGTGTCATGTAATCATGTCTAGAAAGAAAGCTGAAGAAATTAAAAGTAATTAAACCGGAACTGCAATTACCGTAGGATATGGCCACCTATAATGGTTGTTCCACCAATCTAGCAGTGTGAGCCTCGCATCTTTTGGTAGCTTACCATTCTTTCTTTTCTTCAAGAATTCTTTTCTTAAACTGCTGAGGTAGCCACTATATTTGCGCATCAGCATTCCTTTGATGTCCTGGCTTCGACGCCCGCCGTGCCATTCTTGACTTTCACAAGCTTCCACCAGCTCCCCGCCACTTAACTCTTCGTCCGAAGACTCAGCACCTTCATCTACAAAGAAAAGCATATGATACATGCGTACTTGTATGCTGAACATTCAACTATATATCAACGACAGCTGATAGAATATTAACCTGATTAATATTGACATTGTTACGAATACAGAAGAACATGAGATATTGGTTTTATATGAAGTTAAATTATAATTATTATAAATCTTGTGTTTTATATTTTCTATGCATAAAATTATCTGTAACTCCTCCCAACCTTTAAATAATAAGATAATGCGTTCCAATATGCTTGAACCCGCATCCTCCTACACTAGCAATAATAACTTAAAATTCAAATTAGTCCTATTATTAAAAGAAATCAATTTAGTCATTGTACTATTGAAAGAGTCAAATAAGGTCGAATTGTTATAGAATTAACATTTATTGTTTACAAAATGATTTTCTGTTTTCCAATTCAACTCCAAATAGTAAATATCAATTTTAAAAAATAATTTTAAATTTTATAGAAATTTGACTTTATTTGATTCTTTTTAGTAGTATAAAGATTAAATAGATACATTTCATAATAAAGGGACTAATTTGATACAATTCCTGAAATAAAGGGGTCTACCATTTACTTTCACCCTTTTAAAAGTGCTATGTACTCTTTAACAAAGTTAATATTTTTAACTATTATAATTATATAAATGAAATTTTTTGTTTGAAATTTAATTAGAAATGGATATATTATTTTTTGTCATTTTTTAAATAATAAATATTATGTTAAATTTTAATTTTAATTAAAGTTTTTAATAGTAAATAGATTAAATTAATCCGTTTAATAATAGAGAAATTAATTTAATCTAATGGGCTTGACAAATAATTTCACTAATTTTATACACATAGGATGCTCTTTTGTATAAATTAAGCTATTCTCAATCTAAGAATATCAAATTTGATGAATTGCATATTTCATGAATAAGCAGATGAAATGTTTAAATCAAAACTATAAAAAGAAAAAAAATGAACCTAATTTACTCATGCAAAACCTAGGTTCCTAAGAGAAGTAGATATCATAAAAACCAATTATTCAAACCTTATTATAAGGTCTAAAATAAACATATTTTAACATTATCACAATATAGCTGATTGAGTTTTAGTTCAATTGGCATCAATATTGTCATTAGTGCAAGAGGATGTAAACTCAAACGCATTGTAACACATTATCCTCTTATTTAAAAGTTAAAAAATATTATGAATAATTCTAAGCATTGCATCAAAAAGAGTAGATATAATAAATACATTTTAATAATTAAAAATAATGTTGATAAGTTTTTACTGTGTAATTCGGATTTTAAAATTCATAATTAATTAATCATCTTCGCAATTAGTTCTTATCAAATCAATCCTTAGACTCGAATTAAACATTAAAAAGTTTATATTGTTAGTACCAATATACAATTTTTGTAAATATCACATTAAAGAAAACCACAATATCACCCTAAAAGAAGTGTTAATCACAGATGGTAAATGATATATTAAGCTTGAATGAACCATAAGAGTGGTACTAATCTCAGGTTTGATCTTTAGTCCCTCAATTTATTTTTAGTTGTTTTTAAACAATTTTATATAATACTTTTATAATAATATTTATGTATGTATTAAGAGAGTTTTTAAGTTTTTTTTTTTCTAATTAAAAAGGAAATTATGCATCTAAGTTTACTTCAACTCATTATGTATTTCATTATTCACAAAAATGAAGCCATCTAAAGCACATTATTCCCCAGGGTGGTGGTGTAACCTGCAGGCCCTAGAAATTCATGAAACACAAGCAAAATTACAGCTGAAGCATCTTTACAAAAGGGTAAGTCACATTGTCCTCTCACTCAGGATGAGTACAATAGTAAGTTACATTACACCCTTAAAATAAAATTCTAGATTCGAATCTTGAAAGATAATATTGATGGAAGCATATCAAATAAAAATATTTAAACCTAAAAAAAAATAACATGGTTATAAAATAGGTAAATAGTCAAAAAGGAGCACCAAATAATTATAGATAGTACTGTCTGTGGAACTTGCTATAAGGGTTTACAACATTTCAACTTTATCATCAGAAAATAATATTATATATATATATTATTTTACATGCACAGTAACAAGAGACTGAGCTTTTCTTAGTTTACACATTCATTGGAAAAAAAGAAAAAGAAAAAATCATTTAGAGAGAAAATGCAGAGTTAAAAACTTTACCAGAGCGATAATCCATGGTCAGTGCTCCTTTGCAGAGATCACTTAACTGTGATTCAATGTTGGTCAAGAACGTCGTCGCTTCATCGAACGGCTTGGACAGTTCCTCTTTGTATCTTTGAAGAACCTCACAATATGATTCCTTCAAGCAAAAATAATAATAATGGATGTTACCATTCATGCAACAAGTCCCTTTTCCTCTAACGTTTTTCTCGAGAACCAAAAAAAGATATTATGAGATAAAAAAAAAAAAGAGAGACAAAATTAAGAATCTTAGACTATTTAATTACCATGAACTCATCAAGTTCTGGATCAGCTCCTATCTCACTGCAACCACTTATAATATGGCTCTCTCGGCCAATTTCTTCAAGCAGTGAGGCCAGTTCAGGCGGTGCTCCAACCTATATACATACATGTAACTACATGTATATTATCATGATAATAAATCATAAACAAAAACCATAAAAAGTTGAAAAACAAAAGCAACCTTTTGGCATTCTATGTAAGCAGATACTAGGTTTGGATAAAGAGGGTGAGTAGCGATCTGGGTCTTGATCAGATCAGACATAGCTGATGATCCAGTAACACCTGTATCAGTTTCTTGATGATCAAATTGAAGAAAATGATGATCATCAACTGGTGTACTGAGAAAATCAGTGGTAACGGCTGCAGCAAAGTCATTAACCCTTACAACATCGTTTGAACACGCGATTACTGTATCATCAAGCCTGTATATGTCCTCCATGGTAACTAAGACTAACACCACACATGCAACTTGTTTATATTGGGAAAAAAAAAGGCTAATTACGTTGTTGGGTGAGCTTAGATGAAGACACTGTAGCTGCCTTTAGAGAAACCAAAAGCAAATACCTTTTGAGAGAGAAGAAGAGAGGCAAAGCTAAGAAGCAAAGACATAGATTGAGCTTTGGGAAAAGTGGGGTTTTTTTGTTTTGTTTTTCAGTTTCACATCTTAGTTGATTGATCAAACACATGAAAAAGACCAGACTTTGCTTTTCTTTTCCAAGAAGACCTGAGAGAAAGAAAGAGAGAGAGAGAGAATGTTGGGTGTGGATTGCTTTTGCACGTTGCACACCCACAGAGGATAGTATAGAGAAGGAAGGGGTATTTCACTGCAGGTGCTCACACGCTTTGTAACAGTGAAGATTTATCATTCATTAGATTGAAACAAGGTAGGTATAGTTATAGATAGGGATGATGAAAATATGTTGAGTGGTCAAAAGAGTGTACAATGGCACTGTGAAGGTTTCATTGGTTGTCTCACAGAGGATATATATTGTAGGACCCTATAAATTAGGGAAACTATTGTGGACGACTGTTCTATGCTGTTCACTCACTGTTTACTGTCATACATATTTGTACTGTACGTACCCTTCTTTTCCTGTTCTTTTCTTTATGGTTGCCATCGACAATGTTAGCGACCCTGTTGGAACGTACTATAATAGGATTTTCCTTTTTTTTGGTAAGATTAAATTTTCATTTGGCATCGGTAGCGAAAGGAGCTATTACATACACGTAATTTATTTTTTTTGTCCATAATAAACTAACAAAAAGGAAAGGAAAAGAAATATACAAATATATGGTTGAGATCACTTCTTCAATTCCAACAGCCCGTTGAAAATTAAGAAAATTTGAATAAAAATATAAATTTTAAAAATGAGTCTAAAAAAATAAAATCTATTTTTTAAACGAATTGAGTTTTAGTTAAAATTTTGCTTGGGCATAGGTTGACTTGAATTTGACAAAAAAAATCTCCACTTTTGTTTGCTGTTATTTTGACGATGTTTGCTGTTATTTTATTTTTATATTGTTATTATTTTATTGTTATTATTTAGATATTATATAATTTTTATTTTATTATTAAATTTGTTACTATTTTATAGGCATTTACTTATTAAGTTGTAACTATATTAGTGTTATTTAAGTATAAAGACTTTATTTTAATGTATTTTCAATTTGTTGGGAAATATTTATTTTAATATTTTTAGTATATTCGATATATAATATTTTTTTAAAATTTATTTTTATATAAGAAATTAATACAACCGAATTGAGTCGGGTTCGAGTTTAGCATTTTTTATCTGGGTCGGTCTTGAAAAAAATTTTAAACCTATTTTTCAGGTCGAACCTAAAAAATAAACAAAAAAAATTTTCATTAACCCAACCTAACTCATGATAGATTAAGGCTTAAGGTCATATTATTCATCCATAATTTGGGTGTGCATTGATAGTGTGTTAATTTAAAATAAAATATAGAAGATTTTTAAATCCAAATTAAATTAAAATTTTAAGTAAATATCTTTACAAATTCATTTTTGATAGCTTTTTTAAGTGAAATGTATTTTTTCAATTTAGTAAAGCGAGGATGAGACTATGCTTCAATCGAAGCCATGAAATTAAGCTCCACTAAATTTTTTTTTTTGATAAACATAAAACTTAAAAAATTATAAAAAAAATTATTAAGGGAATGTAGCAATCATATGCTTGTCCCTATCAATAAGACTACTAGCCTCTTTTGGAGGGATATCAAACACTTGTATGTTAGCTTTTCTAATTAAAGCTTGCTTAGCTAGATAATCTGCCACTTGATTATGTTCCCTCAGAATGTATCTCAAAGACTACTGATTTTCCTGAGTTAAAATATAATGAATGCGCCGAATTAGAGCAGAATTAGAATTTGTAGAAGAACTTCCAATAATGGCTTTGATTACTTCCAAACTATCTGAAAAGATGATAACTTGGACATGTCCTCTTCGTTGAACAAGTTGGAGGTCATCGAGAATGCCCCAAAGTTCCACATCAAAAATTGAACATTTACTGAGGAATCTATGAAAACCTGCAATCCAGTTTCCTAACTTATCACGAGGCACCCCCTGCTGCAGCGAGTCTAGAATCCAGATAAACTGTTCGGTTAGTGTTGAGAAAAACTTGTTCCTCAGTGGAATGTGCTTCAGCGAGATGATTGATACAGACAGAATTACCAACTTGAGTTAGGAAGAAACATTGAAACACCTAACTAAGAGACCCTTGGACTATTTCTTTTGAGCTCCATAGTTTGCCATGAAAAATGTATAAATTACGATTTTTCCAGATACGCCAACTTAATAGTCCAAAAAGACAAGCCCAATTAGCTCCCCCCTCGTGAATCACACAGTTCACCTGCAAATTTAAAAGAATCCAATCCTAAGAAAGAATAACCAGGGCCCAAACATCCCTAACAGCAGGATAGTCACGAAGAATATGCAGAACATCCTCCGAAATGTGTCCACAAATATGACAAGAGGGATCATTCGAAAGTCCCCTCCTAACTCTTTCCACATTACTTAGAAGTCTTCCTCGTAAGATCGTCCAAAGAAAGACACGAATCCGTTGAGGGCCAGGATATTTCTATACAATCTTCAATTTCTCATTTCTCGAATTCCAAACTCCCTCATTAAGGACCTTATAAGCAGATTTAACAGTAAAAGCACCAGACAAAGTGTGACTCCAAGAAATTCTATCAGGACCTTTAAAAAAGTAAGGTGGAGGGTTGCCTTTGATAGCTTAAATCACATCTTCCGATAACCAAACTTGAAAAAGATCAAGGTTCCACAAACCATCCTCTAAAATCATCTCGTGTAGAAGACAGTCAGTATTCAGGTTGCTATTAGGGGAGATGTAATTGCATAGAGGTCCGATATCGGGAATCCAAGAGTCCTTTCAGCATCAAATTTTATGGCCATATCCAATAGACCATTGCAAGTTTTCTCGAAAAAGCCCCCAAATTTTTGAAAGAGACTTCCAAATAAAAGAATACCTATTCCTATCTATACAATCAGGTACCTCGTCTCTGAGTTGATTCTTCGACCTGATCACACGAACCCAAAAAACTTCCTTATCTGACACCAATTAGAAGCCCAATTTCTTTAGAAATGAAATATTTTGATCATGTAGTTTCCTCATTCCTAAGCTCCCACACTTTTTTGGTTGACAAATAAAATCCTAACCAACCAACGACATTTTTTTGTCCTTTCAAAAGACCCCCAGATGAATTGTTTAACCAGAATTTCAATCTCATCTCGAGTTTTTCTAGGAATCATCATGGATTGCATGAAATAACTAGGAATAACTAAAATAACTGATTGGGCCAAAGTGATACGTCCAGCTAACGAGAGGTTTTTGGCTTCCCAACTTTGAAGCTTACCGCGCACTTTCTCCACCACAAACTAAAGAGTACTACCAGTAACCCTTTGGTGAAAAAGAGGAACTCCAAGATAATGACCAAGATTATGAACTCGCTGAAAACCAAAGATAGAACTGATCGTACTCACCACGATTTCATCCACTCCTCTAGAAAAGAAAATGTTTGTCTTCTTCGGATTAATACTATGCCCAGACAAAGCACAAAAATCATCCAGGATAGTTTTTAAAACACCACCGTGCCTTGAGTCAGCTTTACTAAAGATAACCAAATCATCTATAAAAAATAGATGCGAGATAGCAGGCCCATTCCTAGATAGCTGAATAGGGCTCCATTTACCTTCCGTAATAGCAGATTGGATTAAGTGCCTGAGCCACTCCATGCAAAGTACAAAAAGATAAAAGAAAAGGGGACACCCTTGCCTAATTCCCCTAACCGGCTTGAATTTAGGAAGCGGAGCTCCATTCCACATAACTTGCAAAGTAGAATTAGAGATAGATGATAAAATAACGTTATTAAGATAATCAGGGATACCTGTCGCTCTAAGGGAAGTTGCAATAAAATCCCAACTAACTCTGTCATAAGCCTTCTCCAAGTCTATTTTAATAGGCATCTATTTTCTTTTCTTTTGACTCATCATAATATTAATCACTTCTTAAGCTAAGATGATATTTTCATTAATGTTTCTTCCTGCAATAAAATCAGCTTGTTCCTGTGCAATAATTTTAGGAAAGATGTGTTTAAACCGATTTGCAATAACATTCATCGTCAGCTTGTAAAGAACAGAACATAGGCTTATAGGTCGAAATTGACCAAAATTATCCAGATTCTAAACCTTCAGAATGGGAATGATCAAAGTATTATTTAAATCAGGATCAATAGAATTTTCGTTGAAAACCTTTCGCACCCAGTCGTAGACCTCTCCCCCTATAGTGTTCCATTGTTTCTGGAAAAAGAGGGCATGAAAACCATCACTACCCAGGGCCTTTAAAGGTGCTATATCAAACATAGCCTCCTTGATCTCCTCATTTGTCACCGATCTTTCCAATAAACTAATATCCACTGGATCAAGCTGGGGGAAACCACAATTAGGCAAGCTTCCCATAGGCTCAACAATTTCTCTATACAGTCTTTGAAAAAACTTAAGTGCCTCATATTCTATATCCTCAAGATCATAAATCCAATTATCATCAGAATTGCGAATGGCAATAATACGGTTATTTTTCCTCCTTAGCATAGTATGGGTATGAAAAAACTTTGTATTTCTGTCACCAAATTTTATCCAATCACATCTCGCTTTTTGCTTCCAAAGAAGTTCTTTATGATGTAGAATAGTTTCAAGTTTTTGTCTAAGGGCCAAATCCACCTGATTCAAATGATGAGAACCAGAGAAATCTATAGTCTTCTGGATGCTGGCAATTCTTTTTAAAAGGTCCCTCTTGCGAGTGGTACTGTTACCATAAACTTGTTTATTCCAATCTTTAAAATCAATAGTGAGCTTACCAAGGGTATCAGACATATTCCCCGAGTATTCCCACTTCTCTTTTAGAAAATCATCAAACCCGGGGTGCTCAGTCCAACCAGCAAAAAATCTGAAAGGCCTTCCTCTAGGAAGTATAGTATTCGGATTTAGGGACAAGATGAGGGGTCGATGATCTGACTTAATCTTTGAAAGGTGTGTAACCGCGCCATTAGGAAAATTACGAAGCCAGACTTCATTTGCCAAAGTACGGTCTAGCCTCTCAAACAACGAACCCCTATGCCAAATGAAAGACGACCCCTTAAAACCTAAGTCGTAAAGCTCCGCAGAATCAACAAAATCACCAAAATTTAGGCATCTCTTACCCCTAGTGAGCCCCTTAGATTTTTCGAACAGGAGAGAATAGCGTTGAAATCTCCAATGGCGGTCCAAGGACTCTGATAAAGTAGAATAGATTTCCTTAATTCACTCCAAAGATTTTGATATCTTTGTCTGTTAGGACTCCCATAAACAAAGGTGATGAAAATAGGATGAGACAAAGATGAATGCCAAACCCGAGACATAATAAATTGCGGATGGCTACGAATCACATCAAGACGAACAGAGTCTCTCCATCCTAGCCAAATGCCCCTTGAATATCCAATTACTTCTACTCGATGTGAATACTGGAAATGCAACTTAGAGATGATATTGTCAGCCTTAGACCCACTGACTCTCAGTTCAAGTAGACTAATAATATCCGGTTTGTACTCGATATTATATTTTCGAAAAACTCTGGGAAATTTCGTACTTGCACATCCCTAACAATTCCATAACAAGATAACGGTATTCATTACTAAAAATTAAAAAGTTGGAATAACATACCTAACTGTCCAAACCGATATTGTTATCCGTCTTTGATCCTGTACCATCAACCTCAGTATTCGAGCACTCATTGAGGATTTGAGGGGATAAAAGTTCAGCCAATTTTTCCATGAATTCAGCTAAAGGAATACACGTGGTTCTCGAGGATTTAAAACGGTTCCCTCGACCTCGTAGAGCGATATAAGCTCTCCTAGAACTTCGACTACCCCTGTCATTACCTCCACCTCTTCTGTGTTTGGAACCATTAGATTTCGATTGTAAGTTAAAAACCGGGGATTCTACAGATTTCGGGGCCAAATTGTGTTGTATAGATAAATAAATTTTTTTATTAAAACTAACAGCAGAGTGTTTACCTGGATCAAGGGTATTATCAGATATAGGGACGATAAAACCCTCGGATTTGTCAAAAACTGGATTATAATGAACTTTAATATTTTCTAAATCCTCAGCTTCATTATTTTCCTAGACTTTAGAAACCAAATTGCCTTGAGAAATTACGCCTTCCAAAGAAATGTTTTTTGGTGTATCCACCTATTTTGTTCCTGCACCATTAGAAATAACCAAATTAGAATTAGAAAATTTTCCAAAAGACTCCCCGTCAATTTCCCCTAATCCGTTTACTCCCATTGGCCTTTTTCCTAGGCTCTTGCCTAAAGGTTTTTTTTTTTTGTAATTTTGGCCCAAATTTTTCTGCCCATTTTTGCCCGTTATTTCCTTACTGATGGGCCCCTTAGAAAACCCAAATCCATCAAGTCTTTTTAACCTTGCTCACCAGCCAATTTATCCACTTCAATAAAATCCCTAAAATTCCTACTCCTATCCTTGTCTGTCATCTTATCCCCTAGATCATTCCCAAAAATCCTCCTTGCCGACTGCCCCAATTTCACTCCTAAATTTTCCTCCTTTAACAGCGCCGAAAATCTGGAACCAGTAGTGACTTTATTCTGATTCATCGGAACCTCTATTTTGTTTCCTTGCTTCTCTCACCGAGAAGACCTCCTTTCCACCAGTATCCATGGCCTGAAATCCGGGCCCTTTCCTTTGGTAACTGATGCAGGTTCCCCGTTCAAGCACTCCGCCAGAAAAGGTCCCTCCACGACCGTCGACTCCTCACGAGGATTATCTGCCGTGTTCGCCAAATTCATAGATTTCTGGTTCGCCATAGCTGAGGTAGACAAATCTTTAACATGTCTGTATTTGTCACACACGAAACACATGGTCGGAAGGGCCTCATATTCGACTTGTTGAGTAGCTCTGTCAATATATATTTGTGAAATCAGTGGCCTATCTAGATTGATATAAACAGTTAATCTTGCAAAACGGCCTCTGGTTTGATTGTTAGTTTGTAAATCCAATTTAACCACCTTTCCAATAAGTCCCCCGATGGCCTTAATGATTTTCCGTTTATACAAATGGCCCGAGAGATTCGGTAATCGAATCCATGTTAGCACCACACTCGGGTAAGGTTACATTGGATTGAAATGCTTAGACAAAGGTTGTACAGTCAGGTACTGGCCATAAACTGTCCACAGACCCTGTGAAAGAGCGTTGCTGTAATCTCCAATATCCTGAAATTTCACCAAAAAATATCCGTTAGCGATATCCATTAACCGAATAGAATTCACAGGCTTTCAAAGAAAAATAATGCGATTATAAAAGGGTGTTATAGCCAATGTTTCGCCCTAGGAGTTTAACGATGACTATCAACTCCATTTCTTTAAAAAAGATTTCCTTGACCCGATCCGAAAACTCAATCGCAGGAATCCCATCGATGATTGACGCATTAACGTCTCCTTCAAGTAGCTCAAATTCATTTTCATTCACGGCAGGAGGCACTGCTCGAACTGAATTAGTGACATCATCTTGTTTCCCCAGTAATTTGTCTTTCCACGACACGATCTGTTGTGGTACTGGATCCACAACCATAGAATTTTTATTGTTAGCAACAAACTCTTTAAATTTCACTTTTTTGGTGTTACGACCACCGTCGGATTGAGTGTCACCCTCCCCAACGTTGCCGGAAATTTGCGAAGTTAAGAGCATTTTTGTCAATTCCTAAGCTCCACTAAATTTTAACTTCAAATGAAGAGAGATATAGTGAAAGTATAACAATTATAATTTTTTTAATATTGGTTCTTATTATATCTGTTTTTTTATATACTATAATTAGAACTTTTATAGTCTTTCTCCAACCCTTAAATAAGAAGATAATACATTTCAATGCACTCAAACTCACATTTCTTATATTTACAACAATATCGATACCAATCGAACCCAATTTTTAAATAAGGAAGAAGTTGATATAGTAAAATATTCAAGTACAAAAGTGTGCATTTAATTGAAAGTTAATTTTGTAGAGGTTTTGTGATGAATTATTGTGAAAAGATAATACACAATTTTTATGTATAGTGGTGAAATTGTTTGTGTTTGGTCCAACTTTAAGGATACATTATGAAACAAGTATTCTTTGTAAAATTTAAATGAAAAATTTCCACTTATTTTGAAAAAAAAATTATTTTTTACATTGTTGCTAGTGTAAAAGGTCATGGATTCGATTATACTAAAGTGCATTATCTTCTCATTTAAGAGTTGGGTAGGGAAGAACAGATACGATAAGAATTTATAATAAAATTAATGTTCGAATTTTTAATAAGTGGAAAATTTTCATTTTCTTTACTAAAAATAAGTCATGGGAATAGCTAAATATTACCAATTAAATTAGTTTATTGCTAATTCATATATTAAAACATATCTAAAATAATAACACTCCTACCAAATGTAGCATTAGAGATGTTATAGGCATAATGACTTTTTTGGCCCTCTAACTTTACAAAAATATCATTTGAGTATTCATTTAAATTTCTTGTGCCTCTTTTAGCCCTTGAACTTGTATTTTTTTTTATCAAATAGCCCAAAAATGGATGAAAAAGTAAACGTTTGTTAACTTTGCTTTTGTGGCATACATGTAGATTGTGACGTAGATGGCATGTTAGTATTTAATTAATTTTTTAAAATATTAAAAAATATTTTTTACAATTAATATAAATTTTAAATAATTTTAATGATTTTTAATTTTTAAAATAGTTTTTACAATTTCTTTATTTTTAAAAATTTTAAAAATTAATTAAATGTTGATGTGTCATTCACGTGGGATCTACGAGTATGCAATGTCAGTAAACTTAAAAAAAACATTACCTTTTACATTCATTTTCGGTGATTTAACAAAAAATGCAAGTTTAAGAGGCTAAAAAAAGCGAAAAATTAAATGAAGCACTAAAATAACATTTTTTTTGTAAAGTTGAATAGCCAAATAAATTATTATGTCGTCTTAATAAGTAAGGTTGGGAAGAAATCGAATTTATATATGATATTAATATAATTTATGTTTATAAAATAAAGCCTACTTATATATATAAAGGGATAACTTAAGCATATTTTTGGCATGTTGATTTTATATTTTTTATTTAAAATTATGCTTTTTTAAGTTAATATTAAATTTTTTTATTTATTAAAACTTTAAATATACTCAACTTTTTTCATGCATGTTTATAATATAGTATTATATAATGTTATCAATTTCATTTTTTTAGGATCAATTTCATTAACTTTTTTGTTATTTGTGGTAAAATCAATCTTGTAGTGACAAATGTATAAATAAATAATTTATATATAAAAATTAATTTAATAAAATAAAAATTTATAAAAATACAATAATTATAAAAATTATAATTATAATTAAAAATTCAAAAAAAAATTCATTACCGTCATCTTCTAGCTCTTCTTAATCTTTTGACTCCTCTCTTTTATCACTCATTTAGAAGCCTAGAATCAATTCTCTCTAACCAACTACTCACTTATCTCTTCACCAAATAGAGGTGGTTTTGAGCCCAAGGTTTCAAACACTTGGCAACAACAATTTCATCTCCAAATATTTGTAAATCAACATTCTTTTTTTTTTCTGAAAATATGTGAAAAATTTGAAAGTATTATCGTAAATACCTAATTAAAAACCTAAAAAATATATATTAAACTGTGAAAAAAAAACTCAGAAAAATCACCTTGTATATATTAAACAGAACCCCCCCTCAAAAAAAAAAAAAAGATTTATTTTTAAATCCCGCCTTTTCTTGGTTTTCATTTTCTTTATACAAAACTCGGTTTCCATGAGTTTTTTTTTTTTTTTTCATTATTTTCATTCGATTTAGCTTTCCTTCCTATTTTTTTCTCCATGAAAACCCACCTCTTTTTCACCCCCATCTCATGGCTTCAACTCAAGCTTCTTATATTACTTTTTTCAAGCATAAAAAGTGTTCTTATGTATTATAACCGCTAACCCGAGAATCAAATAAGATCCGACTCGCCTATCCACGACTTGCTAAGCCTTATTGAATGGATACGTGCAAGCTTTACAGTGAGAAATCAACAATGAGAGCTCTTTGTCTCAACTCGCACATGTTACAGGGTGCTCGCAAGGGGAACTCGTAATCTTAGCTCGAATATACTTAAAAAATTCGTATGTGGGAGCTATAAAGTCCATCAGACAACCTAAAATAGTACACATGTCCTACATATATAAAATCAACTAAAAACATTAATTCTATGAATAGTAATTATATATATAAATATTTGATTATTCTTTTTAACGAGACACAAAAAAAAATTACTCAATACTCAACCATTATAATAAAAAAGAAATTAAACCAATACCAATAGAGACAATTCTTTACTATCATAAAATTGGTACTTTTATTTATTGTGGAGTAATGAAGATAAGATATTGATGGAAAGCGGAAGTCAAATTGGGTCTTCTTGATTTTATTTTTTTTTTGGTAGTGTTCTTTAAGATTTGGATTTGAACAACCCATAGAGGAAAAAGGAAATCTAAAGCAAAGTTCAGAATAAAGTAAAAAAAAACCTCAAAAATTGGTACTGATGAAGTGTTTGATAGTGATAGGAGAAATGAGAGGAAGAGTCTAGAAGAAGAAAACCAGAGATTTGTAAAGCAAAAACAAAAATTCAACATCAAAATATTATTTAAAAATAATATTTAAAAAAAGTAACACCTTTTTTATATGATTATAAATATATAGAAAAATAAATAACACATGTCACAGTAATACGGGCCCACGTCACTAAAATTTTTAAAAAATAAACGGGATTAATCTCAAGGACTAATATAGATAATAGTTGCCAATTTTAAGGATTGATATGATAAAAAGAAAATCCAAAGCTAATGTGAAAAAATTTACCAATTTGATTTCATATATTTAAGCCTAAAAGAATTAATGATGCTTCCATGGAGTGAATACATAATATATATATATATATATTCCTTCAAAAATCATCAAATTATCACTTTAAAGAATTATTTTATTTAGGGGCAAAACTAGAATAATCTTTTAGGGGCAGAATGAAACTTTAAATTTTTATAGTCTATATATTTATAATTTTTAAGGATTAAATCAAATTTTTATAATTTTAGGAGGGCTAAAGTATAATTTTATCTTTACTAATTTAATTTAAAATTTTAAAGAGATTCACCTATGATTTTATTATAGGTTAATTCTAGTAAATGTTTTCAAACTATCACTTAAATTTTAAATTCATCTTCAAACTTTTAATCTTTTAATTGAGTTTTTAAAACATTAATATTGTATTAATCAGATCATCAATTTAAATTTTAAATGTTTTTTTTATTTGACTTGGAGCATAATTTAAATACGTAGAATAATTTGTAGACATGTTTCTATTATACTTTATGTTAAGAAAAAAACAATGTCATTATAATTTCTATGGATTATTTTTTAATACGTCAAATTTAAATCATTCATGTGGTAAATACATACGTATTTATAATTTCATCCATATATTTTGAATATGTTTCGTGTCATATTTATGTTGTCATTAACTCTCTATTAAAACGTTTTGAAAATTCAATTATAATATTTTGAAGTTTGAGTTAAAGATATTTAATAGGATAAATATTTTATTGATCCTAGAATACAAATTTTCTTACTTTTCAATTAAAATTTGTAGTAAAATCATTAACATTCTTAACATTTTTCATCAAAAATTTCCAACCTGGCTTGTTTATTTTCTTTCAATTGTGAGTTTGGATGGACGATGCGTTTACCTGCAGTTAATGTAAAAATAGCAGTGGCGGTAAGATTAGATACTGTAGCGATATTATAACGTGAAACAAAAAGTAAGTTAAACGCACCGCACTACACCTCATCGCCCATCCAAACCCACCCTCAATCATGTGTCATATAATATAAAGCCAACCTAACTAATATGTCAAGTTAGCAAATTTTAACGAAAAACTAAATATTTTAATGATTGGTTTGGTATTTATAAGACGACTTAACTTTTGACTTTTTTAAGTACTAATATTAAATCTCAATTTTTTTTTTCAAAGTAGAAAGATTGATGCAAATTTTAAGTTGTTTGATTGAGTTGCTCATGAATATGATGACTAGGTAAAATTGAAACGACAAAAAAAAAAAAAAAAGTTTTATTCCTGAATTGGCTTGTGAAATATACTTGTTTTCTCATATTTGTAATTAAACTTTTTTTTTGGTCTCATTTTGATATTTGAGCTTTTATTCTGTTAAATTTTTTTGACCTTGAAACTAATCACGTTAAAAAAAAAAACAGCTATTGATTATTAACGTGGTCGTTGACTATCGTTGACCAATAGTTGATTGAAAAATAATTAAAAATTAAAAATTGTTAAAATTATAAAAATAATAAATTTATTAAAAAATTATAATAATTATTAATAAATAATAAATTTCATAAATCATAAAAAATGAAAAATAAAAATTAAAAAAAATACAAAACTAACCCACTAATTTAACCATAAAAATACATGTGAATCATGGCTATTTTATTTCCTAAAATGAAAGCACTAGTGTCACGGAGCTAGAATTTTAGTATAGTAAACCATACGATTTGAAAATTCAATTATAATATTTTGAAGTTGGAGAATCAATTTAAAAGTTAAAGGTAGTTTGAAGATGTGTAATAGGATAAACATTTTAAAAATTATAATTTTCTATGAAAAATAGTCCAAAACTTACACATAAAATATAAATAGTATTTTTCTCAAGATATGTTGGTAGTCCTTTTATTTTTACAACATTTCAGATTTAATTCTTATACTTTAAAAGTTTAAAAATTAATTCTTTTTTTACTTTTCAATTTAAAAATTCTAGTAAATCATTAACACTGTTAATATGAAGCCAATCTAATTAATATATCAAGTTAGTAAATTTTAACAAAATACTAAATATTTTAATGATTAATTTGGTAATTTTTGACTTTTTAAGTATTAAGATTAAATCTCAAAAGTTTTTTTCAAAGTACAAAGATTGATGCAAATTTTAACTTCTCTGAATTACAATAGATTAACTTAACAGTTAACTTCTTGTTTGATGGAGTTGCTTATGAATATGATGACCAAGGTAAAATTGAAACAACAAAAAGGTAAAATAAAAGGGCTTTATTCACAATTTGACTCCTCAAGTATACTTGTTTTGATATATTGGTACTTAAACTTTTCTTTGTCCCATTTTTACATCTGAACTTTTATTCGGTTAAACTTTTTTACCATTGAAATTAACAGCGTTAAAAAGAACACATCAACCAATCAAGACATGCCATGGGTACATCATTAACCATTGATGTAGCTGTCGATTGTTGACTATCGTTGACCAATAGTTGATTGAAAAATAATTAAAAATTTAAAACTGTTACAATTATAAAAAAATAAATTTATTACAAAATTATAATAATTATTAATAAATAATAAATTTCAAAAATCATTAAATGTTAAAACTAAAAATTAAACAAAATACATAACTAGCCCACTAATTTAACCATAAAAATACATGTGAATCATGGCTACTTTATTTCCTAAAATGAAAGCATTAGTGACACAGAGCTAGAACTTTAGTTTGGTAAACTGTATGACTTTAGATGATTTATTTACTTCAAATCTATCTAAATCAAACTAACTCTTGAAAATAAGAATTCACAACAAAATTTCTCTAAAGGCACCAAAATAAGGTGGAAGCAATTTGAAAAGACAAAGGGGCTTGAATTTGAACAAAGAAGACGTAAGAAAAGAACAACAAATCAAATGTTTGAGTAAATGCTTTTAAAAAGTATTCTTCAACTCAAAAATTGAATGATTACAAAATGAAAAGGGGGCTCTATTTATAGTTAAGTAAATCAAATTACATCAATTGTTGAGATTAATTCTCATCTACAATAAGAGAGTCCTAAAAGATTTATAATAATTATCCTGATAAAAAATACAATTTAATCAGAATTTAAGTAGACAGACATTGAGTCTCTTCCAAACAATGAGTCAGTCATGTTAAGCCAAATGACTCACGCTAAATAAGAGAGATCAAAGTGTGCCTTGATCACAAACTCCTTTTAAGTGATCTGTGACACTAGCACATATTTAACAAATGTGTATCAGTGTCCCTTAATGCATGTAACTAACTAATAAATCAAAACAAATCTGGAAAACAACACATATATTCACATAAGTGAACCCTCACCCTCATTATTCAACATAAAATTCATTGGCAAAAATGAGTGGATTTTGCCTTTTGGGGACAAGAAAAGAAAATGGAGTAATAAAAGAATATATAAATTATTAAGGCATCTATAAAAGTGAAAAAAGTGGGGTGTTAAGGCAAATCTTGGAGATGATATGCCACACTTTACACAAACAAAAGAAATACTAATTTAACATGATTATTGATTTAATTTTAATGGGATGGATATTATAATGTATGAGTGGGTTGCTAGCTATGGCTACACATCTATCATCATTGCTCTCAAAATCATTAGGGGTGGAAAAAGAAGATTGCTTGCACCAAAATAAAACAATAATAAGAAAAGAGATCCCCCACCTTTTGGGATTATAATTATTTCACCCTTTTCAACAAAAGCATCATCTTCTTTTCATTATATATTATCTTGTCTCATGAGTTAAAATATATAATATAGACCCAATTTGAGTCAAATGGAATCATTTCCAGTTTTGGACTCTTGGTAATTTATTATATTTGTTTCTTTTGGTAATAATGAGTATAAACTTAATTAAATATATGTGGTTGAGATTTAGGGCATTTTTGGCAAGGTGATATGTATAAAAATAACGATACTGATGAGATTAGATATTGTACTAATATTAAAACGCGAGAAAAAAAAGTTAAACACACCGTATTAGAAGTAAACGCTTATCTAAAAGGACCCTTAATTAATTTAAATTCATTTGCTGGTGAATTAATTTAAATTAATTTGTTAAATTAACATTTAAATTGTATTTATAATGATTGATTGTGATTCTGTTATAAATTATAATTAGTTTCACATGTAAAACCAACAGCTAGCACATTCCTCTTCATAAGTCTAGTTTTACTTTTTGAAAGATGGAATGATTTTCCCTAAAACCTAACCTAACCTTTATGAAAAATATATAATCAAATGTTATGTAGTTTAAGCCAAAGAATATTAATGAGTAAGCATGAAGTTTAACCTTGATAAGGTTTCGAGTTCAAGTTTTGTGGGCGAAAAAAATATAAGAAAAATTTTGTATTTCATTTAGGAGTTTGACGAGTGAAATTTTTTTTAGTTTGTAAGTGTAAATACAATCACAATTACAAATAATATAAGTTAGATTAATTATAATTAAAATCAAACATTACAGAGCATAATGTAAGAATAATTAAAATACTTTTGAATAAGATTTAAACAAAATGGAATTTAAATCAAAATAAATTTTTAAAAAATTTAAATATGGTATACAAAAAATTAAACTCGAACTTAAATCTTATTGATCCATCTTTGAAAATATGGGAAGAAAAAGGAGGGAAGGAGTCAGATAGTTTTATTAATTTGGTGGTTGAAACGAAGGTAGGCATGCATGTGTGGAAGTGTAAGTTAATTTAATTAAGCAAAGAGGATTGGCCCCGCCCTCACATGTTCATACTTCAAAGCCTAACATTACTTCAAAGGTTCGTGAAGGGACTAAGGATAGCTAGGGATAGCAATAGGGATAGGGATAGGGATAGAGATAGGGAATAGAGGATGAAAGGGATGTTAAAAAGTAAATTTTTAATATATATTTGAGTTTAATATTTTTTAATATGGTAATTTTTTTGTTTAATCTGATTCTTATATTTGACAAAAGTTATATATTTTGATAAAAAAAATAACATGTTAATTATTTAGTGTTTAATTCGAGTTTCAAATTTGATTTGACGAAAGTTAATTATTAATATTACTAGGTTTGATTTTTTCATGATTTTGTTAATAAAATAAATTTAATATTAATTGTGAATTTATTTTAACTTTTTTAAATACAGTCAAATAGACTTGATTTAATTCATGTTTTAAGATTGGTTTGATGAAAGTTAATTACAAATATTATTAGCTAATTATGGTTTTCATCAAATCAACTCTAAAACTCAAATTAAACATTAAGAAAGTTAACAATGTTACCTTTAAGTACCAATATATATATATATATATATATAACTTTTGTCAAATATAGGTACTAGATTGGATAAAAAAATAATATAGGTACCACATTAGAAAAAATGTCAAATTTAAATACCAAATATAAATTTGATTCAGATCATGATTTTCATTGAAAAAATAGGAAAAAAAAGAAAGAAAGGATTAGTTCATCTTTCAAAAAAAATAAAATAAATTATGTTATGAAATAAATAATAAATTTAATAAAGAATAAAAAATAGAAAGAGAGTTTTGAATTTGATTGATTAATTGGGATGTTTACAAAACTTTTCCAAAGTCTATATTTATAGATATAAAAAGTATACAATGTATAAAACTCTGCTTTTGATGACTATTGAAGTCTTAAAGTACATCAAATTTATCTTGACTTTGATGGACATCCATTTTATGTGAAAACATTCGCGTGGGAAAAAAATTAGTAATGAAGAAAAAATAGTACACATATCTATAATCCTCATTTTAAAACATTACCAAGAAAATCCAGTAAGGCAAAATCTCAGTTAAGGGAAAATGAGTACAATGCGTATATTAAATTTTCAACCGATTACTTGAACCAATTTGCTAAAGCTTATATTATACTTCTTCTAGAAAACAAGAGCGAGGAAGATTTTTGGAGAAATATATTTTGATATCTTTAGGTGTAATACCCCGAAAATTTTTACAGTAAAATATTATCCGTGATATAGTAAAATAAGGAAATAAAGTGACAAAAAGGGAAATTTTGAGTTATGTCAATATTGGAAAGTATATTATGATATATTAATTCAAGAAAGGACTAAATTGCAAAGATTAGAAAAGTCTTGTTGCACAAGAGTAAATACTCAAAATTTAAGGGGTTGAAGTGTAAATATGAAAAAATTTAAGGACTAATGGTGAAAATATTTTAAGGGTGGAATGATATAGAAACCAAGAAAAATTGATGAATTAGGACCAAATTGAATAGGTGAAAATTTATGAGGGACTAAATCGCAATTTTACCAAATTAAGTGATGACTCAATGATGGAATTCTAAAAGATCATTAAGGGCAAAATGTTCAATTAGTAAGAGAGAGAATTCTAGAATGTAATGATTATGTTGATGATATTTTAAATTAATTAATTAGATAAATATTATTTCATTAATATTTTTATGAGATATTTATTATTATATTATTATTTATTTAGTATAAAAGGAAAGAAAGATGAAGAATTATCATCATCTTTCCTTTCCCATGCAAACCAACGTAAGAGAAGAAGAAGAAAAGAAGTTTTCTTTCTTTACAATTTAGTCCTTCCACCAAAAATTCATTATTTTCACCTAAAAATTGAAAGAATTTCCATAGCCATCAAGAGAGAAAGAAAGCAAAGAGATGATGGGGAGCAAGAATATCAAGTTGGATTCAAGAAATAGAAGCTGGAGGAGAGAGAAAAATCAAGTTAAAGATTGAAGTCAATAAGAAAAGGTAAGAACATCAAGATTTCAATATATTTTCAAGTTTAATATTGTTGAAAAAGCATGGAATTGATGTTGATTTAGAGTTTTCTTATATATGGTCTTATGTTCTTGTCATGTTGGTGAAGAGAAAATAAGAGAAAGTGATGAGAAATAGTGTAGAAAAAGAAAATAAGGGTGTTATAAACATGGTAATTAATATCTTGCACTAAAACAGTTCTGGACAGCAGCAGTAGTCTAACTTTGAGAAATCACCAAAAATTGTAGAAATTGAATTATAGGATGAATAAAATATTAAATTAAATCTTATTGAGTATAGTTTATTGTAGAAGAAATTATGTAAGAAATGGAATTGTAAATCATGAGATATAATGAATTTTGTGAGACAAGGTCAGAATAATTTCGAGTTCCCCTGTTCTGACTTTGAAAAATCATAAAAAATTAGATAAAAATAATTATGGGTTTAAATTTATATTTTTATAATCCTAAATGAGTCTATTTTCAATATAAATAAACGGTAACATCATTAGAATTATGTACGATGAGATAATTAAATTTTAGTGAAGAAGGGTCAGAACTATCAGATAGCAGAATAGGGGTAATTTTAAAGAATAAATTGTACTTATTGGCTAAACTAAAAATTCTGAAACTTTTATGGTAAGAATATATATGAGTCTAGTTTTAGGAAAAATTAGAGGATCTTAATTTGGGGTTATATATCTCCAGATATAAATAATTTAGTGACTATGATACAGATGGACAACTTGAACAATCATAAAAGTAAATAATAAAGATTATAGATAATGTTATTTACAAGTGTGTTATATACATTAAGGATGTGGAATGGAGAGGAGGAGGAGGAAAATATATATGAATATTCAGCTAGCATGGCTAATTTGCATGTTTTAGGCTTAAGGATTAAACTGAATAAAAGTAAAACTTCAGGGGGCAATTTTGTAAAAATGTCAAAATGACCAAATTGAATGGAATGAATTGTTTTATTATCTAAATTAATAAATTGAATGAAATTGTCAATTTAAGATCGGGTGAAAATTGAGAAAATAGTAAATTACCAAAATGCCCCTGAATCTTGATATTTCTGCAATTTCGCCAAGTAAGTTCGTGTAACTTGAATTATATTCTTAAATGCTTGAAATGTATGTTATTGATGTGAATATAATTTGAATGTTCATTGTATGAAAATTGATAAAACATTGATATATTTGATAAAATAGGAAGAAATTCATGTTGAATGAAAGGAAATTTCGATGGATCTCTGAAAAGAAATTGACGGTAAAAAGGATCTAGCCCGAATGGGTGATCCTATCCTAATATAGCCCTCCCGAAGAATATGTGGAAAATGGATTTAGCCAAGACGGGTAATCCGAATTAGGGTCTGAATTTAGCCTGGACTGGTAATTCAGATCCAAGCTCATTAGAGTAATTGTCGTTGCAGGGGATTTTGCCTGGACTGGTAATCCCGACAATACTTTATGAGTTTATATTACAGAGGATTTAGCCTGGACTGGTAATCCCACTGTAAGGATGAGGTTCGCGGGAGTGTGCTCTCTGATATAAAATGTGTAAGACCATGGTTGAAAGATACCATGGCAACCTGATATGAAATGTGTAAGACCATGGTTGAAAGATACCATGGCAACCTGATATGAAATGTGTAAGACCATGGTCGAAAGATACCATGGCAACGTGATATGAAATGAATAAGACCATGGTTGAAAGATACCATGGTTGAAAGATACCATGGCAACATGACAGAAAATGAGTAAGACCATAGTTGAAAGACACTATGGCATCATGTCAAAGATAAATAAGACCGTGGATGGGAGACGCTATGACATCTATTGAACAATTGATTTTCAGGTAATATGTATCAGATGATGAATGGTTATATGAAATGGTTGTGTGAAATGTTTACAAGAACTGGTTATATGGAAATATATATATACAAGATAGTTGTATGAAATAATTATGAAAATAGATAAACGTAATAAGTATAAGTACATGAAATATAATTTATTTTAAGTTTGATATAAACTATTACCGGAATAAATATACATAAAATATATGGAAATGATGGAGCATGAAATATTGATATAACGAAATGAATGATATATGCTTATGAAGAAACGGTAAGAGCATGATATGTTTCATGACATGTACATATATGATTATCTTTGATAAGTTGATACAAGGAAATTATGTAAGTTGAGACTATTATTAAACTCAAGTGCGATACGTTGAGAAAATAGGTATATCAATGTTGAATTTATATGAAATATGTGCAAGTATACTAAAAATGTTGTTGTTTGACACTCACACAAGTGCCAAGCTATTGATTGAATGGTAACATGTTTAATTATAAGGAGCATTGAAATGGTAAGTATTTAGATGAAAATATAATTTAAGATTTTGTGAATTTTTTTATGATCCCGATTTAATTCCGGTTAGTTTCTAATGTGTGTTTTGGGTTTCGAGGGCCCAATAGAGAGGCGTTATGATTATTTTCAAAATATGAATAATAAATGACTCAGAATTGTCTGAAAATGTTCAGTAAACTCCGGTAATGCCTCGTACCCTATTCCGGCAATGGATATAGGTAGGGGGTGTTACATTAGGAGTTCCTACAAAAATTATAGCAAACTTTGATCATAATCCTTATATACATGCGCATGTTGGATCATTTTATATTTTTCCTTCAACTATTATTCAGTAAGTCGAATTAAACACATAATCAAATCATTTTAATTTATATAAATATTTATGCAACTATATTGAACAATTTTTCAAAAAAATTTATATGCTTCTAACATTCTAAATCCTTCAAGGATTTTAATATAAACTTTCATTGTATAGTGATTCATATATATATAACAATAATGATTAGAGGCGTGTCAAATCTTTCATAAACTGTCAAATTAATAAGATATCTAAAGTTATTCCATCCGCTATAAAAAATATTATATCTTTTCATCATTGATGCCAGGACTTAACGAAAAACTTTATTTTTCTTGTTCTGTTTTTGCAAAATTACGCATTTATACCTTTACTAGCTTTATACCTTTAGATATTTGGACGACCGGTCCAAAAACTACCTGAATTTAATTCTACTTTCACTGTGTCTTTTCATTTTGGCTAATCTATTTCATGTCTTTAATTCTCAACAAATTTCTTCAAGATCCTCATTTTCTTTCATTATTTCAATAATAAAATTGCACAAAACTATTATTGACAACTTTTCATTCTTGTGATTCCATAATTTCTCATATTAACATAATTTACCGAGATCTCTTTATTTTCATTATTTCTATCGTCAATTTCGGGTACTTGAATCGCTTCTAAAGTTTTAAATTTTAATAATTAGTTATGTCTTGGGTCTCTTCTAGAGCACCCACCTCCATTAGATGACTATCTTGATTTATTGTTTTCATTTATGAGAATTTTCATATTTAAAACTAAATGTAACACGTTAAACCTGGTCTAGACATTATGGTCAAATTCGAGAGTGTTACAAAGAAGGATTTTGAAACTGTTTTTGTTTCGACAGAAACCTTAATAAGTTACTTGTTATAAAGTGTCCAAATTTTACAAAACATAATCATTTACCTGTTTATTACCGAAATCATCGTGAGTTTATTCATTCACCAAAACATAGTTTGTAGTGGAAATCTTAGAAGTTATTATATTTTAGAAACTCAGTTCGTGTTTCCAGAAAAACCTTTATTTGCGTAAAATCGTCGTTTTCATAAATCGTTTCGACAAACAACGTAAGGTAGAAAATAACCAAAACCAAAACCAATAGTTAAAACCATACAGTCCAGAGAGTCCCAAAAATACCGAAAACTCAAGGGCAGTTTTAACTAATGGTCATCGCTGAGCCTCTGTAGCACCGACCCGCCTATGTCCAAGGGTTACCTGTACAGAATAGAAAAATTGATGTGAGTTTTCATAAATTCAGTGTGCAACCCAACAGAGATAGACATGCAAATGTAAACAGTATTCCTATATGCAGAACATGTAAAAATACGAACCTAAGTCTTTAACAGATACAGAATTCAGAATAAGATAATCCAGACAGATATACAGAATCCTACCCCCATCCTCTACATACCATCTTCGTCCATCCCATCACACTATGTGGGGTTAGAAACACCCACCCATCCCTACACACCATATAGTGTCGAAGCAACACATAACAGATAATATGCAGTCAAGCTGCCAGAATATAGGCGAAAGGTTGTCGTACAGGTCATTTCCTCCGCATATACAAATTTCACCCCAAACACAGATACAAAATAAAGATACAGAAATAACAGATTTAACATGCTCGTATATAGATAACATATATACTTAAACAGTACATTTAGACATACATATCAGTTTCCTACTCAGATCAGACTATCAGAATATCAGGTTACATGAAAAAGGGTTTGTTTAGCCCTTACTGATCCTACGATAGGCCAACAGTCGATCGAAATGACCCTTGCGACCCTAGGAAAAATTTCAAAATTTTTGGCCCATATGCCCGTGCGGCCTACACAGCCTGGCCTAAAACCCATATGCCCGTGTGGCCTACACGGCCACACCCTCGATAGTCACACGGCCGTGTGTCAGACACGGCCAACCACACTGCCGGCTACATGCCCGTGTGACATCGACAGTCCTAATTTTTGGCTTTCGCCAAACCTCGTTTTCTCAAGTTTTAGGTACACACTAGGTTCGATTTTGATGAAAAACTACTCCCGAGACCACCAGAACCTAAAACAACATTTCAGCGATTGATTAGCAGACCATTTGCAAAATTCACAATGAAAAATCGAATCGCAAAAATGAACTTACCGCCGATAAAAACCACTACTCTCACGGTTTAGGCCGTTAGAGCACTAACCACAGGTTCCTCTCCTATTCCTGCGCCAAATGTTCTCAAAGAATTATTTTCCTCCTACTTTACCCAATTATTGAAATTCCAACATAAAGAATAATCCCAAACAGTTTACAGAAACTGAAACCTACAGTCAAACGAAACCCTACTCAGCAGAATCGCACGATGAACACTAAAATTTTGAAATACAATGATACGACAGCAGACTATAGATAGAATTGCAAGAAAACGAAGAGGAAAAAGAATGTGGCAGAAAGAAGAGAAAACTAACGTTAGACTTTTGGGAAGATAGAGAAAAATAAAATAAAATAGGATTTAAACAAAATCCCATTACATCCACTAACAATCCAACTAACTCAGAATCCCACTACCACCGAACTACTATTGTACAGGCCCAAATTTGTTCGGTCCCATACACATGCAATAACAAAAAATTATAATAAAATCAGCAGTTCAAGTCTATTACAAAACTACACGGGCCCAATTACAAACCCAAATTAACCTTAAACGGCCCAATGGCCCAAAACCTAGACCTAGGATCAGCTAAGCAGAAACCTAGGGTTTCCTTTGCACCGCAATGACTTCTAGCGTGTCATGGCCACGTTCGCAGCCTCCGTACACTCCAGGCGTAGCCCTCGTACGGCCTCCATACACGTCCACATCAACCGAACCTGCAAGAAGAAAAATAACAGCACAGCAACAGCAGAGAAATAACAAACAAAAGAGGAGGAAAAATAGCTTTTGTAATTCGATTTTTATTCGGCTATATAAAGCCATACCAGAGACTTGTATTTACCTTACGAACTCACACAAATCAGTAAAAATCGAATACAAAAGAAATTTTTAAAAGGTGATTTGTTTTTCTTTTTTAATTGGTGATAGCATTGCGTTTTTTTTCCTTCACTGTTTTTCGTTTGCAAAGGGGAAAAATAAAAAAGAAAAGGACAAAGGAGAGAAACTCACCTAAATTGTTGGTACACCATCGGGGTTTCTCCTCCGATAAAACCCAAATCCAATAGAGGTTGAGACTTCCTTCTTTTGATTCTTTGAGGTTGAATGTGCTAGAACTTTGAACGCGACTTTAAACGAGGTCAGAGAGGGGTAGATCTCTCCGTCGGCCATCGTTGGTGGTGTTTGTATGGCGGCTAGGGTGGTTTTTGAGGATCGGTCAAGGGAGAAATAAAAGGGGCTAGGGTTTTTTTTTTTAAAAATGGCTGATTGTTTTGTTTTAAAGAAGAAAATGTTGTATTTATAAGAGGGAGGAAATGACGTCGTTTGGGGTCTTCTTCAGTGGCCTCAAAATGACGTCGTATAGGGTAACCTGATTCAACCCAACCCGATTACCCTCAAGACCTGCACGTTTTCGCGGTGTAAGGATATTTGCGCGCTCGGTCCTTCCTTTTCGTACCGACTTTTAATTAGGCCATATTTGTATTTTATTTGTTTTTTAAATCACCCCTGGATTTTGCGCGTAAACTCAATTTGTCCGCGCCTAAACATCGCGTTTTGGAATTTGGAATATTTACATTTTCAATCCTCATATGTTTGCGCGCATTACACTTTGGTCCTTATTTTTGTTCAATGGTTCATTTTATTTATAAATTATCCCTTTTAATTTGGATCTATTTCAATTAAAGTTTTTTTTATTTTAATAGGTATAATTCTTTGGTTTTTAATTTATTTAACATTTTTTTAATTATTTAAATATACATTTTGAATTATTTTAATAGTTTTGCCTTGTTTCAATTTGGTTTTTTACTTTCATTTGTTTTTTTTACTGTTTAATTATATAGTTATTATTTTAAAACATTCTTTTATATCATATTATTTTAAAACTTTGTATAATATTTAATCTAATTATCCCTATATATTATTATATATATATAGTTTATATTAAAATTAGTTTTATTCTATGTACATTATCAATTTCATGTTGTTTTATATTTATATTTTCTTTCAAATATATTTATATATAATTTATTCCTTTTAAAGATCCTATTTTACTATATATTTTGTATTTTTAACACTCTCATTCATTATTATTTATATATATATATTATTTTTATTAAGCTTTTCACTTTATGTACACTATTAATTGTTGATAAATAAATTTTGTTTTAAATTATTTTGTATGATTATTGATTTCATATTATATAGATTGTTATTCGTATATATTCTTTTATATATTTTTTATATAGTTGTATTTATATAATTCATTTATGTTAAAACTTTCTAATATGTATATTATTCGTTTTAAGATTTTATATGGGCATACATTATTATTTTTATGTGCATAATTTACATTGTATTTTTATTTATAAATTTTGGTTTTAAATTATTTTGTATAGCACTAATTTTAAATTTCTTTTTATAATACTTGTTTTGAAATTCATTTATATATTAAACTTTATATTTTATGTATTATTTATTTTTATTTATTTCTTGATTTATTTTAAATTTTTGCATGTATCATTTGTTTATATACATATACTGTTTTTTTTTTTACATTGTCAACTTCAAATTTATCTTTCATTACTTTATTTGTTTTAACATTGCTCGTGATCATTTAAAAGTTTTTGTTTCATTGTTTAAATAGATTTTTTATTTAATCTTTATTTAGAAATGTTAAATAGTATATGTTGGAAGATTATTGTCATTGGGTGTGTTTTGATTCACGTATTTGTATTGTCAATAATTTGTATATTATGTTATTCATGTATGTTTTCCATATTTGCTACTTTGTTTTTTCATTTCCATCTATTGTATTATGATTGAGCTTGCCAACTTGTTTGTCTAAAATTATTCATTTCATTTTCTTTACTTCAAGTAAACCAAATAAATATATTTCAAGTCCGTTTTTATAATCGCTCCTATTTGAAAGCTTCTAAAAAAAAACAAGACAATATTTTGCGTTTGAAAATTTAAGAAATCGTGCCCAAATGTGCTGGGTTTCGGTTTTTCATTTGACCAAATAGCCAAATATCCTTTTAATTGCATGTTTGGGAAATCATAAGATGATCTCAGTTTTGAGAGTTTAAAATATTGTATCCTAACGTACTAGATATGGTATTTTATTCATTCGAAACGAGTGAATCTTAAATTCCAACTCGAATTATTCAAACGTTTTTAAATGGGATTGTGTTTTGAAATCTTTTCAAATTTTCGACATTAGGACATTAATTAATCAATTAGGTATCAATTTTGGGCGTTACGAGGGTGCTAATCCTTCCTCGTACGTTATCGACTCCCTAACTCGTTTTCTTGAATTTCATAGGCCAAAATCAATATTTCAATAAAATAAAATGTTTTATTAGGTGATCTGATCACACTTAAACTAAAAGGATTAGTGGCGACTCCATTTTCTTTTTAAAGTCGATCCCTTTTTTTTCTGTTTTTCAAAAAAAAAAGGTTTCAACAACTATCAACCGCCGATGCCAAAAATAACACCCACACTCACATAAAGATTCAAACATAAGACCTCCAACAAGCTAACTCCTTACCACTCGAACTAACAGGTTCATTTTAATATAAGTTTACAAACAATATAACATAAGTCCACCCAACAAGGATAAGGCTTAGATAAAAAAATAACAAAATTTACCAAAAGTGGGACTTGAATCCAAGACCTTATACACACATCCAGAACACTTAGCTATTAAAGCAAATACATATTTTTCAAAATTTATAGAAACAGAAATAAATTTTTCAGGGCGTTACAATCTTAATTTATTATTTTCTTTTATAAGAATTTTCATATTTGAAACTAATCGATCTACCATATTTCAAGTATGCAATACTTTCATTTATTTTAACAAGGTTGTTGAACTAGGATTTCCAAACATCACTTAGTATATAACACTTGGTTATTCTTATTAGATTAATAAATACATTTATCAGTTAACTTGCAATAAAGTGAATTATCTTTTTGAACTTCCAGTTTAAATTACTTTCTATGAGGATCTAAATAATGATAAATTCATATCAAGTAACTTATTTTATCCGGCTATTATTTATCTCCTCATGTTAGGAAAATTATCAAATCAAATAATAATCACAAATCATGTTATAATTGAATCTCCAATTTATTCAACACATTTAATAATGCAAGGAGACTCGTAACTAATATATATTCACAACTTTCTTTGAATACCCATTCTGTATATTATGGTGGAGCATCTTATACATATATAGCACATTCAAAAAATTCTAAAATGAATTGTATCTAATCCTGGCCAAAAGTCAATTATAATGGGAAGTATTTATCAAAACTTATTGGCATGATACGTACAAATGTCTATTCATATAAAATATCATATCCTTATACATATATACAAAAAGTTTTATTTTCCAAAGTAATGGCCTGGCTACTAACTAGAGGCATTTAATCATTAATTCTACTAAATCATTTTACACATATAAGCAACAATCTTTGCGATAGTTATTGGCATTAACAATCTAGCATACAATAATATGTTAAAGCCTGATAAATAAACTCACCAACATTAGCAAGAATTGTCTCGATCACATAATTAGAAAGTTTTGTTCTTAAACAAATCGTTAAATAAGTAATCTCACAAATGACATGTTGTAATTTGATAACTCATATGTGATTATCTTGTATATGCATATATCAAAATTATGTCAAAACATCCACTTGTTGGATAAATAGACCCATATTCTTTTTGAATGCAAGGGATTAAATCTCAACTTTTACTAATGAAGTTTTAATAAACCATTTTTTTGAGAACAAAGAGCACTTGAGAAATCTTTAAATATGAAGAATTTTTAAATTTTTTAATAAATATCGATGTAAATTATTATCTTATCATATCATTGTTAATCTGGATAGTCTAATTGTCATGCCAACTTAATTAATATATTTGGACTAGTAACCTTTAAATTTACCATGCACATGATTCAATAATACTAATATAAACTTCTGATTCATCATATCAAACAAATAGATATATTAGCTTTGTATCAAAGCCCAAGTCAAGAGGTAACTATAGATGTGATCTTTGAATACAATAAAATAAAAGCTCAAGCCACGTGCATTTATTGCAAATAGAATTTATCAAATTTCAAAAAGTGTAGATATTTCTTTTGCATAGATATATGTGCAAAATTAAACAATGTGCATAGTTATATCATAAATCTACTTAATGATAAAATATTCATAAAAATCAATAATAATTATATTAAAAAATAATTAAAAATAGAAAGAATATGAAAGACTATATCTAAAAATAAATAAAAATGAATTAAAGCATAATTTAAAAAAATATTTTTTTGTTAAAAAAATAATTAAAAATAAAAAAAATCAATTTTACCAAAATTTAATCTTATTTTTTAATTTTTGATTTTTAAATTTTTTATCTGAATTTTTTATCAAAAGAAACGTTAAAACTTAACCAACAAAAGTGGCCTCAGCATGCATAATGGGTAAAATACAGTCCGATGGCTGTTGACATAAAATAAGGGAAGTACAAGAAAATAATAAAAAGAAAATCTGCTGAAGAGAGATAAACACGCATAAAGTTGCACAATGATATATGTTACTGTTTCTTGCAAGACTGAGCCCCAGTTACACAGTCACCATTACCATCTCAAATCATCATTCAGGTTCCAGCTTTCCCGGGGTCGACAAGGCAGATTCATCGATGTTTAACTTGTGCAATCTAGGAGGGAGAAGTTTCCATTGAATGCCTACAACCCCAGTACTCCATAATGCCTATGAGGCACCGATAGAGCATGGAATTCCGCTGCTTTGGTCATGGCTTTGTCCCCTACTTGATCCGAGTTGAAACTCCCATTGAGCACAACAGAGTTTCTTGATAACCAAATCTACCAGAGCACGAAAGCGAAACAGAATGGCATGATTACATTTAACTGACTAAAAATTGGTTTCAAATTAGTTCATTCAACTTTGAAGAAGAAGATACACACAAACCACAAGGATTAGTAATAGTAGGGAATGTATGCCCTCAAATTATCACTATCTTTCAAAACCTAAGGGTTACTACAATCTAGTTACTTCCTACAACTTTACAACATAAAAACAACTACAATATCCTTGTTTAATGTCTGGCTGCTTTAAGGAAATTGTCGAACGGGCTAGCAGGAGGCAACCTCATTGACAAGCATGGGTCGAGCTGCGAGACAGCACCGTTAAAAGCATTCCCGTTTGAAATCTGTAATAGAGACCAGCAAACAAGGTTACAAAAGGAAAGCAGATCATGCTAATGTCATGAAACTGAGTAACGTATTCTATATGTCATATTAGCAAGTCTTAGCAGTTTTCATTAGAAACTCAACCCAACATTTTAAGGAATTTGTTATTTACCTTCTTCAGCATCATTGCATGTCTATCAGCAGCAGCGGTTGTCGGTATAGTTTTATCAGCAGCTTCATTTTGATGATTTTCATGGGCCAACCAGTTGGAGAGCTTCTTCCTTGTACCTGTGCCGAATGCTTCACATTGGCTAGCCATGGTATCGTACGGGAGAGGTGATGTAGAGACAGATGTTGCTGCAACTTGACCAGCCACCTCGAGTGCCTAAAAAATACGGTAATTTAAACAAATATATGATCATACAAAGATTCATGGCATGTAATTGCAGAAAATTACAACAGATTACCGATTGCAAGAGTTGTCCAATGTTAATAACATTGGAGATAGAAGGGGATGCGGGCGCTTTAGGAATGAAGTGGGACAGGTCGAGGACAGATGTTTCACTTCTTGCATCATCTTCAAGTAATTGACTTGTTTGAACATCCTGCCACATAAGCGGTGACCAGTTAGGTAGATTTGAAAAAGTTTATTCGAGTAACACACTTTGCAGCTTGACCGCTACCTCATCAAAAGAAAGAGACTCTTTTGAGTAGGGAGTCATTTGATTGTGGTCCAAGTCAAGAATAGATTGTGGACCAAACATGAATGCATCATCAGGTGTGAATGGCTCTGACAACTGCTTCGTAAGATCATCTATCTCGAGCTTAGCAAGCACAAAAAAAATAGTATTAGAAAGTTAATAGAGACAGCGAGGGCATTTCTGAAGTAGCAGTGTATAAATTTTGTGCATCCAACCTCAGTAATGGTTGATAAATTTCGAACCAAGATATCCATCAAGATGTTGTTGGATTCATCTATTTTATCCCGCAACTCCGATAGCAAAGAAGAGGCCAGTTGGTTATCAGAAACAAATCCATAACATTTGACATCCGCTTGAGGCCTTACAAACACTTGAAAGTCTTCATTGATGCCTAGATAAGGATCAGCCTGAAAATAGATAAGCATGGCTGCAAATAAGTGACATTGCAGTATACCGATTTAATGAGTTCTATACCACAAAAACTGCCTACTTTCTCGCATTTGGCAACCAAAAATAGTTCTTATCTGGCAATTCAAGGAAAGTAACTTACATCAAATGGAACTATGGACTTGATGAGATCGATCAGATCAGGTATTTGATATATCTTAGCTGCAAACATCAGCATGCTCATTGACAGCATAAGGATTGATCGCTTGAACGCTGGAGTTAACGTCCCTGAGAAACCCCACACAACAAAACAAAAGGTTAACAAATTAAATATCTCGTCCTAAAATATAAAAGCCCGCCTATTAAGAGCACATACCATTGCTAGGGTCCAAGGAGATATCCTTTAGAGACAAGGGAAGTTGGAAGAAGCGGACAACGAGATTGTCATTAATGTTCTGTGACATCACATTTTAGAATACTATTAGCGGAGGGACAAAGTAAAAAAACCATATATGCAGATCAGTTAGCAGCCACTTATCATGTTATTTTTCTTGGTAAAAGTTTTCTTTGTGAAGATTATCTCATGATTGTCTCGGCAGCTGAGAGCTGCCGTATTATGTTTTAATTAAATGAAACCATCACTAAAATCCAAGCAACATAGGACCCAAAAATAAATTCAGGAAAAAGAAGTTCCGAATTACTCAAGGTTAACACCATGTAGCATTTCAATTTACCTTCAATCGTAAAGAAATTAACGTCAACACGGAAGAGTGTGATATGGCTTCTATGTTTGAAGGCAAATTATCAGAAAGAGTGGCCTGTATCCAGAAACCTGACAGTAATTGCATTATCTGATCCTCCGTCAGCTTCATGATGTATGGTTCCTGAGCAAAAATTAATAGAAACATATTGATGGTATCAATGACCAAGTGGTAGACTATATAATTGCACCTATAACGTAATTGTGACGAGAAAAAATCACTTACTGCCTCAACCATGTTTGATGCAGCCGTTCGGTCAATAATAGAGGTTATAGTATAGATGTTACGGGAACTCTTCACGACAAGGCCTTGTTTTGAGTCCTCCTCCATATTGTCCTTTCCTTTAAAATCTTCATGAATATTATAACCATTCTTTTCCGATTTGATGCCATCCTTTTCCCTTCGGAGCTTTTCGAGTAATGCTGATGTGGATGCAAATGCAGAAGCATTGGTGGAACGCCATCTTCTTGGTTCATAGACAAAACCGGAATGCAGAGATGCAACTTCATGTCGAGGATGACTAGAACTTGGAATAAGAAGAGCTGAAAATATGTGGTGTGCTCCCATACGGACCTCAACATTGGGATGCAACATTGCTTTCATCAGTTGAACAAGAAGATCTTCAGGAAACACCTATGATTATTTAGCAAATGGTTCGGCGAGATGTGATTAAAAATAACTTCAATCATTATCCAAAAGTAATTTACATATGCTAAAGTGTCTAGATATTTGACAAAAGAATACAAGAAACGGAAATTTCTGCAGACAGTAATTGGGGAAGCTACAGCACATAAAACGGATCATACCTGTTGTAAGCAAGAGGAGATTAATGCTAATGAAATCATATGAGCAAGGACCATCAATGATCCAATTGTTGCACGAGCAACAATGCCAGAAGAAGGCAACTTCTCGAGTGATATTGCCATCATGTTGAACAGAGGTAGCGCATTATCAATCTAGTAAAAAAACAACAGAAACTCGAGTAAACTAAAAGCATTGCACGAAACGCAGCAGAATGTACTAAAAAAAGATTTCAAATTTACCCCTTTTGCTATTTCCAACAAGCAGTCTTCGATGGAATTTTGAAGCAAGATATTTAAGTTTGACTCTTGCTGCCCTACCGATTCAAGAGTGGCTTGGAAACTTTTTCTCAGATGCCTGCATAGATCACTAACGAAACCAGTTTCGGCAAGCACCCCTCTAGATCTAGTTTGCTTAGCTAAAGCAGCTGCTACTTGTACGATATTAGATTTCAGCTGAGGGTCATGGGACACATTTTTGTGGTCTAGATGACGTATAACAGCACCTAAAATAAGTTGGTGATTCCCTGAAGCCTCCCAGTACAACATGTCAGATAAAACCACCATTGCCAACCCTTGCTGAGGAACCCAGTGCCGTCGAGAATCAAGGTAGACAAATACCGGATCAAGTACTTGGCGCAATGTTGTACTCTCCTTTGCCAGCTCAACCATTCTCTGAATACAAATTTGAGCCCAAACTTTAGGCGTCTCAATCTCTTCCCTGTAAAACGGAAAACGAAAAAAGAAACGCAGTTTAGGAAAACAGAAAGGGACCCGAAAAGGTACAAAACCATTCTATCATCACTATGTTTCACAAAGTAGTTTGTTATATCATATAAAAATTCTCCTTTACAGCTCAGTAATAATGGTACCTTGTCAAAAGAGAGGGATCCTTTTTCTCTGGTTGAGGTCGGATAATCATGTTGCTAGGACTGGAATCACAGGCCATAATGGCACCTCTAGCCTCACACCGAACCACTTCATCTACCCAATTATGATGGGGTTCTCTCTCATTATCATCATCAATACGAGTGTCTAGCTCATAGTTATCTAAAGTGGCATATACCATCTGCAGTTGGGTACATCAAAATTTTGAAAACAAACAGGCGACAGTGAGTGAATTACAAGAAAATAACTATGAAATGCACTAACCTCATCAAGTGCAGCAAAGATATAGGAATATTGAGCCATGAACCAGACCTACCAAGGAAAAAAACCCTAATGAGTTAAACTATATCTCGAGATTTAATATGGATGGAAAAAGTTGGAAATTGAGAAGTTGCTTCATTACATGATTAATTTGTGAACACGGAAACAGAAAAGGAAATGAACTTTTTTAAACTACCATGGCAGAAAGGCACTGCAAGCTAGATGCTTTCAAGCAACGTCTCTGATGTTCTTCCCCGTCCTCATGTGCCAACTTACACACTTTATGAACAAATTTTTCGATGCTATGTGTGTAAGTTCCGTCCACCTGATCATTGCATGGATACAAATATCTAATAATAATTAAATTTCATTTGGATATCCATTCAATACATGGAAATGAAAAACAAATTTCATATGCATCCCTTGTCAGAAAAAAAAATACTTGCAGCACTAAATGATTTTCATATCAGATAACATAGAGTAAATAATGTTTGTACATTCCCCTCCAAGTAAAAACCCATTAAAAATTATCTTAAAAGGGAAAGCAACCATTAACCTGACTATATATGAACGTAGTCAAGGTTTCGCATCCAAGGATCCGCATAGCATCTTGCTTAGAGTTATCGAGCAGTTCAGTAACAACATTCAGCAAGTTAACAGCAAAATATGCCCTACAAGGTGAAGAAGCAAGTTTATCATACAAGAACATACAAATAGTCGATGACTCTCCATACAAACACACAGAATAAAATGAATTAAAAAAAAGAAATGGAAAATGATTACTTACATCTGCGCCTTACACATGCAAAGCAACTTGTTGTAAGCTTCTGTAACAATATTGATGAATTTGATGTGCTCATAGCGCAGCTCTTTGTAGCATCTTTCTTCAAGATACTTGGCAATCTGTTAAAAAGCCAAGGAATCGTAACTATATCAGCGTGCAGGCATAAAATAGTAAGGCTACACTATGGTTAATTTGCAGACAAATAAGAAAAATAGTCATTATTATTAGTACCTTGGGAATTCGGAAAGGATTTTTGGCAGCGTATTCACATAATTTGACAATTTTCCTTTCATTGGGAGGGGAGTCCTGCAATTCACGGTGAGGCTTTAAATTTAGAATTATAGCTTATCAAAAAGTAAACACATCGCATATTGAACCTACTCTTCAAAATCGAACCAATTAAACTGCTAATTGCTTCAGCTAAGAATTTGGCTATTTCTCTCGGTCATTCCAAGATCCAATAGGAGGATCAGATATTTTAAAAATTATAAAACCATCAACTATGTTATCCTGTATGAGTTCAATAGCTTTATGAACAGTCACGCCGAAGCAACCAATTATAACAAAAGCAATAACTTAGACTCCAATTGAAAGAAAGGAAAATAACTCTACCAGCCATTTATGGCATATTAAAGAATCAAAGATTCTCTATTATAACCCTTGTCTTAAAACTAAAGAACCCCCAACTAGATAGCTTTAAATGCCTGCACCAAAAACTCAAATACATACATATAATGGTAAGTTTCATCATCAAACAATGGGGGTACTGAACCTACTGGCCATCAACACATTACCAAAATTCATAAGCCAAAAAGAACAAAAAAGAGTGAACAATTTACTCACAGGGGACTTGGGGAAAATTTCAGACAATAATTTCTTATAACGTTTAACAGGTTGTCTAGATCTTGACCTCAAAGCAGGACAACACACACACATGCTTCCACAAGCTGGGAAGATCTTCCTTGAGATGAACCCCATTTCTGTACATGCAAAAAGGGAGATATTTTAGACCATAAACAATGAATAAACCTAAAAAAAGTCTCATCTTTGATGCTCCAAAGCATGAAACCATCATTTCCAACAAAACCATAGTCACATTGGTAGTGGTATCGGATAAAAACAAAAGGCAAAAATTTCGAGCTAAAATAAGAACAAAGATGAGCTATTTGTACCCTAAAACTAAATGTAGAGACCAAAATATCACCAACCCAGAAAAGAGAAACAAATAAAAAGAGCTCTAATCAAATCTATAATACAAAAATCGAAGACCCATCTTTGAAAAATAAAATTTAATGGGATACTAAGAGCAAATGAAAAAGAAAGTACAAACCTTGCTCAGCAGCAGTGACTGGCAGATCTGCAAGGCTGAGGCTAACTTAGCCAAAAAACGATCAAAGAGAAAAAGGCGCGTGCTTTAAGAGAATTCAAAGGAACAATATCAAAGAGAGTGCATATACGCAAAGAATCACGTGATGGGGCGTGTCAGGATTTTCCCAATATATGTCTGTTTGGTGGTAAAAACTAAAAAGTGAAATGTTTTTGTCTTTGTACCAGAACTTGGAAGACCACAAAACTCAGAGACAACACCACCCACTCAAAGAACCAAAAAAAGAACACACTTGTTCATCAACTTTGAATTTGTTTGAATTTTTTGCTTTATGGTACAGGGTAATCAATCTCATTGTACACAAAAAAGTCTTCTACATACCTTTATTTTGAATGTAGGGGATAATGGATTGTTTTGTACCATGTCATTGTAAAACTTTGTTAGGCTTTGGAATATGCACTTTAATCATGGTTAGGAATGGTGTTTGGTCCATAGTTGTATTTGATGCTACTCTTTGGACCCATTCTGAGAATCTTCCATTCATGAAAACATTAATTTACTACAAGAAATGAGGAAATTTCTGTTTTTGTTAATTTACATAGAATTTGAAATTTTCTTTTTTGCATGAGAGCAAAAGCTAGCTTATATGAATGTAAATATCTATTTCAAGAAACTCAATGTTTTTTAATTAAAATATTGAATTTAAATTTTGTAGATAAAATATAAATTATGAGAAAATTTATTTCAAAATAATATTTGATTCAATTTGATTTTCTTTGTGACCATATATATAGAGAGAGAGAGAGTTGTTGAGTTTTTTGGTAATTTATTTTGCAGCATTTAAATTGATATAACAAGAAACGTTATAGATAAGAGGTTAATAAACTTGACAAGTACGGTAACAACTTGCATTTATTGAAGTTAGTAAAGAGCCTCATTTATTAATTTATCCTTGATCTATGTTGAATTCATTATTAGAATGGAATATAATTAAATTAATAAATTAGTATACATTTTTTTATTAAATTCCATCATTAGTTGCTAACAGATTATTTCCATGATAGTTTCTCTAATCTATAGATTTATTAGATGCTTATTTAATAAGGAATCTGGAATTCTTAAAAATTATTTTGGATTTAACAAATATTTTTATATATTTTTTAATATTTGTTATATTGATCTTAATTAATTTATCCAATTTGCGTAATAAATATAATCCAAATTCAAATTCTTCCCAAATGAAGCATTAAAAAATTTAGTCAAATTTAAGATGCAAGTAAAATATATTAACACTATTACAATTCTTTACTCTAAATTCAACTTCATAATTTTTTTTTTGGTTACATTAACATATCTAAACTTGTATTTAATGACAAAACAGACAATTAAATTGACAGAAATATTTTATTGGAAAAAGACTTTATTTTGAGGATTCAATTAAATTATTTTGAAGTTTATATAAATCAATATAAAATTGAATACATAATTTAACTCAAAATAATTGTTGTAAATCAACGTCTGATGCAATTTAATCAAAACAACATAGAATTGTTGTCAGTCAAGGTCCTACAATTTGAGTAGTATAAATCACATGGGGAAAATATATTAAATGCTGGTGCTATCATACGAGAATTAAGTAGATGAATTATTAGAATATATATATATAGAGAGAGAGAGAGAGTGATAGGCAAGCTAGGTTTGACAGTGACCTGAATGGAAAATGAGGATACATGATTCAACTACCATAATAAATTTAACAATAATATGAAGAATTACAGGTTGTATAACTTTAAAGGCTGGCACCTATGATTGACCACAAATGGATGACTTTCCAGTAGAGTTGGCTTCACCTATAAATAATATCATGTGATTACAAATAGCCACATTCCCAACTCCATCTTCATCCATCTTCATATATAACCATCCATCAAAACAAAATTATGGATTAATTGCACAAAACATCCCCAAATTATATATAAATGAATTTTTTTAAAAGAAAAGGGTCAAACACATTGTTGTCGTGGAAGCAAACAAGATTTGAATACAAACAGGAAAAAGGAATAGAAGGAAGCATTAATAATAATTATCATAACCATCTGAGAAAAGAAAAGGCATTAAATGAAAATGACTTTGATTATGTCTTTGGAACATTGTGACAAGATATCCAAGCCAAACATTTCCATAATAATTTGCTTTTTCTTAGATTTTTCTCCATCCTTTAATCATGAGATTTAGCAAAAGGTGAAATTCAGATTCTATCAAACATGAGATGAGAGACTCATATGAACCCCACCCCAAAGGCCACGCCCCATAGCAGCTATTACCAAGAAATTTGCAGTGAGAATTTCAAAATGAATGACTTACAGAAGGGACCAACTTTCACTGCTCTCAAAACATTTCTTCAAATGCATATCCTTCATTTGTCGAGGCCGTATACGGATCGTAAGTAATCAAGGATCTCTGCACACTCTATGGCACTTGCCTCATTACAAAATACTTCATCCCATACCTTGAGAAGATCTGTTCAATAGCAACTCAAGTCAGCATTCTGATTCACTTCTCTACCTTGTTCAAATAAAGAGATTTTTTTTCAGGTTAATTCCACTAGGTAGCTCCAAATTAAGAGCTAAATTCTAGTAGGTCCTTTCATCAGTTTAGCTGTCTGACATTAAATGCTGCTTGGATCTAACATGGTTCCATTTTAAACACGAATGGATGGATTAATAAATATTAGCATTTAATGCCAAAGCTAATGGCCATACTGACGAAAGGACCTAATTAGATTAGAACTATACTTTAGTTTGTGGATTCAATTAGAATGTTTTGAAGTTTAGGGACCAATTTAGAACTTAGTCTATAGTTTGGGGTTTCTGATTGTCTGGTGCAATTAACCCCTTTTTTAGTGAACCAAAGATTCTGTTATCCAAACTTTATATTAGTTAGGAAATAGATCTATATTATTAAACATTCAAGAGGAATTTGTATGACTCAGAAAAAGGTAGAGTTGGTAAACAATCACATAAACATACCAGCCTTGTCTGTAGGTGAAAGAAACAGAATAAGCATGTCAAATCTTGGAACCTTGGTTAAATTTTCTAGATACTTAATAGCCAAATCCACATCTTCCCTGCCAATTGATAAACCAATAAGGAGTTAAGAATCTGGCCAAACATAAAATAATAAACTGGCACGAGTCCCAGGCAGTAGAGATCATAGAAAGACTTCATTTACCGGAAAAATGTAGCGACACATTTAACAATGTCAACTAACATGGAAGCAGACATTGCATTTTTAAAGATCTGTGGTAACGCACTTGGAGATGTAACCTACAAATAAAAAAAGAAAATCAGTTGTGGCACAAATGAAGAGACTAGGACGAATGATAACATTCACATGGACATCCATCTTAAAGGACCCCATATAGGTGCCTTATTATGTAAAACAGAAATAGAAAATATGAACTAACACAGACCTTCAGAAGATGAGCCTGTAGCGAACGGTCACCAGATAAGGCTCTCCAGGAAACCTCAAATTGATATGCTGTATTTGGGGGGCTGATGTTTTTGGCAGCTTCAGCCATGGCTCGACTAGCTGCACGAGAAGCAAGGTCTTGCACTGAAGCCTTCAGCTCTTGCTTTCTGGTTTTGCTATTTCTCTATGAAAGATTGAAAGAGGTACAGTCAACACAATTTTGTTTAAGAGAAAAAGAAAGAAAACAAAAATAACATGATACATTCTATTAGTTATAAAGGTAGCAACGAATAGGTTTAATGAAGTCTTCAGATCTTGCTTTCTAGTTTTGGTATTTCTCTATGGAAGATCAAATGAGGGCACAGTCAACCTAATTTTATTTAAGAGAAAAGGTAATAAGAAAGAGAACACAAATAACTTGATACATTCTATTAGTTATAGAAGTAAGTTGCAATGGATAGATTTATGCAATGAATTCATCTTAAAAATTAATAAACAGTACACTGAACCCTAAGACACTTAAAGACAGACCTTATAGATTGATCTCAAATAATTTAAGGCAATGCAACTACAATTGCTCATTGATACCGACTCCCTACCTAAGCCAATAAAAAAAACCTAAAGCAATTCTAGAGTATATGAAGTAGTGGGATTTCAAAGTCAGGATGATATAGTTGCTTATGAAATAATTTTTCCCTGCTTCAACACTCAAATCCAATTTGTAACTCGTAAAGTAGTAATTCAAGGTGTTTCTTAAAAAAGGTTAATAAAAATTTTATGGGATGGTCATCAGGAGACCACCTCAGAGGGAAGGAGTCTATAAGGATGAGCACTAGAGTGAGGAATTGGCAGCGGAATTGGCAGCAAAAAAGTACAAACAATACAAGAGGAAGATGCACCTTTTACGGGATTGTAGTATTTTAATTACTTAAGGAAAAAACCAAACCGTTCTCAGAAGTAAAGGAAGTGTGAGCAATAGAAGTCTCAATGGAAATAATACATAAAAACTATATATTGTTACCTTAATGTTCTCTGGACCAGCAATCTCCGCATCTAGTTGAGTACCATCTGCAGTATTTCCAGCACTGGTATTTCTTTTTCCTATTTCCTCCAAAGTTACAGATCCCTTCTCAGGTTTCTTCTGCTTGTCACATTCAGAAACCTACCAAAACAGACCATGCTAAATGTAAAAACAAATAATTTCCTATTCTAGACTAGAAAAGTACATTTGAAAAACTCTGAGCTTCAAGACATAAATAAACTCAACATTTATCTTTTCCTTTGAAAAATAATCTAGAGTTATACGTCATTCCACATTGCAAAACTGGTCTATGAAGAAAAATGAACGAACAATTCATTCCTTTCCACCTATGTCTTTAAACAGATTCTAATTACTTCATCAGCATGTAATATATACTGTCAGCCATGAATATAGCTATCACTACCAAGAAACGCTATGCCTTAAACAAGATAAAAATAAAAATAAAAAATGCAACATGTGCTTAAATAGTTACCAAGGTTTACCAGATAAACGAGAAATTGTTACAAGAACTCTATTTATGAATATCAGAGAAACTCCAAAACCATTTCATCCTCAACTTATAAACATCCTTGATTTTTTTTTTTTTTAAATACCAACTGTTAAAAGAGGAAAAAGAAGTTCTAAAAGCTGGTACCTTAGTTTGAGACCCTTGAACTGCAGCGATTCCTTTCCTTTGTGTACTATCTGACATAGTATGCATCCCAAGTCCATTATCTATTGTCGCAGACTTCCCTACTTCCTGAGCTCCTTGCATAGACTTTTTTATAACCCCTGATGCCTTCTGCAGAATCTCCTGGGATTGATGAAAATTACAATGAGAAAAACCAATTGATTGCTTAGAGAAACAAAGAAATAATAACAAAATAGAAAATCTTCCGATAACCATCCCCATCAATTTGCTAAGAAAACTAAAAGAAAAGTAGAAGGCCGCATGCCTTCAGCTCAGTCATGGCCTGGTTAACATCCATGATTCTAAACCAGTTTTATGATCAACCACAACTTTTTCTAGATAATTTTAGGTCATTGAGCTATTTCAAAGTTAAAATTCAGAAGGTATATAGAAGAAGATGAAACAACAAAAACTGCTTACTTTATCATACAATGCTTTAAACTCTGCATGCTGTTTCTTCATGTCTTGATTATTAGGCTCTAACCTCAGGCCAAACTCAGCATCTGCAATCAACTACGTCCACCATTTAAGATCTATCAAATTTAAATAGAAGCGGTAGAAATGAATCAGCTTAGGAGTTAATCCAAGAGAGAACTTGCACTCAACATACCTTCAATGGATTCTTTAAGTTTCCCAAGTTCTTTTCTAGCCGTTGCTCGACGGGAGTATGCTTTTATGTAGCGATCATCAAGATTTAAGGCCTCCGTACAATCATCCTCAGCCTCTTGAAATCTAAAGAGAGAATAAAAATAACATTCATGTTATTTCCTCATCAAATATATTATTCATGCAGCAAGCCAATCACAGACATTTGGCCATTAAAAGAAAACAATAGAACTACAGGAGGCTACCAATATAAGTGAACATCATGTAAAGAGTGTCAGGCATACTTTCTGATCTTGAGATAGGCCATAGCCCTATTTGCATAAGCTACAGCTGTTGGAGACAGGGCAATGCTTCTTGAGTAGCAATCGATAGCTTCTTTAAATTTCTTTTGCTTAAAATATTCATTTCCCTGCAAAAATTTCAAAGCATTTTACTCTAGTCAACGCCAAATATAGCTCAGACATTGGTCAAAAGGAAAATGTATAAAAACTGAACTTCTCACCAGTTCTTTCTCAGAAGCAGCATCAGGCATATTCTCTTCAGTCACAAAGCTAGTTGACAAATTGCTCCAATTATCATATTTCTTCAAATAATCATATTGCTCGGAACTGGTAGTTGACAAAGAACTATTCAGGGACCTCTTCCCTGTTGGCCTTCCTTTCTCAGTGATATTCTGTGACAAGGGGACCATGTAAGATTCCACAACATCAAATTATCAGAACTTTCTTTATCCCTTCACATTAGTCCCATACTTAAACAAAATGTGAGGATTGAAAAGTTACCAATTGTTCTTTACCAGAAGCCTGAGATGTCATTTTCTTGTTTTTGCCTTTGTCCTTGAGCGAAAGTTCCCAGTCCTGCAAGTCATTTAAAAAGCCCTGGAAATCCTAAAAGGAAGAAGAACACAAAGAGAACCCAGATGATAACAAATAAGAAATAGTATTTCAGTAATCCAAATTCCAAAGGTCAAACCTTTAAGCTTGAATACAAATCAACTCTTCTATCTAATTAACTTAAACAGTCCTCGAGCAAAGCTCAATTTCCATAATGAATTCAACAAACTAAAGCAATAAATGTAAAAAATCATAGAAAACATCTTTGGGGAGCCAAAAAGTACCATCTTTTGAGCTTCATACTGAAACTTTGAATGAAAATGAAAATGAAAAAAGAACCCATTAAAAGCAAAAAGAAGAAGTGAAATACCATGGCTTGATCACGGCTGTGCTTGCTTGCCATCGAAAAGATAAGAGGAAAAGTTGGCTAGGGAAGATTCTGGAAGAGTGCGGAATTGCTTTGCTCTGTTAAGTTTTCAGCGAGCAAACTCCAGAGCCAGAGTCGACGAGGCTGACAAAAAATACTTCGATTTGAGCTTCAAGTCCTTTTATTTGTGGATTTATAGATTGGAGCTTTGGGGCCTAAAATAAAGCCCATAAAAAACAAACCCATCCTTTGTATTGCTATATCAAAATTATGCTGTCCAGTCCTGTGTGTCATGATTGTAAATTATGGACTGGATTGAAAATCGAATGTAGGAGGATTTAATTATATAAATCGAACCGTTCAAAATTGATAAAAAAAAATTAAGAATCTGCTCAAAATTTTAATTTATTAATTTTAATTTTTTCAAAAAATTTGGGTTTTAAGCATGGGATAATTATTTGACCTAGTAGAATAAAATATTCCAGAAGTGAATTTAAAATGCTATTGTATGTATTTATTTTATTTACCTTGTTTCATTTGGTTTCAAGAAATGGAAAACATTTTCGTCTTTGCTTTTTTTTTTTTTTTTATGAATAACATTGAAGTACAAATGGATGGTAAGATGGATATGGAGAATAAAAAAAAAAGAAATCAGTATGTTACAATACTTGCAATATGGATCATTTTGGGTTTCAGTTCAATATTTTATTAAAAAAACAATAATTAAGAGTAGTAAATAAAACTTAAGAAAAGAAAGAAAAATAGAAAAATAAAAACATTGAGCGAAATCATATTGCTAACATATTATTTTTTATTTTAGTATTCTCCATATCTATCTTACTGAAGTTTGTGACTATTTTCAACAACGGTGTCTTCAAAATTCGAACTCATATTTTATTTTGGAAAAGTAATATGTCTTACCATTATAACCATCAATGGCATATAGGAATTCAACCATATCCATGATTAGAAAGTCATGTTTATAATTGGGATAAGAGTATCAATAATTAGAAATTCATGTTTATTACAGGGATAAGGGATAACCTTGTAAGGACATCCATTGTAAATAGATAAACATGAAACCCGTTAACATACATTATTTTTAGAACAATTTATCTCAGCTCTCTCAATCTCAACTATATCATATTCAACAAAATGGGTTCATACAAATATCACAACACTATACTGTAGTGTACAAATGGGACATTTAAGTCCTTATTGAATTGTATGTAACCTAACCCTCTCTCCTATACTCCATATATTAGCATTGTATCATAAATAAACTATCCCTTACACAACTTATATACACACAGAAATGATGTTTTGGTAGTGCATTTCACTAACAGGCAGTAAGGGCAGACATCTTTTCATGCATTGTCTTGTAGCATTGAAGGCTGCAAAGGGGAAGCTTCGATTTTGAATCTCGGTACTTGTATGGATTCGTACAAGATGGAACCGCACATTTCTCTCGAGGTGGAGGGTAACCGCGAGGCTTAGGATCGAATATACTTGGTAAACCAACCTCATTGGGGAATGTTACAACTGTTCCTGAAGGCCCCATAAGCCATCTTACGGTGTCTGATGCAAGTATCATAGAATTTGTAGCTTTCTCCTGCACAAAAAGATAAAGACATAGAGAGATGGAAGATATGGTTCGAATAGAAAGAAGGTATGATGGAAGATATGGTTTGAATAGAAAGAAGGTATCATGTGTGATCTTTACCTGTGCCATTTCTTCTTGCCTCTTTTTTATCTTATCTTCTCGTTTCTTCCTACTTGAATCTTGGCCGAGAATTTTTCTGATAGCTTCAGCCTAGATAAATCAAGGAAGATTAATCCCTACATAGGCGGCTAATGGCAAGAAGGAGACTTTGAGAATCTTGAGATTCCAGGTTCAGGTCCCACCATGTCCAGATTTATTCAGGTTTGAGGTGTCCGGGTGCATTTTGGTTTAATATGTGCATAGTTCCATTATGGGTTTGTAATGAGTGAACGTAATTGTAACTCTTGTAAAATCATAATATATCAAAACAAGCATCAATGATATTTGTATGCCTCCTCTCTAACTTAACTGACATTCCGAAAGAGGGAGCCTTCGTTGAATCATATTCTCAAACTCATCCCAGCCTTTTCAGGAATAAGCAAAATTGAAAAGGAAGGAACAATGGTGCACACCTGAGATTCCCTAGCTGCCTTCTCGACCTGCACCCTACGTCTCTGAGCAGCCTCAGCTTTCTTTAGTTGTTGCTCCACTTCAGAGAGTTTCTCTTTTTGCTCTGTGATCAGATAATGCACAGATACTTATATAAGAGAGGTTTCACAAAATGTTCACGGAATCCATGTTTGACGATAGCATGAATGGGAAAAAAGGAAGCAAAAGCAACAATGCGTACTTTTGGGTGGTGCTGGAGGCAATCCATTTGGGAACTCGATTGGAGCAATACCAAAATTAGAAGAGTGATCTTTGCCAGCTTGCTGTGCTCGCTGACGCGTAGTAACAGTCATTTCCTTCTTAGAGTCCCCCAGGAAATCAACAACCTCCTTTTTGGTTTTCTTTCTCCTATTTTCTATCTCAACATCTGAAACTGATTCTTCTTCCTCTTCCACATAATCAGTATCTTCAGAGGTTCTTCCCGATCTTGACTTCTTAGCTTCCTTGCTTATTCTTGACGAACCATAATCTCCAACATCTAAGCCATAAAGACCATCAATATTCCTAGTCGCTACCTTTGATATCTTCAGCTGTTTTCTTCCTCCATCTTCTCCATGTTCTATACCATAATCGGCAGTTAATCTGGCTGTTTTGACCTTCTCAAGGTATCGAATCTCATCATCATCTTCCTCATCATCAAGCACACCTTCTAATGAGCGTTTCTTAGGAACTCGCTTACTCTTACGAACTGGTTCATGCTTGTCTATTTCCTTTGTTGAGATATTGTCAGCAGGTACCCTACCTGTTGAGTGATCTACCTGCCGTACACCTAAATCACCTCTTGAGAAATCCTTCCATCGAACCCCATGCAAAGTGCTATCCCTCTCTGATGTAAAGGAGTGGTCATCAGGGTTGTCCTGCATAAAATTACAGATCAGACACAGGAATCTCAACAAGTTTAACCTTCTGTGCATGCATGAGAGTAAGAATTTAAAAATGCAGGAAAAAAATCGGTTATGATAATTCAAGCCATGCATATTGAGCTGAAAGATGCAAATCATCCGCTACACGAACATCAAAAGCTACTATGAGAAAAGAGTATGACTTGGGAATTCTGTATAATAGCAACCTTAATACTTGATTTCTTCAGTGCTCGAGGGGTATCTGAAAAGCGAGAGGATTTTGAAGAAGAAGACCCAGCACCAGATGCACCATCACCTACAGATTTGGCATCAATGGTATGCGTAACGCCACAAACCTTAAGTTTAACTTTCTTGACTTTCTTCTCATTTTCTAATCCATCTGAAACACTTCCGAAATTTCCTGCCATACTCGTACTTTTCCAATTAGTTGGGGCAAGGACACCTTCACTGCTTCTTTTTGAATCAACTCTCCCATGCCTCCGGTCACTGCTGCCTTGGAAAGAACCATCATTGGAAGCTTCGTCAGAGTCCTCATATGCTTCATCTTCAACATTGACCACGTTCTGAATAAATTCAATGTCAATAGTTAATTATAAAGCCTTGAATTGCATAGGTTCGAATAGAACACTTTTTAATGAGAACCAAGAAGTACAAGAATTGTATCATAAAGATCATCTCATTTTATGTTGCTTACATTGTCTGAAGGTGGTGTGGATGACAAGGAAGACAAATCATGGAACTCCGTATGAGGCTGTGACTCACTCCGAGGACGACGGGTCACACTACTCCTTTTCTTCCTTGTGGCATTGCTTACGTTACTAAACCCTAAGCTTCCAAGGCTTTCCATTGTGGCAAACTACTGAAGCTCAAGCCTAAGACTGTTGTCAGTGCATCCCAAACAAATTTAAGAGTGTCATGTTAGCCAATTGACAATCTATGGAAATAAAAGGAAGTAAACCTTCATCAATCATGCTAAAGCTATGAGAAAAGAGTGCATAGATGAAATTTAAAAGTTAGAATCTTTATGTTCCCCTATTCTACACCATATGAGATAAGATACATTGTTGGATTTGGCTCTCAGTAGCATATCAGTGAGCCAATTCAGCTCCTTTCATAGTTAGATAACTGAATTTGGCTCTCAGTAGCACAACAGTGAGCCAATGCCCAACAGGGAGCCAATTCAGCTCCTTTCATAGTTAGATAGCTGAATTTCACTATCAGTAGAATACCAGTGAGCCAATTCAGTTCCTTTCATAGTTACATAGCTGAATTCGGTTCTCAGTAGAATATCAGTGAGTCAATTAAGTTCCTTTCATAGTTAGATAGCTGAATTTGGCTCTAAGTAGAATATCAGTGAGTCGATTCAGCTCCTTCCATAGATACATAGCTGAATTTGGCTCTCAGTAGAATATCAGTGAGTGAATTCGGCCCCTTTCATAGTTAGATAGCTGAATTGGGCTCTTGTATAAAATCAATGAGCCAATTAAGTTCCTTCCAAAGTTACATAGCTGATTTTGGCTCTAAGTAATATATCAGTCAACCAATTCCAGTTCCTTCCATAGTTACATACTGAATTCGGTTCTCAGTACAAACCAGTGAGTCAATTAAGTTCCTTTCATAGTTTACATAGTTGAATTTGGCTCTCAGTGGAATATATCAGAGAGACAAGTCGGTTCCTTTCATGGTTACTAGCAGTATTTTAGCTAAGATTAACATACAAGACAAATCGACTTATATATTCCCAAAAGTGATCTAAATTCTAAACGTCTGTGCTAACGAACTCAGTTAACAAAATTCAATAAAGATCATAACATAATAAGAAAAATCCAGAAGATAAAGCAAACCTAATAACAAAAACTCCATAAACAAACCAAAATCAAAACACCCACATAAGAAAAACCTGAAAAAAAAAAGATAAAGGAAAGAACATTACCTTTTTGTGTGGAAATGGGTGAAAAAGGGCCTAACAGAAAACACCTTGGATCGCCATGGGAAGAAGGAAAGAAGGAAGGATGAAGAGTTAAAAACCAAGGGGGTGTTGGCGATAGTACACCAAAACACGCGGCAGGGTGTGAATAGATAGAGAAAGTTCGGAGTCGAAGGTAAAAGAACACTATTTTGTTTTTGGTTTTGTTAAGGTTGGACTAGGAACAGGTGCCGACCAGCTGCTGAGTAATTGCTGGCTCATGTAATTACAGCACTGTGAAAGAGATAAAAAGAAAGGAAACTTGATTTGGGTGGTGGCTTGTTGAAAGAGAAAAATATTATCACAAAAGCATAACAACAAAGGTTGATATTTTTGGAACCATTTCCCTGTTACTTGGGAAACAGTATTGTCATGGTGGAACCTTCAATGTTGATCCAAAGACTTGACGTGGCTTAACTCCCATTGGCACTGCTGTTGTGATATTGGTCCCTGAACAGTGAAAACTGAAAAGTGAAAAGTTTATTTTTGGGGGTAAACTTCACCCTGGTTACCGATTCTCATAATTTTTTATTTTAGGTACTAAAAATAAAAAATTATCATTATAAATCATTTTTATTTTGATCATTATCGTTAGTTTAGAGTTAGATAATTTGATTGTACATTCATTTTAGTCACCTAAATTTAGTAAATTTTCATTCTAGTCAATTTTTTTTTGAGAATTAATTTTATTTAAAAAAGAAATAAAAAAATTGAGTTTTTACAAGGATTTGAATTATTTTAACTATGAAGATAAAACTCAAGTTTTTTCTTATAAAAATAAAAAAATTACTAAAAAAGCTAAAAATAATTATAAAAGGGAAAAAAAAACAGTTTTTCTTTATAAAACCCCAAGGTTTTTCCTATAAAAACCTAGGTAATTCTTGTAAAAATATAAAATAAGTATACAATAACACTTTAAAAATCTAGGTAATTCTTGTAAAAATATAAAATAAGTATAGAATAACATTGTGTAACCTCAAATTAATGACGGTGACTAAAATGTAAATGGTTCATAATAGTAATGTCTTTTTTTATTTTTTATTTTTGGTGCTTAAAATAAAATTTATGAAAGTTAAGTGATTAACTATATAATTTATTTGTTTGAAGGTAAGTTGATTTTTTTAAAAATATTTAAAGGTTTAATATATTGTAAAAAAGTAATTAAAAAGAAAAAAAGAAGTGAACTTTAAGAAGAGTTATAGAATAAGGGTCCATTTGTGCAATGAATTCCAGTAAAATTAAATAAATTAGTGGTGAGATACGGCGGGTTAATGAGATAAAAATAGAAGAGGTAAATCACATTGTAAGTCACCTTGAAATAGAATTGTTCTTATTTTAGTTATTTTATTTTTTTATCAATTTAGTCATTTTAATTAAAATAATTGTTCGAATGAGTCACTATCTCTAAAATTTTCATTAAACCACTAACGAATTGTTGACATGACATTTTTTTTTTTACTTTTGACTAAAATTAAAAATCTCTCTATAATTAGTTTAAAATATTTTTATTTATTTATTTGCAACATGAAATTTAAAATGTTGACATCATCAACATTTGAATCCTCTTTTAAGAATAAAATATCCAACGACCAACCATGACTTCACCCTTTTTGATGAGTCTATTTGCTAGCATAACTATACTGATCACCCTTTTTTTATGTTGAAACACTTGAATTTTATTCGTAATCTGTTTTTAGTATTGAAATTTCCTCTTTTTATACCAAGTATAATTAACTGCTAAATAAACCTCCTTGTAAAAAGTGGGAGTTTAATTTTCCAAGTATCCAAACAAATAAAATATAGTAAACAAAATTTGATGAAACCAAAGATGCTATTGCCTAAAGCAAACTTGGAATAGTTGAAATAGTTGAATTCACCAAACTTATCCTCCAAATTACCTTGGGATTTTAAATTAGTCCTACATTTCAAAATGTTTTAACCTAATCTTCAAAATATTGGTATTATATTAATTATATCTTTTTGTGGGTTTAACCATCAATACCAGTTCATATTTGATATCAAATATATTTAAAATTTGTGAATCAATAAATAAATTAGGTACAATATATTAAAAAATAACACTAAAATTTCAATTAAACATGTCATATCAAAGATGTCGTTATACATAGGTTTATAATTTGACCAAGCAATGACTAAGTTAGAAATAATTTCATGGAAAGGGTTGGATTTGAATTATAAATTGATGAGAGAACTAGAATGCAATTTTATCACTATATAAACAAAATTTTACAATATCTTAAGGTATTAAACTATAAACATTTTATATTTGAAAGGACAAAAAATTAATTTTAAATTTTAGAAGGGTCAAAATAAAAATGAAAGAGAAAACTTTCACTTTGGAGGGACCAAGGTCCTCCTTGTCCTCCTCTAATGTTGCCCTTGCAACCTAAGGTGACAACTAAATTAATAGAAGGACGTGATTGATATAATACTGATATTTTAAGGATTGAATTACTAAATTTTAAAATTTAAAAACATTTAAGGCTGTCAACCTTAATTGAAAAGCATCTATGCTTTGGGATCAAGGAAAGAAAGATATATTAGTAGTTTAATTTATCCAATTTTCAGTTTCCAACAACAATTATTTGAAAAATGAAAGTTCCTGGAAATGCTAAAATGCAAAGAAATCACCTATATATACATTTCCCTTCAATTATTATTTTTTTTTTGGGGGGGGGGGGGAATACAAAGAAATCCATAGTTTGGGGTCTATAAAAAAATAATATGGAGATACAATGTTGAGATTCGATTCTGGACCAAGCCTTGGATTCACAAATGACCTTTTTTATTTGATTATATTAATATACTACCAAACAAATTTACAATTTTCCATTAAGGAATTATTGGTAAAAATTCTGCATCGGTCCCTGTACCATAACGAATAATGCATTTTAGTTAAAATAAACATAAAGATCCTTGTAGGCAGATAAATTAACAAGGGCTAATTTACTAAAAAAATGCTCTTTTATAACATTATTTACCGAAATGGGCCGATATTTTGATTATTTATCGGAAACGGTCATTTTTCCCGGAAGCGCATCCACGTCAGCGTTAAGTGAAGGGACGTGTCAGCAAAACGCGTTCCTGGGGAAGTGTTTTGATTATTTGAGGGCGCGCTTTGTGTTGACGTGGACAAAACGCTCCCCTAAGGACGCGTTTTGCCCCCTTTTTTAGGATTAGGGTTTTCTAATTAGTTTAGGTTTAGAGTTTTAAGAGTTTAGAATTTTAGTGTTTTCTAAGGAAAAAATTAATTAAATTAGGGTTGAGGGTTAATTAATTAAATTAACTATTAATTTAAAAAAATCATTTAAATTAGGGTTTAAGGTTTTTAGGGTTTATTAATTAAATTAACTATTAATTTAAAAGAATCAATTAAATTAGGGTTTAAGGTTTAGGGTTATTAAGGTTAATTAATTAAATTAACTGTTAATTTTAAAAAATCAATATATAAATTTTTTATTTTTTTTGCCGCAGTAGTATTAGAGAAAATAATTTTGAGAAGACGTTTTTGAACAAATAGTGTAAAAAACGCTTCAAGCAGGATGCACTGTCAGCAAAATTACGTAAAAAAGCTCCCACGTGGACGCTACTTTGCTACAGTAGTATCTGAAAAAATAATTTTGAGAAGACGTTTCTGAACAAATAGTGTCTAAAATGCTTCAAGCAGGATGCACTGTCAGCAAAATTACGGAAAAAAGCTCCCACGTGGACGCTCTTTTGCTACAGTAGTTACTATTTGGCCTTAGACTATAAATGAGCCAAATTTCATTATCAGGTTGCATAAGTTACAGTAAGAGAAATTAAGACTAAAGTAAAATAGAAACTGAAGATGAGTGAACGTATTAGTGCTGTTATTTACTATGATGGCGAGGTCCGTGACACCGAGAATAGCGTTGTTTTTTTATCCGAGAACACAGCGCGACTGGTTTTTAACCAGAACATAGATTTGACAGAACTTCGTAAAAGAATTAGGCATAAAATCTTCAGAACGAAGCCAATGAAAGTTTTGTCTATTAAGTATCAATTTTGTGCTTTGGTTGATCCCGTGAGATATGACTCATTCGACATCAAAGGTCGTTGCTTGGAGGCAATTGTGCAGACTCATCTTGCTAGTGGATCGCCATATCTTGAGTTATATGTACAATTTTCATCGCCAAATGATGCATTTACGACTTCAACATCTATTACTGTTCGAGAGTACATGACCTCTGCCCGACACTTCGTTAGTGGGTGGCAAAACAAGGAAGCGCTTGTGTTTGGTAGTAGTATGGAATACACAACCCCTACACGACATTTCATTGGTGGATGAGACATGATCCTCGGTGGGTCGATGTTTGATACTATAAATACGTACGGGGGAATGACATCAACTTCTAGTGGTTGACAATCCATATCGGATTGGAGACGTTATGAAACATCCAGAAGAAGGGATGATGTACTTCTTACGACATCCACCGGCGAGGGGACCTCGTTCGTTGCAGATGATGGTGGGTCAGATTATGAGTCTGATGTGAATCCACTTCGAGAGTCTGGCCTCGATGGTACAGAAGTTGCATTATTTTCATAACCAAAGCCTGTTCCAACCATACTTAAAGATGTTGAAGGGGGTTCAGATAAAGAAAAAGAAGATCCGTGGTTCAAGGCATACTTACCTCCAGCCTACATGCATAATGTCGATCTATCTCAAGATGATGCGTTAGAGTTTCCAGAGCTACCACATAGAAGGCATGATCGTACAAGTTCGTCATTAGATTCGGGTGAATTGGAAATTGGTAGAGAGTTTTCCAACAATGATAGTTTTCTTAGTGCATTGAAACAACATAGAATCATGAACGGGGTTAACTACAGCGTGGTTAAATCCAAATCCGATAAGTTTGAGACCAAGTGTGCAGTGCAAGACGGTATATGTTCATAGAAAATCATGGCCTCGTTAAGGAAAATGACAGGCTTGTGGGAGATAAAAAAGTACAAAGGTCCACATACATGTATTGGCGGTACAGTATCACTAGGTGTTTAGAGTTTTTAAATAATACTGTTATTACGTAATGTTACATTATTTAACGTAATTCGTTGATAGGTGTTTCACAAGATCATCCCAAGATGGATTCAGATATGTTAGCTAGCTTAATACTACCGACGGTGAAAGCGAATCCCAAGACTTCAATGCCGGTCTTAATTGCCAATATTCGTAGCCAATTGAACTACACGCCCTCTTACCGTAAGGTTTGGATAGCTAAGCAGAAGGCGTTAGAAAAGATGTATGGTAGGTCGGACGCTTCATATAATGAAGTATGGCAGTGGTGTCAGGTGCTGGAGAAATATGTCCCAAGTTGCATAGCAGACCTTGAAATGACACCTACGTACTACAATGACCGATTGCTCTGTGGATGCCAAGTGTTCAAACGTATGTTCTGGAGCCTTAAACAATGTCGGTATGCATTTCTATACTGCAAGCCATTGGTACAAATTGATGGTACCTTTATGTATAGTAGATATACCCATCGATTATTGCTAGTTGCGGCATAGGACAGCAGTGAGAGAATTCTTCCAATTGCCTTTGCAATAACACCGGGGGAGTCAGTTGATGAATGAGATTTCTTTCTTTCTAGGTTAAGGAGGCATGTCTGCCCCCAACCTAATATATGCGTTATATCAGATCGAGGCATTGGAATACTAGCCGCAATTGAGTGACAAGGAAGCCAATAGCATCACACACACCATCGGTATTGATAATGCTCTAGAATAACGTATTTTTTTGTATTAATCATGTGTTTATTCTGAGCTTGATCCTACTAATTTGAGCTATTTATGTCTTTTTATCTTTTAGGGACTGACTTGGAGGCAAAAGCAAAATTAAGGGACAAAAGTACGAATTTGGAGATATATTGGGCTGATATGCGACACAGGAAAAAGATTATGCCAAAAGTGTGAGCATGGAAGACACAAGGACTAAAAACGCAAAAAGAAGAGATTTTAATCTATAAGACTCTATTTTATTTATATTAGGATAATTAATATTAAGATAATTATTAGGATTATTTAATTTTAGGATTTTATTTTAATTATCTTTATTTATCTTTAATTAAATGTATTTATCTTTTTAGAATTTAAGTTCAATTAGACTATCTCCCTAGCACTATATATAGGGGGTGAAGTGACTCTATTTGGGGGTTCATCTTTTTCTGAAAACACTCTCCCCCTGAAAGTCTAGGCTTTTGTTTCTTCATATTTTCTTTCAATAAAATTCCCTTTTCCATTTTTATATTTATTTTCTTTTCCACCATTATCATGAGCCACTAAAACCTATCTAGCCGAAAGTTATCAATATTCCCCAAAAAGGGTTTTTAAGGCCTAGAATCCGTACTTAGTCTTCTCGCCAAGTATTCATCGTTTCTCCGCATTACGGGCTGACGCTTTCGTCCATGGCCCTTAAGAAGTAAGCTTTTCAGCATATGCAAAGGCGACCACTTTGTATATTTTGGAAGGATTGCATAGTCGGTTCGTTAACTTACTGCGTCAGAGGTTGGCGAGCCAAAGAGACAAAATGGTGTGGGATTCGCCATTGAGAAGTGTTGATCTAGTATAGATTACTGGCTAGATTCAGGTTTCCTAAAAATCGTAAGTCTAATCTTTGGAGCTAGTGGTCGTAGGCGTCCTCTTCCACTATAACTGACTTACTTAAGTTGAGAATGATTATTTAAAAGCCGAGGATTGAACCCAATGCGGAATGAGACAACTGGAGGCTGGAATCTACCAATAAGAATTTCTTTTCCTTTAACTCTCTTTATTATTTTTATTATTTTTGTAATCACAATTTCAGTCTACTTTAGATTCTGTTTTTTTTTATTATTTTTCCAAATCAAATCTTTAATTCTGTTTTTTTTTTTGTCACGCAAGTTTTCTTGAAAATGATTCTGCTCAGGATTTCGAGAAACAAGCATTCGTATAATCCGGTCCCTGAGGATTCGACCCTACTTCCCATTTACTATTATTTTTACTATTTTACAGGGAATAGGATATTTTTGGTGCTCTCAATGACACATCAAATTTTGGCGCCATTACCGGGGATCGGTAACGTACTAATCTTGTTTTTTGTTTCTTATGACTAGATCTGCTCTAGGAACTCTTGTGTTTGATTCGGAGATTGAAAAGACTGCAAGAGCTAATCGCAAGGAAACTAAGCTAAAGAAAAAATAGTCAGCGGTGGTTGGGACTCAAAGTAATCCACCGCCAGAAATCAGAATCGATGACAAAGTAGAGTCTAGGGTTAACGAAAACCTTACTCAAATTTTTGAAGGCGAAAAAGTAGAAGTCGATTCCCCAGAAGAAGTGCTTAACGCTAGGGTTGACGAAAACCCTAATTTAGCACCTCAACCTATGACTCAGACAATTCGGCAACTGGCTGAAGCACTGATAGAACAACCGCCACTATGCATCACGTATCCTACTATGGATACTGATTTTGAATTAAAGTCAGGCTTGATCCAGCTACTGCCAACTTTTTGGGGGTTACAGAACGAAAATTCCCACAAGCATTTGAAAGAATTTCATATGGTTTGCCTTAGTATGAAACCTCAGGGGGTAATTGAGGACCAAATTAAATTGCATGCTTTTCCTTTCTCCTTAGCAATTCTGCTAGGGAATGATTATTTTATTTACCTCTTGGATCTGTAACGACTTGGGCTGAATTGTCTCATTTGTTTCTCAACAGGTTTTTCCCAGCGTCGCGTGCAGCCGAGTTAAGAAGAGAAATCGTGGGTATAAGGCAAAAAGACGTAGAGTCTTTGTATGACTATTGGGAGCGATTTAAAAAGTTATGTGCAAGTTGTCCACAACACGGTATAACAGAACAGTCTTTGCTCTAGTACTTTTATGAAGGCATGAAACCCATGGAGATGAATATGGTAGATGCCGCGAGTGGAGGAGCGTTGGTCAACATGACTCCACAACAAGCAAGAGACTTAATATCCACAATGGCTGCAAATTCTCAGCAATTTCGAGCCAACCCTGAACCCCCTAAAAGGGTTCACCAGCTAAGTAATTCAACATTAGAAGATAAAATTGATAGACTTACTAATATTATGAGCTCTCTTGTTGCAGAAAAAACTAAACCAGCCCGAGTATGCGGAATATTTGCTACACCTGAACATACAATTGATGCATGTCCCAGTTTGTATGATGATACTATGGCTCATTTAGATGCTGTGGGAAATTTTCCTGGGCCACCATAAAAGCGATACAACCCTTACGCTAATACCTACGACCCAGGATGGAGAGATCACCTTAACTTAAGTTATGGGGCCAACCTACGATATAACCAACCATACCAGAACCGAGTTCCACAACAACCACGAGATTCAGGTAATTTTCTAGAAACTCTGGTCAATAAATTAGCGGCTAACATGCTTGATTTTTAACAAAAAATCGAAGCGTCTATACGAGAATTGACCACATCAATTGAGAAGTTGAGTTCTCGAGGGAAGCTGCTGTCACAAACAAAACCAAACCCGAGGCAAAACACTAATGCAGTAACGCTGCGAAGTGGAAAGGTACTGGAACCAATTCCTGGCATAAATCTTTGCCAAGAAATCGCCCAGGAAAAACCCGAAAATAAAGAACAGGTCAGAGAGAAACCCCCACTGCCGAAAATCCAACCCCCATTCCCATGACGATTAAATCAGTATCGAAAAAGTAAGGAAGGTAAAGAAATCCTTAAAACATTCAAGAATGTCGAGATCAATTTACCACTGTTAGATGCCATCAGACAGATTCCGCGGTATGCCAAGTTCCTCAAAGAACTTTACACCAACAAACGAAAACTAACAGGTAACGAAAAGGTAAGTGCTGGTGAGAATGTATCCACAGTGCTACAGTGGAAAATGCCGGTTAAATGTAAAGATAAGGGTATGTTCGCTATTCCATGCACAATTGGCCATTTAGGAATTAAAAAGGCTATGTGCGATTTAGGAGCCTCCATAAATGTTATGCCTTATTCTATTTATGAATCACTTAACGCAGGGTTTTTTGACATAGACAGGTGTTACCATTCAGTTGGCAGACAAGTCTATTGTGTATCCTGAAGGAGTCCTCGAGGACGTATTAGTTAAAGTCAATGGGCTTATCTTCCTTACAGATTTTTATGTGATAAAAATGGAGGAGGATAACGCTCCTGGGTCTTCAGACATCTTGTTGGGGCGACCTTTCCTTAGTACTGTGAATACTAAGATTGACGTACGAAGCGGAACCTTCACGATGGAGTTTGATGGAAAGATCATGAAGTTTAACGTTTATGGCACTATTAGTCACCCAAGTGAAGTCTTGGATGTAAACTGTGTCGACATAATTGACTCATCAGTAGAAAAAACTTTTGAGTCATCTTATGGAGATAAATCTAAAATGATGTTTGATGATTTTGAATTTGTTAATAAATTATTGGCTCCCATGAATATTAAACTTCTACCTTCTGTTGTGCAGGCACTAGATCTGAAATTAAAACCACTTATTGAGCATCTCAAATGCAAATTTTTGGAGAATGATGAGACCATTGCCGACTTAAAAGGGATCAACCCCTTGGAGAAAAATACGAAACCAAAGAAAGAGGCGCAAGGACGTTTAAACTCAAATATGGTAGACGTGATAAAAAATGAGAATTTCTAAGCCCATACGAACAAAAGAATTCAGCTGGAACAGCCCCAATACTAGTTGAGGCGTCAAGCTAGCGACGTTAAACAAGCGCTTATTGGGAGGCAACCCAATTTTTATTTTTACTTTACTTTTATTTTATTTTATTTTATTATTTATTATTTTTAGATATTAATAAAATCCTCTTCTTCTAGGTAACTGAAACGAAGATAGGGAGAGACAACCCTGCAGCCAAACAGTAACTAGCGGATCTCATTGCAATCATACGCGAACGACATTAATTACACGGGGAGTTTCTTTACACCTTTTTCTCCTATTTTATTTATTCCACATTGAGGACTATGTGTTTTAAGTAGGGGGAGGCATTCCTCATTATTTCTGTCATTTTAGATGCTGATTTGGTTGTTGCTGCCCATATAATTTTTTTTTAAGAATATTTTCTCTTTTCATGCCTAAGAATTTGACCACGACTTGCCCACTATTTGACCCACACGCATGATTTTTGTATACTGAGTTAATTATGATTTTGTCTATTTGGTTGCGTCTCCATTGTTTTATTTCTTTTAGGCTAAAAATAATTGTGATTAATGTAGTTAATTCTATCTTGCTTTTCGTAAAATTGATTAAGTTTAATATAAAGTGAACACTTAAAATGATTGCATGCTTAATTAATGTTCGTGGCTATTAGGTGATTATTGAAACTTGTTCTTGACACTTAAATTGTTTTTCCTGAAGTTCTCAAAATTTTAATTTCATTGTTAATAAAATTTTCAGTGGTTATGAGTACAGCTTAGAACGTGATTGACTGAGTAACCGGGGTAGGATGCTTGGGTTGTCATTCTACTTCACGTCAAAATGTTGTGTGACGTGATAGTTAAAGCTCCGCTAACCGGAATTAATTCTTAAGAACGCGTTGAGCTGAGTAACCGAGGTGTGGTGCTTGACTGTCTTCACTCTTCGCATCAAAAGATTCGACATGTTCTTAGGAAGAATAAAAAATAAAAAGTATGTTGGGCTGAGTAACCGGGGTTTGGTGCTTGGCTGTCATCACTCTTCGCGTCAAAAGGGTCAACATACATACGTACATAAATTATAATAATAATAAAAAGATAGAAGAGAAAAAGAAAAATATATATGTAAATAAATCAAATTTGGGACTAAAAGAAGAAACAAAGTGGGTGTCTTGGTAGGTTTAGTAATCCACCTAATTTCCATAGAATAATTCAAATCGATTTTAATTTTTGTGTGTATTAATTGAAAAACTTTTTCTATTTTACCTAAAGCAAGCTTAGGGTTCTCTTTATTTTTCATATGCATTTTTAACTAATTCTTATAAAACTTTGGAGTGTTATTTCTTTTATGGCAGAATTTAACTTTTACGGTAGACAGAAACCATACTTGAGGGTAAGCATGGGCTAAGTAGGGGCAATTTGATAATGCTCTAGAATAACGTATTTTTATGTATTAATCATGTGTTTATTCCAGGCTTGATCCTACTAAGTTGAGCTATTTATGTCTTTTTATCTTTTAGGGACTGATTTGGAGGCAAATGTAAAATTAAGGAACAAAAGTGCGAATTTGGAGACATATTGGGCTGATATGCGACACAGGAAAAAGATTGTGCCAAAAGTGCGAGCATGGAAGACACAAGGACTAAAAACGCAAAAAAGAAGAGATTTTATTCTATAAGACTCCATTTTATTTATATTAGGATAATTAATATTAAGATAATTATTAGGATTATTTAATTTTAGAATTTTATTTTAATTATCTTTATTTATCTTTAATTAAATGTATTTATCTTTTTAGAATTTAAGTTCAATTAGACTATCTCCCTAGCACTATAAATAGGGGGTGAAGTGACTCTATTTGGGGGTTCATCTTTTTCTGAAAACATTCCCCCTGAAAGTCTAGGCTTTTGTTTCTTCATATTTTCTTTCAATAAAATTCTTTTTCTTCCATTTTTATATTTATTTTCTTTTCCACCATTATCATGAGCCACTAAAACCTATCTAGCTGAAAGTTGTCAATATTCCCCAAAAAGGGTTCTTGAGGCCTTGAATTCGTACTTAGCCTTTTCGCCAAGTATTCATCGTTTCTCAACACTACGGGCTAACGCTTCCGTCCATGGCCCTTAAGAAGTAAGCTTTTCAGCATATGCAAAGGCGACCGCTTTGTATATTTTGGAAGGATTGCACAGTCAGTTCGTTAACTTACTGCGTCAGAGGTTGGCAAGCCAAAGAGACAAAATGGCGTGGGATTCGCCATTGAGAAGTGTTGATCTAGTATAGATTACTGGCTAGATTCAGGTTCCTTAAAAATCGTAAGTCTAATCTTTGGAGCTGGTGGTCGTAGGCATCCTCTTCCACTATAACTGGCTTACTTGAGTTGAGAAGGATTATTTAAAAGCCGAGGATTGAATCCAAGGCGGAATGAGACAACTGGAGGCTGGAATCTACCAATAAAAATTTCTTTTCCTTTAACTCTCTTTATTATTTTTATTATTTTTGTAATCACAATTTCAGTCTACTTTAGATTCTGTTTTTGTTTTTATTTTTCCAAATCAAATCTTTAATTCTGTTATTTTTTTCTGTCAAACAGGTTTTCTTGAGAACGATTCTGCCCAGGATTTCGAGAAACAAGCATTCATATGATCCGGTCCCTGAGGATTCGACCCTACTTCCCATTTACTATTATTTTTACTATTTTACAGGGAATATGATATTTTTGGTTCTCTCAACGACACATCAGGTATTGCCTAAGGCACGTTGCGTCCAACTACTACGGGCAATATCAATCTACAATTGAACGACGGCAAGTGACCAACATGGGTATTTAATCTCTATTAATATAATTTCATTTGTAATATTCAATTTATTCTGAATGGAAGAATGATATGTAATTTTTGCTATCAACTTATATTGGAAGGGTATGAGATAAGTAAAGACCGTTTTCATGATATGTTGGCAGTTTTGCATTCAGTTAACGAAGAAGGCGTAGACTACCTTTATAACATACCTTTTGAACAGTGGACACAAGCATATGACGGCGGCTATGATAAGGTCATATGACCTCAAACATGGCTGAATGCATAGATTCTATTCTAAAAGGAACGCGTCATTTGCTGATAACATCGGTTGTGCGAGAGACATATTTACGTTTAGCGATACTATTTCCAAAGCGAGCAGCGAGTTATAAAGGCCAGATGTAGGAAGGCCATGTATGGTGCGCAAAGGTATTATGAGAGATTAACAAGGCGAAGGCACAAGCCAACACCATGCACATAGTATGTCATGATCGCGACAACCTATAGTTTCCTGTGACGGAGTTTGACAGACTGAACCAAGGTATTATTGGTGGGCAATATCGTGTATACTTGCGAAATAGAATCTGCGACTGTGGGGTGTTTGACGCACTACGTTATCCATGCGCTCAAGTAATTACAGCTTGTCAGAATCTTTGTCTAGATCTCGTGACGTATGTCGACCAAGTGTACAAAATAGAATACATGTACAACATGTGGAGACACATATTCCCACCGATCCCAGATGAATGTAAGTTGCCATCTGTATCGCTTGCTCTGTTTAAGCTGTTACCGGATAGAGAATTGCATTGCAAACCAAAGGGTCGACCTTGCTCGACTTTAATACGTAGCAATATGAATATTCGAGAAAGAACGAACCAACAGAAGTTGTACGGATGGTGTAGGAACCCAGGTCATACAACTCGATTATGTCCAAATCGGAATAGCTGATAGTTGTTGTAATAAAATTATGTTGCATTATTTATATTTTATTAAAAATATTTTCGTATTCAAAATAACATTTATTTTAATAAAAATATTGGCTAATTTAAAAGAACATTTATTTTATTAAAATTATAAAAAGTAAAGTACAATTAAAATATTAAAAATAATTTTTTATTTTATTAATTGAAACTATATAAAAAAGTTTCTACAAATATATTAAAAAAAATCATTGTTGGTGCCGGTCAGAACCAGTGCCACATGGGGGTGGTCGACGATTACGCGCTAGATTCCTCCTTGGTTCAGTTTTCGGCGAGGGTTATGGTTGCTTCGGTGGGGATTGTGGTTCCTCTGGCAGGGGATCTGGTTGTGGGTGTTGGGAGGATGACCCACCTTGATAGAATAATGACTTTGAATGTGTTTGCATCACCCATGGCAGAGGTGTTTGAATCCCATAAGGCGATGGGGAATGGTAAAAAGAACAACTCCCTGACGGCGCCTCGTGTGATCTCTCATGTAACAACAGTCTATTGATCGGTGATTGAATCGGAGTAATTAGAAACGGAGATGAACCGGGCCATGCATTCCAACCTGCCATAGGACTAGGAAAATGAAATATATAAGGGTTAGGGTACATATAAGGGCTAGGATACACACCTGGTATAATTTGAAAAGGCTGTGATATGGTTATTGTCGGTTGAAGTGTTAGGTCCGATGACTGTGTGGGCACTGTTGATTGGCCAGTGTCGTCATCCATTCTTCTTGGATTTAAAGGACCCCGTCATTCCCTTTGCAAATGAATTTTCCGTCGCCTCTCCTCTTCTGACAATAAATATGGCTTGCCATGGATCCTAAACCATGGCATGTATTTCGACACGCATACTAACTCAGGAACGATGAACGATTCCTGAGTAGGTATATAGTCATACAGATTTTCCCATATTTTGATATATTCTGACCAGTGTCTCAGCCAATCCGTATTCAATAGCCGTAAGTCGACTTTGTGCTCATCATCGAGCACCTCAGGTGCCACGGGAATGGGTTGTCAGAATCGAAATTGCCGCAATACTCTATTTGACTAGTGCATCTCCATGATAGCACAGTTGCCCAATGAGACCTTCACATGTTTTGAAAAAAATTATCCGGAATTACTGCTCGAATTGCTGGATCCTCGTATGGTGTCCATTGAAACTATATGAACATGATAAAAATATTAGTTATATACGTAATACTAAATAATAAACACTAAATACGAAACGACTATTTTATTATGTATATATATTTTATTTAATATTTACTTGTGCTTTCGACCGTTGGTCTAATAGAAGCCGTATATCTTCAAGAGATGTGAGTATTCCAACATAACTTGCCAAATGGTTCAACCTAATTAAATAATTTTTTAGCATACTATTATATCTTAAATCTACGTAATAATTGTAAAATCTAATATAAAATTTACCTCGTTATCGGTGGGAATCTATATGGGTGGTTCACTTGAGGATGTAAAAATGGAAAGCGAAACCGTGCTCATGATTGTAGTAGTGATAGGCATCCTCCGATTTTGGCCTTATTTGGTCGCGTCACCCTGCACATCTCTCGGTACAATGCTGCTAACACGGTAAACCCCAAACTTAATTCACCTGCTGCTCTAAAATCAACGAGTTTCAATAGCCATCTCAGATGTATACGGTTTCGTGACAAGTCCGGCATCAGATAACCTCTAATCATCTCAAGAATGTATGCCCGAGCATATCGTATTCTTTTTAGTTTAGTCGAATCATTATCCGGCTCCAGGAATGTGTCTCATAACCAGCCCATCTCGATCTGACCTCCGTTAATATTATTCGGAATAGCACCAAAAAGCTCGTAGCATACGGCTCCCCAATTAGCAGATTCAACGGACCCGGTGACTACGTACCCATCCACCGGCAATCCCAATTGCAATTGCACGTCTTCTAAAGTGATATTACACTCTCCGCATGAAAGATAGAAAGTGTGTGTCTTGGGTCTTCACCTCTCTATCAACGCATTGATTAGTTTCGGGTCTAACTTGCACCCCCGGCCTATCGTGGCCACGTGCCAAAAACCTACTTCCCGCAAGTAATTCTCTATCAACAGCGATGGAGAACTAGACATATTACAGATATAGCATTGCAACACTTGATTAGAGGTGTTCATGGGTCGGGCTACTCGGCCTGGCCCGAATGCCCGTCCGAAATGTGGGAGGGTTTGGGCAAAAATATAGGCCCGAAAAATGGGCTTGGACAAAAAAACTAAGGTCCGTTTAAAAAATGGGCCGGGCTTCGGGTAAGGTATTTTTAGCCTGGGCCCGGCCCGAATTCACTAAAGGACAAAAAAAATCTGTAACTTTTTTTTTATTTTTGAATGTTATTTTCTCCCTATTTTGCTACTATTTTACTATTATGTTACTACTATTTTGTTGTTATTGTTTGGATATTGTATAAAATTTATTTTATTGTTAATTTTCTTATTATTTTAAAGGCATTTGTTAATTTTTGTATTATTTTAGAGGCATTTGCTTATTAAGTTGTATTTATCTTAGTGTTATTTAAGTCTACATATTTTTAAAAATTTATTTTCAATTTGTTGGGAAATTTTATTTTGATGTTTTTAGTATTTTTGATGTATTCGTTCTACCATAACTATTTAGATGTAAGCGTTCCGAGCCAATTTTACTAAATTATGAATGGAAGCTTTTAGTGGAATAAGTAATGGAACTTGAAAAATGAAAAATTCTCTTAGAGAGTTAAATTGGAAACAACAAATGGCGTTACATTTCTATAACTGTCGTAGGCATTGCCCAAATAATGAATAGGATTTAGTTTTTATATAAATTGAACCTTTTTAAATAGGCAGAATGTGGGATGTACATCGTTGACATATTTGGAGTTCCATTCTCGATCTTGATAAAAACAAGTAATCTAAAGAAAGAAGAATAAGGAAATCAAGTTAAGACTTTGAATCGTTACATCACTTTTGACGAGGATTTCAATATTGCCTCTCCTCTATGGAAACGAAAGTGGTCATAACTATTAGATTAGTATCGAAGGAGTGAAAATGGAAAATGAAACAAATGAGTCCATAGGCAAGGAACTATTAGCAAATATAGTGCATGTCTTTTGGAGAATATTTCGTGGCACGATATGTGTCTTTTCAAAACTTCGAGAAGTTAAGCAATTTTTCCATTAAAGGCAATGTGAATTTAAATTGTATAAAGACTTTCTAGGAATTGAGATTGTTTCAATTTCACACCACGCTTGAACATTCCAATTCCACGTTATTGAAATGAACTTAATGTTTATAATAATGACATTTGTGTCAATTTAAACAATGTGAAACATTATATATATTTAAAAATAATATAAAAATTAATATGGGCGGGCCTCGCCGGCCCGAATTTTAGTATTTTTATCCGGGTCGGGCTTGGATAAAATTTTAGGCTCATTTTTTGGGTTTGGCCTGGCCTGAGCCCAATAAATAGACATGATTTTTTAGTTGAGCCCGATCCGAACTCGGCCCGGCCCAGCCCATGAACACCTCTACACCCGATCTACAGACTGTTATTAAAAATTATAAAATAAAAATTAATTAAAATTGCATAAATGAAAAAAAATAAATAGTATTAAAAAAATTAATTAAACTTATCACTTACCATTGTCATTTGATCGATGAAGATGTATTTGTTATCGAGACGAATTAATTATTCGGCCATTGCTAACACGATCGAATATTTTTGTAATTTAAAAAAAAACTAATTCAAAAAAAAATTTAAACAAAGTTTTTTTGCAAAAACTAAAGAGAGCTTTGACAAAAATTGAGAGAAATTTGAGAGAATTTGGAGAGAATTTAGAGAGAATTGTGAGAGGACTATTATGTGAAAAAATGAAAGGGGGAGGCCTTTTATAGTTTTTTTTTTTGACCGTTGGAGTTCAAACGGTCAAGTGACCGTTGGAGCGGGGCAAAATGCGTCCCTGAGGGAGCGTTTTGTCCACGTCAGCCCAAAGCGCACCTTCAAGGAAGTGTTTTGTGCTGACGTGGACAAAACACTCCCCCAAGGACGCATTTTGCTGACACGTCCCCTAACTTCGCGCTGAAGTGGAAGCGCTTTCAGGGAAAATGACCCTTTCCGGTAAATAATCAAAATATTGGCCCATTTCGGTAAATAATGTTGTAAAAGGGCATTTTTTAGTAAATTAGCCATTAATAAGATTATATTTTTCATAATAGTTGAAAAAAAAGTTGTTAATTTTATGAGATTAACTTGGTTAAATGTTACAACATAAGTTTAAAATATGAGGTGGTATGTTCAATTATTCAATTGTAGTTGGATGTATTTAATCGATGAATAATATATGAAATCGGGAATATGCATGAGAAGGGATATGCATCGGTTGGGGGAGTGTTGTGAAATCCAGTTGGGGATTGGATTCTAGGTTATAACCGTTACCTAGAGGAGTGTTCAATGTTTGAACTTGAATTTTGAGGTACTCTGGATAGGCTGACTATTTTAAATAAACATAGATATGAGAGAGTGTTGATTCATACAAATAGCATGAAGATGATTAAAGTCATTGAAGATAAGTAATCGGTGGATGCAAATTCAGCCTTGGTTAGAAAAACCAAACAATTATTAAAATATGGAAGATTGTGGTTTTTCATGTATGTTTCCAAGAAGAATAATCGAGTTGCCAATGGGATCGTCAAATTGATTTTTAATAATAAGGAAGGTGTCCAAATTTTTTAGGAGATTCCTAAGGAGATTTTACAAGACTTAGGTTTAGATAAAGCAAATGGATTTTTTTTTTTTTTTTACTTCTAGTAGTTTGATGTAAGCACTGAGTCTGTTATATTCACCAAAAAAAATTTATGAAACGAGTCAAGTTAATAGTCAGAATTAAGGTACAATAAATAAAAGTGAACAACTCATGTCATATCTTAAATTAATTCTAACTCATTTAATTAATTCCACCTCATAAAACTAACCGTTTTTTCCCTTCAATTTTTATAGAAATTATCATTTTGCATGTATTTCTAATGTACGAGAATATTTTACTTGTAGAAACAAAAAATACATTCCACGCTATAGTACAATGACCTCTACAGTACCCTATTAGTTGGATGAAGAAGAGTAAGACTAAATCATTCTTCCTTCTAAGAGTTAACCCAAATGCTTCATTCATATCTAGATCTGATTATGGGTTGAATCAGGTTGAGCCAATGCAAAATTTTACACTTGTTTTCTAGGCCCCGAGTTCGACCCAGCCCGAAAAATGAGTCTAAAATTCTTTCCAAACTTGACTCGAATTAAATATGCTAAATCCGACCTCAACCTGTTCCGCTCGTATTAAAATTTTTTTAGATTATTTTTCTATATAAAAATAATTTTTTTAAAAATAACACATCAAATACATTAAAAACATCCACAAATTGAAAATACATTAAATAAGTATTTATATTTAAATAACACTAGGATAATTGCAACTTAACGATCAAATGCCTCTAAATAGTAGCAAAATTAACAATGAACCAAGAGTTGTACAATATAAAAATAATAAGAATAATATAATAATAATATAATAACGAAATGATAACAAAATAGCAACAAAACAACAACGAAATAGCTTATGCCTATCAGAGGCCTAACCCACTTAGAAAATAGGTATTATTTTTTTATCCAAACCTATTTTTTGAACTTATATTTTTACTTAAATTCTCTCACTTTCACGTCTGGACTATTGAATTTAAGAGGTGAATAAGATATAAAGAATGAGGTTAAATTCAATTGTTTGAGGTTTTTAAATTATGATAAATTGATTGAACATATTATGCCATTTAAAAAGACTGTGTTATATTTTAAATTAATGTCATACTATTTAATTAAATTCATCTCATAAATTTTAATATTTTCTGTAAGAAATTAAAAAAAATTATCATTTTGCTCATTTTTTAATGTATAGGACTCTTTCACTCTTAGACTAAAGAGGCTGGAAGTTTATTAGCAATTTACCATATGTTAAAACTAGACCTTCTAAATTGATTCAGATTTGGATGCGAATATAAAGTATAGATATATATTTGACATGAACATAGTTACCTTTTTTTAAGTTTCTCTTTAAATTGAGAATATCTTTGAAAGTTATATCTTCACATAAGTGTGTATGATACAAGTATAGAACACAGATAACATAACAAAATATTGGAAAAAGAAGAGACAGAAAATCGTTTATTGGGAGCCAAAGAAAATGGCACAAAACAATGAAAAACATTCACAATTACAAATTAAAAACATCACGAATTGTTTACACTCGTAAATTTTCATCATCATCATCTAATTCATTCCAGTTTCTATCAAAAACCAGAATTTGATCTCACACTGTACTCTGCTACAAGTTGTGCAAATGATGAAATCTTACTTTTCTTCAATAGTACACGCCCGAGGCACACTAACTGCCTTTGCCCCATGCTCCAATTCTCTCCATTCTCACTAACTGCACAATAATAATCATACTAAGTATAACTTATGCAACAAAAGAGAAACTCGTGTGTTATAAGATAGAAGCATCGAACCTGAAGAATCTAGCTGGCCGGCCTTGTTTCGAACTTCATCCCCGAGTTGGCATTTATCCAATGCCTTTAAAACACAATATTGATGGATGTTAGAATTCGATTACCAATCATAAAAGACAGTGTTTTACTAAAATGAACCTACCTCCCAAATCTGTTCATCTGTGTATTCTTCAAGAGGGTCCAAGTTGCTTCGTATAGTCCCTTCAAACATGGTAGGCTCTCGAGGGATGATGCCGAGTCGTGGACGCAAATCATGCAACCCAATTGACGAGATGTTTACACCATCGATTATGATCTGCCCTGCTGTAGGTTCAACAATCCGGAAAAGTGTTTGTATGGGAGTTGATTTACCACTGCCTGTTCTTCCTACAATTCCGGTTTTCAACCCTCCAGGAAATGTGCGGGTAAGACCTCGCTACACAAGTGGCATGTGCGGGGCATATCGTACCTACATCGAGACCATCATCACTTATTTAATACAGCCAATGCATAAGAAACAGGATCATAAAACACCACAATACTGCCTTACCTGCAGATCACGAATCTGAACTTCTTCGTGGTACGGCCAACAATGGTCTGGGCGATTCGTTTCCACCACAAGGGCAGGCTCAGTAGGAATACTACAGTACTGAAGTATTCTCTCAATAGATATAATTTTATTTTCCGTTTTGCAAATATTCCATACCATCGAAGCTTGCAATATATTTAGATTGAGTCCATACGTCACAGCTAACCCGGCAATAGCTAAACGGACGAAAAATGCATCAAGTCATTCTCCTAGAATATCTGTTATCTAGTAGTCAATAAAGGTGCCAATGTGAATCTGCATTTACTTACCGGGATGAATAACTCCCACCAGTATAGAGATTAAAATGAATAAAGAGAAGGCAAAAGTAACAGAAGACAATAAGTCCAGGCGGAAAAACAGCCATTCCATTGCACCGGCAACATGGAATTTTGGAGGAGAATACGAATCGGTCAGCACCTAAGCCTATAAATAGATATAGTCTACTCCTCTTATATTAATTCGAATTCGACATAGTGAATTTTCTTCTCCTTTGCCCGTTATTTTTTCTCGAAAGGGTTTCCACGTAAAAATTTGTATGTTCTTTATTTTATTTTATTTTATTTTATTTTCACAAATTGGTATAAGAGTTTTCGAGTTTTTCAACTCGATCACTGTAATGGCGTCTTTGAAGTATGAAATTTCACTGTTGGATCGCAACACTAGATTTGCGTTGTGGCAGATTAAGATGCAAGCAGTTCTTACACAGATGGATCTGGAGGATGCCCTGCTAGGGATAGATAAGATGCCTTCGACTTTAACAGATGAAGAGAAGAAGCGTAAAGATCGAAAGGCGTTAACATAATTACATCTGCATTTGTCCAACAAAATTTTACAGGATGTGATGAAAGAAAAGACCGCCGCTGTATTATGGAAGAGGCTAGAACAAATATGTATGTCGAAAACTCTAACAAGCAAGTTGCATATGAAGTAGCGTCTTTATGCTCATCGTTTAGAGGAAGGTGCGACTGTACACGAACACTTAATAGTGTTTAAAGAAATTCTCTCAAACTTGGAGGCCATGGAGGTTCAATATGATAAGGAAGATCTAGGGTTAATTCTACTTTGTTCGTTGCCCCCGTCTTATTCAACCTTTAGAGACACGATTTTCTATAGCTGCGAGTCTCTCACAGTTGATGAGGTTTATGATTCTTTGACCTCGTATGATAAGATGAAGCATCTTGTGGTTAAACTCGACTCTCAGGAAGAGAGTCTCATTGCTCGTGGGAGACAAGATCGGAATGCTGATAATGATCGTAGAAGGACATAGGAACGGAATCCTCGCGGTAAATCTAAGAGTAGATCGAAGTCTTCAAACAGAGGTAAAACTTGTATCTTCTGGGTTTTTTTACAAATATGGTATAAAAAAATTTATTATATACGAAAATAGGTTGTCAGATAGATTATTTACGAAAATGGGTTACTTTTTTTTAGTCGCGCCTACCTGACAGGCGCGACATATTATTTTATTAATATTTTTTCTAATATTTTATTATTATTATTATTATTATTATTATTATATTTTAAAAAAAATTCGGGTTAAAAACGAGTCGCCTGTGACCCGTAGGCGCCACATGTGGCGCCTGATGCAGGGGCGCCACACCCTGCAGGCGTGTAGTCATTTCATGACCCTCCCCAATGACTTGTCATCTCAAATTGGGGAGGGATGAAATTTAATTGTAGAAAAACAATAATGGAGGACCATATAAGGTTCCCCTCCCCCCCCCCAAAAGTTTGTTACGTCCAGGAGCAGGAGCAAAGAAGCAAAGAGAGAAAAAAAAAGAGAAGAAGAAGAAGGTTAGTAAATTTCTATAATTATTTTAAAATTAAATTATTTGTAATTTAGAATTATTTGATAAATTTTTGTGTTAGTAATTATTTTAAAATTAATTTATTAGTAATTTAAGATTATATTTTAAATTATTCTGTTTAGTTTAATAATGTTAAATTTATTTTGTTAAATATTTTGTTATAAATAATTTGTAACTATAAAGAAAATAATTTAGAATTTTTTAGAAGTTTAGAGACTAGAAAATCGAAAGTAAAAGAGATTGAGAAAAAAAATAGAAAAGACGGACGGAATTGAATGGTTTTTGTAAATGATGGGAATTATAAAATTAATTTTTAAAATGGTTGTGCAATAAAATTATTTTTTAGTAGTGTATTAGTGTATTGTGATTTTTTTGATAATGTATTTTAGTGATTTTACTGTATTATGATTTTTTAGAAATATATTTTTTAAAGAAAATAATTTTATAGTTATTTTGTGTTAGTAATTAATAATTATAAGTTGTTAGTGTATATAGTTTAGTGTTTTATAATTTTTTAATGTAATTTTTATATAATGTAAATTTATATTATTATTTATTTATTTGATAATTTTTATTGATTGATTAAAATTTTGATTAAATTTGTTGTTATATAATTTTATAGGTTGTGTGAAAGAAACTACTTAGGTATGTTTCAATTTCAATTATTTTTAATTCATATGTTTTTTAATCTTTAGATAATTTATATTTATTTTTTATTGTATGCAAATGATGGGGAATTATAAAATTAATATTTAAAATGGTTGTGCAATAAAATTATTTTTTAGTAGTGTATTAGTGTATTGTGATTTTTTTGATAATGTATTTTAAAAAAATGATTAGGTTATATAAATTTATTTATTTATTTATTTGATAATTTTTATTGATTGATTAAAATTTTGATTAAATTTGTTGTTATATAATTTTAATTGCAGATTTGTGACAAATGGATTCATTGATTGATAGTACTAATCACATATCAAGTAGCATTAATGAGATGGTAATGAAATTTTTATTTGATATTCACATTACATTATTTGTTGAATGAAATTATATTGTATTAACTATTTCGTTAATATAATAATGTCAGGTCGAGTACCGCGCATTGAAGGGCCGTATTCATAGTGTAGGGTTTCAACCGGATGAATGCCTAATACCGTTCTTAGAGTTAGCCGGGTTCGGATCAGCAGCATTGATCCGGACTTTTAATCTATGATATGACTTGATTTCTGCCTTAGTCGAGCGATGGCGTCCGGAGACCCACACATTTCATTTGCCGTGCAGGGAGTGTACAATCACTCTAAAGGACGTTGTACTACAGCTGGGGCTCCCCATCGATGGGAACGCGGTCACGGGCGTAAGTTTGATCTCCAGGCCTACTAGCCTTTGCTATGACTTACTTGGACGCTCGCCAAGTGAGGGAAAATTTCAAACCTTGAAGTTTTCATGGCTAAAGGCCAATTTTGAATATTTGCCTAGTACTGCCACTGAATTGGAGGTTATGCAGGCAGCGCGAGCTTATATTATGCACCTTATAGGAGATGTACTCATGCCGGATACACACGGCAGTGAAGTCCACTTGATGTACTTACCGCTGCTATCTAATTTGCATAACACGCATTCATACAGTTGGGGGTCCGCAGTGTTAGCCATTTTGTACCGCGAATTTTGTTGGACGACAGATCCCTCTGCGGTTGACATAGGTGGATGCCTCATACTGTTGCAATCGTGGGTGCTTTATCGGATGCCATTCTTGGCATCCATTAGTCATCAATTATATATATTTCCACTCGTTAACAGGTGATGAATCTTTACGCGTTACAGCAATTAATTGTCTCTTTTTCAGATTATATTGTTCTAACAATTTATTTTCATAGATGGAGCACGAATCCGGGTATCGGGAGGTCATACATAGTTCCGATATACCGTCTGATGATCGAGAATCATTCTGGAGAGGGAGTAAGTTTTTTTAATATTATTTTTATTTTATTATTTTATCTCACTTAACCCGCGTTAATATAAAAATGTTATGAACTGTGCAGTTCATTTGGATGCCATATTATGTTCCTGAAGTTACAGTTGTTATCCCATCGTATGCCCACGTCCACTCACACCTATGGTGCATTAGCGCACCCCTTATCTATTTTCATACGGTGGAGTGGTATCGTGGCGATCGAGTACTCCGGCAGTTCGATTGTATACAATATATCCCGACACAGCCAGTAAGATTGGATGTACAGCTACATGGCATGAATAGGAGGGGGAGGCATGGAACTGATTGGGGAGATGAGCATTCAGAATATAGTACGATGTGGAACAATCGGTTTAGTAGGGTACCTCAGATGGATCGTTGTTTGGATCTGCAGCCTTCGCACCAGTACCTACAGTGGTACTATGAGAATGGGAAACCATTTTTATTTGGTGGGCGGTCGATGGTAGTCCCCCCTCATACGACACGGATTGGGCAACATCTTCCAGATCCGCATAATGCTCCAGCTCCGGAGGTAGACCCAGAGCCAGAGCTAGAGCCGGAGCCGGAGTCGGAGCCAGAGCCAGAGCTACACTCCGGGAGCAGCTCATATCCACCATCGTACTCTGCTCCTTCAGAGCCGTATCCGTCGTCACTCTCTTCTCCCCCCGGCCCATATCTAACGTCGTTCTCTACTCCCCTGGCTCGAGTTCATCAGTGGTATTTGAGTCGTTCTCTACACCCATACATATGGATGAAGAGAACGTTGATCACCGTAGTCGCCCACAACGTGAACGTCGAGCTTCACAAAGATATACCCCTAGAACCACACCATCAAACCATCAATTTTAAGGGGTTTTGTATTGTAAATTACTTTATTTTTATGTAAATTACTTTATTTTTATGTAAATTATTTTTTTGCATTATATTTATCAATTTTTTTATTTGGCATTTTATTATCGGATTTGAGTGCGAATTTTGGAATTGCTTAGTTGAAATACATAATACGAATAAAAAAAGAGAATGATTAACCAGTTTGGTAGTTTCGAAGTACTTAAAAATTAAAAAGACAATACTTTTTCTTTCAATATGCAATAAGCAACATGTAATGAACATCTTAATTTCTATCCGATCGCGATGATTGTCCAGTTTGGTAATTTCAGAGTGGGCAGTTACTCCGATTGTGACCAGCTAATCTGCATACTCTACACAGCTTCCCGTCGAATTTCTCTCTAATGTCTATTTTGTTACGAATTCTTGATTATTGCGGACGACCTCTCGGGTTCCTATGCAAGCCTTTGTCTAGGATAAGCTCAAAGGTCATCTAAGGAACCTCCCAAGTAGATAGGTTAGGAAGCACGGGAAACTCATTCTCCCATACACGCAATGTGAGTTCAAGTGTGTACACCTCATCGATAAATTGATCTACATTGAGTGAGACCTTAGCACAAGCTGCCACAACATGTGCACAAGGATAATGAAGTGTTTGGAACCTCCTACAATCGCACTGTCTATTTCGGAGATCAACCCCGTATGACCTAAGTGGAATACCGGGTCGACGATCGATAGTCTCTGTAATGCAAAACGTTTCATTACGTCGTGAAAATACTTCTACGTTTATCGACCTCGCCATCCGACGGTTTGCAACAATTGCATCCCTGACATGTTCGACAAACACGTATCCTGCCTCCATCTGGTTGACTTGTTGCTGACCCATTCTTGGCATCAAGGGAGCCAACCTATAGAATATAGCTGAGAAGACAGATGAAATCAGAAGATGTCTCATTTTCAACAACACAGCGTTAATCCCCTCCACCAAGTTTGTCGTCATTTAACCTTAACGAAAGCCCTCGTCAAAACTTTTAGCCCATTGCCATGGCTTCATACTACCCAACCATTGTCGGAAAGATGTGTTCGTCTGACCTTCCATGTCACTCTCAAGCCGAGTCATCCTCTGTCGAAAAATGTGTGGTTCTAGCTTGTAAGCTGTGTATGTATTAAGACGATATAAGTTAAGTTACAGTCTCGCCACAAAAAAATGTATGTTATATATTGAAATGATAAGGTTGTTCTTTACTCATTTTCACAACTTGTCTCTTCCAACCTGCATTCTTATAATCTCGATGAAAGTTAGCCGCAATGTGCCGTATGCAGTAAACAGATCTCCATGGCACACCAGAACGCCTAATAGCGGCAATTAATCCTTTCCCTCTATCGGAGATGATGCAAATATTATCATTACTAATTACATACCTCCGCAGATTTGTAAGAAATAATTCTCACAACTCCATGTTTTCTTTATCTACGATGGCAAACGCAATTGGTAGCACGTTCCTGTTCTCGTCTTGAGTAATCCCAATAAGTAAGATTTGTGTATATTTACCGTATAGCCATGTCCCATCCACTTGCACAAATGGCTTACAGTGGGGAAATGCACGCACACATGGATCAAATGTCCAAAACATCTGTTGGAAAATTCTTTTACCCGGTTGTTGTTGCTCATTCGGGTCATAATAAGGTCGTGTCTGCAACTCAATGACAGTTCCCGGTACGTACTCCCTCATTGCCGTAATCCATCCCTGCAACTCATTTACAATGCATCGAAATTTCCGTACAATTGCTTCATTGCCATATGTTTAGCTATCCATGCCTTTCGGTATGATACTCGATACTGGAATCGTGCCTGCATTTTGACAATTAATACCGAAACTTTAATGGTCGGCATGTCTTCAACCATTGGCATGATGCATGTACAGATAGTTTTCGAATCAAGTTTTCGATGATCTTCTGTCATTCGTGTTGAAGTACATGTGTGAGACCCAACAAATTTTCGTATCTCCCACATCTGAGACTTCTGGATAAATGCAGCTCGTATCCGCCAATTGCAGCCTTCTGCCGACTTCCAACACTCTCCAATATATAATGTCGGTTTAGACTCGACGACTTTGAAGTCTACTGATATATTCATACTATACCGCTTAATGGCAAATACGCACTCTTCCTTACTTTCGAATCTCTGGCCCACGAACAACTTATCAGGATCAGAATATATGGCCATCTGGTGAGCAGGTAGTATCTCAGGGTACTCCGGGAACTCGACTGCATGCGCCGCATCGGGGTCTATCTGAGACATGTGTGCCCCAGGATTATTGTGTATCACAATACAACGGATCTGGTACCTGACTAAAGACGCATTAATGTTTCCATCCTCGTTCACACCTTCATCGTCAATATCATCTGGGACATCATCCAAGTCGGGATCACTATCAATATCGACTTCATAATCAGAAGGATCACTACTTCGGTATACATCATCACCACCCACATCAGTCTCGGGTGTAGCATTAAGATCAATGGCGATCCCATGTGTAGTTGATTGACTACCAACGTATGATATCGGAACCACCATACACGGCTCTTGAGGTCCATCTTCTTCACCTAATGGAGTTGGATCTTCTGTTGACTCCACAATAACTAACTCAGCAAATAAGTGAATCGGTGCATTTTTGTTGCTATGGCAGTAAAGAGCGACCATTGTCTCCACATCTTCATCGTCTACAAGTTCCATTTCGGTGAATTTTATGGGATCCATCGGAACTATAAACTTGTAGAAAATTTTCGAGATCCTTCTCCCATAACGTCTATAAATTTTTTCACTAATTTTTTCCTTCATATCATCAAACGAGATATTTCTATTAAATCTCATTGTAACTTGTTTGCGGCATTCAAATATACATCCGACGCTTGTTGTCAAAATTTCTCCATCGAAATAAAAGCATTCGAAAAATTTGTTCTCCATCTTCAATACTAGATTTGTTAAAAAAAGTTCAAAATTCTCACAATTTTCAAAATTTTTGATGCAAAATTTTTCATTCAGAACCTAACAAACAAAATTATTTATCTAACAAAATAACATTAAATAATAAAATTTCTAACAAATTTCTACATTCTATTTAAAAATAAATAAATTAAAATACCTTGTTTTTTCTTCTTCTTTTCCTTTCTTCCCTTCTTCTTTCTCTCTTTTTACTTCTACTAATTTTTTTTACTAGTTTTTTTGCTCATGCTTTCTCGGGGAGGGGGTATATATAGGAGAAATGGGTTGCGCCTAACGAGGAGGCACCACATGTTGTCCCTACTTGACAGGCGCGACATGTTGAGCTTATCAGGTAGGCGCGACATGTGGTGCCTTCTCAGGAGGCTCAACCCGTATTTTATTAAAACTTATTTTCGTATATAATAAATTTTTTATACCAAATAGGTAAAAAACCAATAAAACCACTATATAAACTAATCATAAATTACTAATAAAATAGCTATAAAAATATTTTTTTAAAATGCATTATCAAAAAAATCACAATACAATAATACACTACTAAAAAATACCATTTTAGAAATTAATTTTATTGCACCAACATTTACAAATTTTATTGCCCTCAAACTCTAATACTACTTTCACCAATATCATCTTTTTTCATTCAATTTCGTCCGTCTTTTCTAATTTTTATTCTCAATCTCTTTTACTTTCAATTTTCTAGTCTCTTGACTTCTAAAAAAATTTAAATTATTTTCTTTACAGTTACAAATTATTTATAGCAAAATATTTAACAAAATAAATTTAACATTATTAAACTAAACAAAATAATTTAGAATATATAATCTTAAATTATTAATAAATTAATTTTAAAATAATTACAAACACAAAAATTTATCAAATAATTCTAAATTACTTACAATCTAATTTTAAAATAATTATAAAAAATTACTAAATTTTTTTCTTCTTTCTTTTTTCACTGCTTCACATTCTTCACTGTTACAATGCACGGTCAATGAGGTTTGCAGGGTGTGGCGCCCCTGCATCAAGCGCCACATGTGGCGCCTACGTCATCAAGGCCGTCCGCTTTTTAACCTGAATTTTTTAAAAATATAATAATAATAATAATAATAATAATAATAATAATAATAATAATAATAATAATGAAATATTAGAAAAAAATTATTAATAAAATAATATGTCGCGCCTGTCAGGTAGGCGCGACTAAAAAAAAGTAACCCATTTTCGTAAATAATCTATCTGACAACCTATTTTTGTATATAATAATTTTTTTATACCATATTTGTAAAAAACTCTAACTTCTGCAAGAAGAAATGGCACATTAAATCTGAGTGCTATAAGCTATAGAACAAGATTAAAAGGGAGGCTGAGAATCAAAAGGGAAAGCAACCAGAAAATTCCGGTGAAGCTGATGTTGTAGAAGACTATAGCGATGGTGAACTTCTAGTCACTTCTGTCAATGATCCTAAAGTAAGCGAAGAGTGGATACTTGATTCAGGCTGCACCTTCCACATGAGTCCCAATCGAGATTGATTTACAATTTATGAAACAGTGTCTGAAGGTATTGTTTTGATGGAAAATAATGCTTCGTGTAAAATTACAGGTGTTGGAACAATTAAAGTTAAGATGTTTGATGAAGTTGTCAGAACACTTAGTGACGTGCGACATGTTCCAGAATTGAAGAGAAATTTAATTTCGTTGAGTACTCTTGATTCAAAAGGGTACAAATACACAGCTGAAAGTGGGGTTTTAAAGATTTCCAAAGGTTCCCTTGTTGTGATGAAAGGGCAAAGAAAGACTGCCAAGTTATATGTTTTGCAGGGTTCTACTGTTACTGGTGATGCAGTTGTCGCTTCCTCTTCCTTGTCAAATGATGATATTACTAAACTTTGGCATATGCGCCTAAGGCATATGAGTGAGAATGGCATGGTAAAATTGAGTAAAAGAGGACTTTTTGATTGACAAGGAATTTGCAAACTAAATTTCTATGAGCACTGTGTTTTTTAGAAGAAAAAGAGAGTTCGATTCATCAAAGGAATCCATAACATGAAGGGAATGTTGGAGTATATTCATTCTCATCTTTGGGGGGCATCTAGAGTGCCTTCGATAGGTGGAGCTAATTATATGCTAACCTTTATTGATGATTTTTCTAGAAAAGTTTAGGCGTTCTTCCTGAAGTAGAAAAGTGATGTGTTTTCCGCATTTAAGTCTTGGAAAATTATGATTGAAAAACATACGGGAAAATAAATAAAATACCTCCGCACAGACAATAGTTTAGAGTTCTGTTCTGATGAGTTTAATAAATTGTGCAAGTCAGAAGGGATCGTGAGACACTTGACATTTCGTCATACTCCACAGCAAAACGGCGTTGCAGAACGAATGAATAGAACGATCATGGAAAAAGTTTGATGTATGTTGTCAAATGTCAACTTACCGAAGTCGTTTTGGGCAGAAGCAGCCTCTACTGCATGTTTTTTGATCAATCGATGTCCATCCATTGCCATTGAGAAAAAGACTCCACAAGAGGTATAGTCTGGTCATCCTCCTAATTATTTTGATTTAAAGATCTTTGGGTGTCCTGCGTATGCTCATGTTGATAATGGAAAATTGGAACCGAGATCCATTAAATGTGTTTTTCTTGGTTATAAAGCTGGTGTAAAAGGGTACAAGTTATGGTGTCTTGAAAATAGAAAAGTTGTGATTAGCAGAGATGTTGTTTTTGATGAAACTGCTATGCTACCTAACTTATCTCTTAAAGACTCTTCCAATAAAGAAAATCAAAAGCAAGTGGAGCATCAGATTAATACAGAGTTAACTCCTCAAGCTAGTACAAAAATTGAGAATAGAGTTGCTTCTTCACCACAATACTCTATCGCCAAAAACAAAATTAGAAGAGAAATTAAACCTCCAAAGAAGTATGCCAGGCTGATCTAGTTACTTATGCTTTAAATGTGGCTGAAGATAAAGATGCGAATCAAGAGCCATCTAATTATTCTGAGGCGATTAGCTGTGAAGACTCAGAAAAGTGGATATTTGCTATGCAAGAGGAGATGAAATCACTCCACAAAAACAGAACATGGGATCTTGTGAAACTTCCTAAAGGTAAAAAGGTTGTTCGTTGTAAATGGGTATTTAAAAAGAAAGAAGGGACTCCAGGAGTTGAAGAACCCAGATTAAAATAAGGCTTGTTGCAAAGGGTTACAGTCAAATTCCAGGAGTGGACTTCACGGATGTGTTCTCCTCAGTTGTTAAGCATAGTTCGATTCGAGCTTTGCTTGGTATTGTGGCCATGCATGATTTAAAGCTTGAGCAGTTAGATGTAAAAACTGTATTTTTGCATGGAGAACTTGAGGAGGACATTTACATGCAACAACCAAAGGGTTTTACAGTCTTAAAAAAAGAGAACTATGTTTGCTTGCTGAAAAAGTCCCTTTATGATTTGAAACAATCACCAAGACAGTGGTACAAGAGGTTTGATTCCTTTATGACTTCTCATGATTTCAAAAGAAGTAGTTTTGATAGCTGTGTTTACTTTAAGAAAAACAGTGATGGTTCTTTTGTGTATCTACTTCTTTATGTTGATGACATGTTGATAGCAGCAAAAGATAAAAGAGAGATAAGAAAGGTCAAAGCCCAACTAAGTAAAGAATTTGAGATGAAAGATTTAGGACCAGCAAAGAAGATACTTGGAATGGATATTCTCAGAGATAGAAAAGCAAGTAAATTGTACCTAAGTCAGAAGGGGTACATTGAGAAAGTTCTTTGCAGGTTCAATATGCAGAGTGCTAAGCCTGTTAACACTCCTTTAGCAGCCCATTTCAGACTTTCATCGATTTTATCTCCATAAACAGATAATGAGATTGAGTACATGTCACATGTTCCATACTCTAGTTTAGTGGGATCTCTCATGTATGCTATGGTTTGTTCACGTCCATATTTATCATATGCAGTTAGTGCAGTTAGCAGATACATGGCGAATCCCGGTAAAGAACACTAGAAAGCAGTTCAGTGGATTTTAAGATACTTACGAGGTACTACTGATGTTTGCTTACAGTTTGGAAGAACTAGAGATGGAGTCATTGGGTATGTTGATGCTGATTTTACTGAAGACCTTGATAGAAGATCTCTCACAGGTTATGTCTTTACAATCGGAGGTTGTGCAATTAGTTGGAAAACCACTTTGCAAACTACAGTCGCTTTGTCTACCACTGAAGCTAAGTACATGGCGATTACTGAGGCTTGCAAAGAAACTATTTGGTTGAAGGGACTCTTTAGTGAACTCAATGAAGACCTTCAAATCAGCATAGTATTTTGTGACAGTCAGAGTGCCATCTTTCTTACAAAAGATCAAATGTTTCATGAGAGAACAAAACACATTGATGTTCGATATCATTTTGTTCGTGATATTATTGCTCTTGGTGATATCGTTGTGAGCAAAATTAGTACTCATGAAAATCCTGCAGATATGATCACTAAGTCACTTCCTATAACCAAGTTTGAGCATTGCTTAAACTTGGTTGATGTTCATTGTTAAAGTTAAACCCTTAAGGGGTTTTATGGAAGAGGTGGAGAACTTGTTCGTTGAGAGTTCGCGAAGAAGAACTTGTTCATTGAGAATTCGTGTCAAGGTGGAGATTGTTAGAATTAAGTGACTCGAATTCTTATTTAAATAAAATACAGTGGTAAAATAAAATAAAAGAAGAATCCATATAGAATTACACTTCTTTTATTTTATAGTGAATTTTCTTTTCCTCTGCCTGTAGTTTTTTCCCGAAAGGGTTTCCACGTAAAAATTTTTATGTTCTTTATTTTCTTTTATTTTATTTTATTTTATTTTTACAATATCTTTGGTAACTCTCCCAAAAGACAGGAAAGAAAACTTGACTTGCCAGAGCCGACCGTACCACAAACAGCAACACTCGTGCAATGGGAAGCTTTCAAGTTTATATCTTTTAGTGTTGCAGTAGGGGATGACATATCCCAAGAGAAGTTCCCATCAACAATCTCAATCGCTGTTTCGGAACTACCACTCGGTAGTTTTTCTATAGCATCAAGCTGCAAGTCATCGAGCAAGAGGAAGGCAGCAATTCGATCAAGTGACACCTTTGTTTGAGCTATCATTGAGATTATGCCAGGAAGGTTGTAGATTGGCTCCTGAAGAATCCTTAATGTTGCAAGTGTAGATAGGACCTTCCATAACTCAAGTGAGACTCTTAAGAACAAACAAGCACCAAAAGTGGCAACAGATACAAAGTTTGGTGCAACCAAGAAAACAGAATCAAACATGGCATTCGTATAAACGAAACATTTTAACCATCCTTCCTTGACCCTCCTGAGCCCGAAAATCTTGGAGAGGAACTTCATTTCCCACCCCTGCAGTTTAAGAATTCTCATATTCCTCAAAATTTCAGATGTTGCCTTCATCCTTGTATCTTTTGATTCCATTAACTTATACCGAAATTTCTCCAGCATTTTCCTTAAAGGAATATTGGCCAACATAAAAAGTAAGTTAGCAACAAAAGCGGCAATGGATGCTAGCCCCAGGGCCTTATACAAGATCAATAAGGCCAAAGCAACTTGCAAAGCTACCATCCACGGATCATGCATGTACCAACTAAAGTCACCCACCCTTTCTGCATCGACAATCATGAAATTGATGATCTCTCCACTGGTATGGCTCTGCTTCGACTGACACGAAAGGGTTAACCCCTTGTTATATATATATCATTGCTACCAATAGAGCCCTCTGCCTAAGTCCAACTTGTTGCAACTTAAATAACCTGCGCCTCTGAGACAAGCACTCCACTAGCTTGGCAACAAAGAAAGCAGCAACTAGAAGATACCCCTCAGCCTTAAATTCCCTTTGCCCATTCAGATACTGAACGAAAGGGTCGATGAGGTATGGACCCACATACAAAGCAACCGTGTACGTAAATGCAAACAAAGCTGTCCAAAGAATATCTTTCCAAGCTGAAAAGAACAGTGCCTTCACCAGCTTAAGTGAGGTAACACCATTCCCCTCACTATCAGCTGATTCAAGCCTGTTTTTAAATTTTGGAAAAGCCCCAATAACAATATTGTGGCTATCTAGCTGAGGAACATCCGTAAGGTCTAATGGTTTCTTAGTGGCAGCAGCAATGAGAGGCCACATCCAAGAAAATGTAAGACGGCTGAAAATACCAGCATTTGAATATGGGGATACAGTATCAACCCCTTTTTCGTTGCTGAACTCTACACCATTACTAACCCTAGAATCCCCCGTTTGAAGGGGTTCCTCATGGATGGTATCTTCACCCTCAGTTCTTAAACCAGTAGCTGTACACATTAGTAAAGACGATCGTAAAAGTTTTTTTTTTTTTTAGCTTTGGCAGTAGAAAAATTTGGGTTTGCAGTTTTCTGATTAAAGTTTTGATTGGTTTCAAGTGTTTATATGCAAATTCATGGAAAGCAAAATAGGAGGCGGAGACCGCGAAAGGAAATCCATTGAAACGCAGAAAAAGACTTGAAAAGTAAGTTGGTGGAGCCTTCGTCCCTCGTGGCGTCATTTTTGACTCCGAAAACATAAAATATAAAATCTATTATCATAGCTTTTTATTTTTTATTTTACTTTGGTGTCAGTTTTCCAGAAATGACAAATACTAAAGTAGTGAAAATAGGGGACAGAACGAATGGCCCTAGTTATTGGGTTCTCAAATGATTAGTACGTACTATGTCAATAAAATTCTTTTGTTTGTGTCCCTATCATTTTAAGCAATGAAACATGAAACATTTCTATCAAATCGTAAACAATGGATAGTTCAAATCAAATATATTATTAAAAAAAAAAGAAAATATGAGGATTACTTTTTTTTTTAATATGTATGATTCAAGTGTTTATAATTTGACCTCTGGGGTTTTAATATGCTACTGCTAGATTACCTTTAGCGTTTAAGCTAATGACTGATCTAATGGAATGACTTAATAGGTATGACATTGATATTTTGGTGACTTGATTGGAACAATTTGAACTTTGGAGATGTATTTGAAATGCAAGTCATAGTTTGAGGACTGAATTTAACATTTCCCAACGATCCTTATCCTGCTGACTCGTATTGCCATGATCAAAGGACAGAAAAAGTAATAAAAAAAAATGGTAGTCACACTAGACAGCAACTCAGCACACACCGTTTAATTCATAACTTGGGGGATTCGGTAGTCAGACGCAAGTTGAGGACTGAATTTAACGATCCTTTTCCCTGCTGACTCACATTCCACTTGATGGGAGGGTGATGTCGTCACGTAAGCAACCAAGCACACATGCCGATGCAGAACTAGGCGCCCCCTTTTACATTTTTTATTTTTTAAATTTGGAGTGATGGCAGATTGCGGCAGTTGGCCTGAATGGATGCTGTCTCTCTAATTTTCTAAATATTTTAATAACTTCCAACTATCCCTCATGTTGGTACCCTATTCTAGAGTTCTAGAACTGTCAACTCCACTCACCCTTCATTTTCCTTATAATAAAATAATTATTAGGATGAATTTTACTTTTATTAATTTTTAAATATCAATTAAGAACTAAGAATATGTTGTTTTTTTGGAGTTAAAAAAATGTTTTATTATTAATAGACCAAGTAATTATTTAATTTAAGCAAACAAATGTCAAAGTAGTAGAAAGAAAAATGTTGTAAAAGATTTTTGATATAGTTGAAGCAATTCCTTTAATCAGTTGTAATGTGTGAAATGGAATTTGATATTTCAACGTGGAAAATGATGTTTTTCTATATAATAAACCTTGCTAAACAAAAACACGTGCATAAAGTGTCATAAAGCCACAGCAAGAAAACAAAAGGCTGTACTATATTTGAAGTGGCCAAAACTTTAAAAATGAGCAACCGTAATTATTGGGTTTTTTTTCCTCCAACCACTTTCCACGGATCTCATGAACTCTTTTTTAATCGTACTTTCAACTAACTTGTTTTTTTTTCTTTCTTTGGTACTGAAATATAATAGAATAAAATTTACAAAAATCGACTCAAATTATGTTAGACACAGCTACAACTAATGTAATAATTCCGACCAAAAAATAATCTGTAACATAATGCAGTTTGTATTTTGGTTTTTGTAGTTTGAAATTAGTGAAATAATTTCTATGCTATAAAAACAAGCTTTTATTGAAAGTTTTCAATAAAATTGTTGTAAATTTCATTAGGTAAAAGAATTAAATTTAAATAGAAAAAAAGGTGATAATTGATATAACATGTTAATTTGTATGATTTTTTGTGTTTAATTCGGTTAATTTTTAAATTGATTCCTGCTGAATTAGTGCTTTTATGTTTTAATCTTGTCAGGGATGCAATTATAATGCTATGAGTAAAAAACGTGCAAAAAAGAACCAAATTGAAACACATTCAATAAAGTGTGGCCGAATAAAAAATATGAAAAAAGCCAAGAACTCATCAGATTCTTTTGACTTTGTAAAAGTCAAAATTAGAAAAAAATCTAACTTTTATTTTTATTTAATTTTAATTATACATTGAAGTGGTTAAAGCCAAATTTAATAAATATCATGTATATAAATAGGGCTTTAATGTAGCAGGGAAAGACATAATATATTTTACATTTTGGTTTTCATCTGGAATTAAAAAGAGACATTATTCTTTTTCTTCCAAATTTGGGCGTGATTAGCATTCTGTTACTTCCATTCTCATTTCTTCTTTCAAAATTCGTTTAATGCCCTTTCAAGTTCTTTCCTTTCCTAATTTCATTCATTATCATCAAATCATCTTTCATAATCTACAAAGTATGATAAAATCCATACTTTACTAAATTCCATCTTAACTTTAGGTTGGTGTTCTTTTGGTCAAAAATCATAAGGCGTATTCATACTAAAAATCCTTCCAATCGGTATCCATATTTTTCCTAAATATCGGGATTGACAACTCATCCCCTAAAGTTAACTCGATTTCAAGTCAAAAAGTGCACGTTGAGTTGGAGTCGTGTTTGCTGACAGTTGGAGAAACAAGTCGGTCGTGCTGTATTCGGATCTCCGAGAACAAATCAAGGAAGAAGTGGTCGGGTTTAAACGACCCATGCGGTTGAGGCCGTTAATTCAAGTTGGGTTCTTTAGAGTGCAAGGCTGCTGGAATCTTGAATCAGGAACATTTGTATCTTGGTTAGATAATCGGTAATGGTTGATTTGCAGGTCGTACTGGGACCAGCTACGAGAGGAAAAATTGTTGGTTAGAACGTTCTTAACTACTATAACCCGCTTATTGTTTGGAGGAGAAAATTAATTTTCAAGAATCGATTCAAAAATCCGGAATCCACCGAGTCTAAGGCTAAGGCTTATTATCTTTCATTACAAAATCTAAATTTAATTTTCAATTTAATTTCTAATTTATTTAAATTTTTTATTTATGTTGTTTCAATTATTTAATTTCTAAACATTCTAAAATTCCCCTAATTTATTTGTTTATTTTCTTTACAGGTCCGTTTAAAGTCGTGGGCACAACTTTTGTCACGACTTTCAACACGAAAAAAATTCTGATCACAAGTTAAACGCGAAAGTTGATTATAATATCCAATAGACTCGACCTTACTACCACGTTTTACTACTATTTAGAGTTACTTTTGTAGAAATTATTTTTGGTGGTTTCGACACCCATCAAATTTTGGCACCGTTGCGGGGATTGGAGATATTTTTTTTTAATTTTTGTTTGTTTACCTTATGACCAGATCAAAACTTGGAACTCTAGAGTTTGAATCAGAAACTGTGGAAATAAGCCATTCAACGTGGTAAACGACCAAATCCAGAATTCAAAACTATATCTTACACCAAGGAAATTTTCTACTTTGACGAACCAGACGAGATGGTCGAACAAACTATATGCCAACACGCAACGGCACCGTATGAACAACAACCCTTATGTATTAAAGTCGGGTTTGATTTATTTACTACCCACTTTTCATGGATTACAGAACGAAAATCCGCACACCCACCTTAAATAGTTCCATATGGTGTGCACAAGCATGAAGCCTTAAGGAGTAACCGAGGACCAAATCAAACTTCGTGCTTTTCCTTTCTTATTAGCTGACTCTGCTACAGAGTGACTATTTTATTTACCCCCGGGATCTGTCAACACATGGTCTGACATGTCACCTTTGTTTCTTGACAAGTTCTTCTATGTAACTCGAGCGGCTGAACTAAGTAGGGACATTGTAGGAATCTTTCAAAAGGACACTGAATCGCTTTACGATTACTAGGAATGGTACAAAAAGTTATGTGCAACTTGCCCACAACATGGACTGACTAAACAGTCACTCTTGTAGTATTTCTATAAGGGGTTGCTCCCAATGGAAATGAAAATGATAAATGCTGCAAATGGAGGGGCACTAGTCAATATGACTCCTCGATAGCACGAGAGTTGATTTCAACAATGGTTGCCAACTCTCAACAATTCTGATCAGCCACAGAACCCACAAGACGGGTTCATGGATTAAGTTCTTTATTCCTTGAAGATAAAATTGATAAGCTAACTAACGTTGTTTAAACTTTGCTCATAGATAAAATAAGCCCAGCACGGTAGTGCAGAATTTGTGCTAAGCCAGACCATCCAACGGACTCATGTTTAATTTTACATAAGGATTTGACAGAATAAGCAAATGTTCGGGAACTTTCCAAAACTGCCTCAAAAGCAATATGACCCCTACTCGAACTCATAATGTAGGGTGGAAAGATCACCCAAATCTAAGTTATAGGTGGAATCCTCAGTTCAATAAACCTTACCAATAAAAATCACCTCCGAATCAACAATTACCACCCCCAAAGTCATCTTTAGAAGCCATAGTGGAAATGTTAGCCAATAGTACTGAAAAGTTTCAGCAAAAAACTGAAATGCATTTGTAGGAGTTAGATAAGCAAGTGAGCAAACTTGCGCTCACGGTTAGTCATTTGGAGTCATAAGGTAAACTGCGGTCCCAAATTAAGCCTAATTCTCGGTACAATGTAAGTGCTATGACGTTAAGGAGTAGGAAGATTTTGGGGCCTGTACGTGGCACGAGTCGTGCCTACGACACTGGTCGAGATGAGAAGAAACTTAACACAAAGGTTCTAGTGGAATCACCATCACAAAAATCATTTGCAGTACCACCTCCATTTCTTGGAAAACTAGTCTAATGCAAGAAGGAGTGAGAAGAAAAGGAGATCCTCGACACCTTTCGAAAGGTAGAAATCAACATACCTCTTCTTGATGCGATTAAACAAATTTCACGGTGTGTGAAATTTTTAAAAGAATTATGCACAAGTAAGAGGAAGCTCGTGGACAATGAAAAGGTGAGTGTTGAATAAAATGTCTTCACCGTTTTACGAAGGAAAATACCACCTAAATGTAAGGACCAAGGTATGTTTTCCATATCTTGCAAAATAGGTAGTGTCGGTATTAAAAAAGCCATGTGTAACTTAGGCGCATCAATTAATGTTATGCCTTTGTCAATTTATAAACTACTTAATACGGGTCCTTTGAAGGAAATAAGTGTAATTATTCAACTTGCAAATAGATCTATAGTGAATCTGGAAGGAGTACTGGAGGACGTTCTTATTAAGGTAAATGAACTGATATTTCCTGCAGACTTCTACATCAGCAACATAGAGGATGAAAACAAGGCCAATTTGTCTGACATTTTTCTTGAGTACCGCGCGAACAAAAATTGATGTTTGGAGTGGAACACTCACTATGAAATTTGACAAATAAGTGGTTAAGTTTAATGTTTATAAGGATATGGGACATTCCAATGATAAGTTACAAATCGTGCCTTATAGGAATGAAGATCTCGATATTAAGCAAGAAGAATTATCGATGATCAAAAACCAATACGTGAAGCTATCATGAAAGCCTCGAAATTAGAGCTCAAACCGTTTCTAGAACATAAAAGGATTCCAATAGAGAAAAATGCAAAGATGAACGGAGAAGCTCAAAGACGCCTCAATCCACTAATGATAGGGGAATCCGGGAAGGGATTCAAGGACAGTAGGCAAAGGTCGAAACCTTCCTACAAGAAATCCAAGTGTACAAGATGAAAAAATTAATTCTCAATGAATCAAACGGATAACATTTAAGGTTGTCGGGCTAACGATATTAAACAAAAGTGCTTTTTGAGAGGCAATCCAAATTAATTTTTAATTTATTGAATTTATTAAATTTCAATTTAATTTGGATTGAAAATAAAATGATAACCATATTATTATTTAATAAGGTTAATGTGTTATTTTCAGGTATGTAATGAAGGTTGTCAATTTTCCTAAAATCAGATACTGATGGTGGCGTGGGCACGCCGTGCTAAATGCCAACAATTATTTTCCAACGTCGACAACATCGTTAGAAACACATGGGGAAAATTCTTAACCTTTCTCTTTACTTGTTGCTTGAATTACTGTCTTTTATTTCATATAAAACATGCTTGAGGACAAGCATAGATTAAGTTGGAGGTTGAAATGGTAAGTAGAATGGTAAATATGCATGATTTTTACTGCATGTTTCTCTTTTGCATATGTTCAATCTTATGTTAGATTTATTCGATAGTTTATTTCGACATTAAGCCTCTAATCTCATTACTTAGTCAATTTGGACAACTGAGAAATTTTTGAATTAAAGTGTTCAAGTATCTAGATTAGTCGACATTTGTGTTTTAAGGTTGATATATGTAACTAGATTTTTCATATAAATTGATTGTTTGGAAAAAAATATTTAATTGTACATAAATAAATAAATAAAGGCTCAAGTTATGAGTGAAAGCTTCGAAAGCGTGATCGAATTTAGTAACTAAGGTGAGGTGCTTAGGTTACCATTTCATCTCGAGTAAAATGTTTCGAGTGACAAATCGAGAACTTACAAACATTTCGCTAATCAAGTCTAAAAAAAAGATTGTTTGAACTGAGTAACTGGGATAGGGTGCTTGGGTTGTCATCCTAGTTCGCGTAAAAAAGTTTGACCGTGTCTAAAATTTTTATTAATGCATGATTAACTAATAACACCTTGCAATTTTGGATTTAAGCTCAATTTAATGAAATGATTTAGTTCATATATTTCAGTTTTATGACACTTGTTGATCAAACTATATATTCTGAGCATTTATTTATTTTTACCTATGTTGTTTACATTGATTATGGATGCGGAAAAGAGGCTCGATTTTTAATGAATTGTAGAATAATTTCTAATGTTTGAAAGTATAATATGCTTGAGGACAAGCATGAGCTAAGTAGGGGGATTTGATAACATGTTAATTTGCATAACTTGTTGTGTTTAATTCGGTTAGTTTTTGAATTGATCCCTGATGAATTAGTGCTTTTATGTTTTTAATCTTGTTAGGGATGCAATTGGGATGCTATGAGTAAAAAACGAGCAAAAAAAGACCAAATTGAAACACAGTCAATAAAGTGAGGTCGAATAGAAAATATAGAAAAAGCTAAGTACTCATCAGATTCTTTTGACTTCGTAAAAGCCAAAATTAGAAAAAAAATTAATTTTAATTATATGTTGAAGTGGTTAAAGCCAAATTTAGTAAATATCATGTATATAAATAGGGCTTTAACGTACCTTGGAAAGACATAATATATTCTACATTTTGGTTTTCATTTGAAATTAAAAAGAGGCATTATTTTCTTCCAAATTTGGGCGTGATTTAGCATTCTATTACTTCCATTCTTATTTCTTTATTCTTTCAAAATTCGTTTAATTACCTTTCAAGTCTTTTCATTTTCCAATTTCCTTCATTATTATCAAGTCACCTTTCAAAACCTACAAGCATGATTAAATTCATGCTTCACTAAATTAGATCTTAGCTTTAGGCCGGTGTTTTTTCCAGTCGGGAATCGTGAGATACATATCCATACTAAAAATCCTTCTAATCGACATTCACATTTTTTATAAGTATTGGGATTAACAACTTATCCCCTAAAGTTAACTCGATTTCAAGCCAAAAATTGCACGTTGGGTTGGAGTCGTGTTTGCTGACAGTTGGATTGCTGTATTAGGATCTCCAAGAACAAATCAAGGAAGAAGTGATCGGGTTTAAACGACCCACACAGTTGAGGCCGTTAATTCGAGTTGGGTTCTTCAGAGCGCAAGGCTGCCGGAATTTTGAATTGGAAACACGTGTATCTCGGTTAGATAATCGGTAAGGGTTGATTTACAGGTTGTATCGGGACCAACTACAAGAGGAAAAATTGGTGGTTAGAACGTTCTTAACTGCTATAACTAACTTATTGTTTGGAGGAGAAAATTAATTTTCAATGTTTGATTCAAAAATTCAGAATCCACCGAGTCTAAGGCTAAGGCTTATTATCTTTCATTACAAAATCTAAATTTAATTTCCAATTTAATTTCTAATTTATTTAATTATTTATTTATGTTGTTTCAATTATTTAATTTTTAAACATTCCAAAATTCCCCTGATTTATTTGTTTATTTTCTTTACAGGTCTATTTGGAGTCGTGGGCATGACTTGCCACGGCTTTCAACACAAAAAAAATTCTGCTCACAAGTTAAACACAGAAGTTGATTATAACATCCAATTCCTGTGGACTCGGCCCTACTACCACTCTTTACTACTATTTAGAGTTATTTTTGTAGGAATTATTTTTTGTGGTTTCGGCCTCCATCAATAATCTAATTGAGAAAACTTTTTTCTAGTAAACTATTAAAAAGATAAAATAAAATACTTCTAAAAAATCTTAATTAATTAATCTAATATTTTTCTACTTAAATAAATTAAAAAATATCCCCAAAATATATGGGGCTTCATGTATTTCAAGACCTTCCTCAAGTTGGTACATATATATCAATCATGCCCGACTTGCTTTCAAGAAATTCAAAGCTTGTTTTAGAGAGCCATTTGGTGAATATGTCAGCAATATGTTGTTTTGAAGAAACAAACGACATGCACACTTAGCCTTCTTCAATCTTCTTATTGATAAAATGTCTATCAATTTCAACATGTTTAGTTCTGTCATGTTGGACTAGGTTGTGAGCAATACTAATGGCAGCTTTGTTATCACAGTACAACTTCATTGGTGAAGTTATTAGTTTTATTAACTCTTCCATAATTCTTTTTAACTAAATCATTTCACAAATTCCTTGAGTCATTGATCTAAATTCAACCTCTGCACTACTTCTTACTACAACACTTTGTCTTTTGCTTCGCCAAGTCACAAGGTTTCCTCAAACAAATGTACACTATCCTGATGTATATCTTCTATATGTTATTGAGACTGCCCAGTTTGCATCTGTATAAGCTTTAATTACTCTTTGTCCAGATTTCTTAAAGAATAAGCCCATGCTAGGTGAACTCTTCAGGTATCTCAGAATCCAAAACACTGATTCTTCATGTTCCTCAATTGGGGAGTGCATAAATTGACTCACTAAGCTTATTGCAAAAGTTATTTCTGACCTTGTATGTGATAAGTAAATTAACTTACCAACTAATCTTTGGTACTACCTTTTATCAACTAATCTTCCTTCTTTATTTTTGAATTTTACATTTAAATTAATTGGTGTGTCAGCTAGGCGGCAACCACTCATCCCAGCCTCCTTTAAAAGATCAATCACATATTTTTCTGAGAGACCACAAGACTCTTCTTTAATCAAGCAATTTCTATTCCAAGGAATATTTTAAATGACCTAAGTCTTCAATCTCAAACTTCAATGCTAGATGCTCCTTGAGACAACTTATTTCATCCATATCATCTCCTGTAAAAATGATATCATCGACATAAACTATAATAATTGTTATTCTACCTCTTTGTGAGTTTCGGTAGAACATTGTGTGATTGGCTTGCCTTTGTGAGTAACCTTGTTTTTTAACAACCTTAGTGAATCGTTCGAACCAAGTTCGATGGGACTGCTTTAGACCATACAAAGATTTTCTGAGCTTACATACTTAAGTTCCAAATTTTTCTTCAAAACCCAGAGGATGATCCATGTAAACTTCTTCAAGTTTCTCATTTAGGAAAGCATTCTTCATATCTAGTTGTTGTAAAGACTAATCGAGATTAACAACAATGAATAAAAGAACTCTAACAGAATTTAACTTGGCTACTAGAGCAAATGTATCAAGATTATCTATCCTGTATGTTTGAGTGTACTCTTCAGCCACCAACCGAGCTTTGTATCTATATAAAGATTTATTTGGTTTGAACTTGGTTGTGAACACCCATTTACAGCCCACTATTTTTTTTCTATAGGTAATTTCACTGTTTCTCATGTACTTGTTTTTTCAAAAGTGCGCATCTCCTTTAAAACAACCTCTTTTCATTTAGGAACCTGTAAAGCATCTTTCACATTTTTGGGTATTTTCACAGTATCGAGACACGAAACAAAGGCTGAAAATGTCAAAGATAAGGCTTTATAGGACATAAAGTTAGACATGATATATTATATTTGACAACTTTTCTAACACATTTTCTTTTAGCAATTGGAATATCTAGATCAGAAAATTCATTGGTTAGATTATGAGTTTTACCTGGACTTTTGACAAGATCTTAAGGGTCGAATTCTTGGTGATAAATGTAGTGGATTCCATTTTCTTGAGTAAACCAACAACTCCTTTATTTGTTCTATGTTCTCATGATCAGACTCTACACCTTCATATTCCTTTTTATTAACAACATTAACATTATTCAAGTCCTTTTTATTAACATCAGTAATTTCTATATTGATCATCAATCCGTCTTTCCCATTATTAGAATCTCCATATTGTATATTCTTAACCTTTTCTTGATCAATTATTAAATCTTCCTTGCTTTAATTTCCTCCTTAGAGATTAGAATCAAAGTAAGATTGTGTTTCAACAAATGTGACATCCATAGTAACAATAATCTTCCTATAAATTGAATCATAACATTTGTAACCTTTTTTATTAGAATCATACCCAACAAAGACACTTTTTTTTTACTCTAGGATCTAGTTTACCTTGGTTGTGAAGATAAACAAAAACATTACACCTAAAAACACGAAGGGGTAAATCTGTGATCAATTTAGAATTAGGAAAGTTATCTTTAAAAAGACTGAAATGAGTTCTATATTTTAGAGTTTTACTAGGCATTCTATTAATAAGATATGTAGACGTTAACAAGGCTTCTCCCCAAAGATAACGTAGTACTTGACTAGTGAACATCAAAACTCTAATTATTTCCAAAAGATGACTATTTATTCTTTCTACAATCTTATTCTATTGTGGTGTATTTGTACAAGAGCTCGGTGAATTATTCAATGTTTAGTTAAAAAAACACATAATTGCTCACTAAAAAATTTCCCACCATTGTCACTCCGAAATACTTTTATTTTCACACAAAATTGTGTTTTCACAATAGCATAAAAAGATTAAAACACATTTTTAAGTTCAGACTTATCTTTTAATAAAAACACTTAATAAATGCGAGTATGATCATTAATAAATGTGATAAACCAACATTTTTCTAAAAAAATTTAGACTCTTGAAGGTCTTCAAACATCACTATGAATTAACGAAAAAAGTTTGGCAGTTTTATATTCTTGAGTTAGAAAGAATGACCGATGATGTTTAGTCAATTCACAAAATTCACAGTGATATGAATGACTTTTATTCTTAAATAGATCAGGTAACAAATGTCTTAAATAGTAAAAATTAGGGTGGCTAAGCCTATAAAGTCAAATCATAACCTTATAAAAACTAGAAACAAAGTTTAAACATAGAATAGTTGTTGGTCGACTTAGATGGTCGTCATCAAGATAGTAAATTCCACCAGATTCTTTAACATTGTCAATCATCCTTACCAAGACTATGTCCTGAAATTTACACATAGAGGAGTCAAATATAACACGATAATTTGAGGACTGAGATAATTTACTAATCGATATGAGATTATAAACTAGATTTGACACATGTAAAACCAAGAAAGGTGAAAATTGAATAGTGCCTTTCCCGACAATTATAATGTCTTGATAATTAGGGGTGCCAGAAAGTGAGGTTCGAGAATCCATCCCTGTAAAACAAACCTGTGAATATTTTTATAAAATATTTACGATGTTAGTTTAAAGATGAATTAATTTTTATATTAGTAAAATTCGTGAAACTAGGAGTTGTTAAAGTACAGGGACTAAATCGCGTATTAGTTAAAAGTTGAATTATAAATTAAAATAAGTTAAAGGGACTAAATAAAGAATTATACCTTTGTTTCATTTAAAGTGGAAGGTGATAATGAACATTAATTGTAACGGCCTAAATTCAAGGTTATCGGAACAGTGGTTTCGTAACCACAAATCCGATTTAAAGAGAAATTTATTTTAATATTTTTGCATGAATATTTATATAATATGAAAATCGTATGAAAATATCGATAAATTTTTTTTACCTATTTAGTGGTTAGTTAGAAAAAGAAATTATTGAAGAAATTGGGTAAAAACAAAGTATCGAGACCTCGATCTCATAAAACCAAATCGAAAATAATTTTATAAATATTTATGAAATGTTAGTAATGTGGTATTAAAATTTCATTAGGAAATTTTAATGTTTGGGTAGTTAATTAAATGAAAAGGACTAAATTGTAAAAGGTGTAAAAGTGGATGGGATGATTAAATAGCTTAAGTGTCTAATAAGAGAGGATTTAAAAGGAAATTAGACCCAAAATTTATTTGGGCTGGACGGAAAGGGCATGAAATCAACAGGAAATTTGATAAATTAAGGGTAAAATTGGAATATTACAAAATTAACTAAATAAAGCTAGGACTAAATAGGAAATATCTAAATTTCTCTTCATTTCTCTTCAATTCCAGCAGCTAAAAACGCCATAGGAGGGTTTTCTAAGCTGGTATTTCATAATTTTTGCACCAAGTGAGTTAATCCTTGCCTTTTTCTTGTAATTTTTGTGTTTCTAAGTCTTTTACAACTAGGTCCTACTATTAAATTCATTAGTTTTTGATTTCATGGATGAAATTGAAAGTCACCATGGTTGAGTTCTGTAATTTTATGATGAAATAGAATGAGATGATTTTACTAGGTAATTTCAATAGAAATTGATTTTTAGGACCTAATTGTGAAAATGTTTGGAATTAAAGTTTATTGCTGAAATTTTGATTCCTAAAGATTGTAAACTAGTTTAAGGTGATAGAATAAAGTGTTAATTGAGAAAAATCAGCTCAATTGAGAGGCTAATTGAGTAGGGATGAAATTGTTATTTATTAAAAGCTTAGGGGAAAAATGGTAATAAACAGCTTGCACTAAAAAAATATTGGACAGCAGCAGTAGACTAACTTTGAAAAATCACTATAAATTGTAGGAATCGAATTAGAAGATGAACAAAATATTAAATTAAATCTTATTGAGTCTAGTTTCTCATAGAAGAAACGGTGTAAGCAATGAATTTATAAATCATGAGATATAATGAATTTTGTGAGACAAGGTTAGAATAAATTTGAGTTCCCCTGTTTTGACTTTGAAAAATCATAAAAATTTGAATAAAAATAATTAGGGGATTAAATTTATATTTATAGAATCCTGAATGATTCTATTTTTAAGAGAATCAAACGGGAACATCATTCGAATTCTGTATGAAGAGATAATTAATTTTTAGTGAAGAAGGGTCAGAACTATCAGACAGCAGAACAGGGGTAATTTTAAAGAATAAACTGTACTTATTTGCCAAACCAAAAATTCTGAAAATTTTATGGTAAGAAGATATATGAGTCTAGTTTCAGGGAAAATTAACAGATCTTAATTTGGAGTTCCGTAGCTCGAGTTATAAATAATTTAGTGACTATGACTCAAATAGACAGCTTTGAATAAACTATAAATAATAATAATGAAATTATAGAAATTGTTGCATATGAACATGAAATGTATTTAATTGATAATTAAATTTATTTATTTAGATCCAGAATATTCAAATACGAAGCTAGATCGAGGAAAGGAAAAAGTTCAGGATTATTAGATTTTTATACACGAACAAGTATCAAGGTAAGTTCATGTAACTTGAATTATATTCTTAAATGCTTGAAATGCATGTTTTTGATATGAATATGATTTGAATGTTCATTATATGAAATTTTATGAAACATTGACATATTTGATAAAAGAGGAAGAAATCCCGATTGAATGAAAGGAAAATTCGATGGATCTCTGAAAATGAATTAACGGTAAAAAGGATCAAGCCCGGACGGGTGATCCTATCCTGATATAGCCCTCCCGAAGAATATGTGTAAAATGGATTTATCCCGAACGGGTAATCTGAATTAGAGTCTCAATTTAGCTTTGGATGGTAATTCGATCCAAGCTCATTAGAGTAATTGTCGTTGCGAGGGATTTAGCTCGACTGTAATCCCGACAATACTCTATGAGTTTATATTACTGAGGATTTAGCTCGGACCGTAATCTCTGTAAGGATGAGGTTCACGGGAGTGTGCTCTCTGAAATGGAAATGTATGCACATGAATATGAATTGACGGACCCGAAAATGTACACTAAAAGTGTACCTCTGAAAATCCATCAAAAATTCCAAGAAATTCAATGGGATAAATATGGAAAAATAATAAGGGAATGGTATTCATGGTATTGATGAGTTTACCAATCATGGTATATATTATTGACACATGAAAATTATTGGATTAACTTGAATGTTGAGTTGTGTATGGTAGGGTAATAATGCATTGAATGGATATATGAATGTTTATTACATTGTATTGAAAATATTAGGTAAGTATAATTCTTGTTACATGGGCTTACTAAGCACAAAGTGCTTACCCTGTTTCATTTTCCTCTGTTTTGTAGTGTTAAGAGGTCGGAGGTCGGATTTTGTCGAGGATACATCACACTATCAACCTCAGGATTTCGGTATATAAAAAAACTTTATTTTGGAAATCAATGGCATGTATAAGCTAATAAAGTAAATGATTCTGTGAAATGAATGTAAAGTTAGCCATTGGTATGGTTAACAAACCTGGTTTTGGGTATGTGATGACGTTATCTTATAAATATGCATGAATTTATTTTGAAAATATGTTGAATTGGTTTGGTTGATGTGGATTGGTCTAGGTTTAAAATTTGCAGGGAAGGTGAGATATCTATAAAATGGGATACATCGAGTAAAAAAAATAAATTAAAAAAATTATTATTAAAAAAAATCGTAAACTCCGGTAATGCCTCGTACCCTATTCCGGCAATGAGTACGGGTAGGGGGTATTATAGTTGGTGGTATCAGAGTTACGGTTTAGTCGGTTCTAGGACCAATGTAGCAAATACGGGATTAGCTATACATGCCATTTAAATTATTATTGATAGTGTGATATCTCCTGACCATTTAAATGTGTTTTTCTTATAATAATGTCATCCGACCGAGCTCAATCCGAGGAAGCTGGGAGTCATGCTCCGACTTCAGTACAAAAAGAAGAAACTAGTAGTAGAAGGCCCGAGACAGAGGGTTGAGAGGAGGAGGCAAAAACAGCCTTCTTTCAAATGATGAATGAATGGTTTAATCAATACTTAAGAACTAACCCTGTAGTGCAGCAAGTTCAAGCTCCCACTCCTGCTCCTCCACCGATTCCCGAGATCCCACAGGGTACAGGTACTGAATCTGTTAGAAAATGGAAAGCTCTAGTAGATAAAATTCAAAAATATGGGGCCGAAATGATGATTCCGAACGGGCTGAATTCTGGTTAGAGAATACTACTCGGGTTTTGGAAGAATTATCTTGCAAGCCAGAAGAATGTCTAAAATATGTCGTCTCATTGTTAAAAGACACAGCTTATCATTGGTGAAATACTAAAGCTTCAGTTGTTCTGAAAGAAGAAATTACATGGGAGTTCTTTCAAAACGAATTTAAAAAGAAATATATCAGCCAGAGGTTTCTTGATCATAAAAGAAAAGAATTTCTTGAGCTGAAACAGGGCAATAGATCGGTATCTGAGTATGAAAAAGAATTTGTTTGATTGAGTAAATATGCTCGAGAATGGGTACAGTCGGAAGTTTGAATGTGCAAACGATTCGAAAAAGGGTTGAATAAAGACATTAAGCTACTGATCGAAATTCTTGAAATCCGAGAGTTTACTACATTAACAGAGAGAGCTTATAAAGCAGAAGAATTGAGCAAAGAGAAGAAACAGGCTGAGAGGGAAGCTCGAATTTTTAGTAAAAGACCAATGGAAAAATCTCGCCGTTTTACAAAAAGAAATTGAAGAAGTACCAGATCGTTCTACCTCATCTACTGGGTATTCGGGTAGAGAGCGAGGTTTTCAACGCACTAATCTAAGACCTTCCACTCCATCAGTGACCAGTGTTGGCAGTGTTGGTACCCCTAAACCGAGATGCCAGTATTGTAATAAAGCTCATTTTGGTGAATGCCGATTTAAAAGCGGGCTTGTTACCGATGTGGTTCTTTTGACCATTTCCTCGAGATTGTCCGAAAAGGGTGAAAAAGAAGCTGAACAAATATCGGCTAAGTAATCCAGCTTTCGAGGGTAGACCACCTCGACCATCCGGTAATGTCGGTGGTAGCCGAGGAGCTACGAAAGATATTGCGGGCGGTGTCCAAGCACGAGCACCTGCTAGGACATATGCCATCCGTGCGGAGAAGATGCTTCACACCGATGTTATTATCGGTACATTTTCTTTATTTGATACTCGATATTACCGCATTGATTGATCCTGGTTCTACGCATTCATATATATGTGTTAAACTTGCAATTGTTAAAAATTTATCTCATTGAACCTCATCGAATTTGTGGTTAAAGTCTCGAACCCCGGTCAATCTGCTTTGGTGGATAAAATTTGTAAAAATTGTCCACCGATGGTAAAAGGTTATTATTTCCTACCGATTTGATGTTACTGCCATTTGATGAATTTGACGTGATATTGAGCATGGATTGGTTAACCCAGCATGATGCAGTAGTAAATTGTAGACAGAAATATATTGTGCTAAAATGTCAGAATGGTGAGTTGCTCCGGGTTAAATCTGATCAAACAGAGGGGTTATCTGATGTGATTTCAGTAATGACAGCACAGAGGTATGTCAAAAAAAGGTATGATGCTTACTTGGCTTTTGTACTCGACACCAAGGTATCTGAGTCAAAGATACAGGTCATGCCAGTGGTATGCGAATTTTTCGATGTGTTTCCAGAGGAATTACCAGGGTTGCCACCAGAAAGAGAAGTGGAATTTTCTATAGATTTGATTCCGGGAACTACTCCGATTTCCATAGCTCCGTATCGGATGGCTCCTACAGAATTAAAAGAGTTAAAGACACAGTTGCAAGAACTTGTTGACAGGGGTTTTGTCCGACCGAGTCATTCACCTTGGGGTGCTCCGATTCTGTTTGTGAAAAAGAAGGACGGGTCTTTAAGACTGTGTATCGACTACCGGCAGCTTAATAAAGTAACCATAAAGAATAAGTACCCATTACCTCGGATTGATGATTTATTTGATCAATTTGAAAGGTGCTACTGATGTTTTCAAAGATTGATATTCGATCAGGTTATTATCAGTTACGGGTAAAGGAGTCAGATGTGCCAAAAACAACATTCAGAACCAGGTACGAGCATTATGAGTTTCTGGTCATACCGTTTGGGTTAACTAATGCACCTGCAGTATTCATGGATTTGATGAATCGGATATTCAAACAGTATTTAGAAAGATTTGTGGTAGTATTTATTGATAATATTTTAGTTTATTCTCGGGATGAAGAAGAATACGCAGAACATTTGAGAAATGTGTTGCAAATTCTGCGAGAGAAGCAGTTATATGCTAAATTTAGTAAATGTGAATTTTGGCTTCGAGAAGTGAGTTTTCTAGGACATATTGTATCTGCCGAAGGCATCAAGGTAGATCCAAGTAAAATCTCAGCTATTGTCAATTGGAATCCACCGAAGAATGTATCTGAAGTTAGAAATTTTTTGGGTTTAGCTGGTTATTATCAGAGATTTGTACAGGGATTCTCTATGATAACTTCTCCGATGACTCGATTATTGCAGCAAAGTTTCAACCGAATGAAAGATCTACTAACGAAAGCACCTGTATTAGTACAGCCTGAACCGGGTAAGGAATTTGTTATTTACAGTGATGCCTCATTAAATGGTTTAGGTTGTGTTTTGATGCAAGAAGGTAAAGTAATAGCCTATGCTTCAAGACAACTTAAACCACATGAAAGAAATTACCCAGTACATGATCTTGAATTAGCTGCTATTATATTTGCGTTGAAGATATGGCGACATTACTTGTACGGTGAGAAGTGTCATATTTATATTGATCATAAAAGCTTGAAATATTTGATGACACAGAAATATTTGAATTTGAGACAGCGCAGGTGGCTTGAACTGATAAAAGACTATGATTTGATTATTGATTACCATCCAGGTAAAGCTAATGTTGTAGCTGATGCTTTGAGCCAGAAATCTCTGTTTGCTTTACGAGCTATGAATACCCGGTTATCATTGACTAATGATGGTTCAATCCTAGCTGAATTGAAAGCTAAACCGACATTTCTACATCAAATATGTGAAGCTCAAAAGAATGATGAGAAGTTACAGGTTAAACGGGCACAGTGTGAGTCAGGTACTGATTCTGAATTTCAGATTGGTTCTAATGGTTGTTTATTATTCAGAGGTAGAGTATGTGTACCTCAGAATTCAGAGCTCATACAGAAGATTCTACGTGAGGCTCACAGTGGTACTATGTCCAGACATCCGGGAGTAATAAAATGTATAATGAATCAAAAAGATGTACTGGTGGTCGGGAATGAAACGTGATATCTCTGAGTTTGTATCAATGTGTTTAATATGTCAGCAAGTTAAAGCTGAACATCAGGTACCTTTGGGATTACTTCAGCCAATTACTATACTGGAATGGAAATGGGAAAGAATCACTATGGATTTTGTATCGGGGTTACCGTTGTCTCCGAAGAAAAAAGATGCTATTTGGGTGATTGTTGACCGATTGACAAAATCAGCGCATTTTATTCCAGTACGTATGGATTATTCTTTAGATAAACCGGCTGAATCAGTACATATCTGAGATTGTCAGGCTACATGGAGTGCCTGTCTCCATTATATCGGATAGAGATCCCAGATTTACATCTCGTTTCTGGGACAAATTACAAGAAGCCTTGGGTACTCAGTTGCATTTCATCCTCAGACAGATGGCCAATCTGAGCGTGTAATTCAAGTATTGGAAGATATGCTCCGATGTTGTATACTAGAGTTTGAAGGTAATTGCGAGAGGTATCTACCTTTGATTGAATTTGCCTACAATAACGATTATCATCCAAAGATTAAAATGGCTCCGTATGAAGCTTTGTATGGTAGAAAATGTAGAACACCGTTATATTGGACAGAGCTCAGTGAAAAGAAAATACATGGGGTTGATTTGGTCCGGGAAACAGAAGAAAAAGTAAAGGTTATTCGGGATAGTCTAAAAGCAGCTTCCGATTGTCAAAAATCATATGCCGACCTTAAACGAAAAGAGATTGAATTTCAAGTCGGTGACAAGGTATTCCTGAAAGTGTCTCCTTGGAAGAAAGTTCTTCGATTCGGTCGAAAGTTCTTCGATTCGGTTAAAAGGGTAAACTGAGTCCAAGATTTATCGGGCCATATGAAATCATAGAAAGAATTGGACCGGTCGCTTATCGATTGGCATTACCACCAGAACTTGATAGAATCCATAATGTTTTTCATGTATCTATGTTACGACGATATCGATCAGATCCTTCACATGTTATTTCTCTGACAGAAATGGAGATTCAACCGGATATGACTTACAGTGAAGAACCGGTCAAAATATTGGCACGGGAGACAAAAGAGCTTAGAAATAAAAAGATAAATTTGGTGAAAGTATTGTGGCAAAAGCATGGGATTGAGGAAGCGACATGGGAACTGAAGGAGGCAATGAGGAAACAATACCCAAACCTCTTTACTGGTAAGATTTTCGAGGACGAAAATCCTAAAAGGGGGGAGAGTTGTAATGGCCTAAATTCAAGGTTATCGGAACAGTGGTTTCGTAACCACAAATCCGATTTAAAGAGAAATTTATTTTAATATTTTTACATGAATATTTATATAATAGGAAAATCGTATGAAAATATCGATAAATTTTTTTTACCTATTTAGTGGTTAGTTAGAAAAAGAAATTATTGAAGAAATTGGGTAAAAACAAAGTATCGAGACCTCGATCTCATAAAACCAAATCGAAAATAATTTTATAAATATTTATGAAATGTTAGTAATGTGGTATTAAAATTTCATTAGGAAATTTTAATGTTTGGGTAGTTAATTAAATGAAAAAGACTAAATTGTAAAAGGTGTAAAAGTGGATGGGATGATTAAATAGCTTAAGTGTCTAATAAGAGAGGATTTAAAAGGAAATTAGACCCAAAATTTATTTGGCCTGGACGGCAAGGGCATGAAATCAGCAGGAAATTTGATAAATTAAGGGTAAAATTGGAATATTACAAAATTAACTAAATAAAGCTAGGACTAAATAGGAAATATCTAGATTTCTCTTCATTTCTCTTCAATTCCAGCAGCTAAAAACGCCATAGGAGGGTTTTCTAAGCTGGTATTTCATAATTTTTGCACCAAGTGAGTTAATCCTTGCCTTTTTCTTGTAATTTTTGTGTTTCTAAGTCTTTTACAACTAGGTCCTACTATTAAATTCATTAGTTTTTGATTTCATGGATGAAATTGAAAGTCACCATGGTTGAGTTCTGTAATTTTATGATGAAATAGAATGAGATGATTTTACTAGGTAATTTCAATAGAAATTGATTTTTAGGACCTAATTGTGAAAATGTTTGGAATTAAAGTTTGTTGCTGAAATTTTGATTCCTAAAGATTGTAAACTAGTTTAAGGTGATAGAATAAAGTGTTAATTGAGAAAAATCAGCTCAATTGAGAGGCTAATTGAGTAGGGATGAAATTGTTATTTATTAAAAGCTTAGGGGAAAAATGGTAATAAACAGCTTGCACTAAAACAATATTGGACAGCAGCAGTAGACTAACTTTAAAAAATCACTATAAATTGTAGAAATCGAATTAGAAGATTAACAAAATATGAAATTAAATCTTATTGAGTCTAGTTTCTCATAGAAGAAACGGTGTAAGTAATGAATTTATAAATCATGAGATATAATGAATTTGGTGAGACAAGGTCAGAATAAATTCGAGTTCCCCTGTTCTGACTTTGAAAAATCATAAAAATTTGAATAAAAATAATTATGGGATTAAATTTATATTTATAGAATCCTGAATGAGTCTATTTTCAATAGAATCAAACAGAAACATCATCCGAATTCTGTATGAAGAGATAATTAATTTTTAGTGAAGAAGGGTCAGAACTGTCAGACAGCAGAACAGGGGTGACTTTAAAGAATAAACTGTACTTATTTGCCAAACCAAAAATTCTGAAATTTTTATGGTAAGAAGATATATAAGTCTAGTTTCAGGAAAAATTAACAGATCTTAATTTGGAGTTCCGTAGCTTGAGTTATAAATAATTTAGTGACTATGACTCAAATAGACAACTTTGAATAAACTATAAATAATAATAATGAAATTATAGAAATTGTTGCATATGAACATGAAATGTATTAAATTGATAATTAAATTTATTTATTTAGATCCAGATGATTCAAATACGAAGCTAGATCGAGGAAAGGAAAAAGTTCAAGATTATTAGATTTTTATACACGAACAAGTATCAAGGTAAGTTCATGTAACTTGAATTATATTCTTAAATGCTTGAAATGCATGTTTTTGATATGAATATGATTTGAATGTTCATTATATGAAATTTTATGAAACATTGACATATTTGATAAAAGAGAAAGAAATCCCGGTTGAATGAAAGGAAAATTCGATGGATCTCTGAAAAGGAATTGACGGTAAAAAAGATCAAGCCCGGACGGGTGATCCTATCCTGATATAGCCCTCCCGAAGAATATGTGTAAAATGGATTTAGCCCGGACGGGTAATCCGAATTAGAGTCTGAATTTAGCCTGGATCGTAATTGGATCCAAGCTCATTAGAGTAATTGTCGTTGCGGATTTAGCTCGGACCGTAATCCCGACAATACTCTATGAGTTTATATTACAGGATTTAGCTCGGATGGTAATCCTATCAGTAAGGATGAGGTTCGCGGAGTGTGCTCTCAAATGAAAATGTGTGCACATGAATATGAATTGATTTGACTAAAATGTACACTAAAAGTGTACCTCTGAAAATCCATCGAAAATTCTAAGAAATTCAACGGGATAAATATGGAAAAATAATAAGGGAATGGTATTCATGGTATTGATGAGTTTACAAATCATGGTATATATTATTGACACATGAAAATTATTGGATTAACTTGAATGTTGAGTTGTGTATGGTAGGGTAATAATGCATTGAATGGATATATGAATGTTTATTACATTGTATTGAAAATATTAGGTAAGTATAATTCTTGTTACATGGGCTTACTAAGCACAAAGTGCTTACCCTATTTCATTTTCCTCTGTTTTGTAGTGTTAAGAGGTCGGAGGTCGGATTTGGTCGGAGATACATCACACTATCAACCTCAGGATTTCGGTATATAAAGAAACTTTATTTTGGAAATCAATGGCATGTATAAGCTAATAAAGTAAATGATTCTGTGAAATGAATGTAAAGTTAGCCATTGGTATGTTAACAAACCTGGTTTTGGGTATGTGATGACGTTATCTTATAAATATGCATGAATTTATTTTGAAAATATGTTGAATTGGTTTGGTTGATGTGGATTGGTCTAGGTTTAAAATTTGCAGAGAAGGTTAGATATCTAAAAAAGGGGATATATTGAGTAAAAAAATATATTAAAAAAATTATTATTAAAAAAAATCGTAAACTCCGGTAATGCCTCGTACCCTATTCCGGCAATGAGTACGAGTAGGGGGTATTACATTAATGACATGTATATATTATATATTATGCTAACTTAATATGTATATATATTATAATAAATAAATAGTATAAAATGTATGTATATTATATAATAAGGAATAATAATAGTTATAACAATAATAACAAAAGAAAAAGAAGATTTCATTATTTGTTACATACAAATTAGAAAAGAAAAAAAAAAGAAAAGAAAAGAAAGAAAGAAAGAGAGAAAGGGGCGTTTAGCTATAGACTTGAGAGTTTAAGTTTAAATTGGTCAGTGAAATTTAGTCCTTTTCTTATAATTTTGACGTTTTTGAAATCTCAGTACCTAGGGTTACCTGACCCATGTTGTAATTTTTAGTCTTGTTCAAGATTTTAGATGTTGACATGGTTGAATAGTTTAAGTATTAGGGATTAAATAGATAGATTTCTAAGTTAGAAATGGAAAATGACTAAATTGTGAAATAAATTGTTGATTTTGAGCAATAGGGACTAAATTGAGAAAAAAATGAAATTAAGAGATCAAATTGGAAAAGAAGGAGCTAAATTTAGTTCAGAGTGAAATTAGTATAAAACTATAAAGTTAAATGTGAAAGTTAAAAACTAGTCTCGATTTAGGGACTAAATTAAAGAATAAGCAAAATATAGTTTACTTTTCATCAACCATGTAATGCTAATGAGAGGATATTATTTACTCATATTTTGGGCTATAAATTTCACTGTTGTGAATAACACTACATAGTGCAAAAGTCATACACCCAATGCACCATCTTTTGGTTTCTTATCTATTTAAACTTAGGTTTTTACTTACATCAAAGTGTACAAATCACGCATACATAGTCCACTATTCACTTATGATTTAAGTATGCCACATTATGAACATCACAAATGAATAAATCCATAAATAGATTCAAGATCTATTCTGCTTGGGTCATATCCGATGTACTGCCAGTCCAGTCAATAATATCTATGTATTTATCTTTTGAGAGTCATCTACTCCAATACTCAAGACTAGGGGTGAGCAAAACTCGATTTGACTCGAAAAAATTGAAAAAAAATTAATTTTCGAGTTAAACGAATCGAGTTATTCAAATTAATTGAATTATTCGAGTCAACCTGAATCTTTTTTTCGAATTTTGAGTTCGAGTTGAGTTTGATTTTCGAATTCAAATAACTCGAGTAATTCAAATAAACCGAATACCAAACTATAATATTTTACATTTTTACCCCAAACTCCCAAACCTCTTTACTTTCCCCAAAAATTACTCATCTCTCATCCTACCCCCTTCTACCCCAAACCTATTCCCCAAAAAATTTTACTCTCCCCATTTACTTTCCCCAAAATATTACTCCTTCAATCCCCAACACTTTTTATTTCCTACCTAAACTTTTACTTCTCACCTTTTACCCCAAATCAAAAATTAAAATCATCTAAAAAAATCCCTAAACCTAAATAGTAATAATTTTATTTATATTTACTATTTATATTATTAAATTAAATTTCACATTTTTTTTACTATTTATATTAAAGATTAAAATTGATTTATTAATGATGTTATAAAATATTCGTGTTAGAATTTTATATTGATATCAATTTCATATTTTATCTTTAAGATAACTTTTATTAAAAACTCACATTTTTTAAATTTAATATATTTTTTAATTTCAAAATACATAGTGACAAGAATCAGAAGATAATTTAGGGGTGAGCAAAATCCGATTCGATTCGAAAAACTCGATAAAAAATTTAAATTTTGAATTAAATAGTTGGAGTTATTTGAGTTAATCAAGTTATTCGGATCAACTCGAATAAAAAATTAAGTTTTTCGGTTTAACTCGAATATGAATTACACAACTCGAGTTATCCGAAAATCCGAATAAGAAAAGACAAAACTACGTAGTTTTGATAAATGTTTACTTTATTAAAAGTTAAAATTCAAAATAATTAAGTTAAAAGGTAAAACTACGTCGTTTTGATAAATGTTTACTCATTAAGTTAAAAGAGTAAATCATTATATTATTCATGTAGTTAAATAATCTTGTACTTCATCTACTAGTTAAATAATCGGTCCATCTAAACATAACATTAAGTATAAATAATAGGATTCGTTAACTCGACTCGATTTGACTCGAAATTTTTTGACTCGATTCGATTCGATTCAAAAAAATTTCAAATTGAGTTCGGTTGCTAAAATAGGATTTGTCAACTCGACTAACTCGAAAATTTTTGACTCGATTCGACTCGACTCGATCAAATACTCACCCCTAAGATAATTGAAGCAACTAAGCAAGCAAATAAGCTAACCCATATATAAAAGATTAATTAATAAATTATGAGGGGATGAAAGTTAATAACAAATTTGATTACAGTAGACAAATTTGATTACGGTGGGTAATAGTAATTATAAGGGCCCAAAATCATTTTTTTAATTTAACTTAAACAAATATATTCGATTCGATTCGATTCGAATTTCATCTCACTCGACTCGATTAGAGAAAATTTTAAATCGAGTTAGGATGATAAAATAGGATTTGTCAACTCGATTAACCTGAAATTTTTTCATTCAATTCGATTCGATTCGATCGAACGCTCACCCCCTACTCAAGACAAGGCATCTTTCCAATTGCATTTGATAGATGATATATTAATCTTTCAATCGGTTCGCTCATTTCTGATTAGACTAAGGATATGTTTAGGTTCGTCTACTACTACAAGTTGTCTTTCTATACTACAACCCAATAACGTAATACCATTTAATATTAGTTAAACATTAGACAACCAATCAGCAACATTTGCTTCCATTTTGCTTTACGTGCAGAAACTAGGTGAGGACAATTATATAAAATATATTAATGTAATTCATAAATTTGTTTTATTAACCAATTTGTTCGAAAAAATTACAAATGTATATTGATGAAAATACTACACTTAGGACACTAGATCCAACACCAACTATCAAAACAAATTTGGAATAGCTAAAATAGTTCACTTCATTAAACTATCCCCCAAATTATCTTGAGATTTTAAATTGGTCCTAAATTTCAAAATGTTGTAATGTTCCCCTATTGTACACCATATGAGATAAGATACATAGTTGAATTTGGCTCACAATAGAATATCCGTGAGTCAATTAGCTCCTTTCATAGTTACATAGCTGAATAGCATATCAGTGAGCCAACTCAGCTCCTTTCATAGTTAGATAGCTAAATTTGGCTCTCAGTAGCATAACAGTGAGCTAGTTCAGCTCCTTTCATAGCTACATAACTGAATTCGTCTCTCAATAGAATATCAATGAGTCAATTAAGTTCCTTTCATAATTAGATAGCTAAATTTGGCTCTAAGTAGAATACCAGTGAGTCAATTCAGCTCTATCCATAGATACATAGCTGAATTTGGCTCTCAGTAGAATATCAGTAAGTCAATTCAGCCACTTTCATAATTAGATAGTTGAACTTGGCTCTTGTATAAAATCAATGAGCCAATTAAGTTCCTTCCAAAGTCAGATAGCTGATTTTGGCTCTCAGTGGAATATATCGGAGAGACAAGTCGGTTCCTTTCATGGTTATTAGCAGTGTTTTAGCTAAGATTAACATACAAGACAAATCGACTTATATATTTCCAAAAGTAGTCTAAATTCTAAACGTCTGTGCTAAAATCCCATATATATGGCCAAAACGACCTCAGTTAACAAAATTCAATAAAGACCATAACGTAATAAGAAAACCCTAGAAGATAAAGCAAACCTAATAACAAAAACTCCATAAACAAACCAAAATCAAAACACCCACATAAGAAAAACCTCAAAAAAAAAAAAAGATAGAGAGAACTTTACCTTTTTGTGTGGAAATGGGTGAAAAAGGGCCTAACAGAAAACACCTTGGATCGCCAATGGAAGAAGGAAAGAGGGAAGAATGAAGAGTTAAAAACCAAGGGGGTGTTGGCGATAGTACACCAATACACGCGGCAGGGTATGAATGGATAGAGAAAGTTCGGAGTCGAAGGTAAAAGAACACTATTTTGTTTTTGGTTTTGTTAAGGTTGGACTAGGAACAGGTGCCGACCAGCTGCTGAGTAATTGCTGGCTCAGGCAATTACGGCACTGTGAAAGAGATAAAAAGAAGGAAACTTGATTTGGGTGGTGACTTGCTGAAAGAGAAAAATATTATCACAAAAGCATAACAACAAAGGTTGATATTTTTGGAACCATTTCCCTGTTACTTGGGAAACAGTATTGTCATGGTGGAACCTTTTCAATGTTGATCCAAACACTTGACGTGGCTTAACTCCCATTGACATTGATGTTGTGATATTGGTTCCTGAACAGTGAAAAGTTGATTTCTGGAGGGTAAATTTTACCCTAGTTACCGATTGTCATAAAATTTCATTTTAGGTACTAAAAATAAAAAAATTACAAAAAAGGCATTATCATTATAATCTGTTCATTTTGGTCATTATCGTTAGTTTGGGGTTAGGTAATTTGATTGTAGACACTTTTTAGTCACCTAATTTTAATAATTTTTCATTCTAGTCAATTATTTTATTTAAAAAAGAAAAATAATTTTTACGAGGATTTGAGTTATTCAATTATGGAGTTGAAACTCAAATTTTTTCTTATATAAACCTAAAAAAAATTTGCTAAAAATAATTCTAAAATGAAAGAAACGGTTTTTCTTTATAAAGCCCCAAGGCTTTTTTTATTTATTTATAAAAATCTAGGTAATTTTTGTAAAAATATAAAATATTTGTACAGTAACATTGTCTAATCCCAATTTAATGACGGTGACCAAAATGTAAACGATTCATATTAGTAATGTCTTTTTTTTGTGCTTAAAATAAAATTTATGAGAATTAAGTGACCAACTATGTAATTTTTTTTTTTGTTTGAAGATAAGTTGATTTTTTTTAAATTTTAAACATTTAATATATTGTAAAAAGTAAAAAAGTGAATTTTAAGAAGAGTCATAGAATGAGGGTCCATTTCTGCAATGAGTTTAATTTCAGTGAAATTAAATATTGTAATAGTGAGATTAAAACTAGATCAATGTTTAGATGTAATTACGACGGGTTAATGAGATAAAAATAAAAGAGGTAAACCACATTGTAGGTTACCTTAAAATAGAGTTGTTCTTATTTTAGTTACTCTAATTTATTTTTGTCAATTTAGTCACTCTAATCAAGATAGTTGTTCGAATGAGTCATTACCTTTGAAATTTTCATTAATCTACTAACGAATTACTGACATGACATTTTTTTTTACTCTTGACTAAAGCTAGAGACTTCTTTATAACTAGTTCAAAATACTTTTTTTGTTTATTTGCAATATAAAAATTTCAATGGTGGCATTATCAATATTTGAATCCTCTTTAAGAATAAGATATCCAACGGCGAATCATGACCTCACCTTTTTTGATGAGTCTACTTGCCAGCCTAACACTATCCGTCACCTTTTTTTTTTATGTTAAAACGCTTGAATTTTATTCATAATCTATTTTCAGTATTGAGATTTCCTCTCTTTTGTAAAAAAATATGATTAGCTGCTAAATAAATCTCCCTATAAAAAATGGGTTCCAAACTAAAAAATGGGTTCCAAACAAATAAAATATAGTAAACAAATTTTGCAAACCAAAGATGTTACTGCTTGGTCCAACCACCAAAGCAAACTTGGAATAGTTGAAATAGTTCAATTTACTAAACTTATCCTCCAAATTACCTTGACATTTTAAATTGGTCCTACATTTCAAAATATTTTAACCTAATCTTCAAAATATTGATATTATTTTAATTATGTCTTTTCACAAATTTAACCATCAATACTAATTCATAATTGATATTGAATATATTTAAAATTTGTGAACCAATAAATAGTTTAGATACGATATATTAAAAAATAACACTAAAATTTAAAGAGGACTTTTTTTTTTAACATGTCATATCAAAGATGTTGGTATACATAGGTTTATAATTTGACCAAGTAATAGCGAAGCTAGAAATAATTTCATGGGGAGGGTTAAATTTGAATTATAAATTTATGAGAGAACGAACACTACAGCAAAACAAGTTTTTAGCATAGATGAGCATTAGCGGCGCTTTTCTTAAAACGCCGCTAAAGAACGAGCATTAGCAGCGCTTTTAAAAAAAAACGCCGTCGTTTTAACTGAGCTTCAGTGGAGTTAGCGACGCTTTTCAAAAAACGCCGCAAAAAATTTTACACAACGCCGTTGTTTTATATTGAGCTTTTAGTGGTGCTTTTTTAAAAACGCTGCTAAAGATCAAGTATTAGTGGCGTTTTTCTAAAAATGCCGCTATAGGTACACCTTTAGTGGCGCTTTTTAAAAAACGCCGCTAATACTGGATCTTTAACGGCGTTTTTAAAAAAGCACCGAAAAAAAGTTTTGCAAAACGTCGTCGTTTATATTGAACTTTTAGTGGCTTTAGTGACCTTTTTTTTTAAAAACGCCGCTATAGATCAAGTATTAGTGGCGCTTTTTGAAAAACACCGTAAAAAATTTTCATCTGTCTATTTATAATTTAACTGTTTTATTTATATTAAAATAAAATTTATTTTTAATTGAATATTTAAATTCTTCAGAAAAATAATGACACGTAAAAAAAATTTTAAAAGTAAAAACATAGAAAAATATTTGTTAAAAATGTTTTAATTGAATACTATTTTAAGGTTTATGGATTATGGGTTTAGGGATTACGGTTTAAGGGTTGGGGTTTAAAGTTTAGAGATAAGGGTTTAGGGTTTATGTTTTAGGATTTAAGGTTTAGTGATTAGGGATTAGGGATTAGGAGTTTAGGGTTTAGATTAATTAATTAATTAATTATGATTATGGTTACATAAAATTACAATAATTATTAAAAATTATGGTTATATAATATATTAAATATTTTCTTATATAATCGTAAAAGAGATAGTATTAAATTTAAAATATTGAATTAATTATCATTATAGTTTAGGGTTTAGGGTTTAAGATATATGGTTTAAGGTTTAAGGTTTAGGAGTTAATTAGTATTTGAAGGTTTATGATTAATTATGGATTTAGGGATTATGGTTTAGGGTTTAGGGTTGGAGTTTAAGGTGTAAGGGTTTAGGGTTTGGGGTTTAAGATTTAGGGTTTATGAGTTAATTAGCATTTTGTACTTTTCAAAATTTAAAATTTTAGTCATGATCACTCAAATGATAGCAATTATATATGTTTGGTTAAATTTTATCATTATATATGTTTTCTGAAAAAACGCCGCAAAAAAACAAAATTGTTTAACTTAAACGGCGTCGTTTTCCTTTCTAAAATGTTTTCTTTTTCTCATGCCCGACACTTAGCCATTCCCCCCACCCCAAAACAGATTTCCCAAATTCTCTAATTTTTCCTAATCCTTAAATTTCCCCTAAAAGAATCAGCAGACACGGTGAAGACTCATTGTCAAGGTAACATACATCTAACTTGAATCGCTTTTCTATTTTGTAGGTTAGGGGTTTAGGGATTAAAGGGGCATAGGTTAGAGATTAGGGGTTTAGGGGTTAAGGCATTAAGGGGATAGGGGTTTAGAGTAATTGGTGTGAAAAATATATGTTAAATTTTGAAATATTATTATTTAAAATAATTTTAAAGTTTTTTTAAATTTATATATTAAATAATTTCAAATTTTAAAGATTTTAAATTTTCAATAATTTTCAAGATTTCAAATTTTATCTAATTATTTTAAATATTAGTTAAATTTTAAAAAATTATTTCAAAAATTCGTTTCAGCGCCTTTTGAAATGTTTACAGGTTTTGTTCATTTATTCTTGAGCTGTAGCATAATGGACATATAAGAAAAAATATATATTATAATTTTGTCTTCTTCAAGGATTCCAAAGTAATCGTATATATGATGTGAAATTTATGTCAATCTTCAAAATGATTATATTCATTATATAAGGAAAAAAAAGTAATTAACACCCAGAATTACATTCAAAATGATACTGTCGACAAAAACAGGAACCGTTTACTGGGCAAGAACTTGCTTGTTCCTGTATGTTAACATCTTTTTTTTTTTTTTTTTTTTGTAATGGTAATATGTCATATAAATGTTTGAAAGTAGTGCATGATGAAGGCAACGTGGCGTGCAGGGAAAGAACCAGTGGAGGGCAATCCATGTCACATGGACCCATGTCCTACATCAGCATGCATACATGGAGGGCAAGGCTTGGAAACATCTTTCCTAGTTTCTACTGGTTTTTGATTCATTTTTCACTGGTGAGTTTTGATAAAGGTATAATGATGGACATGCAGTTATTGCAATATATGTTAAAATTATTGGTGTTTGGTGGATCATGGAATTGAAATGCTTCTATAAGTTAGTGGAAAGACATATATTATTGTATATATATATAGGCTCTCAAATTCACATAATAATTTTCTAGTACAAGTTTTAGATGACTGTGATGAAAAGGATTATATATTAATTTATATTCATTCCACTTAATATTACTTTTTTAATATAAAGAGATATAATATTATTAATTAGTAGGTTAATGCTCTTTGTGTTCATTTCTTTGGCCAATATTCTTATTTAAGATAAAAATGAATATTAAATATTTTAATTTTTTATATAGTCAAGTTTAAATCATTTTAATATAACAAGAAATAATATCATTAATTAGTAGGTTAATGCTCTTTTTTTATTCATCGAATTTTAATTTACAATAGATGAGTTTTGCAATATTATGGTAACCCATTACTCCTTTGTTAATTCTAGGAAGCATTTATTCTTCGTGCGAATTTTCCCCCAAAGGCATAATATTTTCACTTAGCATTTTTATCAATGTTGTTTCTGTTGTCAATTAATAGAACACCATATCCTTAGCTATGGGGTTTTGCTTGGTAGTTATGCACCATATACATGCTTGGAAAAGGTTATACTCTTTTTCTGTTTCATTGATCTTGATATTTCTCTTACTTTGCTTCTTTCTAATTCTATTGAATGAAATCAGGAAATGTTAGATTTCGTTTTCTGTCTAGATGTGAGACATTTTTTTTTTGGTTTAAAATGTTTGTCAAATACTTGAGATGATCTAAATTGGCTACTAGTGTGAATTATGGAAGGATAAATGGATATAATCTGCTATTTAAGTTGAAAGAGTGTTCTCCTAGACTTGTTAGCTAGCATTAAAATCATATTTCTCTCCGTCAGTCATATTTTTAATTGCAAAGTCTAAGTGTCTCAGGAGGCTAATATGAAATAATGAATCTCTGTCTTGTCTATTAATTATCTTTCTAATATATTAGGCTACACGGGGTATGCAATGAGAATCCCTTAGCTCCATTAATATCCTCTCTGGGCCTTAAATTGTACCGTACTAGTGGTGACAATTCTGTGTTGTATGACCATGATTTGGAAAGGTGATCTTTTCTAACTTTCTGCTTATACGTTTCTAGCATGCTCTCAAGATCACATGCATGGTTCTTCTGACAAATGACAATACCAATACTGTGCTATTCTTTTCTTTTTCCTTATGGGCCTCACGGCTTTCATCAATCTATATTTCATCATTATACTGGTCTTGGATCCTTTATACATTGTTTCATTCTGCCATATGTCCCAAACTCAGATAAACAATGTTCTTAGTAGACTGAAAGCAGGATATGGCTTGTGAGATTTGTACCATTACTTCATGGAATGAACAAATCTTTGCCATTGTTAAAGCATGTTTTGTAGTGAATATGGACAATGAATTTGAACATACTCTTCGACGTATATTGACATTAAATGATCACAATTCTTAAAAAAAAAAAATCAGTTAATCTCATATTTTTTTTGAAAAGTAAAAGAACAGACAACATGGATATTTCTTTGTAATCTATTCTCTGTCATCAATGGGGCAGTCAATGATTAAAATGAATATTTAAACCTGAAGGTGCTAGAAGTGAATCTTGAGAAGGAGAAGGGAAGGGTCTATGATGGTGTGAGAGAAGGCTACCTTCTGTTGTGTGGGTCAAAGTCCAACCGGTTTTAACTTGTAGAAAGAAATTGTAATAGTCTTACACGGTTTCCTATTCTTTCATTACTATCTCTGTTTATTTTCTTTATATGGTTGGTTGTTCTAATCTCTTATTTAATGTGGTTTATATAATTTTTGTATCATGTATTAGTATTTACGTGTCAATTAGCTAGTAATAACCAAAAGTGATACTTCGGCAACATGTATTAGTTCTTTCATGGGTCACATCTCTACATGCATGTAAACCAACTTGCAGCTATAGCTTCCTTCATTGTAGTTTGAACTACTTTTGTAAGGATCTGACTTTAGTTTTATCAGTTATACACTTTTTGATATGGATGGCCGTAAAGTTCCACAAGAGATTGTTGTTGAAGTTGGAGATGTATTCAAGAGAATACTCAAAGAGGTATTGTTCTAAATAAATGATCTAGTTTGTCTTTGCTATAACCGGGCATTGTAATGTCATGAGAAACTCATTTTCCCCCCTGTGTTTATGCCTCTAGACTGAGAAAGTACGGGACGAACACAAGAAGGACATGTCAGTCCTTAAAGCAATATCAATTGTGCTAGATAGGAATCCTGAGTTAAGGTATTTGTGTTTCGCATCACTATCTCATTACCTTGTTGATAAACATGGGTTTATTTAGTGTCATTGACATGTCCTATTTTATATAGACAAGAAGGACTTGCCTATGAAGTGATGCAGTGGTACATATGTAGAATGGAAGCTATGTTTGCTGCAGATACAGATATGGTATCCTTGAAATGCTGGGATCAGGCAAGTATTACTTGTTTAACAGCTAAACTCTATTAATTTGCTGTCCTTGTTGGAGACCTGATATCTTTGTTTATGAACGTAGTAACTGTTACTTATAAACATGATAACAATCTTATACTATGCCTTTCATTTTAAATTTTGAGTTGTCCGTCAGATAGTTTGTGGTGTCATAGATTTGTGAAGAAGGTAAAAATGTAGTAATTTAAACCTGTAATCATGTGCAAAATGATTTACAGGTCTGGACCTATACTAGGTAACACTTCCATACCAATCAATAAAACTTGTTGCAATCATATTAGCTGACCCTTTTTGTGAAAGGAGAATGAAAACTGAGGAGTAACAGTTACATCAGTTTTTATTATACTTGCACAATGACTTGAATTTGTGGTTTATCATGTGAGTTTAACTAAAAGAAAAAGGGGAAAATGCCCATCATTACTTCTAGAGAACACCAAGCTGGCTGGCCCTATTACCTTTTTGGTCTTTTTCATCTATCACCTGAACATTCGAAAGTCCTTTTCTCTTATTTTCTTCATTTGTATGTTTTTCTAGAAATTTCCATCTGGGTGTCTTCTCAATGTAGCCCCTTCTATTCTAACATTTGACCAGATCTACTCCACTTCAACTTTAAACTCTACATACATCTTTCACTATTGCAAATCAGAATCTCGAAGCTTTTCAACACTGGTTTGCATGAAGTGACGCTGATTGATTTAGTCATGTTCTAATTGTGTAGAAAACGAAAAAGTTTCTGAAAATTTCACATAAAAACACAACATTTTTTAACATTACATTTTAATCCTATAATAGAGTTCAAAACATTTCATCTGATCTATTAAGAAAATTAATGGTTGCTCACTAAAATGGTGGCTGATTTGTGATGTGCAGGAACAAGTCCTTTTGGGTGGTCATGGACTTATGGTGCAGGGTTATGACCCCATAATAAAAGAACTTGCTAAAGATATTGATGTTCGCTTGAATCATAGGTAATGTTTGGTGCATCAAAATGGTTCTCTGATTTGCTAATTACATATCTTTGTTAAATGCTTTAATGCATATAAAATAATATTCTACTTCTGTCCGAAGAGATTTAGTCTAGACAAAGCATATAACTATGCTTGTGTCTCTTTTACTAGTATAGTACTAGATCCAGCATTGACCCTCAATTGGTAACAAGGTTTAGTATTTATTTTGGTGCCCAAAGCTATGGTCAGCTGTTGTGACTTGGTACTCAAATTTAAAAATGTGCAATACGGTAACTTGAACTTTGCTTCTGTTTACTAAAGCTTGCATCCACCACTGGTGGTAGAGAAGGCATGGCATATCCCCAACCCACTCAATTACTTGATAATGATGTGGCTCTGGTGTGGGGGATGTGACAGTGCTATGCTTAGTCCTTGCCAGAGTTGTAGAATATGCAATCTGAACCTCGTAGATAAGCAAAATTTGAGTACCTTATTGCACTTTTTAAATTTTAGGTGCAAAATCACATTTAGTTATAGTTAAGGTACCAAATTTGCCTGTTAAGTCTTGCTAACAGTAGAAATTTACTTTTCTTTGCTCCATTGATGCTTGCACTTTATTTCTTCACTAATTTTCTTCTTCCTTTCTGTTTCATTAATCTGGTATTAGAAAGATACAATCTGGTGAGCTTAAAACTATTGTTAGTTTTGTGTTATAATTTGTTCCAAAGTTAGATTTCAAATCCTTAGATTTATAATTAGGGCTTATTGGATTTACTGGTATTTTTAGTCAAATCTAACTATTCATCAGACCCTGATATTGCCTTTTGTGCTTGTAATTTTAGATATTGGAACTAAAGAATAATTTCTATATAATGTTAAACAATAGTAGTGCAACATGTTTCTGTTCTACTTTTTGCAAATTAATACTATTGTTCCTTATTAAATAACAGAAGCATTCCATTGATATGAGTTAACTATGGAATATTATTTTCAACAATGTTTTATTCGGTTATTAATAACAATGTTTTATTTCTCTTTTGTTGAAACAAATTATGATTCTTGCTTTATGGTGGCATTATTAAAAATTTATCTTTCCATATCATAATTCAAAGAGATCAGTTAATGTGCTTTGACATATGTGGCTTTGAGGGTCGTATAAGTGTTTAATAAGGAGAAAACCATTTTATGTGTTAAATGCTGCAATTTATGGTGTCTGAAAGTTGTGATTTATGATATTCGAATGATGTATTTTAAGTTGTTCGAGTGTGTTAAAGAGTTGATTTAATATAATGCTTAATGGTTGTTTATTGTTGTTCAAAGCATGATGAAATAAACATGTTAGGCTTGGTTTAATACATGCCTTGCTGACCTCTAAGGTTGTCCAAAACAAGACAAAATTTAGTTGTCTTTAATATGTTTGAATGTGGTTGTTCAAATAGTTCTTCAAATTTTCCAAATCTATCTTTAAGGTGCTCGAAAATGTCATATTAATGTTGTCCATATATGATTTTGAATGCTAGATATTTGCAGCATTTAATTTCCTGCTTGAAGTTGATTAAACCATGCTGTAAATGCAAAACATTTATATGTTGTTGTCATGCTAAATTAACCATTAGTGAGCTTAAAATTGATCTATTCGAATGTGTTAAATTCCTTGTTCAATGTGCTGTTATATGTGGCGTTAATGTTGACTTGTTAATTACATATTTTATTATTAATTTGATGTTATATGTGTCATTCATTAACTTTTGTTTCTTTTTTCTTAGGTTTGAGTTTTCGTTGGATGCATGGCCCAAGATTAGCTGAATTCATACATAGTGATGACTTGTTTGAGCTAACTGCTTAAAGTGTGCATTCTATCATTATTTTATTCTATTTATATTTTGTTAAATTTCTGGTGTAGTATGATAAGTGCGGTATTTTGTTTGATTGTTATTGATAAACTTTCTGTTTGATGGGATATATATTTATATCATAGATATTATTCTTTTTCTCAATATTTTGATAATGAATTTTAATTTTTTTATATTTTTTATGACTTTTATAATATTTTATTTTTTAAAAATTTTATGACCTTTAGCGGCGTTTGTTGGGGAAGACCTTTAGCGGCGTTTTTTTAGATAAACGCCGTAAACTTTAGCGGCGTTTCCTATAGTGACGTTTTTTGCGACCCTTGCAAAAGAGCCGCTAAAGGCCTAAAAAACGCCGCTAAAAGTCAATTTTGCTGTAGTGGAAAATGCAATTTTATCGCTATATAAACAAAAATTTACAATATCTTAAGGTATTAAACTATAAACATTTTATATTTGGAAGGATCAAAAATTAATTTTAAATTTTAGAAGGGTCAAAATAAAAATAAAAGAGAAAATTTTCACTTTGGAGGACCAAAGCCCTGCTTGTCCTCCTCTAATGTTGTCCTTGCAACTCAAGCTAACAACTAAATTGACAGTAGGACGTGATTGATATAATACTGATATTTTAAGAATTCAATTACAAAATTTTAAATTTTAAAAACATTTAACGTAGTCAACCTTAATTGAAAAGCATCTATGCTTTGGGATCAAGGAAAGAAAGATATATTAGTAGTTTAATTTATCCAATTTTCAGTTTCCAGAAACAATTATTTGAAAAATGAAAGTTCCTGCAAATGCTGAAATGCAAAGAAATCACCTGTATATACATTTCCCTTCAATTTATTTTTTTTTTGGGGGGGGGGGGGGATACAAAGAAATCAATAGTTTGGAGTCTATAAAAAAATAATAGGGAGATACAATGTTGAGATTCGATTCTGAACCAAGCCTTGGATTCACAAATGACCTTTTTTATTTGATTTTATTAATATACTACCAAACAAATTTATAATTTTCCATTAGGGAATTATTGGTAAAAATACTACATCGGTCCCTGTACCATAATGAAGAATGCATTTTAGTTAAAATAAACATAAGGATCCTTGTAAGTAGATAAATTAACAACATTATAATTTTCGTAATAGTTGAAAAAAAGTTGTTAATTTTATGAGATTAAGTTGATTAAATGATACAACATAAGTTTAAAATATGAGGTGGTATGTTCATTTACTCGATTGTAGCTGAATGCATTTAATCAATTAATAAGATACGAAATCAAGGAATGTGCATTGGTCGGGGGAGTGTTGTGAAATCAAGCTGGGGATTGGATTCTTGGTATTGACCATTACCTAGAGGAGTGTTCAATGTTTGAACTTGAACTTTGGGGTATTTTTTTTATAGGCTGATTATTTTAAACGAACGGAGATATGAGAGAGTGTTGATTCATACGGATAGCATGGAGGTGATTAAAGTCATTGAAGATAGGCAATCGGCGGATGCAAATTCAGCCTTAGTTAGAAGAACCAAACAATTATTAAAATATGGAAGATTGTGGTTTTTCAAGTATGTTTCCAAGAAGAACAATCGAGTTGCCGATGGGATCGCCAAATTGATTTTTGATAATAAGGAACATGTCCAAATTTTTGAGGAGATTCCCAAGGAGACTTTACAATACTTAGGTTTTGATAAAGCAAATGGCTTTTTTTACTTCTAGTAGTTTGATGTAAGCACTTTGAGCTTGTTATATTTACCAAAAAAATATATGAAACCGGGTCAAGTTAAATTAATAATCAAAATTAAGGTAAAATAAATAAAATTGAACAACTCACATCATATATTAAATTAATGTTACATAATTTAATTAATTCCACCTCAAAAAACTAATCGTTTTTTCCCTTCAATTGTTATAAAAATGATCATTTTGCATGTATTTCTAACGTACGAGAATATTTTACTTGTAGAAACCAAAAATGCATTCCACGATATGGTACAAAGACCTCTACAGGACCCTATTTGTTGGATGAAGAAGAATAAGAATAAATCATTTTTCCTTCTAAGAGTTAACCCAAATGCTTCGTTCATATCTAGATTTGATTATGGGCCGAATCATGTTGGGCTAATGCAAAATTTTACATTTGTTTTCTAGGCCCCGAGCTCGACCCAACCCAAAAAATGAGTCTAAAATTCTGCCCAAACCTGACCTAGATTAAAAATGCTAAACTCGAGCCCAACTTGTTCCACCCGTATTACTTTTTTTAGATTATTTTTTTATATAAAAATAAATTTAAAAAATATAATACATCAAATACACTAAAAATATTAAAATAAATATTTTCCAACAAATTGAAAATACATTAAAAAAGTATTTATACTTGAACAACATTAAGATTGTTGCAACTTAACAATCAAATGTTCCTAAAATAATAGCAAAATTAATAATGAAACAAGAATTATACAATATCTAAATAATAATAATAAAATAGTAATAACATAATAACGAAATTATAGCAAAATAGCAACGCAACAACAACAAAATAGTAGCGAAATAGCTGATACCTACCAGAGGCCCAACCCACTTAAAAAATAGGTATTATTTTTTTTTGTCCAAACCTATTTTATGGACTTATATTTTTGCTTAAATTCTCTCACTTTCGTTGGACTATTACATTTAACAGGTGACTGAAGTTAAATTCAATTATTTAAGGTTTTTAAGTTATGATAAATTGATTGAACATATTATCCCATTTAAAAATACTGTATTATATTTTAAATTAATGTCACACTATTTAATTAAATTCATCTCATAAATTTTAATATTTTTTTGTCAGAAATTACAAAAATTATCATTTTGCTCATTTTTTTTTAATGTATAGCACTCTTTCACTTTTAGACTAAGAAGGCCGGAAGCTTATTAGCAATTTATCAAATGTTAAAACTAGACCTTCTAAATTTATTCAGATTTGGATGCGAATATAAAGTATAGATATGTATTTCACACGAACATAGATAAAATTTTTTAAGTTTCTCTTTAAATTGAGAATTTCTTTAAAAAGTTATATTTTCACATAAGTGTGTATGATGCAAGTATAGAACACAGATAACATAACAAAATATTGGAAAAAGAGACGGAAAATCGTTTATTAGGAGCCAAAAAAAATGGCACAAAACAATGAAAAACATTCACAATTACAAATTAAAAACATCACGAATTATTTACACTCAGTAAATTTTCATCATCATCATCATCTAATTCCATCCAGTTTCTATCAAAAACCAAAATTTGATCTCACACTGTACTCTGCTACAAGCTGTGCAAATGATGAAGACTTGTTTTCCAGCAAACTTGATGGACTATCATATTCTTCTATAACTCCTGCAAAAACAAATGGTTTTTTTTTCTATTCAAATGAAATGAACTTCAAAGAATCCATCTTAATAAGCAGAGCATACCGTACTACTAACCATGACTTAGAAGCAGAACCATGTCGCTATCCAGGACCGAAGTTATTCGGTGAGCGATCGTTATGACTGTACAATCGGAGAAGTGTCCCTTAACGTCATCTGTATTTGGTTGTCGGTGGCTGTATCCACCGATGCGGTCGCTTCTTCAAGCACTAAGATCTTACTTTTCTTCAATAGTACACGCCCGAGGCACACCAACTGCCTTTGCCCCATGCTCCAATTCTCTCCATTCTCACTAACTGCACTACAATAATCATACTAAGTATAACTTATGCAACAGAAGACAAACTCGTGTGTTATAAGATAGAAGGACCGAACCTGAAGAATTTAGCCGGCCGGCCTTGTTTCGAACTTCATCCCCGAGTTGGCATTTATCAATGCCTTTAAAACACAATATTGATAGATGTTAAGACTTCGATTACCAATCATAAAAGACAGTGTTTTACTAAACTGAACCTACCTCCCAAATCTGTTCATCTGTGTATTCTTCAAGAGGGTCCAAGTTGCTTCGTATAGTCCCTTCGAACATGGTAGGCTCTGGAGGGATGATGCCGAGTCGTGAACGCAAGTCATGCAACCCAATCGACGAGATGTTTACACCATCGATTATGATCTGCCCTGCTGCAGATTCAACGATCCGGAAAAGTGTTTGTATGAGAGTTGATTTACCACTGCCTGTTCTCCCTACAATTCCGGTTTTCAACCCTCCAGGAAACGTGCAGGTCAGACCTCGCAACACAAGTGGTGTGGGGCATATCGTACCTACATCAAGACCATCATCATTTATTTAATAAAGCCAATGCATAAGTAACAGGATCATAGAACACCACAACACTGCCTTACCTGCAGATCACGAATCTGAACTTCTCCGTGGTACGTTAGAGTAACTAACTAAGGATTAGTTCAGTATTGGTTAGTTTGGTAAGTCTGTTACGCAGTTAGACAGTTGATAAACTCACTTGTAGTTGCTATATAAGCACATATGCTGTACAGAAACAAAGTCAGAGTGAAATATATGAATATTCTTCTTGATGTATACTGCTTCTCTAGAGTTTCCATTATAGTTTAACATGGTATCAGAGGTCCATTGATTCCTGGTAATTTTTCTTTCCTCTTTCTTCATGTCTCGAGATTCAAGTCCGTCTGCTGTTCACTCCAATACACGTGCCATGGCTTCCACATTTATTGATGGAGTTCTTGATACTCGGCTTCTTCTCTACCAAGAAAATAAGTGTTCTTCTTGATGATAACAACTATTTGTTATGGCGTCAACAAGTTCTCCTGGCGATTAAGACCTATAAGCTTCAAGGTTTCTTGGATGCTACTGCTGTTCCGCCTCCTCCGTTGCTTCCGGATGCTGATGGCGTCCTTCAAGAAAATCCAGATTTTGCTCGCTTTGAGCAATAGGATAGTGCACTAGCTTATTGGCTTCTATCCTCAGTCAGTCAGTCAGTTCTTCCGCACCTTATTGGTAAGGACACTAGTGCTCATATATGGAATACTATTGTTAATCTCTTTGGTAGCAAAACCACTTCTAGACTAATGTACTACTGAGACGCAGCCTTACACTCTCGGCGTAAGGGTGATCTCCCCATGAAAGATTTCTTCTGAAGATTAAAGGGTATTGTGATAATCTTGCCAGTTGTGGCGAAGCTATTAGTGATCGTGAGCATGTTACTGCTATTCTTAATGGCTTGCCTCCTGAGTATGAATCGGTGATTACAATCATCACGGCCAGTCAAGTTTCCTATAATGCTCAGGCTGTCACTACTATGCTTCTTGATGCAGAAGCACGACAGCAGGTTTCTGCTTTTGAGGTTCCTAGTTCAGCCAACATGGTGACGCATCAACCTGTTGATAACACTGCTCATACACCCGCTTATCGCCCGTCTTCCGCAGTTCGAGGGCGCGGGCGTGCTCGCGCTTCTAGTTCACGGTTTCAGTGTCAATTGTGTGGGAAGCAGGGGCACCTTGTTGATCGCCGCTACTATCGCTTCGACACGTCCTATAAAAGTTCGAACTCTGAGACCTCCTCCCTCGCCGCAAGCTAATATCTCGTATGGTGGGTTACGGTTACTCTGCTGTGGCACCTTGGGTTCCACCTCATCGCTGGTTTCACTCCTCAATCGGTTGGCACTTTCCATCTGCTTCACTCCTACTTGGCTCAACCCCTTTGTGGCCAATCCTCTCCTCACCGGTCAACATCTCCTCCAGTAGTTTCTCAACCTCAAGCTCTTATTGCCACTCCAAAACGGTCGGTGACAATGCTTGGTACCGGATTCTGGAGCGACACATCATCTTACCCATTCTCTCTCGCCATAGGTGACACAGACCTCCTACAATGGTCCGTAAAGTATATGTTGGTAATGGAACCGCTTCTTCCTGTTTTATCTCTTCGGTCGATCTTTCTTACTTACTCGAACCAGCACCGTTGTACATGAGATCCTTACTGCTTGTGCCTGGTATAACAAAAAATTTGTTGTCTGTCTCCAAGTTTACCAGAGATAATCAGGTGATTTTTGAGTTTCTTCCTAAACAGTGCCTAGTGCGTGATCTAAAGACTGGAGAGGTACTTCTTCGAGGATCAGTACAGCACGGGTTGTATAAACTTCAATTACAAGACTCTGCTCCCAACGCCTTGACTTCAGACTCGGCTCAATGTTTCTTAGCAACTTCTACTATTCCTCTAACTGTGTGGCATGCTAGACTAGGCCACCCTTGTAATGCTACGCTTACAAAGGCCTTATTGAGTTGTAATATTTCTCTTGACACAAATAAAAACTCATTTCATTGTATTGCTTGTCATCTGGGCAAAGAGCACAAGCTCCCTTTTCAGCAGTCTTTGACTACCCATAATGCACCTCTGCAGCTGATAGTTGCTGATGTTTGGGGACCAGCCCCTGTCACTTCTGATGGTTTCCGTTACTATGTCGCATTCACAGATGCGTATACACGATATACTTGGGTGTATTTTCTGAAACAAAAATCGAAAGTGCTCACTATATTTCCACAGTTTCATCGTCAAGCCGAACGTGTTCTTGGTTGTCGGCTTCAGGCGTTGCAATCAGATGGAGGCGATGAATTTCATGCATTGAAGCCCTGTTTGGCTCAACAAGGGATCTTCCATCGCTTCACTTGCCCATATACATCTGCTCAAAATGGCTTAGTTGAACGCAAACACAGGCAGATTGTCGAGACTGGCCTCTCCATGCTGGCTCATGCAACCATGCCCTTATCTCATCGGGCGTGATGCTTTCAAAGATCGCAGATGTATTTGATAAACAGGTTACCTTCTTCCCCTCTAAACCAGGTCTCACCATATGAAAAATTGTTTAAAGTCTCACCAAATTACTCTTTTCTACGTGTCTTTGGGTGTCTGTGTTTTCCCAACCTTCGCCTTACAACACTCATAAATTACGCTTTAGGTCAACCCCATGCACGCGTTTTTAGGTTACTCTCCCATGCACAAAGGGTACCGTTGTCGGGATAGTAATGGGCGTGTATATGTCTCTCGTCACATCACCTTTCATGAAACAAAGATTTCCATTTCAATCCATTGCTAACCAATCTGTCCCACCTCTAACTAAGTCACACCCCGCTTCTAGACTTCTTGTCTTGTCGCCACTCAATCTTCCACTACTAGTTCCCCACCTCTTATTTCAACCACTCCTTTAGCCACTCCCTTGCATCCTATACCTCAACCTATCTCGTGCTCGATCCTGTTCTCCCTACTTGATCCAACTCTTCCCTTTCTCCACCTAGTTCCACCTACACCGATCCATCCTCTCCACACCCCTTACCCGATCCAAACCCTTCAACAACCTGTCTTCCTCATAACTCTCATGCTATGGTCACCAGAAGCAAAGCAGGGATTTTTAAACCTAAGGTGTACCTGAGTACAGTAACTGATATGTCTGAAGATGTTCCCGTTGATATCTATGCCGCCATGAGCACTGAGCCTTGGAAAGCTGCTGTTCATAATGAGCTGCAAGCTCTTATCTACAATCGCACTTGGAGTCTCTGTCCACTACCTGAAAATAGACGAGCCATAGGCTGTAAATGGCTCTTCAAGATGAAAAGGAACGCTGATGGCACGGTGGATAGATATAAAGCTCGCTTAGTCGCAAAAGGGTTCTCTCAGCATGCTGGACTTGATTTTCGTGACACTTTCAGTCCAGTCATACGAGCAGCAACTATTCGCACTGTTCTCGCTCTTGCGGTCATGAAAGGATGGTCCTTAAGACAAGTTGATGTAAACAATGCTTTTCTCAATGGTGTGTTGACTGAGGAGGTCTACATGAGCCAGCCACCAGGGTTTGAGGTGGTTGATCCCAATGGTCAGCAGCTAGTCTGTAAGCTTAACAAAGCTTTGTATGGTTTAAGACAAGCCCTTCGGGCTTGGTTTCAGACTCTCAAACACTATCTAGTTGCTCAACTTGGTTTTCGAGCTTCAAAAGCCGATCCTTCACTTTTCATTCGAGCTACTACAGAGAGTTCTCTATTGCTTATGGCGTATGTCGATGACATTATTATCACTGGAAGTTCCAGTAATGAGATTGATACTGTGGTGCAGCAACTTCATCGTCAATTTGCTCTAAAAGACATGGGACAACTCCACTTTTTCTTGGGTATCTCTGTTCATCATACATCACAAGGGTTGCTCTTAAGCCAGAAAAAATACATTACAGACATACTTCACAAGACTGGCATGTCAGGCGCATCGACTACACCAACACCTATGGTCAGCACTCCAAAGTTAGTTGCATCTGATGACAGCCCGCCATTTGCTGATGGCCCCTTGTACCGAAGTATAGTCGGCATGCTTCAATATGTGTGCATTACTCGTCCTGATTTATCATTCTGTGTTAATAAGCTTAGTCAATACATGAACGCTCCTAGTGAAGCTCATTGGAAGGCTGTTAAACGGGTGTTGCGGTATCTTCTAGGTACTTTAGATCATGGATTGTTTCTCTCCAAAGGCCAGTTTGAGTTAGTCGGCTATTCTGATGCTGATTAGGCTTCCTCAGTTGAAGATCGGCGTTCCACCACTGGCTATGTTATCTATCTAGGGTCGAATCCCATTACATGGTGCTCCAAAAAGCAACCCGTTGTCTCTCGATCCTCCTCTGAGGCTGAATACCGTAGTCTCGCTAACTGTGTGGCTGAATTGCTGTGGGTTAAACAGTTGCTCGATGAGCTGGGCATGCCTCCCTGCCAGTCTCCAGTTGTCTGGTGCGACAACACCTCTACCGTGTCAATGGCTGCAAATCCTACTCACCATGCTCGTGTAAAACATGTCGAGATTGACCATCATTTTGTTCGAGAGAAGGTACTTGACGGTACACTGCTGGTCAACTTTATTCCATCTGACAAACAGGTGGCTGATGTTCTTACTAAACCCATCATTCCCAAGCAGTTTGCAACTTTTCGCCGCGCTCTTTGTGTGTTGTCCAGTACTGATTTTTTTTTACCAAAAGGAGTTGAGGAAACCAGGAGAATGTTAGAGTAACTAACTAAGGATTAGTTCAGTATTGGTTAGTTTGGTAAGTCTCATTCTGCAGCTTAGACAGTTGATAAACTCACTTGTATTTGCTATATAAGCACATATGCTGTACAGAAACAAAGTCAGAGTGAAATATATGAATATTCTTCTTGATGTATACTGCTTCTCTAGAGTTTCCATTATAGTTTAACACGGCCAACAATGGTCTGGGCGATTTGTTTCTACCACAAGGGCAGGCTCACTAGGAATACTAAAGTACTGAAGTATTCTCTCAACAGATATAATTTTGTTCTCTGTTTTGCAAATATTCCATACCATCGAAGCTTGCAATATATTTAGATTGAGTCCATACGTCACAGCTAACCCAGCAATAGCTAAACGAACGAAAAATGCATCAAGTCATTCTCCTAGAACATCTGTTATCTAGTAGTCAATAAAGGTGCCAATACGAATCTGCATTTACTTACCGGGATGAATAACTCCCACCGGTATAGAGATTAAAATGAATAAAGAGAAGGCAAAAGTAACAGAAGACAATAAGTCCAGGCGGAAAAACAGCCATTCCATTCCACCGGCAACATGGAATTTTGGAGGAGAATACGAGTCGGTCAGCGCCATGTTTGTGTCTTGGAATCTTTTTTCTTGATCAAAGCTCCTTATAGTTGTTGCTCCTAAAATTGTTTTGGCAAAATTCTGTATTACTGGAGCTTTGCATACTCCAACCAGCCGCGAAAGTTCTCGTGCAGAAGATATGTAATATTGCTGCGAGATTACAAATTTATGAGCATTCCTTTGTTCAGCAACAAGGCAATGATTAAATGTGTTTTACAAAGTAGAAAATTCGAGATTTTCCATGTGGTGCTGCATTGTAATAAGTTCATGATTTCATGCATTCCATAGCCACAATTCGGCAAGAGTTACCTGATACCAAATGCAGGTAGCAACCACTGGAATAAAAATGATAAAGATCTGCCAAGCAACTTGAGACATGACTGCAATGATTCCAACTAGCTGGATAACTGAGAAAGCAAATGCGGCGACTTGATACGGGATGTCCATATCTACTGCACTTTGATCTGTAGAAGCCTATAAGAGGCAGCAAAAAGGTTTACAATACTTCAAAAACAAGGGGAAAAGTGCCAACAAACATGAAGATAAATCGAATCTTTCGTATCCATACAGGAAAAACATTAGATGCTTACTCTGTTGAGGATTCTTCCACTCGGTGTAGGATCGAAGAAAGACATAGGAGCGCGGAAAATGCAAAGATGCATCTTTTTAAAGAGGAGAGTTGCTGTTTTATATCCAGCTGTACCAAGAAGCATGGATATGGCTAAGACACAAACGACACTGGTAATGGCCAAAGCCAAATAGACAATGATTAGTGTAAAGCTCCCAACAGGAGGCTTCACGTCTGCCGACATCAGTGATCCCCAAGCCATCCAATAGTTGCTGCCTATTTGATAACTCTGAAAGAGAATCATAGCACGCACTATTAAACGCATAAGAGCTCCTCCATATGCTGTTGTGATGTACTTCCAGTAGACGGAAAACCTGACTTGTCCTTTCTCTCGTTCTTCTTCTTGAACAAGCTGTCCTTTTGGTCCGACATCATCTACTTTACCGCTCTCGTTACCTTGGTTTTCTTCCATCTGCACTTTCCCATTAGTAGTACCTATATCAACTTCTCCTTCACTGGTAGTTTGCTCCGAAACCAAACTTGCTTCGATGGTATCAAGGGCCGACAAAGCTTTCTTATGTGCACCCGCAAGTTCCTTAAAATCAGTACCTGAATTGAGAATATCATTATACTTTCCAGCTTCCTCTCATCACCTAACAAATATTTAAATACAAGTTGAATCCAGTTAATAAATTATTTCTTGAATCTAAGACATATGATGAAAATCACTGAAAATAGTGTAAACAATAGCTCACCAAAATTAGATCAGCAGCAGGTAAAAACTCGACTTGATGAGTGACATAAATCACTGTTTTTTATCTCAAATTGCTTAGTAAAACCTCCTGCCATTCAAAAGAATAAACAAGATACTCCGAGCTCATACATAACTATTTGAACTAAATTAACTATAGCAACTCTTAAAATACATGCCATATGATCATAGGAGGACATTACCTTAAATAAATGAGATCGGGTGTGAGCATCCACCACGCTGAAAGGATCATCAAACAGATAGATATCGGCATCTTGGTATAGAGCACGAGCAATCTGTATTCTTTGCTTTTGTCCACCACTCAGGTTGATTCCCCACTCGCCTATAACTGTCTGATCACTGAAAGAGAGAATTTCGAGATCCTTCTTGAGGGCACAAGCTTCAAGCACTTTGTCATACTTGTCTCTGTCCATTTCCTTACCGAACAATATGTTGTCTACAATCTTGCCACTTTGTATCCAAGGTGGCTGAGCAACATAGGCTGTTGTACCACACAACTTAAGAGCTCCTGATATCTTTGTTAACTCTCCCAAAAGACAGGAAAGCAAACTTGACTTGCCAGAGCCGACTGTACCACAAACAGCAACACTCATGCCATGGGAAACTTTCAAGTTTATATCTTTTAGCGTTGCCGTGGGGGATGACATATCCCAAGAGATACTTTCAACTAACTTTTTATTTTTCCTTTCTTTAGAATAGAATAGAATTTACAAAAATCGAGTAAAATTATATTAGACACCGCTATAAAATAATGCACAGATTTCTATAATGTAATAATTCCGACCAAAAAATAATCTGTAACATAATGTAGTTTGTATTTTGGTTTTTGTAGTTTGAAATTAGTAAAATAATATCTATGCTATAAAAACAAGCTTTTATCGAAAGTTTTCAAAAGATTTTTCAATAAAACTGTTGTAAATTTTATTAAGTAAAAGTAATTGAATTTAAATAAATAAATAAAATCATAACTTAACTAGGAAAATGATTCCTTTTAAAATATACGGGGCTTCACGTATTTTAATACTTTCCTTTAAGTTCGTGCATATATATTAATTATGACTGTTAGAATTAAGTGACCTAAATTCTTCTTTAAATAAAATACGATGGAAAATAAAATAAAAGTAAAATCCATATAGAACTAGACTTCTTTTATTTTATTTTAGAATAAGGTTTTTTAAACCTTATTAAACTTCATCTATTTTATATTGATTAGGATAGGGTGTTTCAATTCTACTAGAATATGGCTTTACAAGCCTATAAATAGACATAGTCTATTCCTCTTGTATTGATTCAAAATTTTTTGACATAGTGAATTTTCTTCTCCTCTGCCCGTGGTTTTTTCCCGAAAGGGTTTCCACGTAAAATTTGTGTATTCTTTATTTTATTTATTTTATTCTATTTTATTTTTTTCTCAAATTGGTATCCGAGCTTCCGGGTTATTCATCTTGATCACGGTAATGGCGTCTTTGAAGTATGAAATTCCGCTGTTGGATCGCAACACCAGATTTGCGTTGTGGCAAATTAAGATGCAAGCAGTTCTTTCACAGATGGATCTGGAGGATGCCCTGCTAGGGATAGATAAGATGCCTTCAACATTAACAGATGAAGAGAAGAAGCGTAAGGATCGAAAGGCATTAACACAATAACATCTGCATTTGTCCAACGAAATTTTGCAGGATGTGATGAAAGAGAAAACTGCCGCTGCATTATGGAAGAGGCTAGAACAAATATGTATGTCGAAAACTCTAACAAGCAAGTTGCATATGAAGCAACATCTTTATGCTCATCGTTTAGAGGAAGGTGCGTCTGTACACGAACACTTAACAGTGTTTAAAGAAATTCTTTCAAACTTGGAGGCCATGGAGGTTCAAAGATGATAATAAGGAAGATCTAGGGTTGATTCTACTTTGTTCGTTGCCCCGTCTTATTCAACCTTTAGAGACACGATTTTATTAGCCGAGTCTCTCACGGTTGATGAGGTTTATGATTCTTTAACCTCGTATGATAAGATGAAGCATCTTGTGGTTAAACCCGACTCTCGGGGAGAGGGTCTCATTGTTCGTGAGAGACAAGATCGGAATGCGATGATGATCGTGGTAGGACACAGAACGGAATCCTCGTGGTAAATCTAAGGGTAGATCAAGTCTTCAAACAGAGGTAAAACTTGTAACTTCTGCAAGAAGAAAGGGCACATTAAATCGAAGTGCTATAAGCTACAAAATAAGATTAAAAGGAGGGTCGCGAATCAAAGGGAAAATAACCGAGAAAATTCCGGTGAAGTCGAGATTTGTAGAAGACTACAAATGATGGTGAACTTCTAGTCGCTTCACAATGATTTTAAAGTAAGCAAGGAGTGGATACTTGATTCAGGCTGCACCTTCCACATGATTCCCAATCGGGATTGGTTTACAACTTACGAAACAGTATCTGAAGGTGTTGTTTTGATGGGAAATAATGCTTCGTGTAAAATCGCAGGTGTTGGAACAATTAAAGTTAAGATTTTTGATGGAGTTGTCAGAACACTTACTGACGTGCGGCATGTTCTAGAATTGAAAAGAAATTTAATTTCGTTGAGTACTCTTGATTCAAAAGGGTACAGATACACAGCTGAAAGTGGGGTTTTAAAGATTTCCAAAGGGTCCCTTGTTGTGATGAAATGACAGAGAAAGATTGCCAAGTTATATATTTTGCGGGTTCTCATCATTCTTCGTGATGCAAATTGTTGCTTCCTCTTCCTGGTCAGATGATGATATTACTAAACTTTGGCATATGCGCCTAGGGCATATGAGTGAGAATGGCATGGTAGAATTGAGCAAAAGAGGACTTCTTCATGGGCAAGGAATTTACAAATTGAATTTCTGTGAGCACTGTGTTTTTGGGAAGCAAAAGAGAGTTCAATTCACTAGAGGAATCCATAACACGAAGGGAACATTGGAGTATATTCATTCTGATCTGTGGAGGCCATCTAGAGTGCCTTCTAGAGGTGGAGCTAATTATATGCTAACCTTTATTGATGATTTTTCCAGAAAAGTTTGGGCGTTCTTCCTGAAGCAGAAAAGTGATATGTTTTTTGCATTTAAGTCTTGGAAAATTATGATTGAAAAACAGACGGGAAAACAGATAAAATACCTCCGCACAGACAATGGCTTAGAGTTCTGTTCTAATGAGTTTAATAGATTGTGCAAGTCAGAAGGAATCATGAGACACTTGACAGTTCGTCATACTCCACAACAAAACGGCGTTGCAGAACGAATGAATAGAACGATCATGGAGAAGGTTCGATGTATGTTGTCAAATGCCAACTTACCGAAGTCATTTTGGGCGTATGATGTCATCGTGCATGTTTTTGATCAACCGATCTCCATCCGTTGCCATTGAGAAAAAAACTCCACAAGAGGTATGGTCTGGTAATCCTGTTAATTATTCTGATTTAAAGATCTTTGGGTGTCCTGCATATGCTCATGTTGATAATGGAAAATTGGAATCGAGATCCATTAAATGTGTTTTTCTTGGTTATAAAGCTGGTGTAAAAGGGTATAAGTTATGGTGTCCTGAAAATAGAAAAGTTGTGATTAGTAGAGATGTTGTTTTTGATGAAACTGCTATGCTACCTAACTTATCTCTTAAAGACTCTTCTAATAAAGAAAATCGAAAATGTGAGCATCGATTAATACAGAGTCAAATCCTCAAGCCAGTACAAAAATTGAGAATAGAGTTGCTTCTTCACCACAATACTCTATCGCCAAAAACAGAACTAGAAGAGAAATTAAACCTCCAAAGAAGTATGCCGAGGCTGATCTAGTTGCTTATGCTTTAAATGTGGCTGAAGATATAGATGCGAATCAAGAGCCATCTAATTATTTTGAGGCGGTTAGCTGTGAAGGCTCAGAAAAGTGGATGTTTGCTATCTAAGAAGAGATGGAATCACTCCACAAAAACAGAACATGGGACCTTGTGAAACTTCCTAAAGGTAAAAATGCTGTTCGTTGTAAATGGGTGTTTAAAAAGAAAGAAGGGACTCCAGGAGTTGAAGAACCCAGATATAAAGCAAGGCTTGTTGCAAAGGGTTACAGTCAAATTCCAGGAGTAGACTTCACAGATGTGTTCTCCCCAATTGTTAAGCATAGTTCGATTCGAACTTTGCTTGGTATTGTGGCCATGCATGATTTGGAGCTTGAGCAGTTAGATGTAAAAACTGCATTTTTACATGGAGAACTTGATGAGGATATTTACATGCAACAACCAGAAGGTTTTACAGCTTTGAAAAAAGAAAACTATGTTTGTTTGTTTGAAAAAGTCCCTTTACTGGTTTGAAACAAATCACCAAGACAAAGTGGTACAAGAGGTTTGATTCCTTTATGACTTCTCATGATTTCAAAAGAAGTAGTTTTGATGATTGTGTTTACTTTAAAAAAAAGATGATGGTTCTTTTTGTGTATCTACTTTTTATGTTGATGACATGTTGATAGCAAAGAAAAAGATAAAGAAGAGATAAGAAAGGTCAAAGCCCAACTAAGTAAAGAATTTGAGATGAAAGATTTAGGACCAGCAAAAAGATACTTGGTATGGAGATTCTCGAGAGATAGAAAATCAAGTAAATTGTACCTAAGTCGAAAAGGTACATTGAGAAAGTTCTTTGCGAGTTCAATATGCAGAGTGCTAAGCTCATGTTAGTACTCCTTTAGCAGACCCATTTCGGACTTTCATCGATTTTGTCTCCACAATCGATGATGAGATTGAGTACATGTCACATGTTCCATACTCTAGTGCAATGGGATCTCTCATGTATGCTATGGTTTGTTCACGTCCAGATTTATCATATGCGATCGATGCAGATTAGCGATACATGGCAAATCCGGTAAAGAACATTGGAAAGCAGTTCAGTGGATTTTAAGATACTTACGAGGCACTACTGATGTTTGCTTACAGTTTGGAAGAACTAAAGATGGAGTTATAGGGTATGTTGATGCTGATTTTGCTGGAGACCTTGATAGAAGAAAATCTCTCACAGGTTACGTCTTTACAATCGGAGGTTGTGCAATTGTTGGAAAGCCACTTTGCAAACTACAGTCGCTTTGTCTACCACTAAAGCTGAGTACATGGTGATTACTGAGGCTTGTAAAGAAGCTATTTGGTTGAAGGGACTATTTAGTAAACTCAATGAAGACCTTCAAATCAAAGACATGATTTTTGTGACAATCAGAGTGCTATATTTCTTACAAAAGATCAAATGTTTCATGAGAGAACAAAACACATTGATGTTCGGTATCATTTTGTTCGTGATATTATTGCTCGTGGTGATATTGTTGTGAGCAAAATTAGTACTCATGAAATCCTGCAGATATGATGACTAAGTTACTTCCTATAACCAAGTTTGAGCATTGCTTAGACTTGGTTGGTGTTCATTGTTGAAGTTAAACCCTTAACGGGTTTTATGGAAAAGGTGGAGAACTTGTTTATTAAAAATTCGCGATGAAGAACTTGTTCATTGAGAATTTGTGTCAAGGTGGAGATTGTTAGAATTAAGTGACCCAAATTCTTATTTAAATAAAATACGATGGAAAATAAAATAAAAGTAAAATCCATATAGAACTAAACTTCTTTTATTTTATTTTAGAATAAGGTTTTTTAAACCTTATTAAACTTCATCTATTTTATATTGATTAGGATAGGGTGTTTCAATCCTACTAGAATATGGCTTTACAAGCCTATAAATAGACATAGTCTATTCCTCTTGTATTGATTCAAAATTTTTCGACATAGTGAATTTTCTTCTCCTCTGCCCGTGGTTTTTTCCCGAAAGGGTTTCCACGTAAAATTTGTGTGTTCTTTATTTTATTTATTTTATTTTTTTCTCAATGACCAAGTTGCTTATAAGAAAACTAAAGCTTATCTTAGAGAGCCCTCTGGTGAATATGTCAGCAATATGTTATTTTGAAGGAACAAGTAATATGCACACTTGGCCTTTTTCAATCTTGTCCTTAATAAAGTATCTATCAATTTCAAATTGTTTAGTTTTGTTATGTTGGACTGGATTGTGAGCAATACTAATGGCAGCTTTGTTATCACAGTACAACTTCATTAGTGAAATTATTGGTTTCCTTTCCTCTTCAATAATTCTTTTTAACCACATCATTTCACAAATTTAAATTTAACATCTACACTATTTCTTGCTACAACATTTTATTTTTTGCTTCGCCAAGTTACAAGGTTTCCCTAAACAAATGTATAGTATCCTGATGTAGATCTTCTATATGTTATTGAGCTTGCCCAGTCTGCGTATGTATAAGCTTCAATTCTTTTTTGTTCAGATTTCTTGAAGAATAAGCCCTTGCCAAATGAACTCTTCAAGTATATCAAAATCCGAAACACGCTTCTTCATGTTCCTCTATTGGGAAGTGCATAAGTTGACTCACTAAGTTTACTGCAAAAGTTATGTCTGGCCTTGCATGTGATAAATAAATTAACTTACCAACTAATCTCTGGTACTGTCCTTTATCAACTAATCTTCCTTCTTTATTTTTGAATTTTACATTTGGATCAATTGATGTGTCAGTTGGAAGGCAACCACTCACCCCAGCCTCATTTAAAAGATCAATCATTTTTTTTTAGAGGTCATAATACCATTCTTTAATCTAGCAATTTCCATTCCAAAGAAGTATTTTAAAGGACCTAAGTATTTGATTTCAAACTCTAACGCTAGATGTTCATTTAGACACCTGATTTCATCCACATCATCTCCTGTGAGAATGATATCATCAATATGAACTATAATAATTGTTATTCTACCTCTTTATGAGTGCCAATAGAACATTGTGTGATCGGCTTACCCTTGTGAGTAACCTTATTTTTTTAACAACCTAAGTGAATTGTTCAAACCAAGCTCGAGGAGGTTGCTTTAGACCATACAAAGATTTCCTGAGCTTACATACTTAAGTTCTAAATTTTTCTTCAAAACTTAGAGGAGGATCCATGTAAACTTCTTCTTCAAGTTTCCCATTTAGGAAAGCATTCTTCACATCTAGCTGCTGTAAAGACCAATCAAGATTAACACAATGGATAAAAGAACTCCAACAAAATTTAACTTGGCTACTAGAGCAAATGTATCAAGATATTCTATCTCGTATGTTTGAATGTACCCTTTAGCCACCAGTCGAGCTTTGTATCTATTTCAAGATTAATCTGATTTGAATTTGGTTGTGAACATCCATTTATAGCCCACTATTTTTTTTCCTACAAGTATTTCCACTGTTTCCTATGTACACAAGTAATTCCACTGTTTCCTATGTACCTATTTTTTCAAGAGCATGCATCTCCTTTAAAACAACTTCCTTCCATTCAAAAATGTGTAAAATATTTTTCACATTTTTGGGTATTTCCACAGTATCGAGACACGAAACAAAGGCTGAGAATGTTAAAGACAATGCTTTGTAGGACACTAAGTTAGACATGAGATATTTGACAATATTTCTGACACATTTTCTTTAAGTAATTGGAATATCTAGATTAGAAAATTCATTGGTTAGATTATGAATTTTGCCTAAAATTTTGACAAGATCTTGTAGGTCAGATTCTTAGTGATGAATCTGGTGGATTCCACTTTCTTGATTTCGGTTTCTTCTTGAGTAAGCCAACATTAACATCATTCAAGTCCTTTTTATTAACATCATTAATTTCTGTATTGATCACAAATTTGCCTTCCCGGTTATTAGAATCTCTATGTTGTATATTCCTAGCCTTTTTTTGATCAATTATTGAATCTTCCTTGCTCTAATTCCCTCCCTGAAGATTAGAATCAAAGTAAGATTATGTTTCAATGACTGTGACATCCATGGGATCAATATCATTCTTATCAATTGGATCATAACATTTGTAACCCTTTTTATTAGAAGCATACCCAACAAAGACACATTTTTTTACTCTAGGGTCTACTTTACCTTGGTTGTGAAGATGAACAAAAACACTACACCCAAAAACACGAAGGGCTAAATCTATGATCAATTTAGAGTTAGGAATGATATCTTTAAAAAGACTAGAAAGAGTTCTATACTTTAGAGTTTTACTGAGCATTTTATTAATAAGATATGCAGCTATTAACAAGGCTTCTCCCCAAAGATAACTTGGTACTTGACTAGTGAACATTAAGGCTCTAATTACTTTCAAAAGATGATTTTTTTTTCTGCAATCTTATTCTGTTGTGGTGTATTTGTACAAGAGCTTTGGTGGACTATTACATGCTTGGTTAAGAAAACACCTAATTGGTCACTAAAAAATTCCCCACCATTATCACTTCGAAATATTTTTATTTTCACATCAAATTGTGTTTCAACATAGCATAAAAAGATTAAAACATATTTTTAACTTTAGATTTATCTTTTAATAAAAACACCTAATAAATGCGAGTATGATCATTGATAATTGTGAAAAATCAACGTTTTCCTAAAAAGGTTGAGACTCTCGAAGGTCCCCAAACATCACTATGAATTAATGAAAAAGGTTTAGAAGCTTTATATTTTTGAGGTGAAAAGAATAGCCGATAATGTTTAGCCAATTCACAAAATTCACAGTTATATGAAAAAATGACTTTTATTCTTAAATATATAATGTAACAAATGCTTTAAATAGTAAGAATTAGGGTGTCCAAGCCTATAATGCCAAATCATAACCTTATCAAAACTAAAATCAAAGTTTAAACATAGAGTAGTTGTTAGTTAACTTAGATGGTCGTCATCAAGAAAGTATATTCTACCAGATTATTTAGCATTGCCAATCATCCTCTCGAGACCATGTCTTGAAATTTACACATAGATGAGTCAAATATATATAACACGACAATTCGAGGATTGAGATAACTTATTCACGGATATGAGATTACAAGCTAGATTTGGCACATGTAAAACCAATAAATGTGAAATTTTAATAGCACCTTTCCTGGTTATTGCTGAAAACGACTCATCTGCTACTTTGATCTTTTTGTTTTCTGCATAATGTGTGTAAGTTGAGAAAAAAATGACTGCTAGTCACATGATCACTAGCTCTAGAATAAAAAATCCACGTGTTTGTTTTACAAGGCTTGACACTAAAAAAACAGAAAAAGCTGTAGCTAATTGGGCAAAGAAGGAAGGACTATTGGATGAGTTAAGAACAAAATAATTCATCTGAAATTATGGTGATTGCAAAAGCTTGTTTAGACGCTCTAGGGTTTTCTTAGTGAATGAAGACCCTTTCAGAGAACTTTGCTGCTTATGATTTTCATTAGTGGTTTGGAAAGCTTTGCTATCCTTAGATTGTGACCACGACCATTTTCACTTTTTTTTCTCCATTTGTTGGTTTTCCATGGAGCTTCCAATACATTTCTCAAGTGTGCCAATATTTTTGTAGTGGTCGCACCAAGGTTTTTTCTTTTTTTTTTCACTATCATCATTATTTTTAACAGTCACGAACAGAATTGTCATCGTTAGCTTCAAATCCAAGCATTAACATTACTTTTCTCATTATCTCTTCTTTTCCAACTTCAGAAAAAATCTCATGGAGTGTTGGAAGCGATTTTTTCCTAGGATTCGAGATCTCGCTTCATCAAATTCTTTATTTAGACTAGCCAGAAATAAATAAGCTCGCTCATTCTTTTCTTTTTCATAGCTTTTACACTATTTCTAGGACATTCCCATTCATCATTATAACATTGATCCAGTTTCTGCCAAAGAGACATCATCTCGTTATAATAAAAAGTAACTTCCTTTTCCCCTTACCTAGCCTTTCAGAGTTTTATTTTTAACTCAAAGATCTGTGAAGCATTTTCTAAATCTGAATAGGTGTCTTTCATTGCAAATCTACCATGAATTCTTCGCTGGGTCTTGGCTTAAGGTATAGCATAAAACTTTTTTTTCTTGTTGTTCTTTACTTGTCCCCACTTTTAATCGATTTTATACCTGAAATTTGTTGCCTTTCTTTGTTTCTTTTTTTCTTTGTTGCCTGTAACGAAAAATATTGATGATGTGCATTCAACAGCAACTGCACCTATAGAAGGTGAAACGAATAATAATTTTTTACCTTTGAAAAAGAAAAAAGTTAACCAAAAAGATGCTATGGTCAAGCCAGAGCCTATCAGACAGATCATAACCGATCGGGCGAAACATAATTTGAGCACAAAATTAGAGTCTTTGTTGGGAGAATTGCCTGAAAACATTGTTGACTTTCTTAAAGAGCAAAGTTCTAGTGAAGGTCAAATGGGTGAGGATGAGATTGAGATCGATATTGATGCTCTAAGTCATGAAACATTGTACAAATTGCGTAAACTTTTGGATGACTATTTGCTGGAGAAGTAGAAAAACCAGGCAAAAGCTGAATCCTGTGAAATGGAGGTATCCTTATGCATCTATCTCATCTTTTGGTACCTTTCTTTTTCTTTTATCCGAAATGCAACATTGGCATTTATGATATTACTTTGTCTTTTCTATTTTTGTAGCTTTTTAATGAGTCAGGGTTTAGCAATTTATCAATGCAGCCATGTAAAGGTAATTTACCAACCTCTGTGCATTTTTGGATTTATTTACAGATAGCAAGGTAGTAGTAAACCAAATTATTGAAAAAACTAATATTTCTTCTCTTTCTTGTTAGGTAATGATCAAGTTGATGAGGTCGTAGATTTAGTTGGTAGCAGTTACCCTCCAATAGCAATAGAAAAGCAGTTAACCCATAAAAATAGCAGATGCTGTAGTTCCAGTGGATCCAGTGGTGAATCAGGCTCTTCTTCTAGTGGTTTGTACAATTATACTGTAGTGAACTTTTCCTTTATTTATTTATTATGCTTAAGAGATTTTGTTTCGAGCAATTGTTGTGTGTTTGAGCATGCTGTTTCTGCTTTATTATTGAAGAAAACTTAAAGGAAATATATGTTTTGGATATGGGAAAATATATGTATGGAAAAAATTCTATGTGAAAGTTCTCTACTACGAGTTCTGACTTTTGTTGAGCTTATTCACAATTTTGTAGATCATAGTTTGTCTAAGTCAAGTTGGTTTCTAGTTTGAGATCATTCTTTGGTGCTTTTCATTGTTGTTGAGTGGTTGATAAAATGTTTCCATGTTGTTGTTGTTGTGTTTTTTTTTTGTGCTATTCCATTTTTTGTTAGGTTTCTACTCAATTCCGTGTATTTTTTATATCTATCCTAACGTGTAGAGGACTCGGATTAGAACTTAATGTTTAGGTATTTGGCTTTTGGCTTTTTCCTTTTTGAGGATAACTCCCAAATATATCTCTGTGGAAAATGTTCATTGATGGAATTGAATCTATCAATCCTTTTTCAACAGTTAATTCTGCCCATTTGCAAACATATTCTATCATTGTAACATGCTTACCCATCTCTGCTGGCTGGTTTATTTTATCTCAGTTGTATTTAGATAACTTGATTCCCTTAAATTATAATAAGGTGAAACTATAGAGATGAGTCATGAAACTTGGGGATACAAGATGAAAGAAATAAATGGGAATAGCTTTTGAGTAATAGGCTAGCTTTGTTTATGATAATTTGTTCACCATGTGGAACTTTTGACTGAAACTCTTGCTATCAATTATGCAATTTGTTATCTTAGTCTTCATGCGAATAATAATGGTCACCATTTTTCTGATTTTTAGAGTTTCTCTAGTTAGAACCATTTTTGTTATTTTTTTTACTTGAGATTTGATGCCCCCTGCCTACTTCATGTTAGTGATGCAAGTTAAATTGGAGACCATCTAAAACAAGCTATAAAATCACGTGTTATGAGGATTGCGTGGGACATGCTTCACGGCAAATGTAAACTTGTGCCGTTTCTTAACGGAAAAAGGAAAAATGTAAACTTGCGATGTCAAACTTGAGGACTATTTGCTAAAGAGTTATTACAAAACAGCTTCATTGATTGCAGCTAGTACCGAGGGAGCCGCCATTTTTAATGGAGTTGATCGTAGTGTAACAGAGCAAATGTATGAATATGAAAAGAATCTTGGCCTATCATTCCAAGTTGTTGATGACATATTGGATTTTACACAATCAGTAGAGCAGCTGGGGAAACCAGCTAGTAGTGATCTAGCTAAAGGCAACCTCACAGCACCTGTAATTTTTGCGCTCGAAAAGGAGCCAAAACTTAGAGATATCATTGAATCTGAGTTCTGCAAGACTGGTTCCCTTAACGAAGCAATCGAACTAGTAAAGCAATGTGAGGGAATCGAAAGGGCACAAGAGTTCGCAAAAGAGAAAGCTGATATTGCAATCAAGAGTCTCCAATGTCTTCCTCAAAGCAATTTTCAGTTAGGGCTTGAAGATATGGTGATGTTTAATCTAGAAAGGATTGATTAGTTTAACTAATCCAAAACAAGCAGCATAATACATGACGAATAAACATGGCATGAAGTTGAAGCCTATACTAATATAGAACAGCTTTCTTAGGATATTAATTGGTTCCTTGTCACTGGCTGTATATTCATACAAGGCTTTGAGCTTTGACTTGAGCTCCTAGTTTCAATGTCTTCAAATTTTATATTTGTCTGAGAAAAATAATTTCTCTGTTAAATTAAATTGATGAACAATAAAATCTTTGTGGTCATCAATATTAAGCTAAAAAACTTTCATTATGTATACAAGGAAAACCTATGTTATAGGAGTTTCTTTTTTTCTTCTTAAAAATATTTGTGTTTGACGTTTATCTGAAAAAATATGAATAGGCTTTGATTGTTTCAATTTATAACGGTTAATATTCTAGCTTAATAAGTGAGTATTATTATATATAAATAAATAAATCATTGCAATATATGTAAAAACAATTTAAAATATAAATTTATTAATATATGTAAAAATAGCTTTTTCAGAAAATATAAATCTTTGATTAATTTGGTGTTTATTTTTATGAACCAACAAAATACTTATAGTTTGATATAGAATAAATTGTCCATCATTTTTTACCGGCATGATTTAACCGGATCGATAATCAATATTCCTTTTTCATTAATTCTCTAAGAGTTAAATCCTTCCGAATCATCAAAATATCCGCATTCATCTCTCCCCGTTGAATAGAGGATATAACAATTTCGTTTGGATTTATCACCTAAGCAGGAGGCAATATACTTTGATATTATTGATTATTCTTTGATTTAAAGAATCATCCCATCTCAATTGAAAACGCAAATACCTTTTTAGGAAGAAATCAAGCTCTGCTTCCGTGTTGCTCTTGTATTGCTTTTTCTTTCTACGTTTTTTTTTTGTCTGATTTATCATAATCTTCTTCAACATCTTTTTCTTGGTTTGAGAGAACGGATTTAAAATTTCCTTGTTTTTGTGCATCTGATACAAGACCGCCTTCACCTATGGGTTCTTTTTCTTCTTCATTTCGATTCTCTAATCCAGTAATTTATTTTTCGTTTGGTGCTATAAGGGAGCCCCCTTTTTTTATTTTCAATAATATTTTTATTAATGTTCCTATTTCCATTAAAATTGAAAAGAAGTAATTTTATTGGTATGATCCATGGTTTAACCTTATATGCATTATATAGCAAAGACAAATTCGGGAAGAACCAAAGTTCTAGATTCGGTATAGGATGACTTAGTATTTCTTCATTTAGTCCCATCCAATCAAAATGGCTTCCTTTTTTATTGGATGGGTTGCTTTCTTGATCTTGATAAATTGTGAAATAAAAAAGGTCCATTTTATCAATTATTTGATAATTCTTAACCACGCCTTAATATTTTTGTTACTCTTGGTACTGGTATCGACCCAGACTCAATATCGACCTTATTTCTAAGACAAAAATCAAGAATTCTCCAATTAAAAACTTTCACGTGCAAAAAAAATTCCCCATAGCATCTAGGATATCGCCTTCTCCTAGATAATTATGGATGGGGATATACCTCAGTGTATCAAAAAAATTTTGTTTATCCATGTTGTAATGATAAGAACTCTCTTCCCTCTTATTTACTTGGAATGGTGATCCATAAGCATACGGGTCCCTCTTATCTTGATAATTAATAGATTTATATGATAAAAAATCATATCCATAGTGTTTTTTAAAATTCGATTTTTTATATTTTTGTTCTTGATTCAGTTTATATTCTTGAGTTAGTAATGAGTTCGCTTGAAAATCATTTTTTTTCGTAATGAATTAATCTTTCTTTTTCATCTGAATCCTATTTTGTTAAATCTTTATTTTGAGTCAGATAGTGTTGATTGACTCTATTTCGCCATTGTCCTGGTACTAATTTTAGCCATCTAAACAATAAAAAATATTTTATACAGATTTATCAAAACATCATAAAAATAAATTATTTTCAGAAAAATAAATTATTTTTTAGAACTCATTTTCTAAAAACCATTTTACTAGTAAACAAATAGAAACTTAATTTACACAAATAAACTCAACTTTGAGAATTCAAAAATCCCAAAAACTTACTCAATCACGTAACCTAGCCGGCCTAACCCGATACTAATAGAAGCAGGGCCCATTTTGATAAAAAAGAGTTTCTTGAGGAAAGGGAAAAGAGTAAGTTTCCTGCTTTTATTTCTATAGCATCAAATTGTCAGTTCTGCACTGCTGCCTTTTCTTCTTCTTCGAGCGATCTAAACCCCTAAATCAGAATGAATGTAAGTCATTCCATTGTTATCTTTGAAACCCAATTTTAGATTGTTATTCTAATACTTCATCCTTCAAAAAAAGCAGTTATTTTGACCTTTTTTTTTTAATGTTCTTTTTTCCCTGATGCAGTTTACGGCTTCAAAGCAACCTGAAAATTGCTTGCTTGGCCCTGAATCTGACTCCCAAAGGACTCTGTATGTTCTTTATCTGATGCCCAAATAAACCAGGGTTTTTTCTTTGGTTGTTGGTGTTTGAAAATTTTCCTTTTTTTTTTTCCTGGATTTTGTTAGGTACCCATATGTGACAGGAACATCAGTCGTGGCTGTAAAGTATAAAGATGGGATTTTGATGGCTGCTGATATGGGAGGTTAGCTCATACATTTTCACTAGCTATTATTTTTTTTCTGAATTTTTATTTGGTATTTTTCTGTGTGTGTTTGAATTGCTATTTTTATTTGAAAATGGATCGTGCTCTTGGAGAAAACTATGAAAGTGAAAAGGCAAATGGTTCTGGCCCTTTGTAGTCTTTCTTATGTGTTTTTTGATCATGATATGGGTCATCGAGTCTTCCTTATCTTCAACCTTTAATACTGCTTTTAATGTTATTGTAGGATTGATAGTTCAGTTAGATTATCCGACTATTTCTAAGTTAGTAGCATAAGAATTGTCAGCTGTTATGTTGGTCTGACTCTTCATTCTTCTTGAATTATTGGTGTCCAACATTTGGATATTAGGCTATGACCTCCAAGGGTCCTTCAAATCTATGGAAAAACTTGGAATTATCTATCGATATTCATGTCCAATACATATACATAACTAATACTCACACCTGAGTTTGAGTAACATAGGTAATGCCGAAGTTGAAGTCATTGTAATCTGTGGCATAAATCTTTATGTTTAATAAAATTCGGACCTTGAATTTGAAATGACCGTTAATAAAATGCTTGTTTGAGAGTATTCTCTCAGTGATCTGCACTTATAGATTTTATATTGAAAGCTAGACTATGTAGATGGTATATGTTTGTTTGATTGTAGCACCTTCCATTTAAGTAGGAACATGATTTTATTAGTTTGAACCTTCATACTCTATCATTCATGTTCGTATTCTCTCTATCTCTCTCTCTCTCCCTGTTTTTGAAATCAACTTATTCAACCTGTAAGGACCCATAGAACAAGATATGCACTTATAACGGCAATTGTCAAATACATTATTGCTTATTATATCTGTTGCCTCATGCATGATCTGAGCTGGACCTGGAAGTATGTTGTTTTGAGTACCACAGCATTGCAATAAAGCTAGTATGCATTCACCTGAGGCTTGTTGTCAATCTGACTGGTTCCTCGTTTCACTATCCAATTGATTTCTCTGTTACCTAAATTGTTCTTTTCACTGCAACTTATGAATTGGAATGCTTGATCCCATTTGTGGTTCAAAGCGATCCAATTCAGTGAAATCTGTGATCCTTCTCTGAGAAGTGGAAAACTTTGTTATGAAAATGCAAGGAAACTGGCAGAACGTTAAGCAGTGGACTTTTAATCTTTGTGGGTTTGTTTTGATTCTCAAAGCAATTATCTAGTGAGACGTATATTTATTTTGGTTTTTAAATTTTTTTCTAATGAAAAAGAAAGGTAAGTGGTGTATAGATTTATTTTTTAAGGTAGATGATATAAATTAACTAGAATGTATATCTAATTTTTTTTATTAATTAAACATACTTTAAAATAAAGTAGATCGTTATAATTTTCATCATTAAATTTATGAAAAGTAATTATTTTTATCAATAAATTACATCGAGTTGTATTATTTTAATTAATTGAAACATATATATGTACATTCTTAATGTTAAATATTTCATTCCTACTAAACAAACTAAAAGATGACTACACCTATTAGATAATTAATGATTTTTGTTCCAATTTTTGTTGCTTGTACCGAACTGATCTGCGTTTTAGGTAACACTTCATGCCTGCTTCCTGTTTATTGACAGGTTCATATGGGTCCACCCTGCGGTACAAGAGTGTGGAGCGAATGAAGCCTATTGGCAAGCATTCGCTTCTGGGTGCTAGTGGAGAAATCAGCGATTTCCAAGAGATTTTGAAGTATCTTGACGAGCTTATGTAAGTATTGACTGATATAACCCCCCCTCCCATTCTCTTAGTTGCTAATCATGGAATTTATTATTCATTTTCTTTATCCACAAATTTGATTTAGGTTTTGTTGGTAGCACATGTTTTTACTGTTTAAATTCTGACATAAAACTGTTGCTTTTGGATGTTTGATTGTTGTAGCTTATATGACAATATGTGGGATGACGGCAACACTTTGGGGCCTAAAGAGGTACACAATTACTTGACTCGAGTTATGTACAACAGGCGCAACAAGTTCAATCCATTATGGAACTCCCTTGTACTTGGTGGAGTTAAAAAAGGAGAAAAGTATCTTGGAACGGTAGGCTTGGAGTTATATCTTTGACCTCATTGAACAATTTGCGGTTTTTAAGCCTGTAATTGACCGTTCTTATAACTTTGGCTTTTCAGGTCAGTATGATTGGTGTAAACTTTGAGGACAATCATGTTGCAACTGGTTTTGGAAACCACCTTGCACGACCAATTCTTCGTCAAGAGTGGCATGAGAACTTGAGCTTTGAGGATGGTGTTAAATTACTGGAGAAATGCATGCGTGTTCTCCTCTATCGTGATAGATCAGCTATTAACAAGCTTCAGGTTTGCTTTTCCCTTTTACCATGTTGGCTCCATGTTTGAATAAAAACTTATAATTTGGTAGCGACTTGTACAGCAGCCGAACTGTGTATGGCATTCTGGGTTTCCTTTATTAGTTAACAATCTGTCTCTATGGATATTACGAATCTGATAGACTCTTTAACTTCATCATTTGTTACATGCTAGTGTGGCTGTGATTTAGGTCAATGTATTGCTCAGGATAGCTCTCATTCAATTCTATTATTCAGCTCAATTATTGCTGTCCTTTCATTTGATTATCCGAGGCAAAATTTTGCCTATTAGTTAATGTTTCATTTATTTGAAATCGGATGATTGCAGATAGCTAAGATCACCGAAGAAGGCGTGACAATTTCCCAGCCGTATTCGTTAAAGACCTACTGGGAGTTCTCTGCTTTTGAGAATCCTACTCAGGGTGCTGTAGGATCATGGTAGATGTCGCCATCATTTTATCCTTTGTGGAAACATTTTATGGTATGAGAAGAACATCGATGACCCCACTAGGAGTTGAAATGAAAATCTGATGCCTCTTTATGTTTGATTTGGAAACCGAGTTATGAACTTATGATGCATCTTCATGGTTGTTTAAAACGATTAAGTTGAAGGTTGATTGTTTTCATGATTAATGTTAAGGTAGATGCTTTTTCCTTTGCTGTTTGTTGATGCAAGATATAGACCATCCTGTTTGATTATTTAGTTTGGCAGAGAGCATCAAATTTAATAGAAGCTGATCATCAGTTCATTATCTACTTTGCTGAAACAATTGCCATGGAAATGGACACCTTACGAAAAAAAATCTAGTGCCACTTTGCTCTAAACTTAACGGTTCACCTCTTTTCCGGTTATATGGTTCTGGTTGAACTGTCAGCCCATCAATTTTTTATTTAACCAATCTATCCGGGGGCTTGTGTACGAGGGCTTGTTCTTGATCAGATTGTGAAGGAGATGAATGCTGTGAGAGTGAAAGGGAATGTTCTTCTTGCTCGAATTCAACCTCCCAAACCTTTGCAGTGGCGGTACTTCTCTTCGGGTTTGAAGTACCTAAAGAGCAATGAAAATATGAAATAATCATATTGAAACATCGAGCTATACAGTTATCTCCACCTGAACTGAACCGAGAAGAATGCTTTGCTTCGTGTTCTGGTTCATCATCTCCATGTTTTGCTACTTCGATATTGGCAAAATAGATGCTTTTCTGATTCAAAATCAATAGAACACCTCTCCTTCTGGAAGGTCAAATATATGATTATACCTATAATATTATATAAAATATATAATATAAAATTATATAATAAAATTATATAAAATTATATATTTTATTATATTTTTATTTATATTATTATTAATTATAGATAAATATAATATTTTATTATTATAGTTCTTAAATTTATCAATTAATAAATATTATTAATTTATCTTAAATAATAAAATTTTTAAAACATATTCTTTACATGCTTTATTAGATACTGGTGCTACCACAAGTAGTTGTAAAAAAAATGCCATTCCTGTAGAAAAATGGGAATTAATGAAAAACCCAATCAGAGCTATAGGAATTGATGGTAAAGAAACCATAATCCAATTTAAAGCTAGAAATATACCAATTTACATAAATAATGTAAGATTTGTACTAATAATATTATTAGTACCTTTGACATATAAAACTTCAAAATTAAAACTACATAATTCATTGTACCATCTAATTCTTCTTGGTACACTTTCTAGACTATTATTAGTTAGAAATTGTTTGACTGCCTGGTTGTCAGTTTTTATAATAAAATTTTCAGATGCTAAATATATGAGAAAGGTTTTTATTGCCTTTTTAATAGCTAATAATTCTTTTTCATATATAGCATAATTAACTACATTTGATTTAAATTTTCCAGAACTATATCCACATATTAGTTTTTCATTTTTTGCTGTTTTAGCTTTTAAAATACATCCCCAATAATTTTCTGATGCATCGGTTTCTAAAATTAATCTATCACTTTGTTTTGGTAAATAGACTTTTGGGGTATAATTTATTTCTGATTTTATATTTTTAATAATTTTTGAGTCTTCTTTAGACCATCTAAAAGTTTTATCCTTTTTTAATTTTTCATATAAATTACCTATTTTTTCAGATAAGTTAGGAAAGAAGTTTCTTCCATAATTAACTATTCCTAAAAATTGTTGAAATTGTTTTTGGTTTTTAATTTCTTCTGGAAATTCTTTTATTTTTATAACAATATGATCTTGTAGTTTAAGACCATCAGCAGATAGATTTAAACCTAAAAATTCTATTTCTGTTTTTTCTAATTCTATTTTCTTAGGGCTCAAAATAATTCCATGTTTTATGAATTCTTGAGCTCTCCATTGATAATGACTATTAGGTGCACTAAAGGCTGTTAATGGTTTAGATTCATCAGTTAGCATTATTTGCCAAAATCTTGATTTACAATCGAATTTACTGAAGTATTTTGCATGTTTAGCTTGATTAATCAAAACATCTTTTCGTGGAATAAAGTATCCATCAAAAATAGTGTTTTGGTTTAGTCTTTTATAATTAATTACCATCCTAGCTTTTCCTCTTTTTATTTCAGCATGGTTTCTTACCATAAAGGCTGGACTTGAGTGTGGACTATTAGTTTTTTCTATTAATCCTTTTTCCAATAATTCTTTGATTTGTATATCAAATTCATCTATATCTTGTTTAGTATAGATCATAGGTTTGATTCTAATTATTTTATTAGGATTCTTTAATTTTATTTCACAATATCTTGGACTATTTTCCCATAATTTTAATGGTTCTTCACTAAAATTATTTTCTAGAATTTTAAACAACCAATGATTTGTTTCTAGTTGTTTAATTTGTTCTTTTCTTATTGGTCTAAATCCTTTATCACATACAAATTTATGGTTTTCTATTAAAGGTATTTCTACGTGAAGTTTTTTCTCATTGATAATATTACTAAATTTCTATCTATAGAAAACGGTAGATGATGATATATAAAATTATTTCCTAATAATATGTCTCCATGCATTTCAGGAAAACACAATATTTTAGGAATTACAAATCTTACATTATTTATGTAAATTGGTATATTTCTAGCTTTAAATTGGATTATGGTTTCTTTACCATCAGTTCCTATAGCTCTGATTGGGTTTTTCATTAATTCTCATTTTTCTACAGGAATGGCATTTTCTCTACAACTACTTGTGGTAGCACCAGTATCTAATAAAGCATACAAAGAATATGTTTTATAGTCTCTAAATTGAAGTGTAATTTCTATATATGTATAATATTTCCTCGGTTGGAAATTTGAAAATGTAATAATATCATTTTTTCCTATTTTCATTTGTTGAATGATAGTATTAGATTGTATTTCTTCCATTCTAGTATTTCTAGAATTTCTACTAGGTTCAGTAGGGAAAATAGGTATTTGAACTGTTTTCATACCTATTGGTGTTGTCGAATTTGTACTAATATTATCTTCTTCTTTCTCTATTTGAGAATTAGAAGGTAAGACTAAATTATCATTTGTATTTGTTATAGCATTATTTTTAAAATATAGTCTATCTCCAGATGACATATATTCTATAGTACTTACAGGTTTTGAAGTACTAGTACCACTTATTCTATCAATCATCAAATCTTTTGGTATTGACAGATCTTTTAGATGTAATAATTTTGGTTGTATCTCTGTAGTAAATTTATTGGGTTCAAATAACTCAATTATTTTATTATTAATTTCTTTAATTTCAACTTCTGCCGTGTTGGTATATTCATTAATAGAAGTCCAACTTATTGCTAGATCTTCTGCTAAATCACTTATTTCAGAATTTTTTGTCTGAATTCTTAAACATAAACACTCTTCTATTAGAGGATCTGTAATAGATATAAAATAGTTTGGTTTAAACTTAAATCCTATTACACCAGTATGTAAATTAGACTGTATTCCTCCAATAAGTGCTTTTATCGGGTTTTCAAATCTTTTGTCTAATAAAACTGCTATGATAGGTATATCATGTCCTTTTCGAAATAAAGCTCTAATTGTTATCATAATTATACCTAAATGTATATATCTAACTTGAGGGTATTTCTTTTTAATCCTCTTAATTTTTTCTTTAGTAAATAATGGAATTTCTGTTAATCCTCCTCTAGTATCCTTAGCGACTATGTTGCCATTAATCTTTTCTATATGTCTTTGACTCCATATTTTAAATTTAGATATTTTATATATTTCTTCTTTAGAAATGTGATTTTTATTTATTTTTTCTATCATTTCATCAGAAAAGTCTTTTTTTTCTCCAATCAAATTTCCTAATTTTATGTCTTGTTGTTCAGACTTAGGAATTTATTCTAATTGATTTTTAGAACTACTTCCTACATTAAACATAAATATATATTCTTCTTCATCTGAATCAGAATCTGTTTCTGATATTAACTCATATAATATTTCTTCAGGATTTATTTCCTCTTCATAACAAATTTCTAAATCTTATTCTTCAAGACTTTTAATCATCTTTTTAGCACTTTTTCCTTTATTAGGACAGTTTGGTGCTATATGGCCTTCTTCATCACAAATAAAACATTTACATATTTGTTTTTTAGATTTTTTAGAAGTTTTTCTTTACAAAATTTTTTTTCTTTTTCTTATTATTACCTGTATATTTTTTATTTCCTGGTTTCCATCTAATAAATTTATATTTTCTATTTTTCTTTCTATGTTTTTTATAAGTATTAGGACGTGTTGTTTTACATCCAAATTCCCATTCATTTTCTAGAATTTTTGTACAATGACTATAAGTTAATTTATTTTTTACTTGTTTAGCCGCTTTAGTTTGTAGACAATGTAAAGCTATTCTTTCTCTTGCAAAATTAATTCTATTTCCTATAGAATCTATATTTTCTTTTGCTATTCCTAATTCTTTACTATGTTTATCTAAATAAGACACATATTTTTTAATACATATTTCATCCCATGGTGGGGGTAGTTTATGAAAATATTGGTTTTTCCAAAATTCTATATTTTCATTTTTTAATTTTTGATATTCATGAAGAAATTTTTTAGAAAATTCTTCTAGATATCTAATATCACATAATTCCTATAGCTCTGATTTAAATTTTATTAATATGATGGATACTGATGGATATTTTATTAATTGATGGATATTATAATAATGTAATAAAATATAAATTTGATTATGAATGGTAAGAACTTATTACAGCATAAAAAAACTACTGAAACAATCATATCCGAATGGGTAAGAACTTGTTACAACATAAAAAAACTACTGAAACAATCCAGCCTATGAATTAACTAATTGCATTAAATCCTACGCATAATAATAGTTCATGATGAGCCTATGAATTAACTAATTGCATTGAATCCTATGCATAATAATAGTTCATGATGAGACTCAAAGGCTCATACATTTAATTGCTACGGTGAATCTCGAGTTTAGATATTTAGAACCCATAAACTCCATGTTTTCAACTACAGCAAAGCTTCATGATTTATAAAAATTAGATGATAACTTGTGAAGGCTTGACTGTATAATGTTGTTGAAATAAATCAAATTGACGTTTCAGATTACTGTTGTTCTCACAGTGATGTAATGCAGAAATGGAAACATAAGATTGACCCACATGTCTTGTAACATTGATATATGTTGTTTTAATAACATTAGACCATCACCACCAATCAAAGTCTTTATCATTTATTTACCATCAACCACTTCCTTTTTAACTAATGCTGGCTCTCTCATTTTTCTGTGGGAACATGGTAACAGTTACCCTAGAGTTCTTCATCGGCCAGTCCGGGTTAATATAAAATTTAGATATGTTTTTTTAGATTCTGATTCGGTTTGAAAAATGAGTTTAAAATTTTGCTTAGACTCGACTTAGATAAAAATGCTAAAATTTGGGTTCGGTTTAACCCGCCCTATTAAAATTTTTTTATATTATTATTTTTATATAAAAATAAGTTTAAAAAACATAGCACATCAAATACACTAAAAATATTAAAATAAATATTTTCTAACAAATGATAGCAAAATAATGAAAAAATAGTGACAAAATAGTAAAAAAAGAAAAGCTTTTTTTGTAAATTCGGGCTAAGTCGAGCTAGGTTTAGGCCCAAAATGTTTACCCAACGCTTGTCTTATTTAAAAAATGAGCCTTTTTCGTCCAAGTCCATTTTCGAGACTTATATTTTTATTCGAACTCCCCCACTTTTCGAATGAGCCTTCAAGCTGAATTACCCATAAACAAGCCTACCGAGTGACCAAGTATATAATAATTTCAACAAATGTAAAACATAATGATAAGACACATTATGTTTTTAAAAAGAGAATATATATTCAAATATTGATGACAATATTATTGAGAGATATAATTACAAATCTCGAAAAAATTATTTTATACATTATAAGATGAGAATTAAAGATAACTTCGATCTAGGATTGTGCAAAACTCGGGCGAAATCGCTTAAACTGATCGAATCGCCCCGGTTTAGATGGTTCCAATTTAATTTTGATTTCTGATATCGGTTAATTCAATGATGTTGGATTAATTTCAATTTTGAATTTCAAAATCGTTTAAATTAAAAATTAACCCACTTAACATATATATTAAACCCAAACCCAATATGTCATAACCCATTTACCCACAACAGGCCGTGGGCCAACCCAAAATCATAAATTAAAAAAAAAGAAAAATAATTAAAAAAGAAATCTATTTACTAAATAGTACTGACCCAAAAAATGTAAAACTAAAACCCCAAAACAAAACCCCTGCTGCAGCAGTTACGTCCGTCGGCCTCTCCACTCCTCACTCTGCCTTGTCATCGTTGCCGGTCGGCCATGGACCTCTTCTCCTCATCTCTTTCCGTCGGTTTTCGGTCGGAGTAACGGCCCTCTCGTTTTCGCACTGGTCAGCCAGTTAACGGACGCCTCTCTCAGTCATTCAATTCTCGGTTCTAAGGTGATTTCTAGGGTTTATTTGTTCTTTCTAATCATGTTTGCTGAGATCTGTGGAGGTTTTCTTTGTGTTACAGTATTTTTAGTATGAATACATAGTGTATATTTCCCTGTTGGTATATTGATTGCTTATAACTTATAAGCAGAAACTATTGCATTCTTCTTCTCTTCATTGAGTATTTTTAGTATATTGATCGGTCATAACTTTTTTTTTTTGATAATGCTGATCATCTTTTGCTATCATTATTTTATCATGTTTGAAAAAAAAATTAAAGGAAAATAATCTCGTTCGGTTGGTTGGCCGACTGAACCGATTTTCGGTTCTCCCCCAAAGTCTGTTTGGTTTCAGTTCCATAAAATGGGGAAGCCGGTTAAGCCAGTTTTCGGTTTTCTGCACCGAACTGGCTGATTGATCACCCCTACTGAGTCAGGACTCGGTAGCTTAGTTTAGAAGTTGAAACTAAAACTCTGGTATCCTACTACAGTGAGCACTGGACATTGAGTGGGCACACTGGAGGTTTTGAGTAAATATTGAAGACATTGACATTTCAGGATGATGGTGGTGGGGACTGAGGTTCCTGTCATTGGTAGCGACTCCATAAAATGGATTGACCTCAGGATTCCTTCATCCATCAACCACATTGACAATGGTGGGTTCGCTCCTCCCACCGCGGATTCTGCCTCCGCCACTTACATCGATGGAGATGATTCTTTCTATCTCATTTGGTAAGTGTTTTCTTCTCTACATTAGTTCATTAACGTAACCTTTATGATTTCTTTTTCTTTTGATAAATTCTTATTCATATAATTTTTGCAATCCATCAGCCGAATCCATATGGCTCAATCGAATGTTCTGGAAATCTTCAAGCTCTCGCAGGAATTCCCTCACAACACTGGGCTCCGCCTTAGTTTCTCTCACCCACTCTCGGCTTTCGCTCTTGTTAGCGCCTTTCCAACCAAGTCACACTACTTGCTTTATACCTTAACTATCTCCGGGATTGCTTACTTCATTAAACTTTCCAAGGACTTGACATCCATTTTCTCCAGGGACGAACTTATAGAGCTTGATGTGCGTGCTTATTCTAATTGTAATGAGCCAATTACTTGTATGGCAGCGAACCTTGGATGTCTTTTGCTTGGGAGAAATGATGGATCTGTTACTTGCTTCCAACTTGGCTCGCTTCACCAAACTGCTCCTGGTATCTAATCTTTTTACAGCTCATTCTTATTTTGTTATGTTATGGTTGTTATCGCATGTAAAACTTTCTGACTCTTAACTTTCCCAATTTAGGTTTTGTATCTGAACTGCGTGATGATTCGGGCGTTAGCCTAGGTCGCTTGTGGGGTTTCATGTCAAGGTATCTTTTTTTCTACTTTGAGTAATATATATATGTCCATTGTGCAAAAAGTATTATACTCATCTGGGAATGTATATTTACTATACTTGCCTGTTTTAATGATCTATATTTGGCAAAAATTCAGTATGAATCATCAAAATGTGCTTTTAGGCTGTCTTTGAAAATTTGAATCATGGGAAAAATGTGAAGACATTGAAATGTATTAAATGTGAAAGAATTGAAAGTATAATATATGGGAGAAAACATTTTCCAATCTTGTTTGAGTGTGAAGGGAAAATGAGAGGATAAACTAATAGACTAATTAAAGGAAAAGGATTCCAGTTTTTTCTTTTAAAATACTGTTTCCATCTTGTTTTCTTGTTCATTTTCCTTCACTTTTTTCTAACATCCAAATTAGCATTAATTTTCTTTATCAAGTGTGATTTGGCTTATGTAGTGTTCGTTTGCATGTTGTCTGAAAAGCTTAAAATTATGGTTGGACAAGATGAATAGGTCTAGTGTTTTACCGTTTACCTGCTATAGTTATAAATGGTTTACTCGCTGTACCTCCAAAAAACTTCTTCTGAATCAACTTTCGTATTGGTTCTTGTTCCATCTCATTGATGGTGGTAGCTACTAGAGTTGTCTACTAACTTCTATACCACAAGTCTTAGGATCTTGGTGGATGCCCAAGGATTGCGTTGGAGAGAGAGTTTTGGAGTGAGAACTTTTTCTTCTAATTGATATTCTCAGTAAGTTAATTTTCACTGGTATTAGGATTCAATATAGTGTGTATGATAGTCCTGTTAGGAATAGGTTTCTTACTAAACTCTAACCAGGAGTTAGATACATGCGAGTGTGTATAGATGAATGGATTTGACACGATTTGACCTAACCCATAATCCAACATAGCTGGAAAAGGTTAAACTTATGTTTTGAACTTTAAGCTTGATTTGATTATATCTGTGTCACAATCATTGTTTTCTCTTCTAAAATAGGTCAATTTTGCTAATCTGTCATGCAGGGGGAGGGGTGTTGGGGCTGTGCAGGATTTAATAGTAAAAGAGATTATTGGGAAAAAAGTTGTATTTGTGCTTCATCATGATGGGATTTTACGAGCATGGGATCTTTTATCTCGCAACAAAATATTAAGTCATGCAATGACTGTGCCAACATCACTTGAAGGTGACCTCTACCACTTGACTTCACCATTCTTCTGTAACTATGTCTTAACTTTCATTATGTCCCTTCTCTAAATGTTCCTGTTTTATAGCTTCTCAAACAATAGGTTCTCCTCCTTGCAAGGAGAATGGCTTTCCTTTAACCTTTGTAATAAAACATAACGCTGACTGGAAGCCTTTTGTGAGAGGGGGAGCAGCAGGAATATTTCTCTTGATCTATTAATTCATTGTAGTTTTCATCTATTAATTGGTGAAAACCAGTGTAGTTTCCACCATAGTGGGATTGTTTTCTGATTGTTGAACACCCTATATTTGATATTTACATGTGCCAAAAATCAGATTTATTCAGTATCATATGAAATGACCTTTGAAGAAAGAGTTCAACATTTATATGCCTTTAATGTACTCTCGTGAGAGTATGTGCTTAGAATTTTGTTGCTTGCCTCAGGTCTTATTTTTTCAATTTTCTGTTGGCAATGCCAAGTTAAACCTTCTTGATGGGTGGTTGTTTGAAAGAGGTATTTAATGGAAATAGACCATCTTAATGAAATGTTTTATTGGTGAAATCTGCTGTTTTATTGGTGAAATCTGCTGAGTGGCAATAATTAGAAACCATACAAGCCTAAGAATAAGGGGTGCATGACCAAAGATTTTTAGTTTGTACATATATAACCTTGCCAGGCCTTGGGAGTCACTTTAGATTCCAAATTAACTAGTGGGAGAATCTTTACGATCAATTTCCTTCTCTACCACTTGACCTATGGAATGTATTGAGCACTTCACTGTGAATAGGATATATGAAATGACACTGGGGCTCAATACTTGTGGAGGATTGTTCTAAATTTTGGTAAAATAGGATTAAATTTGTTAAAATGAACTTACCTTTGTAAGTTGAAGATTTAGTTAGATTATATTTAGTTCAATTGAGTATGTAGTGCTGGTTAGCTTCTAGAATACCAGCCAATTGAATGTAAACTAATGTTATTGTTTTACTACGTACACTGCATGAAACTCCTTATCTTAAAAGCATAATAAGATCCAATAGACTGAAATTGAGGCCAAAACTGGGAAATGGGAAATGACCAAAGTAGTCATGAACACCAAGATAGTACTTGGCTTTTAATTATTGTATGAATGACCTCTTAACCCTCAAGGGTGCTTACCCTTTGGCCTAAAGGTTTTAATTTATTAAAGAACATGTGACTTAAACCTTTAAATTTCCTAGAGTATGATTCTCTAACTATGGTATACATGTCTATTGCTATTCATCTGTTGGTCAGTGAACAATGAAAAGATTTTTTATGGTGCAATATTAATTATAATGATGTGACATTATTGGTAAAGCTAGCAAGGGTTGGGTTCCTTGATTTAGAGGATTAGTTTGACAGGTTTCTAAATCATTTCGTGCCAGTGATAAATAAATAGATGGTAACTATGCTTGAAATATTAGTTATTTTGGAACTGTGTTGGTTACAATGTTGCCAAGCTATGCGCCTAGGGGAAGCACTCTTTCAGTGTGCGTAATTAAGTGTTCTTTGGATCCCCTAGTTTTTAATTTCTTGTGTTAGCTATCTTTGATTGTTAATAAGGACAGTTGTAGCTCTACTAATAGGAATAATAAATCAAAATAGTTGATGCGCAATGAAGGCAGAAGTAGGGAAATCTTGGAAATTTGTTTGATGACAATAGTTGTGATAGTTATTAACCTTTGGAACAACATTAGACTATCTATTTCAGTGAGGTCTTTATTGTTTATTAACAAAACCATATCTTTCAATTTATTATTTATATTTTAATAGATGGTTTTCCTTTATTTTTTCATCCATAGATCATATCCTTGGATGGTGTAAGGCACCTATCGCCTAGTGTGCCTTATGCCTTTTATAACACTAGTCATTTGTCAAATGGAAGTGGAGACAAGCTTTAGAGTTTTATCTTGTGCTTTATGGTTTAGAATGAGAATTGTAGTTGTTCACTAAAGTTTGAAGTTATAGCAGAGGCTCCATATCATCATCAATAGTTGCGTATGTTGTAGACATAGTTATAAATAGCATTATTTAGGAAATTTCCTTTTATATAATTGTAGTTGATATTTTAGGAACAACTAGCCTTTTAATTCTTGTAATGATCCAGATGTGTTTGATTATTGATGGTTTTCCAATGTCATCTATTGTAGCTGCATTATGTTTTTATCCTTAATAGTCATTATCTAGAAATTTTCAAAACCTTAAAATTTAAAGATATTGCTTATTTGTTTTACTCATGCATTTTTCACTTCATTTCCATTGTAATTTATATATAGATTGGACTTCTGTTTTGTGCCTTTTGTTTGGTTATTCTTCTAAATTTAATTGGAGCTTTTGGGGTACTTGTAATTAAAAAAAAATTGCCACTATCTGAAGGAATAACCAAGGTTGTTCTGAAACACGATCTCTCCAACATCCACTTCTAAAGGATGTTCTTGGCAGCCTAAAATTACACTGTGGACTTTCTGTAATATTTATGAGCTTTTTCTTGTCTAAAGTACATTTCCCATGTTTTTTTGTATCTTATAATTGCAGGAGCTACATCCACAAGGTTATGGTTGGGTGAATTTAATAGTGATTCAAGCATTTTTCCTTTGGCCATCTTGTATAAGAGTACGTTGGTATGTATTTCTGAATTAACTCTAGTTGTCCAGACTTATTTCTAAGCAAATATGTTATCGCATTTCTCTCTCCCCTACTTAATTGTTGAAGTGCACAATCACATATTTATAACTTGTTAAAGATATTAGTCACTCTTGAACCTCCTAGAAACTTAGTAAACATCTGAAAACTGATCTATGGATCTCTCTTAGCTTGTTTGAATCTCATTTTTTGAAAGCCCTTTTTTCTAATTATGGCATAAATCATCATGCTTGGTTTATTCATGAAAAATTGGATTTGGAAGCAATGCTTATGGTTACTCAGTTGTGACTTTTGAGGTCACTAGGCCGCAAATAAAACTCTCTTATTTCCCCCCCAAATCAATTGGCAACTAGTATGACTGTATGGGCCATGCGTTTACCCTCTGATTCTGGTCAGGGCTTTAGCTTTTGGTAGTAGTATGTGTCTTACTGTTACAAGACACTAAATTTTCATGGATAAGGTCAAAAGTTACCACTAAATATAAGATGATAGATAAAATTTACTGCTTATATTGAAGGATGCAATATTGTAATGTACTTTTTAGTTTTGTCCAGAAATGGTTGAAGTAAATGGGTAAAATAACATTATGATTGGAAATAAAGAATTATTCTACCAAATATTTTATTGTTAACTTTTGGCCATTTTGAATTGAATAAAAAAGTACAGTGGTAACTGGTAAGTTTGCATTTGTTCAAAGATAGATGGTAAATGATCCTTTACCTTAACTAGAGTGGTCTTATCCTGAATATCAACCATCTAATATAAAATAAATCTTTATCAATGACCTGTCATAAGGATTCCATCCCAATCTGCATCAAGATAATCCTAAGACTATTTTAGCTGTAATTCTCATTGATTGTACGACATCCTAAAGCTCCCTTGAGAACCCTCAAAATGCGGTTTAGTGCATTCATATCATTAGTTAGTGGAGAATCAAGAAACTAACTAACTTCACTGAGTGCAAAAGAAATGTCTGTCCAAGTAACTATCTAATAGTTTAACTTCTGAACTAATTTGTGAAATTGCCTTGGATCAAATATCAACTTTATCAACTACATGTTTGTTGGATCCATTACTTTGGATCCTTGAATTCTGTTCTGTATAGTTTGTTTATTCGAAAGGTATGCCAAACAGGATTGAGCTGCCTTGATTTCCGAGCAATGTTTGAGTTGTCCCAATTACTTTGTTTGGAGTTTACTTCGCAAGAACTACTTCAACTCTTGCATTCCAACACCCATCACCTGTTATGACAATATCATTTGCATAAACACTTGACAATAATTTACCTGGGTACTGTTCTTTCTTAGTTCATTGAAGAACATTGAGAACAAAAAACTCATGAAGTAGGACATGCAAATGTTTTAAACTAGAAAGATGGTTGCTATGGGTAATTATAGTTCATCCTTATCATCCTAGAAAATAATAAAAAATACATGCTGCGGGACTACTGACTACGATAAAAATACGATAGGTGATAGTTTTGAGTGAGAAGCTAATAGATGTTCAGATGATGATGGAGTGGCTGGTGATGGAGCTTTGCAAAAGAAATGAAACGCAAGTGAATTATAAGATCCAACGGCAGTGAAATGATCATTTTTGGGGATTGTGGTCCGTTGGTTTTCTTATAGATTAACCTAAAGGGCTAGGTACTTGTTATGGCCATTGGCTTCTTTGAGTAGGATGTTCGCCTTAAGTTAAATGGATTTTAAGAATTCTATTCCAATTAGTTTCAGATAAGTGTTAGATCTTTTGGTGGTGGTGTTGTTATTTTATTTAGTTATTTGGAATTTAGAAAAATTGATTGAGAATATTATTTGTTGTGCTCTCCTATGTATTTGCTATTGATGCATGCTCATTTGGCTTGTTCTCCAATGAAAATGTGGAAAACATTTTCCCAAAACAAATGGAGCTTAAGTTTCTAATTTTATATTGTTAATACTGTTCGCACAAAATTGTGCCAGTAACTTGTTCTACCTTTTGCTTCAATATTGATTGATTTCTTGGTTTACTTTTAAGGAAGTTAGCATGGAGGTGATTTATGTTTATAGTCTCTGCTGTTCTACGGGGGACAGGATCTCCTTGTCTGTAGACTCTTCAGTAAAAAAATTTCCTGTGGATGAGGTAACAAACTGGTTTTCCATTTGTTGCTCCATATCTCCCTCTCTTTTTCTGTTTTTGGTAAACATTCGCTTAAAATTGACATGTTAAATATTTTTCTGGATATCTCATTGTTTCAATTTTGTCAGGGGGGATGCATTGATGTCAAACTTACATCAGACAAGATCTGGATATTAAAGGATAATGGATTGGCGTATCACCACCTTTTCAATAGTAGTAATATGTGAGATTTAACATGCCTAACCAACGAAAGCTCTTTACTATTGCATGGTTTTACCATAATTATTGTGCTGTATGATTTTGTAGCACACCTGGTTAGACATAGTGTGGCTATAATGTGCGAAGCATATTGAATTCAAGGATATGGTTGTTATATGTGTCCCCTACTTTCATAATTGGTGGTCTGTGTCTTTGTCTATACATTTAGCATAAGTACTTATTGTCGTGGATAGGGATAAAATACATACAATCAATCTAGAATTGTTAATTGGGGGGGTCAGGTTGGTTTTGGGCTGGGTTAATCTAATCTAGGTCAATTTTGGTTATAAATTTTTTGGCTTATTTCAAGTTCAAGTCATTTCAAGTTCAGGTTATTTTGGATTTGAGTTAGTTTCGTGTTCAGATCATTTGGGATTGTCAATTGGTTTTTTCGAGTCTGGTGTCTTGGGTTCATGTCTTTTTGGATTACTTGTTTGGGTCATATTGGGCTCAAGTTAATTGGGATTTTCAAGTCGGGTATCTTGGGTTCATGTAATTTTGGGTTACTTGTTCGGGTCATATCAGGTTCAGGTTATTTTGGGCTTGGGTCATTTTTTTTGTTTGGATTATTTTAAGGTCTGGTGGGCAGGTTCGAGTTGCTGATTTTCTATGGTCAAATCAAGTTGTGTTGGGCTTTCGGGTTTGGGACAGAGTTGGCAAATCTAAAACAAACACATATTGGTGCTGTAGTGATTTTGCTTAGCAATTTTGTGGTTCCTAATTTTTTTCCGAAACCTTTCTTCTAGGGAAGAAGCACACTGCTATGCTTTACAAGAAGAATTTATTGCAGACCAGCTGTTTCAAAGTTCAGAACACACTTCAGATGATCTTATATCAATAAGTAGTTCAATTTTGTCATCTGGAAAGGTTCTCTCATCAATGTTTCTTTCTTATACTTCTATGGATTTTTTTTTTTTGTATTTATGTTCTTTGACTGCCAAGTGCATAGTATTTGTCTCATTCAAAGTTTGTCCACAGCTTCTGAATCTAGGACATAGCTTCTTACTTTAGCCCCTTTTATATTGAAAATAGAAGTAAATCAACCATGCATTTGTTCTACTTCTCCTTTCAGTTCTTTGCTGTGCATGGTGTGATTTTCATTTTTTATTTACTTGTCTTTGTACTGAATAGAAATGTTTGTGAGAGGTATGTTGCTTATTACATCCTTTCAACCTTTTGCAGGATCAGATTGTGCCATTTGTATCTTCTATTTTCTTACGCAGGATTCTTCATCCTGGGGTTTACCATACTAAAGTTCTTCGTTCAACTTTTCTAGATTACAGCAAGCACTGGACTGATAATGAATTTCAGTCATTAACTGTGGATGGACTCAGAAAGGAGATTCTTTCACTTGTTGAACATGAGGTTTTCTTTGCTTCATTGTTTTAGTTGTTGTTCCTCTGGCAACTTTTATGTTCTCTGGATAGCTGATCTAACTTTTGACATTTTTTGTTAGAGTATGGCTGAAAGTCCTATATCTATATTTCAAGGGTGGAAAAATTTTTGTTGTCGCTATTTTCAATACTGGTGTAAAAAGAATGCTCCGTATGCATTGATTATACAGTCCACCTCAGGTGCTGTTGGTCTAATCAGAACACATTCTGTCTCTTTGTTCCGTAGTTTGGAAAATACTGAGCTGCTTACTGATGGTATGATGGAGATCCTTGCTTTTTGTGAAATACAGTATTGAACTGGGTTTATACGCTGTATGGACTTATTTTAACTGTTTAAATACATACTCTCTTGCTTTTGTATTCTGCTAGGGCTGTCAGAAGATCTTGGTGATCTTGCTAGCTTTGGATTGGATTTATTTAATGACAACTCTGATCGCGAGATTCTTTTTGAAGTTCTCAGATGTGTTGTAAACATCAGCCAACAGTTGGGAAAAACTGCTTCTTTGGTCTTTTATGAATCATTTGTTGGAAGACAGAGTATCTCATCTGAAGAGATTATTCCTCGCTTGCTGAAGATTTTAGGAGCTGGATATGGTCCATCAACAAGAGCAGGCTATTTATCTGGTCTTGGATCTGATGTTACTTTGGAGAGGGAACAGAGAGATCATAAAAATCTAAGAAAATTCTCTGTTGACATGCTTTTATCTCTTCATGATCTTTGCAAAAAAGCTGCCTCATGGAGAAAAATCTTGGATGTCATAGAGAGTTATCTACAATTTCTTGTCCCTAAAAAATTTACACAGAATTCAGGTGCTGAAACATTATCTTGTCTCAACAATTCCATCTTGGTTCAGGCATCCTGCCAGATTGCAAAGGTGATGTTTGAGTATGCATTGGACATCCTTCTTTTTGTAAGCTATCTGATGAGCATTGGTGGGCAGGTGAGTTATTCCTTGTTATACTTGATTCTCTATTAATTTGTCATGAAAGAAAATAAATTGGATACATGTCCATGCTTTTCTATGTTTGTGTCAGACTTGGTCATAGTTCCATAGCGAAGGGAATTTACCAAATTATGCATCTTTTGAAGGGGAAAATCTGGTATTAGGGGAATTTTGAGTCGTGACATGGTTATATGTGATCATGTTAAAGTTTATATTGACCTATGTTGCTCAGTATTGTGTCAAATGACATGATCCTGGACATGGACATGATATGGGATCTGTGCCTGACGCAGGTAAACAATGCCACCAACTTGGTAGCAGAGGTTTGTTTGGTATTAGTTTCATTAGTGTTTTCCCAAATTGCACTTGCATTGGGTAGCCTATGAAGAAACTTAGAAAATAGATTCTTATTTTTCTGCTAATTAGTTTACACCTATAAAGAGAGGAATTCACACAAACAAGGAAAAAACATCCTAAAAAATCAAGAACTTCCTAAGAATCGTTGATCGAGATTAGTTTCTATTTACAAGAGATCTCCTAGTAATAAGGTAAGTTTTCTGTCCTTAATTTTAGGAGTTCCAACACTCCCCTCAAGTGGAGTGTAGATGTTTATCAAACCCACTTGCCAACAACTTCTTCAAACATGTTTTTGTTCAAACTTTTAGTTAATACGTCCAACTTGTTGTCTAGTAGGTAGGTAGGTGATGCACACTTCTCCCGAGTGTATCTTTTCTGTTATAAAGTGGCGATCTATTTCCACATGTTTGGTGCGATCATGATGCACAGGATTATGTGCTATCCGACAAATTTGCTGGTTTGTCACAAAGACATTTTCATAGGCCCGGTGTAAGGCACTTTTAGTTCCCCATAAGTCTTTGTATCCAAACTCCTTCGCATATACCATGAGATAGTGCTCGATATCTGCCTCAGACCGCTGCTGCGTGCTGCATCGCTTTTTGCTTCTCCACGTCACGAGGTTACCCCAAACATAACTACAATAGCCACTTGTAGAGCGTCTATCGTTAACAGAACCTGCCCAGTCTGCATCAGTGTAGACTTCCACATTCTGGTTTGCAGTTTTCTTGAAATGCAGGCCTTTACCAGGAGTCCCTTTCAGATATCTTAATATTCGATATGCAGCTTCCAGGTGCTTCTCCTCCTGGCATGCATGTACTGACTGATAACACTTACACTAAAGGCTATGTCTGGACGGGTGTGAGATAGGTAGATGAGTCTTCCTACTAGTCGTTGATATCTCCCCCTGTCGATTTCTTCTCCATCCTCATCAGTGCCCAATTTAAGGTTAAATTCCATAGGAGTTTCGGCTGGTTTGCAGCCCATCAAACCAACTTCCGACAGTAGATCAAGAACATATTTCCTTTGGGAGATGGAAATACCTGTTTGGGACCTTGCTACCTCCATACCAAGAAAGTATTTAAGATTCCCCAAGTCTTTAAGCTCGAACTCTGTACCAAGGAATTCTTTCAACCTCACAATTTCGCTTGAGTCATCTCCTCGTTAATATTATATCATCCACATAAACGATGAGGATGCAAAGATTTTCCCTTTTCCGAGTGCTTGTAGAACATGGTGTGGTCCGCTCGCCTTTGAATGTAATTTCTGCTGGTCATAGCTTTTGCAAATCAATTGAACCACGCCCGTGGAGATTGTTTCACCATACAAGGACTTCTTCAACTTACACACTTGGCCCTTGCTTTCTTCAAACCCGGTGGGAAATCCATGTACACTTCCTCACTTAATTCTCCGTTGAGGAAAGCATTTTTACATCCAATTGAGTCAAGTGCCAATCAAGGTTGGCGACAAGAGATAGGAGGACTCGAATGGTGTTTAGCTTGGCAATGGTGCAAACGTCTCGTCGTGTAGTCAAGACCATAAGTTTGAGTGAAGCCCTTAGCCACAAGTCGAGTCTTGTATCGGTCCAATACAAACCATCGGGTTTAAATTTCATAGTGAAGAAGATCCATTTGCATCCTCTTGTTTTTTTCCTTTAGGTAGATCCGAGACTTCCCATGTTTCATTATTTTTGAGGGCCTTCATTTCTTCCATCACAACTTGTCTCCACTCAGTTGATTCAAGAGCCTCTTCTATATTTTTGGAGTTTTTACAGAATCAACATTAGTCACAAAAGCTTTGTAAGACTTAGATAAATTTTCATAGGATACAAACCGAGAAATAGGGTGTTGAGTGCGCCTCCTTGTGCCCTTTCGAATCGCAATTGGAAGATAGATAGATGGTGGCGGAGGTGAGACTTCTGCTTCGAATGCACCTCCTCGGTTGGGGATGCAATTGGCACCGCCAGACGGGCCAGGGAGAACGATTCCGTCGAGAGTAAACTCAGTATTTCGGGAACTCGTTTTTTGCTGTTTTCCTTGATCAAGGGCGGTTTGACTTTCGGTGGTGGTATTGTTATTATTGGAAGGATCGGGCTAATTTCTTGTTGTTGCACGCAGAGAAACAGTCTCTAAATGGGATTACCACAAAGACCCTTGGTTGTTAGACTTGTTTGTGATAGTAGTTGTAGGATCATGAGGTATAATGAGGAGAGTATTAAGGGTCTCATCTTCATTAAAAGTCTCCCCAAGATGAGTTGCTGCAAAGTATGGTTCATTTTCAAAAAGGTAACATCCCGAGAGACAAACATTCGGCGCAAGGTTGGTGAGTAACACTTATAGCCTTTTTGTATGGGGAATATCCAATGAAGATGCAGTGTGGGCTCGAGGATCAAGTTTGGATTGATTTGGTTGATGGTTATGGACAAAAACTTTGCAACCGAATATTTTGGTTTGGAAGATTAGGAACACGAAATAGAGGAAAGGACTTTAGAAGGGTATTTAGAGGTGTTTGGAAATTGAGGACCTTTGATGGCATTCGGTTTATGAGATAGCAGAGCGGTGAGGATGCCTCTCTCCCACAAATATTTTGGAACATTCATGGTGAACATTATGGCTCGAGCTACAAAGCAGGAGATGACGATTTTTCTCTCGGAGATCCTGTTTTGTTGAGGAGTGTCGGGACAAGAGCTTTGATGTATGATGCCTTGGTCAAAAAGGTATGGGCTTAGGACAGAGTTAAAGTATTCTCTCCCATTGTCAGTGTGAAGAGTATGTATGGTAGAGTTGAACTGGGTTCGAACCATTGAGTGAAAATTTTGGAATACTTTGGGTGTTTCAGATTTTTCTTTGAGGAGATAGACCCAACATACCCTAGTGTGATCATCAATGAATGTTATAAACCACCTAGCTCCTGTAATATTTTTCACTCGGCTGGCTCCCCATAGGTCACTGTGGATTAATGAAAATGGTTGGGACTGGATATATGGTTTTAATGGGTATGGCACACGGGTATGTTTGGATAATTGGCAAATTTCACACTTCAAGGAATTAATACTTTTATTTCGAAATAACAACGGAAGATGTTTCTTCAAATACAAAAATTTGATGCCCTAACCTCTGATTGCCATAACATAATTGTGTCCTCTTTTGAAGTGGATAGAGCCAATCCTCCTTGTGTGTTTGTCTTTATTCCAAACATATAGTCCATCATCAACTTTAGCAAAGTGCCAATCATCCTCCCCGATTTACTCTGATCACACAACCAATTGCGTAAAATTCAGCAAGAAGTTTTTCATCCTTAGTAAGTTTATTGATTGAAAGTAAATTGCGAGGACAAGTTTGGGACATGTAGGACTTTATTGAGAAAAAATTCTCATTATTTGTACTTCTCCTACTCCACCACAGTGAGTAAGAACCATCAGCTATGCGGATTCGGGACTTGTCATGACAAGGGGTGTAGGTGTGAAACAAAGTGGAGTTACTGTCATGTGATCGGATGCACCCGAATCGAGTATCCAAGAGGATTGATTATTTGATTCAAAGGCAATATTGAGGGCGTACCTTGGGTGGCTAGAGATCCATGAGCGATGGAAGTACCAAGTATCTTATGGAGAGTCTCAAGTTGGGTTTTGGTTAGGCGAACATCGAGAACATCATCTGCAGCAGTGGAGAGATAACAAGGCGCCTTATTATCCTTCTGTTTTTTTTTCGGGATAGCCATGAAGTTTGAAGCACTTTTCCTTTGTATGACCTACACGTTTGCAATGGTTACACCATGGCTGGTTGATCCGAATCATTTCCAAACACTGGTTTTTGTGGTCGTGGACCTCTCGGAGATGAGGCGCGAGGTCTCGATGAGACCGGTTGCCAAGAGTTGTCATATGTTTAGGTTCCTTTGAGTCTCCCATCATGACAAGACGCCGCTTTTCTTCTCTTCTAACTTCGCAAATGCTTCACCGACGGTTGGTAGAGGTGATCTCGCCTGAGTCGCCACCACGGACCTCATCTAACTCACGATTCATCCTGCTAAAAATTCATAAAGACGTTCATTGTTGAGATGAGTCATGAACTTGGTGTGTTCCAATCCTTCACTCCAATCGCCTCATAGTACATATCCAGTTCTCCGCCACAAAATTTTCAGATTGTTGTAGTAGTGAGTTACTTGAGTGTCCCTTGTCGGATATCCTTTAACTTAAGCTTGATCTCAAATACTTGGGAGGCGTTTCCAAGATCCGAGTAGTTTTCTTTGACCGCATCCCACATGTCTTTTGCGCTTTGAAAAAAAGATAAGTGCGGCTTATATGGCCTTCCATCGAATTAATTAGCCAAGCCATTACTATCGAGTTGTTGAGTTCCCAAGTGGCATAAGTCGGTCACTGTGGTTGGTCGTGGAATTTCTCCATTGATGTATCCTAATTTGCCACGACCACGAATCACCATAAGGACCGATTGAGACCATTGTAAGAAGTTCTTCCCATTTAGCCGATGATTGGTGATTATAAGGGAGGAATTAAGTTCACCTTGAGTGATTCCCCGATTGACATTCTCGTTATTTGTGAAGTCTCGCTTTTAGACAGAGTTTCATTAACGCCACCCATTGAAGGAGGACTAAACCGGAGGAATTTTTAGGAAGTGAGATTAGAGACGAATGAGCAGGATCGAATGAATCCTAAAGCTCTTGATACCATGAAGAAACTTAGAAAATAGATTCTTATTTTTCTGCTAATTAGTTTACACCTATAAAGAGAGGAATTCACACAAACAAGGAAAAAACATCCCTAAAAATCAGTAACTTCCTAAGAATCAGTGACTGAGATTAGTTTCTATTTACAAGAGATCTCCTAGTAATAAGGTAAGTTTTCTGTCCTTAATTTTAGGAGTTCCAACAGCCTATATGCTGGAAATCTAAAAAGAGTGAGAAAAAGATAACAGAGAGAAGTCTGATATTGCAAATTCAAAAAGAAAGAAGATAATAGTGGGAAGACATACAAAGAAAGAGGGGGGAGAATAAGAAGGACTAGTGGAATGAGGGGTTGCTGGAAAGTGAGAGTAAATTGCAGCTGTGGAAAGATGTTGTAGTGAATGAAAATTGCAGAACGAGAAAGGTGATGCACAAAGGGGGACAAGTTATGGAAAAAAATGTAGGGTTCTTGAAGTTAAATCTTAAGAATAGTGGCTTATGGGCGGCCTTGGGCTATCTGGGGCCAAGATAAATGATAAAGCCTTTCTTGATACCAAATTTTGATACTCAAAATGGTCGGGTCCCTTCCATTACTTTTCCTTCCATTACTATTTAATACAACTTTTATCTTCTTGTGCGTCATTCAGGTAGGACAAGGAAAAGAATAGTAGTAAATAGGTCAAGCCTTTCTTGATACCAAATTTTGGTGGTTTTTACTGATAGCGGTGAATAAAACTTATTAAAAAGGACATTGTATATGCTTCTTAGTTTTGACTTCAGTCAACTTTTGAGAGGACAGTAAGCACAAGCATTTGTGAGATTTGAGTACAGTATTTCTATGAAGATATCATTCTTGTTTTGAACTGTCTCCTTTCTTAACAGTTAGTAGTAGATTATATATTTATATGTTAACATTGTGTACTCTTGATAGTTTAGACACCCTTTAAGAGGAACTTACCACTAGCAAGTCTGACTTTTGGAAGCAATATACAGATTAACATGGTGCATGATGACATAACTAGAATACAAGTTGACTTGGTTCCGATGATTGAAGAAATTATTTCTGAGTGGCTTATCATTCTGGTTTTCTGCACAACACCATCAGAATCGCCTGCAATTGAAGATTTCAGTTCTCAACTTTCATTGCTGCAGATTGGTAAGTTTCTTATGGTTTCTGCTTATTTGCTTTAGCTAATCGGAAACCATCACTGTTACATACTATGGTATGGAGAGAGGAATTTGTATTACTTACTGGTTGACTTGATTGGTTTATGTTTTTGTTAATGTTTCAGATAATAAGATCAATAAAAGATCATGGAGGGAGAAACTTGGGAAATGTGATTTCACATTAGCCTCTTTACTTCTACTAAATAATCAAAGTTCCTCTGGATATGAGAGACATCTTTCTTTGGGATGCCTCCTTAATCCACATGAAATTATTACTTCAGTGCAGAAGTTTGCTAGCTGGATAGTATGGGGAAATACTGGGGAAGTTTCTTCTTCCTTCTTGAGGCGCTCAACTGAATTAGCAATTGTCCTTCTTAGGAATGGCCAATATGATGCTGTTGAGGTTTGTCATTCATTTCTCATGATTGTGACTTTTTACATTAAAATATATAGTATCTGAGAGTTTATCTAAAATTCATATCCTGCCTTGTTTTTTGGGGACCAATATTTTTACCTGTCAAAGTACCTACTTGCTATTTTTGAGGCCAATGCAAAAAGGGAGAGGATATTCAGAAGTATTCAAGATACTAGTGGTGATTGGTGCTTACTTCAACATCTCCTTGGATGCTGTCTTGTTGCTCAAACTCAGCGTGGGTTACATGGAGTTCTGAAAGGAAGGAAAGTCAGTGAAGCTGTTAGCTGTTTCTTCAGGTAATTAGTAATTTAGTCATATCCTGGTCCTCCATTTTTCTGCTACTTCATATTTCTGATTTTGAACCTAATTTCCTCTTAATTCCATTTTATAAATATTTTAACTTCCTGTACTTTTTAACCTTGAAGTATAAACAGTTGAAATTCTATAATATTAACTTAAAAGTATTTCAATATTCTTAGAATTGAAAATTTTATCAACTATAGCAAGTGATATAAATATCGCACCGTTACCAAAGGGTGATGATAAGTTATACCTTTCATCCTTTTAAATTAATTTCCATTATATTAGAAGTAAATTTCTCCTATGAAAGTAATGCAGTGCAATACAAGTCTTTCTTATCTCTAAAATAAGTCCTATCATTAATGAATATTTATAGTTAACAATGTAAACAGGAGTTGGAGCCTGTTTGGATTTTCTTTGAGTATTCAAAATTGTCTTTTACAGGCTTTTCCACATTCGTTAAGACTTGGTCATTTTATTTATGTCTCAACTGAGTCGGCACTGCTTTGTTCTATGCAGAGCTGCATCAGGAGAAGGAGCTTCACAGGCCTTGCAGAGTTTGTCTGATGAAGCAGGGTTGCCATATCTTGGTTTTAGTAAGTTCATCTGAAGAATATTGTTGTTTCCTAGAAAAAAGCTGGACAATTTAATTTCTTGAGCAAATAGATGATTTTAAAATTTTCTGGTTCAGATGGTCATGTATCTGCTGCATGGAAGCTTCATTACTATCAATGGGTAATGCAGTTATTTGAGCAATATAACATTAGTGAGGGTGCTTGCCAATTTGCTCTTGCTGCACTGGAGCAAGTTGATGATCTTGGCCTTGGAGGTGATGGCTTTGAGAGAGATTCATCTAATGAATCCACTACTACCATCAAAGGACGTCTTTGGGCAAATATTTTCAAGTTTACTTTAGATCTTAATCTTCTGAATGATGCATACTGTGCAATAATTTCAAATCCAGATGAAGAGAGCAAGTACATCTGCTTAAGGCGCTTTGTTATTGTTCTTTATGAATGTGGAGCAATAAAGGTTCTTTTATATCCCACTTTTTGTTTGTTCCAGTTATTCTGCCTCGGTTCAGTGTCATGCATATTTTGTCATGGCTTGCATGTGGTTACTTACAAGCTCAAGTAAAGCACAATGCTTGATGAGTAGTTTCGATGCCATTGACAGCATCCTAAGAACAAAAATCATAAAAGAATTTAGTAAAGCAAGAATTGACATTTCTTTTTGTTTGAAAATAAAGGTGTTGAAGCAAAATAGAAATTAAGGAAAGGATTCATGATAGTTATCAGCTGTAAAGGATGTAAATTTCTGTAGGGAATTGCAACTTTCCTTCTTGGTGTTTTTACCATTTTGCTTGCTCTGCATCACAGATCGCCGTCTTCATTTACCATTTGCAGTGCTTGCTGTATTATTTATTTGGTCATTTATATTCTGTGCCTGTGGGTAATAAATCAGTTGACATGTTACTTATTGGGAACTTGTTCTCCTTTCTCGTAGCAGATACTCTGCAATGGTCAATTGCCCTTAATTGGTTTAGCAGACAAGGTTGAGCGAGAACTTGCATGGAAGGTATGTAATACTTTCTAGGAGATGTGATCTTTATGGCTGCTTCTTGAGTTTATTTTCTTGCAGACTGATCTCTTAGGCATCCTTTTATGCTGTAATTTGTAGGCAGAGCGTACGGATATCTTGGCAAAGCCAAATCCATACAAATTGCTTTATGCATTTGAAATTCACAGGCATAATTGGCGAAAGGCAGCTAGTTACATGTATCTATATTCTGCTCGATTACGAACTGATACAGTTCAGAAAGATCAGCAGCATATGTCAATTACACTGCAGGAGAGGCTGAATGCACTCTCTGCTGCTGTTAATGCCCTGCAGCTTGTCCATCCTGCTTATGTTTGGATTGATCCCCTGCCTGAGGGATATTCTCTTCGGAATGAGCATTACCCACATAAAAAGGCTAAAACAACGGTGAAAGAACAGTGTAATTGTTACATCTACAAAGAGCTTTATTATTATGTGATATTCTCATTTTGTTGTCATCAGCTTAATCTTATCATTGTAGGAAAAATGAACCTATTCGATAGTTTGATTATGTCTATGTATGTGCTCAGTTCTCCAATCAGTTTCAAATCTGTGCATGACCTTATTCAGTGTTGTCAAGGCGTGTTCCTTGTGCCTTAGTATTATTCAACAAAAATGCCTCAGACACTTCCAAGCAAGGCCCTTTTGATTAGGCACATGGGTGTGTGCCTTGGCTTGCTTTTATGTATCGCGCTAGGCATAAAAAATTCTCACCTGATTGAATTTCCCTTTAATTTCTTTTATTTTTCATATTTCTCATTTCATATATCTTTACTAGTATGAAAGGGATCATGTCAAACCATGTACTTCTCCATATTTGAGCATTCAGCAACAGACATTGACTATGAGGAAATCATGCCTATTTATCAATAAAAACATTGCATGTTCTGTAGATAAAACTAGACCATACTTTAGAGTTTACTATATATTTTAAGCTTTATATATTATACGCTTCACTTCAGTCAGGCTAGTGCTTTTTTTGCGCCTAGCACCTGGAGTGCGCTTTGTGGTCTTGACAACGCTGACCTTATTAATATCTCCTTCTTTCTGCTGCAGCTGTTAATGATGTACAATCTCAGAGGCTGCAATTTTGCATTGATATTGAGAAACTTGAATATGAGATTGTGCTAACATCAGCAGAATATCAGCTTTCACTGGCAAATGTAAAGTGGGCATATTCTGGTAATTTTCTTTCAACCTTTTCTTTTTCTGAGAGTACTTCATTTACTAATGCTTGTGACGTTTAATTATCATTTTATGGTTGTTGTCGACTATCAACTCTGTAAATAATCAAGATATAGGTGTAAATAAGCAAGATTGCACTCCAGAGAGAGGTGTTCATGGGCTTGGCCGGGTTTGGTTTTGGTTTAAGCATGATATTAACACACTTCATGCTTGCTCAAGCCAAGTTTAAAATTTTGCCCAAGCTTGTCTATATTTGTAGATGGCTAACCCAAGCTCATTTTAGCCTGTGCATATTTTTTTATATCTTTTTTGAAAAAAAAATTATATTATTTTTAATTTATCATTTAATAATTTTATATATTTTTTCATTTATTAAAAATTTATATATAGGCAACTTAACCTTTTTTTAATGTTTACATTAAAGTATTATATATTATTATAGATTTAATTTTGTGTTGTATTAGAAAAAAAGGGTAGGGTTGGGCTTAGGCCTTGAATGCTTGAGCTTGAGCTTGGCTCATTTTTTAAATGGGCCTAGTTTTCTTGCCCAATCCCATTTTTCAATCCTAATATTTTTGCCCTGATCCTCCCAAATTTTGAGCAGGTTTTCGGGTTTGGACGGGTAGCCTGGCCCAGCCCTTGAATAGGTTTAACTCCAACCAATCCAACCAAACAAGAGAATTTGACATAACCTGTAATTTGCTAAGTAATCTAAATAGGGGTAATCGTATTACCAAAGTTAATCAAACAATATCCAAATGAAATGCTCCCTTAGGGTTTGTTTCGAGTGCCAAGATTGTTAGTTCTTGGAGTCTTAGGTATTTCCTTTGAAGTCCTATTTGGAATACTTAGAATAGTTCTTTAGGATTAGGGTTGATAGTAGCCTAGGTAGTTATTCATGTACTCTTTCTTTTGTGGACAGATTATGACGAGAATTCTTAGTATTGTTGCTATTTTTACGTGTGATGCAATCAATCTTAGGTTTGATTTCCTAAGGAACCCTCAATGTGAGGCGGAGGTTTTCTTTCTTCTTAGTTATGGTCAAGCAATCAAGCAGTCAAGCAACTCTAATCTTGGAACTAAGAAATATTGTGTTTCTTTATGTAATTTTACCTATCTTCTTAATTATTTTAGATTGTTATATTTTACCCTTGCCCTCCAATCACTTTTGTATTCTGAAGTGGCACAGTCAAAACAGAAATCTAATCAGACTCTATTTTTTTTAGTGTCTTATTTAGGGTGCCTTTCCTGAATAAGACATTCAAAGCTGAATAGTTTATGCTTTTGATGCTATCCTAGTTTCAGTATACAAACTATTAAGGGCAAACAAGTTGTTTTCCATTTTCATTTGACTTGGTTTCAGAAAGTTAGTCTTTCATGTTCAGAATTCTCATGGGCTAAATTGCTTGAGTAAATTATTCTTCCAGGTTGGAAGATCTCATGAGCTACTTTATTTTTTCTTTTCATTTTAAAAGAAAAATAAATTTTCTCCTTTTAGCTGTTGATTTATTAGTTTTGTACATTTTTTAAGTCATTTATTTTTTGGGTTCTTTTTCTCACTTTTTTGGAGTAACATGAGTAAAGGAAAAGAAGGGTTCGTTTCTTTCCTAGTTTTAAATGAATAAGAAAAAGGAAATTGGTAGGATTATCAAAATTAATTGTTTGGTTATGGAGTGGAAAGGAAAGGAAAGGAAAGAAAGGAGATTGAGAAAATTTTCTAGTTATACCTCAGCAAAATAATAATGTAAACGATAGATATATTTGGTACACATAGTACGATGTGTAGTTCTTAATATATTAGACAGCTAAAATATTTTGATCTCAAAAAATAAAATCCAAATGTAACATTTACTTTGTTGGCAGCATTTTCAGTAATAAATGCAATATACATATTTCATGAAGGTATAAGAGAAAAATTTTATAACATGTCCCACTATGTCATCACATTTCCTCCTTTTCCCACATCAACCCAGCAAAACCATTTTCATTTTCATCCCTTATACATGGACTTGAAGCTTCTATGTGCTTTTTCCTTTTACATGTTGAGAACCCCCTTATGTGCACTATGTGATGGCCCATGTATTTTTATTTTACTTATAACTTTTGGTTCATATATTGTAAGTTTCAATCAGGAACACAATTCAACTTTAGACACAAAAAGGTTCTTGTTGCCATGAAAGCAAGAATTTCAGTATATAACCTTTTCTCTTTTCCTTCCCTCGCCTTCCCTCTGGCTTTTGATGGGAAATGGCAGGACTCTTCCTTTTCCTTCCTTTTATTTCATTGATTTCCGAGCAAGGGAAAGGGTTCACTCTTTTCTTTCCCTCCCTTCCCCCCAATCTGAACTCCTCCAAAACTTGTGGCTTTTTAGTTTTAGGCTTATGTAAATGTTGTGACATGCTTCACCTTATGCCTTTTTCCGTTTTAAAGGTCTAATAAATGTACTCAAATGGGTGGTTTGTATATCAGTTGTTTCTGTTATGGATGTGACATATTTCTGTAAAGATGTGCGGGTTTAGTAATGATAAGATTTGTTGATGGTTGACCGATAAGAGTTTCAGGTGTTTAGTATTCTGAGAGGTTCTCTGTTTGTGGAATTGTTTGGTTTCTTTGGGGGAGTCTTTGAAAGATGAAAGAGCCATGAAAGTCAGTTTGGTTGTTTGGACACTAGCTTGAGGTACAACTTTTTGTACATCATTTTAAAGCAGAGCAAGTTATTGCTGGTCTAAGAACATTTGCACTAGTGGGCAGTGTTTAAAATTTAGTCTTATAGCTTGAAAGGTTCTAGTTTCTCTGCATTTAAATTGGCTTGGGTGATTCGGGGTACGCCTTATAATTGTTGCTTTTCTACATGCTTGGAAAGGCACTTTTGAAGAAAAGGAGTTCTTGGATGATCTAGCTTAGTATATTTTGTAGAGAATGGCCTGGTAAGGTATGAACGGATAAGGCTGCTATTATTGTTTTAATATTTTTATGCAAATTGAGAAGTTCATTATATATTTTCCTCCGTTAATTTGGGTTTTGAGATGGTTTTGTTTTCTCGTTCTTATTTCAATTTTAGGTGTATGCTCTTGTATACAGATGGTGTACTACGCTTATGATATTAATAAATGGTTTTTGTTTGAAAGAAAAGTGAAAAAACTGGATTCTCCATCTCAATGTTTTGTTGAGTGGAGCTTTTATTATGCACTTTTAATAGTCACTTATTTTTGGATGATTTCTTAAACTTTTAATTGCTTTCCAGGGATCGGAAAAGCCCCATCAGATCTGGTTGAGCTTCTAGTCCTAACTAATTTATATGACACGGCCTTCAGCGTTATTTTAAAATTCTGGAAGGATTCCGAACTGAAGAGGTGGAAATATTTACCCTTCTGCTACTTCATTGTTTCTCCTGGTGGTAATATGTGCTTCTGGTATGTCTGTTGACCTTTACTTGATGGTTCTTTTTGGTCAGGGAACTGGAAAAGATCTTCTCTGCTATTGCATTGAAGTGCTGCCCTAGTACGGTTAGCTCATCTCGGACTAGGTAAAATCAGTTGTCCTTTCCACTTCGTATGTTTCACATTCCTTCTTTTGATTTGCCTATGAAGCAATTAATCTTCATTACGTAATCTGGCTTTACCTTTTTGATTGAATTTAGATCGCAGAGTCTATTATTGACTTCATCCAAGGATGAAATGGTTGTTCACGGTTCACCTGGTATGGAGCTCACCAGTGAACAAACTAAGGCGAATTGTCACTGGGAAACTCTTGAGCACTATCTTGTTCGTATCTTCTGCCTGCTTCTATATTGTTTATCTTGTCTAGTTCTGAAATTTGTCTTATTTTGCTTGTTTCTTTTGCTACTTGCTTTTTGTCACCTTAATAAAATATTGCTAAAAGGCAAATGCATATAGTAAAAAGTAAAACCATACTAAGAGAAATGAATAAAATACAATCCCAATCTAACATGATTATTCTATATAATCATGCTTTTTGTTCAAAAAGTACAGATTTAGTTTTTTGTTTTTTATCGCAATGCACTTCTTGATTTTTTCCATTGAATACAAGCAAATCATACTTGTTTTTAATTAAATATAATATGAAAGAAAGGAAAATTGGCATCAAGGTTTTCAGATTGGGGGCCTAACATCAGACATTATGGTTTAACCCAGGATAAAAATGATGCTAAAAGCGATGCTGGTTTCTCATGTAACAATTCTTCAAAATTTTTTTCCTTTTAGTGCATGTGCTAGAGGTTGAGGTTGGTTATCAGTAGTCCTAGCGACTTTTGACATGACACACAAATGACATTTAAATGTGTATGAGTTTTATGTATTCGTGTTTCATGTCATAATCAGTGTCGACACGCAAATGGTCACAACTAATTTCCTTGGGGTAAAATTCCTGAGTAATTTTGAATTGTGATAAGGTTTAAAGACGTGTAGTAATTACTTGTGTCAGGTTTTCTGAACTGACCATTGAAAGAATAAAGAACTAAAAAGCAACCTTAAAATTTTATCCTTGTTGCCCTTTCTGTTTTCCTTTTCTTAGCCTCTTTTTCCATCTAACACATCTGAGATGTTTATGCATTGCAGGAGAAGTACAAAAACTTTCATTCTAGATTGCCAGTAATAGTTGCTGAAACACTTCTTCGTACTGATCCTCATATTGAATTGCCTTTATGGCTGGTTAAAATGTTCAAGGTAATACTTCTACACAGAAGATGAATCTTCAAAATCAGTTGCTCTCACAAGAGGCTGTGAATGGCGGAAGTTGCATGTTGCTAGTTTTGTATAGTGGTCTCTGCTATGGTTCTTTGACTCTCAGTATTCATCTATTTTCTTGTCAAGAAAAAATATCATTTCTAAGATGCGAGATAATATGATATGATATTCAGGCGAAAACTGTATGCATGGCCTATATTGGGTTTATTAAGATAACACAATAATACACAGGTATGAAAAGGAAAGAAAAAGGACAAGGCTGTAAGTTGATATATAATTGCTTCACATGAAAGTTCATCAAGCTAGTAAATTCATTCTTGTGAAAGCCATATCCAAGCAACTAAATATTCCTGGAATAATCGTTTTCTATTTGTTTTCCTTGAGATTGTATAAATGGTCTGGTAGGAGAAATACAAAAGACCAAGTAGGGAAAAAAAGGAATGAAAAGAAAAAACCCCAAAATGAGTTTGAAAGTTTACTGTCAGCAACCATTTGTACCAGTTGACTTCAAAATAACTTTCTTTAAATGAATGTAGTTGATCTGCCTACAAACTGTTTTTAATATTTTCTGGGTTAATGTTTGCTTATTCTTACTTTTGCTTATCACATTCTGTCGGGTTTGATTAGGAAAATCAGAGGGACAGGCCTTGGGGAATGACTGGTCCAGAGCCAAGTTCAGCATCCTTGTTTCGACTATACGTTGATTATGGTCGATATACAGAAGCAACAAATCTGTTTCTTGAGTATGTAGAAGCGTTTGCATCAACAGTAAGTCTGTTTTCCTTGATGCGTTTTTGTATATAGTGACTCTCCTAATGTCAGAAACATCCATGATATTTCAATCCATGTTTTACTTAGATATCTGACATTGCCCATTTTAGTCAAAAGTCACTGGAGTTGCAAGATGCATCTTCAAATCATCTTACAAAATTAGATCAGGACTCTCTGGTTGTGAAAAGATACAGGGAAGAGGATGGATCAATTGTGGATGCCTTTCTTTATTTGATGGTTAATAAATTGAAAGGAGGCAGCTATTTGTAACTGATATTTCATCAAACATAGTCCTAATGAGTGGGAATTACAGAAGGCCATACATGGGCAAGGAAATTGCACCCTTTTCCTACCATTCCTACCTTGGTCAGTACGTTAGGAACGGTGACTTTGTTTCCTCAATATCCTCCCCCCCTTTTTGTCAATAATAATAAAAATCCTCACCCTATTGGGATGCGGAGGTGGGTTCCTTGTTCGGTAATAGTCAACTGACATTCCTGCTAGTCAACCATGTTCTTTGCAGCTTTAGCTTCTACTTGTTTCCTAGTAAAAACAAGGAGTGGAAGATATCTGCCTTTAGATGCAACCATGGAAAAACTTCTATTTATTTTTTATCATACAATTTTAGTTTTATTTTAAGGGGCAGGATATTAAAGTTTTGCATTTTCTTTAACTTAGTATATTCATGCAAGTTAATCAAGTTTAGATCATGCGAAGAGTTACTAGGACATCTTGTTGATTTTCTGACTACAGGATATTGTGTGTGTGTGTGTGTGTGTGTGTGTATGTTTACTATAGAGTATCTACAATTGTCATCCCTTTAAATTATATAAGTGATGGTTAGAGTTGTAACTGACCCGAGCTTAGTTCAAATAGAGAAAAGCTCAAGCTCGATTCAGAAGACAATTTTTCCTTATTTGGAAGTCAAGGAAGGGGAATGTTTGGCATTTTCAGATAACCTTTAGTCCTACTTTGAAATAGTTCTTCCCTTCCCTGTGAACATATTTATTTCACAGGCAATATGGATTACTGAATTGTTGCTTCTTTGTTTTTCCACAATTGCTATTAGCCGGTTCACATGTCCTCATATGCTTTCTTTCTGCTTTTGATCCTGATTTTTTTTTCTGTTATCACGTATAATGTATTCACTCTTCATTCTTACTTTCCGGTTTTAATGTCCATCAGGGCCAATTTGTTCTTAAAATTCTATTTTAATAGTGTATTTTCTAAAATTGTATTAATTTTATACCATTTCTCTATTCTACGAAGACTTTGCAACCAAATATTGATTACGTTGTCTGATAGGAAAGAGCGCTTAAAGAACATGAATCACAGAAGTCTTCTGAATCTGGTTGTTACCATGTTAGTTGATTCTACATCCGACTCCTAATGTCACATTGGAGATTTACCAAAAAACATTATGGAGCCCAAATGAAAAGTCAAATCACTAGGATTTTTTCGCAAATGATTGAACCACATTTTATGCTTTATGTATAGTTCTCTAAATACGAGCCCGTTCATTTGTCTGTTACCAGTGAAAGTTGTACACTGCTGGTTTTGCTGATTGGTGTTACTGTTAAATGTTTTTGCAGAGACCCGTAGACATAATTAATCGCAAAAGATCTTCTGCAGTATGGTTCCCATATAACACAGTAGAGCGGCTTTGGTGCCAACTAGAGGGGTTGATCAAATCAGGGCACATGGTTGACCAATCTGATAAGCTCAAAAGGCTACTGTATAAATCTTTACTAAATCATCTAAAGCAGGTAAGTTCTATTGAACGCCGGTGGCTGTTTTGGATTATATTTGTTTTTGGCTTTTCACTGCTGACCATTTGGCACAATTTCACTTGTTTTCAGCTGAAGGTGGATTCAGTTGATGCAGTTTCTTCTGCAGGCTAAAGAAATTTTCATCACATCTAGGGTAACATTTCGAATCATCATGCAGAATCCTTGAAAAACTCTGGTTTGGTTAGGGTTCTGATTGCAGCCCATAAACTCATTGTTGTAAAGAAAAATTACCAAAATTTTCCATGTTTTGTGTTTACCTTTCACAATTAGGTTCAAGTTTAGTGAATACCAACTGATACAATCTAGTGCCAAGCTTTTTTTTAAGACAGACAAGTAAGAAATTTGTATGCACTAAAAAGTGACAATTGTAATCTTAGACAGTGACTTAAGCCTCCTATCGTTTAGCAATTTTTATTTGATGTAAACTTGTAAGCCCGTTTAAAAGAATTATATATTTGTGGTGTTCATGTATCTTTTCTTATATGTATTCATTTTTCCATACCTTAATATGTATCCTATTCATTTTTTTTTCAATTTCGAATTAATGTGGTAGGCTGTGGAAATTTGGATTTGAGTTCTTTTACTTTACTGGTACTGTAAAAGATGATAATCCTCTCTTTAAAAGAAGTTTTATAATAAAAAAAAATTACAAATCAACTATAATTAAAATAAGGGAAAAGTGCAACAGCAATAATTAAACTAACATTTCAATCACTAACGTTTTCAAAAATTATCAAATCAGTCACTTGAAGACTTAATGGGACAGCTGAGTGGTTCGATAGGGTGTCACATGTATTTGCTGTCTATTTAATGTGTACTTAATTTCTACCGTGTAATTAAAAAAAATTAACTTAATGCGTAAAGTAAAAGCCAATTAGAACTTGAGAAGAAACTGAGTGAGGCAAAAATAATTTGGTTAAAGAAAAAAAAAATCATTCAGGTGAATAGGGAGACGATTGAAAATTTTAATGAATCATTGGAGAGGGATTGGAAGTATTCCAAATGGAGGAACTAATGTGCAAGTTTTTAACATTATCAGAATGGTTAATAGAGGAGAACCAATTAAAGGTGTTCCATAGATTGTAATAGATAAGTTTATTTTAAATTTGAGTTATTTTTGGGTTTAAGAGCATGGTTCGAATTTTTTATAGGGTTTAATAATATTTCTAATTTGGGTCTAGCATGGGGTTCTGCTTTTATGCTATTAATTGTTTAAATTCTTGAGAACTGTCAAGAGTTTATGTTTTTTTTGGTGTAAGCTATTGAAATTGGAATTTGTTTAAAAAATTATTTAGGGTTGTAAATTATTCGAATTTAATGGGAGTGAAATATGTTGTCTTGATGTCATTTGTTTTGTGTGATGAAATAAGTTGTGGATGCATGTAAAATTTAGATAGTGCACTGTGTATGTTTATATTATATAGTTGCAGATGTGTTGTTTGGTTATTGTCTGCCATGTGCATGACAGAACTGAATATATTTGTATTAAATTGTCTGACATGTAATCTAGATTGTGGATGCTTGTCAAATATTAGATAGTGATTAAATATTATTTATCATTAGTGTGTATGAAAAAACTAAAGATCTCATTGCATTTATTGTGACTTTTGCTATTAAATTTGTTTGACAAGTTTAGTTGACAATGAATTTAATGAGAGTGAAAGTGAAGAAGAACCAAGTGATTTTGATAGATTTGATTGTGCAATAGGTGATAATATGTTTAATAATGTTGGAATGAATGTATGTAGTAGGGGTAGGGTTAATTTAGATAGCTTAAACATGGATGATTTATAATTAGGGGAATTGTCTGATAATGATAAATCTGAAACATTAAATAGTGCATATGAATCTGACTCAAATGACAAAAACTTGGCCTGAGTTCAACATAGAAATTGACATGAATAATTCAAAACCTGTAATTTGATTGTTATTTTCCAACAAAGATTGTTTAAAAGAAGTTGCTAGACAGTATGGTAAGGCGAATAATCACCTTGTAAAGTTCATGTAAACATGAGCCTCTAGAAAGTTTAATGATTGATTTGTAACTTTTGAAAGTTTAGTAACTGACATATTATTTTAATTAAAGTTTAGTGACTATTGATATATTTTTCCCTTAAAATAAATTCAATATAAAGTAAGAGCTCAGAACTAAAATATATCTAAATTTAGATTGAAATAAATTTAAATAAAACCCGTACATACTAAAAAAACTAAATATAATAATTTGAAAGAAAAATTAAAAAAAAAAAAAAGAAGTCTACTCATAATAGAACTTTGAATCACCAAGTTCTTGAAATTTCAGTCTTACTAACACAATCAAGTGATCATTAGCTGCATAAATAAAGAGATAACAGACTTATATATATATACTGAACCCTACTAGGTCTAGTACCAGGAATAAAAAAATTGTCATAATCATTTTTTTTTTTTTTGAAATTTTCTTGTTTCGATATTCATATTAAAAATCGATTAAATTTAAATTCAAATTAAATTAAATTTTTAAATATTAAATTAAGCTCTATCAATATTATTTTTTTTATTCATAAAATTTAATGTCGAAACTAAAAAATATCCAACTCTTTACCAATCCAACAGCGATGGTAAATGTAGAACCATTGCTATTATAAAAGCAATAACCATTGCACCATTGTTGCAGCCAAGGCAAAATTCTACACCGCTTGTTTCCTTTGATATATTTTCTCCAATTTAATCATATTAAAATTAAATATACAATAATGTAAATATTAAAAATTATATTGAATTGTTTATTTTTAAAATTTTAATAAAAAATTATATAATATACTATTGCTAAGTATTAAATAAAATATTTATTTTTAAAATATAAAAAGATACGAGTGGATCTAAACGGGTTTGAGTTAATCATTTACAAATATGGGCAGTATTTGGTAACATTTGAGACTCATATTTTGGGTTGGGCTAAGCTTGGACAAATATGTATGATATTGATACCATGAACAAGCCCAACCTATGAACACCTCTATGCATTACTTTGTATTCTAATTTAGTCAATTTTAATCCATGTAGTATTGAATTTTGAAATTTCAGTCTTGACCCGAATGGTAATCATTAAATTTGTTAGGTCAAATTTTGCTATTACTTTTGTATTATGCCTAAGTTATGGATTGAATCCCTATTCTATAATTTGATAATTTCTAGACCTTATATCTTTTAATTTTTGAAATTTTAGTCATTAACTCAAATGATAACCACTAAATCTCATAACTAAAATGACGTGACATTTTTTGTGAGTATTATATGAAAATGGTAAACTATCGTTTTAACATTTGGAAATAACATAATTAAACTAAACAAATTTAATTATTACTATTCGAGTCAGAATTGAGATTTTAAATTTTAAAATATAAAAAAATAAATAAATTAAAATATAGACTAAATAATTACTTGTATATGGTATAGGGACTAATATCAAAATTTCACCATTTTAAGTGCAACTTTCTTTTCTTCCTAACCAATTTTCAAGAGTACCACTTAATTATTATGATGCCATTCATTTTCATATAAAAGAGTCACAACGCCTTTTAAATGATTGCAAAACCCTGCCCAAAACAAGCCAATCACCGCACTAAAGAAAACGGCTCGGTGACACTAAAAACAAATGCTTTTGCATAATTGAGTGACGGATAGAAAAATACGACATAAGAAACAAGAACAAAGTCAAAAGAACTTTTGGAATCAAATTAAATTATATACTTTATATATTTATTATGATAATAAATATATAATTTTGTCATTTTAATAGTTAATATCTTTATAATTTTATTATTACTAATTTAAAATTTTATAATAAAATTATAAAATTCAGCAGGGCACTAGATCCGCTCCTGCTTGCATTATCAAGGCTACATGCAAAAAGTTAAACAGATTGATGCTCAAAAGCATAATCACCTCACTCACCAAAAAAAAGGACTAAAATACAATAATCATCTTTTAATAAATAAATAAAAACAAAAACTTATATATATATATATATTCAACATCTACATGATTAAGGGGCCATCATCCTCTTTTTTCTTTCTGTATGAAAAAGGTCTATAATTTGATGCCAACAAGCCGGTTTTGTTTTTCAGTGTTCTATAAGGTGTCAAACAGGGCCAGTTCCAGGTCCTCCTAGTGTTAGAACCACATCTCTTAGATCACTTCTTAGCTTTGGGTCTTTTGCTGTTGCTAATGAAGCAGCACTAGTTGCCAAATGCCGAGAGCTGTGACCGGATTCTGGCATGATACGCATTGTTGGTGGTGGCTGAGATGGGTTCAAGGGTTCTAAATTGCTCGAGTTTAGAAATGGCTGAGCTGCACTGACCTGGCATGTTGATGACGGACTTTGAGCAAGCATTGGCCCTCTCGAGATGACACCTGACCCCTAATGTCAGATCGAATAAATTGATGGTAAGGAATAGTTGAACAAATAATATATTAGGAACTTTGATGGTAAAGAATACAAGGCCTTACAGGTGCAAATAAGACCCCTCTGAATATCTTTCCATTAACATTGGCTGTCACCAGGAAACCGGAGTCGAAGGCCCCATCGACCTTACCTCGAACTTCAGCACCAAGCTGAGGAGAAAAATCTCCCAATGTGAAGCGTGAACAAGTGGACATATATAGAATATAAACCGAAAACCTCAGAAAAGAAGAGTAATAATGCTAATGGGATTGAAAAAGGGTTACCAGGTTGTGAATAGGCCCTGCTTCCAAGTGTCTCTGTTCAACAATGGAGTATTGTGTTCCACTTCCTTGCCTGCCAGTATCACCAACATGGAGATATTGTTCGGGTTTCCGAGGATTTTGAAGTTCTCTTGTAAACTGGGGATCTTGTTGCGTTCTATGGACAGTATATCTGGTTTGCTTATGGTTATTTGAAACATTGTAAGGCTGACAATTGTTTGGAACATGATGGAACTGCTTAAACAAATTAAGGCCTTGAGGCGTGGTGGAATCAGGGGGCTTTTGTAGCGGAGCTTGTTCTTGATCAGATTGTGAAGGAGATGAATGCTGCGAGAGTGAAAGGGAATGTTCTTCTTGCTCGAATTCAACCTCCCATGCCTTTGCAGTGGCGGTTCTCCTCCTCTTCGGGTTTGAAGTATCTAAAGAGAAACGAAAAGATGAAATGATCATATTCAAATCATCAAGCCATAGAGCTATATCCGAGGCCAGAGGTAAGGGAATTTGATTCCAAACCAACCTGAACCGAACCGAGAAGAATGCTTTGCTTCTTGTTCTGCTTCATTATCTCCATGTTTTGCTACTTCGATATCAGCAAAATAGATGCTTTTCTGATTCAAAATAAATAAAGTACCTCTTATTCCATAAGGTCAACTAAAACGACAAAAAGGAGTACAAAGTTTGCGGTTAATCTTCTGTTTATACGTTACCAAGTTGCCAGGTGCTACTCTTAAGAATCTTCTTTTTTCTTGGTTCCAATGGCTTCCGAAAGTTTTGCACATTGAAATGTTGTATCGACCATTTGGATGTTGCTTTCCAAGTTGTAAAACCAGCAATTCGTTGATAGGACGTTCATCTTCCCCACATCTGTATAGATCAAGTAAAGTTCAATGGAATTACAAGTGGAACCCAATGTCACGATGAGAGACTGGGAGATGAACCTATAATGTAGGCAAAGGAACTTACCCTCCATAGATGGCAATATCGGACTCTGCGAGAATAGCAGTATGAGAAAACCGGCCTTGAGGCTGCTGGCCACATATATCAAGCTGAGTCCAACAACAAGCAATCACATCTAGTACCCAAACATCATTGTAATAGTGTTTATCTCCAACCCCTCCGATGATGAAAACCTTCAAAATCACAAATTTGTCTCCAGTTGTGAATCCGTGATATTCATTATATGAACATTAAATTCGAAACAAAAATTGTTGATAATCAGCAAAATGTGCTACCTTTGCTCCAATATTAACTGCAGCATGACCTGCTCGGACACCTGGTAACGAGCCTTGAACAGCCAACTGCAAAGAACACAAGAATTATATTTCATAAAAGCATAGATACAAGAAAAGCAGTTCGAATGTTTTTCTTATTAATGAATTCGGTGAGACAATACCCTTGACCAGGTCGAAGAATCCATGTCGAAGATGTCAACATCTCCAAGGTATCGATCACCGCAGTCCCCACCATGCACAACAAGCTTGTTTCCTATAGCAATGGCACTATGACTATCTCTAGGGGCAGGGATATGACCTCTCACCTGAGGTGAAGTCCATCTCATAGTCCTAAGGTCCAAAACATGCAAATCATTCAGGTAATTCGCTCCACCTTCACCACTTCCTCCAAAAATCACTATCTTGTCTTCACCAATAAGTGTTGCTGTATGACTTTCGCGAGGTGAAGGCACCACGCCCTGGCATTCAGCTCGTATCCACTCTTTCGATACAAGGTCCAGTACATGAAGATCGTTTACCTTCTTAGAACCATTAGTGCCCCCAAACACCATCATTTTAGTCCCTACAAGAACAACACTGTGACTGTCTCTAGGACCAGGTCCCTGCCCTGTGGTTTCCAGAGTTTTCCAAACCATTGTGTTGAGATTTAGCATGAGAACATCACTAAAATGTAGACCACCGCAACACCCCTGCGATGAACAAAATCCGGCAATCAACTTTCGGCATTTAAACAGAAATCAAGATCATAATCTTCTAAAACCATTTCTTGATCCTTTCTTTCCTATGGTTACTCTCCTCCTAACATAAGCAAGCATCAAAATATACAAAATTCAACAACATTGTAGCTCAATATACAAGTCAAAGAGAACATAACCTTCTCCAACATAGCACAAATTCCTCCAAAAAGATTAAATAAAATGAACCCCAAAAATTACATATAAAAAACCAAACTTTCCACAAGACTTGAAATTAAAACATATCACCTGATATTGTTACAGCATAACAGTTAAACCCCAAAAAGAGAAGCTCAATAGGCATCCTAGTTATAGTCATGGCCTTACTAATTAAGGAAACTGAAACCAGGACAAATTTCAAATAACCTTCCACCTATGAAGAATCATAGAAAATAGTAAAGAACCAAAACCTATGAAGAAACGTTATATGTACCCTTAACCAAACATAACCATTTTACATTGATGGAAGGCCAAAAAAACCCACCAAAGAATAATTAAAGTTAATTTAACATACCCCAAATACATAAACAACCCCATTAGAATAGCAAGCAGAGTGCCCCCATCTCTCAGAAGGATTAAACCCAGAGACTTTAGGATAAAGCCACATTGCTTTCCTCTTTGCCATTTGAGCTCCAAATGACTCCATTACTGTCTGCATGTTGTTTGTGTTTTTTGTTCTCTCTTTAAAGGGTTGATCTCTGTTTTTGGATCAGCCTTAAGTTTTTACTTCAAAGCAAGCAAGAGAGAGAGAAATAGTGAGGGCCAAGAGAAGGACATGAACAGGCCAAAGTTGATATATATCAACTATCAGTGTCAAAATTGACATGAAAAGATGGGTGCTTTCAAGTCTATATATCACTGTGGCAACCACAAGGTGAAAAAGAACCATCTTTTTTCACGCTCAATATCTTATGTTATATGTACTACCAAACCAATACGTTGTTGAGACCCTATAAACAAACAAGTGATGTAAAATCAAGCAACTGTGACTGTTTGTTATTTAAAAATAGAAAAAAAAACCATTTTTATAAATATTTTTCATACATTTGTCTAAATGAAAATGATGGGGTTGTGGGGTTTACTGGGGTTGTGGAGAATGATAGAGAAAAACCCAAAATTTTGTTCATTTGACAGTGATTAAACCAATGAGAAAAGATATTTCGAATTTAACATTTCAATGAGCAAAGGTTTATCTTTTTTTTTCTTCTATGGTTATTGTTGATTTTAATATTGGGATTGCTGTGGATGAGAAGCTTTAATTTTTTTTATTTTTTATTTTGGTTACTCTGAATCCAAGTTTCAAGGTGGGTTTATTTGATGATGTCGATCTAGAAATGTCTCTTCATAAAGTATGGGACTTTGTGCTGTGGAATTTCTTTTCTTTTTTCTAGTTTTGGGAAATGGAGTGCTGCTCTCCCTGTTGTTTCCAATGCTCTCAAGCTGTCAAAAGGTTTTCCTCCAAACCCAATATCCATCACCTTCAACATGTCAAGGCCATGAAACATATATATGGTTTAATTTTACGAGAAATCCTCAATTTTCAAAATATTTTAATTAAATGTTTAAAATATAAATATTATATCAATAATATTTTTTTAAAAATATAAATATTATATCAATAATATTTTTTTAACTTGAGTATTGAGTTAAATTAGACAAAAATACCAAATTTTAAAACTAATCAAGTGATTAGGCTGATTTGGAGTATATATTTATCGAAATAGATCGATTTTGATAATAATAAAAAAAGTAGAAATTGTGGTCAAGTTTTGTTTTTAAGGTTTGTTTAAGGTTTGTGTTAAGTTTTGCTAGGGGTTTTTAAGGTAATAAATGGATTTTAGGGTTGGAAATAAGGAGAGATCGATTTATTTATATTTGTGTTTGATGTAAACATTGTGAAAGCTCAAATGTATATTTCAATTGAAGATGATGCGACAATGCTCGGGACCCATACATTTCATCTGGACGCGTGTTTCTCTATCTCTTCAAAACTGACCTATTTCGGTAAATATGCTCCAAATCAGCCTAATCAATTAATTAATTTTAAAATTTGGCATTTTACCTAATCTAACTTGAGTATTGAATTACAATCTCAAATATATCATTATTATATTTACCGTGTGGACTTGCCAAAAAAAACTAAATAATGCTCCTAAATTTGATTGATGTTGTTTATTTTTAATATATCATATTCAAGTTGTTAATATAATAAAAATTTATCCGTGTTCAATTTAATTAGCGTGTTTTAAATATACACTAAATCATATTCGAACAGATAATATTTAACATCTAAAATTAATGACTATGCTAATAACCTATTACAACATAAACAAACAACAGAGACAATCTAGACTACAAATTAATTAACCGCGTTAAAACTAAAAACTCTACACATTTAATTACTATAATAAATCTCGAACCCGGATACTTACAAAACATAACCTCTGTTTTTTCAACCCACACCCAAGTTTCATGATTTCTAAAAATTAGATGATAACTTGGGAAGGTTTGACTGTATAATGTTGTTGAAATGAAACAAATTGAGGTTTGAGATTACTGTTGTTTACTCAAAGTGATTTATGTAATAAAGAAATGGAAACATAAGATAGACCCACATGTCTTGTAACATTGATATATGTTGTTTTAATAACATCAGACCACCACCACCAGTCTTAACTCTTTTCCATTTACTTACCATCAACCATCTCTTTTTCATTAATATGCTCAAATGGTCGGTTTAATTTTTAATTGAATCAAATTACTATTATTTGAATTATTCGAAATGTAAAAATTCTTAATCATTAACCGAATCAAAATATTTCGATTATTCGATCGATTAATCGAATTAACTGAAATTTATATGTTTTTATCTTTTGCTTAAAATAAATATAAAACATATATTATTAATGTTCATTTTCTCTTTTTTTTAATAGTTCAAAAAATATATTTTATATAATATATATAATTTATTTCGGTTAATTTAATTAATTACTCAATTTCAAGCCGAATTAACCGATAATTAAAATTTTAAAAAATTATTAATCATTCTTTAATCAAATTAAATCTGACCTTCAATTGATTAATCGAGTTAGATTAATTTAATCAGTTAATATAATTTTAACCGAACTATAAATACTACTGTATCCTCATTTTGGTGTGAGAATTACTGAGAAACATGGTAACAGTCACCCACTACATAATCATTATTTCAACAAATATTATACCTAATGATAAAACATATTAACTGTGTAAATTAATGATTCAATCATTAATAATAATTTTATTAAAAAAACATCTACGAATCCAAAAAGAATAATTTTTTAAAATTATAAAATGAAAATAAAAGATACCCTTTCATTTACTAATAAAAATAATGAAATAAAGTGAGAAACAAAATTTAAAAAAAAAATGTCAGACAAGAAAAGCAGGGCATAAAATACAAGTGATGGAGATGGTGAGGGGATGGAAGAGTACACGCGAAAAACACGGGAGAGTTTTTGAGGTAATGGCGGTAGAACAACTCCCTACTATTACAACACTGTACCGCTGATGTTCCCTGTCTTCCCCTTTCTATCTTGTAATGCAAATATGTGTAATGAATAACCGGGTTAAAGCTAGAAATTTTTTTTAGGGGTTGAAATTAAATTTTATATTTTTAAAAATTTTAAAAATTAAATTAAATTATATTATTTTTGTAAAAGTTAAAATATAATTTTATCATTTTTAATTTAAATTTTATAAATTATAAAAAGATCTAATTTTTTTTAAGGAGAATAGGTCACGTGGTAAATTGTCACAATAATGATGTTTAACCACTAGGTGTAATCTCTTTATTATGTTAAAAATTTATATCTTTTTTTTTAATTGAATAAATATTAAAGTTATACGTGAACTTTGGTTTGATATATAATTTGATATATGAATTTTAATTTGATGTAATTATATTTATTAAACTTTAATTTTAGTTCGAATGTATATATGAAAATTTATTTTTAATTTAAATATACACATTTAAATAAATAAACATATCAATTTATTTTTATATTAAATATTTATAATTATTTGTGTGTGGGATATGTTAGTATAAAATGATATTATATCGACACTTGTACATTGAATATTAAATTAAATTAACATTTAATGTAAAGTATTGTACATTGAATTAAAGTTCAAGTTTAGTTTTGTACATTATCCTTGTTTTTGATTGGGTAAACTATACCATTAGTCACTAAACTATTAATATGTTTTTATCTTGGCCACTTAATTAAAAGGAGTTACAATTTGATCACTTAATTATTCAAAAGTTTCCATTTAAGTCGTTGAATTGTTAAAATCGATACTATGTGGCTTTCTTTGTTCACACAGTCTGTATCAATCAAAAGCTCTTTTCCCCTTTCTCTTCTATAGTTCATTTTTTTTTAATGAAACAACTCTAGACGTCACAAATCTGCATACCAAAATTCAAAACTTTTTCCTTCAATCTCTTACATTGACATTTAGATTGATTTAAATTTAAGATATGCTATTCTATTCATTGATGAGTATTGATCCACCATACTGATAATTAAATCATCACTTAGAGCTTTTTGACGAAACTTTAAAAAAAAAACCTCAACAATCCAGTAATTTAAATAATTTTTTCTGAATAGTTTAGTGACTTAAATAAAAACTTTTGAATAATTCAATGACCAAATTATAACTTTTTTAATTAAGTGACCAGAATAAAACTTACAAACTAAAAAATTCAATTTAATCTATTTTAATATAATTTTTTTTAGCTTTGGTCTTTCAACTTTTTTTTTCTTTAAATTTTATCTCAATCTTCTATTACATAATTTTGGGCTTCTCACCTTCTATGATATGAATTTTTTTTATTGTTTTTGGTCATATATTCAAGTAAACATAAAACAAAATCAATCAATTATATTCAACCAATAATAAAAAATTTTATATTGAGATGTAAAAAATAAATTATAAAAATTGAGGAAGTCAGAAAATAATTTCACTTTTGTATCACTTATAATTTTATATTTTTTAAAGAGATTGAGATAAACCCTCACAATTTTTGAGAGGGCCACGGTCTTTCTGTCACTAGTGTGACCACTCCATGTTAACCAAATGCTTAAAGTTGTTTTTTCAAAATCAAAAACAAAAAATTTATGTCATCGCTCTAACAACAACTATATATATATAATGTAAGATATACAACCTTTTAAGAAATTATTATACTTGGAACCCTAAAATTGTGACACGTGAATAGAGGTGTTTATAAGTCAGGTCGGATTTGAGTCGAGTCTAAACATGATATTAACATATATTTTTATTATCCAAGCTCGACTTGAAATATGAACCTAAAATTTTGCCCAAGCCTGCTCATATTTGCAAAAGACTAGCCCAAACCCGTTTTAGATTCGCCCATATTATTGATTTTGAAATTATTTTAATCCAATATTTAATAATTTAATATTTTTTATTTATTGAAATTTTGTATATACTCGTCTTAACATTATTTTAATGTTTACATTAGAGTAATATTATATATTTAGTACAGTTTTTTAATGAGTTATAAATGACATAATATAAAATATTGTAAACTTAAAAATGAATCGGGCCAGGCTAGGGCCTAGAATGTTCAAGCTCAAACTCAACCCATATTTTAAACGGGTCTAATTTTTTATCCAAATCTATTTCTTGAATCTAATATTTTTACCTAAACTCTCTCAAATTTCAGACAAATTTTCAAACGTAAACAAATAACCTAACCTATACACATCAACACTTCATTGATTAATGCATCATCGTTATTAATATTAAAATAATGGACGGTCCTTACCTTTTTCTTTTAGGATACTACATTAGTTATTAATACTTTAATTTATGTACAATAATATTGATTTATGCGAAATAATATTAATACAACACGCTAAAAATTTAAATTTATATTCTTTTAAAATGTAAAAATTAACTAATAATTATATTTATTTTTTGACAGAATATCTAAAACTATTTATAACCTCTCTCTAAACCATAAATAAAAGTATAATGTACTTCAGCGCACTCAAACCCACGTTCTCTTACATTGACAATAATACTCATACTAGTCGAACTAAAACTCAATTCACAATAAAATTTAATTATTAAATATAATAATTTTGCGTCTCACTGAAATAAATAATAATTATATATTGTTTTGAAGTTACTAATAATATTATAAAAATGAAAAAAAAAAACAAATCAAGTTAAAATTATTATTATTTTCTCTTTCTCTTTCTTTTCAATGAGTGAGATCAAAAGATAAGACGAAGGAAAAGAAATGAAATGAAAGGGCTCCCCATCCCATCTTATCCACAAAGGATTAAAGTAGGAAAAAGGAATAGTAGAAGGTCTTGTTTTTCTATTAGATCTGAATAATTTGGAATGGAAAAAATATATAAACCACTAATCAAATTAAATTAGTATTAAATGAATTAATTAAATTTTTTATTAATCGAATCGAAATATTTCCGTTAATTCGGACGGTTAATCGAATTAATTGAAATATATATTTTTTTGTTAAAAAAAGTATAAAACATATAAAAAAATCGATAATGTCTATTTGACCGAATTAAAACAACATATAATTTGTATTATTAATTATTAAGTTTAGTTAATTCGGTTAACTACCCGATTTCGAACTGAATTAATCGATAACTGAACTTTTAAAAAATCATTAATCGGCGTTCGATTGAATTAGATAAGTTAATTTAATTTTAACCGAAATTTGAACGCCCCTAAGTTGAAGCAGTAAAAGTGCGGTTTTATAAATATAGGTGGCATAGGCTCAAATATTATTATATGTGTCAATTAGTATCGATATTGTTGTCAGTAAAGGAGGACGTGAGTTCTAGACATTTGTATCAAAAAGTGGAGATATAATAAGAACCTATAATGAGAATTATGTTAAAAAATATTATTATATATAAATTATATTAACAAGTGTTGAATATGACGGTGAGGTACATTGCATTTTAAAGAAAAAACGAGAATTCAAACTTAATTGTTGAGAATGACAAAGACAAACTCTAAATATAGATAATAAATTAATATGGAAAAAAAAAGATTAAATTGTGCTATGCACTAAATTTTGCAAAAGTTGTGGATTTAATCTTTATACTTTAATTTGATAAATTTTAGTCTTTATGCTTTTCGAATTTAAATTTTCAGTCTTGACTAAGGTTGTAAATGAATTGAGCTCGAACTAATGAACCTTTATTTATGTTCGTTTGTTTATTTTTAAGCTTGTTTGTGTTCAGTTCGTATTTGTTAAAAAATTCAAAAATTTTGTTTGTGTTCATTTATTAAAAATTATATGTGTTCATGTTTGTTCGTTTAAGTTAAACGAACATGTTCATGAACATATATTTGAACAGACTCACACGAACAATGTTCTTGAATAATAAACAAACAAATAATAAATATATATATATTATTTCTTAGATATAAAATAGTAAAATATAAATATTAATGATTATATTATAAATAAAAAATAAATCGTAATAATTTTAATAATATATACTAATGAAACAATAAATGAATTTTAAATAATTTATTAAACGAGCTTGTTCATAAACATAAATGAACTGAACAAACTTTGTTTGTGATTGGCTCATTTAACAAACGAGCCTCAAAATCTTGTTATAAACGAACATAAACAAACAAAAATCGAACAGTTCATCCAATGCTCTGTTCATATACAACCCTGGTCTTTGTGCAAATGATAGTCATCAATCAATTAATTTAATTTTTAGTTAATAAAATGTGAAAATAAGAAGTTGATATGACATTACATATATGATAATAATTTGTTTAGTGTATCAGATTTTGAAATTAGAAAAACTCAATAATTTAATAGTTATGGATCGATGAGGATTGGAATTTTAATATTTAAAAACCAAAGAAAGAAAAATGATCAAATTGAAATATAAAAAATTAAATTTATAACTTTTCTTAAACTAGGAGGACTAATAGCAAAATTTGCCAAAAAAAAAAGATTGGTAGAAGGTGTATGTTGCTAGTTGTGGGATTGCGTCTTAGATACCGTGCAAGTCATTGGAATTTGAGGCCGAGGCGGGCCCTTGCCCTGCCCTACACTGCACTGCGTGACGGGTACGTGCCGTTGACCCTATACGAAACCCAATACCCCCACTTACACTACTTGGTTAACGCAATTCAGTACCGTTTGTGTTTGACCATTTCATCTTAAAATTTAACTGTGATATTCAAATAAATAATCTCGGGTCAATCCATTCAGTTGGGTCCTATGAAATTGAGCTCTTACCGTATGAATTTGAGCATCCTTTCTAGTCGGATGTGTAGGATGTTGGTACACGTTTTATTTCATCAATGATTTTTACTTTAGCGGGGAATTAATTGTATTTCATCTAGAATAATTCGAAAATGATATTTTTATTTGAGACTTGCATAGGTGAGGGATTTAGGGTTTTTAGTACATATCTGTTCATTGAAGAATTTATTATTGTGAGTGAATTTTTATAAGTAAACAAGTAAGTCACTTAGTATAAACCAAGTGAGTATTAGGACTTAAATCACTTGTATGAGATTGAAAGATAATGGATTTTCTCTCTAGACAAAGCCTCACAAATGTAAGGAAATCGAACTATATAAACAGTTATTTTGTATTGATCATTTTTCTTGCACAATTCCAAAAACAGTTGACACTTCTCTTAGCATTGTTCAAATATTTTTACAATTATAGGCTAGTTTCTTCAAATTGTTATCGGTAGTGAGTTAATTGGCAAGAAAAATATTTGTTCATTCTAGACACTGATGTGTGGTAATTTCAATCATTTTTAGATGATTGTTATAAACACTTGTTTAGTGATTAAAAGAGCATAGTGTTAGAATTAAAGTTAGGTTGTATAAAAGTGAAGTTACAAATTGAGAGAAATGAGTTGAGTTTAAATTACTGTTTTTTGTGTTGCGAAAATTTTAGTGAATTGGTTCACTATACAATGCTCTGCAAATATAGGTTCAGTCTGAAGTGCGTAAATATTTTTTGTATATACTATTTACTTTTAGTAATTTATCCAAATAGATTGTCAATGACATTTAACATTCAAACTTACAGTTAGACCCATCAAAAGACTTGAATGATATGATACAAATATTTTAAGACTCAATTAGATGGTTTTAAAGTTCAAGACGAATTTAGAATATTGGGAATAGTTCAAGGAGGTATAGTGAAATTAGCCCTTTTTTAAGTTAGTGGTTAGTGGAGAATTGGCTAGTCCTGATTCAATGCAACCTTAGTGCATATACCAATATGCAAGTACCAGTATGCCTTTGCCATTGAACCTTAATGGACCTGAGATTCTCGATGAATGCTTCAACACCTTAACTGTTTAGAAGAACTGCAATTGGCCCTAGAGGGCCCAATTACCACGACATTTTATAGCACATAAACTCACAAAATACATATACATATACCATAATTGAAATCAACCCTTTTTTTCAATTGCAGCTAATTAAGTTGGTAGGTTAGTGGAGGATGGGCTGGTCTTGATTCAATGGAACCTTAATACACAACATTAGAAATTAAACGGCAGAAGGAAAAACAGTATATCTTCTGGCTTTCCCAACAACATACATACATACAGATACCATAAGTGTACTTGGTAGATGCATCATTTCCATACTCACCCTGTATTTTGGTAGATAACATTAGGAGTCTGATTGTATTTTGATCCCTTTACTTAAAAAATGGGCAAATTAGTCTACTTACATTATATCAAAGAGCAAATTAGTCATTTCATGCATTTCTCCAGCTAAAAATTAGTATGTATCTTGTGATGATGTACAATGACCAATTTTTAACAGTAAAAATGGCTGAAAATTTTGCTAGTTTGCTCTTTGATCTAACGTATAGAGACTAATTTGCTCATTTTTTTAATAGAGGAGATAAAATGCAATCCGACTTCCGGCATAACGGCCTCCATGATACTTTTACCTACATAGTCTCTATGGTACTTATATATACACACATAAACATATGTTCTTCATTACAAGCTATCAGTGTTCTTTTGCTGGCGGTTTGTCACTAATGTAATAATGGTGATTCTTAGTGGTTGATCCTGATGGATTCCCATAACTTCCATAACTGTTGTTTTTCTCCTCTTCGTCACTATAGCTGCTGTTTTCAGTGTCCCTTTTTGCACCAATTGTAGGTGCTGGAGCAGCCTCCTCGATTAATACCCTTTTAGCATCAGCTTGATCATGCAACAACAACACCAGCAGTCCTACTAAAAGTAGTACCCTTTTCATGATTTTAGTAGCCCTATGTCATGTAATCAAATAATAAAGATCATATGATTACTAATTATGAAGTTACTTGAATAAATAAATAAATAAAAAGAAAGAAAGAATGGAACTAATTTATCAATGGAATTTAAAACTTACCTTTGGTCTTCACTGTCTGCAATTTTATTTGATGAAATGCTAGAAAATATTGCTTTCATTGGGGTAGAATTTATAGCCTGATATATTGTGGTTTAATAATCATGATTAGGAGGACATTAATGATGTAGTGGAAAAAATGGGGTAATCACAAATTTTTGGGATTATTGGAAGGATGGAAATTAAGTGGATGTTTATAGTGATTATGAATTCATGCCGATAAAAATTTTGTGTAATGGTAAGATGTATTGTATTTTTAGAGATAAAATTAAAGTTTGAATTTTAAAAATAATATTATTAATAATAAAAAATTCGAAAAGTTACTTTTTGAATTGAATATAAAAAAAAAAAATTCATGGGGTGATGGTTTTTGTTTGAATTATAGGGTTTGGAATTTAACTAAGTGGTGTATTATAGGATAGAGTTGATAGCAATAGCTAAATGTAATTGCTTGATGACAGTTATATTATAATAGCCTAAGGTCATTAATTTTCAAAAACAGAAGAAATGGTTAGTTAAATTTAATTTATTTTAACTTTTTTAAAAATATAAATTAATCATTGAAATTAACTCAATGAAAAATTAGTGGATAAATCAATTTAAATAAACTTTTATTCTACCTTAAAATTTAATCATGGGTTAAGTCATTCATTCAGGTCTGAAGATCTGTTCAAAATGTGAGAGAGTTTGGATAAAAATATAAGCTTAAAAAATGAACTTGTACAAAAAAATAATGTCTATTTTCTAAACATTAAGCCTCAAGTAAGATTTTTTGACCCAGTATTGACTCAAATTTGCCTAAAATTTTCTTTCTGTTGTTATTTGCCGTTGTTTTGCTACTATTTTACTATTATATTGTTACTATTTTATTGTTTTTGCTTGGATATTGTACAATTCTTGTTTTATTGTTAATTTTGTAACTATTTTAGTGTTATTTAAGTATAAATATTTTTAATATATTTTTAATTTGTTAGGAAACATTTATTTTAATGTTTTTAGTATATTTGATATATTATATTTTTATAATTTATTTTATTTAAAAAATATAAAAACTTTTAATATGAGCGAGCCAGGCTCATATTTAGCTTTTTTTTTTATCTAGATTAGGCTTGAACAAAATTTTAAGCTTATTTTTTAAGTCAATCTCAGACATAAAAAATGGGTCTAAACCGAACCAGATTAGACTCAAATTTTATTATTTTTATTAAGGTTGAACTTGAATAAAATTTTAAGTCTATTTTTTAATTTAAACCGAATGAAACAAGCCTACTATTATGTTGAGGCCTGACCCGAAGCTGCTGTAGTAGGAACTCTTTGTAACTTTATTTCCTTCCTACTCGACTTGGAGATTAAATCATATATTTTTCATACTCAGATTAAGTAACAATTTCCATTTTATGATGTGGACTGGACTGGAACGCAAGCAGGGGCAGTTATTTGACAGTTACCATAAAAAATCGACTTCTGTTTTTCACATAAATCTGCTTAAGTTTGTCTGAAAACAAAAAAGCCACATTCAGCTTTGATTAGACCTGTCGTTCGGTCTAATTTGAGCCGGGTTTAAACAATGTTTTTTTTATATCTCAACCCAACTCAACTTGTCTTTAATTTATAATATATATTTTAATATTTTATTAATTTCTTAACAACTTTTAGGCGAATCGAAAACAGATATAGGCACACTAAAACTTCAACTGTTTTAGAGATTTCACACTAATTTACTTCATACATGTTAGGGACATACTTCAAAGCTTGAAATTTTTTGGGAATGCTCGGCCTATAGATAAGTTTAGTCGTGATATACACACATACTCATAGTAAAACTAGAATTGTTATATAAAATTCGTATTGATTTACTTATATACGGTAGGGATATACCTACACCATACACACTACATCTAATGAGAATTGCTCAAATAAAAATCTATCATTTACTCCTCGAAAGCTTGAATTCACGTGGGTTTTATGGGTAAACATCCCTTAACCACGAGGTCAATCATGAGAGTTCAAGAGGTGTTATATATATGTGTGTGTTTTATTTATCATTTTTGTATTTGAAAAGGAAAATGAGTTCATACATCTGTGGAATTTTTTATACATCTATAGATTTAATTAAAAGATATGTAAAAAAAATTAAAAATCTATAAAATTGGTTCAATCGATTCACCAATAGGTTTTTTGTCCTTCTTTTTATTAATTTCAAGTAGTTCGCTCAAAAATCAGTTTAACCTTTATGTCAAAATCGATTCAATTTGTTTCTCTCTTTCTCTCATCCTTCTATTTATCCACATACTTTTTATTTTGCTTCACAATTTTGATTTATTCATAATCAGATTAGTTTTGTGATGCGATTATTGAGAGCACAAAAAATATCCTCAAGGACTGGATTTGTACAATTGCTTGTTCCTCGAAATCCTAGTCAGAATCGTGGCTAAGAAAACTTGCGTACCTGAGGAAAAAAAAACAGAATTAAAAGTTTTGATTTAGAAAGAAATAAAATAAAAACAAAATTAAGATAATAGAAATAAATAGAGTTGAGGAAAAGGTGTTCGTATGGAGTGATTCCAGCTTCCGGTTGTCTTGATCTGCCTTGGGTTCAATCTTTGGCTTTTAGGTGATCATTCTCAAACAAAATAAACCAGTTATAGTGGAAGAGGACACCTACGACCATCAACCTCAAGAATTTAGACTTACAATTTAGCGGAACCTGACTCTATCCTACAATCACTTCTGTGGGATCATTTTATGCTAGATCATCACTTCTCAATGGCAAATTCCACGCCATTTTGTCTCTTGGGCTCGCCAACCTCTAACGCAATAAGATAACAAACCGACTGTGCAACCTTCCCAAAACATACAAAGCAGTCGCATTTCCATACGTTGAAAAGATCACCTTTTAAAGGATATGGACGGAAGTGTCAGTACCGTAATGCGAAGAAACAATGAATATTCGTTGAGAACGCTAAGTATGGATTCTAAGTCTCATGAACCCTTTTTGGGAACTTTGACAACCTATTTATAGTACTAAGAAACCTAACTTATTCTTAATTAGATTCTAAAAGATAAATACAAATAAATAAAGATAATTAAAGATAAATGAAAATAAATCCTAAAATTAAATCTAAATAATAATCTTTAATAATCATCCTAATATAATTAAACATTAAATAGAGTCTTGTGCTATAAAATCTCTTCTTTTGCATTTTTGCTCCCAAAATCTTTCACATTTCGCATTTTTGGCACCACTTCTCTTCTACTTCGCATGTTGGCCTAATTTAACTTCAAATTCACGCTTTTAGGCCCCAAATTCTATTTTACCTTCAATTTAGTCCCTAAAAGATAAAAGACCATAAATAGCTCAAATTAGTAGGGCTATACTCAAAATAAACATGCTATTAGCACAATTTCGATCTATTCATAATCAGATTAGTTTTGTCTTTTACTTAATGCAAAAAAAATTCAGTTGCTATAATGATATGACCAATATATCATATCTTGACTGATTCTTTGGATCCAGATAATCCGAAGCGATGAGTTGGTTATTAGTGCTATAGTTATTAGCTTATACTATGGTCTGCCCATTTTTTTGAATCCTAAGCCTAAAAAACCCAACGAGCCGCACATTAAGCATAGCAATTATATCAAATGATCAATCAAATTTTTATTTATCCTTATAGAATTTAGAACTGCTCATTTTTTTATTTTTATGTTCAATCAAAAAATCAAAGAATTTGTCATTTTTTGTTCTATCGCAGAATAGAATGTAAAGACAAGTAGAGTCTTATTCTTATTATTCTTCGTCTACAAATATCCAAATTTTGATTCTTAATACCCCATAGATAGTTCGTACTCTATAAGAGCAATACTCAATTTTCGCTCCAATGGTTTGTAGAGGAACCCTACCTTCTCGGATCCATTCGACACGTGATTTCTTTTCCGTCTATACACCCTGCAATTTGTATTTAAATTCCTTTTGTATCTACTTGCTCAGTTAATTCAATAGCCTTTTTCATTGCCTTTCGAAATGAAATTCGATTCTTTAATTGTCTGGCTATAAATTCGGCAAGAATATTAGGGTGCCCATAAAGATTTCCAATTCTTGTAATAGCAATTTTGAGTTTTCGGTTCATACAATTAAGTTCATAAGAATATAAATGTTTTCGACATTTGTATAACACGAGACGGAAATAAATGAAGCAATTCCACCCTTAGTGCAACTCCATTATCATCCCTAATAATAGGTCTTATGATTTCATTCTATTTACATTTGCTTTTCTTTATATTATAATCATATTCAAATATGAGACTTATTTTGTTTTCCTTGTTTTTCGTAAAGATAATAAAAAAATTTTGAACTCGAAAGGCTTCGATACTTTAAGAGTGGTTTTCATTTTTCTCTAAAATCGATTTTTGGAGTGAGACAGATAAATTTATCTATTAATATTTTCAAGATCAGGTCGGGATCAAGTTTAAGTGAAATCCATCCTGCCCCATCCTAATATATTTATTAAAATAACCTTATATTAATTTTATATTTTTAATTACAATTTCTTAATTTTATAATAATTTATAACATATATTTAGATTTTATATATTTTATTATAGTTTCTCCCTTTTTATAAGATTTTATGATATACATTTGATTTAATTTTATAAAAACTAATATAATCTAAATCATTATTTAGAATTTCGGGCCGAGGTATGAATAGATAAACCGTTTCGAAGTTAAGGGTAAAATATTATATAAAGTTTAAGAGGAAATAAGTTCGAGATATAGAAATAAAAATTGAGGTGTGGTCAGGATAGTCAAAAAGTCTATCCCATTTCCATTTTTATTATTTCCTTTTTCATCTTTTCAACTTTAAAGTTCTTCCTCAATCAATAAATACGATGATAGTATGTTTCAATGCACTTAAACCTATGTCCTCCTATATTGGCAACAATACCCATGCCAATCAAGCTAAATCAGCTTTCAATGTTTTTTTTTTTTTTCATTTCAGAAATTTTTTAATCAAACATATAATATTTATTATTAAATTTAATACTATAGCTAAAATAATTAATCCTAGAAATCACAATTATTTATTTTCCGTGTATCCAAATGAATGATGGATAAGCCCAAATGGAATAAATGTGACTTTAAGACAAGTTACCCCAACGTGCTCTTTCCCGTGAATCGCTTTTATAAGTAGTTATATTATTGGATAATAATGCAAATATTCGATTTATTTTTGTGATTTTTAATATTACAAATTTGTATAATATTTATATCTAAGAGGATATTTGAAGTTTCATGCATCATCAATTAATAATAAGATGATACATGCCGATTGAGTCTTAACTTGATTAGTATCGGCATTGTTGCCAGTGTAGGAAGATGTGGGTTCTAGTGTGCTGAATCGCATCATCCTCTTATTTAAGAATTGGGGAGAGATTATAGATAATTCTAAGCATTATATAAAAGAGAGCAGATATGATAATAACTTATAATGAGATTATTATTCAAAAAAAAAAAAAGATGATACATTGTCACTTGTATAAAACAACAAATATTGAAATATTGAAATATACATAACTTTATTTTTTAAAAATAAATATTAATTGTAATCGTTAAATATAAATAAATATAAAAAATCAAATACGAAAGTCGAGATTCAAAACTCTAAATCAGTAATTCGAAACCCAAAAATCAAAACCTAAATTCTAAAACATGAAAGAAAAACAAAATAATAAATAATAAATAATAAATATTTTAATATTTAATTATGTTTAATAAAATTAATATTATTTATTTTTAAGTTTTTTAATTTTTAATTTTTATTTTACATTAATGAAAACGTATCATATCCAGTGTATCAAATATTAGGAGTTGGAGAGGGAAGTATATATTAATATTCTTTTATATATATATTATTTTAATTCCTTTCATTATTTACATTTAGATATTCATTATTTAAATCTATTTCACTTTTGTGAAAAATAAATAGGGGACGAAGGGACGATAGTGGTCTTTATCTTTAAAAATGAAAAATTATTTATATATTTCTTTTAATTTTTGAGAAATTATAAATTAGTATAATGGTGAAATTATATTTTGATTCTAATTTTTTATTATTCATTTTTTACCTTTGAAAGCAATTTCTTATTTTACTTTTTAAATTTTTTTACTTACTAAAATTTGGTATTTAAATAAATTTAAATATCCGCCGAATAATTTAATTAATTTAGATTCAAATTTAAATAATAAAAACTAACAATCCAATGAAATAAATGGTACAAGACTCTATATTAGTACCAAAGTTCAAGGTTTAAACCTTATGTAGGGATGGCAACGAGACAAAGAGGGTTAGTTTTTTGTTCGTCCTAACCTATCTTAATTTTATACCTTCGGTCTCGACTCCGTATCATACTTATTTTTATATAAAATTTTAATTAAAAAAATTATCTAACTCTATAGGGTTAGATTGAGTCAGAACTCGTCATGTCGGATTTTTTTGCCATCTCTAAGCTTGTGTGTAACAACACCCTATATTCGACTTGATTTATCAAATTCGAATTTAGGATGTTACCAGATTTAAACACTTAAAAAAATTTAAAATGGGCAAAGACTTTACTAAACGTGTTGCTTTCCTATTTAATTTTATTCTAACTCAAGAATTCTAAAGATAAATGTTAGCTTGATTACATTTGATTCTCAATAATAGGGTAAGACAATATCACCTAAAACTTTATTTAAACAGACTCAATCATGGCGTATAATTCTATTCGCCATTTGAAAACATATTTTCAAAAGTGTCCCTCTGTATTCATAATATCGCTCTACGAACATCTACATTGGTGCATTCCTGGCTTGGTCTCCTCTGGCGGACTGGTTCAACCTATGAATCTACATTACAATTAAACACTCATAAGCCTAATGGATCTTAATGAGTTTCAACAAATTTAACTTTTCAACGTCTTTGTAGAAATCCTCCCCTTCGAGAATCTTGACTTCCTTTCAGACCTTAGCTAATACCTTTTGGATTTTTGGCCAATGGTAAACTACACACTAGTGTCACGGGCCAGAGTTCGAAGCCCGTGACCATCGAACCAAATGCATCCGATGGAGGTCTATTACTTAGATGGGGATCATTTGGCCCACGTGAGCTGGCCCGATTCAAGGAACTGTTGGAGAAGCTTTGTCGAGTTGAAGCTTTGGGTGGCCCGATAGCGAAGATATGGCAACTTAGGCAACTATGGTAACTAATCTTAAAAGATAGAGGGAATCATATCTTTTAAGATTAGATAGGATTTGATATGGCAATATCTTGTAAATCCCATAAATTAAGGGATATGGTTAATCTCGTCCGTCGATGTAATTGTATCTTGTCCGTCGGTTTTGGGGGAGCTCAAGTATAAATAGAGAGCCTCCCCCTCATTTGTACTGAACTCCATTCATTGTTTCATTATTCTTTATGAATAAGAGAATAGAGAGCATTTACTCAAACACTTTGTGAGCGTCCCTTTCTGTTGTACTTTATAAGCTTCTTTTGGCATAAGTTTGCTTCCGCTGTTCGATTGGTGCCTTGGAGGAGTTCTTAAAGAATCCTCATACGAGTAAAGGCTGACTTGGGCGAGTTTGGACGAGCAAATCGCCTAAGGCCGCACGGATTGCGAGACGAAAGCTCTAGCCCCGTGACAAGTGGTATCCGAGCCAAGGTTTGAACCAAGTGATAGCCGAAGCTGTTGGTTCGAAGGCACCGTTGGGATGTCGAAAGAAGAGTCCAAACAAAGATTGGTGAGAAAAGGTTTGAGGGAGATGCTGTTGGCAGTAGAGGAACGTGTGGGTAAACTCGAGGGATCTATGGAAGACGTAAAGGAGGCACTCGATGGGTTCGAGGGTCACATAGACAACTGGAAGGATCAGTCCAGAGGCTATGTAAAGATGTCTCTTAATGCGACCATGGATAAGGTAAATGAGTTGTTTGATTCACACAAAGATAAACTGTCAGACAGGAACGATGCTCTTGAGGCCATGATGATGGCTTGGAAGGAGGAAACAATGGCCACGACGTTGGTTTTGAGCACAAGAATAGAGGAGCTCGAGGTAGAGCTGGCTTTGTGTCAAGCAACGGTGGGGAAAGGAGTGGCAAATGCAGCACTCAAAAATGAGGATGTCCCGATGCCGAAAGAGTTTGTGGGGACAAGGTCTGCATGCGATGTGGACAATTTCTTGTGGAGGATGGAAAACTACTTCCGTGCCAAAGGCATCGAGGATGATGCGGGTAAGGTTAAAACTGCTTCATTATTTCTTACTGATGTTGCGCTTTTATGGTGGCGAGGAAGGACCACAGATAAAAGGCAAAATGAGATTGGAACGTGGCAAGAGTTCCAATGCAAGTTGAAGGAACAGTTTTATCCGGAGTTTGCCGAGGAAGAAGCTCGGGCAAATTTGCAAGGAATAACGCAACGAGGCACAGCGGGGGAGTATGTTCGTGAGTTCAAGGAACTCATGCTCCAAGTTTCGGATGTGACCGAGAGAGAAGCAATGCTTGCTTTTCAAGAGGGATTGAAGCCGTGGGTCAGACAGGAAGTGGAACAAAGAGGTGTCCAAAAGCTGTCGGAAGCCATAATGGTAGCGGTATCCGTGGTTAAGCTTGGTCTAGGGAAAAACAAGCTTGGATCTTCCAAGTCCGAGGAAAGAGGCGTACGTGAAGGGAATCACAAGGAAGATACGGATAATTATGGCAATGGCATCGGCGACAATTGTGGTAATGGGAAACCACGAGTTGGGAAGAAGAAACCCAAGAGGAAAAGGGACAAGTGAAATGCTTTCTCTGCGATTTCGGTCCACATATGTTGAAGAAATGTCGACGAAAATCCGCGCTTAGGAAGAAGCCGGAGGATAAGGCCTTGGTACTTGGTTCGAGCGCAAGAGGTGTCGAAGCCAAGAAGGCCAAAAGCGAGAAGAAGCCAGTCGAGTGCTTCTTGTGTCATGGTCCGCATAGATTGCGGAAGTGTCCGAGGAAGCCTGTCATCGAAGGGAACGATGGAGCAGACAAGGAGCCCAAGAAGCTTGGTTCGAGCAAGGATAAAGCCGAAGCCAAGAGGGCAAAGAGGAGCAATAAGAAGCGAGTAAAGTGCTTCTTGTGCCGTGGTCCGCATGAGTTGCGGAACTGTCCAAAGCAAGCCGTAGTCAAAGGAAAGCCAACGTCCGAGCATGGTGAGTCATCGGAGGGGCTTCCACCCAAGGAAGAGGTGAGTTTGTCATCGAACTTAGAGGAAGAAGTTGCGATGAAAACAGTGAAGCTGGGACCAAAGAAGCTCGAATTGAGTGAAGCGTCGGAGTTGGCCGAGTCATCGACAAGGCTTCCACCTATGGGAGAGGTGGGTGGTGCATCGGACTTCAAGGAAAAAGAAGTGATGCATGTGGGACAGTTGACCCGAGTAAATGCGAAGGTACATTCGGAACACTCTGATAGTGTTTTGCATTCTAACTTGTGTACTTGGCGAGAACGTAGGGGCCCTTTCAAAGTTCTTGAGCAAGGAGGCCGAGAGACTGTGGGCAAAGCGAAGCCAAGTGTGGTGAATCACGAGGATTCCGTTCGAGGAAAGTTAGAATGTGGGCAAGGGAGTGACATAACTCCTTGTCGTCGAGATGTACAAACGAGTAAGACGGCTCGAGTGAAGAAGCGGCTGGCCGGGCGTAAGTCCCGAAGGAAGGGTAAAGCCAAAGCAACGAGAGGGACACGAATTGAATCAAGTCAGTGCCATTCGGAAGTCGCAACGAGGACGTTGCGAGAATGGGTGGGGGAGAATGTCACGGGCCAGAGTTCGAAGCCCGTGACCATCGAACCAAATGCATCCGATGGAGGTCTATTACTTAGATGGGGATCATTTGGCCCACGTGAGCTGGCCCGATTCAAGGAACTGTTGGAGAAGCTTTGTCGATTGAAGCTGGTTGGCCCGATAGCGAAGATATGGCAACTTAGGCAACTATGGTAACTAATCTTAAAAGATAGAGGAATCATATCTTTTAAGATTAGATAGGATTTGATATGGCAATATCTTGTAAATCCCATAAATTAAGGGATATGGTTAATCTCGTCCGTCGATGTAATTGTATCTTGTCCGTTCGGTTTTGGGGAGCTCAAGTATAAATAGAGAGCCTCCCCCTCATTTGTACTGAACTCCATTCATTGTTTCATTATTCTTTATGAATAAGAGAATAGAGAGCATTTACTCAAACACTTTGTGAGCGTCCCTTTCTGTTGTACTTTATAAGCTTCTTTTGGCATAAGTTTGCTTCCGCTGTTCGATTGGTGCCTTGGAGGAGTTCTTAAAGAATCCTCATACGAGTAAAGGCTGACTTGGGCGAGTTTGGACGAGCAAATCGCCTAAGGCCGCACGGATTGCGAGACGAAAGCTCTAGCCCCGTGACACTAGTCTCTACACTTTAACATTTTAAAGGTAGACCATCTAATTGGTGGATCACAGGCTCACAACATGGATCGAAGCCTATTACACAACCTTTTTAAAGATAGTAGTGGGATATACTCTTCAGAATGATATTATTACAAGTACAATCTTGACTAATTCTCCTATTGACTTTGGTAGTCACCAAACACGGTTCAGTCCAAATCTTCCAATTAACCTAGACAAACATATTTACTCGGATATATGTAAGGTCTTGATCACCCAAGAGAATTCTAGATAACTTGATACATAGCATGAGGATTTTCAAGTTTGGCGGACTCTTACACCATCGCACCTCTAATACAATAAGTTTACCTTTTTAGTGATTACTAAGGTGGATTCCTTAGTCGGATACACTGCTGAGAACTCTCTCAGGATCTAATTCCAAGACATACCTAGATTTCCCGGTAAGGGTGTGGTCTAACCACTCACCATTTAGGTGCTAATGAATTTGTCATACAGGCTTTTCACAAAATTCACTACAAAGGCTTTCCAGATAATACACCCCAAAGACTTTTTATAAGACTAGCCACAAAGGCTTTCCAGATAATACGCCACAAAGGCTTCCTAGGTAACCTGTCGTGTTTGGCGATATAGATTTGCCTAAACTCAGCCTCACTTGAGGTTCACCTATCATCGCCCTAGGGACACGTAGCAACCCCATAAGATAAATGCAGCTCATTTTCCATTTCTAGATTATGCCATGGCCATGGTCTTTTCACATAATTGCCTTACTAGCCTTCGTGTTTACTGTCTTGATGGACGTCATCAAATACCACCGCGGGGCCCGTTATTGTATCACATACTTTCCCGACACTCTACCCAAACCTTCTTAACGCCAATCATACATTGTCATGTATCACTTAAATAGCATAATGAACGCCTTTACACAGATTTCACTCATAATCTTAAAGAGAATCATACTTCCTAACCCATGACTTCCTATGCACCCTTACCACACATTGTCATGTTCAAGCAGCACATCATACACTTCAAAGCATACATGCGAATGCTTCACAGAAAATATACAACTATACATACACCCAACTATTTCTCAATAAGATATGTGCATCGACCATACAAGGAATCATTATAATAAAGTGTGCAGAAGTCAGGTTTAGAGGCTCATTAGAGACTTACCTTTACTTCGATCTGGAGTTTCTATTTTGATTGTCTTTCCCAATCCAGTAGTAGCAACTACTTAAAAGGCCATAAATTTTCCATTAAAATCCCCATTATAGACATTTTACTAACATTTCAACTACATGCGACCCCCATATAGGGTTTTTCTATAACAACCTTCCATTTTATAATCATAACGTGCAAATCTGTAAGACTTACTAGAAGATTGGATCATCTACTGATTAAACGAGATCTTAATTCAATCTTAACAAAGAAAAAGAAGAGAGTGTTAAGGTTATAAAGAAGAACTTGATCATTAACAAAAATCATTTGAAATATCCTACTTCATAAATATATATTCTTGGCCCCCCTAATTTCCCTACCAAAAATCCAGGGTAGGTAAAAGAAAACCTGACGAAGGTTTACCTTATTGTTGATCAGTTATGGGGATGGTCAAATCAATCCAACTGGCTCCTGTTGAGAAGTAACCAACCATGCTGTTGTGATGATTTGATTAGTTGGCTTGTTTTAGTATACAAGCAATCTTTCATACATCTTGCTACTCTGATCTCTGCTTCTGTTACTGCAGAATCCCAACAACTCCCAGCCAAACCTGATGCAAGATCTACTTGAACAATATTCATACAAATTTGGCGTACTATATCTTGGTGGTAAATGAACACTAAGTCAATAGACCACAACTTAAGTCCTCAATTTTCATAAATTAGTAACATAATTATCGATATATAATCATTTTACATGTTTACATATTATATATACAAACAATTATATAATCAAATATAAATAATAATTTAATGTAATTAATTCATTAAGTGTGTATATTGAATAAAAATTAAAGTTACATTACACATTTGACCCACGATCAAAATTTTATGTGTATAAGTCGATTGAGTCTTACTTTGATTGATTTGGGCATTGTTTCTAATGCAGAAGGACATGAATTTGAGTGCGCTAAAGCGTATTATCCTCCTATTTATGCAGGGACGAAAATAGAATTTTTTTAGGGGGGCCGAAATGAAATTTTAATTTTTAAAGTCAAATTTTTATAATTTTAAGGGGGCAAAGTGAAATTTTACCTTTACTAAATAAAAAATTTAAAAATTTCTAAAAGGACTAAATAACGTTTTTTCATTTTAAGGGGGCTAGGGCCCTTGCTAGCCCCCTCTAGATTCGCCTTCGTATTTATGGGTTGAGGAGGGGTTATGGGTAATTCTAGGCATTTTGTCAAAAAGAGCAAATATGATCAGAATATATAATGAGATTGTTTAAAAAAAATCTTGTGTATAATAATTGCACCAAATCAAAGTTCAAATATCAAATTGCATATCGAATCAAAGTTTATGTATAGTTTTATGATTTATCCCTTTTTTTTTACTTGGTAATTTAAATTTTTTAAAAAAATATTTGTAAAAATAACTTTAAAACTTTATCAAATAATATTAAAAAACCCAAAACCATTTTATTAAAATAAAATTAAAAATACTAAATATTAATATGAAAAAACCAAAAACCAAATCGAATTTAACTACTATAGACAATTCAAAATTTTAAAAAATCTAACTCAATGAACCATAATTAACCCTACCTCCCCCAAATGTAACGTATTGAAATTTATTTCAATAATAATGTGAATGTTATTTTAACTTAATTGGATATATTGATTGGATCAGGAATTAATTGAGATATCAATTTTTAAAAAGTCATTAAATTAATTGATTATAAACTAATACAGATCAATTGAACGAATTAAATCAAATTTTTATATTTTTAATAATTTATTAAATCGTACCTGAATAATTCAGCAAGTGGAAACTTTGAATATTATTCAAATTTAATAGGAATAAAACAAATTTATAAATAAATTCAAATTTAAAAAAAAAAATTCATATATCCACTAATATTCTCCTATTTATGGCACCTTCACTCCTCCCTCCAACTACACACTCTTTCAGCTCATTCTTTCTACTTCGTTTCTGCAATTACCCCCAACATTTTGAACTATCTATGGCTTCTTTCATACAAAACCTCTATTCCAGCCCTCAAACCTCTTCACAGTTCACTAAACTGAAGAAAACAACGGCAACGCCGTCACCTTCTTTTCATCCAAGCCAATGGGCAACACAGCACCAGCAACAGATCTACGCCTCCAAGCTCTTCCAAGCTCTCCGTCATTCTCCTCAGACCTCCTCTTCCTTCGATGCCAAACAAGTCCGCGAAACGGCGGACAGAGTGCTGGCCGTCGCCGCTAAGGGAACAATGCATTGGAGCAGAGCCATTCTAAGTGCTGCCGGCGCCAAGATCAGGAAGAAACATAAGAAAGCAAAGGTCGTCGTCGATCGAAGGTTGAGGAGATCATCGGAGATTAACAAAGGGAAGAAGAAATCGACGGTCGTTGAAAGGAAGCTGAAGGTTTTGAGACAGCTTGTCCCCGGTTGCCGTAAGCTATCTTCTTACTCGAACGTTCTAGATGAAGCTAGAGATTACATAGCGGCTTTAGAGATGCAAGTTCGATCCATGACGGCTGTTGCCGAGTTTCTCGGTGGTGGCGGTAGCGTTCGATCACCGCCGCCGGCTTATCGGGTTGGTTCTAACGTCGACTCGTAAAAAAAAAAAAAGTGAGAAGGAAGTGATATTAGTATTTACAAATTACACTCCTTAAATGTAATTAGCAATTTAAATATAAAAAAGTTAATTTAAGAAATATGTAATAATTTATTTTAATTCGTATATAAAATAGAAATATATATACTCGAAAAATTATTCCATAAAACAAAAAATAATTGTTGAAAATTAAATATTTAGTACAAAATTTATAAATATTAAAATTTTTTTATAATAAATATTAAATTTATTCATAATTTTAATCTTATTAATATAATATTTAATATTTATTTTAGATAAAAATTAAAATATAAAATTTTTAATTTTTAATTTTTTAATAAAATAAACATCACTTTATTTATTTTCTTAATTTTTTAACAATTTCATTATAGTTTTGATCATATTCCTTTTGACCCAATGTCTATAATTATCCATAGTTCATCTCAACCTATATATAGGAGGATAATACACTTCAATGCACTCAAATTTATATCCATTCTTGTATTGATAATAATACTCATACCAATCGAGTTAACCATTAAAAAATTATTAATAAATGCATGAAATTTAAAAATTTAAAAGCTAAATTGATAAGATTATATAGAAATTTAAATATTTTTTTTAAAACTGAAACAATAAATTTAAGAAAGTAGAAATACCATATGGTGTGTTTATATCTATAACTAAAGTTACAAAATGGTGATTCAATGGTGAATTATCATTTTAGACTACAATTTTAGGTCAATTCCTCAGCTAGTCCCTATATATATATATATAATTTTCTTTTTAAACAAGTTAATTCCTTTTTTTGATGACTTTTTAATGCATTTTAATTAATAAAAACTTACAAAAATTCTTTCCATCTCTTCCTGATTTATCTAATTCACCATCATCAACATCTTCAATCTTCCTTCACCATATACAAAAATTCAAGAAAAATTAAGTAAATCACTAGATCCCTGCAACCTCTCCACTGCCATTACCATCAGCTAAGGGTTTCTTGATCAACTCAAAGGGGTTTGGGAATTAAGAAACTCACCTCAAAATCATTCCCAAACAACATCTCCTCACTCCCAACCCTTAAAATAAGCAACAGTAAAACTTTGAGGAAAAGTACAGGAGCCCTTATCATTATAGTCAAAGAACAAGACCAGAAGAAACGAAGCTGAGACAGATCTATGGGTTTCTTAATTTCACTGTCATTATCAAATGACAATCTCTATTACCATTGAATCAAGAAACCCATCTCAAAATCATTCACAATTCCTCAAACGAGTTTCTTTATTCTTGACCCTGTTCATGTGTTCCCTCTCTATTCTGGGACAAATGGGTATATCATAGCAGTAAAGATTTAATCGTTAGTGACTATTTTGTAATAAATTAAAGTTTAACATATTATTTTATAATTTACCCAATATACATTTTTATAGTGAAGTATGTTGAAGTAATGCTAAAAGTTGGGGACTTGGGGTTGTGTTAAAACAAGTGTTATAAACTCTATTATGAATTATACCAATTTTGAGCTTAAATTAGGGATTCATATCATTGTCAGATTAATTAGAATTTTAGATGTATTGAATTAAAATTTAGGGTCCACTAAAATCCATGTCTCATGTGACAGAGTTATATCACATCACATGATAATATTCATGCAGCCCTAAGCCCTTCGAACCTCACGTGGCTCAATGACCCTACACTTTTAACTGCACCCACCTTTCATATGGCTTGCATTGCATGTGGGATGTGCCCCCATGCAACCCCCCATAGATTGAAAAATTAAAATAAAATTCAAAACAAAATCTCAACATTTAAGTAAATATGTTGAGTGGATTGAGTTTTAATTCGATGGTATTGGTATTATTGTTAGTGTAAGAGGTGGTGGGTTCGAAAACATTTAAACACATTTTTCTCTTATTTAAAGGTTGGAAAAGAATTATGAATAATTTTAAGTATTGTATAAAAAAACAGATATGATAATATCTTATTATGAAATTAATAAAATAATTTTCTCATTTTATAATATAATATTATAATGTAATAATATTTAAAAAAAAAACATATGAAGTGTTTTATGTTAAATAATGGGACAGGGGTACAACACATGATGGGAGAGCAATATGGCTTTTGTTTGAAGCATCAAAGAGCTATGTGGGAGACAGGGGATATTCCTGTATTTTGTAATTTCCTTGATAGTTGAATAAACTCTCTTTTTCGAAACAATATATTAGAGATTAAATATTAAATACCAAACAAATATACATTTAAAAAATAACATGTATGGTTAATTGATTTTTAGTTCAATTGGTATTGATATTGTTGTCAGTGCAAGAGGACTTGGGTTTAAGTGTGATGAAAGCGCGTTTATCCTCCTAATTGAGATGGGTTATGAGTAGTTTTAAATATTGTATCAACTTAGTATATATGAATCCAAAACTTTTGGGCATGCTTCATTTGCCTTGCTTTTCTTCTTCGGACACATTTGGCATGGTGCTAGAACCCTATTCAGAGATGTTTTTTTCATATATTGATCCAAATTTGGATGCTCAAGTGGAATTTGGAGCATTCTAAAAACTTGGAGATCCAATTACAAAAAAATAAGTAGTCCGATGCAAGATTGCTTTGTTATTTTTCGCTTCTATTTCTATTTGTGATTTGCCATAGACTACTCCCTATATATTAAATTAAAGAGAAAACTAGTCATTTTATTAAAAATTTTATTAATATTTATTATTAAAATCTAAACTCTATTTTACTCACTCATTTAATAAAAAGAGCAAAACACAATGCGATTGCTGATAAAAAAAAATTGTATATTACTTTTACCCGTACCAACCCGACCCATTTCTACTTTTGCATTTAAGAAATGGAACATTAATTTCCCAATATTTACCATGGGGAGGGAGCAAAGGGGCAAATGATCAGTCATAGACGTCATGCATACATATATGTGTATATATATATATATTGATATATACAATGTATTTCAGTTTCATATTTAAGGGGCAAACACGTGCGGGTAACATGAAAGGCAAGCTGTGGTGATTTTAGGGATTGAGACATGCACTTAGGATGCCCAAAGTGACATGGCATCCCTATCACGAGAAGGGTTTTTTTTTTTTTCCTTGGTGGAGCCCTATTTTGCAATTTGGTCCTAAAGACCCAAAGGTGGTACAAAAACAATAAAAACCAAAGGTTCACATGTCTTTTGTCCAACAAATCATATTACTTTTTATGCTTTTCATTTGGCTCCTTGCTTTGCTTAATTTCACCATTTTGTCACATGCCTCCATGTGCCTTCTTTAATTAAACTACAATGCGAGTACATGCTATTATTAATTGTGTGCAAACTTTACATGTTTTTTAAATATTTTACCTCTATCATTAATTAATAGAATAATTTTCATCATTTTTCTCTAAAACGTTAACTTCATGTGTCATTTTCAGATTAAGTTTCAATGTAAAGTCTCGTAAGATTTTAGTGTCGAGTCTTGTCAAGGTCCCCTCGAATGTCCTTTCTATCATATTCAAGTAAGGTCATCCATAATTTTATTATCAACTCCACATACTACCATTAGGTCATAGCTTGAAAAAGACTCTCTAATTCTACTACTAATCTTACGAGATAAATCGCTAGCACAATGAGACCTACGTCAATCTCTTCGTCCCTCCTCTAAAAAGAGTCAAACTCTCTTATGGTACCATTAGGTCATAACTTGAAAAGACTCTCTAATCCTACTACTAATCTTACGAGATAAATCACTAGCACAATGAGACCAACACAATCTTTTCGCCTATACAAGTCCCTCCTCTAAAAAGAGACAAACTCTCTTATGCTATCATTAAGTCATAACTTGAAAAGACTCTCTAATCTTACTATTAATTTTACGAGATAAATCGCTAGCACAATAAAATTCACGTCAATCTCTTCATCTATACAATTCCCTCCACTAAAAAGAGACAAACTCTCTTCCTCCAAGAGACTTCTTCAACACCCTTCGTAACTTCACAAAATTCTAAACCTTCCAATCTCCTCCTCTAGTTGTTCTCAATACATTAGAGTGAACCAAACTCATCCAACGTCCCCCAACATTATATCAATATCTATATTCAACTCAAGAATACTTTACAAGTGCATACAAATCCCACTTTAAAGAGCAATGTTACAAACCCCAAACATGCACAGTAATCTATGCACAAAAAACAATATTAAAGAGCATCAACACCGATATAACCATGAACCCCACTTTATATAACAAAGAGTAATGGAAATGTCATTTAACCCTTCTCTGCACTTTGGACCATATCTGAAAAATCACAATCACCACCAAGTGAACTTGAAAAACACAACCATCATCACAACAATTTACCTCAAAAACACACACCAAGTTACCATCTCATCACCTTATCACCACAGATCAACCCGAGCTTTGTCCACATACAATTTAAAGACTCTCGATTTGCAGGACCTCATAAATATAAAATATTAGTTTCCTTGGTATTCTATCAAAATTTTAACCAATCCCTTTGTGCTGCAGCACAGCAATCTCATTCTTAAATAACTGCACAAAACGTCGTAAGCTAAGAACAAACACAAAAATGACAAAAAAACAATGGTTATATCTATGTAAAAACCATGCATACTATATATATATATATATATGCATGCCATTGGTGTTGAACTTTTTTTCTTCTGCATGGTTAATCTAACACAAAAGCTAGTTTAGTTAATTAAATTGAACAATGATTCTCTGTCAATATATATTATTTATTACACCACTTACGATCTCGATTTTTTTTTGTGTTAATATGTTATTTATCTTTTGAATTTAGTAGATACTTGAATTTATTGGGTTTTTTAAAATTAATTTTTATTTTTTAAGATATTTTTAATTTTTAAATTTATGTCCTTCATATGTTGTATTGATAAGTTGTCGCGTGTTACTATAGGATTGGAAGAAATTATTTTATAGATCCTTCCCACCACATCATCCATGGTCCCTTTCTAATTATTTAATGGCATTTCGTCAATTGTTTTTATGTCATTGATACATAATTTTGATAATTTTTTTATCCTGAACCCTGAATCATAAATCTCAAATTGTAAACTCTAAACCCTAAATCTTGAATTTAGGGTTCAGGGTTCAATGTTTGGAGATAGGGGTTTCGAGTTTAGGATTCAAGTTTGAGTTTGGGGTTTGAGGTTTAAGATTCGGGGCTCGAGTTCGAGTTGAAGGTCCATGTTTAGGGTTCTAGATTTAAGGTAAAAAAATACCAAAATTATGTATCAATGACATTGGTAAAATTATTGTTGAATGATATTTAAAAAATTAGAAATGGACCATAAATGATGTGGTAAGAAGGACTATAAAATAATTTCTCATAGGATTGGGAATCAGTGCAACCTCAACCCAAATTAATTATATTAGTGTAAAGATACCAAACTAGATGACGAAATACAGATTTAAATATCAACTAATTAAAAAAATTCAAATACCCACTAAATAATTTAAAGAAATTTAAGGGGGTATTAACTTTTTTGGGGGTTTCAATTTACAAATATATGTGCTTGAATATATGGTACCCTCGAAGTTTGTATTTAATGTAGGTTCAGGGAATTAAGGCACTTAATATGCATTTTGTTTGGTTGCTTTCATAATGACATAGAGTGTATAATATAGTTGAGTTCTCTAACTACCTCATCAATTCCAATGAAATATATACCACTCACATTAAGTTTTCAAATTTAGATCCATCCATGATTAAACCGTTCAAATTTTAATTTGACCCATTAATTTAATCCTTCTCTTTCGATTGGTACCCCAATCAATTTTCTATTTAATTAGTCGGTCTAATTAATTTAATTAAATAAATTATTAAAAATTCATAAAATTTTTAAAAATAAGTTCAATTGGTTCTGAATAATTTAGGGGTCAATTAATTTAATCCCTCTCTTCGGATTGGCACCCCAATCAATTCCTTATTTGATTGGTCGGTCTGATCCGGCTTAAACAATATTGTATTTTAGAGGCCTTGCAAGTATACCTCTATCTCCATTTGATAATAAAACCCTTAACTGAATTGGTGTTATTTATCAATCGAGTCTTAGCTCAATTAAAAAATTACAAAAAAACCGTTCTTTTTACAAAATAAGTATTTATATTATTATTAGGGTATTTTTATCTTTTTATATTTATAAATCAAGAAAATTTCACCCATGATAAGAATTAAACCATGAACACCAAGTATATCGAACTTTTAACGAAAACTCATTCCTTTTACAAAACAACAAATACTATTTTGAGGATATTTATATATATATATATTTTATATTTTGATAAATTTTAAAAAATACACATGCGTGATGGCCATGAGAATCATAGGCCTTGAATCTAAAATATCATAATATTTACTATCCTAACAAAATATTTAAACCAAAAACACATTTAGTTTTTATATCAATTTTTTTTTTTATAAATTTGTTATATAATTTCTTTCCACTCAAATAGTAGGTGTGCCATAATATTTGTTAAGTTGAATGTCAAGAGTCAACTTAATACTAAATTGACCACGAAAATTACTTAAATGTTATTTTTAAAAAAAATATTATTAAAATAATATTTTTAACCTAAAATTAACTAAAAATTATTAGTATAAAATTTATCACTTTTTGTCATTAATTCAATTATTGAAATAATTTTTTTTATAAATATTTCTACTAAATAGTAATTTATACTTATTATAAAGCTTTTAGCTAAATTGATATCACGAGTTGATTAGGTTCCAACTCAATAGGGGAAAAGAGAGTAAGATTTGAGGGTTCCAACTAAATTATTTTGAGAATATTTTTATCATTTTTATATATTTTATATAGAAAATATACACATAGTAAGATTTGAACTTATGACTCTTTTGTTTTTTACATTTATACTGTATTATTCAACCAAAGCCTCATTTATTATTTATATTATTCTTTTATAAAAATGTTTGTTATATAATTTTATTTTTCATCTATATCGTGGGTGTACCATATGTGGGTGAAAAAACAAAATTATGAAATAAATATATTTGTAAAAAAATTTATTTAAATTATAAATGATGTTTCGGTTAAATGGTAAAGCATAAATATGAAAAATTAAAGAGGCTTAAGTTCAAATTTTATTATGTGTATATATTTTTTTGTATAAAAGATATAAATGACAAAAAAATCCCTCAAAGTAATACAATTAATTTTGAAAATTGAGGGTATTTTTCTATTTTTCCCAACTGCATTATACTCAATTAAACTGTGATATCAACTCAATCAATAAATTTACAACAATAATAATAAATAAATAGAAAAGAAAGAAACAAGGAATGGCTTTAGAGGTGTGAAAGAAAACAAAGGGGGGAAGAGGACAAAATGAGTGTGCCCACAACCACATGTGGAGTAAAGGGTGGTGCTGCCATTAACGAAACTGGGTGGTGGCCTCACTATCGCCTTACCCACAAAACGTCCTTATAATTATTTTATGATTCCATTTCTTGTGACATTAAAAGTTCCCCACTCTCAACTCTCAACATATTATACCTTGCATGTGCCTTATGTTTCTCTTTACTCCATCTTTTCTTTGCATTTAACTTTAGAATAAATTTGCTGACTGAGTCCTAGTTCGGTTGACGTTGACATTATTGTATATATAGGAAGACGTAAGTTTGAGTGCGTTGAAACACATTTATCATCCTATTTAAGGGTTGAGTAGGGACTATGAATAGTTTTGGACATCTGTATAAAAAAATAACTTTAGGATAAACTTGTCTCTTTTTCTGTATATACATAGTTGTTAAATTTTGTTTTAGTCCTTGTATTATATGTAAGTTGTAGATTAAATCTTTATACTCTAATTTGGTAATTTTTAGGTCATATCCTTAGGGACGAATACAAGGGACCAAAAAATGGAAAATTACATCAGCTCCCTTATATTTGACCCTCAACAAAGAAAAATTTTCTATCTAGTCATTTCAAAAATGATGAAATCATAAACTAATGCATGATAAAATTATATTTTGACCTCTAAAAATTTCATAATTTACTTTCGACCCCTCTTTAAAAAATTTCTAGATTCATCCTTACATATGTTTTTAAAATTTGAAATTCATGACTGAACAATAGCTTTTAAAATCACTATGTTAAATTTTGTTATTTCTATTATAAAATAGAAAGATAGAAAGTAAAGAATAAAGAAAATAGGAGAGCAAAAGAGAGAGCGTAGTTTATTGATCAACGAGAATATTTACAAAGCTTTACTACAATCTCTATTTATAGACACAAGAAGTATAAATGAAGTAGAGATCTACTTCTAATGACTATTAGAATTTAAAGTATATCAAAACTTATCTTGATCTTGATGGACATCTACTTAATAAGATATTCATAACACTTCCCATTAGATGTCTATTGGTAGATAATGTGTCTCGTTAAAACCTTACTAAGATAAAACCCTTATGGAAAAAAAAAATTCTAGTGAAGGAAAAAGAGTACACATATCTATAATGCGCATAATATGCTGCCTCATTAAAAATCTTATCAGGAAAACCCAATGGGAAAAACCTCTGTTAAGAGAAAAAGAGTACAATGCGTATTTGCTCCCCTCATGAAAACATGACATACTTTCTCATATTCTACGTATTCAATCTTGAATACTAGTCTTTCAAATAATTATTTGAATGTATTTGCTAACCATTTATATCACCATTCTTTTAAAAGTCATGAGTATGAGGAACTTTTGAGAAAATATATTTTCATCTCTTCAGGAGTTTCAACAATAATCATAACAAACTTTAATCATGATCCCTCTATAAAAATACCAATATGTATTTTGGATATTTTATTATATTCTTTCAACTACTATTGACTAAGTCAAATTTACCACAAATGTTCAATTATTTCAATTTATATAAACGAACAATTTTCCAATAATTTCAATATGCTTCTGGCATTTTAAATCTTTCAAGAATTTTAATATAAACTTTACTATATAGTGATTCATAAAAGATTGTAACAACAACCATTAGACGTAAGTTAAATATTTTATAAACTGTCAGTTTAATAATATATCTTAAGGTTATTACATCCACTACAAAAGAATATTATATCTTTTCATAATCAATGCTTGTGAAAAACTTCATATTTTTATTCTGCTTTTACAAAACTGCTTCATTTGTACCCTCACTGGCTTTATACTTTTAGGTATTTGGACTGCTAGTCCAAAAGCTCCATGAATTTGAGTTTCATCTTTCTATTTTGACCAATCTATTCCATATTATATTTCCCAATAGATTTATTTAAGATTCTCCTTTTATTTCATTATTTCAACAATAATATTGCATGCAAAACCATTGTCGACCATTTTTATTATTGGTTTGACATTTTCTCAAATTGACATAACTTATTGAGATATCTTATTTTCACTAATTTAATCTTCAGTTGCAGATACCTGAATCTCTTCTGGAGTTTTACTTATTAGTTATGTTTTTGGTCTCTTCTAGAGCACTTGCCTTCACTATATGACCGTCTAGACTTATTATTTTCTTTTATGGGAATTTTCATGTTTGGAACTTGTAATGAGTTATCCTTGTTGAACTTCTAGTTTAAATTACTCTCCCCTCTAACTCATTACAAGTTATTATTTCTCTCCCCCTATGTCAGGAAAACTATCAAATCAAAATAGTAATCACAAATCATGTTATAATTGAATCTCCAATACATTTAAAACATATAATAATACAAGGAGACTCGTAATTAATATATATTTCCAACTTTCTTTGAGTATTCACTCATTTTTGTTGTGGTGGAGCAATTGTAACATATACGTACATACAAAAATTTAAAGATGAGAAATATTTAGATCTTGACCAAAAACAAATTGTAATGGGGAGTATTTATAACTTATTGGTTTGATGCGTACAACACATAAATTAACATAATCTCATGTTGAAATAGGAAGTTTAGTTCTCATAAGTAATGATTTAGACATTAACCAGACGTTCAATCAATAATTTCTCTAAACCATTATGTGTATAAATAACAAAATTTTACAAAAGTTTTTCAAACTCAATCAATAAAAAACTGAGATATAAACTCATTAGTATTAGCAAGATGAATTGTCTTAATTGCATAATATAAAATTAATTATTTAATTAAGCAATCTTGCAAACGACAAGTTGCAAATGGATAACACATACGTGATTATTTTGTAGATGCATCTACCAAAATCATATAATATCAAAACCATCCACATGGTGGATAAATGAGCCCATATTCATTTTAGAAATGTAAGACATTAAATCTCAACTTTAGCTAGTGAGTTTCTAAGAATCAATTTTCATTGAGGACAAGCAACAAATGAAAATTCTTTAAATTAAAGAATCTTATGATTCTTTAATGAATGTCCATATGAATTCTCAATTAATTTTTACATCATATATGATCCAAGATGGTCTAACTGGTCACGCCAAGTAGTAAATGTATTTATATCAGTAAACTTCTAGTTTACTTTAATATGTGTCCAAACCTTTTTTTTTTTAAATCGACTTTTTATTTGAAAAATAAAAATAGAGTCGCCACCAATCACTTTCATGAGGTGTGATCGATCACCTCGTAATTTGATAGTTTTAATAAGATGTTTGATTTACCAAAATAATGTTTTTCGGTCTACAAAATCCAAAAAATGGGCTCGGGAGTCGATTACGCACGAGGAAGGATTAGCACCCTGCTATGCCCAAAATTGGTACCTAATTGATTACTTGATTTCTTAGCATCGAGAATTAAAAATCTAATGGGAATTTAAAATACGATCCCTTTTTGTATTAAAATATTTTAATAGAAAATGCTTTATTCTGAATTAATCGAGAAGAAGGATCATGCCCTGTGAGTTAGGACATGACGTCTTTAGTTTTTGAAAACCATAATAATCGCCATTTTAATCATTACTTAAATCTCGTTTTTATATTTTTGAAATGGATATTCAACTATTTTGGTTTTAAAAAAAAGTCATATTCCGTAAGTTAAGAACACGATTCTTCTAAATTCCAAAAATAATGAACATTGCTACTGTTTAAAAAATTTCCTTTTTTTATGCATCATGCGAAAAAATGAACGTAACACTTAAAACGGTGTGCATTTAACTTATTCGGGCATAATATACACATGGATAAATGTTTAAACTTAATGTGTGATATGATGATAATGAAATAATTTAAAATGGTTATGTGGGTAGAATAATAAATAATAAGTAAATAAAGGAATATTATAATAATAACATAATAATATTAATAATCATATTATAGTTTGTAATTCTAATACTAATTAAATAATAATATAAAAAATAAATAATAATAACAATAATAATAATGTAAAAATACATAAAAAGGGAATATAAATAAATTAAATTATAAACATTAAAAAATGGTAAAGAAAATAATAAAAGGTATAAAAAATAATAAAAAATAAAAAGTTCATAAAGGAGTAAAATTATATAGGCTAGGGACTAAATTAAAATTTAAGTGAAATTAAAGCTACAAATTGTATATAAAAATAAGTAAATTAATCAAATAAGGACTAAAACAAAAGAGTTTAAAACAAACAGGGACTAAATGGGTAATTATCCCAAACTTTTGGGACACGTGCCATCCCCTAAACGGGTCCACAATGGTCCAAGGACTAAATTGCACAAAATCAAAACAAAAGGGGCAAAAATAAAAGAAAATAATAATCAGTAGGATGAAGTTGAAACGTAAAAAAAAAAGCGGAAGGGCCAAAGTAGCAATTAGTAGGGGTGTGCACAATTCGGGTAAAACCGAAAAAATTTAATTAACCGACTGAATTCAGTTAATCGATCGGTTAACCGAATATTTTCGGTTGGGGGTCGGTTAATAATTTTTCAAATTTTCGGTTAACGGTTAATTCGGTTCGAAATATGTCGGTTAACCGAATTTTTTTCGGTTAACCAAAAAAATAATAAATAAAACTCAAACCCAAACCCAAACCCAATCCAACATAAAACCCAATCTAATATATTTAAACCCAAGTGGCCAACCCAACCCAACCCATTTACCCAACCTAATTACCAACCCCATACAAATAATTTAATAAATAAAAATAAAAATCTAAATGTAAAATTCTGGTAAAACTAAAACACCCACCCCTCTCACTGCTCACAGTCTCACTCTTACACTCACACTCACACATACAACAGAAAAAAACACTACCCCTAATTGAAAATTTCAAATCTCTCAAAACCTTCAAAATCTTTAAAATCTCCCAAAACCTTTAAAAGTATCATAGTTGGAGGTCGAGCTACTGGTGGTGTGCCGCCACGCCCACACACCAGCTGTGTTGTCGTCAAAGCACGGAAGCAAGCAAACAAACAATTCTACATTGCAGTTGATTACTTCTTCTTTTTTTGTGGTTTTTACTTTCAACTCATCTTTCTCAAGAAAATTCTCTTTTGAGTTCTCACTCATAGGCATCACTATTTCGTTCTCTTTCCTTTCCAACTGTCTTTGCGATTTTGATTTATTACGAAGATATGTTCTTCTTTTATGGCCTTCTTGATTAGTGATTTCTTTTTAATCTTTATTTTTGCATATTTTCCTAGTGATATGTATACGTATTTCAATGTTCGATTTTTGTTCTCTTGAAGAAGTTAATCTTGATTGTGATGATTTTCTATTATAGTTCTTTGAATCTTGATTGGTTTGATTGAATTTATTTATTCATGGAAACAGAAGAAAGAAGAAAGAATCTAATTTTCTATATTTGTTGTACTGGTTTACATAAACTTCCTTAACTCTTACTCACTGCATTGATGTTGAGATGAAGAATCTCTTGTATGGGTTGATTTGTTGAGTTAAATAAGATTATTTTTAAATACGAGAGTCAAATATTTATCTCTCGCGATCAAAATAGTATCATGTTGTTTAGTTTAAATGCTAAAGAGCTACTCAAAATTTAGATTAAGTCGTTTGTTTCTTTGATATTTTGAGTATCAATAAATCCTAAATTTGAGATTTATATTATTAATTCATTTTATTTGAGTATCAATTAATTCGGGTAATCGGTTAATTCGGTTAATTCGGATAATTCGTTTAATTCGGTTAATTCGGTTAATTTTTAACCCAAAAAAATTATAATTTTTGGTTAATTCGGTTAACCGACCAAATTAACCGAAAAATTTTGGTTCAGTTAATTTTTTTGAAAAAAAATCGGTTCGGTTAACAGTTAAAAATTTTGAAAGGTCGGTTAATTCGGTTAATGATATTTTGGGTCGGTTAACCGAATGAACACCCCTAGCAATTAGACCTCTTTTAAAAAAACTCGCGGATCCTGCTGGTTTGGGTTGGGTTGGTGGGTCGGTCCCTCAAACCGAAGTCATTTTGGGGCTTAAGGAAACAGGCCAAAACGACGTTGTTTCTTACCCTAATTTAAGTTTTAAAAAAAGGGAAAAAATCACTTTATCTCAGTTAAAAAAAACTGAAAACCTTCTCCCTTTTTTTTAAACACGCCCTAGGGTCTGCTACTGCGTCCGACGATCCCCCATGACGGCCACCGGTCACCGACGACGGGCTCCGTCGTTCCCGATGGCCAAAAAATGCAAAAGATGGCCCTTTTTTGGCCTTTTCGGCTCCCTAAACCCAAATCTGGGTTGGCTTTTTTTTGTTAAAAAAAATCCCTAAAGAAACTTTTTAGTTTTTGGGTTCCAAAAACCTTTTTATCAGAAAGAGTATCACCTTTCATCAGAGGTGATGGCCTCGGCCACTCACGGCTGCTGAAGATGAATCGTCAGGTACGTTTTTTAAACTTTTTCCTTTTATATATAAAAAATTCAAAAAAAGAAAATAAATAAAGTGAGAATCACCTTTTGAAATTCTATTTTTTGATTGTTTTTTCGTCTCTGTTTTTTTTGTTTGATTTTTTTCAAAAAAACCCTTTACAATCGAGTTTTTAGGCTTTTTATAGCCCTTTTACAACATTATTTTTCTACTATTTCGCAGTGTTTCTTGCGTGTTTGGTTGTTGTCCTTGCAGGTGGTGGTTGACGATGGCAAACCTCGGGCGACGAGACCGCTGGCAAGGTGGAGGCGGTGGCGTGTAGGCTAGGGTTAGGGTTTCTATTTTTGAAAAGATGTTTGGGCTATTGGGCTTGTAACTTTGGGTTTTGTTTTTGGGCGATATTGGGCCATATTGTAAATGATTTGTTATTTTTTATTGGACTTTAATATTTTGGATTTTTATTTATTTATTTTTGGTTTTGTATTCTATTTGTTTATTTTTGGGTCTTGGGCCGGACGAAATTGAACTTTCACAATATGCATTTCAGTTATACTAATAATGTCAATATAAATTGTGACAAATTGATAATCTTATTGTCATTCATTTTACTTTGTATCCACATATAAGTATTATTGTGACATTTACTTCTGGAAATGTTTAAATCAATGTGAAGTCAATAATGTCACTAAGTCAACAAAATAAATATAAAATTTCAAACAATTATATGTAATATTTGCTTCAGAGAATATGCCAAAATCTTTTTTTTTTCTGCGTTGAGTCTTGACGATTTTATCAAGAAGTAAGCAAATTAAACTCTAGTAGTGGACTTTGAATCCAATCAAAATCTATTAATAGAAAATTTTGAGAGTGGATCTTATTTTATAAGTGTACAAAATGTATATAACCAATGACTTTTTATACATAAGTTTTCTCTCTTGTAAGTTCTCATCAGTAATATTTTTCCATGTAATTTTAATTGAGAACTTATTTTGAATACTGTAAAGTTATACTCACAGTTTAAAAAAAAAACTTGTAACTTCAGGTGCATCCAACCATAACGAGTTTTAGATAGAATTACCATATTCTATTGCTCATAACTAGATCGTTCACAATCAAATATTTTGCTTTCAACCCTTTAATGTGGATGATGACAAAAGAAGATAACAAAGATAGTCACAATCAATATAATTTAATAACAATATATAGTAATCAATAACTCAATCCTCCATTTTTTTATCCTTTCAAAATATATATTTATAATAGTAGTAATTCATATGAAATACTTTTTTCCTCATTTACAATCTCAGTATGAGATCCATTATAAATATATTTTAAAACCAATGGATTAACCATCACAATATATTAATATACAAGCTCTTTTGAAGCTTTTGACTAGTTTTGTACTGCCAAATATTGGACTAATATTTGTTTGTTTCAGTACCAAATAAGATAAATATTTTCTATCTGTAATGATAGAATTCATTACTGCATTCTCATATCCTTCCTCAAAGAATATTAACAGAAATAAAATATGTGGGCATACACCACACATGTGGCAAATAATCTTTTGTATCACATTAACATAAGTTATCTTTATCCTTTGAAGAGTTATCTTAAGAGCAATCATTGTTCTCTTATTTATTATTATGTTCCTACTTTTAGTGGTTCATGATTATATATTTTATTTTCTTTATGTTTGCATTTCCCGAAGGGAATGCAAGAAACCTAGTAGGACAGACTTCTAAACGCCTCTATTGATTCTTTATTTCATAATCACCTTCGCAGACATACATGAATTTCAAATCAAAATCTATCTATTCATATTTGTCATGATTAGTCTCCAATTATAATAAACATGATATAATAAATAAATCATAGTAAAATATACTTGAAGATCTTTAACATCATCTACATCACCCACGTAAGGATTATATAAATTTCTTTGCATAATGATTACCTATAGTGCGCAAGCCTCAATTGAAGACTGAAATTGCAATAGCTCTAGAAAGCAATCGACAACAACTTGAGCAACAGATTTGGAGTGACCATATTATGAAATAAAATAGAATCGTGTTAATAACATGTTATAAAATAAAAAGACAAAAAGTAAAGAACAACAAAAATAGGAAAGTAAAAGAGAGAGCTTATTTTATTGATCAATGAGAATATTTACAAAGCTTTTCCAAAGTCTCTATTTATAGGCATAAGAAGTATAAATGAAGTAGAGATCTACCTCTTATGACTATTAGAATTTAAAGTACATCAAAACTTATCTTGATCTTGATGGACATCCATTTAATAAGATATTCATAACAATTTCTAAATTTTTATACAACAAATAAATTATCATGTGTGTAATGTCATGTCAACTTACTATTCTATAAAATACTCGCAAAAAAAGTCACACCATTTTAATTAATGGATTTTGTGGTTATTGTTTGAATTAGGATTGAAATTTCAAATTTTAAAAAAAATTATAGGTACTAAAAATGATCAATCTGGAGATTTAGACTAAATCCACAACTTAAGTATAGTACAAGATTAATTGTAGTGTTATTAGTACCTCACCAGAGTGAACCTCGTTGACTATGACCTTGCCTACGGCCTGAACTTGACAATTGTTTTCACATTGGGACCTAAACTTTTTTTTTTTGTCCAAGTTAGTTCTTAAACTTGGAAATCTTCCATATTGGAGCTTGAACTTAGCAATTGTTCCCACATTGGGGGCTGAATTTTTTTGTCCAATTTAGCTTTTGATATTTTCTTGAAAACCCTAAAGTTCAGGCCCCAAATGTAGGAACAGTTTTCAAGTTTTTCAAGTTTAAGGATTAACTTAGACAAAAAAAAATCTAGACCCCAATGTAGGAGTAGTTACCAAGTTCAAACCTCCTTAAAATGATTTAATCCTTAAAAAACTATGCCTAAAAGAAAGGGTAAACTACACAGGTGGTTACCCAACTTTCATAAGCCTTCATTTTGGACACTAAAAAAAAAGTTTGCAATATAAGCACTGACATAACATGCTTTTATCATTTTAATCACCCGCCATTAATTTTCCATTACATACACTCAATTTAGTCTCTCAACTTTAGTAAATTTTCATTTTGGTCACTCATGTATGGTAGACCTATTCAATAGATTTATTGTTATTAGTGGATATTGTTTTTAAGAGTTGGTACAATTAGTTGTTATTTTTCAACTATTTTTAGTTGTAGAACAACTTATGTAAAGGCTCATTACTTGTTGAATAAAGTGTGTAAGTGTAGTATTCTTTTTGTAATTTTATTTTCTCCACTGTAAAAGTGATGTCAGAGCCAGGTTAGTAAGAGTGTGAGTTAAGAGTTAAAACACATAAGGAAAAAAAAAGGTTTAATTACTATTTTTGTAGGAGCAGTTATGACTATAGATTCACATTTTATCCAACCGGCAACCCCTCGCTTTGATTGTCATTATGACCATTGGAGCATGTTAATGAAAAATTTTCTACGGTCCAAGGAATATTGGGATGTTGTTTTTTCTGAAATTATTGAACCTGAAGAATGAGCACCTCTGACAATAGCACAATGAACAACTTATGAAGCGAAAAATTTGAAAGATCTCAAAGTGAAGAACTACTTATTTCAAGCAATAAACAGGTCCCATGGAGACGATTCTTAATAAGGATACTTCCAAGTAGATATGGAATTCTATGAAGAAGAAGCATCAAGTTTCAATAAGAGCAAAAAGGCAACAGCTCCATGCTCTTCATATGGAGTTCAAAAAATTGGGAATGAAATTAGGGGAGCCGATCACTAATTATTTTTCAAGAATGATGGCAATTGTGAATAAGATACGAATTGATGGTAATAAAATGAAAGATGGTGCTATTGTTGAAAAATTTCTTCGATCTTTAACACCAAAATTCATTTTTGTTGCTTGTGCCATAAAAGAAGCCAACGATGTTGAAGAACTATCAATTGATAAGTTGCAAGGTTCTTTACTAATTCATGAACTAAAACTTCAACACCAAGACAAAGAGAAATAAACCTCAAAAGCAGCTGCTGATTCAAAAGGTCATGATCATAGTAGAGGGAGAGGAAGAGGATTTTATTGTCACAGTAGTTTTGACAATAAAAAAATTGAAGGTCATTCATCAGATTTTGCACAAAGAAAGGGTGAAGGTCGATATTTGACTAGTTCAAAGCCAAAGCAAGTAGACAAATCAAAAGTTGAATGTTTTAGATGCCACAAGAACAAATGTTGAAAAATATGGACATCACATATATAATAAGGGTAATTACACGTTATTATTTACTATCATGATAGGTTAGGCCAAATTAAAAGTGATCTAATTTGGTTAGAATTTTATTGGGATTTAATTATTAAATAAAGTATGGGTCAAATATGTGTAGATACTCTAGTAATTGAGTTCTAATCAAATTCTAATTAATGATGGGCTAATTAGAATTTAATTAGAACTAATATGCCAAGGTTATAAATATTAGGGTTACTGTCCCCAAATTATATACAATATATCTTTTCTAATATCCCATTATTAGGGAAGAGAGAGCAGGTGTGCTAATTTGGAAGATCAAATCCCCAAAATTCGGTAAAACTTTAAGGAATTAATGGATTCAGATATGCTTTCGCATTTAGTTTTATTCTTGATTTATTCTTGATTATTTAACATGATAAATCTCGATTTATTCAGTTTTATTTTAGATTTATTTTACAAATCTAACAAGTGGTATCAGAACCTTGTCATATCGAATCGTTGGGAATTAATTAAGGTTCTTCATTTGAATGATTGATTCATGAAATTTCATTGGTTTCATATTTGGAATATATATGTTGATCTTTGAAGATTTATATTAAAGTATTTTTTTAGATCTTGATTATCTTGAGCTCATATTAAAAATTTTAGGGTTTTGTTTTAATTTATGCTTCAATTTGTTGTATGTATATATGCATATATAATTACAAAACATGTGGTTATTATTATTATTTTTTTAAAATCATATAAGGCATTTAAAAAAAATTCAAAGTATAGAAATTGATTCATATGTATATGTTTCGTTTATATATAAATTTATAATATATGCATGCTTTGATTGGTTTAATGCATGTTGTTTTGGAATTTTATATAAATATATATAATTATCTTTTAATTTGATTGAAAGATGAAATTAAGATATTTTGAAACAAATAAATTTAGATTTTGGCTTTTAATTAAAGATGTCTAATATTTTAAATAAATTAGTTGAAACAAAATGTCGCCAAAGTGACCTCTTTTGTGTAGATTAATTTATTTGAAAGATTAAGATGATTATATGTTTTTGTGATTCACGCGTTTATTGACTGACCCAAAGGTAAGTTAATATTTGGCAGAATTTCAACGACATCTGTGGTGATAAATGTGTGACAATTATAAGGTATTTTATGTAAGCAATAAGTTAGTCCAAAGATTAATTCATTGTTTGACATAATTTATTGTCAATGTTTGATTGCTACAACAAGAGTACCGCTTACTATTAATATTATTGTCCAAAGACTTGATATTAATGTTGTGTTTGGTATCTTAAGATGGGATTAACCATTATCTTGAATTTATTGTTTACTTATGAATATTGATTTAAGCTTGTTTTTGTTCTATATTCAGCTAATTCATCTTCTGTTACCACAATATCTACTAATATAAATTATATACCCATGCTTAATGGGACTAATTCTAAGGAATGGAAAAGAAACTTACTTATAATACTTGGCTGTATGGACAAAGGGAAGAACATCTTGCACCTCTCATTGCGCCCCTGATGTTAAGAGGGATTTTGTGAGGTAGGATTGTTCAAATCACAAAAGTCTAATGATCATGAAACACAACATTCCAGAAGCCTTTAGGGGCACAGAATCTGAAGAGATTACTCAGGCCAAGGGTTTCCTTGATGAAATTGAGAAACGTTTTACTAAAAACGATAAGGTTGAAATGACATCACTTCTAACTTTTTTGATGTCTATAAAGTATAAGGGTCAAGGAAATGTAAGGGAGTACATTATGGAGATGTTTCATACTGCTTCAAGACTTAAGACACTTAAGGTTGAGCTTTCTGAGGAATTGCTTATTTTTATGGTTTTGGTATCGCTTCCTGTACAGTTTAATCAATTTTAAATTAGTTATAACTGTCAAAAGGAGAAATGGACCCTAAATGAGCTCATTTCTTATTGTGTACAAGAGGAAGAAAGGTTGAAGCGTGATAAGTCTGAAAGTGCTCATTTGGCCAATGCCCCTAAAGACAAGGGCAAGAAAAGAAAATATCAGAATGAAGCTGCTAATGGTCCAGTTCAAAAGAAACAATAACAAGTTACAGAGAGTTGTTTCTTTTGTAATAAGTCTGGACACGTAAAGAAAGATTGTACCAAATATCATGCTTGGCGTGCAAAGAAAGGTATAATTCTTAATTTGGTCTGTTCTGAGATTAATTTAACTTTAGTACCTAGAAACACTTGATGGATAAATTCTGGTACTACTACTCACATAAGTGTTTTTATGCAAGGTTGCCTGAGTTATTGAAAGCCAAGTGATGGTGAAAGACACATCTTTGTGGGCGATGGAAAACCGATAGAAGTGGAAGTGATTGAGCATTTTAGGTTGTTATTAGGAACTAATTTTTATTTGGATTTAAAAGACTCTTTTATTATACCGTCATTTAGACGGAATTTAGTTTATGTTTCTTCGTTGGACAAATTTGGATATTATTGTTCATTCGGAAACAATCAATTTAATTTGTCTTTAAATTCAAATGTTATTGGAACTGATTATTTAAATACTTATGACAACCTTTATTGCTAGAAACAGTTGCTTCCTATAATGAAACCTTGCATGTGAAATCACGTGGTATTAAACGCAAATTAAATAAGAAAAATTCAACATCATTATGGCATAAACACTTAGGTCATATCTCAAAAGTTAGAGTTGAACGCCTTGTGTCTGATGGTATTTTAGAGTCCCTTGACTTCACAAACTTTGATGTCTGTGTCAATTGCATTAAGGGAAAATAGACCAAAACAAGAGATTGGGTGCCAACAGATCTTCAGACATCTTAGAATTAATTCATATAGATATTTGTGGGTCATTCCTTACAACATCCTGGAATGGTCAACAATATTTCATAACATTCATAGACAATTACTCACGTTACGGGTACCTATATCTCACTCATGAGATATCTCAGTCTTTGGACGTGTTCAAAGCTTATAAAGCTGAAGTTGAGAATCAACTCAACAAAAGGATTAAAAACATTAGATCTGATTTTGGTAGTGAGTTCTACAGTAGACATGATGGCTAAGGTGAACAATGTCCAAGACCATTTGCGAAATTCCTAGAGGAATGCGGTATTGTCCCACAGTACTGTAGAAGCCCAAATTGCCCGAGCCCGTTTACATAAACCAATACCTTACAATCCAAACTCGGATGGCCCATTTATAACTTAACCTACAAACCCCTTACAACCCCAAAACTAATACCTTACAACCCAAACCCGGATGGCCCATTTATAACTTAACCCACAAACCCCTTACAACCCCAAAACCAATACCTTACAACCCAAACCCGGATGGCCCATTTATAACTTAACCTACTAACCCACCAAACCCTAAAACCCAATCTAAACCCAAAGAAGCCCAACTCTAGACTTAGGGTTTCAGAAAACTGAAACCCTAAACTACATTCGGCGCCGAACCCCACCTGCCCTCTGAGAGCACCTGTAACGCCCCAAAAATTGGGCCTAGAAAGAATTGGGCCTTGAGTCTGGGATTCAGATAGAAGAAAACCTGAATAATTAAGAATTTTTAAATATTATCGTTTAAGAAAAAATTTTGAATTAAATTACTACTAGAAAATTTTTACTATATTTTTTATTACGAATATTTTAAATATTTATGAAATTTTAATTAGTATTATGCGATAAAATTATTATTATTAGAAAAATATTACTACATGTATGTTTGAAAAAATTTTATGAAAATTTTTATTATTATTTACTGTATTATTGATATTTGAAATTTTTATTATTAGATATATTTATAAAATTATTATTATTATAATTATTATTATTAGATAGGGAAAAAAATAAAAAATATATATTTATAAAAGTATGGTTGTTTTAGTGTTTAAGACTCTAGAAAAATTTTAATTTTATGCTACCTTAGGGAATCTGGGCAGTAGGCCTTAATAATAATTTGGGCTGCGTTTTAGCATAAAGGAGCACTTGGCCCAGTGGCTAAGCACGCTAGGAAGGCATGGGAGGTGCCTGGGTTCAAGGCACGGCGTGCGCCAATGGTTGGTTTTTTACAATCAAGGATTTGCTGCAAGGAGGCCTTATAAATATCTTGGGAGGAAAGGTGACACAAAAGAGGCACGTGGTCAAGTGGCAAGGAGGCGTTAAGAGTGTGCATGTGGTTACAGGTTTGAGTCTGGTAAGTAGTGATATCTTGTTTTATTTTTAAACGAACCGGGACTGCAGTAGATAAGTATTATAATTAATTGTGAGTAGATTACGTCATGAGAAGAGCTTCAGTGCAGTGGCAACAGTGTGCTAGGCTTGCCGTGAGGTTATGAGTTCGATTCTAGGGGAAGGCGAATTTCGTTTTATTTTTAAAGCGGGCCAGAACTGAAGCAGGTAAGGTTTATATTTAATTGTAACCATATATTAGTAAAGAAGGAAGCCTGGTGCAGTGGCCAGCAGCACGAACGTAGGCGCAAGGGTGGACTGAGGTATGGAGTTCGAGCTGTTGTACGCGCAATGGGCTACCAATTTTGCTGTTCACGTGGGGGAGAGTTAGAGTTTGACCGAAACTCTTCTTAGCAGCATGATGAAGCGGTGGATAAGGCTGCAGATCAGTGGTTAGGAGTTTGAATGAAATTCAAACTTTAAAATTGGCCAAGAATCAAGGAGCAATTTAGGGGATTGGAATTTAAAAGGAAGATTTATACCGAAATGCACTCATTCGGCCATAGCAAATAAGTGCCATTTATTTTTTGCCTTTATGATTCATTTTTTTTCTCTCTTCTCTTTTTCATTCTCTTGCTCTCTTAATTCTTCAAGCCGAGGCCATTAAACCATTCCTCTCTTTTCTTTTATCGTCATCTTCTCATCTTCTTTGCTTCACCAATTATGAAAGAAAAAAACCTCTCCCATTCAATCACCTTAACCGATCACTCACAAAATCCGAAACCTTCATTGTAATACCCTGAAAATATTTACAGTAAGATATTATCCTTGATATAGTAAAATAAGGAAATAAAGTGAAAAAAAGAGAGGAAATTTTGAGATATGTCAATATTGAGAAGTATATTATGATATATTAATTCAAGAAAGGACTAAATTGTAAAAGTGAGAAAAGTTTTGTTGCACAAGAGTAAATACTCAAAATTTGAGGGGTTAAAGTGTAAATATGAAAAATTTGAAGGACCAATAGTGTAAATATTTTAAGAGTGGAATAATCTAGAAACTAAGGAAAATGGATGAATTAGGACCAAATTGAATAGATGAAGAAACTGTGAGGGACTAAATTACATTTTTACCAAATTAAATGATGACTTAAGGATGGAATTTTAAAAGATAATGAAGGGAAAAATGGTCAATTGGAAGAGAGAGAAATCTAGAAAGTAATAATGATGCTAGAGATATTTTGATATTTTATAATTATTTAATTAGATAAATATTATTTAATTAATATTTTAATAAGATATTTTATTAGTATTTTATTAGTATATAAAGAAAGAAAGATGAGAAATTCTCATCCATATTTCCCATGCACTAACGTGAGAGAAAGAGAGGAAGAAAGAAAGTTTTGCTTTCTTTACAATTTGGTCCTTTTTACCAAAAATTTACCATTTTCACCCAAAAATCAAATGAATTTCCATAGCTACCAAGAGAGAAAAATGTTAAGGAGACCATGGGGAGTTAGAATATCAAGTTGGATTCAAGAAATAGAAGCTGGAGGAGAGAGAAAATCAAGTTAAGATTAGTATCAATAGAACAAGATAAGTATATCAAGATTTCAATATGTTTTTAAGTTTGTTATTATTGACAAAGCATGGAAATAATGTTATAGTAGAGTTTTCTTACATAAGGTCCTATGTTCATGATATGTTAGTGAAGAGAAAATAAGAGAAAGTGATGAGAAATGGTGTAGAAAAAGAAAATAAGGGTGTTATAACATGGTAATTAATATCTTGAACTAAAACAGTTTTGGACAGCAGCAGTAGTCTAACTTTGAAAAATCATCAAAAATTGTAGAAATCTAATTATAGGATGAATAAAATATTAAATTAAATAATATTAAGTATAGTTTCTTATAGAAGAAATTATGTAAGCAATGGAATTGTAAATCATGAGATATGATGAATTTTGTGAGACAAGGTCAGAATGATTTTGGGTTCCCCTGTTCTGACTTTGTAAAATCATAAAAAATTGGATAAAAATAATTATGGGTTTAAATTTATATTTTTATAATCCTTAATGAGTCTATTTTCAATATAAACAAATGAGAACATCATTTGAATTCTGTACAAGGAGATAATTAATTTTTAGTGAAGAAGGGTCAGAACTGTTAGACAGCAGAACAGGGGTAATTTTAAAGAATAAACTGTACTTATTGGATAAACTAAAAATTCTGAAAATTTTATGGTAAGAAGATATATGAGTTTAGTTTCAGGGAAAATTAGCGGATCTTAATTTTTAGTTCTATAGCTCCAGATATAAATAATTTAGTGACCATGATGCAGATAGACAGCTTGAATATTCATAAAAGTAAATAATAAAAATTATGGATAATGTTACTTACAAGTGTATTATCTACATTAAGGATGTGGAATGGAGAGGAGGAGGAGGAAAAATATGTATGAATAGTCATCTAGCATGGCTAATTTGCATATTTTAGGCTCAGGGACTAAATTGAATAAAAGTAAAACTTTATGGGCAATTTTGTAAAAATGTCAGAAATGACCAAATTGCATGAATTGGATTATTTTATTATTTAAATTACAAAATTGAATGAAATTATTAATTTAGTTCAAGATCGGGGGAAAACATGTTTTAGGGATTAAATTGAAAAGTGTTGAAAGATTAAATTGAAAAGTGTTGAAATTATGGAAAATTCTGATATTTTATAGAATTCATGGATTGTTATCAATATATATGAGAATAATAGCTGGAAATAAGGATTAAATTGCAAGAATTTTATTTTCCTGACCCTAAGGATGAAATCGTCATTAATTAAAAGTTTAGGGGCAAAATGGTAAATTTTGCCTAAAGCATTAATTAAATGCATTAGAATATGAAATGAATGAAAATGATGATCAAATTTATTTATAAAGATCCGAACGACTCAAATATGAGACTCGATCGTGAAAAGAAAAGATATCGGATTAATGAAATTATAAACACAAACAAGCAATGAGGTAAGTTTGTGTAACTTGAATTGTATTTTAAATACTTGAAATATGTGGTTATGTGATGAAAATATGATTTGAATGTTTAATTCATGATATTTGATGAAATATTGATAATACTCAAATAAATTGAAAATAAATCCGGGTTGAATGAAAAGGAAAATTCGATGGATCTCTCGAAAGGAATTAACGGTAAAAAGGATCTAGCCGGACGGGTGATCATATCCTGATATAGCCCTCCCGAAGAATATGTGTAAAATGGATTTAGCCCGACGGGTAATCCGAATCGAGAGTCTGAATTTAGCTTTGGACTGTAATTCGGATCCAAGCTCATTAGAGTAATTGTCATTGCGAGGGATTTAGCTTTGGACCGTAATCCCGACAATACTCTATGAGTTTATATTATAGGGGATTTAGCTCGGACTGTAATCCTACTGTAAGGATGAGGTTCGCGGGGAGTGTGCTCTCGATATGAAATGTGTAAGACCATGGTTGAAAGATACCATGGCAACTTTGATATGAAATGTGTAAGACCATGGTTGAAAGATACCATGGCAACCTGATATGAAATGTGTAAGACCATGGTTGAAAGATACCATGGCAACGTGATATGAAATGAACAAGACCATGGTTGAAAGATATCATGGCAACATGACAGAAAATGAGTAAGACCCTAGTTGAAAGATACTATGGCATCATGTCAAAGATAAATAAGACCGTGGATGGGAGATGCTATGACATCTGTTGAACAATTGATATTCAGGTAATATGTATTAGATGACGAATGATTATATGAAATGGTTGTGTGTAATGTTTACAAGAACTGGTCAAATGGAAATATATGTACAAAATAGTTGTAAGAAATAATTACGAAGATAGATAAACGAAATAAGTATGAGTACATGGAATATAATTTATGTTAAGTTTGATATAAGCTATTATCGGAATAAATATACATAAAATATATGGAAATGATGGAGCATGAAATATTAATATAATGAAATGAATCATATATGCTTATGAAGAAACGGTAAGAGCATGATATGTTTCATGACATGTACATATATGATTATCTTTGATATGTTGATACAAGAAAATTATGTAAGTTGAGACTATTATTGAACTCAAGTACGATATGTCGAGAAAATAGTTATATCAATGTTGAATTTATATGAGATATGTGCAAGTACGCTAACAATGTTACTGTTTGATGCTTATACAAGTACTAAACTATTGATTGAATGGTAATATATTTATTTATATGATGCATTGAATCGATAAGCATTTAAAATTTTTTTTAAGTGATCTGCAAATGGTAGTAATGCTCCGAAATCCTGTTCTGGCAACGGATACGGGTTAGGGGTGTTACATTCATAAGTCATAGTGATTCGGGAATTAATATCTAGTTCTATTCTCTACTCGCATTTTAAGATTGGATTCACTGTGGATCTGAGATTGGGGAAGTGTTTGAAACGCTCTTGACAAGTACATCATTGGTGGTAAGTACTCGGAATCTTCTTTCCATTCTTTATTTCGGGATTTAAAGAAAAGCCGAAAACCCCTAATGCAAAGGGTACCTGTCGACTAAACTAAAAGGGTTTAGTGGTGTTATTTGATTTGTTTTGCTCTAGTGTGGATTAAAGGCTACTAATCGAGGGTTTGGATATTTGGAACGACCAGAATTAGATCTAGTCCATTTTTCCGGCAAAGGTAAGAACTTTAGTGCCTAAGGTGTTAAGGGCCAAATATGGTAAGGGTTTGATGTGTTAAGTTGTTATGGATTCATAGTTTAACGTGTTAGTAACTGATTGTAGGCAACTCGTGTGTGGAACTCGTCAACGTTTCGTTGAAAAATAGGTGTGTAAACGACACCCACTCATAGACTAGATCGGCAAAAGCTGAAAAATCGAAAAGCCAGAAAGCCGACATTTGTGAACTTGCGAGCGTGCGAGCGCTCGTGAGATGGTTGTTTGTTAGTTTTGGTAATCTAAAGCGGTATGATTGCAGAGTGCGCAATTTCGTGCGCTTCGGATTATTTGGGCTTAATGGGCCGAAAATGGGTTAATGGGCCAACGGGCCTAATTCAGTAAAGACGCTCGGTAAGTGTTTCTGTTGATACGTTAACAGTTGTAGGATGTATGTAAACCCTAAAATAGTGAACTTTACTAAAACACCCCTAAGTATGAAAATTACCATTTTACCCCTAGGTGCAAAAAGACCGTTATACCCCTAGGGTTAATTTTGACTGAAATGCATGATATTCTGATTCTATTTGTTGTATACCATGACATATATATCTGCATGCATGGGATCCAGGTTATGTATGGAGGAAGAACCCGTTCGGTGGTCGTGCCACATATTACGATATAAGCGACTTTGTCATGCGGATTATAGTTAGTGCATGGCAATCCTGCTAACACTTTAACATCGTAGTGTAGGGATGGCGTGGGTGATTTATTCCCCTCAGGGATGGACGGAGGCAAGTGCAGGGTTGGATGAGGTTATCATGCATTAATCATATGAGACTGTTTTGTTATGGGCCAACTGTATTGAAGTGGGCCTAACTATGTTAATATGGGCAAGGCCCAATATACTCTGATACTGTAAGGGGCTATGGCCCAGATTAATATTGATATGGGCTAAGGCCCAGTTAACACTAATTTCTGAATAGGGCTTAGGCCCAGTAAAGCTTGAACTGATTTGGGCTCTGGTTGGGATACTTTACACACTGAGTTTTCCAAACTCACCCCCTTTCTCTTCTATCCTTGCAGGTGAGCCCTAGTTGGTGGACTTGGAGCTGGGCGGGATTCAGAGTGGCCACGAAGATTAAGTTTCTGTTTTCTTTAAAATAAGTTTTGCATTTATTATTTTGATTATTTTTATTCTGGTTTAAGTTGTAATAAGGCCGCTCTTTTTATTATTTTTAATATTTTGGGTTATTAAATTTTTTAGCTCTAGGGCGCGTTTTATAAAAGTTACTTATTTTCAAAATATCACGATTACCGAGTAAAGCTTCCGTAACATAAATGTTTTCAAAGGAAATAAATATTTAAATGGACTTAAACTTAATTTGTTGTTCGTGGACAAGTAATATGCTTTAAGTGTGGCAATGGATGTGTGCATGTCTAGGATTGGATCCATGAAGAGCTTGGTACTTAAGCAGTCCAATAGACTCACCTCCTCTTTTTTGGCTTCCTACCCGGTGCACAGCTTCCATTCACTTTAATCTATAACGAAAATATTCTTTTCAAAGATTTTTAATTAAAACATGAGTTTTACAATAACGCTCCAATGAGTTTTACATCAAGAAGGGTTTTCAATGAAAACATGGTTTTCGAAAAACACTTCAATGTGACACGCCGAATTCGGCCATAACATCTGGGCCGGGTTTGGGGTGTTACAGCACCGCCCCCGGTCATGTCTTCCACCAGCACCGGCTATACCCTGCAAAACAAAGAGAACACGCAAACAGCAAAATCTAGGGAAACAGATCGTGTAAAAATGGCTATAAAAAAAGCAAACAAAGTATTGTAGGGGGTTCGACAATTTCCTTAAAAGAAAATAATACAAAAAAAAGCATTCGATTTTTAGCAAAAAATAGCGATTCCATCAAGAACCAAGTAAAAGAATATTACCAAATCAAACCCAAAATCAGAGAAATAGAGAAAAAAAAATCGAAATCAAAGAAACGAAGGTGATTTTTTTTATTTTTTTTCGAATCGATTATTTTCTTTTTTTCTATTTTCTTTTCCTCCTCATAATCACATATAACACATATATACATTCAAAAAAAATAATAAAATAAATATTTCTTACCTTCTGGCCCTCCTGGCCGGCTTCTGGGTTTCCCCAAAGAGAAAATGAGCCTCTTTCCTTTTTTTTTCTTTCAACACGCACAAATGACTGGTTTTTCAAAAAAATTTAACTTTTATAGGGGTCTGGAACGACGTCGTTTTAGGCCCTACACTTAAGCATTGAAACGGCGTCGTTTCAGCGTGGGTCAGACCGACCCAACCCGACCCACTTCAGGATCCGCATATTTTTAACTCAATGGTATATTTATGAAATCGATCCTTCCGCATTTTTGGCGTTTTAAATTAGGTTTATCTTTATTTACATGTTGACCCTGAAATTTAATCTGTTTTATAAATTGGCCCTTCTTACTTCGCTGCGTTTTGATGAAAAGGGGTAACTGTTGTTTTGGTCCTCCTAGGTTACGCGCGTTTTTCATTTAGATCCTTTTTCGTTATTTTTTTTTTCGATTTTGTCCCAAAATTTTGTTTTATGTTTGATTTAGTCCCTTATGTGTTAGTATACTTTTATTTTTCAAATTATTTGGTCATTATTTTTTGTTATTCATTAGTATTAGTTATAGTCTATGTAGTTATTTTATTTATTTATTGCACGTATAGTATAGTATCCTTTATATATGCTTATGTACTTAGTATACTTAGGTATTATATTATATATATATATATATATTTATATGTTATGTATACTCTTAATATTATATTTTATATGTATCATACATTTTTAATGTTGTATTATTATATTTTAATATTATATTATGTATATATTTTCGTATTATATTATGTATATCTATTTTCTAACATTTTTCATATATATTATCATGTATATATTTTGATATTATCAATTATGTATTTTTTTATACTATTTCGTGTATGTACTTTAGAATCATAGTTATACGTTTTTATATTATCTTATACATGTATTTCCATGCATATATTTTCTTTTACATATCACATACACACACCTTTGATATATCGTAGGTATATGTTTATACCCTATTAGTGAATTTTATATACTAATTCATATGTATATTTCTCATGCTAATTCATATACTATTTATATATATAATCCTTACTATTGTTATTAATACTATTATATATTTCATTATATATGTGTACATGCATGTATATATATAGTATTATCTTTTATTACTTTATTTTAATATCTTTATTATGTATATATACAGTATGATTTTTAATTACTTTATTATTTTTATCATATTTTATTATTATTATTATTTTAATATTATTACCATTATTATTATTATCATTGTTAATATAGTGAATACTTTGTTATATGTATATATCTTTAGTATTATTAGTTATACGTTTTATACTATTGCTTGTATGTGTTCTTATCAATGTTAGTATGTGTTCTATTTTGTGTATATATCTTTAATATATATGTATGTAGTTATGTAGTAATATTAAGAATTGTCTTTTAGCATTATTTTAAATATGTATATACTATGTAAAAATTTTAACATTTTTATATATATTGTGTGTATGTATTTTTAAACATTGAATTTTTATATATGTTATGTATTTACTTCTAATACCATATTATTTGTATATTTTTATTTTTCAAATCTTCTTGAATAATATTACATATATATATCTCTCTTTTTAATACCACATCATATATATACTATTATCTTATTTTTATTCCTAGTATATCTATTACTAATATTAGTATATGTATTTTATGTATATATACTTTTACAAATAGTATTATTTTCATATACCCTTGTATTTACTATACTTATTTTATTCTAATATTACTATGTATTTATTTTAAAATATATGTATATATTTGTGTAGTATTGTTAATGTAAATAATTTTTATATTATTAGTATTTATAATGTATCTCGCATACTTTCATTTTTATATGTTATTAGGTATATATTACGTATGTATTTTAGTATTACTATGTATACACTTTTCATTCTTATCATTACACGTACTTTAACATGTATATATATAGCACTATTAGTATTTTTAATATTATGTTTATATTACTTCATTCGCTATTGTTATATGTTTATATATATTCATTGTTTTATTTCGTGTTTGATACTATTATTATGTTTAATATCGCACATATCGTCGTCGCTTTTAATATTATTGTCATATTCATTATTTGCTCCAATGTATTTCTAACTCTTTCATTTTTCTATTTCCCGCCCATTTATATCAATTTTGCTTTGCATACTTCAAAAATCTTATTCTTGTTTTCTAACTAATTTCAATACATAAGGCAACGTATCGGTTTAACACTAAGTCATGATTTCATCGCTATGTTGGATGAATCATATCGGCTCGTGTTGAAGACGGAACACCCTTCAAACAAATCAAAATTTGAAATTTCTCATCTTTTCAATCGGGTCACGACTAAATATTACTTTGAACTCGTACTTTTGAAAATCAAGACAACACGCATTTAACAATATACCAATTTTGGGCGTCGCGAGGGTGCTAATACCTTCCTCACGCGTAACCGACTCCCGGACCCTACTTTACTCGGATTTTAATGTAGACCTAAACTCGGCCTTCTTTTGTTTTAAAAATAAACTTATTAGGTGTCCGATCACACCTATAAAAGGATCGATGGTGACTCCCCTCTTTATTTTAAAATCAAACTTCTGTTTTCAAGTTTTCAATAAATCGCCACAATTAGCGACCGAAAGTAAATTTTCTTACGTCGCTACAAGTACACTATACCAGGATCACCTAGTATGAATGGTGTAGCTGAAAGATGAAACAGAACTCTTAAAGATATGGTAAGGAGCATGATTGCTCATTCTACCTTACCTGAGTCCATCTAGGGAGAAGCATTAAAGATAGTAACTTACATTCTGAATAAAGTACCCAATAAAGCAGTTGTAAAAACACCTTATGAGCTTTGGACAGGTCAAAAATATAGTCTAAAGCATTTTCACATTTAGGAATGTCCAGCTGAGGCAAGACCTTATAGGCCACATGAAAAGAAATTAGACTTTAAAACAGTAAGTAGCTACTTTATTGGCTATTCTGAGCGATCTAAGGGCTATAAATTTTATGATCCCATAATAAGGAATATTTTTAAGACGGGAACTGCAACATTTTTTGAAAATGTTGAGTTTGAGGGGAGAAATAAGGTTAGAGACTTTGCTTTTGAAGAGGAATTGGATTCTAACTCAGATCCTACTATCACTTTTGGCGATGCTCATATTCTTATACCTATCATTGATCAAGAAGTGAATCCAAAACCTCTACAAGACAATGTTGAACAACTCTCCATTCAAAATGAGGTAATCGTTCCAAAAGAATAAACTCAACAACCTCAATAACAAGTGCCATTAAGGAGGTCCACAAGAGAGAGGAGAAATGTTATTCTAAATGATTATATTGTATTTCTCTAAGAACATGAGGATGATAATTGAATGATGGAAGATGATCCAATCAACTTTCATCAGGCCATGGAAAGTTCTAATTCTCAAAAGTAGATTGATGCCATGAAAGATGAGTATAAATCTATGTAAATTAATAATGTTTGGGAACTTGTCCCATTACCTGAAGGTGCAAAACCAATTGGTTGTAAATGGGTATTTAAAACCAAGAGGGATGCAAATGGTAATATGGAGAGGTATAAGGCGCATCTTGTAGCTAAAGGATATACTCAGAAAGAAGGTATTGATTTTACAGAGACTTTATCTCTAGTTTCATCAAAAGACTCCTTCATGATAATCATGACACTTGTTGCTCATTTTGATCTTGAGTTCCATCTATGGACTCAAACAAGCTTCCCGTCAATGGTACCACAAGTTTCATCAAATAATTGATTCGTTTGATTTTGAGATGAATATTGTTGATGATTGTGTGTATCACAAATTCAATGGGAGTAAATACATATTTCTGGTTTTATATGTTGATAACATTTTGCTTGCCGCTAATGATATAAGCTTATTGTACGAAACCAAGAGGTTTTTATCTAAGCATTTTGAGATGAAAGATCTTGGGGACACCTCTTTTGTTTTAAGAATTCAGATACATCGAGATCGACCTCGAGGTATTCTTGGATTATTGATAAACCATGAAAGTAACACATTTTAATCTCATACTTAGCATATTTTTGGATGATTTATCATATAATTTAGTGAATTAGATGCTCCTGATCCTTTAATTTCATGTTTTATACTTAGGAGAGCATAGGGGAACAAAAGGAGCAGAAAACGGGCTAAAAACGGACAAAACGGGTTGATTTAAAGATCTACACGGCCAAGACTAATTCCACACGGGCTGAGCACAAGCCCATGTGATCCACACGGGCTGGCCACATGCCCATGTGGCAGCTCGTGTCAATATCACTCCCGATTTCCCAAACACACGAAAAAAGCCAAATTTTAGGGTTTTTGAGCATTCTAAAGTCTATATAGACACACTAGAAGAAGACCTAAGGGGACACACAGAGCAAAAAGCAAAAATTACTCGACGGATCTCAGAAGCAGATCCACTTCAAGATTGAAGATCTCCATTCAAATTTCTCTTAAAGTTTATTTGGGTTTTTTATGTCTTGTTGTTTTTCTAAATTTGAGATGTTTTCCTTTCACACTATGAACTAAATTCTCTAAATACCTAGGGAAGATGAAACCTAAGATGGATCTTATTATTTAATGTTCTAAATTTAAAGATAAATACTTGTTCTTGTTCTTAATTATGTGTTCTTAATTCTTGATCCAATATTTTCAGGATATTAATTCAAGTTGATGTGCTTATTCAGTGGAGCAAAAGTCCCTATTTAAGAATAGATCAACCATAATTAAGCGGAGTTGCATGCAACCCTAGAAATAGGGCGACATAAATCTGCTGGATTAGAGTCAAATCTAATAAGAGAATCCATAGATCGAGTTAATGCGACAATAGAGGTTTTAATTAGAAAGAGATTTCAATTAATCAACCTAGAGTCAGTTGTTTTTAGTCTCGAAAGAGATATTAACATAATTTAGGGATTTCTACAAATCAAGACAAGTGAATAAATCGTTTGATTCAGAGTCAAAATAATAAGTGAAGTCTAGGTGGATTCTTTCCAGGGTATTGTCATCTTTATAAGTTTTCTTCAAATAATTTTCCCAATTCGCTCTCTGTCACGTTCAGTAGTTAATTAGTTAGTTAATTTTAGATTAAAAAAAAATCCCTTATATTTTAGGATGAATAATAGAAAGATAGTTAATACTAGTACTTTTAGTCCTTGTGGATACGATATTCTGGACTCACCATAATTATACTACCATTCGATAGGTGCGCTTGCATTAGTCGTGATCGTGGTCTAGTTTAGTGATTCATAAAACGATCATCAATTATCACAAAAGAGCTATATTGATAAAGTACTCAAAAGGCTTGACATGCAGAGTTGTAGACTAGGTGACACCCCTATCACAAAAGGAGACAAATTTAGTCTTACTCAATGCCCTAAAAGTAACCTTAAAATTCAGGAAATGCAAAAGATTCCCTATGCAACAGCTGCTGGGAGTTTAATGTATGCTCAAGTTTGTACGCGTCCAGACATTGCGTACATTTTTGGGATGTTTGGAAGATATTTAAGCAACCTTTGTATAGACCATTGGATAACAGACAAAAGGGTTATGAGATATCTTCAGAGAACAAAAGATTACATGCTTACTTATAAGAGATCAGATCTTCTGGAGGTCATAGGGTATTCTGATTCTGATTTCGCTGGATGCCAAGATAGTAGGAAATCTACATCAGACTATATTTACTTGTTAGCTGGAGGAGCTATATCTTAGAAAAGCGTCAAACAGACACTTGTAGTTTCGTCCACTATGGCAACAGAGTTTGTATCATGCTATGAGGCATCAAACCATGGAATATGGTTGTGGAACTTTGTCACAAGGCTGCACATTTTGGAGAATGTAGAAAGACCACTCAAATTATTTTGTGACAATAAGTCAGCAGTGCTATATTCCAATAACAACAGGAGTTCATCTAAGTCAAAGCATATTGACATAAAGTTCCTAGTTGTAAAAGAAAGTGCAAAATGGTCAAATATCCATGGAGCGCATTGGGACAAACTCCATGATACGGATCCACTCACAAAAGGTTTACCACCTAAGGTTTTTCATGAGCACACTGCTCATATGGGTGTTACATTGTTTGAGGATATCATGATTTAGTGGGAGTTTATATTTTATTTGTTTTCAGACATTTATGTATTTGGTTATTTTCTGATCAGAAATTAAGTATTCAGTTTGTTCACTCTGTTTATTGTTTTGAAACTGACCTTACTTAAGAGGACTAGTTGGAAATAGACATGTTTAGATCATATTGCATGTAATTTCCATGTTACACATCCATACTTGATATATGTCATTTTCTTGTGTTAATATATGTCATCATGGATGGATTTAGTTACGATATATGTAACGAAAGTCGCCTTGGTTCTATGTTAACGTAATTAATAGACGAGATTGTTCGGAATACATTTTGAATATTATAGTAAAATTTTGAGCTCATAAGGTTATATAATGACATGTAATTATTGAGTAATTAGTATATATATGTGGTCCAAGTGGGAGATTGTTGGAAAATATGGACATCACATATATAATAAGGGTAATTACATGTTATTATTTACTATCATGATAAGTTAGCCCAAATTAAAAATTAAAAGTAATCTAATTTGGTTAGAATTTTATTGGGCTTTAATTAGTAAATAAAGTATAAGTCAAATATGTGTAGATACTTTAGTAATTGAGTTCTAATCAAATTCTAATTAATGATGGGCTAATTAGAATTTGATTAGAACTAATATGCCAATGTTATAAATATTAGGGTTAAGGTCCCCAAATTATATACAAGATATCTTTTCTAATATCCCATCATTAGGGAAAAGAGAGCAAATATTCTCTGATTTTCTTGTGTGCTAATTTGGAACATCAAATCCCTAAAATCTTGTAAAACTTTAAGGAATTCATGGATTCAGGTACGCTTCTACATTTAGTTTTATTCTTGATTTATTTTTGATGATTTGACATGATAGATCCTAGTTTATTCAGTTTTGTTTTAGATTTGTTTTACAAATCTAACAACAGACACTACAAGTTTGAATGTTGGACTAATCTCGGTTGACATTTAGAGGCAACATATTTTGCAGCATCAAATAAAGAAGAGACGCTTCTAATGATATGTCATGAAAAATAGATGCCTTCATCAAATTTATGGTACTTTGAAACTGGTTGTAGCAGTCATATGTGCGACAACAAGGAAACTTTCTCATCAATTGATAATACTTATCGTACCAAAGTGAAGCTTAGAGATGATTCTACCATTTCAGTCATGGAAAAGGTACTATCAAAGTCCTTTCAAATGAGAAAATACAAGTTATTAATGATGTATTATATGTGTCTGATTTGAAGACTAACTTTTTGAGTGCAGGTTAATTACTTGAGAAGGGGTATGAAATTGCATTTAAAGATGGAATTTGCAAGATTTATGATCAGCAGCAGAACTTACTCGTTCAAGTTGATATGATGCAAAAGAGGATGTTTCCCTTTAATCTTCTTGATTTAGCTCATGCTTATTATGTGACCAAATTAAAGGAGAAAGCATGGATTTGGCATCTCAAATATGGTCATCTTAGTTTTGGTGGCTTGCGGACACTACACCAAAGGAAGATGGTGGAAAGGTTTCCTCCAATCACAATTCTATTAGGAATATGTGAAGATTTCATTGTCAACAAACAATATCAAGCTCAATTTCCACAAGGCAAGGAATGGAGAGCTAAGAAACAATTTGATTTAGTCTATCCGGATCTCTATAGTCCAATCTCACCATCTAATGAAGGTAAACGATATCTGATTACATTTATAGATGATTTTAGTAAAAAAAAAATGTGGATGCATGAGTAGTATGATCAAAGTTCTTCGTACTGATCATGGAGGTGAGTATAAGTCTACTATGTTTGATGATTTTTGTACGAAGCATGGGATCTATAGGTAATTTATTGTAGCCTATACACCATAACAAAAATGGTGTATGTGGAAGGAAGAATCGAACCATCCTCAATATGACTCAAAATCTAATATGAAGAAATGGAATCCCAAAGTAGTTCTGGCTAGAAGCAGTAAGCTGGAGTGTCCATCTTTTGAATAGAAGTCCCACACTTACTGTTTTGAATATGGCTCCCAAAGAGGATTGGTGTAGATGAAGACTGACGATTGGTTACTTCAAAATTTTTAGGTGTATTGCATATGCTCATGTTCCAGATCAGAAGAGAATAAAGCTTAATGATAAGAGAGTAAAATGTATAATCAATTGTGATTATAATCAGTTGTGATGTAGTGTTTGATGAAGAAAAGTTTTGGCCTTGGAATGATTTAGCCATAGTTGTGACACCAATTCCAGTTGAGTTTGAAGAAGACCGACAACATAATTTAACTGGTAACAATTCTGACATTATTGAAGAGGAAGAGGATCAGCCTAATCCCAAAGCCGTAGAAACACATGATGAGTGCCCCCATCATCTTCGACAAAGGCCAATATGGATGAGATATTATGAAGTGTCCAAATTAGATCAAACTGATGATCTATTAGTTCATTTCGCTTTGTTTGTTGATAGTGATGTGTTAAACCAAGCTTTATTTGATATAACAAATTGAAATGTTTTTGAATAAAACTTAAAATTTAACAAAATTGACAAAATGAATTTTCAATTTGAAGTCTAAGAGATAAAATTTTGAATATCTATTTTGAACACTTAGAAAATTTTTATAACAATTTAAAAATCAAGTTAAAATGATTTTGACTAAGTAAGAAAGTCATTTATTATTTTATCAAGTCAAAATACATTTCAAACAAGTCAAAAATGCTCTAGGCCAAAAAATATCGATACCTTTTTAGCCAAGTATCGATAATTTTGAAATATCAATACTTTTCAAATAAACGATACCAAAATGGCATTTTGTTTCTCACAAAATTTATTAAGTATCTCTAACATCCTGATTTTAGCTAAGTCGGAACAGTGATTTCGGAATCACAAATTCGAGGTTGGAGAATTTTTTTTAATATTTTTTTGGTTTTTATAAAATGTGATTATATATGTGTGAAAGTTTTGTGAATTAATTTTAACGATTGGATGCTTAATTTGATAAAAAGAGCTTAATTGCGTAAAATGTAAAAGTTGCATTCTATTAGTTAAAGGAGTTAAATAGCCTTGGCTTTGTAATATAGTGGCCTTGAATGGTAAATAGCCCATTAGTAACTTGAGTGGACAATGATGGACAACCATGATGTGTTTTAATATTTTAATATTAAGGTTAAATTTGTAATTTGGTAATTAAGTAATTAAGTAAAGTAAAAATAAAATAAACAAAGGTGTCATCTTCTACCCATTATTTTTCCACCGAAAAATGAGAAAGAATACACCATGGTTATAGCTTCGAAGGTTTGGTCATCTCAAGGTTTAATTGTAAGTTCATTTTTGACTCGGTTTTTAATAATTTTTACGTTTTTGAGATCGTTGCAACTTAATCTAGTTAGCTCATATCTCTGTTTTCACAATTGTTAAAGATTTTGAAAGATGCCATTGATGAATAAGCATGTATTTTGAAGTTTCTTGATAGATTATGAATACTTGTTGATAGATATACAAGTTTTGTTAAGTGATTTTTAATGAAAATGCAAGTTAGGGGCTAAATTGTGAAATGTGTAAACTTAGTGGTTAAATGGTGAAATAAATGAAAATTTAGGGCTACTATAAGCATGATAAATATTCAACTAGGCTTGGGTTGTGATAAATTTGAATGAATTTTATTTTACGAGTCTAGGGACTAAATTGCAAAAATGTGTAATAATAAGGGCAAAAATATAATTTTACAAAAATGTGTAAATTGTGTTAAATTGAATGAAATGTTGATTAAATAAGTAAATTTTGATATTATTTAGATTGAGGTAATTGAGAATTGGATCTAGAACGGGGGAAAACAAAATATTAGACTAATCGATCCGTTCTGTCGTTTTAACGATCGAGGTAAGTTCGTATGTAATAAGCATTGTTAAATTTATGGTTTTAATGCTTTGAAATCGTATAAATTGTATATACGTGACTCTTGTTATGTTTAACGACATATCGGCTAAGAATGACACTTAGTGTGCGGTTTGAAATAGCTTCGACTAAATGTGGCACTTGGTGTGTGATTTGAGATAGCTTTGGCTATATATATATGTGGCACTTAGTGTACGAAATATTGAGGATGGCACTTGATGTGCAAGATATTGAGTATGGTACTTAGTGTGCGAGACATCGAAGATGCAACAGCATTACGTGTATGTATGAAATGGTAAGGATCGGTACAGATATGTATGCAAAACTCATGAGAAATGATTTCAGTTTATGATATATCTTTGTAACGAAGTAAATGAGTAATTCATACCTATGAGAATGATTTTGTGATGACCTTGTGATTATGGGTCCATGCTTATGTTGTATAAATATGTATTTATACGAAATGATTTGTAAAGGTGTTATTAACTTAATTATCATTATTTTACACTAAAACAGATTTGGACAACAGCAGTAGTCCGACTTTGAAAATTCACCAAAAATGGTGGAAATCAAATTAGTGGTTGAATAAGATATGAAATTAAAGCTTATTGAGTGTATTTTCTTATAAAGGAAAAGGTGTAAGCAAACGAGTTTTATATTATGAGATATTTTAATTTTTGTGAGACAGAGTCAGAATGATTTTGGAATCCCCTATTATGATTTGGGAAAATCATTAAAAATTGTACAAAAATAATTGTAGGTTATAATTTATATTATTAAAATAATTAATGAGTATATTTTCAAAAGGAATAAACGGAAACATCATCCGAATCTTGTATGAGGAGATAATTAATTTTTAGTAAAGAAAAGTCGAAGCTGTCAAATAGTAGAATAGGGGTAACTTTGAAGAATAAACTGTACATATTGGCTAATCCATAAATTCTGAAAATTTTATGCTAGAAATATATATGAGTCTAGTTTCAAGGACAATTAACAGATCATAATTTAGATATTTGTAGCTCAAGTTATAAATAATTTAGTGACAGTTACTCGAGTAGATAGCTTGACTAAATTGTGTGCAATTATGATTGTGCTACCTTGAAAACATGTTGTTAGAATTTGGCAAAAGCATGTTAATAAGTTGCTTATGATTTTCATACGGACTTACTAAGCTATATAGCTTACTTCCCTTCCTTTCCCATCTTTTATAGGTTTATTTAGCTAGCTTGGGTTGGAGATCGTCGAAGATTCAATCACACTATCAAGCTACCATTTGGGGTATAAGTATTCAAGCACTTGAGTTTATGGCATGTATGGGGGCTTAGTCAATTGTGTATGTGTCATTTGATTTGGCCAAATGTATTGACTTATGATGATATATTGATTCATTTTGTATATATAGCCATGAGATGTGGCTTATATTGACTATTTGGCTTGTAATGCCTAATTATATGTACTTGCATGTGCCAAAGGTCATGTGGTGTGATAATGTTGTTTAATATGAATGGGTGTGTGGATATGGCTTAGGTGCTTGATAATTGGTTGATGACATAATTGGCATAAGTATGAAATAAGAGAATGGGTTAATGATAGTCATGGCATGAAAGTTGGATAAGTTTAAACTAGGCAAAGTACGGTTCCTTATGCATGAATAAATTGATATGAAATTACCATGATCATGACTTGTTTGATGATGTTTAAATGCTCAATTATGCTATGAAAAGTTCCATTAAAATTATGTTTAAGTATGTGCAAATGAGGGTGCCAAATGGTTTAGAAAATAGCCACTTTCTTGGCCACACAAGCAGAGACACGACCGTGTGTCTCAGTCATGTTGAGGGCACGGCCTAGCACCTGGGCGTGTGACTCTATTTTGTTGCTGACGTCATAAACAGAGAGTTATACGGGCTGAGGACACGGGCGTGTCCCTAGCCATACGGGCGTGTGTGATCACACGGCCTATCCGCACAGGCGTGTGACCCTGTTTCATGATGAAATTTTCTAAGTTTTCCCAAAAGTTTTCAAAGTTTCCGATTTAGTCTCGAATCATCTCCGATACGTGTTTAGGGCCTCGTAAGCCTGTTTAAGGGACGTTATACATATGTATGAATGTTTTTGATTTGAATGAAATTTTATGGTCTGATTTTATGTGATTGTGTATGTTTAAGTCCGGTAATGTCTCGTATCCCGTCCCAGCCTCGGACACAGGTAAGGGGTGTTACAGTATCGATATCTTTCATAAGGTAGTGATAAAATATTACTGATATCGATATTTAAACTCCAACAGCCACTGAATTTAACATTTATTGCAAAAAAGAAATATTGATACACTTTTATATGGTATTGGTACTCGATATTGCAAGTGTATTAAATGCTCTGGTTTTCACATCCCCAATGGCTCTATTAACTACCACAACAACCTCAATGATTGGAAATCAATTAGAGGGTATAAATACCAGTTTCTAAAGTTCCTACAGCAACAAGAAAGCATACTCAAGCAAAATCATCAATCAAACAACCTTTGTGCCAAATATTTCCATAATTTTCTTGTATACACTTGTGATCCTTTACTCTCATGCCTTAGTTCAACTGTATTATAGTTTATTTATACTTAATTAGCAAACACTTTGATCGTGTGAGGATTATTTCTTAGTTTGCTTCTTTGTAATTCTCTGAGAGGGTTTATCTTATGATTTGGGTAGAAGTCTTAAGAGAGTTGTAAGATTAAACCTTGTCCTCAAAGGTTGAACAAATTAGTGAACCGCTCTAATTCTTTGTGTTCATTGTTTGATTTTCTCTCTTTGCTTCCACCAATTTCTTAAAAGGTCAATTCACCCCCCCTTTTGGCAATTTTGGTTTGATTAATCGAGCTAACATGATCCAACTACTTTTGATGAAGCAGTAAAACACAAAAAAAAAACGGAGAGAAAAGATGGACATTGGAATAGAGGCAATTGAAAAAAAATCACACTTGGGAGTTAACAAGTCTTCCCAAAGACTATAACACTATTGGCATCAAGTGGGTTTACAAAACAAAAATGAACAAAGTTGGTGGTGTTGAAAAATACAAAACATGTATAGTAGCAAAAGGTTATAAACAAGAGTTTGGAGTTGACTACAATGAGGTATTTGCGTTAGTTGCGAGACTAGATACAATTCGATTGGTGATTGCATTAGTAGATCAAAAACTGTGGCCTACCCATCAATTAGATGTGAAGTCTGCCTTTTTGCATGGTGATATTTAAGAACAGGTTTTTATTGACCAACCTTCTAGATATGTGAAATCTAATTGTGGGCATAAAGTATATAAACTGAAGAAGGTTTTATACAGATTAAAACAAGCTCCTCGAGCTTGGTACAGTAGAATTGAAGCCTATTTTTTAAAGGAAGGTTTTACAAAGTGTCTGTATGAACATAACCACTTTTGGCATGTTTGTATGTAGATGCTCTCAGTTACACAGGGAATAATGGTGTCATGATGGAGGCATTTAAGCAATCCATGATGCGTGAATTTGAAATGACATTTCTCGGGTTAATGTACTACTTCTTAGGCATTTAAGTTCATCAATTTGTTGTTGGTATCTTTTTTTGCTAAAAGAAATATGTGTAGACGATCTTGGAGAAATTTTAGTTGAAGGATTGTAACTCGATCACTACACCAGCATAAGTTGGATGAAAACTTACCAAAAATCCCAGATGAAAGGGAAGTGAACTGCACCATGTACAACTAAATTGTGGGGAGTCTAATGTACCTAACAACAATAAGGCTAGACATCATGGATGGTGTTAGTCTCATTAATAGATACATGCAGTTATACATAAGAGAAACAAACATATAAATGTGAAATATAATTTTTTTGAGGGATTTTACAAAAGATGGTATGATTAATCTTGTTTTCTGTGGAAGTGAAGACCAAGTTGTTGATTTGTTCACAAAGTCTCTCAAAATTGCTTCATTTCAGAAGCTAAGGAAACTCCTTGGAGTTTGTTGGATGGATGCCTCATAATAAAGGAGAGCTTATTCTTCCAACTTTAAATTGATCGCTTGCAATATTAGTTTTTGGGAGGGTAATGCTAGAAGGAGTCAAAATTGGTTGTCGTTTGTTTCAATAAATCTGTCACTCATGTGTGGTAGTGGGTACTATTTTTAGGAATTGTTGGTAGCATTAGTTGTTATTTTCAGCTATATTTTAGTTATTTTTCAGTGGTAGAACAACTTATATAAAGGCTCATTACTTGTTGAATAAAGTGTGTGAGTGTAGTATTCCTTTTATATTTGTGTTTTCTCCACTGTAACAATTACATATGTTTTTATATGAAAATCCTTGAGTTTTTATAGGAAAAATCAATTTATCCATTTCATTTCTTTTTTCATTCTCCTTTTTTTAAGGTTTAATTTTAGTTTTTTTTTATAGGAAAACTTGATTTTTTTACTGAGAAATATCATTTTATCTTTTTAACTTCTTTTATTTTTTTAAAAATTAATTTTAGTTTTTTTCGGTAAATAAAAAAACTTAGTTTTATAGGGAATAAGTTGAGTTTTTACTTGATATTGAGTTACAAGTGAAAAATTCGAATTTTATCTCAGCAATTAAATATTACAATTCCTTGCAAAAACTTAATTTTTTTTTGAAAAAAATAAAATTAATTTTTAAGTTAATATTAACGATAGATAACTAAAATGATAAAAGTACGTAATAACAAACCCATATTGCAAACTTTTTCGATACTCAAAATGAAAACTTATAAAAATTACAACACCAACTATATAATTTAGGGAAAAATTAAACAGTTTTTTTTAAATAGTGAAGATGTTGGGCCTCAGGCTTGGCCCAATTAAATCTTTCAATTTAAATGACTTGGCCCATAATTGCTTAACTTTTTAAATATATTTTATTTTGTTAAAAATGTACTACTTTACACACCCTTTGTTTTGTGTCACAAATCCCCAAACCACATAACAACCCCCTATTCACTGCCTTTGATTAAGGAGAAAAGGAAATAAAAGCCAACCTCTACTTTATTTATCTCAGGAAAATAAAAAGCAATTTTGGTATATTGAGAAAGTTATCAAATTATTGGTTGAGTTTTAACTCGATTGATATTGATATTATTATCTATATAGAGTATGTAAATTTGAGTGCATTGAAGCATATTATTCTCTTATTTAAGGATTGGGGATGAACTATAGATAATTCTATACATTGTAACAAAAAATATATATATGATAAAAACTTATAATGAAATTAATGTTCGAAAAGAAAAGAAACCTATCAAGTAATTTTTAATTTTTTTTTTGTAATTATTTGTAACTACACATGTGATATGTTAGGACATTTTTTAGGTTTTGAATTTATATTTTTTTATCAAATCACCTAAAATTGATAGAAAAGTTCATGTTTATTAACTTTACTAATATAACATAGACGTGGATTGCCACACGGATGACATATCGGTATTTAATTAATTTTTTAAAAATTTTTAAAATATTAAAAAATATTTTTATACTATTTTAATATTTTTAATTTTCAAATATATTTTTTATAATTTTTTTGGAATTTTAAAAATTTTAAAAAATTAATTAAATGCAAACGTGTCACTCAAGAAACAATTTACGTGTATGTCACATTAACAAAGTTTAAAAAACATTAAATTTTTTATCGATTTTGAGGTAATTTAATAAAAAAAATATAAGTGCAAAAATTAAAAAAATTAAAATATTTTTTTTAAAAATTAGAAAATTAAATAAATTATTTTACGCAATTATAATTAATAGACATGCTTAATTAAGTGTAAGTAGTAAAAAATGAAGTAATTACACAAAATAATTAACATCAATCTTCTAAATTTCATTTTTATTAATTAAACATATTTAAAAAATTAAAATTCATGAAAGTATAATTATTGTGTGGTAACAAATCACACCTTTAATTATTGAAATCACAAAGTTAAGATGAAAATTACATTTATGCCTCCAGCCTTCTTTACACTTTCCTAATGTTACTATACATCCACCCATGTTTACAAATAAATAAAAAGTAATTTTTTAGTAAAAGGTTTTTTTATAAAAGGAATTTAAAAAATTATCACTTTATTTATTTATTTTTCTAAATTCAGAGTTTTAAAAAATTTTGCATATTTTTTTAACATTAATCTCATTATAAGCTTTTATCATATTTTTTTTTATATAATGCTTAAATTTACGTATAATTTTTTCTCAACCCTTAAATAGGTGCATTTCAATGTACTTAAACCGATATCCTTTTTATATTGACAATAAAACTTATGCTAATCGAACTAAGACTTAATCGTCTCATACATTAATCCTATTAAAATAATAAATTTCTAAATTATTTTATTTTTAACTATTTTCTAAAATTGAGTATCAAATTAATTCCATAATTTAAATTAATCTTGAAATTTAAGAATATTTTAATAAATTTAACCCATTCCATCAATTTGCACATTAAATATATACTTGATTTTATGTAAAATATATAAATCACATATTGCATAAAATGATAATTGTAAAGAAATTACTACATGTTTTGTTTTGTTTTTTTTGGTTCATAACAAAATACTACATAAAATTTAAAAAAAATTTAAAAAAGAAAAGAAAAGAAAATAATAATAAAAGACAAAATTGAAACATTTACCACGTGCACCTCACTCGATAAGGTCACGTGGTCGTCTACTAACGAAACGAACAACCTCGAGACCTCCGCCACTGATGGAATCCGACATAAGAACCTCTCAGCTGACGTCAAATTCCGACAAACATTCCGGCAATCCACAATCCTAGTATTTTCTTTTTCTCCTTCTCAGAAAGTACAGCCGCAAAACAGAAAAAAGAAGCAGAGCATAGAAACCAAAGCGACGGACTCAAACGCCGTGATCAGACTCCAAACGACGTCGTCCACGATCGAAAAGCTGAAACGACTAAGTTGAGGCCACTCCACATGACCCCATCGCATCGGCCACCGCCGAACTGATATTAAGTCCGAAAATACCCACCGGAAAGCTGACATGGCCCATCTCCCCGCCATTAAAAATGTAAGAAGAACTGGAAAAACACTTGAGTGTTGAATCGGGAAGGATGGGATTTATAATTATAGAAGTAGTTGTAATGTAATAATGTATGTGCCTTTGATATGATGGGCACATACAGTTATTTATGGGTCTATTTTCTTATTTTGTCAAACCATGATGGACGGTTGTGATTTGAGATTCAATTTAATTGAGAAGATATTATTTTGGACATATCTTTATTTGAATTTTGTGTTTGGGGGGAAATTTTTCATTTTAAGATCCCACCAAATTTCAATTAATTATTTGTCTTTTTGTTTACCTTCTTGCTGACCAAATCCCCTTACTCCATCTCACTCTTAATTTAATTAATATTAATATTATTATCAGTGTTAGAGAATGTGAATTTGTGAGTGTTGAAGTACATTATTTTCTTATTTAAAGGTTAAAAAAAACTATAAATAATTTTAGACATTGTATAAAAAAGAACATATATGATAAAAACCTATTTGAAGTTGAATCAAGTCGGATTTTACTTTAAAATAAATTTGTTTATTAGTTGGATTAAGTTTAAATATGATATTATTATATTTTATATTTGTATGAGTTTGATTTTATTTGAAATATAAGTTTAAAATTTTATAAATAGTTAAATGAAATTTATTTTACGTCTATTCATATTATTTTTTTGAATTTATTAAATAATACTTAATAATTTTACTGATAATTATTTGATGGATTACAACTAGAGGTGTGCATGGGCCAGGTCGGGCCGGGCTCAACTAAAACTTTAGACTCGTTTGTTAGGCTCGGCCCGAAAAATAGGCCTAAAATTTTGCCCAAGCCTGACCTAGATAAAAATGCTAAAACTTGAGCTCGACCCGGCCCTCCCATATTAATCTTTATATTGTTTTTTATGTAATTTTAATATATATAATACATCAAAAATACTAAAAACATCAAAATAAATTTTTCCCAACAAATTTTTCCTCAAAAAAATTTATTTCCCAACAAATTGAAAATAAATTTTAAAAAATATGTATACTTAAATAACACTAAAATAAATATAACTTAACAAGCAAATATCTCTAAAATAATAACAAAATTAACAAATGTCTTTAAAACAATAACAAAATTAACAATAAAATAAGTTTTATACAATATCCAAACAAGAACAAAATAGTAGCAACATAATAGTAAAATAGTAGCAAAATAGGAAGAAAATAAAAAGAAAGTAATTTTTTTTGTCATTTAGTGAATTCGGGCCGGGCTAGAGCCATAAATGCCTTACCCGAAGCTCGACCCATTTTTTAAACGGGTGTTATTTTTTTGTCCAAGCCCATTTTTTAGGCCTATATTTTTTCTCAAACCCTCTCACATTTCGGGCGAACTTTTGGGCCGGGCCGGTGGCCCGACCCATGATCAAGTCTAATTACAACTCCACAAAGGGAGCTAAGATTTTGCCATGTGTCTTTAGGCTGAATATAACATTTTGGCACTTGAACTTGATATTTTTTTCTAATTTGGTACTTCAATTTTTTTGATCCAATTTGGTATCTAAACTTGACACTTTTTCTTAAGTTGGTACTTAAACTTTTTTGGGGTCCAATTTGGTATATGAACTTGACTTTTTTTTCCTAATTTGGTACCTAATATTTTTTTGTTCGATTTGGTACTTGTCCAACGTTTTTCAAATTACTCCAATCTATTAACAATCTTATTTTTTATGAGGTAGCAAAAATAATCAATATATGATCGACATGTGACAGATGATATGAAATTTTTTGTATTTTATATGTTCAATTATTTTTAATTTTAATTAATTATTTATTTTATTAATTGAAAACAATGAATTTCTTTCAATTTATGGTGTTTTTTTAAAAATCTTATTTAATATTAATTCGTTAAGTATAGCTCAAAACCTATTTTTTAACATGAATTTCCTCTAACTGACAATATTTTTGTACTATAACAAAAAAACCTTTTAACAACGTTAGTGTTTTGCGTAATTTTTATAATATTTAATAAATTTAGGTACCAATTGAACCTAAAAAAAGTTTAAGTACTAAATTCAAAAAAATGCTAAGTTCAGGTACCAAATTAGGTCCAAAAAAGATTTAGATACCAAATTAAGAAAAAGTGTCAAGTTTAAGTACTAAATATTATATTAAGCCTATATAAAATTAACATATTCAAATCTGAACTCGACTTATATTTTAAATGAGTCTATTTTTTTGTCCAAATCTTTTTAAATAAACTTTTAAACTTAAATTAATACATCTTTGAAAGGTTAAATTATTTCAATTATTTATTTATTTATTTATTTACAATGTTAAAACTCGAAATCTTTAAATTAGACCATATTAGTATAATTGGATAATTGCTAATTAATGGGAAATATTGACAGTTTGATTCACCGACAGCAATGTCAATGTTGTGGTAATGATGTAATGACATTAGTATTAGGGTGGACCTGTTGGTGTTTTACATGGTTCTTGTGCTCCACAGTGTCAGTTCCTTCCTCCACACGTTACATTCTAGGTGGGACTTGCTTTTATGTACCTGTATAAAGAGTTGTGAATGTGCTAGACTTCTTCGTCACGCTCGAAGACTTGTTCAAAAAATAAGAGAATTTAGATAAAAATATAAATATAAAATATAGATTTAAATAAAAAATGAGACTTATTTTCTAAACGAGCCGTGTCTCGGGTAAGCTTTTTTAGCCTGGGTTCTGTCCAGATACATGTCTTTTAAAAATTTGTTGGGAAACATTTGTTTCAATGTTTTTAATGTATTTTCAATTTGTTGAGAAATATTATTTTTAATATTTTTAGCTTATTTGATATATTATATTTTTAAAATTTGTTTTATATAATAAAATTATTTTTAAGAAAATTAATACGGGTCGAGTTGGGCATAAACTAGGTTTAGTACCTATAATTTGGACTGAGTTTGAACAAAAAATTAGACTCATTTTTTCGGTCAGGCCGAACCCAAGTCTAAAATTTTGTTAGGGCCTGACCCGACCTATAAACAACTCTACGCATATACTAATTTTCATTATACATGTTACGCATTAATTTAATGCTTTAAATAAAAATAACATTAAAATAATTTCTAACATTATTATAAAATTTTAAATTTAAATTCAAAATGTAAATAAGTATAACAATAAAATTTTAAAGCTTAATATAATTATTCTATTTTTTTTATTTGTATTTACAAATTAAGTATTTAAAATATGCATATTATAATATTTTATAATAAAATTTTATTAACTAATTTTTGTTATACCTAAATAAAGTGGACTTAGCCCAATCTAACTATAGCCACAAAATAGACTAAGGTATGATCACTCTATTTTCACCTTCATCCTTTAGTTGAGCATTGAAAAGTGTTTCGGAATATCAATTTAGGTGCTATCATAGTTGTTTTCGGCCTTGCAATATTCTTGAAGCCTTGAACTGAAGCAATCTTGTAGAGATGACTTTGAATGACTTGACACTAGGCATGATCTTTATCATTGGTGATGTAAAACGTATAAATACTTACAAAAGCGAAGTTATTTTTAAAAATTTATGATGGATCCATAAATCCTATAAATCATCTAAATTACTTCATAACTTTCTATAACTTACAAAATATATTAAATTTAATCTAATATATTATTTTTCTGACTTCTTTTAAAGAATCAACTTGAATATGATGGTATTCATTACCTATTATATCAATCGTCAAAACTAAAAATTTATTGGCCCATTTTGGAAGTTGTTGAGTGGCATTAAGAACCTTAGCCAATCTGATGTTGATTAAGCAAACTATTGAAGAAACTATACACGAATACATAATTCCATGTTGATACCAAATATTGAGCATTTCTTCGATTTCTACTAATAACTCCCCAACATCTCTGTTTTTTCAGTACCCAAATAATATTGTTTCAACATCTTCATTATTATTGAGATTCATCATAAACCATTTACATCCCCTTTCGCCATACCTTAAAGATACATACTTCATGATGGATATGTACTTAACCTTTTTAGTCTGAATTTTGAGAAAAAATGTCTAAATTCGTCACACATAGAAAACATGTTCTTGTTACATCTCATTAACTTTCTATTCGTAACTATTAAGTACAATATTTTTAAGAGAATCTTGCAAAGTAATCGCCAAGGCTTCGACACCAAATAAACTTTGAAGAAACATACAATGAGACATTTAAAAAGTTGATTATATATTAAAGTAAAAAAAAAATTCCATTAAAGGAAAAAATCCACTTCTCCTAATGTAGGACTATAATAACTTTACATATTTTTATAACTTTTATTAACATTTTCAACAATCCATCTATCATACTTAATGTATATGCATGTACATCAAATTTTGAGAAAATTAAAAATATCTATTTGTTTGATGTAAAAATATTTAGACCAAGGCAATATTTTGAATCAACATGATAGAAATATTGAATTGATTCAAAATTTTACTTGCGGTACAAATACAAATACATTGATACATACAATTAATTGTAAAAAATATATAAAATGTATTAAAAATTACAATATTTCCTTCAGAAAAGAAAAAAAAAAACTAGTGTTATAAGATCTCTCCCTTACTAAAAATATAAATTTATTTTATTCAATCAACTTTACATTAAGTCAGACTCAGAGGATATATGCTGTATTGTCTAAACAAACAATCTCCTATTGAATGAAAGTGTTTTAGTGTAGATAAGATTCTTGAAAGAAAAAATTTTGCAGTTAATGGGACTCCTCCCTTGAAACAAATGCAGCAGCCAACCATAAAGGAAAAGAATCCATAAAATATTTTCTATGTTCTAAGCTTCCAATTCTACCCAACTTAGGTTAAGGCTGGTCATAACCAGCCCCATTTGATCATATCAATGCTTCTCAAAAGTGCTTGGAAAAAAAGCACTTTTGGGAAGAAGCTAAAATTTTCAGCTTCTCAAAAAAGTGTTTTTAGGCCAATTTTTGGTATGGGAGAAGCACTTTTTCTATAAAAAAGTAGCATTTTTAGGAATACTTTTGTCTCAAAAGTGCTTTTTGTCTCAAAAATGCTTCTTAGAAGCAATATACACCTAATTAATTCACTTTCAGCTTCTCTCATCTTAAGTCCCATCTTTACCAGGCATATATCCTGCCTCCTCCCTATGTGGAATAAGCAACTCTACAACCCCATTTGATCATTTTCAGTAATTCACTTCAGTTTCTTAAGCTTCTTTTCTCTTCAAGTCCCACTTTCAAGATCATGTATCAATGTAAACCAGGCATTTACCCTGTTTCTTCCATATGTAGAACAAGCAACTTAACAACCCCATTTGATCATATTCAGTACCTTACTTCAGTTTCTTCAGCTTCTCTCCTTTGAAGTCCTATCTTCAAGATCATGTATCAAACAATCAAAACCAGGCATGTATCCTAGCTTCTTCCATATTTAGAATATGCAACTCTATAACCCCATTTGATCATGTTCAATAATTCACTTCAGTTTTTTCAAATCCCATCTTCAAGATCATGTATCAAACAAGCTAAATCCGGGTTCTTCTGTAAGTAAAATAAGTAATTCCACAACCCCATTTGATCATATTAATCACATTTCAGTTTCTTCAGCTTCTTTTCTCTTCAAGTCCCATCTTCAAGATCATGTATCAAACAATGTAAATCAGGAATATATCCTGCTTCTTTCATATGTAAAATCAGCAACTCTACAACCCCATGTGCCCACTCTGTGTGAGACCCAACCTTATCACCAACCACAAAGCTGTATACCTGATTTCTTACCTCAATCCAACTCTTTCCTGCCTCTTTTCTACTACCGGTTCTTCTCATCAACTTCCTCATTCTTGCAGATTCTCCCCACTTACCCTCGGCAGCATAGATATTTGATAACATCACATATGCCCCTACTTTATTTGGCCTCAAATCCAACACCTTCAATGCTGCTAATTTTCCCATACTTGGAAGCTTATGTGCTTTACAAGCACCAAGAAGTGCACCCCAAACAGATTCATTAGGCTTAAATGGCATGCCCTTGATCAGTTGATAAGCCTCCTCAACTCTCCCACCACGGCCTAGCAAATCAACAACACACCCATAAATCTCCTGATCGGGAGTGACGTTGTAATTACTCATTGATTCAAAACATCTCAAGCCTTCATCTATAAGTCCAGCATGACTGCAAGCACTAAGAACTGCCATAAACACTATCCTGTCTGGTCTAATTCCAGAAACAACCATCTCATCAAACAACTTAACTGCTTCTTTCCCATAACCGTGTGCCCCATAACCAATCATCATAGATGTCCATGACACCAAATTTCTATCAGACATTTCATTAAAGATTTTGCGTGAGTCAGCTATGCTTCCACACTTGGCATACATGTCAATTAGGGCATTAGCCAACACCAAGTTCCCCTGGAGGCCTCTGCAAATGATACCTCCATGAACCTGTTGTCCACAATTCAAAACTGCTAAATTTGCACAGGCAGCAGTAATACTAGTAAATGTGAAGCAATTCGGTCTAAAACCCTCTGATTCCATTTGTGAGAATATATTCAAGGCCTCTTTAGAACCTAGTCTTTCATAACCAGCTAGTAAGGTGTTCCACGTGATCAGATTTTTTTCAGACATCTCATAGAAGTATGCATTTGCTTCAGATAAAAAACCACACCTACAATACATGTCTAGCATAGAATTCATGACAGGAAGATTAGAACCAAGCCCGTTTTTAATGACGGCTGCATGTATTTGCCTACCAAAAGTATTTGAACCTATGGCAGCACAAGCTCTAATGGCAATTGAAAAACTATGAGGATTCAACTCTGCTTCATCCTGTTCAACAAACAATGCGAAATAAGTGAGAAACAATTTAATGACATACTATATTTATTTGCCAGAATGACATGCTAATTCAAACCCAAAAATATCCTGGTTGTTTGACATGCTTAACATAACAGCATTGGCATACTAAACAAGATACTAAAGCATCCAAACTTGAGAACTGAAACTACCTAGATAAAGTATATAGTTTTGCACATAAAACACAGAATCCATATAAATTCATAAATTCCATTGTTGTTTTGAACAATTACCAGTAACATTTCTCGGAAAACTTGAAGTCCACCATAGCCATCACCCTGGTGAGTGTAACCAGTGATCAAAGTAGTCCAAGTGACCATATTTTTCTCTTTCATATCTCTAAAAATGGAACACGCATCCTCCATGCTAATGCAACACGTAGCATACATGTCCATAAGCGCATTATCAACGTACAATGAACCCTCTAAACCAAGCTTTATAGCCATCCCATGAACCAAACCTCCACGCGCAAGACATTGCAGGGATTTGCAAGCCTTTAAGACATTAGATAAAGTAAAAGCATTGGGGTTCTCCCAATTATTTACCATCTCACAGAACACAGTCCAGGCATGGACATATTGGTTGCATGAAGTGTAGCCAGCAATCATGGCCGTCCACATAACCACGTCTCTTTCAGGCATTTCGTCGAACAGGGCACGTGCATCATCAATCAAACCGTTATCGAAAAAAGATCTCATGACATTTGTGGCTAATATAGCAGACCCCTTTGCTCCTTTCGATAGATTGGCAATGGGTATCTTTGTCCTGGTAGTGTAGTTTTGGACCCATTGAAGGGAGTGCTTGGTGGAAAGCGGGACTATTTTTCTAGCCGCGTACATTTAATAGTAACGATAAAGATGGAGATGAAGCTAATGTTTTAAGGATAAAATGACCAATGGAAGCTGTAGCTTCAAAAATCGAAGCTCAAATTTGTCTGTAAAATGATTTTGCTTTGACAAATTAATTTATATCCTTCCGGTACCTTTTTAATTATTTAATAATATTTTAATAATTTTTTTACATTATTATATATAATTTTAGTAATTTTTTATCCTAAACTTAAATCTTAAATTCTAAATCCCGAATCCCAAATCAAGATTAAGGATTTGAAGTTTTTGATTCAAGGTTTCAAAGTTTTACATTCGAGGTAAAAGCATAATTTTAAACTGTAATATGCTTTGGAAAATTCATGTAATATTTTTATGACATTATTAAGAAAATTCTCAAATCGAAAAATAACAATTTTTACATCTGATTATATATGTAATTTATCTTTTTTCTTATTAACTACTAATATGTAATTCATTCATTACAATAATATTTTCGATAGCATTGCTCTTATGTGTCGAAACAAAAGAGAGCAAAATGTTTCATCCTATGGTCTACACTAATCCGTATAATGCTAGGGGAGGTAGCAACATTTGATTTGTTTCGTTCCACTTAGATTCAAAAACATTCTCACTCTTGAGCTTCATAAAACATCGAAGCGTGAGTAGACTGTTTGACCCGGCTTGATGACTTGATTCGGTAATACGAGCCACGTTTAATGTTTGAGCTATTTTCTCTAAACCGCCTAGTAGCCCCAATAACTTGAAGGTGTGTTTGAGGTCGAAAATGTTGTAGCCGAAGAAATAAGCCAATTGATGCATAAACGAGTGAAGATGCAAAGGCAGTGGATTTTGAGTCAGAATCTTTAGCATAAATCCGAAGTCATAAGTGCCGTGAAAAGTAATCCAGGTAATATTTTTCAAACCACAACAGTTGAAAAGCAAGCCGTAATCCCAAAACTTCTTTGCAAAATCTTTAGAATCTATCCCCTTCTCTTTATTCTTCTCAAAATCTATCCCTCGACATTTGAGCAACTCGATCGAATCGCTAGCATAGCGGTCTCGATTGATATCGAAATCTTTGAAATTAAATTCCCAAACATAAGAAAAAGGAGAATCAAAGTCCGGTAAATTACCTCGAGCATCTGAAAGACTCAAGCCAAGTTGAATAATTTGAAGCGCGTCAACATTCGACTTCATATAGTGATAATTGATAATCGGATTGCCTTCATGGATCACTTGCTTACTGGGCTTAAATATCGTCCTCGGAAATTCAGTATCTATAGATACAAAAGGATACTTCAAAATTGCTTCATTAATCATCAAAAGTTGACTGTCCAAATCTTCAGCAAAAACCTGTCTCACAACGATAGACTTATTGCCAGAAATCGACATCATTGGTCACAATAATATCTTCTTTCTCTATTTTGTAGTGTTGAGTGCCAACTTTAAGAACGGTTTTGTGTGGACTTTTTAAGCTTGTTTATTGAATAGGTGTAATTTTCCTCAATTGAGCTAAGATTATATATAAGCCCCACAGTTAATCCCACCTCAATTAGGATTTATTTTTTAACTTTTCATTTAATCTCACCTCAATTAGGATTTATCTTCTTAGCTTTTCATTTAATCTCACCTCAATTAAGATTTATCTTTTTTAATTTTTCATTTAATCTCACCTCAATTAAGATTTATCTTTTTAGTTTTTCATTTAATCCTACCTCAATTAGGATTTATCTTTTTAATTTTTCATACCTCAATTGGGATTTATCTTTTTATTTTTCCATTTAATCCCACCTCAATTAGGATTCATTTTTAAAATTTTTCATTTAATCTCACCTCAATTAGGATTTATGTTTTTAGTTTTTCATTTAATCCCAACTCAATTAGGAGGATTTATGTTTTTAATTTCTCATTTAGTCCCACCTAAATTTTATATGAATCAATTTACATTTGAATTGAATTAGTTGAATTATATTAAAAAACTGTTACCTGAATTATTTCTTGAAAGAGTTTCCGTTTGTCCAATGGTTTCTCTTTCAAGCTCTCAATTTTGAATCATAAGTGTGGGATAGCTCTTTTCCAGTTGAATTTTCTCAGTGAAATTCAAAGGCATTAATAGAAGAATGAATGGCCAAAACAAAACATGCTATAGATTATTTTGCTTATAAATAAACCCACAAAGGGAACAAAAATGAATATGCTGCCTTCTGAAATCCAATATGTTTCAGGTTTGAGAGACTGATCCAGAAATAGAATACTATATAGATATTTTAACTACAATGGTTTTTAGAACAAACCTGTATGTAAAGCTCACTATCCTAAAATTGTGGCTGTACAATTGAAAGGATCTCCGCCTACCAAACAATGGTGTTTCAATTAGACAAGTATCTGGGATTTAGCAGCGCCCCGAGAACAGTTCTTCCGGCCGCTTTTGTTAAGTGCGCAAACGCAGATATCGAGAAGCTCGTAGTCTTCCTCCCAGTATAACAAGGAAGCCATCTGCGGATTCTCCACCATCATTTTGGACGTCAAGAAACCAGCGATTGTCCATGTTTGATAAAGACGAGATTGTTTCCCAATGAACTTCCCCCTACGAGTGTCGTAATATTCAGGCCATCGGTCGATTGAGAGCCTCTTCTCGGCCAAAGAAACTGCTTTTTGAGCTAGTTCTAATCTTCCCATCTTGATGCATGCCAAAGTAAACTAAGGGCAATATAAGATTTCGGGTGAGTATAAAACTCCATGAAACAAATCAAAGTCGCAAGCAAAACCGGATATAAAGTTATGTCGAACGAACGACGTTTACCTGCCAAAGAAGTGTTGGCCAAGATCCGCCGTTATGGTAGGACCATGGCCTGCACAATTCATTAAGCACACTAGTCTTAGAAGATTATACTACGAGGAAATACATGTATATACGTGTGTGTGTATAGAGAGAGAGAGTTTTCATGATAAGGGCAAGGTACTTGCGTATTTTTCGGGTCACTGCCGGTAATTATGCGCCACTCCTCATTCTCCAAGGCAGGGTAGCATATCTTGAAAGGCATGTGCCCTGCAATATCATCCCATTTGGCTTCGATTAAGTTCAATATAGCTTCGTTCTGTTTCGGAGTGCCCAGCGATGAGACAATGGACCAGAGGTTCCCGAGTGTGAAGAACCTAAAATCCATGTGAGCTGGCTGTAGATTGCCGAGTAGATAACCACCTTTTTCAGGTATCCAATCCATAAGCCATGAAGGAATTTGCTCAGGGTAAATATTGAACTTGTTAGTAGCATCCATGGAATACTCTTCGGTTTTGTAACGATAAATCTCGTTGACCTTTTTCATGTCAACCCAATAGTATTCTCTGACGTGGAACGATAGTGCACTCAGTCTATTGTTGATGGCACTCACCAAATTCTTGGAACTTCCATTTGCTGTAAGAATCTCACGAGAGCAACGTAGAGCAGAACAAAACAATGCCTGTAGATCAAACATGTTCAAATTATGGTCTAAAAACTAACATAGTATCCTACTTTGAGATGAGGCAACCTAACTTCAAAGAAACGGACTCACTTGGATCTCGAGGGGATGACCATGAATACCCATCCTTCGGTCTATCATGCAGGATCCATCGGTGACTAACAGAGAAGGAAACATATCGAATCCATCGGCTAAACACAAGTTGAGGATCAGTCTTATTCCTGTTTGAACATCCACCCTCTCTTGCAATGAATAGTCACCGGTGATCTTCCCATATGCCCTCAACAATATAATCCACCACAATCCTATCAACAAAGCCATTTCAATAAATTCACTTTTACTCGATGTTCCCACCGAGACGGAACTTCGAGAAAGAACGGAAAAGAGAAAAACTTTAGGAAGTAAAATAGAATCATTACTAAAGCTGAACAGATCTATGCAGTAATAGGTCTATGAAGAAGCAATATACCAACCAGAGTCCACCGGTGCAACACGACCGATAGCTGATTCACCAAAATCCGGGTCTAGTACTTCCTCAAACTTATTGTCCTCAAGAGGTACGGTTCTGACCTTAAAACTTGCCGGCATCAAACCCTGTCCAGGACTATAACAATCCACAGTTTTCTCCCAACTCTAAATTAAGAAAACAGCAACAAAAAAAGTTGTTAAAGTTTGAAACGTATACTCTTTTCAAGTCTGACCAGCAATATGGTTAACCAACATAGTACACAGCAAAACACATCCACCTCTGGATCATGTCTGGGAGTGTCTAATCTCCCATATAAAAAAGGAATACACAAGGTTAGAATATCACTAGGACCATTTACTTAAAAAATGAGTAAATTAGTTATTGTACATTAGATCAAAAAGCAAACTAGTCCTTTATGTTAAAAATTTCATTCATGTCTACTATTAAAAACTAACATGATTGATAGAATAACCAAACAATGAGATGAGGTATGCCGCATGTACCTCATGCTAACATATACGAACTAATTTTTAACAGTAAAAATGGATAAAATTTTTAAGGAATGACAAATTTGCTCTTTGATCTAACGTATAGCGACTAATTTACCCGTTTTTTTAATAGAGGAGGCAAAATATAATTCAACTACTAAGGACTCCATGGTACTTTTACCAATACACAACCATTGTAATGGTTAATATGTGCACAGAGGCGTAGCTAGGAGGGGCTGGTAGGTGGGTCAGCTCCCCTAAAATGAAAATTTTTTCATTTTGGCCTTTAAAATTTTTAAAATTTTAAATTAGTAAATTGCATTTGTTTCACTCCTATTAATGGCACAAGAAGCATCAACCAAGCAATGCAGAAAAGTGCATGAACATTTTCCAGCTATATATCCAAAAATATTAAGAAAAGAAACAGGCCATCTGTTGTTGCTTAATGAACAATTAGAAAAAACCATAGAAAATGAAATACCCTAAGATAAATTTTCCCATCCTTAAGTTTGTCATAACATTATCCATCATACCCAAATGATTATCAATGAATATAAACGTATATGTATATGTATATGCATACCTGCAACTGCAAGGTATGTAGGAGAAAATTCTGTACAATCTCTTCTTCACCTCTAAACAAAAAAGCCAAAGCAGAAGGCACAAAATCACGAATGAAAACCTGGTCATAATTCAAAGGCTGCTTATCACCAGGATTATTGGCAGCCACTGTACCAACAGGGGATCCACAATACGTCACAACAGCATCCTTCAACAACCTCCATGCCTCCTTTTCAACCTCGCTCTTAGCTGAAACCCCATTTTTCTTCACATTGTTTTCACCTTCAGCGACAGCAACATTTCCTCCTACAACAAGTGGCGTCACATCGATGTCGTTCCCCCGGGTTGAGAGACCCCTCACCGTCGAAGCTACCCTGGCTTCAATGGAGACATCGTAAGGCCATGAAACCGCCCTGGATTGAACAAAACTGGAACTTGGTAAGCAACGCAATTTCTGGGTATCGTTGACAATGCGTTGAAAGCATAAGAATCGAAAAGGGTAAGCGTGGTGGGATTGAGTGACTTGATTGAAATTCAACAGAAAATCTTTCTTTTTGCAGCAAAGCTTTCGTTCAAAAACAGAAGGATTGAAAGAACGTGCAAAGCCCAAAAACGAAGCGTTTCTAAGGCTGAGGACCCTGGAAGGGACCTTCATGGTGGATTTACGGAAGAAATGAATGGCGTTCATAGACAACAATGGGAAGTAGAAAGATATGGAGAGGGAGAAGTGTAAAGCATGGATATTTGAAATATAACAGAACAGAGCTGCCTTTACATATATATAGTAGGGGGCTTTACTTATTGCTATTTTATTTTATTTCCCCCAAAATTAGAAATTGTCTTGAAATAACTACTTCTTTTTTGTGGATAATTTTCAACAAAATCTATCACATGGTATTACAACACAATTTCAAGGCAATGCTCAACAAACAAAAATTTAATATCACATCAATAATTTATCCTGAATTTTAAGATTTTCATTTTAAATAAACATTAAATTAAAATTAAAATTTTAAAATTTAAGATGAAATTACTGATGTGGTATTAAACTATTGGAAATAGATACTATTCTTATAAAGAGAAAGGATTGTATGAATCAGTAACGTCACCTCATCTGTATCTCTTTTCTAATAATTTAATGCCATATCAACATTTTCATCTTGATAGGATTTTCATCTTGAAAAAAAATCAAATCTAAATAAAAATCCTAAAATTCAAGATGAATATATTGTTGTGGCATTAAACTATTAAAAATTGATTATATTATTGTTTAATACAGTCATTTCCCTTTCAAAAGATGCATTTTGTTATGAGAGATTTCACTAGAATTCCTGTTGAAATTAATTTCATGAATAAATTTAATTTTTTGTATTATTAAAAAATTAAATATGACCAAATTGTAAATAAAATTAATGTTTATTATTTAAAAAATATAATTTATTGTTAATATTTTTAAAATTTTTACGATTCTCTAAATGAAATCTTTTATTTAGAATTGAACTTTAATTGAAAAGAATAATATTTTATACAATAAATATTAATTTTGTTATAATTTAAACTTATTAATTTTTTTAATAATATATGAATTAAATTTATTTATTTAATAATAAAGAGAATAATTTAATTTAAACTAGAGCTACCAATTACTTTAACCTTCTATCAATCATACATTTCAAATTATGCTAATTGCTTTTTTTATTACAAGTCATCTTATTTCTACGCAATACGCATGCATAAAAACTTTGTTAATGAAATTAACACAATAATTTGAGTCAAATATTAAAATTACAATATTCACAAAAATATAAATATTATAGATTAATTCTTAACTCGATTGGTATGTAGGTTTGAGTGCCTTGAAGCGTATTATCCTTCTATTTATGACTTAAGGAGTGACTATGAATAATTTTAGACATTGTGTCAAAAAAAATAGATATGATAGAGTTTATTTATTTATATATATATACTAAATATGATTAAATTGAAAAATATTAACATAGGCTAAATACAAATAGATCGCATCAAATCAACCATACGACAAAAAACTAACGAGGCACTAGTTCAAAAAGAGGCAAAAGATCATTTGACTTGTGAAACAGTATGAACTAATTAAATTAGATTTTATAATTTTTTAATGAAAATTTTAAATTTTTAATAATTTATTTAATATATAAATCGAATAAAAAAACCATTAATATAACCGATTTAATCAAACTTAATTCCCAAAACATTATCCACAACTTATAATAAGAGAGGATCTAAATAAAGTTTTTAAATTAGACTAAAATTGACTAAGGGTTTGTTTCACTAAAAATGATTTTCGAAAAATAATTTCTAAAAAATAACTTACCAAATGAGTATTCTTTTTTTTAAAAATATGACATCAACAAAATTGATAAAAAAAAAATTAACAATGTGGATAATTAGACTTGATTTTCAAATCTGAAAAATAGAGGGACTAAATTCTTAAAAATAAAAGTACAAAGACTAAATTACAAATTAATGAAGAGTACATAGACTTATGACATATTTTAACCTTTATACTACCAAATATTTATTATTAAAATATTAATATTGAATATTTTCAATAATATGTGAAAAATATTATTTAAAATTATTTTTAAAATTATTATTAAAATAAAATTAAAATATTAAATAAATTATTAATATTAATTATATTAATAATTTATTATATGACTAAATATAAATAATTAAATATGTATATTTAATAACATTAAAAAATAATATTTTATATTAATATTTTAATTATTTTTAAAATTAAAATTAAAATTTATAATCAATATAATAATATTAAATTTAATTTAAGTTAATTTTTATATAAAAATAAATTTATGTTAGAGGAGTTCTTTTTCAAAAAATAACTTTCAATTTTTAAAAAGATAAACCATAACTTTCATTTTTTTAAAGGATAAACCATTCTACAAGAAAAAAAGACTTATTTTAGATTGACTTGTTAGTCATTTTCCGCTGAGCAAATTATTTTTTTACGAAACAAACACAAAAAAAATATATAAAAAATATTTTCCGTGAAACTTTTTACATGTGAACAATTAAATTAAAGGTACTAATTGTACAACTTCACCTAAACCAAAATACTTCAATTCTAAAACCATAAGAGCTAAATGAAATGAGAGAAACAAAGAGCAAATGCCAAATGGAAAATGAAAAGTATTCCACATCAAGACTAGGGAAAGAACAGTTCAATAAGAAGAAAAAAAAAACTCAAAGAAGATTGTAATTGTAGGAATGTAACCTTTGCAGAAAGACCATTGTTATCACAAAGTTTTACTGTGTGATTCATTATACAAAAGCATTAGATGTACCATAAAGAAAAAAACAATCGAAAATCGGCAATTCGATACGCCTCGTTTTTTTTACATGCCACACTTGTTAACTTCTCTCGTCTACTACTGCATTGTCTTCCGTTTTCGTTCTTGTATATTACTATCGGCTATTTCAAACAACACTAAATGCTGATTGTAAGGTGGAAGAAAATCTTGAGGCAATGGTCTGGGTGGCAAACTGTTGAATCTGCTTCTTGGCATCTGAAAGAAAGAAAGGACCAAAATATAATTTTATTGTTAATGATATACAAGCTGAAAAAAGCAGAGCTCAAGAATGGGGCAATGTTGCATGCTTCGGATGGTACATGCACTCGAACCAAGAATACATGCAGAAACAAAAGCAAATGTATAACTGTTGAATCACTACCTTGATGGTTGGATATCGTTATGCAAACCGATAACACCAATTGTGCAGTGAAATGACCGATAAAAAGTGGTATATGTTATTCTTCTCTTTTAAGATATTGTGATCATCATAGTATCCATGTGAAAAACATTGTATTATCCATGTGAAAAGTCATCTTGGTATCTAAACTAGAAGTCAATACAAGCAATCTAGAAATCTAGTTATAAACTTATTCGAAAATCTCTTTCGCATGTACCACAAACCTATCTTCCATCAAATACAATAAGATTTCCGCTCGAAAAATCTAGACAAAGTCATAAATCATAATTAAGCTAACAATCAGCATGCCATTTCCTTGTATCAATATGATGCCATACCGAACTAATTTGGTAAAGAAGTTGCATAAAAGAATTCTTGAATGCATAGCTAGACTAAGGCTAAAAATTACACGATGGTGCATTCAAAGAAGTATTGTGATTATAATAAATAAACCAACCTTTGCGACATTTGGTGAAGCCGATGATATTGGCAATGTTGAGAGTCAAACAAACTCCAATGACGAGGAGATAATCAGCTTGAAACCTTATGAGAGAGAATATTCCAAGCACAATCCACGCAACCGCCTGAAAAATTAAATATCAAATTAATGAATTCGATCATTCAGGACACAATTATACCTCTCAATACATAGTAAGCCACAGGACAAACTCACTGAAAGGTAAAGGGTCCACCAAAATAGCCATGAATCTTTCTTGTTCATCCGAGCCAACGACTAAAGCAAACAAGCAACAACAAACAATTGAGAGACTTGGTAATGTTATATCCAAAAGTAAATGTATGGTTCGATTAAACAAAGCGCTCACCTCTTGGTCAAGACATTCAAATCTCCATACACTCTCGCCGAGATCGTTAATTTCATTCCACCACCTCAAACCGACTAATATACGCCCACTAACATTCTTAACCACCCAAAAATCAAGGGCGGAAAGAAGAACAGTCACCACAAATATGATCACAAAGCTGTTGAAAAAGAGAGCTGAAAGGATGTAAAAAGCCAATGCTGCAGCCTGCAAGGAACAAGAAGGGAAGACATCAACACAGAACAAAGGCGAACAAATCGGATTCAACGGAACAAAGATAATTAGGTGCAGAAAAAACAATTCACCTTGAAGAGAACATGAAAGAAACAAGTCTTGGGGTTGGCATAATTTTCAACAGGAGGCTGCACAAGAACAAAAACATTTAAAATCAATATATAAGCAATCAAACCAGTACCCCAAGTACCAAATAAACAGCTGGATCTGAAATTAGTAACATTTCTATCTAATTGTCATGTTCCGAACAAGTATTAAATGGCCATATAAGCAAATGGGAACTCTATTTTGTTCAATTTCATCATCTTTCTTCTACCAAAACATTGAGGCAAACATAAAGTTGAAATCTTTACCGTCTAAAGTTGGATCTTGGGATCTAATTTGAATAACCCAGAGTTGGCTATTGAAATTGTGTTTAGAAATGATTAGTTTTCATCTGTTTTATCAAAAACCAATCAAAAGGGTACCCTTCAAAATCAAAATCTCTCACAAAAAAATCAGATCTACCAGTCAAACAGTCCAATACGTAGAACAAATAGTTACAAATTTGATAAACCAGAAAAAAGAAACTGAAGGGAAGGAGAAACAGAGAGAGGGATCAACTCACCTGACTAAAATCCATTACGGGAAGACAACGAATTATGGATTTTTGAGTCTTTTTGGCGAATTTACAGGGATTTAGTAAAAAATATTGACTTTCTTTTCCCTCCCTAAAGACGAGAGAGAATTTTTATTTTTTTTTGCAGACGGGAAAACTTTCTTGAATCTGTTTTTGGTTTTCTTTTCTTATAGATCCAGCTGAAACAAGGGATATTTACGAAGAAAGGTCCCTAATATTCGAGGAATTACTCAGATTTACCCTTCTAGATTTTCAGGTCTGTTATTTACCACCCAAACCCTGCAAAAATAAATGACAGAAGGCTTAATACATAATTTGGTCCTGAATTTAATATTTTTTAATGTAATGTTTGATAAAAATTATACATTTTAGTATATGAATATGAAAGTGTTAATTTTTTAGTGTTCAATTCGGGTTTTGGGTTGATTCGATGAATTTTCATAATTAGCTAATTATGAAAATTCATCGAATCAATCCAAAACTCGAATTAAATCATATTCGTTGGACTATATTTGACAAATTAAATGTAAAATAAAATAAATTACAATTAACGCTAAATTTATTCTATTAATAAAATCATGAAAAATTCAAATTTAATAATATTAACAACTAATTTTCGTTAAGTCAACCCTAAAACTTGAACTAAATACTAAAAAATTAACATTGTAACCTTTGGATGCCAAAATGTTTAACATTTGTCAAATACAGGTACAAAATTGAATAAAAAAATAAAATAGATACCATATTAGAAAAATGTGTCAAACTTGAGTACCTAATGACATATTAAGCAACGACAAAATTACTTTATATTTGAAAAATATATAAAAAAAATTAAAACCGTTTTAAATATAAGTTAAGTTTAAGCTCTATTATTTAAGGATTGTGTGTGAGATGATTTGACTCGTTTTGAAATTTATAATATATTTGTTTGCCTTGTAATTTATATAATAGGTAAATTAAATATTTAATGTAAATATTAAAAATATATGTTTATATTTAAAATTTTAACAAAAGAAAAAATATATAATAATAAAAGTATATATAAATTAATAATTATATTTATTTTTTAAAATAATATAAAATAAATAACTCAAACACGATTCAGCCCTTGAATACTCTAACATGAACGACATGGATAATCCATGTAAAATTAAATAGTTTTTTTTTAATAATCTTATTATAGGTTATGATTATATCTATTTTTTTAAGACAATATCTAGAACTACCCATAATCTCTCTCCAATTCATAAATAAGAGGATAATATATTTCAGCGCACTTACATCCACGTTGTTATGTATTGAAAAAAATATACATATTTATTGAACTAAGACTCAACCCACCGATAAAATATTGGGTGTGATGGATTCAACTAATATTTAGTACAAATTTAGGATCCTGAATTTTAATTTTCTTTTAAATATAAACAAATAATAGTTATGCACTAACACTTAATTACTAGTCTTTTAAAAGAATATATTGCTAGAAAAAAAGTCCTTTAAAAAATAAAATAATAAAATAAAATTTTTAGCAGGTTAGATCAGAATGGAATTAGCACATAAATTTTAGAGCGAGTAATTAAGAACTGATAAAAAATAAAAAAATAAAGACAAAAATATTAAACTAGTTTTTATAATTGTTTTAAAATATATTATTGATTTTTATTAAAATTAAAAGTAAAATTTTAATTAATTAATTAATTAATTATATTTGTATTAAAACAGTGGTGATACATGGTCCAATCGAATGAGAGGCTGTGGATATAACCAAGGTATGGTGTGGTAGGACGTAGTTGGCTTATCCTCATCACTTGTTGTACACTTGGTGAGGGCCATAAAAACAAAGTGCTGCAACACTTGTTTCAAATTTCAGTTACTAACTCAAAGCAAAGCAAAAGGCAAAAAAGCCATGTCAAAGCTGGTGGTGTTGCAGGCCACAAAGCAGCCTCCCATCTCCCTCCTCTCTTCCTCTCTTTCCCACTTCAATGGCACCAAGCTCTGCCAAATCCAGGTCCATCTCTCTCTCTCTATCTCTATTGTAAAGTTGGTTCCTTTGGGGTTGAAATTAGGGAAAGCTTAAACTTTTTTTTTTGCAATTGCTCTCTTTTTCTACACCTGGTTGCAGTACAAAAGAAAGGTATATCAGCCAAAAGGTGCATTGCATGTTGCAGCATCCAGCACCAAGAAGATTCTCATAATGGGAGGCACTAGGTTCATTGGTGTGTTTTTATCAAGACTCCTTGTAAAAGAGGGTCATCAGGTACTAATTTTGCATCTATTCTTGTGGTTGGAACCTATATATATATAATTATAATTCTTTTGGCAGGTTACTTTGTTTACTAGAGGTAAAGCACCAGTTACTCAACAATTGCCTGGTGAATCAGACAGTGACTACGCTGAGTTTAAATCCAAGGTTATTTATGCCTTAACAATTCTGCTTCTTTTAGTTGATTCCATAAGACTAATGTGTGTGCTCGATTTCGTTATCGCGGTTTTTCACTAGATTTTGCATTTGAAAGGAGATAGAATGGACTTCGATTTTGTGAAATCCAGTCTTTCTGCAGAAAGCTACGATGTTGTGTACGACATAAACGGTATCCGCCCGGTTCTCTTTCCGTGTTTTACTTTCCCCTAGGATAGACCTTTTTATCAATACATCATAAAGAATATGATTTTCAGGACGAGAGGCGGCCGAAGTTGAACCGATACTGGATGCACTCCCAAACTTAGAACAGTAAGCTTTGGAATCATTCCGTTGCAAATAGATATCAATGGTTCAATAGGATTTGAATTTATAGTTTTGCAGCTAGCTAGCAACTCGAAAGGATCGGTTTATGTGTCTAAAAATGGTGTCGATACCATATTCTTCATATCTGCATTCTTCATTTACTAACAGATACTTAAAGCTCTGCTAATTCTCAGGTTCATATACTGCTCCTCAGCAGGTGTTTACCTTAAATCTGATACGTTACCACATTGTGAGGTAGGATTGTCAATTTCACTCATGTTTCATTGACATGTATGTTACTGGTGTATGTATATATATATATATATATATGTATGTGTGTATCATCTTTTCTAAGATGTTTGTGCCCTGGTGATAGATCGATGCCGTTGATCCGAAGAGTAGGCACAAGGGAAAACTTAATACCGAGAGCTTACTTAAGTCGAGGGATGTTAACTGGACATCTGTGAGACCAGTCTACATATATGGACCTTTGAATTATAACCCTGTTGAAGAATGGTTCTTCCACCGATTGAAAGCCGGTCGCCCTATTCCGATTCCCAACTCTGGAGTGCAAATAACCCAACTTGGTCATGTCAAGGTTAGTGAAACTGCAACACTGCTATATATGATTTTTACCCCCTTGCACTATTGAGTGAGGATGATGTAACACAGTGGTGAACTCCAGGACTTGGCAACAGCTTTCATTGCGGTTCTTGGTAATGAAAAAGCCAGCAAGCAGGTGTTCAACATTTCGGGAGAAAAGTACGTGACCTTCGATGGATTAGCAAAGGCGTGCGCCAAGGTATCTCGAACCTTTCACCATCGAGAAAAGATCAAAGTCAAAACGAGTACTTGCTAATTACTGAATTTGTTGTTCTTCATCCAGGCTGGTGGATTTCCCGAGCCTGAGATTGTTCACTACAACCCAAAGGAGTTTGACTTCGGTAAAAAGAAGGCATTCCCGTTCCGAGATCAGGTAAATCTTGACACAAACTTCAGATGAAATGATTTAAAGAACTTGAAAGGATTGATCATTGCATGGAGATGTTCATACTTTGTTCATGTATATTGCAGCATTTCTTCGCATCGGTCGAGAAAGCAAAGCATGTGCTAGGATGGAAACCGGAATTTGGCCTGGTCGAAGGACTCACAGACTCGTATAACCTAGATTTCGGCAGGGGAACATTCAGGAAGGAGGCTGATTTTTCAACCGATGACATGATTCTGGGCAAAAGTTTTGTACTCCAATCATAAGACATTCATCTCATCATCACTTTCAAATTTTGCCTCTTCAAGTTGGCATATATAATAACTATGAAAAATGTATCAATTCTCATATTAATACAAACTATATGTATTGTTGCTTAATCAATTTGGAATGTGGAATTGTTGTAGCCATGCACAAGCAGAAGAGCATTGTTCCCTTTCTGGCATGTATCCAATCATACACAGTTGCCATTTTTGTATAGCAGCAAAACCAAACAAACAGATACATAACATACTCTTGTTTTACATGATTTACATCGTAACGAGCCAAATTACCTGTTTTGTTATCTCAAACTCGAACAACGGGCTATAACTTTTTAGTCATCTGCCCACCAAACCCCATGTTTAGCCCAAAGATAGTACGAGCCAACTGGTCCTCTACCTCCGAGCTCATACAGCTCTGGTGCTATATTATTCTGGTCTATCCATTGCAGAACAGGTGTAAGAATATTCCAAGCTGCTGCAAGCTCATCGCTTCTCAAGAAGAGATGGTTATCACCGTCCATGACATCAAGCAAAAGATGCTCATATGAATCAGGCACCTCGACATTATACCTTTAGCATAAATACAACATCGCAAAAACATCAAAACAAGTGCTTGATGTTGGTGTCAAAAGTTAACGAGTAAAAGAACGGTGCTTACTTGTCCTTGTAAAGCAAATTTAACTCTGAAGCATCTAAATTCAACCCTAATCCTGGGATTTTATTGTTGATTTTGACTAGGATGGCCTCATCAGGTTCATCACGTAAAATCAACTCATTAGTTGCAAGGTCAGTATTATGGCCAATACGCTCACGATAGAGATTTCCAGGAACACTATTAAATTGTATACGTATCTCCACTCTGCATTAAAAAGTCATATGCAAACATCAAGCATTAGCTAGTAGAAACAGCAACAATCATATGGAAGCCCATGCTAAGATTCAGATTGCATTTTGCCCCCTTCACTCAAAGAATGGGAAAATTAGTCCCTGTACATTAGATTAAAGAGCAGATTAGTCCTTTCTATTAAAAATTGCATCCATATCTACAGTTAACAATTGGCGTTGCTGACAGAATATAACTAGACAATTACATGAGACGTGCCACATGTGCCTCATTTTGACATACAAAGACCAATTTTTAATTATAGAAATGAATGAATTTTTTAACAGAAGGACCAGTTTGTTCTTTGATCTAATGTACAGGGACTAATTTGTCCATTTATTTAGTAGAGGGGGCAAAATGCAATCCAACTCGTTGTACAAGGGCCTCTATGGTACTTTTACCCAACAATCATAAATTGGAGAAGTTCAGCTGCATACATACATTCATATATCTTACTTACCTGTGTTTGATGAGTCCCACACCAGCTTTGATCATGAAAGGTACACCATCCCAACGGGCATTGTCGATGTACAATGCAGCAGCAAAAAAGGTAGGGGTCCGACTGCTTAAGCTCACATCGACCTTGTCTCCAGAAGTAGCTTTATACTGGCCAAGAATCACATCACTGGGTTCCAAATTCCGAATCGATCTAAGAACCTTAACCTGGAAGGAAGCTTCTCGTTGGAAATACAGATGTGCTTTGAAATTGTATTTTTCGTACAAGAAAAGAACGGTACCTTTTCGTTTCGAATATCTTCACCATCAAGACTTATAGGTGGTTCCATGGCTAGCAATGCTATTGTCTGGAGTATGTGACTGTGAACAATGTCCCGAATGACCCCATAACCATCAAAATACCTGTATTAAAGGAGGAATGCAATAAATGGGATTATGAAAAATTGTTTACACAAGACAAAGGAAGAAAAATTTATATAATCCTACCTTCCTAGCGGCATGCTCAAGTCCTCGGATAAAATCACCTGCAAAAGAACAATACAAAGATGTAATGAGCAGGCAGCATGTTCCTAAAAGCACATGTAGAGTAAAAGAATTTATATCAACCCAAAGTTTACCTGCACATTACGGATGTATGTTCGACTCCATAATGGCTCAAAAACTAGATTCGAAAACCTTAATACAGTGAGGTTTTCAATGAGGTTCCTCCCAAGGAGATGGTCTATCCTGAAATAAGATGATTTAAATTAGTAGAATAATAAAAACATATAAATTACAAGATAGTGTAAGCATGCATGTGCACCTGTAAATTTGCTTCTCCTCAAACTTAGAAAGAAGGGATTTCGTAAACAGTTGAGAAGATACAGCGTCAAATCCGAATGGTTTCTCGATTATTATACGATTCCAACCCTTCTTTGTTTGTGCATTATCGGCAAGAGAAGAAGCAACGTCCAGAAGTGCTTCATGTGGTACAGAAAGATAGAATATCCTGTTTGCTGGATACCCCGCCTGGGGTAGTTAAGCTGTTAATTATCAATTATAAAACTCAAACGCACACTTGAAACAAAACGCATCTCAACTTCCAGTGTTTAGCATTGCTTACTTCAATCTGCTCCATTCGAGAATTCAGCATGGACATCCCTTCTTTGTTGTCATAACCTCCATTAAGGTAGTATGTTCTACTAAGGAAAGCATCCATCTTGTCCCCACAGTTTTGCCTGAGGAAGGGAATTACAAGACAAAGATTAGGCAAAGAAAATTATTGAAGATTAATGAAGTACCGGAACACCTTTCGTATATAGCCATCTTCATAATGCAGCTCTAAGAAGTGAAGACAAGGATTTCAAAGAGGGGGCATATCGTAACATGAGTGAGGACCGTACTGATGATCAATGCGGCAAGTCAAAGTTGAAGCAATGAGGGATCTTAAGTCTTCATCAGTCAAATCCTTTCTCGAATAACCGAAGATACCGACATTCTGCAGCCATGTAAAGAGATAAACTCACAAAAGAGCTCAATTCATCACATTAATGTATCTTTTCCATTTTTATACAAGGGATTCTAAGTTCTTAAGGGCTCCAAAATCCACTTAATGTCCTAATGATGTGATAAAAATAAATTCTACGAGAAACAAACAGGCATTTGGTATTAGAGCAGAATAACCTCGGGAAGAAAACCACTGTAATATAGAGCAAATAGTGCCGGAAAAATCTTGTTCTTAGCCAGCTCACCAGTAGCTCCGATAACAGCAATGCATAAAGAGGGTCTTTCATGATTATCATCAACATTCAAGTTTGAGGAATTTGTTTGAACAAATGGAGGCAAAGTACTTTTCTTTGGTTGTGAAGTTGTTCTCGTGTGTTCTTCGGTGGAACCTACAAATTTCAAAAGTTGAAAAGATTATGAAAGGAACCAACCCCAAGAAAATGGATAGACAAAGTGTAGCTTCTTCTTTTTCCAACCATCGGATGAGGGTATAGTCGATGCTGCTTCAGAAATTTGTTCATCGTTCCTTGAAGGATTTTCTGGCTGATCCTTGTCTTGATTTCTTATTCTCTTCAAATCATTGGCAGGTACATGCTGCCGACGGTTCAGCTTCTTAAGTATCCGTAGTTTCAAACCATGAAACCTCCGGCACAAATCGCTAGCTCCTCCATGGAGAACAATGCAACTACCTCTCAACAATTGGAAGTTGTTGGCTGCACCCTACATACAAGCATAAATAACTCATTGTATGTACTCCTAAACAATGTTTTTAAAATCTAATCGCAAGCAAATAAACCCATTTGAGCCTCAGATCTTCGAGACCTATCATAGGGCCTAACTGTGTGTATTCTTAAGCATTTGCATATACATATACATTAACATATACTAAAAAAGATATCTTTTTGATACAATTTCAAATAAACCCATTTGAGCCTCTGATCTTTGAGACCTGTCAAAGGGCCTAACTGTGTGTACATTCTTAAGCACTTGCATATACATATACATATACATATACTAAAAAAGATTTTCTTTTTTCATACAATTCATAAAATTTCAATGTGCTGGTTGCAATTATGTGTCAGTGTCAGCCGTGGCAAGTAAAAATTCAAGTAAAAAAAGTGATAGATGATCATGTCCAGTTGAGTGTAGTATAGAAATTAAATGGGTAAAAGCATACAAAAGTATGATCCTAGTGTTTAAGTTGACATGCCTGTTTTTTTACAACTAAAACTTCAAAATAGTCTATAGATTGTGGAACAAGAAAATGAGATAAGGAAACATAGAAAAGCTTACAGTGGAGAGAGAAATGGATGAAGCAATTGAATATTCAGAGAAGGGTATCGAGAAATGTGAAAACGAAACCGACATCCTTCGTTGTTTTGAGTGTGGTAAGTTGGGGGGTGATTTTAAGGTTGTAACTTAGCAGCAGTACATAAAGCAATGAAAGCAAAGGAAAGGAAAGGGGTAGATGACGAACGCAGCAGAGGTGGGAGTGGTTTTGGATGTAGAAGATAGAAGCCTGAAAAGAAAGCAAGTAAAATGAAGTCAAGGGGGTTAAATAACTATGTTGGTTGATGTTTTTTTGTCGTGTCCTAAATATCTTTAAAATAGAATTTTTCCTTTTTTTCTGTGAGAATTCATAACAAAGAGAAACCCCAACATTCAATATCATCATTCATTTTCTTCCCCCCAACAAGAACCAAACAGAAGGATTTATGGGTAAAGAAAAAAGAAACTTTGGGTTTTTGATGCTTTTATGAAGTTACCCATAGTTGGAGTACTATATTTTGCTCAAAATAAACTCCCCTCTTTATCCCACCTATTTACTTAAACTCAAATATCGATCCGAAAACAAGAAAATAAAAATTCAAAAAATATACTTTAAAAATAAAGTAAAGCTTGTTTAATAAACGGGTCGAGACTCGGGCAAAACCTTTTCACCCAACTTAAATTTGACAAAAAAATTTATGTTTCTGTTTGTTATTGTTTACTGTTGTTATATTATTATTTTGCTATTATATTACATTATTTTGTTATTATTGTTTGTATACGGCATAACTCTTATTTTATTATCAATTTTAGTACTATTTTAGAGGCATAGACATTTTTATATCTATTTTTAATTTATTGAAAAATATTTATTTTAATATTTTTAGTCTATTTTATATATTATATTTTTAAATTTATTTTTATATAAAAATTAATCTAAAATAATTAATACGGGTGGGTTAAGTCGTGCTAATTTTAAGTTTAGCAATTTTATTCAGACCAAACTTAAACAAAATTTAGACTGAGTCTAAACCTAAAAATTGAACCTAATTTTTTACACTAACCCGATTTAGTCCCACGAAAAAAAATCAACTCAAGTTTTGCCATTCTTAATTAGCCATCAAAATGTTTTTTTTTTTTTTTCACCTTCCATGTTAGGTTTCTTGATTGGAATTCGGGTGCTAACCTTTTCCAACAAGACAACCTCTAACTTTGTGCTTAAATAATTAATAATAAAGGAAGGCAAGGAGAAAATAAAAAAAAATTTAATGTATTAGGAAAAATTCAAAATAAAAAATTATTAAAATAAACAAAATATAACATTTTAAAATATTAAATATTATTATATTTCCTTTTATTTCTCATTCTCTTCAAAATTAGTATTAAAAAAAAAAAACCAAGAAAAAGGATGAATTTTTAACTTCTTTTCACTTTCTTCTCTTGTATAAAAATAGGTTATCCAATTCCAAACAACTATCACTTTTCTTTTCCTTTTTTATTCCAATCTAAACATATTGTAAAATACAAACCTAAATTTTCTTGGAACCAAGTAAATTGAATTCAATGAATTATTGAATTTTAAAATCAAATTGGATTAAATTAAATTGAAGTAAATTTATCGTATGATGTAAAAATGTGAATAACTAAGAAAAGGGTAAAATGTGATGAGGATAGTGTGACAGCTAAACTCAGATTGGTCCACTTCTATCCAGTCATCTTCTTTGTGTACTTTTATTGGTACCTTACTACAGTAAAATGAAGAACAAAAACATACCTGCAACCAAGTGAGGACCATTTTCATGCATTGTTATTCCATTGGTGCAATCAATGTGTTGGCATTGGCAAATTTGTTGTACCATTTTGATTGGAAGGTCACAAATGGGACCAAAGTTGAAGATTTGGAAATGATTTATAGGATAATATATAATTTAGATTAATCCAACCCAATTGTTTTAAAGTTAAAGACATATTCCTCTTACCTAAACCCACCCAACAGTGATAATGGAAGCAAAAAAGGCAAGATTAAACTAAACACTGATGTTTCCTTCACTACTACGGTCTCGACAATTACATTACATACAAGAACATATATGAGAGTAGAACATAAGTTGGTCTCCATGATGATGTTACAAATCTTGAAAGAAATATATAGAAGACAGTGGGATGGACGATTTTTATGTCTAAAATCTGCTTTTACATAAACAACAACAACAACAACACATGCATGCAACAAGAACAAAAAACTGGGGCATAGATCAACAACAAACACCATAAAAGCTTCCATAATGATAATCCACTTTTGCTACTAGTTGAGTTACACATCAAAATCACAATCCAAGTGATGGACATTGCTTTCTTGCATGCTCCGGTATCAGTTTCGCCGTTATCTCCTCCGGAACACCTTTCAGTTCTGTGGTGGACACAATAACAACACCAATAATAATAATCATTCATTGTTAACGATACACATAAGGTTATTGCAAAGAAATGTTTACTTACCGTGAGGTTTGAAGTTAAACAATGGCGGCAGGAAACGGCCATTTGGCAAGCGGGCATTTGGATCGCGCAACTCGTCAAAGAAAGGATGGATCAAGGCATCTAGCTGCAAAAAGCAACACTTGCAAAATGAGATACATGCATGAAGCAAATAAAAATATTAAGTAACGGCGATTCTTAAAATATTGTTTAAGAAACCCAAGACTTGATGTCAACATGGACATAAGCAATGCAAGTCATTTGCCGATATTGTCAACTCCCTTTTTCATCTTGAAGCATATTGAAGGAAAAACGTTGAAGCATAATAAAATAAGGATTCTATATACTCACAGCAGAACATCGGAGATTCGGGGAGTATTGGAGTAATCTTGACACCAAATCAACAGCTTCAGGAGGCATACGCCTATGGAATATCTAGTACAAAAATAATAACAATAATCATAATAATTGCATGATAAGGTTATACGAAAGACCATTTGCAAACCCTTTCTTTGATCCTTAATACCTTGTGCCATGGGTGAGCCTTAATCTGAGGGAATTTGAACTCTGTATAATTAGGATTCATGCACTTAATTTCTTCTCGGGTTGGAGTGCCCAAGACCTACAAAATTATCACATAATTATCATACGGTCAACTTGACATTGGAAATGGACTAAAGAAGCTATAACGATGCCAAACAGGACACATACAATGGAAAAGTATTACAACCAAAGTTATACCAAAGTATATATGTACAAGGAACATAGGTATTTCATGCCATTATTGTTAACAAAAGCACTTGTAGGAACAATGATGAATATGTCGACTTCATTCCACAAAGAAAAGACATTATTGTAATAATATGGATATATGCATATGCGCCAAGTGCGTACGTGTGTTTATAAATACATGCAAGCATTGCATAACCACACAGTCAGAAATTTAAATACCTTAATAATCTCAACAAGCTGGTCGACCCCACTCTCACCAGGAAACAAAGGCTGTGATAAATAGAAAAAAAAATAATACGGAACACCAAGCTTAGTTTAAGGTAACGATAACAATCATAAACCTTATATGGACAAGCCTCCTACCTGTCCAAGTAACATTTCAGCAAGGACACAACCAGCAGACCAGATGTCAATAGCTGTAGTGTACTCTGTTGCTCCAAATATTAGCTCAGGTGCTCTATAATACCTTGAGCAGATGTAGGATATATTTGGTTCCCCTTTCACCTACCATGATAAGAAAATATAAAATAGTAAGACCTAAGCAGAACTCAAAGATTCATAAACAAGTAAAGACAATCGTGATTAAAACCTACCAAAACTTTCGCACTTCCAAAATCACACAGTTTAACTTGATGAGTATGCGGATTTACCTACAGGGAGGAAAGTGTAATACATCAAGATCAAGTTGAAAGCGAACAGACTTAGACTTTACAGGTAAGGGCTACCACTACAACCAACAAACAAGGAGGCATCATGTCACAGTAGAAAGAGGTATTTGAACGTACCAAAAGGTTTTGCGGTTTGATGTCCCGATGACACACACCAATGCTGCGGTGGATGTAAGACAAAGCTCTAAATATCTATCAAAACATCAACCTTTGTTAGCATCTCAAATGATTCAATTTAAAAGAACACAAAAGAAACCGAAAATTTAAACACCAGCTTTGTACCTGGTATGTATAAAGCTTAACATATACCAACGGCATCCTTTGGTTCAACTTGTTATAGTGCTTGATTACACGATGAACAGTTTCAGGTACATACTCAAGTACCAAATTAAGGTAAAGTTCATCCTTCTCAGTTGTTGAAAAAAAGCAGTGTTTCAAAGCCACAACATTTGGGTGGTCAAGAAGTCGCATTGTTTGCAGCTCACGGTTCTTGTACCTCTTATCTTGAAGAACCTTCTTTATAGCAACAGTTTCACCCGTCTCCAAGCACTTTGCCTTTAAAAAACCAAGAACAAAAATGAAAAACAACAAACATCCATTACTAACCAAAAAAACGAAGATTAGCAAGTTATGCCACCTTTAACAAAACAAACAAGAGGTCCTTACCTGGAAGACAACTCCAAATGATCCATGTCCAACCACACGTTCAGCCATGTAACTTATCGTCTGGCATTTATAGTGTTATATTAGAATATAACATGTAATGAAATAAAATCAGGAAGAATAATGACTAACTTGTAACGTTCACTTGTTGCAACTAAATATCAAGGAAGAAGAAAACAATACCTGTTTTGGCTGCCCATTTCTACCACCAATAGTTGTCACAATTATATGCCCTGTCTCAGTCCCGTTACCGTCCACTACTGTTGCTTCCATTTCCTAAAAGTTAGAACACAATTCATCAGCAGTAGCCGCATTCTTCTTTTTCAGTTTTCAAATGAAAGCTAGTAATATACTTGATTATTATTAAATTAACTTATTAGAAAATGCAAAAGCAGGGAATCACAATGATGAAGGAACAAAAATGCATACTTTGTCATCTCGGATTTTCATGTCATTCATCTCCTCGGGTAACTTCTCAACACCAGCAGTACTAGATTCTCTTAAACCAGAAGTAGGCACCATGCCCACGGAAGCCATCTTTAAGACAAAAGAGTGTCCTCCTAATCCTGTTAATTTTCCACCTCACAGCCAATCATTTATCTGCAATACAAAAAGGGAAAAATAAGTTAAATAAACTCAACTAAGATACAACTAATATATTTAAAAAAAAAAAAAGCTCTATCATTAACTACACCATAAAATTAATCAAATCCACAATACACCCAAAAAAAATCAAGTGAACTAAGCCCTTTTACCTATGTAGCCATTCAAGTTCCACAAAACAAAAACAAAAAATGATTCAGCCCCAAAGCATAAATCTTTTAACTTTCTATCACATACATATGCAGGAAAATCTCTATATCTAGCTAAAAAAAAAAGGCATATTAGAACATCATTCATACAAAAAGGAGCGAATAAGGCTTAACAAAATAAAATAGGAAATAAAAAAGAAGCATAAATGTTAGGGGAAATTTCATTAATCATAAGCCCATATTGTCAACTTTTTTAGGGAAGGGATTTTCATCATATAAATAAAGCTAATGATTAAGCACTCATCAAGCAAATTAGCATCAACAACAAAGGAAAAAAATATTTCCCATTTAAAAGCTTTTCAGTGATACATAAAAGGGAGAGAAAAAAAAAAAAAGCAAGAGGATTACTAGAGGTGATATCTATAGAAAGGAAACCAAATAGCAAAAAACTCATCTTCAAATTTCAATAATAATAATAATAATAAATTCCCAAAAAAAAAAAGATCTCGAGGTAAACTTGAACCACAAAAAAATCAGATTTTTTTTTTTTGAAAAACAACGTGCAGATCCAAATCTGACAACCACCAAGAAGATCGAACAAGAAACAAGCCGATCCAAAACAAAAGGAAAAAAAAAAGGGGGAAAAACCCAGAAAGCCATTAATTCCATACATAAAAGGAAAAAAAACCCAAAAACAAAAAACATAAAAAAAGGGAAAAAAGGGGAAGGTATACATATGGATTGAAAGAGGGAATAGAGAAGGAGAAGCAGCAGCAGACGTGGTTGAGGCGACGCAGCGGTGAGGAAGAAGAAATGGGTGCTAAAAAAGAAATATATTATGTTATATATTTCTGTATTTGCAAAAATTGTTAATTTGTGATTGAATGGGTTAAAAGATTTTGGTGGTTGACATGGTATTTCAGGCTTCTATTTTGGTTTTTGTTTTTATAACTTTTTTTTTCTATTTATTTATGTATATGTATATGTATCTATCCTGTATTCAACTGCTTACTGTATTTTATTATTTACAATTTTTTTTGCCAAACTTTTAGGTATTTGATCTTTTATATTAAGTTATTATTCAAAAAAAAAAGGAATTTATATTAAGTTGAATAAAGGGTTGTCTTTTTCTATGGGTAAATTACACTAATATTACTATATTATTAGTAAGTTTACACATTTTAATAACTCAATTTTAAAAAGTTATAAAGTGATCATTGAACTATTTAAAAGATTTTGTTTAAGTCATTAAGTTATTAAGTTTTTATTAAAAGCAAAATGTTTGGATAACAATCTCAAGTGACAATTTGACGATCGATACAGTAGATTAGTACCTAAATCAACATTAATGTTGAAGATTAGAAAAAAAAAAGTAGTTTGGATTTTGATTATAAAATTTGTAATATTTAAAACTGTTTCATTAAAAAAAACTAAATATAGAAGAGAATAATAATGAAAATTTTCAATTGGTATAGTAGTGCGAAAACAAATAATGCTATACATAACGATTTTAACAACTCAATAACTTAGAATTTTTTAATAATTCAATAACTAATTTGTAACTTTTTAAAATTAATTGATCAAAATATAAACTTACTAACAATTTAATGGCATTGACAATAAAATATTTAAGTCAAGTTGTTTTTTCTGAGTTTATTTATTTATTTATATGATTCAAACTCGACACTTCTAGTAAAATTAAATTATTTATCATTAATATACCTATATTAGTATTTAAAAATTTAATCAAGTTAGTACCCAATCTCAATAATTGTAAGTTTATCTAAATATTATTTTTAGAGTATTTTTTATATAAGATTTAGAAAAATCATACTAGATTTAACCAAAATATTATGATTTTAAGGTTAAAATATGTCATAATCCTTATACTCTTTTCATATTTAGAATTTAATCCTTATAAATTTATTTCCATAAATTTAATCCTTTCATTTTTCAGATTTTAAAAATTATTTTTAATTATTAGTACAATTAAATTTATTAGTGTGACATCTTAAAGCAAAATAAAATATATAATTAATAATTATATAATTAAAAAATAATATTATAATGAAGCTGAATATTAAAAAAAACAGTAATAATAATTGCATTAGAAGGATCGAATATTTAAAAATAAAAATACATAAATTGAATTTTAAGTTTTAAAAAAAAACAAAGATATATAATAAATTTAAATATTTGTGTTTGTTTTGAGATTTGGATGTAAATTATTGGTTTGGGTTGTCAGTGTGGCAGAAGCAGACTGTAGAAACAGGGAAGAAGTTTTCATTTTGTTTTTTGTTTCTTTTTTTAATGATTTTTGTGATTATTATTGTTATTATTATAGTTATAGAAACAAAAAAGAAAGATTAAAAAAATGGTTGAATATTGATTTGTTAATCAACAGATTGTTAAAAGGCCTAGCCAGAGAGGAACCTTTTGGGCCTCTTTTTTCTTTGCAAACCCACCTTTAATTGCATCATTTATGCAATTATCACATACATGATCAGTGATGACACACCTATATGCATATGATTGGTTTGGTTATGAATACCCTGAAGAACAAATATCACATGCCACCCTACACAATTAGACAAACTGAAAATAGTTGCAATAAATTGCATTATTGTTAATTTCATCAAGTTATTAACTAGACAATAATAATAATTAGGCAACTGTCATTATGATGATCATGATGATGATTTGTCATGCATGAGCAACCTCATAACCCTTTTCGAGGGCAACAATCCATCATAGTAATGATGAAAGAAAGTTGCATGTTTCCACTAGGCAAATATTTAATATAACATTTACATAAGCGAAAAAACTCAGCACACCCCAAAATTAATGGAAAGGAATAGAACAAGACTTAGTTACCATTGAGTCGGGCTTGATGTCCTCTAAGCAAGAATAATGAAATTCAACACGGCTCTAGGGTTAGTGAGAACGTTTTGACTTCCGGACACTAAAAAGTCAAAAGACCAAAAAAGAAGTGAACTGAACTGAGTTCCAAGAAGATATTTAACTAAAGCTTGCCTTTATTCATACCTTCCACATGCTGGCTTTTATGATACGCATCTTTGGGTTCATCACTGATGAGAGACTTAGGCACCTGAAAGCTACAAATAAACTGATTGCTATACCACATTTAGTAACATAAGAAGGTTCATTTTCAACATCCAAATAAACTGTTAAAGCAGTAGTAACCACGCATATCATAAAACCAAAAACAATGCATTCCAAATGGTCAAAATGCAGTTCCATAAATAGTGGAACACAAAACACGAAACTATAAAAAGGTTTTTACTCCCCCATTTAATGATGCCCACCAATTTACAGCCAACATTTTTCCTTCCAGACAGTCCCAATTGATTGCTTAACCGCTTAATACATAGGAACAAGATCCTAGTAGTATAAAAACTACAAATACAACGACAGTTCAAAGCTATCTGTTAGAAAACTACATTCTTCTAAAATACCAGCTGCTGCTACTAAATCATGTCTAATCATTAAAAATAAACTGAATTTTTTATAGAAATAATATAGCAACTACCGTAGCTTGGAACGTTTGGGAATAGAACTACTCGGAGGAGCTCGAGATTTCCCAAAAGCCTTCATTTTTCTTCTCCTCCTATCCTCTTCACTGTCCGATTCGTTCCCTTTCTCCCTGTCTGCATTGCTTGCTTCCCTCTCCAGCTCCTCCCATGTCTTTCCTTTCTCTTCTTCGGAGTCTTCCTCAGATTCTTCCTCCTCTTCATCCTCAGACTCAACCAGAGACTCACTATCAGAGTCATCATCCTCCGACTCAGATTCAGGCTCCACATCAGATGGCTCGTAACCCTGATCTGATTCCTCTGACTGCTCAGAATCTGAATCACTAGCTTCCAAGTTCAAAAATTCCCAGCCCCCATTCTCTATGAAGCTCTGTGGATCGTCAGTGATTGTCTTCAGAATCTGCCGCCAGTTCAGATTCAGCCTGCTCTCGTAATACTTGATGTCTGTTGTATCAAGCCATTCTTTGATGCCATCAAGTGAGGTTGAAGGGATGGAATCAATCCTTAGTACATCTTTCTTGAAGTCCTTGAACACTATGGTCATGTCAAAATTTTTCTGCCCAAGGCCAACCCTCTCCAGGTTCACGATCTCAATCTCGCTTAAGGTGACCACAAGGAAAGGAGTCTCTACCAACTCAACTAAACAGCTTGACGTTGGCACAATAAAAGCAGAGGCTTTGTAGGGGACCCCATGGAAGCCAAGTTCTCTAAGCGGTTGATCAAACTCAAGATCAAGACCATTGAACTGAGGCTGCCCCCATAGATCATTTACCCGGTTCACAAAACTCTGAAAATCCATGTTGATCTTATTCTTCCTATCCCTCTCCCTTTGCTCTTCTTCAATCTCATCAGGGTCATAAGCAGACCTCTTTCCCCCTCCCAATGTCTGGACTACATCCATAACCTCAACATAAAATTGGACATCCTTGGTTTTTTTGTTCCCCACCATTATATGGTTGTGCAGATGAAAGTGAACAAGAGTGATCATCTCCTTCTCTGCAGGCTGGAAGAATGCATGCTTTATGTTTCCGTACATGATGTCGACGCGCTCATCTGCTCTAGTGGTAGAATACCGAAAACCATTAACATGAGCTTCCAGTGTTCCTGGAATCTTTCTCCCACGACCACCAAAAACAGGGCGTATCCAAAGGTCAGACAACCGTATAGGCTTGAACCTGTTCCCTGCAAGTTGAAGTTTTTCCTGAGTAACCAAGGTTGCCCTCTCAGCTTTCTCAGATTCCCTGGCCATGACTTGCCGACGAAGAGTTTTAATCTGCTGTACCACTTCACTTATGTGCCTTGGATCCTTGGAGCGGAATGAGACTTCTTTCAGATATATTGCTCCTTGATTCTTTGAAGAGTTTAAATCATGAGAACTGAAAGGAGTCCCTGGAACATTAAATATAATCCGGATAAAGCAATTTCTGTTGGTATCCTGCTGGCTGGAAACCGTCCTTATTGTAGCCACATGGAAAGGCACCATACTGCCATAAATTGGCAAGAGCACAGCCTCATTCTTTTGGTCAATTTGAATCATAAAATCTCTAGGAGGGGGCAGGTCGTTCACATTCTTATAGGCAATCAAATCAGTTGAAGACTTGGCAACTGAACGGTTGTCTCCATTCCCAGGACCACCAGCAAGACGCCTAGCTGTTTCTTCATTCTTTTGACGAGCAAGTTCTGCTTGGTGCTGCCTCCTTAACTCCTCCTTTGAGATCTCATGATTATCTGACCTAAGCACTGTCTTAGACATGAAGGGCTCGAAGCCATTAGCTTCAGCCTTCACAGACTTTTCTTCTTCTTCCTCATCCTCATTGAATGAGTAAGCTACATCCTTAACAGCCTTGGAACATTTGCCAGTCACCACTTCTGTATTTTGTTCACCAACAATAACTGTATCAGCAAGTAAGAGAGAAAAAACACTGCTCTTTGGTTTCTTACTCTCACACTGCAAGTTCTGAAAACCAACTGACACATTGAAAACCATCCCTGCTTTAACCAGACGATCATTCTTCCCATTGAGATTAAGGCCTGACTCACGAAACTCAAGACCGATTCCTGTACCAGCAGATTTTGTTAGATTGGGAATCCAGTCAGGAGCCTCCTTCTCAACAATTGAAAGTGCAGCTTGATACGCAGCACTACATTTTCTCCCAGGCTTCAACATACCAATTGCAGCTTCATGGGCCTTAAGAAGAACCTCATATGCCTTGCTCTGAAGTGGAGTGGCATCAATCAAGAAAGTCCTGGCAATATTTGAGCAATAACTGTTATAGCGAGCTCCAACCGCACATAAGATGACACTGGCAGAATCATAGTACAGGTTCTCTTCATTGCTTGCAGCACTAGGTCTGAGATCAAACTCGCCCCCACTTTGAAATATGGGAGGGTAACAAATATCAACATTCTCTGGCTTAAGCTTTACTTTGGCAAGCTGTGGATTCACTATGGCTTTCTCCGTTTCATCCATCAAGGTGGCATGAGTAATTTTCTTCTCCTCATCAATTACACTCTCAAGCCTTGGAACCACAATATTGTTCATCACATTGTAACTTAAATAAGCAGCTTTCTTGACATTCATAACCTCCTCTTTGTCCTTCACAGCAAATAGGTCAGATAACCCATTGGTTACATCAGTAAGCTGAAAGCCAGCACTTTTCAGTTGTTCAGCCCATGTCTCTAAAAGCTTTCCTTCAGGAGCCTCTCGAGCTATGTAACCAAAATTAGGAGCATCATTTTCATTTCCCTTGTATTGTACCCTGATGGACCGAAATATAGAGTCCATCAACGCAATCCCATCATCACTCTTTGCCTTCACATGCATCACAACATCAGCGCCCACAGCCTCCTTGGCGGATTTCTTCACAACTTCAAGAAGAGAAACTTTCTTCTGGCTACACAAGAAATGAATCTGCTTCTTTGTGAAGACAATTATAGTCTCAGGAAACTCATAACCCAGCAACCAAACGTTCAAAGCCGATGATTTCAGATATCGCAGATCTTCTGAAGTTGGTGGTGTAGCTACTGCAAAGACATCAGAAGAGCCCCAGAGCTCGGGTTTGTGCTCATTCCAGTGTGAATACAAAGCCTTCAGACGTTTGCTGAAATTGTCCAGATTAATAGAGTAAACACTTCCTGTTCCAGGAGCTGTCCCATTCTGAGCCTGGCCATTTGCACCTCGATGATCAGCCATTTAGGAGCTATTCTGCATAGAAGTGGATCAATCAATGACCAATATATAAATATTGTCACTGAAAAAAATTTGAAAAAATGGGAATTTTCTAATTAATACTTCAACAGTAATTTCAGAAAACCTTGAACTGAGGATTAGGTTAGCTTTTTAGGAACCTTAAAATACTCGAGAAACAACAAAAGTCAAAGAAACAAATACAACACAACATGTCACTGTCCTCATATAAGCGCCCAACAAACTCAAATTGAAACCCAGGAACTTTAAGTTCGAATAAGTTCAAATTTCACATATTAATACTAGGAAACATATAATAACCTAGTATTGCATCTCGAAAACACCAGTGGAACCTGTCCAACACTTCAATTTTTCATCAAATAAAACTCAAATTCAAAGGCAAATTAGGGTTTCGAATGATACCAAATACTTAAAAGATGCTAAAAACATAAGGAAAACAATAAGAAAACTCACATTCCCAACTCTTCCGAGAATCTCCTATAAATTTCAGCCTAAAACCCGCTGGATTTGAAGTCGAATCAGGCTTATTGCGTCTGCGACGGCTACACACTTACTTTGAGGACGCGAAACTAGGGTTAGGGTTTCGAATAGAGAAGCAATAATAGACAGAGCCCAAAATTAAAGGCTCAGATAACAAATTATTTAGCGAAAGAGAAGAGAAACTAATCTGGGCATCGAAGAAATGAGAGGAAATTTGGGGATTTTTTTCTTCGATTTTTTTAAAAAATCGAAGATTTAAGAGAAAAATTAAAAATTTTCTTAAGAACGGGAAATGCAAAAGGAAAAATATAAATGGCGGGGAAAGGAAATGAAGAGAGAGCAGCGGTGTTTATATATTTTAGATTTTAGAATAAAGAGACGTCTAGAGATAGGCTTTATATATGTCGACCGACTAACATATATGGCCTGAGGTTTCGGATATTTACGACAGATGCCATCATTATAATGTGACGAAGTTACTGAATTGCCCTTGATGACGTGGATATTCTTTTTGTTGTTTGACGAAAATGGACAATTTACCGCCCCAGTTATTTTGATTCAAATCCAAAAATTTTATTTAATTTCTCGAATTTAATTTAATTTTATCGTAAAAAATTAAAATATTTAAAATCTTAAAACGATTTAATTATGAATTGATATGAACATATAACAAAAAAATCCTTTAATTATGAATTAATTTGAACATGTAACCAAAATAATCCAAATTTTAAATAATTTTAAATATTTAATTATATAATAATTTGATATCAAAAAATTAAAAGTTAAACCTAAAATTATCTAAAAATTTTAAATTTAAAATATTCGAATTCTTAACCTCATCTGATCTATTCACATAGGGGTAATATTAGAAATAAAATTTTTAATGGGTTTTGGGATTGCTGGGGTTAAACTGGAATTTAACATTTTAAGAAGTAAGGTCCAAGAAGTGGGAGTCAATAACGTGAGGGAAAACCATCCAAGCCAAACGGCGTCGTTTGCGATTGGATTTATTAACGCCGTCGTTTTTGTCTCAGCTGCTTTACTTATGAGAGGAAGTGGGCGGGAAATAGATTCTCATCCCTCAAATGTGGCGGGAAGGTGACTTAGTATTAATATTTATATATGTATTAATGTATTAATTCTTTTTTAAAAACGGTACTAATTTTGTCGATTGAATTTTAATTTAATTAGTATTGATATTATCATCAGTATAAGAGAATATAAGTTCAAGTACATTAAAATGTATTATTTCCTTATTTAAAGGTTAGAAAGTGATTATAATAATTTTAAGCATTGCATAAAAAAATAAAAATTATAAATCGTGATACTATACTCATATAAAAGAAAGTAACCTAATACTATTTTTTTCTGAAGATAGATAACTCGATATTGATGAAAGCTAAAAATTTAAATGCAAATCTTTTATTATTTATTGGTGATTTCATCGATTACATGATTTTTTTTTGACAAAAATGATAACATATTTAATTAATCGTTTAGGATTTTTTTTGTTAGAATTAAATTGTATAATTTTACGATAATAAAAAATATAATTTTATTATTTTAATAATTAATATCTTTATAATTTTTAAATGGTTAAATTATTTTTTATCATTTTTAGAGGGAGGTAAAGTGTAATTTTATTATTAGTAATCTAAAATTTTATAAATTATTAAAAAAACCTAAATTGAATTTTTACCATTTTAAGAGAACCATAAGCACTTAATCTCTACTAAGTTCTGCCATTGAGTCCAATGATAATATTTAGCTTCCATGATTAAGGATACAATTAGTGGTGGAGTCAGAAAATTTTTGGGGGGTTAGAATTAAATTGTATAATTTTATGATAGTAAAAATGTAAAATTAAATTGTATAGTTTTGTGATAGTAAAAATGTAATTTTATTATTTTAATAATTAATATATTTATAATTTTTAAAGGGTTAAATCAATTTTTTTATTATTTTAAGAAGGGAAAAGTATAATTTTATTATTAATAATTTAAAATTTTATAAATTATAAAATACTTAAATTAAAATTTTACCATTTTAAGAGAATCATTAGCGTTAGTCTCTACTAAGTTCTGCCATTGAGTCCAATGATAATATTTAGCTTCCATGATTAAGAATACAAATGACTACTTTAAAATAATAACATCTACTTTAAAGTTTAAAAAACTCATAGTTTTTCAACTAGTGATCAACCAACTATATTTTAGTGTTCAGTCCATGAAATATGCAAAGGAATAATGTTATGCCACTAAAATTTTGAGGTGTTCAAGGGATAAAAGGTGGTAAGTGACCACTAGCTAGTCTAGAAGAGTTGTTTGTAAATGGATTTATTATGCTTAAACTTAATCGTGGGTTGAGTTATTTGTCTAAATTTAAAGGTCTATCCGAAAGTAGGAGGGGTGGGCAAAAGTATGGGCCCGATCAATGGGTTTGGACAAAAAATAAGGCTCATTTTCTAACGGGTTGAGCCTCGGGTAGGATTTTTGTTTGGGCCCGAATCAGCCTATACTTTCCTTTCTTGTTGTTGTTTTGTTGTCATTTCACTATTATATTGCTACTATTTTGCTGGTACTGTTTGAATATTGTATATCTCTTGTTTTATTGTTAATTTTACTACTATTTTAGAGGTATTTTGAAACGATGGAAATGTGCAAGGGTACACAATCGTAACAAATAATAAAGTGACAAGTAAATATTGAGTTATCGTACCCACATGGACTGTGCAAAGAAAATATTATGAAATGAAAATCAAACACTTTGGTGATTAAAAATATTTTTATTTTGAGAAAGTAATTAAAAACTAAAATTTAACTAAGTAAAATAAAAATAAAAGTTCCAATGCACTATTCAAAATATGGTTTTAATCAATATGACATAATTGTGTTAGATCAATTACATTTCTTAACCTAATATTACTAAAACAATGTTCATGTTGTTATGAATAAATTCACGACAACTTGGTAATTTGTTAACTATAGCACATACAGACTTACTAAATTGACTAATCTCTTGAACATATCACAATGTCAATTCAAACAATTAATCAATTTAAATAAGCAAGTAAAAGATTAAGTGAGGGAACAATATATTCCCACATTGAAACAGTTTAATCACAATAATCTTGCAAGTTATGTAAGGCTAATGTACCGTTTAATATGGTTGCTAATTTAACCTTTAACTACCTTAGAAGATTAAACATGCACTGATTAAGTATTATGTCAATTAATTACAATTTCAACACGATAATAATTAATTCATTAGTTACATTACAATTATAATGAAAGTATAACATAGTCATGATTTTACTTAATCAAAAAATTTACCAAGACCTATAACAACACAAACATGATTTTAACAACTTAAGTGGACGAAATGCAATTAACCTAACACGAATTAAATTTATGCCATGTTAATTAAATTCAAAATAACAACATAACAAATATTCATAGACATTTTCATAACAACAACAATAAAAGTTAAAGAATAGGAAACTAGAATCAAATCTCGTGTTTCTCCAAAGTCTGACTAGTTTGCTCCGCTCCTCCTTATCTGCTCGTTCTTGTTGAACCGAGGCTTCTACAAGCACTTGAATACTACTACCAACGGTGGTTGAAGGACTCTTTTTCAAGAGGGAAATTGGCAAGGGAATGGAAGGAAAAAATGGAAAGCAAATGAAGGTTTGGAAGAAAAAAAATGAGAAATAAGTGTGGAATGAAATGTGAGAAAGGTGTGAGAGGTGAGAGGTGTGTGAGATGAGTAGCAAATGTGGTATTTATATGTAACACCCCAAACCCGGCCTAGACGTTATGGCCGAATCCGGCAATGTCACATGAGAATGTTATTGGAAAAACCGTTTCAATACATAAAAATCATTCCAATTATTATCTTTTACTTAGTTCGAAAAAACCGTAAATATATTTATTTGCTCGAAAACATTTCTTAATACGCGGAAGCTTTAAAATTCAATTAACTCTTGGTACCGTTTTATTTACGAAAACCATAGTTGATTTTAAAAGCATGCTTTGGCGTTGCAGTTTATATTCCAAAATCACAGTTCAAAAACCCAAATTAAAACCAAAAGTCTAGGTCCATGTTTACAACAAATATCCCCAAAATAATAAAATAACGTGGTAAAGCATTTAAAACATAAAACTCATGAGTAGGTGGCCGTGGTCAGAGTCGAGCCCTCCACTGCACCAATCCGTCTACTGCTGGAGATTACCTGAACAGATTAATCAAATAAAGGGTGAGTTTTCGCAAACTCAGTGTGTACATTTCCACAGTTCAGCATGCACACAGACAGATAACAGAATACGTTCACAATACGAGCTTGAACCCTTTACAGAATCGGTGTGGGCCTTATCCAACTCAAAATAGAATCAGACACATACTAAGGGCCTTGGCCCATCTCAGATATAGCATGCATATCAAATCAGTAAAACAAAAACATGCCCACCAACCCTGTACACCAGCTTCGTCTAACTCAACACACCATGTGGGGAAAAAATCGACCCACTCATACCTGCACACCAAATATTAGGATAAAATCGACCCATCAAACCTTACACACCATAAAGTACCATAATGCGGCACATGATATAAGTATGCAGCTTAGCTGCCAGATAACAGGCTTTAAAGGTCTTTCAGATACTTCCTTCGACTTCTTCAAATCCACCCCAATGAATGCATCATACAAGAATGGCATGCTATAATGCAGATTAACAGACATATTTTCATATTCAGAACAGCCAGATATACATGCTAAATGTAACATAGTAGTACATACATTGCAATATCAGATCACAGAATCAATGGTCTAAGTAAGGCTTACCTACCCTACGACAGGTCACAGTCGACTTGGGCGACTCGTGCAACCTTACAAAATATTTAAAAAAAATAGGCTCACATGCCCATGTGGCATGCCCGTGTGGCCCACACGGCCCAAATTGGTCTTGGCCGTGTGAATCACACAGCCTGGCCCAAATTTTCACACGCCCATATGATTCACTCGTGTGGGCCCACATGGCCTAATTGGTCGAGCCCGTGTCTCGCACACAGCCTCGCCAGCCATCACAAGGTCGTGTCCGTCGCGCCAGTGTCGCGTGCACACGGTCGGGTTCACCGATCACACGGCCGTGTACTGCCACATGGGCTACCACACGCCCGTGTGGCATCGATAGTTTTGTTTTTTGGTTTTTTGTCAATGCTCGTTTCTACGTTTTTGGGTACACACCTGGTTTCAATTGATGCTTAAACGATCACTGAGCACTCCAACACGTATAATCGAGTAATAAACCCTTAAATAAAACCTTTTTAATGCACTTTAAACGAACTTAAAATGGGGTTTCAATCTAAAAATAACCACTCTTACCTTCGATTGAGTACCAGTGAATTCCACGTGTCTAACTCGCTATTCGAGAACGAAGAGCAGTCCCTTGATTAGTTCCTAATCATCCAAAGAAATCCTTTTTATAACGCAATTAATAACTATACCAAAACACAAGAATCAAAAACTTACCGAATATGTTCTAAGCGCAACGACGTGAAATAACGACGAAGAAAAGGCAAAAATTTAAAGTTTAGAGTCAAGGAAAAAGTGAAAAATTCAACAGCAATGGGGAATTTCGGTTGACCAACAAAACAAAAGAAAAAAAAAAGATCGAGAAGGGGAATTTGCAAGGATTTTCGGCAGGAGGGGATGGAATGATTTGGGTAACTCCCAAATCCCCTATTTTTCTAGACAAAACACTCCCTCACTCCCCCACTACTCAGACTTCTGATCCAACTCAAACTCACCTAAGTGATTGAGCATAAAAATAATGCCCACACCACAAATCAAACACAAGACCTCCAACATCTCCACACTTCACTTAACCACCAGACTAGCAAACCCATTCTAATAAGCTTTTACAAATAAATACATATAAGCCTAATAACCAAAGACAAGGCTTTATTCAAATAAAAACCAAAATTTTTCCCAAGCTAAAGTTTGAACTTGAGACCTCACACACACACCCAGAACACTTAACCACTAAAGCAGATACACACTTGTGTTAAATAATTACAAAAGCATATTAATAAAAATTGGGGCGTTACATTATAGGTGGGATTGGCTGCTAAAAATAACAAAAAAAAATCAGCAGCCATAGACCCCCTTGGCCAGCCACACATGTGGCAAGTTTGAAGGTTTTAAACTTGTTAAATTTAGCTTGGGGTGAATCTTAAAAAGCTTCATAAGTGAAGGGGTTTGAATGCAATTTCAAGAAAACTTCAAGGGCTGATTTGCAAGTCAAATAATCAGCTAATTTGAGCTGATTGGGTCAACATGTTGGACGGTTTTGGGCAGTCCATTTGCTCAATTGGATCAGTCTCCCAGTTTAGCACAATTGGGTCTCATTTCATAATTTAATTAATAATAATCATTTAACCCAAAATAAATTAGATTAAAATTAAAATTAATAATATTATGCATTAATATTCATCATTTGGACCGTCTTAGGCTGAAAAATTAAATCGCCTCGATGCTTTAACAATCGTTTCTCGGTTTTAAACTTCTAGCAGTGTCTGCCGAGCTAATTTTCACCCTTTTTGCAAATCTGTCGAAAATAATCAAAATTTATGAAAATTTATTACAAAATTAATTAAAATTAAATATGCTAATAATTTGAGTATAATTTAATTATTTTATAATTATATTATATTTTTCGACAAGAATTATACTGAAACTGCATGAATTTGAGTTAAAATGGGCATAAAAAGTCTATATATTTTTGTGTTTCCATATTTTCTTGTTAAGTTGCAACTATCTTATGGTCCGTTTGTTTGACTGAAAATGATTTTCGAAAAATGATTTATGGAAAAGTTAATATTTCTTGGTGTTTAGATGAATCTCCTGAAAATATTTCATAAAAGTTGTTTTAATAAAACAAACATACATTTGAAAATTTATTATCTTTTCATTGTTTAATTGAGTTTATTTTATGTCTATTAAATTTATATTTCCTAATTGTGCTATAAAAAAAAACAAAGACTGAATAATAATAAATTATCTTCCAAACCACAATTAAAAATATTATCCAAGTGCATAATTGTCCAAGTACATAACTAGTATTACACCACATTAAAGCATCAATATCTTCAACCTTGAGAAAATTTTTGAAGCCCAATTTTTCTATGCTTCGTACTTTTAGCTAAGAAAACTTTGGCATCGGATTCACGACCCACAAGATAATCAAACACACGATAAAGAAAGCCGTTGTTAAATCCTTCCATCTCCATCGACATCACTTCTTTGTAAAGATGTGATGTCTTATCTACAATAAATTGTTCTAATGCATTAGCAATCTTACCAAGTTGTTCACCCACAAATTTAATTTGTTCATCACCGGCACTTTTTTGAGCAAATTTTCTTTTACGTTTAGATGTGTCAGATGAAGATACTTTTGTTATTGCCTCCTTATTCTCCTCATTGTCGCAGTCTATAGGCACTGAATATTGGTTACCATCCAAGTCTATGTTAGCAAATGTTCTGACAAAACTCTCTATTGCCATATCTTTGCCAACAACCAAATCCATTTCATTATAATGATAAATGTTTTTATTTAAAAATGGTTCATACTTCTTGTGTGCCTGTTGGATATTATAGACAATTAAAATAATAAGTAAAAAAACAACTGAAATATATTTAACATATATATACATATATTACCATCATTGTTGCATCATATGTCGCTCTATCACATGTAATCATTTTCATGTTATCATCCCATCCAAAACCACTTTCGACCCGAACAGTGCTTATAATTTGTCATTGGTTTTTCACAGTCCTCAAATGATTCCCACATGCTTAACATCAAATTGAACTTGGAGTCTTTTAGAAATAGCTGCAACAACTCAATTAATAGAAATTACTTTGAAAGTGTTAGAAGGTTTATTTCCTTTTTGAGCTTCTTCTGCTAGAAATTTGAGAAAAAATATGTTCCATCAGTTTTGTGCACTTGAATTGCTTTATTGTCTATTCTTTGTTGTCCTTACTCATTCTACATTAATAATTGCCATTGTCAATAATTACAACACCCAGCAAACTTAAAACATAATAATTTGAATATCCAACAATCATTTTCAATATCAATATCCAACCAACATTAAAAAAATAACAATTTTAATACTAAAACATACATAACATAGAAACATTAACCCTGAGCCCTAAACCTACCTAATGTTTCTAGCTATATAATCAGTCCACATAGTTTCTACAATTTCCTCTCTCTTAGCAGACCATTCTCTTGCTTCTTCTATTTCTTTTCACTCCGCAAGAAATGGTATTATTAAATCAGACTCCTCATGTAAGCATAGATTAAGTAAATCATTAGGATCAACTCCCATAATATGAACATGTACAACATGCCAAAACTATATCTACTTGAGTTTGAAAATTCCAAAATGGTTTAACATCTAACGCACGAAACTGTTTCTTCAAAATCCCCAAAACACGTTCAATAGTGATTCGCAATGATGAATGACGAAGATTAAATAGTTCATTTTGCATTTTTTGGCTCTTGATCACTAAACTCTTTTAAATGATATTGGACAACATAATATAGGGTAATATATCCATTTCAAATGCCATATCTAGTATCAGCCAGATAATATTTACCTACAATTTTACAAAACATAATTATTACTAATAAATTATGAGCTTACTTGAACTATTTGGTATTTAATGTCAATTCTTACCTGTCGAAATTATTAATCCTCTTGGGCGTGAAAGTGCATCACTTAAAATACGAGAATCATGTACATTATCTTCCCAACTAGCTAGAACATAGGAAAATCTCAAATCAAATGTAATGACAACCAATACATTTTGTGTCATCCTCCCTTTACAACTACGAAATCTTCCTTGAATGCTAAGCGGAACGGATGCATGAACATAAATTTCATCTAATGCTCCAATACAATCTTTAAAATAAGAACAAAACCTTGGATTATTTCTGATTTCACTAGGAGTTGACTCATTAGGTAATCTAATAATTAATTTATACAATTCCAAATTAGCTCTTAATACAATCCTAAAGTATCGATGAATTGTCTCAATTAATCTATAATATCTTGATCCAATCACTCGAAACCTTACATTATGACCAATTATATGTAAAAATATAATTACTTGCTCTCTAATATTCATCGATTTAGTTGATTGTAACAAATTGTTCCTACTAAGAATGTCACACAAATTAAAAAAAGCAATCGGTCTCATCCTTAATACATCAATACAATGTTGGTCACCTCTATATAAAATACTATTAATATAGTATTCGCTTTCATAATCTCAATTCACATAAGAGAGAGAAGCGATTTCCTTCCTAATTTTAAATTTTTTAATTCAAAGAGTCCCAAAAGATAAAACTGAAGTCATTACCCCAACAATTACATTATGATATTGGTTACGATCCATCTAAATTAAATATATATATTGTTAGTTAAAAATGAAAATTAAAAAATGCAAAAATTATAAAATAAAAAAATATTTTTATTGTTTTTCACTTAGACTATTTTGAAAATTGGAAAAAGTTGGAAATAAAATAAAATTAACTTTATTATTTATTTATTAATTAAACGTGGTTGAAATTTATAAAGATACGCATATTTTAACCATTTTTAAACATCAAATTTCTAACCATTGTTTGAGCATATAAGAATTTTTTCCCTATTTCTCATATGAGAAAATAGGGAAATTTTATTTTATAGATCCTTCATATCGCATTATTTATGATCACTTTTCAATTATTTTATGACATTTCAACAATTTTTTCATGTTATTGGTACATAAATTTGATACTTTTTTACCTCGAACCCAAAACCCCGAACCTTAAATCTAGAATCATGAACCCAAACCTTAAATCTCGATCATCGAACCTTGAACCTAAAACTCAAATCTTAAACCCTAGATTCGAGGTTTAATATTTGGAGTTCTAGATTTGGGATTCATGTTTGGGGTTCGAGGTTTAAGATTTAGTGATTAGGTTTAGAGTTTAGAATTTAAGGTTTGGGGTTCAAAACAAAAAAATTACCAAAATTATGCATCAATAATACAACATGGGTCCAAACTGACTCGTGAAATAATTTATTATTTTGAAATATTCTTAAAAAAGCAGATTAAGAAACTGACAAAAAGTCATTCACTATTCAAGAGAAATTACTTGTGACCGGTGGAGTTTCAAAAATGACAAACACCACTATCTATCCATCACAGCTTGTGGAGTTTCAGCAATAACAAGCACATGGAGTGAACGAAAAAACAAAAAAAAAAAAAAGAAGAAGAAAATTGATAGGAAGGAGAAAAGATGAGCGATAACCAACTCGAAAGTTAGCATCATCATTGAACAAAAATAAACGATTTGAAAAAAAAAAGTTTTAAAAGTTAATCCAAAGAATCTATTTCTCAAATGATATAGGACATAAATAAACTTTTTAAGATAATAATTTATAATGCATTTTATTTATAATAATGTACAAAATTTGTCAATTATTTATCTATCATGTTTTATATTAATTTAATTTTATATTATAATTTATTGAATATATATTGTGTTTATAAAATTCCTGTATTATTATTAACTAAACTTAAAAAATAAAAACTAAATTCAATGTAACTGATTTTATTTTATTTGTTACAGTGACATCACAAAATCTCATCTGATACGCTTCCACCCACAATCACATCCCACCTGCACACATCACGTGCTTCCATCCTTTCCTTCTTTGTATTCAAATTTTTTCAATCCCCAAACCTACCTTTCCTTCCCTTTTATTTATTTATTGGTTAAATTACTAAAATAATAATTTTTATTTGACTTAGATTATATTTTAGTCACTTATATTTAAAATATTACGTTATTGTGTTGTAACATTTTAGTTATTAAGTCATTAATTGCAGTTAAAAGTATAACAGTAAGATAACGTGGAACGTTAAATCATGTATAAAGAAATAGAGAAATGAGGAAAATAGAGAGAGAAGCAGAAGAAAATGAAAAATAAAAAAAAAGTGAAAGTTAAAACAACATAAAAGAAAAAAATTAAATTGCTCAAAACAGAAAAATATGGGGACCGATCGTATAAATTAACCTAAATTTTTTGTTTAAAATGATGATTTAACGTGTCATGTCAGCTTACCGTTATACCGTTAACAATAATTAACGACTCATTGACTAAGATGTTACAACACAATAATATAAGTGACTAAAACATAACATTTCAAACATAAGTGACGAAAATGTAGCTTGTAGTAAACAAAAGTGATTATTTTGGTAATTTACCCTTAATTATTTATGTTGATATTATTATTATTCGAATTTTAGGGCCTATGATTAGTGTAAAAACAATGACGGTGGTGAGATTAAATACTGTAACGTGAAATAAAAAGAAAGCTAAACACATTGCATTGGAGGTAAATGTCTATCCAAAAAAAACCCTTAAATTCAACTTTATTTATTTTAATAATTAAATTATAATATTTTTTTTTGCAATTTTATTATTAGCTCAAATAAATTTATTAATTTTACTAATTTTTTCATTCGATTAAATTTTATAAATTTTATTTTAAATCAAAATTTATCAATTCAACAAATTTAAATATTTTCACTCGATTCCATTAGCTTCAATCTGATACTTACTTTGAATAGACAAATATAGGAATCAAATAAACGTATGAAAATTTTAAATTTTTTTTTATAAAACCAACGAAACAATTAGATTAAAATATGACATAAGTTTTTATATTTTTCGTAAATTTAAAATTTAACCCCTACTATTTTTATAAATTCAGTTTTTTTACTTTTTAGATTTTAAAATTCAGGTTCAACTGTTAACCTTATTAAATTTATTTTGTTGAATTCAAGTTCATTATAATGCTTCTTTTTTTTTTAGTTACATTGCTACATTGTAAATAGTTTTGTTATTTCAAAATATCACATCAATTAATTTAATGAAAGAATTAACAAGGTTAGCAACTTAACTTGAATTTTAAAATTATAGAGACTAAATTTTTATAAGTAAAAGTATAGGGACTAAATTTTAAAGTTATGAGGAGTACAGGGACCTATGACAGACTTAAACCAAATGATTAATACACGAAATTGGGTGCGAGGCGTAAGGCGTAAGCACTAGATAAGACAAACCACTTTTTCTTGTAATTAACAAATAGAGTGGACAATACCCAACCCAATCAATAGGGATGCTAAATACACCTCCAACATAGGTCGGGTTGGGTCAGCCTGTCTTAGCTCGAGTTTAATTTCTTTGAAAAAATTAAAATAAAAGGTAAATTGTACTATTAGTCACTAAACTATGAGTAAGTTTTAGTTTTAGTCATTTAACTAAAAAAGTTACAATTTGATCACTAAATTATTCGAAAGTTTTTATTTAAGTCACTGGACTGTTAAAATAAATGCTATATAGCTTTTTATCTATTTGCACCAATTGAAAGCTCCCTCTCTTTCCCTTTCTCTTCTACCATTCAATTTTTTTTATTAAACAACTTTGGACGTCACAAATCTGTGAACCAAAATTGAAACAACTTTTTCCTCTGATCTTCGATACTGATCGTCAAATTAAGTTGAATCTAAGGTATATTCTTCTACTCATCGATGGGTACTAATCCATTACATCGGTTGTCGAATTGTTGCTTGGAACTTACTGATAAAACTTTAAAAAGAAAAAAAAACTTAATATTCAAGTGACTTAAATAATTTTTTGAATAGTTTAGTGACTTAAATGAAAATTTTTGAATAGTTTAGTGACCAAATTATATTTTTTTGTTAAATGACCAAAAAGAAAATTTACTCATAATTTTGTGACTAATAGTGCAATTTACCCTAAAATAAAACCAAGAAAGCAGGTTCAAATATTTATAAATTATAAGTTAAAATTGGATCAGGGTCAGGGCCAACGCGGGTAAAAAAACCGCCCGCCCCGCCCGTTGCCATTGAACCCATCAATCTTCACTCTCCTCTCCTCTCCCAACTAACACTTCATTTTCTTCTACCTACCTCTTTCTTTCTATCAATAAAAAGCCTCGGCCTCGGCCTCGGCGTTGTTGTTGTTGTTGTGGTTGTAGATCTTCTTCAATCTAAGCTTCTCAGAGACTTAAAATGGCTCGCAAGAAGATCAGAGAATACGATTCCAAGAGACTTCTCAAACAACACCTCAAACGCGTCGCTAATATCGACCTCCAAATCTGCTCTGCTCAGGTTTTTATTTATTTATTTATAATACGAAAACCCAACTAAGCAATGGAAATTGTATGATATGTGTTTTTTTTTTTTCTTTGTTAGGTGACTCAATCTACTGATTTCACCGAGTTAACGAACGAACAACCATGGCTTTCGTCCACCAGATTAGTTGTTAAGCCGGATATGTTGTTTGGTAAACGTGGGAAGAGTGGCTTGGTTGCTCTCAATTTGGATCTTGCTCAAGTTGCTGAATTCGTCAAAGCTCGCCTCGGCACTGAGGTAACCGCTTTGCTCTCATTGTTTTCAGCTGCCAATTTTTTTATCAATCATGCATGATCTCAATCACTGTTACCAGAAATCGCTATCTCCATGGTGATTTTCGGATTGGTTTGCACAATCGAATTATAGCTATCTAATTCAGTAGATCACAAAACTATTGAATGAAACGGAGTCACAAGTTTAATACTTTATTTAGAATTATGTATATTTAATTCCATTTCGCACAAGTAGCTATTTATGTTTCAATTTTTTTTCCTCAGACTGGATTGGTCTGCGTTCCTGGTAATACTGATCTGAATCCTTTATTTATTTAGGTTGAAATGGGTGGTTGCAAAGCTCCTATAACCACATTCATTGTTGAACCTTTTGTACCCCATGAACAAGAGTATTACCTTTCAATAGTCTCTGAAAGGCTTGGTTTTACCATTAGTTTTTCGGAATGTGGAGGTATTGATATTGAAGAGAACTGGGATAAGGTTTGTTTTGCCTTGGCCTTTTGTTTCTTTCGATTGAATTCCTTTACCATTTGTTGAAGGGATATGTGACTTTAAAAGATTACATGTATTTTCATCTTTTGTTTGCAGGTTAAAACCATCTTCCTTCCAACCGAGAAACCTATGACCTTGGAGACATGTGCACCGTTGATAGCTACACTTCCTTTGGAAGTGAGTTTCACTAGTATTTTCCCGGTTGTTTTTATTTCCTTAATGGAATCTGTTTGGCCTTTGTTCTCATATCCTTCATATATACTTATATTTTGTAATGTATTATTTGAATTACTGGTCTTAGGCTCTTAAGCTATACTGTGTTGCATTTATATAGCTAGTGTTGATACCATTTAAGCATCACGTAGGTCCGCGGGAAGATTGGTGACTTCATCATGGGTGTCTTTTCTGTCTTTCAAGGTACGTGGGGTTGATGGTTTCAGATTCGTTGGCTCTATGTTTTATTCACCGAACAGCGAAATTGCATTTCATGACTGAAAATGCAATAATCCACCCGTTTCTATAAAACTTAAATGCCAGAATTTAAAAGGATCACCAAATGTCTAGTATTTTTCACTATGATCTTGAATATCATCATCTCTTTTATTGGGATAGAGGCTTCTATTTTTACAATATCTCTGATTTTGTCCATTATCCTTAGTTCAACACATTATTGTATTGTTCTAAAACTCTCTTGTCTTAGCATCTATGCCAATGTTTTCTGTTGGCTGCAGATCTTGACTTCAGCTTTCTCGAGATGAATCCATTTACACTGGTAAATGGAGAACCATACCCACTGGATATGAGGGGGGAGCTGGACGACACTGCTGCATTCAAGAACTTCAACAAGTAAGCTTCTTTCCAGGCCAAGCTTGATAGCTATATATCTCCTCGAAATATATATCTCATATAGATTTGTTTTGCATCAAAACAATTTTGTGCATTCAGGTGGGGTAACATAGAGTTTCCTCTACCTTTTGGGAGAGTCCTGAGCTCTACAGAAAGCTTCATTTATTCATTGGATGGAAAGGTAGCCGTTCTTGTTGTAGCCCATGTTTCAATGTAGATTTCTTTTCACATGGTTGAAGGACATTTGTTTATCATAATCTTCGCTTAATATTACAGACAAGTGCATCTCTGAAATTCACTGTTTTGAATCCAAAAGGGCGTATCTGGACAATGGTTGCTGGAGGTGGTGCTAGTGTCATTTATGCTGATACTGTAAGTGGCCTTCTAAAGGATCTGTGTTTTTTGTTTTACGTTCCACTGACCTTATCGTTATTTTCCGCAGGTCTGATATCATTTGATGCCATTCTAAGGATTTAGAGTTATTTCTGTTTATTTAACTAGGTAGGAGATTTAGGTTATGCTTCAGAACTGGGAAACTATGCGGAGTATAGTGGAGCACCAAGTGAAGAGGAGGTCTTGCAATATGCAAGAGTCGTTATTGATGTAAGAAACGGTGACTGGTTTAAGCCATTTTTATACAAGCAAATTCGCCATTGGAGTTTTTGGGAAATTTTACTGATTTAGGATGTTGCAGTGTGCCACTGCAAACCCTGATGGTCGTAAGAGAGCCCTTCTCATTGGAGGCGGCATTGCTAATTTCACTGATGTAGCTGCTACTTTCAACGGAATCATTCGAGCATTGAGAGAAAAGGTACGATTCAGCTGAAAACAAGTAAAATTTAGTTCAATGGTTGAGACTCTCCTTTGACATCCCGGTCCTTTTTCCTCCCCCTCTCTCCAGGAAGCCAAGTTAAAAGCAGCAAGAATGCACATCTTTGTTCGAAGAGGTGGTCCAAACTATCAAATTGGTTTGGCAAGGATGCGTGCTCTCGGGGAGGAACTAGGAGTACCCCTTGAGGTATGAAATCACAGTGTGCTTCTTTGAAAATGCTGCATTACTGATGTTGTGGTGTATTAGCAAAGGAAACATTGGTATTACCACTTGACTATGTTACTGTTGTCTTGATACAGGTTTACGGGCCCGAGGCCACGATGACTGGCATATGCAAGCAGGCTATAGATTGCATTATGTCCGAAGCATAAGTATGGTATTATTTTTGTTCTCCAAAGTCGAGTTATGCTGCCAATGCAGTTTGGTATTCTTTGCTCAAGTCATAAGCTGGACAAGACTGTTGTTGTTGTAGACCGAAATACTCAAATTACTGAGTATTTCATCCTCTTTTGTGTGTGTGTGTTCTTGTGCGATAAACACGAAACTTGGTTTCTGTCAATCCATGTTTGTTTGTTGGTTGTTGGTATTTTGGTTTTTCTGATCATAATTGTGCTTTATGATGGGCTGGAAAAATGTTTGAATTAACGAGAAAATGCGAAAATGCAATTCCCAGTATCTTGCAAGAGCGAAGTGTGTGTGTTTTTGGTGTAATATAACTAAAACAAGCTTTAGGAGTGTATCTCAAAAACCACTTCTGTTCCTTTGATAAAATTTGTTGAATTCTCTTAAACAGTGATGAATTTTATCCTTTTGAATTTATTGTCACCAATAACTCTAACAACCTCAATATTATCAAATTGGATGGTAACCTATGATAGCCTTGTTTCTGAAGTAGAAGTAAAACATTCAATATGCCCCACAATTCAGTGACAGAAATCAAACACTTTCCCAATAAATGATTATACCCTAATATCTACTTCTCCTTTTCATCTCGTATCACTTTTCCTAATATCCAATATGAAGTGTGTGTTTTAATAATAGTATAAATCATAATAAAATAAATTTATTGATTAACTAATAGAATTTATTGTTTATTTTGAAGTTTGGTTCTTATGTGTTATTATTATTGAGTTGGTATTACTGAATCAATTAATGCTAATCATTGTCAATAATTTAATAATAGAATTACATTATGAAACACAATACAGGTAATAAAATTTTATGTAAAAAAAGTATATTTATAAAAAAATTTAAATCAAATAAGGCTTTGTAAACTATGATGTCCTACGTTCAAGTTTTATTTTGTTGTAGATTTTATATAGAGTAAATTAGAGGTAAGGTTATTCTAAAATAAAATTAGTCATTCTAATTAAGATAATTGTTTAAATTAATTATCATCATTAAAAAATTCGTTAATCCACTAATAAATTACTAATGTAACACATTAACTAATTGAATGATGATATATAACATTTTTTAACTTTTGATTAAAGATTAGAACTTCTCTATAATTAATCCAAATCATTTCACTTCTCTCAGCCGTACCCCACAAACAATGGTTGAGAGCAGTTCAAGCATGCCTTTGGAAACAACACTTGTCTTATAGGAGTAGTGCTTCATACAATTTCTGTAGGTTCCATAGTCTTCTAACATTTAAAATTTTTCAAAATTGAGCTCTTTTTTTTTTTTTTTTCTTTTTTTTAATGCTTATTAATTTCAATGGTTTATTTAAGATGTGAAAATTTTAAGTGACAATTATACATTAGGACTTAGGAGCTGGAAATATATATATATATATATATATATATATATATATAAAATGATTTTGTGTTATTGTATGGCTATTAATTTTAATAATTTGTTTAACAATTAAAAATTTTGAGTGGTGGTTTGAGTCTTAATTTGATTAGTATAAATATTATTGTTAATACAATGTTAGAATTAAGTGACCCAAATTCTTATTTAAATAAAATACGATGGAAAATAAAATAAAAGTAAAATCCATATAGAACTAGATTTCTTTTATTTTATTTTAGAATAAGGTTTTTTAAACCTTATTAAACTTCATCTATTTTATATTGATTAGGATAGGGTGTTTCAATCCTACTAGAATATGGCTTTACAAGCCTATAAATATATAGTCTATTCCTCTTGTATTGATTCAATTTTTTCGACATAGTGAATTTTCTTCTCCTCTGCCCGTGGTTTTTTTCCCGAAAGGGTTTTCACGTAAAATTTTTGTGTTCTTTATTTTATTTATTTTATTTTATTTTTTTTCACAAATTGGTATCCGAGCTTCCGGGTTATTCATCTCGATCACGGTAATGGCGTCTTTGAAATATGAAATTCAGCTGTTGGATCGCAACACCAGATTTGCGTTGTGGCAAATTAAGATGCAAGCAATTCTTGCACAGATGGATCTGGAGGATGCCCTGCTAGGGATAGATAAGATGCCTTCGACATTAACAGATGAAGAGAATAAGCGTAAGGATCGAAAGGCATTAACACAATTACATCTGCATTTGTCCAACGAAATTTTGCAGGATGTGATGAAAGAGAAAACTGTCGCTGCATTATGGAAGAGACTAGAACAAATATGTATGTCGAAAACTCTAACAAGCAAGTTGCATATGAAGCAGCGTCTTTATGCTCATCGTTTGGAGGAAGGTGCGTCAGACACCTAACACTTAACAGTGTTTAAAGAAATTCTCTCAAACTTGGAGGCCATGGAGGTTCAAAGATAATAAGGAAGATCTAGGGTTGATTCTACTTTGTTCGTTGCCTCCGTCTTATTCAACCTTTAGAGACACAATTTTATATAGCCGCGAGTCTCTCACAGCTTGATGAGGTTTATGATTCTTTAACCTCGTATGATAAGATGAAGCATCTTGTGGTTAAACCCGACTCTCGGGAGAGGGTCTCATTGTTCGTGGGAGACAAGATCGAAATGTCGATGATGATCGTGGTAGGACACAGAATGGAATCCTCGTGGTAAATCTAAGGGTAGATCAAGTCTTCAAACAGAGGTAAAACTTGTAACTTCGCAAGAAGAAAGGGCACATTAAATCGAAAAGCTATATAAGCTACAAAATAAGATTAAAAGGAGGTGCGAATCAAAGGAAAACAACCGTAAAATTCGGTGAAGTCGATGTTGTAGAAGACTACAATGATGGTGAACTTCTAGTCGCTTCTATCAATGATTCTAAAGTAAGCGAGGAGTGGATACTTGATTCAGGCTGCACCTTCCATATGAGTCCCAATCGGGATTGGTTTACAACTTACAAAACAGTGTCTGAAGGTGTTGTTTTGATGGGAAATAATGCTTCGTGTAAAATCGCAGTGTTGGAACAATTAAAGTTAAGATGTTTGATGGAGTTGTCGAAACACTTAGTGACGTGCGGCATGTTCCGAATTGAAAAGAAATTTAATTTCGTTGAGTACTCTTGATTCAAAAGGGTACAGATACACAGCTGAAAGTGAGGTTTTAAAGATTTCCAAAGGGTCCCTTGTTGTGATGAAAGGACAGAGAAAGATTGCAAGTTATATGTTTTGCGTGGTTCTCACATCATTTCGTGATGCAAATTGCCGCTTCCTCTTCCTTGTCGATGATGATATTACTAAAATTTGGCATATGCGCCTAGGGCATATGAGTGAGAATGGCATGGCGTAATTGAGCAAAAGAGGACTTCTTAATGGGTAAGGAATTTGCAAAAGCGAATTTCTGTGAGCACTGTGTTTTTGGGAAACAAAAGAGAGTTCGATTCACTAGAGGAATCCATAACATGAAGAGAACATTGGAGTATATTCATTCTGACCTGTGGGGGCCATCTAGAGTGCCTTCCAGAGGTGGAGCTAATTATATGCTAACCTTTATTGATGATTTTTCCAGAAAAGTTTGGGCGTTCTTCCTGAAGCAAAAAAGTGATATGTTTTCCGCATTTAAGTCTTGGAAAATTATGATTGAAAAATAGACGGGAAAACAGATAAAATACCTCCACACAGACAATGGCTTAGAGTTACGCTCGATGAGTTTAATAGATTGTGCAAGTCGAAGGAATCATGAGACACTTGATGATTCGTCATACTCCACAACAAAACGGCGTTGCAGAACGAATGAACAGAACGATCATGGAGAAGGTTCGATGTATGTTGTCAAATGCTAACTTACCGAAGTCATTTTGGGCAGAAGCAGCGTCTACTGCATGTTTTTTGATCAACCGATCTCCATCCGCTTGCCATTGAGAAAAAGACTCCACAAGAGGTATGGTCCGTAATCCTGCTAATTATTCGATTTAAAGATCTTTGGGTGTCCCGCATATGCTCATGTTGATAATGGAAAATTGGAACCGAGATCCATTAAATGTGTTTTTCTTGGTTATAAAGCTGGTGTAAAATGGTATAAGTTATGGTGTCCTGAAAATAGAAAAGTTGTGATTAGTAGAGATGTTGTTTTTGATGAAACTGCTATGCTACCTAACTTATCTCTTAAAGACTCTTCCAATAAAGAAAATCAAAAAGCAGTGTAGAGCATCGATTAATACAGAGTCAACTCCTCAAGCCAAGACAAAAATTGAGAATAGAGTTGCTTCTTCACCACAATACTCTATCGCCAAAAATGTAACTAGAAGAGAAATTAAACCTCCAAAGAAGTATGCCGAGGTGATCTAGTTGCTTATGCTTTAAATGTGGTGAAGATATAGATGCGAATCAAGAGCCATCTAATTATTCCGAGGCGGTTAGTGTGTGAAGGCTCGAGAAAAGTGGATGTTTGCTATGCAAGAAGAGATGGAATCACTCCACAAAAACAGAACATGGGACCTTGTGAAACTTCCTAAAGATAAAAAGGTTGTTCGTTGTAAATGGGTGTTTAAAAAGAAAGAAGGGACTCCAGGAGTTGAAGAACCCAGATATAAAGCAAGGCTTGTTGCAAAGGGTTACAGTCAAATTCCAGGAGTGGACTTCACAGATGTGTTCTCCCCAGTTGTTAAGCATAGTTCGATTCGAGCTTTGCTTGGTATTGTGGCCATGCATGATTTGGAGCTTGAGCAGTTAGATGTAAAAACTGCATTTTTGCATGGAGAACTTGATGAGGATATTTACATGCAACAACTAGAAGGTTTTACAGTTTCAAAAAAAGAGAACTATGTTTGCTTGCTGAAAAAGTCCCTTTACGGTTTGAAACAGTCACCAAGACAGTGGTACAAGAGGTTTGATTCCTTTATGACTTCTCATGATTTCAAAAGAAGTAGTTTTGACAGTTGTGTTTACTTTAAGAAAAACAGTGATGGTTCTTTTGTGTATCTACTTCTTTATGTTGATGACATATTGATAGCAAAGAAAAGAAAGATAAAGAAGAGATAAGAAAGGTCAAAGCCCAACTAAGTAAAGAATTTGAGATGAAAGATTTAGGACCAAAGAAAGAAGATACTTGGTATGGAGATTCTCGAGAGATAGAAAATCAAGTAAATTGTACCTAAGTCGGAGGGGTACATTGAGAAAGTTCTTTGCAGTTCAATATGTAGAGTGCTAAGCTCATTAGTACTCCTTTAGCGACCATTTCAGACTTTCATCGGTTTTGTCTCCACAATCGATGATGAGATTGAGTACATGTCACATGTTCCATACTCTAGTGCAAAGGGGATCTCTCATGTATGCTATGGTTTGTTCACGCCCGCATTTATCATATGCAATCAATGTAGTTAGCAGATACATGGCAAATCCCGTAAAGAACATTGGAAAGCGAGTCAAAGGATTTTAAGATACTTACGAGGCACTACCGATGTTTGCTTACAGTTTGGAAGAACTAAAGATGGAGTCATAGGGTATGTTGATGCTGATTTTGCTCGAGACCTTGATAGAAGAAGATTTCTCACAGTTACGCCTTTACAATCGGAGGTTGTGCAATTAGTTGGAAAGCCACTTTGCAAACTACGATCGCTTTGTCTACCATCAAGCCGAGTACATGGCGACATCGAGGCTTGTAAAGAAGCTATTTGGTTGAAGGGACTATTTAGTGAACTCAATGAAGACCTTCAAATCAAAGACAGATATTTTGTGACAATCAGAGTGCTATATTTCTTACAAAAGATCAAATGTTTCATGAGAGAACAAAACACATTGATGTTCGGTATCATTTTGTTCGTGATATTATTGCTCGTGGTGATATTATTGTGAGCAAAATTAGTACTCATGAAAATCCTGCAGATATGATGACTAAGTCACTTCCTATAACCAAGTTTGAGCATTGCTTAGACTTGGTTGGTGTTCATTGTTGAAGTTAAACCCTTAAGGGGTTTATGGAAGAGGTGGAGAACTTGTTTATTGAAAGTTCATGATGAAGAACTTGTTCATTGAGAATTTGTGTCAAGGTGGAGATTGTTAGAATTAAGTGACCCAAATTCTTATTTAAATAAAATACGATGGAAAATAAAATAAAAGTAAAATCCATATAGAACTAGACTTCTTTTATTTTATTTTTGAATAAGATTTTTTAAACCTTATTAAACTTCATCTATTTTATATTGACTAGGATAGGGTGTTTCAATCCTACTAGAATATGGCTTTACAAGCCTATAAATAGACATAGTCTATTCCTCTTGTATTGATTCAAATTTTTCGACATAGTGAATTTTCTTCTCCTCTGCCCGTGGTTTTTTTCCCGAAAGGGTTTCCACGTAAAATTTGTGTGTTCTTTATTTTATTTATTTTATTCTATTTTATTTTTTTTTCACATACAAGAAAATGTAAGTTCTAATGCGCTAAAGCGTGTTATAATTATTAATTATATTTACACATTTAATTTATGTTTGATATTTTTGAAGGAAGGTTGAATATTGATTTTATTACTAGTTAATTCAGCACAAAATTATTTTTTAATGAAAATAGATAGTAATTATTTTCTATTTGACTAATATAATATTTAATGGAAGTGAAAAGTGAGAAATTAGGAAACATAGTTCTTGTAAAGCATCAAACCCAGCCCTCCACTCCATTTTGATTCAATTGTAAACTTAACCAATTAAGTTAAAAGATATTTGTAACCCATAATTTATATATTGTATTATGGCTGGGCTTTATTTGTAATGAGTGTTTAATCATGGGCTTAAAATATTAAAATATAAAAACTTCAAGAGGGGAAGGACTTATTAGTTACTAAACCAAAAATCTTCTGGCCAACATAGAGCCAAAACCAAAAAAGAAAAAAGAGAATTCCATATGCTTTTTGTTTTCTTTCTTATGGGTAGGAACTAGGAAGTAATATAAAAATGAGTTTAATACCTTATATTCAAAGGGGTGGCATGTACACGATCACTCTTAAAATGAAAAATTATCATTTACGTTCTCTAAATTTTTTAAAAATTTTAAATTAATAAAGATAAAATTGTACTTTGACTTCTCTTAAAATTATAAAAATTTAATTTAATCCTTTAAAAATTATAAAGATATAGACTATAAAAAATTAAAATTTCATTCGACCCCCTAAAAAATGTTCTGACTTCGCCCCTGCTTATATTTGATTCACATCGGCTCTATTAACAGGTTATAATAATTTGTTTAGAATTAGTTAAAGGATTACTATTAACAGGTTATAGTAGTTAGATCAAATTTTCACTATTTGGTTGGAATTTTATTTATTTTCTTAATAAAAATATATTGGTAATATTAGGGTATCTCTAAAACAAATTCAATAAAACAACAACTAACATCAGGAAAATTCGATGGAGTTCATACTCAATGTTATTATTATTTTTATTCTTTTTTTTTCTTTTTATTATTTGAATATTCAAGAACTAAAACCATTTCAATGCTCTTTTTCGCCATATATAAACCGAACCAACAATTAGGATGAGCACAAAAATGAAAGCTTCGATTAAAATGGGTACCCTCAATACCTCGAAACTCATTGCCCATGGATAAAGAAAAATCGTTTCAACATCCAAAACAACAAAAACTAGAATAAACGTATAATAACGAATTCAAAATTGTTGGGGATAGACCTGATTAAGTAACGAACAAATAAAAATAGCAGAAGAAATTGATAAATTGAACATATAAATTTAACGTGGAAAACCCCTTCAAAGAGGATAAAAAACAATTGATAAAATAATTTTACTATAATGATAAAAGAACGAAAAATACAAAAAATGAAGATAAAAACTAAACCTCAAAGAAAACCCAAAGGTTGTAAAAGAGTGCTAAATCCATAGGTGAAATAATAATAAAATAATTTAAACTAATTAGAATTTGATTGAAACAAATAAACAAAATTTAACTGACAAATTATTTCTAATTTAAATGAAATCATAGTCATTCTCAACAGAAATTGTAACCAAACATATTAGTAACTTAACAGGGTTTATTGTTTTATTTTGTTTTCTTTCCCAACTATCCTCATTTTCATAGGTTAATAGTAGAACAATGCTTTTAACAAGTCATGGTTATACTTATTGAGCATTAGTCACTCATTCTTTTATTCTCTTTCACTTTTTAGATTAGATATGTAGTGGGGAAGATTATCATGAAAGCTTAATTTAACGTTTTATTTACACTTTTTTTTAATTAATAATAGGACTCTTATTCGGTGTTGAATTCAGGGGTTAGTATTGATAGGGCCTGATCTGCGCTAAAATAAAATTTTAAACTTTTTTATAATTTATAAAATTTTAAATTAATAATGATAAAATTACACTTGATTTCTAAAAATGATAAAATTATCTAACTAATTTTGAGATTATCGTGCTTTTGTAATAATATTTTATTTCTTTATGAGAAATGTGCATGTGATGTTTTTACTTAATAAAAAATTTTGTGTGGTTTGAGAGCTTGCTTATTAGAGGGAACTTATTTTTTATAGAAGGCTTTATATCATCTTAAAATAATACTTAAATTATTGAGTATTGTACTTAGATAATATTGTTGTGTCACGCTCTATCTTGAGGTGTGACACTACTATTAACTATTAGATTATGTTACATAATTATTATAAGTAGAGTGATAAAATATATATATCTTATTAAATATGTGTTCGATAATTTAATATATGGTTATTAATTATTTTATTTAAATATTACATAAAAATATTAAAAAGATAAAAGTATCATAATAATATTAGTTTCCATTTAAACGAAATGATATATAAGTCACTTGGCGACTGTTTTTTACATAACCAATGTGGAAGAGTCTTAGGGGACCTCTAGCATTGTCATCATGGTCAATGGCTTGGCAAGGCATCAAGGACTTCTAACATTGTCATTATGGTTGATCGGAGTTTATTGTCGTCGTAATTTGGTAGTGGTAAGGTTAAAATGCATGTTATCATGGTTGACCAAGATTTATTGTTGGCACATTTCAATAACGGTAAGGTTAGAATGAGTTATAAATGGTTTATCATCGGCATAGTTTGATAGTGACAAGGTTAATATAAGATGCAATTATAAGTAGTTGATTAAGGTGATTCAATTCTAATAGTTTCTAGCACTACCAGTATAGCGGTTGTTGTCATTTATATAGAGGATGTAATTAACTTTTGTTGCTTTAATCGGTAGTGTTGTGATTATAGTAAGTTACCCATTCATTTGTAAGTAGTGTTAGCATTTCGAGTTTTAATAAAATTACTAATTTATTAAAAGAAACTCATTTTTAATTGATTTACGTTGTTTATAATTTCCAAATTTTAATTAGTTCCAACAGATTAGAGGTGTTCATGGATTGGATTGGGTCTAAACATGATATTAATATAATTTATGCTTGTTCAAGCCTGATCCAGTCCAAAATACGAGCTTAAAATTTTGCTCAAGATTGTCCATATTTATAAATAGCTAAATCTAAGCTCATTTTAAGCTCGTTCATATTATTATTTTTAAATAAAAATATATTCATTTATAAATATTCATAACATTTTTTTAACTTTACATTATAGTAATATCATATACTATTATAGATTTAATTTTTAAGTGTTATAAATTACATTATATATAAAAATAATATAAAACAAAATATTACAAAATTAAAAAGTGGCTCAGACTCAAACATTCATTATTCAAGCTCGAACTCAATCCATATTTTAAAGAGGCATATTTTTTTTTTACCCAAACCTACCTTTTGTCCTATTATTTTTATCAAAACCTTTTTAAATTTTGTACAAACTTTCGAATTTAGATGAATAACCCAACTCATAAACATAATGGATTCTCTTATTTTTCTATTAACTTATGAGATTAAACTCTTGAACCAATTATTTTCGATTCAATCAGTTAAAATAATTGATGAGGTTAAACTTATGAGATTGAACATTTATTATTCAAGCTCGGACCCAGCTCATATTTTAAATGAATCTATTTTTTGTCCTAATATTTTCATCGAAACCTTTTTAAATTTTGTTCAATCCAACCCATAAACTCTTATTTTCCTATCTAACTTTTGAGGTTAAACTGTGGAGCTAATTATTTTTTATTGGGGGTTCTTTTTTTCATCCAGGGACTAAATAGTAAAAATCTGATTACTTTGACCCCCTTTTTATCTTTTTGAGTTTGATTAGTGCATATAAACAAGGTTTAGTGTTTTCTGTCACTTTTGTACTTTTTATTTTGTGCTATAAACTCAAAAACAAAGGATCCAGATTCAAGCAAGCAGGTATGTACTTCCCTTTTGACTTCCCCCCCCCCCTTTAAAATTCCTTGTAATTTACTTACATTGTCCCGCTTTATGTACTTACTTCAATGAATATAAGTATAACTTCGCCTATACATGTATATACTTGTTGTTCGAAGTGTCAACCAAAATGATCTGATACTTTTAGGGTTTGTGAATTGTGAATGCTATTTCATGCAAGTTTCGAGTTTCAGCTTTGTTTTCTGTTCTAATACTTAAAACGTAGTGCAGAGCAGTAAATTAATTTGAAATTTCAAACTAAATTACAAAGCCAAATAGATTTGAGGAATTGATCTGTGTATGGTGATGAATTAGAAATGGGTTCCCCCTTTAGCACAAATTCGTTCTGTTTGCAGGATTTCGTATTTCCTTTGTTGGGTCAGATTCAGAGGAGGCCAAAAAAAAAAAAAATGGATGATAGTTGTGCTGTATGTGCTGACACACTTGAGTGGGTTGCATATGGGCCGTGTGGCCATCGAGAAGTATGTTCAACTTGCATCGTTCGTCTCCGATTCATCTGCGATGACTACCATTGTTGCCTTTGCAAGTCCGAACTGAAAACTATCTTTATTACCAAAGTTAGTCATTCTTTTTATGTTCTCGAGATTGACATCTGATAATATTGAACCATGTCTATGCTGAATAATGGAAACAATATCTGGTTAAGTTTACATCTAATGAGTTTTTCAGGCTTTGGGAGATTATACGAAGGTGATAAATGATTTCTCGGCTTTTCCAGTTGATCCGATTGAGGGTCAAGTTAGTTCTTACTGGTACCATGAAGGGACACAAGCATATTTCGATGATCTGGATCACTACAAGATGATAAAAGCGATGTGCAGGCTATCTTGTACTGTTTGCGATAAAAAGGATGAACAGCGAAATGGTGGATCAAAGAAGAGAGCAGAGTTTAAGAACATTGAGCAGCTTAAGAGTCACTTGTTTAACCGGCATAGACTGCTTAACTGCAGTCTGTGTCTTGAAGGTAGGAAGGTGAGATACAATTGGTTATATTATGTTATGAATGCCATAAAAATTATAAACTATGCTAGAAAAATGTTATCAAGTGGCCTTCTAATTCAACAATACGTCTTGCATTCTTATTGATAACCCTCCTAGATACATTCTGAGGAATGAGAGAATACCTATGTTGCTCGGACACTGGTATGAGACATTATATGTTCAATTTTTACAAAGTTTTCCATGCATTTGGAGGATTTTTGGAAGGCCATATCCTCTTACTTATGTCCAAATATGTGTTGGACACGTATTCCCAAGAAAAAGAATGAAGAGTCGGAGCAAAGTAGGAGACAGTGATCTAGTTTGATCTCTAAAGTACTTCCATTTATGTGATTGTTGATCTTTTCTTTTGCTGCTTCATTTTACCCAGTTGGAATTTTCATTAGATATACACCCTGTTTTAACTAAGACTGTGAGGCAAGAACCGCTGGCTGCACAATGATGTATTTGATATTATCTTTAATATCCGAGTCAGGTCTTTATGTGTGAGCAAAAGTTATATACTAGAGAACAACTGGATAAGCATATAAAGACAGGTGATTCTGTGGTTGATGGCACTGAAAGTGAAAGGGGAGGTTTTACAGGACATCCTATGTGTGAGTTCTGTCAAAATCCATTCTATGGTGAGAATGAGCTCTACTTGCATATGTCTACTGAGCATTTCACTTGCCACATATGCCAAAGGTAAGCCTTATTATTGTGATATAATTATAGTTCAGAGATTGCAAATGTTAGGTATTGCTAGTTCTCTCATGCATTCAACTGACATGGCTCAATGCAGGCGGCATCCCGGACAATATGAATACTATAGAAATTATGATGACATGGAGGTCAGTATCCATTTCGTGTTTTCCTGTTCTTCTTGTAATTGTTCCATTTTGATTCTCCATAGAATCAGAAATTTTGCTACAGATCCATTTTAGTCGGGAGCATCATTTATGCGAGGACGAGGCCTGTCGTGCCAAAAAGTTTGTTGTTTTTGCGACTCAATCTGAATTGAAGGTCTGCGGCATAGTTGTTATATTTATGTACATTTTCCTCTTATTTTAAGTACAATCTTTTTTTTTTCTTTTTCTTTTTTTTTTATTATTTAAGAAAAACAAAATTCTGTAGAGGCACAATACTCTCGAACACAGTGGGCACATGTCTCGTTCCAAGCGTCATGCTGCATTGCAGGTGTGTTCGGATCATTGAAAACAATCATGTTTCTTCAATGTCCCTTATTTTATTACATATTTATTTTGGTATGCTTGTTTTAGACAATTCATTGCTTGGTCACTTGTAATCTCCCACTGTATATTATAAGGAGATGTAGATTGCTAGTAATTTTTATTTTCATTATATCCAGATACCGATAAGTTTCTGGTACCGGCGGAGTTGTGAGCAGGACCATCCAGTAAGAGGACATGTCTCTCATCCCGATTCATCTGATAGTCAACTTTCGTTGGCCATGCAAGCTAGTTTCGTGACTGCTGGAAGTTTTCATTCTACTTCAACAAGTGACCAAACGGTTCTAAATAGTGAAGTAGCTTCTATCGTTGGCCCTTTCGAGGCATTAGCAACAATGGATTCCGTGCCATCTTCAAGAAATTGCCGAGCACTAGGAAACTCTAGTGGTGGACCTCTTGAAGACTCGTTATTTCCTCCCCTTCCAGCAGCATCAAATAGCAGTAAACAAAAAGTTAGAAACAGTTTACAAGGACCAGCTAGAAGGAGCATGGCTGCTTCCTCACGTCACCGACACAATGGAACTTCAAATGTTGTTTCTAATACTGCTCAGGCTTGGCCTGCAGTGAGCCTTCAACCTAACATGTCTGCTGCTGGTGCGCACCAGTCCAGACCTGTGACAAAATTTTCGCATCTATCAACTACTAATAACTCATCTGGCTCTTCCAAAAGTAAGCCTACTAGGATTAAGGAATCTTTACCCAAGGTGGAAGATTTTCAATCTGCTAACAAAGCTCTAGTGGAAAAGATCCGTGTTTCTTTGGAATTTGATCAGGACAAATTTTCTGCATTCAAAGGAATAACCAGTGAATATCGGCAGGGTTTTATTAGCACCGAGGAGTATCTTGCCTATGTGCACCAGTTTGGTTTATCACATCTTGTTCTTCAGCTAGCTAGGTTATGCCCCAACGTTGAGAAACAAAGAGAACTTGTGGAGATATACAATTTTAACATAAGTAACAGCTATTCTCGCAATGATGATGCTGGTCAATGGAAAAATGATAAAAGGTCAAAGAAAGGAAAGGAGAAGTGTGAAGACTATGGCAGTACTGATTCAAAACATACTTTGGCAGGTGAAATCCATAGTGGGGTGAAAGTATTATTGGAGGATGGGCATCACAGTCACACTTCCAAAGGCAAATCAAAGGTTTTGGGTGATGAAGACGCTAACTCACATGTCCCACCTCAGTCTCAGGTCGAGCCAGATGTTGGTGGCTCGAAGAAAATTTTGGCATCTCAAGGAGGGGGAAATAAGCAACGGAAAAAAGTCTCCAAGTTCCTTAGAAATCGCCTTGGCTACACTTCGATTGCACAACTTGAAGAAGGTGGAAAGTGTGAGATTCAAGAAAACACAGACGAAAATAAGGAACCACCGAAAAAATTGCCAGTTCGCAGTGTATGGCGAGATGGTGGTGGGCAGAGACTCATGGCAAAGACCCAAAGAGTAGCAAGCAACTGATATTTATTATATATATTATAGTTCTTATAGAAATGACTGAGCGCTGATTGTTTTCCCAGGAGCTTTTGTTGAAGATGGATGTTGGTAATGGTACAAAATGAATCAGACACTTTTGTTGGAGATGTTGCTTGTGCTACACCACTTTTTGTCATTTTGTGCCTATGGTACTGTCATGGTATGGTATGGGTCCTTACTAAATTAGATTTAGGGTTGTTTGAACAAATGTGATTGACATTATTATAATGGGAAAATAGAGGGTGATTGACCGATTGTTATTGCTTTTTTATTATTTGTATTGAAATTGAATGGACCTATTTGGGTTCTACTATAGAATCACTGAAAATGATTCTAGAACATAACCAGCACCAGACCCGAGCCTCCTTTGATGGTGTTTGGCTACAGCACCAAACACGAGCCTCCTTTGATGGTGTTTGGCTAAGACCGCGTTAATTTGTTGCTGTCTGATTAAGTTGCCATTGTGTTGTCTAATGTCTAGCTCTTAGGCTGTTTTGTTGTTGTAATGAACTGATATTACATGTCTCCTTGCAACATTAGGATTCAAACCATCGTCATTACATCGGCTTGGTCCTTATTCACATGAATACCCGGTGTTGAGGCCCAATTTTGAACAAAAAAATAAAACCTAAACCTACCCAACAGACCCATTTTACACCCTTAGCTCAACACTAATCAAACCCATACTCGGAGCCCAATAACCAAGCCCAATCCCGAAACCCTAACCACCTAGCTGAATCAGCCTCCCCACTTGCCTCTGACGACCTTGCAGCACCGCCATGTTATCCACCAATGTATCGATGTGTGGCAAAGGAAAATTATCTTTAGGACTTACTCGATTCAGATCGCGATAATCCACACACATTCGTACCTTGCCATCTTTCTTCGGTACTGGGATTATGTTAGCTACCCATTGTGGGTACTTGGAGACTTGTAGGAAGTCAGCATCGAATTGTTTCTTGACTTCTTTTATTTTTAACAGCATTTCAGGTCTCATTCGTCTTAGTTTCTGTTGAATGGGTTTGCATTCTGGTTTCAGTGAGAGTCTATGGACCACGACATCCTCATCCAATCCTGGCATGTCCTGATACGACCATACAAATACATCTTTGTACTCATGAAGCAAAACGATCAAATCATGTTTAGTGTTATCTGAAATGGAGGTCCCATTCTTCACTTCTTGCCTCTTTTATTCATTTCCCAAGTTTACTATCTCAACAGATTCTTGATGAGGTAGAATCTGTTTATCTTCTTGTTCTACCATTCTTAGTAAGTCAGGAGACGAGACATAGTCTTCAACATTTTCCTCATCTTCGAACTCTCCTAAACAAATAGCCTTCTCGAAATTGATTTCAAGATTTGTAACGGGTTTGTTTATATCGTTGATATCTGAGCACCTGAAAGTTGAATGGAAAAGAAAACTATAGAGGAGCATCAAAGTATTGGGACTAACAAGTATGGCATGATGTGAGATATATGCGATGGCAGGCTGTGAGAAGAGGGAAAAAAATTATGAACTTAATGAGAATGAAAAGACCATGACAAAATACATCTCCATTAATGTTCATTTAAATGATAAAGAGCAAATCATAAGCTCTTACAAAAGGATCCCTACTATTACTTAGGGACACACAAAAAGAAGAGTGTTAACATTGAGTATTACTCTGGAGAAGACTTAGAAATTACAAGGAGATCCACAGCAGTCCATTTGTTCAAAACGAATCCAGGAGGACAAGGGCGTATCGTTGAAACATCTTTAATTACATAATTTTCTTTGTCAATGACATTTATACTGACATTCTGAAGACCCCTTTCAATTAATAATAGCGTGCTTCGTGGATTATCTTCCCCAGGGTATATCATTCTTGCAGATGTAAATATTTTTGACAAAAAAAGGTACGTCATGGGCTCCCATTCTAATTCTTGACCTAAGGCTCTTGCAATCCGCCTTTCTCGATCTTTCTGCAATTATTTTCTTCTTTGTCGTATATCTGGCTGGAACCTTAAACCATATCGAGCCTTATGGGGCACTGGTTTTAGAGTTCTAACTATCCCTTACTGATATCTTCTCAAATTTTTCCTCGCTTGGGCTTCCTTTCTCACAGTCAGCTTAATCCCCATCTTGGTATTTCTTGACAGCTTAGGCATGGGAATTTCATTTCCTTTAGCAACGAATGCAGCATTGATGAATTCGAAGGAACAGAAATAACATTCTACTACATCCTTGCTTACTTCAAGGTATGGTGTATCAGCAGAGATAGATGCGACAATCTCTTCCTCACCCACGACATTGACCAAAAGATCATCTATGATAAACTTCACTTTTTGATGGAGAGATGAAGGAACTGCCTCAGCAGAGTGGATCCAATGACTTCCTAAAAGGCAATTATATAAAGGCGTGATGTCCATGACTTGAAACTCGATGTCATATATATAGGGGCCCACTTCTAAAGGAATTTTAATTTTTCCCATGACTTCTCGTCTTGTCCTATCAAATGCTCTTATTGTGGAGTGACAAGGCCTTAGATAAGACAAATCAATTGGAATTCTAGAAAGTATGGCCATAGGCATGACATTGAGTGTAGACCCATTATCAATGAGTACATTCGGTATTATGTAACCCTTACAAGGGGTTGTGATGTGCAATGCTTTTACAAAGCCCCTACCATTTGGCGGTATTTCGTCATCACTGAAAGAAATAAAATTATCCGCGTTTAGGTTATTCACCCACCTATCAAGCTTTTCGATAGATATATTGCTTGCCACGTAAGCTTGATTTAACACTTTCAGCAAAGCATTTCGATGTGGTTCTGAATTCAACAGTAGGGATAATATCGAGATTCGTGCTGGTTGTTTGCTTAACTGTTCAACGACGTTATATTCACTATGCTTGATGAACTTCAAGAATTCATGTGCTTCCTCTTCATTCACAGGCCTTTTAACTTCTTGTTCGAATGGAGTCTCAAGTTCAACCTCGGCCTCATGCATCGGTGTCTTTCCTTTCTGGTTTGAGTCACTCGTCTTTTTTATTGGTTCAACCATTTTAGAATAGCATCTCTCGCTGCGAGTAAAATGTCCTACTTCACCAATATTTCCAGTCACGGCTTTGGATTTTTCACCTTCAGGTGTGATAATGTTGACATCGTATTTTCATGGTACCGCCTTGTTGCCTTTGTAAGGGAAAGGAGATGGTAGTTCAATTATCATTTTCGGTTTCACTTGTTCCTTTTTTGCATCGTAATAAATCACCAATGGTTGATCAGCGCTATAAGGGAAACTTGATGATTGATTGTCAGAAGCGCATACTTCTCCCTCATCGGCTTCTTTGTTAAAGATCCTAATCTCCTTGTTGTTCATCATGTCTTGAAGTAACTTTCTAAATTCCTCACAAGACTGAATGTCACGCCTTTCAATACCATGAAAGTCACAAAAGCATTGACCTTTTATTCTTCCTTCTTTAAAGATTCTGTAGGGGCGACAGAACAACCCCTTTTCAACTATCACCTTTCATATCTTTTGTAAAGGTGTCTTTATTTCAAAAACGCAGCTTTTGGTTCGCCACTTGCCTTCCTCGGTCACCGCGCTCACATTCCCTTCAGTATGGTTAGGGAGCGAATTTACAGTTGTATTGCTAGTACTATCAATGCATCAATGAGGCATTAAACCCTCCTTTTAAATGCCAGACAATTTTCTGTAGAATGCCCCTAGTTTCCGGCGTGGTACATGCAACTGGCATTAGGATCGTACCATTTTGGGTATGGAGGCTTCAAGGGTGCCATATAATGTGGGGATATTAATTATTTTTCCAACAGTTTTGGGTACAGCTCTCCGTATGAAACGGGAATTGGGGTGAACTGAGGTTTTTCAAGATTGGATCTTGTCAGTATTTGTTCATCTTTAGGTTGGCTTTGAGCTGGCATGGTATTCTGTGGGAACGTAGTGACTGGTCCTTAGTTATTTGTGGCGTAGACGGGGTAAGAAGGGTAATGAAGTGGTGCTTGATAGTAAGGGTTTTGCGGAGGATAATAGAAGCTTGGAGGTGGGCGATATCGAGGTCGTGACTGGGTTGGATACGTATTAGAAGTGTAGTGATTCTTAGTTCCCACCATATAAGCTTCTGCCTCTTTTTTCTTTACAGGTGTTGCCCTTTTCGAGCTCTCGGAACCTTCTATCCTTCCACTTTTGATGGCATTTTCTATAAGTTTCCCGGATATTATAATATCTGTGAAGTCTTTCGTGGCACTTCCTACCAACTTATCATAAAACGGTGTTTTTAAAGTGTTGATGAAGAGGACCGTTATTTCAATTTTAGTCAATGGGGGTTCTACTTGGGCCGAGATATCCCTCAATCTTTGCGCGTATTGCCTAAAAGTCTCCGTTGCCTAAAAGTTTTAGGCAATACGCGCAAAGATGGAGGGATATCTCGGCCCAAGTAGAACTCCCATTGACTAAAACTGAAATAACGGTCCTCTTCATCAACATTTTGAAAGCACCGTTTTATGATAAGTTGGTAGGAAGTGCCACGAAAGACTTCGCAGATATTGTATTATCCGGGGAACTTATAAAAAATGCTATCAAAAGTGGAAGGATGGAAGGTTTCGAGAGCTTGAAAAGGGCAACACCTGTAAAGAAAAAAAAGGCAGAAGCCTATATAGTGGGAACTGAGAATCACTACACTTCTAATCCGTATCCAACCCAGTTATGACCTCGATATCGCCTACCTCCAAACTTCTATTATCCTCCCCAAAGCCCTTACTATCAAGCACCACTTCATTACCTTTCTTACCCCGTCTACGCCACAAATAACCAAAGACCAGTCACTATTTCCCACAGAATACCATGCCAGCTCAAAGCCAACCTAAAGATGAACAAAGACCGACAAGATCTAATATTGAAAAACCTCAGTTCACCCCAATTCTCGTGTCATACGGAGAGCTGTACCTAAAACTGTTAGAAAAATAATTAATATCCCCACATTATATGGCACCCTTGAAGTCACCATACCCAAAATGATACGATCCTAATGCCAGTTGCATGTACCACGCTGGAAACCAGGGGCATTCTACAGAAAATTGTCTGGCATTTAAAAAGAGGGTTCAATGCCTCATTGATGCAGGCATCTTACGATTTGATGGTACTAGCAATACAACTGGAAATCCGCTCCCTAACCATACTGAAGGGAATGTGAGCACGGTGACCGAGAAAGGCAAGTGGCGAACCAAAAGCTGCATTTCTGAAATAAAGACACCTTTACAGAAGATATGGAAGGTGATGGTTGAAAAGAGACTGTTCTGTCGCCCTTACAGAATCTTTAATGAAGTATAAAAGGTCAATGCTTTTGTGACTTTCATGGTATTGAAAGGCATGACATTCAGTCTTGTGAGGAATTTAGAAAGTTACTTCAAGACATGATGAACAACAAGGAGATTGGGATCTTTAACAAAGAGGCCGATGAGGGAGAAGTATGCGCTTCTGACAATCAATCATCAAGTTTCCCTTATAGCACCGATCGGCCATTAGTGATTTATTACGATGCAAAAAAAGAACAAGTGAAACCGAAAATGATAATTGAAGTACCATCTTATTTCCCTTATAAAGGCAACAAGGCAGTATCATGAAAATACGATGTCAACATTATCACACCTGAAGGTAAAAAATCCAAAGCCGTGACTGGAAATGTTGGTGAAGTAGGACATTTTACTCACAGCGGGAGATGCTATTCTAAAATGGTTGAACCAACGAAAAAGACGAGTGACTCAAACCAGAAAGGAAAGGCACCGATGCATGAGGCCGAGGTCGAACTTGAGACTCCGTCCGAACAAGAAGTTAAAAGGCCTGTGAATGAAGAGAAAGCACATGAATTCTTGAAGTTTATAAAGCATAGTGAATATAACGTCGTTAAACAGTCAAACAAACAACCGGCACGAATTTCGGTATTATTTCTACTGTTGAATTCAGAACTACATCGGAATGCTTTGCTGAAAGTGTTAAATCAAGCTTACGTGGAGCAATATATCTGTCGAAAAGCTTGATAGGTGGGTGAATAACCTAAACGTGGATAATTTTATTTCTTTCAGTGATGACGAAATACCGCCAAATAGTAGGGCTCTGTAAAAGCATTGCACATTACAACCCGTTGTAAGGGTTACATAATACCGAATGTACACATTGATAATGAGTCTGCACTCAATGTCATGCCTATAGCCACACTTTCTAGAATTCTAATTGATCTGTCTTATCTAAGGCCTTTTCATTCCACAGTAAGAGCATTCGATGGGACAAGACGAGAAGTCATAGGAAAAATTGAAATTACTCTAGAAGTGGGCCCCTATATATATGACATCGAGTTTCAGGTCATGGACATTACGCCTTCATATAATTGCCTTTTAGGAAGGCCTTGATCCACTCTGGGCCGCCTTTCCTTCATCTCTCCATCAAAAAGTGAAGTTTATCATGGATGGTCTTTTGGTCACTGTCGTGGGTGAGGAAGACATTGTTACATTTATCTCTGCTGATACACCATACCTCGAAGTAAGCAAAGATGCAGTAGAATGTTCTTTCCGTTCCTTCGAATTCATCAATGCTACGTTCGTTATTGAAGGAAATGAAATTCCCATGCCTAAGCTGTCAAGGAATACCAAGATGGGGATTAAGTTGACTGTGGGAAAAGGAGCCCGAGCGAGGAAAGGTTTGGGAAGATATTAGCAAGGGATAGTTAGAGCTCTAAAACCAGTGCCCCATAAGGCTCGATATGGTTTAGGGTTCCAGCCAGATATGCGACAAAGAAGAAAACAATTGCAGAAAGATCGAGAAAGGCGAATTACAAGAGCCTTAGGTCAAGAATTAGAATGGGAGCCCATAACGTACCTTTCTTTGTCAAAAACATTTACATCTGCAGGAATAATATACCCCAGGGAAGATAATCCACGAAGCACGCTGTTATTAATTGAAAGGGGTCTTCAGAATGTCAGTATAAATGTCATTGATAAAGGAAATGATGCAATTAAAGATGTTTCAATGATATGCCCTTGTCCTCCTGGATTCGTTTTGAACAATTGGACTGCTGTGGATCTCCTTGTAGTTTCTAAGTCTTCTCCAGAGTAATGCTCAATGTTAACACTCTTCTTTTTGTGTGTCCCTAAGTAATAGTAGGGATTCTTTTGTAAGAGCTTGTGATTTGCTCTTTATCATTTAAATGAATATTAATAGAGATGCATTTTGTCATGGTCTTTTCATTATCATTAAATTCTTAATTTTTTTTCCCTCTTCTCACAGCCTGTCATCGCATATATCTCACATCATGCCATACTTGTTGGTCTCAATACTTTGATGCTCTTCTATAGTTTTCTTTTCCATTCAACTTTTAGGTGCTCAGATATCAACGATATGAACAAACCCGTTACAAATCTTGAAATCAATTTCGAAAAGGCTATTTATTTAGGAGAGTTCGAAGCTGAGGAAAATGTTGAAGACTATGTCTCGTCTCCTGACTTACTAAGAATGGTAGAACAAGAAGATAAACAGATTCTACCTCATCAAGAATCTGTTGAGATAGTAAACATGGGAAATGAAGAAAAGAGGCAAGACGTGAAGATTGGGACATCCATTTCAGATAACACCAAACATGATTTGATCGTTTTGCTTCATGAGTACAAAGATGTATTTGCATGGTCATATCAGGACATGCCAGGATTGGATGAGGATGTAGTGGTCCATAGACTCCCACTGAAACCAGAATGCAAACCCATTCAACAGAAGCTAAAACGAATGAGACCTGAAATGCTGTTAAAAATAAAAGAAGAAGTCAAGAAACAATTCGATGCTGGCTTCCTACAAGTCTCCAAGTACCCACAATGGGTAGCTAACATAGTCCCAGTACCGAAGAAAGATGGGAAGGTACGAATGTGTGTGGATTATCGCGATCTGAATCGAGCAAGTCCTAAAGATAATTTTTCTTTGCCACACATCGATACATTGCTGGATAACACAGCCAAACATTTATTGTTTTCGTTAATGGATGGATTCTCGGGTTATAATCAGATAAAGATGGCTCCTGAGGATATGGAGAAAACTACTTTCGTAACGATGTGGGGAACATTCTGTTATAATGTAATGCCGTTCGAATTAAAAAACGCTGGGGCAACGTATCAGAGGGTCATAGTGATGTTGTTTCATGACATGATGCACAAAGAAATAGAAGTCTACGTCGATGATATGATCGCCAAATCCAAGGAGGAAAAAGAGCATGTAGGCAACCTCAGGAAGCTGTTCGAAAGATTGAGAAAGTTTCAGCTAAAGCTTAATCCAGCCAAGTGTACGCTTGGGGCTACCTCGGGAAAATTGTTAGGCTTCATCGTCAGCGGGAGAGGCATTAAAGTTGATCCAGATAAGATAAAAGCCATACAAGAACTACCACATCCGCGCACGCAAAAAGAAGTTAGATGATTTTTAGGGAGGTTGAACTACATCGCTCGGTTCATTGCTCAACTTACCAACCAGTGTGACCCAATTTTTTGACTCTTTCAGAAACATAATCCGGGAGAATGGAACGAGGGGTGCCAAATGGCTTTTGACAAGATAAAACAGTATTTGTCTAGTCCGCCAGTACTAGTACCGCCAACTCTAGGAAGACCGTTAATATTGTATCTGACTGTGTTCGAAAATTTAATGGGTTGCATACTAGGGCAACATGATGAGTTAGGGCGATTTACTATCTCAGTAAAAGTTCACAGAGCCTGAGGTAAAGTACTCGTCAATTGAAAAATTCTGTTGCGCTTTGGTTTGGGTAGTTTGGAGGCTGAGGCAATATATGTTGTATCATACGACATGGTTAATTTTAAAGCTGGACCCAATAAAGTACATGATGGAATCACCTGCACTTTCAGGAGGAATGGCACAATGGCAGATCCTACTATCTGAATACGACATCATCTATGTGAGCCAAAAGTCGATAAAAGGGAGTGCAATCGCTGATTTCTTAGCAACTCGAACAACGGAGGAATACGAGCCATTGAGATTTGATTTCCCAGATGAAGACCTGATGTGCATTATGGGAAAAGAATGCGAGTCATAAAAAAAGTCGTGGAAGATTAGTTTTATGGTGCATCAAATGCATTAGGGCATGGGATTGGAGTAGTCTTAATATCACCAGAAAGGAACCATTATCCATTCACTGCCAGATTAAACTTCTTCTGTACCAATAACATAGCGGAATATGAGGCTTGTATCATGGGACTTCGTGCAGCAATTGAACGAATCGTCAAAACTTTGGAGGTATATGGAGACTCAGCGTTGGTGATTTACCAAATCCGTGGAGATTGGGAAGTGAGGGATCCGAAATTGGTTAAATACAGTGATCTAGTGGCGGAACTGATTAAAGAATTCGAAGAAGTAACTTTTAATTATTTTTCACGAGAAGAAAACCAATTGGCTGATGCCCTGGCCACTTTGGCCTCAATGTTCAAAGCGAACAGAGAAATAGAAATAATGCCTCTCCAAATGAGTATATATGAAGCCCATGCATATTGTTTCAGCATTGAGAAAGAGCTAGATGGACGGCCATGGTTCCATGATATCTTAGAATATGTCAAGAACCAAAAGTATCCCGAACAAGCAAATGAGAACGATAAAAGAACAATCAGAAGAATGGCAATAGGATTTGTTCTTGATGGAGACATTTTGTACAAAAAGGAAAAGATCAAGTGCTCTTGAGATGCGTAGATGCTGTTGAAGCCAAAAAAATACTTGAAGATGTCCATAAAGGAATTTGTGGGACACATGCCAATGGTTTCACTATGGCCAGGAAGATTATGAGACTCGGTTACTACTGGTTAACGATGGAAAGCAACTGCATTAGTTTTACAAGAAAATGCCACAAATGTCAACTTTATGGCAATAAGATTCATGTAGCCCCTTCGCCCCTTTATGTTATGACTTCTCCGTGGCATTTTTCTATGTGGAGCATGGATGTTATAGGGCCAATTTCCCCAAAAGCTTCTAATGGACACTGGTTCATTTTTGTGGTTATTGATTACTTCACAAAATGGATAGAAGCTGCTTCGTTTGCCAATGTGACGAAAGACTCGCAGCTTTGCGAGTGTTTTTGAAAAAGGAAATCATTTGTCGATATGGTTTGCCTGAAAGAATCATTTCAGATAACGCATTGAATCTGAACAAGATGATGAAGGAAGTGTGTGAGCAATTTCAAATAAAGTATCATAACTCATCACCCTATCGCCTGAAAATGAACGGAGCTGTTGAAGCGGCCAACAAGAATATTAAGAAGATTATTGGGAAAATGACTGAGACATAAAGACTGGCACGAGAAGCTACCATTTGCTTTGTATGCATATCGCACATCTGTGCTGACATTTACGGGAGCAACTCTTTTCTCTCTGGTCTATGGAATAGAAGTTGTGCTACTCATCGAAGTTGAGATCCCTTCTCTACGAGTCTTAATGGAGTAAAAAATTAGAGGAAGCAGAATGGGTTTGAGCTCGATATGACCAGTTAAACCTCATCGTGGAAAAACGTCTAAAGGCAATTTGTCACGGACAGATGTACCAGAAGAGAATGATCGCGACCCATGACAAGAAAGTACGGCCAAGAGAATTCCACGAAGGAGAACTCGTGCTGAGAAAGATTCTCCCAATACAAAAAGACATGCGAGGAAAATGGGCACCAAATTGGGAAGGACCATACGTCGTAAAGAAGGCATTCTCGGGTGAAAATTTGATTCTCACTGAGATGGATGGGAAGGAGTTACCTAATTCAGTGAATTGAGATGCTGTAAAGAAATATTATGCCTAAAAAAAAAGATCAAGGTGAAAACCCGAAAAGGGCGTCTTGATTAACACAAAAGATTAGGATGAAAACCTGAAAGGGCATTCTAATGAAGCAAACCCGGGCTTAAAGAGCAAGGCGACTTGTATGGTGGGTCAAACGGCAAGGCTATAGTATTTGAAGCATCTCTGAAAGCTCGAAATCTTCTACGTAAGAAGCCATGCTGGAAAAAGGTTCTTGATTAAGTAACGTGGAAGAGATCATGCGTTGAATATCTAGAGCATTTGTATCCATTGAATGCGATCCCTTTTCTCTTTATGACACTTTTTTACTATTCTTGGTTAACTTCCTTTGTTTGTCACCTTTGAAATAAATAAATGGATGTATCCCTTTTGTACCTACCTGACCATTTTCATGCATCTCATTATGTGGTTTATTTAAATGATAAATAGTGAAATGACATACTCTGGACAAAAGAAATGTTGAGCATTACCTGGATGAGAATTTGATAAGTATAAGAGTTTCAAAGTAAGGACAAAGTTCAACAGGGGGCAAAAGAGTGATATCTGAGAAACGCAGATTACTCGTAAAGCTTGAGGACGGGTACAAAGCCTGAAGAGAAAGTCAAGAATCAAAACAATGAATGCAGATTGTTACAAAAATCGTAACAAAAAGGGATACATGACAAACAATCCCAAGGCTCATAGCATAATCATGTAGGCATACATGCATTTAAGACAAGCATGTGCATACCATGATAACATCATGCATGAAATATGCAGGTACTCCAGCAGAGCGAGAGGTTTTGATGATATTTATACTAGGTCAAAGGAAAAGACACTTGAAGTTCCACCAGATGATATGTTTTGGTATTCCGGTATTTTCAATTCTCGTTTTTCAAAAAAATCAACTCATATTGGAGAGGTGAGTTGAGCCTCAAATCACGTATTGAGGTATTTTTAATTTATGTTTCAAAAAAGTCGACTCATATTGCGAGAGGTGAGTTGAACCTCGGGTCACACGCTGAGGTATCTTTAGTTTCTATTTTTCAAAAAAATGGACTCATATTGCGAGTGGTGAGTTGAGCCTCGGGTCACACGCTGAGGTATCTTTAGTTTCTATTTTTCAAAAAAATCGACTCATATTGCGAGAGGTGAGTTGAGCCTCGGGTCACACGCTGAGGTATCTTTAGTTCTTATTTTTCAAAAAATCAACTCATATTGCGAGAGGTGAGTTTAGCCTCGGGTCACACGTTGAGGTATTTTTAGTTTCTATCAACTCATATTACGAGAGGTGAGTTGAGCCTCGGGACACACGTTGAGGTATTTTCAATTTATGTTTTTTCAAAAATCAACCCATATTGCGAGAGATGAGTCGAGCCTCAGGTCACACACTGAGGTATTTTTAATTTTTTACTTTTTTCAAAAATTAACTCATAATCCGAGAGATGAGTTGAATGTCAGTTTGTATGCCGAGCTATTTTTGATGTCTGTTTTTCAATAAAGAATAAAGATTAGAGCTAATCGAATATATAGATTTTGCCCCCCTGAAGTTGCAGTGGAACCGGTTGAAATTACAAGTCTTATCTCCATGAAGTTGTAGCAGAACCCTGACGTTGTAGTGGAGCGAATCAAAGATATTAGACCTTATCTCCCTGAAGTTACAGTGGAGCAGTGAAGTAGATCGAGGCTAGGAACCTTAGACCCTTAAAGAAGCGAGCAAAGTGAAGTTACGAGTCATATCTCTGAAGTTGCGGTGAGATAGATCAAAGCTATAAGACACAGTGCACTAGAATGGGGCTGCTTGAAGAAGAGGAGCATCAAAGAAGTCAAGACTCGGCGAGACCGGCCAAAATTGGCCCTTTTAAGGTCTTTGCTCCATTCTCGTTACACGACAATGAACAAAGAGGGGCAGCTGTTGAGGCCCAATTTTGAACAAAAAAATAAAACCTAAACCTACCCAACAGACCCATTTTACACCCTCAGCCCAACACTAATTAAACCCATACTCAGAACCCAATAACCAAGCCCAATCCCGAAACCCTAACCACCTAGCTGAATTAGCCTCCCCACTTGCCTCTGACGACCCTGCAGCACCGCCCCACCGGTCATGTCCTCCACCCACCATACCTGCAAACATTAAAACAAGAAAAGACAGAGAAATGAAGTAAACAAGCAACCAAATAGTAGAAATATGACCATTTTGTAAGGGCTTTAAAAGGCCGATTTAAAATTTTGTAACGGGAGGATTTTTTCTCAATACATACATATATTATTTCAAAAAAAATAGTAGATCAAGCAAGAAAATCAATCCAAATCAGAGAACCAAAGCATTAACAGTTGAAACTAGAAACCCGAAGGTGATTTCATCGTTTTTTTTTCTTTATTTATTTTAAAATTTTTTAGTATATATCTTTATATATCAAATATATATATTATTAAGCCAAATAAAAATATAAAAAAAATTACCTTTTTCCCGCCACCGTGCACTGGGGCCAACGGCGGTCCGACGACCAGACGGTGATCGGCCCTATGGTCGAAAATCTCCCCCAGCTCCCTCTCCCCTCTCTTCCTTTTTATTTTTCTTCCACTTTGCTGTAAATGAATTTTTTTAAAAAAATTTGGCCTTTTATAGCCTCCCAAAACGACGTCGTTTTGCCTTGGATCGGGTCAATCCGACCCAACCCACTCAGGATCCGCCTGTTTTTGCTCTTAGGGGCTAATTGCCCGCGCGGTCCTTCCGCTTTTTCTATGATTTTCAATCAGGTTTTTTATGTATTTTAATTTGGCCCTATAATTTGTTGCGCTTTCCAATTTGGTCCTTAATGCTGCTGCACGTTTTGGGTGGAGGGGCTTATTTCGTTTTTAGTCCCTCCGCTATTTGTGCGCGTTGAAATAGGTCCCCTTCCCTTCTTTTTATTTCAATTTTGCGCCAAGCCTTTTATTTTTAATTCGATTCGATCTTTTTTTAATTACTTTATTATTAAAATTAATTATTTTAGTATTATTATTATTAGTAGTACTATTCATGTACATATATATTATCATTATTGTTACTATTACTATTATTAATCTTCGTATTATTATTATTTCTTTATTATTATATTATATTATATTATATTATTAGTTTTTTTACTATTATTAGTATTAGTTTTAGCTTCAATGAATATTTTTAACATGCATATATATACACTTTTATGTAACATTATTAATAATTATTTTTTAATATTATTATTATTTTTATATGCATATATATTATGTGTATATTCTTTTAATAGATATTATGTATATATTTTATATATATTATATATATTTTTAATGTTATTTGTTATATATTTCTTTTACTATTTCATGTATATGTTTTTATATCATCTCATGTACATATTCTTGAATACTATGTTATATATGTATATATATTTTTAATACCATATTATGTATATATTATTATATTTATTTTATCCCTATTATATTTATTATTAATATTATTACATATATTTTATTATATGGGTATATATATACTTTTATATATAGTATTATTTTCATATATCGTTATATTTATTATTATACCTACTATTTTCACTATTGTCACTTATTATTTTATTTTAATATTATTATGTGTTATTTGGTGTAGATACATCTTTTATTATTATTATAATTATTATTATTATTATTAGTATATGATTATTATATATGTATGTATCTTTAATATATATATATGTATATGTTTATGCAGATATTATTAATAATTGTTTTGTAACATTATTATTATTTCTAATATATATATATATATATATATTTATATTTTAATAACTATATTATGTATGTTTTTTTAACACTATTTTATGTATATACTTTTAATATTATTATGTATTTATTTTAATATATATGTACATATTTATGTAGTATTATTGATATATATATTTTTATGTTATTAGTACTTCCAATATATATTGTATATGTTCATTTTATATATATTATGTATATATATATTTAGTATTATTATGTATACACTTTTCATTCCTATTATTACGTATATACTTTAATATATATATATATATATATATAGCACTATTAGTATTTTTAATATTATGTTTACGTCACTTCACTTATTATTATATGTTTATATATATGTTCGTCTCTATTTCGTGTTTAATACCATTATTATCATGTTTAATATCGCATATAATGTCATTGCTTTTAATATTATTGTCATATTTATTATTTACTTCGATGTATTTCTAACTCTTTTATTTTTTGTTTCCCGCCCATTTTATATCATTTTGCTGTTCACAACTTTAAAGATTTTTATTCATGTTTTTTACTAATTTCAATAAATAAGGCAATGAATCGGTTTAACATTAAGTCATCGATTTCATCGCTATGTTGGGTGAAATTTGTCGGCTCGTGTTAAAAACAGGACACCCTTCTAAAAAAAATCAAAAACTAAAAATTCTCATTTTCAATCGAATCACGATTAAATGTCAAATTGAATTCGTATTTTTAAAAATCAAGCCAACACCTGTTTAATAAAAATACCAATTTTGGGCGTCGCGAGGGTGCTAATACCTTCCTCGCACGTAACCGACTCCCGAACCCAACTTTACTTTGGTTTTTGACGTAGACCTAAATTCAGCCTTCTTTTTGTTTAAAAAATAAATTTTCTTTTAAAAAAGAAGATTTATTCGGTGTCCGATCACACCTAGGAAAAAAGATCGGTGGCGACTCCCCTTTTTAATAAAACTGAAATTCCATTTTCAAGATTTTCAAATAATCGCCTCAACTAGCGATCAAAGTAAAAAAAAATTTTACGTCGCTACACCCGGTATCGGTTCTGGCTGACCTTGGAGGTCAACAATCGAACTCGGGGGATTCCCATTGCTTCCTTTCGTCGTCTCGATGCTCTTGTCCATGTTCTTTGTTGTTCTTGGACAATGAAGCTTATTGAGCAAAAGAAATATGGCAAAGGCAATAACAAAGATTGGTGTATGCATATTTGGTACTCTTCATAATAAGCAAATTAATATACAAGCAAAGCAACTCCAACCAATGAAAAATAGGAACATTTCAGTTGAGGTTAAAGCAAAACAAATCTCAAAAAGAGCTAATCCTAGTGTCACGGGGTTAGACCTTTAGTCTCGCAATCCGTGCGGCCTTAGGCAATTAGCTCGTCCAAATTCGCCTAAGTCAGCCTTTTCTCCCAAAAATGAGAATTCCTTAAGAACTCCTCCAAGGCACCAAATTTAATAGCGGAAGCGATTGTGCCAAAAGAAGCAACAAATAAGCAAACGAAAGCCAAAAAAAGAATGCACACAAGGTGTTTGAGTAAATGCCAAGAATTCTATCACTCTTAAGAATTCAACATACAATGGATGGTTTACAAATGAGGGGGAGGCTCTCTATTTATAGTTGAGCTCCCCCAGAACCAATGGTCAAGATACATTTACATCGACGGACGAGATTAACGATATCCCATGATTTAAGGGATTTACAAGATATGCCTTATCAAATCTAATCTAATCTTTACAATATATGATTCCCTTTATCTTTTAAGATTAGTTACCCAAAATAGCCTAAGTTGCCATATCTTTGCTATTGGGCCATCCAAGCTTCAATCTGACAGGCTTCTCCAACAATTCATGGAATCGGGCCAGTTCACGTGGGCTAAATGATCCTCATCTGATCGATCGACCTCCATGGGACGCATCTTGTGCTATGGTCACGGGCTTAGAACTTTGGCCCGTGACACTAGTCCGTACACCTAAAACAATGAAACAAATCTCCACCACCCCCATTACTAAACCTTATATTTGGTCTCACTTCAAAAGTCTCACAAAACACCAATTTCATGCACAACAAATCATCCCTACCATCTACAAATTAATACTATTCAATTACAAAACAAATTATGATAATAATAATATTTGATAAAAGCAAAAGTCCTTCCCCCTTTTCCCCACTCTTTACCACAATTCCCTACTTATCAACAACTGCTAATACCGAGACAAACCCGATGACTTTTTCGACACAAAACAAGCTTTTAAGGATCCCACCTTTCATTGCCACCCTCTTTGAGCTCGAGTTTCAAGATTGTGTCCGTTTACTCTCTGACCTTGAAGCTGGATAATCGCTCTTATCTGTATCAGAATTATCCTTTTGTGAGTCTATTTCAGAGCTGTTTTCATGAGTCCGACGGTGCCTTCGGTCCTGATTTCATCAAAACAGAACAGCAGATAAAAAAAACCACCATGCCCTTCATGAATGTCAGAGCTATATAGATATATATGTATGTATGTATGTATGCATATTGATCATGCTAAGTAATGAATGCAACACTAACCTCTCTTGGTATAGGATACTCCTCAGACTCGAGCATTCGTGCAACTTGACCCATCTTGGGTCTTTTTTCAGAATCCGGATCAACACATCTCAAAGCAGTTAGAAGGGCACGTTTTAGAGCTCGTGTCGACGGTCTAACCTCGATATTTGGATCTACCACTTCCTCTGATCTCCTGCTTCCAACCATCATTTTCAGCCAATCTACCAGATTAACCTGTAAACATTAAGATTCTATATTTAATAAAACTTAAAAACCTCTTTAGAAAAAGAATACAAAATAAGAAATCCATCAGTGATATACAATGATTGTCAAGACGAAACATCAAGGTCTTATGATCGTATAGGTGTAGAATGTTGTTAACTTTTACATATTCGTGTTATAGGGATGCTTTAGAACAACAATTAAAACTTGGGAAGGTAGAAATACATCCAAAACCACAAGGGATGAAGATTCAATTGCAGAAATACATATTCGTGTACCTCATGGGCAGGACGACCATAATCCACGGGATCTCTACCAGTTATGGCTTCCAATAGTACAACCCCAAAGCTATACACATCACTCTTTTCGTTCAAAAGGCCAGTATTTGCATATTCAGGAGCCACGTATCTGCATGATTTAAGGAAAAAGTTGTCAAGAGATGACTAAAGGTCCTAAATATATAAACATGAAGATGCACTAGAGAGATAAAATACCCAAATGTTCCCATAACTCGGGTTGTAACATGACTTTTCCCAGCACCTAGCAACTTCGCCAGACCAAAATCGGAAACCTTGGCATTAAACTCATCGTCAATCAGAATATTGCTGGACTTTATGTCTCGGTGCACAACCTTTGGTTCAATGGCCTCATGCAAGTAGGCAAGACTGCATGAGAAAACATGTGTCAAAAGAGAACCGGACCTGAAAATGTATGAAGATATAGTGACTTACGCCTTAGCTGTTCCAAGGAGAATCTTTATGCGAGCTTCCCAGGTAAGATATCCATGTTGACGCATAGCTCCGTGAAGCCATTGTTCTAAGTTTCCATTGTTGACATACTCGTAAACCAACATCCTGTATTTTTAAACAATGTCCTTCGTTAACGGCAATAACTGCTAATGATGATCCAATTTATAGTCAATTATTCAAAAATATTTAACCATGCAAAAACATAGTAAAAGAAGACTATACCTGTGTGTTCCTTCAATACAGTAACCTAAAAGGCGGACCAAATTCTTGTGACGAACATGCCCAATGGCTTCCACTTCGACTCGAAATTCTTTCTCTGCTTGGCCCCTACAAAGAAGATGATAGGCAGTTTAGCTAAACAAGACTTTGGGACAAGAAAATAACACCATGTTTAAAGTCTGCACACACACATATATATATATATATATACTTACAAGTTGTTGAGTATTTTCTTAACAGCCACTGGCGTTCCATTGATCAAATGACCCCGATAAACAACGCCATATCCACCCTCTCCAAGAACATTTTCCTTTGAAAACCGGTTCGTAGCAAGTTCAAGATCCCTCAATGTAAACCAGTGACCCCAACCCAAATGAGAGAATTCAGGCAAGCCAACTAAAGGAGATGGAGCAGTGACGGGATACAAAGAAGACGGTCTATAAACAGTCATGGTACCGGAACTCCCTTCTTCTCCTGATTGAGATCCTGCACCATCTTTTTCTAAATGGTGAAATGAACCTGACTGACTACTATTATCTCCATTCCTTGATTTTCCCATACCAAGATGAACCATAACCCTATCTGAATCTTTGTCACTGGATTTATCATGAATGGTGAGAAGAATACCGTCCCGAGGAACGAAATCGTTGGCTGATACTTGTTCGACTCGAACTTCCTTGATTTCTTTAGATATAGATGGGATTTGAGTAAGGGGAAGCTTATTTCTAGCTCTTGATTTCTTCTTCCTTGAAGTTAAACAAAATGACAACAAAGAAAGGATGATTATGATAAATAAAGCAACAACAATCCCAATAACTTCCCACACTTTAAGTCCAAAAATGGCTGTCTTCTTGGACATTTCAGCATTGAGATCATTTGCCATTTTCCCCCCTAGTTTCAGATATTCAACACCTACATAATTTACGAAATTCAATAAAAATAAGGCTTAGTATTCAAAATTACATTCCAAATCTCATATTTCGCTTGTTATACAGCATTTGCAGAAAACCAACCATGGGGCAAAAGCATCAAGCTATGTAAAACAGACCCTTAATTTTAGTAAATAAACAGATCAGTCAATTAAGATTCAGATACAAGGAAAAAAATTTATGTACAGTAAGCTAAAAAAGCAAAAATTTTGATACATAAATAGAACATTAAGAATTAAACAAATTTGGCAACTTCACCTTCCAACAGTAAAGCTCAGATCTTTGAAAAGATAATCTCAGATCTCAGAAAAGGAAGCCCCCAATGTGGCCATTTCCCAGAAACAAGAGCAGGTGAACTAATTGAAGAAACCCTCAAATGCACCCACTTGTCCAATAAACACAAAAAGAAGAAGAAAAAAAAAGGAGCTTAAATAAGTAAAAGAAGATAATTGGTTTTATGGGGAAATGTGGATATGAATCTAAGCTGGAATGGAGCTATCTTGCACCAGAAATGAAGGTCCTTGTAAAGGCAAAGGCAGAATTGATAATGAAAGGCTTGAAACTGAATGAAGTGGATATTGGACATGGAAGTGGGTTTTTTGAGAGAAAGGCTGTGAAGGTGAAAATGAATGGTGTGGGGTTTGATAAAATTAAGAGTAAAAATAAATTAAGAGAAGAAGGATTGAATTATCAGTGGTAGGTGATGAGTTTTTTATATCAAAAACACCAAATTTTACATCTTCACTAATACCCCCCTACTGTAAAACACAAGCATTCAACTTCAAGCTTGCATTTTGCAAAACCAAAAAAGTCTTGACTTTAAGGCTAAATTCCACCCACAGTCGCTACTAAATTATTTAAAAATTTTCCTTTCATTCACCCAAACTATTTTCAACTTTTTATTTAACTTATTAAGCTGTCAAATTGATTTTTAAAAAAAGTTTAATTAGTAAGTTTTGAGTGATGATTTAACTAGTAATATACATCTACAAATAAAATTACATACCTTAGATTTAATTTGATATAAATTTGAGAGATGAAAAAGAAAGTCATATGAATCTTGATTTACAAATTCATTAAATTTAAAATTGCTTCATGAAAAAAATTTAAATTGTAGACTAAAATAAGAAAAAAAAATTCGATTGATACAGATAATACGAACAAATAATATCATGTAGCAATGGTTTTCTATAATTCAATAACTTAAATTCAGTGATCATATAACTTTTTGAAATTGAATATAATTTACCCATATCAAAAATTTGAAGAAAAAAACCTGTAATTAAATAAAAATCCAGAATATTTAAGTTTACTGTACTTAGGGTTTATGGTAAGCAGCACATGGAACAGGTTCATCATTCACTTATGAATAGATAAAATCATAAATGATTACATTATGGAAAAAAATTATAGTACCATCTATTATCCACATATGGTGTGGATAATAAATAATATATATATATATATGTGTATGGTGTGTAATGTCTATTATCATTGAATGTAATAATTATTTGACTTTAACATTGTCTTTCATAATGTCTTGTTTCTGTTTGGAATTTTGTTAGAACTGTAGAGAAAAAAAAACATGATGATAAGCAAAGCCAATTATGTTGATATCAAGTACAGGATAAAACAAGCAAATGAAGGAGATTATGGGAGAGTGCAGCTATAAATTAAAAAAGGTTAATTATACTAATTCGGTTGAGTCTTAATTCGATTGGTATAGATATTATTATCAATTAAATAGGATGTGTGTTCGAATGCGCTGAAACGCATTACCTTTCTATGTATGAGTTGGGGAGGAGTTATGGATAGTTTAATTCTAAGCATTGTATAAAAAAATAAATATAATCAGAACTTATAATAAGATTATTAAAAATATACATTTTGGTACTTGAACTTGGCTTTAAGGTTCAATTTAGTATCTAAAATTAATTTTAATTCAATTAGGTACCTAAACTTAGTTTATTGATTCAAATTGGTATTTGAATTTAATTTTTTTAACCAACTTAATACTTACGATAAATGACTTATTTAAATCAATTTGAACTATAAAATTAAATTCGAGTATCTAATTAGACTCAATAAAATTTAGATATTAAATTGAACTTTAAGACGAAATTCATGTATATTTACCTAACTTATAATAATCAATTTTATTCGGACGGTTGTAACTTAGAAAAAAATTGAAAGATGAAATCCTAACCCCCAAAACCCAAAATTTAGGGGGGATAATTCCAAAAGCCAAAACACAGTGTTGCATGGTATAGAAGATAGGAAGGTGAAGGAAGGTCCACACGCCATGATGCCCGAAATGCACGGCATGTGGTGCCACCTTCTCTCATTTAGCCCTTCTGCCAAATATACACATATATATATTTAATGAATGCTCAATTTAGCCAAATATACACATATATATATTTAATGAATGCTCAATTTGCAAGCCTCAGAAATTAGAGTGTCCATTGTCGGTGATTAATTCTTTCATCGCAGGTATTCTTTAAAAAAGTAAAAGGTTGATCATGAAATGTGTTTCATTTTAATGGGCAGAGATCAATCCTCTTTCGACCTCACATTATATCTCGTAATTAACTTATTTACTGTTCCATATCAAGCACCAGTACTACCAGTGCCTCTGTCTTATATACAACAATACTTTTACACAGTGGTGGATCTAGAAATATGACTTGGGGGGTAAGGGTGAAGTCAAAAATTTTTTTGGAAGGGTTGGAATTAAATTTTATATTTTTATGATAGTAAAAATACAATTTCATCATTTTAATCGCCTAGATCTTTATACTTTTGAGGATTAAATCAATTTTTATCATATTGAGGGGGCTAAAATGTAATTTTACCATTACTAATTTAAAATTTTATAAATTATAAAAGACTTAGATGAAAAAAATTTCATTTTAAGGGGTCGAAACCATTGCCAGTCGCCTCTAGTTCCACCTCTGCTTCCCTGATTGTTACCATGAAATTGCTGCTTATGATATATTTGGATAATTTAATATTTAATCTTTAAATTTGATATATTTTATTTTAGTCCTTGAACTTTTTTGGTCCACATCAATCATGTAACTTGAAAACTCTTTTTCAATTTAGTTGTTAAACTTTGATTATTTTAAAATATGATAACGTGATACATTAAAATTATATCACGTCATTATTTAAAAAAATTAATTTTTTAATATATATTTTTATATTTTAAACTTTATATAATATTTTTAAAATTTTCTAAGTGATCTCAAATTACCAAATTAAAAATGGTTGACAATTTCAGAAACAGTTGACATAGGTTTTTTTTTTTTTAATTGCTAGCTAATATATGTACATGAAATTAGTCAATTTATGTCCACATTTTCCATTCCCTCCACTAGAAACTATCCTACACAAATAAATATAAATATATCAATACCTAAATAATGAAAAATCATTTATTTTTTTAGTTGGATTTTTAGGCATCCCTAAAGTAGATATTAAGGGGAATGTACAAATCAATGCTTCCATAAATTCGATTGTGGTTTATAATTATAACTTTCGTACTTGTTTATTTAGAATAATTTCTCGAATAAAAAATAATAAAATAATTAAAGAAAAGTTAGCGATTTAAATTAATATTTTTCTAACAGTATACGGCAAATCACAAATAGAAATAAAAAAATAATAAAGTAATTTTATATCCAATTACTTATCTTCTCGAAGTTGGATCTCTAAGTTTTTGGAATGCTCCGAATTCCACTTGAGCATCCAAATTTAGATTAATACCGGCAAAAACATCTCTGAATAGGGTTCTAGTCCCATCACAAATGTCTCCAAAAAAGAAAAGCATGGCAAACGAAACATGCTTAAAAGTAAACCAGCCCCTTGAGAATTTAAAGTTTATGGATTAAAAAGAAAGTTGATAAAATATTTCTCTCCATTTAAAAGTCCAACTCGATTTAACTCCGAATTTGAGGACTAATATGAGAAGGAAATATCAGAGAGCCTCTGAGAAGGAAAAAAAAAAATGCAGGAATGCACCAAAAGTAGTTCACTTTCATTTCAATGTCTTTAAAGCTTTTCGGAGCATATATTATTCATAGTTCAAATCCCATATCAATTTGAACTTTCACGTAAACGCTATACACACAAATAGCAGTAAAAAAAGCCATAGGGGACCAATGCCTTGCACCCTCGGTTAAACGAAACCTTTTTTTCTTTTTCTTTTTTTGCTATTTTTTAATATTAATTTTAATATATGTTGTTATCATATCTGTTTTTCTAATTAGTATAATATTTAGAAATACCCATAGTTCTTCCTCAACCTATAAATAGAAAGATAATACGCTTCAGCATACTCAAACTCACGTCCTCCTACATTGACAACAATGTCGATGCCAATCAAGCTAAGACTCAATCGGCTTTTGACTCCATTTTTTAACTATTAATTAAAAAAAGTTAACATTTTTTACCTGGCCAAATTTGATGAAAAGGCCAAATTTAAAGAAAAATTAGGGAAATGGGTCAATTTTTATGATATTTAGGGAATGAAAAGAGAAGACGAAAATGTGAGCTACAGGGCACGCTTTTAGTCATCTCAGTTGAAAGCGCGTCCTATGGCCTTTTTTCTGACTTTTTTAACATATTTTTTTCTTTGGTAAGATAGTTAAATATTAGTAGTTTTATCTTTTAAGTCTTGGGTTCGATTTCTCTCCTACTCATATTTATATTTTTATTTTAGGTTGTTTTAAGATTTGTTCTTATTTTAATTACTATTTTTAATATATTAGCTCCTCTTGTGATATGGTTAAATAATAGTAACTTTATTCTTGAATATCAGGTTTGATTCATTTTCTAAGCACTTTTATAATTTTTTTCACGTTATTTGGAACTTTTTTTTATTTTTAAGTAATAAATACATTATATTCAAGTTTTTTTAATCTTTTTAATTAATAACTTCCCAAAATATAAAAAAAAATAATACATTTCCCTAAATATTTTTTAAAATCAGTAATTCAGATTTTAATTTTTTTTGCCCTTCTAAAAATTAAAAATTTTAAAATTTTAATATTTATTGCTAGGTGCACTTGAAATAGTAGTTAATGTGGTAAGGAGCAGTAGTACTTGAGAGGGGGGCTACAAAGGCAAATGAAGAACACATATCTGGCAAACTGCTATCAACTGGTTGGCTTGTCTGCTTACCTAATTATGTTATTAGACAAACAAACAAACTCTTAACAAACCCATTATCCATAATAATATATAATATGTTTAAAATAAATAAAAATCAAGTGGCTTGTATTAGAAGCAAATTTTAGGGTTTAGTTAATCACAATAATGCAATAATATAAACAGCAGAATATATTAAAATTATAGGTGTGGGATTCCTATTATGTCTGCCTTCCCCTTGTATTTGTGTGGACAAAGGGATCCCATGCCTTATAGGGCAGACCTGCTTTTGGACCCCCTCCCTCCACAGCCTATAATTCATAAATTATATTCATGCTTTGCTTGTGAACCCTTCATCTTTCACAAAATTCAAATCCAAGAACTTACTTAAGGGATATAGAGTTTGGTATCTCTTTACCTATAGCCATACTAATTTTTTTGTCTAATAGAGTTTATAAACAAGTAAGGGTTTAACAGTTAATGACAGTTCGTTTAGAAACCAAGAGTCACATGCAATCTTTTAAAAGAAGGGGAAGAGAAGCTCTCCCTTTATCCAAATGAGAGAATCCTCTTATTTGGGTCATTCGGGGTGACTTATATAGCCTTCAAATCCTGTAAAACAAGTGTAGGGCACATAATATCATGTGTGGATTGTATATAATTCATATATATGTAGGGTGTATTTAGTATTACTTTTAAAAAGCACTTTTGGGACAAAAATAATACTAAACAAACTACTTTTTTTAAAAAAAATTCTTTATTCCAAGAAAAAAATTGACCCAAAAGCACTTGTCTTAAAATTTTAGCTTCTTAAAAGTGCTTTTTTTTTCCAAAAGCATTTTTAAGAAACATTTCTAAACTAGGCCCAAATAAGATGAGTAAGAGAAGCTCTCACTTTCTCCAAATGAGAGAGTCCCCTTATTTGAGTTATTTGGGGTGACTTATATAGCCTTCAAATATCGTAAAACAAGTACAGGGCACATAATATCACGTGAGGATCAAATATAGTTCATGTATATGTAGTCATGCAATACTTTAACAAGATCATTTCTAAAATTAATTGAACACGTTGTTTGTGCAATTTGAGGATTCATTTTTGTGTGGAGAAAGAAAATTTATTGCATTGTAGTGACACCTACTAACGCATAAGATTGTAGTGGCATGAAATAATACATAAAGCAGTGTAAAAGTAAAGGCCTTTAGGATCGAGTCAGGTTTAGTTTGAGTTTATTTTGTAACATATTTTACATTTCTCATGTTTGATTTTATTTGTAATATGAATTTTTAATTTTCTCTAGTTTGATCATATTTGTGAAAGGTTAACTTAAGCTCGTTTTAAATTTGTCTATATTATTTTTATTTTTATACAAAATTATGCTATTTTTTTTAATATGTTTGTCTTTTATTAAAATTTTAAACATTATATTTAATATATTTTTAATATTTACATTATAATATTATATATTATTATAAATTTAATTTTATATGAGATAAATTACAATAAATATATAAATAATATAAAACAATATATTACATAAACTAAAAACGGTTTGAGATAGGATTGAACCTTAAATATTGAAGCTTATAAATGGTACTAGCATAATTTATTTATATCTACCTATATTACTTTTTCTTATAAATGTTACTTTTCAAGATTTAGTAAATTATAATTTTTATTTTATTAAGCTTTTACACATTAAAAAAATGTAGCTCACTTTTTTATATTTATTTACATTATAAAATTATATTTTTATTTTTTATGATGTAAATTACATAGTTTGGAAAAATAAAAAATATATTATTAATTAAAAATATAAATTAAGTTCAACTCAAACTTTAATATTTTTTTCTAAACTTTGAATATAATTATTATTTTTATTCAAACTCTTAAAAATGAACTTTCAAATTTTGATGAATAATCCGATCTTTATAAATCGGTTAGTACTTAAGACAATAACATAGTCATGTAATTAAAAATTTGACATGTACTTTACCGAAAAAAAGTTGGTAGGTACTGGCTAGGGACTATTATGAATAGTGGATGTGAGGTTGAAGGCTTAAGGCTCAAAGGAAAAGAGAGTAAAATAATTCGGATTGAATAAGTTTTGACTCGATTTAATTTGGTAACGAAGTCGAATGAAAATATGTTTAAAGTAAACTTTCACTATATTGTTTAGGAAATTTTATCAAAAAAATATTTTTAAAAATTTTATAACTATTATTATGTATATTAAATTTTATATGCTTTTATAACATTTTAACTATTTTTTATATATTTTAATTAGATGTTTAATTTTCATAAGCTTTTTTTATTTAATTATTTAAAAAATTGAAGCAATATAAAATTTATGATTTTTTTTATAATTGTGAATTGAACCCGATTTATTTGTAAAGAAATTAAACACTCGATTAATAGAGTACGACTTGAGATTTAAAAATGATGTAATATTGTTTTTCAAAATCAGATTTGGGGTGCTAAAAGTTTAATAAAATTAGATTTTAGACATAATCAGATGACAAGACATAAATATCTAGATCGAAATAAAAATAAAATCAGTTTGCCTCACCTCATTGGCATCCTAAAATGGTGGGATTTCCCCATGGTGGTACAAAGTGGTCTATGAGATCGGATCTATTCAATTTCACATCAGATCGGAACCAGAAAATTTGTGATCCTTGAAAAGGATATCTTAACCAATTTTAGATTTGAATAATAATAATAATAATAATAATAACATATTTAAAAAATAGTAACATTGACATGATTGTAGCCTAATTCTATTTATGTATGAATTGACAAATTATTGAAATTAATTTATTATTTTTTAAAGAATTTACAAGTATGTACGTTATAAATGATACATGTCTGATTAATTAGAATTAGAAACAGTTTAATATAAAATTTAATCGATTGGAAATTATAATATATTCCGATCTAAACCTAATAAATTTGAACATAGCCCATATGTTATTGGATTTATACTCGGAATAATCTAGAGGAAAACTCACCGATGACATTTGCATGTAATGAGGCTCGGACTTGAATGTTCAAGATCTCAAGCATTTACCAACATTGTCAAAGCTTTATTTGTAATATACTATTTGGTATCTACGTCTGATTTCAATATTCAATTTGGTATTTAAGATTTTTTTTTTTATCTCAATTTGGTACCTAAGTTTGGTTTCCTTGTTTGGTTGGTACCTAAGTTTTTTTTTTTACCCAGTTAGGTATTTTTTTTTTTTACTAAAGCACGAATGTCAAATATTCATTGGGCCACATGATGCTATTTAATCAGATATCAAATTGAATATTGTAGCCAGACTTAGGTAACAAAGGGTATATTAATCCATTAATTAATTTAACGATTAATCTAATGAAGTTCATGTATAATTAATTAGGGTAAACTACGCCTAATGTCACTAAACTACTAGTAAGTTTACGTTTTGATCACTCAACTTCAAAAAGTTACAAAATAGTCATTGAACTATTTGAAAGTTTCCATTTAAGTTACTAAACTATTTGAAAATTTTTTATTTAAGTCATTGAGTTATTAAGTTTTTTTTTTTTTTAAAGTTAGGCTAGCGAGTTCTTAGTGACAATTCAATGATCGGTATAGTCAATCAAAACCTATTGACTAGTAGAGTAACATACCTTATATCCAAGTTTATCTGATAGTCAGTGTCAAAGATTGGAGAAGAAAGACGTTTAGATTTTGGTTCATAGATTCGTGATGTTCAAAATTTATTCATGAAAAAAAAAATTGAAATGCAAAAGAGAAGGGAAATGAGAGCTTTCGACTGTTGCAAGTGGTGTGAATAGATAAGGGCATACAACAACGATTTTAATAGTCCAATGACTTAAATGAAAACTTTTGAACAGTTCAACAACTATTTTGTAACATTTTGAAATTGAATGACCAAAATGTAAATATACTAATAATTTATTGGCTTTAAACGTATTTTACCTAATACTTATTAGATGGGTTAAGGGATGGGCCAGCCTTGATCCTTGTTTTGGTTTTGGTTTTGGTTTCACTTAAGGGTTTAGGGCATTTTATTAAACATCAGTCCAAGAAAGAGGGTAATTGGACCAAGGCCCAACCTCCTTTAAGACTTCAAACCCAAGGCAAGCACTCCCTAAGCAATTTTCATAAACCATAAAATTAACAAATATTAATTTTTTTATCTATTTTAAAATGATTTGATAAATAACGTAAGTTTAAAGGTTAAAAGAAACGAAAAATTAAATGGAAAGCTAAAATGATTTTTTTTATAAAGTTAAGAGAGTCAAATAAATCATTATGCCCAAATTAAAAAAATCAACATTTAACACCATAAATTTTTAAAAGTAACATCTGAAGAATTATCAAAAAACTTTCTTTCAGTACTATCTTATAGATTTTGTTTCCATCACACAAAAAATCAATTTTATTACTATTTAATAGATTTTTTTTTTACACAATGCCTGAAACTATCTATAACCCCTCCCTGACCATTAAATAGAAGGATAATGCACTTCAGCACACTCAAACTCACGTCCTCTTGCTTTGGCAACAATATCAACATCAATCGAGCTAAGATTCAGTCGACTAACATACTAAGAAATACATATCATGATATAATTAATTTATTTACATCACCAAAATAAATGAAGATTGATGTTGATCTCTTAAATATTGTAGAAATACAAATTTTAATATTATATAATTACTTTAATTACATAAGAATGCTTTTATTATTATTTGAATATTTTATATATTTTAATTGTATTTAATAATGATTATTACATTAATTAAATACAAATATTTTATTAAATATAAAAATATAACTAAATATATATCGATTTTATAGAGATAAAAAACATAAGATTAAATACTAGAAAATATCGATTTGTATCATGTTTATATTTTAAGCATTGTATAAATACAACTTTTTTTTTTTTTTTTGGTATTGAAATATAAATATCAATCACAAAGATAAACTAGATTCACTACAAATAAGCTATCTATCTATTCGAAGTTATTCAATGATTTCTATCGGAACCTCCTTGACCATTTTAGTACCATACGAGAGATTTTGTCTTACACCAGTGAGGGTATGATATGTAAAATTGACTTCTCTTGAAACCTTCTATATGACCACCCGCCATTACAAATATAACTTTTAATATTATGTAATTACTTTAATTATGACATGAATTCTTTTATTATTAAGATATTTTATATATTTTAATTATCTTTAACCTTGATTAAAGTTGATTATGTGAATTAAAAATGTTTTATTAAATAATAAAATATAATTAACTTAGTTGGATTTTTAATCATGTATCACACTTTAAAATAAAAATTAGTTAATAACACATTTTCTAAATTATTTAGCGAAGTATCAGAGGTCACATAAGGCAAAAGCACACTTCATCATACGCGTATTCTATGTATTTGGAATGCACATATGATAAGATGTGTTTTCAAAGCCAATGCCCGGCCCCCTTAAAATAAAAAGTTAGATATTTAACCTATAAATTTTATAAAATTATAAGTTAGAACATGACAAAAGTGCACCTCATCATGTGCGCCAAATCAAAAAGCATAAATAACTAGGTGCGCTTTTACCTTACACAACATGCCTCGTTACTTAAATTATCCTATTTCGCTAAATAATTTAGAAGGTGTGTTATTTTATTAATAAATGAGAGAAAGTTCATTTTCATCTTTTAAACATTGTACAAATATAAATTTTAATATTATTATCATTACATTAATTACGAAATTAATTCTTCTATTATTATTATTATTATTATTATTATTATTATGAATAATAACTTACATTTATTATATAAAATAAAAAATATTTCATTAAATAATAAAATTAATTAATTGCAACGCAAGTGATTTAGTAAATTACTAGTTTCTTTAAATGTGTACAATTAAATCAAAATTAAAGTTTCGTGTGTATTTATTAAGTACAATCAATGTTGAACGTGTATTATTGTATCAAATCAAAGTTCATATATAAAATTTATATATAAAATTGGACATTAGACCTAAGTTCATATATAAATTTGATATTTATCCAATTCTCAATTGGAAAAGGTACTCTCTTTTTTCACAAATCAAATTCATTGGTCCTTTAGTTTTCCTTCTTGTTTTTGATGCAATGCCTACCCATAACCCCTTCTAACCCTTAAATAGGAGGATAAATGCGCTTTAACGCGTTCAAACCCAAATCCTCCTAAGCAACAATGTTAATTACTACTAGCATACTAATTATTATTTCACTAATAGATAGTTTAAAATACTTATTGTTGATTTTTCCTAACAATGGATTGGGTTTAAATGTACCTTTTGAGAAAGATGACATACTTTGAAAGTACAAATTTTTGCAATATGAACTTTACTTAAGAGGGTATTAGAGCTTATATCTTGGGACATTGTTTAATCTTTAAGTTAACAAAGAATGTGATGTAATAAAGAAGGAAGTAATAAGTTAGATGATTATCTAATGACTATTGTCACGGGCCAAGGTGCAAAGCCCGTGACCATCACACAAAATGCATCCCATGAAGGTCTATCGGTTAGATGGGAAAAATTTGACCCACGAGAACTGACCCGATTCAAAAAACTGATGGAGAAGTCTGTTCATTTGAAACTTGGGTAGCAGAATGAAACAGATATGGAAAGTTAGGCTACATTGGTAAATAGAGAAACTAATCTTAGAAGATTGAGGGGAATCATATTTGATAAGATTAGATCTAATTTGATTATGTAAATATTGTAAATCCCTTAATTGTAGTAATAGGCTTCATCTCCTTTGTCAATGTAATTCGATCTATACTGTCAGTTATTGTATCCTAAATTCTTTTATAACATTGTTGATGCTAAATGCTAGATTGTGACCATGCACATATAGTGGTGTAATGAAATATTTCTATTTTACCATCATCATAATTATATATTAAAAAAAGAAAAAGAAAAATGAAATCAGCAACAAATTAACTAAGCTATAGGTATTTATATAATATTAATTATGTGTGGCCATAAATAAACTCTTTTTCTATTTTATTCTTATCACAATCCAGAATTGAAGAACCATTCTACTTACTTTTTTTCTAAAAGATTTTATACTATAAATTAAATAAATATAAATATCTACCAACCTAATTTGTTTATAATTTTCTGAGTCAGATAAAGTGCTTTTATACATAAGAATGGATTATTCCACATGCCTTGTCTGCTATTCCCACTCATTCAGTTTTATATCTTAGAAATGAGATGACACCACTTCACATCCATTTGTAGCACTAAAGCAAATCACATTAACATTACTTAATAGCTAAAAACACCCCTCTCAATTTCGATATTAAACAATTTGATCCATTTGAAAAAGTCTGTTAATTTCGAAAGTGAATAATTAAGGATAGTTAATTGCAATATTAATATTTTTCTTTAACTATGCACATTTTCTATCGGTATAGTAACAAATTTAGCTATAAAAATTTATCCATTCTGTTAGTTTGGTATTGGTTTAACAAATTGTGGTTAATATTTACATATTCGGCTAAGTTTGTTATTATACCGATCGAAATTATGTACAATTGATTGAAACCATTAATGTCGTGATTAGTTATCCTTACTTATTCACTTGCAAAATTGATAGGATTAACTTTTTGAGAAGGACCAATTTATTTAATAGCGAAATTAAGAGGGACCTAAGAGATATTTTTACCAACTTAATATCACTAATTGGTGGCACACAGCTAATGATAATAATATAAGCTTGAAAATTAATTCATATACATTAATTACTGCATTTGTCTTTTTGTTGTTTGCTTTGCATGCTTATCAAAATCTAATACTTAGCCCTCATTTCATTTGTCAATAAAAAAAGTTGGATAATTCTAATTTCTTTTCAGGAAAAAAGTAAAATAAAAGAAAAGTTATTCTCTATTTTTATTTCCTATTAACTCCTCTCAAACTCTTAAATAGGTGGATAATGTGCTTCAACGCACTCGAATTCATATCCTCCTACATTGATAACAATATCAATGCCAATTGAGCTAAGACCCAATCAGCTAAAAAAACTTATCTTTTATACAAAGCAAACTATATTATTATAAATGCATTTTTTTAAAATTTTTTATATTTTTATAAATCAATTCTTAAACTTCAGTAGAACAACATCACTCGGCTGTGCTACGAGCTATTAAAGATCTATTTCAACTATTTTGAATAGTTTGGGTTACACATATATTTAGAGAGAGTAACTGGGTAGTCGATGGTTTGGCATCAATGGCATCCTCAAGGCCTCTGGATAGGTATATCTACATGCAATTGTCAGATGAAGTTCTTCAACTACTATATGATGATTGTTTTAGAATAGCTTAGCCTCGCCTCCTCTAGCTATGATTTTTATCCTTCTTGTATAAAAAAAATACTTAAAACTTAAAAATAGTCCGAACTCAAAATGACTTGAATGAAACAAGCTAAATTCGAAATGACCCGAAAAATTCTAAAAAGCGATTTGACAAAACCCAAATTGATCCGATTCAGAACCAACCAAGAAGTAATACTCATATAAGCAGCATTAGTTACAGCAATGGCCATCTTTTTTCTGGCCAACCACCATCTTTTCTATATTGTTCGAACTTTGAAATAGGTATAGATATGCATACACAAAAGAGAATGTATCAAATATTAGATATAGATATTGTAAGCTTTAAATCACCTTTAATTTCGTCAAAGGATAATGGGCAGTGCTACTTTGCAGAGAGAGGGGCTTTTTATGATAATAGAAGAAGGAGCAGTTTTGCAAAAGCATGTGCATATGTCATTACCCTATCGCCAGATTCAGACTGCTTTTATTTTTATATACATATATTCCGAGACTAACCGGCTTTGTAAAAAGATGGTTAAATTGCGGTTTTGCTCCTTTTATTATTCTTAAATTTTGAATTCAATTTCTTTTAACATAGTTTGATCATTTTATCTTTATAATGTTATTTGTTAGTCTAACTATTTCAATTAAAATCTTAATGTGATTTTAAAAAAAATATTATTTATTTTAACTTATCATGTGACATATTTTTTTTCGTGTGTTGGAATGAGTGATCCATTAGTCCAACTAGCGGTTTTATTAATTGATAATTTTATTTTTATTTTTATTAGAGATTGAGAATAGATGAACTTTTTATAGGGCTCATTTTACTGACAGAATTTATTATCACTTTAACAATTTTGGCGGCTTGGTTAGTTACACAAGATTTGGGATTATTTTATTTCGTAATGCTAGCAATGTACAGTGGTCAAATAGGATCATTTTCTTCTCGAGACCTTTTACATTTTTTCATCAAGTGGGAGTTAATTGAAGTAGTTAAGAAAGTGTTATAAGAATTGAGTCAATAGTCAAAACCAATTAAACGGTTAATTGTCAGTGCTAATTTAATAGTGACTAAATTTAAAAAAATATGGTAAAAACCATAAAAATTAATATAAAAATAACGGTTAATAATGCTAATAATTTGAATTAATTAATTAATTAATTATTAAAGTAGGGTATTAAATTACATCAAATTAAAATGTAAAGATTCATTACTAAATTTAAGCATAGTAGGAGGATTAAAACCAAAATTTAACCCAAAAAATAAAGAAGCACAAAAACACGGTTGATGGTTCCAATCCTACAATGGAAGCCCCCATTCTTCATCACAAAGTAATATCTTCTCTTTTTCTCATAACATGGAACATAGTCATCATCCTTCTTTTGCTTTATATTCCTTTTCTCTCCTCACCTTTATCTCACTCTTTTTCATCTGTCCAAGTGGCTAATGCTTCTATATATATACATGTAATATTCCTAATATATTTGTGCACATTGTCTCTTCAACACCACCACTATTTACTTGAATCACTGTAAAACACACATTTGGGTCTCTCTCTTTGCTAAAACCCAGAAATATTAAACCTTTCTTCAATCTATATGATGGCTAAAGGGGCTTCTAATTGCCTCTTTTTATCCCCTTTGTTTCTTCTTCTTCTTATCTGCTCTTCTGGTAAGTGAATCACTATAAGGGAATCCATGTCCCATAATCATATCTATGTTCTTATGCTTACATTGATTAACTGATTCTTTGTTGGGTTTTTCTTTTCTTTCTTGGATAGTTGAGATTTCAACTAGGGTAGCTGCATTTTATGTTGAGGTATCAACAATGGCGGATTTTGTGGGAAAACGGCTTATTGGGGAAGAAAAGAAGGGCTTTGTTTATTCTCGTAGGGAGCTTATTGGTGTGAAAAAAACAGCTCAACATGATCTTATCATCCCTCCACCGGCGACCTTTCCGACACCGAATATCATCACCGTGCCTGCTACGAATCCTGTTGAAACACCGGCGGCGATCCCGGCTACCACGCCGGTCACGGTGCCCTCTACGAATCCTAACAACCCGACAACTGTACCGGTCACGAATCCAGTCACGACGCCTGCACCTATCACGGTGCCGGGTGCAGGGGCACAGCAGCCGGTGACGAATCCGGTAACGACTTATCCGGCCCCGACGGGTGGTGTCCCGGCGAGCACACCGGTGACAACAAATCCACTCCCACCACCTGTTAGTACAAATGCCCCTGCAGTTCCAGGGCAGAGTTGGTGTGTAGCCAAGACCGGTGCTTCGGAGACTTCACTTCAAACGGCGTTAGATTACGCTTGCGGCATCGCCGATTGCTCGCAGATCCAACAAGGCGCTAACTGTTATAATCCAAACACATTGCAGAACCATGCATCGTATGCTTTCAATAGCTATTATCAGAAGAATCCGTTGCCAACTAGTTGTGACTTTGGTGGCACGGCAGCCATTGTGAACACTAATCCAAGTAATGACCTTATTTATGGAGTGAATGAATTATGTTTACCTTTTGCATATCTAATGATCTTACAATTAACAGGCAGTGGATCCTGCATTTACCCATCCTCGGCCTCAGCATCGCAATCGACTCCGACAGCAACACCGATAACACCGTCATCAACATCAACAGGGGCAGGTGTACCAGGGTACAAAGAGTTCATTTATGTTTAACTTTTGCTATTGTATTATATATGCTTGAACTGGAGTTAAGTGAGGTTGAATGCTATTTTGCAGCTCGGTCGTCCCACCTTCGGTTTTGAACTCAAGCACCCCTGGCTCAGGCTCAACTACCACCAGTGTTTTCGGTTCCGATATCCCTCCTACTGTCAGCACATCGATGTCCGTATCAGTCAGTTTGCAACCTCCTTTTACTTGCATCATTCTACTGACAATGACATCTTTTGTTGCTGGATTCATCTTTAAAAATTGAGCTCATGGTTTGAGCCGTTTTAACGTCTTTCCGGGGAAGAAACGATGATCTTAGAGTTCCGAAATGACTTAGCCATAGCAGCCAAGGCTTGTTGAAGATGTTCATTGCCTGGATAAGCTGCAAACCAAAAGAAAAAAAGTAGTGACTTTCACATGAAATATACAAGATGTTTAATGTTAGGTGCTATTTAGGGCTACATTAGAATAGGCACAGAGATGATCTTGTATATGTGTTTTCTATCAGGTAGTGGAGTTTATAGGTTTGAAAAGGACCGTTTTGATGATTTTGTGCATAAACAGAGAAAAGCTGTAATGCTAAATGGGGCATATTTGCAAGGTACTATTGTGGAAATGGGCAAATAAGAAAAGAAAAATGGTGGTACCTGCATATTTGCTGCATAACCCATATTGATTATTGAGTGCAATTTAAACTATGACAGTCAATATCTCAATTAGGTGGCTCGGCTTAAGTACATTTGGATAGGATTAATTTGAATTAAGTTTTGTCATTTCAAATTCGAGTTAATTTGAGTTCATATTGTTTCGGTTTGCACGGTTTGGGTTTGTCAATTATTTTTTTGGATCAAATCATTTTAAATTTAACATTTAATTTTGGGTCATTCTGAATTTGGATTATTTTGAGGTGAAGTAATTTTTAAGTCGAATTATTGATTTTATGGTCAAATCGAATAGAATTAAGTTTGAATTCAAGTCACAATCATCATGTCTAAGCACACAATTTGATGTATTTAAAATCTTTATTTTAATAATATTGGACTGTCGGTTGGACCGTTTAAAATATTTTCAAATAACAATTTTAATATATATTCACATTTTTTATTTTATATTGGATTTTAGGGTTTACTTTTATGAACTTGGGTTAATAAATTGTACCATAGAAAAAAATTGATTTTTGATTGGTTTCAACAAGTTCTTACTTTTGATTCAATAATGATTTTGAATAATTCACTCAAAACCTATTTCAATATTTTTGTCTAGATCAATACATCCATCAATTTTTAATCTAATCGATCTGTCTAACTACATTAAATTTTACATTTAAGTCAACATTAATTTAGGTTATGGCTAATAAATTGTACCAAAGAATAAATAAATAAAAAATCGATTTTTTATTGGTTCAACGTGTTCTTATTCTTAATTCATTGACAGTTTTAAATAATTCAATATTTTTATTTATATTAATATATTCATCAATTTCTAATCCAACCCATCTCATCCCAACCACATTGAATTTTACATTCAAGTCAGCATCAGCAAAACATGGTAGCAAATTTTGTTATGTCTCACGAAAGACACATGCCTAGAAAGCAAAAGGTCTGCATAAAGTTCAAAAAAGCAAATGATAACATACGACTACTACAACTCTATTGTTGTTTTGTAATGAAAATCAGAGACATGATATTGGAAGGCAGCGAATCCAAGGAAAAAAATGAAAAATTATTATTTAGTTTTCTTTACAATTTATAAAATTTTAAATTAATAATAATAAAATTATATTTTAATCCTTAAAAATAATAAAAATTTAATTTAATCTTCTAAAAATTATAGAGATATAGACTATTAAAATGATAAGATTATATTTTTACGAGTAAAAATATACAATTTTGTTATATAAGTAATATAAAATGCCTATCACATAGGCTCATCCACTATTAACCTGGCGATTTCCCCAAGTGTTCTCCTGTTATGAGTTTTGGCCACTTACATGATATCACCTACTCATTAGGGGTGTACAAATTTCAGGTAAAACGGAATTAATTTAGTTAATAGGTTGGTTAGTCGAATTAATTCGGTCAGGGTCAATTAATAATTTTTTGAAAGTTCAGTTAACAGTTAATTTGGTTCGAAATCGATTTGTTAACCTAACTTAATAAATAATATTATAATATATAACTATTTCGCCGAGGTCTATCTGTTCGGTTAATTTTTTAGAAGTATAAAATAATTGGTCAGTTAATTCGGTTAATTTTTTATATGTTTTATACTTGTTTTAACCAACAATTTAAAAAATATATATATAATTTTTGGTTAACCGACCGAATTAACCGAAAAAGTTTGATTCGGTAACAGTTAAAAGTTTAAAAGAGTCGATTAATTTGATTAATGACAGTTCGAGTTGATTAACCGATTGAACACCCCTACTACTTGCCCATAATCCTTTGAAGAATATCTAAAACACGTATAACCCGTAAAAAAAATAACGCATGACTACGCATGACACTTAATTACTCTAACACATCACATCAACAGAGGGTACTTTATGTACATATAAGAATCAACGATTCCAGAAAACAACAAAATAAATACTCAACAAATTTAATTCCGACCTCACAAATTTCGTTGATGAGACAATGGGCATTGGATTCAAATTCAGTCGAATTTCTCGAACAGAGCAATGCAAAGAAAAAGACAAACAAGCCCATGTTTACATACTTGAGTGAAGGACTCCACATCACGTTCATAACAGTAACAGTAACACATGTTACCGTTTTTCTGAAAGTTACCGTTGTTTTAACTTTTCACCAACGTATGTATATAGGTTAAATTACCTTGGAGACCCATGTATTATATGGATTAATCAAAGTAGTCCCTTTATTATTAAATGGATTAATTTACTCCTTCTATTATTAAAAAGAATTAAATAAGTCCAAATTGTAATAGATTTAACATTTAATATATAAAAAAGATCATGAAAGATTATTTTTTTCAATTGCAGTTTAATTCCAAACAAAATATTTCATTTACAAAATCATACAAACTTTAAAAATATTAAATTTGTTAAAAAACAAATTTTAATTCTATTTTAGTTTGGCCTTATTTAATTCTTTTTAATAGTATAATGACTAAATTGATTCATTTAATAGTAGAGGGACTAATTTGCTCAAGTCCTTATAATGGAGGGACCTCTCAAGTATATTCACCTAAGTATATATATGCCAAGATATTTTAATGGGTTAACATGTGTTGTTGGTCCTTGTATTCGTATAAAAATTTGAGATTTGGCCCATATACTTTAAAAGTTAAAAATCTGATCCTCCAATTTTTTCAATTTAAAAATCTCAGTTCAATCATTATCTTTATCGGTAATTTTTATCACAATTTGTCAATTTAACATGTTTATTTTTTATCAATCACATGCCATGTTATATGAGGACAACATAATTAAAATTTCAAGTTGACAAATTTTAAAAGAAAATATTTACGATTTTAATGATTGGACAGAGAGCTTTAATAAAAATAGGACTTAATTTAAACTTTTTAAGTACAAAGACTAATGGCATATTTTTATGTAGTTATAATTTTCAGTGGGGATGAATTCAGTCAGATTTTTTTATAATTTTTTAAATTATTCATAATAATTCAATTGTGAATATTATTTTCATTTATTCATATTAATTTCATATTCGGCTTTTTAGACTTATTTTTTTTTATAAAATTAGCTCTACTTTACTGCTTTTCAACATTATTTGGTATTTGGCAAAAAGAATTATTTGGTAAAATTTTAAACTCTTTTTCTTAAATATTTCAGAAAAAATTCAAATTAAAAAAAAACTTTTATTCGATTTTTTTTCTTTGAAAATTAGTTTTTAGATAAAATTTAAAATTATTTATAAACTAAATAAATAAAAAATTATGCTTTTAGCTCGTGAAAATTTATAAAATTTCAAGTTAATAAATGATAAAATTATAATTTAACCCTAAAAATGATAAAATTTTAATAAAGATTTATGTTAATATAATGTTGTATTGCATTTTAACTTTCATAAAAATAAATAACTCGATTATGAGCCCTTTAAAAATACTTTCAGTTTTGTCTTTCGTCATGATACTCTACTCTCTTCTAAACCAACACAATAGGATAGGGGAACTAAAAATAAAAAAAGAAAGTAGAATTATCATATCAACCATATGATTGGAATGTGATTATAGTTGAAAATCTTGAATATGAGATGAAATTAGTTCAACTTTTCATTTTTAATTTAATCGGTTTAATCGTTTAAATATATAAAAATAATAATTAAGATATTTTTTTAAAAAAATAAGAAAATTATGTTCATGAAAACCCAGTTATTAAATGAATATAAATAAATGGAAAAGCGCTTTTCTTTTCTTTTCTTGTAAATATATTCAAAAGAAAATTCCAATTTAATCGTTTATTGATTTTCAATTTTACAGGTTGTTTGATTTTTGGGTTTTTTTTTTAAATTATTTCAAATAGATTGATTATTAAATTCCAATTTAATCGTTTATTGATTTTCAATTTTACAGGTTGTTTGGTTTTTAGGTTTTTTTTAAAAAAATTAATTCAAATAAATTGGTTATTTACGAAGATGTAAAATTTTGAACGAGAATGATTTATTTTTTATTGTTTATGTTGGTGCGAGCAATTTCACCACTGACATCACCTTCCACCATCTCATAATGATTGTTCGACTTACAAAAAATGATTTTTTTTGTGTGCTGGCATTGTGTTCGTCGGCACTAGTATGTATTTTTTTCAAATAAGGATATTTCGTAATTATAAAAAGAAAAAAAATATTTTAACAGGTGTCGACAAAGAGAGCGCCGACACAAAAAAAAAATCAGAAACCACACTGGTGCTGCCAATGAGAACGTCGACACTAAAAAAAATTTGTTTCCTTGATGTCAGTGCCAGCAAAGAGAATGCCAGCACCAAAAAAGCACTGACAAAGTTTTTTTTTAATTTTGAAATGGTGCCGGCAATTTGAACGTCAGCACCTATTAAAATATTATTATTTTTATAATCGTGAAATACCCATATTTTAAAATTGTATTTGAAAAAAAATACATTCCGATGTCAATGAATATAGTGCCGAAACAAAAAAAAATCTTTTTTTATAGACCAGGGAATCATTATGGGATGACGGAGGGTGGTGTCTAGGGTGCGTATGTAACGACCCAAAAGTAAGTGGAGTCGAAAATGATAGTTTCGGGACGTTGTTTTCCAATGATAGAAATTGTGAATATTATTTATTAATATTTACAAGGGTATTACAATATTCTATTGAGGTTTGGTCTAATAATTTTGGTCATGTGGAAAGTTAGATAAGGTACGAGTGTATTGGATCTAAAGTCAGTAATTTTGAAAATTGAGGTATCGGGACCTCATTTTCGTAAATCGAATCCGTAAATATTTTTATTAAATATTTACGAGGTTAGTTTAGTAGTGAATTAGATTTTGGTTAAATGATTTTCGTGAAATTAGGAGTTGTTTAAGTATAGGGACTAAATAGCATTAAAGTTACAAGTTAAAGTATAAATTAAAATTAATTAAAGGGACTAAATAAGTAAATATACCATTGTTTCCTTTTAATGGACAGTCATAATGGAACATTTATACCTAATATATATTATGTTAACTTAAATGTTATAAGTTATAATTAATAAATATAATATAAAAGTAATAATAATATAATAAAGATGGTTAGTGGGAGGTTCTTCATGCAACCGAACAGGGAAGGAAAGAAATAGCAAGAAGAACACCAACGGCAACTAGGGGGTTTGGAGTTCAAAACCAAAATTACAAACATCGTTTCGGAATTCTTGAGTGAGAAGGGGAAAGACAAGGTTGACGTCAAGTAGTTTGGAATATACGGTTAAGTATTTTTTTGTTTGTCGTAAATTCAGTATCCAACAACAAATCTCAGATTCAAGTGTGGCGATGTTATATTTTGTAATGGCATGTACTTAAAGGGTCCTTTGTTGATATGTTTATGATATGATGATATTTTGGCTTCTTAGTGAAATGATGGATAATTGTATATATATATATATATATATATATGTGGTTATAGTTGAGGCAATGTTGGTATGATAGAATAGCCTAATGTTTTGGTATGTGCTTTTGACTTAAAGCTTGATAGCCTAAGTATCTAAGTGTTAGTTCAATCTTGGTAAGACTAGTATGGATGAAAGCTTTGAATGGTTGATGCCTTACTAGTATGTTTGATGTTATAAAATGTGGTACCAGTGAGGGTTCATTGGTTAGGCATAATAGATTGTTTGGGCATATTTTGAGCATGTTTAATTGTATTTTGGATAGGTTAAATGATTAGTAATTGAGTTACTTAGTGCTCAAGCAAGTAGGAAGTGGTAAACTTGTGTTTTAAGGTAACTTTTAGGAGTACACGGCCTGAGACATGGTTTGTCACACGGTCGTATGTCACACACGGGCATGTGTCCTGAACGTGTTGAAAACTAGTATAGGTGTAAAGTCCACAGGGGTTGACATACGGCTTGCAACACAGCTGTATGACCCAAGTCAGTGAGTTATATGGGCTGAGACACAAGTTGGGACACGATCGTGTATCTCAAGTCAATGAGTTACACGAGCAAAGATACAGACTGGGACACGGCCATGTGTCCCAACATTGAAAGCCATACAGCCTAGCCACACGGCCGTGTGTCTTTTATTTCTAGGTATTTTTGAAATTGCCCTAAAACTTTTAGAATTGTTCCAAATTAGTCCCTGTTTGTTCATAGGTTATTTTTAGGGATATATAGACTCGAATTAAGGCTTGTAAGAGTATTTATACTCTGATTTGGAGTGAATTAGCAAACCTAAATTAGGTGAAGTAGGTCATTACTCTGATGCTAATAATTGTAATAGTCTTGTTATGTATCAAATTCCTAGTTTTCAAAAGGGAATAAATATTGATAAGAGTGAAGACAGTGGAAGATCAAGTTTAGCATTGCATAGCATGGTTCGTTATTCGATTGTATAAGACTCTAGTATGAATGTATTAGATTGTCGTGACCTGCCCCTGTATAATATGATGTTAATGGTTAACTTACATTTTAATTATGATTGATTATTTGTTTTGATTTGTTAGTAATGTACGTGACCTTAATCCGACGACGAGGAGGAGTTAGGCGTGTTACAGAGTATTCAATCGAGTCGAGTCAAGTCGAATTGAGTTAAAAAATTTCAAGTCGAGTTGAGTCAAATTAACAAATCTTATTATTTATACTTAATGCTCTGTTTACATGGACCGACTGTTTTACTAGTAGACAAAGTACAAGCTTTTATATTAATTTTGAGTAAAGGAAAAAAAGGAGAGTGGGGCGATTCAGGAAGGTAAGTAAGATTGACTTTTAACTTTAGAAAATGTAAACATTTATAAAAACGACATAGTTTTACCTTTTTCTTATTTTGATTTTTGAATAACTCGAATTAGGGGTGAGCGTTCTACCGAATCGAGTAAAACCGTTCGAGTTAAGTTAGAAAAATAATGATGTTAAATTAAAATCTTGTACAATATAACTATTTCCATGTTAGTATGATAAACTTGAATCATTAATCACTTATTTAGATTCCAAAATTATTATTTTATACATTTTATAATTTTTTTATATATATTTTTAGAATTTTTTTAAATTTATAATTTTTTTAAAATATAAATTTTAGAATTTTTATAAATATTTTAAATTTTAAAAATTATTTTAAAATTTTAAAAATTACTTTGAATTTTTTTTTAATTTTTGTTAAGAGAGACCAATTTGCTCATTTTCAAAATTGATAGGGACCAAAATGGTATTTATGCTAATATGTTTTTCGAATTATTTATGTCATTCAAATTGAAAAAAATTCAACTCAATTTGATTTTTTTTTCAATTTTTTTGATTCGAATCGTATTTTGCTCACCTCTAGTAGTGTTGGCAATCTCACCATCGACGCCAACATAAATTGTAAAAAACATGTCACTTTCGTACAAGATTTTACACCTGGGTCATTTTTTAAAATAATCAATTTATTTGAGTAGGTTTTGAAAAAAAATCCGACTTTTTTATTCAATTTATTTGATCCAACTAGATGAACTGATTTTTAGTTCAATTGATTGAATCGATTAATCAAATTTAGTATTTACAACTATGCATATCATGACCCCATCGATTGGTTGTTTACTCAACTCTTTCACCATGTCATACCAAGTTGCGAAGTGAATTCTCATATTGTAGGTGATCCTAGGTTCGAGCTTGAAAAAGTATATTTTTGAATGACAAAATCCCAAAGGTTTGATGGGTACTCAAAAAAGACAATATTAACTTATGTCCAAGACACTAATGTAACACATGATTAGCAATAGGTTCGATTGACAATATAATGTGTCAAATAGCATAAAAGATCGAATGTATTAACTAAATGATACAAAATAGGGTTGAATTTGATTCGATTCTACCGTTTTTTTTTTTTAATATCCATGATAATTTGATTCAATATTTAGTTATTTCATATTAATTTTAAATATTATTTTGCAATTTTTTAAAATTATTAAGAAAATTTTGAAGTCTTTTCATAAATATTTTAAAATTTTTTAAATAAATAAAAATAACTAATAATTTTTAAATTTTAAAAGGATAAATTTTTATATAATATTTTAAGTTATTTTCGCTATTTTATTTGTATATTGTAGGAAATTATAATTAATTACAAATTAAATAAAAAATATAATTTGATTTGATTCTATTTGAAAATTAGTAGACCCGTAAAAACAACAAAATAAAAAATATAGAGAAATAAAAAAGCAAAACATAAAACTCGAATACAAATCCGAAATTTATGGGAATACATTCCCACATCGTGACATCTTCTCTGCTTTGCCGTTTCAAACATTGTAGCGTCATCCTGAGACTCCTCATCGGGCCTGTTTTGGGCCTTCTTCAATTGTTGGTGGGTTGTCTTTCTAGATGGCTAAAAAAATTGGAATAAATACGAATAAGACCCCAAAAAACATAAAAGCTATTTCAATAAAAAGTTTGGAATCAACTTTTAGCTTCTTTGCTGGGCTCTAACTAGCGAACCCATGGCAATTAATTAAGCATTTTTCATTATCAATGGAGAAGTGATCGATAGCAGGTAAATCACTAGGACCCAATATATGCACATGTATTTCGAGAAATGAAGCAAGAATCATGTATTAACGTAAGGCAAACTCACTGGCCGTCGACCGGCACTAGCTTGGACCTTGGTTCATCGATTCTCAGGTCAGTCGTCTCGTCCCCTCTTTTTCTCTTTCCCAGTCTGTTTATATGTTGTAATATACCTCCAAACCCAATGGTGTTAAAGCTTTCTACCCTTAAACTAAAATTTCCCAACAAAATCCCGCCATGGCTCAACTTCCCTGGCCGCTATTTCTCCCTTTCGTACGCCGCAACTCTCCGGCCGAAGCCCGAAACCGACACCGACCCTCAATCGCTTGACAATTATGAAGAAAAGATAGGGTTTTTAAAGCATAATCTACACCCGGATAACTTAATCCGGGTTCTGGATAAAACCCAAGATTCTAATTCAGCTCTCAAGATATTCAAATGGGCTGCTTTGCAGAAAAGCTTTAACCACACCCCTGATACGTATTACCACATCAGTTTAAAATTGGGTTTGGCTGGAAATGTTAAAGAAATGGACAATTTTTGTCTAAATTTGGCGAGAGACAAATGTGTAGGTTCGAGGGAGGCTCTTGCTTCATTGGTTCATACATTCGTTAGGCATTCTAGGCTCAATGAGGCAGTTCGGGTTCTTGGGAACATGACATTATGTGGGTTAAATCCCCCTGTTGATGTTTTTAATGATTTATTGTGTGCTCTTGTTAAGAAAACAGATTTTCAAAATTTCTTGTTTGTTTACAAGGAGATGGTGAAAGGGGGAATTGTGCCCACAGTTGGTACTTTGAACTCTTTGTTGGACATATTGTTTGAGACTAATAGGGTCGAATCGGGTTTGAATCAGTTTAGGAGGATGAACAAGAAGGGTTTTAGTCCTAATGTTAGGACCTTCGAGATTGTTATTAAAGGTCTTGTTTTGAATAATAGAGTTGATGATGCAGTGCTCATTTTGCATGAAATGTTGGAGCTAAAGTATCAGCCTGATGTGTGTTTTTATACCTGTATTATCCCTTTGTTTTGTCAAGAGAACAGATTAGAACAAGGAATGCAGCTGTTTCAGCAGATGAGAGTGGCTAATTTGGTGCCGAGTTCAGTCATTTGCAGGGAATTGGTTCATTGTTTATGTATGAACCTTCATCTAGATGATGCTATTAACATTCTTGAAGAGATGATAGAAATCGGTGAGATTCCTCCCCTTGATTCATTTGTGGATGTAATGAACGGTTTTTGTGAAGCCAAAAGATACAATGAAGCAATGTGTTTCTTGGAGAATAACTGTGGTAACTTAGTTTCTCCACATAAAGCATTTCTTGAAGGTTGTTGTAAGGCTGGTAATTTTTTTCTAGGAATAAGTCTTCTCGAGAAGATGTCTGAGAGAGGTATAGCTGATTGTGATTGTTGGAACATTTTACTCAATTGGATTTGTGAGAATGCGAGCGTCAAGAAAGCTTATGAGCTTCTTGGAAGAATGATTGTACGGTCCGTAGTTCCTGATTGTGGCACATACTCAGCTCTTGTTGTAGGTAATTGTAATCTGAACAACTACGAGGATGCTTTGGAGCTATTCCATTATATTCGGTCCAAATTCTGGGTTTTGGACTCTAAATGTTATTCTAGGCTAGTTGAAGGTCTTTGCAGGCTAAACAGGATTGAAGAGGCTGTCGTGGTATATTATTACATGTCTAAAAGTAAATGCCCCCTTGAAGTCGCTACATTCAACCTGATGATTGAGGCCACATGTGATGCCGGAAAGGTGGATGAAGCAGTCAAGCTGAGGTCATTGGCTTATTATTCTGGTACTTCCTGCTCTAGTGTGACTTACATCACCATAATGCTTGCCTTGCTTAAATCCGAAAGGGCTAAAGATGTCTTGGTAATGTTTTCCCAAATGGTGATCGGGGGTTGTAAAGTTCATGCAGAAGTATACTGTATTCTAATACAAAGTATGTGTGCACTGAATAGATTTAAGGATTGTGCTTTATTTTGCAAGCTAATGATTAATGAGGGCCTCATGCCTGATTCGGGGACAATTCATGACCTTCTCTCTTGTTTAACTAACCATTCCCAGTTACATTTGGTGTCAAAAGATATCGATAAAATTATTTCTAGAATGGATACCTTGGATTCAACTATGTTTAATCTGCTGATTAATGGCCTATGGAAAGAAGGTTGCCGGAGTGAGGCTCGGAATTTATTAGATTTGATGTTGGAAAGGGGTTGGGTTCCGGATGCTACAACTCATACGTTGTTCGTTGGATCCGATGTTGAAGGGGTAACAAGTAGGGGAAGACCAACATATGAAAATTCGATGGATGAAGATAATGTTAGCAACATCCTTGCTGAGGCATTGGGGAAGTGATAAAAAGCTTGATACTCCGTATGGTTTTTTATTTGACCATGTGCCCATTCCTTGGTGGTTATGCCTTCATTTCTCACCCTCTGGAGGATAAAAAGTCATGACATAGATCTTTCTTCAATGGCATTCTAATTATGGTAATGGCAGGTTAGTATTAAGACACTTGAATGCCTTTTTGCATGTAATAGTAACTTAAATGTTTCAAAATCTTCAGAACTAGTACTTTCTTCTTGCATGGTTGGGGGAGGGTACTGGTAAGTGGTAACTATATTCAATCATGTTTTTACATGGAAAGGATACTTTTAATGTTTCCTTTAGATATTGCTTATGAGCAAGGGGGGAATCTAGGTACTTAAAATCCATGTTCTACAAGAAATAATTTATTTGATTCACATCGGGGCATGGATGTATTCGGGAAAAATGTAACCCAGGATTTTGTAGGATCGTAGACAAATTGTTGAAGAAACACAAGCCTTCACTTGTCCAACAGCTGGAAATTTAAACTTGTCCCGTTCTTGTTTTCAGGTGACTGATTTCTATTCCGACATGGTATCCCAATTTGATATTAACTGTTATGTCAAGTAGGGGGAAGAGACACTTGTCCAACTGCAAATGCTCAACTGGTAGCAGCTTCAGAAATCTGGTGTGATCTCTGGTGAATAAGGGTCAATTCAAAAGCTCCTCTTTCTTCCCCAAAGTTAGGTGGATTACGCAATGGACCGGTGGTAGAAGGCTGCAAACAAAGCTGAGTGCAAGGCTGGGACTGCTCTCTGTATGTGCTGAATAAACCCTTTTTTGTTGGGTTCTGCCCTATAGTTGATACCCTTTCAGATGTTAGGTTCAGGACGGAAACCATCAATGCTGCTGCATATACACAGTTGGCATATTCTTGTATATGTAACGATTGCTTAGGCAAGCACAGTTGGCATATTCTTTGGGGTTGGAAATGGATTGTCTAGGTTTTGATTGTTGAGGCTGGTGACGGTGGGGAGGTTCATACTCATATTACTAATCCGATTACACTTGGTCATAATGATAGTCATAATCTTCCAGTGGTGGTTGTATACTATTATCCAATCCTTCGAATGAATCATAAGTGGAAAGACAAAAAAAATGTTGTATGTAAATAAATGATAAATGTTGTATTTAAATAAATGATCTCGGCAAGGCCTAAGACAACCCAAAAAGCACTTGATCACGAATCACGATCAACTATGCATGCCTATACTTGCGGTATTGAATATTTACCTGTAAAAGTGGAATTCCTTGGAATGTATAGTTGCAGCTTCATAAAATGGATTTAACAATCTGCCCTCAAAGCATTCAAATAGCGATATCCGAATCTAAGTTGCACCATACTCAGCTAGGCCAAATGGAAAAGGAACACGTTCATTCACAAATAAAAAAAGTTAAAAACTGAGGTAGAAAACCTAACCAATCTCTTTCTGATAATACAGTAACAAAATTTGATCCAAGTCGGTGGTAACATTTAGCTTTCCATCAACATGGATACAAATAGCTACTTTAAATAACCAATCCTTCCCTACGAGTCACTGCCATGTTCATTAATCATAAAGTTTTTAACTAGAGACCAAGTAGAACTAGCATTACACCTAATAAAACTATTTGACATTGAAGAAGTACCATTAGATCCATCAGCCAACCTGTGTCATCCTTAACTCGATCCCTATCAAACACAAAAGTAGGAGGACAGGTTAGTCCAATGGCAACAGCAACAGAGCTAAACTTTTAGTTACAAAGGATAACAGCATTCATATAATTCAGCTAACTCATTAAAGATATTCATATCAGGCAATAGACAGCGATACAAGGAAAATGAATCCTTGCAGATACATATAAATGAGAACTGCAGATGACCTGACAAAAACTTATAGGCCCCAAATTCAGCATTGCTATAAGCATGTGTCATAAAAACAGTAAGATAACTCCGTGGAAGCTGCATGTACAAATGCTCATAATATGCTGTACAAGCTAGGAAAAAAGAATATGCTCTCCGCATGAAATATGCAATTGAATAATGTAATGCCACTAAATTTTGATGTGTTCAAGGGATATGTGGTGCTAGCTTTCAGAAAGTTAATACTTACAGTGGCCAACACTCTACAAGAGCTCTTTGCAAGTGGACTTGTTGTGCCCTAAACCCTTGCATCTACTGCACTGTAGTTGACGCTTCATTACCTCTGGTGTTCCAACTTTTTTTGTGGTGGGCCTACCTGGTGGACGGCGTGTTGGAGGAGGAGTTACAGTCACTAAAGCTGATGAAGTATCCTTATGCAGAGGTCTCTCCACATCTGGAATTGGTTGTATAGACTCTGCATAGGTTAACCTGTAGCTCTCAGTTGTAAAGTATCTGGAGCAAAAGTCATATGGGCTTCGTCCAATGCAACTGATAACGGCAATAGCATGAGAACATGGTAAAGCTGTAAGTTGCCAACCTTTACAACTGCAATCCCATCGATCCATGTCAACCATTTCAGTGGTGGAATCACCACGGACCTCAAATATGCTACCAGAAGTCAGAAGCACATGAAGTGTACGGACTTTCAAGCTCTCCTTTTCCAATTTTTCCTCCATGCATGGAGTAAGCCTTGTTAACCAATGATCAGACTCCGCCCTGCGGGAATAAATTAACTCCATAACCTTTTGCCGTATGACATCAACCATCTGAGTTATAGGTAATTCGTGTGCATCTGACACCCAACTATAAAAGAGTTCCCCAAAGTTTGATGCCATATGGTTATATCTAGCACCCTGGAAATATGAATTTGCCCAGTATTGGGGCTCACTCTGAATGATCCAATTGTAAGCTTCCAGTGAAATTTTTTTGATGCTGTTGATATACGAATGGAAGGCTTCAGGTCTAGGTGCCAAAGCTGCATTATAGAGGTCGTCAATCATGAGCCGTTTCATCTCATGGGAAAACTGCCCTTTCAAGTCTCTAATGAGCTGTTCAGTTAAGTATCGGAGACAATAACCATGAAATGATCCCTTGAAAATTTCAGAGATTGACTCCCGTAAACCCTTCTGTATGTCTGCAACAAATGTTATAGGACAAGATGTTGACAGGGCAGCTTTCAGTTCTAACAAAAACCAATACCAGTTCTCATCAGTTTCAGCATCAACGACAGAAAAGGCAACAGGAAATACATCATCATTCCCATCTGCAGCGGTTGCTGCCAACAAGGTACCTTGATATTTGGAATTCAAGGGTATGCTATCAAGAAAAAGGAGAGGTCTGCAACCTTGTAGAAAGCCAGACAGAGAAGCATGGAATGCAATAAAGAGGCGATGAAAACTAGAGTCTTCCTTAGTGGAGAATGTAGCACGACTGCCTGGATTGGTCTCCATTATCCTCTCGCAGAAAAGTGGTAACTGACTATATGCATCCTTATATGAACCCTGAAGCTGCTCTCTAGCAATTTCTTTCCCACGCCAAGCCTGAAAGTAGTTCAGTTGTATGCCAAACTCCTGTTTAATGTCTTGTACAATATCCTTGGGTTTGTAAGTTGGGAAAACTTTTAACCTCTCCTTGATTATACTAGCTACCCAACTCCTGGTTGCTTGATGCCCGGTGGTCAGAGCAGCCCCTTCACAAGTATGGGTTGGATTCATCTTCTTGATACATATCAGCTGAGTGGTTGACAACCTTGATGCATGGATTCTCCAAGGGCAGCCTTCTGCTCTGCACTTAACAGTCACGCGGTGACTATCGTTCTTTTTATACCTGAATGCGAACTGATGTGCAATGGCATATTTACGTAATGTCTCACGAAATTCCTGAACACCAGTGAATCGTTGCCCCACCCCTGTAATTGTATTCTGCCACTGCTGAGTGGTTTTGGCAAGAGGAAGAATAGATGAAAACTCAGGTGCTAGATCAATGTGTGGATCAATATGATTGGTAGCATCAACAATATCAAGAGAGGCCGCAAGAGGAATATTCGGTCGAGTGGTATCATCCATAACATCTAGAGGCGGATCAAGCGAAGCCAGAACCGGAGCTGGAGCCGGAGCCGGAGCCAGATCCGGAGCTGGAGCCACTGCTTCAGACAAAGTTGTCCTGCTAGACCTGTATAAAGGAAACTCCCATCAGCATTAAGGCTTTGCTTCAGACATATTTTTTTTTTCACCCTCAAGCAGAGCCTCAGTTAATAAACCAAAGAATCACAACTAAGCTTGAGCATACAAATAAAGAGAACTACCTACTGGCTGGCATGTTGGAAACATCATGAGGAACATTTTCCTCCATTAGGATAAACACATCGACAGTGGTGGAATTCCCATGAAATTTTATTAACCGCTTTAAATCCTTGTCATTGGAGATACTGATGAGAGTCTTTTTATTACCAGGGAGGAAGTATTTAACAGACATAGTACTCATATTAAAATTAAACATTTCTGCTAGTTCCTTCTTGAAGTCGTCGAACTTCGTTTGATCATCAAGGTCTATCGCATGAGCATCTCCGCCTTTATACAACATCACCCCGTTCTTATCAGTCTCAAACTCACCACCAGACTGACAAACCGCTATCACCCTTTTGGTAGCCATGACCTGCCAATCATTGAGAATAAAAAAACACTTCAGAATAACACCCATAGAAACAAAACAAGTAAAGCATAACAAGAATTCTGAGTTCAGTGATGCCATGCAGATTAAAGCAAAGACAAATTAAGGATAGATTTTAGGTAATGTGGAAAACATAGAAAATAAAGATGAATTTATATTATAATAAAAAAATTTGAGTGAATCTAGTTCATGTGGCTTACTTATTGATTTGTGCCCTAGCCTAGTCCTACCACATTGAGTATTCAGTATTATGAGTGTGTGTATGTGTATATATATATATCTAAATCTGAAAAGGGTGAGTGAAGAACAGAGAAAAACAATGAAAATAACAAATTTATAATTAGACCAAGAGACATTGAACAATAATCCCAATTTAGATCAAAAAACGAAATCCCACCTGACCGGAGGCAGAGTTTTCTGAATTGAAAATCAACCAATCAGAGCGTCGATACTGCAAAGATCAGAGAAGGGTAAGGAATTTGAGAAACATTGGAGGCCAAAAATCTTTTCAATTTTGTTTTAGGGTTCCGATATACGTGTATAGGAACGAAGAAACCCTAAAAAAATTAGGGAAAAAAGAGGGAAAGAAGAGGAAAGATGAGAAAGAAGAAGGAAAGATATGCAAAAATTATTAGAGAAAATTAGGAAAGAAAGGACCTTACCTTGAAATTGTGAGTTTCTGAGGATTAGATTCTCAAAATAAAAATTTTCCCTTTTTTGTTTTTGGTTGATGTTGTAAAATTTGGGACTCTATTTCTCTACCATCTCTCCCAATCGACGACAAATCAGAGTCAAACAAAGAGGGGGAAAGGGTATATATGTAATTTCAATTCCCTTCCATTTTTGGTACACATTTATTTCATTTAATTCTAAAAGGTTCATTTATAAAATTATTTATAAAATTATTTAAAATCAATTCAAATAATATACTCAGCATTCAATCCATTATTTAATTATCCATTGAATCTTAATCTATTATCAGAGTTGGATAAATACGAATTACAACTTTATTTAATAATTAATTGAAATTAATTAATTAATTAACTAAAAATTAATAATTTTATTTTTAAATATGTTTCATAATCTATAAAAAAAATGAAAATATAAGCAAATTTTATTCGATAATTTTTAAATTTTATTTTATTTTTTAATAGGGTTAAATTTTGATTTTGCTTAAAATAATATAAAATGTTTTTTAAAAAATGAGGATAAAGATGTAAAATAAAAAAATATATATAATTCCTTACTTAAAAAATATATATAATTCCTTACTTAATTTTAAGTAATATAAAAAAAATATAAGTCAATTTTTCATTTAAAGATATTTTTTAAATTGTAAAAATAAAAATATCATCACTTTTAATATTTTTAAAATTTTTAAAATTTGATTGCCCAAAATACGTGCCACGTCAGCTATGAACAAGACAACTTGTGTTGACGTGGTTGTCAAGTTCATAATGTTAGAGAGGATGACAGAGATAAGAATCATATTTTTAAAGGGTTTCTTTTAAAAAATTGTATATCTTTAGGGTTAATTGGCTAATTTTTCAGTTGAGAAATGAAATTTATCATTGATTAGTATTTGGTATTTGTCACTAATTATTTTATCTTAATATTGAATTTTGCCAATCAACATATTATATATATATATATATATATATATATATATATATATTAAACTTTAAATCTTCACACTCAAACAAATTTAATAAAAAATATTAGGTAAACTACGATAAAATTCATCTATTTATGAAAACTTACAAAATAATTATCCAACTACACAATTTTGTATTTTCTGGTCATTAATTGGTTGACGTAAAAATAAATGCACCCAATAATCTAAGATAAATGAATGACAAAAAAAGAAAAAAAATATATATAATTTAGTGATTACTAATGTAATTTACCTAAAAATATTTTTCAAAGTTTATTATAATAATTTAAATAATAAATTAATGAATAAAAGATTAAAAACTAATTTATTATTAAAAATACATATTTGAAAGTTTCTTTTGGGGTTAAATTTGTCTCAAAAATCAGTTGAGTGTAAAACTCTAATTAAAAAATTGTTTAGTTGCAAATTTTAATTATGTAGAAGTAAAGTTGGGTTACTTGTTCAACTCCAAAACCATATCTAATATTTGAAAGTTAAACCCAAAATACAATATTTAAACCTCCATTTCAATTTTTAAAGTACTAACCCTACCTAACATGAATATGATATAATAAAAAATAAATTACATTTAAAGTCACTAAACTATTAGTAAATTTAGTTTTAGTCACTAAATTATTTTAAGTCGCTAGATTGTCAAGATTTAAAAAAAAAAATCTAACTAGCAAGCTTTAAATGACGATTCATACCCATCGACGAGTAGAAAAATATTACTTAGATCTACGTTGATCAAAGATCGGAGGAGGTTGTTTTGATTTTAGTTCATAAAATCGTGACATATAAAATTGTTTCATGACAAAAAAATTATAGAAAAGAGGGGAAATGAAAACTTTCAATTGGTGCAGACGGTACGAATAAAAAACACCACAACAATGATTATAAAAGCCTAGTAACTTAAATAAAAACTTTCAAATAGTTTTATAACCATTTTGTAATTTTTTAAAATTGAATAGCTAAAACGTGAACTTAATTGACATTGTGCATAAGTTACCATATAATAAACTATTTATATCATATAAACGATAAGGTTTTTTTTTTTAATAAACAAGGTCCCTTTGTAAGATTAGACATTGAACAATACATGTGCATGATAACCATGCTCTCCAACCAAAACCAACATTAGACAAAAAGTTAAGCAAGTTGGAATTATATAAGAGAGCTACAAAGCAAGCAAGACATTTACTTATGCTAAATAAGGAAATAACATTCATGCATTTTGCATGGTACCTAAACCATGCCCATGTCCATGGCTGGCTAGCTGGTTGGCCGGCTCTTATTCCGACAAAATAGGAAAGACCACTACTTCAGCTGCACACAGGTAAAGCAAAAAAGCAGTAGTCCGTAAAAACAACTAACAAGTAATTTTATCTGTTAACTTTAATTATAGCATTATTAGTATTGATTTGTTGGATATAATGATAAGTGTTTCCTTGTTCCATTCATGAACCAGTCAAACAGAAAAGAACAGATAAAAACATGATACACTCTTATTAGAATCTTATTACAAGTTTAAATAATGTTTTTCACCATTTGTCCTGTAAAAATGTAGAAGCATGTGGGAATAGGAATATAACATACAGCCCTGCTTTAGGAAACTGGCTAGCTAGTAGTCTCCCTGTTATCCTAATCCATTCATCATCCTTAGCCCCTAAAATGACAAGGATGTGAATGTCCTATGTAATAATAATGATAATGATGAAACATAGGATAAGGTTATGTCAGGTCTCAAAACTAGTACCGAACAACCTTCCACTGAATTGTTAACACAATGAACAGAGGGGCAATTGAGAAGGCTGCTTGAGTTATATGCTTAATGTGCTATCATTTTGCACTTTATTTCACTCGGTATTATATTCAAGTTGCCCCTACACTTACTACCAGTTGGTTTTTAGTTTTGATGCTTAACATGCCATATCCGGCAAAACACCACCATTTCACAAAATAATGAATGCAGCGGCTACACAACTGATTTTGATCGGCATTTGAAAACTGTTAAAGCGTCCGACCTAAAACCAACCGGTAATAGATTAAGGGGTGCATTTCAATATAAGAACAGATGCGGGATAAGACCACTTAAAGACTCCCACCTACACATGGACAACCTCACTAAGAGTCATCAACCTCATATGCGATTAGTAGGTAGAACATAACAAAACTTGGACTCTACTACCATATTAACCATGCAAATAAAAAGGATTGATGGTGGAGGGGCAACTTTAATATAAGATCACAAAAACCTGATATGTGAGATGACACCACTTAACACTCCCCTCACATGTAGCTACAGGACCTACACATGGACAACCTTATATGGGATCAGGTGAGAAGAACAACATAACAAAATTTCAAGCTCTAATACCACATTAAGCATTCAAACTAAAACAATTGGTAATAGGTGGAGAAGCAACTTTAATATTAAGACCACAAAACCCGGGATAACACCACTTAACAAAAGAATTTCTATTTCAACTTTCAACTAAGGGATCATGCATGTTACTGTGAACAAGTCATCTGATGGTTTGGCTTCAATGCTCTGCTCACGGCTATGTATGTCGATTTAAGTGCCTTAACATTTATCCATTTCCTTTTCTCTCCCAACAATATGCTATCAAAAGAAAAAGAAATGGGAAACAAAAGAAAAAAAATGCAATCTCAAGTTGATATCTCTGACTTTGCTAAATAAGTACAGTATAAGCAGAGGTACAATTTACTTTTATATCTATTAGCAACAAAGTTCAGCAAGGAAAAAGTCTAATATGATCAAAGCAGAGGTAACATGAGAAAAATGCACGGAGAACAATAAAGTAGTCAATTCATGAAGGATAACCATTTAGTGACAATCTGTGATTCGTAAAAGAAATTACAGACGATCTTTCACCATTGCTGAATAATGTATTTATCCACTTAAACAAATAAAAATACATGGTTATAGTGATATCTATAATTTCAAAAAGAAATCATAAACTGTGATCTAAGTCAAGTCCATTATTGAAGGGTGACCAAATAGAATAAATGACCAACAGCTTATCTTCTAAAAATTATATGAAACTGTAAACAAGATCATATATAGTGTTGAAATGTATTGTTTCAATGTCAAAGGAGGAAAATCTTGGGGTTCTTCATAGTCTAGTAGGTAATATAAGGAGGGGCAGAGTGCTTGAGAAACACAGCCAAAAGAAAAAGGAGGGGCAGGGGAAGGGGAATAGAAATCACCTATGTTGCTGAGGCTCTTCATTTTTGTTGAAGCATATGTGTCCAGACATTCATATGAGACACACAGATACTAGATATGACCTCCAATGATTCTCCAGATGCATGAAAGAACTTTAAAAAGACTAATCATACCTATATTGTACACATACCCGATACTCACACCTGAGCTGTTAGTGCTTGAGAAACACAGCCAAAAAAAAAGGAGGGAGGGAGGGGCATAGTAATCACCTGTGTTGCTCGTGCCCTTAATTTTTGTTGAAGTATAGGTGTCTAACACTCGTGTTGGACACACAAATACAATATATGACCTTCAATTACTCTCCAAATGCATGAAAAAACTTGAAAAAGACTAATCATACCCGTATCCTACACCCACACCCGAGCTAATCAGAACTTCATATAAATTTCCAACAAGCAATTAAAATTAATATTTGGATGAGAAAAGCAGCACAAACCTTATGAATTGGGAAGAGAAGCACAAGTGAATGCATTGTCAACTAGTTGATTGATTGCATCCCTAAACTTGTAATAATCCTCAACCTTGTTATAAACTTGATAAGAAATCCTCGCATACCCTGTTACTACCCCACCTTCCTCCCCATCCTTGGGTGGTCTATAATATATTGGAACCTCAACACCAAACTTGTCCCTTAAGCAAGTCCTCAATTCCAAAGCATCATGATCACTTGAAATCCCCAAACAAGCAGGTAAACCAACCATGACCATGCTTGAACACATCTCTGGGGGACAACCAAGATGAGTTCCCCATGCTTTGACCAACATCTGTCCCATCTCAACAACATATTCATGGTTCCTTTTCTTGATCCCTTCAATCCCACCTTCAAACCTATTGATGAATTCCAAAACCTTTGGAACCACTAAGTAAGAACTGTAATCCCTGGTCCCTATCCAAGCACTTTCTATGGCTAAACCATTGCCATATTCATGGGAAACGACGGGATGGTGCAAATCGGAGTTGTTTGTGGACTTTTTACAGTACAAAAAGGCAACAGATGGTGGGCAAAAGAACCACTTGTGCAAGTTGCTAGTGTAAAAGTCGGCTCCTATTTGTTTCATATCAACGTCAATGCACCCAATACCATGAGCTGCATCAACAAACACTTGGTCAACGCCTTCTTCCCTACAAATGGTGACTAATTCTTTAACGGGGATCACCACGGTAGGCATGGAAGTGACGTGGTCGATGACAGCCAATCTTACTTTCCTCCCGTTTTCTTTCCCTCTCCGTAAAGCTTGCCTGAACTCTTTCACAATCTCGTCGACGGAGCTAACAGGAAAAGGCAAAGGGACCTCGATAACATACCCGCCGGCGCGCGTGACGTAAGCTTCGACGGACTTCTTGACGGCACCGTAAGCGTAGTGAAGCATGACGGCGGCATCCCCACGGCAGAACTTCCCCTCCGCGAATCCCCAAGCGATTTGCTGCAGTACAATGGCGGCGGCGGTTGTGGCGTTGTCGACGATAGAGACCTCGTCGACGTGGTCGGCGTTGATGATGTCCTTAATTATAGTTCTGGACTGGATGATCTTAGGCTGGAGCTGGTTGAAGTAGAAATTGTCCGGCTGTCGGAGCCACTGGAGCTGTAGCTGGTTCTGAGCCGAAAGAACTGAAGAAGGGCAACAGCCGAAGCTGCCGTTGTTAATACGAGCGACGGAGGGGTCATGGTGGGAAAATTCGGAGATGATATCAGAGGGAGTGAACAACGGCGGAGGGTCAGCATACAATCTGGGTTTCTTGGAAATCTGGGACTTACCGTCGGTGGCGGAACCGCCGTTCAAGACGGTGGGGTTGGGGCAGATTTGGGTATTATTACTATGGAGGGAAGAAGCCATGGGAAAGGGTCAAGGAAGAAACGAAAAGAACAAAGTTTCAACTTTGAAGGATGATAAGCGAGTGAAAGAGTTATTAAAAGACATGTGTTCTGAACTTTTTACCTCAAACCAAAAAAGAATAAAAAGCTTTTTACTAGTAGCAGTCCACCACTCAGTTTTATTCTGTTATTCAATAAATGATTGAGCAACAAAAATTGAATCACCAAATCAGATTATTATGGATTTTATGTGCTTAAAGTCGATTTTATTTTTTTAAGGTAATGTTTAGATTCACATCATTAATGGTTTCTTTTTAATTATATAATAATATTTTAGTAATTTTTTCATGTCATTAACATTTATCTTGAATTTAGAATTCTAAATTTAAATCTTAAATTTTAAATCCTGAACTCGAATCCATTCGAGATTCGATATGTTCATGATTCAAAATTTGAAGTTTGATGTTTAAAATTTAGGGTTTATAGATCGATGTTTAATGTTCGAGGTTTGTGGTTCATGATTTATGGTCAAAGTTTAGGGTTATAGGTTTGAGTTTAAGTTTAAGTTCACGGTTCAAGGGAGTTTAGGAATTTAGATTATGGGTTCGAGGTTCAGGATAAAAAAATTATCAAAATTAGGTGTCAATACATTAAAAAATTTGTTGGAGTGTCATTTAATAATTGGAAAGGGACCATAGATGTAGTGGGAAGGGTCCATTTCGATTCACTCACCAAATCAAATTATTATCGGATTTTATGTGTTTAAGTTCGAGCTTTATTTATTAAGGTAACATTTAAAAAATTAGAATTTGGGTGTACTTATTTGTAATTATTCACGTAATTATTATATTTTATAGGTCTTACTAAATTTAGTGTAATTGGAAAATCTAATTATGCTTTCAAATTCTTAAGAGAGGGGGAAATTGGAATAATTATGCAGATAATTATACTCAAATCCAATTATGTTATAAGCATGAACTTGTTTCAGTGTTTTGGATGATTATAATAAAATATTTAGTTTTTATAAATCCTAAAAAATTATATTATATAAACAATTTGTGTATTTTATAAAGTTATAAAAATATATATTATTTAATTTTTAAAGGAAAATTAAAGTTATAATCAAAAAGTTCATTATAAAAAATAATTTACATGTTATAAAGTGTTATAATATATTTATATATAAAAATTTATAGCAAGAAGTATGCACATAACTTATTTACGTGTTCATGTTATACATTATAAAAATAATATATTTATTCATTAAAAAAGAGTTATAGTTTTTTTTATAATATATTATTATTACACAATTTATAAAACCTTGTTTTTTAAAGGTTATATATATTTTAAATTTTATATTATTTTGACTTAATTTATTTATTATAAAATGGATAAATTATTTGAACTGTGAACTCAAATATTATAAGATTGATGCTAATTATGCAAATACAAAAGATTTTCTTACACCATATCATGGGGTATGATATCGTTTGAGAGAATGGTGCCGGACACAAGCACTATATACAATTCATGAACTCTTTAATTTGAGACATTTAAGACTTTGAAATGTGGTTGAGAAGACATATGTTGTTTTAAAAAATCATATTAAAAATATCACTTTAATATAGCATAAAAAAATGTTAGATCGTACTAGTATGTTTTATATTTCATGACTATAATCATAGGTGGATTCAGATGATTCATACTTCGAATAGCACGTGAAAGAACGAGATCTTGATAATTTCAATTACGTAGATTCAAATTTAGATGATGATGATTTCGGTCGAGAACCAATAAACGATGATAATGAGCATATGTTAAATATTAAAGAGGGACTAGCTTAACAAATATACACTAGAACAATTAGACAATATTACATGTAATGTTTATTTTTTTGTTATTTTTATTAGTAATCAGATTATTAACTACTTTTTTAACTAACATAATACATATGATAATTTGATTTTAATTTTTGTTACTTGTTTAGAAATTATTTTTTATCTTACTAATAATTTTTATAGTAATTAATATTTTTAAAAATATAAGTTATGTAACTATATAATTACAATTTGTACTACCAAACATGATATAGGGAATTATGATGTAATTACAACTTGTGAGTCAAACACGTCTAGGGAGTTACAAGAAAGTGCAATTACTACCTTAGTAATTACACTATCATTCAATTACTATGTGTTATCCAAACAAACCCCAAAAGTGCATTTGGCTCTTTGAAATATAAGATTATATTTCGTAATAAGATTACTGAAATATAAGATTATGGTAGAATATAAGATTATCTCAATTTAAGATTCATGTGTTTTGTTAACAAAATGGAAGATTGCGTAGAAACACATTTTACTCAATTATCCTTGCTATGGAATTTTTTGTTAACAAATTTACATTCTTTAATTTTTTTAGTCTAAATATTTATAAATTTATGATAAATTATTACAATTTTTACTTTTTATTACAATTTATAAATTATAATTATAATAAGACATGAAAAGTGATTATAGCACTGAGTATAATTATAATAATAACCATAATTAACATATTAAATAAAATATTAAATAAAATATAATAATTATAATTATAATGTATTACATCTATTGGTTCAGTGTTAATAAAATATTGTTTGTTTTTAATTAGTCGTAAATTTTATCTAAGAAAAAAGTCTAAATTGATTAAAATAATAAAAATAAAAGTAAATTGGTCCAAATTTAAGATTATGCCTATAACTTAAGATAACGTAAGAAATGGGATGTAATCTCATGTCGTAATGAGATCAAATCTATATTTTGGAATTTTGGTACTATTTCGTAACGTGAGATTATGGGATGGCCGGAATATTGACAAGCCAAACACTGGAATATTATTTCGAAATATTCGGCGAACCAAACACCCCTGAAGGTCATTTGCTTTTACATTCCGTAATAATGTTAGAAGCGGTATGTTATTGTTTAGTTCATTTGACTTGAATGTAAGATAATTTAAAGACATTTTTATTAATTTGTTATTGTTATTCAACTTTTTTTTAACAAGATTATTTCCTTTAATATTTTTTAATATCATTTTTTATAAAATTATGATAAATTATTGTAATTTTTAATTTTTATTACATTTCATATATTAATAAGTAAATATATTATGTTGAAATGTAATAATTCTGTTACACACCTCTCTAAGAAGACACGTGTCAGCACAAGAGGCATTGTTGACTCTACATTGACTCCCTGAGCACAACCACCGTCCCATTTCGAACAAAGTCTACCAACAGAGCTTAAAGGTGAATGTTATTCTAATGTGAATACACTTTCAAGACAATAATGAGTATATTTAGGCTTAAGTATCTCATATTGATAGAATCTCGTGATACATATTTATGATTATCCGTTGCACATTTAATGAGATTAGATGCTTATCTAGTCGTATCATATCAGTGGATAAAATGACCTCTCCTATGAATACCCAAAAAACTATGAGCATAGCACCTTAAAGATACTCTGAGCATTTATCTTATCAATCAGTTTGTCCTTTTATTATTGTTTTAACTCTTGACCTCTACAGGTGAACCAATCTTCATTATCCACTTTGATCTCCTCCTTGTCCTCCTCTCTTATTGCCTCACTAACAATAATTATAATTATAACCATGACATCTATTGTTTCACTGTTAAAAAAATAATAATTTTGTTTTTAATTAGACTCAAATTTTATTTGAGAAAAAAAAACATAAATTGATTAAAATAAAAAAATAAAAAAAGGTAAATTGTTTTAAAATTTAAGACACTCGTAATCTAATATTACTTAAGGAATAAGTTGTAATCATATTACACTCTATATATGACATCTTAACACTATTTAAGAATGTAAGATTCGGGGTGATTAGAAGGTTGAGGATCCTAACAATGAAAACTTATTATGGGATGTAGCATTACGAGCTGTAATATATATATATATATATATATATTAATTTTAAAATTTCAAAAAAAACTTTAAATACCAACACGTCACTCACATGGCAATTCACATATATACTACATCAGCAAAGTTAAAAAATGTCAACTTTTTCATCAATTTTAGAGTGATTTGACAAAAACACAAATTTAAAGACTAAAAATGAAAAAAATTAAAATGAGGGCTAAAATATTTTTTTTTCAAAGCTTGAAGGCCAAATAAATCATTATGCCAATCGAATTTATAATGAAATCGATCAAATAATTAACTTTTGATTCAATCAATCCAACTGATTTATCTAGTTTAACTAAAAATATTATAAAAACATAAAAATAAAAAATAAAAAAATTCCGATTCAAATCAATTCACATATCAATCAATCAAACTCTTTATTCCAAATAGATACTTAACTAATAATTTTCAATGTAACTCTAATCTAATTCTAAAAACAGTAATTTTATGTTAAATAACTGTCGACCGGCCCTGATTTAAATAGTAAATAGTTTTTCAATTATATATATATATTGGTTAATGGTTGATTATAAAAACATACACTGATGGTGAAATTTTTAATTTTTTAATTATAATTAAAAATAAATAAATAAGGTAGTGTTACAATTTTCAAATGACTTGCACGTCCTCTCTATTTTCTTTCTTTTCTTTTATTACATTATTGTTGGAGAAAAACAAAACATTAAGAAAGTCTGTCCTTGTCATGTCCTTATCCTTCCTACGTGTCGCTAAGTGTACTTGCATAAACTAAAGGATTACCTTCTTTTTTCTTTTCTTTTTTAATTTTAGATTTTTAGTTCCATCTATCATAATTTATATTGGAATTTTTTTTAACTCTACAACCATATTTACAAAATCTTCATCTATTTTTTATTAATGTTTAGTAAATAAAAATAAAAATAAAATAAATGATTTATTTAATTTTGTAAAATTGAAAAACTCCAAGATCAGTGGTGAATTCAAGGAGAGTTGGTAACATCTCATCCCCTTTAAAATAGAAAATTTTTATTTAGCTCCCTTGAAATTTTGATTTAATCCTTTAAAAATTATAAAGATATAGGCTATTAAAATAATAAAATTATATTTTTATTGTTATAAAAATATATAATTTGATTTCTACCCTCCTCAAAATTTTTTTGACTTCGTCCCTATTCGAGGCAAGTATATTAAATAATAATTTTTTATGTTTTAACTTTTAAAACCTGATCCGATGCCAAATAATGTAACAACACATAATAAAAGGTTAGATTGTAAAAAGATTCTTGTATTGTACGTTATTAGTAGATTTAGTCCCTTTCAACATATTTATTTTCGATCTTGGAATCAACTTTTTTTTGTCAATCCAATCAAATAATTTAGTATAACTTTTTTTAAAAAATATATGATTATTTGGTATATTAATATTGATTTTTTATAATTTAACAAACATTATAATTTTTTTTAAATGCGTAAAAAGAAAATTTTCCAATTTTTATAAAAAAATATTAAGATATATATATCAATTCATCACAATTAAAAAAAAAGTCATTTTTTTATTAAATTAACAAAAAAACAAGTTGATTTGCAAACATACATTTCAAAAGATATATATATAAACAATCAAATCTATTCTATATAAAATATTTGATTGAGTTGTTGTCACGAGATAATTGCATCAAACATCAAACAACAATTTTATTGGAAAAGTCTTGATGAGAATAATGAGGAAGTAAGGAGGAGTTATTGATTATTTTGTGAAAGTCGGTTTACCTAAAGAGGCGGAGAGCCAAAAAGGAACAAGATGTAAGACTACTGTGTGAGAGAGAAAGATTTGCTTAAAGTAAATTTAGTGTTGAAAAGTCAATGTCTTCTTTATCGTTGAAAGGGTATTTATTAAAGATATCTTATTGTCCACTAGCGAGATATGACAAATTGTTATAAGAAACGCTGTTATCATGCAAAGCATAAAGGACGTGCATTGTGAGACCCATTCTGCACTCAATTAATACGAGGTTATTATGCTTAAATGGACCCCTTGTTGCATTGAAAACGTGTTCATACCTAAAAACGAGCGTCTTAGAAGATTGTCCATGTTTAGCATGGAATATGGTTGATAAAAATAAGAACAATAAGTTAACAAAATTTGGCAAAAACTACCAACAACAATAATGATTAGATTTAGATTTTTAAATTAAAAAATTAAAAAATTTTGAATTTTTGACTTTTAAATTTTAGGGACTAAATTTCAAACTCTATACAAATATAGGGACAACATCATATTTTAACCTATAATTTAATCCAAAACAAGATTATGTATGTATATACTATAAATTAGGAGGCTCTAATTTCTAAGAGTGTAGATGTGACCTGTAGGTGAATCAATGGGTCACTCATTTTGTTTAATAAAAAATAAAATAATAATTTTTTTAATATATTTTTTATTCATTTTACTTTACTGTTCATATTCGAGATTTGTGGTTGTCCTTTTTAATAATGTGATTTCTAATGTTTTTTTACTTAAGTCCTTCCCTTAGAAGTGTGACGTGCCTTCCAATCACTTATTGGTAAAATAAAATAATTTTTGGTACATGATAAATGTACAATTTTTACACATCATTAATAATATTTTGTCAAAATAAATCTCTTATTGCATTGAAAATGTGCTCACCCCTAAAAGCATATGCGCATCTCGTTATGTGGGCTTATCAGGATTGTTTATCTGGCAAATAACCTTGAAAATGAAAAGATTTTTGTCAACTAAAACATTACCTCACATGGAATCAAAGCAGATCAACACCTTCTGTCTTGTTAAAATGTGTCCAAATGACAGAGGAATATAACAAATCTAAAATACCATTACTTTAATTATTACAATGATATTCATATCTTTTAATAGTTTATATAAAATAATTTACTTAAAAAGTTAAAAAAAATTAAGTTTTTTTATTTAAAAATTTCAGACCAATCATTAAAATCATAAATATTTTCTGTCAAAATTTGTCAACTTAGAATTTAGATTAGGTTATCCACGTTTGACACGAAACATGATTGATAGACAATAAAAACAATAAGTTCACAAATTTTAACAGAAACTATGATAATAATTACATTAAAATTTTTAAATTGAAAAATTAAAATGATTGAATTTTTAACTTGAAAAATATAAGAAGTAAATTTTAAAATCAACACAAATATAAGCACAACATCATATTTTAACCTATAGTTTAACCCAAAACAATATTATAGACTTATTTATTATAAATAGTGGTCAACGCCTTAGGAGGATCTAATGTCTAAGCCTAGTATAGATATGACCTTTAGGTGGATCAACGGGTCACTCATTTTGTTTAATAAATGAAATTTAATGAAATAATATTTCATACACGTAATTGCATAATTCTCGTATATCATTAATGAATTATAATATGGTATATTATTATTAAATTAAATAAAAATTTATAAATAAATTTAATAATTTTATTTAAATTTAATTGTAAAAAATGGTAAGTGATATTATAGTAAGAATTTTTGTGTGTAATTAGTCAAAATTAATTTCTATATTTATATAATATACGAGTTTGGTTTTTATTTTTTAAAGGTTTAATGATAAATTTAGATATTAACGTTTTTATTTTTTGTTAAAATAAATCTAATTGTATTTTTTTAGTCTTTTTTTACCATCAATTTTTAATTTTTTTTTCAAACTGTTTTTCTATTGAATGGTTTTAATATTTCATATGTTTTGTTTACTAAGAGATTTTTCTACTGAGTTAATTTTTTTTAGATAATTAACTTTATTTTCTTTAAATTAAGAATTTTTTAATTTAATTTATTATCATGTAATTATCTTATAGGGTTATTTAAGTAATAAATTACATCTCATTAAAAATATTTCACGTAGAAAATTTCACATCTCAATTAACTTTTTTAACGGTTGGTGGCCAAAAAAGCTCAAAAATACAATTAGTACCATTTTGATAAAATATGCAAACATTAGTGACCAAATTTATTATTAAACTTTTTTAAATATAAAGATTTTAATTTTTTTTAAATTAAAATTTTCACATCAAACACCACCTTAAGTGGCGTCACTTATTTCTAAAAGCTAATGCAAAATGTGTGGAGAAAAAGAAAGCTAGCGAGTTGGTGGCTCTGTGGTGTGACCCAATTCTAAAATAATTTTTTAAATTTAATATTGGATTTAATTTATTCAAATAATTTGTTTTATTATTTAAAACCAATAAAATAAATTTCTCAAATAAAGTATAATTTAATATTAATATTTTAAATATTATTTAGAAAGATTGAAAAGTGATGTAATAATTAAATTTAGGCATATTTGCTTGTAATTACATATTTGATTAATTGTTGTAATGAGTAGGTATCACTGAATTAGATGTAATTAGAGTACTCAATTATACTATTCGATTCTTTAGAAATAGCGAGAATTAAAGTAATTACGCCGGTAACTATAAACAATTACAATCAAATTGCTTAAAATGTTTATTTTTCAAAATATTAAAATCGTTTAAATACGAGAGATAATTTCTTATATATTTTGATCTACTAAATAACTCACTAAATTACATAGTGAGTATATTTTTTTTATACTTTGTCAATGATGAATGGATAATAACAATGATTATATGTTTAACGCTAGAGAGCAGTAGCGGAGTCAGGGGGCTGGCAGTTAGGAGTGTTCAGTCGGTTAACTGACCCGAAATAATATTAACCAAATTAATCGACTCTTCAAAATTTTTAACCGTTAATCGAACCAAAATTTTTCAAAAAAATTAACCGAATAGAAATTTTTTCAGTTAATTCGGTTGGTTAATCGAATTAACCTATTTTTTTGGTTAAAATAAGTATAAAATTAACCAAATTTACCGAATTATTTGTATAAAATTATATGGTTTTTATTTTTATTTTTAGATTTTTATTTTTATTTATTAAATTATTTGTAATTTTATGATTGGGTTGAGTAATTGGGTTGGGTTGGGTACTTGAGTTAATATATATCAAATTGGGTATTTGGGTTTATGTTGGATTGGGTTTGAGTAAATAGTGGGCTATTTATATATTATAATTTTATTTATTAATTTTTTCAGTTAAACCGAAAAAATTTGGTTAACCAACCGGTTTCGAATCGAATTAACCTTTAACTGAAAACTCAAAAAATTATTAACTGACCCCCGATCGACTTAATTCGGTTAACCGACCGATTAACTGAATTAGGTCGGTTAACCGAATTTTTTCAGTTTTACCCGAATTTTGCACACCCCTACTGACAGGTGCCCGACCTCTCTAAAATAGAAAATTTTAAATTAATAATGATAAAATTACACTTTGACCATTCAAAAAATGATAAAAATTGATTTAATCTTTTAAAGTTTATAAAAATATAAACTATTAAAATGGTGAAATTATATTTTTACCATCGTAAAACTATACAATTTAATTTCAACCCCAAAAAATTTCTAACTCCACCACTGCTAGAGAGAGAACAATTCAATAAGTATGAAATTTTAGAGTAATTAGATAAAATTGCTTAGATATTTATTTATTTTTATTAATTTTTTTAATTATCGTATTGTCAATTTTTATACCATGGTTTGATTTTAAACTTTGTTTGTTGCTTAGAGTTTTAAATGACGTAATTGTATAGTTATAATTTATTGTACCAAACATGATATAGAGATTTACGATATATAAAATAAGATAATTATGCAGTTGTATAATTATAATTTAAATTAAAAATCCACTTAAATTTGATTATATATAAGTAATTATTTGATATATTTGTAGTAATTTTTAATTAAAAAAAAAACTACGCCATTGATGTACATGATAACCATCCTTATATATAGCATATCTATATAATTAATTAAAATAAATTAAATTTTATTTATATTTTAAAGAATTTAGTTCTATTTTTAAATTTAAAAATTGTAGTCTAATTATTAGTATCGATAAAATTGTTCTGTTAAATTTAAGTTTATTTCAATAGTTTCATAACAATTTTTTTATTTTAAAATATCACACTATCGAATTAAAAATACAATTAGTTATATTAAAAATTAAACTTGAATTTTTAAGGGACTATATTCTAAATTTATAAAAAATATAAGAACTTAGAAGATAATTTTGTCTTCAATTACATTTCCTTTTTCAAGTAAACATCGTTTTCAATAGTCCCCTTATCTCATTCATAATCCACGTTTTTGCGCCCAATGCCCCAATCTTTTTATCTATTGATGGTTCGAAAAGTGCAAAAGTAAAAAATTAAGGTAAATTATCAAAAAAGTTATTTTTATTTTCTTTAAATTATATTTTAGTCACTTATGTTTGAAATATTATGTCTTAGTCACTTACGATAACGTGTTATAGTATTTTAGTCACTGAGCCGTTAATTATAGTTAACGGTACAACAGTAAGCTGACGTGACACACTGAATCATCATTTCAAACAAAAATTTTAAGTTAAATTAAACAATTGGTCCTATATTTTTTCGTTTTGAGCAATTTTATTTTTTTCTTTTATGTTCTTTTAATTTTCTTTTGCTCTTTTTCATTCTCTTTTGCTTTTCCCTCTATTTTTCCCCATTTTCTATTTCTTTTAACGTAAAAGAAAAAATTAAATTTCTCAAAAAAAAAATAGGGACCAATTGTATATTTGACCTAAAATTTTCATTTGAAATGATGGTTTAACATGCCACATCAGCTTACTGTTACACATTTAATGACAATTAATGCTCAATAACTAAAATATTACAACACGATAATGTAAGATAAGTGACTAAACCGTAATATTTTAAACATAATCTATTAAAATATAACATGAGAGAAATAAAAATGACTATTTTAATAATTTACCCAAAAAATTATTAATATCCTTCTGTTACAATTACAAAGTCTTAAAATCATTTAACTTTAAATTTATTTTAATATTGTTTTGAAGGGTAAGGCTAATTCCTCTTGAATCCTTCATGGCTTCATTCATTTATGTTTTCTTTTGATTAAGAACAGTGATGAGAGTGAGTTACTAGTAGCAATGGCTAACAGCTTGAATTTGGGTTATTTCTGAGCAAAAACAAAAAGGGTGTTTCAGCCCTTCACCATGCCTCTATCCGAGCTATATCGGATGGCTAGGGGGAAGCTCGATTCATCTCAAGACAAGAACCCTTCAAGTTCAACTGATCCATCTATTGTGTAAGTTCGATTTTACTCTAATTCCTTGATCTATTTAAACATTATAAACTTCATTTCTTACATGGTGGGTTCAATCATATATTTTGTTTCTTTTTTGGTTGTATGATTGATTGTATCCCCTTTTGCTCTCTATCTGTTCGAATGCAGACCTGAGGATGATTTTGTTGAACTGGTTTGGGAGAATGGTCAAATTTCGATGCAAGGTCAGTCTAGTGTAGCTAGAAAGGTTCCTGCTTGTAACAGCTTACAATCCCACAGTTTTAAGATTAGAGATAAATATATAGGCAATGGAGGAAATAGTTCAAAAATGGGAAAGTTTGGGGTGGTGGATGCGGTATCGAGTGAAGTTCCAATGTCGGCTACGTCTCATGATGATGATGTGGTGCCTTGGTTAAATTTCTCAGAGAATGAATGTTCTGATATGTTGCCTGGATTATCTGGGCTCAGTACAAATAACATCCCAACTGATAGTAGCTTAGCTTCATTTAATCAAAGACGCCAATCCATCAGTGATTCCTTTTCTGGTTCTCTGAATGCTGCTGCGGATTTCAAACAAGGAAAGTTGGCAAAGGTTCCTAAACCGGCAGATGACGAAGCTAGGCTGAGAAGTGGTACCAGCGAGTCGCCACAGCTATGTCAATTGTCTTCATCGTATCTTAGATCAAGAAATTTGGAGAGTATTGGTAATAAGCCGAGCCATGCCTTTTTCAGAGATACGATGGGAGTTCAACCGTCAGATGAGACTTTGCGTGGTGTTAAGATGCAGAAACAAGATCCAGTTGCACCTTGTAATAATACTGTCTTGATGAATTTTTCCCATTTTTCACGTCCCGCTGCTCTTGTTAAAGCTAGTCTTCAGAATATAGGTGCTATGGCTAGGATTGAGAGTAAGGAAACAGGGTTTGCAGCCACTACTAGGGGGCCTGTTGGTTCCAAGGCCATTGATTCAAATATCAAGTTACAGAAGGAAAACTTTTCACATTGCCATTCTACAATAGTGCTGATGAAGACTGATATAAAACAATCTGAAGCTAAGTCTCTAGATGAGCCAGTTGCTGCTGAACCAAATGATGCCATCTGTGAAGAATATGTCCCGAAAAGTGATAAAATATCTAGTCAAGTTATTGGTGAAAATGCTTCCAATTGCCTGCCAGAGAGTGGTAAGGCTGTAGAGTCTGTGCTTGCTGCTTCTGTTTGCTGTGAAAATAGTGTAGAAAGAGCTTCTGATGATCCAGTAGTACATAATTTGAAGAGAAAAAACCATGATAATGAGGAGTTTGAATGTCCTAGCGAAGTAAGTTTTAGGATATAATTTTATTTCGTATTTCTGTGTTTTTAACTCATTTTTCCTTTGCCATTGAAACCAACCAAATTATGTGTAGGATGCTGAAGAAGAATCTGTAGGTGTGAAAAAAGCAGTTCCTGCTCGAGGAGGTAAGAGGTTCAAGAGAAGCCGAGCAGCTGAAGTGCATAATTTATCTGAAAGGGTGAGGAAGAGCATTTCATTAGTTCAATAATTTGATATTTGTCTTTCATAAGGCTGTTTCTGATTGTAAGATCTGGATGGAATTACACAAACAGAGGCGAAGGGATAGGATAAATGAGAAGATGCGTGCTTTACAGGAGCTCATACCTAACTGCAATAAGGTTGGTAATTCGGTAAACCTTTTTTTCAACTAAATCAAGGGATTTTTCTTAGAAACAGATGTGATTCTGGGAGTAGATCAATGAGTTCATGGCATATCCTTGCTTATTCTATATGTAGTTTAAAACAGACCATCAAAGGCCTGATAGCTTTTGTATTTTAAAGCTGTTGACATTTTATATTTTGACATTACAAGGTGGACAAAGCTTCAATGCTTGATGAAGCAATTGAATATCTTAAGACGCTCCAACTACAAGTGCAGGTAAGATCTCTGTCATCTTTCTTCTAACTGTTCTTTTTGGTGTATATTTCAATTTTGATTCTCTGAAGGGTAATCAAATAAGTTCAATTTATTAATTACCAACCTTTCGCAGATTATGTCTATGCGAGCTGGCTTATATGTGCCACCAATGATGTTGCCAACTGGAATGCAACACATGCATGCCACTCAAATGGCGTATTTTTCATCCATGGGTTTTGGAATGGGTCGAGGTATGGGTTTTGGGATGCCATTTCCTGAAACGAATACTGTAGCTTCTGCTTGCCCTATGGTTCAGGTGCCTCCAGTCTGTGGAGCACCTTTTTCTGGCCCAGGCCATCATTTGTCAGGTTCGACTGCATTCCATGAGATGCCAGGAGGTAACCTCCTGCTATATGGTCTTCATGGTCAAGGACTTCCAATGTCGATGCCAGGTGCACCTTTGTTTCCTATTCCTGGTGGGCACCTCATGAAATCACCCATTGGATTGAGTGCCTGTGGACTGGGAGGTCCTATGAACAATATGGATTCAGCTACAGCTTCTAGTTCAAAGGACCCAATTCAGAATATCAACTCACAAGTGGCACAGAATACTAACATCAATAGCTCAATGAATCAGACATCTACTCAGGTAAGGAAAATTTTCTTGTTTCTTTTCAACTCATATTTTTCTTTAGAAAGAAAAAGATAAGAAGAGTTCTAATATTTACTCAAGCGGGTTTCGGTTGCCACTAGGAGAAGGTTGTCTTGAGGCAAAAGAGAAAGCTATTTCACATGGTATAGAAGCATACCCTCGATGACTAGTCAATGTGATAATGATTTCCATGTAGACAAATTCATGGTAAACCTGACCAATTTTTCTTGTTAGGTTAGATTAAAGAAATCTTTTATCTTTTCATCAAGGAGGAAGCACTGTGCTTCTTAGTTCTTATAATGCAGGAATTGGAATATATACATTCACAAATAAGGATGGCAGAAGAAGGGTTTTGAATTCTATTAACTTGTAACTCATCTGAACATTTTGCTATATTTTTGGTCTAGCTGAATTTAATCAAATTTGATTTTCATTTTTGCGATGCTAGTACCGAACAGCAAATGAAAGTTTTCAACAGCCAGCTGAAGTGCTAGAGAATGGTCGAGCCTCGGAAATCACTGGTAGTGTACCTTTTAGATCAACTGATGGAGATAAGAAGTTACCTGATAGGTGAGAGCACTTTTGATTTTTATCATGTTTTATCAAATTGTGGTTTGAAGAAAGTATTAAACACCAAATATATATTTAAGTGTAGGTTATAATTGTTAGCTTTTTGAGCGGAGGATATGAATCTATTTTGCTTCATGTGGAGGCTGAAGCTTTTTCTCTGTGAGGATTGGACCTCTATGGTGATGATGATGGTCAACCGAATACTACTTTCACCACAATGCAAGTTAGAATATGCTCAGTTTTTGGTATGTCAACGAGACTTGAAATCGTTGCTTGCATATGTAAATTCATTATCAAGGTCCATCATCCATGCAATTAATGTCAGTCTATCTAAGACATAACTAGAATGTATTCAAAATGTTTGTTTTGGCCAACCTCTGGCTCTGGGTTACTGATTTTTTTAATTGATAAAATGATTATTATTTTCTGTCACACACGCATGTTTATGGCTCTCATCAACTTGTAGGTTCTTGCTTAGAATCCTCTGTTTGAACAAAAGAGGGACCTTCATGTACTTCGGTTACTCCTCCATCCACGGTGCTTCCTTCCTCCACGAGAAGCGGTCCAGTACTCAAATCCTTAGCTTTGGCTTCAGTATGCTCAGGTTCTTCCTCCGCAACAAGCGGTCTGGTACTCAAATCCTCACCTTTGGCTTCAGTAGGATCAGGTACTTCCTCCACGGGAAGCTGTTCGGTAGTCAAATCCATAGCTTTGGGTTCACTATGATCAGGTTCTTCCGTCTTGTATTTGTACCATGAGGCCCAGTACAAATAGTTTAAAAAGTTTAGGCAGCTAAGGATAGCTAAAAACCAGTAAAAGAGATTTAAGTGACTCGAGTTTAAGTCTAATCCATGAATCCAACCTTGTTTGCTTGAACTGGTTCTTTTGGTGATGGCGTTTATGACATTGACGAATACTGTACTTAAGAAGTAGCCAAAAGATAGTGTTAACCACGTAAATGATGTGGAGAGTGATCTCATTCCTATCGGTGCTTCCCTGTAGAAAAATTCCAGCAGTCCCACAAGAGTGAACATGTCTGCAATTCCAAATATTCCATATTGAAAGGAGAGCCAGAAGAGGCTTATGGGCTTCATTATGTCCTTATGAGCTTGATCCCTTCTTTTAACCTCAACAATACCGGCAATAGCCATTGAAATTGCTGACAGAACAAGCCCCATACCGACACGTTGGAGTTGAGTGATGCCTGACGGATGTTTCGTGATTTTTCGAGCAAAAGGGACAAAGAAAAACTCATAGATGGGGACCAGAATGGACATGAAAACCAGTGGGATTATTGGGATCGAAGCAGCGGGAACGTTGAAATTTCCAATCTTGCGATTCATGAAATTACCTTGCATAACTGAGAATGTCTGCAGCTGCGCCAGACATGTGTTCATTATGACTGTACTGAATAAAATGGGCAACATCCTGGTTAGTATCTTAACTTCTTCAACTTGAGTCACTGTGCACACCGTCCATGGTGTTGTCTTCGAATCTTTCGGAACAATTGCAGCTTTATCTAGGAATCTGACCAAGAAACATGAATCACAGTTGGTTTCCGAATTTTTGTTTAAACATGTTTAGCTATCATACAGTCACATCACATCACATTCATGCATGCATTACCTGAATTGGTTGGTGTGGGATATTATTTCCTCTCTGAAATCATTTTCGGTTTTACTGATCTCATACAATTCATCTGGACTATCCGGCAGAGCTAGCTTACTGTTGTTTATGGCTACTACTATGACCTATGAATGATCATAACACAAAAGAAATGTTTATCACCTTTGTCACCACCCTTGTTTCTATTTGTAGATATATCCATTAAGAAATGAAATGCAGGGATAAATAGTACTGAACCTGAGCTATCCTTACGATGGGGCTATCGGCCATCTTGGGTTCTCGTATGCGGTAGAAAGGCTTGCCGAGTGCAAGAACAGTGAAACCTATGAAGGTAGCCACAGTCGATATGAAGAAACCCCAATACCATTTGTGCTTTTCAGTGGTCAGATACACGATCCCCGTCACTCCGACACAGGCTCCGAGTGTAGTACTGAGCAATAGCCAGTTGAAATACCTTGCTAGCGCTTTGGCTTCCTTGGGGTCTTTATGATCAAATTGGTCACCTCCAAGTGCTGGAAGAGCTCCCTTGACCCCACCGGACCCCAATGCCAACAACCCTAGTGAAAAGTAGAACATCACTGCCTTGCTACCGTCTATGCAGCTGGGCTTGCCGCAGTATGCGGGCTGCAAATCCTTTGAATAAGCCTGGATTGTTACCAATGCCAATCCCTGCAAATAAAAACCTTGTTTTAGTTAAGCCTCTAAGGAGGGGAGGGTCTGGGTCAAATTATGGTTTTCGTCCCTGCATTGTATTACTCATCTCTGAGATTTAGTTCCTCGGTTGATGTGTAATTTAAAAAAAAAACAACAAAATTTTCTGTGTCATTTGAAATGTAAAAATATTGTTATTAAAATAGTTATTTTCTATTTTCCGAGAGCAGGTCGATTTTCCGTGGAATTACTCTTCAACGACACTCAAAAAGAACAATACTTTTACGTTATCAGCATGATGCACTATCAATATTTAATATTTAACAACTAAAAAGATTTTATTTTCCGGAATTAAGTTCTCACCAGCACTTCAATGAATCCGAAAATAATAGAAGTAGTGAATCTACTTATGAAAGTATCAGAAATGAAGCCACCAATAAGGGAGAGCAAGAAGGTCGAGCCCATGAAATTTGTAACTGTGTTTGCAGAATTGGGATAATTGAAGAACATAACATACATGAAGTATAGGACCAAGCTGACCATGTTGGCAATAAAACCCATGTTTTCTAATGACACCAGCACTGCAAAAATGGAAACATTAGATATGTACATGCAATTTAGATCAAAACTCAACCCTATTTTAGAAATGGCTTCAAAATAGGTTTAATTCCAAATTTTATCCCTCTACTTCATCAAAATTGAGAAGTTAATCCGGTTGTTAGTGAACATATAAACTTGAATTGTTGTTGTTGTTGTTTTTCTTTCTTTCTTTCTAATTTGTTGCATAAAAATGATTGAACCGCTGATTTTTGTTATTTATGTGCATATAAATGGTTGAACTACTAATTTTTAGGTCTAACAATGTTATTCGATTGAATTAACTTTCAATTTTTGTAAGATACGAGGACTAAATTCTAATGAATTAAAATAAACAGACTAACTTTTTTATTTTTCATAAAGTAGAAGACGGAATTCATATTAAAATAAACCTAATTTTAACAGCTGGAACAATAACAATGAAAATACACCCTCTTTAGTGAGATTATATGAACAAATGTCCGAACCTAAATATGTTATTGCTATGGGTGCGTGTACAATTACAGGAGGGATGTTCAGAACTGATTGTTATAGCACTATTCCCGGGGGGGTTGATAAGCTAATTCCCGTGGATGTCTATTTGTTGGGTTGTCCCCCTAAACCTGAGGCAATTATAGATGCTATAACAAAACTTCGTAAGAAAATATTTCGCGAAATCTATGAAGATCGAACTAGATCTCAACAGGGGATCGATGTTTTATTACCAATAACAAATCATTGGTTTAACCGAATAATTAAATAAAATAGATAGACCTTTCTCTTCGTTTTAGGTCGATGGATCTTCTCAACTAGAGGATCCCCTACATGGATAATACACATTCCAGTTGGCCGAGCCTAATTCTATTCTAATTTTTTTGTTCCAAAGTAAAGATATCCACAAGGCGGTTCGCCCTATTAAGATATTCACTAAAGAGGGTATCATTTTCATTGTTACCTTCCAAAATCATATTGGCTTTATTTTGGAAAATCACTTTCTAGTTAAATTATCTATTTGCCCTCACGCCAGGGGTTGGTAGGAGCCCCGACCCCTTAAAATGAAAATTTTCACTTTTGATCTTTTAAAATGTATAAGATTTTAATTTATTAAACGGTTAAATTATACTTTGACTCCTTAAAAATGATGAATTTTTTTATTTAATCCTTTATTATAAATAAATAAGATATTAAAATAATAAAATTATATTTTAACATTCTTAAAAATATACAACTTACTTTCGACTTCCTAAAAAAATTTCTACTTCCGCTCTTGATATTAAACCGAACTTTTTTTTAAACTAATTTTCAACAAACCTAATCTATTTTTGAACTAACCCTAAATAAATAAAATAAAGGGTTTGGTTTAATTACCAAAAATGAAAATGGAAGCCTTGAATCCACCTTTCTTCTTGTAATGGTCTCCGGTCATCTCTTGGGCCTCCTGTATGTAATCAAAGTCATGTATATTATTAGCTTTTGCTTAAGATAGCAATTGATTTAACTCACTTTCAAATACAATCAATTATTCAATAAATATAAGTCTTAATCGAATTAATTAAATTAATTTAATATCAATCTATTAAATTGGTGAACCAACTTCTTCTTCTTCTTTATTTTTGTTGGGTTAAAAAATTAGATTAATTTAAATGGTAAAGTAAGTTGAATCAATTGATTCGAATGTTGTGAAAAGTTCGGTTTGAAATAAATAAATATATATATATATTAGAAAAATTATGGTTTCAAAATTTTTAGTATTTACCATTGCTACGAGAAAAATGATAGTATTCGATTTTTTCTAATAGTAATTGAATAAGAATTGTGATTAAATTATAAAATTTTGAGGTTCAAAATACAATTTTATCATTGAATAAGAACCGCCTCGTAAGCGAATAATGTTTTATATTTATAATTAAAAAAAATTTGAACAATTTCATTATAGGTTTTGATTATATCTGTTCTTTTTGACACAATGCCTAGAATTACTCATAGTCTCTCTCCCAACCCATAAATAAGAGGATAATGCCATTCAACGCACTCAAACCCACGTCCTCCTATATTGGCAACAATGCCTATGCCAATTGAGCTAAGACTCAATCAGCAAATTCAAAAATAATTCTATATACATTATATAAATAAATAAATATTTGATCATTTAATAAAGGATTAATATAACTTTTAGTCTCTAAAGTTGGCAATTAGGTCCAATTTGCATTTTGTTATTTGAATTTGGTGACTAAATCCATTTTAGCTCCTAAATTTGACAAACGTAAAAGTTTGATGATGTAGCACTCTGAGATTGTATCCTATTATCAATTAAAAATTAGCAAAAAAGAATTTAAGTGATAATGTGGCACAAACTCACAGTACCATATCATCAAATTTCGATACAATCTAAGTTTAATGATTAAAATTGACCTAATTACTAAATTCAAGTACCAAAGGGGAAAAAGTACATGTACCGAAATCAACCTAATTTCTAAATTCCGAGACTAAAAGTTATATTAACCCTTTATTAAATATAAAAGTAATTGTACATGTAAAACATGATTTCCAAGTAAAAGTATGAAAGTGCTTTTGATCCAAACAGAATGCTGACAGAAAAAAGGTCTAATTACAGCATAAAAAGCAATGAACAATGTTGAAATTAAGAAGAGATTGAATTAATTACCATGTTTGATGATGACCAGAAATTGCAAGTAGTTGATGAAGAAGATGAGAGTGACCCAAAATACTAACTCACTCCATATATATTTATAGTATTCCAAAAATGGGTAAAATTATCATGGAGGTCCTTGTTCTAGGAGTTAGATTGCATTTTGCTCCCTTCACTCAAAAACGAGCAAATTGGTTATTTAGTTAAAATTTTCATCTATTTCTACTATTAAAAATTGATCCATGTATGTCAGCATGAGGTACACACAGCACATGTGTAATTGTCTAATTATTCCTTCAACCATGCCTATTTTTAACAATAGAAATAAATAAAATTTTTAACAGAAACAACCAGTTTACTCTTTGATCTAACGTATAGGAACTAATTTGCCCATTTTTTGAGCGAAGGATGCAAAATGCAATCTGAATCCTGGTACAGGGACCTTCAAAATAAATTTACCACAAAAAATGCTATATATATCATAAGACATAAATTGTAACGTTAGTGACATTAGATTTATCGTCAAAATTTGGGTTGTAATTAGTGACTGCAATTCCTAGAAGATACCATATTAGGGTTCAGCAACAAAGCTTTTCTATCACTGTCTTCAATTTGGCAATGTAGCAATAATATTCCATATTCTATCTGTATTATACAAAAAAATAAAATTATTAATCTATTTGCATTCACAGCCAAATTTTAAGGCCAGTTATTTTGTTTTCTTCCTTTGGAAAAATGAGCAAATCTCTGGATTTTATGTAAATTAAAATTATTTTGAAGGGGTCAAATTTAAAAAATTGTGTTAAATTAGCTTTGTTGAGGGTTCATGTGATACCAATTTTGCTTATAAATTTTAGGGTAAATTATCAAAATAGTCACTTTTGTTTACCTCAGGTTACATTTTATTCACTTATGTTTGAAATGTTATGTTTTAGTCACTTACGTTATGGCATTGTAACATTTTAGTCACTGAGTCGTTAGCGGTGTAATGGTAAACTGACGTGGCAGTTAAATCATTATTTCAATTAAAATATTTAGGTTAATTTATATAATCAGTCCCTATATATTTTTTATTTTGAGCAATTTAATTTTTTTCTTTTATGTTTTTTAACTTTTTTTTCTTTATTTTCTATTCTCTTTTGCCTCTCCCTTTGTTTTTCTCCCTTCTCCATTTCTTTTAACGTAGTTTTTCTATGCTTTCCATTTGTTAAAATTAGTCCTTGTACTTTTATTTTTTTGAACAATTTAATTTTTTCGAGTGAGGCGAACTTGTGGGTTAGCTAAAAGAAATGAAGAAATGAGGAAAACAAAGGGAGAAGCAAAAGAGAAAGGTAAGTTTAAAAAAAAAAGGGAAAGTTAAAAGAAAATAAAAGAAAAAATTTTAAATTGCTCAAAATGAAAAAATACAGGGACCAGGTGTAGAATTTAACCTAGAATTTTTTTTGAAATGATGATTAACATGCCATGTTAGCTTACCGTTACACCATTAATGGTAACTAATGGTTCAGTGACTAAAATGTTACAACACAATAACGTAAGTGGCTGAAACGCAACATTTCAAACATAAGTGAATAAAATGTAACCTAAGGCAAACAAAAGTGACCAAACATTTATTAAACTAAAACGGTTCAATCATCAGTTTATGTCTTACTTTTCAATTTTTTAACGTTCCCAAACGATTTGCTCATAGATCGATTTAATCTCTTTATCAAAATTAATATATCGGCCTTTTTGATTCACCAATCTAATCTAATTCTAATAATACTGTCTAGCTTTGCGTTAGAAAAAACATTTCATGAAAAGTTTTAATATATAAAGATAATTATTTTATAAAAGAATTTATAATTTTTTATAATTTATTTTTTTCATATTGTAATTAATTAATTAATTTATCCAAATAAATAAATAAATAAAAATACATGATAATAGTGATGTGTGTAAATTTAAAAATAAATCACAAATTATAATATAAGTCAAATCTATAGTTTATTTATCTAAATAGGTGGATAGATTATGGGTAAATGTATTATAGAAGTTCTGTATTAAAAGTTAAATTGCATTTTGCTCCTTTTACTAAAAAAAAGGTAAATTAGTCTCTATATGTAAAATCAAAGAGTAAATTGGTCTTTTTGTTAAAACTTTCACCCATTTCCGCTATTAAAAAATAGTCTGTTTACATCAACATGAGGCACAAGTGGAATGTCACGTGTAGTTGTTTAGTTATTTTGTCAACTACATCAAATTTTAATAGTACAAATAGAGAAAACTTTTAATGAAAACGATCAATTTGTTATTTAATCTAACATACATGAAATAATTTACCTATCTTTTAATATAAGAGAGTAAAATGTAATTTGACTCCTAATAAAAGGACCTCTATGGTACTTTTACCATTAGGTAAGTAAAGTTCCATGTATTTTGTGCTTGGCCATACAACATATCTTTGTTCCACTCACTATGTGGCTAGTTAGTGTAGGAAACTATTTCTTAGAAAAATATAATTCCAAACAAGTGAAACAATTTGTTAATAAATAATAATTTCGATTAATTTCATGTTCAAATCTTTACTGATTTAGACAAATGTTTATTTTAATTAAGACATATAAAAAAATATAAATAGAGTTACAGATTAAGTCTTATTTCGATTGATGTCGGTATTGTTGCTAATGTAGGAAGTCGTGGGTTCGAGTATGTTGAAGCGCATTATCCTCCTATTTAAGAGTTAAGAGGGGCAATAGATAATTTTAGGTATTGTATCAAAAAAAATATATAAAAAGAACGTATAACGAGATTTCTTCAAAAAAATAATTAATTACATTAATAATTAATAAAAAATTGCATTACCATTAATAAAAACAAATGGCTAGACTTTTTTTTTAATTTAGACTAAACTTGACATTTATGATCTACATTGAAGTTGTTCATGAGCCGGGCCAAACCACAACCATAATCCAGCTCCAAATTTTTTTTCAAATCTAGACCTATTTTTGGGCCAACTCGACCCTCAATCTCATTTCAATGTTCACAATATTAATAAAAATTAAAAATATATTTCTATGATTTTATAATTAAAATTAAATTTTAAAAAATATTTTTTAAGTATTTAAATTGAATTCAGGCTAGGACAAGACAAAAAAAAAATCATTGTTCAATCTCAACCAAGTCGGCTCGGACTTGCTCAGTCGTTGGACAAATCTAATCTACGTTAATGGAACATGAAATATAATGATTGGGTTGTTAAAATATTAATCGTACAAATATATATATACATGAGGAGGGATCCACTTATATAAAATTCAAGTAGTTTTACATAAATTCATAATTTTTCTATAATTAATATTTTAACGGTCAAACCATCATATTTTATATTCCATTTATTTAGATAATGCATGTTAAATTTTGAGTAAATTAAAAATGTCTGACTATTTATTTTATGTAAAAAATTTCAACAATTAAATATATATTAATAAAAACAATATTTGAAATTAATATGATAGAGATATCGAATCAATTTGAAATTTTATGTGCATGACAAGTACAACTATATTGATAAATTCAACGATTGGATTAGAGATATTTATGGGCTAGACCAGACTTAAGCATGATATTAACACATATTATGCTTACCCAAGCCCGACCTTTAAGCCTAGTCATATTATTTTTTATTTTTTTTGAAGAATATTTATATTGTTTTTAATTTAATATTTTTTAAATTTTATTTATTTATTAAAATTATATATGGGTAATTTAACCTCTTTTTTTAAAAAATATGTTTACATTATAGTATTATATATTAGTAGTAGATTTAATTTTTCATGTGTTATAAATTACACAATATAATATAGGGGTAAATATCAAATTTATACATGAACTTTGGTTCATTGTGCAAATTGATACATGAACTTTGATTTGGTGCAATTTTACACCTGAAACTTGAATCGTGGTTCATACATATACATGAAACTTTAATTTAATTTCAATTGTACACATTTAAAGAAATGAATACATATATATTTATTTTCGCATTGGATTAATATAATTGTTTGTGTATGCAATATGTCAACGTAAAATGATGCTAATTCGATAACGTTGTTAGTAATTTGTGAAAATTGAATCAAATAAAAAAAATCATATATAAAATTACATAAAATCGAAGTCTATGTATCACATTGAACATTGGATACTTTAAAAAAAAACATTACACATTGGATCAAAATTCATGTATAATTTTATATTCATCCCTATAATATTTTATAAACTTAGAAATAGGTTAGGCTCGAGCCTAACCCATTTTTTTAATGGGTCTAAATTTTTGCAGTTGTCTACTTTTCAAATCTAATGTTTTCACCTAAATTCTCTCAAATTTCAGGCAAGAGCCTTTGAGTAGAGGTGATCATGGATAGGTTTTTAATAGAATTTTAAGCCCGTTTTCTAGACTCATGCTCAAAAAATGGGCCTAAAATTTTGTCGGACCCGACCCGACCCGACCTGCCCATATTAAAATTTTATAATATTATTTTTATATAAAAACAAATTTAAAAAATATAGTACATCAAACACACTAAAACATTAAAATAAATGTTTCCCAATAAATTGAAAATAAATGAAAAATATTTATACTTAAATAAAACTAAAATAGGTGTAGCTTAACAAGCAAATGCCTCTAAAATAATAGCAAATTTAATAATAAAATAATAATTATACAATATTCAAACAGCAACAAGCAAATAATAATAATGTAAGAGCGAAATGACATGAAAACAACAACAAAACACAGCAACAATTTTTTTTGCAAATTTGGGTCGAGCCCAGTAAAAAAAAGCTTACACGAGATCCAACTCATTTAGAAAAGAAATTTCATTTTTTACCCAAACTTATTTTTCTAGCCTATAATTTTATCCAAACACTCTCACTTTTTAAACGAAATCAAACGTACGTTTGAGTTAGGGAAACAACTCAACTCTTGAACCAACTACCTAAATTTTACGTATGAATAAATGGATTCCACTTGTATATATATTAAATTGAAAAAAAAAAAACAATCTCAATTCCATAAATCCAAATTACAATAAAAAAAAAAACAACTCTGCAAGTTTTGCTACACTCTTTTCATTACCAAATTACAAATATAATGTATAATTTTGTGAAAATAATAATATATTTAAAAAAGAAAAAGAAATTCAAATGACCTGTTGGTGAAGTGAGAGATTAGATAGAGTAGGAAGCCCCCAGTGAGTGGAGAAGATGACATTCATGGCCATGGGACTCCTACTTAATAATTCTAAACCTGCATTCATCAACCTTACAATTGATAATGCCTTTAAACTCAACATTAATCTAAGCTTTATGGAACGTGATGATGATAACCGTATTCCTCCGCTCATTTTCTTCAGCCACCTCCTTCTCGGCCGCCGCCTTACTACCACCTTGTTCCCGTCATTCTGCGGCTGCGGCGGCGGCGATAGCAGCTTTTCGTAGCGACGGCATTGCCTTGCGTGTCCCCGCAAAATGCTTTCCAAATGGATTTGCCCCATTGAAATTAATACACAAACAAAGAAAGAAAAAAGAAAAAACAATGGAACTTGAAGTCTTCACTGAACTTCAATGAAGTACGTGGTCAAAGTTGATGATCAATCATGTATATATATAAAAGGAAAATTTTATTTTTATTTCTCATAAACTTCATAAAAATATTCATTTTATTCTTTTATTTAATTTTTCAGTTATTTTAAGTCCTTGAACTTGTATTATTTGTAGAGACGAAGCTAAAATTCTTTTTAGGGGGCCAGAAATTTAATAGTTTATATCTTTATAATTTTTATAAGATTAATTTAAATTTTATCATTTTTGAGGGGGTAAAATATAATTTTATCATCACTAATTTAAAATTTTATAAATTATAAAAGGGTCTAAATAGACAATTTTCTAATAGGTAAATAGACAATTTTCTATTTTAAAAGGGTCGGGACTTTTGCCAACCCTCCTAGTTCTGCTCCAGATTGTTTGTCAAATCACCCCCAAATGATGGCATACACGTGACAATTAATTAATTTTTAAAATTTTTAAAATTATTTTTTTATAATTTTTATACTTTTTAAAATACTTTTTATAATTGATGATCAGTGACAAAGCCAGAAAAGTATTTTGGAGGGTCGAAATTAAATTGTATATTTTTACGATAGTAAAAATGTGATTTCATAATTTTAATAGTCTATTAAGATTAAATAAAAGTTATCATTTTGAGGGGCTAAAGTGTAATTTTACCATTAATAATTTAAAATTATATAATTTATAGAGCTACTAAATGAAAAAAATTTCATTTTAGGAGAAATCCGAGCCCCTACCAACCCTCCTAATTTTACAACTGTTGATGATATGACATCTACATACATAATAATTTGACAAATAACACAAATTTAATAATTAAAAAGGACGAGAAATTAAATAAAAGAAAAAAACAATTTTTTTCGTAAAGTCAGGAGGGTCAAATAAAATAGTATCCCTATATATAATATGTAAGAGTAAACAGTGTGGGACAAAGAGGGAATAAACGGCCGGTGTTGTTTTTTAGGGTCAAATGCATACTAATATAATATATTATAAAATTTGGCTGTTTTTCATACCTTACAACACATGCCTTGCATTGTAATTAACCTAAGTGTATTCCAGCTGCAGCATCTATAAATATATTGTAATTGTAGCTTCTTTTCCACACATGGCCAGCATCCACATACAGTTATTGTAATTTTGTACATATTTTCTCTTTTCTTTTCCGGATTATTATAAGTGCTTATCATATTTATTTTTTTATATATAATTTTTAGAATTATTTATAGTTTTTTTTGAACTTTTAAATAGGAGAATAATGTATTTTAGTATACTCAAATGATTGAATTCACATCCTCTTATATTGACAACAATACCGATACCGATTCAATTAAATATAACCAATTAACATTTAATATATATATATATATATATATATATTAAGCTTTCTTGTTAAAATATGTATATATATGGGAGGTGCGCATGTGCAATGATTGAAGCCCATGTTAGGAGTGGAATCCAATCATTTGCAAAGGAAAGGAATGTATGTGTATTTGCGGATGTGTATCATATTTATTTGATATTGTTTTGCTTTTGTTTGTTTATAATGTCAACATAATGTGTTTTTGTTTCTAATTATCCAATAAATCACTATAAAATTATCATAGACATCTTTATACTATGGAATAGATATGTCTATAAGTCGGGTCTAATTTAAAAAATGAGAAAATTTGAATAAAAATATAGGCCCCAAAAAATGGTATCGGGCAAAAATATAAGGCCCGTTTAGAAAATGAGTCGGGCTTCGAGTAAAGTTTTTTCTCGGGTTTGATTTGAATTTGAAAAAAAATATGCTGTTTTGCCACTATGTTGCTGCCATTTTACTATTATGATGTTATTATTTTATTGTTATTATTTGGATATTGTATCAATTTTATTTTATTTTTAATTTTGTTACTATTGTAGAGAGAAGCACTTGCTTATTAAATTATACATATCTTAGTGTTATTTAAATATAAATATTTGTTTTAATTTATTTTCAATTTGTTAGAAAATATTTATTTTAATATTTTTGTTGTATTATTTTTTTAAATTTTTTATATAAAAATTTTTAATAAGGACGAGCTGCGCCCAAGCATATCAAACAGGCCTAAAAATTTGTTAGGGCCTAACCCAAACCCGGTCCAACCCATGGAGGCCTCTAATTAAGGGTCAAGTTGTATTATGTCTTTTTTTCTTGAAAAAAAGGGTAAATTAGTCTTTGTACATTAAATTAAAAAATATATTAATTTTTTCTTATAAAAATTTTATCCATTTATACTGTTAGAAACTAGCGTGATTGGTCATATCTACCTCATGCTAATGTACAAAGCATATTTACCTCATGCTAATGTACAAAGACCCATTTACTATTTGATAGAATAATCAATTTACTTTTTTACGTAACGTACTTGCTCATATCTTATTCTCTCAAAAATTCAGAAATTAAACACTCTTTCCACCAATATAAAAAAAATAAAAAATAAAAATAAAAACTTCATTTATAACGACTGTGAATTAATTCAATATTCAATAATATTAAGTTTCCAAAACTAGTTTTGTTTCTTTCACTTTCATCATTCTTTCTGTTTCTTCTGATTTTTCTGCCAACCATTGGTTGAAATTAAGGTTAAAATGATTTTTGGTTTGGGAAAAAAAATTGGTGGCTATTATTACAACCATTTAAAGAATGAGGCCGTAATACTACCTTGCCGTTTTAGTCAATTCAGTCAAAGCAAACACAAACAATGGAATCGTTGAATTTCACTGAATAAGGCATGAGTGGAAGCCATTGAGAAAACTTGTGGGAAACTTTCAAAATGCCAAATGACTCATCTCCCAAGTATATATATATATATATATAATTGGACAGAAGCCTTAATTATACATAAATAATTATGACTCCACAAAATACATGAATCCATCTAATTTTTGAAAGAAAAACAACTACTCCAACCCTTTGATGCTATACTACGGCAATTATAGTATAGTATGATACCAAATGGTGACATCGTTTGAATAACAAGCAAAAACAGAATCAAGATTGAAAGTGAATCAAAAGTTGAAACCAAATTTTCATGACCCCAATTCAGATCCTTCAAATATGACCTAAAGTGCTTTGCATCTACAGAGCATATAGCGACAAAATCAGACAACTACCGGCAGGCAGATGCTCCACTACGAGAGCTACAAAGTGACCATAATTTACAGTGTGACTGAAATCAACACAGGCAAAAGAGAGAAAATACTGGGAGCTGAGGTCGTAAGCAAATCCACACCAATCACCAACCAACACACAACTTCACATAGGAGGCTGTCCAATGTCAGAAATAATGTTATGTCAGACACTCCCGACTCCACCCTCACTCCCCCTACCCCAACCTAAGTCCCCGAGGATGCAGCCTTCTTTCTAGCCTGTCTTAAGGATGCTACTACACACTTGTCACCTAGGTTCAGTATCTTTCGCTGCAGGAACTTTTGAAGGGTAACTGGATAGATCCATGTCAATAAGTGACATATCGTATGGCGCAGAATAAGAATTTGAGTGGTCCACAAGCAGTGATGATTTTGTAAGATCACCGCTTGTAGAATCTGGTACAGAGCTAGGGTTTTGGGGAGCGCTTGTACCATATGAAGGGAGACTGGATAGCTGAATATCTTCTAGCTTGTTTCCAATCATGTGTTTGTTTCTTCTAGCAGCATCCATCTCGGGCCCAGTTGGCACAAAAGTCCTCGACCGGTATTTCCTTGTTCCCTCATCACCATCATTATGGTTGTACAGTACATAATCATGATACGTAGGTGCAAACTGCGAATATGATAAAAACCATAAATAACCCTAAAAAAAAGAAGAAGAATCCAGTAGAGGAACCTTTGGGAAATGGCAACAGAAGTAAGGCTCACCTGGTGAACAGTATCATGATAGAAGTCATTCAACATCAAGGCATGTGCAAGGCTTCGTGTAAAACCACGAGACATACCAATATTTGCACCAGCATACTCCTTATATGGAAATGCATAAAGATGACCTAGAGCAGCTAGAAGCATCTCAACACATATAATGAAGTTTTGAAATTGAGCTGCTTCGTCAGCATCCTTAATAAATCCAGATTTTGCAGCAAGAAAAAACATAACACCCTGCAAAAGGAAATAAAAGAAAAGGATGTTTTAAGTTTATTTAGCACCCATGCAACTAGATGAGGTTTACAAACAGTACAATGCCATCACAACACAAGATGTTATGGATAACCATCAATATAGGCATGCCTTCTATTTTACAGGATTTAATACATTGTACAATGCCGTCACAGCACTTCTGGAACTTCGAACTGCTGTCTTATGATTAGACATCAGTATAAAAAGGGAAAGCAAAATATAGAAAAACGGCCTCCCCTATAAAACAAAACATGAAGATGATATCAATGTGGACAGCAAACAGGTTAGGAAAGATTGCATTCCAGTAACCAGCATTCACCATCCCCAAGGTTTGCTATAAAGATACTAACAAGATTTCTGAATGATGATTATCACCAAAAAGCAACAAAGGGGTGATGCAATGAAATAGAAGGAAAGATAAAAGTATCTAAAAGCCAAAAACAAAGGATTTGTCTTCTTTTTGCATGCATGAGTATGAGAGGAAATAACAGGCACACAAGATTTTACCTGCCAATAGGTTAAGAAAACCACAGATTTTATGATGATAAACTTTGGAACTGGATTGAATGGCTGAAGAAGATCTCTGCATGCCATGTAAAACAACACCAAAGCATACAGAGCCACGGTGTAAGAGATTGTATAGATGATAGTAAGATATAGATATGCTTGACTTGGACTAAAATTCCCATCTTTATATTTTCCTTTGGCGTATAATACGAGTGTAACAGCGACTAAAATGGGCTTCAGGATGACAAACTGCAGACAGCCTTGCTTGCATCTCCGTATAAATCGCCTACATTGCAGTTTCACGTGCAAGCAATCAAATTTAAGCAGAATTCATGAAGTGTAAAGTACAAGAAAGTCCCAAAAAATAAATTTTTATCAAGTTTCCAATCAATCATGACATTAGATATACGGAGGAATTTGTTAGTGTAGGGCCAATGATTTGTCTAAAATACACTTGTTATATTGTAATATATCTAGTAATGATCTTCATATTATCTATAAGTTTCTTGATTACATTTGTATTAATGATTAACGGTCAAGTCCTTGATCATATTTATATAAACAATCCTATAACTTGAGATTACTAAAGATGTAATATGAAAAGTGTTATAATTTAATTCTAATCACAATTACTCCAGTCATCTAATTTAGGGTATAATATGAAAGCAATTAATAACATTACCCATATCAAACTAATAGGTAAAAATCTAAGGTAAGATGAGGCAGAAATTGTTAAGAGTTCAAAGGAACTGTTATTGTACTAGCATTTGGAAGTGGTCTAGACAGGGATGGCACAAGCACATAGCTCTTCTTTACCTTAGAAGCCATATTGACAAAGTTCATTTAAATCATGCTGCTTTGATATCTGATCTTTGATCTTCAATTCACAATAAGATCAAGTGGCATTGTCAATTTCCCCATAATTTCAAAAGACAGGTTAGCGGAAATGTGTCACTCTAGTCAATTTGGCGAGGGTAATCTCAAAATAAAAGGCTATTTACTCTCACTGGATTTGAAATTTCCAAGCTGGGGAGAATGATGCAGGAACTACTAGACTGCTACTTTTTTAATCTTATTCACTAGACATACTGACAGATAGCTAATGTTATAAGTTTAGAGTTTAAATCTAGTGCTAGCATTAAGGCTGTTCTTGTAACCCTAATATAAATAAACTGTAAAGCAGATTAACGCCCAACTTACTAATTTTCTTTTTAATTAATAGACTTCAGAAACTAAAGGTTGATTGAACTCTGTGTTTTCTAACAGATCTGCTTCTATCTTACTTGTTTTTGAGCCTTAGTTTTATTGATTTGCTTATGTTTTCTCCTTGAACTACACCACAAACCAAGCTGTTTAAACCCTTCTATTTAGGCACATATTCTCAAATGAAAAAGTGAACTTCTGACAAACATTACCCAAGAAATGAATGCTAAGCATTTTGTAACTCTAAACCATTTATTAAATGTCAATTCCCAAATCTAAACTAATCATGAAAGCAAATATATTTTCGACACCACAAGTGCCTAAACTCCCACATGCATCGACGTGCACAACAATGGAATGTTCAAACCAACTGCATTCCATCCAATACTCACCCATCTAAAGGCATAGGAGGCAAGCAGCATGTCATCAGATACCAAGATGGCTTTAAAACTCGACCACTCAAGCTGAGCACAACTGCTCCTGGACCTCCAACCCATGCCAAGCAGAGAGAAAGAAAATTATAAATGACCCAAGCTTCATAGCTGAAACAGTTAAAGGGGATAACAGTTAAAGAAAATTATAAAAGCCAGCAAAACATGGTTAGTGAACCACTATGATTGAATAGAAGACCTTAACAATTTTAACATGTTTTGATATCCATACACCATCCCTATCAATTAATCCATCAACCCAAATATACATACGTAGCATACACATTTAAATGGGATAACGGATTAAAAGAATATGGAATTCGGAAATGAAGTGCAAAATAAAAACTAACGATCAATTCAAACACACACACAGTCGGGAATACTAACCCTTCCCGGATGGAATTGAAATAGATTGAACTCCGTGGTAGAACAAGGGACAAGAAAGACATCAAGGCATAAACCTGTGAAATTTAGGCACAAAGAAAACGAATCCAGTATGAGAAATTATATAATAATCCAAAAAAGAGAGCAGTGAAAAAAAACTGACCGGAACCATGAAGATGATGCGGACGATGTATCTCTGAAAAATAGGTTCGGTGTAATTCAAAAGATGCCTGTAGATATGAAGAACGGCCAACGCAATGGCTCCAGCAGTACAAAAAAAAGCGAGGATGACGAGGTAAATAGGCACTAAATCACCCATTTCTGAGACCGAATTCCGTAATTTTTTTTATTTCTCGTCCCTTTCGTAGGTAAAAAAAAAAAACAAAGTGGGATTGGATTTCTATCACGCCAAAATCTAAAAATCGATTGCTAAATTAGGAGGCAAACAAAAGAATTGAGATTTATGGAGATGACATATAATTGAACGCTTCAGTTGTACGACGATCGGAAAATCGAGACGGTGAAACCCTAACGGCCAATAAATGGTATCCTCAAAGACAGATCTGGCAGTGTTTGGCTTGGGGAGATTCTTTATGCACTCCGCCGGCGGCCAAACATGGCGGCTCTCCGACTTTTCCCACAGACAAAGTAATTTCTTTTTTCTTTCTTTTTTTTCTTTTTGGGGATTTTCTTGAGAATCAAACAGCACACTAGTAGCTTAATATAAATTTCTTCTCTTCTTCCTTACAATGCAAACAACCCCAAACAAATACCATAACCGTAATTTTGCTTTACCCTTTTTCCAAAACTTATTACTGTTTTCGGCAAATGAACCGATAGATAATTTTAAAATATAATTTAAATTGAACGATAATATTCCTTTTTATAAATTGAAAACCGATCGAATTTAAATAATGATAAACTATTAAAATAGTAACTTTTGTTTCATTTATTTTATATTTTAGTCATTAAACTGTTAATTATCGTTAACAGTGTAAAGATAAACTAACGTGACACATTAAATTATTATTTCAAACAAAAAATTTAAGTTAAATTCTACAGTTGATCTTTATATTTTTTTATTTTAAGTAATTTATTTTTTTTATGTTCTTTTAACTTTTTTTTCTTTATTTTTCATTCTCTTTTACTTCTCCCTCTATTTTCCTCCCTTCTTCATTTTTTTAACATAGTTTTTCTATTTTTTCATTTGTTATAAAACTAGTCCACAAGCTTGCCTCACTTAAAAAAATTAAATTGTTTAAAAAAATAAAAGTATAGGGACTAGTTTTAACAAATGATAAATATAGAAAAACTACATTAAAAGAAATTGAGAATGGAGGAAAACATAGGAAGAAGCAGATTTATTTGAAATTGCTTAAAACTAAAAAATTTAGGGACCGATTGTATAAATTAACTTAAATTTTTTGTTTGAAATGATGATTTAACGTGTCACATTAAATTACCGTTACACTGTTAATGATAATTAACTGCTCAGACAAAAATGTTATAATGCGATAACGTAAATAATTAAAACGTAACATTTCGAACATAAGTGACTAAAATATAATATGAGATAAACAGAAATGGCTAGTTGAGTAGTTTCCCCCATAATAATTAGATCGAAGTTAATATAATTGAACCGAAACTTAGGTAAACAGTGCGGTTATGTCAATAACCGTTGACGAAATAGCTTGTGTCGGCATCTTGGTGATTCTGTATTAATTATTATTTTAATTTTTTTTTAAAAATAGAATTTTCAGTTTTTTAATAATTAACTAATTGTTTTTACCTTTTATCGGCTAACTTTTTATCCAAAATTTTAAACTTTTGCTGAATACGTATATATTTTAAACTACTTTTTAAGTTGTTTTCAATTACTTAAGCGAATTTAAATTAAAATAAATAAACAGATAAAGTTTATTTGTTTAAATTTAACTTTAAATTTTAAAATTTTAGTTTTATTTATTTATTTTAAAAAGTTACAAAATGGATATTAAATTATTTGAAATTTTTTATTTTTGAATTGTTAATTTTAAAAAAAAACTCAACTAAAGAGTTTCAAGAGATAATTTGATGATTGGTACAGTAGATTAGTACCCATTAATGAATAGAATAACATATATTAAATTTAAGTCGATCTGACAGTTAATATCGGATATGGAAAAAATAAATTTGTTGAATTTTGATTCATAAATTCGTGATTTTTAAAGTTGTTTTATAAAAAAAATTGAATTATAGAATACATGGGGAATGAGAGGTTCTAATTAGACTTGTGTATTGACTGGGCTGAAGGCCCGCCCAAAAAGTGGGAGGTTTGAAAAAAAAATTAGATATGCTCATGGACTGAGCCAGGTTCCAGTCAGGCCTAATCATGATATTAAATATTTTATACTTGCCTAAGCTCGACCCAACCCAAAATTCGGGCCTAAAATTTTGCCTAAACCCACCTATATTTCCAAAAAACTAACCAAATCTCATTAGGTCCACCCATATTATTTTTTATTTTTTAATTTTTTAAAAAAACTATTTATTTTATTTTAATATTTAATAATCTTATACATTTTTTATTTATGGAATTTTTTATATTATTAATGCAACTTCTTTTTTTTAGTGAAATCGAAATAGTGATTTTAGGACAACAAATCCAACGTTGAAATATCTATTTTATTATTATTTTATTGTTTATAGCATGATAGTGATTCTGTATAAAAATTTTGTTAAGAAATTTTACCGTTTACATGCTTAATTTGATAAAAAAGACTAAATCGCATAAAGTGCAAAAGTTATGTTTTATAAGTCAAAGGGATTAAATAGCTATGAAATTAATTAGTAAAGGGATTTATGTTGTAAATATACCAATGTTATTTTGAGTGGACAATTATGAACACTTTAATAGGTGATTTAATGGCTTTATAACAAGGTTAATTAAGTAATTTAGTAAATAAATTAAGTAAAAAAAAATTAAAGTACCATCTTCCTAAACAAAACACCACCGAAAATTCATACGGAAAGGAAGCCATATAAGCTTGAACATTCGTCTCTTCTAGGTTTTGCTTGCATGTGAGTATCGTTTGTCCCCTTTTTTTAATGATTTTTATGTTTTTGGGATTGTTGTAGCTTAATCTAACTAGTTCGGGGACTAATTTGTGAAACTATTAAACTATTAGGGTTTTACCATTAATGAATGTGTATAAGTTTTGATGATTTATGAAAGAAAATGATTAGTTATTGTTAGATAAACAACTTTCGTTAAATGATTTTTGATGAAATTGTCAAATAGGGATTAAATTAAAAAATAGAAAATTTTACATGGTGAAATTGTGAAATAAATGAAATATAGGGCTTTTTAGGGACCTATATAAAATTTGGCTATAGTGGGTTGAGGATGAATTACATGAATTTCCATTTTTATGAGCTTGTGACTAAATTGTAAAGAAATTAAAAGTATAAGAGCAAAATTGTAATTTCGCTAAAATATGAATTTGGATTAAATTGAATAAAATACATATTGAATTGAGATATATTTATCTGTTTAGATCAAAACAAACATCATACGGCTTTAGATCGGGGCAAAGATAAAGTTTCAGATTAATCGCCTCCGTATCTACGTTTATTCGTCGAGGTAAGTTTGTGTAATTAAATTGTATTTTTATATTTTTAATTGAATTATACATGTATTATGAATTGCCATATGTATATATCGATTGCATATCCAACGACGTACGACGATTACTGAGCCTCGTTTGAACCTTAAGAATTCGTATGATACAAATGACATGTCATTAGGGTTTACATGATTCGGGTACTAGTTCTGAACGTCCTACCGATGGTTGAGATCCAGCATGTCTTGCGAATACTCCACAACTCATGTAACTAGCATTGTGTAGTTACGTTTCGACCCACAGTTCGTGTGAACAGGCTCATTTTCACAACTCGTCTGAACATTCTAATTCACAGCTCGTCTGAGCATACATGTACCAGATTTGATGGATTACAGTTATATGAGTTAGCATACTATGTGTGAGATATCCCGGGTATCCAATAGTATGAGTTAGCATACTATGTGTGAGATATCCCGGGTATCCAACAGTATTCTAAACGGTTCAACGGGCATTATTCAAACATAAAATGGTAATAGTTCAATATGAATTGAGAATTGAAATGGATGATACACGCATATGATACATGATTAGTTATTGTGCTCATCCATGTTGATGTTACCTATATTATATATTTAAATGGCTAACATGTTTGGTGAACATGCTTAGGCTTTGACCAAGTGTGGTTGGATTATGTCATGTTTATCTTATTTATTATGTGTTGATTGGTAAGTTGTGTTTTACATTATATGAACTTACTAAGCTTATATGTTTACTCTGTGTTATTTTTTGTGTTTTATAGTGAATCAGAAGCTCGTTCGGGTTGGAAGCTTGTCGGAGTTATATCACACTATCCATCGACTATATCCATACTTTTGGATGTTTAAAGTTTGGTTATAATGGCATGTATAGATATTTTGGACAATGTTTGGTCTATGTGTTTTGGCTTGTATTTATGACATTTTGGATGTTGATAAGGATTTGATTTTTGGCATGTATATATTTGACTTTAAAATGGTTGATATATTGGTTCATGATACTTGAATGTTTGGGGATGAAATGGTAACTTAAAATGCATATGGTAAATGGTCATGTGATATGTTTCAATGTGGTGGTTTGATACATTTGTTTTGGATGACATATATGGCTATGAATGTTAGTTGTTGAATGACACATTTGGTATCATTTGGTGTGTTATTGATAGGTAAATCAAATGGTATGTTTTGATGTAAACTTAGTTGAAGTTAGTGAACATTTTGGCCAATTTGAGTATATGGTTATATTTGTGTAGCTGTTGAGATTGAGGTGCCCCTTGGGTATATTGGTTGTATGCAAATGTATCATATTTGATTATCTTGAATATACATGGTTTTGATGCATTTTGATGGCTTGTTCAATTGTGCAAAAGTGATTGTAGGTATATGTTTGAATGGATGAGAAAAAGGGCTTGAAAATAGTCTATTTTTGGTCCACACGAGCGTGTGTCTCAACCGTGTGTGACACACGGCCAGACGACACGACCACATGTCCCCTGTAGCTTTCAAAGGGTTACAAGTCAGGCCTGGCACACGGGCGTGTGAGGCTATTTCGAAGGGTACACGACTTGGCATACGGGCGTGTGGCTTGGCCGTGTGACCTAAGTCAGTGAGTTACACGGGCACGGACATGGGTTGGGACACGGTAGTGTATCCCTACTTCGAATGTCCACACGGCCGTGTAACCCCGATAGTTTGAAAATTTTCATCTTTTTCTTAAAAATTCTACATGTTTTCGATTTAGTCTTGATTCATTTCTATTGTGTTTTTAGGGCCTCGAGGGATTGTTTAAGGGACAATATGTATGTCATTGGTTGATTTTGCTATGAATGATGTTGTGAATTAAATGTTTTAAATTTTTGATAGTTTTAAATTGTAAACTCTGGTAATGCTCCGTAACCCTATTCTGGTGACGGATACGAGTTAGGAGTGTTACAATTAACATTATTTTAATGTTCACATTGAGTAGTATTATATATTTAGTATAGGTTTATTTTTAATGTGTTTTTAAATTACATAATATATAAAAATAACATAATATAAAGTATTATAAACTTAAAACAGGTCGTGTCGGGTCGAGTTTGGGCCTTGAATGTTCAAGATCAATTCTGACCCATATTTTAAACGGGCCTAATTTTTTTGCTGAAGTCCATTTTTCAAGCCTAATTTTTTTGCCAAACCCTCCTCAAATTTGAGCTGGCCTTCGGGCTTGGGCAAGTAGCCAAACCCATGAACAGGTCTAAAAAAAAATCGGTCCGAAAAATAGGCTTGGAAAAAATAAGGCCCATTTTCTAAATAGATCGGGTCTTGGATAAGCTTTTGTTTGCTCGGCCTAAATTTGCAAAAAAAAAAAAAAAAAAAAAAAAAAAAAGAAAAGCTGCTATTGTTTTGCCATTGTTTTTTCATTGTTTTGTTATCATTTCGCTATTTTACTGCTACTATTTTGTTGTTATTGTTTGGATATTGTATAACTCTTATTTTATTATTAAGTTTGCTACTATTTTAGAGGTATTTGCTTGCTAAGTTGTACTTATCTTAGTGTTATTTATTTATTTTAATGTTTTCAGTGTATTTGATGTATTATATTTCTAAATTTATTTTTATATAAAAAATTTTAAAACAGCAGGGCTGAACTGGACTCGAGTTTTAACATTTTTATCTAGGTCGAGTTTGAGCAAAGTTTTAGGTCCATTTTTTAAGTCCAGCCTTATTTTTACTTGGCCCGGTTCAACCTGACTCATGGACAACTCTACTTCCAATTACTGCAAGTGGTGCAAATGGAGAATGTCATCTAACAACGATTTTAATATTCTAGTGACTTGTATGAAAACTTTCAAATAATTTAATGACTATATTGTAACTTTTTAAAGCTTAATGACCAAAATATAAATTTAGATATTTTACCTATTGTTTAATACTTTGTTATATTATATGTAGTATTGCATATAAAAAAAAATTATATTGAGATATTTTATTTAAATACATAAAAATTAATTATATTGACCCACTAGTCAATTTCGTAGACGATCAACTTCCATTTTTATCAAATAGCCAAAAAATTGTGGATGCGGTGATGTTTGAATAAAATCAAAGTAAAATACCACTGAGGGTGTCTTCGGATGAGAAATTAAAAGGATTTATGTAAAAGAATTGAAGAATTTTAAAATTTGTGAGTAATTTTAAGAGGGAATTTTAGTAGTTTAATTTTTAATTAAAGAGGTGGTTTTTTAAAATTTCTTATAATTTTATTTTATTTAATATACATGGTCCTGTAATAAGATAAATATTAAAATTTTAAAAATAATTTTTATTTAATTCTAATATATTATATTATTTTATTAAAATATTTATAATTTTTTATGAAAATAATGATATACATGTTTAATGTTTTTATATAATTTATTTTGAATATAATTATTCCTTTTTTGTAATTAATTCTTTTTTTCTTGAAAGATCGATTGGATATTTATAATACCACAAAACAGATGAAAACAAAAAGTAAAATAGTTCCCAGCGTCACTGGGCTTTAATCCAAAAAAATAAAACAACTAAACCAAAAACAAAAATCGGGTCCAAAAAAGCAAACAGAAATGGCCCATGAAACAAAATCAAAGTAAAAAAATCACCAGCTAGACTCCAAAAATGCATTTGTCTCTTCACATCATCATCCCAACTTTTTAGATGATAGCAGTTTCCCTATCAATTCTCCATGGAGGTCTTTCATAATCACATCGATCTGGATGCCTCGGCCGCCGTTTCTCCAGTTCGCGATGAACGTAGTCTATAACAGCTCCCATCAGGTATTGTTCGTCTCCCCTTTTCAGTGCTTCATGTGTAAGAGTATGGGCACATTCATTCTCTGTTCTAGGGATAAAGTGGAAAACAATCTCCTGAAAATGAACCTTTTTGCTGTGAATATCTTTGATGAGTGCCCCAATAACTAATTTATTTGAATTTGTTGTTTGGCATTTCTTTATTACTGTTCTTGAGTCCCCTGCTATTTCTAAAATGTTAAATCCCATTGAAGTTCCTAACTGAATGGCTTGTAACGCTGCATGTGCTTCTGCCGCAAACAGAGATGAATTGCAGTGTGAATGACTGTCTTCGATGCCAAAATCTCGCCCCTCACATCCCAAACTACTAGTTCCGAAGCAGATCTAGAAGAACGTTCGTCGAAGGCTGCGTCAAAATAAATTGTTACCCTCGTTCTCGTTTCAGTCTGTTTGTGGCCTCTGTCAACATTTAAGTTGAGTTTCCTCTCCTCTAGGCCCTCCAACTCAGAAATGTAACTTTGGATTTGTTTCAAGATATCCCTACCCGTCTTGATTTTTCTTTCATGAATTAACTTATTTCTATACATCCAGATTAACCATAGTCTACAGCAAAAAAGACGACACTGTTTACTATTTCCCCAACTAAAAACCCAGGTAAGCCACTCTCATATACTTTGAATCATATTACTGAACACCCAAGAAAGATTTAAGTTCTGCCATACCTCAATTGTTGTAGGGCAGTGGCGGAAAATGTGATTGCTGCCTTCTTCAGAGTTACGACAATGGGGGCAATAAATTTCCACTGTCACTATTTTATGCCCGAGATTAGTTAAAGTAGGGATATAGTTCCAAGAGATTCTCCATACAGTGATTTTGACTTTCGAAGGAAGTTGTAAATTCCATAGTTTCCTGTAGAAATCTTTAATCTCGGTCTGTATTAAATTATTACTAGGACCTGAATTAGCCTCTTGTAATAGTTTATAGACTGAGAAATCGCCTGAAGGTTCTCCTCTCCAAACTTGGAAGTCGTCATGTGCTGTCTCCGCCAAAGGAATCTGCAGAATTTTCTTTGCAATGTCCGCAGTAAATGTATTAACAATTATATGTCTTCTAAGTTCTGTTTGTGGCATCAATTAAATCCGAAACTAACTTGATATTTTCATTGTTGGCATCATTATGTAATCTATCGGCATTGGCTCCTGATATCCACAAATCACCCCAAATAGAAATTTGATCCCCTATACTGACCCTCCAACATAAACTGTTCTCCAAGAGTCCTTTTGCTGTTCAGACACTTTTCCAAGTAAGTGAAGGTAAATTCTCTAACTGAGCATTAATAAAATTCGAATTTGGATAGTATTTGGCTTTCAAAACTCGAGCTAACAAAGAATTAGAAAATTAACAAGGGGTCAACCTTGTTTGGCTAAGAGTGCAACATTAAATTTATCAAGATTTTGGAAACCTAAACCACTATTTTCATTTAAGGAGCATAAATCCTTCCAAACGCACTAGTGAATACCTTTCTTACCTCGACTTTTCTGCCACCAGAACTTAGCAATAATGCTCTCCAATTCGGCACATAAAGACAAAAAACAAGCCATAGTATAAGTTGGTATGGACTGAAGAATAACCTTTATGAACACCTCTTTTCCTCATTAAGAGAGATGCCTTACACTCCAATCTATCCTTTAAAATTTGAAAAGGCAATTTCTTCCTTCTACCTATCATATTGGGAAGAACGAGATAACGCTCTGGGTCATTAAAGCTGTGCACACCAAGGGCACTGAAAATCATTGTTCTTTCCCCATCCTGCGTATTAGTACTAAAAAATATGGTAGAATGGTCATAATTAACACACTGACCTGAACAATTCTTATATTCGTGGAAAATCCGTTTCAATAAATAAGCTTATCTTCCTGTTGCCTCCGCAAACAAAATACAGTCATCTGCGAATAACAAATGTGAGACCTGCAGGACGCGTCTACTTGACGCGTCTACTTGCCTTAACCCCTCTAAGTAAGTTTTCCTTCATTGCAAGCCGCATAAGACTAGATAAGCCTTCACCACAATTTGAAAATAGAAATGGGCTCAGAGGATCACCCTGTCTTAGTCCTTTAGTAGGACGAATTTTTTTTTCTAATATGACCATTAAAGACCATCGAATACGAAATTGTGGACACACATTTCATAAGAGAATCAACCCAGCTTGGATCAAAACCCATTTGCTTCATCATCTCTTTTACAAAATTCCATTCGACCTTATCATACGCTTTATTGATGTCCAATTTCACCGCATAAACCATTTTTCCCCCACCTTCTTATATTTTAAAGTATGTAAAATTTCATAAGCCAGCAAAACATTATCCGTAATCAACCTCCCCGACACAAAGGTACTTTATGCAAGATCAATGCATTTGCCTAACACTTCCCTAAAGTGATTTGCAATAACCTTAGCCATCAGTTTATAAAGCACATTACATAAGCTAATGGGCAGAAAATGAGTAATATTTGAAGGGTTTGTGATTTTAGGAATTAGCACAATATTAGTTTTATTGATCGAGCTAACATCTATACCTCCATTCAAAAAGTGTAGACAAAATGATGTGACATCTTCCTCAATGATAGGCCAATATTTCTGATAAAATAAAGCCGAAAAACCATAATCTCTCGGCGCTTTTGGAGGACCCAATTCGTATAATGCCATTCGAATCTCCTCCTCTGTATATCTCGTAGTTAGTCAACAATTGTCTTCATAAAAAATAAAGCGGTTAATACCCGACAAAAGTTGTTCATAATTTCCCCTCTCACCAACCGAAAACAGATTCTGAAAATAAGATCTAGCAATTACTTCCATTTCACGAACCATCTCTGTTTCCCTTTCATCTTCATACTGCATTTTACGAATAAAGTTCCTTCTCTGTTGTTGTATCGCTTGATTATGGAAAAACGTAGTGTTTCTATCCTAAAGTTTCAACCAATTCACTCGCACCCTCTGTTCCCAATAGCACTCATCCTTTTCATTCTCAAAATTAAGTTAAATCTTTGTGTCGATGAGTTCTGCCAAATTTTCATCATCCCTTTCGATTTCCATCAACTCTGTTAGTCTAGAAGTTAAAAACTCTTTTTTCTCTTTTCTGCTTTTACGGATTTGATTAGTCTATCTCATCTATCTCATCAAACCTTTCCTTACGCTTTCCAACTTTTGCAACAAATCTCCTGTTGATGTATCCCAGATATGTCGGACCTCATCGGCGAATGATTCCTCCTAAACCCACTAAGCTTCAAACTTGAAACTTTTTCCTAGTCATTCTTTTTCTTCTCTTTTTGTAGTAATAAGTAGTGGACAATGATCCGAAAAAGAGTGCGAAAGATGTTGAATTAAAGCCTCAAGAAACATAGACATCCATTCCTCAGTAGCCACTCCCCTATCCAAACGTTCTTGGATATTTGATTTTGACAAATTTCCTCTTTCCCATGTAAACTAGTTTCCAGAATAACCCACATCCAATAGATGACAATCTTCCAACACATTGCGAAATACTTTCATTCATTTCTCATCTCGAGGTAATCCTCCATTTTTTCTAAAGCCATACATAATTTTGTTAAAATCCCCATAAACAAACCATGGAAGCCCCACAATACTACGTAGGTTTTTTAAAAGATCCCACGATTCATACCTATCATGTGCGTAAGGAATGTCATAAAAGCCAGTATATCTCTACTTGTTACTATCGTCAGGGTTTTCGATCGCCACGTCAATGTGCCTTTTTTAAGAAACTTTAAAGCATAATAGTAACATCACTATGCCATGCCAAACATAACTCTCCTCTAGAATCGATAAAGTCAACATCAATACCATTGGGAAAACCGCAACTCCGTCGAACTCTTTCCATTTGTTTCTTATTAATCTTTGTCTCCATAAAGAAGACCATTTGGGGATTATATGTCTTCAGTGAATGCCAAAGTCGTCGCACAGTTCGTGGGTTCCCCAAACCACAGACATTCTAACTTAAAATTTTCATTGTGCCCGGTCAGCTTGCCTTTTGGCAGCCGCCGATGATAAAATGTTACTTTCCAACATTTCCTATTCCTTGAGGTTGAATTATTTGGTTCTCCTCCAACTAACAACCCTTTAATCTCTCCTCTTGATCTCTTTTCACTTCTTCTCTTATTAAAACACCTTCTTTAGTATCATGATCCATTGCAAATTGATTCTACTCTGTTGATAAATTTCCTCCTATTTTTTAAAGAGGAAAACGAATTCTCTTTCAAATTGATTCCTAATATCGGGTTGATAATAGTCCCGAACCCAGATTTATTATTCACACCTCATAATCTACTTTTAAGATGCCTAATTTCCATCAAGATTTCCACCCATTGCTCCCTCTTCACCCTTACGTAACCGAACACTACTTAGTGCTAGAGCACTTCTAGATTGCGCTTGTAACGATAGATCCCAACTTATTTCAGCAATCTCCACACCTAAAGCCATTTTTGTCTCACAAAACGAGTCATTATGTCCCAAACGACCACAATAGAAACAAAAAAGTGTCAGTCTTTCATATTTGAACCTGACATATGAGCAATTTTAGAAAAGAATAACCTGCTTATTCCTCTTTAAAGGGCAATGTACATCAAATTGAACCCTAACTCATAAATAATTTTGATAAAATCTAAAATACTAACATTTTTAAAATTCTTTAAATTTTCAAAACTTTTCATTCAAATACATCCTTAAGACCGCAACAATGAAAATGGGATCCAAATGGAGCATCAGTAATCTCATTGTTAGGATGAGTTTGGATGGGCAATGTGTTTACATACGGTTAGTGTAAAAACATTAGTGGCGATGAGATTAAATACTATAACGATACTATAGCGTGAGACAATAAGTAAACTAAACACACCGCACCTCCCAACCAAACCTACACTTAGTGTTTTTAATCTTATGAATGTTAAATGGACCTTTAAGCAAGTCATTTATCATTACATCAATGTTTATTTAACACGTACATAGTACATTAGTTTGAATGGAAAAAAAAAAAAGAAGAAGGTAAACTACGCTTAAGGTTATTAAATTATTAATAATTTTATGTTTTCATCATTCAACTTCAAAAAATCACAAAATGGTCATTGAACTGATCAAATATTTTTATTTAAGTCACTAGGTTGTTAATGATTTTTTTTTTTAATTTAGGTAGTGAACTCCAAATTTGACGATTGATACGGTAAATCGATACTATATTAAAATTTTCAAATTTGTAATAAAAATTAATTATTTTTATTATTTGTTAATTCGCTTTGAAAAATATATTTATCAATATACTTAAGAATTTAAAAGTCCCAGATATAAATGTGTTGGTGAAATTAAAAAAAAAAAAGAATATTGTTGTGAAGAAGGATTTTCATGATTTACATAATAAAGTAAGAAACCATACAATATATATTTTTTGTATTTATTTTCTTTTCATCAGTTTAATAAAATAAGATAATCCTATTTATAAAGTTATACCAATGTTTCTATTTTAAATTTTGTGCAATATTATCACTAATTAATTCTAACAATTTTATTAAGATAACATATTTTATTATCTAAATATTATTCATAAAAAAATAATACAGTTTAATTAATACATATAAAAAATAGTAGTTTATCACTACATCAATGTTTATTTAACACATAAATCTTCGAAAAGGATAAATATATTCAAGATCACTAAATTATTAGTAAATTTATATTTTGATCACTCAATTTTTAAAAAAAAAATTATTTAAGTCACTGGACTTTTAAGGGTTTTTTTTTTTTAAATTCAGGAAACTAGTTCCAAGCGATGATTTAACGATTGATATGGTAGATCAATATCCATTGATGAGTAGAAGAACATGCCTAATATCTAAGTCAATATGATGATCAGTGTTGAAGATCAAAGAAGAAATTTTTTAAATTTTGATTCGTGAATTCATCAAATTCAAAGTTGTTTCATGAAAAAAATTGAACCATTGAAAAGAAGGGGAACGAGAACTTTTGATTGATGCAAGCGGTGCGAACAAAGAAGGCTATATAACAACGATTTTAACAATCTAGTATATTAAACAAAAACTTTTGAATAGTTCATTAACATTTTGTAACTTTTTTATTTGTTTTTTTTTAAAGTTGAATGACCAAAATACAAACTTACTAATAATTTAATGATTTTAAATGTAATTTATCCATATAATAAAAGCTGATTATGAATTCATAAAATGAAGACATTAAATCCATTCAAAATTATTTTATATTGATAAGATAAATAATTGAATTGTTAAAATAGATTTAATTTTGCCCTCAATCTTTTTATTTTTCACATATTTGAAATTTAGTCTTTTAATTTTAAATTTTAATCTGTTTTATTCTCTTAATTTAATAATTAAAGGATATCTATTAAATTGGATTCTGCGACTCGCTTAGTTAATATTACACTTGTGTAAGGTTTCTAATTTTGAGTATGGGATCATAAGACACTTTAACACTATTTTTGAAAGGTTTAATATATCATTTGGTATTTAAATTTGACATATTTTTTAATGTGGTACCTACATTTAGTAAAAATTTTACATTTTGATATATGAAGATAAAAATATTATTATTTTTACTTAATTTGAGTTTTATGGTGGTCTAATAAAAAATAATTGTTAATATTATTAAGTTTGAATTTTCACGATAAGCTAAATAATTGAATTGTTAAAATATATTTATTAATGCTCTCAATCCATACACTCTTCACACATTTGAAATTTAGTCCTTTAATTTTAAATTCCAAGAATTTAGCTACACTAAGAAATATTAAAACTATTAATAAGTTTATATTTTGGTCATGTAACTATAAAAAGTTACAGAATGGTCATTGAGCTATCCAAAAGTTTTCATTGAAGTCACTAAACTATTCAAAAGTTTTCATTTAAATCACTGGGTTGTTAATTTAAAAAAAAAAGTATAGCTAGTAAGTTCCAAGTGACAATTCAACGATCGACACAGGATCAATACCCATCGATGAATCGAATAACATATCTTAGATCCAAGTTAATCTGAAGTTCAATGTTGGAGATTGAAGAAGAATGCGATTTGATTTTAGTTGGCAAATTCGTGATGTTCAAAGCTGTTTCATGACAAAAATCTGAATTGTAGACGAGAAGGAGAATGTGAGCTTTCTATTGGTGAAGGTGGTGCGAACAAAGAAAGCTACACAACATCAATTTTAATAGCCCAATGACTTAAATAAAACTTTTCAAATAGTTTAGTGACCATTTTGTAACTTTTTGAAGTTGAATAATCAAAATGTAAATTTACTGATGGTTTAGAGACATCGGGTGTAGTTTACTTTTTTTTAATTAAAAAAATGACGCAAAATTAATTTAAGGTCATTTCTATTAGAGTGTTTTCATTGACTAGAAGTACCAAATTTTAAATTTGTGTAGAATATTGGGACTGAAAGCAGAAATAAACCATTGTTTTGTACATAATTAAAGCTTAAGGTATAATACCTGTTATAAAAAGGATAGAAGGCAGAAACCAGTAAGAGCGAGGTGGAGGGCAGCGAAGCCATTCATTTGGGAAATAGTGTGGCCTTATCTCCCTCACTCAACGCCGCCCCCTATATATAGTATCTGAACATCCCTTCGTTGTTTTTCCTTTCAAAATATCTCCAGCCCCCTTAAAGCCTATCTTCTTCTTCTTATTCTACTACTAAACTTAGAGGGTGAAATGGCCTCCATACACCAAACCCCATCACTGGAGGTCTCCTCTTCTGCCGCTAATACAAGAAAGATAACACCACCCACTCCTTCAACTGCTCGTTTCTCTTTGCCCTTTACTTTTAAGTCTCAGTTCAACGCCTTGGTAGTCGGCGGGAGGCCATTGCTTGGTGGGTTTAACCACTCTTCTGTTCCTCGTGCCGTTGCCACTCCCAATTCAGTTCTCAGCGAACAAGCCTTCGAGGGTCTTTCGCTTCACCAAGAAGACGAAGACGTTTATGACTCCGAGGGTGAGGTTGAGAGTGGGTTCGAGTCTGAGTCTACCCACGACGATGAACTCGACCTTTCCAAGTTGGGTTTGCCTCAGCGACTCGTTGATTCACTTCTCAAACGTGGCATCACTCACCTTTTCCCCATTCAGGTAAATTTTCTTTTATTTTATTGTGTTTTTGATGATGGTTTTTTCTTTATATGCAACTTTGCTGTGCTTAATTCTTATTTTGTTTATAATATTTATGTTGGGTATGGCATTGTTTTGTTTATAACCACGAGAGTTTTGGGGTTGAGGGCTTCTCTTTAATACGATTTTAATATTACTATATATATACGTTCATTGATTTTAGAGAGCTGTATTGGTACCGGCACTGCAAGGTAGAGACATCATTGCTCGTGCAAAAACTGGAACTGGCAAGACATTAGCCTTTGGGATTCCTATAATTAAACAAATTACTGAAGATGAAGGCCAACGTACAAGGAGGTAGCATACCTTATAATGCATTGCAGCCCTCTAGTTTGTAATGTTGTTGTTATTCTTAATGTTTTCTCATATCTGTTTCTCTTGTTTTAGGGTGTCGGGTCGGCTGCCAAGAGTTTTGGTCTTGGCTCCGACTCGGGAGTTAGCCAAACAAGTGGAGAAAGAAATTAAGGAGTCGGCGTCTTATTTGAACACGGTTTGCGTTTATGGAGGGGTTTCTTATAATTTGCAGCGAAATGCACTTTCCCGTGGGGTTGATGTAGTGGTCGGAACTCCTGGTCGAATCATTGATCTGATCGAAAGTAAAGACCTCAGATTGGGGGAAGTTGAATATCTGGTCCTTGATGAAGCTGATCAGATGCTTGCTGTTGGATTCGAGGAGGCTGTTGAAGAGATTTTAGAAAATCTACCATCAAAGAGGCAGAGCATGCTTTTCTCTGCAACCATGCCTTCTTGGGTGAAAAAGTTGGCAAGAAAATACTTGGACAATCCTCTAAATATTGACTTGGTACTTTCATCTCTTTGTAACATTCCCTTTCCTGGTATTATGTTGAAAGTACTTCCATAAAGCTTTTGTTATTTCTCCTTTCACAGGTTGGAGATGGAGATGAAAAACTTGCCGAAGGGATCAAACTTTATGCAATATCAGCCACTGCAACTTCAAAGCGGACCATTCTTAGTGATCTTATAACAGTAAATAATTTATCTTCTCTTTGTGTCATTGGTTTCAGTATTTCCTTGTATTTTTGCTATAAATTGAAGCTACCAATGAAGATTTCTTTTATATTTAATAAGTTTTCTTCTTCATTTATGTCTCTTTTTAGTGGAGAGTAGCATGAATTCTTTTTGGATTAGAATTTTAACGAGTAAAGACAAAAACCTATTACTTCATTCTTTTTGTGGAAATACTTCCGTTTGTTTTGAATTTTTGCATAAAATTTCACCATCCCCGTATCATTTTGTTTCATGTTTTTATCAAATGTAGTAGTTGCTTCCCATATCTTTACTTTTGATTGTAAGCTTTCCTTAGAGGAAATAGTTTTACCATTTTGCTCACTAACGTGGTTGCAATGTTATGCTACCATATGTTAAACACTCTTCAAGTTCATTTAGAACCAACATACTGAAGCACTGAATTTTTATCTAATCTCCAGGTTTATGCAAAGGGTGGGAAAACCATTGTCTTTACACAAACGAAACGAGATGCTGATGAAGTGTCTATGGCTTTAACAAGTAGCATAGCTTCTGAGGCATTGCATGGGGATATATCTCAACATCAGAGGGAGAGAACATTGAATGGATTTCGGCAAGGAAAATTCACTGTGCTTGTTGCCACTGATGTTGCGTCTCGTGGACTTGATATTCCAAATGTTGATCTAGTATGTTGCCTGAATATATTTTAGTTCTTTAAACTCTATAATTCTTTTTAGGTCTTCCATTGCTATTTTTGGCTCCATTTGATTGTTGTTTTTGCCACTTCTTGTTTTTTGCCTTTGATTGTACTTGCAAAATTAGTTTCTTAAGCTTAAAAGAAGATTTATTAATATTTGATATTATGAAACTAGAGGAAAGACGTGTCACTGAAGTAAAAAAAATGGACATGCATGATATGTTGATTTTCATAAGCTTGTCTGCTGATTTTTCCATCTTCCTTTCTCCGATTTTCATGTTCCAAGTTTTGAGATATTATCATATATGGAAAGCTATCACAATTATTTACCTTTCATTAGTTTCAAAATGCTGAATGTGCTCTCTAAATGGCATGTCAAGAAGAACATGGCACTTACTACCTTTTTCTCAGGTTATCCACTATGAGCTTCCCAATGATGCAGAGACTTTTGTGCATCGCTCTGGACGAACTGGACGAGCAGGGAAGGAAGGTTCTGCAATTTTAATGTATACTAACAGCCAAAGGAGAACTGTCAAATCTCTTGAACGTGATGTTGGATGTAGGTTTGAGTTCATTAGTCCCCCATCTATGGAAGAAGTTCTAGAGTCATCAGCTGAGCAAATTATCGCAACTCTGAATGGAGTTCATCCTGAGTCTATAAAGTTCTTTACCCCAACTGCTCAAAGAATAATCGAAGAGCAAGGGACAAGTGCACTTGCTGCTGCGATAGCACATCTAAGTGGATTTTCCTCTCCTCCTTCGTCCCGATCTCTTATTAGCCATGAGCAGGTAAAGTATAGTACAATTTATCTTGCTTTTAATTTTATTTGGAGCAGTTGATTGCAAAATTACACTGAAGTCTGCTTGTTGCTCATTGGAGAACCTAGTGCTTGATATAAGGACTTCCAATTTAAGGTTCAAAGTTCAAATCTTGGCAAGAGTTTGTGGGAGGGGGATTATGAAGCGAGTCTCCATGCCAACCAGAATTTTTGTTTTTCTTAGTGGCTTACTTTTCTTGAAAGCCTATTACTTCAGTTCTCCTTTATGTTATGTTGGTTGAGTTGGTATATTGAAAATTGAGTAAGACAGACGACTCGTAGGAATGCAATTGTTTGTGAATGAGATTTTAGTCGTGTCATGTTTATCCCAATTGTGGATGTACCAGATGCTATTGCCATCATGTGGCTGTGAATTTATCTTTGTTATGTTTGGGCTTTTTTTATTTGTTTCAATAAATTTTCTTAGCCTATTGTCTGATCGGTACATGTGTTGCAGGGATATGTAACACTGCAATTGACAAGAGATTCCACTTATTCTAGAAGGGTCCTGACTGCTAGGTCTGTCACTGGGTTTCTTTCTGATGTCTACCCTGCGGCTGCTGATGAAGTTGGGAAAATACATCTAATTGCAGATGAGAGGGTTCGTATGAGGATATTATTTTTTTTCATTTTCTTTTTGGACCAAGTAATTTCTTTGCTCGAGACTTAAGAATGTATTTATTATCAGGTTCAAGGAGCAGTATTTGATCTGCCTGAGGAGATTGCAAGAGAGTTGCTGGATAAGGAAACACCACCGGGAAACACCATCACAAAGATCACTAAGGTTGATGCTTGATATTGACCACTGTTGTTTGTATTGGTTATATTATATTACTATCATCTAATTGAGCTCTGCTCCTTTGGTAGCCACCTTGCGCGAAACTAAGCTGATCTCGTCTATTTATTTCTTCTGGCAGTTGCCTCCTCTGCAAGATGATGGCCCCTCAAGTGATTTTTATGGCAAATTTTCTAGCAGGGATCGCTTTTCTAGCAGGGATCGTTTTCCACGAGGCGGTTCTAAGGAACGGAGAGGAGGTTCAAGGACCCCCAGGGGTTGGGGTAATGGCCGAGATTCTGACAATGAGTTCCAAGGTGGAAGAAGTAGCTGGTCCCGGGCTTCGAGAAGCAGTAGGGATGACTGGCTAATTGGTAGTGGCAGCAGATCAACTAGGTCACCCACCCGTGACAGGCATGTCTTTTCCTCCTATTCTCTTATGATAAAATTAGGACTTTTTCATTTGTTCCAAGTTTTATGACATCTTATATGATAAGATACATTTTGTACTCAGTTTTATCATGATCATCTAATGTGATTATTGATATCAAATACTAGGCCAGCAATAGTCACTAATTTCGCCGCTTTCATTCTACAATTTACACTGCAGACTTCTTGTCCTCGTCTTAAAGAAAGGTAGAAGGGGTGGAATAGTTGGTTTTAAAAAAGAATTATTTTAGTCATGCATGGTAGAGTGTACATGCATTAGGAGTAGGGATGTCGAAACCCAAGCTCTTCCACCGGTTTGCATTGGTCTGCTCCGAATGGAATTTTTTTTATATATAAAAAAGTAGATGCTTGTGGTGGAGTGGGTAAATGCTTGCTCTGCTTTGCCCTGACCTGACCCAGCTTTTAAGATTACTATTTTACCCCTTGTATCTATTTATATTTGTAGTACACACACACACACACACACACACACACACACAAAATATATATATATTGTCATCTTGATTAAGAGCTACTGGACTTATGTTATCATGCATGGTAGAGGGTACATGCATGAAGAGCGAGTTGAATTATGTTCTCCCCGTGGTGCATGTATTTTGATGTTTGGTTACTTTGTCCGAAATTGATATATTACACAGGCACCACCACTTATTGAGGTTGACCTTTCTCCTAAACTTGTGCAGAAACTTCGGAGGTTCATGTTTCAACTGTGGGAGATCTGGGCATAGAGCATCAGACTGCCCTGAAAAGGTAGACTTTTAGGGTGTTTGGTTTTAGAGATAGTGTTGGAACAAAAGCTGGGAGTAGTAGAGGGCAACTTGGGTTTTGGCAGAAAATAGGGCATTCACTTGATGATGATGATATCTCGATGATGGAGACGCCATTGCTGCTCTGCGAGGGAAACTAATGTTTGTAGTTGTTGTTTATTTTTGGTAGTCCAGTCATTTGTTATTATCTTTCTCTCTCTCTCGCTGTTTTGTTGCCTAAAATGTGCGGCCTGCCAAAAATGTCAAATTGGCCCCCATGATTGAATACATTATTACTATTATTATTAAAATGGCATACCAAAATCCTCTTCCAATTTGGTTCCCGGTGTTCTTTTAAAAGTAAATTTAATGTGCATGCAACATTATCAAGAATGGTTGGAACATGTATTAATTATATTAATAAATGAAGAATTTACACTTGAAACAGAAGTCTCAATTAATTACTTTAGTTAAAATAACTCTCATAAATTAAGTTTCTAATTGAAAGTTGCTATTAATTCTTTTTTTTTTTTCCAAAAAAAATAATATTTCATGGAAGCTATTAATGAATAGATAAGTGATATGACAATGATATGTCCTCATCAATTTTTCTTGTATCATTTAACTACTCTTAATGGGGTTTTAATGAAAAATTATATTTCAAGGATTCAATTGTTAACTTTTGGTGGTGTTGGTAAAAGTTGAGGCCATAAAACTTTACTTTATTAAGAATGTTTGAGGTTTAATTCTCACATTTGTATAAAATTATGTGTGGATTGTCTTAATATTTATTTTCACTCAAGTCTCACGATGATTCATTAATGGTATACTTTATACTCTCATACTCTTTAAAACTATTCTAGTTTTACTCGAAAATAGATTCCATTATTAGTTTGATTCTACAGTCTAATAATTGATTTTAATTATAATTTATTAAAATAAATATTTTTTGTAATTATAACCTTAAAAAATACATGAAAAAAAAGTCAAAACTAATGGCTATTCACCACCTCCTCCACATTATTCTCTTTCCTTTGCTGATGCACTGATTTCCTATGATTTATCTCTTCTCTGCATGGACATCAAACTCAACATTATACCACATCATATCATAGCTAATAAAGTAGTAATATAAAAATTGTATCGAAACAGATTGAAAACATAAATACGAACCTAAGGCAGTTCCATATTGATTCGTAATAAAGAACACCAACGATTCTTCGCTTCCTTCCTTTGCGGGCTTCCCCACTAGATTTCACCACTGGCAATTGCTTTATCTCCTTGGCCTCCATCAACACCTTGGCGATGGCCAAGTTGGTTTCTTCATAACATGTTAAAAGTGCACGCTCTTGCCCTCGGTAGCTTATCCCTCGAGTGCAGACAGAGGAAACAAGGCATGTATTTACCTGTATAGATTTCTTAATTTCTTATTCAAAACGAGAAAGAGAGAGAGGGGGGGGGGGGGGTTGCCATCACATACATCCAGAGCTGTTGAATCATCGATGGAGACATCACTTTGCTTCTTGGACAGATACCGTCTAATATCACCATATGTGAGAATCCCCTCCAGAAGACCATCTTTATCAACCACAAGTACACAATTCTGGTGGCTGTCATGCATGCATTTCATCGCTTCTTTTACAGAAACAGCCATTGATACCTTTAAATACTTCTTTGACATGGCCTCGGAAACCTGGAAATAAGCATTGAATGCAGAATTCATCAGGTCAAGAAAAAAATTCGAATAAGCTAAAGTTAATGAAGCTCAAACAACCAATTAAGACCAAAAAAAAATCTCTAATCATTTTGAAAATATTTTCTAATACAAAAGGATAAAAATCTACCCTCAAATCTTCGAGAAGCAGATCTTCATCTATTACTTCGTGGTTAGCAGCCTTTTCTATGTCAGAAAGTTCCTCGGCAGCATAAAGGGAAGAGTAACCTCTACCTAAATTCCTTGTAATAGATATTTCAGTCTCCTTGTTCTGGTTAACCACAGAAGGAACCCATATCGCTAATCCGACAGCCCCCTATATGCCAAATTGACAAGGAATTAAGAAAGTGGAAATATTTAGACAATGTCCCATGACATGGTGTTCCAAAGAAATTACTCAAAAGTGTAAAGCAAAGCTCTAAGGCCTATATAAGCAATCCCATAAAAAATGAGATATGCTATAAAAATCTTGTAGTAAAACAATATAATAACAAAGAAGCCATAATTTCTATTTCGATTCTAAAATTACAGTTGCGGTGCATAATATGTTTCCATTCTTGGTTAGTCACTAAACTTGATCCCAGTAAAGTTAGACTGCACTTAAACTGAGCATTTTCATTTTTTCATTTTGCTTGAAGAAACTAGGCCTACTATTAAAAAATTAGTAAAAGAGTATATTCGCAGATTCTCCTCTGAGCAATTGCAATAATCAGGTTCGTTGATATTCCTGGTATAGTAGATGCTATCACACATACAATCATACTCTCGTTACCTCCTGGGAAAATATGGAAAGGAAGACCACTTTAAAACTCACCATGAGAGGAAGTAATATCCTGTAATCTTTTGTCAGCTCAAAGAGGAGCAGAACTGAAGTTAGGGGCACTGAACAAACTGAAGCTAATGTGGCAGCCATTCCAACCTAAAGTGGAAGCTTAAATGTATGAAAATCAGATTACATGAAATTGATTAGTATTTTCCAAGTTCAAGAGATATTTGTGCAGCAACTCCCATGAATAATTACCAGTGCATATGCTTGAGGCTGTGCAACAGCAGCAATTCCAGGAATAGCTGAATTTGTTAGTTTAGCAGCTGAACCTCCAAACACAGCACCAACCGCAGCACCCATCATCAAACTTGGTGCGTAAAGGCCACCTACAAGTCCAGACCCCTTACACAAAGCAGTGGCAACAACTTTGGCTGCTGCTAGTTGGGTTAGCAACCAGATTCCAGGAGCTGATAAAGTCTTCCCAGTATGCAGGATTTCATTGACATTTGTAAAGCCCCAGTACAGTATTCCACGATACTTAAGAGCTATCATTCCAGCTCCTAAACCACCTAAAGCAGGACAGATTACAGCAGGAAGTCCGTATTTCTCCTTGATAAACTCAAATGCCTTTGTGAACCAAGAAACCAAACGAGTGAATACTACACTTACAATGCCACATAACATTCCCAATATCAGGTATAATGGTAGCTCTGCAAGGTAAAATCAAATAAATATTTTTAAGTAGTCATTTTTTCCTTTATATGCAATCATTCCTAATCACATCTTCCCTTACCATGAACCTCGTTTCACCTATTAAGGTAGAAAAGCTAAACAACCAGGAGAGCATGTCTGTTGAAATGAAAAGGCATATTGAAATCACATGCTAATTGGCCACTCACAGTCAGATTTGAAAATCAAGTATGGTCTTTGAAAGTTTTAATTTTCAAAAATCAGTTCAGTGGACTTGCAATCAGAACAAGACATTGATGAAATTGCTCTGAATCGATAGTGGAGCAGCACATTCATCAAGCCCCTCCATCAAACAATAAATTACGCGTGAAAGAAATATCAGAAGCTGTCACACCATGTAACTCATACGAGAAACACACCGAAATCCCTAAAATAAAGAAAAATTTCATTCAGGAAGGAGAAATACCAGCAGCAGATTTCAAATCATATGATGGCACAGTGAAAGCTGGTTCTGTCCCAAGTACAGCACTTGATACTGTAGATGAGATTACCGAGGCCAAAATTATCATCGCAGTTGTAAATGGAGGGGAGTTTTCAGCACGAAGAGGCCTTAACACAGTCTCAATAGCAAAGAAGCAACCAGCAACAGCAGCATTAAAACCTGAAGATGGCAGAAAAGTTGAAAGTTAAATATCAGCTCACTTCATCAAACAATTAAATATAGCCTCAAAATGAAATTAATAGATCAACCACTTTATTATTTTTTGGGCGTGCAGGTAGGTGGAAGGCAACAAACTAGAGATTAGCTTGCGACAATCAAAGAACATGGCCAATACACAAGTCCTCAATCTGGCTCTGCTTATCACGTACAAGCTATGAAGTATTATTAGAAAAGATAAGTTCCTTGGAAGTAAGACAATCATCTAAAAGAAAATAAAAAACTGAGTACATCACATCCTAATAGCCTGACCCATCATCATCCGGTGATGTCATCCTTCAAATAACAAGATACCCTGGACTATTAAGAAACTATTTCCTGTTAGATTGACACCCCAAGCATGCATGGCAATACATAAATACAAACCCCTTGGACCAAACTCTTCCAGAAATAGACTTAGAGATAATAGAGTACCTGCGCTAATAACGCATATGTATATTTTTCTGTTTCTGCAGAGATTCTTGCCTATTCCGTTCAGCTTCTAAATAAAATATAAAAATAACAGCTTATATGAACTCGGAATTGCAATACGTAGTACCTTCGCTAATATCAAAATCCACATGATATGCACAGTTTCTTGTTTCTGCAGAGATTTCTTGCCTGTTCTTTTCAGCTTATAAATAAAATATGAAAATGGCTGCTTAAATGAATTTGAAATTGCAGATAGTGTAATCTGGAGATGTGTTGTTAAAATCCAGAACATTATTCCATAACAATATAAGGGGAAACAAAGATACTTAAAGACTATTCACATTAGCCCATGTAATATTGTGAAGGGCCACAGTTATAAGGCATTCTAATCAAGGGGAACTTTGATCAACATAAAGCTTATCTAGAAGTTGCAAGCTTGTAAACTTTGTTATAACACAAGCATTGTACCTGAAGAAATCCCAGATGCTGCTCCAGCTGCCACAAGTGCAATCCTCCTTTCTCTGTTGTTTTCCATCGTTAATGAGAATCCATTGGCACATGATTTTCCAATGTCTACACTAGGGCCTTCAGGACCCAAAGAACAACCGGTGCCTAAAGTTACAGCAGCCTGGATAGCCTTTATTGTAGGGAAAACCCCAGCAACCAAATCAAAACCTTGTTGTTGCGAAGAACTGGATTGCCTTATTTGAGACAATACCTCAAGTAAACCATGCATCATTCCAACAATGACTCCTCCAGTGACTGGTATCAAAAGGATTCGATGCCAAGTGTCGGCCAGTTTCTGTAAACGAAGCCATGCTGCACCCTCATTTGGAGTCCCAGCCCATGCCCATTCATGTATGACATGAACCTGGATGAGTAATACAAAGCTATTTAAGCACAAAATGACAACAACTATCATGTATGGACTTAAGCTACAGTAAAAACCTGCAGTGGAAGCAGCTTACATTAGCAAAGCAAGAATCAAAATAACAAGGTAGTCAACATTGGCTGAGAAAAGGTAAATGAAATAAAGTTTTGATTCTAGATATAGAGATGTAAGGTTCAAATTTTTGAGTCATCAATATGGGGAAAAGAATAGCATGGTTTTCGGCAAAGCTAACAAAAACTTCAAATGTTCATTGCCTTTGTCAGTAGAAAAATAAAATGAATTTTACATTTGCAGTTGCACAAGAATACTAAGAGTATGGAGTATGGACCATATACATGCAACTAATTGAAGAATTTTGTCCATAGAGAAGTTGTATAAGGTCTAAAAAAAGATAATCTTATAGAAGCTACATTTTCATTTTTCATAGCAGTAGATAGCAAATCAGAGTTAATGATCGAAAAGAAGAAATAAATGCGGAAAAAAAAAAAAAGAACTCACTCCTTTATTGAATGCGGCAACTAAGAGACCGGAAGCAAGTCCAAGCAAGCAACCGATAAGCAGCAAAGCCCATTCAGGAGGGGCACCATCTCCCAGTTCATCAGAGCCATCCACCAGGTAAGTACGGTGATGATCATGATCATGGTCATGATAATTATCTCTATCTCTATACCTGTCGAGTCGCTTGAAACTGAGGCGCCTGCTGGAAAAACCCTTGTCCAAACGTGAATGCTTTAAGAGATCAACGACGCCAGTGTTGTTTTTGTTGGGTAATGGAGATTCCAGCTCATCTCCATTTTCATGTTTATGAATGTTGGATCTGAGTAGATGCATTTGATCGCTAGATTCTCCTCTCATCATTTCCCTCACCTTTTTTGTTTTACATTAAATTATCCAATTCCATATCATTGAATTTTTTTTTCCCTCAATCTATAATTCGTGCTTGTTTGGCCGAGATTCAGAAGAGAAGGAAAAAAAAAAAAAAAAAGGAAACGTGAAAGAGTTAATTTATAGGTCTCGGTCTGTCTTATGAGTAGAGGTCATCACAGCTCGGTCGGTTCGGTTCGGGTTGTAACAAAATTTTAGATCTAAACTTGGCCCGATCACTCATATTAAAATATTTTTATATTATTTTTATATAAAATTAAGTTTAAAAAATATAATATATCAAATAGACGATTCTCAATAAATTTTCTCAATAAATTAAAAATTTATTGAAAAAAATTAGTCATAACTTAACGAGCAAATGATTTTAAAATAATTACAGAATTAACAAAATATAATAGTGAAATAACAATAAAATAATGGTAAAACAACAACAATTTTTTTTTTTACAAATTCGAGTTATGCTCTGACAAAAAAAAACTTATTCGAGACTTCACTTATTTTTTTTTTCCTTAAAACTTCTCTTTTTAGCTAGGTTTTTGGGTTGGGTGTCTTGTCATGTTTAAGACTAGTTATGAGAATTGAAGAAGTGAAAATAAAATTAAATGGGTTAATTTCAATAAAAGTCCTCAAATTATGAAAATAATTTTAAATTAATCTCAAACTTTATCATAATCTCATTGATGTCATTTTCGTAATCTACTCATAAGATTGGATGGCATTTAACTTGAAGCATATATAATCATCACTATCTATAACGACCTTATTTGTTTGTTAAAACTTTGAATGTTATAGAGAAATTATTCATATACACTTATAACAATACTTAAAAGAGGAGTTAAAATTTTTTATCGAGTTCATCCATAATGGATGATACTCTGTTTTTTGTTAAATATTATAAATTTATCAAATGATTATTGTACCAATATTATTTAAATAACTATCTATAAATCATTAGTTTCAATTTTTGGAACTATACTTCATACATATCCTGGAGTTATAGTTGTTAACAAAGCTTTACTTAAATACTGTTAGAGTTGTTTATGAGCTGGGTTGGATTTTGACAAAATTTTAGGTCTAGCTTAGCTAAAAAATGAGGCTAATTTTTTGCTTAAGCCCGACCTAAATTATAAATGCTAAATTCGAGCCCCATTCATATTAAAATTTTTAAATATATATTTTATTATATAAAACAAATTTTAAAAATATAATATATTAAATACACTAAAAACATTAAAACATATATTTCCCAACAAATTTCTAAAAGATATGTATCCGGGTTAGGACAAGACCAAAAAATCTTACTTGAGGATTGGCCCGTTTAGAAAATATGTCTCGTCTTTTATCCAAGCTAATGTTTCGAGTTTATATTTTTATCCAAACCCTCTCATTTTTTAGATAAATCTTCGAGCCTAGTTAAATAACTTAACTCATATACAATTCTAAATATCACTTCTACCCCAAACAAAATATCATAGGTCGTAAAATAGATAAGAAAATTTGGGATTATAAAAAAAATAGATTATGCGATGTTCTGATTGGGCTATTGTTTTTGTTGTTATTTGGTGGCAGCTTTTGAAGAGAAGGAATGCAACTGGTGTTCGATAGTTCCTACTTTGACCAATGTTTACGTGTTAAGGGATGAAACTTTGTTTTCTTTACAGGCTTCGAATATTCCTCGTCTGATAGTGGATCTACGCAGTGGGGATTCAGGGGTACCCAAATGGAAAATTTGTTATTTGGATCCCTTTATAGTTTATAAAATTTTAAATTAATAATAGTAATATTGCATTTTGGCCCTTTAAAAAATGATAAAATTTTCATTTAATCTTTTAAAAACTATAAAGATTAAATTATTAAAATAATAAAATTACATTTTTATTATTGTAAAAATATATAATTTAATTTCGATTTTAAAAAAATTTATGGATTTACCCCTAAATCTATGTGTTCATGGCAGAATATTGTTTGTCAACCTCCTCCGCCAAGCAAGTGGAATGATGACAATTTCTGGAGGGAGTCGAATATTGGTTGTTGTAATGCTTATAAGGCTGCAGGTTGGGGTGTTAGATGATCTCCCAATCAAGAATGGAAATTATGCGATGAACAGATAATCCTCCAAATAGACTACTTTATATTAAATGACAATGTAATTCATTAATATAATTTCACATGTTTGTAATACATGTTATTGATAAATTAATTTTTATCAATATATATTAGAGAATGGAATGATTTTTTATATCCAACAAAATTTGGGACATGAATTTGATATTGTGTTTAATGGCCCATTATAAATGGTGGGCTATTTAAGTAATCACAATATACGATCAAATTATCTGATGATAATTCAAGCCAACAAAAAAGTTGAGATAAACCCCACCGATGATAATAGTGTATGAGGGGATTGAGAGATCTACACATAAAATTGTGCGTGATAAATTTTGAACTTGATTACTTAAGATCTAAGATCTCGACTATTGCCAACTAAATCAATCAAATTTGAGTAAGGAGAAAACATTTTCATTTATTTGAAATTTATTGGGAAAAAAAACATTTTTGCATAATGAGTTTGGATCAAACTCATTTTATCAATTAAATTTATATATATATTTTTAGCGAAAATAATTAAAACATTGGTGAAAGTATTGTGAAAGCTTTTGTACTAAGAGGCGATTACATTTTGCCCTTTTTATTAAAAGAATGAACAAATTAATCCCTAAATATTAAACCAAATAGCAATTTGATAATTCTGTTTAAAATCCCATTTTTACTGTTAAAAAATGGTCATTGTATGTCAGAATGTGGTACACGTGGTACGTCACATGTAATTTAATAATTATTTTGTTAGCTACATTAATTTTTAACAATAGAAATTGATGAAAATTTTAATATAAAGAACAAATTTACTCTTTAATCTATTGTACATAAATTTTAATATAAAGAACAAATTTACTCTTTAATCTATTGTACATAAACTAATTTGCATATTTTTGTGTAATGGGTCAAAATGCAATTTGATTCCCAATGCAAAGGCCTCCATAGTAGGGGAGAGCAATTGGTTTAATCGGTTGGTTTAGTCGATTTTTTCTGAATCGACTTTAATATGAGAAAACCAACCCAATCGATTTTAGTTGAGAATTGACCAAACCAAACTAACTTTGATTCGATCGGTTCAATTGATTTTTCGGTTAACCAACCTCAAGTTATTGAATTGAGTTTATATGGTTATAAACCTATTATATATTATAAAATATAAATATATTTTAAATACTTTAAAATAATATAAAATAAGTCTATTTTTCGGTCAATTCAATTCTAAGATTTAAAAATCGATAAGCAACCAAATTAACCTATTAAATTGAGATAAAAATTGATCAACCTATCCTAAATAACTAAATCGAAATAAAAAAAAAACTGAATAAGTCAATTTTTCGATTAAAACCGGAAATTACTCTCTCCTATTCCATACTACTTTTACCTGAAAACATCATCAATTGTTACTACTTGCATATTATTTTTTATTTTGATATTTTATACTTGTATCAATTTAGTTTAAAGTCATTTTAGCTTTTAGTTTAAATTTATTTTATATCTTTATATTTAATTTTTTGAATTTGTGTTATTTAAATTTTATTTATTTTAAAAACCTATAATTTATTGTTTATTATATTTCTAAATTGACATTAAATTATTAATTCATTAATATATATACCAATTATTATTGGATAATAAAAAATGATATTAATTAACAATTAATTAATTGAATATAATTTAATTAATTAAAATAATTAAAAAATACACAAATTTTACATTTATTAATAATTATTTTATGACAATAAGAGAAGTAATTTACGTAATCATGTAGGTTCTTTTTTACTGTTGTTATTACTTAATTAGACTTTATATATTTAAACTAAATTATCAAAAAAGCTATTTAAAAAAAATGTAGAAATAAGTTAATTTTTTAGAAAATTACGAAAATGAATTGATTTTGGTAAAACGTTTCCTCAGGAGAAACTCCGAAAATCACTTCCAACTGAAAGCCATTTTTTAAAAAAAATTTTGGTGCTACATATTAATATGAAAATAAAACTTATAAAATAGACCTTTATATAAACTCAAAGTCTCATTTCTCCTATTTTCTTAAGTAATGTGAGATATGAGATATGTATATATATAGACTCATGAATAGAGGTCTTCCACCAGCATGCTTAAATAATTATTTTATTTAGATAAAAACCAAAAATTTTATTCACCAATTTTTGAGTATTACGGTTCCAAGTCCTAAAGATTTTGGAAGAGTATGCCTCCTACTATCTTTGTGCGGAGACAAATTTTGATTTCTATTTTTGTCCATACATATTATTATTTGTTAAAATAGATTGAAGTCTCAGTATTCTTGATAAGTTTGGACTTTAGAATTTAGGCATTTTATTTTTATTTCAAACAATTTAGTTTCTCTATTTTTTGAATTTAAAAATACAAGTCTAATTGTTAGAATCATTTTATTAAATTTATTGGTGTGACTAAATAAAAAAATTCATAGATATTGTAACATCTAGATTGATGATTAAACTGGCCAACCCATTAATTTTCAATTTAATCGTTCAACAATATTTAAATAAAAATTCAAATCAGCTCTAGATTTTGTGACAAGTGTTGAACTCTAATTTCCAACTCGTAGCTCTAAATCATATCAGATAAACAAAGTTATGCAAGAAAAAAGAAATAACATTATCCTTAAATCATAATTCTTTTCAAAATAAACTATAAACCTTCAAATTAAATTGCAGCCCAACTATTTTAAATATACATTTAGAAAGTAAATTTAAAATTAATTTTTTAGTATGTCAAATATAGATTTTAACTAATATACAACGTGAAAATTAATAATTTTAAATACTCACTTTAAAAATAAGATATATATTTTTTAACTTTGTTTATTTATTATATTAGATACAGACTTTAGATTCGTACTTTTCATATAAATCAATCACTTTAAATACAATAGTTAAACATTAAAAAAAGGCATCGAGTTTATTATTAATCATATAAATACAATCACTTTATAATTTTTAAGGAATATATTTTAAGAAAAAAATCAATTCAATTTATTGGCAACTTAAATTTCATAATCTACGTGTCTTCAAAAAAAAATCACAATTTATATTGAACAATTATATTAAATTTAATTTTTATAATTAAACATACTCACGAGTCTATATATACACATTGTCTATACATTATAATTTAATGAAGTAATCCCACATTGTCTAGGAACAAGTTGCAAATCTATTAATGAGTCTATATATACACATATCTCATATCCTACAATGCTTAAGAAAATAAGGGAAATGAGGATTTGGGTTTCTATAAAGGCTTATTTTATAAGTTTTATTTCCTCATTAATAGTTGACACCAAAAAATTGGGCCGTTTTTTGTTAATTTTTAAAAAATTAGCCTACCTTTGTAATTTTTAAAAAATAATAGCTTTTTTTGGTAATTTAGTCTCATATTTAATTAAACTTATTATCACTTAATTAGTATTATACATATACAAATTAAATTGAAATTTAGCCACAATAAAAAGATGCATTAATAAGAAATTTTCATTCAAGTAGTATTTATAACATCATTAAAAAAAATTACATTTAGTATTATTTAATAGAGTTTTGGGCCTTGATTTTGACACAAATAGAGGATTGGGTTGCTAAAAAAGTATTTTTTTTGCTATATGCTCTCAAACTTAATAGGGGTGCCAAGATATCAGTAGCATCCATTCTAAAAAAAAATTCACTAATTAATTTATGAATTATTAATTTATTTTTAATTTATTTGTGTAAAATAATTTTTTATGCAACTTAAGAGATTTACAAATATGGAATTAAGAATTTTGTTTATTTACATTTTTGAAAATATTCACTAATTATTTTTCATAATGGATATTTTGATTCCTTGGTAATAGTGAGGTTTTTTACCTAAAAAAATTAAATACTAAAATAGGTTGTCAGCTGGATTATATACGAAAATTATATTTTTTTGGGGTTGCGCTTATCTGACAGGCGCAACAACTTTTTTTATATTATTATTTTATTGGTGGCGCCTATGAGAAAAGCGCCACTGCTTGTATTTTTTTCCCGGATCAGTATATAACCCGTGTAGATATACAAAAATGGTTTGGGGTAGGTGGCGCCTCTCCGGTAGGTGCGGCTGGTGGAGCCTATCTGACAGGCGCGACTGGTTGAGCCTACATGCGTGACTGGTGCTTTATTTTTCCCCTATATATACTTCTTCAAAAATCAAATGAGCAGAAAACACAAAATTTAGCAGAATGAAAATAAGAAAATAGGGAAAAGAAAGAAAGAAAGGAAAACAAAAAGAAAGATAAGGTGATTTAGTTTATTTCTTTTTAAATAGAATGTAGAGTTTTGTTAGTAATATTATTATTTGAAAGTTATTATGTTAGGTTATTAGTTTTGTTAGCTTCTGAATGAAAAATTTTGCATTAAAAAATTTATGTAACTTTTTTGCTATTCGAAATTGTTTTGAGAATTTTAATTTTTTTTAACAGATCTAGTATTGAAGATGGAGAATCAGTTTTTCGTATGCATTTATTTCGATGGAGAAATTTTGACAACAACCGTGGGATGTATATTTGAATGTCGCAAACAAGTAGCAATGAGATTTAATAGAAATATCTCGTTTGATGATATGAAGGAAAAATTAGTGAAAAAATTTATAAACATTGTAGGAGAAGGATCTCAAAACTTTTCTACAAGTTTTCAGTTTTGACGGATCCTATAAAGTTCACCGAAATGGAAATTGTAGACGATGAATAAGTAGAGACAATGGTCGCTCTTTATTGTAGGACTCGGAGCAACCAAAATGCACTGATTCAATTATTTGTTGAGTTAGTTGGTGTGGAGCCAACTGAAGATCCCACTCTATTAGGTGAAGAAGATGGAACTCAAAAGCCGTGTATGATTTCATGGGATCGACATTGATCTTAATGTTGCATCCGAGACTGATATGGTTGGTGATGATGTATACCATAGTAGTGATCCTTCTAATCACGAGGTCGATAGTGATAGTGATAGTGATAGTGATCTCAATGTGGACGAGGTCCCGAATGATATTGACGACAAATATGTGAATGAGGATGGAAAAGTTAACGCGTCTTTAATCGGGAACTAGATTCATTGTATTGTGATACACAATAATCTTGGGGTATACATGTCTCGGATAGACCCTGATGCGGTGCATTCGGCCAAGTTCCTAGAGTACCCTGAAATACTAGCTACTCACTGGATGGCCGTATATTTCGATCCTGAAGAGTTGTTTGTAGGCCAGAGATTCAAAAGTAAGGAAAATTGCGTATTTTTCATTAAGCGGTATAGTATGAATATATCAGTGGACTACAAAGTCACAGTGTCTAAACCGACATTATATATTGGAGAGTTTAGAGGTCGGCAGAAGGCTATAATTGGCGGATACGAGTTGCATTTATCTAGAAGTTGTAGATGTGGGAGATACGAAAATTTGTTGGGCCTCACACATGCACTTCAACACGTATGATAGAAGATCATCGAAAACTTAATTCCAAAACTATCTGTACGTGCTTCATGCCAATGGTGAAAGACATACCGACTATTAAAGTTTTGGTATTGATTGCTGCAATGCAAGCACAATTCTAGTATCGAGTATCATAGCGGAAGACATGGATAGCTAAATAGATGACAATTGACCAATTGTACGAAGATTTCGATGCATCTTACAATGAGTTATAGGGATGGATAGCCGCTATGCGGGAGTACGTATCGGGACTGTCATTGAGTTGTAGACATGACCTTATTACGGCCTAGATGACCAATTACAACTGGGAATTTTTTTTTCCAATGGATGTTCTGGATGTTTGATTTATACGTACATGCATTTCTTTACTGCAGGCGGTTTGTCCAAGTAGATAGGACATGGTTATACGGTAAATATACACAGATCCTACTTCTTGCGGTTGCTCAAGACGGGAACAATAACGTATTCTTGATTGTATTTGCCATCGTAAATAATGAGAACATGGAGTCATGAGAATTATTCTTTACAAACCTGTGGAGGTATGTTATTAGTAATGATAATATTTGCATCATCTCTGATAGAGAGAAATGATTAATTGCCGCCATTAGGTGTTCCGGTATGCCATGGAGATCCATTTAGTGTATCCGGCACATTACGGCTAACTTCTACGAGATTATAAGAATGTAGACTAGCAGAGACAAATTGTGAGAATGGGTAAAGAATAATCTTATCCTTTCAATATATAACCTAATGTTTTAGGGCGAGACTGTAACTTATATTTTCTTAATACATACACAGTGCACGAGCTAGAGCCACACATTTTTTGGCAAAGGATGACTCCACTTGAGAGTGACATGGAAGGTCAGACAAACACATATTTCCAACAATGGTTGGGTACTATGGAGCTGTGGAAATAGGCTCAAAGTTTTGACGAAGGCTTTTGTTATTGTCAAATGACTACAAAATTAGTAGAGGTAATCAACGTTGTGTTGTTGAAAACATGACATCTTCCGATTTTATTTGTCTTTTTGGCTACATTCTACAGGTTGGCTACGTTGATGCCAAGAATGGGTTAGCAACAAGTCAACTAGATGGATGTGGGACACGTATTTGTGGAAGATGTCAGGGATGCAATGGTTACAAACCGTCAAATTGCGAGTTTGATGAATGTAGAAGTATATTCATGACGTAATGAAACATTTCGAGTTACAAAGACCATATTTCATCGACCCGGTATACCACCTAGGTCCTACAGAGTTGATATCTGAAACAGACGATGCGATTGCAGGAGGTTTCAAACATTTTATTATCCCTGTACACATGTTATGGCAGCTTGTGCTAAAGTCTCACTCAATATAGAACAATTTATCAATAAAGTGTACACCCTCGAAGGCACATTGCGTGTATGGGAGAACAAGTTCCCCGTGCTTCCTGACCTATCAACATAGGAGGTTCCTCAAATTACCTTCGAGCTTGTCCCAAACAAAGGGTTGCGTAGGAACTCGAAAGGTCGTCCGCAATCATCTAGAATCTATAATGAAATGAACATTAGGGAGAAATCCGACAAGAAGCTGTGTGGCGTATGCAGATTAGCTAGTCATAATCGGAGTAAATGCCTACTCCGAAACTACCATATTGGACAATCGTCGCGATTGGATAAAAATGGAGATGTTGTTCATTACATGTTGAGAGGATTGAATCTAAAATTTGTTTACAATTTGCTGCAGTTAATCTAATTTAACTTACAAAGTTAGTATAAAATTTATTTATTTAAATTGCAAAAAATATATAAAATTGATAAATAAAATGGTAAAAAATTTATTACATAAATATGAAGTTATTTATATTACAAAACCCCCTAAAAGTGATAGTTTGATGGTGTGGTTCTAGGGGTATATTTTTGTAGAGCTTGACATTCACGTTGTGGGTGATTGTGGCGATCAACGTTCTCTTCATTTGTATGTGTGGATATATGAAATATAGATGAAAAATTATGTCTCAAACGCTATCAATGAATGAGCTGGGAGGAGTGGAGTACGGCAGTGGATACAGGCCGAGAGAAGTAGAGTATGGCAGTGGATACGGGCCGGAAAAAACGGAGTACTGAGATGGATAAGAGCCGGGATGAATGGAGTACTGAGGTGGTAGTGGGCTGAAGATATCAAACTCTGAATGATATTCGTGGCTTGACGAGCCTAGGAAATAATCATCGCCCCCCAAATCTGGATGATAAGAACTATCCTCAGAGTGTAGTTCCGACTCTGCCTCTGGTGCATGATGCGGATCTGGAAGAGGTTGCCTAATTTGTGTCGTATGTGGGGGGACTACCATTGATCGCCCACCAAACAAAAATGGTTTTCCTATCTCACAGTACCACTATATGCACTCTAACGAGGGCTGCAGATCTAAAGCACGATCCGTCTGAGGTACCCTTTCCAACCAGTTGTTCTACATCGTAATATATTCTTCATGCACTTATCTCCAATCATTTCCATACTTCCCCCTCCTGTTAATCTCATAGATCTCCCCCAATCGTACTAGCAATGTTAGGATATACTATATGCAACCGAACTGCCAGAGTGTTCGATTGCCATGATACCACTCCACTGTCTGAAAATTGATAACGGGTGCGTTAATGCACCATATGTTTGAGTGGATGTAGGTAGATGAGGGAATAACCGCTATAATTTTTAGAACAAAATATGACATCCAAATAAACTGCACAGTTAATAACATTGTTATATTAACGCGGGTCGAGTGAGATAAAATAATAAAATTAAATTGATATTGGAAAAACTTACCCTCTTTCTAGTACGATTCTCGATCATCAGACGGTATATCAGAATCATGTATGACCTCCCAATACTTGGATTAATGCTCCATCTATGAAAACAAATTGTTAGAACAATATAATCCGAGAAAAAGTCAACTAATTGTTATAATGAGTAAAATTTCATCACCTATTAGCGAGTGAAAATACATATGATTGGTGACTAATAGATGCCAACAATGGCATCCGATAAAGTGCCTACAATTACAGCAATATGAGGCATCCGTCTATGTCCATCACAGAAGGATCTGTCGTCCGGCAAAGTTTGCGATATAACATGGCTAACATTGCGGACCCCTAACTGGCAAATTTCCCCTCACTTGGCTTTTAGCCATAAAAACCTTAAACTGGCAAATTTCCTCTCATTTGGTGAGCGTCCAAGTAAGTCATAGCAAAGGGCAGCCGGCTTAAAGATCGAACTTACGCCCGTAACTGTATTCCCGTCGATGGGGAGCCCGAGCTGTAGTGTAATATCCTTTAGAGTGATGGTGAACTCCCCGCACGACAAATGAAATGTGTAGGTCTCCGGACGTCATCAATTGACTAAAGCAGAAATCAAGTTGTAATGCAGATCAAAAGTCCAGATCAATGCCGCTGATCTGAACCCGGCTAACTCCAAGTATGGCATTAGGCGTTCATCTGGCAGAAACCCTACACTATTAACACAGCCTCTCAATACGCAGTACGGGCCCTAACATTATTAAATTAGCAAAATAGTTAATACAATATAATTTAATTCCGCAAATAACATGAGTATCAAATAAAAATTTCATTACCATCTCATTAATAGTACTTAATATGTGATTATTATTAATCAAAGAACCCATTTGTTGCAAATCTGCAATTAAAAAAAATGAATTCATTTAATTTGTTTCAAAAAATACAATAAATTATTTCAAATTTCAGAAACAAAACACAGTAAATATCTCATAATTTTCCATAATTTACGTACAACAAAAAATAATTATGTTAAATTACAATAATAATATAATTAAAATAAATATAAGCTATTTAAACATAAAAAATATAAGATTTAAAAAAATAAAAATAGAAATAGAAACATACCTGATTAATTTCTTTCAAACAACCTATAAAATTATATAACAACAAATTTAATCAACATTTTAATAAATCAATAAAAATGTCAAATAAATAAAAATAAAATAAAATAAAATAATATTATATAAAAATTACATAAAAAAGTCACAAAACACTACACTAAACAGTAACAATTTATATAACCTAATGGTAAATTACTAACAAAATAATTATAAAGTTATTATTTTTTAAAATACATTACTAAAAAATCACAAAATAAATAACTAAGCACTAACAATTTATAATAAATTACTAACAAAATATTTAACAAAATAATTTTACATTACTAAAAACTCACAAAACACAACAATTTATAATAAATTACTAACAAAATATTTAACAAAAATAATTTTACATTACTAAAAACTCACCAAATACTAAACTAAACACAACAATTTATAACATAATCCTAAATTACTAATAAATTAATTTTAAAATAATTACAAACACAAAAATTTATAATATAATCCTAAATTATTTACAATTTAATTTTAAAAAAATTATAAAAAAATTACATTCATACAAAAAAAATTAACTCAAAACCTTAAACACTAAACACAAAAAAATTAAAAATAATAATTAATAACAAAAAAAATTCACAACATCTTAATTGAACTTTTTAAATTATAAACAAGATTATTTACTAAAATAATACATTATTTTTTTCTTCTCATTTCTCTATTTTTTTCTCTCTCTTCCAGTGGGTGCTTGAACTTGGGGGACCATGCTTATAAGGTCCCCCATTTACAATTTTTTTTCCCTTGTGAATGAATAACACATTGCCAAGCAGTACTGTGTAGTAGAGGGGCGTTGGGGGGGCTGTGCGTGCAAAGGAGCGCAGGTGTTAGGGTAGTGACGCCTACCTGTCAGGCACAACCAGTTGCACCTATTGGTTATATTTTGACCTGTATGTATATTTAAATATTTTTTAATAAAAATAAAATAATAATATTTTATTTTAAAAATATTTTAATATAAAAAAGGTGTTGCACCTGTCAGATAGGCACGACCCAAAAAGCATACCACTTTCGTATATGATCTAGTTGATAACCTATTTCAGTATTTAATTTTTTTTTAATTTATTTAGGTAAAAAACTCATAATAGTATTTTATTTCAATAATTTCACCAACAAAGACTAAAGTATTATAAACTAATAAATACTTAATAATAAAATGTGTCATACCCTTATTTGTCCTTTTACACGTATTAACTTTTATCTATCAGTTAAGTTTTCCTAAACTCTTTTAAATAAACAGTTAATAAAATCAGTTCGTCCAATCAGCTATTACAATAAACTATAAACTATCAACCACTTTCATTTCAATTTTTTCATCTATCAGCTCGATTGGCATCTGCAATGTTGCCAGTAGAGAAAAATGTGGATTCGAGTGCATTGAAGCGCATTATTCTCCTATTTAAAGGTTGAGGAGAAACTCTCGGTATATGATAAAAACTTATATAATGAGATTAATGCTAAACACAAATAATAAAAAAATTAATATTTAAAAAATTAATTAAAAATTAAACACGTAAAATCAAATACAAAAATTATAATTTCTAGTATTTATAAATATTTGGTTAAATGCCCTCTTTACCTGGTAGTGCTACCATCATCAATTGTTGCCACTTGCATATTGACCCAAAAAGGAAAATTCTTTCTTTCTTTCCTTATTTATTTATTACTTGCAAGTTGCATGATTAAACTATGCAATACTTTTTAGTTTTACTTTTCAAATAGTATTATTTTATTTTATTTTTTTATTTAATAACACCAATAATGATTTTCATGGTGTATATAACTGCAAATCTATTCACGGATTAGGGTTTTCCGTTCCCTTCAATCTATCTTCTTCTTCAATTTCCAAACCCTCATTCACAATTTCTGTGAAGATATTGCCCTAAAAGGTAATTCATCCTAAATTTCACACTTTTTTTTTTCTTTTTCTGTTTCCCATTCATTATTTGCTGAGCTTTTTCATGGTGTATAAATGTTAATGTTTATAGGTAAAGCCTAGCTTAATTCTCCATTTTAATTGATTATAATAGAGAATCCCAATGATAAGTGTGTATTGGATTTTATTCATTAATTGAATTTTGCTGCAATATTATTGAATAGCATAGTTAGATTTTGATTGATTTTGACATGTTTTTTTTTTGGAAGGATAGTTGTTGATCTCGATCTTGTTCTTGATTAAATCTTGAACGGATTAATAATTATGGATTTGGAGAGTGAATGTTCTGCGGTTGAATCTTTGGAGGATAATGAGTCCACTCAACACACTGTGCCTCATGTTGATGCTAATAAGATCAAGGATAATCACGTTGATGATTGCAAGAGTAAGGATAATGGGCTATGCGGGAATGATGATCAGACACAGAGGTTGTCCACTGATCGTGGCGTTGTTTCTGATGATTTCGCAGTGGATAGTCATGCGAATGGTCCTGTTGGGACTATACGGTCGATGCATTCGCCTACTGTACCAGTTGAATCTCCTGCTGCACCGTCACCTCCTACCACCAAAGGCTATGGATTGAAGAAATGGAGGCGTATCAGAAGAGATTTTGTTAAGGATCCGACCGCCACTGTGGATGGTTGTAAAATATTGAAGCGAGGTTTGTCCGGTTCTGCTAATCCAACTGAACTTCAACAGAATGCATCAGCTGAGATCAAGCAGAATAATAAGCCTCATATTGGGCCTCTGAATATATTGAAGAACACAAATGTTGCTGGTGGGTTCATGAATCATAGCCCCAGTTCAGATTCCAGATTTGCAGTTGGGGTGCCTTCTGCTGCTACTACTGACTCTGAAAATAGCGAGGATCGAAGTAGCAAGTCTTCTACGGCTGCCAGTATGCCAAAGGCGAGATATGACCTGCCTACTGTTTTGGGGTACGTGCATGGGAAAAACCGTATGAAGAATTTAAGTGGAAAATTTGTGGGAAATTCAAGTAAAAAAGCTCAACAGGGAAAGGGTTATGTTGAAAGCAGTAAGAAGCCGAGAGGAGAAAGGATCAAAATCGAGAAGGAAAACTCTCAATCCAGTGTTGAATCTGACTCAAGAAGCTCCAACTTTGGCTTTGTGTTGAGTCCAGTTTCAGTGACAAGCAATGGAAAGCAAAGTGGAAGTTCCATGAATCATGACAGGAGAAATGGTGATGAAGCTCATGAAGGTGAAGGCCAGAGCAATGAGGAAGTACAGACTACTCATAGGAAAGAAAGTTCCTGTGAAATTGAAGAACTTTCTCTTGATGATTTGGCTGCGAACTTGTCTTGGGAGGCTAAGGAAGAAAAAAGTGAGAGTCACCAACCTTCACCAGATCAGGACCCATTGGTCAACTCTATTCTTTCTCTCCGTTCTGTCCAAGAAGCCCTTGAAAGTGGTGGGTGTGATATCCTTCTGCTAACTTCAATAAACCTTCATCATGTTTTACAACTTATCCATATTGTTCATTATATGCAAATCCTGCTTGTTGATCATACCGCACCTCTTAATTTGCTATTTTTTTAGTTAGCTTATTTATTTGAATCTCTGAAATATTTCCCAAAGCATTTACTTAAAGCAGTTGATGACTATATCCTTTGTTCAATAGTTGGACAAAGATTGAAAATAGTTGTTCTCCATAAAGCCTCATTGAGGCCAAATTTGAAAGTTGCTATACCAGTCTCCATGCATGTTTCATTCAGGTAGGCATAAGCCTAGAACAAGCATATCACTGGACAAGTAGGGCTGCAACGTACTTGTTTTCATTCTTGGTGGAGTGGTGTTGATATATATATATTACTAAATATCACTCATTTCATGATAGCATAACTGCAGACTGTGTCCTGTACTTTTTAAAGTTCAATGGAGTGATTTTTTCCTTGCAGAATTATATAAATTCAGGGAGATTGGAAAGGAAAATGCATCTCAAGATGATGATTTGGTTAGCATGAAAAATGATCATGTGGATTCTACTTTTGCTGATCAGGAAACTAGCCCATCTGACCGATTAGCTTCTGAAAAAATGAGTGGAAGTACTTTGGGTTCCTTGGAAACTCAGTTATTCACCTTAACACACAAAGTAAAATATTTGGAGAGCAAACTAGAGGAAGCAAGGGCTGTACTGCAGGCAAGGGATTCAAAGATTTCTGAACTGGAAACCAGTGTAAATGGTAGCAGGTCAAGGAAGGAAGAACCAGGAAGCACGGCAGGGTTGCGGCAAGAAAAATACAGAGAAATGGAATTCGACCTTGAGGGCCTCTTTCAACAGAGAATGGAGGCTGAAATCGAGTTTCTAACCCTAACCAGGGCAGTACAAAAATTCAAAGTATCTGAAGATCAAACACCATTCGCCAGGGAGCAAGCCTGGATGTCAAATAAGCTGGGAGAGGCAGAAAATACAGCTGCTGCAACACCAATGATACAAGCAAGGGAGTTGGAGAAGTCTTATGGAGATGCCTTAGGTACCAACAACGTTTTGATGATGCAGAGGAGAGTGTTTAAGGTAACATTATGTTTTTTCACGCAGTTGGTATTACTCATTTTAGTGTTCGTGTGGGTCGTCTTGCAGTTGTCATCCCATTCAGGGGTGGTTGTTCCCACCTGAGGTTTTTATTTTTGGTGGTATGATCCAAATGTAAGATTTCATTGTTAGTATAATTAGAGCCATTTTTTCTTTTCCCTTTTCCCCACTTTTGTTTTTGTTAATACCACAACAACTTCCTAAAAAGTGGAAACCCTTTTTACAGGATTCACTTGAGTTGAGCTTTTCACTATAGATTTTTATATTAGTAGTATAAGAAGGTTGTTTATGTGTGGAGTATAATGCTAGGTTTTTAGTATGTAATTTATTGGTAAAATCCCTAAGGTAGTCAATTACCTACTGGTTCCGGTCATACCGGCTGGTACATACTAGTGGAAAACTGTACACTGAAACATTTCGGTGCTGGTTTGTGCCATAATAAAAAACGGTACATTCACCGGTGTGATACTGATTACTTTGAAAGATGAAATGGTATGGTTCTTTTGTTGGTAGCTATTGCTTTGAAGTAATTGCTACTCCTTTATTTTCTACTGTAAACTTTCTTATCAAATACACTTTGAAGGGTAAAAGAACTATGGATGTCGTTGTATTAAAAGACAGATTGTATTTTGCCTATTCCACTTAAAAGATGGGCAAATTAGTCTTTGTATCTTAGATCAAAGAGCAAACTGATCATTTTGTTAAAAAAATTAATCTATTTCTCTTTTTAAAACTGGTTCATGTATGTTAGCACGAAGTAAATGACTGATTTGTTCTTTGATCCAACGTGTAAGAATTAATTTGTTTATTTTTTTGAGTAAAAGAGCAAATATAATTTGACTTCTAGTATAAGTATCTCTACGATACTTTACCCTTTTGAAGCATTTCTTTCTATTGATCTACCAATGACAATCTAGTCAAAGAATCATTGTGAAATCTTATTTTTTTCATAAAGTTCAGATTCACGTATAGCATAAACATTTTATCCAGTTCAAGTTTTGTTCAGTCAAACTAATAAAAGGGCTAAAACATAATTCTAGTTAAAAATATGTTAGCATTTATTTAATGCTACCAATTTTATATATTTTTCCGTTTTATTAAAATTTTAAACATTATAGTATCCTATATTTAATTTTTTTCAATGTATTTGAAAATTATACTAAATTTTCAAAAAGAAAAATTACAATACAATAAGTAGTAGATAACACTTACCACTTGATGTTGAAAAGGTTAAATTATTATATATATTTATTTTATTGAAAACTATATGAAATAATAAAGAAGCTTATATTAATGAGATTAAAAATCATGAAATAAAGCATATTTCTAAAATTAAGATTTATTATTATCAAGCGATATAATTATATTTGGTATTAATTTTTATTAATATGTATAAAAAATGATTTTATAATATAAATTCAACATGTATAAAATTTATTACCCATTCGAATCCGTCATGAAAAAATAAATATTTTCGTTGGATTTGTGTCTTAAAGAAAATTGGCATCATCAATTTAATTGAAATAGTTAATAATGTTAACTCTTTAGATTAACTAATGACATTATAAAAACATAAAGATTAAAATATACCCAAAATTAAAGTATATAGAATAAATCTCAAATTTTAACATAATATAAGGGTCAAAACTAAAATTTAACCATAATTTTATATTATAAAAGAAAGCAAGGCAAGTTATATATAATCACAAAATATTTTAATTAAAAAGTTTAAGGATGTAATATACTTGGATTAACGAAAAACATTGTGAAAATATATGGACCAAAATATTTAAAAAATAAAATATAAAGATTAAAAGTAAAATGGAGGACCACAATTAAAATTTAACATTTTTTTAATATTACATAAAAAAGGGCAATACACGTGTTAGAGAATCTTCATTTTATTTATAATTATATGTAGTATCCAATAGTCTTTGGATGGAAATAAATTTATTATAGTGGTTGTAATAGTCAACTACTTAATATTTATTTTAAAAGTTGAATCAATCAAATTTTATTGAATAAAATTATTATATATTAATTAATTAATTATATTTATTTAATATATAGAGTTTTTGAGTTTTTTTTTTAAATAATTTCATTATATGTTTTGATTATTTCTACTCTTTTTGACAGAACGTCTAGAATTACTTATAGTCTCCCCCCAACTTTTAAATATGAGGATAATGCGCACTCAAAACTACGTTATCGTATATTTAGGGGTGAGCAAAATCCGATTTGATTAAAAAAACTCAATAAAAAATTTAAATTTTGAATTAAATAATTGAAGTTATTTAAGTTAATCGGATCAAATCGAATAAAAAATCAAAATTTTCTGTTTAACTTGCATGTGAATTATACAATTCAAGTTATCCGAAAATCCAAATAAGAAAGACAAAGCTACGTCATATTGTTTGTGTAGTTAAATAATATTGTATTTCGTCTACTAGTTAAATAAATCGGTCAATGCGAACGCAACATTGAGTATAAATAATAAGATTCGTTAACTCGACTTGATTTGAAAGTTTTTGAATCGATTCGAGTAAAAAAAATTCAAATTGAGTTCGGTTGCTAAAATAGGATTTGTCAACTCAACTAACTCGAAATTTTATTACTCGATTCGACTTGATTCAATCGAATGCTCACCTGTACCTGCATTGACAACAATACCTATACCAATCAAACTAAGACCCAATCATCAATTTTTTTAACCTTTTTAAGACTCTATTTAACAATAAATTGATTTTTTTTCTATGACAATAATTATTTCTTAGATATCAAATTTAAATTCATCATTTCACAACACACTTGAATAAATGGTTCCATTTTTAATGGACATTAGACCTGATTATGGGTTGGATTGATATAAAATTTTAGGCCCATTTTCTTAGGTCGAGTCTAACCCTAAAAATGGGTTTAAAATTCTACTCAAGCTCGATCCAGATTAAAAATACTAAACCTGAACCCGAATCAACTCACTTGTATTATTATTTTTTAGATTATTTTTTAAATAAAAATAAATTTAAAAAGTATAATACATCAAGTACAATAAAAATATTATAATAAATGTTTCTTAACAAATTAAAAATATATTTTAAAAAATTTTATACTCAATAACACTAACATAGTTGCAACTTAGCAAGCAAATGCTTTACGTAAGTGATCATTAACCGGTGTTTGGTTAATCTAAAACAAGAGTTATACAATTTTAAAGTAATACCAAAAAGATAGTAGCAATATAATAGCAAAATGACAACAAAACAACTTATTAGGGTAGGGCCTGAGCCTGAGTAAAAAAAATCCTATCGGAGGCTTAAACCATTTAGAAAATGTGTTTTATTTTTTGTCCAAGCCTATTTTTTGCCCAAACCCTCTCACTTTTCAAGCAAGCATTTAGACTCGAGCGGGTGATTCGACCCATTATCTGGTCTAATGGGCATGTGAAGGTACTAATACTTTTCTCATATGTAAATGTACTCCCGAGCTCACTATATTTCGCAGACAAAAATTTTTTCTTTTAATAAATTTTATTAAAGGGATATATTTTTAGGTGAATAATCACACCTAATTAAAAAAATCAACAGAATTAATAAATTATACGTGAAAAAATTAAAATGTAAATTTTATATTAAAATAAAGTTTTGATTTAGTGACAATATTAATATTTTTAATTATAGAAAGATATTTTAATAATTTTACTAAATAAATTGGTACTCAATTAACTCTGTAATCAATTATAAGCATTAAAATAATTAACAAAAGTAAAATAAAATCTTCCTCAAATTTATAGTGTTTAAATTTCAAATTCTTTGTTTAAAATAATATTTATTTTTGAAAATTTATATACAAAAGAAAAATCTAGTCCATATATAAATATTAACCTATACTATATTATATTATATTATATTATATTAGGCTTCCTATAGGTTTATAAAGGGAGAAACCATATAGAACCACCACCAGCACTTCCTTCTTGAACTACGCATCCTTCTCCTAAACTCATGACTTCATCGGTCGGTGGCGGAGGCAGATACATGGCCTTCTCTCCGTCGCCTTCCGCCCCTCACTCTCCCCATCTATCCGGCCTTCGCTCCGCAGCCGCCGCTCTCCTTGACCAAGAGAAGTAAGCTATTCTTTTTTTTATTTTGTTTTGTTTTTTTTTTCTTATCCTCTCATAGTCTTGCATTTATTTTTAATCTAACCTCTTGCGATCTTCGTTTTTTTTTTACTCTTCTTTTCCCTTCCGATCCTGTTGCATCTGCATCATCTGCTTGTTTCTTTGCGGTTAATGGAGTGATCTTGCCTACGATCTTTCTCCTTTTCTTGTAATTTGGTTAGCTTACTGTTAAAATTGTTTCTTCTAGCTCATTTCTGCTGAAATCTCCTAGATCTAGAGCTTGATCGTTCGTTTTTGAACTGATTATGCTTTTTTGTTTTGAGTTTCTGTTGATGTTATGATTTTAATATCAGATCAGTTAAAATTTACGAACTGATGAATTTCTAGTGTTGTATGTGTGTGGGGGTTAGGGTTGCTGTTTAAGTTTTGATCCGGATATAATTGTACTGAATTGAAAAGTGATGACAGCAGGTCAGGTATCTGTAATTTTTGGAAAATCGAAGTTCGAAATCTGTTAAATATCCAAATTTAATAAGTCCAATAAGATTTTATTTAAAAAATTTTAAAAGTGAAGCAGTTAATGGATTCATGTTGGAGATCTATAAAGTACAGTAAATTTAGATAATGGACATAAGAATCTGAATCTATTATCCTCAATACGAAAGCAGATTCAGATGATGACTATCCATTGCTATCCCTTGAATCGAAGCTAAAAAACTGGGGATTGTTTGAAACTCTCATTAATGACGGTTTCTGTCCAACTTTAACATTACCTTGTTTAGAAGGACTGATGGTTTTATTTTTTCGTTTGCAGATATCTCTCGGAGTTACTGGCAGAGCGTTACAAGCTTAGTCCATTTATGACAGTGATTCCTCATACCTGTAGACTTTTGAACCAAGGTGAGTTCCTCTAAGTAGCAATTTTTTTTCTTGTCAAAGAATCATGCAGACAATATCTCCCTCCCTCCTTGTCATCACTAAAACAACGACTTGAGGTTAACTGTTAATTGCCGAATACTAATTCTGTGAGTAACTGACCGGAAATTCTAATTAAGGATCAGCCCACTGACACTAACGCGAATGAAATCATGATTTGCGTGTCATGAAAATTGTAGATAGTACTGACAATTACTAAGACTTGGGTGGAGCTGTGATTGAGGTACGACTACCTGCAATTTTTAGCTCACGATGGAATATTTGCTTACTCTTTTCATTTTCTTTTTTGGGTAGAGCAATCATTAAATGACAGAAACTATGGTTCTAAAATAGTTTAAATAACTAATATGATGAATCTTACTTGAACTTTGGTAGACTTCTATGTAAATGTAACAATGGATACTTAGACATATCTTAGGAAACGATGGATTTGAAGGATAAAGAGGGAGGAAAAAGGAAGTTTCTGAACCTCACTAACTGTGGTGAAGGAAGAAATGGATATGAAGAAAGAGTTACAGAGGGCAAAGCCAGTGATTCTGCCGGTATTCGTCTTGGGAATTGAGTGGGGAACTTCCCTGTAATATGTAGTTCTTTTAGGTTAGTTGTGAGAGACATTAGTTGCCAACTTCTGGCCAAAATAGGTGCTTGCTCATTTTTTTCTATTTTTCTATTCTATAAAAGCTGTCGTGCAACGATGTGCTGATATTTGGTGGCAGTCAACTAATTAGTGTTTCTTTTTTAATTAATGTAATAATATTTATTAATGACTTATAAGTAAACCAAAATAAAATTCCACATCTTTCTCTTGTTTCTAGATTCATTTAACTGGAAGAGTAGCTTAATTTTTGAAGCCAGAGTTGATATTTAACTGACTAAATTAACATTGCGTTTGGTCTCTCCATTTTGTGGTGACTGCTAACTGATTTCTTAACAAATGCTGACTGGTACATCTTATTCTTGAAAATGACATTTTTGGAGCAGAAATTTTGCGTATAACTACACTGTTGGGGAATGCATCAGTTTTAGGTCAAAATGGGCTTGAACAAGCTAGCCCCCTGGTTTCTGGAGGAACATTTTCAAACGGAGGAGCCGATATGAACAGATGGATGTCACAGTTTCAATCAGAAGTATGGATACTAACCATTAACCTAACTCTTTACCGTCTAATTTTACTGCTTTAAGAGGTATTCCTGACTTATTACTTTACTATATTTTCATGCTAACTCAACCTTTATTTGAAATCTAGCTTGTATTGTCGTTTCTCTTATGACAGGCAACCTGAGGCTAACATGAAGAAGTCCTGAAAACTAACTCTACCGTAGAAAATGTTTCAGGCCGTTGCTTTTAATTATATAACTCATTGTTTTCCTGGGTCTTTATCATTATCAAGATAGAATCAGATTTGTGGGGGATGATAGTTACTCATAGTCTTATTTGGTGTTAAGCTTCAGTTCTTTTAGGATTGAAGCCTGAAATGTTGATCGAGTGCGACACAGTGCATGTTAGGTGTTCTGTTAAGAGGGTTATTCTCTCCGCTGTGTACTTTATTGCTGACATTGATAACTACACTGTCATTTTTATGTCCCCCCCCCCCCCAAAAGTGCAGATAGGAGTTTTGAGACATTTGCATTAATGAGTTAATATGTTTTATTATTATTTTTTAACAAAGCCTTGAATATTATGGTGCCAGATGCCTGGTTTAGTACAACCCTCTTTGGCTGAGAACTGGCTGAATTCTCAAGGTGGCTCATCCGGTCTTATTGTTAAGAGAACAATCAGAGTGGATATTCCTGTTGACAAGTATCCTAACGTATGAATGAACTCATGTCTTAACAGTGATTTTAGAAGATTTATTTTTTCAGCGTCTAAACTAATTTAATGTTGCAGTACAATTTTGTTGGCCGCCTCCTTGGTCCTAGGGGCAACTCTCTTAAGCGTGTGGAGGCAAATACGGAGTGTCGTGTCCTTATAAGAGGTCGGGGCAGTATTAAAGATCCTGCTAGGGTAATGGTCCTTTGCCTTGCAATATTATGTGTAATTATTGCTCATTAAATAAGTTTGGTAAACATGAGATCATGTTTCAAAGATTTTGTTGAAAGTGAAACCTATCGAATATTTAAACCCTAAACTTTTTAGCAGTTACCAATATGGATACAACTTAAATGAATTATTATGTCTTAAAATTTGTGAAGGAGGAAATGATGAGAGGAAAACCCGGGTATGAACATCTGAATGAACCTCTTCATATCCTAATTGAGGCAGAATTACCCGTTGAAATAGTTGATGCTCGCCTGATGCAAGCACGTGAGATACTTGAAGATTTGCTGAAGCCTACCGTGAGTGAAGTTTCCTTGTGTTGTGATAATACTAATATTATGCATATCTTTTTGCTTATTATTATTATTTTTTATATTGTTTTTGAAAAACAGGATGAATCCCAGGATTTCTATAAGAAACAACAGCTGCGAGAGCTAGCAATGCTGAATGGTACACTTCGTGAGGAAGGCTCTCCAATGTCTGGTTCTTTATCCCCTTTCCAAAACAGCCTCGGAATGAAGCGAGCAAAGACTAGGGGGTAAAAGGATCCCTTCTCGAGGCCTGTTGGAGCTTGTGTCTTAGTGTCTGCCATAAGCCAGCAGTTTTCCCGGACATTGCAGGTATTGGCTATATATAGGCAAATGCCTCCATGCACGATCGGGGCACTGGCATGGGCACTGTTACTGTTGTGTGCCAGTTAAGTTAGGTTGTTCTAACTTATTTGTTTGATATATGAAGTGTGTTTATGTTGTGTGTGTTGGGAGAGGTTAAATGCTAGTATTATTTTTACACAGTGAGCAATGGGTGTGCGTTCATTTTCGGGGTTTCGGGGTTTGCATTCTGCATGTTGGTTGAAACAGATAAAAATAGCTGTATGTAGGTTGTAGTGTTATTATTAGCTCGTCTTCTTCTTATTATAGTTAAGCTTTGTAATAATTGACAGTTTTGAAGTGAAGGAACCTATGTAAAGTAAATGCGAGGAAATTAAAGGTATGGTTTGTATTGTATTGTAGTGTCATCTATACAAGTCCAACAATAGTAATTTTTTTTTTACCCTAAAAAGATGTGGTCTCTATTTAGCGAGGCTTTTTAAACATGAGTATTGTTGTCATTGTAGGAGAACGTTAATTCGAGTGTGATGAAGCACATTATCTTCTTATTTATGGGCTAGAAAGATATTATAATTAATTATAGGCATTATACCAAAAGGAGTAGATATAATTTGAATATCTAGTGAGATTGATAAAAAAAATCGGTTAAACATTTTTATTAGGTGAAAATGTGCTGTTAGTTTTTATACTTGCATAGAATTTGAGATTAATCATTGTATTTTGAAGTTAAAAATTTAACAATTAAAAATCTTAATTCAATTATTATTGTCGATGGTCAAAGTTTATTAATTTAATATATTTAATTTTTTGTTAATTATATTTCAATTCATATTAGGACATAAATTTTGACAGAATGGATTAAGATTTTTAAATAACAAAATAAGATTTATTTTTTAAGTAAAAAATTAAATCTTAAAATTTTTTAAATTACCTTGGTTAAAATTTTAATACATGAATGTGCTTGTGTTTTTGTAGGTTTGACTACCCATTGAGTTGATTTACTTAAAATTAGGTTTTTTTACTCATACGGAATTAATTATGTTTTAATTGAAGAGCGTATAAATATAATATGTATTGTTTTTTATTCATGCAAACATGATCGTAAAATTTTAAACATATAATTTAATTATAAATTTAACTATGTTATTATGAAATTTTTAAAAAAATTACATTTCAATACAAAATAAAATTGAAATTTAAATAATATTGTTTTGAAGTTCATTTTTATGGTTAAATAAGCTAAATGAAGTGTATAATGTGTTGTATAGAAATTGTAGGTAATTGCCATCTATTTGAAACAATGTTGAAACTAAAATTAAGTATAGTTGTTAATTGATTGGTCATAGATTTGAATCCTATTTGAGGAGATTTGATTCGTTCCGAATTAAAGAATTTAAAATGTTAGAATGAAAGTATTCGCTTTGATCGTTAAGAGCAAGTAACCCGTTTCTTATGTCTTTATTTTTATTACATTTTATTTCATCGTATCACATTCTATTTTGAGATATTTAAGAATCATTGTCAATATCTTGGTGCAGGTGTTTGGGATATTCCATAATCCCGAGGCTATTTACAACTAGCCAATGAAGAATTCTCAGATGTACTAGTACTAACAAATGCCTTAGAAATACAGTCACTGATTCTTTTAAGAAGCCACAATTATCATGAGCAAACACATTAATTTAATGATGAGGAGCACATTTTTTCTATGCGCCCAAGCCTAGTCGAGAAAGAGTTACGAGACGTAAAACAAGAAAAAAGTTTATTTTATTTTTTTGACTGAAGATATTATATATAAAGTAAAAAAATAAATATACCATAAATAATAAATAAAAAGCTACTCCATTTTGACAAAAGAGCCACGCCAAAGTTCCATAGCTTTGGGCACCATTTATTTAACCATTAACTTTTTTTATATTACTTAATCGACAATCATCATCGAAACCCTATGGTTGTTCTCTTCACCAACTCCATTTACCTCTCAGAATCACCTGTTCTTCTGGTATGGCCCTTGTTTTTTCTTCTTCTTAAAAATCTTCCAAATTCTTTTACCTTTTTTTCCTTCATTTTGAATGTTTGGAATATGGACTCAAGCTTGAAAGCAATCCTCATTATGAGGGTAACCTCAATTGTCGGTGATGTCTTCAGTTCCAAGTCATGTTAATTTTCATCAGAGGACTACAAAACCCTAATCCGATTTCATCTTAATAGTGGTTTAGGGGAAGGGAATGCGTTTAGGGTTTTCTTTGTTAATTTTCTTTACATTATTTCGTTCAATTAAGAAAATTAATTTTACAATTTTTTTCAGCACAATGAAGGTAAATTAGATATTAATAAATCAAATACTAGATTGAAGCAATATATAAATATTAAGGATCAAAGTTGTTATTATTCCTATTTTAAAATTTACCGAAAAAAGAAAAGAAAAGAAGAAGAGATAAAATTGAATAGTTAATGATTCTTTTATGAATTTTCGTAATTTAATAATAAAAAAATACTAACAATTGAATAATTAAATAACTATTAATGTAATATAAAAAAAATCACTAATAATTGGATCACTACTATAAAACTCTTAACTCTTTTATACACCTCAAATATTTTGATTTTTTTTATAAAAATTGTAATATTTATTTATCTAACCTTGTAAAAATAAATATATTTAATAATTCCAGAGTCGAAAATTTTAGTTTTTGAGGGTAAGATAGTAAAATTTTAAATAAAATTGAGAGTTATATAAAAATTGAATCCACATCCCTACACTTACAGTTATTTTCATTGAAAATAAATTGGAAAGAAAAAGCAAAAAAAAAAAAAAAAAAAAAAGTGAAAATGAAATTAAAAGAAGAAAACTTCCCTTTTGTAAAACACACCAATTACTTGTATAGCACACCACCTCTCTACACAGCTTTTATAATACAAGCTATAAGGCAATCACAAAGAAGAAAAACAGTAACCCAAACTTTTCATAACAGCCTACCAAATCATTACATACAAATATAAATACAGTAAGTGCTTGTCTTCTTTGCTCCCTTTTATCTCACCACAATATAAATTTTTACAACCAAAAATCAAATCCAATCCAATCCCAAAAGAGCTTTATCAAATGCCCCCCATTCATCCCTATCTTGTTTAGGATATAAGCTGGGGGCTTCATCATGCAGTGGAAGCTCTTATATCGGCATGAGTTCATCAAGATTCCGCCTGCGGGGCTTGAACGCAGCAAAGCCATTTTTTCTAAAATGAAAAATAACACTGAGTTAAAAGAGAAATCTACGATTGCTATGTTCAAGCAAGCTGTTATTATACCATCAGTTGTATGCGTGCTAAGTCGGTTAGAGATTACTTACGGATTGGGGTTTGTTGGGGTCAGCTCCAGGCTTACCATGAGTGTCAGCTTTTTCCAGTGACTCGGGTTTGCCACCTGTTTTCTTCTCATCCCTTGCCTTGTTAAAGATCACCGTAAATCCATCAGCTGATGCAGGATCGTTGACATCCCATTCACCAAATTTCGGCAATGGTCGACCCTGGTCCTGTTGAGCAAAAAGAGAAGTAAAATGCTCCCGTCAATATCCTTGTAACCAAAGTAAGGTAGATAGACAAAACATCAAGGCAACAAAATTAAAGCCTGTCAAGATTCACATCTCGAGTTGCATGTCATAACAATCCAATAAAAAATTGTACAGACAAAAGAGCTCCAACCATAGAATTATTTGTCCAAAATCCAACTAGGAAAGTCCGACAACAAAATTGTTTGCTCTAACAAACTACTTACCTCAATGATTTCAAACTCTAATAAAGGGAAAAACCAGGATATTACAAACAACTCTTCATTGTTTTCCATATAGGTCACCGTACTTAGTAGCATAACCATGGAAGATATTTTTCACTTTCTAGGTCTTTATAGACTTATGGTTTCTTCAAATCGAACAAGAGTAGATATATTCTGTTCTGAACTAGCAAGCAACCACATGCAACTTATCTCTAAATGCCAACAAAGCTCCTAAATGATAGCTGCTAGATACCGTATGGCTCTTACATAACTTCAGCTTCAACATGATTAAAGTAAATTTCATTTAATAAAAGCAAAAGTAATCGGGATATTTTGCAATAGGGCAAACAGAAGTAATTTCAGCCGAGCTCGTATTGAAATCTATTCAGGGATCTTACAGCAGTCAGGTAAAAAGGCATGTTGCAATTTGAGTTATTACGGTCCGTTGTAGGCCCCAAATAGATGGCATAGTTTAAATTAACCAAACACCGGTTAATGATCACTTACGTAAAGCAATCCGAAAGAGAACCTGCCCTAAGAACAATCATAAATGATTCATTGGTACCTGTTTTAAGCTACTGTATAATCAATAATCATTCACTTGAGACAACTTTTATTGAAGGGAGATGTTAGGCGTGTAGTAAAATGAGAGATAGCCATGCATAGATAGCGACAATACAACAAATTACACTAATCGCAACCACCATTAAAGGAGATAAAAATATACTACAGAAAAACACAACCAAGTAATTTGAAAGATACAGTAAAAGCTTAAATTATCTTGAAAAAAGAGATTAAAAAGAATCCGCCAAAACGTCGAACTTGAATCGGCATAAACTAACAATCGAAAACCAAAATAATATCATGGGAATCCAAGCATAACTTAGTCAGACATTTCGAAAACTAACATTGCCATATACCCCATAAGGAAAATTAGAGAAGGTGAATTGAATAATCAACAGGTCGATATGAAAAATTTGTCTACTTTTCAGAATTTTATCATATGTATAGGCCATGACATTGAAGAACAAGCTTCCATTTCCAGATTAGAATATCAAATACTTCCAAAGTAACAACAAAATGCCCTGTGAAAATGCCCAGCAAAAGCTAATTTTCTTAAGGAACAAACTTCAATGAATATCCATAACAAAATTAGTAGTACATTAAAACAACTCACATATTTTCTAAAGCATTTCTTTTCAATCCTTTAAGAAAGATAATTCCAACCATAAACCATGCTATCACACAAGTGGATTGCTCAAATGGTATTCAATTCATCAATCAAACATAAAACAAAAAGGCTCAAAATCAGCTTCCACCAAAACCCATCAAATGAGACAGCAACAAAATGATAAAATGAAGTGTACAATTCTAATCAGTAAAAAAAAAAATCTTGCCCAAATTGGTAACAAAAGAAACTTTTGATCAGCAACAAAATCGATATCGATTCTTTAAGAAAAAACAAAAAGGAAAAACAATAAAAACCCAGAATAAAAGAATCCATAAAATATATGAATCACAACAACCCAAACCTCGTATCCATTGAAAAGAAAGGTAAATTTAATCAGACAACAAAAATTAAACATTTTTATAACAAATTTAAACAGGAAATGAAAGAGGAAAAAAACCCAAAAAGATTTGCTTACCGACATGAATTCTTGACAGAGAGAAACTTTTTATTGTGATGGAAAAAAGAGAGATATGGGAAATTAGAGAGAGAGAAAATGAGAGTTTTTTAGAGAGAGATTGAAAGATATTCAATAGAATGGAATGGAATTTTTGGGAGGAAAATGTGAAAGAGAAAAAGAGAATGGTCGGAGAGGGGATAACCATCGTTAGTTTTAACGGATAAACGGGGAGGGGGAATTGGTGGAATTGAACCGGAGGCGTGGATGACACCGTTAAATATAACGGAACGATAAGATGAACTGGCAGACGGCTTGATGATAGATTGTTGGGTTTTTTAAGACTAATAATTGCTTATATATAAAAATAAATAAATTAATAAAAAAATTTGTATTTATATTTTTTCTAAATAACCTTAAATAAATGGTTAATTTTATTGGTTAGATAAAAATATAGACTCGACAAATGAGATTGGATAAAAAAAATAAGATATGTTTAGAAAACGGGCTAAGCCTCGAGTAAAATATTTTGGTCTGGTCCGACCTAAATTTGCAAAAAAGAAAAACTGTTATTTTGCTACTGTTTTTTCACTATTATGCTGCTATTATTTTGTTGTTATTGTTTAGATATTATATAACTCTTGTTTTGTTGTTAATTTTGTTATTATTTTACAAGTATTTGCTTGTTAAGTACCACCTATATTAGTGTTCTTTAAGTAAGACTTTTTAATATATTTTTAATTGGTCGAGAAACATTTATTTTAATATTTTTAGTGTTTTTGATATATTATATTTTTTAATTTTTTATATAAAAATAAAATAAAAATTTTAACACGAATTAGGCCCAGATTTAACATCTATAATTTGAGTCGAATTTGAGTAAATTTTACTCCTATATTTTAGGCCGGACAAGACTCGAACCTAAAATTTTATTAGAGTCCATTTCGAACCTAACTTGACCTATTGACAGATCTAATAAATTTAGTATAAGAACTCAATAGTTGTATTTTTAAAGAAATCTTATATAATTGAGTAGTATATCACATTATCTTCATTATGGTAATTTATTCTATTTATACACCATTAATTTATACATTAAAGATGAAGATAGAAAGAATTATAATCAATATTTAAATGTAGTTTTATTTTACTGTTAAATGTAAAATTAGTACTTAAACTTATCTATTTTTATTAAATCGGTATCTAAATTTTTTTTCTAGATTGGTATCTAAATTTTTTTTCCATCCATTAATTTGGTACTAAGTCTAATGATATTAAAATTTTACTGACGTGATAGCACTTAATACTAATGTGCCGTCACGTGTCACACTTTTAAAACCCCTTTGTATTTTTTAATAAAAAATTTTAAAAACAAAAATTTAAAAAAGAAAAGGAAACGATTGAGATTGCCCAAATTCAAAGCTTTTTCCCCAGAAAATATCGACTGCAACTTCGATTCTTCTTCTTCTTCATCAAAATTTCAATCTTTTTTTTGTTTTGCTTTTTGGTTGTGAATTTAATCATTCCTTCTTGATTTAAATCCTCCCTTTTTATTTTTCTTATTCTTTTTGATTTAAATCATTAGCTTATTTTTCGCGAGCTCATTAGAAGCATGCAAACTGGGACCGTAACCTTCGTTTGGCTCATGTGAACTAAACCCGCTAGCTTGTTGAGTCCTCGAACTCCCCTTGATGTCCTCTCACAGTTCACCTTACCCTTTATCATTTGACGAGATTTATCTGGATCATGAGTGGGTGACCTGGATCCTATCTAGGACTCAGGTTGGTGATCACAATTGTGTAACACCCTTTTCACTTAATTAGCTTGATTTTATGATGCGAAAAGATGATGAATTTTGCTTTGAAAGTTCAGATCTTTATTATTTTTCCTTCTTGGGTACCAAACGGGTCTTTACTGTTAACCCCCACTAGCTTTACTGTATTTGCTTGATTACTTGTTTATCTTAAACAAAACAAAGGGTTTTTTTTTTTTTTTTTTATGTTTCTTGCATTTGATGGTTATGAAGCTATATGTTATCCTGGTTGATCACGTCTATGCTACTGTTTAATTGCTAAATTAGTTAATGATTTTGCAAATAATGCGCTTTTTGATGCATCCCAGTATGAATTTTTTGGTCAAAATGCTATGGAAGAAGTGGAGTTAGGGGTCTAGAAGATGATGAACAGGATGCAAAAAGTGGGGTTTCTTATTATTATTCCTTTGTCCTTTTTGGTTTTCCTTTAGAAACCTAGATTTTGGGCTTGGGTTTAACAACGTAAGGGTGATGAATGGGAAAGAAAAAACCAAAGGGACAATGGATAAGGCATAAGATGGATCAACGGGTCAAAGGACTCTTGGGAGTACGAGTGCGACACGTGGTGGCACGTGAGTGGTAAGCGTTGCCACATCAGTAAAATTTTAACGCTGTTAAACTCAGGGTTCCAAACTAGTGGAGAGAAAAAAAGTAAAGGTACCAATCTAGGACAAAGAAACCTATAGGTACCAATCTAGAAGAAGTAGACAAGTTCATGTACTAATTTTATGTTTAACCCTTATATTTATTAAAATATTTTTAAATTTAAAGATTAATTTAAATTATTGATTTAATTTGATACTCAATTTTAGAAAATAATCAAAATTAATAGGATTAATTTATGGATAATTATCTTAGTTTTTCAATTTTAGATTAAAAACCCTTATTTTAGAAAAATAAAAATAAAAAAAAATGTGATAAATTTGAGGTAAACTATTAAAATAGTTACTTTTGTTCGCCTCATGTTATATTTTAGTTATTTATGTTTGAAATTTTGCATTTTAGTCAATTATGTTATTGTTTTGTTACGAAATGATCACTTTGCTGCTAAGATCTGTTACATCCCAAACGGCAGTCCAACGTAACAGTTAAAATAAGTTTTAAATGCCAATATAGATATTTAGCTGTAGAGCTGATCATGGGTAGGGCTAGGCCGAGCCCAAATAAAATTTTAGGCCCATTTTCTAGGCTTGGGTCTAGCTCGGCCCGAAATATGTGCCTAAAAAATTGTCTAAGCCAGGCCCAAAATAAAATTGCTAAGCCTGAGCCCGATCCGGCCGACCCATATTAAATTTTTTAAGCTTATTTTATTAAAAAAATTAAAATATAATAAATCAAATATATTTAAAAACATAAATGATACTAAAACAATTCTTAAAACAATACACAAATTGAAAGTGAAAGTGAAATTAGAAAAGTAAAGTTAAAATTTTAAAATGATTAAAAATGAAATAAAATATTTATTATATAATTCGGGCCGGGCTGGGCCCAGGCCAAAAAAATTTGCTTGAGACCCGACCCATTTTCTAAACGAGCCTCATTTTTTCGTCCAAGCCTATTTTTCGAGCCTATATTTTTGTTCAAACCCTCTCATTTAAAAAAAACCCCATTATTTACTGTAATCAATGCTTGAATCCTCCATTGAATTGATCCTTTGTTCTTCCATTTTGAATAAAAAATCCAACCATTTGATGGAGCACCCAATTTGATTTCTACCATTCGACTCAACAAAGATGACGATGAAATGGATGGTTTTTTCAGTAAAAATTCAAAACGAAAATTAAAAGAAAAAGGAGACTAAAGGTTATTTTTTTCCAGTTCAAGGATTAATTTGATGCATTGGTTTTGATTATTTCTGGAAACCAAATTAATATTTTCTTTTAATTAATTTAGAAAATTTAATTAATTTAATTAAAAAATCAATTAATTTATTTGGCTGGATATTCATGTTGGCATTTAAAACCCATTTTAACTGCCACGTCGGACCGCCGTTTGAGAGGTAACAAATCTTAACGATAAAATGACCCTTTCGTAACAAAGCGATAACGTAAGTGACTATACATTTCAAACATAAGTGACTAAATATAATCTTAGGCAAACAAAAGTAATTATTTTAATAATTTACCCATAATTTTTTAATTCTTTTTATAATTTTTTTTTTACTAAAAATTTACTTCTTTGGAAACATGGCTGGATGTATACTAACATTAGCAAAGCGTAAAGAAGGCTTGAGGCATAAAGGTATTTTTAATAACTTTGTGATTTTAAAAATTAAAGGTGTGATTGGTTACCACACAATAATTTGGAAAGAAATAACTAAGTATTATTTATTTTCAAATTTAAAGAATTAAACGCAGTAAATATAATTATTTGGTCCTGATAATTTATTATCAATCGTTTTTATTTACAAGATTAGAACATGTCTTGATTACTAATATCTTGACATCTTCAATGAATCTCTTAGAAGAAACAGATAGTTCACCCCTGTAAATGGAACTCTGTTTGAGTAGCATTACCAATATGTCTCAAGAACTTCCACAGCTGTAATATCCTGAAAATTTTTACAGTAAGATATTATCCTTGATATAGTAAAATAAGGAAATAAAGTGACAAAAAAGGAAATTTTGAGTTATGTCAATATTGAGAAGTATATTATGATATATTAATTCAAGAAAGGACTAAATTGTAAAAGTGAGAAAAGTTTTGTTGCACAAGAATAAATACCTAAAATTTGAGGGTTAAAGTGTAAATATGAAAAATTTAAAGGACCAATAGTGTAAATATTTTAAGAGTGGAATGATCTAGAAACTAAGGAAAATGGATGGATTAGGACCAAATTGAATAGGTGAAGAACTATGAGGGACTAAATTGCAGTTTTACCAAATTAAATGATGACTCAAGGATGGAATTTTAAAAGATAATAAAGGGCAAAATGGTCAAGTGGAAGAGAGAGAAATCTAGAAAGTAATGATGATGTTCATGATATTTTATGATTATTTAATTAGATATATATTATTTTAATAAGATATTTTATTATTTTATTATTAATTATTTAGTATAAAAGGAAGGAAAGATGAAGAATTTTCATCATCTTTCCATGCATGCAACCGATGTTAGAAGAGAAGGAAAAGAAAGAAATTTTCTTTTCTTTACAATTTGGTCCTTCCACCAAAAATTTACCATTTTCACCAAGAAATCAAAAGAATTTCCATAGCTACTAAGAGAGAGAAATGTTAAGGAGACCATGGGGAGTTAGAATATCAAGTTGGATTCAAGAATAGAAGCTGGAGGAGAGAGAAAACAAGTTAAAGATTAGTATCAATAGAACAAGGTAAGTACATCAAGAATTCAATATGTTTTTAAGTTTGTTATTATTGACAATGCATGGAAATAATGTTATAGTAGAGTTTTCTTACATAAGGTCCTATGTTCTTGATATGTTAGTGAAGAGAAAATAAGAGAAAGTGATGAGAAATGGTGTAGAAAAAGAAAATAAGGGTGTTATAACATGGTAATTAATATCTTGTACCAAAATAGTTTTGGACAGCAGCAGTAGTCTAACTTTGAAAAATCATCAAAAATTTTAGAAATCGAATTATAGGATGAATAAATATGAAATTAAATCTTATTGAGTCTAGTTTCTTATAGAAGAAATTATGTAAGCAATGGAATTGTAAATCATGAGATATAATCAATTTTGTGAGACAAGGTCAGAATGATTTCGGGTTCCCCTGTTCTGACTTTTGAAAATCATAAAAAATTAGATAAAAATAATTATGGACTTAAATTTATATGTTTAGAATCTTGAATTAGTATATTTTCAATATAAATAAACGAGAACATCGTTCGAATTCTGTAAGAGGAGATAATTAATTTTTAGTGAAGAAGGGTCAAGACTGTCAGACAGTAGAACAGGGGTAAATTTAAAGAATAAACTGTACTTATTGGCTTAACCAAAAATTCTTAAAATTTTATGGTAAAAAGATATATGAGTCTAGTTTCATGAAAAATTAGCGGAACTTAATTTGGAGTTCTATAGCTCCAGATATAAATAATTTAGTGACTATGACACAGATGGACAGCTTGAATATTCATAAAAGTAAATAATAAAAATTATAGATAATATTACTTACAAGTGTGTTATATACATTAAGGATGTGGAATGGAGAGGATGAGGAGGAAAATATGTATGAATGTCCATCTAACATGGCTAATTTGCATGTTTTAGGCTCATGGACTAAATTGAATAAAAGTAAAACTTTATGGGTAATTTTGTAAAAATGTAAGAAATTACCAAATTGCATGAAACAAACTATTTTATTATTTAAATTACAAAATTGAATGAAATTATTAATTTATCTCAAGATTGGGGAAAAACATGTTTTTAGGGACTAAATTGAAAAGTGTTGAAATTATGGAAAATTCTGATATTTTATAGAATTCATGGGTTGTTATCAATATGTATGAGAATAATAGCTGGAAATAAGGATTAAATTGCAAGAATTTTATTTTCCTGACCCTAATGATGAAATCGTCATTAAATAAAAGTTTAGGGGCAAAATGGTAATTTTGCCTAGAGCATTAATTAAATACATTAGAATATAAAATGAATGAAAATGATGATCAAATTTATTTATAAAGATCCGGACGACTCAAATAAGAGATTTGATCGTGGAAAAGAAAAGATATCGGATTAATAAAATTATAAACACAAACAAGTAATGAGGTAAGTTCATGTAACTTGAATTATATTCTTAAATGCTTGAAATGCATGTTTTTGATATGAATATGATTTGAATGTTCATTATATAAAATTTTATGAAACATTGACATATTTGATAAAAGAGGAAGAAATCCCGGTTGTATGAAAGGAAAATTCGATGGATCTCTGAAAAGGAATTGACGGTAAAAAGGATCAAGCCCGGACGGGTGATCCTATCCTGATATAGCCCTCCCGAAGAATATGTGGAAAATAGATTTAGCCCGGATGGGTAATCCGAATTAGGGTCTGAATTTAGCCTGGACTGGTAATTCAGATCCAAGCTCATTAGAGTAATTGTCGCTTGCGAAGTTTAGCTTTGGACTAGTAATCCCGACAATACTCTATGAGTTCATATTACAGGGGATTTAGCCTGGACTGGTCATCTCGCTGTAAGGATGAGGTTCGCGGGAGTGTGCTTTCTGATATGAAATGTGTAAGACCATGGTTGAAAGATATCATGGCAATGTAACATGAAATGAACAAGACCATGGTTGAAAGATACCATGGCAATGTAACATGAAATGAACAAGACCATGGTTGAAAGATACCATGGCAACCTGACAGAAAATGAGTAAGACTATGATTAAAAGACACTATGGCATCATGTCGAAGATAAATAAGACCGTAGATGAGAGATGCTATGACATCAGTTGAACAATTGATATTCAGGTAATATGTATCAGACGATGAATGGTTTTATGAAATGGTTTTATGAAATGTTTACAAGAATTGGTCATATGAAAATATATGTACAAAATAGATGAAAGAAATAATTAAAAAGATAGATAAATGAAATATGTGTAAGTACACTAATAAGTGTTGTTGTTGATGCTTAGACAAGTGCCAAACCATTGATTGCATGATAATATATTTATTTATATGATGCATTGATTCGGTAAGTATTTAATTAAAATTTTTTTTAGGTGATTCTTAAATTCTAGTGATGCTCCGAAACCCTGTTTTGACGACGGATACGGATTAGGGGTGTTACAACAGCCTTTCCAGAAATCTTGATGTTGCAATCATACTGTAAATTCTCGATCCACTTTCAACCTTTTGCAGCATCGATCATTTGTGCATTGAGATTCATTCCTCCAGTAATGCCCATCTTTTTATCAGCTTCTCCTACCTTGAGAATGTTTTCAAGCCCTTGTAAGCAAACTGTAACAAACTCTCGATCGAAGTAGTAGAGAAGATCACACAATGGCTTGATGCAACCTTGACTTACAAGGAATCTGAAATATATGACATGCCCAGATGAGATAGTTTATCATTCATACTCTACCAAGTCATGATTCCCTTAAAAATTAATATAGGAAACCATTTTTGTACCTGATCTGGTCATGAGTCCCACCAGAGTAGCCTTTGAGATGGCTTTTCCAGCTTGTTTCTTAATATCAAATTCAGCATTTTGAAGCAAATGAACTAGAGGAGCAATAATATTAGCTTCAATTATAGCCTGTAAAATTCATACCATCACCCATCGTTTCATTGTACAAATCAACGCAGATAAAACCTTAGGTTCAAAATTGATACTTGTATCTGCTCTTTATTTCCTGTTGTGATACTTGAGATTGCCCATCAAGCAAACTTATTGATTTTCTTTTCATAATTATTTTTCAAAAGGTTTAAAAGGCATGGCAATGCCTAATGATTAATGATACACTTTGTAGCAACAAGATTTGCCCATAAACAAGAAAATAAATCATCTTTAACAACTAAACCTACAAAATCTTTAGTCTAATTAAGAGGGGTATAAATGTGGTTTTAGTGAGAAAATTAGTTATTAAAAGAAAATGATATGATAAGTGGCAAAAGATACATACTCTCGTAAGATCATTTAAAAGGAAAAGCAAATTAAATAAAGTGCCTAATACCTGAATTTGCACATCATCTCCATTAACGATATATTTAACTGTATAAAGAGTAGGAGTTATCACCGAAGGAGAAGGGTGCCTGTGAAAGCCCAAAAAATTACGATTTGGGTCAGAAAACCAAACAAAATAGCTCAAAAATGGAATGGATTTTAGAGTCGATCAATAAAAAAAAAGTCTCACTCACTTTAAAAGTTCCACCAGACGCCCAAGTACACCTGATTCAATAACTGCTTGGATTTTGTCATTTGTACCGTCAGAAAGATATGAGAGTGCCCAACATGCTTTAGCTAAGACGACTTCATCTTTTGAATGAATAAGACGGCCTAATGTAGGGAGTACAAGCTTAACCTGAACAATAAATAAAGGATAATTAGTAAGACAAAAATCAATTTAATACTAAACATTCGTAAGCCTCCCAGCAATATATCTCGCTTTCTAGTTTAATGTTAGTAGTGCATAGTTTACATATCATTTGTGTTAAATGGGAGGAATTGGAGGTTTCCATTAGAGTCTGTGAAATGGAAATACGCCCAGAAGTTTGTATCCGAGGCTGAACTGGTGTGAAAACAAGGTCCCTCGTCTTTGGAAGCTTTGAAAATTTGACCATTACATTCTTCACAATAGTATTTATCATCATTTGGATTTCTTTCTTCCTTACAAAAATCACAATAATACTTTCCCGAATTATTTTCTATAAAAGAATCCTTTAAGAGTAAAGGATAAATATGATATTTAGATTTCACAGTATATGGTATACGAACACATTTCAAATGAAATTTGATATCACACTTTAGGCAACAATAAAAGGGCTCTCTTCCACAACTTCCATCACATACTTCACATTTGAAAATTTTGCCCCATATTGAATCAAAGAGTGATATATGATTTCTCCCAAAATAATAAAGATCATTAAGGTGAAATTTATATTTCAATGGTCGCCTTAAGGAATTAGCACATATAACATGGAGGTTAAAGTCACAATGTTCACAGCTATATACAAATTCACCAAAGAGTAATTCCAAAGTGCAAGCATAACACCGTTGACGTGTAGGGAGCAGGCGACTAACCAACATGTGATTTGGATGAAATGGGACTCGAATCTTTTGTGGCAACCTAAGGCAAGATTCATGTAGTTTATACCCGCAGAATCTCTCAGGGCAAAGATAGGTTGGACCTAAGATTTGCCATCTACAAATGCTGCATATTATTTCATGTCTAGGGTCATTACAATTGGCAAGGACAAGTTTATGGGGGTGGGTGAAATGGTGCAACTCAGTTACTCTACCAGTCATTTTCTCTTCTAAAAGCCCAATTTTATGAGTTGTTAGAGCTGCACATTTCATATCAAGCTTGAAATCACACTGCTCGCAAAAGTATATGAAGCCATCACAAATGTCTCTACACTCATCACATGCAATTAAATGATGATCCCAAACATTTGAAGTATAGAGGTTAAGAGGGTGGCTAGAATGAAAAGGGTGTCGTATCTCATATGACAATTTAGCACATTTTTCATATAGGTAAAAATCAGGACATGTCTTGCAGAAGTAGCTTGAACCATTAAGTACCAGACGACAACCACTGCAATAATTTTCTCCTTTTAACTCTTCAGTTACTTCATACATCTGGTGAGGGTGGATGATAGGTAAAAAAAAACTCTGCACATTTACAAAGAAATAAAAAGAAAAAAGAATTAGAGAATGAGCAAACTCATTTCTTAATTAAGAAATATAATTACATAAAAAAGTTGGGTTAAGTTTTTTGAGTAGTTGTTCAAGTGATTAGTTATTAATAAAATCATTAGAGAAAAAACATATTGTAACATATTCATAATAAAGTTGCAAACCAGAGTGCGGATGACATGACTCCCTTCATTCTGCTCCACAAACAAAGCTTTGTTTTCCATGTGCGGGGATGAGGAGGATGGGACCTTTCCCGATGCAACTTTATCCTATAAACCAAACATGTATTAATATTTATTTCATCTAGACTTGGAAAGCTTCACAAATTTAGCTCATATTTTTACTATTAACTTTTAATTTACTTTTTTTTTACAAAGAAATATTTTTAAAAACAAAAAGAAAAAAATTAAAAAGAAAATCAAAGACATCGATAAATATTATAAATCTTATGTCTTATACGAATGTTAAATTAAAGGGTGAAAAATGATTATTACCTGATCAAGTACACATTGAATATGAGCTATGAATGTGCAACTTTGACAATAATATACGAGATCTTTCGGATTTCTTTCATTCTCACAAACATCACAATAATATTGTTCAGAATCATCTTTTTTGATCAATTCCATCATGGTAAGTGGATGTCTATGATATTTATGTGTAGCTGAAGATGGTACAACACATTTCAAATGGAGACTAAAGTGGCATTGCACACAACGATAAACGCTAGCACCACCACAATGCTTGCCACATACTTGGCAATATGGATATTGCTCTTCCTCACCGTTCTTATTAAAATCTTTGAAAAAAGTGAGAAGGTGATGGTGACAGTCAAGTTTTAGGGAAGGCGAGAGTTTAGCGCAGTCAAAATCAAGTCTGAAGCTGCACATCTCGCACACATACAAAGGCATATAAGTATTGTTGAAACCATTTTTTTAAAAATGGGAATCGACTTAGATTTTAAAAATGAAAACTAATAGAGGAGTCGCCACCAATCCTTTTTGATGAGGTGTGATCGGGTCACCTCAAATTAATCATTTTAATAAAAGTTAAGATTTACTAAAACGATAATTTTTGGTCTACGAAAACTAGAAAATGAGTTCGGGAGCCGATTACGCACGTGGAAGGATTAGCACCCTCGGTACGCCAAAAAATTGGTACCTAGTTGATTAATTAGTGTCTTAGTGTCGAAGATTAAAAAACTTGAAAGACTTTGAAATACGACCCCTCTTTGTAAAAAACTCAAATGTTAAAGACCTTCTCGTCTCTAATTAACAAAACACAATGTCCAGTAAGTTAGGACACGACATCTCGAACTTTGAAAACGAGCTTGCCTTTGTATGTCGAAACCATTTTTAAAAGGATGTTCGGTTATTTAGGGTGGACGAGAAAAGTCGAAACCCAGTAAGTTAGGGCACATTTTCTCGAATTTCCCAAATACCGAATATTGCCTTTACTTGCGAGAAATGTTATTTCGAGGTAACAAAATGTCATACCCGGTAAGTTAGGACACCACATCTCGTATCTCTGAGAGTAAGCATTTTTTAAAACTCGTATTGTGATTTAAAAGAATATTCCGTTATTTAAGTTAAATGAGAAAAATCGGAACCCAGTAAGTTAGGGCACGATTGTCTCGAATTACCAAATACGGAATATTACTTTTATGAAAGAATTATTTTAATGCATTGAGTAAAAAATATAACGTGATTTATAGTAAAACATAAAAGTGAATTATGGTATTAATACGTATAATAACATAATAGGTGCGACAGTGTCAAAAATAATAATATGAGCAATTATAAAAGATGAAATAATAACAAGGCTAGTAATATGTAAATATAAACCAATACATGAGGAAAATGAAATGATCGAATACATAAGTAAATAAATAATTAAAAATAAATAAAACATAGCAAAATAAAAATGACAATGATAACGGAAACGATAATAATAATAATAACGTAAATAATAATAGTATAAAACGGTAATAATACATGTGGTATTAAACATGATAATAATAATAATAATGTAAATATGAAATAGTAGGGAACATATATATATATATATATATATATATGTAAAATATATAATACTAGATTAAAAAATATATACGATATTTATTGAAAATAGTAATAATATATATAAAAAAAACTAATAATGACGATACATAAATATATACATATATGTATTAAAATATATACGTAATAATAGAAATAAAAATATATACGTAGTATTAAAAATATATACATAATATATACATACTAGAAATAATAATAGTATCGAGTATGAAAAGTATATATCTAACATAGACGAAAATACAGGCAGAATATAGTATTAAAAGTATTTACATGGGACAATATAAAAATGTATGAATAATGTGATATTAAAGATATATATATAATATACATAAAAAATATAATATCAAAAAAATATATACATGATATATATATGAAATATATACATAATATAGTTATTAAAAAATATATATACACAATATAGTATTAAGAATATACAACATGTATGGTATTAAAAATATAGTATTAAAAACATAATACATACATATAAGTATTGATAAAAATGCTAATACTAATAATAGTAATATAAATACTAATAAATAATAGATATAGTATAATAATGAAAATATAATAATAGTCATAATACAATGGTAATAGTAATTACAAAAATGATGATAAATAATAATACTATTAAAGTAAAGTAAATAATAATACTAGATATAAATATATATATATATATATACACGTATATAATAGAAATGCACACTACTATATAATAGTAATAATAATAATAATAATAATAATAATAATAATAATAATAATAATAATAATAATAATAATAATACAAAAAGCAAATATAATAAAAATATTAAATTAAAGTAATAAAAAAACAATACTATATATAATAATAATAGTAATAACAATAATAATGAAAAATATGAGTAATATTAATAATATATTAGAATACAAAAGTAAAGTAATAACAATAGTGGTGATAATAACAATAATAATAACAATATATTAATAATACTAATATATTCATAATAATAATAGTAAAAATAACAATAATATAAATAATAATATACATATAAATAATAATAATAGCAATAACTTGGATAATAAAATAGCAAAAATGACTAAAAGGGATTAAATCGTACTTGAAACAAAATTTTTGGGGCAAATCCGGAGTAAATAAGAGAGAAAAGGACTAAATTGCATGCGAAAATAACTAGGAGGGACTAAAATGGGAAATAACCCCTCCCTTCAAAACGCGCAGAATAAGGGAGGACCAAAATGAAAACAAAAATAAATTATAGGGTAAAATTAGAAATAATAAAAATTTAATTTCAAAACAATAAAAAAGCGGAAGGGCTAAAAGTGAAATTAGCCCCTCTGTTGAAAACACGCGGATCCTAAGCGGGCATGGGTCGGGTCGGACCGGGTCACATCAAAACGACGTCGTTTTGGGGTTAAAGGGCAGCCCCCAGAATGACGTCGTTTTGGGAAGCTATAAAAGGCCAAATTCTTTCAAAAAATTTCATTTGCATTTGAGAGAAAAAAAAAAAGAGAGGGGAGGGGGAGAAGGGGATTTTCGGCCACAGTTACGGTCACCGTCCGATCGTCGGGCCGCCGTGCGCCGTCGCCGCCGACCACCGTGCACGGTTGCTGGAAAAGGTAAAGTTTTCCTTTTTTTTTTTTTATGTTTTATATATACATGCAAGTGAGTAAATAGATTCGAAAATCAAAAATAAAAAATAAAAAAAGGGGTAAAATCACCTTTGGTTTTTTGATCTTTGATTCTTGGTATTTTGTTTTCCGATTTGGACTATATGGTTGCTAGTTTTGGTGTTAAACTCGCACTTTTTGTATTATTGAAATTTCTACTCGATATATTGATCTATTAGTATACAAAAATATGCCCCCCTCCATTCATTACAATTTCGCTTGGCTTTTATAGCCATTTGCAAGTCCTTTTTTTTATTACTTATTGTCTTTTCTTCCTCTGTTCTGCAGGTGCAAGTGGCGGTGGCAGGTGGCTGACAAGCGGTGGAGTAGGTGGCTGACAAGGCTAGGGCGGCGGCTAAGGTTTTTTTAGGTTTAGGTTTCTTTTTTTTTTTAAATGTATTTGGGCTGTTAATCTTGGGCTTGGGGTATTTAGGATTAGTTGGGTATTAATTTTTTTGTTTAAGTTGGGCCAAAATTGGGCCTCAACAAGTATCACACTCCTTTGAACAACCATTGCAGTAGTCATTTTCGTAGGTATAGGTTAAGCGAAGAGGGTGGTTAGGATGAAAAGAATGAGAAAGTGTCCTGGGTATCTTATCACTGCACACCTGATGGAGATAGAAATTGCAAAAACTACAACCATAGCACACTTCTGATGGCAGTAGATGTTTTTCACACCAAAAACAATCATAGTCTTCTTCGCGTACCTTCCTATATTTGAAGAAGCCCAGCTTGTGATGGTGGCTGTAGTGGAAGATTGTCTTTTTCTTTCCATCTTTAAATCTCAATGGCTCTTGATCTTTAGGCAACTGACCACTGACCGAAGAACCACATGTGAGATCAAGATTGAAACCACATGAAAAACATATGTATCTTAAACCAGTAGATATATACAAACATTTATCACAAATGAAATCGCTATAATAAAGCCATTGTAGTTGAAGTCGGTGTTGCAAGTGGAGGGGGTGAATAATCTCGAAAGGCAGATCACGATTCAATTTATCCGCACATGAAATGTGCTTCCAAACCTTGCACGAAGCACAAGTAAAGGCAGTACCCGAGATTTTCCCTCCACATTCTTCACAACGATTCTCTGTAGTCTCCCTAAGAGTTATGGTGATAAAGTGAGATGTATGATTGCAGGGAGGTATGATGGTATCCATGTGAAAGAAGAAAGAAATGTAGAAATTTAAATGTGAGGGAAAGTATAATTTCTTGTGTGATGGGAACACATTCAGTATCTATACATAAATAATTTGGGAGTATACTTTTAAAATAATTTTAAAATTTACACAAGAGTAGAAGTAAGGAATGGGAGTATACTTTGGGGGAAAATAAAGGATAGAGGAGTTAAAAAGGATGGAAAAAGTTACACCTCACCTTGAGTTAAATAATGTAATAATGTATAGAATCACGCAACGATTACTGTATGCAAACCAATGATTCCACGTTAGGAATCCAAAGCCCCATATTAAGATTCGTATTTATGAATTTTAAAAAATTCTAAGTTTTATAAAGTTGATTTTATTAAGAATAATACAAAAATATAAAATAAAATTTTAAAATTTAAAAGGACATTGCTGGATGTATAGTTGTATACTAACTTTAGCAAAGTGTAAAGAAGGCTTGAGGCATAAATGTATTTTTAATCTTAACTTTGTGATTTCAATAATTAAAGATGTGATTGGTTACCACACAATAATTATAAACTTGGAAATGGAAAGAAATATCTAAATATTATTTATTTGAAAATTTAAAGAATTCAACGCAATAAATATAATTATTTGGTCAATCGTTTTTATTCACAAGATTAGAATAAGTCTTGATTACTAATATCTTAAGATCTTCAATGAATCCCTTGGAAGAAACAGATAGTTTACCCCTGCAAAATAGAACGTTATGACACGTTGATAATTAGTTTTATCACAACTCAAGCACGACATATCTAGTGATTGCAAGTAACTATCACAATAAGAAAATGAGTCCCAAATGGTCTAAAAAGGTGGACACGCAAAATCCGTAAAAGAATTGAGCATCCATCGAACTAGCGAGGATAATGACAAAATCGTCCCTAAAATTACTTCCAAAAGCAATACTACATGCATAAGTAAGACTAAAAAACATGCCATTAGAACAGAAAAAAAATTATAATTTAAAGTCTTAATTAGGGGTGAGTAAAATTCGATCTGATTCGGAAAAATCATAATTTTTTTTTTGAATTTTGAGTTAATCGAATTGAGTTATTCGATTCAAATCGAATAAGTAATTCGAGTTTCAAGTTTGAGTCGAGTTAAATTTTACAATTCAAATGACTCAAATAATTCAAATAACATATTAGTGTAAATACCCTTTTGATCCTTGTCAAATTTGAAAATGAGCAACTTGATCATCTCTCAATAAAAATTACAAAAAAAAAAAAATCAAAATATTTATAAAAAATTCAAAAATTATTTTTAATTTTTTTTAAAAAATTCTAAAGAGTATAGAGAAAGTTAAAATTTTAAAAATGTTCTAAAATAATAATTTTGGGACCTAAATAAGTTAATTAATAATTCAAGTTTATCATGCTAAAGTATCTTATTTTTTTCTTATTTTGCTTAGATTTTTTTAAAATTTCAAATTTATATGCTTTAACAAGGAATTAATTATACTGTAATAAGATTTTAATTTGACATTTTTAATTTTTTAAATTTAATTCGAATAATTTCACTTGATTCGACTCGACTAAAATTTTATTTTACATAAATCGATTCCAAAAAAAATCAAATCAAGTTAGAATGATAAAATATGACTTGTCAACTCAATTAACTCGAAATTTTTTCACTCGATTTGATTGAATGCTCGCCCCTAATCTTAATGTATAATTTAGTACTTGAGTTTGACACTTTTTTAATATGGTATCTGAGTTTTTTTATCTAATACGGTACCTATATTTGACAAAAGTTATACATTTTGGTACCTGATGATAGCAATATTTATACATTTTGATACCTAAAGATAACAATATTAACTTTTTAGTGTTTAATTTGAGTTTTAAAGTTAATTTGATGAAAATAAATACTAAAATTATTTTGAGTTTAAAACTTAGTGAACCATTTATTATTGTTAATTACTTTGCCCTAATGTATAAAATTAATTAATAGAGCTTTAAACAACATGGCAGATCTTTTGATGGCATAAATGATGTATAGAATCACGTAAGGATTATTTTATGCAAACCCATGATTTGACTGTTGTAGGCTAAATTTGGCCCATTTACATTAAACCCCCAAACTCATTTACATTAAATCTCAAAACCCAACAGCAAGCCCAATACATACCTAACCCAAAATAAAAAAAAAACAACAAAGACCCTAGCCCCTAGCTTGTGGCGCCGAACCCTCTGACTTTCGGCCAACTATCCATTGATCGCCTGCACCACCGGTCAACTCAGCACCGCCCACGTCAGCCACCGAATTCCAGCAAGTTGCACCTGCAAGACGATAAAGAGAAAGGACAGAAAATAATAGAAAAAGAACTTGTAAAGGCTATAAAAGCCGATTTAAAACTTTGTAACTGTTTCGGCCATTCATGTATCATCAAACGAGAGATTTAAACGAAAAGATATCATAGATCAAATATAAAAACAGAGAAAAATACCAAAGGAAGAAACGAACAGAAACCGAAATCGGAAGGTGATTTCATTTTTTATTTTCTTTTTTGGTTTTTTTAATCTGTTCCTTTTTCTTTTTTTTTCTTTTTCTTTGTTTCTCATATATATACATACATATTATTTAAATAAAAAAAAGAAAAAAGAATTTTTTTTTACCTTTTCCGGCCACCGTGTACGGTGGTCGGCGCTGGCGCTGGCACCGGCGACGGTCCGACGACCGGACGGTGACCGGCCATACGGCCGGGAATCGCCTTCCCCCCCTCTCTCTCTTTTTTTTTCTCTCCAGCAACACAAATGAATTTTTTTTCTGAAAAAAGGGCCTTATATAGCCTCCCAAATCGACATCGTTTTGGGGGCTACCTTTTAACCCCAAAACGACGTCGTTTTGGCCTATACCCAATCCGTCCGACCCGACTTGCTAGAGGATCCGTGTGTTTTTTAATTAATGGGTTATTTATGCGCACGGTCCTTTCGCTTATTCACTCTTTTGCAATTAAGTTTTTTTATTTTCAATTTGATCCCATAATTTTTTGCGCTTTTCAATTTAATCCCTGATGATGCGTTGCGTTTTGAGGGGAAGGAAATATTACTGTTTCAGTCCCCTTACGTTTCTCGCGTGTTCAAATAAGCCCTTTCTCTTTCTTTTTATTTCAAATTCACCCCAAAACTTCATTTTCGCTTCGAATTTAGTTCTTTTTCCAGATTTAATTTGATTTTTATATTATTTTTGCCTTTTTTATATTATTTATTATTGTATTTTCCGTTATTTATATTATTATTATTATTATTATTATTATTATGTTTTATTATATATATCTTTAATATATATATGAATAAATTTAGGTAATATTATTAACAATTGTATTGTAACATTATTATTATTATTTCTAATATGTATATATTATGTATATTTCTAATACTATATTGTATATTTCTAACACTATTATTATTTATATACATATATGTACGTATTTATGTAGTGTATGAATAGTTTTTTATTATTATCATTTATAATATAGGTATATATTGCATATATTTTATTATATATGTATATATATACTTTTTATATAGTATTATCGTTTCTATTATTATATTTATTATTTTCACTATTATTATTTTTTATCATTATTATACGTATATACATATAGATGTTTTTAAGTACTTATTATAAATAGATTAATTTCTTACTATATTATTACGTATATTATTTTTACTCATTTCTTCATTATTATTATTATTTATTATTTTAAATACTCTTATATTATGTATATTATTTTTTTAAAATATTATATTTTTTATATTATGTATATATTTTTTATATCCTATTATTCATATATTTTATTATATTATGTATATATTTTTACACTATATTATGTACATACTTTTAATATTGTTATGTATTTATTTTTAATATATATATATACATATTTATATAGTATTATTAATATATATTTTTATGTTATTAGTATTTATAATATATATTGTATATGTTCATTTTATATATATTATGTATATATATATTATGTATGTATTTTAGTATTATTATGTATACACTTTTCATTCCTATTATTACATACACTTTAATATATATCTAGCACTATTAGTATTTTTTTAATATTAAGTTTATGTCACTTTACTTATTATTATTATATGTTTATATATATTCATCCTTATTTTGCGTTTAATACTATTGTTATCATGTTTAATATCGCATACGTTGATTATTGCTTTTAATATTACTGTCGTAGTTATTATTTGTTTCGATGTATTTCTAACTCTGTTATTTTTTTTTGTTTCGTTTCCTGCCTATTTTGTATCATCTTGCTGTTCAGTACTTTAAAGATTTTTATTCATTTCTTTTAATTTCAATAAATAAGGCAATGTACCGATTTAACATCAAGTCATCGATTTCATCGCTATGTTGGGTGAAATTCGTCGGCTCGTGTTAAAAACGGAACATCCTTCTAAAAAAGCCGAAAACTAAAATTCTCATATTTCAATCGGTTCACGATTAAATGTCAAATTGAATTCGTATTTTTGAAAATCAAGACAATACATGTTTAATAAAGATACCAATTTTGGGCGTCGCGAGGATGCTAATACCTTCCTCACACGTTACCGACTCCCGAACCCAACTTTGCTTTGATGTTTGACGTAGACCTAAACTTGGCCTTCTTTTTGTTTAAAAAATGAATTTTCTTTCAAAAGAAGAGGATTTATTAGGTGTCTGATCACACCTAGGAAAAAGGATTGGTGGCGACTCCCTTTCTTTTTAAAACCGAAAGTCGGTTTTCAAATTTCTAATAAGTCACCTCAATTAGTGACCAAACAAAATTTTTACGTCGCTACAGCTGGCGACTCCGCTGGGGACTTTTTTGAGAGTCGAGTCTAGAATTAAAAGCGTGTTGTCAAAATTTTCAAAATTCCTTGTTCAAATTAATATTTAGCCGTGATCCTTAAATTTTTTTTTGAAAAGTAATGCATTTGCATCATGTTGTAAATATTTTTCTAACTAGTTTTATCTTGTTGTTCTTCAGCTCTAAGTTTTATAGTTTTAGTTTTTTAGTTTAGTTTCTAAATAAAACGTAAAGGTTTGTGAGTTTCTCCCCACACACTGTGCACTTGCATTTTTGCATAACATGAGCTCTCTACCCGGGCTCCGTCCGCTTAAGTGGAAGTAAACGCTATGCTTTCGTGAGTTAACTCGTCCCTCCGCACAGGCTAGTCAATACTTCCGGGTTACATATGACTTATGCTTTCGTGAGTTAACTTGTCCCTCAGCATAGGCATAAGTAAATGTAATCTCTCGAATTGAACTTGTGAGCCTGTGATGGGCTACGACCGAGGCTTCATACTAGTCTTAGTAGACGATAGTACGAACAATTCGAGTACCTGTCTAGAACCGAAACCGCATATAGTAAACCATACGAGCCACCTAACTAGAGCCATGCCGAACCTTCGTCCGTTAATAGTCACCAAAATGAGTACACGGGAGAAACGCCTCTTGCCTTTCATTTTCTTTACATTTACACTGTTTATGCAAAAAAATTGAACCGGGTAGCTTAATTTGTTAAAGTTTCCATAGTTTTTCTTAGTTTATATTTGTTGTGATTACTAACCAAGGTTGTTTATCTTTATTTTTATTTTTCATCACGCATCGTAGGCATCTTGATTAGGAAGGTGTTGATTAGAGATTGGTTGCCAAAAACGAGTTTCTGATGGAAGAGTCAATTAAGCAAGTAACCGAGAAAAATGTCGTGGTTCGAGACTGGTCTTTGAAAACCCAAAAAGTAAAAGGGGACAGTTTAATGGAAGGATGTATCTCCAATCTTTCCGAACATGTAACTTCGAACGTTCGTCAGAATAACCTCGAAGACTTGACTCAGATTTGGAAACAGTGGGACTCAGATACTAGGGGGATTTTTACTGAAAAGTACGGGGATATAGCTCACTTGATCGCCGTCAATGTAGACGAACAGTTGATTCAAGCCATGGTTCGATTCTGGGACCCAGCGTACCAATGTTTCATTTTCAATCATGAAGATATGACTCTGACCATAGAAGAATATGCTGCTTTGCTTCGTGTTGACAATGTACAATTCAACAAGATATATGTGAAAGAGCCTAAGCCAATGACATTCAAGAAAAAGCTGGTGAGGTTGACCGGAATGACCGATATATGGGCTAAAAAATAGATAAAAAAAAAGAATGAAGTTAGTTGTGTTTCTTGGTTTTCTCTACAAGACTTAGTTCAAAACCATCCAGATATTGCGAAGAGAATGGATCTGTTTGCTTTAGCCATTTACGGATTGATCGTCTTCCCAAAGGTTTTGGGGCATATAGAAGTCGCGGTAGTGGATTTCTTCGAAAGGTTGGGGCAAAGGATCAATCCCGTCCCAACTATCTTGGCCGAGACTTTTAGATCTCTGAGTTGTTGCAGGAGAAAAGGGGAAAGACGTTTTATCGGATGCGCGCAGTTGCTTAATGTCTGGATTCTGAGTCATTTCTGGAAAGTAGAGCGTACACTTTTCCACATGTTCTCAAAAACATTCGTCCCATTAAAGACTTACTTTGAGAAGGATTGGCCGAAAGATGTCACCGAGCAGCACTGGGTTTCGACTTTTTAAAACCTTCGCGCTGAAGAGATAACCTAGAGAGCACCATGGATTCGTCCTTCAGTTCTAATATATAAATGAGGAAGCCAAGATTGGGTGCCTTTACTTGGATTATGGGGAGGGGTTGGATATGCTCCATTAATGGTTCAAAGGTAGTTTGCTTCACGACAGTTCATACCCACCACCGGAGGGTTGGCACAGTCAGAGTTTGCCTTTACAGGTGAAGGTTACATGAAAAGAGTCCGGGATACTGCAAAGGCTTGAAAAGAAATTCACCTAATGGAGTTAGCTCTCTATGCTGATACTATCACTCAAGATTATGACATATGGAGAAAACGACGAGTGAATAGTCAACAAGTCTCATCGACGAATTACACTTTCCAGAATCCTTTCTCAGAAGAAATACCATCCGAGCTAGAAGTAACAAGACACAAATTTGAACATGAAAAGGCTAAGCTGTTACGGGATATCAGCTCTCTTCAAGAGGAAAACTACCAGCTAAAGATCGATGTTCAGATTGAAAACTCCCAAACCGTGAAAATCCAAAGAGAAGCTTAGATTGTGAGAAATGACTTAAGGGACCTTCATTTGGAAAATAAGAAATTAAGAAACACTATAAAAATAGTGGTTTGGGCAAGTCGTCAGCAGAATGGAAGGAAGAAATTAGCAATATCAAAGGAGAGATGAAATTCTGGAAAGGGAAAGTAAAAAAAGAAGAGAAAAAAGCTGCGCGTGCTGTGATAGAGTTAAGAAAGAAGAATGCTGAGTATGAAACTGTGACTGCAGAATTTGTGACTAGTCAGTCCGAACGTCAAGAGCTAAGAAGGAATATACAAGATCTAGAAAGTATGCTACAATCTCGTCAGCAACAGTTAGATACTCTTCTAAAAGCTCTAGAAGAAAAGAATGATCAGTATGACAGAGACACTCGCACTTATGATAGAGCTCTCCAAGAAAAAAAATGCAACTCGGCTTTTTGATCAATGAAATTCGCAAGGCAGCTATGCAAGTTGTGCAATTATCAGATGAAGCCGAAACTCTCAGTTACCAATTCGCTCCGAGCCAAAGATCAAGCATGTCAGAGTTCTTAGAGCGAGTGAAGAAACAAGGTGATGTGGCTAGGAAATTTGTGTAACTATTGAATCAAAAAATGGCGAAACGTTTTGTAATAGACTCTTTTGATACATGAAATACCTAAGTATGGGGCTACCTTGAAATCAACACCAAAATTCTTGCATATTTATTCATGACTAACATTCATTCGTCATTTATTTAACATTCATTTGTCATTCATTCATTTATTCATTCATTGCATGTACATATCACCATAATCATTCACTGAGGCTAAAACCGTATAATCCGCAGTTGTGACACTACAAGTCTAGAATCATGCCATTCTTATAGGACGTGCCGAAAAACTAGAATTATGGAAGCCGAGTTCAATGAGAGAATTGAAAGGATGGAAAGGGCCCAAAGAGAATTGCAAGAGCAGTTGGCCAAGTCACAATAGGAAGCAAGAGATCTGATGTTAAGACCTCTAGAGGAATCGCTCGAGAAAAGAGATTAGATGGCCAAAATGATGGAAATGATGACAGCTTTGGTCAAAGGAAAGGGACCTATGTAGAGCCCTGACACTATAGAGTCTCAGCGAAGAACTAATTATGATTAGGATCCGCTCTATCCCCTAGGATTTACTTCACCTCACTCCCATGCAACGCAAAGAGGATATCCTCAAGGGGAACCTGCAAGCTTGGAGCAACGACTCGCACCCCCTACTCATCTAGGGCAAGGTAGATTCGTATCGAATCCCGGATCTAATCCTACCGATCCCAATGTTCCAGATTTGGATGATCCGGTAGAAATAGCCAGGTTGAAAATGGATGATCATGATGTTCAAGATAAGTATAAGAGTTTGGAAGAAAGACTCAAAGCGATAGAAGGTACTGAAGCCTTCTTTGCATTGAGTGCCAAAGAGCTCAGTTTGGTGCCCGATCTGGTTCTGCCTCCGAAATTCAAAGTACCAGATTTTAAAAAATACGATGGCACGAGATGTCCAAAGGCGTATCTTGTCATGTTTTACTGAAAAATGACTGGTTACGTGAATGAAGATAAATTGTTAATACATTGTTTCCAAGACAGCTTGGTCGGATCGGCCCTTCGATGGTATAATCAACTTAGTAGAGAAATGATCTGATTATGGAAAGACTTAGCATCAGCATTTTGCGAACAATACAAGCATGTATCCGACATGGTGCCTGATCGACTAACTCTACAAATGATGGAAAAGAAGCCGACAGAGACTTTTAGGCAATACGCCCAAAGGTGGAGGAATATCTCGGCTCAAGTAGAACCCCTATTGACTAAAACTAAAATAACGGTCCTCTTCATCAACACTTTGAAAGCACCATTTTATGATAAGTTGGTAGGAAGTGCCACGAAAGATTTCACAGATATTTTAATATCCGGGGAACTTATAGAAAATGCCATCAAAAGTGGAAGGATGAAAGGTTCCGAGAGCTCGAAAAGGGCAGCACCTGTAAAGAAAAAAGAGGCAGAAGCCCATATGGTGGGAACTGAGAGCCACCACACTTCTAATCCTTACCCAGTCCTGCTACGACCTCGATATCACCCACCTCCAAACTTTTATTATCCACCCCAAAGCCCTTGCTACCAAGCACCTCCTCTTTACCCCGTCTACACCACAGATAACCAAAGACCATTTGCCATGTTCCCACCAAATACCATGCCTGCACAAAGTCAACCCAAAAATGAATAAAGACCTACAAGATTCAGTCCTGAAAAACCCCAGTTCACCCCAATTCCAGTGTCATACGGAGAGTTGTACCCAAAATTGTTGGAAAAACAATTAATATCCCCACATTATATGGCACCCCTGAAGCCTCCATACGCAAAATGGTATGATCCTAATGCTAGTTGCATGTACCACGCCGAAAACCAGGGGCATTCTACAGAAAATTGTTTGGCATTTAAAAGGAGGGTTCAAGGTCTCATTGATGCAGGCATCTTACGATTTGATGGTACTAGCAATACAACTGGAAATCCGCTTCCTAACTATACTGAAGGGAATGTGAGCGCGGTGACTGAGGAAGACAAGTGGCAAACCAAAAGCTGCGTTTCTGAAATAAAAACACCTTTACAGAAGATATGGAAGGTGATGGTTGAAAAGAGGCTATTCTATCGCCCCTACAGAATCTTTAAAGAAGAAAGTATAAAAGGTCAATGTTTTTGTGACTTCCATGGTATTGAAGGGCATGACATTCAGTCTTGTGAGGAAATTAGAAAGTTACTTCAAGACATGATGGACAACAAGGAGATTGGGATCTTTAACAAAGAGGCCGATGAGGGAGAAGTATGCGCTTTTGACAATCAATCATCAAGTTTCCCTTATAGCGCCGATCGATCATTGGTGATTTATTACGATACAAAAAAGGAAAAAGTGAAACCGAAAATGATAATTGAAGTACCATCTCTTTTCCCTTACAAAGGCAACAAGGCGGTACCATGGAAATACGATGTCAACATTATCACACCTGAAGGTGAAAAGTCCAAAGCCATGACTAGAAGCGTTGGTGAAGTAAGACATTTTACTCGCAGCGGGAGATGCTATTCTAAAATGGTTGAACCAACGAAAAAGGCGAGTGACTCAAACCAGAAAGGAAAGGTATCGATGCATGAGGCCGAGGTCGAATTTGAGACTCCGTCCGAACAAGAAGTTAAAAGGCCTGTGAATGAAGAGGAAGCACATGAATTCTTGAAGTTCATCAAGCATAGTGAATATAACATCGTGGAATAGTTAAGCAAACAACCGGCACGAATCTCGGTATTATCCTTACTGTTAAATTCAGAACCACATCGGAATACTTTGCTGAAAGTGTTAAATCAAGCTTACGTGACAAGCAATATATCTGTCGAAAAACTTGATAGGTAGGTGAATAACCTGAACGCGGATAATTTTATTTCTTTCAGTGATGATGAAATACCGCCAAATGGTAGAGGCTCCGTAAAAGCATTGCACATCACAACCCGTTGTAAGGGTTACATAATACCGAATGTGCTCATCGATAATGGGTCTGCACTCAATGTCATGCCTTTGGCCACACTTTCTAGAATTCCAATTGATCTATCTTATCTAAGGTCTTGTCACTCCACAGTAAGGGCATTCGATGGGACAAGACGAGAAGTCATGGGAAAGATCGATATCCCTTTAGAAGTGGGCCCCTATATATATGATGTCGAGTTCCAAGTCATGGACATTACACCTTCATATAATTTCCTTTTAGAAAGACCCTAGATCCATTCTGTTGGGGCAGTTCCTTCATCTCTCCATTAAAAAATAAAGCTTATCATGGATGGCTGTTTGGTCACTGTCGTGGGTGAAGAAGACATTGTCGAATCTATCTCTGCTGATACACCATACCTCGAAGTAAGCAAAGATGCAATAGAATGTTCCTTCCGATCCCTCGAATTTATCAATGCTACGTTTGTTGCTGAAGGAAATAGAATTCCCATGCCTAAGCTGTCAAGGAATACCAAGATGGGAATCAAGCTGACTGTGGGAAAGGGAGCCCGAGTGAGGAAAGGTTTGGGAAGATATCAATAAGGGATAGTTAGAGCTCTTAAACCTGTGCCTCACAAGGCTCGATACGGTTTAGGGTTCTAGCCGGATATACGACAGAGAAGAAAACAATTACAGAGAAATCAAGAAAAGAGGGTTGCAAGAGCCTTAGGCCGAGAATTAGAATGGGAGCCCATAACGTACCCTCCTTTGTCAAAAACATTTACATCTATAGGAATGATATACCCCGGCAAGATAATCCACGAAGCACGCTGTTATTTATTGAAAGGGGCCTTCAGAATATCAGTATAAATGTTATTGACAAAGGAAGTGATGCAATTAAAGATGTTTCAACAATACGCCCTTGTCCTCCTGGATTCGTTTTGAATAATTGGACTGCTGTTGGTCTCTTTGTAGTTTCTAAGTCTTCTCCAGAGTAATGCTCAATGTTAACACTCTTCTTTTTGTGTGTCTCTAAGTAATAGAGGGATTCTTTTATAAGAGCTTATGATTTGCTCTTTATCATTTAAATGAACATTAATGAAGATGCATTTTGTCATAGTCTTTACATTCTCATTAACTTAATAATTTTTCCCTCTTCTCACAGCCTGTCATTGCATATATTTCACGACATACCATGCTTGTTGGTCCCAATACTTTGATGCTCCTCTATTGTTTTATTTTCCATTCAATTTTCAGGTGCTCAGATATCAACGATATGAACAAACCCATTACAAATCTTGAAATCGATTTCGAGAAAGCTATTTGTTTAGGAGAGATCGAAGCTGAGGAAAATGTTGAAGACTATGTCTCGTCTCCTGACTTACTAAAAATGGTAGAACAAGAAGATAAACAAATTCTACCTCATCAAGAATCTGTTGAGATAGTAAACTTGGGAAATAAAGAAAAGAGGCAAGAAGTGAAGATTGGGACCTCCATTTCAAACAACACCAAACATGATTTGATCGCTTTACTTCATGAGTACAAAGACGTATTTACATAGTCGTATCAGGACATGCTAGGATTGGATGAGGATGTAGTGGTCCATAGACTCCCACTGAAACCAGAATGCAAACCCATTCAACAGAAGCTAAGACGAATGAGACCTGAAATACTGTTAAAGATAAAAGAAGAAGTCAAGAAACAATTCGATGCTGGCTTCCTACAAGTCTCCAAGTATCCACAATGGATAGCTAATATAGTCCCACTACCGAAGAAAGATGGCAATGTACGAATGTGTGTGGATTATCGCGATCTGAATCGAGCAAGTCCTAAAGATAATTTTCCTTTGCCACACATCGATACATTGGTGGATAACACAGCCAAACATTCATTGTTTTCGTTCATAGATGGATTCTCGGGTTATAATCAGATAATGATGGCTCCTGAGGATATGGAGAAAACTACTTTTGTAACGATGTGGGGAACATTCTGTTATAAGGTGATGCCGTTCGGATTAAAGAACGCTGGGGCAACATATCAGAGGGCCATGGTGATGTTGTTTCATGACATGATGCACAAAGAAATAGAAGTCTACGTTGATGATATGATCGCCAAATCCAAGGGGGAAAGAGAGTATATTGGGAACCTCAGGAAGTTGTTCGAAAGATTGAGAAAGTTCCAGCTGAAGCTTAATCCAGCCAAGTGTACGTTTGGGGCTACCTCGAGAAAATTGCTAGGCTTCATTGTCAGCGGGAGATGCATTGAAGTTGATCCAGATAAGATAAAAGCCATACAAGAACTACCACCTCCGCGCATGCAAAAAGAAGTCAGAGGATTTTTAGGGAGGTTAAACTACATCGCTCGGTTCATTGCTCAACTTACCAACCAGTGTGACCCAATTTTTCGACTCCTTCAAAAACATAATCCGAGGGAATGAAATGAGGAGTGTCAAGTGGCTTTTGATAAGATAAAACAGTATTTGTCTAGTCCTCCGGTGCTAGTACCGCCAACTTCAGGAAAACCGTTAATATTGTATCTGACTGTGTTCGAAAATTCAATGGGTTGCGTACTGGGGTAACATGATGAGTCAGGGAAAAAGGAAAAGGCGATTTACTATCTCAGCAAAAAGTTCAGAGAGTATGAGGCAAAGTACTCGTCAATTGAAAAATTTTGTTGCGCTTCGGTTTGGGTAGTTCGGAGGCTCAGGCAATATATGTTGTATCATACGACATGGTTAATTTCGAAGCTGGACCCAATAAAGTACATGATAGAATCACCTGCACTCTCAAAAAGAATGACACGATGGCAGATCCTACTATCGGAGTATGACATCGTCTATGTGAGTCAAAAGTCGATAAAAGGAAGCGCAATAGCTGACTTCTTAGCAACTCGAACAACGGATGAATACGAGCCATTGAGATTTGATTTCCCGGATGAAGACTTGATGTGCATTACAGAAAAAGAGTGCGAGTCATCAAAAGAGAAGTCATGGAAGATGAGCTTTGATGGTGCATCGAACGTATTGGGGCATGGGATTGGAGCAGTCTTGATATCACTAGAAGGGAACCATTATCCGTTCACCGCCAGATTGAACTTCTTCTGTACCAATAACATAGCGAAATATGAGGCTTGTATCATGGGACTTCGCGTAGCTATTGAACGGAATGTCAAAATTCTAGAGGTGTATGGGGACTCAGCGCTGGTGATATACCAAATCCGCGGAGATCGGGAAGTGAGAGATTTGAAATTAGTTAAATACAACGATCTAGTGGCAGGACTGATAAAAGAATTTAAATAAATAAATTTTAATTACTTCGCACGAGAAGAAAACCAATTGGTTGATGCCCTGGCCACTTTGGCTTTAATGTTCAAAGTGAATAGAGAAACAGAAATAATGCCTCTGCAAATGATCATATATGAAGTCCCTGCACATTGTTTCAGCATTGAAAAAGAGCCAGACGGACGACCATGGTTCCATGATATCTTAGAATATGTCAAGAACTAAAAGTATCCCGAATAAGCAAAGGAGAACGATAAAAGAACAATCAGAAGAATGGCAGTAGGATTTGTTCTTGATGGGGACATTCTGTACAAAAGAGGAAAAGATCAAGTGCTCTTGAGATGCGTAAATACTGTTGAAGCCAGAAAAATACTTGAAGATGTCCATGAGGGAATCTATGGGACACATGCCAATGGTTTCACTATGGCCAGGAAGATTATGAGACTCGGTTACTACTGGCTGACGATGGAAAGCGACTGTATTAGTTATGCACGAAAGTGCCACAAATGTCAAATTTACGGCGATAAAATTCATGCAGCCCCTTCGCCCCTTCATGTCATGACTTCTCCGTGGCCTTTTTTTATGTGGGGCATGGATGTTATAGGGCCAATTTCCTCAAAAGCATCTAATGGACACCGGTTCATTTTTGTTGTTGTTGATTACTTCACAAAATGGATAGAAGCCACTTCGTTTGCTAATGTGACGAAGACTGCAGTTTGCAGGTTTTTGGAAAAGAAAATCATTTTTCGATAGGGTTTGCCTGAAAGAATCATTTCAAATAACGCCTTGAATCTGAACAATAAGATGATGAAGGAAGTGTGTGAGCAATTTCAAATAAAGCATCATAACTCATCACCCTATCGCCCGAAAATGAACGGAGCTGTTGAAGCGGCCAATAAAAATATTAAGAAGATTATTGGGAAAATGACCGAGACGTATAAAGACTGGTACGGGAAGCTACCGTTTGCTTTGTATGCGTATCGCACATCTGTGCGGACATCTACGAGAGCAACCCCTTTCTCTCTGGTCTATGGAATGGAAGATGTGTTACCCATCGAAGTTGAGATCCCTTCTCTCCGAGCTTAATAGAGTCGAAACTAGAGAAAGCAGACCTTATCGAAGAAAAACGTTTGAAAGCAATCTGTCATGGGCAGATGTATCAGAGGAGAATGATCGCGGCCCATGACAAGAAAGTACGGTCAAGAGAATTCCATGAAGGGAACTCGTGCTGAGAAAGATTCTCCCAATACAAAAAAACCTACGAGGAAAATGGGCACCAAATTGGGAAGGACCATACGTCATAAAGAAGACATTCTCGGGTGGAGCTTTGATTCTCACTGAGATGGATGGGAAGGAGTTACCTAATCCACTGAATTCAGATGCTGTGAAGAAATATTATGCCTAAAAAAAAAGGGTCAAGGTGAAAACCTGAAAAGGGCATCTTGATTAACACGAAAGATTAGGTTGAAAACCCGAAAGGGTGTTCTAATGAAGCAAACACTAGGCTTGAAAAGCAGGGCGTTTTGAACGGTGGGTCAAACAGCAAGACTACAGTATTTGAAGCATTTTCAGCAGCTCAAAAACTTCTATCCAAGAAGCCATGCTCGAAAAGATTCTTGATTGAAGAACGTGGAAGAGTTCATGTGTTGAATATCTAGAGCATTTGTATCCGTTGAATGCGATCCCTTTTCTCTTTATGACACTTTTTACTATCATTGGTTAACTTTCTTTGTTTGCTACATTTAAAGTAAATAAATGTGAGATATCCCTTTTGTCTCTACCTCACAATTTTCATACATCTCATTATGTGTTTATTTACATGATAAATAAGAAAATGACATACTCTAAACAAAAAAAATGTTAAGCATTACCCGAATAAGAATTCGATAAGTACAAGAGTCTCAAAGCAAGGACAAAGTTCAACCAGGGGCAAAAGAGCGATATCTGAGAAACGCAGATTGTTCGTGAAGCTTGAGGACAGGTACAAGGCCTAAAGAGAAAGTCAAGAGCCGAAGTAATGAATGCAGATCATCACAAAAAAAAATCGTGACGAAAAAGGACATACGACAAACATGCCTAAGGCGCATAGCATAATCATGTAGGCATAAAGGCATTTAAGACAAACATGTGCATATCATGATAACATCATGCATGACATATACAAGTACTCTAGTAGGGCAAGAGGATGTGATGATAGCTGTACTGAATCAAAGGAAAAGACACCTGAGTTCCACCAGATGACATGTTTTGGTATTCTGATGTTTATATTTCTATTTCAAAAAATCAATTCATATTGCGAGAGGTGAGTTGAGCCTCGGATCATACGCTGAGGTATTTTCAAGTCCTGTTTTTAATGTCTCTTTTTCAAAAAATCAACTCATATTGCGAGAGGTGAGTTGAGCCTCAGGACACGCTGATGTATTTTCAATTTCTGTTTTTTCAATTTATATTTTTCAAAAACCAACTCATATTGCGAGAGGTGAGTTGAGCCTCGGGTCACATGTCGAGGTATTTTTAAAATCTGCTTTTCAAATTAAGTTTAAAAAATCAACTCATATTGCGAGAGATGAGTTGAGCACGTGCTGAGCTATTTTCAATTTCTGTATTTAATGTCTGTTTTTAAAGAGTCAACTTATATTGCGAGAAGTGAGTTGAGCTCAGGATCACATGCCGAGTAAAGAATCAAGATTGGAGCTGATTGAAGACACCACATTCGGCCTCCCTAAAGTTGCAGTGGAGTAGGTTGAAGTTACAAGTTTCATCTTCCTAAACTTGTAGCGGAGCAGATTGAAGATACCAGATCTCATCTCTCTGAAGTTACAGAAGAGCAGATCATAACAAGTTTTATATCCCTGAAGATGTGAGTAGATTGAAGCTACAAGATGCGGTGGACTGAAAGGAGACTACCTGGATAAGAAGAGCACCAAATAAGTCAATACTTGGCAAGACCGGGCAAAATTGGCCTTTCTTTATATCTTTGCTCTATTCCCGTTACACAGCAATGAGCAAAGAGGGGCAGCTGTTGTAGGCTAATTTTTGCCCATTTACATTAAACCCCAAAACCCATTTACATTAAATCCCAAAACCCAACAGCAAGCCCAATACATACCTAACCCAAAACAAAAAAAAAAAAACAACAAAAACCTTAGCCCTTAGCTTGTGGCGCCGAACCCTCTGACTTTCGGCCAACTACCCACTGACCGCCTGCACCATCGGTCACCTCAGCACCGCCCATGTCAGCCACCGAATTCCAGCAAGTTGTACCTGCAAGACGATAAAGAGAAAGGATAGAAAATAATAGAAAAAGAATTTGTAAAGGCTATAAAATCCGATTTAAAACTTTGTAACTGTTTCGGCCATTCATGTATCATCAAACGACAGATTTAAACGAAAAGATAGCATAGATCAAATATAAAAACAGAGAAAAATACCAAAGGAAGAAACGAACAGAAACTGAAATCGAAAGGTGATTTCATTTTTTATTTTCTTTTTTGGTTTTTTTTTTAATCTGTTCCTTTTTATTTTTTTTCTTTTTCTTCGTTTCTCATATATATATACATACATATTATTTAAATTCTTCGTTTCTCAAAATAATCCCATTGTAGTTGAAGTCGGTGTTGCAAGTGGAGGGGGTGAATAATCTCAAGAGGCAGATCACGATTCAGTTTATCCGCACATGAAATGTGCTTCCAAACCTCGCACAAATCACAAGTAAAGGCAGTACCAGAGATTTCCCCCCACATTCTTCACAACGAGTCTCTTTAGTCTCCGTAAGATGTATGGCGGACAAGTGAGATGTATGATTGCAGGGAGGTATGATGATATCCATGTGAAAGAAGAAAGAAAATGTAGAAATTTAAGATTAAAGAAAAAGAAAGATAGAGAATGGGAAATAATGAAGGGAATTGTGTTAAGTGAGGGAAAGTAAAATTTGTTGTGTGATGGGAAGAGGTTCAGTATCTATACATAAACCATACAAAGGCAATAACTTTTAAACAAATTTATGGAAAGAAAATAAATAAAATAAAAGTTATCATTAGGTGTAAAAGATAACATATGATTTCACGTTAGGAATTCAAAGCCCAAATCTTTAAATTAAAATATTAAGCTTACATCTTAGCTTTGGTTTTTGCATATAAACTAATTTTAAATTTCAACCCAGAATTTATCTTTTCTAAATGGACAATTTATTAATTCGTTGTATGAATGAGATGATATAATTTGAGTAAAAGAAAAAATAATAAATATTCATCATCGGTGGTAAATGATAAGCTCCATCAACACGACAAAAGTTTTAACCTCAGCATTAATAGAACATTATGACATGTTAATAACTGGTTTTTTCACAACTCAAGCATGACACATCTAGTGTGATTGCAAGTAACTATCACGATAAGGAAATCAATCCCAAATGCTCTAAAACAGCAGGCGGGCAAAATCCGTAAATGAACTAAGCATCTATCGAATTGACGAGGACGATGACAAAACCATCCCTAAAATTACTTCCAAAAGCAATATTACATGCATAAGTAAGACTAAAAAACATGCGATAAGAATAAACAAAAACTTCTAAAAGTGAAGACTTATGAAGAAATAAAAAACAAATAAAACTCAATGCAATACGGGTCTAAACTGACTCGTGAAATAATTTATTATTTTGAAATATTCTAAAAAAAGAAACAAATTAATAAGCCTATGAAGAGTCACCTACTTTCCAAGAAAAATTGCTAATGACTTGTGGAGTTTTAGCAATGACAAGCACTCCAAGAAAGAGAAAGTTGGTGGGAGGGAGAAAAAAGTTAGCTGTAGCCAACTCAAAGATTAGCATCGTCATTGAGCAAAATAAGGGAGAAAAAGTAAACAGTTTGAAGAAAAAAATAGAAGTTTTTAGTGCTGATCCGAAGAATTTATTTCTCAAATGATATAGGACATAAGTAAAATCTTTAAGATAATAATTTATAATTACATAAGATCTAGAGAAAAAAAAATGAAACATTTTCTAAATGATTTAAGTTATGTGTCAATAAATTTAAATAAATATTATTAATTCAAAAGGTCTAATTTAAAAGTAAATGAAAAAAAAAATTACAAACTAAAATAATTCATTTCAAAATTAGGAAATGTTTAACCAATCCAGTTAAACGGTAAAAAGTAAAAATAAACGTACCATATAACTCCTTTTATAGGTAAGAGATATACAATTAAAATTTAAATCTATTAAAATCTATTTAAATCTACTTAAAACTCGATTCGATTCGAAAAAATTAAAAAAATATTTGAATTTTGAGTTAATCGATTGAAATCGAATAAGTAATTTGAGTTTCGAGTTTGAGTTGAGTTAAATTTTACAATTCAAATAATTCAAATAACATATTAGTGTAAATACCCCTTTGGTCCTTGTCAAATTTGAAAATGAGCAAATTGATCCTCTCTCAACAAAAATTACAAAAAAAAAATCAAAATATTTATAAAAATTTCAAAGATTATATTTTTAAAAAATTTTAAAAAATTCTAAAGAACATATAGAGAAAGTTAAAAATTTAAAATATTCTAAAATAATAATTTTGGAACCTAAATAAGTTAATTAATAATTCAACTTTATCCTACTAAAGTATCTTATTTTTTTCTTATTTTGCTTTGAATTTTTTTTTAAATATGTATGGTTTCAAATTTATATGCTTTAACAAAGAATTAATTATATAGTAATAAGATTTTAATTTGACATGTTTAATTTTTTTAATTTAACTCGAATAATTTTACTCGATTCAACTCGGCTCGACTCGAATTTCATTTCACTCAACTCGATTCCAAAAAAAATTCAAATCAAGTTGAATGATAAAATATGACTTTTTAACTCGATTAACTCGAAATTTTGCACTCGATTTGATCAAATACTCACCCCTAATCTTAATGTATAATTTAGTACTTGAGTTTGACACTTTTTTAATGTGGTATTTGAGTTTTTTTTGTCCAATACGGTACCTGTATTTGACAAAAGTTATACATTTTGATATCTGAAGATAACAATATTTATACATTTTGACACCTGAAGATAACAATATTAACTTTTTAGTGTTTAATTCGAGTTTCAAAGTTGATTTGATGAAAATCAAATGCTAAAATTTAACAAATTCAAAATTAAAAATAAATTTATTCTATCAATTAAAAAATCGTGAAAAATTCAAACATAATAATATTATAAATTAACTTTCATCAAACCAATCCTAAAAATCAAATTAAATGGTAAAAAGTTAAACACCGTTATCTTTTAGTACCAAATACGTAACTTTTGTCAAATACAAAATTGTACATATGTCCATTACTAAATAAATCTTAAAAGAAAATATTTTAAATATAAAAATAAATTTATGTAACATTGTGGGAGTAATAAAATCTAGTATTAGTAATTTGTATAACATTTTCTTTTACAGCTTTCGCATTTAGAAAAATTCTTAATAAAATTAAATTACTCATGCAAATATGTATACAACTTATTTAGGTTTATAAATGATTGAAAGCATAATTGGGTACCTAAGCTTGTTGTTTTTTTTTTAATGTAGTACCTGTATTATTTTATAGTCTGATGTGGTACTCACATTTGACAAAAATGATACATTTTGATATTTAAAAATAATGACACTATTATAATTTGACATTAAATTACAAATAATTTAAATAAAATATATCATACCTAATTAATTTATTCATAACTTAATTTGATCCGTAAAAATTTGGAGTAATTTTTAATAGAAAAACTTAGGTAAACTTTCGCAATACTACAAGTAAGGAATTCGGGTATATTTTTGGACTAACCATTTTCTTTCTCTTTAAGCTTTAGTTTGGTTTGTTTTGATATAACAAAAAGGCGGAGAAAAGGTAAATTGGTTGGTAATTCATCTCTACAATGTTGTTACCATTTTTCAAAAGCAAAATCGAGCTGTTAATTGAAATTGATTTTTAAAAATGGGAGTACTTTATTCAAAAATAAATTTACCAAAATATTTTGTTATAATTGTTAAGTTAAGTTTTAATTTGATAAAAGTTTTGATATAATAAATATAATGTTTTTGAATTAAAATTTGATAAATTTCAAAGTACAAATTTGTTTCAAAAATATTTTTACGAGATAAAATTTTAAATATAATCTTTCAAAACCTTACAAAATATTTTGGAACTTGTTCAAATTGATTAACAAAATTTTCAAACATTTATCGAGTGTTAAAATGCTCCCAAGGGTTAAAGTATTAATATCTCTACCTGGTATCTGTACTAATTTAAGCTTCAAAGTTCAGGAATATTAACCAATCGATACCCTTTGTTAAGAATCAATACATTGACCCAAGTATCAATACCCTTTCCATGGTACCGGTACCAAATTGAGCTTTGATGTTCAAGAAAATTTGAGCAAAAATACAAAGTATCAGTACCTTCATGAAAGTATCTATACCTTTAAAAAATTATCGATATCTTTCCTAATATTGATATCATTTTAAAGTTTGATGTTTTAAAAAATTAAATAAGAAATTGCCCGAATATCGATACCCTCTCCAAGGTATCGATACCTCATAGCAAGTATCGACCCATTCTATATATATTATATCAATACAATAGGCTTTAACAACCACTGAATTGAGGCATTAAATACCCAAAGTATTGATACCCTCCAGAGGTATCGATACATGTTGTTGCAGGAGACATTAATGCACTAGTTTTTTACCTCATCTTCAAAAAGGAGATGAAAAAGAATCTGCCAAAACGTCGAACTTGAATCAGCATAAACTAACAATCGAAAACCAAAAAAATATCATGCAGATCTCAGGCTTGCTGGATAGGTGTTTCACTCTAGGTTGCCTACGAAGTATGTGGTCCTTCCTATTCCTAGCATTGGCATTCCTTGTGGGCTTCAGGTCTACTGGACATGTGTTTCACTCTAGGTTGCTTGCGGTACCCGTGGTCTCCCTTCCGCGAGCTTCTTGGATGCGTGCGAACTGGGGCAGTGACCCTCATTTGGCTCGTGTGAGCTAAACATGCGAGCTTACCTTGCGAGTTGGGTCTGCAAACTCCCATTGATGTCCTCTCACGGTTTGCCTCGCTCTCTGTCATTTGGCGTGGCCTATCTGGGTCACGAGTGGGTGACCTAGATGCTATCTAGGACTCGGGTTGGTGATCTATAACACCCCTTTTACTTAATTAGCTTGGTTTTATGATGCGAAAAGATGATGAATTTTGCTTTGAAAGTTCAGATCTTTATTATTTTTCCTTCTTGGGCACCAAACGAGTCTTTACTATTAAACCCCACTAACTTTATTGTATTTGCTTGATTACTTGTTTATCTTAAACAAAACAAAGGCTTTTTTTTATTATTATGTTTCTTGCATTTGATGGTTATTAAGCTATATTATGCTGGTTGATCGCATCTACGCTACTGTTTAATTGCTAAGTTAGTTAATGATTTTGCAAATAATGCACTTTTTGATGCATCCCAATATGAACTTTTTTGATCAAAATGCTATGGAAGAAGTGGAGTTAGGGGTTTTAGAAGATGATGAACGGGATGCAAAAAGTGGGTTTCTTATTATTATTCCTTTCTCCTTTTGGTTTTCCTTCAGAAATCCAGATATTGGGATGGGCATTAATAGCATAATGGTGATGAAAGGGAAAGAAAAAACCAAAGGGATAATGGATAGGGGATAAGATGGATCAACGGGTCAAAGGGGTTTTGGGAGTGCAACACGTGGTGGCGCACGAGTGGCCAGCATTGCAATGTCAGTAAAATTTTAACGCTGTTAAACTCAGGTGCCAAACTATTGGATAGAAAAAAAGTCAAGTACCAATCTGGGACAAAAAAAAATCATAGGTACCAATTCGGGAGAAGTGGACAAGTTCATGTACTAATTTTATATTTAACCCTTAAATTTATTAAAATCTTTTTAAATTATTGAATTAATTTGATACTCAATTTTAGAAAAAAATCAAAATTAATAGGATTAATTTATGGATAATGATCGTGCCATAGCAGAGTTTTTCAATTTTAGATTAAAAAAAATCTGGTTTTAGAAAAATAAAAATAAATAAAAATGTGATAATTTTTGGGTAAATTATTAAAATAGTTGCTTTTAGTTGCTTCAAGTTACATTTTAGTGACTTATGTTTGAAATGTTATGTTTTAATCAATTACGTTATCATTTTGTTACGAAATGGTCACTTTGCCGCTAAGGTCTGTTACATCCCAAACGGCAATCTGATGTGACAGTTAAAATGAGTTTTAAATGCCAATGTGGTTGGGATGAGAAAAGCTAAAAAAAAATTATGCAAATAGAATATAAATTTTTTCCCTAAAACCCAATTTCCTCTGATTTAAAAAGAAGGAACAATTAGTTTTTTTTTTTGGTTACCATTAGAGAAGAGAAGAGCAGAACGAAAGAGAAGAAGGAGAAGAAATGAACACACCAACCTCTGTACATGCTTGTTATTGTGGTTGCCCACAATAAACAAATAAACAAAGATAAAACATGTCTTTTTTGCCAGTCGCATATACAAAAAATAAAAATAAAAAACATAATATCTTAATCCAAAATCCAGGTAAAAAACAAAAAAAAAATCTCATTTTTACTATAATCCATGCTTGAACCTTCTATTGAATCGATCCTTTATTCTTCCATTTTGAATAAAAAATCCAACCAAATGATGGAGCACTCAATTTGATTTCTATTATTCGATTCAACAAAGATAACTATGGAAATGAATGGTTTTTTCAGTCAAAATGAAAACGGAAATGAAAAGAAAAAGGAGACTGAGGGTTCTTTTTTTCTAGTTCAAAGATTAATATGATGCATTGGTTTTGATTATTTTGGGAAACCAAATTACCAATTTCCTTTAATTAATTTAGAAAATTCAGTTAATTAAATTTATTTAATTAAAATATCAATTAATTTACTTGGTTGGACTTCCATGTTGGCATTTAAAACCTATTTTACCTGCCATGTCGGATTGTTATGGTTTGGCAGGTAACATATCCTAACGATAGAATGACTATTTCATAACAAAACGATAACGTAAGTGGCTACACATTTCAAATATAAGTGACTAAATGTAACCTGAGACAAACAAAAGTGACTATTTTAATAGTTTACTCATAATTTTTTAATTCCTTTTATAAAAAAATAAAAAATCTTTTTTTTCCTTCTTTATTTGGAAACATTGCTGGATGTATAGTTGTATACTAACATTGGCAAAGTGTAAAGAAGGCTTGAGGCATAAATGTAATTTTAATCTTAACTTTATGATTTCAATAATTAAAGGTGTGATTAGTTACCATAAAATAATTATAAAAAATTCAACACAATAAATATAATTATTTGGTCCACATAATTTATTATCAATCGTTTTTATTCACAAGATTAGAACAAGTCTTGATTACTAATATCTTGAGATCTTCAATGAATCCCTTGGAAGATTTCACCCCTGCAAAATGGAACTCTGTTGGAGTAGCACTATCAATATGTCTTGAGAACTTCCACAGCCCTTTTATAAATCTCGGTGTTGTCATGATAATGTAAATACTCTATTTCCTCTCGACCTTCTGCAGCATCTATCGTTTGTGCATAGAGATTCACTCCTCCAGTAATGCCCATATTTTTATCAGCTTCTTCTACCTTGAGAATGTTTTCAAGCCCCTGTAAGCAAACTGTAACAACCTCTAGATCGAAGTAACAAAGAAGATCACACAATGGCTTGATGCAACCTTGACTTACAAGGAATCTAAAATATGTGACATGCCAAGATGAGATAGTTTATCATTCATACTCTATCAAGTCATTATTCCCTTAAAATATAATATAGGAAACCATTTTTGTACCTGATCTGATCATGAGTCCCACCAGATGTAGCATTTGAGATGGCTTGTGCAGCTTGTTTCTTAATATCAAATTCAGCATTTTGAACCAAATGAACTAAAGGAGAAATAATATTAGCTTCAATTGTAGCCTGTAAAATTCATACTATTACCATTCGTTTCATTGTACAAATCAACGCAGATAAAACCTTAGGTTCAAAATTGATACTTGTATCTGTTCTTTATTTCCTGTTGTGATACTTGAGATTGCCCATCAAGCAAACTTATTGATTTTCTTTTCATAATTATTTTTCAAAAGTTTTAAAAGGCATGGCAACGCCTAATGAATAATGATACACTTTGTAGCAACAAGATTTGCCCATAAACAAGAAAATAAATATCTTTAACAACTAAACCTAAAAAATCTTTAGTCTAATTAAGAGGGGTTATAAATGTGGTTTTAGTGAGAAAATTAGTGTTGGTGTTTTGGGACACTTTATCTGGAAGAAGTATGGACTTCAGTCTGGAGCTTAAACAACAATGTAATGAATCCGGATGAAGAATGAAGAAAACTTGAAAATTCAAGTCAGGAGATTTAAGCTTGAAAAAATAGAATGAAATTGAAGGCAAGAAAAGAGAGAGTATTTTTGGATGAAATTCTGATGAATTTTCATTACACTAAACTTTGGTATGAAGCCATTACATATACCAGACAATAGCTAGTCTAAATTAACAAATACATCACCTAAACATTACCTAACTCCACTTAATTCATTGGAACTAGGTGAAATTGACTTGCACACTTAGGCAAAGCTGGTAATTAGCTCTTTCACCATCAAGTTACATCAAATGTCATCCAAACATAGTTCAAAATGAACTAAATTACAAAACATTGTTAAGAGCAACAAAATGAAACCGAGATGAAACAGTAGCATTGATATCCTTAGTTGCATATATTTCATCCGGCAATACTGCAGCAGCTACTTCTTCATATTTCATCCGCAAGACTTATGTACATGAATTCTTACGTGCATGAATTTCTTTTTGGTTGCATGAGCTGCATGGAGGGCCATTCTCTAACACTCCTCCTTGGTCTCCATGCTGCTGACTCCTAACTGTTTCCTCAATTTGATGAACCTTAACACACCAAGAGCCTTTGTGAAGATATCAGCAACCTGTTCTTCTGAATTGCAATGAATCAGGTCTACCTCTCGAGCTTGTTCCATTTCCCTTATCACATGTAGCTTGGTGCTGAAATGCTTTGTTTTACCATGAAAAATGGGATTCTTTGCAATTGCAACAGTAGACATGTTATCACAATAGATCTCTGTTGCTTCCCTTTGATGTAGGTTCAAATCAGCTAGGATTTTCCTCAGCCAAATGGCTTGATTAACAGTACTTGCAGCTACAACATACTCAGCTTCTGCTGTTGATTGAGCCACTATCGATTGCTTCTTTGAACTCTAGCAGAACATTGCTGAGCCTATTGTGAATGCATAACCAGAAGTGCTTTTCATATAATCTTTTGAACCAGCCCAGTCACTATTAGTATAACCTATCAACTTCAAATTTTTAGTTTTTCTAAACTGTATCCCATGGCTCAAAGTACCCTTGATGTACCTGAGCACTCTTTTTGCTGTTTGAAAATGCTGTGTGTTGCAGCTGTACGAGCCCAAATTTGTCCAGCCCTTCAAAGAAACCCAAACACATACATAAATTAAACCCAAAATTACAAACCCAAAACCAATGACCCAAAATTAACAAAAAACCTAGCAGCCCAAAAGCCCACTACCTAAACCTATTTTCAGAAAAGGACAAAACCCTAGCCCCCTAACAACAAGTAGCGCTGCAACCTACCACTGTTAGAGCCTGAAGCCGCCGCTGGCCACCATCACTCTGCCACCGTCGCCTCCTGCAAGGAAAAGAAAGAAAAGACATGAGCAGTTGAAATAGTAAAATAAGATTTGTAAATCGGCTTTAAAAATCCCGAATCATGAATGTAAAAGGGGATTTTTTTGGAAATAAAAAAAAAGGGTTTTTAACATACAAAACAAAAAAAAGGGCAGATTCAAACAAAGAACCAAGCAAGCAGATCAAAAATTAAATTCATTGCGCAAAGGTTTTTTTTAGTTTACTTTTCTCTTCATTTTTTTTCTTCGAATATATATATATATTTCTTTTACTTTTCTTTTTAAAAAATATAGCATATATATACAGACATATATTAAAAAATAAAAGAAAATAAAAAAACATACCTTTTTTTATCACACGGTGGCCGGCGACGGCGGCCGGCGCGGCAGCGACTGGTCGAAACCCTCACCGGCCTAAGGTTTCTACAGAGAAAAAATAAAGAGATGAAAGTTTTTTTTTTAAAAAAAAAACAAATGCTGAAATGAATTTTTTTTAGAAAATTTGCTTAAATAGAGGGCCAAAACGACGTCGTTTTGGCCTGGGTCCTTAAACCCCAAAACGGCGTCGTTTTGCCTTGGCTGACCCGAATCCGACCCGACCAGCCTCAGGATCCGCGTGTTTTTAAGTGGAAGGGCTAATTGCGCTTTTAGCCCTTCCGCTTTTTTATTACTTTGCAATCAGGTTTTTTTTTGTATTTTTAATTTTGCCCCGAACTTGCGCTTGGATTTCAATTTGGTCCTATATGGTGCTGCGAGTTTTAGAGAGAGGGTTTATTGCCCGATTTGGTCCCTCCTTTTTGTTTGCACATTCGACTTGGTCCTTTCCTTCTTCATTTATTTTCAAATTCACCCCAAACTTTCTGTTTCAAATTCAATTTAATCCCTTTTTTAATTGTTTAGCTATTTTACTGTTAAATTAGTTAATTTTATTATTTTTGCCATTATTTATATTATTTTTATTATTATTTATATTATTGTTATTATTACTATTTATGATTACCGTTATTATTACTATTATTTTTATTTTTATGGCTATTACTATTACTATATTATTATTATCTTTTTATTTTCTATTACTATTATTAATCTTTTTATTATTACTATTATTATTTTTATTATTTACTATTATTATTTATTATCGTTATCACCCTTATTATTGCTACTATTCTTATTATCTTTTCACTATTACTATTATTTTATATATTATCATTATTATTCCTACTTTTTTTATTGTCGTTATCATTATTAAGACTATCATTATTATTATTGTATTATTATTTTTTACTGTTAATATTTATTATCATTATGATTACTATTATATTTTTATTACTACTACTACGGTTATTATTATTATTATTATTATTATTATTATTATTATTATTATTATTATTATTATTATCATTTTTGTAATTACTATTACTATTGTATTATGATTATTATTATATTATTTCTTCTATATTTATTTTCTTATTACTCATCTATTTATATTTCTTATCTATTTATATTTTCATTATCATTATATTTTAGGTATTATAAATATATTTATATTTAGGTATTAATATTATTACTTTACTATTGTTATATAATATACTATTATTATCACTACTATTACTATCATTTTTTAAATAGTTTTACATAATATTTATTTATTTACTACTAGTTCTTTTTAATTTCAAATATTTTTTAGCTTATTTATTATTTCTTTTTTATTTTAGCTTATTCGTTTTCTTCATTTTTTTTTTGCTCTTATCTTTTATCGTTATCGTTCACATTCGTGTTTATGTTTATTTTGTTATGCCTGTCAATACCGAAATTTATATTTGTTTATGCATTCTTTATCTTATTATTACAAACTTATGTTGTATTAACCTTTACCCGACGAAAATAACTTTTTCATAAAAAGTGATATTCCGTATTTGGGACTTCGAGATAATCGTGCCCTAACTTACTGGGTTTCGATTTTTCTCATTTAACTTAAATAACGGAATATTATTTTAAAATTGCAACACGAATTTTGAATAAAATACTTATTCTCGGAGATACGAGGCGTTGTGTCCTAACTTATTGGATATGACATCTTGTTACCTCGAGATAAGATTTTTGTAAACAAAGGCAATATATGGTATTTGGAAGTTCGAGATATCATGCCCTAACTTACTGGGTTTTGATTTTTCTCGTTTAACCTAAATAATCGAATATCCTTAAAAAAAGGGGGTAAAATACACGAATTTTAAATAAAAAGGCAAGTTGATCTTCAAAAGTTCAAGATTTCGTGTCCTAACTTACCGGATGTGATATTTCATCACTTTGAGACGAGAAGGTCTTTAACATTTGAGCCTTTTTTTACAAAAGAGGGATCGTATTTCAAATTTCGCACATATTACTTGCTTTTAAAAATTTTACATGTGGATTGTTGTTTGTTGATGATTTCAAATTTCCCTTCTTTCATATTATTCATTCTTTATTTATTTTAAAACTTGTTCCATTTTATTTGTGTTAATTTGCTTGGTATTTCTTCTAAAATTGTCTTTTAATTCATTGACCATCGAGTATTAATGTTAATATTTGTATAATGTATGATGTGTTGCCATTGTATGTACTTTAATTTGGCTCCTTCGTATTTTTCATATGATTATAATTCATTTGTATAGTATTATTGCCATGTATTATTATTCCATGCTCGCAATTATGCTTTTATTTCTTGTCATCGCATCGTGATTACAATTCCAACTTTTGCCCAATATCGATTGTCTTTTATCTTTAAGTAAACCAAACAAATATATTTTGAGTCGGTCTTATAATCGCTTATTTGAAAGCTTCTTTAAACAAGGCAATATTTCGTGTTTGGAAATTTGAGAAATCATACCCTAACGTGCTGGGTTTCGATTTTCTGTTGACCAAATCACCAAATATCCTTTTAAAATTTCAATGCATGAATTTTGGAAATCATGAGATGGTCTTGGTATCGAGGGTTTGAAATGTTGTATCCTAATGTGCTGGATATGATATTTTATTCCTTCAGAAAAAGAGAATCTTAATATCCAATTTGGATTATCCAAACATGTTTTAAAGGAGTTGTACTTTAAAATCTTTTCAAATTTTCAACATTAAGACATTAATTAATCAATAAGGTATCAATTTTGGGCGCTACGAGGGTGCTAATCCTTTCTCGTACGTAACCGACTCTTGAACTCGTTTTCTTGAATTTCATTGGCTAAAATCAACATTTTAATAAAACAAAATATTTTATAAGGTGATCCGATCACACCTAAACAAAAAGGATTGGTGGCGACTCCATATTTCATTTCAACGTAAATCCCTATTTTTCAAAATATAAATAAAAAAAATAGTTTCGACACCAATGTTGATATGAGAAAAGTTAAATTTTCTTATGCAAATAGAATACACAAATTTTACCCTAAAACCCAATTTTCTTTTGTTTAAAAAGAAGGAACAATTGGGTGTTTTTTTTTTTTTTTTTTTTTTTTTTTTTTTCATTAGAGAAGAAGAAATGGACATACCATCCTCTATTATGGTTGCCTACAATAAACAAATAAAAAAAAGATAAAACATGTCTTTTTTTTTAGTCACTTATAGCAAAAAAAAAAAAAAAAAAGAAAGATACACCACCTTTTTGCAAAAAACAAAAACCATAATATCTGAATCCAAACAGAGGCGGATACAAGGGGGGCTGGCAGTGGCCCTGACCCCCCCTAAAATGGAAAATTTATATTTAGGCCATTGAATTTTTTTAAAAATTTTAAATTAGTAAAGGTAAAATTATACTTTGGCCCCCCTAAAATTATAAAAATTCGATTTAATCATTTAAAATTTATAAAGATATAGACTATAAAAAATTAAATTTTCATTTGTCCCCCCCCTAAAAATTTGTTCTGGCTTCGCCCCTGAACCCAAAACCCAAGTAAAGAACAAAAAAACCCATTAGTTACTGTAATCCATGCTTGGACCCTCCATTGAATCGATCATTTGTTATTCCATTTTGAATAAAAAAAATCAATCAAGATGGAGCACCCAATTTGATTTCTACTATTCGATTCAACAAAGATGACTATGAAAATGGATAGTTTTTTCAGTAAAAATAAAAACGAAAATTAAAAGAAAAAGGAGGCCAAAGGTTAATTTTTTCCAGTTCAAGGATTAATTTGATGCATTAGTTTTGATTATTTCGGGAAACCAAATTAATATTTTCCTTCAATTAATTTAGAAAATTCAATTAATTAACATTAATTAATTAAAAAATCAATTAATTTACTTGGCTGAACATCCATGTTTGGCATTTAAAATCCGTTTTAACTGCCACATTGTACTGCCGTTTGGGAAGCAACAGATCTTAACAACAAAGTAACCATTTCGTAACAAAACCATACCGTAAGTGCCTACACATTTCAAACATAAGTGACTAAAATATAACATAAGGCGAACAAAAGTGACTATTTTAATATTTTATCCATAATTTTTTAATTCCTTTATAAAAAAAACCTTTTACTACAAATTTTCTTCTTTGGAAACATGGCTGGATGTATACTAACATTAGCAAAGTGTAAAGAAGGCTTGAGGCATAAATGTAATTTTAATCTTAACTTTGTGATTTCAATAATTAAAGATGTGATTGGTTACCACACAATAATTATAATTTTGGAAATGGAAAGAAATATCTAAAAATTATTTATTTTCAAATTTAAAGAATTCAACACAATAAATATAATTATTTGGTCAATCGTTTTTATTCACAAGATTAGAATAAGTCTTGATTACTAATATCTTAAGATCTTCAATGAATCCCTTGGAAGAGACAGATAGTTCACCCCCGCAAATTGGAACTCTGTTTGAGTAGCTTGAGAACTTTCACAGCCTTTTCATAAATCTCGTTGTTGTCATGCTGCAGTAAATACTCGATCCACTCTCGAATTTGTGCAGCATCGATCATTTGTGCATAGAGATTCACTCCTCCAGTAATGCCCATATTTTTATCAGCTTCTCCTACCTTGAGAATGTTTTCAAGCCCTTGTAAGCAAACTGTAACAACCTCTGGATTGGGGTAGTAGAGAAGATCACACAATGGCTTGATGCAACCTTGACTTACAAGGAATCTGAAATATGTGACATGCCCAAATGAGATAGTTTATCATTCATACTCTACTAAGTCATGATTCCCTTAAAGTATAATATAAGAAACCATTTTTGTACCTGATCTGATCATGAGTCCCACCAGATGTAGCATTTGAGATGGCTGTTGCAGCTTGTTTTTGAATATCAAAATTAAAATCTTGAAGCAAATGAACTAGAGGAGCAATAAAATTAGCTTCAATTATAGCCTGTAAAATTCATACCATTACCCATCTTTTCATTGTACAAGTCAACGTAGATAAAACCTTAGGTTCGAAATTGATACCTGTATCTGTTCTTCATTTCTTGCTGTGATATTTGAGATCGTCGAACAAGCAACCACCTTGATGCTATTTTCATAGTTATTTGTCAAAAGTTTTAAAAGGCATGGCAATGCCTGATGACTTATGACACACTGCATAGCAACAAGGTTTGCCCGTAAATGAGAAAAAAAGATCATCTTTAACAACTAAACCCAAACAATCTTTAGTCCAAGTAAGAGAGGGTATAAATGTGGTTTTAGTGAGAAAACTAGTTATTAACAACAACAACAAAAAAAAAAAGATACGATAAATGACAAAATATATATATAGTTTAGTAAGATCATTTAAAAGGGAAAAACTAATTAAACAAAGTGTCTAATACCTGAGTAAGAACATTATCTCCAGTAACAATATTTCTAACTGTATAAAGGGCAGAAGTCATCACTGAAGGAGAAGGGTGCCTGTGAAAGTCCAAAAATTTACGATTTGAGTCAAGAAACCAAACAAAATATCTCAGAAATAGAATAGATTTCAAAGTCAATCAACAAAAAAATATCCAACTCACATTAAAAGTTCCACCAGACGCCCACATACACCTGCTTCAACAACAGCTTGGATTTTGTCATTTGTGCCATCAGAAAGATATGAGAGTGCCCTACATCCTTTAGCTAAGACGACTTCATCTTTTGAATGAATAAGACGGGCTAATGTAGGGAGTACAAGCTTAACCTGAATAGTAAATAGAGGATAATCAGTAAGACAAAAATCAATTTAAACTAAACATTCGTAAGCCTCCAAGCAATATGTCTCGCTTTCTAGTTTAATGTTAGTAGTGCGTAGCAATGCATAGTCTAGATACCAGACTAGATTTGAAAGATTAATTACAATGATTTTGCCTTGTAAAGCAATAAATCGATGATATCATTTGTGTTAAATGGAAATATGCCCAGAAGTTTGCATCCGAGGCTGAACTGGTGTGAAAACAAGGTCCTCGTCTTTGGAAGCTGTGAATATTATTATTGACGGTGGGAGTTTGATTGGCTTAGCTTGGAAGGTACATTGGTCGAAAGTATGTATTGTTGCGCCACAGATAGCCTTGCTTAATTCACTTTTGGTCCAAAGTATTGGATTGTGAGGGTGTTTATGTTGTTTGGCTGATGATTTGTTTGAGTGTCTGTGGTTTGTGTAGGTATTTGGTTCGTGGGAATGCTCCCTTACTTATGATTGGTTTTTTTACAAGGGTGTTTAAACAATTAACTGAATGGTTAATCAAATCAAATTAATATTAATTTAATTAATTAAAATTTTTAATCATTTAATCCTTAATTGAATCGAAATTTTTTAAAAAAGTTAATCAAATTGAAATATTTCGATTTATTCGATCGGTTAACCGAACTAACCAGATTTTTTTTTAAAACAAGTATAAAATATATCAAAAAATAAATTGATAATATTCATTTGACGAAATTAACCGAATTAAAACTAGATGTAATTTGTATTAGTAATTAATAAGTTTGGTTAATTCGATTAATTACTCGATTTTGAACTGAATTAATCGATAACCGAACTTCTAAAAAATCATTAACCGACTTCCGATCGAATCAAATCGGTTACCCAACCGATTAACCGAATTAGGTAGATTCGATCGGTTAATTTGGTTTTAACTGAAATTTGAACCCTCCTAATTTTTTATAACCGAACCACCATTATAAATACTCCCAAGCATAATGTTCCCTAAGCACCAAAAATAAATTTTGAAAACAATTCCATCTATTGAGGTTTTCGAGTGCTTAAAAGATTTTGGTGATTTTCGTATATCTAAATTCGACAATCTCGTCGGCGGGTTAACGTGCTTGAAAGTGGTGTTAAAACATTCGGATTTTAGCATATGATTGAGACAATGACTAGAGGTATTTATATTCGATATTTCCGCTGCACTATATTGTAAATCGGTATTTATTCTTTCAGTTTGCTCTGTTTTGGTTTCTGACTTGTAAATTGTTGCTCAGTTGCTTTTAATATATTTATGATTTAGCAAGTAAAAAAGCATTGTACTTGAAAAAAGAAGGGACTTAGGGTCAAACCTGATCAAAGGGGGGCTTACAAAACCTTGACAGTGTCCATGTAGCATTTCTCAGCATAGAACGTGAAACAGGTTCATTCAACAGAGCCAACAATGGAAGCAAAGCACCATAGCCAAGGACAAGATCACGGCATCTAAGAGAAACAGCAGCAATATTTCCCAAAGCCAGGACAGCCTGAATTCCGAAACAAAAAAGAATGATATAAGATTACAAAACATTCATACAAGCTTTTGCCAAGTAAAATTAAATGATATTAGAATAATTTCATTTCATATGCATACCTGCTCACGGACATAATCACTTGGGGAATCAAGTAACTCAACAAAGCGAGGAACCACTCCAGCTTGAATCACTTCCTCAATAGGTGGTCTACATTCTGTAATAAATTGCAAAAGATATCGAAGTAAATAATTTAAACTTTATATCACTATTTAAATAATTTTTATTACAAAATAATTTTCTCACCATTTGAAAGAAACTTCATGAACCTGGCAACCAAATTTTCCAGCTGCAGTCAAGGAGTGGAACATGATAAGAACAACCCAATGCTCAGTCAAGTCAAAAGCAGAACCAATCAACATATCATGCAAATAATTCACGAATATGGTGATGAGGTAAAACTATGACATAAACAAAAATTAAAGAAATAAGCATGTTAATTATTCATAACAACTCTGCTTTGAAATAAAGGATCCCAGTTTTCACTACACAATATTGCAATGATTTCTGCTTCAACTATCATGCACATCCCAACAACTACACTGTAATCCAACCACTAAACTGACCTTACAAGAACTAATCAATTAAATTTCTAATTTGAAAATGTTTACAATAAAAATGGAAAACCGACCTCTTTTCGGAAATGCTCTTCGTGAATGTTCTTCCTAATCTCCATGTTATCCTCTACCTAACAGCAAAGCATATATTATGTTAGAGAAAACAAATACTGGACCTTTATATTTAAAAAAATTAAGTATGTAATTAACTTACTTCAGCTAACACGCATTCTATGTGAGTGGTTGTTTGACCATTACATTCTTCACAATAGTATATATCTTCATTTGGATTTCTTTCTTCCTCACAAAAATCACAATAATACTTTCCAGAATCATCGTCTATAAAAGAATCCTTTAAGAGTAAAGGATGAATATGATATTTGGATTTAACAGTATATGGTATACGAATACATTTTAAATGAAATTTGATATCACACTTTAGGCAACGATAAAATGGCTCTCTTTTAAAACTTCCATCACATTCTTCACATTTGAAATTTTTGCCCCCTATTGAATCAAAGAGTGATATATGATTTCTCCCAAAATAATAAAGATCATTAAGGTGAAATTTATATTTCAATGGTCGCCTTAAGGAATTAGCACATATAACATGGAGGTTAAAGTCACAATGTTCACAGCTATATACAAATTCACCTGAGAGTAATTCCAAAGTGCAAGCATAACACCGTTGACGTGAATTAGAATAAGGGAGCAGGTGACTAACCAACATGTGATTTGGATGAAATGGGACTCGAATCTTTTGTGGCAACCTAAGGCAAGATTCATGAAGTATATACCGGCAGCCTCTTTCAGGGCAAAAATAGGCTGGACCTAAGATTTGCAATTTACAAATTCTGCATTTTATGTCATATACAGATTCACAACAATTGGCAAGGGCAAGTTTATGGGGGTGGATGAAATGGTACAACTCATTTACTCTACCAGTCATTTTCTCTTCTAAAACCCCAATTTTATGAGTTGTTAGAGCTGCACATTTCATATCAAGCTTGAAATTACACTGTTCGCAAAAGTATATGAAGCCACAACAAATGTCTCTACACTCATCACATGCAATTAACTGATGACCCCAAACATTTGAAGTATAGAGGTTAAGAGGGTGGCTAGAATGAAAAGGGTGTCGTATCTCATATGACAATTTAGCACATTTTTCATGTAGGTAAAAATAAGGACATGTCTCGCAGAAGTAGCTTGAACCATTAAGTACCAGACGACAACCCCCGCAATATATTTTTCCTTTTAACTCTTCAGTTACTTCATACATCTGGTGAGGGTGGATGATAGATCGAAACAAACTCTGCACATTTACAAAGAAATAAAAAGAAAATAAATCATAGAATGAGGAAACTCATTTCTTAATTAAGAAATATAATTACATAAAAAAGTTGGGTTAAGTTTTTTGTGTAGTTATTCAAGTGATTAGTTATTAATAAAATCATAAGAGAAAAAACATATTATAACATATTCATAATAAAGTTGCAAACCAGAGTACGGCTGACATGACTCCCTTCATTCTGCTCCACAAACAAAGCTTTGTTTTCCATGGGCGGGGGTGAGGAGGATGGGACCTTTCCCAATGCAACTTTATCCTATAAACCAAACATGTATTAATATTTATTTCATCTAGACTCGGAGAGCTTCACAAATTTAGCTCATATTTCTACTATTAACTTTTAATTTGCTTTTTTTTTTAAAAGAAATTTAAAAACAGCAAAAAAAAAATTAAAAAGAAACTCAAAGAGATCGATAAATATTATAAATTTCTGTTTTATTACGAAAGTTAAATTAAAAGGTGAAAAATGATTATTACCTTATCAAGTACACATTGAATATGAGCTATGAATGTGCAACTTTGACAATAATAGACGGGATCTTTTGGATTTCTTTCATTCTCACAAACATCACAATAATATTTTTCAGAATTATCTTCTTTAATCGATTCCATCATGGTAAGTGGATGTATGTGATATTTATGTGTAGCTGAAGATGGTACAACACATTTCAAATGGAGACTAAAGTCGCATTGCACACAGCGATAAACGCTAGCAACACCACAATGCTTGCCACATACTTTGCAATATGGATATTGCCATGGATATTGCCATTCCTCAACGTTCTTATTAAAATCTTTGAAAAAAGTGAGAAGGTGATGGTGACAGTCAAGTTTTAGGGAAGGCGAGAGTTTAGCACAGTCAAAATCAAGTCTGAAGCTGCACATCTCGCACACATACAAAGGGGTAGAAGTATCACACAACTTTGAACAACCATTGCAGCTAGGATTTTCGTAGGTATAGGCTAAGCGAAGAGGGTGGTTAGGATGAAAAGAATGAGAAAGTGTCCTGGGAAACTTATCACTGCACATCTGATGGAGATAGAACTTACATCCTGTACAACCATAGCACACTTCTGATGGCAGTAGATGTTTTTCACACCAAAAACAATTATAGTCTTCTTCTCGTACCTTCCTATATTTGAAGAATTCCAGATCGTGACTGTGGCTGTAGTGGAAGATTGTCTTTTTCTTTCCATCTTTAAATCTCAATGGCTCTTGATCTTTAGGCAGCTGACCACTGACCGAAGAACCACATGTGAGATCAAGATCGAAATCACATGAAGAACAACTGTATATATAACCAGTAGATATATACAAACATTTATCACAAATGAAATCCTGAGAATAACCCCATTGTAGTCGAAGTCGGTGTTGCAAGTGGAGGGGGTGAATAATCTTAAGAGGCAGATCACGATTCAGTTTATCCGCACATGAAATGTGCTTCCAAACCTTGCAATAATTACAAGTAAAGGCAGTACCAGAGATTTCCCCTCCACATTCTTCACAACGACTCTCTTCAGTCTTCCAAAGATGTATGTATGACAAGTGAGATGTCTGATTGCAGGGAGGGATGATGATATCCATGTGAAAGAAGAAAGAAAATGTAGAAATTTAAGATTAAAGAAAGAGAAAGATCGAGAATGGGAAATAATGAAGGTAATTGTGTTATGTGAGGGAAAGTAAAATTTGTTGTGTGATGGGAAGACGTTCAGTATGTATACATAAACCATAGAAAGGCAATAACTTCTAAAGAATTTTATGGAAAGCGAATAAACAAAATAAAAGTTATCATTAGGTGTAAAAGATAGCATATGATTTCACGTTAGGAATTCAAAGCCCAAATCTTTAAATTAAAATATTAAGGTTACATCTTAGATTTGGTTTTTGCATATAAACTAATTTTAAATTTCAACCCAAAATTTATCTTTTCTACACGAGAACTTATTAATTCGTTTTATGAATGGGATGATATAATTTGAGTAAAAAAAAAAATAAATATTCATCCACGGCGGAAAAGGACAAGCTCAATATAATATTACGACACGTTGATAATTGATTTTATCACAACTCAAGCACGACATATTTTACGTGATTGCAAGTAACTATCATAATAAGGAAATGAGTCCCAAATGGTCTAAAACGGCGGTTGGGTAAAATCCATATAACCTTAAATCCTTTTATAGATAGGAGATATACAATTAAAATTTAAAGTCTTATTTAAGGGTGAGCAAAACTCGATTCGATTCGGAAAAATCGAAAAAAATATTCAAATCAAATAAGTATTTCGAGTTTGAGTTCGAGTTGAGTTAAATTTTACAATTCAAATAACTCAAATAATTTAAATAACATATTAGTATAAATACCCTTTAATCCTTGTCAAATTTGAAAATGAGCAAATTAATCCTCTCTCAACAAAAATTAAAAAGAAAATTCAAAATAATTTTAAAATTTACACAAGAGTAGAAGCTAAGGAATGGGAGTATACTTTGGGGGGAAAGTAAAGGATAGAGGACTTAAAAAGGATGGAAAAAGTTACACCTCACCTTTAGTTAAACAACATGCCAATTCTTTTGATGGCATAAATAACTTACGATTACTTAATTTATGCAAACCCATGATTCCACGTTTGGAATCCAAAGCCCCAAAACTTTAAATTTCAATATTAAGGTAACTTATTTTCTATTTTTCTTTACTTTTATTTTGGTATAGAATTTTCGTATTTATAAATTTTAAAATATTTTAAGTTTTATAAAGTCGATTTTGTTAAGAATGATACGAAAACATACAATAAATTTTTAAAATTAAAAAAGAGATTAAATTAATTAATTTTAAAATTATAATAATAAATTAGTTGACATTATCGAGGGATAAAATTTTTTCAATAATTTATTTAATTTATTTTTAATGCATTGTTTTAGTTTTTATCACTTTTTCATTTTAATTCTTAAAATTTCTTTTACCTAGATCAAGACTTCAAGAAAAGTTTTTTTTTTTTTATGACCAAAATGAAAGTAATCTAGAAGTTGGGTGATGCAGTTAGGGATTTAATACTTGGGTAAAGTATCCTAAAAATTGGGTGACAAAATTGCAAGGGTTTTTTAAGGTGACCATAATGAAAGTGTCATAATAATAACTAGGTAGTGACCAAAATAATTTAGAAACAATCATGGACCAATTCGATACAAAATAGAAAATTTGGGACAAAAATGGAAATTTTCAAAACAGGGGTCACACGGCCTTGTCCCAGGCAGTGTGACAGAGCCAAGGCCGTGTGGCTATCTGACACGCCCGTGTGTGTAGATCGTGTAACTCTCTAATTTGGATCACATGACCGTGTCGCAAGTCATGTGCCAGCCTGTGTACCATTCAAATTATCCTCGCACGATTGTGTCGTTGGTCGTGTGTCAGCCCGCGAGGGGACTGTACCTATAATGTTTTTCAACACGCCTTGGGCACACGCCCGTGTGGCTTGCTCGTTTGCATCACACGACCTTGTGACAGCTAGTGTCCCAGACCATGTGTGCCCAAAAATGACCTATTTCAAGCTTATCTCTCAACCAATTTCACAAATAATTGTACTATTTCATAACATGCACAAACAAGCTTTAAAAAAAAAACACCATAAGCACCCTTTTCATGCCATTTCATATTAGGTCATTTAAGCACCAACTTTGAATCAACCATGCATACCACCTATAGTTGTTCAAACAAATTATATCAAAGCATAACACTTACACCCAAAAATAAATTATGAACCTTTGCAAACATAGCCAAATTATCCTATTACATGCCATATAAGCCAAGTTAAATTTAAGGGTTCTTAACAGAGTTCCTGCAAGTAAGGTTCTTAACAAAGTTCTTGTGAACGAGGTTATTATCAGAATTTCTGTCAATCACAACTCACAACAGATGAGAAGTGCTCAGTACAATAATACAAATTCGTTTCCATATTTCAATAACTTTTTAGAGATTAATAAAATATAGCCTGATGAACGATAAGGGGATACGAGTACACGGTTAACCATCCAGCACACCAAATGCTTAAATAATAATTTTCGGAAAATATATATGTCTACAACGGAGTCAATTCAAGATATCAAGTACAGGTCATGCCATTTAAAGTTATTAAACAAGTTATTAATACAATTATCACGACCTGATGAACGATTTACAGATACGAGTACACAAGTAGTCCAACCGAAACACTCCAAACGCTCATAAGAGCTAATCAAACCAATAACACGCCAAATGCTCATGAGAGCTAATCCAACTGATAATATGCCTCGACACTAAGTATCTAGCCCGTAGGCTATACATCCGCTCCTGTAACACGCTAGAACAAGATAGTATAACACAAGAGTTCGCAACAAATGCTGAACCTCGATATACTCGGGAAAAATAATATAAAGCATGGCACGTCAATCTCCACTCCTACCCTACATAACACGCCATCATTCAGTCGTACTCTATCGCATTCATCCGGCCCAAACAAAGTAGTTCAATAAACATTTTCTGAGTAATTTCATATCATTAATATAACAATTAATATCCATTATTCCATAGCATATCATTATAAAATTCATATAGATATCAAATTACAAGCCAAACGAACTTACAGGATCAATTTGCAGCAACGGTCCTGGATAGCTCAATCGATGATCAACGTTGTGTCAATTTATTATTTTTCATTTTCAATTACATGCATCAACATATTAAAATATTATATAATTAAGGCATATAATACATTTAAAAATGTACTAAATTTAAACTGTATGAACTTACCAGACTAAATTGCAACAACGGCAACATACAAGAGCTATTTGATAATTTTCTCTTTTCCTCAGTTTTTCACTCGTTTAGGATCTAAAATAATAATTCCATTCAATTCAATAATTTAACAGAAATATTAACTCATTTTATACAATTAAGTCCTTTCTGATATTTTTACAAAATCGCCCCCAATATTTTACTTTTATACAGTTTAGTCCCTAAGCACAAATCGTGCAATTTAACCATTTTTCTTCAATTTCAAGTTTATAAAAATTGTTTGAAACCATATTACATCCCATGCTATTATTTCACATCAAGCCCTTCTACTTTTTACTAATTTCACATTTTAGTCCTTAAACATTAAAATTACCAAAAATTACTTTACAAAATAGTCTCATCTAGCAACCAAGCTAAATATTCTACTATAACATTTCAAGAACATCTCAAATTCACCAATGGCATAATCCATAACATTTGATAGTTTTACAAATTTATACCCGGATTATCTAGATTAAGCTAATACGAGTTCAAAAACATAAAAATTACTAAAAATGAGCAAGAATTACCTACCCAATCAAGGTGCCCTAGCTTGATCGAAGGTTTTCTCATGTCTCCCATGGCCATTTGGCTTGTCCAACAAGAAGAACAAAGAAAATTGATAATATCATCTTTTAAATCTTTTAATTTAACTTATTCTTTAATTATTTACAAAATTAACCTTTAATTTATAACTTATAAATCACTAAAACATGTCCAAAAATGTCCAATATATATAAACGTAGTATAATTACCATTAAAGGAAGGTTTAATTGCACAATTGGCCCTTCAATTAAATTAAATTCCAACTAAATATACTTAATTACAATTTAATCCTAAACTAATTAGGACTAAATGAGAAATAGCCCAAAAGTTAGTGGATTTAATCATGCCACCACCACTTGGACTTTTTGACCATGGTTTAATTACCATATTGGTCCCTTTACTATTTTAAATCTATAGCAATTAAGTTTTACCTCTTTTACAATTTAATCCTTTTAGTTTAATCAAGCAATCAATCGTCAAAACTACTGAACCAAACTTCAATTCACCTATAATAAGACTCTATAAATATTTAATAAAAATATTTACAACCCTAAATTACGAAAACGAGGTCCTAATATGTAACAGCCCGTTTTTAGTCAAATCAGAATAGTGGTTTTGGGACCACAAATCTGAGGTAGAAATATTTATTTTATTATTATTTTAATGTCTACAGCATGATAGTATGATTGTGTAAAAATTTTCTAAGAAATTTCGACGTTTGAATGCTTAATTCGATAAAAAAGACTAAATCGCGTAAAGTGTAAATGTAGTGTTCTAACAGTTAAAAGTGTCTAATAGCTATGAAACCTTAAATTAAGGGTCCATTATGTTGTAATTTTACCATTTTTAATATGATTGGAAAAATATGGACATCTTTTTAATGGCTTTAAAGGTTATATAATAAGGTTAATTTAGTAAATTAGCAAATAAACTAAGTAAAATATAGAAAAAAAAATTAGTCATCTTCCTTAATGTGTTCATCCACCAAAAATAAGCCATGAAATCACCATTAATAGAGCTTCAAGGTTCAGCCTAGTTCCCTTTATGCATGTAAGTGATTTTTTACTCGATTTTTAATGATTTCTATGTTTTAGGAGTCGTTGTAACTTAATCTAGCTAGCCCAGGGACTAATTTGCAAAATTTTTAAATTTTTAGAGTTTTACCATTGATGAATATGTGTTTTTGTTAGATAAACAACATTTATAAAGTGATTTTTGGTAAAATTGCAAATTAGAGATTTATTTGTGAAAAATGAAAATTATGTGGTAAATGTGTGAAATAATGAAAAATATGGGCTACTATGATAATAAGGGAAATTCGACTAGCATGGGTAAGGACCTAATTGCATGAATTTGTATTTTTATGAGCTAAGGACTAAATTGTAAAGATGTTAAACTATTAGGGGCAAAAGTGTAATTTTGTCATAATGTGATTTTTGGGCTAAATTTAATAGAATGATAATTAAATAAGTTAAATTTCATATTATATAGATCAAGAAAAATGAAGTTCGGATCTAGATCGAGGGAAAAACAAAGTTTTGGACTAGTCGATTCATTTCGTCGTTTTTGTGTATCGAGGTAAGTTCGTATTTTAATCAGAATTAATACATTTGTGTTTTAAATGATTTATTATTGAATTAATTGTGAATATGGTCTTACGGATATGTTCGACGAAGATTTGGTAATGTGAAATCCCGGTTGAACCTTAGGAATAGATTAGGATACGAATGACATGTCATTAGGGGTTTATGTGTTTTGGGTGTTGGTCTGTACGTCCTACCGGTGGTTGAGTTATCCAGCATGTGTTGCTGATTCTCGTCAGCTTGTGTGAGCAGACCCGTTGATAGCTCGATCGTGAGCATTATATGAGATATGAGATTGAGATAACTTTGGCTATGTATTTGGCACTTAGGGTGCGAGATTCCTGGGTATTCGATATTATTCCGAATGGTTCAACGGGTATATCAAGATATGGATGAGTATGAGATTGATACGAGTTAGTACAGGTATGTACATGAACCATACAAGCACTGAATCGAAGAAACTTGTGAATTTCATATCTAACCTTGTGAATGAATATGTGATAGGTTTGTGGATCAATATGAGTTATGTTAAGTTTCATTTTAAGCATACGAGCTTACTAAGCTTTATAGCTTACTCTGTTTACCTTTTCGTGTTTTCTTTTAGTGATTATCGAAGCTTGCTTGGATTTGAAAGTCGTCGGAGATCTCATCACACTATCAAACTGTCATTTTGGTACTTTTGAACTTATGTATTTGATTATATGGCATGTATAGGAATTGTTGTTAATATGGTCTATATCTTGGTAATGGATTTGGCCATTTGATTTGGCTTATAAATGATGTATGTTTTGGCTAAGTGTATTCAGTATACTTGGTGATGTATATACATGTGCAAATGGCCTTTTTTGGTATGTTGTGTATAATGGCTATGTGAATGCTTATTGTGGATTGGTAGTTTGAGTATCATATAGTTGATATCTGAAATTGGTATGCTTGTGGTTTTAGGTAAAGTGATGCATAATTAAAAGTGATCATATAGATGATTTGTTAGTATGAAATAGGTATGAAGTTGAATGGCTAATTGTGATGCTTGTGTGTCTTGTGATTGATGATATTGAAATAGCATGAATTGGATTTGGTTTAGATGAATTTAAATGCCATTTGAAGATATGGTCATATGCAATTGGGTTTGGTGTAGGTGTATGCAATTTGGGTGAGAAAAATAGCTTGGAAAATAGCCTATTTTTGTCCACACTGACAGAGACACGGGCGTGCGTCTCAGTTGTGTGTGACACATAGTCAGATGACAAGACCGTGTGTCCCCTGATGTTTATTTAGAAACCAAGTCAGTATGCTCCACACGGCCTAACACACGGGCGTGTGACTTGGCCGTGTGGCATAAGTCAGTATACCCTACAGTTTTGGCACGGTCTAGCACACAGCCTGGCACACGGGCTTATATGGCCATTTCGAAGGGCACACAGGCTAGTCACACGGGTGTGTGTGTTGACTGTGTGACCCAAATTAGAGAGTTACATGAGATAGGACACGAGCTAGGACATGTCCATGTGATCCCATTTTGAATGTCCACACGGCCTATGACACGGGCATGTCTTTTGCTGTGTGAGACACACGGGCGTGTGTCCCCTGTATTTTGAAAAATTTTCTATGTTTTCTCGAAATTTCTTGAGTTATCGGTTTAGTCCCGAACCACTTTTAATATACGTTTAAAGCCTCAAGGGCTCGTATAAAGGACTATATGATTGATTGTGAATGATTTTATTTGGATATGAAAAATGTATGATTGTTTAATTGCTAAGTCTGGTAATGTTCCGTAACCCTATCTAGCGATGGATACAGTTAGGGGTGTTACATTTTACCTGATTTAGATAACCACTTGACCTTTGAACCGGACCATTTATACTTATTTTTAATTAAATTAGCTCAATTCATCAAATCAAAAATTCAATATAAAAATTATTATTGACTCGTATAATTTAAATACTAATTATACGAATTTACTCATCAAATTTGTGGTCCCGAGACCATTGTTTTCGACATCACTGAAACATGAACTGTTACACTATGTCTCAATTTCCTCCACCGCAACCTCCTCAAGATAGTTAGGACTCATCTTGCATATCATGCATTTTCATGGTTTAATTAGATATTTTACATTGTTTTTCTTTTCCTATTTATATGTTTGTTGCTTCTTTGTTGCACTTAAATGTTAGCTTCATATTTTGAGATACTTTAGAGCTTGATGTTAATTCTTTGTTCTTTATTGCTTTATATTTTTGGACTAACCATTTTCTTTCTCTTTAAGCTTTAGTTTGGTTTGTTTTGTTATAACAAAAAGGAGGAGAAAAGGTAAATTGGTTGGTAATTCATCTCTACAATTTTGTGACCATTTTTCAAAAACAAAATCGGGCCTTTAATTGAAATTTATTTTTTAAAAAAGGAGTATTTTATTCAAAAATAAATTTACAAAATGTTTTGTTATATCAAAAAGGGAGAGATTGTTAAGTTAAGTTTTAATTTGATAAAAATTTTGATATAACAAATATAATGTTTTTGAATAAAACTTGTTTTTGAAATAAAATTTGATAAATTTCAAAGTAAAAATTTGTTTTGAAATATTTGTAAGAGATAAAATTTTAAATATAACCTTTCAAAAACTTACAAAATATTTTGGAACTTGTTCAAATTGATTAACAAAATTTTCAAACATTTATCAAGTGTTAAAATGCTCCCAAGGATTAAAGTATTGATACCCTATATATGGTATCGGTATCTCTACCTAGTATTGGCATCAATTTAAGCTTCAAAGTTTAGGAATATTAAGCAAAAATCAAAAGTATCGATACCTTTTGTTAAGAATCAATAAATTGACCCAAGTATCGGTACCCTTTCCATAGTATCGATACCAAATTGAGCTTTGATGTTCAAGAAAATTTGAGCAAAAATACAAAGTATCAATACCTTTATGAAAGTATTGATACCTTTCAAAAATTATCGATACCTTACCTAGTACTGATACCATTTTAAGGTTCGATGTTTTAAAGAATTAAATAAGATATTGCCCGAATATCGATACCCTCTCCAAGTTATCGACCACTGACTTGAGGCTTTAAATAGCCGAAATATTAATACCCTCCAAAGGTATCAATCCATGTTGTTGTAGGAGACATTAATGCACTAGTTTTTTTACCTCATCAATGGCTCTATTCATTTCCTCAACAACCACAACGGTTGGAATCAAAATCAATTATGTAACAACCCATTTTTAGCGGTGTTAGAAATAGTGGTTTCGGGACCACGACTACCATAAGTAAGTTATTATTTTATTATTTATTTAATGTTTATATGGTTAATTTACGGTAGTATTAAATTTTTATTATGAAATTTTGAAGTCTAAATGGTTAATTAGTTAAAAAAGACTAAATTGTAAATGATGCCAAAGTTGATTTTTAGTAGTTTAAAGGATCAAATGGATGTGGAATCTTAATAAAATGGACTTAGATGGTAATTATACCATAAAATGAGTTAGTGGATAGTTATGGACAATGTTTAGTTGAAAATTTTAATTATTAATAAGGGTAAAATGGTAAAATAGTAATTAAACATAAAAATTAGTAAGATAAAATCATCATCTTCCTCATTTTAGCCTAGGTAAACCAAAACAACATTGAAATAGAAGGAAGAAGCTTCGGTCAAGGCATATGTTTATGCATGGTAAGATTTTAAGCCCTGTTTTTAATGATTTTTATGTTTTTTAGCTCGTTTTAGCTTAATCTACTTAGCCTAGTGGTTAATTTGCAAAACTATTAAAGTCAGAGGGACTTGCCATAGTTGAGTTTGAATGTGTTTTAATGTTATTTGATAGATTATTAATCTTGGTTGTTAAACAAACTTGTTTTGTTAAGTGATTTTTGATGAATTTAGGGTTTAGGGACTTATTTATGAAAATAGTAAAATTTTATGGTAACATGATAAAATGATGGTTTAGTTGGGCTGGTATGGGTCCTTAAGAAATTTGGTTAGCATGTATGGAAGGTAAAAATAGTATTTTTACAAGTTTCGAGCTTAAGGACCAATTTGAGAAAAAAGTTAAAATATGATAGGTAAATTCATAATTTTATGATAATGTGAATTATGGATTGAATTGAATTGTTGATGTTAATTTAAGTACTTAGTTGAATGTAATTATCTATTTAGATTAAGATAAACAACAATAGGACTTAAATCGGGGAAAAGCTAAAGTTTTGGACTAGACATAAACTCGGTTATTGCAACCATAGTTGTCGAGGTAAGTTCGTATAAATTATAATCTTACTAATGATAATTTGATTGTTTATATGATATATTATGTTAGTACAAACCGACTTGGTTATATGAATATATCAATGCTTTGATTATATGATGGATAAATGATCCCATTTGAACCTTAAGAATTCTTAGGATACGAATGACATGTCATTAGGGATTTCATGTTTCGAGTGCTGGTTTTGAATGCTCAACCGATGGCTGATGTAACAGCTCGTTTTTAGTCAAATCAGAACAGAAGTTTCGGGACCACAAATCTGAAGTCGAAATAATTATTTATTATTATTATTTTAATGTTTACAGCATGATAGTATCATTGTGTGAAATTTTCGTTAAGAAATTTTATCATTTGAATGCTTAATTTGATAAAAAAGACTAAATCGTGTAAAGTGAAAACGTGATGTTCTAATAGCTAAAGGTGTCAAATAGCTATAGAACATTCAGGTCTTTAATTGGTAATTAGACCATTAGTATGTTAGTGGACATTTATGAGATTGGTATTGTTGAAATTAGTATGATTAATTAAGGTTATATTTGTAAATTGGTAATTAAACTTAAAATAAATAAAACAAAAGCCATTATATTCATAACCTTCTTCATCCAACCGATTTTAACAAAGAAAAGAACCATTTTTAGGGTTTGAAATTTGGCAAGCTTTTCTTCTTCATTTAGGTATGCATTTTTAACCCGTTTTTAATTATTTTTATGTTTTTTAGATCGTTACAACTAGGTCTAGCTAGCCTAGGGACTATTTTGCAAAATTGTTAAAGATTGTAGATGTTTCATTTGATGAATACATGAGTATTTTGATGTTTACTGATAGATTATGAATGTTTGATGATAGTTATACAAGTTTTGTTAAGTGCTTTTTAGTGAAAATGTAAATTAGGGATTAATTTATGAAATGTTAAAATTTTGTGGTTAAAATGTGAAATAAATGAAAAATATGGGCTGCTAGGGACTTAATTGAAATTCGACTAGCATGGATTTGGGTGAAATTACATGAATTTGTAATTTTATGAAATAAGGACTAAATTGTAAAAAAAATGTGAAACATTAGGGGAAAATGTGTAAAAGTGCCTTAATGTGAGTTTTGGACTAAATTGAATAAAGAGATAATTAAATAAGTTAATTTTGATTATATTTAGATCAAGAAAGGCGAAATACGGAATTAGATTAGGGAAAGAACAAGGTTTCGGATTAGTTGACTCGTGTCATCGTTTTTACATTCGAGGTAAGCTCGTATGTAATAAGTTTCGTTATAAATGTATTTTAAATGCTTTGATATTACATAAACTGTGAATACGAGACTATGGATATGTTCATATTACATAAACTGTGAATACGAGACTATGGATATGTTCGACAATGATTTGACGACAATTCGGCATTGAAAATCCTGGTTGAACCTTAGGTTAAATAATGCATAATTGAGTTTGGTCATTTTTTATGTTTGAATATGTGAAATTTGGTATGAAATGGATGGCATATTGGGATATTGTGTGTATTGTATATTGTTGGTATTGAAATGGTATACATGATGATTGGTTGAGGTTGACTTAATACCTATTTATGCCTTCTTTTAGTGCCATTTGGTTTGGTGCAGGTGTACACAAGTTTGGGTGGAAAAATGGCTTGGTAAATAGCCTATTTTTGTCCACACGAGCAGAGACACGGGCATGTGTCTCAGCCGTGTGTGATACACAGTCATGTATACGGCCGTGTGTCCCTTAGTGTTGAAATAGAAACCAAGTCAACATGCTCCATACGGTCTCACACACGGGCGTGTGACTTGGGCGTGTGGCATAAGTCAGTATACCCTACAGGTTTGGCACGGCCTAGCACACGGCCTGGCACACGAGCGCGTAAGGCCATTTTTAGGGCACACGAGCATGTGTGTTGGCTGTGTGACCCAAGTTAGAGAATTATACGGGGTTGGACACGGGCTGGGACACGGTTATGTGCTCCCATTTTGAATGTCCACAAGGCTTGTGACACGGGCATGTGTCCCCTGTTTTTAGCAAAAATTTTCTAAGTGCTTCAATAGTTTCCAATGTTATCGGTTTAGTCCCGAACCATTTAGAATGCATGTGTAGGGCTTCGTAGGCTTGTATTAGGGACGACATGTAAGTTGTTGAATGATGATTATTTGAAACTTCAAAATGTATGAGTAAATGTATGTGTAATTGATTTATAAGTCCGGTAATGCTCCGTAACCCTATTTTGGCATTGAATACGGGTGGAAGGTGTTACAGCTGAGGTCCTGCATTTGTTGCAGATTCTCCATAGTTTGTGTAAGCAGTATAGTGTAGCTAACATTTCGACCCACAGCTCATGTGAGCAAGCTCATTTCACAGCTTGTCCAAGCTCGACCGGTTGGAAGCTTGCCAGAGATTTATCATGCTATCCAACAATTACTTCGGTAGTTTTTATGTTATTTTTGCCAAGGTTATAAATGGCATGTATAGGGCTTTAGTGTAATGGTAGTTGTTGAAAATGATAATGAACAGTGGTTTCGGGACCACAAATCTGAGCCGAAAAATAAAATTTATTTTAATTTTATTTTATGGTTCGTAATATGATAGAAATGACATGTGAAAATATTGATAAGAAAATTTTACTGATTATGTGTTTAATTACGGGAAGGACCAAATTGTATAAAATGCAAAAATTGAATTCTAGTAGCTAGAAGGATCAAACAGCTATGGAATTCAAAACTTAAGGTCCTTATATGGTAATTAGACCATTAATAAAAGGTTAGGAGATATTTTTGGATGATTCATCCATGGAAAATTAGAGAAAGGCTAAGGACTAAATTGGAAATCAAAATTATTAAAGATGATAAATTAATTAAATAGAAATAAAAATAATTTTTATCATCTTCTTCCCCAAAATATTCCATGGAAACCCTAGGAGAGAAAGAGAAGAAAACGAAAAATTCTTAGAGTCTCTGATTAAGTCTTGACTCGATTATAATGCTCGTATTGGGCCTCGAGGGTCCATTTAAGGGACACAATGAACAATCTCAAAAAAAGAATAGTGATTGACATGATTTAGTTGTAAATGTTCTGAAAGTTTTGGTAATGCTTTGTAACCCTGTTCCGGTGACGGATACAGGTTAGGGGTGTTACATAGGCAAATTTTTATGTTTTTGGTGATATGTGAATGGTTATAATTGATGTCATTAAGTAGTTAAATGGATTTTGTTTTGGTGCTTGAGAAGTGGCATATGATCTTGTTTTGATTGAAGTTGTTTTGGTTAAAATGTGGTGTCTTTGAATGACATATTGGTTAGTTGAAATAGGTTGTTTGAATTGGTATGTTTATACATGTTTGAAAGGTGTTTAGGGCTATTGAATGTATGCACAATTGGAGTAGATGATTAGGTAAATTTTGGCCTTAAAAGGTCTTATTTTTTGGGTTAAATTATGGAGCACACGGCCTGGGACATGGGCTATCACATGGCCGTGTGACACACATGGCCTATGACACGACCGTGTGTTGCAAGTCAGAAAGTTACACGGCTTGCGACACGGCCGTGTGACCTAACTCTGTGAGTTACACGGTTTAAAACATGGGCTGGGACATGGCCATGTGTCCCTTTGTTCAAGCTTCACACGGTCTGGGCTATGTCACACTACCTGCCCACACAGTTGTGTGACCCCTATTTTAAAAAATTGCTACTTTTTCCTAGATTTTTTGATTTGTTTCAAATTAGTCCCGAATTGTTTCTAAACTATTTTTAGGGCTTCAAAAAGCTCGATTTAAGGCCCAAATGTATTTGTTTGAGAGGTTTTTAATAAGTTTTAAGTAATTGTTATTAAATGAATGTATTGTTCTAATTTGTACAGTAATGCTCCATAACCCTAATTCAGCGTCAGAGACGGGTTAGGGGTGTTACAAATTAAGGGTATAAATACAAACTTCCAAAGCCTCTACAACAATTAGAGAGATTACAAGAGATCAAGAACTATCAAGAAAGATCAAGAACTCTTTTTACCAACCTTTTGTGCTTAAATTCTTCATCTTTTTCTTCTATACACTTGTGAGCCTTCATTGTATTTTATCAGCTCAAGTGTTTTTATTGTGTGAGTGCTTAACTAGCAAGCATCTTAATCTTGTAAAGATTGTTTCGTTGTTTTCTCATTTGTTTACTTTTTTGAAAGGGTTTAAATCTTAAGAGAGTTGTAATATAAACTTAACTTTTAATATTTATTTATTTTGTCATTTTGGGTCATTTTGGACCTCAATTTTTAAAATTTAGTTAAGTTGCTTATTTTTTTGATCGAAAAATTGACTAAATGTTAATATTTTTACGGTTTTGATGTGACTACTAATGTAGCAGTTCACGTATAATTCATAAAAGTTCAAAATAAATAAATAAATAAATAATATTTAAAAAATCAACAAAATTTAAAAAGTTCACAAAAACTTTTAAAAATTATGCTTATGAGCAATGAAGTATACATAAAATGTCACGCAAGCTTAATGTCAATACCATTAAAATTTAACAGTCCAATTAGTTTTCCGTAAAAAAGTAAACAATTTAATTAAATTTTAAGGAACTAAATTTATCTTTATACATTATTTTTTAAAGTAATTAATATTTAATTGGAGTTTTATTTAAATAAAGCACAAAGGTACCTTTGATTCAAAGTAATTTCAGATTTTAGCACATAATCTTATATTCCGACATAATATAATATTTTAATTTAGGGAGGGATCTACTTATATTTTTATAAAAAAGTTACGTGATCGGTATGGAATAATCTTAAAGTGACACATATCATATAAATCAAATTTGAAAAAATTTCTAAATTAGACACTAAAAAAGTTTAGGGTAAACTATACAGATAGTCACCCAACTAGATTCATTCTAAGCACCATAAAAAGTTTACAATTTAAACACATACGTTACATAGTTCAATCATTTTAATTACTCGCGTTAAAACCACAAACAGAAATTTGAAAATTAAAATTAATGTAATTAGGTGGAAAATCAAAATTTAAAATAAAAAATTATTTTAGGTTTTTCTTTAGATTTATTAGAATGACCAAAATAATCAAACTATATAAGGTGAATGCGTAAATTGTAAATTTCTTTTTGGTGCTTAGAATAAGTTTTTTTTTTTAATTAGGTGATTAGAATAAGTTTTTTTTTTTTTTAGGTGACTATACGTGTAACAGCAAAAGTTTAAGAGCCAGGAAAATTGTGCTTTGTCAATAGGCCCAGATAGGAAAACCTGAAGGAAAAAAAATATTTATTTAAAAGAAAAAAGAATAAGAGAATTACTTTGGATAACAATGGTGAGACTGTGACTGACCTACGAACAGCTTCCCTTACCTTTCTAATCTCTCACCCCTTTTCTCCGATTGAAATTTTGCAATGGCGATATCAACAATCTCTTCAACTCTGTTTCCTTCTTTAACAATCCCAAACACTTCTTCACCCAAGCCAAGATTCACTATTTTATCTCATTCTTCATCACTCTCTTTCAACCCCTTGAAGCTCCCCAATTCGTCTCTCAAGCATTCACAATCCACCACAAAAATCTTTGCTGCTCCTGAAGCTTTGGAAGAGACACCTGAGGTTTGAAAATTTTTCCTTTTTTTTTTTGTTTTGGAGAATTTTGGGATTTAGTTTAAAGGTTTAATTTGAAAATGGGAATTGAAGAAAAAAAAACATGGCCGTTTCTCCTTTGGGTATGATGGGGTTGTGGTTTTAGAAGTGCATTTGGTTAATTCTTTGTTTGTTTGCTGAGAAATGTGAGGTTAAAAAAAGAACTTTTACCATTTCTGTTTGGTTATTATTGCACTCAAATTTGAAACCCTGAACACCAAAAAGTGAGCTTAGTTGAATTTGGATAATTGAAAGAAAATATGGGAATTGAAGAAAATAGACTTTGGCCTTGATGGGGTCGAGTCCTTGGAAGTACATATGGATAATTCTTTGTTTGTTTGCTAATAAATTTGAGGAAAAGAAAGATGAACTTTTCCCATTTCTGTTTTGTTCATATGAGCCTGTTTTGATTTTCTTTGGCACTCAAATTTGAAGTCCTGAACACCAAAACTGAACTTAGTTGAATTTGGTTAATTGAAAAAATTTATGAGAATTGAAAAAAAACAAGTCTTTGTTGTGTTGATGAATTTGGTTAATTGAAAAAAGATATGGGAATTGAAAAAAAAAAAACAAGTCTTTGTTGTGTTGATGGGATTGAGTTTTTAGAAGTGCATTGGGATAAATTCTTTGTTTGTTTGCTATGAAAAATGAGAAGAAAATGAACCTTACTATTATATAAATTCTTTGTTTGTTTGTTATGAAATGTGAGAAAAAAAGTGAGCTTAGTTCGACATTCAATATTCCATTCTTATGATTTGTGTCTTGCAGGTTGGAGGCTCTGAGGTGCCTACTTCATCTGTTAGTGTAGAAGCAGACAAGGTATGTATTTGAAATAGTGAAACTTGTTTAAATCGTGTTGCAGCTCAAATAAGTTCTATTTCCGGAGTTAACCTCACTGTAAAAGATATTAGATATAATATGATATATCCCCATCAATGATAATATAAGTGCTCTCCTTGATATTCCTTTGAAAATATAGGGTATGTCGTTAAAACCATTGATAGAAGGAAATTCGTCGACTATATTCTAATATGACTCTATGGATGCTACTAGAAGGTTAGGTTACAATGTTTAAGGTTCTTTTTCTCCTTGTTGCAGTTTTGTAGCTTCTGTAAAAAGTTTAATATATGTCAAGTCATTATTAGTGGTTTTCCGGGTTTTTGTTAGTGCTCACGGACCGACCACCGTAGGCACTTTGCAAACGTTCAACTATGGAGTTTATTGCTGTTCTGTCTTTGCACTTATGGTGATAATCAAGTATGCTATTGATTATATATGAGGTAATCTTAGCTTGATTGGCATCGAGATGGTACATAGAAGGCTTGCATAGAATTGTTTTAATTATCGAACTGTATGAGGAAGAATGAATCACGGTATACATTTTATTGCTCTCCTCACTTTGCACATATTGTGATGATAAAAGTATGCTATTGATTATATATAATGAGTTAATCTTGGCCCAGTTGGCATCTAGCTGGTCCGTGGAGGGCTTGCCTAGAAATGTTTTTGCTGTGAAAAAGTGCAGCGAAGAATAAATTGGGGGTCAGTGGTTGCATCTTTTTAAGGAACGATTAACTGTAGTTTATACAGGGCTTGCTGTTAGCCATGTGGTTCCACTGATGGTTGACGAACTGAACTAGATAATAGCATTATGTCTAAATAGATTATATTTTGATCTTGCTTTCCGGTGGTTATATCGGAAATTCTTATTTGTGTTTCTTTCCACAGGCGGCACCTAAGCAGAAGATCAGAATTAAACTCAGGTCATACTGGGTCCCTTTAATCGAGGACTCTTGCAAGCAGATTTTGGATGCCGCACGGACTACTAATGCCAAGACGATGGGACCAGTGCCATTACCGACCAAGAAGAGGATCTATTGCGTCCTGAAATCCCCACACGTGCACAAAGACGCAAGGTTCCACTTTGAGATTCGAACACACCAACGCCTCATCGATATTCTATACCCGACGGCGCAAACGATTGATTCGTTGATGCAGCTCGACCTTCCTGCCGGGGTTGATGTGGAAGTGAAGCTATGAAGAAGCAACACTGTAGGTTAGGTAAATTTTGTGTAAGTTGCTAAAGCTGTCCCTTAAAACTTTGTGCTTTGTTTCATTCCTTGTATTATTGTTATTATTTTTGTAGCACTTATCATAATTTGTTTGTTTTGCAACTTGAAGAACTTCAAGAAATGCAAATATTGAAAAGTACTAAATTTGCTAATTTGCATAAAGATGAAAGTCCTTTTTTAACTTTGCTTTTTTATTTCCAGAAATTAAATTGAGTTGTTCAATCATTTTAAATATTTTTAAAGAAACTAATTAATAATAATTTGAAAAAAATTGTAAAAGTTCAGATTTAGTGTGGAGAATTTAACTAAACTTTAAAATGTTGTATTAGCCTAGTCATCAATTAAGGTGTTAAATGCTAGTTTGAATCTAGTGTGGAGAATTTTTTTAGTTACGAGGATAAAATTATAAATGCATGTGTCCTTATATGAACAATTTGAATCTAATATGTTAAAAGAACAAATATTGTCATTATAGGGCTAGTAAAAAAAAACTGATTAGACCCAAACAGTTTATACAGTAAGTAAAGGTCTCCTATATTAGGAGTTAAATTATATTTTGTTCTCTCTACTCGAAAAATGAATAAATTAGTTTATGTACATTAACTTAAAGAGTAAATTTATTTATTTTTGTTAAAAATTTCATCCATTTGAACTATTAAAAATTGATCTAATTGATGAAATAACTAAATAGTAACATATGACATGTCATGTGTACTTCAGGCTAATATATATATATCAATTTACCCTTTTTTTTTAAGTAAAGAGAATAAAATGTAATTTAACTTTTAATACAAGAATCTCCATTATACTTTTACTTTATATCGAGTGGAAGTAAGATATATATATATATATATATATATATATATATATATAAACTCCTATACAATGACATCTTAGGCCAATATATGGTTGAACAAGAAACACAACATGGAGCTTCATTTCACCTATGTCGTCACCTTGTCCTTCACCTTCCTTTCCATGTTGTCTGTATGGGAACTACTGGAAACAGATGAGATTTCCAGAACAGAGCTTTTTGACTAGCGATGGCTAAAATCAACTCAATTTGAACAAAATTCGATCTATTTTTAAATGATATAATATTTATTTATCCTCCAATTTTATAAAAGAATCACTTTATCTTTTAATTTAATTTTTTGCTTTTTTAATATTTAAATTTGCATTTTTTTATGTAAAATTATCTAAAATGAATAACTTCGTTAACATTACATACACGTGAATAATTCGTCAGCATTTAATTAATTTTTTAAATATTAAAAAATTAAAAGATATATCAAAAAATTTTAAAAAATAAAAATAATTAAAATAATTTAAAATTTTATATTATATATAAATAAATTATTTTTTAATATTTTAAAAATTTTAAAAATTAATTAAATATTTACATATTATCTACACAATAATCCACGTATATACCATGTAAACAAAATTAACATTTACCTTAAATTTTCCATTTACTTTTGTGGACAATTTTGATAAAGACAACTAGTTGAAATTAAGTAATTTGTTCTGTCCCTAGTTCCTGCTAAAAACTGACAATAAGTAAAAAGAAAACCTTGATGATTAATGCTATATTTTATGTTTTCAGAGTAAAAAATCACGTCTTCCCCCGAAGTCCCCTCCAACCTCCTTTTTGTATGTCTTTTTCTGAGGTTCAGTGCGTTTCCCTTCTGCTCTCTCCGCTTCCAATCCTGCTCTCCACGTATTTCTCTTCTCCAAGTATTTTTCTTGGTCTTTCTTTTTTAATCTCATTTACATATAAACACAAAGCCAGAAGCCTTCAAACACTTGAAACTAATCAAAACTTTTATCCAAACGCAGAAAGCCAAAGTTTTTTCTTCAGCCAAAGCTCCAAAAGACATGAAACTTTTTGGTTCACAATCATCTTTACTAATGAGTTCAGCTACTAGTTTTGATTTTCTACTAAAACCCATTTTTCTTCATGGGTTGTCTGCTTCATTACACTTAGTTTTGCTGTTTTTATTGTTGAGCAGGGTTAAAAAAGTTAGTAGGGAAGGTTCGAAGGAAAAACAGGTTTTATGGTATAAGCAAACATTAGCTTGTTGTTTTGTTGTTTCAGTTTATAATATTGTCCTGTGCATGTTGAGATATTTTTATTGGTATACGAATGGTTGGTCTGAGGATATGTTAGTGAGTCTTATTGATTATGCATTGAAAACACTTGCTAATTGGGGTGCATGTGCAACATGTGTTTACATGCATTGTCAATTCCCCAATCCTGGTTTTTGATAAAAACTGGATTGAATTAGATGATGAAAATTTCCGAGTGTTAATAATTAGTAATGCTTTACGTTGCTAGAAATATTCGTATCTGTAATCCGTACTTGTAAAGTTTAAAGAGAAACATAGAAAACTATGATCTTATTCGTGTTAAATGCATATCTATACTTAATATTCGCATCCAAATCCGAATAAATTTGGAATGACTAAACGTTGAATATATTGCTAATAAACTTTTCCCATGCTGCCTTATTCTAAGGGTGAGAGAGTCTTATACATTAAAAAAACTTTTAATGAGCAAAATGATAAATTTTGTAATAATTTACTAAAAATGTTAAAATTAATTTAAAATATAACATAGTATTTTTAAATGGTATCACATGTTCAATCAATTTATCATAACTTAAAAACCTCAAACAATTGAATTTAACCTCAACATTTATATCCTATTCACGTGTTAAATGCAATAGTTCTAAGTTTTTTTAACTATAATATGTTATGTTATGTTTTAAATTAATACACCATATATTCAGAGATCTATTCTTTTTAGAGAAGTCTTCTAAGTGTTTGAACCTCTCAATAAGTTGATATTGTCTTTAAATCGAGTTAGGGTTTTGTCTCTCGACTTTGCAAAGAACTCAAGTTGACGATGAGGTTCATAGAACGAGAGCAGCTCATCGAATCATGCAGTTGATCAAATAAGTAGCATATGTGTCCTTAAATGCCATATAAGGGGTAAGGGTTCAAACCGTGTAACGTTCACATCCCCTACATAGGATTTCACCGTGCAATATTTTTTTAGATTTTATAAATATTTTTCTGAAATTTTTATATATTTATTTCTATTTTTTATATATTTAATGTTTATATACATTTAATAGAAGAAAATTTTTTATTTCCCTACTTTCCCTTCCTTGACTAAAAGAATTCTATCCAGAACAAAGCAAAGTATAATTATTTTCTTTACTTCTCTTTCCTTTCCCCTCGTTACTTCAATCTACTGGTAAAAAAAATTGTGATATAGCAAAACTTTGTACATAAACTCTCGAGTTCAGTGGTTTTTATTTTTTTATTAAGGTTTAAATGTAAAACCGACCTTTAAATTATAATATTTTTTCTACTTAGATATTTAAAGGTTTTTTTGCCAAAAAAGATACATTTAAATTATAATACATTCTTATATAAATGCCATACTTTTTTTTAATAAATGAGATAAAAAATTGATAATTTAAATACTATTTTTGAGAAAAATAAATAAATATTTAACTAAAAAAACAGTACAATTTAATGAGAAATTTTATTATTAACATTTAAAATTGCATATTGATGAATGAACATCTTGGCATGAACAAGAATGGATTTTAGAATTTGTTCATGTTGTGTGATGGTGCCTTGAGGCATATTGGTTAAAAGTAGGAAAGTGATATGTTTTGGCATGTTGTTGTGCATTTTGAATAGGTTTAAAGATGGGTTACGTGAATACTTTTGTCATAATTGGAAATTTGGTCTTGTAGCTTGTATAATAAGGTAACTATTGGAACACACGAGCTAACACACAGTCGTGTGTTTTTTATAATTTGGGAGGTTCTCGATTGACATGACCTCAGCTTGTTACACGGTCTGGTCACACGCATGTGTGGTCTTGTAGAGACGGTCATTTGATTTTCACAAAATCTCAGGCTCTCACACGGCCCAGCCACACAGCCGTGTGAATGTTTGTAAGCTTTTGCATTTAGGTCCACACAGCTTAGTGAGATACATGGCCGTGTGACCCTTGTTTTGCATGTTTGCCTTTTATCTTTTAAAAAGATTACAATTTAATCTTTGTTTATTATTGGGTCAACTCTAGAGCGTATGTAAGTTCATATAAGACTTAGGAAAAGTTTCAAATGGTATTACATGATTGAAATGATTAAAGTTAATGAATGGTTTGATTCGAATTAATAGTGTAATATGATGTGATGAAATGCAACTTAATTGAATAAATATTAATATTTATAGATAATGATGGATAAAAAAATTAAATTGCCTACAAATGGTCATGGTAAGTTAGTATGTGCGTATATTGAAGATTGGAACTTATATGAATATAAGCATGTTATAGTGTATTGGACAGTGTTAGAATATAAAATTTGATAATGAGATTTTACATGAGTTGCAATTGTGAGAGATTATGCATAGTGAATTATTATCCAGAAGGTTAGTCTGAAATTTGAGACGAATTAATGAACTCGATTTGGAATATAGTATGCTACAATGTAATATTCTTGAACTAGTTTATGGAACTTATTTTAATGAACGTAAGCAATAAATGATGTTCTTGGTAGCATGCTTTCTATACGTGTAACTAGTGAGTGTTTTCATTAGCTTATTCATGTTGATACTGAATTTTTAAAAATACCACTAAGTTGATTACTCAGCGTACGATTTATTTTCCGTGCGCAGGTTAAGATATATTAAAGATCTTGAATTTTGATTTCAGCATTCAGAGAAAATTCCGAACTCAGTAATGTTGATGTATTTACGTTTTTGAATAGTTTGGCATGTACCTATCTAATTAAGTCACTATTAATATATCTTTATGTTTATATGAACTTGAGTATCAAATTAGTATTTACTGAATTTAATTAATAGTGTTATTATATGCTCATAAGTAAGTTATTTGAAATGTGATGAGTATTCGTATCTAAATTAATTGTAGTTGCCCTGGCAACAAATGTGACACACTGTAGCTCGGACTTGACGATTGAGTCGAGTATGGGGTGTTACACAAATAGTACAAAAACTCGAATTATATTTTAATATTTACTTTATAATTTGACTAAAAAAAATTTAATAACTAACCTAACACGAAACACTATAAAATACGTACTAGTTAGTATTAAGGGTTTTTTTGCCTAGATAATATAAAAAATAATTATGAAAATGGGATATGTTGTAGATTATTTACGAGAATGATATACAATACAATATTTTAATCTAAAAAAGGTGACCTAAATGTTAGTCCATTTATTTTAATTCATCGTAATTTGATCTTTGTATGTTTTCAAATTTAAAAAGCCAGTCAAATTATTTAACAATGAATTGTTGAGTTGATGATTTTTATTAATTCTTTGTATATGAATTTGATAAGTGAGTTGATCTTGTAGTATGTAATTTGATGATCAAGTTTAACGATATTAAATAATTTTGACTAACTTTTTAAATTCGAAAATATACTAAAATTAAATTATAATAAATTAAAATATATGGACTAATTTTTAATTTCCATAAAATAGAGATATGAAATTTAAAATTATACTACAACCAAACAAAAAGTTAGCACATATGGTGTCACCCTTTTTTAGATTAAAATTTTATTTTTTGAAAAAATTATTTTTATTTAAATATGATTTTTTTATAGGTAATATCACCTTACACGTTAAGGACATTTAATTTTATTGTAAAAATTATATTATTCTCATAAATAATTTATAAAATGCCTATAATTAAATTTTTTTTATTAAAGACAATTTTCCAGTGTAAGCCGATTTTTTTATTCATGGTCTGACTACAGATTCCCAAGTTTTGCATTGCATGGTGTGCTGAGTTGCTGACGAGTGACGACCATGTGTTTGTGCTTTTTTGTTTTTGTTTTTTTTTTAATTATAAAAAGAGGGTAATACCTTAACATTAAAATGATTAGCATGGCTTAAATTCTGATTATATTTACAGCCATAAACACTATAGTCATCAGACCAACACTGAGATTTAATCTTTTCTATTCTTTGATCATACTTGACCAAGTAATATATAATGTGAATACAAGTCAGCAACATAAACAATTTGATAAAAATATTTTCAATACATTTCATGTCATATCCGAATCAATATTTATTATTTAAAGTCATCGCTACACCACAAATGAATCTTAATGGCACAAAATTAATAATTTGAGAATCCAATACTTATTTAAGATATAGGGATCAATTTAAAAATTGAGCAATAATTTAGGAATGTTAGTTGAAATTAAGTCCTTCGTCCCTCGCTCTTGCTAATTTAGTATTTTGTTATTTGTGGAAAACTGACACTAAAGTAAAAAAAGACTTCGATGATTAATGCTATATTTTATGTTTTCAGAGTCAAAAATCACGTCTTCCCCCGAAGGCCCCTCCAACTACCTTTTTGTATGTCTTTTTCTGAGTTTCAGTGCGTTTCCCTTCTGCTCTCTTCGCTTCCAGTCTTGCTCTCCACGCATTTCTCTTCTCCAAGTATTTTTCTTGTCTTTCATTTTTAGTCTCATTTATATATAAAAACAAAGCCAGAAGCCTTCAAACCACTTCAAACTTTTTGCTTGACAATCATCTTTACTAATGAGTTCAGCTACTAGTTTTGATTTTCTACTAAAACCCATTTTTCTTCATGGGTTTTCTGCTTCATTACACTTAGTTTTGTTGCTTTTATTGTTAATCTTGTGGGTGGTGAGCAGGGTTAAAAAAGTTAGTAGGGAAGGTTCAAAGGAAAGACAGGTTTTATGGTATAAGCGAACATTAGCTTGTTGTTTTGTTGTTTCAGTTTCTAACGTTGTCTTGTGTTTGTTAAGTTATTTTTATTGGTATACAAATGGTTGGTCTGAGGATAAGATGGTGAGTCATATTGATTATGCATTGAAAACACTCGCTTGGGGTGCAGCATGTGTTTACTTGCATTGTCAATTCTCCAATCCTGGTGAACAAAAGAGATTCCCTGTTGTGTTGAGAATTTGGTGGGGTTTTTACTTTTCAATTTCATGTTATTGTCTTGTTATAGACGTTGTTCTCTTCAAAAAACATGTTTCTTTCCCAAGCCAGTATTTAGTATCTGATGTCTTGTCTGTTGTTACTGGTTTGTTTCTATGCATTGTTGGGTTCTTTGTAAGAAATGAGGGTGAAGATACCCTCCTTGAGGAACCCCTTTTAAATGGAGATTCTAGTCTTAGTAATGGTGTAGAGGTGAGTAAGGAAAAAGGGGGTGATACTGTAACCCCATATTCAAATGCTGGTATTTTCAGCATTCTTACATTTTCTTGGATGGGGCCTCTTATTGCTGCTGGCAATAAGAAACCATTAGACCTTGAGGACGTTCCTCAGTTAGATAGCCATGATAGTGTTATTGGGGCTTTTCCAAAATTTAAAAACAGGCTTGAATTAGCTGATAGTGAGGGGAATGGTGTTACCTCACTTAAGCTGGTGAAGGCACTGTTCTTTTCAACTTGGAAAGATATTCTTTGGACAGCTTTGTTTGCATTTACGTACACGGTGGCTTCATATGTCGGTCCATACCTCATCGACACTTTTGTTCAGTATCTGAATGGGCAAAGGGAATTTAAGGCTGAGGGGTATCTTCTAGTTGCTGCTTTCTTTGTTGCCAAGCTAGTGGAGTGCTTGTCCGAGAGGCGCTGGTTCTTTAAGTTGCAACAAGTTGGACTTAGGCAGAGGGCTGTATTGGTAGCAATGATATACAACAAGGGGTTAACCCTTTCATGCCAGTCGAAGCAGAGCTATACCAGTGGGGAGATCATCAATTTCATGACTGTTGATGCAGCAAGGGTGGGTGCCTTTAGTTGGTACATGCATGATCCATGGATGGTAGTTTTGCAAGTTGCTTTGGCCTTGTTGATCTTGTATAAGACCCTGGGGTTAGCATCCATTGTCACTTTCATTGCTACTGTACTTGTTATGTTGGCAAATATACCTTTGGGGAAAATGCTGCAGAAGTTTCAGGATAAGTTAATGGAATCAAAAGATACAAGGATGAAGGCAACATCTGAAATTTTGAGGAATATGAGGATTCTTAAACTGCAGGGGTGGGAAATGAAGTTCCTCTCCAAGATTGTTGGGCTCAGGAGTGTCGAGGAAGGATGGTTAAAACGATTTGTTTATACAAATGCCATGACTGCTTTCGTTTTCTGGGTTGCACCATCCTTTGTGTCTGCAGCCACTTTTGGTGCTTGTAGGTTCCTAGGAGTCCCACTTGAGTCAGGGAAGATCCTATCTGCACTCGCAACATTCAGGATTCTTCAGGAGCCAATCTACAACCTTCCTGACACAATCTCAATGATAGCTCAAACAAAGGTCTCACTTGATCGAATTGCTGCCTTCCTCCGGCTCGATGACTTGCAGCCTGGTGCTATAGAGAAGCTACCCAGTGGTAGTTCCGATACAGCAATCGAGATTGCTGATGGGAACTTCTCTTGGGATATGTCATCCCCTACTGCAACACTAAAAGATATAAAATTGAAAGTTTCCCATGGCATGAGTGTTGCTGTTTGTGGTACAGTCGGCTCTGGCAAGTCAAGTTTACTTTCCTGTCTTTTGGGAGAGTTCCCAAAGATATCAGGAACTCTTAAGTTGTGTGGTACAATAGCCTATGTTGCTCAGTCACCTTGGATACAAAGTGGCAAGATTGTAGACAACATATTGTTCGGTAAGGAAATGGACAGAGACAAGTATGACGAAGTGCTTGAAGCTTGTACCCTCAAGAAGGATCTTGAAATTCTCTCTTTCGGTGATCAGACAGTTATAGGCGAGAGGGGAATCAATCTGAGTGGTGGACAAAAGCAAAGAATACAGATTGCTCGTGCTCTATACCAAGATGCCGATATCTATCTGTTTGATGATCCTTTCAGCGCATTGGATGCTCACACCGGATCTCATTTATTTAAGGTAATGTCTTCCTATGATCATATGGCATGTATTTTAAGAGTTCCTATAGTTAATTTAGTTGAAATAGTTATGTATGAGCTCTGAGTATCTTGTTTAATCGTTTGAATGGCAGGAGGTTTTACTAAAGAATTTGAGATCAAAAACAGTGATTTATGTCACTCATCAAGTTGAGTTTTTACCAGCTGCTGATCTAATTTTGGTGAGCTATTATTTACATTATTTTCATTGATTTTCATCATATGTCTTAGATTCAAGAAATAGTTTATTAACTGGATTCAACTTGTATTTACATATTTGCTAGGTGATGAAAGATGGGAGGATTGTTCAAGCTGGAAAGTATAATGATATTCTCAATTCAGGTACTGATTTTATGGAACTTGTGGGTGCACATAAGAAAGCTTTGTCGGCCCTTGATAATGTTGAAGCGAGTACGGTTTTGGAACGAACTACCAGTGAAGGAGAATGTGATATAGGTACTACTAATAGGAAAGTGCAGAAAGAAGAAAACCAAGGTAACGAAAGTGGTAAAGTAGATGATGTCGGACCAAAAGGACAGCTTGTTCAGGAAGAAGAACGAGAGAAAGGACAAGTCGGGTTTTCGGTCTACTGGAAGTACGTCACAACAGCATATGGAGGAGCTCTTGTGCCTTTAATATTGCTTGCTCAGATTCTCTTTGAGATTTTTCAAATAGGCAGCAACTATTGGATGGCTTGGGGATCACCGATGTCAGCAGACATAAAGCCTCCTGTTGGGAGCTTTACACTAATCATGGTCTATTTGGCTTTGGCCATTGCAAGTGCCATTTGTGTCTTTGCCAGATCCATGCTTCTTGGTACAGCTGGATATAAAGCAGCCACTCTTCTCTTTAAAAAGATGCATCTTTGCATTTTCCGCACTCCTATGTCTTTCTTCGATTCTACACCGAGTGGAAGAATCCTCAACAGAGTAAGCATCTAATGTTTTTCCTGTATGGATACAAAAGATCCGATTTATCTTCATGTTTGTTGGCATTTTTCCCCTTGTTTTTAAAGGGTTGTAAACTTTTTTGCTGCCTCGTATAGGCTTCTACAGATCAAAGTGCAGTAGATATGGACATCGCGCACCAAGTCGCCACATTTGCTTTCTCAGTTATCCAGCTACTTGGAATCATTGCAGTCATGTCTCAAGTTGCTTGGCAGATCTTTATCATTTTTATTCCAGTGATTGCTACCTGCATTTGGTATCAGGTAACTCTTGCCGAATTGTGGCTATGCAATGCATGAAATCATGAACTTCTTACAATGCAGCAACATATCGAAAATCTCGAATTTTCTACTTTGTAAAACTCATTTAATCATTGCCTTATTGCTGAACAAAGGAATGCTCATAAACTTGTAATCTCGCAGCAATATTACATATCTTCTGCACGAGAACTTTCGCGGCTGGTTGGAGTATGCCAAGCTCCAGTAATACAGAATTTTGCTGAAACAATTTTAGGAGCAACAACTATAAGGAGCTTTGATCAAGAAAAAAGGTTCCAAGACACAAACATGGCACTGACCGACTCGTATTCTCGTCCAAAATTTTATGTTGCTGGTGCAATGGAATGGCTGTGCTTCCGCCTGGACTTATTGTCTTCTGTTACTTTTGCCTTCTCTTTATTCATTTTAATCTCTTTACCGGAGGGAGTTATTGATCCTGGTAAGTAAATGCAGATTCATATTGGCACCTTTGTTGACTACTAGATAACAAATGTTCTAGGAAAATGATTTGATGCATTTTTCGTTCGTTTAGCTGTTGCCGGGTTAGCTGTGACGTATGGACTCAATCTAAATATATTGCAAGCTTGGGTGGTATGGACTATGTGCAATATGGAGAACAAAATTATATCTGTTGAGAGAATACTTCAATACTGTAGTATTCCTAGTGAGCCTGCCCTTGTGGTGGAAACGATTCGCCCAGACCATTGTTGGCCGTACCACGGAGAAGTTCATATTCGTGATCTGCAGGTATGGCAGTGTTGTGGTGTTCTATGATTCTGTTTCCAATGCATTGGCCGTATTAAATCAACAATGATGGTCTCGATGCAGGTACGGTATGCTCCACACATGCCACTCGTGTTGCGAGGCCTGACCTGCACATTTCCTGGAGGGTTGAAAACGGGTATTGTAGGGAGAACAGGCAGTGGTAAATCAACTCTCATACAAACACTTTTCCGGATCGTTGATCCTGCAGCAGGGCAGATCATAATCGATGGTGTAAACATCTCATCGATCGGGTTGCATGATTTGCGTTCACGACTCAGCATCATCCCTCAAGAGCCTACCATGTTCGAAGGGACTATACGAAGCAACTTGGACCCTCTTGAAGAATACACAGATGAACAGATTTGGGAGGTGGGTTCATTTTAGTAAAACACTGTCATTTATGATCTCTAATCCAAGTCTAACATCCATAATTATTGTGTTTTAAAGGCATTGGATAAATGCCAACTTGGGGATGGAGTTCGAAACAAGGCCGGGGGGCTCGATTCTTCAGGTTCGATCCTTCTATCTTATAACACAAATGAGTTTGTCTTCTTTTGCATAAGTTATACTTTGTATGATTATTGTTGTGCAGTTAGTGAGAATGGAGAGAATTGGAGCATGGGGCAAAGGCAGTTGGTGTGCCTTGGGCGTGTACTATTGAAGAAAAGTAAGATCTTAGTGCTCGACGAAGCGACCGCATCGGTGGATACAGCCACCGACAACCTAATACAGACGACGTTAAGGGAGCATTTCTCCGATTGTACGGTCATAACAATCGCTCACCGAATAACGTCGGTTCTGGATAGCGACATGGTTATGCTTCTAAGTCATGGTTAGTAGTACAGTATGCTCTGCTCATTAAGATGGATTCTTTGAAGTTCATTTCATTTGAATAGAAAAAAAAAACATTTGTTTTTGCAGGAGTTATAGAAGAATATGATAGTCCATCAAGTTTGCTGGAAAACAAGTCTTCATCATTTGCACAGCTTGTAGCAGAGTATACTGTGAGATCTAATTCTAGTTTTTGATAGAAACTGGATTGAATTAGATGATGAAAACTCCCGAGTCTTAATAATTAGTAATGTTTTATGTTGCTAGAAATATTCGTATCTATGTTCCATTCTTTGTATCAAACACGTGTATGAAGATATAACTTTCAAAAATCTTCTAAATTTAAAGAGAAATTTATAAAAAAGTAACATTACAAATGCATATCTATACTTGATATTCACGTCTAAATCCGAATAAATTTAAAATGTTTAGCTTTAATGTTCAATAAATTCAAATGATTATCATTTTCTTTACTTTTCTTTCCTTTCCCCTCGTTTTACTCCAATCTAAACATAAAGTTAATTATTATGATAGATAAAAAGAATGTGATATAGTAAAACTTTGTACATAAATTCTCGAGTTTAGAGGTTTTTATCTTTTTATTAATATTTAAATGTAAAACTGACCTTTAAATTATAATACCTTTTTTCACTTAAATATTTAAAGTTTTTTTTGTCAAAAGTGATACTAAAATTATTAATTTCGCCTCATTTTATCCCCAAAACACAATACTAATCAATAAAAACATGACATATAGTACATTCTTATCTAAACCTCGTACATTTTTTTTAAATAAACGAGATAAAAAATTGATAATTTAAATACTATTTTTGAAAAAAATAAATAAATATTTAACTAAAAAACAGTAAAATTTAATGGCAAAATTTATTATTAACACTTAAAATTGCGTCTATCATGTTATCACTTATTTCTGATTTCTAATTGAATTATCAAATTAGTATATCATTTACTTTATCATGCGTATATCTATTTGAATATTTATTTAATTCAATCACACGAATTATTTAAAATTTTCTAATTAATTTAACTTGACTCAATTGAATATTTATCTTTTTTTTTTTTTTTACGTAGATTGAGCTCGATATGAACCCTAATATGTGAAGCTGGAAGGTGGGTTTTGTTTACTTGTTATGTATCCTTTTAGTGGGGTGATTAAGAATATGAGCACAATGATATGATGAATATATCAGATGACGACACATCATTTAAAATGAAGTTAAATGGATTTAGTTTTATGAATTTTAGATAATATATTATCACATGATTTACTAGTGTTATACATCATTGTTTCAGATATTATGACTTAATTAAAACTTCAATTTCCAATGCATTATAATTCTTTTATATATTACTATATATAAATTTTGATTTTTTAAATTTAATATTTATAGGTTAAATTTATGTAATGTAATAATCATCCTATTTAGTAATGCATGGACTAAATTAATTTATTTAATAATAGAAGGTAAAATTTGATCAAATCCTTATAATATAGGTTGCTTTTGGCATAGTAGACTCTCAACGGAGGTCCACACGATGGGCTATTTGCTCAGTGGTAAAGTGTCCCGATAATTGCATCATTGTGCCTGGGCTGTGAGGGCTCTCAGCCACATGAATAGTTCAATGTGCTCATCAGCGCCTGATCTTGAAATGTGGATCATCCAAGGCACATCAGCATGGCGTATTTCTCTTATTCGAACCGGGATTTGAAACCAAACTTCTCCTCATGAGAATAGATGAGGTGATTCAGGTGAGATCCAATGTAAATCCAACTTTCTATTCACTCATGGGATCTAGGCGGTCTCAGGGGACCATTCAAGTGCATTCACATTTTTTTCTCCTCTATTTGAGCTTTGAAACTTGAATCAAACGAAAATTTTTATACGTTAATTAAATCCTTAAAGATATGTATATTTTTAAAAATCACCTTAATAACATTATCACATTGAACTAATTAACAACATTATAAAAGATTATCAAATCCGGAATTATTCACAACCTTGACCTATTATTATATGATTAATTGATCTCCAACTTGAAGTTTAATAAGTGTCAACCCTCCTGCAGGACATCTCTGGAACAGGAAGTGAGACATCATGCAACAACATTAGACTGGGCCATGCCTGAAATACTGAAAAACTCTCATGTGAAAATGGCAAAGTAACTAAAGCAAGGATCCATGAACTGAAATAGTGAAAGAAACCTTCAGGCTACACCCACCTGTTTGAGAACTGTGTGATCAATGGCTATGGCATCCCTTCAAAGACCAAGGTCCTCATTTAATGCATAGGACATATAAAGGGATCCTTATTGCTGGGGAAAAGGTGAAGTTATTATGAAGATTCGAATATATTGCACTGGACAATGTTAGAATATAAAATTTGATAATGAGATAACACGAGTTGTAATTGTGAGAGATTATGCATAGCAAATTATGATCCAAAAGGTTGGTATGAAATTGGGACGAATTAATCAACTCGATTTGGAATATAGTATGCTACAATGTTATATTCTAGAGCTAGTTTATGGAACTTATTTTAATGAACTTAAGCGGAATAAATGATGTTCTTGGTAGTATGCTTTGCATAGGTGTAATTATTGAGTGTTTTCATTAACTTATTCATGTTGCTACTGAATTTGTAGAAATACTACTGAGTTGATTACTCAGCGTACAATTTATTTTTCGTGCGCAGGTTAGGATATATTAAAGATTCTAAATTTCGATTTCAGTATCTAGAGAATATCCTGAGCTCAACAATGTTGATGTATTTACGTTTTTGAATAGTTTGGCATGTACATATCTAGTTAAGTCATTATATCTTTATATTTATATGAACTTGAGTATCAAATTATTATTTATTGAATTTAATTAATAGTGTTATTATATGCTCATAAGTAAGTTATTTGAAATGTGATGTGTATTCGTATCTAAATTAATTGTAGTTGTCCTGACAACAAATGTGACATATTGTAGCTTAGACCCGATGATCGGGTCGGATATAGAATGTTACACAAAGAGTACAAAAACTTGAATTATATTTAATATTTACTTTATAATTTGACTGAAAAATAATTAATAATTAACTTAACATGAAGCACTATAAAATACGTACTAGTTAGTATTAAAGGTTTTTCACTTAAATAATACAAAAAATAATAATTACGAAAATAGGACATATTGTATGAGAATGATATAAAGTAAAATTAGGTGCCTCCTAACAGCACCACCTATAAAAAATAAAAGTAATAAATTAAAAAATAATATTTTAATCTAAAAAATGGTGACCTAAATGTTAGTCTATTTATTTTAATTCATCGTAATTTAATTTATTTAATAATAAATTGTTGAGTTAATGATTTTATTAATTCTTTGTATATAAATTTGATGAACGATTGGTCTTGTAGTAAGTAATTTGATAATCAAATTTAATGGTAATAAATAATTTTGTCTAACTTTTTAAATTCGAAAACATAATAAGATCAAATTATAATAAGTTAAAATATATGGATTAACTTCTAATTTTCATAAAATAGAGGTATAAAATTTAAAATTATAATACAACCACCCCAAATTTTAAAAACAAAAAACAAAAAGTTAGCACATTGGGTCACTTTTTTAGATTAAAATATTATTTTTTATATTTATTTTTATTTAAATAAAAAATTTTATAGCTAATACCACTTGACACATAACAATATTTAATTTTGTTATAAAATACATTATTCTCGTAAATAGTATGCAACATGCAGATTTTCGTAATTAAATTTTTTTTGTTAAAGACAATTTTCCAGTGTAAGCCCATTTTTTTTATTCATGTGTTTACCCCTTGGAAGACAAGTGTCTGACTGCAGAATCCCAAGTTTTGCATTGCATGGTGTGCTGAGTTGCTGACGACCATGTTTTTGGCCTTTTCTCTTTTTTCTTTTTTAATTACAAAAATAAGGTAAAACCATTAGAACAATAAATATTCTGACAATCAAACTAATACACGGGATTTGGCCTTTTCTATTCTTTGATCACCCTCCACCAAGTGACATTTAATATGAATATGAGTCAACAACATAACCAATAGTTGAAAAGTGTTCAATTTAGTCCTCAAAGTATGGCTTGCGTTTCAAATTCATCTCCAAAGTTTAAATTGCTTTAATTAAGTCACAAAAATATCAATATCATATCTATTAAATTATTCCATTAACTTAAACATTAAAGGTAGCTCAAATCTACTAGCAGTAGTATATTAAAACCCCATAGGTCAAATTATAAAACCTTGAATCTATACATTAAAAAAAAAGTAATTCTCCTAAATTCTATTGAAGTTTATAAAAAGAAAATATTAGATGTAAGTATTCATGCTATAATTACATATGCATTTACAATTTTATAAAAATATTTTAAATATATATCATATTATATCCGAATTAATATTTATTATTCAAAATGATAGATATACCAATAAATGAATCTTAATGAGAATTCAATAATTATTTGAAATATAGGGATGAATTTAAAATTTGAGCAATAAATTTGAAATATTATGTTGAAATTAAGTCCTTCGTCCCTTGTTCCTGCTAATTTAGTATTTTGTTAGTTCTGGAAAGCTGACTCTAGAGTAAAAAAAAAAAAAAAAAAAAAAAAAGACTTTGATAATTAATGCTATATTTTATGTTTTCAGAGTAAAAAATCACGTCTTTCCCCCCTTCAACTTCCTTTTTTACGTCTTTTTCTGAGGTTCAGTGCGTTTCCCTTCTGCTCTCTCAGTTTCCAATCTTGCTCTCCACGCATTTCTCTTCTCCAAGTATTTTTCTTGGTCTTTCTTTTTTAGTCTCATTTATATATAAACACAAAGCCAGAACCCTTCAAACACTTGAAACCAATCAAAACTTTTATCCAAACACACAAAACCCAAGTTTTTTCTTCAACCAAAGCTCCAAAAAAAAAAAAATGGAACTTTTTCCTTCACAATCATCTTTACTAATGAGTTCAGCTACTAGTTTTGATTTTCTACTAAAACCCATTTTTCTTCATGGGTTTTCTGCTTCATTACACTTAGTTATGTTGCTGTTATTGTTAATCTTGTGGGTGGTGAGCAGGGTCAAAAAGGTTAGTAGGGAAGGTTCAAAGGAAAGACAGGTTTTATGGTATAAGCAAACATTAGCTTGTTGTTTTGTTGTTTCAGTTTCTAATGTTGTCTTGTGTTTGTTAAGTTACTTTTATTGGTATACGAATGGTTGGTCAGAGGATAAGTTAATGAGTCTTATTGATTATGCATTGAAAACACTTGCTTGGGGTGCAACATGTGTTTACATACATTGTCAATTCTCCAATGAACAAAAGAGGTTCCCTATTGTGTTGAGAATTTGGTGGGGGTTTTTACTTTTCAATTTCATGTTATTGTCTTGTTATAGACATTGTTCTCTTCAAAAAACATGTTTCCTTCCCAAGCCAGTATTTAGTATCTGATGTCTTGTCTGTTGTTACTAGTTTGTTTCTATGTATTGTTGGGTTCTTTTTAAGAAATGAGGGTGAAGATACCCTCCTTGAGGAACCCCTTTTAAATGGAGATTGTAATGTTACTAATGGTGTAGTGTTGAGTAAGGAAAAAGGGGGTGATACTGTAACCCCATATTCAAATGCTGGTATTTTCAGCATTCTTACATTTTCTTGGATGGGGCCTCTCATTGCTGCTGGCAATAAGAAACCATTAGACCTTGACGATGTTCCTCAGCTAGATAGCCATGATAGCGTTATTGAGGCTTTTCCAAAATTTAAAAACAGGCTTGAATCAGCTGATAGTGAGGGGAATGGTGTTACCTCACTTAAGCTGGTGAAGGCACTGTTCTTTTCAAATTGGAAAGATATTCTTTGGACAGCTTTGTTTGCATTTACGTACACGGTGGCTTCATATGTCGGTCCATACCTCATCGACACTTTTGTTCAGTATCTGAATGGGCAAAGGGAATTTAAGGCTGAGGGGTATCTTCTAGTTGCTGCTTTCTTTGTTGCCAAGCTAGTGGAGTGCTTGTCTGAGAGGTGCTGGTTCTTTAAGTTGCAACAAGTTGGACTTAGGCAGAGGGCTGTATTGGTAGCAATGATATATAACAAGGGGTTAACCCTTTCATGCCAGTCGAAGCAGAGCCATACCAGTGGGGAGATCATCAATTTCATGACTGTTGATGCAGAAAGGGTGGGTGACTTTAGTTGGTACATGCATGATCCATGGATGATAGTTTTGCAAGTTGCTTTGGCCTTGTTGATCTTGTATAAGACCCTGGAGCTAGCATCCATTGTCACTTTCATTGCTACTGTACTTGTTATGTTGGCAAATATTCCTTTGGGGAAAATGCTGCAGAAGTTTCAGGATAAGTTAATGGAATCAAAAGATACAAGGATGAAGGCAACATCTGAAATTTTGAGGAATATGAGGATTCTTAAACTGCAGGGGTGGGAAATGAAGTTCCTCTCCAAGATTGTTGGGCTCAGGAGTGTCGAGAAAGGATGGTTAAAACGATTCGTTTATACAAATGCCATGACTGCTTTCGTTTTCTGGGTTGCACCATCCTTTGTGTCTGCAGCCACTTTTGGTGCTTGTAGGTTCCTAGGAGTCCCACTTGAGTCAGGGAAGATCCTATCTGCACTCGCAACATTCAGGATTCTTCAGGAGCCAATCTACAACCTTCCTGACACAATCTCAATGATAGCCCAAACAAAGGTGTCACTTGATCGAATTGCTGCCTTCCTCCGGCTTGATGACTTGCAGCCTGGTGCTATAGAGAAGCTACCCAGTGGTAGTTCCGATACAGCGATCGTGATTGCTGATGGGAACTTCTCTTGGGATATGTCATCCCCTACTGCAACACTAAAAGATATAAACTTGAAAGTTTCCCATGGCATGAGTGTTGCTGTTTGTGGTACAGTCGGCTCTGGCAAGTCAAGTTTACTTTCCTGTCTTTTGGGAGAGTTCCCAAAGATATCAGGAACTCTTAAGTTGTGTGGTATAACAGCCTATGTTGCCCAGTCACCTTGGATACAAAGTGGCAAGATTGTAGACAACATATTGTTCGGTAAGGAAATGGACAGAGACAAGTATGACGAAGTGCTTGAAGCTTGTATCCTCAAGAAGGATCTTGAAATTCTCTCTTTCGGTGATCAGACGGTAATAGGCGAGAGGGGAATCAATCTGAGTGGTGGACAAAAGCAAAGAATACAGATTGCTCGTGCTCTATACCAAGATGCCGATGTCTATCTGTTTGATGATCCTTTCAGCGCATTGGATGCTCACACCGGATCTCATTTATTTAAGGTAATGTCTTACTATGATCATATGGCATGTATGTTAAGAGTTCCTATAGTTAATTTAGTTGAAATAGTTATGTATGAGCTCTGAGTATCTTGTTTAATCGTTTGAATGGCAGGAGGTTTTACTAAAGAATTTGAGATCAAAAACAGTGATTTATGTCACTCATCAAGTTGAGTTTTTACCAGCTGCTGATCTAATTTTGGTGAGCTATTATTTACATTATTTTCAGTATTTTCATCATATGTCTTAGATTCAAGAAATAATGTATTAACTGGATTCAACTTGTATTTACATTTTTGCTAGGTGATGAAAGATGGGAGGATTGTTCAAGCTGGAAAGTATAATGATATTCTCAATTCAGGTACTGATTTTATGGAACTTTTGTGTGCACATAAGAAAGCTTTGTCGGCCCTTGATACTGTTGAAGCAAGTTCGGTTTCGGAACAAACTACCAGGGAAGGAGAAGGTGAAATAGGAACTACTAATAGGAAAGTGCAGAAACAAGAAAACCAAGGTAACGAAAGCAGTAAAGGAGATGATGTCGGACCAAAAGGACAGCTTGTTCAAGAAGAAGAACGAGAGAAAGGACAAGTCGGGTTTTCGGTCTACTGGAAGTACATCACAACAGCATATGGAGGAGCTCTTGTGCCTTTAATATTGCTTGCTCAGATTCTCTTTGAGATTTTTCAAATAGGCAGCAACTATTGGATGGCTTGGGGATCACCGATGTCAGCAGACATAAAGCTTCCTGTTGGGAGCTTTACACTAATCATGGTCTATTTGGCTTTGGCCATTGCAAGTGCCATTTGTGTCTTTGCCAAATCCATGCTTCTTGGTACAGCTGGATATAAAACAGCCACTCTTCTCTTTAAAAAGATGCATCTTTGCATTTTCCGCGCTCCTATGTCTTTCTTTGATTCTACACCGAGTGGAAGAATCCTCAACAGAGTAAGCATCTAATGTTTTTCCTGTATGGATACAAAAGATCCGATTTATCTTCATGTTTGTTGGCATTTTTCCCCTTGTTTTTAAAGGGTTGTAAACTTTTTTGCTGCCTCTTATAGGCTTCAACAGATCAAAGTGCAGTAGATATGGACATCGCGCACCAAGTCGCCACATTTGCTTTCTCAGTTATCCAGCTACTTGGAATCATTGCAGTCATGTCTCAAGTTGCTTGGCAGATCTTCATCATTTTTATTCCAGTGATTGCTACCTGCATTTGGTATCAGGTAACTCTTGCCGAATTGTGGCTATGCAATGCATGAAATCATGAACTTCTTACAATGCAGCAACATATCAAAAATCTCGAATTTTCTACTTTGTAAAACTCATTTAATCATTGCCTTATTGCTGAACAAAAGGAATGCTCATAAACTTGTAATCTCGCAGCAATATTACATATCTTCTGCACGAGAACTTTCGCGGCTGGTTGGAGTATGCAAAGCTCCAGTAATACAGAATTTCGCTGAAACAATTTTAGGAGCAACAACTATAAAGAGCTTCGATCAAGAAAAAAGGTTCCAAGACACTAACATGGCACTGACCGACTCGTATTCTCGTCCAAAATTTTATGTTGCTGGTGCAATGGAATGGCTGTGCTTCCGCCTGGACTTAATATCTTCTGTTACTTTTGCTTTCTCCTTATTCTTTTTAATCTCTATACCGGAGGGATTTATTGATCCCGGTAAGTAAATGAGGATTCATATTGGCACCTTTGTTGACTACTAGATAACAAATGTTCTAGGAGAATGATTTGATGCATTTTTCGTTCGTTTAGCTATTGCCGGGTTAGCTGTGACGTATGGACTTAATCTAAATATATTGCAAGCTTGGGTGGTATGGACTATGTGCAATATGGAGAATAAAATTATATCTGTTGAGAGAATACTTCAATACTGTAGTATTCCTAGTGAGCCTGCCCTTGTGGTGGAAACGAATTGCCCAGACCACTGTTGGCCATACCACGGAGAAGTTCATATTCGTGATCTGCAGGTAAGGCAGTGTTGTGGTGTTCTATGATTCTGTTTCCAATGCATTGGCTGTATTAAATAAACGATGATGGTCTCAATGTAGGTACGATATGCTCTGCACATGCCACTCGTGTTGCGAGGCCTGACCTGCACATTTCCTGGAGGGTTGAAAACCGGTATCGTAGGGAGAACAGGCAGTGGTAAATCTACTCTCATACAAACACTTTTCCGGATCGTTGAACCTGCAGCAGGGCACATCTTAATCGATGGTGTAAACATCTCATCGATCGGGTTGCATGATTTGCGTTCACGACTCAGCATCATCCCTCAAGAGCCTACCATGTTCGAAGGGACTATACGAAGCAACTTGGACCCTCTTGAAGAATACACAGATGAACAGATTTGGGAGGTAGGTTCATTTTAGTAAAACACTGTCTTTTATGATCTGTAATCCAAGTCTAACATCCATGATTATTGTGTTTTAAAGGCATTGGATAAATGCCAACTCGGGGATGGAGTTCGAAACAAGGCCGGCCGGCTCGATTCTTCAGGTTCGATCCTTCTATCTTATAACACAAATGAGTTTGTCTTCTTTTGCATAAGTTATACTTTGTATGATTATTGTTGTGCAGTTAGTGAGAATGGAGAGAATTGGAGCATGGGGCAAAGGCAGTTGGTGTGCCTTGGGCGTGTACTATTGAAGAAAAGTAAGATCTTAGTGCTTGACGAAGCGACCGCATCGGTGGATACAGCCACTGACAACCTAATACAGACGACGTTAAGGGAGCATTTCTCCGATTGTACGGTCATAACAATCGCTCACCGAATAACTTCAGTTCTGGATAGCGACATGGTTCTGCTTCTAAGTCATGGTTAGTAGTAACAGTATGCTCTGCTTATTCTGATGGATTCTTTGAAGTTCATTTCATTTGAATAAATAAAAAACATTTGTTTTTGCAGGAGTTATAGAAGAATATGATAGTCCATCAAGTTTGCTGGAAAACAAGTCTTCATCATTTGCACAGCTTGTAGCAGAGTACACTATGAGATCAAATTCTGATTTTTGATAGAAACTGGATTGAATTAGATGATGATGATGATGATTGAGTTAGTAATTTTTTTAATTTGTAATTGTGGATGTTTTTATTTGTTTTGTGCCATTTTCTTTGGCTAATAAACTTTACCAGCCTCCTTGGTCTAAGATTGAAAGAGTATTATACGTTAAAAAGAGGCAAATGATTATTTTTGTAATAATTGACAAAAAAAAATGTTAAATTTTATGAGATAAATTTAATTAAATAGTATGACATTAATTTAAAATATAACATGGTATTTTTTAAATTGCATGTTGAATTAATTTATCATTGGTTAAAAACCTCAAACAATTGAATTTAACTTGAACTTTTATATCCTATCCACTTATTCAATGCAATAGTTCAAAGTTTTTTATATGTTGGGTGAAAATGTTTTAAATTAATACCCATATATTGAGCGGAGATCTATTCTTTTTAGAGAAATTTTTTTAAGTGTTCGAACCCCTTAATTGGTCGATATTATTCTTGAATTGAGTTAAGATTTTGTGTCTCGATTTTGAAAAGAGCTCAAGTTGAAAATGAGATTCATAGAGTGAGAGGAGCTTGTTGAATCATGCAGATGATCAAGTAAGTAGTATATGTGTCCTTAAATGCCATATAAGAGGCAAAGGTTCAAACTGTCCAATGTTTTTTTAGATATTATAAATATTTTTCTGATTTTTTTATATTTGTTTCCATTTTTTATATTTTCAATGTGTACATACATTTAATTTTTTTAAATTTTTTTTACATAATGACGCCACATGGTATATATTTTATGATTGACTATAAGATTTTTTTTTTTAAATGTCTAAAAAAAAAAGGACTAAAAAATTATAAGGGAGGCATACTTTAGGGACCAAATTAGGAATTTGAGAGTACTTTAATACTAAATTTGGAAAAAAAAAATTTAGGTACCAAAATAAGAAAACAAGTATACTTTAGAAGTCAAACCGTGAATTAAACCAATAAAGTTGCTTTTTATTTCATTATGCAAAGGACTGTGAGGCTTTCATTTGGAAGCCAAGGCATCGTAAGTATACTGTCAACTAAGGAACTATCAACTTTTAATCAAATGTTTTAACTGCTATGCTAGTTTTTAAGGCACCATTCGGACGAAGAAATAGTCACAATGCTGTTGGTTGATAAGTCATTCATTTGCACATAAAAGAGCCAAGACCAAGAGGAATATTTTCTGCTTAGGCAGAAAATAGAACATTATGTTTCTTGTTTCTACCATTTAATAACACCTAACTTCACAGTTTCTTTGTTTGTCAGTGAAACGAGGCTATTGAATGGCAAAATTAATCAAGTGCAAGCTCTCTCTTGGAGCCTTTATGCATTATGAGCTCTAAATCTGATCAGACAAAAGGATTTGGTGGATTGCATCAGTACCTGATGTTGTTTATGCCTAACAATCGCATTCTCTAATGAAGAGGGGTAAGGTAATGCATGTAAAGAGGTACAGTGGAAATGTATTGCAGCCATAGGTATGCATTTTTCTACCTTCTGTTCAATCATATTCTCTTTTAAAAAAAAAAATTGGAATTTATGAGCTTGTTATCAGTGTCGATCATTTTAAGCCTGTGTTATTCTTCATGATCATCTCTCATTTTATTTAATACATAAATGTTATCTTCAGTTGTTTAATTTGCCACGGATCTTGAATTGAATTTCACAATCACGTATTATTCTTTTTACTTCTGTCCTTTCATTAGTTTTTGACTTAAATTTATCACTTGAATTTTTAGAGCAAATTTATCGCATGCTTTTGTCATGAAATTCATGCTAGTTTGCATGTTATTCACAGAATTGGATTGAGAATAGGTTCATGATATGGAATTAACGCATGTATGTTATTTAATCGGATATCCATATGCTTCTGACCTTGCTGCTGATGATTAAAAGTTAGCTAAGTTAAGCTCACAACTCCAAAACAGCTCGTAGAACTACGTTCTCAATTGATATTATAAAGGTTCATCGGTTTAAGATCGCAGCCTCTAAAACAATTCATGGACCTACGCTCCCAACTGATATTATAAAGGCTCGTCGGTTTAAGATTGCAGCCTTCAAAACAACTCGTAGATTTATATTCCTAACTAATATTATAAAGGTTTGTCGGTTTAAGATCGCAGCTTCCAAACCAACTAGCAGACCTACGTTCCCAGCTGATATTATAAAGGCTCGCCGGTTTAAGATTGCGACCTCCAAAATAGCTCACAGGCCTATGTTCCCAGTTGATATTGTAAAGACTTGCTAGTTTAAGATCGCAGCCTCCAAAATAGCTCGCGAACCTATGCTCCTAGCTGATATTGTAAAGGCTCACCGGATAAAGATCGCAGCCTCCAAAGCAGGTCACAAATCTACGTTCCTAGCTAATAATATAAAGGCTAGCCGGTTTAAGATCACAGCCTCCAAAGCAGCTCACAAATCTACGTTCTCAGCTAATATTATAAAGGTTAGCTGATTTAGGATCGCAGCCTCTGAACAACTCGTTGATTTAAGATCACAACTGATATCGAATAATTTTCTCTGAGTCTGCTGATTTACAAATTCTTATGGGAAATACAGTTTGCAGTATTCTGCATTACAATTTTTTACTCTTGTTCCACACTATCGGACAACAAAATTTGTTTAATAAGGTTTCAAGTTAAAACTTACATAGTAAGTCCCAAATTAAGTGCATCATAAGTGTAAGTTTGTCTTAGAAGAGTCACTTTATAACTCTTCTTCGACAATATGGGAGACAAATTGTTATATAATAATAATAACAACCTGACTCGGATCCAAACCCATTACCCGACCTATATAATAAAATTTTAAGGCATGGGACTAAGGGGGCTTCCTCTTCCTCTATATTTTCGGTTCTCTATTCCTAGAGAATTAAACTGCTCAACCCTATCTCTTTTCATAACCGTTGATCTAATGCATCAACGCCTTTTATTAAATATATTGTCACGAAAAATTGTGTCTATCATGTTATCAATTATTTGTGATTTATTATTGAATCACATAAAGTTGCATATGACTTACTTTATTATACATAAATCTATTTGAATATTTATTTAATTTAATCACATATACATAAATCTATTTGAATATTTATTTAATTCAATCACATAAATTATTTGAAATTTTTAATCGACTTGATTTGGCTCGATTAGATACTTATTTTTATTTTTGACCTTAGACGGAGTTCGATATGAACCCTAATGTGTGAAGTTTGGAGAAGGAGTTGTATGAAACTATGATTCCACATCATCTTTATCCCTTTCTAATGGAAGAATAATAAATCAAATTTTTCTGTAATAGCTTGGATTAGACCCTAGTTGGAACAGTGGTTTCGGGACCACGAATCCTAGTCAGAAAAATATTTTAAAATTATTTTTCTTGTTTATTCTGTGTGAATTCATGTCTGTGAAATTTTCTTGATTTAATTTTTTCGTTTAGGTGTTTGATTTAATAAAAGGACTTAATCGCGTAAAATGAAGATTTAGTGGTTATTTCTAAAAATGACCTATTTTTTATTGGCTTCTTTAGTGGGAACCTTTATGTTGTAAATAGCCCACTTTCATGTTAGTTGAACGGTATTAGGCATGCAATATAAGGTTTTATTATTAATTCATTAAGGTTATATTGGTAAATTAAGTTTTAACTTATAATATGTTATATTATACATAATAAAACATAAAATAAAGACAACATATATGTTATTTCTTCATTGTTCTTGCCGAATATAAACAAAAGAAAAAGAAAGAAGCCAAGCTAGGGTTCGGCCAATATTCAAGCTCAATCAAGGTTCGTTTTTGTTTGGTTTTTGATAATTTCTACGTTTTTGAGATCGTTACTTAGTATTCTTCAAGACTCATGCTTTAATTTTTGATTTTGACGAATATTTTGAGTTGTGCCATTGTTGATAGCTTGTGATTTTTGTTGTTTGATGATGAAATATAAAAGATATGTTTTAGATTAACATATTCAGTATTGGAGTTTTTGATGATTTTGAGTAATTAGGACTAAATTGCAAAAATAATAATTTGAGAGACTAAAATGTGAAATAAATGAAATACATATATGGACTTGTATGGTAATGGGTAAAATTCGGCCCAACATGAGTATAGGGAAATTTTGTATATTTTGTGTTTTGTGCAATAGGGACTAAATTGTAAAAAATGTAAATGTTAGGGGTAAAATGGTAATTTTACCATTTATGTGTTTTTGGATTAAATTGAATGAAAATATGTTTTAATGAGCTTAATTTGAATATGTTTAGATCAAGAACCAAAGAAATCGGATTTGGATCGGGGAAAAACGAAAGTTGTTGACTAGTCATCCCATTCCGTTTTACATCGTCAGAGGTAAGTTTATAGGCAAATAGACATGTTTAATTGTAGATAAATGCTATATATATATATGCTAGTATGAAAAATATGAATTTATATATGCTTATGCTGAATGTGAGTAAGCTTGGTAACCATGTTCAAGCATCCGTTTCGACTGAGTTTCAAAGTCCGAAAGCCCTGTATGAACCTTAGGAATAGTTAGGGTACATATGTCATGACATAGAATTTTGATATGTGATGTGCGAGTAAGACCATGGCATCGATATGTGACTCCGATATATGTGTACGAGTAAGACCCTGTCTGGGACAGTGGCATTCATATGTGGTTACATGTAAGACCACGTCTGGGACGTTGGCATTGTATGATATATGTGTGATTATCCGAGTGTCCTATCCAATTTCGAATGGTTCATCAAGCATCGATAAGTTGTGATCAAATGTGCAAAAGTGAGCTAAAATGATCAGGTATGAAATGGTTTATTACCTATTTAAAACAAAGTGAGTAAGTTACTTAATATTTGTTACAAAACATGCTTGAAGTAAAGTAAGAATATATGTGAATGTGAAAAAGGTATTCAGCCTTGTAAATAAATAATATGAACATTATTGAAATTATTTGTGAATATATGCAAATGGTGGTATATTCGGCCATTGATAAATATATATGTGATTGTTATACTTTGACTTACGAGTATATGAATAAAAGTGTATGTGTATTTGGTATGATAAAGATGTTTTGGCTTAGTCATTGAATAGAAGTTTGTTAATGCATCTTTATATATGAAAGTGTTCATTCGGTCATTGCTATGCTTATGCATAAAAAGCTGTATTTTGATTTATGAGTATAAGTATATGTGTTCACATAATGATATTTAGCTTTGAAATTGAAGGATATTTTGCTTATATATATACATATATATATATATATATATGTGTACTCAACCATATAATATAAATATGTATGTGATTATTATCTTTTGACCTATGAATTTATGCATATAAGAGTTTATGTTATGATAAAGACATTTTGGCTTGGAAATTGAATGATAGTTTGTTAAAATATACATATGTTCATTCGGCCATGAGTAATATACATGTGAAAGTACATATAAAATACATGAATTTGTGAGCTTAAAAATTTAAAGTAACTGTAGCGACGTAAAAATTTTAGCTAGGTCGCTAATTGTGGCGATTTAGTGAAAATTTGAAAACTGAAGTTTGATTTTGAAATAAAAAGGGAGTCGCCACCGATCCTTTTTCTAGGTGTGATCGGACACCTAGTACATCATCTTTTTTGGAAAGAAAATTTATTCTCGAATAAAAATGAAGGCCAAATTTGGGTCTACGTGAAAATCAGAGTAAAATAGGGTTCGAGAGTCGGTTACGTGCGAGGAAGATATTAGCACCCTTGCGACGCCCAAAATTGGTATCTTGTAAAACACGTGTTGTCTTGATTTTTAAAAATACGAGTTCAATGTAACATGTAGTCGTGATCTGGTTGAAACACGAGAATTTTTAATTTTTTTGATTTTTGAGAAGGACATACCGTTTTAGCACAAGTCGATTGATGTTCACCCAACATAGCGATGAAATCGATGACTCAATGTTAAATCGGTATATTGCCTCGCTTATTGAAATAAATAAAAAACATGAATAAACATTTTTAAAACGGTGAACAACGAGATGATATAAAATGGGCGGGAAACGAAAAATAAGAGTTAGAAATAATCAAGGCACATAATAAACACGACAATAATATTAAAAACAATGACAATGCATGCGATATATTAAACGTAATAATAGTATCAAACACGAAATAAAAACAATGAATATATATATACATAATAATGATATTAAGAACATGTACGTAAAATATATATATATATATATATATATATATATAGTAATAGTGTTAGAAATATACTATATATAGTGTTTGAAGTATAGATAAAGTAGGTAAAAATATATATAACTAGTAGTATTAAAGTACATACATAATAATATATATAAAAAATAGTAAAAAAAAGTATGTACATAAAAAATATATATATGCATATACATAAGTTAATAATGATAATAATAAAAGAATATATAAAAACAAATATAACTTAATACTATTAAAAATGAAATAATAGTTAACAATAGTATAAAGGGTAAATATATATAGTAAATATAATGTTAAGATAACACTATAGATACTAAAAATCTATATATAATGAAAACACACAATAATACTAATAATGATGATGATAGTAATAATAATACTAATATAATAAACGTAATAATGATAAAAATAATATAATAATGATAGTATGAATAACATATACAAACAAAAATAATAAATAATAATAATAATAATAATAATAACAATAATAGTAAAAGTATAAAGAAAGTACGACATATTTGTAAGGTAAGGAAAATAAAGTAATAAATTATAATATATTAAAGATGATAAATATAATAGAAAATATAATAATGTTAAAAATAATACCACATATAAAGAGTATGTATATATACATATATGATAAAAAACATACACTAATATTTATTACAATAGTAAATATAATAATAATAATAATAATAATAATAATAATAATAATAATAATAATAATAATATTGAGAATAGTATAAATAATATATACATAATAATAAGTAACAATAATATAATAATAATTGTAATGCCCAATTTTGGCTCGGCCTTGTATGAAAATAAAAACAAAAATAAATAAAAATACATAAATCCCAAATAAAATTATAACAGTCCATCAAATGTCCTTTTACAGTTCAAGACCCAGATTTGTTACAGTGACCCAAATATCTAAAGCCCAAATGGCCCAAAACATATTACGAACGCAAAGAACCCTAGGTCACCCCTCCCTCCTTTGCGCCGTAGTCGATTCCCCCGGCGCCGTACACCCCGTACCGTCCAGCAGCCACGCCTGCGCCAGCACAGCCTCCGTATGACGCCAACACAGCACCCGTACCTGCGAAAGAGAACAAACCACAGCAGCAAATACATACAAAAAAAAAACAACAGCAAAAAAAGAGAATTTGTATTTGAATTTTTATTTTTATTTTTGAATATTTCCTATTTCTGTTTCGGCTATAAAGCAAAAGCCTCTGCTCATTGTAATTTTTTACGCAACAAACACCCAATACAGATACACATTTTCGCATATTGAATACAAAAGAAATAGCAAAAAGAAAAGGTGATTTCTGTTCTTAAGTTTCTGGGTTTATTACGCTTTATTCTCGTCCATTCCCGTCGATTTTCTTCCTTTTAACATATAAAAATAAAAAGAAAAATGAAATGATACCTTACCTTGAAAATAGGCCATCAGTTCTCCTTTGCTTCGCCGAAATCGGAGACTTAAGGAGAGCTCCAAGGCCATAAAGAAGTCGCACATAGCCTGAGGAATACTGGTCACCTACATGATGGCGGTTTGGCATTCAAGGAGAAGGATCTGGGGGCTGCAGGAGAGAAAGGAGTGAGGCTAGGGTTAGGGTTTGGCTTAATCTACCGATTTAGCCTTTTTATAGGGTCACGAACGGCACCATTTTAGGCCTTGCCCAGTGGCTTTCCAAACGGTGTCGTATGGATTAGACCCGATTGACCCGATTCCTGGCCCCGATGACCCGCGCGTTTTGGCGGTGAGGGTTTATTTTCAATGTTGGTCCCTCCCCTTTCGCGTCGTGTGCAAATCAGTTTTTATTCATTTTTCTTTTTCTTTTAATTCTTCCCCACAATTTGCGCGCGTTTGCATTGTGGTCCGAGCTTCAACGCCGCGTTCTGAGAGCCTGGAATATTTCCAGATTGAGTCCCTGTGCATTTGTGCGCGTCGCGCAGTGGTCCTCTTTTCTATTGTTTTGTTTTCAAATTATCCTTTTGTTTTGGATTGGTTCTAATTAAATCCTTTAGGTTTATAGCCCTTTTTATCCTTAATTAATTTTTTTTATTAACCTTGGGAAATTGTCATTTCATTATTGTAAATTTGTTTTTGTAATACTAATGTCATATTTTGTATACTTTAAATCTTTGTTTCCTTCATGTTATTATACACAAATGTATTTTATAATAAAGCTAATGTCATTTCATACATATAACGTTTTATTCTATCCATGTATTCTAACATATATTTTTGCTATTCTAATATGTCTTGCATATATGCTTCATAAATCTTGAATTATTTTTATACTTGTTTATATTAGTACATATATTTGATTTACCTTCATTCTTAATCTTATATTGTTTTACATACCCTTTTTTTTTTAAAAAAACAAACTTATTCTTGTACTTTATTATATAATCCTACATAACATTTTTAAGCTATCATCATATATGTATATGCATTTTTGGATACCATATTTAATCTATACATTATTAAACCCGCGTATTTTACACATATGGTTTTCTTTATATATAGGTATGCTTTTCAACCAATCATGTAACTTACAATAAAATCAAGTTAATTCTGTATGTATTACATGTTTTTATGAATAATTACTTTTAAAATTATTTATATACATATATAAGATGTGTAAATTCATTATGTTCCTAAGATTATTTTTTATTATACCTTTTTGTGTAATCCTTTCATATTTGGTACATATTTTAAAAAAAAAAAATTTATGAAAGTTGTCATTTTTGAGCTAATATTCCTCAATATTTTGTATGTTATTTGATTAAAAATATTTATTCCATAACATATAAATCTATTTTGTGCATTCTTTATCGTTATTTTGCATCATATTTTATTTAAATTATCGTATACTTTGTCAACTTTTAAATGAATGTGCGTTTAAACTATTATTCATACATGATTGTAATTAGGTCATACTTTTTAGATTAATTATATTTAATTGCTTGTTCTGCTAGTTGATCAATATTATTATTCATTAAGCATTGTATCTTATATGTGCCTATTGTCCCGTGTCATCTTTTTCTACTTGATTTTTGAAGTGTGGTTTTATAAAACCCAAGTTTTATGGTTAATTTTGTCTTATTTCAAATCAAATTAATACGTTTTAAACTAGTTTTATAATCATTCACTAAAAAATTTCTTTAAAACGAAGACGAGATTTGATATTTGGCAATTCGCGGAATCGTGCCCTAACGTGCTAGGTTGCAATTTCGTGTTTGCTCAAAATGTTCGAATATCCCTTCAAAATTTCACTCATGCCTTCTAAAAATCCCTAAAATGAAGGCAATACTCGGTATTTGACAATTCGGGAATCATGCCCTATCGTGTTGGGTTGTGATTTCTCGTTTGTTCAAAACGATCGAGTATTCCTTTAGGTTTTCATTTATGTTTTCTAAAAACTCTTTAAAACGAAAGAAATGTTCGATGTTTGGCAATTCGGGGAATAGTGCCCTATCGTGCTGGGTTGCAATCTCTCATTTGTTCAAAGTAATCGAATATCTCTTCGGAATTTAACTCATATTTTCTAAAGGCGAGGCAATGTTCACTATTTGGAAACTCGATAGAATCGTACCCTACTGTGCTGGGTTTCGGTTTTCTCGTTGGACCAAACAGTTTGACATCCTTTTGTAACTTTCAAATTATAAACTTTCAGACGTCGAAACAAAAAGATTTTGGCAACCAACTCGGGTTACTCAGATGTTATTAAAACAGAACCACATTTCAAAAACATTTTTATTTTAGACATAAGGACAGTATGTAATCGATTCGGTACCAATTTTGGGCGTAGTGAGGGTGCTAATCCTTCCTCATGCGTAACCGACTCCCGAACCCGTTTTCTCGAAAGTTCGTAGACCAAAATCGTTGTTTTAACAAACCAAAATGTCTTATTAAACTGACCTCATTTTTAGGTGATCCGATCACACCAAAACATAGGATCGGTGGCGACTCCATGCATTTGTTTTTCAAAAGTCAATTCCCCCTTTAATATTTTTTAAATCGAGGGATCGTTTCGACAATAATAATAGCAGAATTAATATTATAAATTTTATTTGAGAGCAAAAACGATAAAAAAGGGACAAAATTGAGACCAAAATAGAATTTTTGGGGCGAAATTAGAAATAAAATAGGACACAGGGCCAAATTACAACGCGCGCATGACTTAGAGGGACCAAGAGCGCAATATTCCCAACTATTAAAACGCTGCGCAGTAAGAGGGACTCAATTGAAAAGTGTAACAAATTTCAAGGTTGAATTAAAAAATCAAAATAAACTTGATTGAAGAACAATAAAAATGCGGAAGGGCCAGAAGCGCAATTAGCCCTTCCGCTATAAAAACACGCGAATCCTGGCGGGTAGGGTCGGGTCGACCCGATCTAGGGCAAAACAACGTCGTTTTATACCCTGGATCCCAAGGTCAAAACGGCGCCGTTTTCAATCAGTATAAATAGCTTAAAAAATTAAAAAAAATCATTTGTAACAAGATCAGAAAAAAAAATAGGGGAAGGGGGAGAGCTGGCGATTTTCGGTGAGAAATCCGGCCTTGCTCCGATCGCCGTTCATCGTCGCCGGCGCCGGCGCCGGCCACCGCGAAGTTCAAAAGGTAACCTTTTTTTATTTTTTTGTATTTTTTATTTTAAATAATATATATGTGTATGTACATAAAAAGAGAGAAAAAAATAAAAAATAAAATAAAATAGAAAACAAAAAGAAAAAAAAAAGGAAATTTCAAAAGAAGAAAAAAGAAGAAAATGATCTAAATCACCTTCTGTTGTTTTTGTTGATCTTATTCTTGCTTTTGGTTACCTTCTATTTTGGTGTTACTCTCTGCTTTTGTTTGTGTTTGGACTGATTTTTTTGAATCTATTGTTTGTATTATATTTTTTGCTGAACCCTTTTACATTTGTTTTGATGGTTTTTATAGCCTTTAAAAAAAAATTTATTTCTACTTTCTGTCCTTTCACTTTGATGGTTGCAGTGCAGAGAGGCGGTGGAGGTGACCCGAGTTGGTGGTCTGTCTGCCGCAGTGCGCGTGGAGCAATTGTGTCGTCAGTCAAGTGGGGAGAGTGCTTGCGCGCGCGCTTTAGGTGCTAGGGTTAGGGTTAGGTATTTTTTTTTTGTTTCTGATTTATGTAATGGGTCTTGGGTTGGGTTTAGTTATTGGGTTTGTTGTTAGTTGGGCTAATGGGTGTTGGGTTTAATGACTGTTGGGTAGGTTTAGCTTTGGGTTAGTGGGTTTAATTTAGGGTTTATTTTTGTAAAAGGCCCGAGCTAATTTGGGCTTCTATAGTAACTATGATAGTAAAATTTGGTTTAGTTTATATGATTTGATTATGTCACTAAGTTGTTTATTTGCTTATAACTTACTAAGCTATGTAAGCTTACTCTGTGTGTGTTCATGTTTACCTTTATTTTATAGATTTTTTATTCAAGTTTTGAGCTCAGGAATCGTCAGAGAAGCTTATCACACTATCGACTATCTTCGGTATTTTATAAGTTGAATTTTCGAATCTATGGCATGTATAGGCTAGATTATAGTTTGAAATAGAGAATATTAGTTCTGTATACTTTAAGCCATGCTAAAATGGCCTAACTTCATTGTTTGAATTCGGTTTTGTTTGTCTATGGTTTAGGTTCATTTTGGTTATTATGCTACATGTTATGGATGAATATTATATGTGATTTGGATATCTCTTTGTGCATAGAAATTGGTTGATGAATTTGGAGGTGTGCATTTGGTTGATTTGGTTATGACATATGGATAAATAAAAGTATAAGTGAAATTGGTTGTTAATTTGGTTAAGGTGTTATTCATGATTTGGTATTAAAGGATGATAGGTTATATTCGAATATAGAAAAAGTTTATTTTGATATGTTTATTCCATAGTAGATAAGATTTGTGTATGGGATATATGTTTATATTTGGTTATTGATTTATTCTTGTGAAGTATAAATTGTATCATGAATTGATTTGGAAGCTAGTATAATGTACTTATGTACTCTGTTATTTGATGAAATTACATGAAAGAGTTATGGTCAACTTGGTGATTCGGTATATATTTGCACAAGATGAAATGGTATGACACATATTTATTAACTCAAGGTATATATGTATAAGGATAAAAGGTGGTGTTTCGATTATGAAATAAATGATGCTTGTGTTTGAGTTATAACATGTAATGCATTAATTAGTAAAATGTATGTCAAGAATAAGTGGTACATTGGAGTATGCTTATGTTATAAAATAATGATAGGTATGACTATATAATTATTTGAAAATCAATTAACATGCTCTAGTAGACCTTGGTTGACGAATAGACATGAAATGAATATGCTTATGTATTGTTTTCAAATGGCACATTATTTGAACATTTTGGATAATTTATTTGAGTGGTTTAATTGGTTAGGTTGATGATATATTTTAGCATATGCTAAGTGGATTATATAATTAATTATTTATGTTTTGCAAATGTAGTAATAAGGCAAACGAATATTATTATGGAATATTTCGTTTATATGAAAGGAAATAATGTATGTTTGATTGTATAAAGTACGCGCATAACATTTGTTTGATAATTCAAATATTTTATATTTGAATTATTCAAATGTCATCAAACTTTAAGTATACATATTTGATAAGTATGTGAAATGAAATGTTTAAAAAAAATTTACTAGATGAATAACCTTGTAAAGGAAGTTTGTTCTGAATTGTTTTATGATCGGTAATGCCTCATAACCCCATTTTAGCGACGGATACGGGTTAGGGGTGTTACATTTTTCTCCTAATTTGAGGATAACAAAGAGAAAAAAATGAAGATGAATGATGGTACAGGAACGATAAATAGGATTTGATTGATGTTTTACTTAAAATGGAAATGGTAAAACTTTAAATTTGCTGCAGGGAATTGGTAAAAAATGAAGGTGAATGATGCTACAGGGAACGGTAAAAGAAGTTTTAAGAACGGTAAGAAAAAGTTTTAAGAATTAAAATGAAAAAGCGATAAAAAAACTAAAGCAATGCATTAAAAATCAATTAAATAATTTATTAAAAAAATGTTCTCCCTCGATAATGTCAACTAATTTATTATTATAATTTTAAAATTAATAAAATTAAATAATTTAATCTCCTTTTAAATTTTAAAATTTTATTTTATATTTTCATATTATTCTTAGCAAAATCAACTTTATAAAACTTAAAACTTTTTAAAATTTATAAATACGAATCTTAATATTGGGCTTTGAATTCCCAACGTCGAATCATAGGTTTGCATAAAGTAATCGTACTTTATTTATGGCATCAAAAGAATTGGCATGGAGTTTAACTAAAGGTGAGGTGCAACTTTTTCCATCCCTTTCAACTCCAAATAATTTAGCCCACTCTACCCTTTACTTTCCCCCAAACTATACTCCCATTCCTTACTTCTACTCTTGTGTAAATTTTAAAATTATTTTGAATTTTTTTGTCAATTTTTTTTTTTGTAATTTTAACTCAAACTCAAATTACTTATTCGATTTGAATCGAATAACTCGATTCAATTAACTCAAAATTCGAATATTTTTTTCGATTTTTCCTAATCGAATCGAGTTTTGTTCACCCTTAATTAAGACTTTAAATTTTAATTATATATCTCCTATCTAGAAAAGGATTTAAGGTTATACAGATTTTGCCCACTTGCCGTTGTAGGCCATTTGGGACTCATTTCCTTATTGTGATAGTTACTTGTAATCACGCTAGATATGTCGTGCTTGAGTTGTGATAAAATCAGTTATCAACATGTTGTAATATTCTATTGATGTTAAGACTAAAGCCTTCATCGTGTTGATGGAATTTATCATTTACCACCAATGATGAATATTTATTATTTTTTCTTTTACTCAAATTATATCATCTCATTCATACAACGAATTAATAAATTGTCCATTTAGAAAAGATAAATTCTGGGTTGAAATTTAAAATTAGTTTATATGCAAAAACCAAAGCTAAGATGTAAGCTTAATATTTTAATTTAAAGATTTGGGCTTTGAATTCCTAACGTGAAATCATATGTTATCTTTTTCACCTAATGATAACTTTTATTTTATTTATTCGCTTTCCATAAATTTGTTTAAAAGTTATTGCCTTTGTATGGTTTATGTATACATACTGAACCTCTTCCCATCACACAACAAATTTTACTTTCCCTCACATAACACAATTCCCTTCATTATTTCCTATTCTCTATCTTTCTCTTTCTTTAATATTAAATTTCTACTTTTTCTTTCTTCTTTCACATGGATATCATCATACCTCCCTGCAATCATACATCTCACTTGTCCGCCATACATCTTTGGGAGACTGAAGAGAGTAGTTGTGAAGAATGTGGAGGGGAAATCTCTGGTACTGCCTTTACTTGTAATTATTGCAAGGTTTGGAAGCACATTTCATGTGCGGATAAACTAAATCGTGATCTGCCTCTTGATATTATTCACCCCCTCCACTTGCAACACCGACTTCAACTACAATGGGATTATTCTGAGGATTTCATTTGTGATAAATGTTTGTGTTGAGATTTGGCCTGCAATGCAACATTGGACCGTTGGCAGCTTGGAAGGATGCATGAAGCGAAGATGCACTTCAAATTTAAAGGGCACGATCGAGCTGAGTTCAAGAGCAACAACTAGCTTAGTTGCCTTGTTTCATTTTGTTATTTTGGTTCATATGTAACTTGATCAAGTTAGCTTGTAACTTGACATCAAAGTTTGTAATTTTTTTTTGTTTGATTTGAGTTTGATGGATGTAAGGCTGGCCATACCAGCTTGCTTTGTCTTGTAATTTAAGTTAGCTTAAGTCTCTTATTAGTGGGAGTAGGTGAATCATTAGGTAATGGTCATTTGACTTGTTAACTTTGTATTTATTTTCATTATCAATTAATGAATATTACTGCTGATTTTCTCATCCATTTTTCAGTGCTCAAGTTCTTTGCTTTTTGCTCTTGGTTTCATTTTTGTTCTTAAGCAAATAAGTTGTTATTTTATGTGTTGTTGCTGCCAATGTTCTAACAAATGGTATCAAGAACCTAAGTCTTTGAAGGCCTTCTCTTGTTGATTGTTGTTTGTTTGTGAAATCAAGCTTAAGAAAGTAGGAAACCGAAGCTGTTGAACTTGTTGCAGTAGGATGAGCTTCACACCACCTCCACCTCCTGTGTTCACTGGTGAGAACTACCACATTTGGGTGGTAAAAATGAAGACTTACCTTCAGGCACACGATTTGTGGAATGTAGTCGAGAATGATGCCGAGCCACCTCCATTGAGAGCCAATCCCACTATTGCTCAGATGAGACAGCATGCTGAGGAGTCTGCCAAGAAGCCTAAAGCCATGGCCTGCTTGCAGAATGGAGTGTCTGATGTGATCTTTACTCGCATTATGGCATGTGACTCACCTAAGCAAGCTTGGGACAGGTTGAAGGAGGAATTCATGGGGTCTGAGAAGACTAGACAACAACAACTGATTAATCTGAGTAGAGATTTTGAGAATCTCAAGATGAAAGATGCTGAGACCATTAAGCAGTATGCAGATAGAATAATGGCCACAGTGAACAATATAAGGTTGCTTGGTGTAGACTTTGCTGAAAGTAGGGTGGTTGAGAAGGTAATCACCACACTTCCTGAGAGATTTGAGTCTAAGATATCCTCATTGGAGGACTCGAGAGACCTCACCACCATTTCTCTATCAGAATTGGTGAACTCACTCTATGCTTTGGAGCAGAGAAGGGCTAATAGGTAGGAAGAACACTCTCAGGGAGCCTTCCAAGCAAGGGCCAAAGAGAGCTCCAGTGCAAATCAAAAAGGCAAGAAGCCTTGGCTTGACAAGAAGGACAAATTCAGAAGGGATTAAAGTAAGAGGAGCTACCCACCATGCACTTATTGTAAAAGAACCACACACTCAGAAAGAAACTGTTGGAGAATACCAGATGTTCAATGCTGGAAATGCAAGCAATATGGTCATGTTGAGAAACTTTGTAGGAACAAAGGCAAAGTACCAGTACAGCAACAAGATCAGGCACATCCTGCTGAGGATCAACAAGCCCAGGAGGAGCATGTTTTTAGTGCATCTTCCCTTGCAACCACAAGCAAAGCCAAATGTAGTTGGCTTGTAGATAGTGGTTGCTCACATCACATGGCTGCTGATGTGAATCTGTTTAAGGACCTTGACAGGAGTTTTAGCTCAAGGATCAGAATTGGCAATGGGAGCTTAATTGAAGCTAAAGGTAGGGGTGATTTGTTAATCAGCTCAAGCTCAGGCAACAAGCTGATTATTGATGTGTTGTATGTACCCGATATAGACCAAAACCTGCTTAGTGTTGGTCAGTTGGTTGAAAAAGGCTATTCTTTGTTCTTTAGAAGTGGTTCCTGTGTTATTGAAGATTTTCTTGGTCAAGAAATTGCCATAGTACCTATGGCAGACAAGTGTTTCATGTTGGATGTTAGTCAACTTAAAAAAAGGGCATATTTGAGCCAAAGTGACAGTGCTGGCCTATGGCACAGGAGGCTAGGCCATGCCAATTTCAGGTCACTTGATTTGCTGCATAAGCTTGGTTTGGCAGAGGATATGATCAAGGTCGAGCCACTTGAAGGTGTTTGTGATGTCTGTCAACTTGGCAAGCAAGCTAGGCTTCCTTTTTCAGTTGATCAAGCATGGAGAGCTCGAGAGAAGCTTGAGCTGGTGCATTCTGACATTTGTGGCCCAATGAAGACCCCTTCACTGAATGGGAGTAAGTACTTTGTACTTTTCATTGATGATCTGACCAGATTCTGTTGGATTTCCTTCTTGAAACAGAAGTCTGATGTGTTTGAAGCTTTTGGAAAGTTCAAAGCCATGGTTGAAAACCAAGTTGGTTGTAGGATCAAGACATTAAGAACAGATAATGGGGTTGAGTATCTGTCTGATAGATTCAAGAGGCTATGTGAGCAGGCTGGGATCCATCGTTAGCTAACCACAGTGTACACTCCTCAGCAAAATGGAGTGTGTGAAAGGAAGAATAGGACTGTAATGGATATGGCTAGGTGCTTGCTGTTCTAAAGTAAGCTTCCAAACTCATTTTGGGCAGAGGCTGTCAATAGCTCGGTGTACCTGCTCAACAAGCTACCAACACATGCTATCAAGGATAAGACACCCTTTGAAGCATGGCATGGACTCAAACCATCAGTTTCTCATTTGAAAGTCTTTGAATGTGTGTGCTATGTCCTTGTACCTGCAGAAAGAAGGACCAAGCTCGAGAAGAGGTCTGTTCCTTGTATTTTTGTGGGCTATAGCAGTGACAAGAAAGGCTATAAAGTCTATGATCCTTCAACAAGGAAGATTTTGGTAAGTAGAGACATTAGATTTGATGAAGAGAAGATTTGAAACTGGGATGGTTCGAATGCAAGTCAGTTTAGAGAGGATTCGGCTGAAGGCAACTTGAAGCTAATTGAAAGTGAGCCTAGTAATGGCAATGTTGATGACCTTCCTATGAGAGGTACTAGGTCCATTGCTGATGTTTATCAGAGATGCAATGTGGTCATTGTGGAGCCTTCAAGCTATAAAGAAGCAGCTAGGGACATGAATTGGAAGAAAGATATGGAAGCAGAAATGGACATGATTAAAAAGAATCAGACTTGGGACTTAGTTGAGAGACCAGAAAAGAAGAAGGTTATTGGAGTTAGATGGGTTTTTAGAGCAAAATTCAATGCTGATGGCTCATTGAACAAACACAAGGCAAGGTTGGTGGTTAAGGGGTATTGTCAGCATTATGGAGTTGATTTTGAGGAGACCTTTGCCCCAGTTGCAAGGTTGGATACCATCAAGCTACTGTTTTATTTGGCTGCACAGAAGAAATGGCAGATACATAAACTTGATGTTAAGTCAGCCTTATTGAATGGCTTTCTCAAGGAGGAGATTTACATAGAGCAACCCGATGGCTTCCAAGTCCAAGGACAAGAAGACAAGGTCTATAGGCTGAAAAAGGCTCTATATGGGTTGAAACAAGCACCTAGAGCATGGTATGATAGAGTAGATGCTTACTTGTCTAAGCTCGAGTTTGAAAAAAGCCTAAGTGAGCCAACCTTCTATGTGAAGAAATCCAAGGATGAGACATTGCTGATTGTCTCGATTTATGTCGATGACTTGCTAGTGACCGGAAGCAAGGATGTTCTGGTCAATGAGTTCAGATGCAAGAGGTATTTGATATGACTGATTTGGGGATCATGACCTACTTCCTTGGTATGGAAGTGAACCAGACTGATCGAGGGATTTTCATTAGCCAACATACATTCGTCTTAAAGATACTTGACAAGTTTAGCATGCAAAATTGCAAGCCTGTAAACACACCTATGGCTCAAGGAGAGAAGCTGTCAAGCATTGGTGATCATGTAAGGGTCAATGAGAAGGAGTATAGGAGTTTAGTAGGTTGCTTGCTCTACTTGACAAAGAACTGACTGACTTGATGCATGCATCGCCGTGAGTTTGTTGGCAAGGTTTATGCATTGTTGTAATGTTGTGCATTTCGTACGCCAAGAGGGTGCTTTGAGATACATTAAAGGAACTTTGAGGCTTGGTATGTTGTTTAAGAAAGAAAAAAGAAGTCGTGGGTTTGGTTATTCGAGATAGCGATTGGGTTGATTGTATTAATGATATGAAAAGCACATCGGGGTACATTTTCACCCTTGGCTCGAGTGTGTTTTGCTGGAGTTCAAAGAAGCAACAAACTGTTGCTCAATCCATTGCGCAGGCGAATACATACATAGCGGCAGAAGTGAATCAAGCCATTTGGCTCGAAAAGTTACTTGCATGATCCGAATGAGAACTAATGTAATCCCTCACCGAGATCATGGTTGACAATCGATCGGCTGTTGCCATAGCCAAGAATCCAGTCTTTCATGGCAAAACTAAGCACTTTAAGATAAAGTTCCACTTTGTTAGAGAAGCTGAGCAATCTAAAGAAGTCACTTAGTGCATTGTTGTTCACAAGATCAATTGGCTGATATCTTGACTAAGCCACTTGGTACAGCAAGGTTTGAAACATTAAGGAAGCTAATAGGTGTTTGTTGCATACAGTCCAAGGAGGAGTGTTGAGATTTAGCCTGCAATGCAACATTGGACCGTTGGCAGCTTGGAAGGATGCATGAAGCGATGAGCAAATTTCGACCTAAAGGGGCACGATCGAGCTGAGTTCAAGAGCAGCAACTGGCTTAGCTGCCTTGTTTCATTTTGTTATTTTGGTTCATATGTAACTTGATCAAGTTAGCTTGTAACTTGACATCAAAGTTTGTAATTTTTTTTTGTTTGATTTGAGTTTGATGGATGTAAGGCTGGCCATACCAGCTTGCTTTGTCTTGTAATTTAAGTTAGCTTAAGTCTCTTATTAGTGAGAGTAGGCAAATCATTAGGTAATGGTCATTTGACTTGTTAACTTTGTATTTATTTTCATCATCAATTAATGAATATTGCTGCTCATTTTCTCATCCATTTTTCAGTGCTCAAGTTCTTTGCTTTTTGCTCTTGGTTTCATTTTTGTTCTTAAGCAAATAGGTTGTTATTTTATGTGTTGTTGCTGCCAATGTTCTAACAGTTTGTACATATCTACTGGTTATATATACAGATGTTCTTCAAGTGATTTCAGACTTGATCTCACATGTGCTTCTTCGGTCAGTCGTCAGCTGCCTAAAGATCAAGAGCCATTGAGATTTAAAGATGGAAAGAAAAAGACAATCTTTGGTCCAGCATATTTTTAGGTCCAGCCTATTTTTGTCCTGAAAGAGGCTGCGGGTATATACTTCATGAATCTTGCCTTAGGTTGCCACAAAAGATTCGAGTCCCATTTCATCCAAATCACATGTTGGTTAGTCGCCTGCTCCCTACACGTCAACGGTGTTATGCTTGCACTTTGGAATTACTCTCAGGTGAATTTGTATATAGCTGTGAACATTGTGACTTTAACCTCCATGTTATATGTGCTAATTCCTTAAGGCGACCATTGAAATATAAATTTCACCTTAATGATCTTTATTATTTTGGGAGAAATCATATATCACTCTTTGATTCAATAGGGGGCAAAAATTCCAAATGTGAAGAATGTGATGGAAGTTGTAAAAGAGAGCCCTTTTATCGTTGCCTAAAGTGTGATATCAAATTTCATTTAAAATGTATTCGTATACCATATACTGTTAAATCCAAATATCATATTCATCCTTTACTCTTAAAGGATTCTTTTATAGAAGATGATTCTGGAAAGTATTATTGTGGTTTTTGTGAGGAAGAAAGAAATCCAAATGAAGATATATACTATTGTGAAGAATATAATGGTCAAACAATCGCTCACATAGAATGCGTGTTGGCTGAAGTAAGTTAATTACATACTTAATTTTTTTAAATATAAAGGTCCAGTATTTGTTTTCTCTAACATAATATATGCTTTGCTGTTAGGTAGAGGATAACATGGAGATTAGGAAGAACATTCACGAAGAGCATTTCCGAAAAGAGGTCGGTTTTCCATTTTTATTGTAAACATTTTCAAATTAGAAATTTAATTGATTAGTTCTTGTAAGGTCAGTTTAGTGGTTGGATTACAGTGTAGTTGTTGGGATGTGCATGATAATTGAAGCAGAAATCATTGCAATATTGTGCAGTGAAAACTGGGATCCTTTATTTCAAAGCAGAGTTGTTATGAATAGTTAACATGCTTATTTCTTTAATTTTTGTTTATGTCATAGTTTTACCTCATCACCATCTTCGTGAATTATTTGCATGATAGGTTGATTGGTTCTGCTTTTGACTTGATTGAGCATTGGGTTGTTCTTATCATGTTCCACTCCTTCACTGCAGCTGGAAAATTTGGTTGCCAGGTTCATGAAGTTTCTTTCAAATGGTGAGAAAATTATTTTGTAATAAAAATTATTTAAATACTGATATAAAGTATAAATTATTTACTTCGATATCTTTTGCAATTTATTACAGAATGTAGACCACCTATTGAGGAAGTGATTCAAGCTGGAGTGGTTCCTCGCTTTGTTGAGTTACTTGGTTCCCCAAGTGATTATGTCCGTGAGCAGGTATGCATATGAAATGAAATTATTCTAATATCATTTAATTTTACTTGGCAAAAGCTTGTATGATTGTTTTATAATCTTATATCATTCTTTTTTGTTTCGAAATTCAGGCTGTCCTGGCATTGGGAAATATTGCTGCTGTTTCTCTTAGATGTCGTGATCTTGTTCTTGGCCATGGTGCTTTGCTTCCATTGTTGGCTCTGTTGAATGAACCTGTTTCACGCTCTATGCTGATAAATGCTACATGGACACTGTCAAGGTTTTGTAAGCCCCCCTTTGATCAGGTTTGACCCTAAGTCCCTTCTTTTTTCAAGTACAATGCTTTTTTACTTGCTAAATCATAAATATATTAAAGGCAACTGCAGCAACAATTTACAAGTCAGAAACCAAAACAGAGCAAACTGAAAGAATAAATATTGATCTACAATATAGTGCAGCGGAAATATCGAATATAAATACCTCCAGCCATTGTCTCAATCAAATGCTAAAATTCGAATGTTTTAACACCACTTTAACCCACCGACGAGGTTGTCGAATTTAGCTATACAAAAATCACCAAATTATTTTAAGCACTCGAAAACCTCAATAGATGGATTTGTTTTTAAATTTTGTTTTTGGTGCTTAGGGACATTATGCTTGGGAGTATTTAAAGTGGTGGTTCCCTATAAAAAAACTAGGAGTGCTCAAATTTCGGTTAAAACCAAATTAACCGATCGAATCGATTTAATTCAATTAATCGGTTGGTTAACCGATCTGATTAAATCAAAAGTTGGTTAATGATTTTTTGGAAGTTCGGTTATCTATTAATTCGGTTCGAAATCAAGTAATTAACCGAGTTAACAAAACTTATTAATTCATAATACAAATTACATGTAGTTTTAATTCGGTTAATTTAGTCAAATGAATATTATCAATTTATTTTTTGATATATTTTATACTTGTTTTAACCAAAAAATATATAAATTTCGGTTAATTGGTTAATCGATTGAATAAATCAAAATTTTTCAATTCGATTACTTTTTTTGAAAATTTTTTGATTCAATTAGCGATTAAAGAATTAAAAAATTCAATTAATTCAATTAATATTAATTCGATTCGGTTAACCATTCAGTTAATTGTTTGAACACCTGTATAAAAAACCATCATAAGACAGGGAGCATTCCCACGAACCAAATACCTACACAAACCACAAACACTCAAACAAATCATCAGCCAAACAACATAAACACCCTCACAATCCAACACTTTGGACCAAAAGTAGATTAAGCAAGGCTAACTGTCACGCAATAATACACACTTTCGACCAATGTACCTTCCAAGCTAAGCCAATCAAACTCCCACTGACAATAATAATTTTCACAGCTTCCAAAGACGAGGACCTTGTTTTCACACCAGTTCAGCCTCGGATGCAAACTTCTGGGCATATTTCCATTTAACACAAATGATATCATTGATTTATTGCTTTACAAGGCAAAATCATTGTCATTAATCTTTCAAATCTAATCTGGTATCTAGACTATGCATTGCTACGCACTACTAACATTAAACTAGAAAGCGAGACATATTGCTTGGAGGCTTACGAATGTTTAGTTTAAATTGATTTTTGTCTTAAGGATTATCCTTTATTTACTATTCATCAGGTTAAGCTTGTACTCCCTACATTAGCCCGTCTTATTCATTCAAAAGATGAAGTCGTCTTAGCTAAAGCATGGAGGGCACTCTCATATCTTTCTGATGGCAAAAATGACAAAATCCGAGCTGTTATTGAAGCAGGTGTATGTGGGCGTCTGGTGGAACTTTTAATGTGAGTTGGACTATTTTTTTGTTGATTGACTTTGAAATCTATTCTATTTCTGAGCTATTTTGTTTGGTTTCTTGACCCAAATCGTAAATTTTTGGACTTTCACAGGCACCCTTCTCCTTCAGTGATAACTTCTGCCCTTTATACAGTTAGAAATATTGTTACTGGAGATAATGTTCTTACTCAGGTATTAGACACTTTGTTTAATTAGTTTTTCCCTTTTAAATGATCTTACTAAACTATATATATATTTTGTCATTTATCGTATCTTTTTTTTTTTTTTGTTTTTTGTTAATAACTAGTTTTCTCACTAAAACCACATTTATACCCTCTCTTACTTGGACTAAAGATTGTTTGGGTTTAGTTGTTAAAGATGATCTTTTTTTCCCATTTACGGGCAAACCTTGTTGCTATGCAGTGTGTCATAAGTCATCAGGCATTGCCATGCCTTTTCAAACTTTTGACAAATAATTACGAAAAAAGCATCAAGGTGGTTGCTTGTTCGACGATCTCAAATATCACAGCAAGAAATGAAGAGCAGATACAGGTATCAATTTCGAACCTAAGGTTTTATCTGCGTTGACTTGTACAATGAAAAGATGGGTAATGGTATGAATTTTACAGGCTATAATTGAAGCTAATATTATTGCTCCTCTAGTTCATTTGCTTCAAAATGCTGAATTTGATATTAAGAAACAAGCTGCAAAAGCCATCTCAAATGTTACATCTGGTGGGACTCATGATCAGATCAGGTACAAAAATGGTTTCCTGTATTACTCTTTTAAGGAAATCATGACTTGGTAGGGTATGAATGATAAACTATCGCATCTGGGCATGTCACATATTTCAGATTCCTTGTAAGTCAAGGTTGCATCAAGCCATTGTGTGATCTTCTCTACTACCCCATTTCAGTGGTTGTTACAGTTTGCTTACAAGGGCTTGAAAACATTCTCAAGGTAGGAGAAGCTGATAAAAATATGGGTATTACTGGAAAAGTGAATCTCTATGCACAAATGATAGATGCTGCAAAAGTTCGAGAGTCGATCAAGTATTCACTGTCTCGTCTAAACACCGAGATTTATAAAAAGGCTATGGAAGTTTTTAAGACATATTAGTAATACTACTCAAACAGAGTTCCATTTACAGGGGTGAACTATCTGTTTCTTTTAAGGGATTCGAAGATGTCAATATATTAGTAATCAAGACTTGTTCTAATCTTGTGAATAAAAACGATTGATAATAAATTATCAAGACCAAATAAATTATATTTACTGCATTTAATTCTTTAAATTTGAAAATAAATAATATTTAGTTATTTCTTTCCTTTTCCAAGTTTATAATTATTTTGTGGTAACCTATCACACCTTTAATTTTTAAAATCACAAAGTTAAGATTAAAAATACATTTATGCCTCAAGCCTTCTTTACACTTTGCTAATGTTAATATACATCCAGCCATGTTTCCAAACAAGTAAATTTGTAGTAAATTTTATATATATATATATATAAAGAATTAAAAATTATGGGTAAATTATTAAAATAATTATTTTTGTTTGCCTCAGATTATATTTAGTCACTTATGTTTGAAATGTGTAGTCACTTACGTTATCGCTTTGTTACGAAATGGTCATTCTATCATTAAGATCTGTTACCTCCCAAACAACAGTCTGACGTGGCAGTTAAAATGGGTTTTAAATGCCAACATGGATATCCAGCCAAGTAAATTAATTAATTTTTTAATTAAATAAATTTAATTAATTGAATTTTCTAAATTAATTAAAGGAAAATATTAATTTGGTTTCCCGAAATAATCAAAACCAATGCATCAAATTTTTACTTTGAAATTTACCAAATTTTATTTCAAAAACAAGTTTTATTCAAAAACATTATATTTGTTATATAAAATTTTTTATCAAATTAAAACTTAATTTAACAATCTCTCCCTTTTTGATATAACAAAACATTTTGGTAAATTTATTTTTGAATAAAATACTCCATTTTTTAAAAATAAATTTCCATTAAAGGCCCGATTTTGTTTTTGAAAAATGGTCACAAAATTGTAGAGATGAATTACCAACCAATTCACCTTTTTTCCTCCTTTTTGTTATAACAAAACAAACCAAACTAAAGCTTAAAGAGAAAGAAAATGGTTAGTCCAAAAATATAAAGCAATGAAGAACAAAGAATTAACATCAAGCTCCAAAGTATCTCAAAACACGAAGCTAACATTTAAGCGCGACAAACAAGCAAGAAACATATAAATAGGAAAAGAAAAACAATGTAAAATATCTAATTAAACCATGAAAATGCATGATATGCAAGATGGGTCCTAGCTATCTTAAGGAGGCTGCGGTGGAGGAAATTGAGATATAATTGTAACAGTTCGTGTTTCAGTGATGTCGAAAACAGTGGTTTCGGGACCACAAATTTGATGAGTAAATTCATATAATTAGTATTTAAATTGTACGAGTCAATAATAATTTTTATATTGAATTTTAGTTTGATGAATTGAGCTAATTGAATTAAAAGTAAGTATAAGTGGTTCGGTTCAAAGGTCAAGAAATCAGGTAAAATGTAACACCCCTAATCGTATCCATCGCTAGAATAGGGTTACGGAGCATTACCAGACTTAGCAATTAAACAATCATACATTTTTCATACATTTTTTATATCCAAATAAAATCATTCACAATCAATCATATAGTCCCTTATACGAGCCCTCAAGGCTTTAAACGTATATTAGAAGTGGTTTGGGACTAAACCGATAACTCAAAAAATTTAGGGTAAACATAGAATTTTTTTCAAAATACAGGGGACACATACCTGTGTGGCCCGGTCGTGTGTCTCACATGGCCAAAGACATACCCGTGTCATAGGTCGTGTGGACATTTGAAATGGGATCACATGGCCGTGTCCCAGCCCGTGTCCTACCCCGTGTAACTCTCTGACTTGGGTCACACAGTCAACACACATGCTTGTGTGACTAGCTCATGTGCCTTTTGGAATGACCACACAAGCCTGTGTGGTAGGCTGTGTGCTAGGCCGTGCCAAAACTGTAGGGTATACTGACTTATGCCACATGGCCAAGTCACACGCCCGTGTGTTAGGCCGTGTGGAGCATACTAACTTGGTTTCTAAATAAACATCAGGGGACACACGGTCGTGTCACCTGACCGTGTGTCACAAACGACTGAGACACATGCCCGTGTCTCTGCCAGTGTGGACAAAAATAAGCTATTTTCCAAGCCATTTTTCTCACCCAAATTGCATACACCTACACCAAACCAAATTGCATATGATCATATCTTCAAATGGCATTTAAATTCATCTAAACCAAATCCAATTCATGCTATTTCAATATCATCAATCATAAGACACACAAGCATTACAATTAGCCATTCAACTTCATACCTATTTCATACTAACAAATCATCTATATGATCACTTCTAATTATGCATCACTTTACCTAAAACCTCAAGCATACCAATTTCAAATATAAACTATATGATACTCAAACTACCAATCCACAACAAGCATTCACATAGCCATTATAGACAACATACCAAAAAAATCCATTTGCACATGTATACACATCACCAAGTATACCGAAATAAGCCAAATTACATGACTATACACTTTGCCAAAACATACATCATTTACAAGCCAAATCAAATGGCCAAATCCATTACCAAGATATAGACCATATTAACAACAACTCCTATACATGCCATATAACCAAATACATAAGTTCAAAAGTACCAAAATGATAGCTTGATAGTGTGATTAGATCTTTGACGACTTCTAAATTCGAGCAAGCTTCGATAATCACTAAAAAAAATGGAAAAGTAAACAGAGTAAGGTATAAAGCTTAGTAAGCCCGTATGCTTAAAACAAAACTTACCATATATACACAATTTAAGCAATTAACATATCATAACATAACTCATATTGATCCACAAACCTATCACATATTCATTCACAAGGTTAGATATGAAATTCACAAGTTTTTTCGATTCAATGCTTGTATGGTTCATGCACATACTTGTACTAACTCATATCAATCTCACACTCATCCATATCCTTGATATACCCATTGAACCATTCAGAATAATATTGAATACCCGGGAATCTCACACCCTAAGTTCCAAATACATAGCCAAAGCTATCTCAATCTCATATCTCATATAATGCTCACTCTCGAGCTATTAATGGGTCTGCTCACACAAGCTGACGGTCAAGACGTAACGCTGGATAACTCAACCACCAGTAGGACGTACGGACCAGCACCCAAAACACATAAACCCTTAATGACATGTCATTCGTATCATAATCTATTCCTAAGGTTCAACCGGGATTTCACATTACCGAATCTTTGTCGTACATATTCGTAAGATCGTATTCACAATTAATTCAATAAAAAAGCATTTAAAACACAAATATATTAATGCTTATTAACATACGAACTTACCTCGATACACAAAAACGACAAAATGAATCGACTAATCCAAAACTTTGTTTTTCCCTCGATCTAGATTCGAACTTCGTTTTTCTTGATCTATATAATATCAAATTTAACTTATTTAATTATCATTCTATTCAATTTAGCCCAAAAATCACATTATGAAAAAAATTACACTTTTCCCCTAATAGTTTAACATCTTTACAATTTAGTCCTTAGCTCATAAAAATACAAATTCATGCAATTAGGTCATTACCCATGCTAGCCGAATTTCTATTTTTATCATAGTAGCCCATATTTTTCATTATTTCACACATTTACCACATAATTTTCATTTTTCACAAATAAATCCCTAATTTGCAATTTTACCAAAAATCACTTTACAAATGTTGTTTATCTAACAACAACCATACATTTTCTATCATCAAACATCAAAATACATATATATTCATCAATGGTAAAACTCTAAACCTTTAAAAATTTTGCAAATTAGTCCCTGGGCTAGCTAGATTAAGTTACAACGACTCCGAAAACATAGAAATCATTAAAAACTGAGTCAAAAATCACTTACATGCATAAAGGGAACTAGGCCAAACCTTGAAGCTCTATTAATGGTGATTTATTAGCTTATTTTTGGTGGATTAACACATAAAGGAAGATGACTAATTTTTTTTTCTATATTTTACTTAGTTTATTTACTAATTTACTAAATTAACCTTATTATATAACGTTTAAAGCCATTAAAAAGATGTCCATATTTGTCCACTCATATTAAAAATGGTCTAATTACAACATAAAGACCCCTACTTTAAGGTTTCATAGCTATTAGACACTTTTAACTATTAGAACACAACTTTTATAATTTATGCGATTTAGTCCTTTTTATCGAATTAAGCATTCAAACGTCAAAATCTCTTAATGAAATTTTTACACAATCATAATATCATGCCGTTGACATTAAAATAATAATAAAATAAATATTTAAACCTCATATTTATGGTCCCGAAACCACTATTTTGATTTGACTCAAAATGGGCCGTTACATATTAGGACCTCGTTTTCGTAATTTAGGGTTTTAAATATTTTTATTAACTATTTATAGAGTCGTATTATAGGCAAATTGAAGTTTGGTTCGGTAATTTTGACGATTGATTGTTTGATTAAACTAAAAGGGTTAAATTGTAAAAGAGGTAAAAGTTAATTGCTATAGATTTAAAATAGTAAAGGGACTAATATGGCAATTCAACCATGGTCAAAAATTCCAAGCGGTGGTGGCATGATTAAATCCACTAATTTTGGGATATTTCTCATGTAGTCCTAATTAGTTTAGGATTAAATTGTAATTAAGTTTATTTAGTTGGAATTTAATTTAATTGAAGGACCAATTGTGTAATTAAACCTTCCTTAAATGGTAACTATACTATATTTATATATATCTTACATTTTTGGACATGTTTTAGTGATTTATAAGTTATAAATTAAAGGTTAATTTTGTAAATAATTAAAGAATAAGTTAAATTAAAAGATTTAAAAGATGATATTATCAATTTTCTTTCTTCTTCTTGTTGGAAAAGTTGAATTTCCGTGGGAGACATGAGGAAACCTTCGGTCAAGCTAGGGCACCTTGATTGGGTAGGTAATTGTTGCTCATTTTTAGTAATTTTTATGTTTTTGAACTCGTATTAGCTTAATCTAGATAATCCGGGGATAAATTTGTAAAAGTGTCAAATGTTATGGATTATACCATTGATGAATTTGAGATGTTGTTGAAATGTTATGGCAGAATATTTAGCTTGGCTGCTAGATGAGACTATTTTGTAAAGTAATTTTTGGTAATTTTAATGTTTAAGGACAAAATTGTGAAATTAGTAAAAGTACAAGGACTTGATGTAAAATAACAGCATGGGCTGTAATAGGGTCTCAAACAATTTTTCTAAACTTGAAATTGAAGAAAAATGGTTAAATTGCATGTTTTGTGCTTAAGGACTAAAGTGTATAAAAGCAAAATATTGAGGGTATCTTTGTAAAAATACCAAAAAAGACTTAATTGTATAAAATGAATTAATATTGCTGTTAAATTAGTGAATTGAATGGAATTATTATTTTAGATCTTAAACGAGTGGAAAATCGAGGAAAGGAGAAAATTATCAAATAGCTCATGTACTTTGCCGTTATTGCAATTTAGTCTGGTAAGTTCATACGGTTTAAATTTAGTAAATTTTTAAATGTATTATACGCCTTAATTTTATAATGTTTGAATTATGTTGATGCGTGTAATTGAAAATGAAAAATTATAAATTGACACAACGTCGATCATTGATTGAGTTATTCTAGACCGTTACTGCAAATCAATCCTGTAAGTTCGTTTGGCTTGTAATTTGATATCTATATGAATTTTATAATGATATGCTACGAAATAATGGATATTAATTGTTATATTAATGATATGAAATTACTCAGAAAATATATATTAAATTACTTTGTTTGGATCGGATGAACGTGAGATAGAGTATAACTGAATGATGGCGTGTTATGTGGGGTACGAGTGGAGATTGACGTGGCATGCTTTATATATTTTTTTCCCGAGTTTATAGAGGTTCAGCATTTGTTGCGAACTCTTGTGTTATACTATCCTGTTCTAGCGTGTTACAGGGGCGGATGTATAACCTACGGGTTAGACACTTAGTGTCGAGGCATATTATCAGTTGGATTAGCTCTCATGAGCATTTGGCGTATTATTGGTTGGATTAGCTCTTATGAGCGTTTAGAGTGTTTCGGTTGGACTACTTGTGTACTCGTATCTGTAAGTTGTTCATCAGGTCATGATTATTATATTAATAACTTGTTTAATGACTTTAAAAAGCATGACTTGTACTTGATATCTTGAATTGACTCTGTTGTGGACATGTATGTTTTCGAAAATTATTATTTAAGCATTTGGTTTGCTGGATGGTTAACCGTGTACTCGTATCAACTTATCGTTCATCGGGCTATATTTTATTAATCTCTGAAAAGTTATTGAAATGTGGAAACGAATTTGTATTATTGTACTGAGCACTTCTCATCTGTTGTGAGTTGTGATTGACAGGAATTCTGATAATAACCTCGTTCACAAGAACTCTGTTAAGAACCCTTAAATTTAACTTGGCTTCTATGGCATGTAATAGGATAATTTGGCTATGTTTGCAAAGGTTCATAATTTATTTTTAGGTGTAAGTGTTATGCTTTGATATAATTTGTTTGAACAACTATAGGTGATATGCATGGTTGATTCAAAGTTGGTGCTTAAATGACCTAATATGAAATGGCATGAAAAGGGTGCTTATGGTGTTTTTCTTTTTTAAAGCTGTTTGTGCATATTATGAAATAGTACAATTATTTGTGAAATTGGTTAAGAGATAAGCTTGAAATAGGTCATTTTTGGGCACACATGGTCTGGGACATGGGCTATCACAAGGTCGTGTGATGCACACGGGCGTGTGCCCAAGGCGTCTTGAAAAACATTATAGGTATAGTCCTCTCGTGGGCTGACACACGACCAACGACACAATTGTGTGAGGATACTTTGAATGGTACACAGGCTGGTACATGACTTGCGAGATGGTCGTGTGATCCAAATTAGAGAGTTACACGATCTACATACACGAGCGTGTCGGATAGCCACACGGCCATGTTTGGAGCCACACGGTCTAGGCCCTGTCACACAGCCGGGGCACAAGGCCGTGTGACCCCTGTTTTAAAAATTTCCATTTTTGTCCCAAATTTTCTATTTTGTATCGAATTGGTCCATGATTGTTTCTAAACTATTTTGGTCACTACCTAATTATTATTATGACACTTTCATTATGGTCACCCTAAAAAACCCTTGCAATTTTGTCACCCAATTTTTAAATCCCTAACTGCATCACCCAATTTCTAGATTGCTTTCATTATTTTTAGTGTGCTTTCATTTTAGTCACCCAAGTTTTAAATCCCTAACTGCATCACTCAATTTCTAGATTGCTTGCATTTTGGTTTATAAAAAATAAAAAAAATAAAAAAAAAAACTTTCCTTGAAGTCTTGATCCGGGTAAACGAAATTTTAGGAATTAAAATGAAAAAGTGATAAAAACTAAAACAATACATTAAAAATAAATTAAATAAATTATTGAAAAAAATTCATCCCTCGATAATGTCAACTAATTTGTTATTATAATTTTAAAATTAATTAATTTAATCTCTTTTGAAATTTTAAAAATTTATTTTATGTTTTCGTATCATTATTAACAAAATCAACTTTATAAAACATAAAATATTTTAAAATTTATAAATACGAAACTTCTATACCAAAATAAAAGCAAAGAAAAATAGAAAATAAGTTACCTTAATATTGAAATTTAAAGTTTTGGGGCTTTGGATTCCAAACGTGGAATCATGGGTTTGCATAAATTAAGTAATCGTAAGTTATTTATGCCATCAAAAGAATTGGCATGTTGTTTAACTCAAGGTGAGGTGTAATTCTTTCCATCCTTTTTAACTCCTCTATCCTTTACTTTCCCCCCAAAGTATACTCACATTCCTTAGCTTCTACTCTTGTGTAAATTTTAAAATTATTTTAATTTCTTTTTTAAACTTTTGTTGAGAGAGAATTAATTTGTTCATTTTCAAATTTGGTAAGGATCAAAGGGGTATTTACATTAATATGTTATTTGAATTATTTCAGTTATTTGAATTGTAAAATTTAACTCAACTCAAACTCGAAACTCGAATTACTTATTTGATTTGAATCGAATAACTCGATTCAAGTAACTTGAAATTTGAATATTTTTTTCAATTTTTTCAAATAGAATCGAATTTTGCTCACCCTTAATTAAGACTTTAAATTTTAATTATATATCTCCTACCTATAAAAGGATTTAAGGTTATACAGATTTTGCCCACTTGCCGTTGTAGACCATTTGGGACTCATTTCCTTATTGTGATAGTTACTTGCAATCACGCAAAATATGTTGTACTTGAGTTGTGATAAAACCAGTTATCAATGTGTCTTAATATTCTATTGAGCTTGTCTTTTACCGCCGTCGATAAATATTTATTATTTTTTCTTTTATTCAAATTATATCATCCTATTCATAAAACGAATTAATAAGTTCTCCCTGTAAAAAAAATGCAACCTTAAAATTAGTTTATATGCAAAAACCAAAGCGAAGATGCAAGCTTAATATTTTAATTTAAAGATTTGGACTTTGAATTCCTAACGTGAAATCATATGTTATCTTTTACACCTAATGATAACTTTTCTTTTATTTTATTTATTCGCTTTCCATAAATTTGTTTAAAAGTTATTGCCTTTGTATGGTTTATGTATACATACTGAACCTCTTCCCATCACACAACAAATTTGTTCAAAGGTGGCAACTACAGCAGCAACATGCATGCTACCATGCAATCATGCACGAGCATGCAAGTGACCAAGTAGTCCAGCTGAGGCATTGAAATGTCCATGGTGTAATCCGGTTGAAGAACCACTTTTGTAATTGTTGACTTTTATTAATTTGTTTGTTATCCTTTTATGTAATGTTCAGCTAAGATTAATCATGACTCTTAGCTGATTTAGCAGTTTTTTTTGGAGGTCATTATGTTGATTTTACACCTTAGATACTTGCACAAGCAAGCTTTGTTTTCTTTCTATGTAACCCATCTACTTATGTATCTTTTTTTTCATGAATGAAGTAACAAGTATAGCCAACTTGTTCTCTCATCTTTGTTCATCCGTTTTTGCTTCTGTTTTGAGCTTTCAAACACAAGATTTCTTTGTTTTGTTTTTGATCATTTGATCGAAACTTAACACATACTTTACCCAGGTATAATACTTTGTTGCTCCAGTTTCAAAAAGTTGTTCATACTTTACCCGGGTAAAATAGATTTGTTATTCCTCCTGTGTGAAAAACTTAACAAATGGTATCAAGAGCCTGTTGTCTTTGAGGGCCTTGGTTGTGTACAGTTTGTGGCTGACTCGTGTTTGAAAGAAAGAAGCAGGAGCTTTTGTTGTTGGTTTGTTTTTTAGTTGCTGCAAGTATGAGCTTCTCACCACCACCACCACCTGTTTTTGCTGGTGAAAATTACAACATCTGGGCTGTGAAAATAAGGACATATCTGCAGGCACATGACCTGTGGAATGTGGTCCAAAATGACACTGAGCCACCTCCCCTAAGAGCAAACCCGACCATTGCTCGGATCGAGCGATATAATGAAGATTGTGCAAAAGAAGTACAAGGCCATGTCATGCCTTCAAAGTGGAGTTTCAGATGTGATCTTCACAAGGATAATGGCCTGTGACAGTCCAAAGCAGGCATGGGACAAACTCAAGGAGGAGTTTCAAGGATCTGAGAAGACTAGGCAACAGCAACTAATAAACCTAAGAAAGGACTTTGAGAATCTAAGGATAAAGGAGTCGAGATCTGCAAGCAAGCGATATCTTGACGGGATAATGGCCACTGTCAACAACATAAGATTGCTTGGGGATGATTTTAGTGACCAAAGGGTAGTTGAAAAAGTCATAACAACCCTGCCAGAGAAGTATGAATCAAAGATCTCTTCCCTGGAGGACTCGAGAGACCTATCAACTATTCCATTGACAGATTTGATAAATGCTCTCTATGCACAAGAGCAAAGAAGAGCAAACAGAATGGAGGAGTATTCGAGGAGCTTTTTGTGCCGCGGAGGCGCAGAAGGCTCAAACTCGAGCTCCAACTTCAAAGGCAAGAAGCCTTGGACAGAAAAGAAGGACAAAGGCAAGAAGGAAGCCACCAAAAGAAAGTTTCCACCTTGTGCTTATTGCAAGAAGACCAATCACCTTGAAAAATACTGCTGGTACAAGCCTGACATTCAGTGCAGAGGGTGCAAACAACTTGGACACATTGAAAAGGTGTGTAAAAACAAATCAAAACCACAGCTACACCATCAAAATCAAGCTCAGACTGCTGAAGATGTTGAAGCACAAGAAGAGCATGTCTTCACAGCTTCTTGTTTTGCAAGCTCGAGCAAGGTTAGTAAGATGTGGTTGATTGATAGTGGGTGTACTCATCACATGGCTTCAAACAGAAACATGTTCAAGGAGCTAGACACCACCTTTGTGACCAAAGTCAGAGTAGGGAATGGTGAGCTCATAGAGGCCAAAGGCAAAGGCAAGGCTGTGATCGACACAAAGTCGTAACCAAAACTATTTCTGAGGTTCTTTATGTACCTGACATTGACCAAAATTTGTTGAGTGTTGGTCAGCTACTGGAGAAGGGGTATTCTCTCATTTTTGAAGACAAGATGTGTGTGATCAAAGATGCTGTTAACCAAGTGTTAGTAATAAGAGCCATGAGTGATCGAAGTTTCACTTTGGATGTAAATCAGCTAGAGCCAAGACACATGTGGCTCAGTGATGAGTCAAGTTTGTGGCATAGGAGGCTAGGCCATGTGAACTACAAGTCACTTGGCCTCTGCACAAAATGAGTCCAGTTGAAGACATGTCTGCGTTGAGCCAAAGAAAGATGTGTGTGAAGTCCATCGACCTTGGCAAGCAAACCAGATCGCCATTTCCTCGCAAACAAAGCGTGGAGAGCTCAAGAGAGGCTCCAGGTTGGTTCATCTGAGACATTTGTGGACCCATGAAGACCACTTCCCCAAACGGGAAATGTGTACTTGCACTCTTTATTGATGACTGCACTAGGTTCTCATGGTAACTTTTTTGAAGCAAAAGTCGGATGTTGCTTGACTTCTTTTGCAAATTTAAGGCTTTGGTGAAAACCAAGCCAACAATAAGTTGAAATGCTTAAGGTCGAGATAATGGGACCGAGTATGTATCTCAAAGGTTCCAAAAGATATGTGATGATGCTGGAATTCTTCATCACCGTGACAACCATCTACACACCACAAAAAATGGTGTCTGTGAAAGGAAGAACAGAGCAGTTCTTGATATGGCCAGTGCCTTTTGTTTGAGGCTAAAATGCCTAACAATTTTTGGGCCGAGGCGAAAGAACACTTCAGTTTACTTACTAAACAGACTTCCAACTAATGCGAAGAAAGGAAAAACACCCTTGAAGCTCTGGTTTGGACAAAAACCAACAATGTCACACCCGAGAGTATTTGGTTGTTTGTGCTATGTAATCGTTCCAGCAGAGAAAAGGACTAAGCTTGAAAAAGGTCCATGCCGAGGATGTTTGTAGGCTACAAAGCAAGTGAAGAAAGGTTATAGGATCTTTGATCCATTGACCAAGAAGATCATTGTGAGCGAAATGTAAAGTTCAATGAAGAAGGGTATTGGAAATGGGATGGAACTAATGCAAGCCTACTTGAGGAAGATCAAAATAGTCCCGACCTCAAACCCACAAAACCGAAGTCGAAGTTGAAGATGACTATGATGATGTACCTATTCGAGGCACTAGAACTTTGGCGGATGTCTATGAAAGATGTGCCATGACCATAGTTGAGCCATCCTGCTATCTTTGAAGTCGTAAAAGAGAAATGCCGGCAAGAAGCTATGGAGGCCGAATCAAGATGATTCGTAAGAATGACACTTGGGAGCCGGTCAATAGGCCGAGAAAATAGAAAAGTCATTGGTGTTAAATGGGTGTTCAGGACCAAGACAAATTCGGATGGGTCTCTCAACAAACACAAGGCCAAAGTTGGTTGTGAAGGGCTACAAATCGGCAGCAGGGGTCGATTTCTTTGAAACCTTTGCACTGTTGCAAGGTTGGATACCATAAGGTCGCTATTTGTCTTGGCAAAATGAAAAGCAGATGGAAAGTGCACCAATTAGATGTGAAATCAGCTTTTTTAAATGGATTTCTCAAAGAAGAAATCTTCATTGAGTAGCCTGAAGGGTTTGAGGTTTCTGGTGAGGAACATAAAGTCTATAGGCTTAAGAAGGCCTTGTATGGCTTGAAACAGGCTCTAAGAGCCTGGTATGATAGAATTGATGCCTATTTATCAAGGCTCGGGTTCACAAAAACCATAAGTGATCCCACTCTTTATGTGAAGAAAGATGAAAAGGAGACACTGCTGATTGTGTCACTATATGTTGATGATCTCGCTAGTTCTTGGCGCAAAGATGGATGAGCCGATTGAAGACTTTAAGAGGCAAATGCAAGACATTTTTGAGATGACTGATCTTGGTCCGATGACATACTTCCTTGGTATGGAGGTAAATCGTGAGAAACAAGGAATTTTTATAAGCCAGCAAGCCTTTGCATTGAAAGTTCTAAGCAAATTCAGCATGTCAAAGTGCAAGCTCATAGCACACACAGCTTGCACTAGGAGAGAAGTCATCAAAGCACAAGTGAGCACGATCGAGTTGATGAAAGGGGGTACAGGAGTTTGGTTGGTTGTTTGCTTTACCTAACAAAGAACAAGGCCGATATCCTATATCTTTGTTGGCTTACTCTCAAGGTTCATGCACTCTTTGCAATGTTGCACATTTTAAAACAAAGAAAGAGGGTCCTAAGATATGTCAAAGGGACTTTGAATTTTAGTGTAAAGTTTGGAAGGTCAAAGGAGCTGAAACTTGTTGGTTATTCAGATAGTGACTGGCTGGTTCGATTGATGACATGAACAAAAGACATCGAAGCTACTTCTTCATCTAGGATCAAGTGTTTTCGGTTGGAGTTCAAAGAAACAACAAACAAGAGCTCAATCCATCGCAGAGGTTTGAGTATATTGCAATTTGCTCTCGCTGCAACCAAGCCATTTGGCTTAGAAAGTTGTTGGATGATTTAAATGCTAGATGATGGAAGCAATCAAATCAAGGTTGACAACCAAATCTGCTATTGCCATTGCCAAGAACCACGTATTCCATGGCAAAACAAAACATTTCAAGATCAAGTATCACTTTGTAAGAGAAGTTTGAACTTGCTAAGGAAATCTGCTTGGTACATTGTTGTTCGAGGATCACTTGCGATGTTCGACCAAGCCATTAGCTTCGGAAGGTTTGAATGTTTAAGGAAAGAGATTGAGTTTGCTGCCTTGTAGCCAAGGAGGAGTGTTCAAAGGTGGCAACTCTGGCAAGAAGAAACATGCATGCTACCATGCAATCATGCACGAGCATGCAAGTGACCAAGTAGTCCAAATGAGGCATTGAAATGTCCATGGTGTAATCCGGTTGAAGAACCACTTTTGTAATAGTTGACTTTTATTAATTTGTTTGTTATCCTTTTATGTAATGTTCAGCTAAGATTAATCATGACTCTTAGCTGATTTGGCAGTTTTTTTTGGAGGTCATTATGTTGATTTTACACCTTAGATACTTGCACAAGCAAGCTTTGTTTTCTTTCTATGTAACCCATCTACTTATGTATCTTTTTTTTCATGAATGAAGTAACAAGTATAGCCAACTTGTTCTCTCATCTTTGTTCATCCGTTTTTGCTTCTGTTTTGAGCTTTCAAACACAAGATTTCTTTGTTTTGTTCTTGATCATTTGATCGAAACTTAACACATACTTTACCCAGGTATAATACTTTGTTGCTCCAGTTTCAAAAAGTTGTTCATACTTTACCCGGGTAAAATAGATTTGTTATTCCTCCTGTGTGAAAAACTTAACAAAATTTTACTTTCCCTCACATAAAACAATTCCCTTCATTATTTCCCATTCTCTATCTTTCTCTTTCTTTAATCTTAAATTTCTACATTTTCTTTCTTCTTTCACATGGATATCATCATACCTCCCTGCAATCATACATCTCACTTGTCCGCCATATATCTTACGGAGACTAAAGAGAGTCGTTGTGAAGAATGTGGAGGGGAAATCTCTGGTACTGCCTTTACTTGTGATTTGTGCAAGGTTTGGAAGCACATTTCATGTGCGGATAAACTGAATCGTGATCTGCCTCTTGAGATTATTCACCCCTTCCACTTGCAACACCGACTTCAACTACAATGGGATTATTCTGAGGATTTCATTTGTGATAAATGTTTGTACATATCTACTGGTTATATATACAGATGTTCTTCAAGTGATTTCAGACTTGATCTCACATGTGCTTCTTCGGTCAGTGGTCAGCTGCCTAAAGATCAAGAGCCATTGAGATTTAAAGATGGAAAGAAAAAGACAATCTTCCACTACAACCACCGTCACGAGCTGGGCTTCTTCAAATATAGGAAGGTACGCTAAGAAGACTATGATTGTTTTTGGTGTGAAAAACATTTACTGCCATCAGAAGTGTGCTATGGTTGTACAGGATGTAAGTTCTATCTCCATCAGGTGTGCAGTGATAATATACCCAGGACACTTTCTCATTCTTTTCATCCTAACCACCCTCTTCGCTTAGCCTATACCAACGAAATTCGTAAATGCATTGGTTGTTTAAACTTGTGTGGTTCTTCTACCCCTTTGTATGTGTGCGAGATGTGCAGCTTCAGACTTAATTTTGACTGTGCTAAACTCTCGCCTTCCCTAAAACTTGACTGTCACCATCACCTTCTCACTTTTTTCAAAGATTTTAATAAGCACTTTGTGGAACGGCCATATCCGAATTGCAAAGTATGTGGCAAGCATTTTGGTGGTGCTAGCGTTTATCGCTGTGTGCAATGCGGCTTTAGTCTCCATTTGAAATGTGTTGTACCATCTTCAGCTACACATAAATATCACATACATCCACTTACCATGATGGAATTGATTAAAGAAGATGATTCTGAAAAATATTATTGTGATGTTTGTGAGAATGAAAGAAATCCGAAAGATCCCGTGTATCATTGTCAAAGTTGCACATTCATAGCTCATATTCAATGTATACTTGATCAGGTAATAATCATTTTTTCACCCTTTAATTTAACTTTCGTAATCAAACAGAAGATTTATAATATTTATCGATGTCTTTGAGTTTCTTTTTAACTTTTGTTGCTTTTTTTAAATTTCTTTGTAAAAAAAAAGTAAATTAAAAGTTAATAGCAGAAATATGAGCTAAATTTGTGAAGCTCTCCGAGTCTAGATGAAATAAATATTAATAGATGTTTGGTTTATAGGATAAAGTTGCATTGGGAAAGGTTCCATCCTCCTCACGCCCGCCCATGGAAAACAAAGCTTTGTTTGTGGAGCAGAATGAAGGGAGTCATGTCATCCGTACTCTGGTTTGCAACTTTATTATGAATATGTTACAATATGTTTTTTCTCTAATGATTTTATTAATAACTAATCACTTGAATAACTACACAAAAAACTTAACCCAACTTTTTTATGTAATTATATTTCTTAATTAAGAAATGAGTTTCGTCATTCTCTGATTTTTTTTCTTTTTATTTCATTGTAAATGTGCAGGGTTTGTTTCGACCTATCATCCACCCTCACCAGATGTATGAAGTAACTGAAGAGTTAGAAGGAAAAAATTATTGCTACGGTTGTTGTCTGGTACTTAATGGTTCAAGCTACTTCTGCACGACATGTCCTGGTTTTTACCTACATGAAAAATGTGCTTACTTGTCATATGAGATACGACACCCTTTTCATTCTAGCCACCCTCTTAACCTCTATACTTCAAATGTTTGGGATACTTATCAGTTAATTGCATGTGATGAGTGTAGAGACATTTGTGATGGCTTCATATACTTTTGCGAGCAGTGTAATTTCAAGCTTGATATGAAATGTGCAGCTCTAACAACTCATAAAATTGGGGTTTTAGAAGAGAAAATGACTGGTAGAATAACTGAGTTGCACCATTTCGCCCACCCCCATAAACTTGTCCTTGCCAATTGTTGTGAATTTGTATATGACATAAAATGCAGAATTTGTAAATTACAAATCTTAGGTCCATCCTATTTTTGTCCTGAAAGAGGCTGCGGGTATATACTTCATGAATCTTGCCTTAGGTTGCCACAAAAGATTCGAGTCCCATTTCATCCAAATCACATGTTGGTTAGTCGCCTGCTCCTTACACGTCAACGGTGTTATGCTTGCACTTTGGAATTACTCTCAGGTGAATTTGTATATAGCTGTGAACATTGTGATTTTAACCTCCATGTTATATGTGCTAATTCCTTAAGGCGACCATTGAAATATAAATTTCACCTTAATGATCTTTATTATTTTGGGAGAAATCATATATCACTCTTTGATTCAATAGGGGGCAAAAATTCCAAATGTGAAGAATGTGATGGAAGTTTTAAAAGAGAGCCCTTTTATCGTTGCCTAAAGTGTGATATCAAATTTCATTTGAAATGTGTTCGTATACCATATACTGTTAAATCCAAATATCATATTCATCCTTTACTCTTAAAGGATTCTTTTATAGAAGATGATTCTAGAATTATTGTGATTCTAGAATGCGTGCTGGTTGAAGTAAGTTAATTACATACTTAATTTTTTAAAATATAAAGGTCCAGTATTTGTTTTCTCTAACATAATATATGCTCTTGCTGTTAGGTAGAGGATAACATAGAGATTAGGAAGAACATTCACGAAGAGCGTTTCCGAGAAGAGGTCAGTTTTCCATTTTTATTGTAAACATTTCCAAATTAGAAAGTTAGTTGTAAGGTCAGTTTAGTGGTTGGATTACAGTTTAGTTGTTGGGATGTGCATGATAATTGCAATATAGTGTAGTGAAAACTGGGATCCTTTATTTCAAAGCAGAGTTGTTATGAATAATTAACATGCTTATTTTTTAAATTTTTGTTTATGTCATCACCATCTCCGTGAATTATTTGCATGATATGTTGATTGGTTCTGCTTCTGACTTGATTGAGCATTGGGTTGTTCTTATCATGTTCCACTACTTGACTGCAGCTGGAAAATTTGGTTGCCAGGTTCATGAAGTTTCTTTCAAATGGTGAGAAAATTATTTTGTAATAAAATTTATTTAAATAGTGATATAAAGTTTAAATTATTTACTTTGATATCTTTTGCAATTTATTACAGAATGTAGACCACCTATTGAGAAAGTGATTCAAGCTGGAGTGGTTCCTCGCTTTGTTGAGTTACTTGGTTCCCCAAGTGATTATGTCTGTGAGCAGGTATGCATATGAAATGAAATTATTCTAATATCATTTAATTTTACTTAGCAAAAGCTTGTATGAATGTTTTATAATCTTATATCATTCTTTTTTGTTTCAAAATTCAGGCTGTCCTGGCTTTGGGAAATATTGTTGCTGCTTCTCTTAGATGTCGTGATTTTGTCCTTGGCCATGGTGCTTTGCTTCCATTGTTGGCTCTGTTGAATGAACCTGTTTCACATTCTATGCTGAGAAATGCTACATGGACAATGTCAAAGTTTTGTGAGCCCCCATTTGATCAGGTTTGACCCTAAGTCCCTTCTTTTTTCAAGTACAATGCTTTTTAATTCACAATATAGTGTAGCAACAATTTACAAGTCAGAAACCAAAACAGAGCAAACTGAAAGAATAAATATTGATTTACATTATAGTGCAACAAAATATCGAATATAAATACCTCGAGCCATTGTCTCAATCAAATGCCAAAATCCGAATGTTTTAATATCACTTTCGAGCACGTTAACACACCGACGAGATCGTCGAATTTAGCTATACCAAAATTACCAAAATCTTTTAAGCACTCGAAAACCTCACTAAATGGAATTGTTTTCAAAATTTGTTTTTGGTGCTTAGGGACATTATGCTTGGGAGTATTTATAGTGGTGGTTCCCTATAAAAAACTAGGAATGTTCAAATTTCGTTTAAAACCAAATTAACCGATCAAATCGATCTAATTCGGTTAATCGGTTGGTTAACCAATCTGATTCGATCGGAAGTCGGTTAATGATTTTTTGGAAGTTCGATTATCGATTAATTCGGTTCGAAATCGAGTAATTAACCGAATTAACAAAACTTATTAATTAATAATACAAATCACATGTAGTTTTAATTCGGTTAATTTGGTCAAATGAATATTATCAATTTATTTTTGATGTATTTTATACTTGTTTTAACAAAAAAAATATAAATTTAAGTTAATTTTTTGAAAAATTTTCGATTCAATTAAGGATTAAAAGATTAAAAAATTTAATTAATTAAATTAATAATAATTCGATTCGGTTAATTGTTTGAACACCTGTATAAAAAACCATCATAAGACAGGGAGCATTCCCACGAACCAAATACCTACACAAACCACAAACACTCAAACAAATCATCAGCCAAACAACATAAACACCCTCACAATCCAACACTTTGGACCAAAAGTAGATTAAGCAAGGCTAACTGTCACGCAATAATACACACTTTCGACCAATGTACCTTCCAAGCTAAGCCAATCAAACTCCTACTGACAATAATAATATTCACAGCTTCCAAAGACGAGGACCTTGTTTTCACACCAGTTCAGCCTCGGATGCAAACTTCTGGGCATATTTCCATTTAACACAAATGGTATCATTGATTTATTGCTTTACAAGGCAAAATCATTGTCGTTAATCTTTCAAATCTAATATGGAGGGTTGTTTGTCTGATATCCAAACTATGCACTACTAACATTAAACTAGAAAGCGAGATATATTGCTTGGAAGCTTACGAATGTTTAGTATTAAACTGATTTTTGTCTTACTAATTATCCTTTATTTACTGTTTAGGTTAAGCTTGTACTCCCTACATTAGCCCGCCTTATTCATTCAAATGATGAAGTCGTCTTAGCTAAAGCATGTTGGGCACTCTCATATCTTTCTTATGGCACAAATGACAAAATCCAAGCTGTTATTGAAGCAGGTGTATGTGGGCGTGTGGTGGAACTTTTAATGTGAGTTGGACTATTTTTTTGTTGATTGACTTTGAAATCTATTCTATTTCTGAGCTATTTTGTTTGGTTTTTTAATCCAAATCGTAAATTTTCGGACTTTCACAGGCACCCTTCTCCTTCAGTGATAACTCCTGCTCTTTATACAGTTAGAAATATTGTTACTCGAGATAATGCGCAAGCTTAGGTATTAGACACTTTGTTTAATTAGTTTTCCCTTTTAAATGATCTTACTAAAATATATATATTTTTTCATTTATCGTATCTTTTTTTTTTTTTTTTTTTTTTTTGTTAATAACTAGTTTTCTCACTAAAACCACATTTATACCCTCTCTTACTTGGACTAAAGATTGTTTGGGTTTAGTTGTTAAAGATGATCTTTTTTTCTCATTAACGGCCAAACCTTGTTGCTACACAGTGTGTCATAAGTCATCAGGCATTGCCATGCCTTTTAAAACTTTTGACAAATAATTATGAAGAGAACATCAAGGTGGTTGCTTGTTGGACAATCTCAAATATCACAGCAAGAAATGAAGAGCAGATACAGGTATCAATTTCGAACCTAAGGTTTTATTTGCGTTGAATTGTACAATGAAATGATGGGTAATGGTATGAATTTTACAGGCTATAATTGAAGCTAATATTATTGCTCCTCTAGTTCATTTGCTTCAAAATGCTGAATTTGATATTAAGAAACAAGCTGCAAAAGCCATCTCAAATGCTACATCTGGTGGGACTCATGATCAAATCAGGTACAAAAATGGTTTCCTATATTATATTTTAAGGGAATCATGACGTGGTAGAGTATGTGTTAAATATGACTCCTATTTTCAGTCAAATTTGAAAAATAGTCTTTCGGTTAAACTCTGTTTACTTGTTTCAATCAAACACTGATTAGTTTAGATTATTTTATTATTATTTGACTTATGAATTTAGCCTATAAATAGGCTTTTTTACAACCTTAGAAGACATATACCCATTAGAGATTAAAACTCTGTGTTTACGTTGTTCTTCGGGGTTTAGTTTTTATCTCCATCTTTTTTTTTGTACTCTTCGTTCTTTTGCCATTATAGTAAAATTATCTTGCCTGTGGTTTTTTATCCTCTTTGGAGGGGTTTTTTCACGTTAAAATTTGTGTGTTCAATTTCTCAATTTTTTCGCTATTTTCTTATTCGTTGTTTAATCGGATCGAAATCCTAACAGTTTGAATGATAAACTATCTCATATGGGCATGTCACATATTTCAGATTCCTTGTAAGTCAAGGTTGCATCAAGCTATTGTTTGATTTTCTCTTCAACCCTGATTCAGAGGTTGTTACAGTTTGCTTACAAGGACTTGAAAACATTCTCAAGGTAGGAGAAGCTGATAAAAATATGGGCATTATTGGAGAAGTGAATCTCTATGCACAAATGATCAATGCTGCACAAATTCGAGAGTGGATCGAGTATTTACGGTCTTGGGTCGACACCAATATTTATGAAAAGGCGGCTATGGAACTTCTCAAGACATATTGGTAATGCTAATGAACTCTCTATTTCTTCCAAGAGATTAATTGAAAATCTCAAGCTATTATTAATCAAGGCTTCTTCTTGTGAATAAAAATGATGGATAATAAAGGATCAGGACCAAATGATTATGTTTGTTGCGTTGAATTCTTTAAATTTTCAAATAAATAATATTTAGATATTTCTTTCCATTTCCAAGTTTATAATTATTGTGCCTTTATTTATTGAAATCACAAAGTTAAGATTAAAAATGCATTTATGCCTCAAGCCTTCTCTACACTTATTGCCAAAGTTAGTATACATCCAGCCATGTTTCTAAAGAAGTAAAGTTATAGTAAAAGGTTTTTTTATAAAGGAATTAAAAAATTATGGATAAAATATTAAAATAGTCACTTTTGTTCACCTCATGTTACATTTTAGTCACTTATGTTTGAAATCTGTAGGCAGTTACGGTATCATTTTGTTACGAAATGGTCACTTTGTTGTTAAGATCTGTTACCTCCCAAACGGCAGTTCAATTTGGCAGTTAAAATAGGTTTTAAATGCCAAACATGGATGTCCAGCCAAGTAAATTAATTGATTTTTTAATTAATTAAAGTTAATTAATTGAATTTTCTAAATTAATTAAAGGAAAATATTAATTTAGTTTCCCGAAATAATCAAAACTAATCCTTCAAATTAATCCTTGAACTGAAAAAAAATAACCTTCGGCCTCCTTTTTCTTTTAATTTTTGTTTTTATTTTGACTGAAAAACTATCCATTTTTATAGTCATCTATGTTGAATCGAATAGTAGAAATCAAATTGGGTGCTCCATCAATTGATTGGATTTTTTATTCAAAATGGAATAATAAATAATCGATTCAATGGAGTGTCCAAACATGGATTACAGTAAATAATGGAGTTTTTTTATTCTTTACTTGGGTTTTGAATTCAGATATTATGTTTTGTTTTGTTTTTTTTTGCAAAAAGGTGGTCTATCTTTTTGTGTTTTTTTTTTTGTTATAAGTGACTGAAAAAAAAAGACATGTTTTATCTTTTTTTTTTATTTGTTTATTGTAGGCAACCATAATAGCAAGCATGTATAGAGGATAGTATGTCCATTTCTTCTTCTCTAATGATAAAAAAAAAAAAATCAATTGTTCCTTCTTTTTAAACCAAAGAAAATTGGGTTTTAGGGTAAAATTTTGTGTATTCTATTTGCATAAGAGAATTTAACTTTTCTCGTATCAACATTGGCATTTAAAACTTATTTTAATGGTCACGTCGGATTGTCGTTTGGGATGTAATAGATCTTAGTGGCAAATTGATCATTTCATAACAAAACGATAACGTAATTGACTAAAACGTAACATTTCAAACATAAGTGACTAAAATGTTACCTGAGGCAAACAAAAATAACTATTTTAATAGTTTACCCCAAAATTATCACATTTTTATTTATTTTTATTTTTCTAAAATCAGAGCTTTTAATCTAAAATTGAAAAACTCTACTATGGCAGGATAATTATATCCATAAATTATTTCTATTAATTTTGATTATTTTCTATAGTTAGAGTATCAAATTAATTCAATAATTTAAATTAATCTTTAAATTTAAAAATATTTTAATAAATTTAAGGGTTAAATATAAAATTAGTACATGAACTTGTCCACTTTTCCCAGATTGGTACCTATGATTTTTTTTTGTCCTAGATTAGTACTTGAAGTTTTTTTCTGTCCACTAGTTTGGAACCTGAATTTAACAGCGTTAAAATTTTACTGACGTGACAATGTTGGCCACTTGCGCACCACCATGTGTTGTACTCTCAAAACCCCTTTGACCTGTTGATCCATCTTATCCCTTATCCATTATCCCTTTGGTTTTTTCTTTCCCTTTCATCACCATTATGTTGTTAATCCCCATCCCAATATCTGGATTTATAAAGGAAAACCAAAAGGGGAAAGGAATAATAATAAGAAACCCCACTTTTTGCATTATGTTCATCATCTTCTAAACCCCTTAACTCCACTTCTTCCATAGCATTTTGATCAAAAAATTCATATTGGGATGCATAAAAAAGCGCATTATTTGCAAAATCATTAACTAATTCAGCAATTGAACAGTAGCGTAGACGCGATCAACCAGCATAATGTATAGCTTAATAACCACCAAATGCAAGAAACATAAAATAAAAAGAAAAAAAAAAGAAAACCCTATTGTTTTGCTTAAGATAAACAAGTAATCAAGCAAATATAATAAAGTTAGTGGGGGTTAATAGTAAAGACCCGTTTGGTACCTAAGAAGCGAAAATAATAAAGATGTGAACTTTCAAAGCAAAATTCATCATCTTTTCGCATCATAAAACCAAGTTAATTAAGTAAAAGGGGTGTTATACATTAATGATCACCAACCCGAGTCTTAGATAGAATTCAGGCCACCTCTCATGACCTAGATAGGCCTCACCAAATGACGGAGGGCGAAGCGAACCGTGAGAGAACATCAAGGGGAGTTTGCGGGCCAAACTCGCAAGGCAAGCTCACAAGTTTAGCTCACACGAGCCAAACAACGGTCATTGCCCCAGTTCGCACGTGTCCAAGGAGCTCGTGGAAAGTGGACCACGTGTACCGCAAGCAACCTAGAGCGAAACACATGTCCAGTAGACCTGAAGCCCGCACGAAATGTCAATGTTAGGAACAAGAAGGACCGTATGCTTCGCAGGCAACCTAGAGTGAAACACATGTCTAGCAAATCTGAGATCCGCATGGGATGTCAGTATTAGGAATGGTGAAGTCAAGACAAGATAGTGGGGTCATACTATGAGCTATAATAACATGTATAAATACCCGAATACTTTCATCAATAAGACACAAGACAAAGTTACTATTTCTTTGGTTATCATTTTGGGCAAGGTTTTTTTTATTGATTAGAATTGTATACTTCTTTTTATCATTTTGTTGCTGTTTCCATTGATGGGTTTTGGTGGAAGCTGGTTTTAAGCCTTTTCGTTTTCTGTTTGATTGATGAATTGAATACCATTTGAGCAATTCACTGGTGTGATAACATGGTTTATGGTTGGAATTATCTTTCTTAAAGGATTGAAAAGAAAATGCTTTAGAAAATATGTGAGTTGTTTTAATGTACTACTAATTTTGTTGTGGATATTCATTGAAGTTTGTTCCTTAAGAAAATTAGCTTTTGCTGGGTATTTTCACAGGGCATTTTGTTGTTACTTTGGAAGTATTTGATATTCTAATCTGGAAGTGGAAGCTTGTTCTTCAATGTCATGGCCTATACATATGATCAAATTCTGAAAAGTAGACGAATTTTTCATATCGACCTGTTGATTCACCTTCTCTAAGTTTCCTTATGGGGTATATGTCAATGTTAGTTCTCGAAATGTCTAAGTTATGCTTGGATTCCCATGATATTTTTTTGGTTTTCGATTGTTAGTTGATGCCGATTCAAGTTCGACGTTTTGGCAGATTCTTTTTCATCTCTTTTTTCAAGATGAGGTAAAAAAATAGTGCATTAATGTCTCCTGCAAAAGCATGTATCATACCTCTTGAGGGTATCAATACTTTGGGTATTTAATGCCTCAATTAAGTGATCGTTAAAGCCTATTATATCGATACAATATAGGATGTGTCGATACTTGCTATGAGGTATCGATACCTTGGAGAGGGTATCAGTATCGATAACTTTGAAGCTTAAATTGGTATCGATACCAGGCAGAGGTGTCGATACCTTATATAGAGTATCGATACTTTGATCCCCTATGAGCATTTTAACACTTGATAAATGTTTGAAAATTTTGTTAATCAATTTGAACAAGTTCCAAAATATTTTGTCAGTGTTTGAAAGATTATATTTAAAATTTTATCTCTTACAAATATTTTGAAACAAATTTTTACTTTGAAATTTATCAAATTTTATTTCAAAAACATTATATTTGATATATCAAAACTTTTATCAAATTAAAACTTAACTTAACAATCTCTCCCTTTTTTTATATAACAAAACATTTTGGTAAATTTATTTTTAAATAAAGTACTCTCCTTTTTTAAAATCAATTTCAATTAAAAGCTCGATTTTGTTTTTGAAAAATGGTCACAAATTTGTAGAGATGAATTACCAACCAATTTACCTTTTCTCCTTTTTGTTATATCAAAACAAACTAAACTAAAGCGTAAGGAGAAAGAAAATGGTTAGTCCAAAAATATAAAGCAATGAAGAACAAAGAATTAACATCAAGCTCCAAAGTATCTCAAAATACGAAATTAACATTTAAGTGCGACAAACAAACAACAAACATATAAATAGGAAAAGGAAAACAATGTAAAATATTTAATTAAACCATGAAAATGCGTGATATGCAAGATGAGTCCTAGCTATTTTGAGGAGGCGGAGGAAATTGATACATAAGATAAGCTATATGTTGCCACTAACTACATCTCGTAATGAGCCAATGTCATCTCGCAATGACCCAATTGCGCTGAGGACAGTTGAAGTCTTGGCCGAAAACTAAGAGTCTTGTCGTGGAGTTTGCCTGGGAGGTGTGGAACCAAATCACCTCTTTCAACATCGTCATCTTTATCATCATTTGGCTTGGCTTGAGCAGCCTTTACCTATGTGCCGGAACGAGGATCCTCCTTGTACCCAATATGTTGAAGCGAACCAACACTAAGAGTTTGAGTCACGGATAAAGTGGTCGAGTTGCAAATTTAAAATTTTACCAATTCTAAGTTTTATTTAAAATTTAGCAATACCGAGATTTTGAATTTACGATAGAAAATAATAACATAAAAGCAATCATCTAAGTTAATCAGATTTATGTTTAATATATTGACCACATATAATTTTATATATGATCTATAAACTAGATGATGAGACATCATTTAAAATGAAGATAAAATGGATTTAATTTTACTAATTTTAAATGATGTACTAACAATATAAATCATCGTTTCAAATATTAACATTTAATTTAAACTTCAATTTCCAATGCATTATATTTTTATTATTACAGGTCAAATTTGATTTTGATATTTAGAAATTTAAATTTAATTTTTATACAATTTAATAATCAACCTATTTTATAATATTATTAACTAGAATTATTTCTAGCTAAAGCAAGTGTGGAGGTGAATTTTATTTTATTTTAAAAAAATCCCCCTCAAGTAATTGGTGGATCTATAATTTGTTTTATTGATTCAATAATTTAATTAGTGCCAAGGGTTTAAGAAAAATTGTTAGGGTTGAATATTGATTTAACCAAAACCAAAACCCTAACAATTTTTTTTCCTACTATGTTATAGGAATTGAATCTAAATAAATTTTATGTTGTTAAATTGATGGATTTAATTATCATATTATTAAACAAAATCAAATAAATTTAAATTGTAACGAAAGTAATATTTATAGTATAAAAAATATCTTGAAAATTATTTTTTTAATTACAGTTAAATTCCAAATAAAAGATTTTATTTACAGAACAATAAAAAATTTAAAAATATTAACTCTATTAAACAGTGAATTAATTCATTTCATAATAGAAGGTCGAATTTGATTAAATTCTTATAATAGAGGGACCACTCAAATACATTCACATTTTTTCCCTCTATTTCAGCCTGTTAAAATAAATGAAACTTCAATCAAATTAAAGTTTTTATACGCTAATCTAATCAAATGCTTAAGGATATTTTTTTTAAAACAATTGCCTCAACATTTTAATAAAACAGTTAATAATACTATGAGTTTAAACTAATTAATAACATTATAAAAGGGATAATCTACAAAAATAGTCACTTTTGTTTGTCTCAGGTTACATTTTAGTTATTTATATTTGAAATGTTACGTTTTAGTCACTTATGTTATTGTTTTGTTACGAAGTGATCACTCTACCGTTAAGGTCCGTTATCTCTCTAATGGTAATCCTACGTGGCAGTCTAACTAGATTTTAGGTGCCAACTTGGATTTCTAAATGGAATGAAAATAGATTTTTAATTAAAATTAATTAATTAAAATTTTTAAACCTAAACCTTAATTAAAAAAAACTGTTCATCTCCTCTTTTTTTTTTTCTTCCGTCTCTTCTTTTTTTCAATAGTTTTTTTTTATTTGACTGGAAAAACTATTATTAAGATCAAAATAGTTGAAATTAAATTGACTGCTTCATAAAAATGGATTCAATGGAGGGTTCAGGTATGTCTTCTTTGCATTCTTCTATCTCTTTTATTCAATACTGAAAAACAAAAGATTGAATTTTTTATTGTTTAATGAAATCCCTAAATTAAAATAAAAAAGAAGAGATGAACAGTTTTTTTAGTGTTACAGGCCAATTTTGGCCCAGATACAAAGCAACCCACCTAATATAACCCATTACAAAACCCAAACCCTCAGCCCAATCAACCAAAACCCATTAACCCATTTACACTAAACCCACTACCCAAGTCCCAGCAGATACCCAAACTCAAATGACCCAGCTAGCCAAATTAGGGTTTCAGAAAAGCTGAAACCCTAATCACCCGCTTGCCCACGTGCGCCGTCAACAAGGGCCACCAACTCTCTGCCACGGCACCATCCCCTGGCGCCACCTGCTCCACTCCACCGCCACTTGTACCTGCAAAAGAAAGAAGACAAGACAGAAAGTAAAAAAAAAAAGATAAAAGAAATGGCTATAAAGACCACGAAGAAAATGAAAAAAGGGGTTGGTTATTTTCTTTTTCCTTCTTCTTCTTTTCTACTTTGTAAACACTAAAGAGAAATTTACAGACTTCAATAAACAGATAGCAGTGGTTGTTAAAAATAGAAAGAAGAAACAAAAGGTTGGATTTTTTATTTGTTCCTTTCGATTTTTACATACATATATATATATATATATATATATATATATATATATATATTTTCTTATTTTCTATCTATTTAACACAAAAATATACAACAAATATAAAAAACACAAAAAAAGGAAAAAAAAATTTAAAACTTTTTACCTTCTCCCGCATCACATGTGTGGCAGTGGCCACACACACACATGCGAACCTCCTGGCTGAAGTCCGGTGGCCGGCCCCTGGCCTGAGCTCTCCCTTCCCCTCTCTTCCCTTTTCCTCTCTTCCCTCTCCTCCTCTCTCTTTTTTTTTTTTTCTACATCACAAATGAAAAAAAAAAAATTTTTTAACTTATATAGGGACCAAAACGGTGCGTTTTGGCCCCCCCTTAACCGAAGAAACGACGTCGTTTTGAGCCCGTGGTCGGTCGACCCGACTCGCTCCAAATAGATCCATCAGCGTGTTTTTAGCGGAAGGGCTATTTGCGCGTTTAGCCCTTCCGCTTTTTCAGGCTTTTTCAATCAAATCTCTGCTATTTCTAATTGGGCCCTGAACTTTGTCGCACTTTGCAAATTGATCCCTACGCATACGCTGCGTTTTGATAGCAGGGATAATTGCTGTTTTAGTCCCCCCACGTTTCAGGCGCGTATGATTAGGTCCCTTTTCTTTATTTTCATTTTAAATTCGCCCCACAAACTTGTTTTTTATTCAATTTTAGTCCTTTTTCTTGTTTATTTTCATTTCTTCGTTATTATTATTGTTATTATTATTATCATTATTATTATATGGTGTATTATGTATGTGTATATATCTAATGCTTATATATATATATATATATATATATAAATTCATGTAGCATTATTAATATTTGTTTGTAAATATTATTATTGTTAGTATGTATATTATGTATATATTTTAATACTAAATCATATATATATTCCGTGTATGTCATGTATATATGTATATATTATTTTATTTTTTATTTTTATTTTTATTATTATTATTTTTTATTATATCTTTTACGTATATATATATATATATATATATATATGTTTTAACGTTATATAGTATTATGTATATTTTCAATATATATATATATATTTATGAAGAATTATCAATCATTTTTTATATGTATATATATTGTATATATGTATATATATGTTAATATTACATTGTATAGATATTTTCATATTATGTATATATTTGTAATATTCCTGGTTACATTCAACATACTATTTCCATGTATATATTACCTAAATGTTTAATATGTATACATACTTTCTTATATACGATATTATTTTAATCATTCCATTCTAACATTATTTTGTATACGACTTTATATTATTACTATGACTCCCGAATTTATTTTGTTAAACATAGTACATACGTTTTTATAATACATTTATATAATTTTATTAATAAGTTTTAGCAATTTCAAGTATTCATGTATATATTACGTACGTATTTTATCACTACGTTATGCATACATATATTGTTACATGTAAGTTTATTTTAATTATTTCATTACTTTTAATATGTTTATTTTCGTATTTCAATGTTGTCATTATATTTGTTATTACATATGTGTATATATTCTTCATGCATAGTATTATTTTAATTATTATTATTGTAATATTATCATTATATTATATTTACTTTTTATATTTCAACAATATTATCATCATTATGTATTAGTATGTGATCTTATATATGTGTATTTAGTATACTTATGTGTTATATTATATATGTATATGTTTTTATACGTTATATATATTTTTAATATTATATGTATTATTATGTATATTTTTAGTATATATATATTTGTGAAATATTATCAAATGATTTTTTAGTACCATTTTTAATATGTACATATTGTATGTATACTTTAATACTACCTTATATATATACTTTTATATTTCAAATATTATGTATTAAGTATTTCCCTTATCTTTATTATTATATCCAATTTTTTATTATTATCGCTTATTATTTTATTTTAATATTATTATGTATATATTTCATATATGTTATATACGTACATTTTTATGTATATTTACATATTACGTATGTATTCTCACGAACGTGTTCTAAATATCGTTATTATCATTTCCATTTCATGTTTAATCCTATGTATTACATTTAATGTTGTACGCATCTTTATTATTATCGTCACATTGATTATTTGCTTCAATATATACCTAACTCTTTCATTTATTCATTTTTATCCCGTCTCGCTTCGCATCAAACAAAAATCTTATTCTTGTTTTCCTAAATATACGAGGCAACATGTCGGCTTAACATTAAGTTATCGATTTCATCGCTATGTTGGGTGAACATCGATAGACTCGTGTTAAATCGGTATATCCTTCTCAAAAATAAAAATTCAAAAGTTCTCGTCTTCTTTCAATTGGATCATGACTAAATATTATTTTGAACTCGTATTTTTTGAAAATCAAGACAACACGTGTTTATGAGATACCAATTTTGGGCGTCGCGAGGGTGCTAATACCTTCCTCGCGCGTAACCGACTCCCGAACCCTGATTTTCTCTGGATTTTAACGTAGACCTAAACCCGGCCTTCTTTTGTTTTAAAAAAAATAAAATTCTAAGGTGCCCGATCACACCTATGAAAAGGATCGGTGGCGACTCCCCTTTTATTTTAAAATCAAACTTCAATTTTCTAGTTTTCACTAAATCGGCACAATTAGCGACCGAGCTAAATTTTTACGTCGCTACATTTAGTTAAGGTTTAGATTTAAAAATTTTAATTAATTAAATTTTTTTAATTAAAAATCTATTTTCATCCCATTTAGAAATCCAAGTTGGCACCTAAAATCTAGTTGGACTGCCACGTAAGGTTACCGTTAGAGAGATAACGAAACTTAACGGTAAATTGATCACTTCGTAACAAAATAATAACATAAGTGACTAAAACGTAACATTTCAAACATAAGTGACTAAAATGTAACTTGAAGCAAACAAAAGTGACTATTTTTGTAGATTACCCATATAAAAGATTATGAAATTAAAATCAAATCCGGAATTAATCACAACCTTGACCTATTATTATATGATTAATTGATCTCCAAACTTGAAGTTTATTGACATTTTTAGAACAGTGGTGAGTAAAATTTGATTTGATTTGAAAATTTTGAATTTTGAGTTAATCGAATAGAGTTATTCGAATTATTTAAATTTTGAGTTCAAATCGAATTAAGTTTACAATTCGAATTACATGAATAATTCGAATAACAGATTGGTATAAATACTTTTTTGGTCACTGTCAAGTTTGAAAATGAGCAAATTAATCTCTCTCAACAAAAATTACAAAAAAGAATCAAAATAATTTTCAAATTTTCAAATTTTCAAAATATTTATAAAATTTTCAAAAAATATATAAAGAAAATTAAAAAAATTTTAGAATAATTAATGATTCAAATTTATCATACTAAAGTATTTTTTTATTATTTTGCTTTGATTTTTTTTAAATATTTATTGTTTCAAATTTATGTGCTCTAACATGAAATTAGTTATACTGTAACAATATTTTAATTTGACATGTTTAATTTTTTTAATTTAACTTGAATAATTTCACTCGACTCGATTCGAAAAAATTTCAAATCAAGTTAGGATGCTAAAATAGAACTCATCAACTCAATTAATTTAAATTTTTTTCACTCGATTCAATTAAACCTCTTCCCTACATTGAAACAGAAAGTGAGACATCATGCAGCAACATTACACTGGGCGATGTCTGAAATAGTGAAAAACTCTCATGTAATGAAAATGGCTAAGTAACTAAAGCAAGGATCCATGAACTAAATTCTGGAGATCAATAGTGAAAGAAACCTTGAGGCTACTCCCACCTGTTCCTTTGAACATCAGACAAAACATTGAGAACTGTGTGATCAATGGCTATGGCATCCCTTCAAAGTCCAATGTTCTCATTCAGTGCATGGGCCATATAAAGGGATCCTTGTTGTTGGGGAAAAGGTGAAGTGTTTTGGCTGAGAGCAGCTCTATTGGTGGTTTTAATGGAGGAGAGCTTGAGTACATGTATATGTATATGTATATGCCATTTGATGGTGGGGAAGCCAAAAAAATTGTTTGAATGAGGAAAAAAATTGTTAGAAGGAAGAATGATTTGGTCTTATTCTCATATCTTATTCTTCTTCATCCAACTAATAGGGTACTGTAGAAGTCTTTGTACTATAGCGTGGAATGCATTTTTAGTTTCTACAAGTAAAATATTCTCTTACATTAGAAATACATGCAAAATAATCATTTGTTTAACAATTGAAGGGAAAAAACGGTTAATTTTATGAGTTGTTCACTTTTATCTATTCTACGTTAATTCTAACTAATACATTTAACCTGACTTGGTTTCATATCTTCTTCTTTTTTAATATAACAAACTCAAAGTGCTTACATGAAACTACTAGAAGTAAAAGAAGCCATTTGCTTTTTCTAAAGCTTAAGTCTTGTAAAATCTCCTTAGGAATCTCCTCAAAATTTTGGACACCTTCCTTATTATCATAAATCAATTTGGCGATCCCATCGATAACTTGATTATTCTTCTTGGGAACATACTTGAAAAACCAAATCTTTCATATTTTAATAACTATTTGATTCTTCTAACCAAGGTTGAATTTACATCCGTCAATTGCCTATCTTTAATGACTTTAATCACCTCCATGCTATCATTATGAATCAGCACTCTCTCAGCCTATCCGGAATGCCCCTCTCCTAAGTAATGGTTATAACCAAGAATTCAATCCCCAACCTGATTTCACAACACTCCATCGATCGATGCATATTCCTCGATTTCATATATTATTCATCGATTAAATACATCTAGCTACAATTGAGTAAATGAACATGTCACCTCATATTTTAAACTTATGTTATATCATTTAATCGAGTTAATCTCATAAAATTAACAACTTTTTTTCAACTATTAAGAAAAATATAATCTTTTATTTTATCTACCTACAAGGATTCTTCGTTATGGTACAGGGACCGATATAGTATTTTTACTAAAAATTCCCAAATGGAAAATTGGAAATTTGCTTGGTGGTATATTAATAAAATCAAATAAAAAATGTGATTTGTGAATCCAAGGCTCCGTTCAGAATCGAATCTCAACATTGTATCTCCATATTTTTTTATAGACCCCAAACCATTGATTTCTTTGTCCCCCCCCCCAAAAAAAAAAAATTTAATAATTGATTTATTTGCATTTTAGCATTTCCAGGGACTTCCATTTTTTCAAATAATTGTTGTTGGAAACTGAAAATTGGATCAATTAAACTACTAATATATCCTTCTTTCCTTGATCCCAAAGCAAAGATGCTTTTCAACTAAGGTTGACTGCGCTAAATGTTTGTAAGTTTTAAAATGTTATAGTTGAGTCCTTAAAATATCAGTATTATATCAATTACATCCTTGTGTCAATTTAGCTTATCAGCTTGGGTTGCAAGGGCAACATTAGAGGAGGAAAAGCGGGGCCTTGGTCCCTTCAAAGTGAAAATTTTCTCTTTTATTTCCTTTAAAAAAAATTATAAGTTAATTTAATTGTAAAATTTTATTTTGATCCTTCCAAAAATGAAATGTTTATAGTCTAATTTCTCAAGATATTGTAAAATTTAATGTTTATATAGTGATAAATTTACATTTTAGCTCTCTCAACAATTTATAATTCAAATCCAGTCCTCCCCCATGAAATTATTTCTAGTTTCGTCATTGCTTGGTCAAATTGTAAACATATGTTTAATGTCATCTTTGGTATGACGTGTTTAAAAAAAACCCTCCTAAATTTTAATGTTATTTTTTAAAATATGTCAAATATGAACAGGTATTAATGGTTAAACCGGCGAAAAGACCTAATTAATATAATACATATATTTTGAAGATTAGGTTAAAACATTTTGAAATGTAGGACCAATTTAAAATCTGAAGATAATTTGGGGGATAGTTTAGTGAATTGAACAATTTCAACTATTCCAAGTTTGCTTTGGTGGTTGGAGCAGAGCAGACAGTAGCATCTTTGGTTTCATCAGCTGCAAAATTTGTTTACTATATTTAATTTGTCTGGAAAATTAAACGCCCACTTTTTACAAGGAGATTTATTCAACAGCTAGTCATAGTTTTGCTTGGTAGCGTAGAAAATAGGAAGCTACAAGATGATTTTTTTTTTTTCAATTTTATTCTTAAATTACTGACTCGTTTGAGATAAAAAAAAAAATTTATGGCACATTTAGTTCACTGTAATGGTATAGGATTATAATCAGTAATTCAATTGTTTGGCTCATTATAATGGAATAGGGCTGTAATCGGTAATTTAATTGTTTGGTTCACTGTAATGGAATAGGGTTGTAATCGGTAATTCAATTATTTGGTTAAATGAAATGGAATAATATTCTTATGTTTAGTTAAATGGAATGGAATAGTATTCTTGTGTTAAGTCGAATGGAATTAATATTGTAATAGCATAAGAAAAAAAATACTGAAATAATCAGAGTATCCTTACAGAATTTTTTAGGTAAATAATTATTGTTATTGTTATTAAATTTTAATAGGATTATTAGTAATATAAGTTAATAATAAAAATAAATAATTTATTATTATTATTAAATATAATTTAATAATATTCTTAATATGATTATTTTTATATTAAATTATATTCAAATATTTTAAATATTTTATTTTTGTATTTTCTAGTCCAAGTTTTAATTATTAACATTTATATTTTTTTGTTAATATAACCTTTTTTTAATTAAATCTAGCTCTTAATCTTTTAAAAAGAGTTAAATTTAATTATTAATCTTTTGAGAAAGAATTAAATTAATTTTTTAATAAAAATATTAACTAAAAAATTAAAATTTTAAATACGATAACTCTCGTAGCAGTCAAAGTGCATTTCATGCTTCTTCTTCTTTAATTTTTATGAAAATTTTATAATTTTTTTGAGTTGAGTTTTTTTAATATTTTCATAATTTTAAATTATTTGTTCACGTGATATATAAGATAACTATTGTCATGTTAGATTGCTCATGTGGACTGACATGCGGGCTTTCGTGTCAATTTTATTAAAAATTAATATTTTAGTCAACATAATTTTAAAGAAAAGTAAATTAACTCTTTTTAAAGGTTTAATGCTCAAATTTAGTTAAAAAGAAAGTAAGGATTGAATTGACAGAAAATGCAAACATTGATGGCTAAATTCATTATTATGCCTTTTTAAAAACCCAAGAATCCTTATTGAGGGTGAGTTTAGAACTGGGCTGCTTAGGGTGAAGCCTCCACTAGGTTCCAAAATTTTTTTCTTCTTTTACTGTTTCAAATGATTTATTTTTACCATTTCATTATTCACACAAACCCTTCGATGACTTATCAGCTGCCTTGCTTGAGGAATAGTTTCACGAAAGTGGAGACGAACCGGAATAACGTCCGATCTTGTTTCTGGATTGAGTGGAAAAGGGATATATGAAGCTCGTTCTGTTCCTCTGTGCATCTCTGTGATGTGTAAATCCCCATGAAAAAGGGGCAACTTTCGTGGAGTTTGTGATTGGATGTAAATTTTTTCTCGTAAATATTTATAAAATATTTTATATTTTATTTATATATTTTTATAATAAATTAAATTTTAAAAATATTTTTTATTTAAATTGAATTTAGGCCAAATTAGGTTGGCTTGAGACGTAAAAGTCTTCGTTTAAGTTCGAATCTAGTCATCTTGAGCCTATTGGATTGGGTGAATTTCCCGGCTTATAAATAGGTCTAATGAGAGTTAATTGACTGCTTAATTTTTTAAAATTTTTTTTTAAAACTTGATGTTTAATTAAATTTATATATTCATTTTAACATCTATACCTTAATATATATATATATATATATATATCTATTTTTCATGATAAAATACCATGAAAGGCAAGTAATCTTTTAAGATTATCACATAAATCCCATACGTTAAAATTAATAAATTGTGTTATTAATTATATATTATCCATATAAAAGGAAAGGTCCTTTGGACTTTCCTTGGTTCACACGTGAATTAACTTCCTCTTTTCTTTTGTCTTTTTCCTTTTTGCAGTATATAGTAAAATAGTCAATTTTAATAGAAGATTTTAATCACGTTAATAATTAGATTTGAAATTTTAAAATTTTAAAATTTAAAAATAGAAAATTTAAATTTTTAAAAATAAAAATACAAAGATTAAATTATAAATATATAAATAGTTCAAAAATTTAATTATATTTTAATATTTACTTTATAATTTAATTAAAAATAATTAATAATTAACCGAACACGAAGCATGATAAAATATGTATTAGTTAGTATTAAGGATTTTTACTTAGATAATACAAAAAATATATATAAAAATGTGATATGTTAGTAGATTATTTACGAGAATGATATTTTTTTATAATAAAATTAAATATTTGTAAATCTATCAAGCGGCACCACCTATAAAATATAATATTTTAATAAAATAAATAAGATAATAAATTAAAAAGAATACTTTAATCTAAAAAAAGATGACGCTAAAATGTCAAGAGACACCCATTTTTCTTATTGACCTTTTACCCTTTTTTTCAAAAAAAATATGGGGTGATTGTGGCATGATTTTGAATTTAATACCTCTATTTTATGGAAATTAAAAATAAGTCTATTTATTTTAATTTATTATAATTTAACTTAGATTAAATTTAAACCCTAAATCCTAAAAAAATATAAAAAAAAATAGTAAAAGGATTGCGGCCTGATATTTTGGGTCACCCTTTTTTTAGATTAAAATATTATTTTTAAAATTTATTTTTATTGAAATATTATTTTTCATAAGTAATAAGATATTATTATCCTAAATAATTTACAACACGTGTATTTTCGTAATTAAAATTTTTTTATTAAAGACTTTTCCAGTGTAAGCCCATTTCTTTATTCACGTGTTTACTCCTTGGAAGACAAGTTTCTGACTAAAGAATCCCCCAGTTTTGCATTGCATGGTGTGCTGAGTTGCTGACGACCATGTTTTTGGCCTTTTCTCTTCTTTGACCATCCTCCACCAAGTGGCATATAATGTGAATGTGAGTCAACAGCATAAACCATCGTTGAAAAATGCTCAATTCAGTCCTCAAACTATGACTTCCATTTCAAATTCATCTCCAAAGTCCAAATTATAAACACTTGAATCTACGTATTAGAAAAAGTAATTCTCTTTAAATTTACTGATTCTTTTTTTTAAAACACATTGAATGTAAGCTATTCAATCTATAGTTACATAGGTATTTACAATTTGATAAAAATGTTTTAAATATATTTTATGTCATATCCCAATAATTGTTTATTATTTAAAGTGATAACTACACTGGCAAAAGAATCTTATTGTGATAATCTGAGAACCCAGTAACTATTTGAGGTATGGGGATCAATTTAAAATTTTAGCAATAATTTAGGAATATTAGTTGAAATTAAGTCCTTCGTTCTGTCCCTAGTTCCTGCTAATTAGTATTTTGTTATTTGTGGAAAACTGACAATAAAGTAAAAATGACTTTTCAGAGTCAAAAATCACGTCTTTCCCCGAAGGCCACTCCAATTTCCTTCTTTACGTCTTTTTCTGAGGTTCAGTGCGTTTCCCTTCTGCTCTCTCCGCTTCCAATCTTGCTCTCCACGCATTTCTCTTTCTTTTTTAGTCTGATTTATATATAAACACAAAGCCAGAAGCCTTCAAACACTTGAAAACAATCAAAACTTTTAACCAAACACAGAAAACCCAAGTTTTTTCTTCAGCCAAAGCTCCAAAAAAGATGGAACTTTTTGCTTCACAATCATCTTTACTAATGAGTTCAGCTACTAGTTTTGATTTTCTACTAAAACCCATTTTTCTTCATGGGTTTTCTGCTTCATTACACTTAGTTTTGTTGCTTTTATTGTTTATCTTGTGGATGGTGAGCAGGATTAAAAAAGTTAGTAGGGAAGGTTCAAAGGAACGGCAGATTTTATGGTATAAGCAAACATTAGCTTATTGTTTTGTTGTTTCAGTTTCTAATGTTGTCTTGTGTTTGTTAAGTTATTTTTATTGGTATACAAATGGTTGGTCTGAGGATAAGATGGTGAGTCTTATTGATTATGCATTGAAAACACTCGCTTGGGGTGCAGCATGTGTTTACTTGCATTGTCAATTCTCCAATCCTGGTGAACAAAAGAGATTCCCTGTTGTGTTGAGAATTTGGTGGGGTTTTTACTTTTCAATTTCATGTTATTGTCTTGTTATAGACGTTGTTCTCTTCAAAAAACATGTTTCTTTCCCAAGCCAGTATTTAGTATCTGATGTCTTGTCTGTTGTTACTGGTTTGATTCTATGCATTGTTGGGTTCTTTGTAAGAAATGAGGGTGAAGATACCCTCCTTGTGGAACCCCTTTTAAGTGGAGATTCTAGTGTTAGTAATGGTGTAGAGTTGAGTAAGGAAAAAGGGGGTGATACTGTAACCCCATATTCAAATGCCGGTATTTTCAGCATTCTTACATTTTCTTGGATGGGGCCTCTCATTGCTGCTGGCAATAAGAAACCATTAGACCTTGAGGATGTTCCTCAGCTAGATAGCCATGATAGTGTTATTGAGGCTTTTCCAAAATTTAAAAACAGGCTTGAATCAGCTGATAGTGAGGGGAATGGTGTTACCTCACTTAAGCTGGTGAAGGCACTTTTCTTTTCAGCTTGGAAAGATATTCTTTGGACAGCTTTGTTTGCATTTACGTACACGGTGGCTTCATATGTTGGCCCATACCTCATCGACACTTTTGTTCAGTATCTGAATGGGCAAAGGGAATTTAAGGCTGAGGGGTATCTTCTAGTTGCTGCTTTCTTTGTTGCCAAGCTAGTGGAGTGCTTGTCTCAGAGGCGCTGGTTCTTTAAGTTGCAACAAGTTGGACTTAGGCAGAGGGCTGTATTGGTAGCAATGATATATAACAAGGGGTTAACCCTTTCGTGCCAGTCGAAGCAGAGCCATACCAGTGGGGAGATCATCAATTTCATGACTGTTGATGCAGAAAGGGTGGGTGACTTTAGTTGGTACATGCATGATCCATGGATGATAGTTTTGCAGGTTGCTTTGGCCTTGTTGATCTTGTATAAGACCCTGGGGCTTGCATCCATTGCCGCTTTCGTTGCTACTATACTTGTTATGTTGGCGAATATTCCTTTGGGGAAAATGCTGGAGAAGTTTCAGGATAAGTTAATGGAATCAAAAGATACAAGGATGAAGGCAACATCTGAAATTTTGAGGAATATGAGGATTCTTAAACTGCAGGGGTGGGAAATGAAGTTCCTCTCCAAGATTGTCGGGATCAGGAGCGTCGAGGAAGGATGGTTAAAACGATTCGTTTATACAAATGCCATGACTGCTTTCGTTTTCTGGGTTGCACCAACCTTTGTGTCTGCAGCCACTTTTGGTGCTTGTATGTTCTTAGGAGTTCCACTTGAGTCAGGGAAGATCCTATCTGCACTCGCAACATTCAGGATTCTTCAGGAGCCAATCTACGGCCTTCCTGACACAATCTCAATGATAGCTCAAACAAAGGTGTCACTTGATCGAATTGCTGCCTTCCTCCGGCTCGATGACTTGCAGCCTGATGCTATAGAGAAGCTACCCAGTGGTAGTTCCAATACAGCGATCGAGATTGCTGATGGGAACTTCTCTTGGGATACGTCATCCCCTACTGCAACACTAAATGATATAAACTTGAAAGTTTCCCATGGCATGAGTGTTGCTGTTTGTGGTACGGTCGGCTCTGGTAAGTCAAGTTTACTTTCCTGTCTTTTGGGAGAGTTACCAAAGATATCAGGAACGCTTAAGTTGTGTGGTACAACAGCCTATGTTGCCCAGTCACCTTGGATACAAAGTGGCAAGATTGTAGACAACATATTGTTCGGTAAGGAAATGGACAGAGAAAAGTATGACAAAGTGCTTGAAGCTTGTACCCTCAAGAAGGATCTTGAAATTCTCTCTTTCGGTGATCAGACGGTTATAGGCGAGAGGGGAATCAATCTGAGTGGTGGACAAAAGCAAAGAATACAGATTGCTCGTGCTCTATACCAAGATGCTGATATCTATCTGTTTGATGATCCTTTCAGCGCAGTGGATGCTCATACCGGATCTCATTTATTTAAGGTAATGTCTTCTTAATGATCATATGGCATGTATTTTAAGAGTCCCTATAGTTAATTTAGTTGAAATAGTTATGTATGAGCTCTGAGTATCTTGTTTACTCTTTTGAATGGCAGGAGGTTTTACTAAACAATTTGAGATCAAAAACAGTGATTTATGTCACTCATCAAGTTGAGTTTTTACCAGCTGCTGATTTAATTTTGGTAAGCTATTATTTGCATTATTTTCAGTGATTTTCATCATGTGTCTAAGATTCACGAAATAATTTACGAACTGGATTCAACTTGTATTTACATATTTTTTAGGTGATGAAAGATGGGAGGATTGTTCAAGCTGGAAAGTATAATGATATTCTCAATTCAGGTACTGATTTTATGGAACTTGTGGGTGCACATAAGAAAGCTTTGTCGGCCCTTGATACTGTTGAAGCAAGTTCGGTTTGTGAACAAACTACCAGTGAAGGAGAAAGTAATATAGGTATTACTAATGGGAAAGTGCAGAAACAAGAAAACCAAGGTAACCAGAGCTGTAAAGTAGATGATGTCGGACCAAAAGGACAGCTTGTTCAAGAAGAAGAACGAGAGAAAGGACAAGTTGGGTTTTCGGTCTACTGGAAGTACATCACAACAGCATATGGAGGAGCTCTTGTGCCTTTAATATTGCTTGCTCAGATTCTCTTTCAGATTTTTCAAATAGGCAGCAACTATTGGATGGCTTGGGGATCACCGGTGTCGGCAGACATAAAGCCTCCTGTTGGGAGCTTTACACTAATCTTGGTCTATTTGGCTTTGGCCATTGCAAGTGCCTTTTGTGTCTTTGCCAGATCCATGTTTCTTGGTACAGCTGGATATAAAACAGCCACTCTTCTCTTTAAAAAGATGCATCTTTGCATTTTCCGTGCTCCTATGTCTTTCTTTGATTCTACACCGAGTGGAAGAATCCTCAACAGAGTAAGCATCTAATGTTTTTCCTGTATGGATACGAAAGATGTGATTTCTCTTCATGTTTGTTGGCATTTTTCTCCTTGTTTGTATTGTAAACTTTTTTGCTGCCTCTTATAGGCTTCTACAGATCAAAGTGCAGTAGATATGAACATCGCGTATCAAGTTGCCGCATTTGCTTTCTCAGTTATCCAGCTACTTGGAATCATTGCAGTCATGTCTCAAGTTGCTTGGCAGATCTTTGTCATTTTTATTCCAGTGATTGCTACCTGCATTTGGTATCAGGTAACTCCTGCCGAATTGTGGCTATGCAATGCATGAAATCATGAACTTCTTACAATGCAGCAACATATCTAAAATCTCGAATTTTCTACTTTGTAAAACTCATTTAATCATTGCCTTATTCCTTAACAAAGGAATGCTCATAAACTTGTAATCTCGCAGCAATATTACATATCTTCTGCACGAGAACTTTCGCGGCTGGTTGGAGTATGCAAAGCTCCAGTAATACAGAATTTTGCTGAAACAATTTTAGGAGCAACAACTATAAGGAGCTTTGATCAAGAGAAAAGGTTCCAAGACACCAATATGGTGCTGACCGACTCGTATTCTCGTCCAAAATTCCATGTTTGCGGTGCAATGGAATGGCTGTGCTTCCGCCTGGACTTACTGTCTTCTGTTACTTTTGCCTTCTCTTTATTCTTTTTAATCTCTATACCGGAGGGAATTATCGATCCTGGTAAGTAAATGCAGATTCATATTGGCAGCTTTATTGACTACTAGATAGCAAATGTTCTAGGAGAATGACTTTATGCATTTTTCTTTTGTTTAGCTATTGCCGGTTTAGCTGTGACGTATGGACTCAATCTAAATATGTTGCTGGCTTGGGTGGTATGGAATATTTGCAGTATGGAGAATAAAATTATATCTGTTGAGAGAATACTTCAGTACTGTAGTATTCCTAGTGAGCCTGCCCTTGTGGTAGAAACGAATCGCCCAGACCATTCTTGGCCGTACCACGGAGAAGTTCATATTCGTGATCTGCAGGTAAGGGCAGTGTTGTGATGTTCTATGATTCTGTTTCGAATGGATTGGCCGTATTAAATAAACAATGATGGTCTTGATGTAGGTACGATATGCCCCGCACATGCCCCTCGTGTTGCGAGGTCTGACCTGCACATTTCCTGGAGGGTTGAAAACCGGTATTGTAGGGAGAACAGGCAGTGGTAAATCTACTCTCATACAAACACTTTTCCGGATCGTTGAACCTGCAGCAGGGCAGATCATAATCGATGGAGTAAACATCTCATCGATCGGGTTGCATGATTTGCGTTCACGACTCAGCATCATCCCTCAAGAGCCTACCATGTTTGAAGGGACTATACGAAGCAACTTGGACCCTCTTGAAGAATACACAGATGAACAGATTTGGGAGGTAGGTTCATTTTAGTTAAACACTTTCTGTTATGATCGGCAATTGAAGTCTAACATCAATCAATATTGTGTTTTAAAGGCATTGGATAAATGCCAACTCAGGGATGGAGTTCGAAACAAGGCCGGCCGGCTCGATTCTTCAGGTTCGATCCTTCTATCTTATAACACACGAGTTTGTCTTCTTTTGCATAAATTATACTTAGTATGAATATTGTTGTGCAGTTAGTGAGAATGGAGAGAATTGGAGCATGGGGCAAAGGCAGTTGGTGTGCCTTGGGCGTGTTCTATTGAAGAAAAGTAAGATCTTAGTGCTGGACGAAGCGACTGCATCTGTGGATACAGCCACCGACAACCTAATACAGACGACGTTAAGGGAGCACTTCTCCGATTGTACGGTTATAACAATCGCTCACCGAATAACTTCAGTTCTGGATAGCGACATGGTTCTGCTTCTAAGTCATGGTTAGTAGTACAGTATGCCCTGCTCATTAAGATGGATTCTTTGAAGTTCATTTGACGTGAATGGAAAAAAAAAACATTTGTTTTTGCAGGAGTTATAGAAGAATATGATAGTCCATCAAGTTTGCTGGAAAACAAGTCTTCATCATTTGCACAGCTCGTAGCAGAGTACAGGGTGAGATCAAATTCTGGTTTCTGATAGAATCTGGATTGAATTAGATGATGATGAAAATTTACAAGTGTTAATAATTAGTAATGTTTTTAATTTGTAATTGTGGATGTTTTTCATTGTTTTGTGCCATTTTCTTTGTATCCCAATAAACGATTTTCCCTTTTTTTGTGGTCCAATTGTTATGTTTTATGTTGCTAAAACTTTTCGTGTTCCATACTTGTATTATACACATGTATATAAACATCAGGGGGGATACCAGAAAATCTTTTTAGGAGGCTCAAAATTAAATTATAATTTTTACGATAGTAAAAATATAATTTTTTTATTTTAATATTTTATATTTTTATAATTTTTTAAAAAATAAATCAAATTTTTATATTTTTAAGGGTTTAAAGTACAATTTTATATTTTTTAATTTAAAATTTTAAAACAGCTTGAGGGGCCCGAGGCCCTTACCAGCCAACTTTAATTTTGCCCCTAATAAAATATAACTTTCAAAGATGTTCCAAATTTAAGGAGAAACTTAGAAAAATTTAACATAATTGCATCCAAATTCGAATAAATTGGGAATGTCAAACTTTAAGTTCAGTAAACTTCTAATAAACTTTTCCAACATTTTTAGTCGAAGGGTAAAAGAGTTTTATACATTAGAAAAATGAGTAAAATAATAATTTTTATAATAATTGACAAAAAAATGTTAAATTTTATGAGATGAATTTATTTAAATGATTTGATATTAAATTAAAATATAACATGGTATTTTAAACGACATAATTATTCACTCAATTTATTATATCTTAAAATTTTTAAACAACTGAATTTTACCCAATCCTTCATATCCTATTCACGTATTAGATGCAATAGTTCAAGTTTTTTAAACTATAATAGATTGAGTGAAAGTGTCATGTTATGTTTTTAACTAATACCTTGTATATTGAGAAGAAGTCAATTTCTTTCGGAGAAATCTTTTGAGTGCCATTCGTTCTGACCCCTCAATAGGTCTATATTATCATTGAATTTAGTTAGAGTTTTGTCTCTCGACTCTACGAAGAGTTCAAGTCGAAGATAAAGTTCATAAAACAAGAGTACCTTGTTGGATCATGTAGTTGATCAAGTAGTAGCATATGTGTCCTTAAATGCCACATAAGAGGTAAGGATTCAAATAGTGCAACATTCATGTCCCTTTCGTAGGTGATCTAATCCGACGAAGTACATCTATTCTAAAAATCTTACATTCAACTCATACTTTCTTTAGAGTTAGAAGATAAAACTTTAACTCGAGAACCAAAATACAATATGCATTATTTTTTTAGCTGTCTAATATAATTTTACTGGAATTTTGTAAATTCTATTATATTATATTACACTACAACTGAAGGTTAGTTGAAAGTACCATCAAATGTCGAAATGAAGAATAAAGAGCATGCAAATGAAATCCGTGGAAAATGGTGGAAAAAAAACCCCTATAATTACGGTTGTTCATTTGCAAATGATTTAATATCTGTTTTGGCCCCTGTACTATAGTAAAATTATCATTTTGACTCTTTTACTATTTTTTGGTCACTTTGCCCCCTCAACTTTCATTCCATCTATCACTTTAGCCCCTTGATCATTTCTATTTAAAAAAAATTCCTGCGTGACCATTTAAGCTAATCAAATGTGAACATGTAGGTAGCCAAAATGAGGATTTTGCTATAGTATAGGGCCAAAATGAGAATTTCACTATCGTTCATGGGCCAAAGTGGGAGTTTTGTCTTAATAGAAATGGTGAACAGAATGAAAGTATAAGAAGCCAAATGATCTAAAGAAAATAGAAAGGATAAAGTAAGAATTTCACTATAATCCAAGGGCTAAAACAAATATTAAGCCTTTTCAAATTCAATTAATTCTTGCTTTTCCTATTTATTTTTTTTTTACTTGTCCTGTTAAGACATTTTTATATAAAAAACTTATAATTTATTTTTTAACTTATAAATACAAATATAATCATAATATATATTCAAATAATTATAAACATAATCAAATCAATGTAAAACACGATGTATGATAACGATTGAATAAAAATATCAAAAATTTCCACACCAAAATTTTACTATTTTAATCATAACCTAATTAGCAACAAATATTATATTAGGCTGAATTTTTTTTTTGTTTAAGTTAGTCACTGAACTTAATAACTATTCTAATATTAAGGCATGGACTAGAAAATTATTCTCACATCGAGGCATGAGCTTTTTTATTTTATTTTATCCTAAGTTAGTATTTAGACTTGACAATTGTTCTCGTATTAGGGCTTGAACTTTAAGACTTTCAAAGAAATATCTAAGATTAATTTGGATAGAAAAAAGTTTAAGCATCAACGTGGAAACAATTGTCAAGCTTAAGGACCAATTTGGACAAATAAAAGTTTAGGCCTAATGTAGAAACAATTATTAAATTCAGAGACTAACTTGAAATAAAAAAAGTTCAAGCCTCAATTTAAAATAATTGTAAAATTCAAGTCCCAAAAAATAATTTAATCCTTAGTCTTATAATTAAAATTTTAAGCTTACTAAATAATAAATAATATAATTATGTGAAAACATATTGATATTATTAAAATTAAAGTCTATATTTTAATTCCTATCATATTTACTAGTAGGAGAGGAGAGTCAGCTTTAGGGGAGAAATGTAAATGTAAAATCAATGGGGCAAGTTTCGTGATTTCGGAAACACTAACTTGCCATCCCACTTGCAGCTAACTAGAATCTTTCCTTTACCAAACGACTCTTCCTTTGAAACCTGAAAATCCCTTCTTCTTCTTCTTCTTCCTTTTTTTTTTTTTTTTTTGCTTAAACAAGTTTCGATCTTTTTTTTTAATTATTGATTTATTCTTATTGATAAAAATGGCACTTGAATCCTCAATTTTCAGCCGACCCACTTTCATTTATTCAACAAAGTCCTCATCTTTCATGTTTTTTAATCGAAATTTAAAGAACCAATCAAAGTTTTTACCCAAAACCAATCACCACCCAACTCCTGTTATCTCCACCTGTTCAAATCCCCAAGCTTTCAAAGCTTTTGGAATCCCCAAAAATGGTAGCTTTGGTCACGTGGGATCGTTGAGGGAAGAAAATGAAGGTGTGGGGAATGATCAAAAATTGGTTTTGGTGAAAAGGGGTATTTTGGTGGCAATGGTTTGTGGTGTATTGGTGTTTGGATGCAAAAGAGTTTTTGCTGTAGATGGAGTGGCTAATGCTGGTTATGGAGTTATTGGGCAGTGCATATTGTTGTTGAGGAATGCTTGGCCTAAGGCATCTATGATTCTTAAAGTGTTTAAGGAACAAGGTCTGGTTTTGACAGCTCTTTTGGGTCTTTCAGCTTTCTTCTCGATGGCAGAGACTGCTATAACTACATTATGGCCTTGGAAGGTAATGATTTCTTTGACCCTGGGTTTGATGGCTTTTATACTTATAAATGCATATTTGTTGTTATGGAAATCAAAATGAACAGGATAGGGATTGCTGCAAGTTGAAAAGAATGTAGATGCTTTAGTCAGTTTATAAATACTGTCTTATGTTATACCAACTCTTTATGCCTGTGTTTGACTCATATATGGACACAAATATGTAGTATCATCGTCTAAATATATGGAAAAACTTCGAAAAAAATGAGTATACCTGTGTAAGACACGTACTCATATCCAATGCTCACTTATCTTAGTATCATAGATTTTGTCTTTTGATTTTCATTTTTGTGACTGCTATGCATATTCCTTGGTGACTTGAGATATCTGGCTTTAGTTAATATAAGACTAAATCTTGGTTTGCCATGTGAACATTCTTTATGAATTCCATTTCTTATTATTAGTTTATCATGGTTGAATTTGGATGATAATCATCTCTTCTATATATGAGCTTAATCATTGTAACTTATAAAAGGAAGCAAATTGTTAATGGTGAGCAACAGTGGAAGAAAGATGGAAGCACCTTAGAGTGAAAAGGGAGAAGAAAGGTGAGTGAAAGAAGGAAAACAAAGAAAGAGAATAATAGAGAAAGACAAACAATTTATAGAATAAGCCAGAGAACAACTTAGCAGTATTTACTATTTCAACTATTAAACCTAAGTCTACATTGGTTAAGTAGTATTGCATTTTGGTCAAGCCATCAGGCAAGCCTTTTGAAGTATAGATTGTACTTTTTTTTAATTTTCATGTCATCAAACCTTTAAGAATTCTTTCGTTCATTGATCATCTGATGTTACTTTGTGTCAGGTGCGTGAACTGGCTGATAAAGACTCTGAAGATGGTGTTTTTAAAATGCTTTCCAGTGATGTAACACGATTTCTCACAACCATTCTTATTGGCACCACGTACTCTTCTTTTTATGCCATCACCTTGACCGGTTCCTTTTCCATTTTTCTTTTCAGGTTTAGCTTGAAAGTGTTTCTTATTGTGGATTTTATTTCTCTACTCAGGGTGGTCAATATTGGAGCCACTGCTTTAGTCACAGATGCTGCCACAGCTATATTTGGGGAAGCTGGTGTTAGTGCAGCAACTGGAGTAATGACCGTATGTACCAATATCTTTTTCTTAGATTTCTTTTTGGGGTTGTGTTGCGTCTGTGTCATGCATGCCATCTTTTTGTCTTTCTTATATCATAATTTTGTGAGAAGTCATCGAGGTGGTTGGTCTGCACATGAATATAGACAAGTAAAATAACATATCTACTTATGCAATAAATATGAAAACCGGTTACCTTTTATCGTATGGTGCTAGGTTGCCATATTGCTTCTCACTGAGATTACTCCAAAGAGTATAGCTGTTCACAATCCCACAGAAGTTGCCAGATTTGTGGTAAGTTTTTTTATTCTGTCTCCCCTCATCGCTTGGTGTTTAAATTTTATTACCATCCAGATATGTGTGAAAGCAGCATTGCCTTTCTTTCCTGTCTTTCATTCTTCCTGCTTCATTGCTCTCTTGATGCTTTGCTATAGTTATCATTACCAATTAAAAATTGGCTGACTAACTATGGTTGAAATGTTTCTAGGTCAGGCCAGTGGCATGGCTTTCTGTAATACTATATCCGGTAGGAAGAGTTGTGACGTATTTATCGATGGGAATGCTCAAAATTCTTGGTCTAAAAGGAAAGAGGTGAAGAAAATAATTATTTGGATTTAATCTATCTGCATCTTCGAAATCATCATGCATTTTCTCTTCTTTTTTTTTAAATGGTCTGTCAAATTCTCAACATATATCTTCATTATGTTATAGGCCTTCTAAATGACTTATGCATTATCTCTTTATTTTAGTGAACCTTATGTTACTGAAGAGGAATTAAAGTTAATGTTACGAGGGGCAGAGTTGAGTGGAGCAATAGAGGAGGAGGAGCAGGTAACCATATATATCACATATATTATAAGTAAATATGTATAACTTTGATTGACCATTTGATTAACACATAAAATTTTATATGGATATTTGCTGTTATCTTCTGTTCTGTAGCACTAGACCATTAGGTCTTCAATGAATCCAAAACGGATAAGTCCAGCTTAGCTATCTGCTACAATGCCAATGTACAGGCATGCTGCAGTCATTGCTTTCAATGGTCCCTGTTTATGTTTGACTATTGGCATAAATCTAAATGAATCATTGATTAGTTCCTCTATCTTTGTTTACGGTTCTGGTGCTCTTATTATTGGAATCCCTGTGCAGGATATGATTGAAAATGTATTAGAGATAAAAGATACCCATGTTAGAGAGGTGATGACACCTCTTGTTGATGTAGTTGCAATTGATGCAAGCTCAACTCTTGTTGAGTTCCACAATTTGTGGTTGACTCATCAATATTCAAGGTAGATAAGCTTAGTGATTAATCTCTTTGGCTGTTTTTCCTTAAAAACACGCTAAGAAATTTGTAAACTTCTTTGCAGGGTGCCTGCTTTTGAGCAGCGTATTGACAATATAGTAGGTATTGCATATGCCATGGATCTTCTAGATTATGTTCCAAAGGTAAGACAAGTTTCTACTCATAGCTTCTTCTTCATCGATAAGACTTTGCTTTTTGATGTATGCAACAATATCATAGTATGCAGAATTATATAATCTGTTTGATTTTGAAGGGTGAACTGCTAGAAAGTACTACTGTGGGAGATATGGCTCACAAACCTGCATACTTTGTGCCTGGTAATTCTGTTGGTTTCAACCTTTGAATTAATTTTACCTTTTTATCTCACTATTCATTAGGCTACATGGTAGATATTGCTTCAGTTTATTTTCATTCATTAATCCATTAACATAGTTTGACAAGGTATGACTATAGATTATATTCTAAGAAGCTATAACACATAGTATTCTCAATTTGTTTTGCAGATTCAATGTCAGTCTGGAATCTTCTTAGAGAGTTTCGAATCAGGAAGGTTCACATGGCTGTTGTCCTTAATGAATATGGTGGAACAGTCGGGGTATGCGGTATACTTAGTTTAGAATGATTTTGTTTTTACATTTTTACTCTTGAATGATTCTTGTTGGAGTTTTTGTTAAAATGCACTTTTTCATGGTTTAAGGTGTTTAATCGGAGGCACTTCTGTAGCATGTTTCTGTGCCTGCATAAAATAGCATTATTTTATCTGTAGGGCATAAGTTAACTGATTTACTATGCAACAAGGCAATGAGTAATAGTACATTTCTTCTTTTGGAATCCCACTATATATTCTTGTCTTATTTTTTTATGCTGAACAGATAGTCACCTTAGAAGATGTGGTTGAGGAGATTGTTGGTGAAATTTTCGATGAAAATGATTCAAAAGTAAGGCTTTTCTACCTCTTTGATTGCTTTATTACTTAGTTTCTTTGCTATAAACTTTATATTCCTAATTATATAGATTTATTCAAAATGCACTTTCCGTTATTCCAGAAGTGGGGGACGGTTACGATTGTTATGCTTCAAATTTTTTGCTCACATGATATCTGGTTCTTATATTTATCTTTCAATCTCTTCGCTTCTCAAAAATATTCTTTTTTTATTTATTATGTTGGCATTGCATATCTTCACTTCCACAAAATTTAGAGACCAAATGAGGAGGATCAAGTTAGATATTAATAATATGCTATCACTACACGTGTCGACCTTCAAAGCTATGGACTTTATTTTCAAGTTTATATGGTCTTAGGTATTTCTGTTTCTTGCTATGACAGGAGGAGATCCAGAAGAAAACTGGCTATATCGTAATGCGGGCTGAGGGTATCTTTGATGTTGATGCTAATACATCTATTGATCAACTTTCTGAAGATCTAAATATCAAAATGCCAGAGGTCTATTACTGATATAAAGCCTCATGCATAAAATTTCATTCTATTTACCAGCTTGTGCTAGTTTAGTTGAAATAGAAATGTTTATGAATATGCATTCAGATGTTAAAAAAAGGTCTTAAAATCTATGTTGCTTGGGCTCGATGTGAGTGTCTGATACATATAGTATTTTCTAAGTTTTAGCGTGTATTTGAAGTATTCTTGGAGGTCATATCCCCATATTTGTGTGTTGGACCTGTGTGTTGAACACAGGTACTTCATGAAAAATTAAGAGTCCGAGCTATATGGCTTAAGAAACTACATACCTCACAGCATGAGGAACTGTATCCACATTTGCGAAGTGTCTGTTTGTCAATTATACATGTGTTTTCAACATAATTTATTGTTGTTTTATAGGAACATCAATACGAGACTGTGTCGGGTTTTGTATGTGAGGCATTTGGATATATACCAAGGACAGGTGAAAGTGTCAAAGTAGAACTTGAAAGGGGTAATGAAGAAGAAGAAGAAGATGAGAATTCCGAAGCTGCATCTGATCGGCAAGACCTGAAGGAAAGGCGTCAAATATATAAACTCGAGGTACAGTTCGAACCCCTGTTGAGATATGCACTTATATTGAATAATGTAACATTTACCAGTGACTTCCCTCAAGTCATTTACTTATAATTGCGTCCTAATGATATTATCTTTATAACTCGGCGTGTTCTACCTTGATGGCGAAAGTGAGGTGATCCATCTCCCATTTCTTTCAGCCAAACCACTCAAATATAGATATTCTTAGATTTTATGAGACTACTGTCAAAATGGAAGTGAACAACCTTCAAGAAAATGGTCATACAGCATGTTTACATAGAGGCTTCGATGAGGCCAAAACTTGATCTTCTATATATGCCTGCATCACTGGAAAATCAGTTTGAGCATATATTGTCTTTGGTGCAGATATTAGCAGGAAATGCTCGAAAAGTAAGTGCCGTTCGATTCGAACGAGTAAACAATGAGGAAGCACTATTAGATGCCATGACAGTAATGCCGATGGTACCAAAAATCATGAAGAAATGGAGCAAGGATGAAGACTCAAATAATGGTAAACACAATGAAGATACATTTGAAAACAAGCAAGAGGATAACCTCTTGGACGATCATTATGTAATTGCTGATCACAAAGAGGATACTAAGAGCTCCAATGGACAGTAATCATATTATACTATTTTTTTTTTCCTTTCTCTTATTTGTGATTTCCCCCATGGACACCCCATTTCTAATTCTTACAGCTCCATAGGAAGAGGCAAAAGACTTGTAAAACGGAACTATGAAACAAAAAGAATATATGAATAGACCAACATTGTACAAAATTTTCACAGATGAAAGTGCCAATGGCTTTGAGGAGAATGGCCTATTTTTACTTCGATGAAATTGTTGAATTTTTCACTAATCTCTAGTAGGCTCTGCTTGATTGATATTCATCTGTCTCATAGAACTGTCTGATTATCTGAAGCACCTCGGATTCTACCGAGTCTGTTCTGCATGCTCCGAAATGAAGGATGGTCAACTACTTGAGATATTGTCTCATGCTGCAATGGATCATCAAAGAAATTGATAAGTGCCTCTGCAGCATTATCTTTCAGCTCCTCTGAATCATCATGTAACAAATCAAGCAGAAGAGGGACAGCCCCTGATTCATTTAACGCCTCTCTATCTGCTTGACTATAGCTCAACTGAGCAATAGCTCCGGATACCGTTTCTCTTACTTCGCTGCTCTGAGAGCTCAAAAGCTCAACCAAAAGGGGAATTGCACCCGAGTTTCGGATGACAGGTACCGTGTGCTTGTAACCCGAAAGATCCCAGAAAACATTAGCAGCTGCAGCTTTTGATTCAGCATTGCCTTCCCTAAGGATTCTCACCAAATGTTCAGCTATTACAACTGCATTTGCTTCTCCAACAGCTAATAGACAGAATGCATCCTCCGCGATCTCCTGACCGACTGATTCAGATCCTTGAATAAGCTCGGCAAACAACGGAATAGCCCCAGATTGAGCAACCAAGTCAATGTAATCAATATTAGCCAAAATCACACCAAGGGTATTGCCAGCCACAACTTTTAAAGCACCGTCTCCAACTCGAAGCAGCTCCATGAGAACATCTATAACACCCAAATCAACAAGCATATGACGAACACGCCTCGTAATACCGAGTAACCCGATTGCTTGACAAGCTCTTTCCCTAGATAACATGTTACCAACCCTAGCTGCCTCAACAAGAAATCTAAGCCCGCCTAAACTAACAAGTCCTCTCCTTACAACTCTCACCAATGACAATGCACTCAAAATCTCTAACAAGTATCTTCTAACACCATCCATGGATGAACTCAACATGTTCACAATAATCTCCAAACCACCATTCATGGCAACAATGAGGCGATTTTCATTACACAAATTCACAAGGCACCAAATACATTTCAGACAAATTTTTTGAACACTAGCATTAGATTGTGGCAACAACCTTAATATGGAACATAGAGCACCAGATTGGCCTATCTCAGTTGCTAATCTACCATCATCTCCTTGCCGAGCAATACATTTTAAGCAATGAATAACCAGTCCTTGAAGAGGACTCGAATTATTTGAACTATCATCAGCTATAAGATTACTAAGAATCGGTATTGTTTGACTCAGTATATATTCTGGGGCTTGATTTGATAGTTTAGACAATATGATTGCAGCTTTTATACGCATGGACTCAGTCCCAGAATCAATCATTCGTTCAAAGTGATTCAATGATTCTTCCCAATTTGGGTTCATTTTTTTCCCGGATTCTTTGTATCAAAATCACCAAATTAGGCTAAAAAATTTCAGATATTGAAAATTCGAGAAGGGTTTTCTGGGGGCATATAACAAAACCGATTCAACATAGGAAAGAATCCAATTTTGATGATTAGAAGGAAGGGGGACAAGCGTATAAAATTATATACCGACAAAACATTAAAGAAAACATGTTTAAAAGGGGAGGAGAAAAGCAGAAAAGTACCCTTTCAGAACAGATGATGAAAATTTGAAGGTTTGGGAAGAAATCAAAGAGGAAGACAGCCGCCTCTAGATTTGTTTATACGAGCATCAGCTATGTCGATACGAGGCAACCATTTTCATAGTTCGTGAATAGTCTTTTTCGTCTTTCTTTTTCCCTTTTTCTTGTATTTTTTTTACCCGAGTTGAGATTTGTTTGTAAAATTGAAGGTGTTTATAATCCTAGAGTTGGTTGGACCCATCATATCACCGATCTTTAGTTCGATTAATTGATTTAAATTAATTAAAAAATTATTAAAAAGGTTAATTTTACTCTAATTGCACTCAATAGAATTAAGAAATAACAATCAACTCCATTAATACTCTATACGAAAACTGCCTGAAAGACATAAATATAAAACCCGTCTCCCTCTTAGGTTCCATGTATTTCAATTTTCGTTAGCAGATATGAAATTGGTATGAATGGATACTGGCATATTGTATATTTGGTCTTTCACTTTCTTTTTTCTTTTGGTAAACCCTTTTACTTTCATACTTGTAAGAACTAATTCATCAAATTGTATTTCTTATATAGCAATGCTAAATTGCCAATCCCATTAGGTGGCTATTTCCCTTGTGAGGACAAAACTGAAATCGAATTGGTTGGGATTTGTGTTGTTGGGGAGGTGGAAATTTTGTCAACAGGTAAGGTGAAGCTAAGGCAACTTTATCTGTGGATCATCCGTCCATTCATGAACTTTAACTAAATCTATATACCTTCGTTCATGAACTTGTGGTGTTTGGTTAACCACGTAAAAGTATGGTTGAATTAACATTTTCTTTTCTCTCATTTTCTAGCTCATATATTTAATTTCTAAGTTTAAATTGCTTTCTCAACAATGATATGTTGAACCATTCATTTCTTTGAGAAAATTATCATGGATGGAAAGAAAAAAAAAATTCTTACAAGTTAAATAGGACAGTGATAACAATAACATATATAACTTTTTTGCAAACAGTAAAACAAATAAAAACAATTAAACAGTTACCTATTAAAAATAAAACCATTACAACAACAACAAAATTTTGAGTAGACGATAATTGGGCCAATTTAGTTATTAGCTAATAGCTAATATCTTTGTTCTAACTTATGATTAGATGTTAAGTCTAAGCATAGTTAAGAAAACTCCCTCGTTAGCGGTGGTAGAGTGAAAAGCATAGCCCCATCATCAAATTTGACATATGATCTTTTGGTTAAAGAGGCCCAAATTATTGAAAGGAAAATTGTTAAAATTTTAGGATTCGTTTATTAAATTGAAAATAGTTTCAGGAAAATAATATTTAAAAAATGATTTATTTTTATGAAAAAATTAATATTTTTTGGTATTTTGATGAATCTATATAAAATATTTTCTGTTATTTGGCAAATTTTCTAAAAATATTTCATAAAAACTATTTTCAATAAAACAAACATACATTTGATATTTTTTTTATATTTTCGTTGTTTGATTGAGTTTATTTTATATCTATAAATTTATATTTTACTTTTTTTGCATATATTATAATGATTTATTTATTTATAAATAAAAACATCAAATTAAATATATAACATTACTCAATTATTAAGCTAGAATATTAACAGTTATAAATTAAAAATAACCAAAGGGAATAGATGATTCATGATTGTGTTATAAAAAAAAAGATTGAATAATAATAAATTAATAGTTCATCATATAATAGTATTGTTCAAGTGCATATTTAGTACTACGCCACATTATTAATAATTCACCACATAATAATATTGTCCAAGTGCATTACTAGTACTACACCATATAAAAACATCGATATTTTAACCTTGAGAAAATTTTGAAGTCAAATATTTCTATGCTTCATACTTTTAGTCAAATTTTGCTTTGCGTGCAAAAACCATATGAAGACAATTATACAAAATATTAATGTGATTCATGAATAATTTTATTAACTTATCTATTCGAAAAAAATTACAAGTGTACATAGATGAAAATACTACACTTAAGGTATCAGATCCAACTCTTTATAACATATTTTACCCTTTATACTACAAAATATTTTTATCAATATATTTATAAATGTAATAAATATTTATTATTAAAATGTTAATATTGAATATTTTCAATAATATGTTAAGAATATTATTTAAAATTATTATTTTTAAATTTATTATTAAAATAATAAAATTAAGCTTGATTTAAGTTATTTTTTATATAAAAATAAAATTATCATAGAGGAGTTCTTTTTCAGAAAATGACTTATGCTTTTCAAAATGATAAGTCATTTTACAGGAAAAAATGTTTACTTTTCATTAATGACTTATGCTTTTCAAAATGATAAGTCATTTTACAGGAAAAAATGTTTACTTTTCATTAGCCTATAAATCATTTTCCGTTGACCACTATTTTCTGTGAAACAAGCATACCCTAATTCAATTGATTGATATTGATTTGCAGATCAATTGGTTCAATCTCTTTCTCAAAACCAACATTTCCATTGATTCTCGATTTAATCAATTTGACTGATCAGTTTGATTCCAATAACCTTATTAAAACCTATAGCTATATCTATACTATAATATTTCCATAAAGTAAGAGTTATATTATTATTAAAGTAAATATTTGATACATTGACAATGTATTTTTTTATTTCGTAAGTAAATTTATTTTTTAATATTTTATTATACCTTTATAGAACACTTATTTACTTCCTGACCTTGGTTGTGAAGTTTACTCAATGTACAAAATAATTTCCTTTATTGTTATTTTTTATTTTTTATAAATTAATAAAGAATTTACATTTGATAAAATTTCAACCAAAAACTTCATAAATTTAAAACCATTAATTTTATCATTTCAAATGATTTTAAAATAAATGTTGAATAAATATATTTATTATATAAATTTTTAGCTAATCGTATTTAATAATATATTTACATAATAAAATTTAACAAATTATTAGTTCATATTTTAGCAAATGCAAATCTTGCATAGTCAACAAAAGGCCACATTAGTATTCTACGACCATAAGCCCATGGCCTTTTTTTTGAGCCCATACATTGGCACTTAGTCAGAGTGAGGTAGGCTGGTTCATGATTTAGTTGGTATCCACTAAATATCCCACATTGCTTAGCGACATCATAATATAAGCCTTTATATAGCTGAAGCAGCTACAACGGGTTGTCCCTTCGGGGACATCCGATAAAATTGGAACGATACAGAGAAGATTAGCATGGCCCCTGCGCAAGGATGACACGCACAAATCGAGAAATGGTCCAAATTTTTTTTTTATTTTTCCCCTCTGTTCTCTTTGAATTTTACGATTTTTTTCTGAGTGTTTTTAGTTTCTGTTCTCTGTATTCTTTGGTTTTCTTTAGTTTTTCGGGGGTTTTTTTTTAAATCTATGTTTTCTTTGCATTTTCCAATTTTTCCTGGGTTTTTTACAACTTCGATAGCTGGTAAATGTTATTTTTCTCTGTTTTCTTTGCATTTTTCGATTTTTTTCTGGGTTTTTTTACAACTTCGTTATCTGGTAAATGTTAATTACTTGTAGTTGACTATGTCTAAAGGAGACTTTCGTTTTTTTCGAGTTTAAAAGCTGATTTCTTTATAAATGGGTTGTGGAATCATTGATCAAATAATTTCCCTTGAGAAATCACAGTTGGTCAAATGAGAATGATTGGGAAAAATTTGGGTTTAATATGGTGCTTGCTGAAAAGTATTATTTTATGTTATGAATGCTGATGTTCATTTCTTCTTGTGTAGAAATTGGACTTTATTTATTTATTTTTTTCTTTCCATAACCTTGCTACTTGATTTTCTTTCTATTCAATAAAGCAATGCAATTTGAGATTTGTGATATTGACCAGAATTTCTATGCATCATAAATGCTAAAAATTTGTAGTTAGAAGTACCATATAATATAGTGAAGGATTAAATTGGGTTTGGCAACCATTGATGAATGAATTTGAATAGGAAGTTCTAGATTCACCTGTAGTTAACATGCTGAAAGGCGTTAGAATGACCACAATTTCATGCATTTTGTTTGTAATTCAAACTCTAATGATTGCTAGGCTATGTGCTACTCTATTACCATGCCTGTGGATGAATGCAGACTCAAATAAGGGCATCAATGCTCATGTCTCACTTATATAGATGTCAACATAGGACAGGTCCATAGTGTTGCTCGGAAGCCTGGAAATGATTCCAGGCGAATCACTTTTGATAATAACAATTTGAAGCCTGGAAATGATTGTCAGTTTCTCACTTTGAATCCATAAAGGTTGTCCCTTCAAAGAAAATCTTAGTGGGAAACATGACCTAATTTGCTTCAGCCTTTAGTTGTTGTTTTCTATCATACAGAGGCCTTGCTCGGTGCGACATGAGCTAAATTTTGCAAGTTTCTGTATCTGTTTACTTTTGCATTTGTATGCTTAACTTGGTGTACGACTTCATCGATTTTACTCGCTTGATATTGCAAATTATAATGTTTTTACAGGTTGAGTCTATTTTACTCTATTAAGTAGTAAATTCGATTCGAGATGTCTTTTTTTGGTGTTTTCTGAAAGAGATTCTGTCCTTTTTTCTTTTTTTTTTTCTAACTCTGATATGTGGTGTAATTGAGTTAAGAGATCCTTTTACAATTTAATTAAAAGATTTTACGTAGCTGGTTTATGCTTGCCGTACAAGTAAGTATGAACCTTTATGAATGTTGAATATTATGGCTTCATTTATGGATTGAAATTATCATTTTTATCTCACGTCTTTATATATATTTAGTCACAAAATATTTGTAGTCTATCAGTGCTAATTTTCTGGTACATTTATAAGAATTGAGGAGCGAGTTTTAATAGGAAGGCACAAAGATTAAAGGTCAAGTTGACAACTTGACATGCTCCCATAGAGGGAGTCTTTGCAACACCTGAAAGAGCATATTCATACAGTCATCTAAACTCTGATGGTGTGGTTCGGGAAATCAGTCGTCGTACTAAATCTTTTATTTCGAAGCTGCTTGGTCGGTGCATGTACAAGCAGGGTTGGCACCTTCAAAGGTTGAAGTCTTTGTGTGGCAATGAGTTGGCTAGACATGGGATATGCGTTTCGGTAGGTGCAGCAATGTATTCATTCCTGTAAGTGTGAAAGTGAACTGGTTTCATCACTTAATTTTTCTCGTGCAATGTGGATTGGCTTGTACGGCAGGAACATTGGTGCTATGTGGGAGACCCCGTGTCATTCGTGGTTCTTGTTGTGGCCGGCTGCTTGCCTTTCGCGGCTGAGTGTAACAGAGGAGTTTGGAATATGATGTTACTTGCAATTGTTTTGGTCCATGCGGCTTTACAGGAACAACATTAGTTTTAATGGTGAAATTGTGGACAGTTCTGCAATTGTTTTAATGAATGTTAAAAACTCAGACTTGCCTGCTGGATTTATATTATATGCCAAATGTGGTGATGAAAAACAATATTGAGTGAGCGTTGTTATCTATTTAGAGTTTTGGCCTGGTCTGGCTTTGCATTTTATTGGGGTTGCCAAATGGTAGAATTGCTATTTTAGGTCCTCTAATTAAGTTAAACATTAAATTTAAGCATTTTAAGTCTTTGGTTAAGTGATTTAAAAAAAGAAATCTTTCATTAAATGAAAATTTTTAAATTTAGGTCCATCTAAAAAATAAATAATTTAATTTTTAAGTATTTTTAACACAATCTTTCTTAGCTTTCGTCTTCTCAAAGTTTTATAATTTTACTCCGGTCCCTCTCTAAGTAAAATTCTTGACTTTGTCCTTGGATTCAATGTAATTATCAAATATCGAGAATAACCCAGTAATTATTGAATATCGAGAAGTCTCAAACAACAAAAAGAAAAATATTATTATATACTATATTAATCTTTAATTTATCATTAATATTACTATATGTCAACAATGAACTAGTGTTAAAAAGACTTGTTGAATTTAACTATTTACCAAGAAATAAGAGAATAAAACATAGCATTTAAAGTTCCAAAGAATGTGAAACATTTGGTGAATTGGTCACCTCTATAAACAAAAAACCCTAAAGTTTTTTTTTTCTTTTAAAAGGCAAAATTTGGTGGGAAAAATTTAACTGTCTCGTACAAAAATTTAACCTGTTGTACATTTTACCCATGAAAGCATTGCAATCTCTAATCCCCTAGTTATTGATACATGTAATAAAAATATTTTCAAAAAGAATAAAAAGTTCTACCCAAAATCTTCAGGTTAATCTGTTCTATGTATTCAACAAACAAGATTTGAGGGGAACCCCCCGGATTAAATACTGATGAACAATTTATGACATGCAATGGGAATAGATCGGGAAGATGATGAACCCCTGCGGAATTGAAGTTGTGAGAAGCAAAAGCAAGTTATGGATGCCTTTCAATTGATCTTTTTCATAAAAAGAAGCTCCCAACCATATATGAGGCCAATATTTAGAGTGAATAAAGAGCTATACCATTTCCCGCTTACTCGAAGAAACTGCTTCTCATGTCTATCCCGGATTCAAGGAGTGGTTGTTGAGCTTAAGCTGAGGAGACTGGATGAAATTTAGCAACCTCTAAAACTACCAGTAATATCATGTGTTTTGCTGGACTTGCCGGTGTATTTGCATTATCCAATCAACATAACCACTGGTGCCACCCATCTGGTCCTCAATAAGATTTACGAGAAGCAGCAAACCTTCCTTGGGTTGTTCACCTTGTCTTACAAGATAAGGAAGTTGATAATATGAAGGGTCACTCTCTCTTAGTTTCTTCAATATCCTCATCAGCCTTCTTGACATTTCATTATCATGCTCAGTAAGGATAACCTGAGTAGGAAACATAAAAGAACCCGGTGAATTAAGTACAACCTCATTGTGGCGCAGCACGCTGAGAAAAGGTCTTAATCTTTCAGAAATACAAAGGAACCAGCAAAACAAGAAAAGCATATTCGGTAAAATTCTATTCAACAACCTCGTCGCCACAAGAATAGCTTCATTAACAAGAGATTGTACCTTTGATAATTCTGCTGCAAAATCTGCCCCGAGTAAATTCTTAGCTACATCAGGTGAAAGCATTCTACCAAACCATATAACAAAGCGGAAGCCATCATCATATATATAGAGGCCTCTTGAATCTAGGCTTTCAGCAACCAAAGGCAATCTCTTCATAATATTTTTGAAATCGTCAGTTTGAGCAGATGGCTGCAAATATGAGACAGAAGGGATGTTCAGTTCGCAAAATCTGCATCTTTATTGAAATTTATCCAAAGGTTCAAGATCTTCACCTTCAAAAGATACTCATCAATTCGAATCAAGCTAGGGTATAAAAGCTTCAACAACCTTTTAACAGGCAATGCCATCATGGTGAAACCTGCTGCGCAACGCTCATCAAGTTGAGCATCACCATATCCTCCTTTTAGAGGTACTGATTTAGAGAGTGCCAATCCATACGAACACAGGAACTTTAGAGAATCTGGATAAATCATCCTAGATCCCAAGCGATGCTGCACAGCATAGAGATTGCGGTATTCTCTGAGTGCTTTTACAATCCTTAGTTGCAAAGAATTTCTAGCATCTTCAAGTTTATTGGTCAATGTTTTCTCAATTGCTGCAAAACATCAGTGGATTAGAAAATAAAAGGACCCTATGAAACTGAAATCGGCCAAAACAAAAAGCATCTCTGGCACAGGGCTTGGTTAACTTTTACCTAATCTACAAAACAAAGAAAAGATGGCACCGGTGTCAGCCTGTCGGTACATCTCCCCTAGATCTGTAACAACAGAGGCAGCTGCTGTATGCACTCTGATGCGCCTCTCTCCGCAGGATGCAGTGTATCTTTAAATTGTCAAAGAATCATTAGTAACCCATATCCTTTTCCACTTTCAAAAGTAACCCGCGAGTTTCAGCAAACAAGCAAATAACCCAATAAATTAACATTGATACAGTAAAACAACCCGCTTAAAGGATACAGTAGAACAGCTTGGAAATATACTGTCTGAGTTGTAAGCAGTGTCTCCTCAAGGGATAACTGCACTGCATATGCTTTATCACAATCTAGAGTCGGAAGTGCTAATAAATCTGTGGATCTCAGCATAAAGTTCCCATGATAAGATGTACATCGAATTCCTGGTGTAAGTACCAACGAAATGGATCAACTGCTTTGTAATCACAAAATCGCAGGGGAAAAAACAAAAATATATATAAATAGTGGTTCTATATGCACACCCATTTCAACATATATTGAGGAGAAAAAAAATCAATAATCTAAACAAACAGCATTGGGATCATGGCTTAATAGCATTGTATTACAAATGGATTCAAATAAATAAAGAGAACCAGAAAACCTTTTCCACATCTTATGCGCATAACTGCTTCCCAGGCAGTCTCCCTAGTAAGATCTCTGGCTAATTCATGCCTTAATTTCTCACCATGAATGCTTGATTGGAAGTTCGGATAATAATATACCTGACCTCCAGTATACTTTGCCAGGGTTCCTACAGTGAAATTCAAAAAAGAGACCTGAAGTATCATCAAAAGTTCCTCTATATTTCAATGTTATTTTTAAGCCTAATGTCAAAAGGAGGATATGGATTTTTGTACCCAAGGAAGCTATGTCAGTGTATTTATCACTAAAAGCATAAACATTAACCCCTATCTGGTACTTTGTAAGATCAGCTGCCATTTGCTTGTAGAAGGAACCTTCCGGTAATTGCAATAAATGTTCCTTATCAGCTCCATATGCACGAAGATCATCTCCACGCAACTTCAAGCGTCCAACTCCCAGGGAAGGCAATGTGTTCTGGAAAATTAGCAACTTACCTCCGAGTTGACTCTGCAATAAAGCGATGGTCAAACAACTATTATCAAATGCAACCATCAGCAAGATACTAAAAGGTGTCCCATTGTTGTAAAAGATCATAATAGCAAAGATGGAGAAAAAAACACACCATAACCATGAATGCTGCCTTAACTGCAGGACCAAAAGCAGATTCCACATTCACATTGTCCTGAAACATAGACGGCAAGCTATCCAGGAATGTTTCAATAACATTTCTTGATTCAGCTAAGTTGACAAGGAGATCATCTGGCAATGGGACAAATATATCATCCAGATCTGAAACTACCATCATTTGAGGCTGTGCAAGAGACGACTGCAGAGAAGAAAACCCAGAAGTTACTCAGGAAAATTGGGCTAAAATGGAGAAAATATGAGGCGTCTCAGAAGAACTTTTCTACTGATTTCAAAAGTTACTTGCCTTCATGTTGTAAAAATGAATCGTGCTGTCATAAGTAATAAAACCAATCTGTGTTCTGGGGAAACCAGGCAGCTCATCCAAACACGAACGGATAGTTTGTGCAACAACCTATACAGATATGTTCTAAGTCAGCAGAAACCATTAACATGCGTGTATAATAAGGAGAGACACAGAAAAGAGCGGCATAGCCTATCAAAGTACTTTTTATCACCACAAGGCCAGAGCAGAACCTATGCACACAAAATCATTTATTGAATCAACTATGACCCAGCAATACAGACAACAACCTGATTAAAATATCTAAACAAGTTTTACAGTGTTGGACAAACCCTGTAATGATAGCAGCAAGGCTAATTCCATAATTCTTTTCTCTTTACCGATGCCATAAGAAGGCAAAGTAATCTTGCAGGCCTTACTTCATAGACATGTTTGAGACCACAGCCAGCCCATCTACCACAATCAAATAGCAATAAATATATGACACTCACACACTAGATAACTCAAGCCAGCATTTTATGTAGAATATCTGAAAAGCTCCAATATTGTGCACCAAAAAATAGCCTGATCAAGATTTATTCACATTGCAATTGGAGATGGAAAATAATCAACTTCTTTAAAGGAAGTGCTTACCCCAATCATGCCACTTCTTACTGCAGATATTGAAACATCAATGAGAAAAAAATATAGTGGCGGCATTGGTGGCCGATTCATGTAATCAGTTGGTGCAACAAATTCCACACTGCCTTTTAGAAGTTCAGGCCGCTGATCCAAATCAATTCTTCTGCCAGTGGCATCCAAGTTGGCAAAATAGTCACCAGGAACTGAACATGGAAGTTGAATCAAATCAGCACAAATACTTTGTAATTCCAAATATTACCAGGCAAAAATATCAAGTTCTGCCACACAATATTACCAATTGGATACAACTGAAAATAAAACAAAATTACATTGCAATAAAGAACAGTTAGTTAACATGCTATATTAAATTCCATTCTACAACTGACATTAGCTCAATTGAAAACATAAAATTTTCATTTGCACTTTAACAATGATTTGAGATAGTTCAAAGTAAATGTAGAGGTAGATGGCCAAAACAAGCAAGCTTGCGGAAAACTGACATATACTGTTAAAGCAAGTCAGTATAAATGAAGCATGAGCTCATTGCCCTTCAATAGAATTGAACATTCCAAAGAGGAAAACGAGTGCTGAAAACATATAAAAGAACCTACGGCATGGAAATGGATTTTGTACACATTAGCCACAACTAAGTACCTATTTTACTTTCAAGTTTCAACCATTGAGACATATTTTTGCTTCCTAAATTAAGTGAGTTTACCATCATTTAGCAAAGCACAGATGTTGCAGCGCCACTTTCTTCCAGCATCTGTAAAAGTGACATAGGGATTCACATATGTGCGACATCTTCTACAGCGAATAATGCCAGTTGAAATGTAATTAATGACTGGCAGTTCCTCCTGAATAGGAAAAAAGGTAATCGACAGGAAAAACATTAGTCTTCAACAAAATACACTTATTGTAAATCTAAAAAAGGAAATTATAATTGAATCTTGAGACACTTACCCCTTCAGGATCCTCCGCAAGAGGACAGACAACAGCTCCAAGAGTCAAATGCCATCTTGAAGCTAAAGACTGAGAAGATGGTATGCCACTTGTAGTAAGCCGTAGGTATCTGGGATTGCAGTTCATAGGATACATCTTGGTGAAAGAACTTGGCTCCACATCACCCTCCAACGGCCTAGGAAGTGTTCTATGATCGCATCCAGGATCAATTGATCCAGGTAAAGATGCAAGAGAGAGTGAACTAAAATCTTCTGTCAAGCTTTGGATGCCACCAATAGGAGGTGCAGAGCTAGGATGCTGCATTTGGCCCCTTGACTGGTAGCCCAAGGAAGCAGCTACTGGTGGTGGAGGAGCATAACTTCCTTGCTGACTAGAAAAGGGAGAAGATGATGCTGGTGGAGGAGGCATAAAACTTCCTTGCTGAGCAGGAAAAGGTGAAGGTGCTTGTGAAACTGCAGATTTCTTGCTTGGATATCCAGGAAAAGGTGGCTGGAAAGTGGATTTGGTAGCAGAATAAGATGAATCTGGAGGGGAGAAAGTTGGCTGAATATTGGGTCTAGGCCCTGAAAACAATGAACCTGTTGGAGGTTGAGGAACATTCACACCAGATGGAGAAAAATTTACAGATTGTGGTGAAGATCCCATTGGCACTGGTGGTACTTGTGATTGTGGAGGGAAAGAAACAGATGAAGCAGATACTTGACTTGCACGAGGTTGAAATGGTGGCTGCCCCTGGGGTGGTGCACGTATTGGGGGGGCTTGAGCTGTTGAAGGAAACGGTGATGTTGGAAATTGCTGATAAGGTCCCCCAGCAGGTGGAACAGATGTTACGGGAGGAGGTGGTACTGATTGATCGCTAAAACGAGTTAGCGGTCTAGGTCCAGCTGATGAGAAAGGAGTCATAGTTGGGGGAGCACTTGGTGATGATGAAAAAGGTGTCATAGTTGGCGGAGCAGAAGCAAAAGGGCCAGGGGGAGGTCTCATGGGAAAATTCGGACGACCAGGGTTTTCAGTCCCCATGGTTTTCAATAATATGTCTATGTCTACTACTTAAAGAGTGATCTCACAAGTAAACCTGCCAGGAAAAGTACAACTGCATTGATAAATTAACTTCCAACTAAAATAGTTACGAGTATGATGATTTAAAGATCACATATAACATAATTGAAATTGAAAAGAATCTGATTTTCTTCCTTCTTTTTATCAAAATCTTAAGCATTCAGTCTTTGCAACATAACTATAATACATAGACTAAAAATCAAAACAAGCTTCCAGCACACTAGAACAATCAAAATTCAATTCCATTCCAACAAATTTCCACAAACTTAAACTCTTTCAATCCAAAACCAATCTAAATTCCACTAAAACAGTTCAGATTCAAAAATATAAGTATAACCACCCATTAACTGAATTTCAATCAACTAATCCAAATTCAATTTCCTTAGCACCAGCTTAGCTTCAGTTTTTTTACTAAAAACTACTCTTTTTCAAGACCCAAAACTACCATTCTCCCAAATAAGCAAAAACCTTACAGTGTCCCAACGAAAAGGAACGTAAAACCAATCAAAGACTAACCGGCGCCGTCGTATTCAGCAGCGTACAGCTTCAGCAGCAGGCCAGTGAAGATCTTGCCGAGGATTTTCAGGAAAAAAAAAAAAAGAACTGGAGATCAAATTAATAGGAATTTGTCCAAGCCAAGATCTAAAAAGAAAGAAGGATTTGTTGAAAAATTGAAATTACAGATCGATAAAAAGGACTTTTAGAAACATAGTAAAAGAACATGAAGCATTACGTCCTTCTTTGATGTAATTTTATATATGTATATACAGTACATCCTTTTTTTACTTAGGCTTTAAAATATATTATTTTTATTTAATTTTGGTAAACTATCAAAATGATCAATTTTGTGTAACTTAAGCTGACTTGCATATTAAATCATTATTTTAAATAAAAATTTTAGGTTAAATTATATAATTGCTCCCTATATTTTTTTATTTTTAAATTTTTCGTTCGGTTTGGAATTCAAATCTGATAATGATTCCAATCTTATGAGCCTTGCAATTACGCTTGGTGATCGCTATTTTTTATCGTTATTGTCCACCTCATCTTTGCATTGGTTCACAAATAATATAGAGGTATTCATACGGATCTCCTGGGGCTTAAGGCTTCCTTTGGCATCAACGACGGCTTTGCTATCCAGAGAGAGGCTCGGAGCTTCCTTGAAGAATTTCCATGACGACCTCATGCTACCTTCTTTGTACTCGAAAAGGGAAGGGGGAAAGATGACTTGCTCTGATTACCAGTATGTGTGGAAAGTTTCGATGCCGGAGATCAAAGATCTGATGTAATCGAAGATTGCTTCGAATGGTCCGGTGATATTGTTGCTTGGCCTTGTTGTTGCTTCTCTAATTTTCTCAATATTGTTGGTGTCCTAATAGTCTTCACTTGCTCCGTTTTCTTTTCACTCTCCTGAAATGAATTTAAAAAAAAAAAGGATAAAACAATACAAATCAATATAAGAAAAGAAGAAGACATAAATAAGAAATAAAAACCAACCGATGTTTCCATGGGAGGGAGGCGCTTAGGAGAGTAAAGGCATTTGCTAGAAAGAAGCAGATGACGATCAAAGATATAAAGGAAACCAACCATGCATCCCATTTGTTTCCCTATTTGCTTCTCTAGGAGTTGCATTGAGGGATTGACCCTCGTACAACTTAGAGTCTGATGAATTCTCTTAGAGGGTTTTCTTAAGGAATTGCACTGAGAGTTGACCACGAGGAGTGGTCCTTAGGTTTGGCTAGGAGTAGGCATATAACAAATAGTATGTGCTTGTTTTATGTGAGTGGTCTTATATTGATTTGTTTTTTCAAAATAAACTCTCTTTATGTATTTGCAACAGAATAACTAATTAATCATTAATGGAAGGAAAACTCCATTATTCAATTCAAATTGACAGTTATGAAAAAATTAAACTGTAGAAAAAAAAGAATGAGAGTTTTCGACTGGTTCAAACAATACGAATAGGGAAGGCCATACAATAATGATTTTAACAACTTAGTGACTTATATGAAAACTTCGAATAGTCAAGTGACTATTTTGTTACTATTTGAAGTTGAGTGACCAAAACATAAAATCACTAATAGTTTAGTGACCTTGGTAGCAGTTTACTCAAAAATCAAATAAGGGAGGCAAACGATGCCGTATTGATAAATGCAAAATTAAACATCGGGCATTTCATTTTTCCTGTTCAAAGAAAGCCAAAGCATGGAAAGAAGCAAGTACTTTTAAACAACAATGGCTGCTTCGGATTCATCAAGCTCTTCCACTGAAACTGACGTTGAAACAAACCCTAGCCCTGATCCTAATCTTCAAAAGCTATAACCCCAAATCCTCATATTTTCAATCCCCCCGCCGAATGTCTCTTCAAATTCGCAGGAGACTCCGCCGCTGGTGCCTTAATGGGCTCCATCTTCGGTTACGGTACCTTTTTTTTTTCCTCTCTAACTTGATGCCTCATATCTCTATTCTTTTGAAAGAAAAAAAAATTCTCGGCGATTGATATTATTCGTAAATGGAACTTTGAATACAGAATCATTGCGTTTCTCTTTAAAAATTTGGCTTTGTTGTAGGAGAATTTTATCATATTATTACGCACTAAACATATAATATGAAACTTGGAAGTGGAAGTTTAATGTGGTTACGGGAAAATGGTAGCCAGTTGAGTGGATGAGATGGTCATAACGTTGAAAAATGGAATTTTCAGCATCTTAAATTGTAATTTAGATTGGATAATTTCCTTAAAACAAAGCATCAGAATTTGTATAGCAGTGACTGCGGTTCATCTATGGTTAGGGATGTAAGTGAAACAACCTTAATAATTCATAAATAGTTCGATTTCTATTCGTTTCTTAAGCCAAATAATAGAATATGAACTGGATTTTGAAGCGTGTTTGTTTAAGGAACCAAATATGAATAATGCATGTTCAATTCATTCATGTTCAGGATAAGCTTGTTTATGTTTGATTGATGTTCGTTTAATAAATTATATAAACCTCGTTTAGAACTCATTTATTGTTTGATTATTATATAAATAATCTTTTATAAAAGGTAAGAAATATGTTTATTGAAGGTTTGTTTGTTTATTATTCATGAACATTTCTTTTTATGGTTCGTAAATATGATCAATTATATGTTCATAAATTTATTTGTTTAATATCCACGAACAGGACATAATACACTTAACTTTAAATAAATGAACACAAAGGCAATTTTGAAATTCTTAACGAACAAAAACAAAACAAGCTTAAAAATAAATAAACCACTATGAATAAGGATCCGTTTGTTCAAACACTCTTTATTTACAGCCCTATCTATGGCCCTCTGTCTTTAAGCTTGAAAATTACTTGCTGGAACTTTGGACCTTGAAGAGATGTGGATATTTTGTATGTGAGCTTTAGATGACTGAGAAGTCGGATTGTAGGCTTTTTTTTCGTGTTCTAGGTTGCTGCATAGTGCATGTTTAATCCCCTGAATTTATTTCTTTTGGTGGCAATTCAAGGTTAGGCCGCTTAACCTATAGTCACTGAGCAATCATTATCGGCAGGTTCAGGGCTTTTAATTAACATTTTGATGCAGCTCATTTGTCTGCTTAGAAATCAGGTCTACGCTTTCTTTAAATTTCCCATTATGCATTTGTTGCAGGTTCAGGATTGATTAAGAAGGACTTCAAAAGCTCCTTTGTGGAGGCAGGTTCTCATGCCAAGGTATGAGAATCTCATGATAGAGAACAATGTGATTAAATTGTAGTTTTCCCCCTCGAGTGAACAAATCTCTAACTTCTCTTATATATCTAATTTTCCCTTTTACAGACATTTGCAGTTTTGTCGGGCGTACACAGTTTGGTCGTTTGCTTTTTAAAGAAGCTGCGGGGAAAAGATGACGGTATGCCTTGTAAAAAACACAGCAACACCGCCCTTTTTTCATGATCGGTATGTGGATATACAGGAACACTGTCTTTCTCTGCAGTTATTAATGCTGGCATAGCTGGATGTTGCACTGGACTTGCTCTAAGTTTCCCTGGTACGAGAATCTCAAGGTTCAATCATTTGCTTACAGGGTTCCATTTGAACCTTATTTTTTTCATTGAAATGGTTTTGCAGGTACACCACAGACACTTCTACAGAGCTGTCTCACATTTGGGGCATTATCATTTATCCTGGAAGGGCTTAACAAGCAGCAACCGGCAGCACTGGCACATTCATTTTCTGTGAGAAACAAGAACAAAACTCACCCTTTGGCACTCCCTATTTCACTCCCTCTTCCAGATGAGCTCAAAGGACCTTTTTCTTCTTTCTGCAAATCCTTAGTAAAACCAAATAAAGGCAGCTCTAGGTCAGCTAACTGATGTGGGGTGCCATTTTTATGTTTTTTGTTTTCTGTATATCGTTGCGAGTGCAAGTGCGCGTGATGAGACTGTACACGCAAAGTTTTGTTGCAGAAATATGAAATTGTTTCTTTTATGTTGCATTTCATGTCTGTTCTCGATTCAATTATATGATTGCTTGAAGGTAAAATTTTCCATTTTAATGTATGGGAAGGAAAGGGATATCCCAAGCATCATATGCCTATATGGTAAGATTCTTACAAATTGATTTATTACCATATCTCCATATGTTAGTAATTATTGTTAAAGATATTACAAAACATGCCTTATTTGAATCCCAAATCATTGATTTGCTTAAAAAGCTATCTATACAAACCATATCTGCTATTTATCTCCTTGTAAACGTTATCCTTTTTCATATCTGGTCAAGAAATTTATTCAAAAAATTTCAATGGACTCTGGATCGTCTCAATTCACTGTAACACCAGATCTTCGTTTTTTTTCTTCTTAGTTTTATCTTTTCAAGTGTTCATTACTTTAGTTTAATTCTTTTCTTTTGATTGTTTGCAGAGTTTCATCCTCAGAGTCGATATTCAAACTCCGGGTTGGGAGAATACCATGATTAAAGTCCTCAAGGGAATTCCAGGTATTCCGAATATGATCTCCATTGACGACTGATATAATATATATGTACTTATGTATATATAGTCCCGTGATGCAGATTCTTTGTTGTTCTTCTTACAGGTGCTACTTTCTCCATTGATCCAAACGGTATCACTCGTGTTTCGGGTAATGTCGACCCCGGAAAAACTCTGAAACTGCTAGCAAAAGCAGGGAAACATGCTTAGTTGTACTGCATTGACTCTAGAGATGGAAACCACGTATCAGAGAGAAGAAATTATGGGCATCAGTTTTTGGATGATCACCATGGAAGATATTGGCAAGCTAACCATCATTATTACCACCATCCTTATGATCCAATTCCGCGTCCGCCTCAGTATCTTCCTCAGCCTCCTATGCTGCCTCCACCGTTACACTATTTTGACAGTGAACCAGCTCAGTGCACGATTATGTGAATGTTGCTATCAGACAACACTGTCATGTTTGTCTTTTGTTTTTTACAAGTTAATAATTGGATCGTCGGTACTTATTATTAGTAGTTGTAATATCCTTGGTGAAGGGTAAATGGTAATGGAGTATGTATAATTATCATGTGTTGCTCGGATTCTTCGTTTTCTTGTATGACGTTTTAATTATATAAAAAAAAATTATAAAAATAAATAAACGAATATACTCGTGTTAAATATATATTTGATTTTTTCATGATATCAATAAAATAAAATAAAATGAAAATGAAATTATTTCACCTTTGTACATCAAACTAATTTCTAGCATCTCTCTTTTCATGCAAGAGACGAAGCAAGTTACTTCTTGCAAATTAACTATTGAGTATAAGTTTAATTTGTGTGATTATTATAGATTCAAATGCACTTAAATCGTAATCTCATTCTTGTCTACTAATCTAACATATTAATCTATGGGAAAAATCTTATCCCTTTCTAATAGAAACATGACAAATTAAAATTTTCCTCTTCATTTTTAGCTTTTTCCTCATAAAAAATTCAAATCCAACTAAAAATGCTAAAAATCAGGAAGAAAAATCTGATTTGTCATGTTCCCATTGGAAAGGGATAAAGATAAATTGGAATCACAATTTCATACAATCCCTTCTCAATCTATGGTGATACTTCTATTTGATTTGTAGAAAGCGAAAGTTGAATTTAAACTCGATTTTTAAAATTGGAAGATATACATTAATTATTAAATTTTATTAAAAAAGACGGACTCTTTCAAAAAAAAATTTAAAGTGTCCTCCATTAAACAATCAACCGAACTCAATAATGTCAAAGTATTTACTTAAATTTCAGCCATATAATAAAAAAATGTTATAATTAGTAAATCATATGCGTACTAAATGGAATTACATATCTAAAGTAAATGTATAGTTTAGTGATTGAGTCCTTCGCAAAAAACATATAGTGATTGGGATAATAATCTCAAATCATGGAACACAATAAATCTAATTATGATTAAAAATGGTAAGTAAATAAGTTTTCAAGACAAAAATTAAATGGAAAAAAAATTATTATCTTAAAATTAGAGAAAATCTCTCCATGTTTCAACACTCTTTCTTCCTTAATTATTACATCATATAATTATCTAATTTGGGTAATGATTATTTTACCCTTCATGATTCTTTAATATTTTATCTTTAATCACTAATAACTTTTGGTAAAATAAAGATTTAGTCCGTCGTATTTTTTCACTTATTTAATTTTATCTTTTCACACCAATTTCACGTCATACTAAATTGGATTATTTTCACTTTTGGTCTTTTCATTTTTCTCATATTTATGCTTCAACCCCTCAAAATTTGAATAAGTGTACTTGAACCTCAAACTTTTTACATTTTTACGATTTAATCCTTATTTTAATTTAGTATACTGCAACATACTTCTCAATTCAACTTTCTTTGATACTCCTCAACTTGCTAGTTGGTTCTCCCCGAAATGCGTTGGGGCGCAGCAGTTGACTAGACATCTAGGGGTAAAGCATTGTTTCGATGCAGGCCGCGAGAGCGGTACCAGATTGGCAAACTCTAAATACTAGATATGACCTCAAAATAACAGGGGTCGAGGTCGACCAATGAGACTATGGGGGGTATCACTTTCATTTCATTATTTTACTTTATCCAGAAATCAATTATATACAATCTCGATTTATTACTGCTTTTAAAGTATAACAACTTAAGGAGTGTTACAATTAGAGAAAATCTCTCCATGATTTTAGAAACAGTAAGATAATAATTTAAAATTGTAACAGTAGAAAATACAGTTGAAATTCACAATTAAGTATGCTGATTTAACTAAACTAATAAAGCTAAAGCTCTCCTTTTTAAACTTAAGAAATAAAATAAGTAATTATTTGATATTTAAAAAATAAAAATGAAATAAATGAGACACACGCCGGTTAAGAATCTATAAATTCATGGTCTCATCCCTCTTTGTTCATATTAGCTTACCAGTGAAGATAACCCCTTTACCAAGGCACCATTTCATAGACATGTTTTCATCATCAGAACAGTATTTGGTCAGTGTCTCCTCCTCCTCCTCTTTCTCTTCCTCCTCCTTTTAGATCACTTTTTATTGACTTTGTTTTTTTTTTTTAGAGTTTTGGTCTAAGAGTTAACCCCCAATCTCCAGGATGGTATGAAAGTCTAACCAAAATTCTCAAGACAATCAAAGGTATGCCTTTGTTCCCATTTTTCTTTTCATTTTACAAATGCTTGGATGTGATTCCTGAATTCGTTATTGTTGTGAAAAAAAAATAGAATAAAATAAATAAAATAAAGAACACACAAATTTTACGTAGAAACCCTTTCGGGAAAAAACCGCGGGCAGAGGAGAAGAAAATTCACTATGTCGAAAATTTTAATCAATACAAGAGGAATAGACTATGTCTATTTATAGGCTTGTAAAGCCATATTCTAGTAGGATTGAAACACCCTATCCTAACCAATATAAAATAGATGAAGTTTAATAAGGTTTAAAAAACCTTATTCTAAAATAAAATAAAAGAAGTCTAGTTCTATATGGATTTTACTTTTATTTTATTTTCCATCGTATTTTATAAGAATTTGGGTCATTTAATTCTAACAATCTCCACCTTGATACAAATTCTCAATGAACAAGTTCTTCATCGCGAACTTTCAATAAACAAGTTCTCCACCTCTTCCATAAAACCCCTTAAGGGTTTAACTTCAACAATGAACACCAACCAAGTCTAAGCAATGCTCAAACTTGGTTATAGCAAGTGACTTAGTCATCATATCTGCAGGATTTTCATGAGTACTAATTTTGCTCACAACAATATCACCACGAGCAATAATATCACGAACAAAATGATACCGAACATCAATGTGTTTTGTTCTCTCATGAAACATTTGATCTTTTGTAAGAAATATAGCACTGATTGTCACAAAAATATCTGTCTTTGATTTGAAGGTCTTCATTGAGTTCACTAAATAGTCCCTTCAACCAAATAGCTTCTTTACAAGCCTCGATGTCGCCATGTACTCGACTTTCAGATGGTAGACAAAGCGATCGTAGTTTGCAAAGTGGCTTTCCAACTAATTGCACAACCTCCGATTGTAAAGACGTAACTCGTGAGAGATCTTCTTCTATCAAGGTCTCCAAAGCAAAATCAGCATCAACATACCATGTGATTCTATCTTTAGTTCTTCCAAATCGTAAGCAAACATCGGTAGTGCCTCGTAAGTATCTTAAAATCCATCGAATCGCTTTCCAATGTTCTTTACCGGATTTGCCATGTATCGCTAATCGCATCGATCGCATATGATAAATCTGGGCGTGAACAAACCATAGCATACATGAGAGATCCCACCGCACTAGAGTATGGAACATGTGACATGTACTCAATCTCATCATCCGATTGTGGAGACAAAACCGATGAAAGTCTGAAATGGATCACTAAAGGAGTACTAACGAGCTTAGCACTCTGCATATTGAACTCGCAAAGAACTTTCTCAATGTACCCTTCCGACTTAGGTACAATTTACTTGATTTTCTATCTCTCGAGAATCTCCATACCAAGTATCTTCTTTGCTTTGGTCCTAAATGTTTCATCTCAAATTCTTTACTTAGTTGGGCTTTGACCTTTCTTATCTCTTCTTTATCTTTTGTTTGCTATCAACATGTCATCAACATAAAGAAGTAGATACACAAAAGAACCATCACTATTTTTCTTAAAGTAAACACAATCATCAAAACTACTTCTTTTGAAATCATGAGAAGTCATAAAGGAATCAAACCTCTTGTACCACTTTGTCTTGGTGATTTGTTTCAAACCGTAAAGGGACTTTTTCAAAGAAGTAAACATAGTTCTCTTTTTCTCAAATCAGAAAACCTTCCAGTTGTTGCATGTAAATATCCTCATCAAGTTCTCCATGCAAAAATGCGCTTTTACATCTAATTGCTCAAGCTCCAAATCATGCATGGCCACAATACCAAGCAAAGCTCGAATCGAACTATGCTTAACAACCGGGAGAACACATTCATGAAGTCCACTCCTAGAATTTGATCAGAACCCTTTGCAACAAGCCTTGCTTTATATCCGGGTTCTTCAACTCCTGAGTCCCTTCTTTCTTTTTAAATACCCATTTACAACGAAATGACCTTTTTACCTTTAGGAAGTTTCACAAGGTCCCATGTTCTGTTTTTGTGGAGTGATTCCATCTCTTCTTGCATAGCAAACATCCACTTTTCTCTCGAGCCTTCACATTCTTCGCCTCTCGGAATAATTAGATGGCTATTGATTCGCATCTATATCTTCACCACATTCAAAGCATAAGCAACTAGATCACCTCGGCATATATTTCTTTGGAGGTTTAATTTCTCTTCTAGTTCTGTTTTTGGCGATAGAGTATTGTGGTGAAGAAGCAACTCTATTCTCAATTTTTGTATCGGCTTGAGGAGTTGACTCTGTATTAATCGATGCTCTACTTGTTTTTGATTTTCTTTATTGGAAGAGTCTTTAAGAGATAAGTTAGGTAGCATAGCGGTTTCATCAAAAACAACATCTCTACTAATCACAACTTTTCTATTTTCAGGACACCATAACTTATACCCTTTTACACCACTTTATAACCAAGAAAACACATTTAATGGATCTCGGTTCCAATTTTCCATTATCAACATGAGCATATGCAGGACACCCAAAGATCTTTAAATCGAATAATTAGCGGATTACGGACCATACCTCTTGTGGAGTCTTTTTCTCAATGGCAACGGATGGAGATCGGTTGATCAAAAAACATGCAGATGAAGACGCCGCTTACGCCCAAAATGACTTCGTAAGTTTGGCATTTGACAACATACATCGAACCTTCTCCATGATCGTTCTGTTCATTTGTTCTCGCAACGCCGTTTTGTTGTGGAGTATGACGAATCAAAGTGTCTAATGATTCCTTCCGACTTGCACAATCTATTAAACTCATCGAAATGTAACTCTAAGCCATTGTCTGCATGCGGGTATTTATCTCTGCTTTTCCGTCTGCTTTTTCAATCATAATTTTTCAAGACTTAAATGCGGAAAACACATCACTTTTCTCGCTTGGGAAGAACGCCCAAACTTTTCTCGGAAAAATCATTAATAAAGGTTAGCATATAATTAGCTCCACCTCCGGGAAGGCACTCTAGATGGCCCCCAGTCGAATGAATATACTCCAATGTTCCCTTCGTGTTATGGATTCCTCTAGTGAATCGAACTCTCTTTTGTTTTCCAAAAACACAATGGTGCTCACAGAAATTCGGTTTGCAAATTCCTTGCCCATTAAGAAGTCCTCTTTTGCTCAATTCTCGCCATGCCATTCTCACTCATATGCCCTAGGCGCATATGCCAAAGTTTAGTAATATCATCATCCGACAAGGAAGAGGAAGCTACAATTTGCATCACCAATGCTGATGAGAACCACGCAAAACATATAACTTGGTAATCTTTCTCTGTCCTTTCATCACAACAAGGGACCCTTTGGAAATCTTTAAAACCCTACTTTCACCAGTATATCCATACCCTTTTGAATCAAGAGTACTCAACGAAATTAAATTTCTTTTCAATTACGGAACATGCCGTGCGTCACTAAGTGTTCGACAACTCCATCAAACATCTTAACTTTAATTGTTCCAACACTGCGATTTTACACGAAGCATTATTTCCCATCAAAACAACACCTTCGGACCTTCGTTTCGTAAGTTGTAAACCAATCCCGATTGGGACTCATATGGAAGGTGCAAACTGAATCAAGTATCCACTCCTCGCTTACTTTAGAATCATTGATGAAGCGACTAGAAGTTCACCATCATTTGTAGTCTTCTACAACATCGCCTTCACCTGAATTTTCTCGGTTGTTTTCCTTTTGATTCACAAATTTCTCCCTTTTAATCTTATTTTGTAGCTTATAGCACTCAGATTTAATGTGCCCTTTCTTCTTGCGAAGTTACAAGTTTTACCTCTGTTTGAAGACTTCGATCTACCCTTAGATTTACCACGAGGATTCCGTTCTGTGTCCTACCACGATCATCATCAACATTCCGATCTTGTCTCCCACGAACAATGAGACCCTCTCCTCGAGAGTCGGGTTTAACCACAAGATGCTTCATCTTATCATACGAGGTTAAAGAATCATAAACCTCATCAATCGTGAGAGACTCACGGCTATATAAAATCGTGTCTCTAAAGGTTGAATAAGACGGGGCAACGAACAAAGTAGAATCAACCCTAGATCTTCCTTATCATCACCCCGAACCTCCATGGCCTCCAAGTTTGAGAGAATTTCTTTAAACAACATTGTTAAGTGTTCGTGTACATGACGCACCTTCCTCCAAACGATGAGCATAAAGACGCTGCTTCATATGCAACTTGCTTGTTAGAGTTTTCGACATACATATTTGTTCTAGCCTCTTCCATAATGCAATGTGCGATTTTCTCTTTCATCACATCCTGCAAAATTTCGTTGGACAAATGCGGATGTAATTGTGTTAATGCCTTTCGATCCTTACGCTTCTTCTCTTCATCTGTTAATGTCGAAGGCATCTTATCTATCCCTAGCAAGGCATCCTCCGGATCCATCTGCAAAGAATCGCTTGCATCTTAATTTGCCACAACGCAAATCTAGTGTTGCGATCCAACGTTAGAATTTCATATTTCAAAGACGCCATTACCGTGATCGAGATGAATAACCCTAAGCTCTGACGATACCAATTTGTGAAAAAAATAGAATAAAATAAATAAAATAAAGAACACACAAATTTTACGTGGAAACCCTTTCGGGAAAAAACCACGGGCAGAGGAGAAGAAAATTCACTATGTCGAAAATTTTAATCAATACAAGAGGAATAGACTATGTCTATTTATAGGCTTGTAAAGCTATATTCTAGTAGGATTGAAACACCCTATCCTAATCAATATAAAATAGATGAAGTTTAATAAGGTTTAAAAAACCTTATTCTAAAATAAAATAAAAGAAGTCTAGTTCTATATGGATTTTACTTTTATTTTATTTTCCATCGTATTTTATAAGAATTTGGGTCACTTAATTCTAACAATTGTCACATTTTAAAGGTGAATTGATTATGATATTATTTGTGTAGGAGCAACTTACACCATCGATGCGGAACAAGGGATGGTTTTTGTTTCTGGCCGAGCAAACTCGAAATCGATCCTCAAAAAGTTGAGGAAATCGGGTTTGGAGGTGGCTTGGATCAAGACTGGGAAGCCGAATTACAGCAGCCACGGTCATGGATACTATCAAACTAATTATCCATATCTTCAATACCCTTATCAATATTTTCATCCATATGGCTACTATTCCACTCGTTATTATAGAGCTGTTCATCGTAGACAAATCGGATTTCATTTTTTTAATCGATTTGTCTATGATTTTTTACTTAATCTTTTTTAGGAAAAACCTCTTTTTAGTCTGATTAACGAATCTATTTTATTATTAGGATTCAAATCCGACATAGTAGGTGAAGTTTTTTTTCTACTTCACTATTTTTTTTTTTTTTTGAAATGGAAAATGATAATGGAGCATTGTGGTATTCTTGTGCATGACTTGGATTTTTTATTTTCTTGTATAATTTTTTGAATACATGAATTTCATTTATATATATATATATATATATATATATATGTAATACTCACATGTGATGCAATATTTAAGTTGGAGTTTAATGTTATATCAATATTTTTATCTTGAAAAAAAATCAAATTTAAATGGAAATTCTCAATTTTAAGATGAAATTACTGATGTGATATTAAACTATTAAAAATGGATAATCTCTCTGTTTCATATCATCTTTTCTTTCAATAATTATGCATCAATCTTTTCATGCAAGAGATAAAGCAAATTTCTACCCTAAATCCAATCCAAACCATAAATTAAGCTCTCAAAGGATAAAGGATAATTACTTGCAAATGTCTCTAAATCGTCTACTAATCTAACAACGGTAATACTTGCAAATCAAGTTATCTTAAATTTAATGTGCAAAAAGTCAGATTTGAACCAATATAATTTGAATTGAGTCGATTAGTCGGTTGGATCAAAATTTTATCAATTAATCTAGGAATCGGTATAGACTAACTAGCACTTGAACCTATTTCTCTATTTTTAATTATCTATTTAATTAAATCGAACAAATCGATTAATCGATTTAATGAATTAAATCAAAAACTCATGATTTGTTGGTTCAACTACCACTCCGATATTGATAACCTTAATTTAAACTCATTTAATTATGTGATACACATCAATTATTTAATTAAATGTATGATGTATAATCTATCAATAATTAACATTAGGAAAACTAATTATAAACAAAAATGGTAAAGTTTATACACCATTTCGTATCTTTTTGTGTAATTAATATCTTAATGATTTAGTTATTGAATTTATCGATATAATGATGTATGTTTTTAAATCGATCCGATATCTTTATTACATTTATCTAAAATATTATATATATTAATATTTATTTAACGGTTGAAAGTTTTTTTTACATAAAATAAATAGCTAATTTTTTAAAATTTATGTCAAATTGTCATCCATTATCTATATGAATGGAATATGAAATATCATAGATTGAATACGAAATAAGGGGAGGGATCCACTTATACTGTTGCCGTATCCTTTTATACAATTAATATTTTAACGATCTAACTATTAAATTTATTGATGTAATTATACTTGTCATGTATGTAAACTTTTAAGACTAAAATTTATTTCCGAGAAAATTAACATATTTACTAATTAGAGAAAATCCCCCTAGTTCAATGACGAAGACGAGTTTATAGAATTTCGAGTTTTTCATAGTTTCATCTTGTGCTAACCATGCATGGGCTTTCAATTTTGATTTTATTTTAGTTTAAGTTATATCATTTGTGGGTTTTGGCATACCTTAATTTTAATTTTGTATATTTTATATATGTAATTTTAATTTAATTTAATTTTCATAAATTAGTAACAGGATTATTGATATAACATTATTTTATATTTATATATTGCATATATAAATTAAGGGCATAGACAAGAGCTCGAGACTTATTTACATTAATGGGTTCAAATTCTATTATCTCATCCCCACCCCTAAATATTGAAATGATAGAAAAAAAAAAGTAGGTGCTTTGCCCTCCAAATGATAAATCAGACCCTTTAAAATTTCAGGAATTACGAGTTAATATAATCATAAAATTGCTATAATTTATTTCTAGCCTCTCTAAAGTAATTTCCTTACTTTGCCTAAGTTAGTAATTGTATTTATCCAATATAATAAGAGTTAATTGCACCAAACATCTATAAATTTTAAAACATTCTAATTATATCATCAAACTATTAAGATTATATCAATCAGGTTCTTTCATTATTAAAAACATTAAATGACACGCTAAATATTTATAATTAAATTTAAAATGAATTAAAAAAAGATATTGTAGCATTACTTCTAAAAGTAAAAACTAAAAATAAAGTAAAATTGAAAAAAACAAAAAGAGAGAATAAACTATAAAGCATTCATCAAAGTTTCGAAAACCTCAAAACCAAGAGTTTTAGAACATCCAATATAACAATATTCATTTTTTCTTAAAATTTTCATTTTAGATTATGTCGGATAAAATCAAGAGTATAATTTAAAAGTTAAATTAACAATTATTTTTGTAATAGAAAGACTTGATTGATATAAAATCTGTAATTTGAGGATGAAATTAAAATGATTTAAAATTTGAATACCAATTTAAAATAAAGGCCATAGTTTAAAATATCTAATTCATTTTTTTTTTTGGTAAGAAAGAAAATTTAGTCATAGAGGAATGATTATGCTCTTGTCTTCTTCTACAATATGTCTCACAAACAAGTGGAGATTCCTCGAGAATAATTAATCGACCTACATCACTACCAGCCTCTTTTGCAGTATAGTCAAGAACCATGTTGCTCTCTCTTAATATACATGGAAATCTGATTTGTCAATCCTTTTTGCATCAGGTATGAGTCATCCTAACTTCTGCAATATTACTAGTCGTTGCGAAGCCCTTCAGGATAATATCAATTAGAAGTGCATTATCACTTTTCAATTCCACCTGTTGAAATCTTCGTGCCCATGCTAGCTTTATAGACAGCCTGAGCTTTTACTTGGAAAATGTCCATCATTCCTGTTCTCATTTCAAATCCCACCAGCCATTCTCCTTCTGATCGTCTAAAGACTCCACTTACAGCCGCATGCAACCGATTCACCGAAACCGACCCATCGACATTGATTTTGATCCATCCAGGAGCTGGGGGTTGCCAATGCTTCTGAGTCATGGTATTACATGCCCAATGCTCCATATGTCCACTAACAAACAACGATTTTGTCCAGACTACAACCGAGGCAATTAAATCTCGACTGCTGCTACTGGATTGATTGAAAACAAAATCATTGCAACTCTTCCACAGAAACCAGCTTGCTATTGAGAAAAATTTAGCCCACTCTCCATCGAAGGATGACAACCTACCTTCATTCTTGACATTCCATGCAAGCCATCGTTCCAGCGGTAAATTAAAGAAGGAACTCCATGTGTGAATTCGTAACACAGCTTTCCAGACTGTATGCGCAAAGCTGCAATCTCTTACAACATGGATCGCAGATTCCACAGCGCGCACATCCACAACGTTTGCAATGGGAGAACATAGTCATATCTCGCCTCGCTCGTTCCTTATTAGTTAAGAAGCGACCACGAGATTTTTATATGATACTGCTATAGAGAAATTCCCTGTTGTTGTCCACTGCCACGTAATGCGATCTGGTCCGGCTTTTTCTATCAAAAGGAAATTTGTTTCCTTAGTTATTATCATTAATTTATTCCCCAAAAGAAACGAAAAAGGAAAATCATCCAGAATTAAGTCCATTAATTCATTGCCTCAGCTCCCTTTGTTTCTTATTTAATCTCCAGTTAACCCCTCTTCAAAGGTACCATTTTCATCAACATGTTTTCATCATCAGAGCAATATTTGGTCAGTATTTTCGTTTCTTCCTTTAATTCTTAATCATTTGAATAATTTTCATACATACAACTTACTACTTAAATCACCATTGATTGATTCTTTTTTAGAGTTTTGGTCTAAGAGTTGATCCCCAGTCTCCAGGATGGTATGAAAATCTAACCAAGATTCTCAAGTTAATCAAAGGTATTTTCATTGGATTTTTATAAATATAATAATCTTGGGTTTTTTAGGGTTTAGGGTTTATAGTTAATTGGAATCTTATTTGTGTAGGAGCAACTTACACCATCGATGCAGAACAAGGAATGGCTCTTATTTCAGGCCGAGCAAACTCAAAATCGATCCTCAAGAACCTTAAGAAATCGGGTTCGGAGGTGGCTTGGATCAAGACCGGGAAGCCGGATACTTACGGCAGCCATGGTCATGGATACTATCAAACTAATCCATGTCTTCAGTACCCTTATCAGTATCCTCAGCACCCTAATTACCATTACAACACCAACTATGCTGATCCCTATGTTCCCAACCCACCACATTTTGAGCCATATGGTTACTATTCCACTCGTTACTATTAGAGCTGTTTATCATAGGCAAATGGGATTTTTTTTTAAAGAAAAAAACCATTTGTTTTATGATTTTTTTTTGTTTGACGTTTTTTTAGGATAACCTTTTATTTACCTGATCGATGAATCTATTTTATTATTAGGATTCATATTCGATGTATCATATTTTATGACATTAAAATCCTCGAATCCGTTTATTTTTAGGATTCATATTGATGTAAACCAGAGTTTTTTTTATGATATATCAATGGAACTCTTATGTTTACATAATCTATAATAAGGACTTGATTTTGTTTATACTTTGTTTTCTTTTTTATTTTTTGAAGTAAGTTTATACTTTGTTTTCATTAATAAGAAATGGGTTTTTTTTTTCAATTTTTTCGTTCTGTTTATCTAATCACTGGAATTAAGTTGACAAGGATCTTTTTTTATCTTAACTAGTAGTCGAGAGTTTGATCCTCGTCTTGGATATGAAATAGCTTTAAAACTCGTGATTAACATTTACTCCTTTAATGAACCTATAAAATATGGAGAATTAATTATTGAGATCACTCTTATAGATACATTAGAATAAAAAAATTTCGCCAGCCTTATTATTTACCATGAGTTCTACATTACAGCATTTTGTTTTTTCTTCATTTATACCAAGCATAAAATGGAGTAGTATTGACTAGATTTTAGTCTAGTTGTTTAAATCTTAACATTGATTATAAATCTTTCACGGAGATTTAAGTTCAAAAAATTGGATTGAATTGTCTATTAATTTTTAGATCGATTAGTATAAATATTATTGTCAATGTAGAAGAACGTGAGTTTGAGTGCACTGAAGCTTATTATCCTTATATTTATGAGTTAGTAGGAGACTATAGATAATTTTAAGCATTGTGTAAAAATAAACAAATATAATCACAACTTTATTTATAAAATAAAGTAAAGAATTTGTAATGAATAACGGAAATTTCAAGTTTGATGCAAATAATTAGTCCTTAAAACGAATTAAAGAAGCGAAGATCTTAATTAATTTTATTAATTAAGCCACAATTAAGTAATGCTGTTTATAATTAGTATTGAGTGGAAAAGATTGGATAAGAAAATCACGTGAATTGAATAATGGAGAAAATCTCTCAAAAAAATCCCAAGTTTAAATTTTTTTTTGTTAAATCACTTTTTATTGTTAAATTTGGTAATTACTGTTAATTTTTGAACTTAACAATTGTCTGGCATTGAGATTTAAATTTTTTTTATTGTCCTTGATATTTCTTTGAAAATCCTAAAGTTTTAAGCCCTAATGTAAGAATAATTATCAAGTTTAATCCTTAATGTGAGAACAATTGTTAAGTTCAAATCTTAATATTAGAACATTTGTCAAATTCATGTACTGATTTGGACAAAAGAAAAGGAGGTTCAAGAACCAATGTAAAAATTATTACTTATTTTAAGCCCCAGTACGAAAATGATTATCAATTTTAAGGATCAATATAGGCCAAACAAAAGCTTAAATCCCAATATACGAGTTTATCAAGTTTAGACAAAAAAAAAAAAAAAACTATTACTTATTTTTTTTATTCTTCATGTAATGTCTTAATTTTTTGCATTTCCATACTATAAACTATGTTTCATCTTTGTAATCCCTAATATATTTTTATTAAATGTAAACAAAGATACGTTTCCATTATACCTACTATTAGGCCGAGCCATTCGGTCCGACACGAAGGTTCGTTTGAAAAGTGGGAAGATTTTAGTAAAAATATAGGTCCGAAAAATAAGCTTGTGCAAAAAAATAAGACCCATTTAGAAAACGGGCTAAGTCTTGAGTAAGACTTTTTTCGGCCAAGCCCGAATATGTAAAAAGAAAACTTCAATTTTTTTCTTTAGTTTTTTACTATTTTTTTCACTATTTTGCTACCATTTCACTATTATGTTATTGCTATTTTGTTGTTATTGTATAACTCTTGTTTTATTGTTAATTTTATTACTATTTTAGAGACATTTGATTATTAAGTTGCATCTATCTTAGTGTTATTTAAGTGTGTATATATATATATATTTTTAAAATTTATTTTGAATTTATTGGGAAACATTTATTTTCATGTTTTTAGTATTTTTAATGTATTATATTTTAAAATTTTATATAAAAATTTTAATATGGGTCGGGCCGAGCCCGAGTTATAACATTTTTCTCCGAGTCGGACTTGGGTAAAATTTTAGACCCATTTTTCGAGTCCGAACTTAGTAAACGGACTTAAAATTTTAATTAGGTCCAACCCATAAACATCTCTAGTTCCCACTTTAAATTTTTTATTAATATATACAACATAATATCAACTAACTTTAATTAAAATGAAAACATATAGGCATTATAGAAAATAAATAAAAAATATTTATTCTAAAAAGACAAAAAAATATATAAACAAACCCTTCATGGGCAAATAATTGCTATATAAATGATATATAAAATAAATTTACTATTGATTTATTATTGTGTCATTGAGTAAACTAATTTAATAAAAAATAAATATACGAACCATTAGAAACATTTATTATATTCGTAGCCAATATTTTCTATTATTACAATATTATAAAATTTTATATTATATGTTGTAAGCCAATTTTGGGCCCAGTTACAATTTAAACCCAAATGGCCCATTTTAACTTAAACCCATTAAACCCAGTTACAACTTAAACCCAAATGGCCCATTTTAACCTAAACTCATTAACTCAATACAAAACAATTAACCCAACAGAAGCCCAAACCCCATTTTACATAACCCACAACCCAAACCCATCAACTAACAGCCCAAATTCCACCAAAACCTAGCCCATCCTAATCAAATCAGCAACCAAACCCTAGGTGCGCCGCACCTAGGGTCTTTAGCCTTTTGACCACTGCCACCACCCACCGCCTCTATCCCATCATCTCTGTCAATCTCCATACCAGCCTCTGCTCCACCGTTCAACCACCACCTGCACAGCAAACAAAACACGCAACAGCAGCAAAATATAGGGAAACAAACAGTGTAACAAATGGGCTATAAAAGCCAAATGGAAACTATTGTAAAAGGGGAGGTTTTTTTTAAAAATACAAAAAAATCAAAGGAGAAAAAGTTGGCCATTCTGCATCAATACGAACAACGGATTTTAAAACAAAGAAATTAGTTCAAATCGAAGAGAGAAAAATAATAAGCAGTAAGCAGATTCAATCTAAGGTAGCCAACATCTTTTCTTTTTCATATGCGCATCCATACACACGTATATACATAAAGATTTCATTTTTATTTTTGATTATACGTATATATATATATTAATAATAATAATAATAATAAAGAATATAAAAAAATCAAAAAAATAAAAAAAAATTTACCTTTCCGGCCACCGTACAGGCGACGGACGGTGGTCCGATGGTCAGACCGGTGACCAACCCATGGCCGGAAATTCCACCGGAAATCGCCCAGCTCACCCCTCTCTCCTTTTTTTTTTTCTGATCTTGGTTTCAAATGATTTTTTTTCCTGATTTTTAGGCTATTTATACTGTTTGAAAACGGCACCGTTTTGGTTTTCAAACCCAGGGTACAAAACGACGTCGTTTTGCCCTGGGTCGGACCAATCCGACCCAACCCGTCAAGATCCGAGTGTTTTTTTAAGGAAGGGCAAATTGCGCTTTTAGCCATTCTGCATTTTTATACTTTTATAATCAAGTCCTTTCTTTATTTTTAATTTGGCCCAACAGTTTGCCTCAGTTTCTGATTTAATCCCCTTGATACTGCGCGTTTTGGGGCAAATGGGTTTATTGTGCTTTTGGTCCTTCCTCTGTTTTTCGCGCGTTTAATTTGGTCCCCTTCCCTTATTTTTATTTCAATTTGGCAAATAATAAGCAGTAAGCAGATTCAATCTAAGGTAGCCAACATCTTTTCTTTTTCATATGCGCATCCACACACACACGTATATACATAAAGATTTCATTTTTATTTTTGATTATACGTATATATATATTAAAAATAATAATAATAAAGAATATAAAAAAATCAAAAAAATAAAAAAATTTACCTTTCCGGCCACCGTACAGGCGACGGACGGTGGTCCGATGGTCAAACCGGTGACCGACCCATGGCCGAAAATCGCCCAGCTCACCCCTCTCTCCTTTTTTTTTTTTTTTTTTATCTTGGTTTCAAATGATTTTTTTTCTGATTTTTAGGCTATTTATACTGTTTGAAAACGGCTCCGTTTTGGTTTTCAAACCCAGGGTACAAAAAGACGTCGTTTTGCCCTGGGTCGGACCAATCCGACCCGACCCGCCAGGATCCGAGTGTTTTTTTAAGGAAGGGCAAATTGCGCTTTTAGCCCTTCCATATTTTTATACTTTTATAATCAAGTCCTTTCTTTATTTTTAATTTGGCCCAACAGTTTGCCTCGGTTTCTGATTTAGTCCCCTTGATACTGCGCGTTTTGGGGCAAATGGGTTTATTGTGCTTTTGGTCCTTCCTCTGTTTTTCGCGCGTTTAATTTGGTCTCCTTCCCTTATTTTTATTTCAATTTCGCCCCCAAAATTTTGTTTTTAGTTCAATTTAATCTTTTTAGTTATTTTACTATTTAAATTAATTATTTTAGTATTATTATTGCATCTATTATTAATATTATTACCAATATTAGTTTTTAATATTTATTTTAATTAATACTTATATATATACGTTTTTATATAGTATTAAATTATTATTTTCAAAATTTTTAAAATAATATTATATTAACTTTCATGTTTTATTACTATCACTATTATTTTATTTCTATATTATGTTTAGCTTTTTATATATCACGTCCTATTATTATATATATTATTCTTTTGTATATTTCTAGTATATATATATATATATATATATATATATGTTTGTGAAGTATTATTAGTAGTTGTTCTTAACCTTATTATTTCTAATATGTATATATTATGTATATATTTTAATACTATATTATACATTTTTTTATATTATGTATATATACTTTCAATATTATATTTTTATATGTGTACTCTTATTACCATATTGCTTATTATTTTCACTATTATTACTTACTTTTAATATTATTGTTATTATCTACATATATATATAAATATTTTTATGTACTTATTATAAATGTATCATTTTCTTACTATATTATTATGTACATACTTTTAATATTATTATGTGTTTATTTTTAATACATATGTACATATTTATATGGTATTATTAATATATTTTACGTTATTAGTATTTCTAATATATATTATGTATATGTATTTCTAATACTATATATTTTTTGTATATTATGTATATACTTTAATATCATAGTTATATATTATGTATATTTTTTTGTATCTTATGTACATATACTTACACGCATATTTTTTATATATTATGTATATACATTTTTAATATTACACATATACATATTTATACTATATTAGTTAAGTTTTTATACTATATTAGTTAAGTTTTTATACTATCTTATGTGTACATTTTGAATGCTATGCTATGTATATATTTTAAACACTACATTTTTATATATATTATATGCATATTTCAATACTATTATTATGAACATATCTTTAATATATATATATACGTATATGTATATGTAGTATTATTAGTATTTATAATATTACGTTTTCCGTCACCTTACATACTATTATATATTATATGTATATATATATATAGTCCATTGTTTCATTTCGTGTTTAATGTTATTATTATCATGCATAATATCAAATGCTTTGTGAATACTTTAATTCTTATTTTATTATCCGCTTCATATCTTCGTAAATCGTATTTTATTATAACATTGTTATAAGTTTCTAAAATATATTCTTATTCATGTTTTAAATCAATTTCAATAAGCAAGGCAACGTACCGATTTAACATTAAGTCATCGATTTTATCGCTATGTTGGGTGAACATCAATCGACTCGTGTTAAAACGGTATGTCCTTCTCAAAAAACCGAAAAACTTGAAATTTTTCATGTTTTTAATCGGATCACGATTAAATGTTATATTGAACTCGTATTTTTGAAATTAAGACAACACATGTTTAACAAGATACCAATTTTGGGCGTTACGAGGGTGCTAATACCTTCCTCGTGCGTAACCGACTCCCGAACCCTAATTTTTCTCTGATGTTTGACGTAGACCTAAACTTGGCCTTCTTTTATTTAAAAAATGAATTTTTAGGTGTCCGATCACACCTAAGAAAAAAGATCGGTGGTGACTCCCTTTCTTTTTTAAAAACCGAAAGTCGGTTTTCAAATTTCCAAATAAATCTCCTTAATTAGCAACCGAAAGCAAAAAAAATTTATAATTATTAAAAAATAATTTGTGTTATTATAATTTTAATTTGGTTTTATAAAAACAATAAAGCTAGCAATCAACGAAATTGCTAAAGCGTGAAAGCAGTATTCATGACTAACGTTTTTCTTAGATCATTATAGATGATTAATGTTAAGCAGTATGAAACAACTTTAAAATTTGTGATTAGTATTTATTTTCTTAATGAATTTATAGAATGTGAATGATAGTTATTGAGTTTGCTCAAGTAGATACATTGAGAAATAAAAAAAATACATCACCACAAAAAGAAAAAGTATATATAATTGATTATAGATCCATTAAAATAATAAATTTCTAGACTTGATCATGGTTGGGTCATTCGTCTAAACCCGAAAACTTATCCGAAAAGTGAATGAATTTGAATAAAAATATAGGCTCAAAAAATGAGTTTGAAAAAAATAAGGCCTGTTTTTTAAATCGACTAGACCTCGAGTAGACTTGCTCATGGATCGGGCTACCCGGCCCGCCTCGATGGCCCGCCCGAAATGTGGGAGGGTTTGGACAAAAATATAGGCCTGAAAAATGGACTTGGACAAAAAAATGAGGCCCGTTTAAAAAATGGACTGGGCCTCGAGTAAGACATTTTTGGCCCGGGCCTGGCTCGGCCCGGCCCGAATTCACTAAATGACAAAAAAATTTTGCTTTTTTTATTTTTTAATATTATTTTCTTGTTGTTGCTACTATTTATTATTATTATTTGGATATTGTATAAAACTTATTTTATTATTAATTTTGTTATTATTTTAAAGGTATTTGTTAATTTTGTTATTATTTAGAGGTATTTGCTTGTTAAGTTGTATCTATCTTAGTACTATTTAAATCTACATATTTTTTAAAATTTATTTTTAATTTGTTGAAAAATATTTATTTTAATTTTTTTAGTATTTTTGATGTATTATATATATATATTTAAAAATCATATAAAATAATATAAAAATAAATACGGGCGGGCCGAGCCGGGCTTAAGTTTTAGTATTTTTATTTGGGTCAGGCTTGGGCAAAATTTTAAGCCCATTTTTTAAGTCTGGCCCGACTCGAGTCCAATAAGTAAGCCTAAATTTTTAGTTGAGCCCGACTCGAACCCGGCCCGACCCATGAGCACCTCTAACCTCGAATAATTTTTTTCTCTTTTATTTTGTTCTATTCGGTTGGCATTTGTTCTAAAAAGAATGAAAGGTCGTAAAATTTTAAAAAAATTAAATGAAAAATTTTCATTTTAGAGCTTTGTACGAGCACCCTAGATACGCCTATAATTTACATATCCTACAAATTCATCAAATTTAAACATTTGTAACTGATAAATCATGGTACAACATATTGGTTGGTTTTGAACAAACTATTCGGTTTTGACTGGATTTTAATAAATTTTATTTTTAATATTTTTGGTATTATTATTTCATTTAAGTTATTTATATTAATTAAAAAATTATAAATTTTGACCAAATTTCAAAACCGGTAATAAATGGCAAAATTCAATTGAATTAATATGTATAAATAAAAATATATGGTTAATGGAAGGAAAGTAAAGTGCTCAAATAGGAGGATTTATGTAAAAATATAAGCTCGAAAAATAAGTTTAGGTAAAAGTTAAAAATCTATTTAGAAAATAGATTGGGTCTTGGGGTAATGTTTTTTGATCGGCCTGGTCTAAATTTGCAATAAAACCCTCTTCTATTTTGCTGCTGCTTTTCCATGTTTTGATCTTGTTTTCTCATTTTTTACCAATGTTTTTGTAACTATTTCATTATTATATTGCTACTATTTTAGAGGTATTTACTTATTAAGTTGTACTTATCTCAAACTTATTTAAGTATAAAGACTTTTTTTTAATTTATTTTCAATTTATTAATAAATATTTATTTTAATATTTTAATATATTTAGTGTATTATATATTTTTTTAATTTTTATATAAAAATTAAAAATTTAAAAAATTAATACGGACGGGTCGAACCGGACTTGAGTTTTAACATTTTTATCCAAACTAAAATTAGACCATAATTTAAACCTATTTTTAGATTAAATCGAGTCAAAACCGGGTCTAAAATTTTATTAGAACTCGATCCAACCCATGAATAACTTTAAAAGAAAGTACGACAAAAAAAAATCAAGCACTATTAAATTATTTTTGAAAAAATTTAGATGCTATATACATATAAGAACATGTTATATTTGGAGAAGAACATGTTAAGTTATACACGCGACAAGCTTTGATGGTGCCAAGTGTCCATCAAAGAACTTAGCCAACTAATTTAATATTTTTTAGGGATAAATTTTAAAATTATCCATGATTTTTTATTTAATGTACAATTATATATATGAACTTTAACTTGGTACAATTATATACGTGAAACTCTAGAGTGGTTCAAATGTATACTTGAAATTTTAATTTTGATTTAATCATATACATTTAAATAAATAAATACATCAATTTATTTTTATATTAGATAAATATATTTATTTATATATGTAATATATAAACATAAAATGACATTATTTCAATAAATATGTTAATATTTACAAGAATTGAATCAAATTAAAATTTTATGTACAAAATTATACAAAAATAAAATTTATATATATAATTGCACGTTAAACTATAATTTATATATAGTTTTGAGATTTTTTCTATTTTTTTTATTAAAAACTTAGCTTTAGAATGTGTATATAAAATTAGATTATAAACAGATTATTATATAAATCAAAATTATTTATAATTAAGAAAAATTATTAATATATTAATTAAAATCTAAATTTAACATTACTTTTCAAAAATATTTTTAAAATATAAAAATATGATTAAATTTATAAGTTTTTAAAAAATGTTTTTGGAACAAAAATGTTTTACAAAAGCATTCTTTTATCAAAAACGGTTTTCGGCCTCTACTTTTAAGAAGCTTGTAGTTGGGATTAAAATGAGGGGAAGTGTTTTTACCTCACATAAATGGTAAGTTCTGAATATAATTCCTCTCAAACCCAGCTTTCTTCTTCACTGAAAATTTGCTTCAGCACAAAATTCCCCCCAGAAGGCTTGAACTTTCTCCTTCAGCAGAAATGGGTATTTATCAAATGCCTTCAATCTTTTTTATTATTTCTGCTAAATCATGTAATTTTCTTATTAATGCGTTCTTTTTTTCCCCAATAGGTATTTTTCGTGATTCAATGCACAAGAGGCTTGCCACTGGTGGCAAAAAGAAGGCTTGGAGGAAGAAGAGAAAGTAATGTGAAAGACCTTCATTTCCTTTATTTATTTTTTGATAATTTTTGCTTTGTTTGGTTGCTTAGAAAGTTTATTTACTATTACAGAAAATATGGGATTTTATCTTGTGATTTAGCTTCCTTTCAGTGCTGTATAGAGCTATTTTATTGAGCTTTATTGGGAATTTTTTTGGTTAATTGATTCAAATGGCTCATCATGACTATAAATATTGCTATTATTTTATATCCGTAAAATTTTATTACCAGAGATCTTGTTTAGTTTCCTTTGTTTGTCAATCTGAGTTTATCTTGTTTTCTAAATTTTGGGGGTTTACTTTTTGAAGGTATGAACTTGGAAGGCAACCTGCAAACACAAAGTTGTCAACCAACAAAACAGTGAGGATTCAGATTCACGGTGGAAACCGTTAAGTTGCATGCTTGAGGCTTGACACTGGAAATCACTGGTGGGGAAGTGAGGCCGTGACACGTAAAACCCGAATCTTGGATGTGGTGTACAATGCATCCAATAGCAAGCTGGTTCGTACTCAAACTCTGTGAGTGCTATTGTTCAAGTCGATGCTGCTCTATGCAAGCAGTGGTATCTCCAGCATTACGGGGTTGACATTGGTCGCAAGAGCAGCAGCAGCCAAGAAAGAAGGAGAGGTATTAATTTTGTTATGATTGCATTGATACTGTTTCCATTGTTATTTTCTTTTAATGTTTCGGTGTCATTGAAATTGAACCTTTGGTGTCTTTAATTTGTTAATGCTATAACCGATTTGCTCTTGCATAATGAATCTTTGGGAATTGCTGTTTACAGTTTTACATTGTTTTACTTCATTTGTGTATAGGAAGGTGAAACCGGTACTGAGGAGACAAAGAAGAGTAACCATGTAATGAGGAAGCCGGAAAAGCAGCAACTGTATCGAGGATCGTTTGTTGGCTTGCATCTCTTCGTGGCCTGGTCAGTGTGGACATGCCGACGGGTACGTCATGGCTCGAGATTTTTTTTTTATACATAAGTTAAGCCTGAACTGAATATCATATTTATTCTAAAATATGATGTCAAATGGGGTTTGACATGTATATCTTGGAGGACAAGGAGCTTGAGTTCTACATGAAGAAGATCCAGAGAAAGAAGGGGAAAGGAGCTGCCTAAAATGGCAGCTACTTGAGATTTCATCTTTTTTATATCAAAATGGAGTCTCCTCTCTCATTTTTGGCCCAGTTTTCACCTTTTCATAAAATTGATCATCTTAGTTGTTGTCAATTAGCTACAAATGACTTGTGTTGTATTAGTATTTGTTGACATTAGGTTTTGAGTTCAAACTTAGGGTGGGTTTGGATAGGCAGTGCGTTTATCTGCGGTTAGTGTAAAAATAACGGTGGCGGTGAAAATAAATACTGTAGCAATAGTGTAACGTGAGACAAAAAGTAAGCTAAACACATCATACCGCATCTCACCTCGTCGCCCATCCAAACCCACCCTTAGATATGTCAACTTTAGTCTTGTGTCCAATTCAACATTATTTGGGGGCTATATGAAGTTGGATGATCTTCAAATCTATAAGTTTAATTAATCCTTGTATGATTTAGTTTCATTTTTTTCTTTTTGCCTCTTGATGCTGTTTTAATAGACTGTTCGGTGGATTCGGAGTAAGTTTCAGAAATAGAAAATTTTAAAGGATCAAAATATAATTTTATCATTGTATATGTTTATTATTCTAGAATTTTAAAAGATATTAAATCGAAATTTTATCATATTTGAGGAGTGAAAGTATATTTCAAGATAAGAGTTGCAGTAATAATCGGGCTGCCGGTTGCTTGCTAGTCACGGAAAGGGTGATAGGAGACCAAGCTCTTCTATATTGCAAAACAAGAGAGAAAAAGATATTTCAAGAATAACTTGAAGCACAAGCAACACAGAAGGTAAGAATGCACGTCCTTATTACGTTCCAAATTAAGATAAAAACGACGAAATAACTGTTATAATGTGCAGCTCTACAAGCTAAGTTATTCATCTAAATTCGAAGGCTCGAAAATTAGATTTAAACAAAAAATTAAACTGTTAAAAATATAAATTGAACTTCGGCTTTAACATTTAATACTTGAGTTCAGCCTAACTTATTTCATTCTTTTGCAATAAATTTTTAATTTTTTTATATATATTATATAATTTATATCATATAAAATTAAATATTTTACGAAATAATACTATGTAAACATGAAAAAAATATGTTACGCTGTCTAAATTTAAAATTTTAATATGTTGTAGGCGCGAGAGTTTGAATTTAATTTTAAACATAGTATATTAATATTATGCTTGAATACGGCCTCACCCATAAAAAGGTTTTGGATATCATATTCTTGAAAGGGAAGTTACAAATCATGAACATGAACAATAAAACAAATCCAAAATGAATATATATTTTTTCTAATATTAAGGATTTTGCGTTGAAATTTTCAAAATATTGTAATCTAATAATATTTTTCTTTTAACATAAGAAATTATAATTTTTTTTGTCAATTATTATGTCGTAATGATATTATTGTCCAATACTGAGTATGTGTAAAGTACCTATATATACATTTTAAAATTTGACAATTATTTTATACATTTATAAGAAAATAAAAAAAAATACACATAGATCTATTCATGGGTTGAGCTATCTACCTAAATCTGAAAGTTCGCTCGAAATTCAGGAAGGTTTGGATAAAAAAATTAGGCCCAATGAGAAAAAAAATAGGCCTGTTTAAAATATAGATTGAGCTCGAGCTTAAACATTCAAAGCTTGAATCTGACCCGAACTGACCCGAGTCATTTTGAGTTTATAATACTTTATATTATGTAATTTAGAACACATTAAAAAAATAAACATGTACTAAATATATAATACTACTCTAATGTAAATATTAAAAAAAAATGTTAAGATGACCATAAAAATTTTTAATAAATAAAAAAATATAAAATTATTAAATATTAAAATAATATAATATAAATATTTTAAAAAATTAAAAAATAATATTGGTAGGTCTAAAATGGGCTTGGGTTAATATTTTACAAATATGGGCAGGCTTAGGTAAAATTTTAGGCCCAAATTTTGGATCAAGTTAAGTTTGGATAAATATAAAGTATGTTAATATCATGTTTAGGCCCGACCCAGCCTCAACCCGACCCGATAATGAACACCTCAAATTACACAAAATTGTAATTCTGTTATGTTTTTAATTTAAAAAATTTTAAATTTTAATATATTGAAAAACACAATGAATAATCCATCCAAAAATTAGTTGCACAAGATCCCAAATTCCACGGTCACAAACATACCTTGGAACAAAAGAGAGTGCATTCTATTTACTATACTCTGAGAAACACCGAATCATTAACAGAACCAAAAACTGTTTGAAAGCCAGTCTTGCTCTTTGGTTGTCTAGAAGGTAAAAACTAAAAAACCGTTCTTTTTTTTTCTTTTTTTTTTAAATATTTTCCTATTTTTCACTTTTCTTTCTTAGGAGAAAAAATGGATCATTTCCTATCCGTACATCATCATTTCCTATCTAAATATAATCAATCTTACAGATATATACATTTTTTAATTCTTTAAATGGTTTATTTCATGTAAGGCGGTGGCAAGTAAAAAAAATTTTTTTTTTGAAAGGATCATATGATGAATTCTTTTATTCAAAAACCACAATAACTTTTCTTTTAACAGGTATGCATTTCTGGGTTTGTTTTGGTTTTTTGTTTCCTACATTGGGTTATCATTTGTTTTAATTGTTATTTTCAATTTTCTTTTAGGTTTTTTTCCCCTTTTGTAATTGGTTGTTCCTTTGCATTTTTGGTTCAATGAGGTGTTTTTGTTTTTCTGTTTCATTGGAATTGAATCGTGAAAACATTGAGTTAACTTTGAAATAATTTCTTGGATTTCCATTTGGTTGTGATTGTTTTGTTGATTGTTTTAAGTTTAAAGTTAAACAAATTTGTTGGATGGTTTCTTTTAATCTTTGTGTTCATGGGGATCTATAGATAAGTTCTTGAATTGGAATTTTTTTATTATTTTTAGGTTAGTTTTAGTTTGTATGTGTTAGGGACCAAGGTATATTAGATATTCATGATTGAGTAAGTTAAAAGCAATCTATAGGGATGGTTCCATGAAGGATTCATGTTAATTTAATGCTAATATGATCCAAAGTTGAGTCATTGATTTGGTTTTCTGATTTTCAGATTCTGGCCTTGAGGAATCTTGTTTGAAAGTTCATCTGCCAAGGTAATCTGGAGTCCAGTTCGAGTCCTGCATTGTCCATTGCTGGTTGGGTTCTAGATCCATTTGGTCTAACTTGCAGAAGAACTTTTGGATAGATTTTTCTTTCTCTGCTCGAACAATCTTTAGATATGTCTAGATTCGAGGGTGTTACGGTCTCTGACCGAGCGCTTCAAAACCAATTCATGCCTATTGAGTTTCGTAACCTTAAAACCAAGGTAAGCATACTTTGTTCCCTCCTCAATTTATTGCTTCAACTATTGCATTATTAGTATTCGGTTTCATTGTTTTATTCTGAATGTAATTTGATATAATCTGAATTGTTTGCCTTTTTTTTTTTTCTTTTTTTACTTTCTTTATATGATTTACAGTTTGTTTCGGTAAAGAACAAAGATGGTAAAGTTAAAGTTGGAGATTTGCCACCCTTGATGGTGAAATTGAAGGCTCTCAGTTCCGCATTCACCGAGGACGAGATTAAGCAGAAATTGGGTGAATCCTATGATGACATGAGCAATGAGATTGATTTCGAAACATTCCTCCGGGTGAGTCATGCCGTATTCTATTTTACTGTTATTAATCATGTAGTATTGTAACATATGAATAAAAAGGAATCATTGCTTTGGTTAAAATTTACATGGCATTTTACATTCCATTAAGTTGATCTCTAATTTGTTAAAGTGCGCTCACATTGTGCTTGGTTGCATGGAATGTGCAGGAGTATTTAAATTTGCAAGGTCAGGCTAAGGAAAAATCAGGTGGTCAAAAGAATTCATCATCTGTCCTAAAGACCTCCTCAGCCACTACACTTGTTGAATCGGAAAAAGCCACTTATGTTAGACACATAAACATCTATCTTGCAGATGATCCATTTTTAAAGCAGTTTCTTCCGATGGATCCAGCTTCCAATGACCTTTTCAATCTTGCAAAAGATGGAGTACTTTTATGGTAACTTCTTTTTTTTTGGGGGGGGGGGGTGCTCCATTATGTATTCTTTTTTCTCTACAAATGCTGTTATAGAGCAGTGACACTGGTTCTCTTCTCATGTACTTTTGCAGTAAGCTTATCAATGTTGCTGTTTCGGGAACAATAGATGAACGAGCTATTAACACGAAAAAGGTACTTAACCTATGGGAGAGGAATGAGAACCATACTCTAGCTCTCAACTCTGCAAAGGCTATTGGCTGCACCGTGGTAAACATTGGCACCCAGGACTTGGTTGAAGGAAGGGTTAGTACGGATAGGCAGATTCCTATGTGAGTTAGAACGATATTTTCTTATAATCTGATGGTTTTCACCTTGGTGTTACTTGTATTGCAGCCTACTCTCTTACTTGGTTTGATCTCCCAAATTATAAAGGTAGGTATCTAATCTAAGTTGTCTGTATCATTCATGTGCAAGTACTTGTATAGCCTGAAACAGTCAATATAGACTGAGAAGAGTCAGGTCTCAACTTTTTCTCATCCTTACTATCTGTGACAATTGCAGATTCAACTGTTGGCTGATCTCAACCTTAAGAAGACACCCCAGCTTGTAGAAGTGCTGGATGATGGCAATGGAGTAATCAGTTTCTCTTTTCATTTGATTGATGTTTAACAAAGCATTAATTCACAAAATAAACATTTCTTTCAAACAAATGAACTGATTTGTTCCCATTCAAATTATTGATACTTGCAGGATATTGAGGAACTTATGGCGTTAGCTCCTGAGAAGGTTCTACTAAAATGGATGAATTTCCATTTAAAGAAAGGAGGCTACGAGAAAACTGTTACAAATTTTTCTTCAGATGTGAAGGTATTTGACTATGAGAAAACTGGTTTAGCGAATGTTACAGCAATTAGATGTATTGCTTGATGTTGGTTGAATTCATAATTTAATATGTTTTACTCATTTCTGTCCCTGCAGGATGCAAAAGCTTATGCTTTCCTGCTTAATGTTCTAGCACCGGAGTACTGCAATCCGTTGACCCTTGATACTAAGGATGCTACCGAAAGGGCTAAATTGGTACTTGACCATGCAGAGAGAATGGGATGTAAACGGTATTTAAGCCCAGAAGACATAGTTGAGGGGTGGACGAATTTGAATCTTGCATTTGTAGCTCAAATCTTCCATGAAAGGTGAGAAATCACAAACCTGGCAGTCGTAACACATACTTTCCACGCTCGTTGCTCATTGCGTGGTATCTCCAGTGCTATAATCAGGTAATAAAAACATGTGTGCTTTTGCAGGAATGGCCTGAGTGTAGATAGCAAAAAGATTTCTTTTGCAGAAAGGATAACAGATGATGTGCAACTTTCCAGAGATGAGAGATGTTTCCGACTATGGATGAATAGTCTTGGAGTTGAGAATTACGTTAATAACGTCTTTGAGGATGTCAGAAACGGGTGAGTTTTCCTCTGCACAATGTTGTTAAAGTGCTCAAGTTCTATGCATTATCCTTACTGCAGAATTTCAGCATACATTACAAATAAAAAGGTTATGTTAATTTCCTGATTTTCAACACAATGAGCTTGATTTTGATGCAGATGGGTACTTTTAGAGGTGCTTGATAAGGTTGCTCCTGGATCAGTCAACTGGAAGCAAGCAACGAAACCTCCAATTAAGTTTCCATTTAGAAAGGTGGAAAATTGCAATCAAGTGGTAATGATCGGGGAGATGTTGAAATTTTCCATTGTGAATCTTGGTGGAAATGATATAGTGCAAGGAAATAAAAAACTCATAATAGGTACTTTCATCTGGTCTTGTTTTCTTGATATAAGATGATTCCCTTCGCAGCTTTGCATGTTTTGCCTCGATTAAAAAGGTCAACAAGTATTTTTTTGATAAAGGAATCTACATTGGGTGTAGAATTCTACTTGGCATTAAGCTTTCATATGTGAACCTTTTGTCATTTGATATTGAAAAGAGATTGTTGCTGAAAGTGGATTACATGTGTTGCAGCTTTCTTATGGCAATTGATGAGGTACAATATGCTTCAACTTTTGAAGAGTTTGAGATCTCGCTCCCGAGGGAAGGATATAACTGATTCATACATCATAAATTGGGCAAACAGGAAAATCAAAAGCACCGGAAGATCCCGTCAAATAGAAAGCTTCAAGGTTTCACAATGATTTCCATTTTTTCTTATAGTAATAACATTAATTTAAGAGTTAAAACTAATATTTATATGTTATTCTAAATCTGCAGGATAAGAGCATTTCGAGTGGACTGTTCTTCCTTGAACTTCTAAGTGCTGTGGAGCCAAGAGTGGTCAACTGGAACCTTGTAACCAAGGGTGAAAGTGGTATGATTTCTTGCTAACTCGAATTAATTTTTCATTGGATTTTTTGTGACATTATTTATCGAGCCAAACTTAACAGTTTTTGTCCATGTTGGAATTGTAGATGAAGAGAAGAAGTTGAATGCAACATATATCATAAGTGTGGCTCGTAAGATTGGATGCTCCATCTTCTTGTTGCCTGAAGACATCATGGAGGTAAAGTTGCAGCTATATACAAGTCACATTTTCAATCTTGAATTTGTATATCTACAAATGATAGGAAATAGGAAATAATTCGGTGTTCTAATGGTATGGCAGGTAAACCAGAAGATGATGCTCACTTTAACAGCCAGCATTATGTACTGGTGCCTTCAGAACTCACCGGAAGAGTGCGAGACCAGTAATGGTTACAGTAGTACTTATGCATCAGATGCATCTTCTCCGGCACCATCAGTTAATGGTGAAGATGAAAGTTCCTCACTATGTAGTGAAGTCCCGAGCTTAACCATCGATGACGCTGCCTCAGACATTACGGTCTCATCATCTCAGTTCGAGAATGGAGAAAGTACTACTGTTGAGTAAGAGATATTGAATGCCAATTGGTTACCACCATACATGGTTCAGACCATGTAGCAAGCAAAAGACGAAGTATGGTTGCGATCTGTGTTATCCGGACTCAAAGATAAGGGTTGTTGGAAATGAGTTTGGTTTTTCATATATTTCTTCGGCTGATACTACGTCCATACTCAGAATATAGATGTTAGACGTGAATATTAAAAAGAAAAAAAAAAAAAAAAAAAAAAGTCCGAGTAACAGAGGTTGTATGTTGCAGCTATGGAAGTCCAACTAGACCTTTGAGAGATTGCTTTAACTTTATTAAGTAACATAGTTTGCATGGGATTGGCTACAATGGGTTCCTTTTGTCTTGGCCAGAGGAGAAATTACCACTAATAAGATTTTCTCATCATTCAATTGTATTTTAGATAATGTTCTTTGACAATAAACAAATATTATACTTTTATCTATACGAACTCAAAACTTTCAAATTATTGTAGCAGCAATAATGCTAACTAAATTAATACGGAATGCAAAGATATATATGATTTATAGGGAATGATTGTGATATCGCCTTTACTTGTAAAACAAGTCACCTCCCATGTTGGTTTTTCACCAAGTATTGTCTAAGAATCCACCCATGGCTTCATGGCCAAAAAGGGATTAATCAAACTTGTTCGTGAAGATATGCTGTTTTGTTTTGTTTTGTTTTCTTGTTTTTGTATTTGTTATATGTAGGAATCAACTATACTAAACCTTAAATTCAATCATCAATTTACATTTCTAATAAACTTTTGTGTGAGTGTGACCATTAATATTTATCCAAATTGTTTTTTTTTTTTTTTGGTATTTAAAGTTTTTAAAATTGTCTCTACTGAATTATTGCAAATTAAAAGCTGAGGAAAAATGTGGGGTGGAAATTTCATGACATAATAAGAACAATTTTGATGATGCCAAAGGGAAATTTCTTAGTCTCATATCTTTTAGGAATAATAACTTTTTGTTCTTCAATTTTAAAAAAAATTTATTTTAACCTTTTATTTAATTATTCGTTTTTTTAGCTTTTTAATTTACACTATTTATTAAATTTTTCCAAAATATTTGATATCATTAGTTAATCAAACATTAATAAACGATTAAAAGCTTCTCCTTTTACTAAGTGATAAATATTATTATAATATTTTTTTGTCCTTTATATTTTTATAAAAAATCTATAAAATGCTTAAATATAACACGATCTAAACTTAGGTCTCCACGATTCTAGCAACTATAATTTTACCATTTCAATCGAAATCTTTTTTAATTTTTTGTATTATTTTTTATATAATTTTTTCACTCACATTATGAGTATGGTACAATAATCTAATTATATATATAAATTTTTAATTAAGTTGATATCACAAATTAACTGGAGACAAAATTAATTGAAAATAACTAAATAACTTATTTTTTTACAAAATAATAAATATAATTATGATGATATTTTTACATAATTCAAATATGAAATAAATTTCTTTAAAATAATCATAATTCATAAATTTAAACTTAAAACACTTTAATTTTTAATAACTCAATTTACCATTTTTCTTCAATATCAATTTTTTTTATAAATATTTTTTTTATAATAATTTTCACCCAGACGATAGTATTAAAGAAATGTGGGCAAAAAGACAATTCTAATAAAAGAAAGAATAAAATCATTGGTGCTAAGTTGTTCAAATTTCGGTTAAAACTGAATTAATCGATTAAATCGATCTAATTCGGTTAATCAGTTGGTTAATTAATCTAGTTCCGTCAAAGGTCGGTTAAAAGTTTTTTAAAATTTCAGTTAACAGTGAATTTAATTTGAAATCGGTTAATTAACCGAATTTAATAAATAATATTATATATTATATGTATTAGGCTATTACTAGTTCGATTAATTCGGTCAAATGAACATTATAAATTTATTTATTTTGATATGTTTCATACTTATTTTAACAAAAAAAAATATAAATTTCAGATAATTTGGTTAACCGACTAAAATTAACTGAAATATTTCGGTTTGGTTAATTTTTTTAAAAATATTTTGATTAAAAAATTCAATTAACTCGATTAATATTGATTCAGTTTGATTAACCGATTGGTTAACTGTTTCAATCACCTTAATCCTAATACTAATACTAATACTAATAATAATAATAAAAATAAAAGAAGTTTAATTTTGGTAAAGGATAAAATGGCACATGAAAGATGATATAAACTTTCTATTTATAAATGCCTTATTGAGAAGTGGCTTTTTATATCTCAATTTCTGTGTCTTTTTCCACAATATACCATAGAATATGTGGCATTTAAACAATCCCTTTCTATCTTCTTCTTCTTCTTCTTTTTTTTTTTTTAAGTTGTTTTAATTCTTAAGCAATAGATTTGCCCTCTCCTTAAGCAATAATAATCCCTCCTTCTTCTTTTTTGGCTATATAAAAACATTGAATATGTTTTTTTTTTTTTTTTAGAATGTTTTGATATATTTATGGATGTGTTTGGGTTGAGAATTTTAATATATTAATATTTTTCTTATTATTTTGTTTGGATAAATAATTTTTTTTAAAAATTTAAGTTGTTGGAATTTTGCAAGTTAAAAAAATTATAAAAAAAATAATGGGATTAAAAATAATATATATATATATATATATATAAATGTAATATAGATTTTTTGAATTTTTGTAAAAGTATATAAATATTTTTAATAATATAAAATATTAAAATTAAATAAAAATAATATGTTGAAGTTTAATTTTTTATTTTTAATAATTTTGAATAATCATGTGGGATTTTAATAGAGAGTTAGAGTTATTCAAAATTTCTTTTTAAATTTCTTACAAATTTTTTTGAAGATTTTCTTTATTTTTATTATTTTAAAAACTTTGTGAAGTTGTTCCCCAAATCCCTATTTCTAATTTCTTTCCAATCATTTACTAATGAGGTAAATAAAAAATTGTAAATATTAAAAATTGAACTCAATAATTTTTATTACAAGATATTGAAGAAACTACAACTATATATATTATTAATCCAAACTACTTTAATTATAACCACAACTATATATATTATTAATACATAGTTTGGATTATAGTGATAAACATTGACTCACTTAGAAGATAAAGAAACACCTATAAAGAGATTAAAGTTTGAGAGGAAGAAGAGATATAGCCGAGAGTATGAAGAGGAGGGAGACTTGTTCTATTTCAATGTTTATGGACCTTAAAAGAGAGTGCCTCTGGTATTTCCTGAGATGTCACGTGTCATCCTCATATTAGTTTCATACTTCTTAAAATCTAATTGACTTATCGGTATATTGTCTTTGTAGATAGATATATGCAATGTACCTTATTATCTTTTAATTATTACTTTATAGAATGATATAATAATAGATTAATTTTTTTGAACATTAATCTGATTATAGGTTATTATCATATCTGTTCTTTTTTATACAATACCTAAAACTCTCTCCCAACCCTTAAATAGGAGTATAAAGCACTTCAACGCAGTCGAATTTACTTCCTCTTATACTAATAACAATGTCGATATCAATTGAATTAAAACATAAATTAATTCTAATTTTAAAGATAAATATATTCTTCGGTATATCGATTTAAATGGAATGAATATGTTGCCCAAAATGTAAAAGCCCAAGCCCATAAAGCTGCCCTTCCCCTTTACCCAAAGGAGTAGAAGAAATCCATAATGGCAACGATCAAATGTTAAATTTTTATATTTTTAAACAATCAACTCAGAATCAGAGAAAGGGAGAAAAAACAAAGAAAAATTAAGAAACAAAAAACTATAAAAACAGATTTAGATAAGAATATAAGAAAAATAAATTAACCAAATAAATAAATAAAGAAGAGGTGACTCGACTCGATCTACTCTTTATCCAAATCTTTGTTGATCCTCTGTTACAGAGGTACTTTTTTTTTTTTTTAATTCTTTCATTCTTAGGGTTTCTTTTTGCTCAAGATTTGAAGCCTTTTTCAAATTGTATCCTGTTTTCTTAGCTGCTTAAATGTTTTTAAATTTGATCATTCCTTATGAATTGGGTTATCTTCAGCTCACTCTTTTAGGCTTTTTGTTCATTTTTTAAGCAAGAAGCTTTTCTTTTTTTTTTGTTAGGTAAAAGAGCAAGGAAATTTAGCTTATTCGGTTCTACTTCTCGTCAGAAAAACGAAGGTTCAATTCGTCTAATTTAACCGCTTTGGTTTTTCTGGCTAAATTTTTAGCACTGTAAGTTAGATGAAGGTTATTTAGTTTGTTCTTATTGGTAACTGTTTGCATGCGCAGGCATTTGGATTTAGAGGAAAATACTATCTTCTTTTCTGCGTTTTTTGAGATGGGGTCAATCATTAGGTTGCTTTTTATTTAGGGGTGTTTGGCATAATGGGTATTTTTAATCTAATAGAACTTTTTTTGGGCTATATGCTTGTTTCATTATCAATTTAGTTTAATTCCTGGGATGTTATATGAGGGTTTTATGGACTTTTTTGTGTGAATATGCACGGATAAACATTTAGGTTTCAAAGGAAAAAGCTCTATTGTGATGTGTGTTCCGACTATTTTGCTACTTATTGGGGTCATTTTTTAATTTAAGGTATGTGGCATAATAGGTATTGTTATCTGGTGGGATTTGATTGAGATTTTTTATTGTTTTATTGGTTTTTTCATTGAGCTTGTATTGGAAGTACACTGTTGAATTTAATTAGTTGCCGACTTATAAGGGTTTATATGGAAAGCATGCTTTGTTCCCAAAAGTAATTCGAATTCTGTTTTAATCAGATATTTGATTCGATATACATGCCAACACTGTCCGTGGTTGGATAATGGCTGTTGAGGCTCCTGCCAAACATGTTTTTGATTTTGACGATGACGATGACGATGATGATGGGCCTGTAGTGTTCAAGAGGAATAATACCTTGTCCTCTAAGCAGAACCAGTTAAACTCCGAAATAAAGAAGGCATCGTCTCAAAGGTCTGATGGGCATTCTGGTAGTCGGGCCTCCTATGTACAAGCTTCGAATGGTCAAAGTTCCAATTCTCAGAAGAACAAGGCAATCCCATCTTCTAAGTCACTGCCTGTGAGATCTCCTATTTTGAGCCCAAAAGCATCAACATCATCTGCCAGGACATCACCTGTGAAGTCACCGGTGGCAAATTTTAAGACACCAGCTTCTTTAAATGATCACTCAAAACAAGCCTTGAAGCAGAATAAGTGTAATGTTGTCAAGGAAGAGAAAAGCCCAATGAAAGGTGCCACTGAAGCAAACAGTGACGACGACGATGATTTACAACCTTTGAGTGCCCGGCTTAAGGGAATCTCAAACCAAGGTACCAAAGGGGCGAGCACTTCTAGTACTGCTCAATCACATCGATTAGTGCCAAAGACTGAAATAAAGGGATCCACCAAAGATCCAGATGATGAAGCTCCTTTGTCTGTGAGGTTCAACATGAAGTCCAGTGCTGGGACATCAAGTAGTAAGCTGTATGATTCTGATGAGAAGAAACCTCTGGCATCTAACGGTGAGCAGAATGGTTCTACTGTGAAGGGCAAGCAGGAAAAGTCTTCTATGTTGTCAGGTAAGAGGCCTCTTGATAAGGGCAATTCCTTAGATCAGTCTTCAGCTAAAAAGCCAAAGATCTCAGATACATCTACAGCAATGAAATCCAAGCAATTAGCTGTGAAAGCTGAGAAGGCTGACGAAGATGATGATGATGATATTCCAATTTCACAACGAATAAAAAAGTCAACTCCAACAAACAGTAAAACATCGTCTATGAAGCAAAAAGCAGCCAAGGTTGTTTCTTCTTCACTTAAAAAGTTAAATAAAAAGTCGAAGAAAGAGTTCAAAAATTCTAAATATATTAAGTCAACAAAAGTGTCGCCTAGTTCTGGTGATGGGCAGAAAAAATGGAGTACCTTGGTTCATAATGGTGTCATTTTTCCACCCCCATACAAGCTTCATGGGATTAAGTTGCTGTATGATGGACGGCCTATTGATCTAACTCCTGAACAAGAGGAGGTATATATATGCTATAACATTTATATGTTATTGGAATTTCTTGTGCTTATGTGAAGCCAAGGTTGTCACTGTAATTGCCTGGGAAGTTCGAAGTTCTCATTCAACTTGCTGAAAGATGTGTTGGCCTAATCTGTTCATTTTGCAGGTTGCAACGATGTTTGCGGTGATGAAAGATACAGATTACATGAATAAACCACAGTTCAAGAAGAATTTCTGGGAAGACTGGAGTAAATTACTGGGGAAAAACCATACCATTAAGGACTTGGACAAATGTGACTTCACTCCAATATACGAGTGGCATTTGCAGGAGAAAGAGAAGAAGAAACAAATGAGTTCTGAAGTAAGTTGGTTGAAAATAATTTTTGGCTTCAACATAAACAATCACTTCTGGTACTATATCTGTCTTAGAACCTCCATATATTTTCACATCTTGTTCGTCGAAGCAAATTCTCGATAACATCATTGAGTTTTATAATCGTTAAGCTTGACCATTGTTGGTATAGGAGAAGAAGGCTTTGAAAGAAGAAAAGTTGAAGCAGGAGGAAAAGTATATGTGGGCTATTGTTGATGGCGTCAAAGAGAAGGTGAAGATTTAGCTTTGATTAGAAGTTTATTTATCCCTTTTTATGACTTGTTTCATGACTTCTTGATATAATTTAATTGATTACTGCTTGTCCTAACACTCCTTGTTTTACCACCAACCTCCTCAATATCTATTAAAGTTGAACTGTTTGCTTCATATTTATTAGTCTCTTTTCTGCTTCCTGTGAAGATCCTACTAATTCTGATAATTGTTTTAATTGCAGGTAGGAAATTTCAGAGTTGAACCGCCTGGTCTTTTTCGAGGGCGGGGAGAGCATCCAAAGGTATTGCTGACATGCTTGACTACTCTAAGGCTGTAGAAAATAGTATGCTTTGTTCTGAGAGTTGAATTTGTGGGATGCTTTTACTACTCTTTTAATCAGATGGGAAAGTTGAAAAGACGTATTCGCCCAAGTGACATTACAATTAATATTGGAAAGAATGCCCCAATTCCAGAATGTCCAATCCCTGGTGAAAGGTTAAGAGACAGAGAGCATTCATTTTCTTGAACATATCAAAGGGTTGGAGGTTATTTCAAGTAGATTATCTTAACTGTGGTCCATTTTTGTTTGATTGGCAGTTGGAAAGATATAAAACATGACAATACTGTCACATGGTTAGCTTTCTGGAATGATCCCATTAATCCAAAAGAGTTCAAATATGTATTTTTGGCTGCTAGCAGTTCTTTGAAGGGCCAAAGTGACAAGGAGAAATATGAGAAAGCTAGGATGCTGAAGGTAATAAGCAATATGATAGATGCTTTTAGTTTTTGTTTTCTGAACCATGTATAAATGGATGTTTGTACTTTAAATGCAGGAATATATCAGGAACATCAGAGCAGCATATACTAAGGATTTTACGTCTAAAGATGTTACGAAGAGGCAAATAGCAGTTGCTACCTATCTTATTGATAAATTAGCTCTTAGGGCGGGTAATGAGAAGGTATGTTGCACATGTAACATGAAACATCCTATTTTTGTTTCTTTGAATTTGTATACAATTATGTTGACTATTATTTAGGATTGAATTGAATGGAGGAAATTGATTGTTGGAGCTGCTGTAGACTGTCAGGTCCTACATGGATTTCTGCTGATGTTTATGAAAATGTTAGTGGCTGGTCCTTATAACAGAAAAAGGGCAAAAATGGTTTGCATCATCAACTAAATCATTTGCTATTGTTTCTGTAGTAGCCTTTTGTTTTTCTTTTTGGCTGCTCTCTTAACTTTTTAACTCTTTTGACTTGGAACCAATAATGCTGCGCTCATCATTGTGTTTGGTTTATTGCGTCCAAGGTTTTGTTTGTTCTTTTCTGTTTCAGTTAAAACTTCTGTTCTTGAAAAATATTTGGGACTCAGGATGAGCTAGATGCATAGGTTGAAATATGTTGATAGTCAATTGTTAATATGTTGTTAGGTCCTATAACCTATAGTTATCAAAGAAGTTTTCAGGCAATTCTTTTCGGGTATTTTCATGTTATGGTGGGCAAACGTGCAGGATGATGATGAAGCTGATACTGTTGGTTGCTGCACACTTAAAGTAGGAAATGTGGAGTGTATTCCACCAAATAAATTGAAGGTAAAGTCAGTTTATGTTCCTGGAAAAGATACAGTATTTCTTTTGTACTAAATTTGGTAACTGGTGGAATGGATCCTACGACTTTTTATTGTAGTTTTAGTTGATTTGCAATTAATGTTAGTTCTTTGAAAATTTTTGTGGAATTCTATGGAAGCTAGTCATACCTTCTGGTTGATATTGGTGTTAACTTTCTTTTTTCTTGTTTCAATCATTTAGTTTGACTTCCTTGGTAAAGATTCGATTCAATATGTGAACACAGTGGAGGTTGAGCTTCCTGTCTACAATGCAATTGGACAGTTTCAAACTGGTCAGTTTATGATCTCCCATATTTGGATTCATATGCAGATGATTGACTTAAGCCAAAGAGTATGGTCTCTCTTTTATGCAGGGAAAAGCAAAAGTGATGATCTTTTTGACAAGCTTGATACAAGTAAACTAAATGCACATTTGAAGGAACTCATGCCAGGGCTTACAGCAAAAGTCTTCCGTACCTACAATGCTTCCATTACATTGGATGAGATGGTAAGTTGCAGCCTATGTATGACAAGCATGCATTTCACTCTAATATGCTTGTCTTAATGCTTTATGTACTTTTCCAGTATTTCTTATGTGATTTGAATGGATAAATTTTTAGAAAATTTTGTTTAACATTATTTTTCATTTGTATTTTCTTTGGTTGGATAATAGTTAAATAAAGAAACCAAAGATGGGGATGTGGCGGAAAAAGTTGTAATTTATCAGCGTGCAAACAAAGAGGTAAGAACCATTCCCTACTAGATCTTAAGCTAACGGAGTCTAGTTCAACGTACTATTTTGGTGTCTATAATTTTCATTGTTCTTGCTGCAGGTTGCAATCATATGTAATCATCAGCGGAGTATTTCAAAATCTCATAGTGCACAGATGTCAAGGTTGACTGAGAAAATAACAGAACTCAAGGTAATAACTCTTTATAGAACTTTCTTGGAAAACTTCAATTGCTTTCCTTGGAGCACTATTGCTATGTTAGTCGGGTTGCACCCTATGTATCTTATGCCCATGCTTTATTTAAAATTTTAGTAGTCCTTTCTCAGGACATGTGCCTTTTTAACTTCATGCACTCAGGATATGTTCTGCATGGTGATCTCAAATTTAAATTTCTTTTCCTCACAAGTTGGTGCCTTTAATCTCCATCCATCGCGCTGACCTTTTTCCTATTGCGTATAGGGTGTTCTAAAGGAGCTAAAAATTGATTTGGACAGGGCTAAGAAAGGAAAGCCCCCATTGAAGGATGCTGACGGGAAGCAGAAGAGAAACTTGACCCCTGAAGTGTATTATAACTCGTTCCTTTCTTTTCTTAAGCTTTAATACAATTGTTGCGCGAGTACTATCGATTCATCAACATATATATGCAGGTTAGAAAAAAAGATAGCTCAAACAAATGCCAAGATTGAGAAGATGGAAAGAGACATGCAAACTAAGGAGGATCTAAAAACTGTGGCATTAGGCACATCCAAAATTAATTACCTTGACCCCAGGATTACAGTTGCATGGTGCAAGCGGCATGAGGTTCCCATCGAGAAGGTAAACACTATTTGTTAACAATTGTTAGGATGATACATTATTCAATTGAGATTCATTTCTCACTATGTTGCTTCACAGATATTCAACAAATCACTTCTGGCAAAGTTTGCTTGGGCAATGGATGTAGATCCTGAATTCAGATTCTAATCATCTAAGTGAATGAAACCAGGTTGGTGCCATGAAAATCTTACTCCCCAAGGAAAAGACGAGAGGAGGACAAAGGAACAACCAAACCAGTCCCTTTTCTTCAATTATCATCCATTTTTTTCCATGAAAGTTATTTACAATGTACTTATTTTTTTCCCTGTGTCAGCAAAAAAATTCATGTTATATGTCAAGCTAATCTAATCAAGGGCAGGTTGGCTCATTTCCCTTTTTCCATTTCTAAAAACTGTTCAAATGTTGGCAGAGAAGAGTGCAACAAAAATAGTCAGCGTTTTAGCTTTGGAACATTACTTACAAACTTTCAAATGTTGAGATACATTTATGAAATTGTTCAAAAACAGAGTTAATTTATACTTTCCCTTCTGGGATTTCATTTGTTATTACCATTTTCATGTAAAAGATACTGCATACGGTTTTTTGAGAATTCATATGTTGTTTTAAACAATGAATCTGCTATAAGAATACAAACCAACTCTTGAAAGGCCCCAAAAATTTATGAGAAGAAAAAAAACCAGTACAATGTCAAATTAGACTTAATGGATAAGCAATTTCAGGATCACTTATCTTAGGAGTTTGATCAATTAAATGGGATTTTTATCCTTTTTAATAAATATTAATTAGATTAGATAAGATGTCAAAAGACAGATTTGATAGGTTGATCAAATTAGATATTGCCAATGCCATATATATGAAAGCGAAAAAAATATAAAAAAAGACGCTGTTTAAACATGGTTCCAATTTTGTCTTATACGTTGTCTGAAAACGTTTGTTGAAACCAATCCAGTTCTGCCAGCATTAATGTGCATGGCTGCCAAATGTGGGGTGCATTACATGGCAGTCAAGTCCATCTCCTCTTTTTACCATTTTCTCTCTCAAGCTTTCACTTTCACTCACCAGACTTTGAGGGGACAAACACAGAGAGATAAAAATGGCTGATAATAATTCAGCAAATCAAACATCTTCAGCTGAGATGGTAGAATCTAACCAAGATCTTTTAACACAGATCCTCTTGCATTTCCCTGTTAAATCTCTTCTCAAGTCCAAATGTGTCTCCAAAAGATGGCTTTCTCTTATTTCTGATCCTCAATTTGCTGCTAAAATCAGCCATTTGAACGTCAACCTTGGTCCCTCTGGTCTCTACTTCTATGGCAGCCCCTTTGGTTTCCTTAACTTTGACACAAATCACAACATGCTTAAGGTACCATCTCTGTCATTTCTCAATGTTACAGGCATTGAAATTTTGCAGTCATGCAATGGCTTGCTGTTGCTTCTCTGCAGTTTTAGTTCAGACAATGATTCTGGTTTTATTTACTGTGTTTGTAATCCCACCACCAAGAACTTTGTCACTGTTCCTTTACCTAATGCAACTGCAAACAGGTCCATAGCCGGTATTAATTTAGCTTTTGATCCTTCAAAATCCACCCATTATAAAGTCATCTGTGTCTTGATGAATAACATGCAATACCCAAATCTCAATGAGATTGAACACCTTGTTTCTCCTACATATCAGATTGAGATCTTTTCATCAGAAAATAAAGCTTGGACTGACTCTGGTGGTCCATTCGAAGCACCACATTATACAGACTTCGAGCACGGGGTGTTTTGCAATGGTGCAATCCATTGGCTTAGCCCCACTGATGTTTCCCTTTACTTTGATGTCGAAACTGAAAGCCTGAAAACAATGGCAATGCCAAGGATTCAGACAGGAGGACCATCTGGTTACTGGAGCTCTCAAAGGTTCCCCTATTTTGGACAGTGTGCTGGCTGTTTACACCTTATTGAAGTTGACTCCATAAGCAAACCAAGGTTTCATATACTGGAAATGAAGCCTGATCACTCTCACTGGTGTGTTAAATACAGAGTTAATCTCAACAATGTGGCATCTGAGTTCCCAGAGATTGCTAGAAGGTATATGGATGAGTTTCCTACTCTAGCACTGAATAATGCGGAGATTGAAGTTCAGTATTATGCATATTCAATACTAAGTGTTGTGAGAGGGGAAAAAGATGAAGATGTTGAAGTGGTGATGGTGATACCAGGTAAAATCATATCCCACAATCCCAGGCTAAACACTTCTAAGTTATTGTCAAGCTGGAGGGCTAGCAATGTTTATGATTGTATGCAATATAAATGGTACAATGTTTTTCACTATGTAGAAAGCCTTGCTACTCTCTGAACACACATCATTTTCCTTCAGAGCTTGTAAATGGTAGACCCGCTTTTTGAAGGTATAAAAGCTAGAGTTTTTACTTTGTGGGACATCAGAAATGCATGATCTGAAAATGAGAATTTCCAGCTCTATGAAATGCAATCTATTGACAAGGCTATTTAGAAGGATGGATTTGTAAATGCACTTTTGTTCAAAATGCTCCTAGCCAAAATAAATTTGTGAAAAGCTATTCTGTTATATTCTTTCAGCCAAATCAGCTGAATCTTGATGTCAACAATGGCTTGACATTGTGATTAGTTCAAATCCATGGCAATGCGAAGTAATATATAATGTGATACATTCCCTAGTACAGGTCAAAGGAATGTTACTTACAGTTGCTCTCACCTCACTGTTTGAAATGGCCATTTGCTTACTCCTGTGATTTCAGATATGTTACTCTAATATCCTGTAAATATCCAATATGAATATGCTCACTTTCATCATAATCATAATCATCATCATCCTCGTATATATACATATAAATTAAAGATCATACTCTCGTATCTATGTCTGAAATACTCTCGTATCTATGTTTGAAATACTCTTATACCTATGTTTGAATATGTTTCCCTCACAAATACTTGAAAAAGAGTTCAGGTTACCTGTCTTGAATCTACAATGCAGTCCGGATACTCATCTTTTTCACCAAGAAAACTGTACTTTTTATTTTACTTCAGAAAGAGGAAAACGTACAAAAAGCCCTCTTTACCTAGCGGTATCTTCTATGAGTAGTGAAACAAGAAATTGATGAACAAATATAGAAATAAAGAAGTTTTGAATGACCATACATGTATATAAGGCAAGGTTTTTGAAAAATTTGCCACTGACTCTAACTAGCTTATCATCAAGCATCAGAGCCTTTTGTCATTTGTATTGTTTTCAGTTGGCATCATTGTTGAGTGCTTGAGTAACACCAACCTCAGCAGGTCGAATTACCCGATCGTGGAGCATGTACCCCGCCTGTAACAACAAAACAAGAAAACACTTGTATCAGTAAATTATGATTTTTGTTACTCTAATTCTTTTTTCATGAAATACTTCTGTCCAACTCATAGGTACAGAAATACGACTCTCCCAATACTTGAAAAAAATGAAAAAAGAAAATAGAACATATCCATGTCAGACACAAACACGTATCTAAGTCTGGGAAATGTGAACTATGACCACTTAAGCTGTTCAAACAGCATTTTGTTTTTGTTGTTGTTAGACATAGACAAGATAAGTTGAAAGGGTAATTGTTAAATCTTAACAGTAATTAAAACTTAAATCATATTTCTTCAACCAAATAGTAATTTGCATTTAACTATAACAGACGATGAACAAAAGGAATAGTTTCAATAAAAAATAGATAAGAAAAGAATACCTTCAAAACATGAGCGACCGTGCCAGGAGGCTTAGCATTATCTGGTACTTGGAATACAGCATTATGCCTGTGTGGATCAAATGGTTCATTTGTAGGATCGAATTTTTCCACTCCAAACTTCCCAAATACCTGAAAGCAAAACATTTATAACCCATTAGTAACAAATTTAATATGTTATAGATCACAATAACTAAGTGCACTACTTGGGGTAATAAATTTTCATTGATGTGCAATGATTGAAGGGAATTCAGTTTGCTATTTTTTCCCCTTCACCAAAGAAAAAATGTGGAAGCCGAACCTACAAATTGAAGTACAGGATCTCTAACAACTAATCTTCATGAGAACTCCCAATACCATAGGAAGTTGTTAAAAGACTTCCAGTGAGTAACAAAAGGTTTACCTCTCCAAGCTGTTTCTCGGTCATTTCAACTCCTTCTAGAAGTGTTTTTAAAAGAGGTACAGCTCCAGCAGTGTCTTTGGACTCATCTACCTTAGCGAAACTGCCTTTAACATGCGTAGAAGCCCTTCCTAAATTGTCTGCAACATCTAGTAGGCCCTTTGCAAAATTCTACAGCACATTGACAAATGATTAGAGAACTCCAAATATAACAGAAATCAAGTGGTCATCAGGTCACCAACAATACCTGTATGGCAAATTTCTTCGAGTTCTCAGCTTCACGTCTTGTTCTAGCCATAACATTCTCCATTTCTGCAAGAGTGCGAACAACTTTGTCCTTCATTTGTTCAATCTCCATTTGCTTGACTTCCAAGAGTCCTTCTTTCTCCTGGACAAGTTTGACCATATCGGCCATTGATAGTTCACCATCACTTTCAGAACCTGGATCAGAAAATGCAGTTTGTTAATTGACTCTTCTCCTTTTATCAGACTGAGGCATAGTACTTCGATATTCCGAGTAAGAACCTGATTCTTTTGCTTGATCAGAAACTTCAGCCTCTCCAGGATTTGTATCCCCACCTGGTTTTATAGGCTCTTGACCATTATTTTCTACATCACCCTCATGTTCCTTTTTGGAAGGCTTGGGAGAGGCAAACGAAGAGATATGTAATCGTTGGAGTGCATAGAAATTGAGGCTTGAATGATGTAGCAGAGACACATCACTTGTCACCAACTGTACAGACAGAGCAAGGGCACATAAGGATAAAATCAGTAATATTGCACCCAATTTCAATGAAATTGCACTAAGATAGAACAATTCATAGAAAAGGAAGGAATCAGTTATGTTCTGAAGGAACCAAGATATGGATTTTAAAATCCTACATGATCATTCAAACACTGAAATAAAAGACAACCTTAAACCAAACAAGAACCTGTTAATTAAAAATTAAAAATTAAAAATGAGGTGACAGCATATAAATAATTAATGTAATAACTGCAAGGTAAGTAGTAAAAATTTCTCCTTTCTTATATTAGATAACAAAAATTAAATCTCTTATTTAACAGTGAGAATATCAAATTTTAAGGGGGAAAATAAGCAAAATAGCCTAAAAGGAACCTACTTTCATAGAAATTTTAACCCATTTTAACTTCCAAATAAAACACACAGAATCCCAACATGATAATACAAGAAGATACATTAAGATAACAATACGGAGATTAAAGAAAAAAAATCATGGAATTAAGCTAAAGTAAACAAAGCCCTTAAGCCCTAGCAAAACCCTTCTCACAATTAACCAAAAATTGTAAATTTTTAGTACCTTATTATGAGATTCAGGAACAAGAGAGTGAAATTGAGTGGAAATGGTTGGCGTATGAAGGTTCTTAGGAGCATAGAGAAGCAAGGAACGTGCAACGACCGTCCTGGAAACGCGTGAGAATGCCCTAGACATCAACATTTGGGAAAGATGAATCAGGAAGATAAAAGAGGGTTTAGGGTTTTAGAGGGTCCAATATTGGAAATAAAGAAAACACGAAATGGGGTTTTAGATGAGAAACGGGAAACAAAAGGTGTGCGTGGAGAGCAAGAAACTTTAGATTTTATTTATTTATTTATTTCTTAAAAGAAACTCAATATGTACAATGTGCGCTTCCTATGTGGGAAGTGGAACCTTCTCGAGCACATTCATGAATGTGCTCAGCTTTCTATGTTTTGGGGGCTTATTCTTAAGTTTTGAACTCTATGTTGAATTTTTCGAAAAGATTTGAAGTACAAAAGAATTTTATTTTATATAGTTGACTGAAAATTTTAACCAATAAATTCACGTAAAGTATGTAAATTATCATAAAAGATTAAGAATGTTTGGTTAAAAAAGTGACAAAATATTATTTTTCAAAATAGTACTCTTTTATTAACTTAAAATCTTGAAATATGAACGATGTAAGTCTTATTATGTATAATCATTTAAGAGGGATAATAATTTTTTAAGTATGTGATAACGAGATAAAAAAATTAAATAAGGTCCACATGTGAATCATGTAAACATTTATCCATGATGAAATAGATAAAAATATTCTATGTGCCATGTATTTAGGTGTTCCTGAAGTCAAGTCCTAGTGAAGTGGAGTTTGGCACTATTCTTGACGAAGTCTCGATGTTATCATAACAATGATCTAAGGATATCAAGTGATAAGAGCCTTCACCCAATTCAAGTGTAAGGAAAGTAAGCAAGTAAAAAGAGCAAAAGCCTTATGGAGAAAGGTGGAAGTTCTTCGTTGTTGACAGCGAGCCTTAATGGCACGTGTTCCAAGCCTTGCTATTATATGAATTGGGAAATTATTAAAATCAGTAACAAATATTGGCTTTTTTTTCAAATATACTAGTTTGATGATATAATTAATAAAATAGTAGACGTGATGGATTAATAGAAAAATAGATGAAGTCGACATCTTGAGGGTTTAACTCTGACCTTCAAGGTGTCGACTTCACTATTCTAACTTCTCTTTCCACACACCAAAAGAAAGGAACCCGTGAAAATGCTGGAAAATGTAGGAACCCATTGCAGCATGCATGATAGCAGGAAAATGAAGTGCTTTGTTTGCATGTAACAGAGCAAAGAAATAATGGAACTCGTGAACAAGCATGCATGAAGGAAGTAGAAAAAGTATATACTAGCATGTAGAAGTAAAGAAATTATTGAAGCATGCAGTAGATAAATAATCGAGGTAGGTAAGTACGGTTATATTATTATTTTTGAATAACAGTTTTAAATATTATGCAATTTAGTCCTTTTAATTTGGTGTATATAAAATTTTCTATCAAAAAATTTTCTTCTCTCATTTTATCCCAACATCCTTTTCTTGAGATACTATTAAAACCGTACAAGTGTGAGGACCATTGTATTTAATTATCTCCCACAACTGTTTCCTCTTTGGAAATGAGGCTTCTACTCGCCATATGCATCCGTCATCGAATTTTACACATGTTCATATGCTATAGTTGTAGATACATACGCTCTGTAATATGTGAATGCCTTAAAATTGTACTCCTGAATTGCTAATACAATAACCTTTTTCATTAGAAACTGAATACCAACAGCCAATTGCTTTGAATATGTACTGGTTAGGGTGGTATGACCTAGAGTGATATGCGGATGCTCCAGAAACTCAAGTCCTCTCATCCCGTCAGAGTTAACTTCCAGCATACAGGCTAAAGTTTCTAATTCCAGATTACCTTGTCCAACATCATCAGCATTTATAAGTTTCTCGGTCTCAGAATCAGCCTCATTGAAATCACCAGCGGGCTCTCCAAACAACAAATTGGTCAAATTCTCATGCACTTCTTGCTTTTGGTTGGGACTGGTTAGTAGAAGTTGACAGCCCCTCATATCATTGGGAATGGTGTATACCAACAGAAGTTGAAGGCACCTTGTATGGGTTAGGAGCATTACTAAATCTAGATTGTAGAAATTGTGATGCAAAATATCCTAATTGCATCTCCATCTGATTGTATTCATCAAAGATAAAAGGAGTTTCCAACAATGATACGAAGCCATTAATCCACCCATATGTCGGCTCTGGTGTTCCCATTTGCAAATCCATAAAAGGGGTCATAGACGAGCTTGGAATATCATCTCCCTATGTCCTTCTACAATGTTGTCGAGCTTAACATACAACTCAACTCTTCCAATGCCATTCGTCTCATGAATTGCAATCATTGTTTGTATATCATCATCATTCGCTACATGAACTGTTGAATATCTAACTGGATCGTCACATGTAATAAATCTATACCTCAACAACCTAATTGAAACTCCAATTTTTTGATCAATTTTGCGCCTCATCTCCACTAACTTGATGTCCTTTTTGAACATCATATAATCAGACTTTCGGACTCGAAGATTACATCAATATTCATATTATGAATTCGATCATTATAGTTCACCATGGTATAAAACATGTCAGCTGATTTAATAGCGGATTTGAAAGATAAAACCCAGAAAAAGCTAACAATGCTCAAAGGAATGAAGGTGAAAAAACTTGCTTCTCCCCTTAATCTGCTATGAATGTGTCTATATATAATATTCATCCTCCCCACCTTTGCCATTATTATTTTTCCATTTTACCTATTACTCAACAGGCATCCATCAATTCATGCAGAGATTTGTTTTATCATTGCACTCATCAAGCTTCCATCAACTCATGCAGAGAAATTTTTAATCATCTCAGCCATCAGGCTTCCTTCAACTCATGTAGAGACTTGTTTTATCATCTTACTCTTCCTTCTGCTCAATCAGAATCCTCTAGTGATGGGTGAAAAAAGCCGACAAATATTAATATAAAAATATTTTTGAAGTTTCGTTTTTTTAATAAAATTTGAATAATATTAAAGTATCTTTTGCATACAAAGTACACAATCATCTTTGCTATTATATTTAAAAACGATGTAAACAAAAAAATAGTGAAGATATAAAAATAGTATATAAATACAGAATTATAGATCACCATACAACTATGCAAATTAACACATCTACATCTAAAATGCTGTTTCTTCCTTTCTTAGAAATGGATTTACAATAAAATGGAGAGAGTATTGGAACTGAGATATCTGTTGTTGTTTGTTGATTAAAAAAAGAATTGAGTGAAGATTTGATGAATCAATGAGTATGGGGCCGCCATTAATTAAATTAATTAATCATAAGGATTCCTTAATGTCTTCAACAAATTTGGGATGTCATAACCCAACATTTCATCAACATCTTGTATCATTTTTGGCTTTAGCTTCTCAAATCTGTCAAAGTTGTAACCTCTTAGCACCTCCTTAAAATTTTCCACATCTGGGAAATCCCCTGGAGGTAAGTGATAATCTCTTTGAACCTATATATATATATAAAACACATTCATACACATTTCAGCATATATCTATATACTAACTTAAAATTCTTGATCGAGTTTTATATTATAAGTTAATCAAGATTCAACTGACTCAGTGAAATTATATTCATAAGAATGTGCAATTTTTTAAATATATATATATATATATTGTTAACCATTCATATTTTTTTGTCAAATTGTTCCACTACTATGCTCAAATTTGAGATTTAATTCCTGTATTTTGATTTAGTATAATTTGATCTCTCTACTTTTATAAAGTCTATTACTTAGTTTAAATAATTAACAATGTTAATTATTTTAATTAAAATGTTTATATGTGATTTTATTAAAAAAAATATACCCCTTTTAACGCAAAAAATTAATGTCAATATGATGAGTTAGAAGAGGTATTATTCAAAAAACTAAACCAAGATAGTAGACTGACAAATGAGATTATAAAATTAGAGAGACCAAATTATTTGAAATTAAAGTACAAGAGTAAATTCCAAAATTGAGCATAGTATAGGGACTAAAACCATAATTTAACCTATTTTTTAACTGTAAAAGTAATCCATTTTTGTATATTTTTAATATTCTTTTATTAAATTTTCACCCAAGTGTGTGATTTCTAATATATATATATATGCAACTCAAGCAGGCGTGAGAGAGAGAAGATACTTTTACAAATTCTTCTTCCAAATTATCAGTAAGTCTCTGCTGAGTCTTAGCTTTCCCTATAAAAGTAGGCATTTCCTTCTTAAGATGGCCAACGATATAAGCATGTATCTTGGCAGCTCTAGCACGTTTCACAAACTCATTTATCTGCAAGTAATTAAGTCCATGTAATAACATTCAACCCTTTTCTTCAATACATGCTAAATAATTCTTTTGTAGTCCCAAGGAAGAATATTCATATATATATATATATATAGTAAAGATGAACTTACTCGTCGATCACAAGCCTTCTTTGGGATGTCTTTCAAGTCAGTAAGAAGGTCTTCTTGTTCTTTCTCGAACAGTGCTTTCCCTATCGGACCTGTGAAACCTTCATTTACGGGCTTCTCATTGAATGATCTGTCAAAAATGCAAGACAAAATTCACCTTAGTTTCATATGAAACAGGGAATCAATATATTCAGAATATGATGCAGCAAACATAATGAATGTTATCGTGATTAATCGCTGTAAATATAAAAGGAACTAAAATATCACAATAGTGATTGTTATATTACATCGTGTCTATTATTTAAATTACTGGGTAGAAGAGAAAATTCATTTAATTCTTTAAGATGATAGAACGAAAGAACTTACCCAATATATACACGCACAACCTCAGGAGTGTTAAGGACTTTCCCCAGTGACCACATTAAAGCTCCATAAATTCTCATTAACTATGATAAAAGGAAAATATAAGCAAATTAAAATCCTACCATCAAAATTGTCAACATATTTCATGTTATCTACGGTAAGTATCTGTTAGAATCCCTAAGATTAAGGACAGAATACTTGCCTTAGTCCTAGGAATTACCTTGTATAATAGGATCTAATATTAATCTCTAATTCTTAGGAAATTACTGATTTCTAGGGATTGAATCTTTATTTGTACTTAGTTCTACCTATAAAAATCTGTAACCTAATTAAAATAAAACAACAATCTTCTCTCTAAAGTTTGTTCAGTATTGATGGTGAATAGGATGATAACATCACATTATGACTGCCGTTGATGTCAACTAGACTCAGTATTATCTCAAATGGATGGAACCGGGCAGATATACATATAGTGCTTACTTGTTGGGTATCAACTTGGTCGGCTTTGTTCAAAACGACACGAATCTTGTCGTCGTGGCCACGCAAAGAATAAATAACACGCTTGAATTCATCACTTATATCTAGCTTGTGAGGATCGAACAGAAGAAGAATAAGATCACATTTTGCAGCAAACCATGCTGTTACACCTGTAAAATCATAGGCTCTTTGTGTTCTTTGTTTTTCTCCTGACAATACTCCTGGAGTATCTACAAATGTTATGTGCTCCAATAGCTTTCATGCATCAAAACCACAATATATTAGATTGAGAGTTAATGATCAACAAAAGTAAATTAGTGTTTGAGAAATTAACTCACGGGATGTGGCATTTGAGAACACTCAAACTTTGACAAAAATGCAGTTCCAAAAGAGTTGAGACCAGTGAATGGCATGTCAGCATGAACAGCTATGGTATTTCCTGGCACACTTCTTTCATCAGTTCCAGACTGCAGAAATGGAAAAGGCAGTACATGAAACATGAGATTAGAACACAGTACTTGGACTTAAGAGGTGATTGTTAAGAATGCATATCTGATATGGATATCTTCGTTTTTTTTAAGTTTATTCATATATTTGGAAGGTCTCTTGCGATTATGTTAAAATATGAATTGGACTCAAATATTGGATACAAATCCTTTCAAGGAAAACAAAGACTGCAGGTAAGGTAGATGATATTAACATCAAATGATCAATCAACAAGCTAACGAGTATGGACTAATCATACAGAAAATTGAGAATCAATTTCCATGATCAAAGTCAAATTGAGGAAGTTATGGGAATTATTCATACTACATCGATGATATTATCACATAATAGAAATACTTCAAGTACCATAACAACAACAAATCTGTCAGTCGTAGGTTCAGGTCCAATGTGAGCTCCTGCAAATGAAGGTAAACTAAATGAGAGGGAAAAAAATTGCTGGAAGTAGATTTTTATATTTTTATTGCATTCGTGTATTTCATATATTATAATTATATTTTCTGTCATGTTTTAATTATTTTTTATACTACATTCTTATCGTGTGACGAGGATCACTTGCCTGGATAACTGCATTTAAGCATGTGTTTAATGAAGGTTGTTTTCCCAGTGGAATACTGACCCAACAGCATAACCATTGGCTTGGCATCAAAATCACTGTTCGTCTGCAATAAACAAAAATCAAAAGCAGCTTTTAAATAAAACTTCAGCACATATCTAAAGATATAATTAAAACATATGATTTCAAACTCGAGCGACTGTTGAATAAGGAATATATTCAATCCTTTTTAAGATTTTATATATTTAAAAGATTATATCTCAGATTTATGTCTAAATGTATCCGGATACATGTGTTTATGCATTAGTATTTAAGAAAAACAGTCATGATCATGTAAGATTAAAACCGAATTTAAGAGAAAAGTCCATCTACCACTCACCAGTAATGGGGATACAAAATCATTAAAACAATATGTAACTTCTAATGGCTTCAACTTTCGAGTGTACAATTTCTTTAAGCCATCTTGGATTGAAGTCACATTGGACAAGTACCTCTGTTATATACAGAAAAAGAAAATTAGTTAACCATATGCTATGAATGCAGATCATAAATAAAAACACAATTAAAAAGGAATGGAAAATATTAGCATCATTAAATCACAGTGTACATGTTACATTCAATGGTTGATTGTGAAGAACCTATGATTAATAATATATGAAACTCGTCGAAGGAAGATCTTAACCTTAGACTCGAGAGGGTCTTAAAGCTTTACAACTTGAAATAAAATTAAGAATATTACTAAAATAATATTATTTATCTTCGTTTCATCTTCGGTGCTTTTGACTTATCTTGCTCACAAAGAAATCCTTTAACAGTATAATAGTATGACTAAGACTTAAAGATAGTAATGAATAGTAAAAAAAGGATATAACACTTTTTCAATCCGTTCTAGATTTTGGATGAATTCAAAGATAAATTAAACTAATTCAAATTCAAATGTTTTTAAATTTATATTCGAAAGTAAAATAAAGAATCAAATAAGCATTTGATATAAATAAAGAATTACTTATAGCCACCATGCTAAGACGACATAAAAGCAGGTGAAAGCAAAATGTACTAGAAGCAAAACAATTTCAATAAACAATGACAAATTAACCTTTGATGGTTTTGAGGAAAACCATTGAGTTGTAATTGATGCTTGTCTTGGAGAATTACCTGCATTGTTCCTCAAACAGTGAATATATATCGAGAAAAAAAACAGAGTAAAATAACCACCAAAGGTTACAAAATCAGGGATTTAAAATTGTATTTGCATATGTATTTTCAATTGCATTTATCGTAGTTGCGTATGTAAAAAATGTTATTTACAATCGGTTATGATAAATACCATGTGAGAGTAGAAGCCAGAAATTATAATTGTAACATCGCATTGTAATTGTTATTTAAATCCCTTGAATTATAACGAGAGATTCATACCATTGCTATCAGGTTTACTTGAATTAGAAGGATCTTTCTTCTTCTGCATAAATCAAGCAAAATAGTAAAGATTTCATGATTGTGAAAGCATATGAAACATAGAAAAGTAAAAGAAAGCATCTTACCTGAATTAATTCATCCAAACCCTCCATTTTAGGAGGTTTGACATTCTCAAAGTCCACTGTAGTATACCAGCATTTCTTAAAATCAGAAATAAATAAATATTTCAAAGCATTTCTCAAATTCTACTGCAATAAACATGGAAAGTTAAATCATCATACCATCACCCTTCAAGATATCATGTGATAGTTCATTGCCATCTTGTACAAGCGAAACCAGCTAAAACGTTACAGGTAATAACAGGTCAGATTTGAAGAAATCAACCATTATAGAATCTATACGTTACTCAAGACTTTTATCTTCTTTAAAGCATCTCCTGCGTCTAATACATACTCGAACATGAGAATGGCAAGATGATTAAACATATTTGATATATTATATCAAACACATGCTTGTATTTCACATTCACTTCGAGTAAGTATAATCAGATTCCAAACGAAATTACAACTTCTAACCTGCATAGCAATGACAAATTCTTTGAAACCAAGATATCCCTGCCTCTTAGAATCCGCAATCGCCCACACCTTTAAGGAATCAACAAATACAAAATAAACAAATGAAGAAAATATGTATCGAAAAACTGAAGTTTCAATTAAAATTAAGAAAATTCAATAACCTGCTTGAGCTCTTGTCGCGATAAATTTGACATGGAAAGAAAATTTATTGCATTATTTCCAGTTACGCGGCCATCATTATCTACCAAAAAATAAATTAATTAATTAATTAAAAGCGACTAAATTTCTTTGAGGAAAAAAAAAAGGTAAAAACTTACCTGAATCAGCTACGTCAAACCATTCTTTATAAATTTTCTGGTGTTCTTTGGAACATGAACTGATCCGAGGGGCTCCGATCTCCATTTTCGAATGAGAAAATTTGTGTGGATCAAATAAAACCAGAGATCGGAGCCTGTCCTCTCCTGGATAATGAACACTTGACTTGAGGAAGAACAATGGCGGAATGAATGTAGAGAAAATTTAGACAAGGAAGAAAAGAGAGACGAGAGAAAATTTTGGAGCTATGTTTTGGGATTTTTAAAACTTAAAACTTGAAATTAAATCCTTCGCCATGGATACAATGTGTTTACCGGTCTTTTAACTGAATTTGCCAGCGGGAATCTCCCCTTACTAACGGCCATTCATGGGCTTATTTATAGCTTATACATATAAAAAAAAAGGCTATTTTTAGGCCCGTTGGACTAAACATAACATAACAAAAACGGGTTAGGTTTTCTTTTTATTATTTTTCAATCTATATTATTATATTTTTTACCGACACCCATCGCTCGATCTATTTTTCTCAAGTAAAGTTTTGAGTTCAAGTTTTGTACATTGAGAACAGTACTGAAAGAGTTTTACCTTCTGTTTATATGTCTGACTTAATTAGACTCTAAATTTAGTTTGAACCCGATATGACTATCAAATATCAAAAGTTTTTGGATTGAAATCTATTATTATTTTTAATAATTATTTATAAGTATGATTCTTATAAAATTAATGAATGATTCTACATATATGATTCATAATGATCAATGTATTAAGATATATCTTTGTCCTCAAGGGATCAAGATCGATTTTACAAACATAAATCGTAATGATCACTGTATAGAAACATATGATTGTCTTCAAGAGAACAAAATCAATTTCGAAATTTCATGTTTAATTTATAAAGAGTTTCTCAAATCGCATTACTGATAAAAGTATGTCAAATTATGCTGGCAATGAAGTATTACTCATTTTAGAGAAGAATATTCACATCATAGTTTGGCCCTTTAAGAAACGACAATTCATGCAATGAATGTGGCCTTTACTAAGTCTAGTACTTAAATCAATCAATGTTGGATCATTTTCGCCTCTCAACATTAGTCTCAAGTGTGGACTGTGGTGTTTCTCGTTGGTTAGATAAATCTGGAACAAATATTCATAAACGACATTACTATTGTTATAAAGATGATCAAAAAAATATGGTGTATAAGAAAGAAAGTGACGCTTATATATGGTCAAATGGTACAAAAGGAACTTTCTCAAGACCAAATCAGCTGGTTATGATGAAATCACCCATTTGGTATAACTATTATTGTCCTAAATCTTCTCATATTCTTATCTGAATTTTGTTCTTTGAATTATTGCAAAAAGAAAGAAGAACAAAAAAAAAATGCCATTCATCCTACTTCACTAAGGTTAGAGTGACAGAATACCACCCTAATCCTTCTTCAATCACAAGATTTTCTTTCCTCTTTTCAATCCAGTTGAGAATGTCAATTTTCTTTATATATTTTATAAATATTTTTATAAATATATTTAAAAATGTATAAACATGAATATTTTTTTTTTTAAAAATTGAATAACATAAGAATAAGGCCAAATGGTAGTGCAGGCCATTTAGACAACATTTTGAGGGCAAGTGGAGGAAATCCCTGCACTGATAAGTGTGAATAAATTATTAATAATTATTTTTTGTGTTTAGTCTCTTTTAATAACATTGGAACTCACATTTAATGTTTTCATTTTATTAATTATTAATAATTATTGAATGAATTTAAACAATTAAATGCTACTTAAATTATATTAATTTTTTCAAATTGGTATCAAAATATTTTTTTTTGTCAAAATTAATACTTAAACAATTAAATTGCTACCCATTTTACCCTAACTATTAGTCCCGTTAAAAAAAATTCAACCAATCATAACTGATCACGTAGATTTTTATTTATTTTACCCATTTTCTTATATTTTATTCTCATGAAACAATTTTTACCGAATTTTCTCACATTTTCTCATTAACTAAATACCCAAAAAAATGTTTACTTCCTTGTACAAAGCTTCCACCATTTTATCATTTTCAAGCTTCAACTTCTTTTACAAGAAAGCTTGAAAAATGATAAAACGGAGGAAGCTTTATACAATGAAGTAAACAATTTTATTTTGAGTGTTTTGGTTGACGAGAAAATGTAAGAAAATTTGATAAAATTATTTGATAAGAATAAAATATAAGAAAATGGATAAATAAATAGAGATCTACATGATAAAATATAATTGGCTGAATTTTTTTTTCTAACGGGACTAACAATTGGAGTTAAATGGATAACAATTTAATAATTTAAATATCTGATAAAAAAATAGGTATCAATTGAAAAAAATTAATATAGTTTAAATACCATATTATCGTTTAAGTCTTATTAAATATAGGAAAACTCAAATTTAAATTTTAAGAAAATAATATTATTAAAAATAATCATAAATTTCAAAAATATTATTCTTTTATGACTAGAAAAAATATCTTAATTCCAAAAGTGTAAATAAGAAAAAAAAATTAGCATAAACATAGGTCATGAGCTATCTCATGCCTATCTATTTAATTGTTTTTCTTTATAGCCCACTGGATGGAAGATCAGACATTGGGTCTAATGTCAAAAAATAGTCTTTTCCAAATTCCAATACATATAAAAAAAATTTATATTGTTGTATGTTTTATAGTATATTTTAATTTTGGTTTGATATTAAAATACAGAAAAAGTGCATGAACCGTCCAAAAGTGGTCAAATTGCAAATGCAATGCATATGAGATATACATGAGTATATTACAATTGCCAAATATCCTTCAAAATCATCCTATCCTAATTCTCAAGTTGCCACTATCAATCGAGCCTACAACAGAAACCCAAACAATATATCTATATTTATTTATTTAATAATTTAATAGAGTATTAATTATAGGAAAATCATTAAAATAATATATATTTAATATATTATATTAAAATGATATTTATTTTTATTTATTTATTAAAATGATATGTTTTGAATCGTAAATAAAAATTTTAGTTTTATTAAAGCTCAAATCGATATATGTCTTGTCCATGGAAGGTGAGAAGACCTCGAGGAGGCCAAATCGACACCATCGAGCTTAGGTTAGTGCACCCTCCCTTTTTACTATAGAAAATGTATCATATTTGATCCCCTATTAGAAAAATTCTTAATTCTCCCTTTGAAGTCTTTTGTTTTTGTATAAAGTTTTTGTATCGGTAATTCAAATGTGAAAAAAGATTTTTTTTTACTAATGAATTGATATTCAAAATTATTCTATTTGAATTCCTTTTTCGATCAAAGTATCGAATTTCTAAATTTTCATAAGAACTCCTCGAAATTTATTCCAGGCCTGTGGAATTATTTTTATAGATTTTATTATTTCACTGATTCGGACTAAATAATAAATTAATGAATTTCTTTCTGGGAAAAATTCCATATTATTTTGATAAAAAATATTAAATATATATTATTTTTAAAATTTTTTTTAAAATTACATTATCAATATGAATTTAATTAAATATTAAAAATTAATTATTTATACTTATTTTTAAAAGTTTTTAATAGGCTATTAATGTGATCCATTTTTAGTGTGTTGTTGTATTGTCTTAAAAACTATATTATGTTAGCTAACACAATCAGAGTTGAAGTGATAATTTTTTTTAAATATTATAGATGTCTATTTTATGGTATATATTTAAGGGTTCATAGGTGCTTTTCTCAATAATATTATCTTTAAAGTTCGAACTTATATTTTTATTTTTAAAATGTAATGTCTTTATTATTACACCCAACGACTCGTTGATATTAAATATTTTCGTAAAAACAAGTCTGAGTAAAGATATTTTTTTCATAAAATTTAAATTGGTACATTAAATTGATTCACAACTAAGGAATGAAAAAAAAAATGCTCTCTTCGATCTTGTGATTGAATTAATTGCACAAATAAAATGATCTTTCTTCACCCAAAATCCTAGATGCCGTATTATGAGTTTTTTTTTCCTCTTTCTTCAATATTCATCTTTCAACACTTTATAGTGATTGAATGAAGAAATAATTGACCTCTCTTAAGAAAACAGAACACCCCAACTCAGCACAAAATAAAATATTGCTACTGATTAGATTTTTCTCTTTTATTTAGATTTTATATATGATTTTAATTATATATAAAAAAAATTTAAAAATTAAGTAGATATGTTTTTGAAGATTATTTTCTGGTATATTATTAACTCTACAAAAGAAATTAAAAAATCATTATATGTTGTATTTATTTATTTTAAAATTTTAAATACACAACTATATGCCTTTAAATTTGAAGATGAATATTGTTGAAAGAATTAATCACTAATCACGAATTTAAAATATATATATATATATATATAAATGGTAAAATAAACATAAAAAACACATTAATTTGACAATATATATACATAAATACAAGATAATAGTGTAGTGTTGTTAGAATCGATAATCAACCGGTATATTAATCCGAATAAAGAATTGAATCAATCTCTAAATGAACTGCTCAAAATCTGGAAATTAGGGTTTGTACCTTTTAATCCATTTTGTAGAGAAAACTATGTTGAAGAAAAGGTTAAATAAACTCAAAACTTGATATGTATAACATCAAAAACCCTAAATCATAAATTCATAATAACCATAATTTTAACAACAAAGTTCATCATTATGTGATAAAAATCAAAGCCAGGTTTCATACAAATACGAATTAGGACCAGTTTCATCAACCATGTATTGTATTCTTTCTTTTTCTTTTTTCCTTTTTTAAGAGAAAAAAAAAGGGAAAATTAATAATTTATCATCATCATCATCGTGATCAAAGACATAAAGCAGTACACTGGAGATCATCAGCATCATCCAACGGTGGAAAATTGAGATCAAAAGGCAACATTCTCCGACGTGAAGATGATGCGATAACCCCATCATCAACGACCGACGACGACGAATCGCAGTCGCTGTGACAATCCTCCGGCGCCGAAGGCGGCGTCCTCGGACGATACTTCCTGGTCGAAACCGCCGCGAAATCCGTCGACTTCTGTGGCGGTAGTTGAGCCGGTCTCGGCCCACTAAAAGATTCCACCGTGCTACTCATGCTACTCCTCGTCGGTCTTTGCGGGTTCACTTCCGGGTCTTCAAAATCACCCATCGGATATAACCGGCGGCCGTCGTCGACGAAAGCTGGGATATTAGAGGAATTTACGGGAAAATTTGTTTTCGCTTTGGGTCCACGGAGTTGTCTCGCGGCCGCATCGTAGGCTCGAGCGGCGTCTTCCGCCGAATCGAAAGTGCCTAGCCAAACTCGAGTCTTTTTCACTGGGTCTCTAATCTCGGCCGCGAATCTTCCCCACGGCCTTTTCCTAACCCCTCTGTATCTTGGTTCTTTTAAAGATCCGTTGTTTTCTACTGCCGGTTTCTCAGCTACGGCGGCGGAAACTCGGCCTCTCCTCATCGGAAAACAATCAAAACTTTAGATTCACACAAATTCCTTAAAAGGGTCAATGCGAATCGAAGAAATCAGATGAAAAGAATACAAATTAAAAGAAAAAAAAAACGAAGCAACCGAACAAATCAACCAACAAAAATCTAATCTTTAATCGAAATTTAAAAGACAAAAAGATTGAGGGAGAAGGCAGCAAGATCAAGAAAGCAAATAAAGGGAATGGGAAAGAAAGAAAAGGTAGAGAATTATGGCGGGAGGAAGAAGACAGGTGCGATTGGGAAGTGGATGGCACCACCAAGAGGAGAGAGTTCACACAATAAACTGATATTGATTTTTTATTTGAGAGAGGGTTGGTGTTCGATATTAATTTATTTTCCAATGGTCTAATTCTGGTTTTAGTCCTTCTACTATACTAAAATTTGAAATTTATTTCTTTTATTCTAGTTTAACCTAATATTATAATCTCTTTACCATTGTAATAATACGAGGAAAAACCTAAAATAATAAAAAAAGAGAGTATAAATTTATACTTGAAATTAGAAATATTAATAAAATCTTTCATAAAAAATAAGGCTTCTTCAAAATAAGCGAAAAATTTTTCATTTATTTCTAATAAGTCGTGAGAGTGACTAAATATTACTGATCGAATTAGTTTATTTCTAACTCGTATACTAAACATGTATAAAAAATAATACTCCTACCAAACATAGCATTAAAGTGACGTTGATGTTAGTCCCTCTATTAATTATGGGTTTTTCTATAACCATAGACGTCCCCGACTATTTTATGGTCTAAGCTTAATTTGTTCAAGCCAAGTGATATTTAAATAAAGTCTTCCCAACAATGATAACTTCAATATTCAAATACTCAAGGAATAGGTCCACTGCCACTTCTTCCTATCACTAATCATATTAAAAATCGAGATCTAATCATTTTACTTTAATTTGATATATTATTTTATGTTATTAGTATGTCCAAATTGATAACATCGTTAGTTGATATTGTTAAAGTAGTGAAATAATTTAGTAACATAATTAAGATTACATGGGTAATAATAAATTTACATTTGAAATATATTATCAACTTGGAGTTAGTAGTAATATTACAAATGTAGAGGACCAAAAATTAAAATAAAATAATTAAATCTCTTGTTTTTTAGCATAGTAAAGAGAAAATGAACCTTTTACGATTAATTTCTATATTTTATTTTCCTCTTTTGTTGAAATGGTTTTTTCTTTCCCTTACTTTTCTCGATTTATCTACAATTCTCTTGTCCCCACAATTCTTACTCGGCCTTACATCTGTCCACGTATGTCCGTTTCAATTCGTTTAAATTTATTATTTATTCAAATAATTAATAATATATGAAAATTATTAATTTAAGATATAGACGTTAATTTTAAAATAATATAAATAAATAATAAAATGAATAGCTCGAAACTAATTAATCATAATAATAAATGAAATATGTACGATATTAAAATAAAAATTTGTGTGTAAAATAAAATTTAAATATATAAATATATCAAATAAATAATAGATGCACTACAGTTATGTATCATAGATATAATAAATTATGCATATTAAAATAAAAATGTATAAAATAAATTAAATAAAGCTTTGATTGGAACCTTGTGTGTTGGCTTGATGGTTAAGGTGTTCACTGTCCTAGGTGTGGCTTGAGTTCGAGTCGTGTTGCTGTTTAAGGCTTTGCCTTCCTCTTGTAATTCACCAAAAAATAAAAAGTAAATCTTTGACTGAGTGACAAATTTAATATTTTAATAATTTAATTAATGCGTGTTCAAACCCACCATATACTTATTTTAATTATTGAAAAATATTTCCGTAACCGAGTTAGTGACCCGATTGAGGGTGACACCAACTAAATAAAATATTTAATGAATATTATAAATATATATTTAATTATAAAAATATTCTAAATAGTAAAATAAAAAATTCAAATTCTACTCAACATTTGAGTAAATCTAGATTATAACACACTCATCTTAATATGAAAATTGAAAGTGGCTTTAGTTAAAATGGTAAAGTTAAGACAATAAAAACAATGATGTTCAGGTTCAAATCTTACCATGCATATACACGTTTCTAATTTTTATATAAAATACAAACTTACATTCAAAATAATATTTATTGATTTATAAAATAATGAGTTTTTAATAATTTTACAATTGAGTTCAGCCTCGATTTAATAGGTGACACCTATTCAATCAAACTATCAAATAATAGTATCACTTAAAAATCCATTCGAACTTACAACTTTTAAGAATCTAATATTATCGGTACCAACTAAATTAAAACTCAATCAACAATTATATATCGAACCTATTACAAATGTTGAATCTCTAAATTATGATATTGCAAAAAAAATCTACAAAGGGGAAAAAAAATCAAATTACTTGTTATTAATTACTATTACTATTTTAAAGATATTTTTCTTAAGAAGGGGAGAAAAAGAAAAACTTAAATGTGAAAGAAAAGGTGCAAAGTAAAAGAAAAGAAAATTTAAATTTACAATGGAATTTTTTTTTTCTAAAACCAATATTGGATAAAGAAAATAATGGAAAAATAACTTATAGCCATGATTATTAGTAATAAGTTGCTTAAAGTTGTGCAAGTATTCCACATTTTGCTTCTTTAAGCAACCTACCACCACAATTAGAATTTAAAATTAGGTATTATCCACAAGTTTTCAAAATTATAATTATTAATTTATGTTTTCTTTTTCTTGCTTCTCCAAAATGTGTATATTTGATTCTTGTTGTTTTCGATTTTAAAAAATTATCATATCATATTTAAAATTTTAATATTTTAGTTGGTATTTTCGTAAAAAAAAATAATTCAACTATTTTTGAAAGATTAATGACGAAATTTCATTTTTTTAAATTAAAAATCAAATTTAACTCACAATAAAATAAGCGTCAAATTAACAAAAAAAAACTTAAATATTAAAGCTAAATTTCTTATGTTAGAGGTTGTGCGATCCGAATCCTGTCATATGTTGAACAAATAAATACAGTAGCAAAATAGATATAGTAACACTGACTAGAATAGGGTTTTCAACCTCTAAATTGATGTAATCGAAACTCTTATTGTATTATTCAATTTTCGACATTAGTGAATTTCTCCTCTTCTATCCATGATTTTTTCCCTGAAAGAGTTTTCACATTAAACCTGTGTGTTTTATTTTTATTTTTTTATTATTTTACGATCGTTTTATTATCATTATCGACGTTATTCAAATTTAGTATCTCTAATTAATCACGTTTTACCTTTGCTACTTGTGATAAAGCAGACAATCCACGAGTAATTTATTTAACTTTTTAAATTTATTTTTAATGTTGATAATGAATTAAAAAACTGTTTTTATTTTATTTTTTAATTACAGAAAATGGTGGAAAAAAATAGAAAACAAAGAGAAAAGAAGCATTAAGCAACTTGGATGCACCATACAATTTTCTTATTTAAAAGTCTCATATATTCTTTTTCAAAATTATTAAAAAAAAAAAGGGTAGAAAATGGACAAAGTGTTTGTTGGAATTGCAGCCAAAAATGTGAATATGATCTTTTTCTTATCGTCCACAATTAAATATTATTCTAATCAATTGAACAAGTCTTTGCACTTTTTGTAAAAATTAAATTTTAGTTCTTAATTTTTTTTTATTTTTAAAAATTTAGTTTTTTTATATTTTAAAATTAAAATTCGATTGTTAATATTATTATTATTTTTTAATTTTATTGGTGTAATATTTTTAAATAAAAGATTTGCATAGTAGCCTTGTAGCTAAAAGAAATGATGTTGTAATAAATTTAAATTTAAATTTAAAATCTGATAAATAGAAGGACTAAATTCTTAAAAATCAAAATATATAGATTAAATCTAAAATTTATAGAAAAAGATAAAAGGCCTGTAATATATTTTGACCAATTGAAGCTATAAGTTAAAAACTCAATTATTTAAAACACATCATTGTGTTATATAATTATAAATTAGTTGTCATTGAAAAGGGTTACTCTTTTATCTAGTATATATATTGTTTATACTAGATTATGACATGTTGATAATGTGAGTAAAAATTAAAATTATATAATAAATATATTTATAAAAAATTGATTAAAATTACATATAATGTTTTGGCTGAATGGTAAATTATAATGTTAAATACTATAAAGGTCGAGGGTAGTATAGTTTTTTCTAAAAAAAATTACATAAAAAAATACATATTCTCGAGATTTTATTGTATTTGTAATGTCCTTAAAACCCCATTGAATCATGAACAATGTTAATTTAGGAATATATATATATATATATATATATATATATATATAAAATAAAATAATAATTAACAGTGTTAGTAGAGAAGATAGATGGATATTAGAAGGAATTGAAGAGACTCGTGTGTTAAGAAAAATAAATTCGGGGTATAGACTAAATTGTAAGAGAGTGAAAAGTGTTGGGGTAAAAGTGTAAAAGACAAAAGTATAAATGATTAAATTGAATTGAGTGGAAAAGGAGGAAGGACTAAAAGTGTAAATATACCAAGTGAGTGTCATGAATTGTTGATGAAATTGAAGAGATTGATAAGAGACAAAATGGTCTTTTCTTAAATAGATTTTTAATGATTTTAATAGTTTAATTATTAAATTAATAGGATATTTTTTATGGAAAAGGTTAGAAAACTAATCCATCTTACGCCACCACCATTCATGAAAGGAAAAGTTTTTTATTTATTTTTTAATTTGGTCCCTTTCCACCATAATCATCAAATCCAAGCTAGAAACCATCAAATTTCCATAGAAATCTTTAGTGAAATAAAGAATACAACATCATAGCAAGGTGATTTTCAAGTGAAAGAAGATGTGTTTTCATGTTGGAAAATCAAACTAAGGTTTGAAATCAAGAAAACAATGTTTTGTCATGTTTTCAAGTTTAATCTTGCTAGAAAAGTAAAGAAATGAGGTAAAAGCAAAGACTTCTCATGGGATGTTTAAGTTCTTGACATGTTGGGAAAACAAGTGATTTGAGGTTGGTGATAAATAAATACCCTTGAATTCTCTTGTTACCTAATGACTAAAATGTAAATTTTATGAAATTTATGGTGAACTAATAAAATAGTGTAAAATAATTTGATATGCGAAATAATATATTATGACAGAAGGCTTAATTGAAGTGTAATATGATTGTGAATTAAACATAAAGTGGTGTTAAAGTGAAAAAAAAAATAGTAAACATTGAATTTTCATGATGCTAAGGACTAAATTGTGAACTTTTTGAAATTTATTATAAAAATTTGATATGTGAAATAAAATACTATGATGAATTTAGTTGATTAAAGTGTTATGTGATAGTGAATTTGAATGAAAGGTGAAATTAAAAGGATATTATAATAATTATTGATTTTTCATAATGTTAATAACTAAATTGCAATATATTTAGAAATGAATATAAGTATTAAAAATGTTGACATGAATTATTCAAGTGAAGTGTTACATGGAAAAGAATTGGTTTAAAGTGACTAATGAATATTGAATTCCGTAGTAAAAAGGAGTAAATTAAAAAGTATTTGAAAGTTTTACGTATTATTATTTGATAAGTAAAAATGATGTAGAGAGTAAGAAATTTATCATTTATTATAGATCAAGAATTTAGTGAATAAAATATCGCGGTTATTGTAACTGAAACTTACAATCATTCTTTAATTCGTGAAAGTGAGGACTAAATTGAAGAAGAATAAAAGTGTAGGGAAATTATGAAAATCATGAAATATTACATTCGTGAATATATAATGTAAATTTTGTGATATTCGAATGCCCATGTAGACTAGTGTTGAACTTTGTGGATATAGTTGGCATGCCATGAGAACCTGAGCCCTCCCGTGTTAATCTTGGTATTCGTGATATTGCACTTCAGTGCCTCTTGTTCAAATTATAGGGTCAATATTGAAATTTGTCACCATATTTTGTTTTTATTAATATTTCCATTATATTTTTGAAAGTATGAGTAAATTTATCAGTCAACTTTTATGTGATTGAATTTTACTACTAAACTTTGAATTTTATTAAAATTTTCCACCAACTTTGATTATTTAATTAAAATTTACCACTCGATATTAATTTTGATAATTTTAAAACATAATTTAATAAGAAAAATTATTTTAAATAATTTATTTTAATAATTAACAATAATTTAACTTAAAAATATTAAAAAATAATAAATTACACTAGAATGTCTATTTATTGAAATAAAAGCTTGAAAAAATAAAATAAAATTACGTATATCATAAACGAACAATGGCAAATAAAAATGAAATTTTAGTGGAAAAATTCAATAAAATAAAAATAAAACAACAAGATAAACTAAATACGAATATATAAATAAATCAAAATTTATACATCTATAAAATGAACGCCTTTCACAATGGACACTTGTCCATTTTTTTCCTTTCACTTTTTGTTGACATGAGAATATAATGGCTAAATTTCAATTGTTCTCCCTTTACTTTTTAGATTATAAGAATAGTTAATTTTCAATTTAGTCCTTATATTTTGTTCAAATTAGAGATTTAATCTATATATCATCTTTTATAATACCATTAAGTAACCTAAATACTTTATTCTAATTAAAATGGTGTTGCGAATCTTTTAGAAATGTTAGCACCATTAAAATTGTTTATTAAATTCAGTTATGTTACAATGTTATTTTTTTATTGCATGAATACTGAGTTTATTTTATTTCTTTTCAAAACGCCATTAACAAATCAATTTAAATTTTTAATTTCGAAAAGTAAAGAGAGAAATTTTTAAAAAATAAAAGTAAGAAAATTAAATTTCAAATGTACGAAAAATGTAACAATTTTAAACAGATTGTAACATTAAAATTTTTACACTATAATTTAATTAAATAATAAATAATTAAGAGGGTTAAAACCATACTTTATGACATACAAAATAATAATAATAATAATAATATAAAATAAATATTTGTCAACTTAATTAAATGTACTTTACCTGCTTAAATTAACTTGATTAATTATTGTTAAATAATTTTAAAAATAATTTTAAAAAGTATAGGTATAACTACCATTCATCATGACTCATCATTAGTGCTACTGTCCACCTGTCTCATATCTATCAAATGTTTGAATTAAAATTTGACCTATACTTTTTATTTTTATTTAATTATTATTATTTTGGATTTTGTGACAAATGGAGATTATAGCCAAAACCCCCCATTCTAAAAAGGCAGGGACTTTGAGGACTTATAATTAGGGATTATAATATTTAAGTTGCCCATTTGTTCTTTTCATTACAAAGGTGTTCCATGCTTTGTTTGAATAATTTTGTGATTCATTCTTTTTAATTTACTTATAAAATAATTCTCACAAAATCTAACTTTATGTTTAGAGTTCATGAAGAAAAAAAAAAAGAAAAGGTAAGATTAGTTCTTATTATAATTAAATGGTAGTTTTTTAAAAAATAGAAAGATAATACGTTTTAACGTATTTCCTACATTGATAATAATGTCAATACTAATTAAATTAAGACTCAATCGATAAATATGTTGTATTTTTTTAAAATTTTAAATTATTTTATTAGAAAAGAGAATGTTTTTAGAAAAAAAGAAGAAGAGTAAAACACAATACATAAAAGTATTTAATAAATGAAAAAAAAATTGAGAGGAAAAACTTGAAAAGTTCCATTTTTATATTTTGATTTTAAATTTAACCGACAGCAGTCAATTTCTCATTGAGTTCTAACCGGTTAATTACCCGTCTCTTGTTTGTGTACAGGCTAATGAAAACTATGCTTTCATTTTTGACGCTTCAATATATGACTAACTGACACGTGTCTATAATTATTTCGTGTTAATTACATTCCACGTCCTCAAACTATCATTAAAACTCTAAATTAATTTTTAAATTTTTAAATATTTTAATTGAGTCTTTAAAGTATTTATATCATATCCAATGATGTCAGAATTGTATAAGACAGAATCGAGAACCGATGCTTTGACTGGTTTAATCAATGGCATAAAATTAGATATAAATCAAATCGCTTTTAAACCCATAAAAATTGAAAACTGGGACAAAAATTTGACGATTGAGCTGGTTTATGAAAATTTTAACATTTTTTTAAAAAAATTTTATGAATTTTTAATTATTCATTTAACTATTGTTGAACTAGTGGTCGAATTGATTGAACTGAGAATTGGTAGTCTGATTGGTTCGACCACCTATCCATTTTTTAAAACATTATTGCCGAAACCTTCATTAGTCTTGATTAATTCTTGAAAATAAACGTTAACCCGTGTATAAATATTATTTGAATGACCTGTTTTAGGTACACTAGATCAGATTTGAATGAGAAGGACGTCACTCAGTCTCTCAGTGAAAGGTTTGTTCTTTTACAAGCAAATTGGGGCAAAATCGTGCCTAGAATAGGGCCACACGGGCGTGTGGACCACACGACCATGTGCCATGGAAACCTTAGTGTTGTTCGTGAACCACATGGCTTGAACACACGGTTGTATCTCCCCTATAGCTTAATTTCACAATTTTCACATGGCCTCAGTCTGTTACACGATCCAGTCACACGGCCATGTGCCCTCTGTTTTTCAGATTTTACAATTTTGTCCCCTACTTTATAAATTATATAGTTTTACCTAGAATTTTATGATTTGTTCTGTGTAGTCCTTGAATGGTTTCTAAACTATTTTTAGTGTTTTATTTTATTCAATTAAACCTTTAATGATATGAATAATACTAGAATCCATGATCTAATTGAGTAAACTAATGTTATGTGAACATTTACATGAAATACACATGTTTATTGTATTTGTATTTGCGATTATGCGTACAACATGCTTTATGTTATTGATAAACTGAACACGTAATAAGCATGACTTTTGGCTACCGAGTTGATATGTTATAAGCATATTATTTGCTACTGTATTGAACTATTATAAGCATATTGATTGCTACCGTATTGTTTTGTTAAAAGCATAGTTACATGCTAACGTATTGATTTGTTTGAGCTTGCCATATTGCATTGCATGGAGTGGGACGATGTGAACGGGGAAGTTGAGCAGTTTATCTGTACCATTGAGTGGTTTATCCACACTGTTAAGAAGCTTTTATTTGCACCGTTTGAATGGTTTAACCACACCGTATTGGCAACTTCAATTTGCAAACATGTTGTGCATCCACAACCTTTTTGCAGCTTGTTTGCAAAAACTTTTTAACAAAAAAACCCAGAAGTTCATCCACCCTTTTTATTACTAGTGGTTTATCCACAATGAGTGATTTTATCCACAACATGGTGTAAAGATAGAGGAGTTCTGGGGAGCTCTTACTGTGGTGTGTAGCCGTGAGATAGGAAACTTTTTTAATAAATTGAAATTGCATTGCATTTATAAGCATTTGCATTGCTGTGAATATCGAGATATTATGATAATGAGTTAATTTGAAATATTGAAATTTCGAGTTGCTATTCAAATTGTGTTTATCCTTTCTGTATGTTTTATCTATTGTTTGCATCGATTTTCTGGTGACAGAACTCACATTGAGCTTCATAGCTCACTCCCCTTTTTATTTCCATCTTTACAGATAACTCATCAGGTTAGGACGTGGAATACAAAAGGCTAGACTCAAATTGACTGTTCTACCATAAGAATATTTTAAAATTACTATTTGATATTTTTATTATCCAGAGACTATCGTTTGTTTTAAACCGTGACATGAAACTTAGGTTGGTTTTAATTAGTATGCATGTCTTTTAAATTGTTTTTTTTTTAAATGTTGAATTATGAATTATAATCAAATATGCATGAAATATAAATTTAATTAAAACTGAGTTAAAAATCACTTTTCACTGCAAGAGTATAAATAAAAAATTTCTATTAAATAAACTAGAAATTAATTAAGTTTTTCAATGATAATCATTCAAGAAAGATATTAAATTAATTATTTTTTTAAATCATAGATTTTTCTAAAAATAGACTAAGTTCTCTTTTAAAATAAATCAATGTTTTAAATCTATTGCTTTATAAACCCTACCATTACTAGGCCATTTCAGTGGCTGATGTAATCTCCCGTATTCGAATCTAACATGTAACCGGATTGAGAAGGTTACATATTTAATGTAATTAACCCTAATTTTATTTATATTTAGATAATTATCCTATTACTTTTTTAATAGTAAATTTTTATTATATTTGTATTACTGTATTATAAATGATAACATATCTATAACCTAAAAGTTACCTCCAATTCATGAGATAGGTTAATTGGTAATTTACATAAAAAAAATACTATGGAAGCTTTGTATTAGAAGTTAGATTATATTTTATTTTTTATTTAAAAATTGATAAATTTGTTCTTATAAGTAAGATCAAAGAGTAAATGGATCTTTTTTATTAATTTTTTTTTCTATTTATACTGTTAAAAATTGGCGTGGTTGACGGGATAACAAAAAATGACATGTGACATGCAATGTGTACCTCATATTGACGTATACAAATCAATTTTTAACAATAAAAATAGATAAAATTTTTAACAGAATAATCAATTTATTGTTTGATTTAACATATATATAAATTAATTTACCTATTGTTTAAATAAAAGAGATAAAATATATACGAATCTCTACTATACTTTACCCAAGTTAAATAACTTACTGAAAAGACACATAATAACATTAATAGCATAGAAAGAATAAAAGCCAAACATAAATTTTGTGCATTTAAAATATTATAAATTTATATAACAAGTAAATAATTTGTTTTATGCATATTTTAACACGTTTGTGTATTTATATTATTTTTTATTTTTAATTATTTATCTTATTTTATATTCTTATTATGTTTTAATTCATTTCATATTTTGTAAAATTTATTTAAATAAATATATTTATCCTTGTGTGTGTGTTTTATATTATTTTTCATGACATATCATTTTTAATTATTTAACTCATTTTGTGTTAATGTGATGTATTAATTAATCTCATATTTAACTTTATTATAATGATTCAATTTTAATGTTAACTTCATTTATTTAAAATTTAATAGCATGGGTTATATTCTAATTTATATAAAATTTTGTCTTAATATATACATTTGGATGGAATCAATGAAAACTAATAGCACTTAAAATTACAATGTTAAATTACTTACTAAACTCTTTAAAAAGTAGATAAATTTGTTTAGACAGAATTAAATCAATGATGACTAATGCAAAACATCAACAAGCATACACTGGTTCTCTATTAGCACTAAATTTGATATGGTAAAACAAGGCTCTTCAAATATTTTCCAGTCAATCGGTATTCACATAGTTAAGGCTGCCATACTATCTGCTACTTGATTCCTTTGTCGCCCAACATGCTGCACTCGGACACCCTCCATTCATTGCCTAATTTCCTTAGCCCTCAAGCTCGACAGACTTTGATTCGGACCCCGACCATTAAAGATATTAACAGTTTCTAAACAGTTCAATTCCAAAATAACTTTCTTTAAACCCTTATCCGCATAATTTATTTTGATACTTTTAATTTTGAAACAAATTTTCCATTTAATTGAAGAAAATCTTTTGATTAAATAAGCTATTTTATTTGGTATGAAAAGATGTTTTACTTTTTTTTTTTCCTTTTTTCTTTTTATCATTTTATGAATGTTTAAATATTTGTTAATATATATAAATAGCAAAGAATCTTAAGTAGGTAAAACTTAATACTTAATAGTGGGAATGACTTGTAAAACTCTCTTTTTTTATGTTTCCCTAAAATACATGTATAATATGAATTGAAGTTTAAAAAAAATTAAAAAAGCTTAGTTTTTATATCTTACAACACATTGAGAAATAAGTTTATTTAATATATATGTTAAAATAGTTAGATATAAAATAAAGAAAAACGAGGGCAAATTTAAATTTAAAAATTAAGTAAAATTTTTTGTAAAAAATAAGATTTCTATAAAAAATCACAAAAAAAAAAAAATGTATAGAGTTTAACCATACCTCAAATCCAAAAAAGAAAAATAATATCTTATACTATATATAACAATTATTTTTGAAAAAAAATATAAAGCAATATTTTAAAGCAAGTTTTAAATATAGTAATTAGGTAACCTTATTTTGGGCAAAATTTTATAAATAACTCCTGCCTCCATAGTATTTGCATACTTAAGCTCCTGTATTCACATTCCAAAAGGATAATGTTTTTTGGCTTCTAGAAATACCTAAAACTAGAATTTATTTGAGTGCACAATATCTATAATCTATAATCTATAATCTATAATAAACTACCTAAAAAAAAAACTATATTAAAGCAAGCCACACCACAATTGGAAATTTTTTTTATTATAATTCATTGAAAAGTTAAATTTATTAAAAGTTGTAATTTTCATGTTTTCAATTTTTTTAAAGGTAATAATGATAATTTTAATATTTATTATATGTTTTTCTTTTTGTTATTTTGGCTCTAATTATTCTTTTTCTTTTATCACTTTGGTCTTGACCTTTAAAATTTAGTTAAATTATTTTCTTTTTGGATGAATTGACTGAATTATTAAAATTTCAATGGGTCTTACGTGGTAGCTTTCATGATAGTCTTTGTGTATCTCGTTACTAATGTGTATAATTTTTAAATAAATTTATGAACTTTTTATTACTTTGATATATATATATATATTTAAATTTTTATGAAGTATATGCGGACTACCACATAGGCTATCACATCACAGTTGCTAAAATTTTAATAGTTTAAACAATTTTTTCACTCAAAGAAAACACAAATTGAGTAAAATTTGAATGTTGAAAATTAAAGTGATCCAAAATAAGGAATTAGGATCAAAGTGATAAAAAAATAAATGATTGGGGTTAAGTTCATTGTGCCTTTTTTAAATTCATTTGATCACAAATATTTATAAGTAGGTAATAGAATTTCTTTAACTAGAAAATTATCGAAAATGATAACTAAATAAGAGTTGTGAATTGTTTTTTTTCTCTTCACATTTTTCACGTGAGTTCTATAAATCGAGATTTATGATTATTCTTTTTAAATTTTAATAATATTATTTTTAAAATTTAAACTTATATTTTTTTAAAAATGTAATATTATTTTGTGACTACAAATCGAATTAAAAATATAAAAATGCGATCAAAATTGAGGTGAACAAAAGATCATCCCACGCCATTCCTATTTGTGACCACTAACCAGAGAAGGATTGATAATTGGGATACCAGCCATTTAATCACAATTTATATGGTCCCATCATTTGCCTACTTTGCAGTGCTGTTGATTGTATTCTCTATCTCAGCAAAGTGCATCATCTTGGACAACTGCAATATATGTTACTCGGATTTAGGTTAGAGATGGAAGTTAAATTTTTTTTGCGTTCGGAATTGAATTATATATTTTTATGAGAGTTAAAATATAATTTCGTTATTATATTCATATATATTTTAGTTTTTAAAATGATCAAATAAAAAAAATATTATTTTTAGAGTTAAACTATAATTTGATCATGTATTAATTTAAAATTTTATAAACTTTGAAAGACTAAAGTTGAAAATTTTCATTTTAAAAGGCTAAGCCGTCTACCTGATTCAAATTTGAATGTTATAAACGAGTATGAATCCAGCATGAGTATGATTAGTTTTTTTAAAAATTTATATATATATATAAATAGAAAGAGGATATGTCATATTCATATGAGTGTAGCATCACGATTCTTAATATAAGTTTTTTTGATACAATGTATAGAACTATCCATAGTCCCTCTCTAACTTTTAAATAAAAGGATAATATGCTTCAGCACACTTGAACTTATATTCTCTTATACTAATAACAGTACCTATATTAACTGAGTTAAAACTCAATCAGCTTGAATAATATAATCTTAAACGAATAGATAAAATGGGTGATGAGGTGAACAATTATTCTAGTTTCTAAGATAAACAAATATGAGATGGGTGATTTTGCGTTGAATGGACCTGATATTGGGTTTCGTTCGTGTCTATTAATGTTTTTCTACGACAAATCCCCCTTTTTTTTTTTTTGACTTAAAAAGGGCCGTTTAATGTTAGAACATAGTAAATTATGAATTGGTGCTTGTACCCAAATAAAAAATATAATTATGAATTGGTGCAGATCCAGGCCAAGCTATTTGGATTCATTTTACAAAATTTGAGACTTTTTGGACCTTTGAAATTTAAATTTTTGGGCCCAATTCGTTTTAAACCCTTTTTGTTTTTAAATTTAAGCTTTAGAATATTTGAAATGTTTTGGGTACTTCCGCTCATTAATCTTAACTCGATTGGTATATGTATTGTTATCAATATAGGAGAACGTAAAATCGAATACGCTAAAGCGTATTATACTCTTATTTATAGGTTATAGAGAGACTATAAATAATTGTAAATATTATGTCAAAAAGAATAAATATTATTAGAACTTATAACGAGATTATTTTTAAAAAATATCACTTATTATTATTATAACAATTAAAAATATATAAATGTAAGTTAAAGTATAAAAGAAATTGGAGTATAAATAAAGAAATGGTCAAAAAGAATTGGAGCATAAATCAAGAAATGGTCAACTGAAGTTTTCTGCTCTACTAGACCAAGTCAGTGGTGAAACAAGCTTTTCAGTGATAAATTTGGTAGCAATCCATTCCACCAAAATTTTTAGTTTAATATGTGTAAAAAGCTTCCAATTTTTTTTAAAATGTAATTAATTTATTTTTTATTTAATTGAATACTTAAATTTTTAAAATATATTAAAAAGGCCTTCAAACTTCTTTAAAAAAATAAAATTAAGTCCTTATTTTTTTTCACTCAATTGGATACTTGAACTTTTAAAATGCATCCAAAGACCCTCAAAATTTTTTAAAAAAGCAATTAAGCCCTTGGTTTTATTAAAAATTAGAGAAAAAATAATAAAAATAAACTTTATAAAAATTAATAAATTAATAAAATAGTAAAATTTATTAAAAATTAAATTTTTTTATAAAAATCGTAAAAAAATAAAAATATTAGAATTTTATAAAAATCATAAAAAAATAACTTCCCCTAATTTTTTCAATTAAAGTCTTCACGTGACGTAACATAGCATGACATGTGACAAAAAATGATAAAAGAATAAAAATCAATAAAAATTATAGAAAAATTATAAAATGCTTATTTTAGTATGATAATTTTTATAATTTTTTTCGAAAGACGTTATAAAATTTTATAATTTTTTTATATTTCTATATATTTTATAAATTTTAACAAAATTTTTTAATATTTTTTTACAATTTATATATATTTCTAATTTTTAATAAATTTTTAATATTTGAATTTTTATTAAAATTTAATAATATTTATAGATTTTAATTTTTTTATAATTTTTAATAAAAGTAGGGGCTTAATTGATTTTTTTTTAAAAAAAAGTTTGAGGGTTTTTTTGATTGATTTTGAAAGTTCAAGTATCCAATTGAGTGCAAAAAAAAAAAAAAGAAGAGTAGGGGCTTAATTGCTTTTTTTTTATTTGAAAAAGTTTGAGGGCTTTTTTGATGTATTTTGAAAGTTCAAGTACTCAATTGAGTGCAAAAAAAAAAAGTAGGGGCTTAATTGCCTTTTTTTGAAAAAGTTTGAGGCCTTTTTGATGCATTTTGAAAGTTTAAGTACGTAAATGAGTGCAAAAAAAAAAATAGGGCTTAATTGTTTATTTATTTATTTAAATTTGAGTGCTTTTTACACCCTTAAGCTGTTGAAATATTTTTTTAATAAATGCTTCTATCTTATTTCATAAGAATACAATTAAATATTTATAGTATCTCAATACTTAACTAATCCAAAACAGAAAAACAAACTATTCTACCAGCTTATAATTCTTTCTACACTCCCCCTCAAGTTGGAGGTATAAAAATATTTTTTAACCCCAACTTGGAAATTAGATGACTGTGCTGTTGTGACCCCAAAGCTTTTGTCATAACATCTGCAAGTTGATCTGCAGTCGGCACATGTTCAGTAACTATAAGCCCTTCTTGTATTTTTTCTCTTATAAAATGACAATCAATTTCTATTTGCTTAGTCCTTTCATGATACACAGGATTCGCTACTATTTGAAGAGCTGCTTCATTGTCACAGAACAGTTTCATTGGTTTACCTACACTTATCTCCAGTTCCTTGAATAAACCTGAAAGCCAAACCGATTCGATGTTATCACGCCATACTTACGCACTTCGGCCTCGCAGAGGATTTTGATACTGTGCATTGTTTCTTCGATTTCTAGGAAATGAGTGAGTCTCCTAAGTGTACACAAAAGCCAGAAACTGATCTTCTTGACATTGGACAAGAAGCCCAATCTGAATCACAATATGCTACCAATTGATATTTGTTGAAAGCCTTCAAAAAAATTCCTAGCCCTGGCTCTTTCTTTATATACCTTACAACTCTTAACGCTGCTTCCATATGTGACTGTTTTGGACTTTGCATGAACTGACTAAGATGAGTAACAACGAAGGTGATATCTGACCTTGTATGGGTCAAGTAGATTAGCCTTCTAATGAGTCTCTGATAAACTGCTTTATCTTCTAACAACTTGTCATCTTGATGCTGTTGAACTACTTCATCAAACTCTGCTGTTGTTAGTTTCTGATTCTGTTCAAGTGGTCTAAGAGCAACTTTTGCTGTACTTAAACTAGTATCCTTGATAAGGTCTTGTGCATATTTTAGCTGATTTAACAAAATCCCTCTTGAGACCTTAAAATCTCAATCCCAAGAAAGTACCGTAAATCTCCTAAATCTTTCATCTTGAAATTTTGATTCAGGACTCCTTTCAAGTCATTGATCATATCCATATCATTTCCAGTAATAAGAAGATCATCAACATAGACTAGTATTATGACCATCTTGCCTTCTTTCTTTTTAACAAAAAGAGAATAGTCAAACTTATTCTGCTCAAAACCAACCAACATAAGAGTTTCAGTAAGCTTAGCATTCCATTGCCTGGATGCCTGCTTCAACCCATACAAAGATTTCTGCAGCCGACATACCATATGCTCCCCCTGGCTGCGGAAACCCTCAGGCAAGATCATAAAAACCTCTTCATGAAGGTTACCTTGGAGAAAAGCATTAGACACGTCCATTTGACAAAGAGACCAGTTGAGAGAAGCCGCAAGAGCCAAAATGGTTCGAACAGTGACCATTTTAGCAACAGGAGAAAAAGTGTCCAAGTAATCGATCCCTTCTTTCTGGTTGTAGCCCTTGGCAACCAACTGAGCTTTATATCTCTCTATTTCACCAGAGGCTCGAAGTTTGACCTTGTATACCCATTTACAACCAATAGGAACCTTCCCTGGAGGCAAAGGGACAACAGTCCATGTATGATTAGATTCTAAGGCCCGAATTTCCTCTTGCATGGCCTGAACCCAGTGGGGAGAGTGGCGAGCCTCAAAATAAGAAAGAGGTTCAGTAATATGTGAAAGGGAAGAAACAAAGGCCTGAGTTTTGATAGGTAAATGGGATAAAAAACAGAATTAGAAGAAGAAGCACCTGGGGATGAAGGAGATTGATAGGGATAAATAAAATCTTTTAGCCAAGAAGGAAGCTTAAGAGTTCGACCAGACCACCTAGGTTCAACAATAGGCAAAGTAGGAGAGACAAGAGGTGGAGATGTACTTACTGAAGTTGGAACAGGATGTGGTGAAGCGCTTGTTTGAGGAGTAGGAGTGGGAATAATTAAGAAATCTAAATCCGAAATGTCAGGAGTAAGGGGAAACAGAACAGGAAATTCAGAAGAAGAAGATTTAAAAGGAAAGACATCTTCAACAAAATGAACATTGCGACTAACAAAAAATTTTCGAGAGTCCAAATAAAACAAAATATAACCTTTCTTGGAAGGAGAATAACCCAGAAAAGCTGAGAGAAGGGATCTGGAAGAAAATTTATTAGAATTATGGGGTTTAACTGCAAAACAAAGGCACCCAAAAACACAAAAGTGAGAAAAATCAGGGGGCTTTTTATAAAGCAATTCAAATGGCGTTCGCCAAGCTAAAACAGAAGAAGGGAGTCTATTAATGATGTAACAAGCAACTAAAATGCAGTCACCCCAAAATTTAAGAGGAACATTGGATTGAAAACGTAAAGCACGAGTAATTTCGAGCAGATGCCTATGCTTTCGTTTAGCAATACCATTTTGCTGAGGTGTATCAATACAAGAACTTTGATGAATAATGCCTAAAGACTCAAAGAAAGAAGAACAGAAGGAGTTAAAAAATTCAGAATCATTATCACTCCTGACAGTTTGAATGACAGCAGAAAATTGAGTTTTGACCATGAGAAAAAATTGTTTGAGAGCTATCACAACATCAGATTTAAGCTTCAGCAAGTACACCCAAGTCATGTGAGTATGATCATCGACAATGGTTAAAAAGAAACGATGGCCACTATGGGTAGACACCCTATAAGGCCCCCAAGCATCAAGATGTAATAAGCTAAAAGGAGTTGCTGCCTAGAAACACTAGTTGGAAAAGGCAATTTAGATTGTCTAGCCATGGGACAAACAGAACAAGTAAAGTCTTTATTAATTGGCAAATTATGAAAAAAAGACAAACGATGTAATTTGTTGACAGGCACATGCCCGAGTCTAGCATGCCATAAGGAAATCAAATTAGCAATAGAAGTCATACAAGAAGTAGAAGTAGGTGATCTAACCAGGGTAGAAAAAGGCTCAAAAAAATAAAGACCATTCAGATGCCTACCAATCCCCTTCATCCTGCCATTGGAGAGATCCTGCAGGATGCAAAAATCAGGGTAAAAAATGACTGCACAATGCAAATCAAGGGCCAATTTAGAAACAGAAATCAAATTATGATTAAAGTGTGGTACACAAAGAACATTGGCAAGGGTGATATCAGGAGATAGTGACAAAGAACCAGAATGAGTTATAGTAGAGTGTTTACCATTCAAAAGCTGAACAAAATGGGAATTAGGAGGGTAAGCAACAGGAAAATTCAAAAACGTAGAATCAAAACATATATGATTAGTTGCACCAATGTCCAAAATCCAAGAAAAATTATTATTAGCTGTAAAAGGAGTACGAGAAGGGATACCTGCACAATTGACAGCAGGTGCAGGCACAATTCGGCTTTTATTCAACAACTCCAAGAGCTCAGAATACTGTTGAGGAGTAAAGACAGGGGTACTCTGAGAATTGAGCAGGGAATCGTCGGATGAGACTGCAAGAGCAGCCAGAGAAGCCTTCTTACGGTTGAACTTGAAGTCAGGTGGGAACCCGATTAAATGGTAACAAGATTCCTTCTTATGCCCTTTCACTTTACAAAAATCACAGGTACCATTGAATTTTTTACGGTTGCCAGAAGCAGTAGAAAGCAAAGCGATAGGTTCGGAAGCATGAGGTAGAACAGAGGAAAGACTTCGTTGATTTTCTTCTTGGACGATCATGGAATAAGCTCTATTTATAGAAGGTAAAGGCTGCATCAAGAGAATCTAACTATGAACGGCATCATAGGTCTCATTGAGACCCATCAAGAATTGAAACAATCGTTGTTGATGAAGATGGCTCGAATTTTGCTGGGCGACCTCACAATCACAAGTGAAAAAAAGGACGAGAGCAGTATATTCATCCCAAAGCAATTTCAATTGCGTGAAATAAGAAGAAACAGTAGCATCACCTTGAGTGAGATGTGCAATAGATTGATGAAGAAAGAAAATACGGGAACCGTCCACCTTGCTAAAGTGATCCTTGAGATCCGTCCAAACCGCAGCAGAATCAGAAGCAAATACAAGCCCCGCAGATAAATCTGGACTCATTGTGTTTAGAATCCAAGAAAGGACAAATGCATTGCAACGATCCCATTGAGCACGAAGAGAGTCCGGATACGTCGAACGGTGGCAATCACCATCAACGAACCCGAGCTTGTTCTTTGCGAGCAAGGCAATTCGAAGCGAACGACTCCAAACAGAATAGTTGTCAACATCGGTCAAACGATGAGAAATAAGAATGGTGCCCGGTGTATCCGACGGATGAAGGAATAAAGGATGATGAAAATCAATATCCTCCATGAGTAAAAAAAAATCAGAGAATCACGAAGAAAAATAAACGATAATGAATCGAAAGAGTGGAAAAAAATTTAGAATTTGTGCCCTAAACAAATTAGGAACAAAGAGAACAGGAACGAGCCCAAGAAGAAAAAAAATGTGGCTCAACTGCCCAGAGAAAAATTGGCTCACATGATACCATGTTGAAATATTTTTGTAAGAAATGCTTCTATCTTATTTCATAAGAATACAATTAAATATTTATAGTATCTCAATACTTAACTAATCCAAAACAGAAAAACAAACTATTCTACCAGCTTATAATTCTTTCTATATAAGCCACATTTTTTTACTCATGAATAGCTAAGATCAAAACCAAAATATTCATGAAATTTATGATTAAAAGCTTCTAAGGAGAGAAAGAACACATCTAGAGGAAAAAAAAACTTTCAAAACTTTAAGCTTGTAAAGATAAATAAAGTAGATCCGGAGAGCTCGTAAATTCTTCATCTTTTCTCTTCTAGATTATTGTTATATTTTTACTTGTTGATGTAAGATTGTTTTTAATATATTTTAGTGATGATTTATGAACTAAACTCTATTTTCTGGGAATGATGATAGATATTATATATTAGTTAAGAAATTATATTTTATAAGGAGTTTTCCTGTAATACCCTCTAACCCTTTTCCGACATCGGAGCAGGATTACGAAGTATAACCAGCCCTTACAGTTCGGTAATAAATAATATAGAAATAAATATTACACAGTTTAGATAATCATGTTCTTTTGTCTCTTTATTGGACCCTTAAGGCTCAAAATATAAAATAGAAACAAACTGAGACTCAATTGGAAGTTTATAAAAATTTTCATAAAAATTTAAAAATTTCCTTTAATGAACAGTACCACACACCCGTGTGGTTTAGGGACACGCTCGTGTGTCTCCATGACATGCCCGTGTTGACACATCGTGTGACTTACACGACCTGGACACGCCTGTTCCATCTACCTGTGGAGCTCTCTAACTTGTTACCCATGAACAATTGATTTCACACGGCTGAGACACACGCCTGTGTGATAAAACCTGGGTATTCTGTTTTACAAAATTTAGGTGCAGGGGACACACGGCCTAACAACATGCCCATGTGCAAGCCGTGTGTCTTACACGGTCTAGTTACATGCCCGTGTGAACTCTGTATGAACCTTATAGTTCAAGTTTACCAACCCTGCAAACCTTAAATAACAAGTAACTTAAAATCCAATCTTTCAACCAATCCAAAACATGATTAAATACATCTAAAACATGTTAAAACCATCAATATAATGATCTAACTCATGTATATTTTTAAGTATCTAACATAGATTTTCTAAACATTGTATTTAAATACCGACCAAATCAATTTAAATTAAACTATGTAAAAGATCATAAATAAAACATAAATATGCATATATAGATAAGATCATAAATAAAACATAAATATGCATATACAGATTAACCAACATCATCCTTTACACTATTAATATTCACATCCCATAATATCTTCAAAAAGACAACCTAAGTACATGCCATTTCTCAAAGTAAGAAACATCACCAAGTATTTGAGTTCGGGTTTGACTTGGATGTTGAGTTGTTAGTTGCTTTTGTACCTAACCTACGCACGGAAATAAACCGTACATTGGGTATACACTCAGTGGTATTTCTATAAACCAATACTTAAAACAAATATTAACACAAAATGCATTTAAGCTATTAATTTCAAATCTCATAGCAATAACTATATTTATAACCTATTATCAAGAGATATTCAATTCAATACTTAATCAATAAATATCAATTAGTTACCCAGTACAGTAGTATAGTCACTCAGTTGTTCGGTATAGTAGTTTACCCCTATTAACATAACTCGGACCTAGACGGATACACAAATCCAACCCACACACCAAGATCGACACACATAGTGCCTCATCCGCCCAGTAATTTAATAACAAAGATGCGCGATAACGATGATGGTACATAGTACCTCATCGAAATTAATCCAGAACAGTAACAGTAATGCGACACTTATAGTGCCTTGTCGACACAAGGTCGAATATCCCTAAACACTTCCAATCCTATGGTATGCCAGCTATATCCGACTTAGCCTGACACTGTTAATAGGGTTTTTCGGTTACTTTTCAATTTGCAATCATCAACCAATTTAAACTTTCACGCTTCAAATCAATACAGTACGATAACTATACTTACCTCATTTTCATTTTCCATGCATTTTAAATACTAAATACAATAAATAATTATTAAGCTCGGTTTATAGAAATACAAACTGTAATTCTTGAGTTATTCTTCGTCCACTTTCTCTTTTCCTTTCTTTGTTGATGTTTCCGGTACTACGTTAGCTACGGAAAATTAAAAAATTAAAAATTATCAATGTACCATTTAACATCATACATTTCAATTTCTACATAACTTTTACCTAAATTCCAATTTAGTCCCTAATCCATAACTAATTCTTTTTCTTCAAAACAAATCCTTAATTTATATTTAATACCCACTTAAACAAATTCAGCTCTTAATTTTCACCATAAAACATTAATCCTGAAATCTTTTCAATTTAGTCCCCACTACACCAAAATTTGAGCCTCTTTTACAATTCAATCATTTTTCCACTTCAAACTTGAATTTCCATCGCTTTAACTCATAATTCTTCCGTTTATTCAACTTAATCAACATTTAAAAATTCACTAACTTTCTAAATTTCCACATCATTCAAGTAGTATTTGTCTCTAGAACTCCATAAACATCAAAATTACAAGAAAATGAACCAAATTGACTTACCAATTAAGCTTCAAACTTCAAAACCTTAATTTTCTCTTTTCTTTTTCTTTCCTAATTTTCTTTTTGACTTTCTGTTTCTTTTCTTTGTTCTATTTCTTTATTTCTTTTTATTATATTTTATGCTTTATTTTATTATTATGTTATATTATATTAATATATTATTATTATATTAATTTCTTAAATACTAAGTATATAATATATGTATATTATACATACACATGGAATTATATTTTCCACACATTTGTCACTATTTCCCTTTTATGGTTTATTTACTAATTTAGCCCCTTCACCTTTCTTTTATCTATAATTGAACTTTTACACTATATTCAATCTAGTCCTTACACTAAATTATCCTTAATTCAAACTAATTCACTTAACTAAAATCTAATTAATCACTCAACTAACTTCGTAAATATTTCTAATAAATATTTACAAACTCGATTTTCTAAAATAGTAAGCCAGAAAGACGATTTTCGATACCCATAAATTTTGGGTCATTACATTTCTTGTCGTTATCGGATTCGGACATCAGAAACAGAAGGAAAATCACCCTTAAAGAAGTGAAGAAGACATGGGAGGTAGGGAAAACATTGGGATTTAGTGTGCAAGGAGACGGGGAGATGGTTATCGAAGAGATAATGAGGGTTGAAGGAAAGCAATAGAGAGCCATCAAAGGTAAAGGGAAGAGGATTTTGAGATTCTGGTGAGTGGTAGTTTAATTGGATTTCTTTTTAATTGTTCATTTCGTTTGGAAATATGCGAATTGTCTCGTGGAACATCAGAGGGCTTGGGTAGGTAGCTAAAATTGATGCTGTCAATAGACTAGTGAGAATGACTAGGGCTAATGTTTGTTTCCTTCAAGAAACTAAGTTAGAAATGGTGTTAGTAGATTTAGTTAGAAAGATTTGGGGAGATGACTGTTTTGATTTTAAATTCACTGCTGCAATTGAAAGATCAGGAGGTTTAGAGAGGTATTGTTGAGAATTCTAAAGATGTCGTAGTGTCTAAATGGGTGGGATTGGACTCTTTCTATTGGCAGATTGGGAATGGTAGGATGAAATTGTTTTGGATGGACATTTGGTGTGGTAATCATCCAATAAAACAAAATTTTCCAAGGCTATTTCGTCTTTCTAGACAAAAGGAAAGTTCGGTAGCTGATTTTTTGAGAAATCCCGGGTTTTGTAGAGATGAATGGAATGAACTCTTTACAAGATCGTTGTTGGGAAGGGTGGAGGTGATGCTTAGTAGATTGGTGGAGAGGGTGAGTAGCACGGTGTTAGTTTCGGATGTAGAGGATAAGTTGTGTTGGGCTAACGATAGAAATGGGAAATTTTCGATTAGAAACTATTTTGAATTATTGTTAATAGATGAAGGGCTGGATATAAAATTTGCTTGCGATAAATTATGGAAACTTAAGGTATCACCTAGATTGCGAAGTTTTCTCTGGATGCTCACTATCGATAAAATTCCTACAAAGGAATTTCTAGTCAAAAGAGGGGCGAATCTTCAAAACATATCGATAAGTTGTCCATGGTGCGAAAGAGATTCGGATAGCGCATCCCACTTGTTCTTCAAATGCAAATTTTTTTGAAGGCTTTTGGATTAAAATTTTCTATTGGTGGGAGGTGGGTTGGAAACAGGTAGATGGTTTTGAGGATTTCTACTCATTATGCAACAACGTGAAAATGTCCGAAATTAGGAAAATTTTTTGGTTGATATCAATTTTGGCAGCATGTTGGACAATTTGGTTAGTAAGAAATGGTATGGTTTTTGAAAGGAGGATGTCTATGGAAAATTTGATTTTTCAATCAAATATGACAGCACTGTTGTAGATTTGTTCTGTTTATGATGAAGTAATGTTGCAGGAGAATTTTTGGTGGATATGTCCGAACAGGTGTAGGATTGATTCAATTAAATCCAAACCAGTTGCATCAATTTGACACCCTTCTCTACATGGATGGTTAAAGTTCAATGCGTGTGGGATTGCAAAAGAGGATAGAGTAGGATGTGGAGGTGTCTTGAGAGATAATGAGGGTGTCGCAAGAGTGTTATTTTCTGGTTCTGTAGCAGCAAATGATGCCGACTTGGCTGAGATTGGCACGGTGAAGGTTGCTTTGGAAGTATTTTTAGCTATGAACTGGAAGCTTAATGATTCATTATATATTGAACTTGGTTCAATGGTGTTCTTTTCTTGGTGTGCTAAAAGGAAATGAGACCATGGTCTCTTCAAGCAATTTTTGCATGTATTGAAAGTGACGTGTTAAAGGTTGAAAATGTTGTTTTCTCAATGGCTGAAAATAATGGAAATGAAATGGCATCTTCCTTGGTGATTACAAGTATTAATCGTGAGAAAATGTTTAAAGCTTGGTGGTGAGTTTTTGTTTGGTTGTAAACGTAGGTTTGTTAATGATGGAATGTGTTTTAATTTAGAATGCTGTAATGTTAAACTTTTGCTGCTGTTCTATTTGTCTTTTACAATAGAACAGTTCGAATGAAGAAAAAAAGAAAAAAGAAAAAAGAAAAAAGGAGGGGTTTTTGTTTAAGTGAAGAAACATTACAAATCAGTAACAGAGAGTGTTATGAATAGATGATTGATATAAATATTGATCCAGGCTTTGAAAACCAAGTGCAGTGACAAGTGAGGGTGATGAAAGCAATAGATAATTGAGAGAAGTCGCTATGGTTGTGATTTTTGAGAGAGAGTTGTAAAGAGAATTCATAAAATATTTAAGTTTGCCAAAAAATAAAAAAAAATGTCCGTAAATGAAACAATAATACTATGTTAGGTGGGACTATTATTTCTTTTCCACTTGTTTTAGTCACGAGCTAGCTATAAACTAATAAAAAATGGTAATTTTTAGTTACTCTTACAACTTGTTTGTGGCAAAGAGTTTTTATTTATCATTCTAGTCTTAAGTTTAAATTTGTACTCTTCATTCTTTATTTTATGTGTAACTATTTTAACATGTCTATATTAAATAAGCTTTTTTTTTCTTTGGCCCAAAAAAGAAGATATTTTTCTCATGTTATTACACTAATAACCAAAGGTATTGTTAAAATAATTTGTATATTTGAACCCCATGTGATGGCCTGATGGTCAAGAGTGTTCACTGTCCCAGATGTGGCTTGGGTTTGAGTCGCGATAGTCGCATTTATTGTTCAGGGTTTACCCTATTATTGAGCAAACAAAGACCCAAAAAGAAAGGGCATACTAATTTGAAGTTAATAGGCTTATCTCATGGATTTTATATACATAATAATATATATTAATTAAAATATAAAAATCCATATATTAATTTTCTTTTCTATATCTTCACATACTATTTTAATTATTTTTTATTATGTCAGAAATTATTAAATCTAAATTTAAGACCAATAAATATTGTTATTATATGATTTTGGTTCTTTTTAATAATTGGTATTTATCGTAATTAATTTGTTTCTAACCGAAATTTAGTATTAGAGTAAAACCTGTCCTTTTTCCATTGTCAAGTTGTATTTTACTATTTTAAAGACAACTTTAAAAGAAAACCAAGTCACCTGAGAGTGAAATTTAATTTTTTACTCAACAAGACCAAATAAAATAGTTAATCCGTAGCTGTAATAAATTATTATCATTATTATTATATTTATTTTTTCATATTTGGTAAGTTTTTGTTTCGATTCTTTCTGTCATAATTAAAGAAATAGCATCCGTTACATTCATAGTATTATGGCGGGCATTTAGAAAAGAGCTTGCAATATGCCAAAGCCCTTCATTAAGCTCTTTTCTTTTTAGGTATAGATATTAGCACATAACATTCAAAGGAAAATGATGATGATGATGGGAGGGAACAACCAATTTATTGCACAAAACGGGGGTGGTGAGCCCTTAGGTAACAATGGGATGAACAACAGTGGTGTCGGTGGTGGAAGAGAAGGCGAGATACCGTTGAAAAAGGGGCCATGGACGGCGACAGAGGATGCGGTGTTGGCGGAGTACGTGAGGAGTCATGGTGAAGGGAGTTGGAATGCTGTGCAAAAGAACACAGGGTTGGCACGTTGTGGGAAGAGTTGTAGGCTTAGATGGGTTAACCATTTAAGACCAAACTTGAAGAAAGGATCTTTTTCTCCTGAAGAAGAAAAAATTATTATTGAGTTGCACGCTAAGATGGGGAATAAATGGGCTCGTATGGCTGCTCAGGTAATCATTATTATTATTTTTTTCTAAAATTAGGTTACTATTTTTTACATTTAATATTTGATGTTGTTTATGCTATTCTTTACCTCTTTTTATTTTCTTTGGTGGTGATGAACAGAGAGATATTGTATTAGGCAAAAAAAAAAAAAGATCTTTTTATTTTTTATATTTGACATTTAGTATTTGATCTTGTTTCTTTTTATTTTGGAATGTATGTCGTATGTCTAGCTATAGAAAACTTAAAATACAATTCTAATACAATAATTTCAATACATACGAAAAAAAGGTTGTAATAGGCATAATATAACACTTAATTGAATCAAGACATGCTTTGCTATGGTGTTGAGTGTTCAAGTTCATTTTCACCAAAAGTATTTAAGCATTCATGGGTTCTTGTGATTTTCATTGTGTGTGGGTCTTCTCTAGTTTTTTCTTTTTTTTTGCCTAAGTATAAATATTGTACCTTTAAATGTATTATTGGTGCTTTATGATAGTTTGACTCAAAGGGTGAAGGCCTTACCTAACCCTTTAAAAAGAAAGTCATGCTTTTAGCTATTAAAAATTTATAAAATTGTAAGTGAATAAATAGAAAAGTTATAAAGATATAAGTGAATATAATGATGTTTTAGAAAAAATAATTCTAAGTTACTCCCCACTAGTTGTAGATATATGGATGTTTTGATTGTAATTCCGTTATTACATTGTACTGATTTAATGTTGATTGTAGTTATACCTTCAAACAAATAATTTATGTTAATTTTTTTGTGAAACAACATTCCAACTTATTAAATGGAGTTTTAAAACTAAGTTTAGGTGAAGTAAAAGGTCTAGAAAGTAAAATTTGTTATTTCATATGTGATTGATAACTCTATATTTTGCTTGCATTGATAATGTAGCTTCCTGGAAGAACAGACAATGAAATCAAGAACTATTGGAACACAAGGGTGAAGAGAAGGCAACGCCAAGGCCTCCCACTTTACCCACCTGACGTCCAACCCTTCTATTCCCAGCACCAGCACCGCCAGCGCCACTCACATCCTCCGTCACCTATTCCTTCTCCTCTGCCAACCACCGCACCCAACTCCTGTTTCTCCTTCCAAACTCCCATTGTGTCTCTCCACACCTCAAATCCCATGCCTCTTCACCCTCTCCACATCCCTCACAGACCACCACCTCAAAACTTCCTTTACAATCCTCATTCAGCCTTAACAACGGCGCCTCTGCCACTCCAAAGCCCGAATTCAGCCTCGACACCTCCGCCTCCGCCTCTCCCTAGCCCTTCCGCTTCAACACCACCCCATATCTCCCCACTTCACTCTCCCCATAACCCACCTCCTTTCCCAACTCTCCCTCTAATCAATTATCCCAGCACCACCACCGACGACGACTTCTTCCATAGCAACAAGCGGTTCAAGCATGACAGACTTCAAAGCAACAATTACAATAACAATCATCTTGACGCTACCAGCTCGAGCTTTACATTGCCGTTTTCACCAATGCAGCACTATTCGAATGGAATGACACTCGATCTTCCTTCATCGTCCAGGACAACATTTAATCATCATCCTCATCAGGATTCTGGGGATTTTTACCCGTTGAAAATGGATCTCCGTTCGAACCAAATCAACGACGATGGGTTGTTGGAGAATATGCTGCAGGAAGCTCAGGCGCTAGCCGCCAATGGCAACGGTGGCAATAATGAAATACCGAAAGAGATGATGAACGCTGCACAAAATGAAGAAGACTATTCGAGGCTAATCAACATTGATGGTCCTTCTTCCTTTGGCATGGCGATCCCCGAATGGTGCAACGACAATGGCGAAAGCTCCGAGCGGCCACCCTCTGCTATAATAGATAATGAAAATCATTTAGCCCTTGATGTGCATCAGATAGCTTCATTGTACCCTGCTGATATTTCCCCCAACCATGCTGCCAGGTCTTCGAGCGTTCGATCCTGGGACAACTTTCCGGCTCTAGAACAATCAAGATTTTTAGTGAAGATATAATTGTGACAATATAGAATTTTGTCACAAATAGTTAATTATTTGTGACGAATTTTGTATGAAACACTTCAAAAATAAGTAAGTGCGATTCATTAATATATTGTCACTATTATGACAATAGTGGTAACAATTTAAATTACATTACAAGTAAATTATCATTATAAGTGTATAATTGTTACTAAATTCATTAATCACTACCAATTTATCACTAATAAAATGCTTAAGACTCACGCCAAAAACTTTTTCTCAAGAAATGATATGATAGTGGCAACATATCTTGGAGTCACTATTACTATCAATATTGTGACAATAAAATTCACTGTTTGTGATGATGTAATGGTGTCTGTTTAGATTACATCACAATAAATCGTCACTAAAGTCATTGGTCACTACAAATTCATCACCAATGAAATGCTAAATTTGGGCCAAGTTCCCAATAGATTATGCAATAGTGACAACATATACGATAGGCACTATTACTAATCATAAATGTGATGATAAAAAGTTTGTCACTACATAATTTTATTTTTTTTATAATGATGTATTTGTGATAGGTTAAATTACTTCACAAATAAATCGTAACTATGAGTGTATAAATGTGATCAATTACACAAAATGCTCAAATTGGTGCCAAGTTTTTTTCAAGGGAAATGATGTAATAGTAACAACATATCAAATAATTAATAATAATTATTTTTATGATGATGAAATTAAAATTTACTTTTAGTTACAAATATTTTATCATTAAATATTACAATTTAATTCCAACTACATGTACTCTCAATTGCGAAAATTATATTCATTAAAAACTAGTTGGTCTTCTACCAAAAAAGGAAGAAATTAATTCATTAGTTTTTATACGAAAAATCTTTTATAGCAATGGTAATTTATATATTAACAAGTTATTTTCTTTTTGACATTAATTTTTTTTTGTAAAATTTTAATTAAATTTAAAATATTTTAAATTCATCAAGTTGTTTTGTTCTAGACTTAGGGAGACAATATTAGAATTCATATTATGAGATAACAATTTTTTTTATCTTTACAAACATCATAAATTAATAATAAATTTAGGAAAGTTGATTATAGTATATGATGTTTAGTGTAATTCATAGTATGCATTTTGTTTTATAATATTCTTGTATGCATCAGATGGATATGCTTTGATTTTATTTTATTACTTTGTTTTTGTTAAAAGCATTTAACAAAACACAAGAAAATTAACTTAGCTTAAAACACAAGAAAATTAACTTAGCTTTTCAAGTCAAATTCTAAATTATGTTAATAAGTAATACACCTTTTGCTACTTTTTTGATCTCTTCTTTAGTGTATCTTAAACTCTTCCTTTCATGGCACAGAGTTTAGACCCTCCTGAATAAATAACTCCTTTTAAACATTAATAAATATTGTTATTTTATGATTTTGATTCTTTTTAATAGTTGGTATTTATTGTATTTGATTCGTTTCTGATTGCAATTTAGTATCAGGATAAAACCTGTCCTCTTTTCATTGTACTTTACTATTTTAGAGACAAATTTAAAAGAAAAATAAGTAATCTGACAGTGAAATTTAATTTTTCTCTCTGTTTTCTAGACTAAATAAAATAATTAATCTGCGATTGTGATAAATTATTATCATTATTATTGCATTTATTATTTTATATTTGGTAATTTTCTATTTCGATTCTTTCTATCATAATTAAAGACACATCCCTTACATTCGTAATATTGTGGCAGCTTTCTACAAAGAGCTTGCAAAAACCCTTCATTAAACCCTTTGCTTTTTAGGTATACATACTAGCACATAACATTCAAAGGAAAATGATGATGATGGGAGGGAACAACCAATTTACTGCAAAAAAGGATGGTGGTGTGTCTTTAGGTAGCACTGAGATGAACAACGGTGATGTTGGCATTGGAAGAGAAGGTGAGATAGTGTTGAAAAAGTGGTCGTCAACCGTGTGGAGGATGCAGTGTTGCCCAAGCACGTGAGGAGTCATGGTGAAGGGAATTGGAATGTTGTGCAAAAGAAGAAAAAGTTGGCACGTTGCGGGAATAGTTGTAGGCTTAGAGGGGCTAACCATTGAAGACCAAATTTGAAGAAGGGATCTTTTTCTCCTGAGTTGCACGCTAAGATGGGGAATAAATGGGCTCTTATGGATATTCAAGTAGTCATTACTACTTTTCTAAAAAAGGGTTAGCATTTTTTACATTTCACATTCAAAATTTGATCTTGTTTCAACTATTCTCTGCCTTTTTTTATTTTCTTTGTTGGTGATGAATAGAGAGATCTTATATTAAGTTGGTGATTTTGTTAATAATCAGGGCAAGACAAAATGTAATGGTGGACGGAGGGCTTTGCCCTAAAATTTTAACGAAATTTCATTATTCTTTTGAAAATTTTTGAAAATTTTAATTAGCCTCGAAATTGTGTTAATAAGTAATACAACTTTTTCTAATAAGTTAAATTAACTTATCTTTTCAAGTTAAATTATCTCGAGTAATACAACTTTTGGTACTTTGTTGATCTCTTCTTTAGTGGGTCTTAAACTCTTCCTTTTATTATTTCATATTTGTTAACTTTCTGTTTCGATTCTTTCTGTCATAATTAAAGATGCATTCGTTATATTCGCAATATCGCGCTGACCATTTACAAAGAGCTTGCAAAAACCCTTTTCTTTTTACGTATAGATATTAGCACATAACATTCAAAGGAAAATGATAATGATGGGAGGGAACAACTAATTTATTGCACAAAAGGAGGGTGGTGTGTCATTAGGTAGCAATGAGATGAACAACAACAGTGTCGACGGCAGAAGGAAAGGCAAGATACCTTTAAAAAATGGGTCTAAAATATAAGTGTTGAACTTTTAGTGTTCTAAATAAATTTTTGGAAAGTCTCATTAATCTTACCAAAATTAACTTATCTTTTCAACTTAAATTAACTCGCCTCTAAATTGCGTTAATAAGTAATACAACTTTTGCTACTTTGCTGATCTCTTCTTTAGTGGGTCTTAAACTCTTCCTTTTATTATTTCATATTTGGTAACTTTCTGTTTCAATTCTTTCTGTCATAATTAAAGGCGCATTCGTTACATTCGCAATATTGCGACGGCCATTTACAAAGAGCTTGCAAAAACCATTCTTTAGCCCTTTTCTTTTTAGGTATAGATATTAGCACATAACATCCAAAGGAAAATGATGATGATAATGATGGTGGTAGGGAACAACTAATTTATTGCACAAAAGGAGGGTGGAGGGGTTCTTAGGTAGCAATTGGACGAACAACGACACTGTTGGCATTAGAAGAGAAGGTGAGATAGTATTGAAAAAGGGGTATTGAACCACATAGAGGATGCAGTGTTGGCGGAGTATATGAGGAGTCATGGTGAAGGGAATTGGAATGTTGTGAAAAAGAACAAAGGGTTGGCACGTTGCGAGAATAGTTGTAGGATTAGTTGGACTAACCATTGAAGACCAAACTTGAAGAAGACAAGGCTATTAGTGAGTTGCATGCTAAGATGGGGAACAAATGGGCTCATATGGCTACTTAGGCAGTCATTACTACTTTTCTAAAAAAGGGTTAGCATTTTTTACATTTCACATTTAATATTTGATCTTGTTTCTACTATTCTTTGCCTCTTTTTATTTTCTTTGTTGCTAAGATGGGAAACAAATGGGCTCATATGGCTACTTAGGCGTAACGTAATGGTGGAAATAGGGCTTTGCCCCAAAAATTTTAAAAAATTTCATTATTCTTTTGAAATTGTTTGAACATTTTAATTGACCTCTCTAAATTATTGAAAATTTTAACTAAATGGTTCTAAAGTTTTTGGAAATTCCCATTAATCTTACAAAATTTTTAAAAATTTTAATTAGACGTTCCAAAATTTTTTTATTCTCTTTGAACTCTTAAATTTTTTTTTAGAAGTTTTAGTTAGGCTTCCAAACCAGAATCCCAAGATCTGCTATTGAATTTGGGAAATTTTTTTAGTATTTTATTTCACACCCCAAAATTGGGTACAGTAGTTTCAAGGGTAATTTAGGGATTTTAGCTCAAAATGTGTTTCAAAATTTGGAAGCATGGTAAACCAGAAATGTCTTCTTCTATGGCTTTTAGGAAATTACATCAATTTTTGTACATAATGTAGAAAAGATGTTCAATTTTGAAAAGAGGATTGTTTTGTAAAAGAGGTTAACTTAATAGTAGTTTTAAAGCAAATGTACCAAGTTTTTAAATCAACCCAATCCTTCCCCCCTTTTCACCTTATTTTGACGATTAAAGAAAAAAAAAAAGAGCATTCTCACCTATTTGTGCCTTGAAACCCCAAACCTCATTCATCTATTTTGATTTCCCAAACTTTAATCTTTTGATTCCATCAAATTAAAAACACCAAATCCCTCCCAAATTAAAAGAGAAATACTAAGAACACCATTAATTTTGCCATCTCTCAAACTTGTGGGTTTTTCGGAGTTTCAAGTCAAACGTTTTTTCTCTCATTGAAGGTAATGATTCATTTTCCTATTACTTTTTGATGATATTTAACCTTTTAAATTGAGTTTTTATTAATTGAATTAGAAGTTTTGAAGAAATGCCGAAAATTGGGTCATTAAGGGTGAAATTCGGGATTTTGAATAAAAACTTTGTGTGAAAGTGTTTTTCAACTTGTTTTGATGTAATTAGAAGTTTCGTTAAAGAATGCTAAGGTTTTATTAAGTTTGTTGCGAAAATTGTCATTGTACGTCAAATTTTCAGAACCATGAATTTGTGTAGTTTTGAGTAGTTTGAAGGTTGAGAATTGTTCTTAGATGTGTAATTAGGTGATTGAAATCAGTTTTATGCGAAGGGAATGAGTAGATGTCGAGGTTTTTGCGTTTCAGCTAAGCTAGTCGAAATTTTAGTTTCATGAGAATTTAGCTTAGACTTGTGTTTTTGGTTGATTTAGGTGAGTCTATGGTTGAATTTTAATTGTGTTTATTGTGTTATTTACTTTGGTGAAGCTTCGGAGTCGTTAGGACCTTCTTCGAGTAAAGTGAAAGGTAAGAAAAAACTAGTTGATGCTTTCGGTGACTAGGCGAAAGCGCGAACGGTGAGTGTTTTGAATCTCTTCTTGTAAACACGATTCATAGTGTTATTTGGGATCTTAAGAGTAGCCTAAACCCCTAGTCTACGTTCTGAGTATATGTTTTCTTATACCCCTTGTCTAATTTGCAAAAATGTGACTGTGTGTTATGGATTGAGAATTAAGATGTGATAATAGGACATGTGAGATATGCTTGTAATGGCTATTGTGAATGTGTTAATTGTGACTATGTTATACATGTCGAATAACAGTGATGATGTTGTGCTTATAATGTGAATATGCAGTGAAAGTGTGCAGAAAATGGTACTTAAAAATGTGTGTTTAATTGCAGATATTTTGACCTTATGATCTTTGAGACCGTTGGATATAGTCAACATGCCATAGGATTTGTGAGTACTCATCCTTGTGTTGTGTTTTTAGGGCATTGAGGCTCGAAACAATTTTGGAGAGATAAGGGAATGTGAGCTCAGCTCTATTCACCGGGATATATTAGTGTGTTAGAGAGTGTTAACTATATGCTACGCTTTTGGGATATGTTCGACTTATTGAGTTAATAGTGTGTTGGTGATCCTAATATCCAATGTGTGGTGATAGAGCCCACTTTTATGTTTCATAGCCTCAAGTACCAAATTATCACTAAATGTGTATAAAAGGTGATGTATGCTTAATTATGTGATTGTAAAGCCAAATGAATTAGTAGTTATTAAATGAGTATTTTAATAGGTCATTATAGCAAATTATGTAAGTAAATGTGCTTTGATCATTTTCATTTAATGCATGATATCATGTTTATTTGGTGGTTATTCCGATCATTCACTAAGCTTGTTTAAGCTCAATCACTCTTTTTTAAACCTTTGCAGACAGTTAGTGTTGTGGTGTGAGCAGTGTGAAAATACCATCAGAGTGATCCAAGTAGACATAGTGGTTAAGTAGACGATTTTATAGCTATTGTTTTGAACTGTGGAAATAAGACAATGTGGTAGATTTGTTGGTTGATTATTGCCATGATGTTTAGATGATTGCTGGTTTTTATTACTCATACCTTAGCTTAAACTATTAATAATGCTTTGAGCTGTAAGTTTAGATATTTTTTATGTTGAATTTTGAAGTTATAGATGCATGTTGAATTCATTTATGTATGGTTGTGATAAATGCCTTATTTTGCTGTGAATTTTGGTGTTTTGTTTAGAAGTATCGATAATTAGGTATTTAGTATCGATACCTCCATGATATTTTGAATGTGTAGGAAGTTAATAGCTCACTTTGGTATCTATACCATTCCTCGAGTATCAATAATCAGGGTAAAAATATAAATACTTATTGAATTGTATTGATAAATTGCTGGGTTTTAATTTTTGTAGAGAAATAGAATACTAAAAAGGTAACGATTTTCTAAATGGTATTGATACCAGTATGAGAAATATCGATACTTGCGGGTGTGTATCAATACCTACGTGATTTGTTTGACAACTTTTGTTAAATGGTCTTTAAACATGCTTTTAACTTGTTACAAGGTTGATTAATGTATGTTTGGCAAATTTTAAACTCGTCTAAGGTTAATCAGGCTTAAACCTCTTATACTTATGTTTATGATGATAATGGCATGACAATGAGATGTTTTATGCTTTGTTGATGATGAGACAGTGGTGTAGCATCCTGTTACTCGGGCTCGACGACTAGGCCGAGTATAAGGTGTGACATTTTATGATTTTCTATGCTAGTTATCAATTTATTTTTTTGTCAAATTTGTTCATTTACTTTTTAAGAACTTCGACAACAAAAAATTTGCTATATTTTTCTAATCTTTTATTTTGGCTGTTGGAATGTAATTCTATATCCAATTGTAGAACACTTAAAAATTCTAATACAATAATTTTGACACATACGAAAAAAAAGGTTGTATAGACATAATATAACACTTAATTTAATCAAGAATGTTTAATATTTGTCAACATATTAATATGTATAATAATATATGTTGCGAATAGCTTTGCTAAGGTGTTAGAAATTCGAGTGTTCTATTTTTTTTTGCAAATTCTCATTAATATTACGCAAATTAACTTATCTTTCAAGTCAAATTAACTCGCCTATTATGGCCTACCATTGAATTTCACCTCTAAATTCTGTTAATAAGTAATATACCTTTCGCTACTTTGTTGAGATCTTTTTTACTGGGTCTTAAACTCTTCCTATCATGGCACAGAGTTTAGACCCTCCAAAATCAAAAACCCCTTTTAAACACTAATAAGTATTGTTATTTTATGATTTTGATTCTTTCTAATAGTTGGTACTTATTATATTTGATTCATTTTGATCCCAATTCAATATTAGGGTAAAACTTGTCCTCTTTTCATTGTCAAGTTGTACTTTACTATTTTAAAGACAAATTTAAAAGAAAAATAAGTAATCTGACAGCGAACTTTAATTTTTCTCTCTGTCTTTTACACCAAATAAAATAATTAATGTGTGAATGTCATAAATTATTATCATTATTAATTAATATTTGGTAACTTTTTGTTTCGATTCTCTCATAATTAAAGATGCATTTATTACATTCGCAATATCACGATGTCCATTTACAAATAGCTTGCAAAAACCCTTCATTAAGCCCTTTTCTTTTTAGGTATAGATATTAGCACACAACATTCAAAGGAAAATGATGATGATAACGATGGTGGTAGGAAACAACCAATTTACTGCACAAAAGGAGGGTGGTGGGTCCTTAGGTAGCAATGGGAAGAACAACGACAATGTTAGCATCGAAGGAGAAGTCGACATAGCATTGAAAAAGGGATTGTGAACTTCACGGGGGATGCGATGTTGGTAGAGTATGTGAGGAGTCATGGTGAAGGGAATTGGAATGCTGTGCGAAAGAACACCAGGTTGGCATGTTGTGGGAAGAGTTACAGGCTTAGATGGGCTAACCATTTAAGACCAGACTTGAAGAAGGGATCTTTTTCTCCTGAAGAAGAAAGGACTATTATTGAGTTGCATGCTAAGATGCGAAATAAATGGGCTCGTATGGCTAATCAAATAATCATTATTATTTTTCTAAAAATGGGTTAGCATTTTTTACATTAAATATTTCATATTTGATCTCGTTTTTGCTATTCTTTGCTCATTTTTATTTTCTTTGTTGGTGATGAACACAGACTTCTTATATTAAGCTAGTGATTTTGTTAATAATCTAGGTGGGATGAATGTGGCAAATCCCCCAAAATATTTGAAAAAACTCAAAATTTTCTTTGAAAATTTTAGTTAGCCTTTAAATTTTTGAAAATTTTTATAATGCTTTTTAATTTTTTATGTTTCAAAAATTTAGAAATTTTTTGAATTTTTCTTTAATCTTACAAAATTTTAAAAAACTATAACTGATTTTTCCATTTTTTAAAAATCCCATTCAACTCTTAATGTTTTGAATATTTTAGTTAGGCTTTCAAAATTTTATGGCAAAAACCGCAATTGGATTTGCAAAATTCATTTTCTTTCAATTTTGTTCATTTACTCTTTGGAACACAAGGGTGAAGAGGTGGCAACACCATGGTCTCCCACTTTACCCACCCGACGTCCAACCCCTCTACCCCCAGCACCTCTAGCGCCACTCACATCCGCCGTCACCCATGCCTCTTCACTCTCTCCACATCCCTCACAGACCACCACCTCAAAACTTCCTTTACAATCGTCATTCAGCATTAACAACGCCGCCTCCTCTCCCTAGCCCTTCCGCTTCAACACCACCCCATATCTCCTCACATCACTCTCCCCATAATCCACATTCTTTCCCAACTCTCCCTCTTTTCAATTATCCCAACATCACCATCGATGAGACTTCTTCAATAGCAACAAGCGGTTCAAGCATGACGGAATTCAAAGCAACATTTACAATAACAATCATCTTGATGTTACCAACTTGAGCTTTACATTGCCAATGCAGCAATATTCGAATCAAATGACACTAGATCTTCCTTCATCGTTGAGGACAACATTTAACCATCATCCTCATCACGATTCTGGGTGTTTTTAGCCGTTGAAAACGAAGCTTCGTTCGAAGCAAATCTACGACGATCGGTTGTTGGAGAATATACTGCAGGAAACTCAGGCGCTGCTACCAATGGCCATGGTGGCAACAAAAAAATGCCGAAAGTTGTATAAAATGAAGAGGAAGACTATTCGAGGTTAATCAACATTGATTGTCCTTTTTCCTTGAGCATGGTGATCCCTAAATGGCGCAATGGTAGTGGCGAAAGCTCCGAGCGGCAACCCTCGGTTATAATAGATAATGAAAATCATTTAGCCATTGATATGCATCAGATAGCTTCATTGTACCCTATTGATATTTTGCCTAACCATGCTGCCAAGTCTTCCGGTGTTCGATCTTGGGACACCTTTTCGGTACTACAATAATAAACTTTCTGACATTTTGTATTTTAGTGTTGTTGGGATTGACCCAATTAAGCAACAAGTAAAAAATAGCGGAATAAGTTGAGAAATTGAACACACAAATTTAACATGGAAAAATCCCTCTAAAGAAGATAAAAAACCACGGGCAAAGATAATTTTACTATAATGACAAAAGAACGAAGAGTACAAAAGATGGAGATAAAAACTAAACCTCGAAAACCCAAAAATAAAGAACTCTCAAAATGTAAACACAAAATTCTCTAAATGTGTTATAAGTTTTAATCTCTAATGGGTGTAGTTTCTAAGGTTGTAAAAAAGCCTACTTATAGGGTAAATTCATAGATCTAATAATAATAAAATAATTTAGACTAATTAGATTTTGATTGAAACAAATAAACAGAGTTTAACTGAAAGGTTATTTTTCAAATTTGACTAAAACAAGAGTTATACTCAACAAATCTCTACCTTGACTCATATTTCCACAATGCCATTTTTGCCGAAGCCTACCGTAGGCCTATCTTGAACTATGTAGGGAATTAACTGAGTCGAATCTGTGCTTAGAAACTAAAAGACTTCTAGCCTTCAACTTGTACACTGCCATATTAAAACTAACTTGAGTCTGATTTTCACGAACACAATGCCTTAACTTTTCAAAACCTACATCCAAAAGAGAACCTCTCTTTAACGAAATAGTCATACCTTTTTCCCTCCTATGACCAAGTTGCCTTCTGTTCAAATGAGTTGACTTCAAATCCGTAACAGACAAGGGACGTCTGATTTCACCGATCACTGTAGAACCTTCCAAAATATAAAGACTATCGATTCTTTTACCTTTTAACAAAATGAGAGCTCCATGAGATACTTTAATGTCACTCGAATCAATGTTGATTTTGCATCCTTTCAAGTCTAAAATATTCAAGGAGATGAGATTCTTTCGTGAATCAGGTACATACTTGACATCTGAGAGTGTTCTAATCGTCCTATCGTGTATCCTAATTTTAATAGTACCAATACCAATTACCTTACTAGATGAATCATTTCCCATGCACACAACTCCACCTTTAACTGAATTGTATGTGGAGAACCATTCTCTATTGGGTTATATATGGAAAGAACATCCTGAATTTAGGATCCACTCAGACGTGAGCTTGGAGTTTTTGCTCACTGACACTAACAAGAAATCATCACTGCTTTCATCGGCCAAATTAGCACCAGCTACATCTTCCTCGTTACTCTCAACACCTCTTTTATTTCGTAGTTTATAACAATCTGCTTTGACGTGACCTAATTTTTACAATAGTGACACCTTTTGTCTCATTTCTTTGATGCTACCAAAATGAAAGCTTGCCTATCTTTCTTACTATCCAAACCAAACTTATTGTTGAGTTTATCTCTACTCAACAAATGACCCTTCACATTTTCGAACGAGAGTTTGTCTCTGCCATAAATCAAGGTCTCCCTAAAAAACTTGTATGAAGGGGGTAAATAGCACAATAATAGCATATAGCATAGCCTGATCTTCATCGTCAATATGAACCTCAACGTTCTTTAAATTATTTAAAAGAGTAATGAATTAACTGATGTGATCTCTAAAAAGCTCACCTTCGTTCATGCGAAACGTAAATAGACGTTGTTTCAACACTAAACGGTTGGCCAAAGACTTAGTCGCATAAAGAGTTTCTAACCTTTCCATAATGCGGATGAGGTCTTCTCCATCAATTTCTCGTGCAATACCATATTTGCGAGGTACAACTGGATTGCAGACAATGCCTTTTCATCAAGCTCCTCCCATTCTGTTTGATTTAGATTCTCATGCTTTTTCCAGGTAACAACCTTTTTTAAGATGGTTTGAACTAGAATTGCCATCATCCAAACTTGCCACATATTGAAAATTTTCTCATTATCGAACTTCTCAATTTTAAACCTTGTTGTTGCCATCTCTAAACGGGCTGATCTATGAAAATTGAACCAGCTCTGATACCACTTGTTGGGATCGACTCGATTAAGTAACAAGTAAAAAATAGCGAAATAAATTGAGAAATTCAACATACAAATTTAACGTGGAAGAACCCCTCCAAAGAGGACAAAAAACCATAGGTAAAGATAATTTTACTGTAATGGCAAAAGAACGAAGAGTAAAAAAGATAGAGATAAAAACTAAACCTCAAAAACTCAAAAACAATAAACCCTCAAAATGTTAACACAAAAGTCTCTAAATGTGTTATGAGTTCTAATCTCTAGTGGGTGTATTTTCTAAGGTTGTAAAACAGCCTATTTATAGGCTAAATTCATAGGTCAAATAATAATAAAATAATTTAGACTAATCAGAGTTTGATTGAAACAAATAAACAGAGTTTAACTGAAAGATTATTTCTCAACTTTGACTGAAATAAGAGCCATACTCAACATGTGTTTTAGATTGTAAGTTGTTCTCTTTATAAATATTATAAATTAATAATAAATTTAGGAAAGATGGTTATAGTATATGATGTTTGGTATAATTACAATACATTGTGCTGAATTCATACTATGCATTTTCTTTTATAATATTCTTGTATGCATCAGGTCAATATGCTTTGATTTTATTTTATTACTTTGTTTTCCTTAAACAAAACTCTTCCTTTCATGGTATATGGCATAGAATAGAGTTTATACCCTCCTAAGTCAAAAACCCGTTTTAAACATTATTAAGTATTGTTATCTAATGATTTTAATTCTTTGGAATAGTTGTTTTTTTATCTTTATTTGATCCGTTTCTGATCATAATTTAAAATTAGGGCAAAACATGCCATTGTCAAGTTGTACTTTTACTATTTTAAAGAGAATCATGTCATCTAACATTGAATTTCAAGTTTTCTCTCCGCCTTCTAGACCAAATAAAAAAAATTAACCTATGACTGTAATAAATTATTATCATTATTATTGCATTTATTATTTCATATTTGGAAACTTTCTATTTTGATTCTTTCTGTCATAATTAACGATGCATCCGTTACATTCGTAATATCGTGGCGGACATTTACAAAGAGCTTGCAGTATACCAAAAACCCTTCATTAAACCCTTTTCTTTGTAAGTATAAATATTAACACGTAACATTCAAAGGAAAATGATGATGATGGTGATGGTGGTGGGAGGGAACAACCAATTTATTGTACAAAAAGAGGGTATAGGGTCCTTAGGTAGTAATGGGATGAACAACGGCGATGTTGGCAATGGAAGAGAAGACAAGATAGTGTTGAAAAAGAGACCGTGGACAGCAGCGAAGGATGCGGTGTTGTCAGATATGTGAGGAGTCATGCTGAAGGGAAATGAAATGCTGTGCAAAAGAACCCTCTTAAATAAAAAACCCCTTTTAAGCACTAAGTATTATTATGTTATGATTCTGATTTTTTTTATTAGTTGTTACTTATTGTATTTGATTCGTTTCTGTTCCTAATTTAGTATTAGGGTAAAACATTTCTCTTTTTATTGTCAAGTTGTACTTTACTATTTTAAAGACAAAATTAAAAGAAAAAAAAGTAATCTGACATTGAACTTCAAATTTTCTCTCTGTCTTTCAGGCCAAATAAAATAATTAATATGCGACTTTCATAAATTATTATCATTATTATTGCATTTTTTATTTCATATTTGTTAACTTTTTGTTTAAATTCTTTCTATCATAGTTAAAGATGCATCTGTTACATTCGCAATATCGCAATGGCCATTCACAAAGAGCTTTCAAAAGCCCTTCATTAAACCCTTTCCTTTTAAGGTATAGATGTTAGCATATAACATTCAAAGGAAAATGATGATGATGGGTAGGAACAACCAATTTACTGCACAAAATGAGTGTGACGGGTCCTTAGGTAGCAATTGGATGAACAACTATGGTGTTGGCATCGAAAGAGAATGCGAGATAAGGTTGACAAAGGGGCCATGGAATGTATGTTGTATTTTTGGTTATAGAAAAGTTAATATACAATTATAAAACAATAATTTCAATATATACCAAAAAAATGTTGTAATGGACATAATATAACACTTAATTTAATCATGACATGTTTAATATTTATCAAAATTTTGATATGTATAACAATTTATGTTACGAATAGTTTTGTTAGGTTGTTTGGACTTTGAGTGTTCATTTTCAGCAAAAGTATGTAAGCCTGTATGGGTTCTCTAGATTTCCATTGTGTATGGCTTTTGGCCAAGTTTTGTTAAGGTGTTAGAACTTTGAGTGTTCTAAATTTTTTGGAAATTCTCATTAATCTTACAAAAAAAAAACTTATATTTTCAAATAAAATTGAACCACATATTAGGTCTACCTTTGGATTTCACATCTAGATTGTGTTAATAAGTAATATACATCTTTCTACTTTGTTGATGTCTTCTTTAGTGGGTTTTAAACCCTTCCTTTCATGGTACAAAGTTTAGACCCTCCTAAATAAAAAACCCCTTTTAAACACTAAAAAGTATTGTTATTTTATGATTTTGATTCTTCTTAATAGTTGGCACTTATTGTATTTGATTTGTTTCTAATTGCAATTCAATATTTGGGGGAAACCTGGCCTCTTTTCATTGTAAGTAATCTGATAGTGAACTTTAATTTTTCTCTCTATCTTCTAGACCAAATAAAATAAGTAGTCTACGGCTATCATAAATGATTATAATTGTTATTGCATTTATTGTTTCATATTTGGTAACCTTTTGTTTCAATTATTTTTGTCGTAATTAAAGTCGTATCCATTACATTCGCAATATTGCGACAATTGTTTACAAAGGGCTTGTAAAAACCTTTCATTAAACCCTTTTCTTTTTAGTTATAGATATTAGCAAATAACATTCAAAGGAAAATAATGATGATAACGATGGTGGTAGGGAACAACCAATTTACTACACAAAAGGAGGGTGGTTGGTCCTTAGGAAGCAATTGGATTAATAGTGGCAGTGTTGGCATCGGATGAGAAGGTGACACAGCATTGAAAAAAGGGCCATGAATCACATGGAGGATGCGGTGTTGGCAAAGTATGTGAGGAGTCACAGTGAAGGGAATTGGAATATTGTGCAAAAGAACAAAGGGTTGGCACGCTGCGGGAATAGTTGTAGGCTTAGAGGGGCTAACCATTGAAGACCAAACTTGAAGAAAAGATCTTCTTCTCCTGAAGAAGACAAGGCTATTATTGGGTTTCCTGCTAAGATGGGGAAAAATGGGGAAAAAATGGGCTCATATGGCTACTTAGGTAGTCATTACTACTTTTCTAAAAAAAACGATTAGCATTTTTGGCATTTCAAATTTAAAGTCTCCAATTGCCGTCCAATTCTATGTAATGTATTGAACCATATTAAATTCAAAGGGTAACCGACTTCAATATTTGGTGGACATAACACAAGCAAAAATTGAAGTTGATACACCTATATATCCCAAGACAAAGAAGGAATTAGATCCAAAGAGCACTGTTAATAACATCTTTAGGAATGAGACACTTTAGTAAGGACACGAACTCTATCGTCAATATCCTTCAAGTTTTGCTTAACCAACAGCCCCACCTCAAATCCATCGCATTCAAACTTTGAAATATCCTTTTTCCACTTAGGCTTTGGAACATGACTTTTTTCAACTCCTTCTGGCGATTCTCCTCGCGCAGTTTCCTAACTTGTTGAGTAGCTTTGGCTAAGCTTTGCTCAAGGAAACTCTCTTGGTTAACCATTTTATTGTTTTGCTTTGACTAGGGCAGCTTCTTGAACTCGGAAAGCAACCGTCCGACACCTGCGTGGGACGACCATACCTCCGGTTTAAAGTTGAAATCAGGAGAGTAGATAATAGCACAAGCCTCAATCCCACAAAGGGTAGTGAGTTCACGCACCTTCTTTACCAGACCCTTGGTTCTTTTCTTGTAGCTAGTTTTCCTTGTTGAATAATTGGTAATGTAGGCAAGCTTCATTTTCTTTCTAGACATGGAGAATTGAATGCTTAGTTGCTATGTATTTGATTGAATGTTTCGCTAACAGTGTGTGTGCTTATATACTGTTAGACATACAATTATTCTCAAGCCAATCATGGAAGCTTGACGAGAACAAAGTCAAATATTCTTTGCAACCGTGCTTTCTCTAACAATATGGTCAATCCACTCAAGTAGATTACCACGAAAACTACAAGATGCATAAGAAGAAGTGTTCTTGTTAATCCCTACATGATTTGTATTCAATCTATTAAGAGGTTTATTGGCATTTAATTTCAAGCTCACTCTCATTAAGTTTAAGGTAAGAGATTTCATTTGACGAGTTTCACTCATTTATTATAGATTATTCTGGCAACAAGAACCATAAAAGAAAAAAAAAACCCATCAATCATAATAGATATTTCAATATATCGTTCAGTGAATCGATCCATCAATTTGAACTGTAACAAAAACATTTAAATACGTTGTTATTATCTTTGTCTTATCTTTTAATTACTAGAATGAATATATTAACAAAATCATTTTTATAAATTTCTTTAATTATGTTAATTAAATTTTAACTCAATTGAAATTGTTGTTATTAAGAGAATGTTGATTTAATTGCAATTAAAAAAAGTACGGGTAAAAACAGTCACTTTTGTATTAGAAAACCAAATACTTCAGTACTAATCTCAACTCCTAAAACAAACATTAATATGTTTTTTCTTTCTCGTTCAAAGAAAAAAAACGTTATTTGTCTGCAAATAAGCCTGCATCAACGATCACTCCACAGAAATCTGAAATGGGGAAATGATTTATTTCGATTATTACGAAGACGATAAACACATAAAATACTCGAATTCAAGGGGCAACTGACTGTAAATATTTGGTCGACATAACACAAGCAAACATTGAAACTGATACACCTATATATCCCAAGACAAAGAAGGCACTAGAACCAGATAGCACTGTCAATAATATCCTTAGGAACGAGACGCTTTAGTAAGCACACGAACCCTATCGTCAATATCCGTCAAGTTTTGCTTAACCAATCGACCCACCTCATCCAAATCCATCGCATTCAAACTCTTGAATATCCCTTTTCCACTCAGGCTTTCGAACATGACTTCTTCCAACTCCTTCTGGCGATTCTCCTCGCTCAGTTTCCTAAGCTGTTGAGTAGCTTTGGCTAAGCTTTGCTCAAGGAAACTCTCTTGGTTAACCATCTTATTGTTTTGTTTCGACTGGGGCAGCTTCTTGAACTCGGACAGCAAGCGTCGGGCATCCTCGAGGGACGGCCATACCTCCGCTTGAGAGCCGAAATCAGAAGAGCTGATAACAGCAAAAGCTTCAATCCCACAAAGGGTAGTGAGTTCACGCACCTTCTTTACCAGACCCTTGGTTCTTTTCTTGTAGGTAGTTTTCCTTGCTGAATCATTGGTAATGTAGGCAAGTTTTGTTTTCTTTCTAGACATGGAGAATTGAAGGCTTAGTTACTATATATTTGATTGCATGTTACCCCAACAGTGTGTGTGCTTATATATGGATATTAGAGGCTGGTAGAGAAGAAGGGATGCCCCACTTGTCCTCGCTGGATATATATTAATGTTGACCTAAAAAGGAAAGGAGAAGACAGGTGTTTAATATCGAGTGATGACACCAAATTCATTACCATAATAGCTGTAATTTTAATGTAGACATTAAATGCATAAGCATGTTTATGGTTAATATATCCGGCTTTCAGTTACATATTCCATATTTCAGTGATATATACCATTTATGTCACAAAGGTCGAAATATAATTTAAGACAAATGGGTTTGGGGCAACCAAAATAGTAAGCTCGGCCGAACAGTGACTCAGTTTTGGTCAATCAGAGAGTACAACGATGAGAAAAAACTAATAGCTTCTTTCTGGAGAATTTTATCATTATAACACCAAGCACCATCAATCTTTAAAGCAGATTTTCTGTTAAACTTACGCCTCAAGAGAGTTTTGTTATGAAAGAACTTGGTGTTCTGTCTCCTTGGTGAATCCAATCCGTCCTGGAATTTTGCAGCTAAAGTAACTCCTTTTCATCAAGAACTTTTTTATATTTAAAATGCACATCCATCTCAAGATCCAAGAGAAACTATGAGCACTTACGATCCAGAGCAGCTTGGACATTGTCGATACGACGACCAAGCGAATGCTTCCTTGTAGCAATATGCCCATACACTTTTTCATTCCATTTTTTCATAACCGAAACAAGAGAAATAAAATTGGTCAGACATGTCTAAACCCATATTTAAGCTATCTCGAATAAGTTGCGAAAAGGAAGGTGTTGCACCCAAAAAGCCAAGAATCAAAAAGGCTTGTTGTGACAAATTTGTCTTGTCGAATGTGAAGAAATCAGAATTAGTCGGTTGTTCGATTTCAGCCGGGAAGATGAAACAACGATACAACCATTGACTATTGGTAATTTATTTATATATAACAATTGATATATTATATGAATTTAAATGTGTATGTCTATTTTTTTAATATGATATGTACTAAAAATAATTATATCTCACACGTAAATTCATATTAATTATAATATTTATTTTAATTATATAAATATTAATATTTTAAAGTAATTTAACTAATTGAATTGATCAAAAAAATAAAGGGGATAAACAAAAATATAGGAATTTTTATGATTCCATCTCATTATTTGGTTAGATTTATTGATGCAAAAGAATATAACGCAAGATAAACTAAATTTGATTTTAGAGAATAATATGTTAAAGAAGAGATTTTTTTTATAATAATTTTTTATATTTAATTATTAGATTTAATTTTAAAAAATATAAATTATATTTTTACATGACATTTATTAATTTGTGTAAAGTATAACAAATGTTTAATTAAGGTAAATATTTGTGGATATCTAAATCTAAATCTGCAAGTGTAGGAATGTGGATTCCAATAATGGATTTACGATGTAGTTTATCTACATCCACTCCAAATCTGAAACGAATAGTAATTTTAGCATCTGAGATATCCAAATATTATTTGAATCTGCAAGATCTAAACCCACAAAATTCAAGTCAAATATCTAATCCACAATCCAAATTCACATCCCTAAGTTCTAGTGTTTAACTTAGACCAACTGACCAACCTTGGCCCTCTAACTATTTGGTTGACTGCACTATACAAGGCCTTATAAATATCAAGTGCAAAACTTTTTACTTGAAGAGCCACGTGTGCTGTTTACATACCGGAGCTGCAAAAAATCTTATTAGTTCTATACTTTCACAAACTCCATAATAAAGAAGTAAATATAATATAATCATTTATGAGAATAAATCACATTTCACAATCAATTGTTTACCTTTTCGGAGAGAAATAAATACCTTATTACCAAAAAGAAAAAAAATAGAACCCTCATGGTAGCTTCAAGTTCAACATGTTCTTAGACTTACGATTATTCTGAAGCCAATCATGGAAGTTTGAGGAGAAGAAAGTCAAATCTCCTTTGCAACCATGCATTCTCTAACAATATGGTCAATCCACTCAAGTAGCTTACCACGAAAACTACAAGATGCATAAGAAGACATGTTCTTATTAACCCCTACTTGATTTGTATTCAATCTATTAAGAGGTTGATTGAGATTTCATTTGACGAGTTTCACTCATTTATTATAGATTATTCAGGCAACAAGAATCAAAGAAAGAAAAACAAATTGTCAATCGTAATAGATTTTTCGATAAATGTTCAGTGAATCGTTCCACAAAACTGAACCATAACAGAAACATTCAAATACATTGTTATTATCTTTATCTTATCTTTTAATTAATAGACCATCTATCTATTTTTTGGTTAAAAAAAAACATAAAAGGAAAGGCTAAAATAAAATAAAATAATTAACCTGCGACTGTATTAAATTATTATCATTATTATATTATTTATTATTTCATATTTGGTAACTTTCTATTTCGATTCTTTCTGTTATAATTAACGACGCATCCGTTACATTCGCAATATCATGGCGGACATTTACAAAGAGCTTGTAGTATACCATAAACCCTTCATTAAACCCTTTTCTTTGTAAGTATAGATATTAGCACGTAACAATCAAAGGAAAATGATGATAATGATGATGGTGGCTGTGGTGGTGGTGGGAGGGAACAACCAATTTATTGCACAAAAGAAGGGTGGAGGGTCTTTAAGGAGTAATGGGATGAACAACCGTGGTGTTGGCATCGAAAGAGAAGGCGAGATAGTGTTGAAAAAGGGACCGTGGGCAGCGGCGAAGGATACAATGTTGTCAAATATGTGAGGAGTCATGGTGAACGGATGTGGAATGCAGTGCAAAAGAATCCTCCTAAATCAAAAACCCCTTTTAAGCACTAATAAGTATAGTTATGTTATAATTTTTATTTTTTTATTAGTTGGTACTTATTGTATTTGATTTGTTTCTTATCGCAATTCAATATTAGGGTAAAACATGTCTCTTTTTATTGTCAAGTTGTACTTTACTATTTTAAAGACAAATTTAAAAGAAAAAAAAAGTAATCTGACATTGAACTTTAAATTTTCTCTTTGTCTTTTAGGCTAAATAAAATAATTAATGCGTGACTTTCATAAATTATTATAATTTTTATTGCATTTAGTATTTCATATTTTTTAACCTTTTGTTTCGATTCCTTCTATCATAATTAAAGACACATCTGTTTCATTTGCAATATCGCACTGGCCATTTACAAAGAGCTTGCAAAAACCTTTCAAAACATTTTTCCTTTCAGGTATACATATTAGCACAGAACATTTAAAGGAAAATAATGATGGTGGGTGGGAACAACCAATTTACTGCACAAGTGGTGGGTCTTTAGATAGTAATGGGATGAACAACTGTGGTGTTGGCATCGAAAGAGAAGGCGAGATAAGGTTGACAAGGGGGCCGTGAAATGTATGTTGTATCTCTGGTTGTAGAAAACTTAATTTACAACCTGGAAAAAAACATAAAATCCACTAGTACGTTTACCTATTTGTACCAAAACAAAAACTTTGCATCCACTAGTATGACACTGACTGCTTGATCTAGAGAAGTTGGTAAAACAAAAAAGTATTTAAACTTTGAGCAAGAGATGGGAAGTTGAGGAGACACCAAAAGTCATGTGATCATGCCAAAAGATAATCCGATAACCTTGTTCGTGTACAACATTCTGATAAGCATGCATTGGAAAGGTTTATGGGCGTCATTCCGATATCATGGTAATGTTATAGACGCTTTTATTCTGGAAAATAAAAGTAAGAATGGGAAGAGGTTTGATTTCATAAGGTTTTTAAAAATATTGGATGCTCAAAGGGCAATATCAAGGATTAATGGGTTCATGATTATGGGAAGTAAGATTTGAGAGAAAATGGCTAGATTCAGAGGCAAAAGGAAGATCTAGAAAAAAGTTCAAGCACAAACATCTTCAAATCGAATGAAAGAGATACAGCCGGAAGGGAAGGAGAGAGAGAGGAAGTCGAAAGGGGAGAAATATTTGGAAAAAAATATAAATGTTCAGTTAAAGTCAGATGAATTGGAAAGAAAAGAGAAGAACCAACTTAAAATCATTAAAGGACACATAGATGATGAACAACTTTGGAAACTCCAACGTTGGCTGGTGGGGGAGTTGGCATTTTTCTGGGATACAGAAAGTTTGACAGAAAGAGTAGCAAGAATCGATCTTAGGGAAATATCACTTTGGAGAATTCAGGGAAGATTCTTTCTATTAGAAGTACCTAATGAAGAACTGATGGGAATACTAAAGCAGAACGACTTGTCATACCTGAAATAATTCATCATTAATATTGAACCTTGGTCGGAGAAGAATATCCTGTCAGAAAGGGTGGCTTGGATTGATATATTAGGGGTTCCCCTGCACTGTTGGAATTATGAGACATTCAAACATGTGGCAGGGCTATGGAGAGAGTTGGAAAACAATTTTGAGACGATGAAACTTTTGATTTCGATTAAGCACCCATATAAGCTAGAAGAAATAATAATGTTGGAGGTAGGGGATGGAATATTTCCGATTAGGACAAAAGAAATGGGATTCACAAAAGTGATAGATGATAAAACAAGGAAAGAAGGGGTGCTATAGGAGTAAGAAGAAGGAGAATCATCGGAAGTCAGATCGACAATTAGATCGAAATTGGAGGTATCTCCGGAGGGTAGATGAAACTACTAGGAAAAGTAAGTTAATGCACCCTGCATCGAGAAAGATGGAAATGGGGAAGGGAGTCAGAGAATATCAGTGAATGCAATAAATGAAGAGGATAATTTTTTAAGCCACAATTGGAGTATACCAGCTGAGGGAGATGCAACAGACATCTTAATAGATAGGGCTAATGAAGATATCTATAACATGGGTTTGTCAATGGAAATGGACTACAATGAAGGGCTGGAAACGTAAATTGAAGGCATGGGAGTGGGCTTAACAGAGCAAGTAAGGCAGATTTCAGATAAGCAGCGGAGCCCAAGTTGAAAAACAAAACAATACATAAGCATAGGGCTCAGAGGATCAAGTAGCAAGCTTTTAAGTTGAAGAACTTTTTCAAACAATACAAAGTAGAAGAAAAATGAAAGTTTTGAACAAGAGGATCCGGTCTATACATGAAATCTAGGATAGAGTCCTAACAACAAAGGAAAAATTGAAGAGGGATTGGGGGACGAGAATGGAGAAAGGAAATGAGGCTTTTAGGAATGATGAAATCATTGCAAATCTGTCATTGTTGGACTAGGATATTAGGAACAGAAGTAAAGTTATTCTAAAGGAAGCACAGAAGACTTGGGAAGTGAGGGGAAATTGGGTTTTAGTGTACGAGGCAATGATGAGGTTGTAATTGATGAAATAATGAGGCTTGAGGGGCAATAATAGAAGTCTATTGGAGGCAGCTTGTAACATCCTTCACCCGTATCCCTCGCCGGAATAGGATTCGAGGTGCTACTAGATTTAAACTTAACCATTTATATAAAACCAGACCGTAAAAAAAAAATTGATCAATTTTAAACTTTTCATACACGCGTATATTATCCTATAATCGGGCTTACAAGGCCCCAAAACATTCATGAGGCATTATTAAATATTTATCAATATCTTAGTCTTGTATCATTTACTTAACAATAAATCACAATTCAAATTCTAAATATACATGCTATAAATTACATCACAGGAGATAATAACATACAAGCATATGAATAATCAAACTACCTAATAACAAGCCAAAGTCTTGGGCTTAATCATACTATTACAAACTCAACTTTACAACCCTATACATGCCATAGACTCGAAACACTAAGATTTACTTACGCCGATAGCGTAGACTCGACAATGTGATGATATCTCTGACGGTCTCCAACCCGAACTAACCTTGCAACCCTAGGGAATATGGGAAAGAAAAAGGGAGTAAGCTTTATGCTTAGTAAGTTCATAAGAAAACAATAAGCAACTCATTAACAAGTTTTATCAATGTTTACAACATAATCACAAATTCACTACAAGTTGTCTTCCTGAGCAACAGTCACTAAATTATTTATAACTGGAGATAAGAAACTCCAAATCAATTGCCGTTAATTTTCCATGAAAACAGACTCATATATATTCCATCCATAAAATTTTCAGAATTTTTGGTTTTGCCAATAAATACCAGATTTTTCTTAAAGTTTCCCCTGTTTCACTATTTGACAAATCTGACCACTCTTCTCTACTAATCAAATTTCTCATTGTACAGAATTCAAAATATGTTCTTGTTGATTTCATTTGAAACTAGACTCATTAAGGAGTCTAAGCATATAAATTTTATCTTATAACCATTTTTGTACAAATTATAATGATTTTCTAAAAAATAGAACAGGGAACCCCAAAGTCATTTGACTCTGTCCCCCGCCACTTCAAATATCTCATTATTAAAAATTCTTTTGCTTACATGGTTTTTTTTTATAAGAAACTAGACTCATTAATCTTTAATTACATAATTTATTCAGCTTCTAACTCAACTTCCACAATTTATGGTGATTTTCCAAAATCACGTTACTGCTACAGTCCCAAGCAGATTTATTACAAATTTACTCTTTCACACATTCTTTGCATTCACATTATTTAAACATGTATATCACCAATCAATTTCATCACATATCTATAATTTCACTTAAGCATAATCTCAATACAATACATCATGCTCAATGATTCGCACACAACCGTTCAAATTAGCAATTATAAGATGGTTCCGCACATAGCTCACCCTTATCGATAATTTACAATGGTTTTACCCTTACTCACATATATGACATAGGCATTTAAATACTTCAGTGTCAACTTTAATTCAACCGAATTCAACCATTGTACCATTTCATAACCACAGTTACTTTTGTCATTCATATCTAAATGGTATTTCACATAATTCATATAACCTTTCACCATGACCGAATACACACTTACACATATGACATTTTCACCTATGCTTCTCATTTCACATTCATGATTCAATTCCAATCGATCTAACATGCATAAGTATATATCACATACCTGGCCAACTTAATGTATTGAACGAATTCAATTGCCGATTTAACACAAGGTCTCATAGTCTTAGACTTTTATCAAATCACCGGCATTTAGCCTGCTAGGTTTTAAACCCGAATTCATCACTGGCACGAAGCCTGCTAGACTTTAAGTCTGAACTCATTCACCGGCATTTCGCCTGCTAGGCTTGAAACCCGATATCATTTCATCGGCATTATAGCCTGCTAGGCCCGAAGCCCGATATTATCTCACCGGCATTATAGCCTGCTAGGCCCGAAGCCCGAATATCATATTTCGATAAACAATTCACCTATTCTTTCATACTTTCATAACTTATACTTCAATTATGTATAACTGAAATACATATCTATGAACAAAGATTTTCATCCTTTCAACCACATAGGGTTTAATTTCCACATTGGAACACATATCTTAGTACATCATTTAATAGTATCAAAGTCGACTAGATATGCTAGTCACATACGGCTCATAACTTTAATTTAATATTCATTCAACACAAAGAACATATGTATATATATATACAATCAAACATCTTCTTAATTATGATTATTCAACTCTTAAGCATATAACATGATCAAACACAAACACTTAAGAACTTACCTTGGATTTTATCGAATAACTACGGATTGACTAATCGACTAGTTTCGCTTTCCCTTTATCCAAAATTGGCTCCTTATGCTCTTGAGCTTGGATTAAACAAATTTAACTTATTGTTAATCAACTTATCAAGCATTGTATTATGAGTATATTCGGCTTTCACACATATTAAACATAGTAATAATCATGCACATTATAATCAAAGTGCAATTAATCCCATACACAAAAAAATATACGATACTTCATTTCCATCTACTTGTATACACGTATCACATAAGACCATTTCATACTTTCTATCTCCTAAATAAACAACAAATTTTCCAATTAATTTCTTAAGTCCACATTCGGCATCTATATCCACAATAACACATTAGCCGATTATTATAAATCATCTAATTCAACTTTCAATAATCTCACTTTGCAAACAATCACTCATTTCATTCACCAAAATGTCATTCGGTAATTATTCAAACAGAATTATCATCTAAACATTTTTCACCTAAATCACACATACATATCATGCTAGCACATAACACCAATACCCGAATAACATTTTAAACACTTATTCAATTCATTAACTATTTGATCATTCGGCAATTATATCTCCCATTCAAGCCTTATTTTAAACTACCATGTACAATTCTTGCATTATACTCTAATAGCCGATTACCATCTATCTATCTAACCACAACTATCCTTATTCATCAAGCTCAACTCATCTATCATCACATTTAATACCAAAAACATCAAACACCTTCAAAGACACTCAAACAACCCATATATTTCACAATTTCACATTTTAACCACTAAATTTCCACATTTCACAATTTAATCCAAAATTGACATTTTTACCAAAATTCACTTAACAAAAATCTAACATCAAAGATTTATTTTCTATCATTAAACATCAAGATACTCAAACGTTCAATAATGGCATCATCCAAATACTTTAACAATTTTAAAATTAGAGGTACGGGCTAGCTAGATTACGAAGCAACGATCTCAAAAACGTAAAAATCACTAAAAACCGAGTCAAAATGGACTTACCAATTTAACATGCAATGGCCGAATATTTTGAAGCTTCAATGGCTTCTTTTCTTTTTAACTTTCGGCAATAGATGATGAGAATAAAGCCAAATTTTTATTTTGTTTTATTTATTAAAACACTTATTTGCTATTTTACAATATTAACCTTCAAAAACATTTAAAACTACTCCAACTACCCTTCCAATATCATCCATTAACACAAAAATGGTCTAATATTCTTATAAAGACTTTCACTTTAATAAATCATAGCTATTAGACACCTTAATTAATAGCACACAAGTTTTAAACTTTACGCGATTTAATCCTTTTTGCTTAATTTACTATCGAAGTGATAAAATTTTTCAACGAAATTTTAATTCCATCTTATTGCCACTTCGTAAATATTTATAAAAATATTTACGACTCGGTTTATAGAAACGAGGTTCCGATACCTCATTTTCTAAACCCACTTGACCTTAAGGTCATACCACTTGAACTTAATAAATCGCTTATAAAACGAAAATCACAATATTAAAAACATTTTTTAAAATCAAAATTAACTCGTAAATATTAAATATAATATTTGCAAACCTACTCGTCGGATTTACTGGCCCCGAAACCACTGTTCTGATTAACCCTAAAAAAATGGGCTGTTACACAGCTAAAGTAGTAAAATCCAAAAATCTAGTGAGTTATTTGTTTGCTGGTTTTTGTTTGTTAATTAACTTGATAGGGATAAATGAGAATAGTCTTTTGGAATGTTGGAGGTTTGGGTTAGAAGGCTAAAATAGAGTCAGTCAAAAGGATAATTTGAAAGGCAAGGGCAAACATCTGCTTTCTTCAGGAAGCTAAGTTAGAGATGGTGTCTGTGGTTTTAGTTAGAAAAATTTAGAGTGATGCTAATTTTGAATTTAGATTTGCTGTAGCAATTCAGAGGTCTGGTGGGATGGTAATAGTGTGGGATAAGGATTACTTTAAGGCTAATAAAGAGTATTCACTTGGGGACGCAATTGTAGATAGATTCAGAAAGAAATTATCGGGATGGAAATGTCGTACGCCTTCGTGGGCCGTAAAGATTGTGTTGATTAATGTTGTTTTATTTACCTTGAATATTTAATTCATGTTTATATTCCAAGCTCCGGTGACAGTTATTAAAAGGATCGACAAGATAAGGAGAAAATTTCTTTAGGGGAGTATAGATGGTAAAAGGAAGATGACAAAGGTAAGCTGGAATCAGATATGCAAGCTTGTATGGGTTCTCTTGATTTTCATTGTGTAGGTTTTGCCTAAGTTTTGTTTAGGTGCTAAAACTTTGAGTGTTCTAAAATTTTCAAGTTAAATTAACTCGCCACTAAATTGTGTTAATAAGTAATACAACTTTTGATACTTTGATAATCACTTCTTTAGGGGGTCTTAAACTCTTCCTTCATTGGAACAAATTTTAGATCCTCTTGAATTAAAAAGCCCTTTTAAACACTAATAAGTACGATAATTTTATGATTTCGGTTCTTTGTAATAGTTGGTACTTATCGTATTTGATTTGTTTCTAATAGCAATTTAGTATTTGGGTAAAACTTGTCTTCTTTCCATTGTCAAGTTGTACTTTACTATTTTAAAGACAAATTTAAAAGAAAATCAAGTGAGTTGATAGTGAACTTTTATTTTTTTCTCAGTTTTCTAGACCAAATAAAATAATAAATCTGCGACTGTAATAAATTATTATTATTATTATTGCAGTTATTATTTCATATTTAGTAACTTTTTGTTTCGATTCTTTCTGTTATAATTAAAGACTCACCCGTTACATTCACGATATCGCGATAACCATTTACAAAGAGATTGCAAAAACCCTTCATTAAACCTTTTTTCTTTTAAGGTATAAATATTAGCACATAACATTCAACGAAAAATAATGATGATGGGAGGGAAAAACCAATTTATTGCACAAAACGAGTGTGGTGGGTCCTTAGGTAGCAATGGGATGAACAACTACGGTGTTACCATAGGAAGAGAAAGCGAGATTGTGTTGAGAAAGGGGTCGTGGATGGCGGCGGGGGACGTTGTGTTGGTGGAGTATGTAAGGAGTCATGGTGAAGGGAATTGGAATGTTGTGCAAAAGAACACAGGGTTGGTACATTGTGGGAAGAGTTGCAGGCTGAGATGGGCTAACCATTTAAGACCAGACTTGAAGAAGGGATCATTTTCTCCTGAAGAAGGATTATTATTGAGGTGCATGCTAAGATGGGAAATAAATGGGCTCATATGGCTAGTCAAGTAATCATTATTATTTTTCTAAAAATGGGTTAAGCATTTTTTACATTTAATATTTAATATTTCATATTTGATCTTGTTTTTGCTATTTTTTGCTCATTTTTATTTTCTTTGTTGGTGATGAACACAGGGTTCTTGTATTAAGCTAGTGATTTTGTTAATAATCTGGGTGGGATAAATGTGGCAAATCCCTCAAAATTTTTGAAAAAAATTTAATTTTTTTAAAAAGTTTTAGTTATAAAAAATTTCAAAAATTTAAAGGCTAACAGTTTTAAAAATTTTTGAATTTTTCTTTACTCTTACAAAATTTTTAAAAACTTTAACTTGATTTTTCCCTTTTTTTTTTTTTTTAAATCAGGCTTCCAAAATTTAATGGCAAAAACCGCCATTGAATTTGGAAAATTCAACTTTTTTTTTTCAAATTTGTTCATTTACTTTTTTTTAAAACTTTGAGAACAAAATTTTAGCTATATTTTAGTAGAAAACATAAAATAGAGTTCTAATACAATAATTTCGATACAAACAAGAAAACAAAATATAACACTTAATTTAATATAGACATGTTTACTAAAATTTTTATATGTATAATAATTTATGTTGCGAAGTTCATTTTCACCGAAAGTATTTAAGTCTGTATGAGTTCTCTTAATATTCATTGTTTGTTTGTATCAATCAATTTATTTGTGCTTTATGATAGTTTGATTCAGGTAGTCAGTTTTGCTTGAAATTTGCTATTTTTCTTTGATTTTCACTTCTTTAGTTTCCAAATGCTCACTAAGTATAAGAACATAAATTAAAAAGATTAGGAGCATCAAATCCACCAATTTATATAAATAATCATCTAAAAATGCATTAAGAATGAGATTAAAATATGTTAGTTTTATCATTTATCAATGGGTGAGAAAAACCAATTTACTTCACAAAACGAGTGTGGTGGATCATTAGGTAGCAATGGGATGAACAACTGTGGTGTTGGCAACGAAAGAGAAAGGGAGATAAGGTTGAGAAATGGACCGTGGAATGTATGTTTTATGTCTAGTTGTCGAAAATTTTATATACAATTATAACACAATAATTTCAATATATGTGAAGTAAAGGTTGTAATGGACATAATATAACATTTGATTTAATCATGACATGTTTAATATTTGTCAAAATATTGATATGTAAAACAATTTAGGTTGCGAATAGTTTTGTTAGGGTGTTAGGACTTTGAGTGTTCATTTTCACTAAGAGTATGTAAGCCTGTACGGTTTCTCTAGATTTCCATTGTATGTGGCTTTTAGCTAAGTTTTGTTAAGGTGTTAAAATTTTTAGTGTTTTAAAATTTTTAGAAATTCTCATTAATTTTACCAAAATAAACTTATCTTTTCAAATCAAATTAAACCGCCTGTTAAGGTCCACCATTGAATTTCACATCTAAATTGTGTTAATAAGTAATACACATTTTTCTACTTTGTTGATGTCTTCTTTAGTAGGTCTTAAACCCTTCCTTTCATGGTACCCTTCTAAATCAAAAACCCCTTTTAAACACTAATAAGTATTGCCATTTTATGATTTTGATTCTTTTTAGTACTTATTGTATTTGATTCGTTTCTGGTTGCAATTTAGTGTTTGGGGGAAAACTGACCTCTTTTTGTTGTAAGTAATTTGATAGTAAACTTTAATTTTTCTCTCTGTCTTCTAGACCAAATAAAATAATTAATCTGCAACTACCATAAATTATTATCATTATTATTGCATTTATTATTTCATATTTGGCAACTTTTTGTTTCAATTCTTTTTGTCATAATTAAAGTCACATCCATTACATTCGCAATATCGCCGACGGCCATTTACAAAGAGCTTGCAAAAACCCTTCATTAAACCCTTTTCTTTTTAGGTATATATATTAACACATAACATTCAAAGGAAAATAATGATGATAACGATGGTGGTAGGGAACAACCAATTTACTGCACAAAAGGAGGGTGGTTGGTCCTTAGGTAGCAATGGGATGAACAAAGACAGTGTTGGCATCGGATGAGAAGGTGACATAGTGTTGAAAAAGGGGCCGTGAACCGCGTGAAGGATGCGGTGTTGGCAGAGTACGTAAGGAGTCATGGTGAAGGGAATTGGAATGTTGTGCAAAAGAACAAAAGGGTTGGCACGTTGTGAGAATAGTTGTAGGCTTAGAGGGGCTAACCATTGAATACCAAACTTGAAGAAGGGATTTTCTTCTCTCGAAGAAGACAAGGCTATTATTGAGTTGCCTGCTAAGATGGGGAAAAAATGGGCTCATATGGCTACTCAGATAGTCATTATTACATTTCTAAAAAAGGGTTAGTGTTTTTGGCATTTCACATTTAATATTTGATATTGTTTCTACTATTCTTTGCATCTTTTTGTGTTCGTTGTTGGTTATGAATAGAGAGATCTTGTATTAAGTTTGTGATTTTGTTAATAATCAGGGCAAGGCGAAACGTAATGGTGGACAGGGGCTTTGCCCCAAAATTTAAAAAATAAATTCATTATTATTTTTGAAAATTTTTGAAAATTTTAATTAGGCTCTTTAAATTTTTTTTTTAATTTTAACTAAAAGGTTCTAAAATTTTTAGAAATTCCCATTAATCTTACAAAATTTTAAAAAACTTTAATTAGACTCTCCAAAAATTTTTATTTAATATCTTTGAACTCCTAAATTTTTTTTTGGAATTTTTAATTAGGCTTCCAAACCTTAATCCCAACATCTACCATTGAATTTGGGAATTTCTTTTAGTATTTTCTGATTTTCTATGCTAGTTATCAATTCTTTTTTCAAATTTGTTCATTTTTAAGAACTTTGACAACAAAAGTTTTGCTATATTTTTCTAATCTTTTCTATTTGGTTGTTGGAATGTATTTCGTATGTCCAGGTATAGAAAACTGAATTTACAGTTCAAATACAATAATTTTGATACATACGAAAAAAGGTTGTATAGACATAATATAACACTTGACTTAGTCAAGAATGTTTAATATTTGTCAAAATATTGATATGGATAATAATATATGTTGCTTCTAAGGTGTTACAACTTCGAGTGTTGTAATTTTTTTTTTGTTTATTCACATTAATCTTACGAAAATTAAATTATCTTTTAAAGTCAAATTAACCCACCTATTACGGTCTACCAGTGAATTTCACCTCTAAATTCAATTAATAAATAATACACCTTTTGCTACTTTGTTGATCTCTTCTTTAGTGGGTCTTAAACTCTTCCTTTCATGGCACAGAGTTTAGACCCTCCTAAATCGTAAACCTCTTTTAAACATTAATAAGTATTGTTATTTTGTGATTTTGATTCTTTTTAATAGTTGGTACTTATTGTATTTGATTCGTTCTTGTATTAGGGGAAAACTTATGCTCTTTTTATTGCCAAGTTGTATAACTTTACTATTTTAATGACAAATTTAAAAGAAAAATAAGTAAGTTGATAATGAACTTTAATTTTTCTCTCTATCTTTTGGACTAAATAAAATAATTAATCTGCGACTGTCATAACGTATTATCATTATTATTGCATTTATTATTTCATATTTGGTAACTTTCTGTTTCGATTCTTTATGTCATTATTAAAGACACATTTGTTGCATTCGTAATATCACGATGACCATTTACAGAGTACTTGCAAAAACCCTTCATTAAACACTTTTCTTTTTAAGTATAGATATTAGCACAGAATATTCAAAGGAAAATGGTGATGATAACGATGGTGGTAGGGAACAACCAATTTACTGCACAAAAGGAGGGTGGTGTGTCCTTAGTTAGCAATGGGATGAGCAACAACATTGTTGGCATGAGAAGAGAAGGCGAGATAGTGTTTGAAAAGGGGTTGTTGACGGTGGTGGAGGATGTGGTTTTAACGGAGTACGTGAGGAGTTATAGGCTTAGATGGGATAACTATTTATGGGGTTTTGTGAAGGGAATTGGAATGCTGCGCAAAAGAACACAAGGTTGGCATGTTGTGGGAAGAGTTGTAGGCTTAGATGGGCTAACTCTTTAAGACCAAACTTGAAGAAGGTATCTTTTTCTCTCGAAAAATTAAGGAATTAATGGGCTCCTGTGGCTACTCAGGTAGTCATTACAACTTTTCTAAAAATGGGGTAGCATTTTTTACATTTAACATTTAACATTTTTTATTTTCTTTGTTGGTGATGAATAAAGAGATCTTATATTAAGCTAGTGATTTTGTTAATAATTTGTGTTGGGCGGACTGTAATGGTCGGTTATTCACCAAAATTTTTATTTTTTTAGAATTTTTAAAAAAATATTAATTAGACTGCAAATTTTTTTAAATCTTTATTATGCTTTTTAATTTTTATTTTTGAAAATTTTATTTAATCAATTTTTTTAAAATTCTCATTAATCTTACAAAATTTTGAGAAATTTTAATTCGACTCTCCATTTAAAATATATATATATATATATATATATATATATGATTGGACTCTTAAACTTTTGAAAATTTTAGTTATGCTTTGAAAATTTAATCCCAAGAACAACCATTGAATTTTGGAAACTTTCTAGTATTTTATGATTTTCTAAACTAGTTGTAATAGGTTAATTTTGGCCTGGGCGCAAGACCCAAATTACAAATATAAAAACCAAATTAATAATAACCTAAAGTCCAAATGTCCAGTACAAGACCAATGTTAAAAAAAAAAAGACCCAAATCCCTAATCCAAACCAAAACCAAACCAACCCAAATTATCAAGGCCTAAATAACTTAAACCCTAATACCCTAATACAACTCAAAACACAAGTAAGCAGAAAGATGGTTTCAACACTAGTTATGGTTTTTTTTTTTTTCATATTTGTTCATTTACTTTTTTAGAACTTTGAGGACAGAAATTTAGCTATATTTATCTAATTTTTTCTGTTTGACTTTTGAAATGTATGTGGTATGTCTGGTTGTAGAAAACCTAATATACAGTTATAACACAATAATTTCGATATATACAAAAAAAGGTTGTTATAAACATAATTTGGATATATATAATAAGTGTTACGGTATTACAATTTTGAGTGTTTTAAGTTCATTTTCACCAAAAGCATTTAAGCTTGTACGGCTTCTTTTGATTTTCGTTGTGTAGGTTTTATCTAAGTTTTGTTTAGGTGTTAAAACTTTGAGTGTTCTAAAATTTTCAAATCAAAGTAACTCGCCTCTAAATTGTGTTAATAAGTAATATGACTTTTGCTACTTTTGATAATCACTTCTTTAGTGGGTCTTAAACTCTTCTTTTCATGGAACAAAGTTTAGATCCTCCTGAATCAAAAGGCCCTTTTAAACATTAATAAGTATGATTATTTTATAATTTTGATTATTTAATCTTTAATAGTTGTACTTATTGTATTTGATTCGTTTCTAATCGCAATTTAGTATTCGGGTAAAACTTGTCTCCTTTCCATTGTCAAGTTTTACTTTATTATTTTAAAGAAAAATTTAAAAGAAAATCAAGTAATTAAGCTGACAATGAACTTTAATATTTTTCTCAGTTTTCTAGACCAAATAAAATAATGAATCTGCGACTGTAATAAATTATTATAATTATTATTGCAGTTATTATTTCATATTTAGTAACTTTCTGTTTTGATTCTTCCTGTCATAATTAAAGACTCATCCGTTACATTCACGATATCGCGGTAACCATTTACAAAGAGATTGCAAAAGCCTTTCATTAAACCCTTTTCTTTTTAGATATAAATATTAGCACATAACATTCAACGGAAAATGAAGATGATGGGAGGGAAAAACTAATTTACTGCACAAAACGAGTGTGATGGGTTCTTAGGTAGCAATGGGATGAATAATTGCGGTGTTGGTATAGGAAGAAAAGGCGAGATAGTGCTGAAAAAGGGGCCGTGGACGACAGCGGAGGATGCGATTTTGGTGGAGTGTGTGAGGAGTCATGGTGAAGGGAAATAGAATGCTGTGCAAAAGAACACAAGGTTGGCACGTTGTGGGAAGAGTTGTAGGCATAGATGAGCTAACCATTTAAGACTAGACTGCTTGAAGAATAGATCTTTTTCTGCTAAAGAAAAAAAGATTATCATTGAGTTGCATGCTAAGATGGAAAATAAATGGGCTCATATGGCTAGTCAAGTAATCATTATTATTTTTCTAAAAATGGGTTAGCATTTTTTTACATTTAATATTTAAAATTTGATCTTGTTTTTGCTATTCTTTGCTCATTTTTATTTTCTTTGTTGGTGATCAACATAGGTTTCTTATATTAAGCTAGTGATTTTATTAATAATCTAGGCGGGATTAATGTCACAAATCCCCTAAAATTTTTGAAAAAATTTAAAATGTTTTTGAAAATTTTAGTTAGCATTTAAATTTTTAAAAATTATTACAATGCTTTTTTATTTCTTACTTTTGAAAATTTAGAATTTTTTTGAATTTTTCTTTAATCTTTCAAAATTTTTAAACTGTAACTTGATTTTTCCATTTTTACAAAATTCAGCCTTAACGACGCCGCCTCCTCTCCCTAGCCCTTCCGCTTCAACACCACCCCATATCTCCCCACTTCACTCTCCCCATAACCCACCCTCTTTCCCAACTCTACCTCTCTTCGATTATCCCAACATCACCACCGACGACGACTTCTTCCATAGCAACAAGCGGTTCAAGCATCACGGACTTCAAAGCAACAGTTACAATAACAATCATCTTGAGAGCTTTACGTTGCCAATGCAGCAATATTCGAATCGAATGACACTCGATCTTCCTTCATCGTCGAGGACAGCATTTAACCATCATCCTCATCAGGATTCTGGGTGTTTTTACCCGTTGAAAACGGAGCTCCGTTCGAAGCAAATCAAGGACGATGGGTTGTTGGAGAATATGCTGCAGGAAGCGCAGGCGCTGGACGCCAATGGCCGTGATGGCAACAGAGAAATGCCGAAAGCGATGATGAACGATGCACAAAATGGAGAAGAAGACTATTCGAGGCTAATCAACATTGATGGTCCTTTTTCCTTGGGCATGGTTATCACCGAATGGCGCAACGACAGTGGCGAAAGCTCCGAGTGGGAACCCTCGGTTATAACAGATAATGAAAATCGTTTAGCCCTTGATATGCATCAGATAGCTTCACTGTACCCTGCTGATATTTCGCCCAACCATGCTGCCAGGTCTTCCAGCGTTCTATCTTGGGGAACTTTCCGGTACTACAACAATAAACTTTTTCCAGCATTTTGTATTTTGGTGTTTTAGATTGTAAGTTGTTCTCTTTATAAATATCGTAAATTAATAATAAATTTAGGAAAGATGGTTATAGTATATGATGTTTGGTATAATTACAATACATTACGTTGAGTTCATAGTATGCATTTCTTTTATAATATTCTTGTATGCATCAGGTCAATATGCTTTGATTTTATTTTATTACTTCGTTTTCCTTAAACAAAACTCTTCCTTTCATGGCATAGAATAGAGTTTAGACCCTCCTAAGTCAAAAACCCCTTTTAAACATTATTAAGTATTGTTATCTTACAAGATTTTAATTCTCTGGAATAGTTGTTATTTATCTTTATTTGATTCGTTTCTGACCACAATTTAGTATTAGGTAAAAACATGCCATTCTCAAGTTGTACTTTTACTACTTTAATGAAAATTATGTCATCTGAAATTGAATTTCAAATTTTCTTTCCGCCTTCTAGACCAAATAAAATAATTAACCTGCGAGTGTAATAAATTATTATCATTATCATACACTTATTATTTCATATTAGGAAACTTTCTGTTTTGATTCTTTTTGTCATAATTAACGATACATCCGTTACATTCCCAATATCGTGGCGGGCATTTACAAAGAGCTTGCAATATACCAAAAACCCTTCATTAAACCCTTTTCTTTGTAAGTATAGATATTAGCACGTAAAATTCAAAGGAAAATGATGGTGATGGTGATGGTGGTGGGAGGGAACAACCAATTTATTGCACAAAAGGAGGGTAGAGAGTCCTTAGGTAGTAATGGGATGAACAACGGCAGTGTTGGCATCGAAAGAGAAGGTGAGATAGTGTTGAAAAAGAGACCATGAACAGCGCTGAAGGATGCGGTGTTGTCAGATATGTGAGGAGTCATGGTGAAGGGAAGTGGAATGCGGTGCAAAAGAACCCTCCTCAATCAAAAACCCCTTTTAAGCACTAATAAGTATTGTTATGTTATGATTTTGATTTTTTTATTAGTTGGTACTTATTGTATTTGATTTGTTTCTGATTGCAATTCAATATTAGGGTAAAACATGTCTCTTTTTATTGTCAAGTTGTACTTTACTATTTTAAAGACAAATTTAAAAGAAAAAAATAAGTAATCTAACATTGAATTTCAAATTTTCCCTCTATCTTTCAGGCCAAATAAAATAATTAATTTACAACTTTCATAAATTATTATCATTATTATTGCATTTTTTATTTCATATTTGTTAACTTTTTGTTTTGATTCTTTTTATCATAATTAAAGATACATCTGTTACATTCACAATATCGTAGTGGCCATTCACAAAGAGCTTTCGAAAACCCTTCATTAAACCCTTTTCTTTTAAGGTATAGATGTTAGCACATAACATTCAAAGGAAAATGATGATGATGGGTGGGAACAACCAATTTACTACACAAAACGAGTGTGGAGGGTCCTTAGGTAGCAATTGGATGAACAACTGTGGTGTTGGCGTCGAAAGAGAAGGCAAGATAATGTTGACAAAGGGGCCATGGAATGTATGTTGTATGTGTGGTTGTAGAAAACTTAATATACATTTATAACACAATAATTTTAATATATACGAAAAAAAAAAGGTTGTGATGGACATAATATAACACTTAATTTAATCATGACATGTTTAATATTTGTGTCAAAATTTTGATATGTATAACAATTTATGTAGCGAATAGTTTTGTTAGGGTGTTAGGACTTTGAGTGTTGATTTTCACCAAAAGTATATAAGCCTGTATGGGTTCTCTAGATTCTCATTGTGTGTGGCTTTTGGCTAAGTTTTGTTAAGGTGATAGAACTTTGAGTGTTCCAAAATTTTTGGAAATTCTCATTAATCTTACCAAAATAAACTTATCTTTTCAAATCAAATTAAACAGCCTATTAGGGTCTACCATTGAATTTCACATCTAAATTGTATTAATAAGTAATACACAATTTTCTACTTTGTTGATGTCTTCTTAGTTTATACCTTCCTAAATCAAAAACCCCTTTTAAACACTAATAAGTATTGTTATTTTATGATTTTTATTGTTTTTAATAGTTAGTACATATTGAATTTGATTTGTTTCTTATTGCAATTCAATATTTGGGGAAAACTTGTCCTCTTTTCATTGTGAGTAATCTGATACTAAACTTTAATTTTTCTCTGTCTTCTAGACCAAATAAAATAATTAATCTACGGCTATCATAAATGATTATCATTATTATTGCATTTATTATTTCATATTTGGTAACTTTTTGTTTCGATTCTTTTTGTCATAATTAAAGTCGCATCCATTGCATTTGCAATAACCTGATGGCCATTTACAAAGACCTTGCAAAAATCCTTTTCTTTTTAGGTATAGATATTAGCACATAACATTCAAAGGAAAATGATGATGATGGGAGGGAACAACCAATTTACTACACAAAACGAGGGTGGTGGGTCCTTAGGTAGCAATGGGATGAACAATGGCGGTGTTGGCATTGGAAGAGAAGGTGAGATATATAGTGTTGGAAAAGGGGTCGTGGACGGTGGCGGAGTATGCAATGTTGGCGGAGTATGTGAGGAGTCATGGTGAAAGGAATTGGAATGTTGTGCAAAAGAACACGGGGTTGACACATTGTGGGAAGAGTTGTAGGCTTAGATGGGCCAACCATTTATAGTTTGTTAAAGATTCACTCTTTCAAATGTTAGTTTTTAAAATAGATTCATAAATTTTGTTTTAAATGTCCCTGGGATGCTGTAGACTTATATAATTTTCCAACAAAGTTTTATTTTCCTTGAGAATATTATTGATTAAGATAAATTATGGTAAATTTTGATAACCAAATCATACTTTTTTTAGTGCATAGGTAATGGTGTTTAAGGAAAATGATAATAAAGCATGGTGGCTTCAGGTGTTTGACGAGACCGAGAGTGAGGATTAGGTTTGATTTATGCTAATTTCTGGCCTCCGTTTCTTATTTTTGCAAGTACAATTTTATAGATTGAGGATGGTGGCAAGGGTGCTAGTTTATACGAGCAAACTACTAGGGTACTATGTTGGCACCCTTTGCGTGGCTAAGGATAGCAACTTGCCCCCAAACACTTAAGGAATCCTACTGTAGGTACCCAAATTTGCCCATGCCCATTAATACCCAACTAACCCATTACAACCCAATAACCAAAACCCAAAACAAACCCAAAATTAAAAAAAAAAAACCCTAGCAGCCCAATACCCAAACCATAGTCAAACAAAAATACCAAACCCTAACCCCACTTGCACTGCCTACAGTCGCCGCCCTAGCCTTGTCAGCCACCTGCTCCACCGCTTGTCAGCCACCGCCACTTGCACCTGCAAGGATTTAAAGAAGAAGAGACAACAAACAATAAAAAAATCGTGTAAAGAAGGCTATAAAAAGCCTTCAAAAATCTATTGTAAATGACTCTTTTTTTTTGGCATACAATCCAAAATAGATTCAAACAAACAAACAAGAAAAAAAAAGATCAAAAACAGTGTGAGAAAGGTTCTTTTTTTTTCATCTCTTTTTTTCTTTTTCTTCTTTTTTTGAATCTCCTTTTAAATAAATATACGTATATATATATATATATATATATATATAAAGTGTGTAAAAAGTAAAAAAGGGGGATTTACCTTCGATCTCGTTGAAAAGAGGGATTTCTGGCATTTTCGCCGCCGCATACGGCGGTGCCGACAAACGGTGGCCGACGCGACGGTCGACGATCGGGACTCTCACTGGACTAAGGGCTTCTGCAGAGAAAGAAAGGAGAGGAGGGGTGCTTTTTTTTTTTAAGAAACAGAGAAAGAATGGAATTTAAAAAAAAAATCTGATTTAAATAGCTACTCAAAACGACGTCGTTTTGGCCGGCGTCCATAAGCCCCAAAACAACGTCGTTTCACCTAGGACCCGTGCCTTGACCCGACCCGCTTTAGGGATCCGCGTGTTTTTTGTTTCTGGGTTATTTACGCGCGCAGTCCTTCCATTTTTTTTTACTTTGCAATTAAGTTTTGATTCCTTTTAAATTCGCCCCGAATTTGTGCTTGGATTTCAATCGGGTCCTATTTGATGCTAAGCGTTTTGGAGAGAGGGTCTATTGCCCGATTTGGCCCCTCTTTGTTGTTTGCGGGTTCGATTTGGTCATTTTCGTCTTTATTTATTTTTAAATTGGCCCCGATCTTTTACTTTAAGTTCAATTTAGTCCCTTTTTCATTATTTTGTTGTTTTATTCTCAAATTAATTATTTTCATTATTGTTTTCTATTATTATTTTTATTATTTTTATTTTTATCACTGTTATTTCTATTATCCTTATTGACATAGTTTTTTTATTTTATTATTTTTTATTATTTTCTATTATTGTCATTACTATCATATATTATTATTATATTATTACTTCTATTTACATGTTATCATTTCTTTTTCTTTTTATTACGTTCTTATTATTACTATTATTGCAATTTTTATTTTATTATTATTAACATTAGTATTTTTATTATTTATTTTTATTATCATTATCGTTCTTATAATTATTATAACTATTATTCCTACTATTATTTAACATGCTATAATTATTATTATCATTATTACTATGGTATTATTGCTATTAGTATATTTTCATCTATATTTATTTTATCTAATTTATTTGCCCATATTTTTATTATTATTATATTTTTTTAAATATTATATCTCTATTTATATTTATGTACCAATGTCATTATTTTACTATCACTATTTTTTTATTATCGTTACCTCTAACACTATTACTATTATTTTTAACTATATTATTATTATTATTATTATTATTATTATTATTATTATTATTATTATTATTATTATTATTATTACCGTCAGTATTATTTTCATTATTATTATTTAGTTATATTACTATTATTGTTATATTATTATTATTCTTACTATTATTATTATTACTACAACCATTATTACTATGATTATATTTTCTTTTTATACTTATTTGCCTATTCTTATTACATTATTATGTCATTAATTTTATATTGTTATTATTATAATAGTTATTATTATTACTTTTATTGTTATGTTTTTTTTCCTCTGTTTTATTATTATTATTATTATTATTATTATCATTATTACTATTACTATTATTTTTATTTTTTTATTTGTATTACTATTATCTTTTTATTATTACTACTACTATTATTCTTATTAACACATTATCATCATTTTTACTATATTATTATTCCCTTTTTTACATATTTTTATTATTGTTATTAACATATATTATTATTAATGTGTTGTTGTTCTCTATTACTATTATTATTAACATATCATTGTTATTAAGGTATTATCTTCATTATTCCAGTATCGTTATAATAATTCTTTGTTGTATTATTATTATTCTTATTATCATTTTTTTGTTTGTTTTATTTAATCTTTTTTTATTATTCTCACATTTATTTGCTTAGCTTTTTATTATTTTTTAGTCGAGTTCTTTTTATCTTATCAAATAATTTTGTTTATTCACTTATTGTTTTTATTTAACCCATTATTTATTTTATTGATTATTTTGCACTTATCATCGTTATTTACGTTATTACGTTTATTACGTTCTTTGCATACACATATTGGCATTATAATTTGTTCTCTCATCTGGCCATAAAATCATAATTCATTAGTCTTTCACTCGATAAAACAATTGTGCTTTCTAAAATAAAGTAATATTCCATGCTTGGAAATTCGAGAAAACGTGCCCTAACTTACTGGGTTTCGATTTTTCTCGTTTAACCTAAATAGCGGCACATTCTTTTGAATCACAATACGAGTTTTGAAATAAATGCTTACTCTCGAAGATACGAGGTGTTGTGTCCTAACTTACTGAATATGACATCTTGTTATCTCGAGATAAGAGCTTTTGCAAATAAAGGCAATATTCGGTATTAAGAAATTCGAGAAAATGTGCCCTAACTTACTGGGTTTCGACTTTTCTTGTTTACCCTAAATAACCGAACATCCTTTTTAAAAAAGTTAAAATACATGAATTTTAAATAAAGGCAAGCTCATTCTCAAAGTTCGAGATGCCGTGTCCTAACTTATTGGGCGTGACATTTTATTACTTCGAGATGAGAGGGTCCTTAACATCCGTTTTAATTTATTCGATCATTTTTAAATCAGCATTAATACAGAGAGATCATATTTTAAATTCTTTCAAGTTTTCAAATCTTCGACACTAAGACACTAATTAATCAACTAGGTACCAATTTTGGGCGTATCGAGGGTGCTAATCCTTCCTCGTGCGTAACCTACTCTCGAACCTGTTTTCTTGATTTGCATGGACCAAAATCGTTGTTTAAATAAATCAAATCATTTATTAAAAACAATCACTTTTATGAGGTGACCCGATCACACCTCATCAAAAAAGATTGGTGGCGACTCCCATTCTTTCATTTTCCAAAACCAAAGTCGATTCCTGTTTTTCAAAAAAAATGGTTTCGACACCTACAATTTAGTAAAATGGACCATTTTGTAACATTTAAAAAACTATAAGTCACTGTTTGTAATTTCTTTTGTATTTTTGTACTTTTAAAAAAATTGTATTCGTAGAAAATATATAAAAAAGATTGTTTTGATATATAGAAAGTTAAAACTAAATAGGTCGAAGCACAAAATTCATTAAAAATACAAAAATTATCCAAATAAAAAAAATTACAAATAGGCCCAAATCAAATTTAGCTAACTCCAATTAACTCGAAGTTAAGTCCAATTAGAATTTATTATGCACATTCAAATAATCCAGCTTTAATAAGCATTAATCAAAATTAACTCAAAATTATTTATTAAATTTGAGAATTAAAACTAAATATTAATTTGAATTCGGATAAAATTAAGTGTTTACATTATCATCACAAAAAATTAGTTATTGTGACAATTTTTTTCGTCACAAGTTTATTTATAGAGTCGAAAATATGTGTCACAATAGAAAGAATTATTATGATAATTTTATTGTCATAATTGCTTATGTTTTTAATGTGGAAAATCTTGTCACAAACAAATTAAATAATTGTGACCATTTATTTATTTATTTTACAATTGTTTATAGTTTTGTTGCCGGCAATTTGCTCAAAAAAATTGAATACTTATTATCATATATTTTTGTCACAATTACTAATAAATTTAGTGTCCACAATTTAGTTTAAAAAAATTAAAAGTTTATGTTCATTTATTTTTGTCACAATTACTTACAATTTTAGTGTCGAAACTTTTGTAACAAAAAAATTGAATAATTGTGACGGTTTTGTAAAAGTTGCCACAAATACAATAGTGTTGAAGGTATTTGTGTTGACAAGTGACAGGTTTAAATTTAGTCACTATAAATTATAATGGCTAAATTTAGTTTTAGTTACCATTTTTGTCTCCTCTAAAATGTTGTTTTTTGTAAGACTAAAATTATTGGTTGTACTTTGATAAAGATAGTTGATCATTGATCTAGACAATGCCCCACAGATGTAGACTGGAGTTGAATTGCATAAATAATCTCGATGTTCATCTTTAAAGTTTTCACACTTTTGATTTCATGGTCGAAACTGTGGTCACAGTTCCAAGCACTATTTTGCCACAGTTTCCATTTTGCAAAGCAAGTACCTCTATCCTTTCTACAACATGTACTAAATTTGGTAAAGTTTATTATCATAGATAACACAAAAAGGACATGGTTTTAGGAAATTTTAAAATTCCATCATGCAAACAAATTAGTTTTTCTAAACCAATTTTCCAACACTATGAGAACAGGGAGAGGAAGCACTTGTTTTCTAGAGAAGCAACTTCTTAATAGTGCCCATATTTGAGTCTCCAATTGTAACACCCCAAAACCCAGCCTAAAAGTTTAGACCGAATCCTGGAGGTTGCATTGGCCACCAAAAGTGGCAGAAAACAAAAACTTTAATTCAAACCAAGAAAACCTTTTTGTTCATTATGTTTGAAACAATATTAAACCGGCGTCAAACATTTGGAAATAAAATCCACAGTTTCTAAAGTTTAGTCCAGATAACACCTTACGAAAGTCCAGCTTAAAAAAACTTGTACTATGGTTTATATAATTGTTTTACAAACCGACTTAAAACTTACCGTATAAAACTTATGAGATTTTACTTAAACCGAATCAAACCATATCTTTCTGAGACCTCCGGTATGCCGAGTCCAGCTCCAAAACACAAAATGTACCTAAAAGGAAAAACACTACAGAAATGAGCTACGCGAGCTCAATGTGAGTCCGAAACATGAACAGATGGCAAAAGACGGAGTGACATAATAAATACTTCAGACAAGCATATGTATAAAAATATCACTTATGAAAGTCTCAATCGGTATGTCAAATACAATATCAAACCACAGATGATCCAATCATATGCAATAATTAGAACATATTACATGACATTAACTATATTTTCAATAACCAAAAGTTCACACAAACAGACAAAATGTTCTAACAAACAGACATATATTTAGATGTGAACGGATGCACAAGTCAAAATCCCACCCCGCCAATCAAACACCACTTCGTCCATCTAGCACACCACATAAAGGCTATGGTAGGCCTATCCACCATGCACACCACATAGAACCATAATAGGTTCATCCACCCTACACACCACAATGTGGAACTATGCCACTTGAGTAGCTATATACAACTGAGCTAATATACGTATATGATAGTGTGGTAAACCGCTAGGCAAAAGTATCGCAGTTAAAACTGCTAAGTCTGTCTTCCTTCTCTTCATAGCCAGATCCCAAAATTTTCATGCTATACAACAATGCACGAACTATGTAGACAACATATAGAAACAGACATTAACATTTCCAGTTGAACATATTTAGATTTGATTACACTTGTATTCTAATATTCAGTTACGACAACAATAATAAGCTCATACTTATTCATCACATAAACGAGTAAATAAATTAAAGCTCATAAACACACATATATACACGAACCAAACTAAATAGAGTCCCAAACAGACTTATCGAGTCTTGACCTAGGGTCAGATTACACAGAAACATAAAACAGACAGTTTATGACTCAAAACAAAAATTCTACAAAATAGGGCCACATGACCGTGTGCCCCGGCCGTGTGGAGGCCTACATGCCCATGTGAAGGAGACACATGCCCGTGTGACCAAGTTACACGACTGTGTGAGTAGCCCGTGTAACTCGCTGTCCAATAGTTCCAAAAATAAATAGCAGAGGAGACACGGCTGTATGGAAATCTCACACGTCCATGTGAGTACACACACCCGTGTGGCCAGACCGTGTATAATTAAAAACCATCGAAAACCTTAAATTCCCAATTTCATAAGGTCATGTGGACCGCCTATGTGTGACACACGCCCGTTTGGCTACCCGTGTGGCCACGAAACCATATCAAAACATCCTAAAATTTGTGTTTTTGACACCAAAATGATCCCCATCCTTTGGAAATCCAGAAATATACCGAAATATGCAAAATATCATGCAATCCATCAATAACTCAACACTTAAAATCAATAGTTTCAGAGACACACCTTAAATCAGAATTGCAAATAACAAAGATTAATCGCTTCGCCTCCACAAGACTATTCTGACTCACATCCAATTACACGAAACACACAAGAGCAATCTCCTTTGACGGAACGATAAATAACAATTGCGTAAAATAGAAGAAGTAAGAAACAAACGAGATTGGAATTGGAAAGAACAGAAAAAGAGGAACAATGGGGAAGGAAAAAAAAGAAATATGAATATGAATTTGAAGCTTAAAAAAAAAACTCCTCTTTCAAAATTTAAAAGTAAATATTTAAAAATTAAAAAGCAAAACCAAAATAAATTAATTCCTCAAAACACACATGAGGACTCAAACCCGGAAGCCAGAGGTAAACTAACACACTCACCATCACCGAACCAGCAAGCTCATTCTGACATTAAAACGTGAAACTGAACCCAAACATTCAACCCACTCACTGGCCCTAACCACAACCTCAAAACTTCTAACCCCAAATTCCGAGATGTTACACCAATCATACTCTCCAAGACATCTCAAAGGTGGGGCAAACCTAAGAATCCTACCAACCTTCCTAGGCTTAGCCTATTCCTAATATGGAATTTGTTTCCAAAATTACCTCCAAACTTTCCAAATAAGAAGGTTGTTTCCAAATTAGCCTTAGAATATTGTGCTTAAGAAACTCTTCTGCTATAAATACAACTATCTTATCGTACTTTAGCTAGGATAATTTGTAACAAAAAACAAGTGTCTATATTTTCTCTTCAATTGTTTTGATTTTTTTAATTATTTTATTCAGTCTTGTGCTTATATAATCGGCTTATTTGATAAACACATTACATTTATTTGATGACCTTAATTTGTTTTGAAGAGAAGGTTAGAGTTAAGATCTAGACTGAATAGATTAGGATTAACTCTAATAGAGCTGATGAATGAGTTAATTTGTGGTTAGGATAATAATTTACTTGATGCCTTAATCACCTACTCACCTTTGAAAAATGTTACTTTAATCATTCTAGCCTTTCTGCTCAATTCAATATTTGTCAATTCCACAACTACTTCTTCTTTTGCTCCAACTACTTAAGTTGGTATTTATCTTATATGTATCCTTAACAATTGGTGTTTATCTTATATGTATCCTTAACAATTTGTGTTTATCTTAGTTAGGTTGGAAATTACAGTCCAAGTATGCTTCTGAAGTTTATAATGATTTACTTCTTAAGTTGATATAATTTCTTTTGTAATTGTAACTCCCTTAACCCAGTCCAAGTACCAGACCCAAGTTACAAGATGTTACAACAACTATCGGAACTTATACACATGCATACACAGTTTCAAATAAAAGAAACAACTACCACTATCAACTTTTAGAGATGTAATCATGACCAATTAAAATTTTAAATAAATATTAGAAATAGAATTATTCGAGAAATAAGAACCCTTTAGAAAATTTTCAAAATCTACCGTGAGTATCAATAATTTTACCCAGAATGCTAAAATTTCACAAGTTAAAAATGCTTACCATGCACAAAACATATTCCTACTCAACATACAATTAATGCTTAACTCAACTAAACCTACTAACATCGTTTAACCATTTTTCATGCCATATTAATACATTTTCATCAAGAATACCTAACATGCATTATCAACCTCAATCTCAAACATCAAAATGTCCATAAGTGAAGTCCAAAAGCAACATAAACATTCCATAAGTTCAATATCAAAATAATAATAATAAAAATATGATAATAACTAAAACTATAACTCTAACCCACATTGCATGTATTCAAAGTGTCTAAAAATTATAAAACCACCTACTCTAAGGTTATTGCCTTGCTTAGATCACGTCCTTGGCCGTTCCATTCATACCAAAAGAACTACTTATCTGCAAGATTTTAATGTGGAGTGTGTGAGCTTAAATAAGCTCAGTGAATGTTTGGAATTACAACAAAGTATACACAACATCATAAGTTAAGCAAGAACATACTAAGGCACATTCACAACCATATTTTCAACAAGTTAAAATAACATATTCATGCTTCATTATCTCACATGTCTAGCTTATGTACTTACATGCATTTACATACAACATATGTCATATATAAATCATTTAATGATAATTTGGCAACATGAGATTATGAAACGTAAAAGTATACTCTATCACTACACATTGGATAAACGGATCTCCATCACAATCCTATATCATGCCAACTATATCCAACGGTTTCAAGAGAACACAAGGGCAAAATATCATAATTACACATATTTAATTACTATTTTAATGCACATAATCTATGTTCATATTTATTAATTCACATCACAAACTCATACACAATGCATGCTTATGGGATTCACATTTAATTGTACTTCAAGTGCCACAATAATGCTCATTGAGTTATCATATATCAGACCACATATGTGTGCATTAAAATCAGTATATCATACATCATATTCATGTAATTTCGTATATTACTTGTTGCAATAACATCACTTATCACAACTCATCTTACTTAGACATAATTTCACAACAAGGCAAAAAGTTAGAAAAAGATTATACTTGGAACTTAGGATAGGGGTTTATACTAATCCTACGCTCCCGATTAACACTACGAATCACACATACCAGCAGCGACTCTAGACACTCACCAATCATGATTTCGCTAACTAGCCGAAAGCTCAAACATGCTTTTCCTTTCCTTTAGACTTTCTCCTAGTGACTCCTGATTGATCCATCACTTTACACACATAACAAATGCATTCCAAACTCATAAAAAATAGCCTTGAACACAACTAAACAACAAGAAAAACACAATTCAAGCCTTTTCTTTCCCACTATCGAAAACTAGCTAGTTTTGCGAAATTGAAGTTTCGACATTCTAATCTCATTTTTAATCCTTGATTTTGATTTCAAACATCCTAATATCATTTAATTTTATATCTAAACCATTAATTTCATCTAAATCTATGGTTCTAAAATTTCTAAAAAATTCAAGCTTTCAAGAACATGTAAAAGGGAAAATGTTTGATTCTTAAAATTTGGTTATGAACTATCAAATTGAAGTGAAATACCTTCTAATTAGGTTAGGTGAATCAAAAAATCACTTTAAAAACATTGGTTTACTCAAGATTACGAGATTTGCCATTTTTGAATCCAAGCTTGCTTTTAAAAACATCAAATATAAATAAATCTTCATACAATTATTTAAAACTCAAATTGAATTAACAACACTCTTTGTTGAACCCTAAAAAGTAAGAATATTACCTTAATTTGATGAAAATGACAATCTACAACTCTAATTCGAGATTTGAACTCAAGAAGAACAATGACGAAATTGGGGAAGAAAATGTTATTTTTTCTTTAAAATTGAGGGTTATTTTGGTGTTTGCGAGATTAATAAATCCAAAAGAATGAGTAATTTTGAAGGAACTCTCTAATTTTAGGTTTTGGGAAATTTTTTAATGATTTGGGGTTTTAGAGAGGGAAGAAGATGTTGGTATACTCCATGTAGAAGACTAAATTAAAAAATTGGGCAATTTTCTCTTTTGATCACTCCTTGTTTCTTTCCTTTTCCGATTAGGTCCTAACTCAATTAAAATCCATTATCTCAAGTTAGACCTAAAAATTAAATTTTGTTTTAATTCTAGTTAATAAAATAAAAACCCAATTATGTTACTTTAATACTTTAATTACTTATTATGGCTCTAATTTCCGATATTTAACATAAACCCTCGATTTAATAACCCGATGGTACTAACCCAAAACTATTAGGCCGGATTTTGGGATGTGACATGTAACTAAAGTTTGAAGTTGATTTTGTACCAAATGGTCATTTTAAATTTTGAATTGGCAATGTAGTTTGAATCCAATTCATAACTTAATGAATGTATATATGAGAATGGCATAAGTAGTTGAAATGGTTAAATGGTTAGAAATATGGAAATTGTCATATGTATTAAAGTTAAGATGATGATTTTATGTAATGTAAGATACTAAAGGTTAGAAATAAGCATATGAGAATGGTATCTTTGCCGAAATGGTTGAATTAATGTAATGGATTGTTTGTTCAAGTGTTATGAATTGGCACCATTTGGAACTTTTGAAAATAGACGGTCACGTCGTGGTGAGGACGACGAAATCGATAGTGAATTGCGTTGAGACCTAGAACCCCCCAAAGTCGCAACAACAATCCGATAGTTTAAAATTTTTATATTTTAGTCCTAATTCGACCTCAGGTTACCAAAACGAGTATCGTGAGCTCGTATAAGACCCAGATATGATTGAAAAACATGTTGTGATTGTTTAACGTATCTAATAGCATGTGTAAATGTTTAAATTGAATCGTAGTTGGTTGTAGTTCTTTCGACAACAAATGTAGCATATTGTAACTCGGATTCGACAATTGAGTCAAGTATGAGGTGTTACAGAATTAATCTCAAACATCATTTAAAGTACACAAGATAAATCCATATTAAAATCACATTTTATTATTACCATTAGACCTATAGTTTGTTGGTGATTCTTTACTTTTCTCTTCATAAGGAAAGGAAATAATAGTCGATTCTACTACATTTTCAAACTTTAGATTTAGCATGGATTTGAAAATCTGAAATTCAGGCTTAAAAGGAAACGATAATACCATATTAGGTAGGACTATTATTTCTTTTCCACTTGTTTTGTCACGAGCTAACTATAAACTAATAAAAAATATCATTTTTAACCATTTATATGACTTGTTTGCGGCAAATCTAATTTCAATATAAATTTGTATTAATTATTTTTATTTAAAGTTTGTAGAGGATATGATAATATATATATATATATATATATATATATATATATTTTATCATGTTTATATTATTTTAAATTATTATATATTTCAATACTTTAATAATTTATATTAATTTTTTAAGGCAAAATTCATTTAAATTAGGAGGAGCAAACAAAAATGGGACACTAATCCTAAGTCAATAGGCTTATCTTATACATCAGATCTTATATCCTAATAATTTATATTAATTAAAATTCAAAAGTCCATATATTGATTGATTTTTTTTTCTATATCATCACATAGGGGTGACCAAAATTTGATTTGACTCCGCAAAATAAAAAAAAAATTTAAATTTCAAACTATTCGAATTGAATTAATCAAGTTAATCGAATCAACTCCCATCTTTTTTTGAATTTTGAGTTTGAATTTTGAATTCGAATAACTTAAATAATTCGAATAAGCTAATTATCAAACCCTTTTACTTCCCTTCCCTCCAACCCCCCTCTCCAAGCCCTTTTACTTTTTCCTAAAAATTTTTACTTTCCCTCAAACCCTCGAAACATTTTCCCTATTACTTTCCCCCAAAACTTTTATTTCTCCTAGACCCTCCAAACTTTTTTTTCTTTTTGTTTTTCCCCAAAACTTTTACTTCCCCAAACCTCCAAAAAAGAAATTTGAATTTATGTTTACTATTTATATTATTAAATTAAATTTCACATTTTGTACTATTTATATTATTGAATTGTTTAATCATGTTGAACCTTTATAAATTTCTATTAAAATTGAATTATCGATGATACCATAAAATATTTGTGTTAAAATTTTCTATTGGTATCAATTTCACATTTTATCTTTAAAATAATTTTTATTAAAAATTCACATTTTTTACATTTAACATATTTTTTAATTTCAAAATACACGGTGACAAGAATCAAAAGATAATTGAAACTAAGCAAGCAAAGAAGCCAACTCATATATAAAAGATTAATAAATAAATTACGAGGGGATGAAAGTTAATAACAAATTTGATTACAGTGGGTGGTAGCGGCTACAAGGATCCAAAGTAATTTTTTTAATTTAACTCAAAAAAATATATTTGATTCGAATTTCATTTCACTTAACTCGATTCGAGAAAATTTTAAATTAAGTTAGGATGATAAAATATGATTCGTTAACTTAATTAATTCAAAATATTTTCATTTGATTCTATCGAACACTCACCCCAATCATTTTGATTATTTTTTATTATGTCAGAAATTATTAAATCTAAATTTAAGACTAAATATGGGGTATAAAATATAAATCTAACTGGCCCTACCAAACTTATATAATTTAATAATTTTAGTGTTGGATGCTGTAATTTCAGGTACGCTACTATCATCATTTACCCAACCAGCAAATGAAGCAATAAGAACCAAGCTTTGCAAACAAAAAACAATAATAACAAAATAACAAAACCATAGAAAAATAAATAATCTAAATGGAAAATAAATCAACAAATTAAATTAAATCCGCCTATTAGGGTCTACCATTGAATTTCACCTCTAAATTGTGTTAATAAGTAATACACCTTTCGCTACTTTGCCCATCTCTTCTTTAGTGGGTCTTAAACTCTTCCCTTCATGGTATAGAGTTTAGACCCTCCTAAATCAAAAACCCCTTTTAATTACTAATAAGTATCGTTGTCAACAATCTTGATTCTTTGTAATGGTTGGTATTTATCGTATTTCATTCGTGTCTTCTTTTCTATTGTCAACTTGTATTTTACTATTTTAAAGACAACTTTAAAAGAAAATCAAGTCATCGGATAGTGAATTTCATTTTTCTCACTACCTTCTAGACCAAATAAAATAATTAGTCCGCTGCTGTAATGAATTATTTATCATTATTATTGTATTTAATATATCATATTTGGTAATTTTTGTTTTCATTCTCTCTATCATATTAAAGGCGCAGCCGTTACATTCGTAATATCGCGGCGTCCATTTATAAAGAGCTTGTAGAAACCCCTTCATTAAACCCTTTTCTTTTTAGGTATAGATATTAGCACATAACATTCGAAGGAAAATGATGACGATGATGATGATGGGAGGGAACAACCAATTTACTGCACAAAACGAGGGTGGTGGGTCCTTAGGTAACCATAGGATGAACAACGACGGTGTTGGTGTTGGTGTTGGTGTTGGTGTCGGAAGAGAAGGCGAGATAGTGTTGAAAAAGGGACCATGGACGGCGGCGGAGGATGCGGTGTTGGCAGGGTATGTGAGGAGGCATGGTGAAGGGAATTGGAATGCTGTGCGAAAGAACACAGGGTTGGCACGTTGTGGGAAGAGTTGTAGGCTTAGATGGGCTAACCATTTAAGACCAAACTTGAAGAAGGGATCTTTTTCTCCGGAAGAAGAAAGGATTATTGTTGAGTTGCATGCTAAGATAGGGAATAGATGGGCTCGTATGGCTACTCAGGTAATCATTATTATTTTTCTAAAAATTGGTTAGAAATTTTTACATTTAGTATTTAATATTTGATTTTGTTTTTGCTATTCTTTGCCTCTTTTTATTTTCTTTGTTGACGATTCTTGTATTTAATTGGAGATTTTGTTAATAATTTGGGAGGAGTGGACCGTAATGAGGTAAAGCCTCCAATTTTTTTGAGATTTTTTGAAAACTTTAGTTAGACTTTAAATTTTTGAAAAATCTTATTATACTTTTCAATTTTTTAAAAAAAAACTTAGTTGAACTATTCTAAAAATTTTAAAAATTCTCATTAAACTCTTAAAATTTTTAGTTAAACTTCCAAAACTTGGTCTCGAGAACCGCCATTGAATCTGGAAACTCTTTTAGTATTTTATGATTTTCTAAGCTAGTTATCATTTTTTTCAAATTTGTTCCTTTGTTTTTTTAGAACTTTGATAACAAAATTTTAGTTATATTTTTCTAACTTTTTTTGTTTGGCTTTTGGAATGTATGTCTTATGACTAGCTGTAGAAAACATAAAATACAGTTCTAATACAATAATTTCAATACATACAAAAAAACCATTGTAATAGACACAATATAACACTTAATTTAATCAAGACATGCTTAATATTTGTCAAATTTTTTATATGTATAATAATTTATGTTGCGAATCTTAAGAGTTTAAGTGTTCAAAGTTTATTTTCACCAAATGTATAGGTCCTCTTAATTTTTATTGTGTGTAGGTTTTGCCTAGTTTTTTTAGCTTAATATCCGAATATATTCTGAATATCAATCAATTTATTTGTGCTTTATGATAATTTGGTTAAGCTAGTCAAGGGTGAAAGCCTTACCTACCTCTTGAAAGAAAAATCATGCTTTTAGTCTCTAAAATTTATAAAATTTTAAGTTAATAAATATAGAAAAATTATAGTTTGACTCCTAAATGATAAAATTTTGATTTGATCTTCTTAAAAGTTATAAAGATATAAGTTAATACGATAGTGAAACTATATTTTAACTCTCATAAGAATATATAACTTGATTTTGGTCTCTTAGAAAAAAATTTAACTTCACCTCTACTAGTCGTAACTATATGAATGTAATGATTGTAATTCTATTTTTGCATTTTACAGATTACTGTTGATTGTAGTTATATGAATATATTACTTGTAATTATACCTTCAAACAAATAATTTAGGAAACAACATGTTAAGTATCTCTATTAGAGCTTGGTTTTAAATTAGCTGTGATTGATAACTCTATTTTTGCTTACATTGAGAATGTAGCTTCCAGGAAGAACAGACAATGAAATCAAGAACTATTGGAACACAAGGGTGAAGAGAAGGCAACGCCAAGGCCTCCCACTTTACCCACCCGACGTCGAACCCCATTATTCCCAGCACCAGCACCGCCAGCGCCACTCACATCCTCCGTCACCCATCCCTTCTTCTCCGCCAACCACCGAACCCAACTCCTGTTTCTCCTTCCAAACTCCCATAGTGTCTCCCCACACCTCAAATCCCATGCCTCTTCACTCTCTCCACATCCCTCACAGACCACCACCTCAAAACTTCCTTTACAATCCTCATTCAGCCTTAACAACGCCGCCTCCGCCACTCCAAAGCCCGAATTCAGCCTCGACGACGCTGCCTCTCCCTAGCCCGAACCCTTTAACACCACCCCATACCTCCCAACTTTACTCTCCCCATAACCCACCTCCTTTCCCAACTCTCCCTCTCTTCGATTATCCCAACATCACCACCGACGACGACTTCTTCCATAGCAACAAGCGGTTCAAGCATGACGGACTTCAAAGCAACAACTACAATTACAATCATCTTGATGCTACCAGCTCGAGCTTTACGTTGCCGTTTTCACCAATGCAGCACTATTCGAATGGAATGACACTCGATCTTCCTCCATCATCGAGGACAGCATTTAACCATCATCCTCATCAGGATTCTGGGTGTTTTTACCCGCTGAAAACGGACCACCGTTCGAACCAAATCAACGACGATGGGCTGTTGGAGAATATACTGCAGGAAGCTCGGGCGCTGGCCGCCAATGGCCGCGGTGGCAACAAAGAAATGCCGAAAGAGATGATGAACTCTGCACAAAATGAAGAAGAAGACTATTCGAGGCTATTCAACATTGATGGTCTTTCTTCCTTGGGCATGGCGATCCCCGAATGGTGCAACGACAGTGGCGAAAGCTCCGAGCGGCAACCCTCCGTTATAACAGATAATGAAAATCATTTAGCCCTTGATATGCCTCAGATAGCTTCATTGTACCCTGCTGATATTTCGCCCAACCATGCTGCCAGGTCTTCGAGCGTTCGATCTTGGGACAAGTTTCCGGGATTGTGCTGATCCATTTTCTCGGGAAAATTTAAGTTTTCGGGTCTGATGTTGATCATTCGGGTCAATGTCGGTTAAATAAAAAAACATTATAATAATATGTTATTGTTAAGTGAGGTTTCCATTGTTTTGGGGGTTGGATGAATCAACCCGGCATAAGTTTCGGGTCACAATGAATGGATCCGATTGTCAGACGTTTCTGGTTGTGATCCGTTGAACTACCTATAGATTCAATGTTGTTGTTGCTTGTTGGAGTTATGCTTGTTTGATATTTGCTAGTGACTGACTGTTGAATTTGATTGCTTTGATTAGAGTTGTAATTGTTATCTCTTTATTGTGCATGTGTTTTTACCCCTTTGCTCATATTAGTATAAAATAGAGTTATTATTTAAGGGTTTCTTTGTTAAAGAGGAAAAAATTTGGAAACTCGAAAATTGGAGGGATGAAGAATATATATATATATATATATATATATATATATATTTATATTTTTTAGATGTGTTTCGAAGGAGTGATGAAAACCCTTCATTATTTGATAGAGGTGAAAAATGAGAGAAAAATAAAATATTTGAAAAATACATAATTTTAAACTAATATGTACATTTCTTTTATTTTCTCTCATCCCATCATTCTAGTTTAGAATGATTGATTTTTATGTATTGGGATAGAAATTTATCATCTCTCCTATTTTCTTTACTCTCTCTTTTCTTCTCAACCAAACACACATAATTTTTTTTTTTGTATTTTTTCTTTCCTTCCTCCTATCCCTCCACTTTTTCACTCAATTAAGCACTCATGATTAGAGGTGTCTATGGATCGAGCCGGATTTGGGTTGGGCCTAACAAAAAATTAGATTCGGGTCTAGTCTAACTCAAAAAATGGGCTTAAAATTTTGTACAAACCTGATTCGGATAAAAATGCTAAAACTCAAGTCTGGCCTAACTCGCCCGTAATAATTTCTTTTATATTACTTTTTTATATATTTTTAAAAAAAATAATATATCAAAAATACTAAAAATATTAAAATAAATATTTCTCAACAAATTAAAAATAAATTAAAAAATATGTATACTTAAACAACACTAAGATAAATATAACTTAATAAGCAAATGCGAAAAATAGTAACAAAATTAACAATAAAATAAGAGTTACACAATATCCAAATAATAACAAAATAGTAGCAATATAATTGTGAAATGGTAACAAAATAGTGAAAAAATAAGAAAATAGGGGAAAAAAGTAGTAAAAAATTGAAAAAAAAAACAGTTTTTTTTTGTTTTCATATTTGGGCCTAGCTCGGGCCAAAAAAGTCTTACACGAGGCTCGATTCATTCTCTAAACTAGCCTTAATTTTTTGCTCAAGCCCATCTCTCGGACTTATATTTTTACACAAATCCTCCCATTTTTCTGACGGATCCACCTAACCCAGCCCAAGCAGTGGTTATATAGATAAAATATATTATACGTTCTTGATTTCAACCATTAAATTAAACAAATTGATATAATTATACTTCCAGTCCCTTTACTTTGTAAACTTTTAAATGTTAGAGATTTAATCTCTTTACTTAATCTTATTTAAACATTAACATTTAACATGGTTAATTGTTTTCCATTGAATATTAGAATACCAAATGTTTAAATTTAACGAAAGTCCATTAGCAGTATAATGAACTATAAACTTTAATTATCTTAATAGTTGAAATGATGTCTTGGTTCACATTAGATTTTATGTTCTATTTTTGCATGTTAGGGATGGCAATTCAAATTGCAGATTCGAATAATTGGGAATATTCGATTTGGGTATTTTCTAAATTCAAATTTTTAAATTTTTATTTTGCAGTTCATGCGAAACGATATCTCAAATATCCATTATCTCAATCCGCATTACTTATTCGAATAAGAACAAATAAATAAAAAATTTTATTTGTGTATTCAAATATGAATTTTGTGTATTTGAATATTTAAAAAATAAATAAAAATTTTAATTTGTTTTGCAAAATTTTTAGACATCAGACAAAACTAAAAATATTTTTAAATAGTATTAAATATGATTTGTATTATAAAGTAAATAACATATACAAATTTTACTTTAGTAAAATATTATTCACGTCTAGTATCTTTTATTAAATAATTTATATTTATTATATTGAATATAATTATGGACAATTAATATTAAAAAAATTAACTTTTAAATGCTTATAATTATTATTTTGATAAGGATATATTAATATAATTGTAAAAAATATTTTAATTAATTATATCTTTAAAAAGTTGATAATAGTTTTATGTTTTATTGAGTAATTTAGTCAATATAATTAAAATTTATTTGAATAATCTCATTATAAGTTTTAATTATATCTGCTCTTTTTAACACAATACCTAGAATTATCCAAAACCCCTCCTCGACCCATAAATAGAAGGATAATGTACTTCAGCGCACTTGAGCCCACGTCCTCCTACATTAGAAATGATTTCCATGCCAATCAAGCTAAAACTCAATCGGCACAATTGAAAATAGTTTTTGTCTAAAAGTAAAGTTATGAGTTTAAGTCTATTACTTATGTATTCTATGAATCATTTTACTTAACAAAAAAACTTAATACTATCATTATTATATTCCATTCAATCAATCAAACATGCACGGTAATATTATTATCTCTTTATTCCATTCTTACCAAATAAGCTATTCGATTCTTATCTTATTTCATTCCAGTTAACTAAATGTACTTTAAGTTAAGAAGCGTTAGTCGAGACATATCTAAGTATGATATTATCATATTTTATACTTGCCCAAGCTTGGCCCGACTTAAAATATGGGTTTAAAATTTTGCTCAAATACGTTAATATTATTTTTAAATTTTTTTAAAAAGAAACATTTATATTATATTATTTTAATATTTAATAATTTTATTTTTTATTTTTATTAAAACTATTTATATAATCAAACATTATTTTAATGTTTACATCATAGTAATATTATATATTTTATATTTTATATAAAAATAACATAATATAAAGTATTATAAACTTAAAAATGGGTCGGACTTAAAATTTTTAAGTTTGAGCCCGGTCCCTAGTATTTTTATCCAGATCCTCTTTTAAATTCCAAGTAAACCTTTTAAATTTGGACGAGTAATCTAACCGGTAAATAAGACTATTTTAAGTGTTGAAAATTACACACAACTATTTTTTAGATGGTAATAGGGGGTGACGGCTTTGGCGACTCTATGATTGGAGAATTGCAGCAGGATAGTGCTGGGAATGGGATAGCTAAAGACAGTTTTTGTTACCAAAAAGAAAAATCTGTCTTCTAAAAGATCCCAATCCATCGATATATTAACTACGAGATTCAACAAATAATTATATGCACGATGTTACACTCCCTATACATGCCCCAAACAAAAAGAAAAACAACTACCAACTTTAACCAGAGCACAACAAAATAAATAAACTAAAACACATCTCAAAAACTGTATAGCATAAACTAGTCCATTTTAGTAGGAGTTGACATGGAATTGAGTGAGAAAGGGCTTGGTGGATACGGAACTTGGATTGCACCATCAAGCATCATTGTAACAGTCCTCATGGAAGGCCTTAACATTGGCTCTTCTTGAACGCACCAAATCCCCACTTTTAATAACATCTCCAATTTCCCAACATCATTTCTAGCTTCTTCATCGTTTTCAACTAGTTTTTCAATCATCCCTTCGCTGTAACACTGAAAAGCCCAATCTGTTAATATTGCTGCTTCCTCCATTTCAACTTCCACACATCTTCTGCAACATATGATCTCTAATAACATTACCCCAAAGCTGTAAACATCGACCTTGACCGTAACCGGGATGTTTCGAAACCATTCAGGTGCTACATAGCCTTTTGTCCCTCGTATGCCGGTTTTCGTTCGTGTTTTGTCGTTCATAAGAAGCTTTGCCAACCCGAAATCGGATATTTTCGCAGTGAGGGATTCGTCTAATAGTATGTTTTGTGGCTTTATGTCGCAATGGATGATTTGTTTGCTGCATTCTTCGTGTAAGTATGTGAGGCCTTTTGCAATCCCTGATGCAATTTGCAGTCTTCGTTGCCAACTAGGCCTTAAAATTCCGAAAAGGAAGCTTGACAATGATCCGTTTTCCATGAACTCGTAGACCAAAAGTCTATGTTCGGCTTCATCACAATAGCCAATTAATCTCACCAAGTTCTTGTGGTGAGTTTGGCCGATGACCTTCACTTCAGTTTTGAATTCCCTTTCACCGTCTTGAGCAAAATTGTGGAGTTTCTTGACTGCAATACGATCTCCATAGCTTGATGGCAATTCTCCTTTATAAACCGTGCCGAAAGCTCCCCTTCCAAGTTCTTCTTTGAATCCGTTCGTGGCATGTTCGAGGTCTTTGTATGTGAAAAACTGCAGATTAGTCTCTAAATCTCTTCTGCTATGAGCACCTTTCAATTCGCCGAGCCTTCTTTGGAATAAGCAGAAGAAGATCAGAGAAATTGCAGCAAAAGAAAAGAAGTTGAAAATTGCAGAGGTGCCTAACAGAACTCCAAGGATCAATACAACTTCATTTTGATTTTCGTCACTCCGGTTCGACTTGGTCGGGCTTTTCCTCGAGGCATCCGACTTTAGTACCTTAAATAGAGCTGTTCGATCAACAGCCTCTCTGTCGAACCACCCGTTGGAAAGTGGAAATTTCTTTTTCCAGCAAGTTCCATTGCCATCTTTGCTTAGAGTTGGATCCTGCAAAATGGCAACCGCACAAGAACAATCAAGAAGGCAAGATTGCTTACATTCCAACTCAGTTGCAGGTTTAATTACTCCATAGTCACTCAAAGGAAAATCCGCAAACGACATTGGCTTGAACTCGAACCGATCTTCCCCGATGGTGGATCCATCAGGGTTGCAATCTGCAGGGTAGCTTGCATAATCCTGTTTGCAACCTGCATATTGATTGTTGTCATCCAAGAAAGAAAATCCAGGGGGACATGTACAATTAGGCCTCCCCTGAATAGGTTCACAAATGCTGTTATAACCGCAAGGTCCAGTTCCGAACGTAGCCCTCCCGGATATAATCGTTGAGTCGACAAAGCGACGACATATATTCTTCGGCCTAAACCACAACACGGACCAGCTTCCACCGCCACTCGGGTTCCTTGGATAATAATAGAGATTGAAAACACCATAAAAGTCAAGTGTCGCCCTGTAGTAGTTCAAGTCCGGTTTCGGAACAGCATTTATCGGTGCAACCTCAACTAGAGTTCCGTTCGGATTCTGGATTCGGATATGCCCTGACTCGTTGAAGACCAACCGAGAACCGTTCCCGAAATTAAAGTAAGCTTCGTAAGGTTTTCCTGTGAACATATCTATTTGATTCAGTATGAAAGATTCACTATTGAAACGAAGCTGATACTTCCCCTTACTGTAACTTGTTTCAACCAGAGTTGATAAAAGATGGTCACCCATATCAAGTTCTTGTGACGGTAAGATTGTGTCAGTTGGATATTTAAAGCTCTCCCATATGTTCGTCGAGTTTTTGCTTGCGATCACGAAGTTCCCGGTGTCGAGCATGGCTGCATGGGACACTTGAGAACCATCAGTAAGGCGTTGAGACCTCCATAGCTCTTTGCCTTTAGGGTCTTTAAGCACGAGATGACCGCTGTTATCGAGCTCAATCGTCGAGTCTCGATCGGTTTCAGGGTTATCTCGATTAGCATACCAGACTATGGTTCTTTCTTGTATCTTGGCATACCAGATAGCAAGAAGAAACCGGTCTTTTTTACTAGGAATGGAACGAAACCCGAAGGCAAAATCACCAGATGGTGATTGCCAAGCCATGGTTTTATCATTTGCAGATAAGGAATCACCTACACTTACATTTCTTTGAGCCTCAACTGTTGCAAGTATCCAAAGGATGCTTGCAAGGATAAGCAGGGAAAGATGGCTATAGAAAAGTGGTGAAACCATTGCCAGGTGTTCACCAAAATGGGAAAAGCACTATGACCCATTGAGGTAAAGAGAGTGAATAAAAAGGGATTGAATTTGTTGGCTGCTGGTGTGGGGAGGAAGAAGAGGAATTTTGATACGGCACATGCTTTGACAAGTCTTAAGTTCTTGCATTAACGTCAAATGTGTTTTACAGGTGTTTCGATAATTGTAGAAAATTATTGGAAATGGTGTCAATCAGTGTGGACCCTCTTTACAAATTTTATAGTGATATTTGACGGTCAAATCATTTGGTGTACTATCTCTTAAAGATTGAAACTTTGGAAAACGCAAGTGACCATGACAATGGCGGTTTTCAACGTTGAATTTGGAGCTTTGCTTTTGAAATTTTGTTTTAGCTTAATTAGCTGCTCAAAGCAGCCAAGTATGTGTCCAAAAATTATTCCAACATATATATAAAAAATATGATGCTCAGGACAACTTTTCAAAAACTTTTAGTGTGTTTGAACAAAAATCTTAAAAATAGTACTTTTAATCTACCTCAATCCAACGGTGATAACTATAATAAGAGTTTTTATAAAGAAAATAAAGAAAATTAAAATATTATTAATCATCGGATCAAAATAAATGTTTTAAGATTATTGATTTATCATTTATCTCCATTCTTTTCATTTTCATTTTTATTTTATTATTTAAAAAAAAGACATAAATTTGTGCAGAATTCTAATTTTCAATTATTTTTTTTTCATTTGCATCGTTAAATCCATTATTACACTTCTTGTATATAATTGATCATAATTCAGAGTTCTTTTTATATAATGTAAAATATTTTTCGTTACATATGATAATATTAGGATATATTCATTTGATTTTAATTTTATAAATAAATTAGAATCTGAGTTAAAGATTGCACTATAAAAGCAACAAGTGATTACATTGAATATCTCCTTATAGTCGAATTCATAGTTTTGAGAAAACTCACAAGCTTTCAACCTGTGGATGGTACTATTTGACATATTCTTCAAACGAAAGACCCATTTTCAAGTGATTAGCCAACACTTTTTTGGTTTAGGTACCAACTCTCGTGTCTTGCTTTTTTGTCTAAAGCCTCAATCTCTTCTTTCATTGCTATTTCCCAATTTGGACACCTTTTGCTTCTTCATAATTTTTTTGTTCTTACGCATTAAAAGCTTTCATAAAAAAACATGAGGTTACCATGCAATTGTTAAGTTGTACATCATAATCTTAAAGATATTTATGTTGCCTCAGTCTCCCTCATAGACCTATTTATTACTCGTTACTCACCATTATGCCTATGAATATTCTACCTTGAGGTTAGAGATTTATTTTACTTATCCTCATTAGTGGATGCATGCAGATTAATATTAGGAAACAGTTTATCCAAGTTGTCACCATTACATTCAAGAATAATATTTTTTACATAACATGATTGTCGAAATCGTTTTTTTTTAAAAAGGAGTCGACTTTTTATTTTGAAAACGAAAATGAAAAATAGGAGTCGCCACCAATCATTTTTTATGAGATGTGATCGGATTACCTCGTAATTTGATCATTTTAATAAGAAGTTTGATTTATTAAAACGATGATTTTGGTCTACGAAATTCAGAAAAATGGGTTCGGGAGTCGATTACGTACGAGGAAGGATTAGCACCCTCGTAATGCCCAAGATTGACACCCAATTAATTAATTAATGTCTTAGTGTCGAGAATTGAGAATTTGAAAAGATTTTAAAAATACGATCTTTTGTTAAAATATTATTTAATCAAAAAAATTTCGAGCAAAGGGCGTATTTCACATTAATCAAGAAAAAGAATTACGTCCCATAAGTTAGGACACAATCTCTTAAATTCCCGAGACGCGAATAAATGCTGAAAAATTATTTATTTTGGAAGATGTTTGATTATTTCGGTTTTAGAAAGAAATCATATTTCGTAAGTTAGAACACGATTTTTCTTAATTCCCGAGAGTATTTTAAAAAATCTCATGCTTAAAAAAAGTTCAGTTATTCGGATTTATCGAGAAAATCGAAATCTCGTAAGTTGGGGAACGACTTTTCGAATTTCTAAAATACGAAATATTACTTATTTAAAAAAAATCTTTTTTATATAACGGATAAAAATCGTGATACGGATTAAAAAAAATAGTAATGAAATAATGTAAAATAATAATAATGGTAAAGTATTAAAATGATAAATAAAAAAAATAGAATACTATAATAATAATGATGACAATATTGATAATCAAATTGCAACAACAAAATAAATAAAGTAATATAAAATAAAATAAAATGAAAATAGGAAATGCATAATAATAATAAGGAAAAGTAAACATAACATGAAGATATAATAATTAAAAGAAATAATAAAACAACAAAATAAAATAAATAATGAATAAATAATTAAAATTACAAACAGAAACAATAAAAAAATACACAATAAAAAAAATGTGAATAATCTATTTAAAAATCTATTTTTAGCGTTAAAGGGTGAAGAAATAATAATAAATAAATAATAAATGAAAGTAAATAAATAAAATGATAAAAAAAATGTGAGAGAGTTGAAATTGAGTTGCCCAGGATTAAATTGCGATTTGGGCAATATTTTGGGGAGGATTTTTAAAAATAAAAAAGGATAGGGCCAATCGAGGGATTAAAATACAACACGCGCAAAGGTGTACAGACCAAAATGGAAATATTCCCAGGTCACTAGAATGGCATCGTTCTTTGTAGGATTAAAATGAACAAAAAATAAAATCATAAGGTAAATTTGAAGAAATAAAAAACTGAATTGCAAACTAATTAAAAAAGCGGAAGGGCTGAAAGTACAATTAGCTCTTTCGCTAAAAAACACGCGAATCCTGAGGTTGGAGCGGGTTGATTATCGAGTCGGAGGGCCAAAACGACATTGTTTTATGCGTTTGAGGTCAGCCTCAAAACGACGTTGTTTTGGGGCCTATATAAGTCAAAAAAAAATTTACAAAAATTCATTCTTTCCCATTTCACCAAAAAAAAATTGAAAACACCCCTATCAAATTCTCTCAAACCCTTCTCCTCTCTGGCCATGGCTCCGGCCATTGGCCTCCGTGTCGATCGCCGATCGCCGGAAACGACGCCGTCATCTACGGCGGCCAGAAGGCCAAAAAATTCCACTTTTTCAGGTGATAAAAAAAAATAGGTAAGCACCCCTTTCTTTTTTATTTTATTTTTATAAAATATATGTAAAACAATGTTTTGAAAAGAAAGAATAAAAGAAAAAAAAGAAGAAGAAAAAGATAAAACCACCTTCATAAATCTGTTTTCTTCTCTGCTTTTGCTGTTATTTTTTGAACTTTTTTTTATTTAAAAAAAACCTCTCTAAATTGAATTTGTTTTTGGCTTTTATAGCCAAAATACATTTTAATTTTTTTATTTCTATTGCTTCTGTGCTTTGTTTGTCTTTTCTTCTTTTGTTTTGCAGGTGGTGACGGTGGCGGTGGAGCAAGTGACTGATGCGACGAGGGTGGTGCTGATAGTGATAGAGGCTAGGGGCGATAGCAAACCTAGGGGATAGGGTTTTTTTCTGAAACTGTTAAAATTTTGGGCCTCTTAGATTTAGGCTAGGGTTTTTTAATTTTGAGTTTAGGTATAAAGTTATTTTTTGTTTATTGGGCCCAAACAAATTAGACTTATTACAACATGATAATTTATTAAACACCACGTTTCTAGAAATAGTAATTTTTATTTATTTATGGATCTATACATCTCTAACCCTTTCTAAAAAAATTATAGTTCACAAATACATATTTCTTTACTTTTGGGTCAAGCTTAATTCTATTAAATTTACCAACAAATAAAAAATTTTAAATATTCAAAAATAACTCACATTTGACTTTTCACCATATAAAGTCTCAAAAAGAGAGATTTCTATGTAAACTAACCACCTATTTGTCGCTTTCACATCCAACAACTTCAACTCAAATTTTTGAAGGAAATTCTGGTCATGCAACTAAGAAAGACAAATTGAAACAAGATAACAAGTTTTCTTTTTACAACTCTAGTTTGTAGAAGATTGCATGGACAAGTCATTTGACGAAGAATGCCATAATCATCGCAATATTGAAAAAATTAATCCAACAAGTATTCCCTATGTAACTAAAGGTATGCAAAATTCGGGTAAAATTGAAAAAATTCAGTTAACTAATTGAATTTGGTAAATTGATCGGTTAACCGAATTAATTCGGTTTGGGGTTGGTTAATAATTTTTTGAGTTTTCGATTAACGGTTAATTCGGTTCGAAACCGATCGATTAACCGAATATTTTCGGTTAATAAGTTTGAAGTTTTCTTATGAAACGTAAACTTTGTTAGTTTTGAATTAGGGGTTAAAATGAAAATATGTTGAAATTGATATGAATTTCTTATAAATATAGATGATTGAAGGTTGTATAAGGATGAGATTAAAAGTTTGGAGTTTGAATGTGTAAAATATGATTGTTACAGTTTTAAAGATTAAATTAAATAAAAACAAAAGTTTAAGAAAATTGTGAAAAATAAGTAACATATATCATATATATATATGGAATGAGATGATTTAAAGTATTTGGTATAACAAAATGGTCAAAGTCGTCGGTCATTTCTAAAAGATTGATACTGTGAAGCACGAGTGATGTTGACAACGGCAGTTTTCAACGTTGAATTTGGGGGTTTGCTTTTGAAACTTCAAATGAACCAAAATAGGTCTTTTTCACCCAATCATCCAATTTTAAAAATTAATAATAAGAATAATCTAAAATAAATAGTGTAGGACAGTGTCAATGCTTTCCCATAATTGATTGTTGATTGCTGGGAGTTTAAAAATATTTATTTTAAACCTCTTAACAATCAGCCGTTAATGACGGGAGTGATTGACTTAGGCATCGATCATAAAGTGTTCACAATATTTTTTATTGTTCATTTTAAATTATTTTTGTCATTATTTTTAAAGTTGAATTATTTTTATAAATATTTTTTTTTTATTAGAATCAAAATTAATGTCTTTAAATTATAAATTTATCATTTATTCTATCTCATTAAAATAAAATGTATAACACCCGATTTTCTTTTCATTTTCATTTTATTGTTTAAGTAAGGATATAAAACAATGTAGAATTCTTTATTTTCAACCCAATTTGCATCAATAAATGCATTTGGCATAAAATTATTACACTTGATCATAACCAAGAGTTGCTTTCATATAATGCAAAATCATTTTTGTTGCATCCAAATGGGAAGTTATTGGATTCTGCATAAATTGAGAAACAACATCAATAGAGTATGAAATTTCTAGTCTGATAACATTGAAATAAATGAAACTTGTAACAAGTTATATATTGAAACTTTCTTGCATCCTCCAATGGATTCCCTTCATCTTTTTTCAACTTGAGATTTAGCCTCATTGGAGTAACCTTTCTTTCAACTCTCTCATGTTAAACAACTCCAAGAGGTTCTTTACATAATCTTTTTTGAGAAACGAAATTACCTTAGTTTGATTTATTTTTATTTTTTTAATTTTTAGACCAAAAAAATAACCAATCTAGCTCCCTTAAAATATTCATCCCAAAACAGATAGACAAATCATTCCTCAAATTGGAATTTTTTTTATTCATTATCTCTGTATATAATCATATCCATCAACATATGATAATACCATAATATATGATCATTTGATTCTAATTTTATACATAAATTAGAATGTGAGTCAGAAACTCTAAAACCACAAAAGATGAGATATTGAGCAACTTTACCATACTATGCTCTTGATGCTTGCATTAAGCCTTAGAATGCTTTCTTCGAACAATAGACATAATTTGAAATTTGCTCAGAACCAAAGATAAAGGTTGCTCTATAAATACGTCATGATCCAATTCTTTTTACCTCAAGTTCTCATAGTTTTCGACCTTTAAAAGCAGCAATTGAAATAATTGATTGCACCGTCACCATTTTAACGTTTCCTTATAGTGAAAACTCACGAGGTTTCAACTTGTCTATGGTACAATTTGACCTTTTCTTCAAGCGAAAGATCCATTTGCAGGTGACTAGCCTACACTTTTTTGGTTTAGGTAACAAGTCTCATGTCTTATTTTTGTCTAAAGCCTCAATCTCTTCTTTCATTGCTATTTCCCAATTTTACCACTTGACCCTCCACTTCCTTCATGACTCGGCATTCTCAAGAATATTTGAAGGATTTGTTTCATTAATTGGTGCTAGTAGTCCTGACCTTGAACATTCATACACATCCTCCAACACTTTAGTTATTGCTTACAAGTTTCTTCATACCATTCTAAGTTGTTCCTACATTTGAGAGTTCCATTGCAACCAACACAAAAGCTTTTTTCTCACATTTTCGAGCTTCTCCAACAAAATAAAGTTGATAAATAAAAAGATTGAACAATCGGAGAACCTGACATTGTATACCATAAAATAAAATAAAAAGTAAAAAAAGCAACAAATAAAATTGTGAAAATAGATGTACTTAACTCTCTATTGAAAGAGCTAAATCCAGTAAGCCACTTTCCACGTATGTTTCCATGAAACACACCATATTCACCAACACTAAATCATTATCTAAAACGAAACAAATAAATGACTAAAACTAGATATGTTTACTACTACTAACCATTATCTAAAATTAACTAAAAATAAGCATAAAAACATGTCAATAAAAAAGTGTAGGAAATTGTACTAATTTTTTAACCTATTCCCAGTCCAGTTTTAACAACATTCAAAACTAGATCATTTTCGTAGACACAGACATTGACATTGAATTGAGTAGAAAAGGGCATGGTGGATTAGGAACTTGGACAACTCCTTCAAGCATCATTGCAACAATCCTCATGGAAGGCCTTAACGATGGCTCTTCTTGCACACACCAAAAAGCCAGTTTTAATAACATCTCCAATGTCTCAACATCATTTCTAGCTTCTTCATCATTTTCAACCAGTTTTCCAATCATCCCTTCGCTGTAACACTGGAAAGCCCAATCTGTTAATATTGCTGCTTCCTCCATTTCAACTTCCACACATCTTCTGCAACATATGATCTCCAACAACATCACCCCAAAGCTGTAAACATCAACCTTGACAGTAACCGGGGTGTTTCGGAACCATTCTGGTGCTACATAGCCTTTAGTGCCTCGTATGCCGGTCTTGGTTCGGGTTTTGTCGTTCATCAGAAGCTTTGCCAACCCAAAATCGGATATTTTTGCGGTGAAGGACCCATCTAATAGTATATTTTGTGGCTTTATGTCACAATGGATGATTTGTTTGCTGCATTCTTCATGCAAGTATGCAAGGCCTTTAGCAATCATTGACGCAATTTGCAATCTTTGTTGCCAACTAGGCCTTGGAACTCCGAAAAGGAAGCTTGACAATGAGCCATTTTGCATGAACTCATAGACCAGAAGTCTATGTTCAGCTTCATCACAGTAGCCAATTAGCCTCACCAAGTTCTTGTGGTGAGTTTGGCCGATGACCTTCACTTCAGTTGTGAATTCCCTTTCACCATCTTGAGCAAACTTGTCTAGTTTTTTTACTGCAACACGATTTCCATAGATTGATGGCAATTCTCCTTTATAAACGGTGCCAAAAGCTCCTCTTCCAAGTTCTTCATTGAATTGGTTCGTGGCATGCTCGAGATCTTTGTATGTGAAAAACTGCAGATTAGTCTCTAAATCTCTTCTGCTAGGACTACGAACACCATTTAAGTCGTGAAGTCTTCTTCGGAATAAGCAGAAGAAGATTAGAGAAATTGCAGCTAAAACTACAAAGGTGCCTAAGAGAACCGAAAGGATCACAATAGCTTGATTGTTCCGCGTGGCCGGTTTTTTCTTTGAGGCATCCGGTTGTTTCTTTGAGGCATCGGACTTAAGTACCTTAACTAGAACTGTACTATCAAGACCAACTTCTCTGTACCCATTTGAAAGCGGTAGTTGCTTTTTAAAACAAGTTGCATTGCCATTATTCCTTGTAGTTGGATAAATGGCAACTGCACAAGAACAGTCACGAAGACAAGATTGCTGACATTCCAACTCAGTTGCAGGATAAAATATTCCATAGTCACTCAATGGAAAATTAACAAATGAAATATTCTGGAATTCGAACCGGTCTTCCCCAATGGTGGATCCATCAAGGCTGCAATCTCCAGGGTCGCCTGCATAATCTTGTTTGCAGCCAGCATAGTGATTATTGTCATCCAAGAAAGAAAATCCAGGGAGACATGTACAACTAGGCCTCCCATCGATAGATTCGCAGATGCTATTACAACCACAAGGGCCAATTCCATATCTATTGTGTCCACGTGAAAGCGCTGAATCGACAAACGCACGACATATGTTCGGTGGCCAAGCCTTGAACACAGACCAGCTTGCACCACCACTGGGGTTCCTTGGATAAGAATACAAAGTGAAAACTCCATAAAAGTCAAGTGTCGCCCTGTAGTAGTATAAGCCTGGTCTTGGCTCAACATCTTTTGTCACATTGTCGACTAGACTTCCATTCGAATTCCAGATTAGAATATCCCCCGAGTCGTTGTCGAAGGCCAACCGAGAACCGTTTCCCGAGGGGAAACTAAAGTATTCTTCGTAAGGTTTGCCAGTGAACATTTCTATTTGATTGAGCACAAGAGATCCATTAGTTTTGAAACGAAGTTGATATTTTCCCTTACCATAATTTGTTTGGGCTGATACAAGACTGCCATCAACACCCAATTCTTGAGACGGTAAGATGGTATGAGTTGGATGGTTGAAGCTCTCCCATATGTTGGTTGAGTTTTTGCTGACAATAACGAAATTCCCAGTGTCAAGCATGGCTGCATGGGACAATTGAAAATCATCAGTAGCCCTCTCAGACCTCCACAACTCCTTTCCTTTAGAGTCGTTAAGAACAAGAAAACCGGTCTCGGTGAGCTCCACCGTCGATCCTCTATCGGTTTCGGGGTTATCTCTATTAGCATACCAGACTATAGTTATTTCTGGTATATTAGCATACCAGATTGCAAGAAGAAACCGATCTTTTTTACTAGTAATGGGGTGAAAACCAAAGGCAAAAACACCTGATGGCGATTGCCAGGTGGTGTTTGTATCATCTGCAGCAAGCGACTTACCTACAGTTACATTTGCTTGAGCCTCAACTGTTGCAAGAATCCAAAGGATGCTTGCAAGGATAAACAGGCAAAGATGGCTATGAAAAAGTGGTGAAATCATTGAGCCTCTCTCACTAGGTGTTCAACAAAATGAAAGAACTATGAAGTATGAACCTTGAGATCATTGAATCTAACGCAGAGATTAAAAAGGGAAATGGAATTGCCAGGTGCTGGTTTTGTGAGTGAACAACTTCCAGGAAAGTGGAAAATGGAAATTTTCAGCTGATGAAACTTCAACAATGACTTGGGTCTGCACATGCTATGACCCTTCTAAATTCTTGCGTCGCACTGTCATGATCGGCACCTGGCTGGTTGAGGGTGTTGTTTTAAAGATGTTTGACTATTATTGCAACAAAAATGGTTTACAGTCACGTCAGTTTTGGAGATCGAGTGAACGGATCTGGATCTAACAAAATGTTTAAAGTCGTGCACGTATTAAATACGAAATTTGAATTTCACTCCATCTTTTCTCTTCAGATTTTTATTAGAGGAAGAAAATAAGCATGGAAAGTTCAAATATACGAAATTTGTAGACGTTCATTTGATGTGCTACTTATATTTCTCCTTCATATTTATGATTTTTCTTTCTTAATTCAAATTTTTTATTGTTTAATAATTAATATATGCAATTAGTCAGTTTTAGCTCGACTGAAGACATAATTTTTTTAATTTTTTAAATTAAATCAAATTCTACTACCAGCAAAATAATTAGTAGTATGTACCTTTTAAAAGAAAAAAAAATAAGGAAAGACACATGTAAAAAAAAAAAAAAAAAAAAAGGTTATTGGTGCGCACAATAAGAGGCATAATGAGGTGACAGAAGATTTTAATTCGTTATTTTCAAGTATAAAATAGATTTTTCTTGTAGTAGCATCTTTTGGTTTATCACATGTTTTTTACGAGTGTGGATTTACGTTGTCTCATAATACAATCAATCCTGGTTCAAATAAGAAATAAATTAAAATAATAAAATGTTATTTATTGATAAATTTGAATAGTTAAAAATTATCATTAAAAAAAGGAATAGTTTAAAATTATAAGAAATTGGAAAAGAAAAACATAATTGGATAAGTAAAACAGAAACACAGATACTTGTAATTTACCTTGAATCAAATGAGGCATCTCTTACAACAAAAATACAAAAAAATTAAGAAACTACAATGGAAAATGTTATCATTTCAGCTACCTTGAACCTGTATTCCTTGATATCCTTGGGATACAGTACAAATGGAGGACATTTCTTTCCTGAGTTACAAAGGGAATGGCTACGGCCCCCCAAGCAGAATCATAGCAGATGAAAAGGAGATGATGATACAACTGTTTCATCAGCAGCGTTGTCCCAAATTTATCAACATATCGGATAACGAAAGGAATCAATAAAATCCATGATGGTAATATGATGTCTAGTAACTATATTGCTACTTGTTTTGGTTGGGGACAGCCGGCTACCACGGCGGCAATCACCTTCTGCTTCTAAATCTCCTCTTTAAGAACATGTCGTAACTGGACCTTCTGAGTTTCCGTTCTTGCCTCCAAAAGTTTTGCCTTCAAACTAGTTGGCTGTGCACTGCAAGACCATTCGCTGCACATTTTCGTTGGTGGTGGATGAGTAGAGTCTGGTGAACTCCATTGTCCCAACATTTCCGAGGGACTGAAACCACCTTTAACGGACCATTTATCCAGGGACATAATACTCCAATTAGACTTCCTTCCGGTTGAAGGCCTGCCGTTTGTTCCTTCTACCGAGATTGTCTTGTATTTTTCTCCATTGTTTGGACATGATCTCCAAAGCTTTGCCATGGATGACACCTTCTTAAACTGTCTAGCAGGCAAAGAACAAACTTCGCTAAATTCCGTGGTTGGGGTATCCCGACATGTATTATCTTCCCATTCAGTTCCACTACCCGATAAATAGCTGTGCCAAGGATTCTTGTTTACAGATGCAGTACTCCCTTGTTGTGAATAACTCGAGCTCTGGTACTCGACATGGCTGACAGTTTCCCACCCACTTTCATCTTCTTCTATCTCAACATTTGCATTTGAATGTCTCAGAATGCTGCCTTTTTTTATCATACTCATTCGAGGACTCGCCATTTGAATATCTGAGGCATAGCTAGCAGTACTGTATGCGACACAGGGTTCAATATCCGTTTCAGTGGCTTCAGCTGAAGCTACCTCTTCGAAAACAGCAAAAATGTCATCCGGGTTTTGGGGCTCATATGTGAATTCCTTAATTTCTTGGACATTAATCAAGGCGGCACCCTGTCTAAGGGATTCTGCTTCTCTCATGTCATTCGCATCCCGAGTTCCGGTCCTTGACCTTAGAAAATTCTCCAAATCTGCTACAAGCTTGTTCATCTGTGAATACCTCTTTTCGAGGGCTACCTTCGCATCGATGAGTTTCATCTGAACACGTTCTTCACGCCAGACTTCAACCATCTGCAGCATCTTTCTTTCCTCATCGACTTCCTTTCGAAGCTTCATGGAATATCTCCTTAGTGCTTCCACTTCAGCCTTGTCTTCTCCAATTTCCTTGGCAAGCTCGTCACATACTTCTTCGATTAGTTCTCTGGACTTTCTTTCTTTTTCGTAGTTCTGCATATATTGCTTGGCCGATAACTTGGCAGCAGCCAGCTCATTCACCAATTTGGAATTAACAATTTCGAGTCTCTGGCAATTCTTTTTTTCTCGATTCAAGTTAGCTTTGACATCATCAACAAACGCACGTATTTTTTCATGCTCTCTGCTCCTCCACTCAGCCCTTTCCTCACTAACTTTCCTCAACACGTGCTCGAGTTTCTTCTTTGAGGACCGGCATTCAGTCTCAAGCTCATCAGTGTGAGCTCGAGCCTGCTCTAATTCAGCTTCAAGGGCAGAAACAGTTGATACTGCAGTTACTCGTTGGTCAATATGCTTCATACGGCTGTAAGTTTGCCGCACCTCATCTGTTGGTTTCAAGCAGACAGGATCCCACTTTGTTGCTCCCTCCATCGCAGAGTTCAAATATGGGATTGAAGACTCAATCTTAAATGGAAAAAGAAACAGCTTTAGATCAGAAGAGTAAATAACAAATTCCACTTCCAGAAACCATCAAATGTGCAACATGACCGAGATGAAAAAGGCTTCCTTTCGTATGCATTCGATATTTTCACATATTGTTCAGTTCAAAAGTTCAAGATTTGGGTAAGGAGCTCATAGAAGCAGGCATACCTTGTGCAGGAGACCATTTTCTGTGCCAGAGACAGAAGCCGGGCTCGGTAACAGATCCTTTGCTGTTGAACCATTAATTTCATCCTCGTGAAGTACCGGGACACCCGTAAAATCGTCACCGCGCTGCAGGAAATTAAGACATAATGAACAAAAAAATGTTCAAACATGAAACAAATTACATCTAATCAATGAAGATGCAAGAAAGAAAAGAAGTAAACAATCAATAAAAACAGAGCCAAAAGCATAACTATCAGAAGCGATTTAAACAAACTATCAAACTGTATTCATTGAGAATCAAGCAGATTGTAAATACCAATGGACGGTGTATCCCTTTATCAAGAAAATATCCATAAAATGCGTCAAAAAAGCAAGTAATGGAAGCTTCATTTTCTTTGTCATTCAAGCATAATCCAAGGCATTGTGAAGATCAATAATAAAACAATGAACAATGATGGGATTGTAAAGATCAGCATCAAATATAAGTAACCAATTAAACAATTTTAGCAAGAAAAAGAAAAATCATAAAACATACTTTCGATCAAATTACATTGTTATTATTATAACAGAAGGCTATAAATAAGAAAAAAAAAACATTAAAGCATAGATCTTGGAGCCGCAAAAAGGTTAAAAATCTCACTTTGATTCCCAACTGATTCCTCTTCCTCTCTCCGCCACCAGGAATCGCCGTCTCCGGCAACTGCAACCTCCACAATCCAGCTGCAAGTTTCCTCGCAGACACTGTCGAAGTCCCTTTCCTCCGTCGTCCCTCACCACTAGCCTCTTTATCTTCGAGCTCCTCCTCAACTCCGCCGCCGTCCTCTTCCATGTTCCATTTAAACAACGGCGTTTGCGGCCTGCTCCGCCTCCCTGCCACCGACCTGCACCTCCTGTTCCGCGTTCTTTGCTTCGTCGTCGTCTTGAGATTCACGTCCCTTGGTTTCATACCCGAAAACATCGCTTGTAAACTCGCTTCCCCCATCATATTCTTCATCCCTCTTCCATCAACATTCCAAAACAACAAAACCCAACTTTTCCTTCAACTTTTTCAAGAAAATGAAAACAAACCCAATGCAACAATAACGATGATTTTGTAAATTTGGTGAACTGTGTAAATATTGAGTGGGAAAAATAAAAGAGAGAAAGCTGAGCTGAGAGGGAGCGTGTCTATGTTTTTCTTTTTCCTCTTTACGGATATCATATGTGCTGCGTGCATAGAAATACCGAATTTTTATACACTCAAACGTCACATGGGAATTCGGAACACGATACGACGCCGTAACGTCAGCTCAACTTGGCTACATTGTCATATCATATTATATTTTAATTTTGGATTAAATTTTAAATTAGCTTTCTAAGTTTTAAAACATTCAAATTAAATCCTTAAAACTAAAATTATTTCAACATATTAGTTTGAAAGAGAATCTTTCAGATCTAAACTCACATTTAATAAGTTTGAGGATTTAATTAAAATATTTTAAAATTTAAAAAATAATATAAAATTCAACATATAAGATAGGGATGTTTGGTGAAATAAACCCTATCACATTTAATATTAACGTAATGAATAGGTTGATTAGTTTATTAGTGATGGATTGAGAGAGACGTTGTAGATATCCACTTTTTAAATAGAGGGAATTAAACTATCTTATTTTAGATGGTTGCTCAATATTTAATATTTGGGGAATTTTTTTTTTGGCAGATTATGCCCTTTTTATTTTTATTTTTTTAGTATAAGGTTCATTAGTCACATAAATTTGAAATTAAAATTTTAAAATTAGTCTATAACTGTGCATTTATATTGTTGTTGGTGTAAGAGTACGTACTGAAATATATTATACTCTTATTTAAAGGTTAGGAAAAAATATTGTACAAATATATTATAGTGTTTTAAAAAAAATTAAAAAAATTATATAAATAAATCTGACACTAGTCACACCTTCAACTTACCTGTAAAATCTAAAAACCTCCACCAATACTATATCAAATAATTACTCAATTTTTATTTTTTATATTTATTATAAAACTTTTAATTAAATTGTGTCACACGTTTACTAAATATCAACTTAAATGAAAAAATTTGATATATATTATCATTTAAATGATGATGGTGCTTAGACCTGATCATGGGATGGGTCAAGTTTGGGCCAAATTGAATCAAAATTTTAGGCCCGAGTCTTACTAGAAAAATGAGCTTAAAATTATGTTCAAACCTAACCTAGATTAAAAATGTTAAATTTGATCCCGACTTGATTTGCACGTATTAAAAGTTTTTAGATAATATTTTATATAAAAATAAATTTAAAAATATAATATATCAAATATACTAAAAGTATTAAAATAAATGTTTCTGAAATAATTGAAAATATATTAAAAAAAGTGTTTATACTTAAATAAAAGTTATATACTATCCAAATAATAAAAAAATAGTAATAATATAATAGCGAAATAGTAGCAAAAAACACACATCAAATGACAGTAAAATAACAACAAAAAAGAAAATTTAAGCTGATTTTGAAATGCTTTTGAAAAGTAATTTTGAAAAGCGCTGTGGAAAAGTTCTTTTGAAAAGTTTAGTTTAAAATTTGAGTGTTTAACATTGTTATCAAAAAGTGCTTTTGCGAAATAAAATGTCTATTTTAGACATGTTATTATCAAGTAACAAATATATATTTAAATAATATTTAAATTAGTTAATATTATTATATTTTAGTAAAAATATAAAAAGAATTATTTGTTAATATTTTAATATATGAAATATAAATTTTAAATATTTTTAAGCAATAAATATTAACTATTTATAAAATTTAATTAGAATATATAAATTATATTTTAAATTTTTAAATATAACCATTAAATATTTGTAATTAGTATTTTAAAAAATATATTTTTTATTTTTAATTAATGATTTTAACACATTTGTAATTAAGCACAAAAAAAAAAGAAAAAAAGAGAGGAGAAAATACTATATTATTGGAGAGGTGATTTGGGAGAGAAAAAGCTATAAATTTTAACTTTTTCTTTTCAGAGGTGAAAAACTAAACACCTCTAAAAAACTAAAAATTTTAGTAAAAAGATAACTTGTTTAACACAGTCGAAAGTACTTTTTTTTAAGTAATGCACAACAGGCCCTAATATTAATTAAATGTAAAAAATTGAATTACTTTCTTAATTTTCTTATTTGTCATGAATCATGCATCATGATCCAATTTCTAATTTTTTATTTTACGGTTGATATATTAATTAAATATTAAATATATATTTTAAGTTAAATTTAAATTAAAGTATTTTTATTATTTAAATTAAATTCTAACACAAAAAATTCATTTACGGCCACCATGGACACGCGGCTAGCACAAATCATTCTCCCTAGTTTTATTTAACCGCCCGTATCGTCCTTTCTGAGTTCTGATTCTATGCAGGTGCAGGTTAACAAAAATGGAAGTATGCTCATTCCCCCCAAATAAACTTCTACACTTTCAAGTTCCCAAAGTTCAAAAGCAGCCTAAAAATGTGATTTTTCTTCTCTTTTTTTTGAAAATTTTCAACACTAAACAATGGAGATTCATTCACCACCACCACCACCAGACACCATTGTTGAAGAGAGGGAAGAGCATATGGTTTCACCAACTGGTGGACACATTACAAGAAGAAAAGCCCATTTTCTAAAACCCACAGCCATTTCAAGCAATGGGAAAGTTTCTGAGCTTCCTCAACGTTGTCTTTCCCCAAAACCCTTCATTTATGACCTCAAGGACTTGTCTGAAAAGGTGTTGTTCAAAGGCTGGAAACGTCCAATACAGAAATGGGAAACATGGGTTCGTAACATGCACGACAAGTATCAAGCTTTATGGGAACAAGTTGGTATTTACGAGGCAATCCTGAGTTCCAGGTATCATATCAAACAACACAAGGAACTTGTTCTTGGCATTGTTGAAAAATGGTGTCTTGAGACAAATACTTTTGTTTTTCCATGGGGTGAAGCGACCATAACTTTGGAAGATGTTATGGTCTGCTGGGGCTTTTCTGCTCTTGGTGGATCTGTTTTAAGCCCTTTAAAGACTAAACAACTGGTTGAAGTTGAAGGGAAGCTAATTAAAGGGCGAAAAGAGGCTGCAAGAGGGAGATCCAAGTTTGCTTCGTCTAAAGATTGGATGGACTATTTCATGGGAACTGGACATGAGCTAGAACATGAAGCATTCCTTTCTTTATGGTTATCCAACTTTGTTTTTGTGACATCTACTTCAATTCGTTATGTGGGGAAGCATGTTTTTCCTATTGCAATTCATTTGGCTAGAGGTAACCGGCTTGCTCTTGCACCAGCGGTTTTATCTAGAATATATAGGGACTTGAGTTGGCTTAAGGATCGAATCTTTTGCTCAGTTGTGGTGCAAACCAATGACTTGGTTAATGTTTATGCACCATTTCAGTTAGTGCTGGTTTGGGTTTGGGAAAGGTTTCTGGGGTCGAGGCCAATGGCTAACTCAATCTCACATGGTGAGCCAAGGATAGCAAGATGGCATAGGCTTAAGGTGAATGTTAGTGATATAAAGCTACACGTAAACTCTGCAGGGAAAAGTTTTCAATGGCGGCCTTATGCTACAGCAATTAATGGATGGTCTTTGCCAAAGTTTTATGGTGATGAGGAACAGCATATTTTAATTGATTCTCATACTCATTTAAACGAAGATATTCATTCATTTGCTAGATGTTTGAGGGTGAGTGAGCTTGTTGGACTAGAAAGCATAGAGCAATACCTCCCACAACGAGTTTCGATGCAGTTCGGAATGGACCAAGATCTTCCAGGATGTTTTACTAGATGCAATGGAAATCCTGATATTGCTTGGAGGAATTACAGCAGACCGATTCAAGATTCGGTGTTGTATATACCACCAAGGCTGTTCAAAACAGATGTTACCTTACAATACTCAAATTGGTGGAAGCAATCAACGCTGTCTCATTGTGATGTTATCAGGCCATTTCTTAGGAGGCCTAGGGGTCCAAGAAAACCACATGTTTCGGTAATGAAAAAGGATTGGTGCAAAGGAAATTCTACCAAGGAAAATGAAGATAAAGGGGTGAAAGCAGCAGGGGATTTGGTTCAGGAGGAGGGGATTGGAGATCAATTAACCATAAGGGAATTTCTAACAAGTGTTATGCATAACAATGAAAACAAGGGTGAGAAGAGTGAGTCTTCCCTAGGTGCTCAAAGCCAATCATGTTCAACCAAAGAAATTGAAGCAAATATGAAACCAGGTGAAGTTAACATAGAAAGTTCTGTCAAAGATGAAAAGGATGGAACCTTGGTAAATATCAGTGATCCTTTACCGATCGGTGAATGTCAAAACGTGCCAACGTTAACTGCAGTTGCAGATAAAGAAGATGTTGAGAAGCTCAAATATGAAGAAGAACAGGATGCCGAGGTTACTGAGAATCGATCGAAAGTATTAGTCACAGATGATGTCAAGAGCAACCGAAGTCTCAAAGATAGAGGAGAAGGCAGTAAGACTCGCGATCTTTTAACACTTGGACTTGAGCTTGAAGCTCGGATTTGCAGGCTTGAAAAACACTTTGCTAAGCTGAAGAAATAAAGATTTTTGCAACAAAAACTGGTTTTATTTGCACAAATGCTATAGATTCAGTAGATTGTCTAATGCTAGTTCTTGCAACATATACTGATGAATCATTTCTTTACAACTTTCTCTTGCATCTGATCCCAGAATTGTCACTAAGTTTTTTTGTGACACCAGCTAGTATCCTAGTTAATAACTTTTGTTAATGGTGGGGAGAAATAGGTAGAAAAGGTTGAACATCTAAACCAAAATGTAAAGCTTATTATGCAATAGAGAATGAAAAACAAACACTATATGAACATTTATTGATTCTGTTCCTTTATTCTTCTGATCTTTGCTACATGTGCTTCTTCCTTTTAGAGTGATACTCAACACTATCAAAATTAGCAAACGGCAGGATTCACAAGTCAACCACTGCTATTCTACGAAATTACACAAATAGTACTGCATTTTAACAAGTGAATATCATTTCTTTAGTATTGATTATCTTTTAATGAAGTCGTTTGGCTTGCTTCCAGCCTTCTACATTGTCCATTTTCTGTTTTAAGCAGCCTGTATCGTGAACATCCTTAATCTCTTATTCAAGTCAAACACGAATATTTTAAGAAAAATGAAGAACTAAGATAATGAGTCAACTAAATTAGTTTACAATGGACAAGTGTTACTATCCTAAGTCATAATCCGTAAAGAAAATTTTGGGGTCAGTTTATCATTTGCAGTTGGCTCATGAAATCAGTTTTTGGAACTGACCTGACAAGTGGAAAGATGAGAATAGAATGGAATGGAAATACAAGGAAAGAAAAGCTCATAATAGAAAAAAAAAAAAAACATTTTGACTCAAGAAATTTCTGATAATGAGAAAAGTAATCAACAAATGGGAAAAATATCTGTTAGCTTCTATGTTTAGCAAATGTGATGTAAAGTTATTTTTGGCTATCTGATTCAATGGAGTTTGGACAAGAGGAGAAGGAAAACAAAAAAAAATTCATGAGACATTGTTCCTTGTGTCCTCCTGAGGAACCAAAAAGATTTTGGTTACCTTCAGGAGTTAGGTTCCTTCCAATAGCTCAGCTGTTATTTGATTCAAGAATTTTGGTTGTGATCCTTACAAAAGGAAGACCAAAATGAACTGTTTTTCATGTTGCATGTCGGAGGAGACACTAACAAGAAGGTCATTACAGAAGAGCATCAAGGAATATCATGACACAAGAGTCTTGGCTTCGTTTGCCAATATTTCCTTCAACAGTGGTACATTGTTTTACCCTATAAAGCGTTTTAAATAGCAGTCATGTCATATTTATCGTAATTGCAGATGTAATAGATGTTTTTCGCTGTAAATACCTTAGATTTATATATTTCTTGTGTCAAAATGGTTCCCAAGATAGATGCTAGCTATTGCATACCATGATCAGCTTCATTTCTGATATCCTTGGTCACCTTGTTTAGGCCTTATAGAATTCGGGTGAGTATCAACAAGAGTATGTATCCTTATATTTAGAAGGTCATACATCTCTTATATCCATATCAAAAATATGTGTTGAATGTAACTATCGAACATAATCGTAATATTCATGATTGAACTGTTTTTGACAGATAACAGCAAAAAGAGACTCATAGGCCAAGAAATAACAAAAGGGGGCAAAGGCAATGTAATTTTCAGATACCGTGAGATATGCACGGCCACTAACAACTTCAACCCTCGCAATCAAATTGGTGAAGGTGGCTTTGGTAGAGTCTATAAAGGACTTATTGAAAACTCAAATAAAGTAGAACATCGAATCTTATCTCTTTTTTCTATGTTATTCCGTTTTAGATACGAGTGTCGAGTATTCTTAACATGTTTTTTTTGAATTTTTTTTACGTATTTGGAGGATCATACTTTCATGCTATTGTTCGATCATACTCAGGTTGTTGCTGTGAAGCAGCTTGATAAGAATGGATATCAAGGGAACAGAGAATTCCTGGTTGAGCTATTGATGTTGGTTCTACTTAAACATCCTAATCTTGTTGAATTGGTTGGATATTGCATAGAAGGAGGTCAAAGGATTTTGGTCTATGAATACATGGCTAATGGCTCCTTGGAGGATCATCTTATAGGTATGCTCGCATTTGCCGGTTTTCTTTTATAGATATTGAAACTCGAACGGATCGGATTAAGGTTCGGGTACTTGAGTTGTTTGTAAATATGACTATGTCTTTCAGATTTACCTCCAAACAAGATGCCATTGGATTGGAATACTAGGATCAAAATCGCGGTAGGAGCGGCTAAAGGCCTTGAATACATGCATGAAATAGCTAATCCTCAAGTGATATACCGAGACTTTAAAACATCAAACATATTACTAGACCAGGATTTCAATCCAAAGCTCTCTGATTTCGGACTTGCAAAGGTCAGTCCATCCGGAGATAATTCGCATGTATTCACCAGTGTTATCGGAACCTACGGATACTGTGCACCTGAATATATACAAATCGGCCAGATTTCGACGAAATCCGATGTTTACAGCTTTGGGGTCGTGTTTTTGGAGCTCATCACAGGAAGAAGAGCGGTAGACAATTCAAGACCACCACGAGAAAGGAATCTTGTTTCTTGGGTAAGTATTGAATGTTTTAATCTGGAAGTTCGTTTCTTCCTACTCATATCTCTCGGGTTCTAACTCGGTTAGCACCGATTGTATCCTGTTTTATGAAGGCAAAACCTTTATTGAATCACAGAAAGAAGTTCGTATTATTGGCTGATCCATTGCTGGATGGAGATTATCCCATTAAGGGTCTCCACCACGCACTTACGGTTGCGGCAATGTGTCTGCAGGAAGAACCGTCCCTTCGGCCATTGATGAGTTACGTCGTAAGGTCCCTCGAGTGCTTAATTAAATACAATGAACCAGCTGAAGGGAAGAATATAAAGCATTATCAAATGGTGGACGAATCTAACTGCATCATATAATATATTATTTATATATATATATATATGAACGAAGTTGGATTCTTTTTTCTTTTCTAATATTTATGTTTAACAGTTGCATTCAAAGCATCTAAAAATATGAATATAAAAATATAATTCTTTCAATCAAATATATAAACTTAAAACTTTAAATTAAAAAAATACAATCTCGAGCATAAAACATAAAAAAATATAAAAAAAAATTACATGTTTAAAATTTGGTAATAATATAAATATTTTTAAGTGAAATTTCAATATTTGAGTTTAAATGAGAAAATTAGTGTTAATCCAACTTAGTTCAATTTTATCCTAAAAAAAAAATTAGCTCAAATTTATATTTAATCAAAATTTAATAATTATGGTATATGTGGAAAAAAAAATAGTATGTGATTAAAAAATGATTAAATATATTAATTATGGAATCTTAGTGCCTACACACTACCAAATTTCAATGCGTTAGTTTCTTTATCATCCTTTTCCCTCTCACTACCCTAACGCAGCCGACATACTTTGGAAAACCCGACCCAACAAATATTCGGTCCCTAACTCAACTCTGAAGCCGCTCCATTCCCAGGTTTGATGAGCTTCACTCTCGTAAATGTTTCTGTTTTGAAATTTTTGTTTGCATTTTGAATGATTTCTTTTTTTGCTTCTTAAAAGGTAAAACTTTTTTGCCTGATTTTGGGTTGTTTAATCTGATGAAATATGAGATTTTGAGACTTGGGTTTTTTCAAATGAGTGATTTTGGAACCTAGGTTGATGTTGAAACTGCTTAATTCCTTTTGTTTTGATTATATTTAGTAATTTCTTGTTAGCTGCTACTTAGACTCTGTTCTTTAAAATATGTTCTATAAGTTCCAGGCTTAAATCAAGTGAATACGTTTTTTTTTTTAATGTTATTCAGTTTGAATCTACAGATATGGGTTGAATTGAAAGTAAAAAATCTCCTAAGATAAATTGAGAATCCTCTGTTAGCCTAGTTTGTTTGGGACTTTTGTTTTTGTGCCATTTTTACATCTACATAACTCACTTGAGAAGGACGTTATACATCTGAAACTCTCTCCAACCAACAATTTAGAGCTAATACTGGGTTGGCACTTACGGAGCTTTCTATCCGAATGATCATACTCTTGACTTTTTTTTTTTTTTTTTTTTTTTTTGAAATGCATTACATGTGTGATCACTTCAAGTCGTGTAACCAACAAAATATTGGATTCCAGTCCCATGGTCTTGTTGATGTGCAAATACGGGTTTGGTGGTTGATAGTGGTTCACCCAGCGGCCAAGAGCCGCAGGTGGTCTTCTAAGACATTGAGGGAGAGGAGCTCTTCAATTTCCATGGCTTTCTTGTGTTGAGAGAATGAGGGGAAATGAAAATGAACTTTTGAAAAAGTATAGCATTGAGAGATACAACTAGTCTCTAACCCTCACCTTCTATTTGTCTCTTATATTTGGCTACTTAAAGGAAACGAAAATGAACTTTTGAAAAAGTATAGCATTGAGAGATTTGAGTAGTTAAGTCTTAGGAGTAGACTGAAATCTTGTGCTGAGTTTAGGTGGTAATGATGAATTCGAGTTACGATGTATTTGTTGCTATGTTATTTTTCAACAAACTTTTGTATGCGAATCTTTGGTTCTTCCATATAACATAAAGAATCATGTAGATTCTATGCCGGGATCTTATTCTTATTTTATTGTAATACGTTATATCTTCTTATCCTTGCTCGAACTTGTATTTGAGAATTTACATCTTCTTCCTCTTGTTGTGCAGATATTGTAATTCACTGCTTTCAAAAGCATCGAAATGTCAACTGGCCCTGGGCTCGAGTCTCTTGTAGATCGTAAGCTTACTGTGATTACCCCCTTGTTTCTTGAGTGTTTTAAGCATAGCATCTAAAAGGCAAACAAACAGTTGGGCCGATTACACATCGACTTTCTAACACCTATCTGTTCCTTGTAGTCTTGATTGGCATTCTCATTATTTACCCTCTCTAAATCATTTCCTTCATGTGCAGAGACTATCTCGGTCATTACCAATGATGGACGTAACATAGTGGTATGTTGAGGAATACTTGCTAGTTGCTATACAATTTTTAGTCTTGAGAATCTTTTTTCATTTGCCTAAGTTCAGATTCTCTTATTTTCAATGAGATCCTAACCAACACCATTGCTCCTCTGCTTTCTCTTCTCCGAAACGTAAAGGGAGTTTTAAAAGGCTTTGATCAGGCTACAAATATCATTCTCGATGAATCTCATGAACGCGTATACTCCACCAAGGTTTGTGTCACATTTAACAACTTTCATGTTTGTTTTTTTTACTATTTGTTCCTTTAATCACTAGGCACCTAGTTTATTGCAGAAGTAAATGGTTTATTATTTTTATCATAATACATTTGTGGAGTATTAATCTATATACCATAAACAACTTCTTTATCTTCCTTTGATCCTTTTTCTCTCATTTATTACTCTTCACCCCGATTATGTTTCTTGAACTCAGAAAAGGTTATGTGTTCAACACGGATATGCTAATAAATTTAAAATTTCTACATATATTTGGTGGATATGCTTGGGGACATATATCCAAACCCTAAACCCTAAACATAATACAATCTGAACATTTTGTACAGCTTTCTTTTTTTTAATTCTAAGTTGAAATTTGCAGGAAGGTGTTCAGCAACTTGTGTTGGGCTTGTACATAATAAGAGGTGACAATATGTAAGATACCATTCAGCATCCTTTTCTATTCATTATTCCGTATATAATTGCTATTATAAACTATAACCTATATTACCCCGTCTTGGAGTTGAATATCATATAAAAATGTGTCCAATATGGGTATGCTATTTTTCTTTTCTTTTTTTTTCCATATATTTTAGAGATCATATCCTCATTATCTGTATTCGAATATATCAGACATAAATGTTGGATACGGATATTGAGGAAAACTAAGAATCCGGATAATGGTAAATGTTGGTAGTAGAAGTTAGATTTCATTTTGGCTCCTATACTAAAAAAAATAGGCAAATTAGTCCCTGTACATTAGACCAAAAGGCAAACTGATCCTTTTATTAAAATTCCATCTATTTTTACTGTTAAAAACGAGTCTTTGTATGTCAACATGAAGTAATGTGTCATGTCATGTGTCACTGATTTTTCTGTCAGTCACCTGGTTTTTAATAATACAAAGGGAGGAAATTTATAAAGAAAGTACCGATTTGCTCTTTGGCCTAATGTACAGGGACTAATTTGCCTATTTTTTAGTAGAGAGTGCAAAATGCTATCTAACTGTTAATACATACAGGGGTTTCCATAGTACTTTTACCTTTAGATAACATAAATTATAAACTGTTGTCCTTTAATTATTGCAGAAGTGTTGTTGGTGAACTGGATGAAGAGCTGGATTCTGCACTCGACTTGTCGAACCTGAGAGCACATCCTTTGAAGCCAGTTATCCATTGATTGAACTGCTAAAAGTTGTAGAGTTATTTTTAAGGACAGCTTGTTGGATTAAATACCTTAAAAGAACCGAAATGTAATGAATGATAATATCAATGTGTATTAAGTTTTGGATGCATTTCTATGTTATATTTTGTATGCCATTTGTTTTCCTTCATTCCTTTTACGCTCGAAAATCAATTGTACTTTAAGCCTTCCGATAGAAGATGATGCTAAAAGAACATCATCACCATCATCAATGGCAGCTGCAATTTGATGATAACGACCAGAATCTGATGATCCCCCCACAGTCTCCAATGAACTGACTTGAGAATCAGCATCATTGGTTAACAACACAGGCGCTCTGCAAATGGGGCATTAGAGTAGAGTGAGGGTGAAGCCACATATCAATGCATTCAAGATGGAAACCATGGCCGCACTCGGGCAAGTTCCTTCAACATCATTATACTCGAGCGGACTTAAACACGCAACACAGCCTAAGTTGTGTAATCATACTTCTTGCCGTTGTGTTCATCCAGTTTGAAAATGAACAAGGGGATAGAAGAAATGAGAGGGATTGAGACCCTCGGAAGGGGAGGAGGCGGAGGCGTTGTTGTCGAAGGAGAATGCGTTGAAATGGCGGAAGCAATCGTGGGGAAAGACGTGAGAAAAGAATGCAACCGGAAATTTAAGAAATTTATTTAAACAATATAAAAGCCCTAAACCCAAAACATAATCCTACCCCAAATCAGTACAAAATGGACGAATATGGACAAAAAAAAAAAAAAAACTTTTTTCGACCACAATTGGTTTTAGCGTTACAACTTTCACTTGTTTTTATCACAAAACAGATTCCAATGGAAAATAAATTGGAGACTTTTTCTTTAAGATCTCAGGAAGATGAAGAAAGAAGCAAGGTCAATTATTATTATTATTTTTGCTTTATGAGGTAAAATCAAACTTTTTAAGAAAAGTAATTAAGTTAAAGGATCAAAATACTTTTTGATACATTTCGACCGTTTAAGTATCCAATTGATTTCAAAAAAAGGAGCTTAATTGATTTTTCTGAAAAAGTTTGAGGGTCTTTTTGATGTATTTTGAAAGTTTAAGTATCCAATTGAGTGAAAAAGACGATTTAATTGCTTTTTCTGAAAAAGTTTGAGAACATTTTTATGCCATTAAGCCTTTTTCAATTTTAGAAAAAATAAATAAAATGACATTTATTATATTTTCCATGTTATTTTTTTATCGAACAAAAAAAATGGACCAATGACGTTTCGCCATGTGGATTTTTAATCCACTTAGTATAATATTAACAACCTGTCAGGGTCTTAACAGGAATGACATTTTGGAGGCTTCAATTGATTGTTAATTTTGGATTGAGGGTTCAATTAATTGCATTTTCGACTAGAAACTCAATTAATTTTCATGTTCTATTATAGTACCAATAGTTTCCACTAGCAATGCATATTGTAGATTCAAATAGGGTTAAATTTTGCAAACGTTATAGATTTAGTTTGTCTTTTAATTTGATCATTTTTAATCTCTACACTTTTCAAATTTTAAAATTTTAATCCTCACCAAATGATAACTATTAAATTCCATGCGTCTAACCAAATAATCATTTATTCTTCCAATTTTTCGATCTTCCCATTCATTACTCGTGAAAGAAACCACGAGATGAAGAAACCACGAGATGGCCACAATACCGATAGCACAAATGGCAATGAGAAACCATGAGAAGCGAAGCGGGGATCCAACAACCCAAGGGACAAGGGGAAGAGGATAAAATGCTTCCTTTGTCAAGGACCACACATGCTGCGAAAATGTTCGAAAAGATCGATGATGTCGGCTATCCAAAAGAAAGATGAGCCGAAAAAGAGACAAAGCCTATTGAGGGAAAGACATCGAGTGTCGATTCGATGGTGCTTATTCCTAACAAAAAGAATAGTAGAGAGGGTTGATGTTTGTGGACATCAACATTGCAGGTTAGAAGCGGAGTGCTCTTATTGATACGAGAGCTTCGGACTTGTTTATATCAGAAAAGACTGCCAAAAAGCTTGGTCTGTCGATTAGGAAATCGAATAAGAAGATCAAGACAGTAAATTCGGAGGAGGCCCTAACTGTGGGAGTAGCTCGTAATATGGAGCTACAAATCGGTGAATGGAAAGGCAAGGAGGACTTTGAGGTAATCCAATTAGATGATTATGATTATGTGCTTGGTTTAAACTTCTTTACCAGGATTCAGACAGTATTGTTTCCATGGGCCAATGAAATCCATATTGTCACTGGTCCGTCATCAAAGATTGTTGTGCCAGTGCATCGGGATATGAAGGTTAGGACCAAGGTGTTGTCGTCTATCCAACTAGTCGAAGATGTTTCGTATGGGAGAAACGTTAACTTAACAGAATGGAAGGCTACAGAAGCCACTTCGAAAAAGTTAGTGGAGCGTGAGTCTGATATGAGGCCTGTAGAGTCGACTGTGGATATGCCACCTTTGGGGAAGGTGGATTGTGCATCGAATTTCGAGAGGAAAGAAGTGATGCAAAAACAGTCGAAGCGAGTAAATGTCGTGAGTAAGGTACATTACAAACACTCTGATAGTGTTTTGATTCCTGACTTGTTGGCTTAGCAAGATCGTAGGGGCCCTTTCAAAGTTCATAAGCAAGAAGGCCGAGGGACTGTAGGCGGAACAAAGCCAAGATGTGAGAATCGAGGGGATTCCAATGAGACCAAGTTAGAATTGGGGCAAGTTAAAGTGGAGACTTCTTGCCAACGAGATGCACCAACGAGTGCAACGGTTCAAGTTAAGAGGCGACGGAAGCCGAGGCAAAGGTTCCGAAGAAAGGGACAACCCGATTGCAAGGCAAGTCAGGAAGAGGCCAAGGCAACGAGTGAGTTCCAAGGTGAATCAAGCCAGTTTCATTTGGAAGTCGCAACGAGGGCATTGCGAGAATGGGTGGGGGAGAATGTCACGGGCCAAAGTTCTAAGCCCGTGACTATAGCACAAGATGTGTCCCATGGAGGTCGATCGATTAGATGGGGATCATTTAGCCCACGTGAACTGGCCCGATTCCATGAATTGTTGGAGAAGCCTGTCAGATTGAAGCCTGGGTGGCCCAATAGCGAATATATGACAACTTAGGCTATTTTGGGTAACTAATCTTAAAAGATAGAGGGAATCATATCTTGTAAAGATTAGATTAGATTTGATAAGGCATATCTTGTAAATCCCTTAAATCATGGGATATCGTTAATCTCGTCCATCGATGTAAATGTATCTTGACCGTCGGTTCTGGGGGAGCTCAACTATAAATAAAGAGCCTCCCCCTCATTTGTAAATCATCCATTGTATGTTGAATTCTGTTAGTTGAATTCTTAAGAGTAACAGAATTCTTGGGCATTTACTCAAACACCTTGTGTGCATTCTTTCTTTGGCTTTCCTTTGCTTATTTGTTGCTTCTTTTGGCACAATCGCTTCCGCTATTCAATTTGGTGCCTTGGAGGAGTTCTTAAGGAATCCTCATTTTTGGGAGAAAAGGTTGACTTAGGCGAGTTTGGACGAGCGAATCGCCTAAGGTCGCACGGATTGCGAGACAAAGGTCTAGTCCCGTGACACACGGGCGTGTGGCTTGGCTGTAACCTAACTTCGAAAGTTACACGGGTTAGGACACGGTCATGTGTCCCTATTTTGATTGTTACATGGCCTGAGACATAGGCATGTGTCTCAGCCGTGTGACCCCTGCAGTCTAATTTTCTAATTTTTTTCTTAAACTTTTCAAATGTCTTCAATTTAGTCTCGAATTGTTTCTTAAGTACTTTTAGGGCCTTAAAGGCTCAATTAAGGGACATTAGGTATGTGATTGAATGTAATTAGATTATGTTTGCATTGATGTATGAAATGAATGATTTAACGTTCTATTTGTTTGGTAATGCTCCTAACCCTATTTCGACGATAAATACGGGTTAGCGGTGTTACAGGCTTAGAGAAAGAAAAATCAGGATAGGGCCATGTGGGATCCCCCCTCAAAATCGGACATAAGAGTTTTTTCTTATCTGACTCAAGTAGTTACACCAAATAAAAATAAAAGAGTTCTCGCTTTCAAATTCAAAAACCCTAAAGTAGGTCTACTCCTTACTCAAGTTCCAAGAAACATTTCATTGATTGATTATTCTTTTATTGATTTAGATTTTCATAATTCTTTATTCAATTCAAAATTAGGACATAAATGAAATGTTAAATTCTTGAGTAGTCTACTTCCCCTCGAATACTGAATCCTCTTAAATTAAAATTAAAGGAGTGTTATAGGTGAGTTACTTGTCTATGTACCCTTCCATTCGATTTCTTAAGTCATGCAGTACCTTGATGATTATACTACGAAGCCCTTAACTTGAAGCCTAGGCCTATATACGATGTATAGATTGTTGGATAAAAACATGTTAACGAACAAAATAATTAAATATAAATAAACACATATTTATATATAAAATAAAATATAAATAAAACAATTTATATTTAATTTGTCAAATACGAAAATAAAAAACAAAATCGTAATAAAAGTTGAAATAAAAAGAAGAATAAATGTTGGTCGAATGTATCCCATGATACAACAACAATAGTGATCAAAGTAGTAGCACCTCTACAACGATCAACAACGATCAATGAACGAACATTGCCTTTTTCTATCACCAGAACATTTGAAAAATTCAAAGAAGGAACTAAGAGTTTTGATAGCAACATAAATTCGGTGTGAGAAAGCGGAAAAATGAGCAAAGAATTCTGAAGAAGACTTAGCCTTTTATAGGCATTCAAAGTGGAGGAGTTTATGGAAATATCCATGTATAATGAGACAATTAAATCTGCATTAAAGAGACAATTGATTAAAATCAAATCACATTGATTAAAATCAATTAGTTCAGGATATATATATCCTTTTATATCAAATTTTGTATATAATTGTTGAGGAAAAAATAAATTTTGTGTTGGGCTTAAAATATAGACCCATTTTGGGCTCAACTGATCTTAGACATTTCATGTTGCCCACATCATGCGAGTGTGCCTCAACCCCATCGAGTTTGAACATACACCCCTTGTGCGCAAGACAAGGTTTCAAGCTTAATTATTCAATCAAAATTTAAGAGGGTTCTCATATATATACACATCTCACACTTGGTATTTAACTAATGTGGGATCTAAGCCTTTACTTTTCCTCAACAAATATTTCCAGGTAGCTTACTTTGAGTATCAATTTCTCATTCATCACTCAACCATTTTGAGCATATGATATACCATTGTAAAGGTCTCATAGAGTAGAATATGAAACCATAATTTTATGATTCAGTTATTCACTTTTACCTATAGAGAATATGCCTCAAAATTCCTATAAAATGTAAATTTTCCAACATAGACTCCTACAACCGTGGCATATTTGTTTCCTTGAATATAATTTCATTTCTTTCTAAAAGAACTAAAATGAATGAGAACGGTTAATTCCACAAAAAAAAGAAGTTTTTTTTTTCACGAGGTACAACTCAAAATTCGTAGTTATTTATTTTTACTAAGTCGACCATAGACCAATTCCCTTTTTATTTGGGAGTATTGAATACGCCCATGATTTTGAGCTTCATGTTAATCTTCCCAAGAGACATGTCAGGGCATCCCAATTCGATTGAATGGGATGACAGTTTCTCATTCCTAATATGTAAAACAATAATTTTGATAAAATCACAGACCACAGTATACTAGAGCTTCTAAATCTTTAAAAGGTTTGTCTAAAAGATTGACGATATAACTAGGAAGGTGTTTCAAATACCATACATGAGTTACTGGATGTGCTAGCTATAACACCCTTAACCCGTATCCGTCGTCGAAATAGGGTTTCGGAGCATTACTAGAATTTACGAATCACCTAAAAAAATTTTCAATTAAATACTTACCGATTCAATGCATCATATAAATAAATAAATATATTACCATTCAATCAACAGCTTGACACTTGTATAAGCATCAAACAGCAACATTGTTAGTATACTAGTACATATTTCATATAAATTCAACATTGATATACTTATTTTTTCGACATGTCACACTTGAGTTTAATAATTGTCTTTACTTATATAATTTCCTTATATCAACATATCAAAGATAGTCATATATATACATGTCACGAGACGTATTATTCTCTCACTGTTTCTTTATAAGCATATATCATTCATTTCGTTATATCAATATTTCATGCACCATAATTTCTATATATCTTATGTATATTTTATTTCGGTAATAGTTCATATTAAAATTAACATAAATTAAATTCCATGTACCTATACTTATTTCATTTATCTATCTTTTTAATTATTTCATTCAACTATTTTGTACATATATTTCCATATGACCAATTATTGTAAACATTTCACAGAACCATTTCATATAACCATTCTTCATCTGATACATATTACCTAAATATCAATTGTTCAACTGATGTCATAGCATCTCCCATCCACGATCTTATTTATCTTCGACATGATGCCATAGTGTCTTTCAACTAGGGTCATACTCATTTTCTGTCAGGTTGCCAGGGTATCTTTCAACCATGGTCTTATTCATTTCCGTCATGTTGCCATGGTATCTTTCAACCATGGTCTTATTCTTTTCATGTCATGTTGCCATGTTATCTTTCAACCATGGTCTTACACATTTTATATCCTGTTGCCATGGTATCTTTCAACTATGGTCTTACACATTTCATATCATGTTGTCATGGTGTCTTTCAACCATGGTCTTACACATTTCATATCATGTTGCCATGGTGTCTTTCAACCATGGTCTTACACATTTCATTTCAGAAAGCACATTCCCGCTGAACCTCATCCTTACAAATGAGATTACCACCCAGCTAAATCCTCAGTAATATAAACTCATAGAGTATTGTCGGGATTACAAGTCCGTGATATATAAATCCCCGCAACGACAATTACTCTAATGAGCTTGGATCCGAATTACACCCAGCAAATTCAGACCCTAATTCGGATTACCCGTCTGGGCTAAATCCATTTTTCACATATTCTTCGGGAGGGCTATATCAAGATAGGATCACCCGTCCGGGCTAGATCCTTTTTACCGTCAATTCCTTTTCAGAGATCCATCGAATTTTCTTTTCATTCAACTGGGATTTCTTCCCCTTTTTATCAAATATGTCAGTGTTTCATAAATTTTCATATAATGAACATTTAAATCATATTCATATAAAAAACATACATTTCAAGCATTTAAGAATATAATTTAAGTTACACAAACTTACCTCATTGCTTGTTTGTGTTTATAATTTCATTAATCCGATATCTTTTCTTTTCCACGATCAAGTCTCTTATTTGAGTCGTCCGGATCTTTATAAATAAATTTGATCATCATTTTCATTCATTTCATATTCTAATATATTTAATTAATGCTCTAGGCAAAAGTACCATTTTGCCCCTAAACTTTTATTTAATGATGATTTCATCCTTAGGGTCAGGAAAATAAAATTTTTGCAATTTTAATCCTTATTTCCAGCTATTATTCTCATAAATATTGATAACAGCCCATGAATTCTATAAAATATCAAAATTTTCCATAATTTCAACACTTTTCAATTTAATCCCTAAAAACATGTTTTTCCCCGATCTTGAACTAAATTCATAATTTCATTCAATTTTTTAATTTAAATGATAAAATAATCCATTTCATGCAATTTGGTCATTTCTGAAATTTTTACAAAATTACCCATAAAGTTTTACTTTTATTCAATTTAGTCCCTGAGCCTAAAACATGCAAATTAGCCATACTAGATGAATATTCATACATATTTTCCTCCTCCTCCTCTCCATTCCACATCCTTAAATTTATATAATATGCTTGTAAGTAACACTATCAATAATTTCACTATTTACTTATATGTATATTCAAAGTTGTCCATTTGAGTCATAGTCACTAAATTATTTATATCTTGAGCTACAGAACTCCAAATTAAGATCCATTAATTTTTCCTGAAACTAGACTCACACATATTTTTACCATAAAATTTTCAGAATTTTTGGTTTAGCCAATTAGTACAGTTTATTCATTAAATTCACCCCTGTTCTACTGTCTGACAGTTCCGACCCTTCTTCACTAAAAGTTAATTATCTCCTTTTAAAGAATTCAAATAATGTTCTTGTTTATTTCTATCAAAAATAGACTCATTCAAAATTCTAAGCATATAAGTTTAATTCCTTAATTATTTTTCTCCAATTTTTTATGATTTTCCAAAATTAGAATAGGGGAACCCGAATTCATTCTGACCTTCATAAAATTCATTATATCTCTTGATTTACAAATCAATTTCTTACACCATTTCTTCTATGAGAAACTAGACTCAATAAGTTTTAATTTCATATTTTTTTCATCTTCTAATTCAATTTATACAATTTATGGTGAATTTTCAAATTTAGTCCACTACTGCGGTCCAATATTGTTTTAGTGCAAGCTGTTTATTACCATTTTCCCCTAAGCTTTTAATAAATAACAATTTCGTCCCTACTCAATTAGCCTCTCAATTGAGCTGATTTTTATCAATTAACACTTTATTCTATCACTTTAAACTACTTTAAAACTTTTGGAAATCATTTCAACACTAGAATTTAATTCCAAACCTTTTCACAATTAGGTCCTAAAATCAATTTCCATCAATTTTACTTGATAAAATTATCATATATCAAAATTAAAGCTTAAATTATATGTTTATTCATCATATTCTTCCAGAAATCATCCATAATATCTTTAAAAATTAACTATGAAATCAAAAACTAATGAAATAGTAAGTTGGACCCAATTGTAAAAGTCTAAAAACATAGAAATTTCAAGGAGAAAGCAAGAATTAAACTTACATGTAGCTAGAGAATGAAAATCAGCTTGAATCCTCATTTGACAATTTGAGATCTCGATAACTGTTTTCTTCAATTTCTTGACATAATAAATCTTTATAAAACACAAATTACTAATTTAAAAATCTCTCAAAAATCACATTTGGCTCATAATTATTAAATAAATAAATTACGAGCTTATATTTTGAATTTAGTGGTCTCAAACCACTATTCCCGATATCATTGAAAGTCGGCTATTACACTAGCCTTATGTATCTCATGTGTTATCTTCGTATCCAAGAATCAACAAATTCAACTCCTCATTGTTCACAAAATTTAAGGCCCTTCCTATTGATTTCCAATTACTCAATAATTTTCACAAGCGCAAATTCTACTTTTTATAGGTCCAAAAATTCTTTCACAAAATAATCCATCCTTTTCTGGTTTATTGGTTTTGTCACCTCTCCAACGGTTTATCCATTAGGTAGGATTTTCTTGGCTCAAGCACTTATTTGTTGGGGAGAAACTGATCCAATTCGGAGTTGTTGATGTTTATATCGATCGATCATAGAAGAAAAATTCTATTTCATTCCGATTAAGCTTCCTTCCTATTAATTTGGAAGTTCTTCTCAGATACAAGGAAATGATTTAGTTTCAGAGCCAAAGATCATAATTCTCGAACGAGCAATCGAATAGATTCTAGAGCATATTTGAGTTTAGGTATTTTTCCTTCAATGATCGTAGTCCCAAGTACTTCTTGGCGAGCTCTAATATGATCAGATTTATAAGTGAACATTTCTTGTAAAATATGAGCAACATCAAATCCCTTTAGAGCCCAAACCTCTATTTCTCCTACCCGTTGTCATCCTTGCTTGGACCTTCCTCTAAGTGATTATTGTGTAACAAGTGCATGATAGCCACAGGAATGTCTATGTATTTTATCATCAACCCAAATAACCATGTGTAACAAGTGCATAAGTTAAAATTTATTATTTTCAAAATTTAACGTGATCATATGTGGAATGCCATATCAAATTATTATTTTCGCATATTGTTCACTAAAAATTCAATTAATGAATTTATTACAATCATTTGCATTAATATTAGAATTTTAAAATTCACAAAATTAGAATAATTCAATTAAAAAATATGAATAAAACCTACAACTATATGTATAGTATATGATTAGTAAGTGAATTTAAACAAATTTAATAGATACTATTTAAGTCGGGATTAAAATTTAAAATTTTAAAAAATACAAAGACTGAAATTGAACAATTCAAAAAATACATATACTAAATTTTTTTAAATTAAAATATAAGAATTAAATCTTTAAATAAATTATCAACATGAGATTCGTATTTATAAATTTGAATGCCCTTTATTAAAATGAGATCACATATATTGAATGTTCACCATAGGCTAAGGCATTAATGGGAACTAAGCTTAAATTAAATATAATATTGTCTTGGCTCTATTTATTCATGCCTGCTGACATAGACGAGGCTCGGAACATTGATGCTTGTTTATTCAAAACATGTTGCTCTCAAAAGTCTGAATTAAAAATATAACCTGCCTAATCCACTGCACAACAATGTTTATGATCATCATTATTATGAATATCCACATTTCCGCAAGCTGTCTGCCGGTGTCTATTCGACCAAATTCCAGCTATCACGGATTCGATAGACGGTAGACTATCGACTTCTCAGATTATCTCTTTCACCGTCTATATTATTCGATGAACCAAAATTGTTGAACCCGCCCACTTTTCTCATGCTTTTGCCTGCAAGAAGAGATTGCACGTGAGGATTGGGATGGCAAAAACATCTCCAAGGCATGAATGGGGCATGTTATAGAACAAGAATGCATCCTCACATGATCACTCACCTGGGAATACAAGAAGGTTCCGAGGATAGCAATGGCAGCTCCAAGAGCATTGATCGGCTGGACAGGAGTGCGGAAGATGATTATGGAGGAGACTATAACGGATATACGTTTCATGGTGTTGCCAACACTAAACGTCAAGGGAGAGATCTCATCGAGGGACATGTATGAGACCTGGTTGTACAGATGATAGAAAATACTCTGCGCCGCCACCCACCTATCACAAATATATTTGTTAGCAAACACGAAGTAAGAAAATCATATACCATCACAACTAGATCCTAGACACTTTTAAGACATTTCCCAAATAAAGAAAAATGATAAAATTAGAAGGAGAAAGCTAAGCATATGGTAAACACGAAGAGTACCAAAACCCGGACATAAAACGGATGACACGGATATCAGATAGTGTTCATGTTGCAGGTGCCTATTGGAATCTTTAATGGAAGTCTAAGTAACTAGCAACAGTTCAGTTCAGTAACCAATGATGACAAATTGAATCCACGCTTGGAACATTGAAATCAAGAGCTGGCATTCCGTCATATATTTCCGGTTCAGGTTAAAGAGTCGTAATTGACATCAAGAATGGAAATTCGAAGACTCGATTACTCCCAATCTTTTATCTCATGACTTCAAAACATCCACCAGAAACCAACAAATGAATCCATACAATACTAAGTGGAAAAAAAAGAGAACAAGGAATTAAAAACTTAGGACGTCGTGTTATTACCAGATGCATTGTGGTCCAATCTCAGATATGGCCTCTTTCCATCCTGCTGCCCACATATGCGGTCCTTCCACAGCAATTGCAAAAGGTGTGAGAATTAAAAGAGACAACATGGATAGACATGCATAGTAATTCATCCCGCTAACGGATTTCCCCTTCATGCCCTTCTTTGAGAATATGTTACGGAAGACAAACGCCAAGTTTGATATCATAGCTCCCATAAAACCTGAAAATACTCCATGAACAACCAAGTTCAGCACTCCGGTCATAACCCGAAAAATAATATTACATAAATATTCAAAACAAGACACCATAGTAGTAAAAACACACTTGAAAAGAGAGTGCTCGGTTTCAAACTGATGGTCGACATTAATCTCATAAAGCACAGATAAAGAAAATAATCTTTTCCTAGTCCTGCAATTTCTCACCAACAGACAAGCAACAGTTATACTGAAGATTGTAATTTGCGTATCAAAGGAATTAAGATTGTTACCGGTCATATTGAAGTTGAGTTCGGTTAAGGCGGCAAGACCGCAACCACCAATGATGGGAACAAGGGAAAGATAAACTGCTGGGGGCAATCTCTCTCCAAGTAAGAACCTTGAAACAATGACACTGAAAGCAGGTTCACCACTTTTAATGATGTGGGTGAATGAAACAGCAACCTTTGACATACTCACAGTGGCTGCTACATGTCCAATTGTATGTGCCACAGCAACCTAGGAAAAATGAAACCACAAAAACACCAAACAAAGTTAATGAATTGACATCTTAATCTTAATTTTTCAGAAACATAATTTCCCTTTAGTTTTCTTCCACCTAATAACAAATTATGTTTTCGCTTTCATTTAATTTGTTTAATTTCTTTGCAATCAGACAAACTGTAATTTTCATAAAACTGAATCACAGATCATTTGCAGGTTTTTTTTAAAAACTTTTTCCTCCCTATGATCCAAACAACATAAGCACACATTGTATAAGTGAACACATGAATTCCTATCATTTTCTTTCACTCTCACAAACCAAACAAAAGGATATGGAAAATCTCACCGGAAACAAAGCCTTCCAGAACTCCAAATCAATTTTTGGGGGCTCAGCAATCTTTGTAGCCCATGAAACCAACATCATCAAAGAACCACAGGCAAGGGATAAAGTTGACGTCAACCAAGGGTAAGGGTAAGCATTCAAAACCTTCTTGTTATATATATTGAAAACCACATTCAAGGCCCACCATGTTGCAAAATAAGTCCCAATTTTCACACTTTTTGCTGCTTCTGATTTCGCTTCCGCTGCTGCAGGTGATGGCGACTTGTCAGCTTCATAGGCCTTACATAGGATCACTGGTTTTTGATTAAAACTTTGGAAGGATGAGATATACAATGGCTTTGACAATGAAAGGAGGGTAATTTTCGAATTGTTCTGAAGATTCAAACATGGTAAAAATAAGGATCTACACGTTATTGATGAAGATCGTTTGTCAAAAACTGAATTTGAGACTGTTAAAGCGGGTTGCTTCAGAGTAAAGTTCATATTTTAAAAAAATTTCAGATCAAAACTCAAAAAAGTTAAGCTGAGATAAGAATTCTTACTATCAAGAATTACCAGTAATTATGAAAATGTTTGAAATAACTACTAAACTCAATTTTCTTTTCTATTCATAAGAAAAAATCTATATCGTTTTCCTTTAAATGAAAAAAATTGAATATATAAATATAATAAAAAACTATTTATAAGAAAAAAAAATCAAAATAAAATAAGGAAGAAAGAGAAAATTAGGAAGGTTGTTATTTGTAATTTAAAGAGGATAACAAGGAGGTGAAAACCTTGAAAATTTAATACAAGGAGAAACTTTCCTAATCCAACCAAACTTTTTAGTTCCATTTCATATGGAAAATCTTTTTCCTTTTTCTATTAAAATTATTTTCAGGTTTTTCCAATTTAATGTTAGGGTGTTTTTGTTTTACTTAAAATAATTTTCTCAAAAATGCTTTTTTAAAAAAAATAAATTAATTAACTTTTTTTTTTGGAAAAAGTGAGATTTTTAAAAATAAATAACCTTTATTTTGATTAAAATTTAATTTTTAATATTTATAAAAAAATTAAATAAAATAAGAAATAATTTTTTATTATAAAAAAACCACAGAATATCCGATTAGTGAATACCAATATAAAATCAAACCCAACTAAACTCAAAATATAAACCTGACCACCCCACTGAAAATATAAAATATAAAATATAAACCCAATCACCAATTAATTTATTCAACCAAATCATTGGATTCTAAATAATAACATTTTTCATAAAAGCTCACAATACATTTCTTTTCTCAAATTTGTTCTTTTCTTTTATTTGTTATAATTTATAATCAAACAATAAAAATAAATCAATCAATATTTGTATAATAATAAATCTTATAATTTTATAATTCCATTAAGATAGTATTTTTTTTATAAATAAATAAATAAATCTTTGAAAAAGATTAAAATAAAAAAAAAACTAATCAAATTAAATCAAAAAATTCCAACATTCTGTTCGAATAATTCGATTTTAACAATTGAGTAGTTTTAATTTATTTGATTTTTATGATTTATTTAATTTATCTAATTATTAGTATGTAAAAATCTAACTCACTAAATGTACAGTCCCTCCACTTTTACATCAATGAATACTTTAGTGTAGAGTACAAAGGGATTTAATAACAAGTAGAATATAGCAATTGGTAGAAATGATAAGCTGAAGGTTGACTTACTCTAGTTGTTACATGAAGTTAAATTATGTTATTAGTTTTTGTATTTTATGAAAGTTGTAATTTCAGTTCATATATTTTAATTTGATCAATTTTAGTTTTTATATTTTTTGAATTTGTTAATTTTAGTTTTTTTTATTTTTTGAATTTTAAAATTTTAATCTTGATTCGAACAATAACAATTAAATGTTTTTGGTTAGATGCAATTATTAGTATTGTAGATTCGGTTTATATTCTCCAATTGGATCATTCAAAATCTCTATACCTTTCGAGTTTTAAAATTTCAATCTTGACGCAAAGAACAATCGTTAATCCATTAATTAGATTTTTAATGAATAATATTTGAAAATAACAAACTATTAGGGGACAAATTAAAATTAGAGAAATAAAGCAAAGAGTAGTGAACGGTGTGTTTAAGAGTTCAAAACATTACTGTAAAACGGTGTGTCTTGATTAGTTAAAACGGCGTGTATAGGGAGAGTTAAATGAAACGTTGCGTTTTAAGGGGGCTAAGGGTCTGAGCTGTAAGAAGGGCCAACTAACTGTTCAGCCTTCTTAAGCACACCGTTGTACCGGGAAGCAATTATCAATTTGGTTAAGCAAATTCGATATTTTCTTCTTCCTCCTGATTCTTTCTGCTTCTTCCTTTCTTTTTTATCAAAATTTCTCTCTCAGATTTCTATTAGTAACAAAGGTATCAGAGCTTCAATCGATCCTCTATGGCCGGTGATGAGTCGAATCGAACCCTCCTGGTCACACTCCATCATATGCTTTATCCTATTACCGTGGAAGCGCTCCACCAGGTTTTCTCACCTCATGGATTTGTGGAGAAGATCATCATATTTCAAAACTCGATTGGCTTTCACCTGATCCAGTTTGAAGGACGTTTGAATGCTATCTTACCTAGAATTTCTCTGCAATGTCGTAATATTTATGATGGCTGTTGCCAGCTTGATATAAAGTTTTACGGTGCTAGTGTGGCGATTTAGGGCTCATGTGCGGATGAGGATGTGAGCGGTACCTCAAACGTCGGTTTCCAAATCTAAAAATGGTGACAGGGATGGTGATGTGGTGGAGGTAAAAAGGCCTAATAATTGTAATTCAACGCCTTCTGATTCGACACCGATGGTATCGATTGACACGGATGAGTATCGTGCAATCCTTAAGAACAATCTCCATCAAGCCTGCGTTGCTGTTGCTCTCTCTCGTGCGTCGGCTGTGAAGGTAGAAGGTTCGTCTGCACAAGTTGAAAATCAAGCGCTTCAATCGGATCCGATGTTCAAGATTCCTCATATACAAGAACAGGGTGAACTTGATGCTAGTATTTCAGTTGTTTCAACTACACAAAAAATGTCAGGGACATGAGTGAGGCAATCCATAACTGGGACAAATGATAGGTGTACAGTGATGGGTAAGGTTCCTCCAAATGAATATTCCTTCAGTGGAGTGCCAGTAGCAAACGATCCAGTAGATTATTTTGATGGGATTTTAGGTGATTCTGTTGTTGGGAATTTAATGGCTTCTACTCTATATTTTGTTCATTGGTATTCCGTTAGATTTGATAACCCTAGCAAAACCTTTACTTTGGATTACTTAGGTAGTGAGCTATTCAATAGTTCCTCAATTGTTTGTTCTTGTTGCAACCCACGCATGGCTGAAGAAAGTGTGGTTTTGTTAGAAAATGGTGCACTGTTCTTGTTTGATTTAGCTTCCTATGTTAATTGTCAGAAACTCAATGGGTATGTTAAAGGGAGTAAACTTAGAGTTTTATGGGATGATTTGAGTGGTGCGGAGAATTATAAATGGATGTGTATTGAGTTCAATTTTCATCCTAGGATTTTAGTTGTTGCCCAATCAGATGTTGCTTTGTTACTTGATTTTAGGCATGATGAGTGTAATGTAATTTGTTTAGCTAAGATTGAGATGTTGAGCCTATATGCTGTAGTTGATGAAGATCAGTCCCTACCGTTTCCTAGAGCAGGAGCTGATGGGTTTCAATTTGTTTTAGCTTCCCAAAGTTTGTTTCTTCTTTGTGATATACATAAGACAATGGTGCCATTGTTGCGTTGGGCTCATGATCTAGATAATCCATGCTTCATTGATGTGATTAGGTTAATATCTTCAAGAAAGATTGAAACTCAACGATATTGTGCCTCATGGAATTTGGTGCAAAATTTTGATGTAGCTCATAGAAAACCATTGTTCTATTTTGAAGATAACTTACTATACTCCTCGGTTGGCGATGAATATGAATTTCCTAAAAGGTTCAAGTATTTGAACTTCAACTATCTTCGTGGTTATTTGAATGGCAACCTTGTTGAAGGCTTAGACATCAGGATGAAGAAGTTCCACAAGGGGTTTCAGCAAAAGGAATCTTTTAACCTAGATTTTTATAAAATTTTGTATGAGAAGTTGAAGGTTTACGGATTTTGTCAATTCAGGTCCTCTCCTGCACTTTCTGTTGTCTTCAATGACATTATCTTGCCAAAAAAACTGCTTTTTGAAATCGCCAAGCAGATGCCTAGAATGAATATTTGATTTATTGGAGAAGCTAACTATTATTTGGGAAAAGGTATGGCTGGAGGTGAGTTGGTAGTAACCCCTGTAGAGAATCCTGGGTTCGACCTTGAGGATGCAACTATTGTAAAAAATACATGTTTTGTATGGAGCAACAGGTGGACAAAGCTTTGTTAGAGGAAAGGTTGAAGAGCGCTTTGCTGTGAGAAACTCACTTGCCCAAGCAGTGGATGAAGGCACTGGTAACTATTGTTGCGAGTACATGACTGGTGGTGGTGTGGTTATACTTGAAAAAGTGGGGAGAAATGTTGTTGCTGGAATGACTAGAGTTTTAACATACATGCTTGATGAGGATGATACTCTAATACCCAAGGTAAATAAGGAAATTGTGAAGACCTAGAAAGTAACTGCCCCTGTTGGATTGATGCAGCTTAAGAGTCTTATTGAGGCCCAAGTTGAAAAAACTGGGAGTTGCAAAGGCTCTATGATTTTTCTTGAACGGGACAAGTACTTACCATTGTTCTGGTAGCTGGTTCCACCTAGTTGGCTTCGAGGTTTCCTTGCAGATTATGGGGTTCCCCTTATGATCTTGTGTTGGACAACATTGTCCTACACGATACCCGGGCAAGTTAGTCCTGGAGTTCCTAGGAGGCTGTTCTATCCACATCTTTGGAACCCTGAAGCATTACATCATTGGACTGCAATAAAGGATATGGGAAATATGCCAATTATGTACATATTTGTTGCCATTATAACAACAGTAATGATAGCAGGTTTATACTTCTTTGATCACAGTGTTGCTTCACGGTTGGCACAACTCATAGCTATATTACTTCTTGTTATGCAAACTGGGAATTTGCCAGAATCAAAAGTATTGGTCAAGTGGCCAACACATTCCCAGAAGACGCCACTTGGGAGCCATTGCAACAGCTGCAAGTTATTTATCCACACTTTGATCCTTGGGGACAAGGATATTTTCGGAAGGGGAGTATTTGTTACAAGACAAATTAAAATTAGAGAAATAAAGTAAAGAATAGTAAACGGCGCGTTTAATAGTTCAAAGTATTACCGTAAAACGGTGCGTGTTGATTAGTTAAAACGGTGTGTATAAGGATAGTTTAATGAAATGTTACTTTTAAGGGGACTAAGGGTGAGTTTGGATGGGCGATGCTTTTATCTACTATTAGTGTAAAAATAGTGAAGGCGGTGAGATTAGATACTGTAGCAATATTATAACGAGAGACAAAAAGTAAGCTAAATGCACCGCACCGTACCACACCGCCGCCCCAAACTCACCTTAAGGGTCTGAGCTGTAAGAAGAACCAACTAACTGTTCAGCCTTCTTAGCCACACCATTGCACCAGGAAGCAATTATCAATTTGGTTAAGCAAAATCGGTATTTTCTTCTTCCTTTCAATTCTTTCTCTTCTTCTTCATTTTTTTTTCTATCAAAATTCTTCTCATAAGGCGTTACACATATGATAATATGTTTAGCGCATTATATTTTTGAAATAACAAAATTTAACAATTAACATTTTAGCTAAAACTGAAATTTTAAAATTTAAAAAATACAAAAACAAAAAATTACTAAATTAAAGTATAGTATTAAGTTCATGATTTTCGCAAAGCAAAGAGACTAATGTCAAATTTTAACCAAAACACTATAATACAAGTCAGCAGTAGATAAGAAACTACTGGCTGGCACATACATCATAACTACAGTCATGCTATTAAGAATAGGGATTTGAGTCATGCTATAGATAGAGGAACCAAAGGTTGCATTAGAATTAAAAGCATCCTTTTAAAGGCATTCTAAGGTATACGAAAAATGAAATACCACAATATATTTTTTTTTAGCACAAATGATTTAATTATTCATTGATTTAAGTGATGACTATTTACATAATTGATGATACAATAGAACCTTAAAATAAAAGTTATCAAACTGAGTTAATGGATATAATCTTAAGAAATCAAACTTATCCGATGAAAGTTTTACACATATGACAATATTATTAGATTAAAATTTTTTAATATAATTTTCGTCTTTCGTAATAAAATATGATTGGAAGTTCAATCATGGCAATTTGAGTGATCTGAATTCAAATTGAAACTCAATTACATGTTATTATAACCCCTATTATATATGTTTAAATGATCTTTCGGCTAGTTCACCATAACTTTGAATGTAATACATGTTAAATTATGAACAAATGGATGAATGACAATCATTCCGGATTACAAAATAAATTGCGTGAATTACTTATTAGGTTAATTGTATTTTCTTGATGTATAGAAAAATTAATTTAAGATTAATTTAACAGCTTCAAATTATTACTTAGATGAAAAATGAAGAAATAATTGAATTTGAAGTGAAATTAAATTATAAGATCATCATTATTAGCTATTTTGGAGTTAAACAAATATAATTAAATAGATTTATACATAAACTCTAATAAGAAAAAATGTTATTATTTAACGAAATTAAAATTAAATTAAGTAAATTATTTAATTGAATACATTAATTCTAATACATGCTTAGACTTAGCAATTATTTCAAATCAAAAGTGGATAGTCTAAGAGCATGAAGCCCAAGCATAATAGCTGCAATAAGGTAGGGGTGGTATCATTCAATTCGAGATTTTTCGAATTAAAGTATTTAATTTTTTTAACTAAATTTGAATTGGTGGACAAAAGAAGCCGAGTATTATTCAACCGAAGTAAATTAATTCGATTCGATTTGAGTTTTATATTATTTTTGGGTCATGGGCTTTTGGATAAATTAGATAAAATTGTCTTCGACTTTAGATTTTTTATTTTAATTTGTATGTTTTTTAAGATTATTTAAAAAAATATTAGTTTTTACCATTTATTTAAAAAATTAATTTGCAAAATCTATAATTATAAATGATTATTAAAAATGTTAAACAAGTTTATTAAACCAGAGATCTATCAAAGAATTTGTAAAATTAGTGCTCAAAAGAATCTAATGGAACAATGTGAAATGAAGCAAAAGGCTTGCTTGGTGATAGCAAACTTTAACATGTTACATAAAGGTAAATTCAATGACATTGGAAGACTGAGGCTAAATTAGATGTAGGTTTTTTTTTTTTTAATTACAGAATATGTTAAAATATAATAATTGAAAGCTATATTTAAAATTTAGAAATAATGGATTTTGTATTTAATTTTAGATGAATTTATATATTAGGTTTATATGTTAAAATTTTTTAAAAACAATGAGTTTTTAGTTAATACCAATTAGAGTTGTTAATGGGTCAAACCATTTAGTCTGGCTTAAAAATTCGTTCGAAAAATGAGAAGATTTTAAAAAAAATATTTAAGCTTAGAAAATGAGTTTGGACAAAAAAATAATAATGTCCATTTAGAAAATAGGTTGGGCCTTGAATAAGATTTTTTTGGCTTGAATCAACCCGACTAGCATTTTCAATAAAAAAATCTTGCTGTTTTTGCTACTATTTTTTCATGTTTTGTTGTCATTTTTTTCTCATTTTTTCCACTGTTTTGCTACTATTTTACTATTATATTGTTACTATTTTGTTGTTAGTGTTTAGATATTGTATAACACTTATTTTATTGTTAATTTTCTTATTATTTTAGAGACATTTTCTTGTTAAATTGTACTTATCTTAGTGTTATTTAAGTATAAATACATTTTTTTAAAATTTATTTTTAATTTGTTAGGAAATATTTATTTTATTTTTTTGATGTATTATAAATTTTTTAAAATTTTTTAGATAAAAAAATTAGTACAAGTCGAATCGAACTCAAATTTTAACATTTTTTGTCCAGATTGAACTTGGACAAAAATTTAAACGCATTTTTTATTTGGACTTGGACAATCAATCAGCCTTTAAATTTTATTAAAATTGACTTAACCCGACCTATAAACAACTCCAATACCAATCTCCAATTTTCTTTTATATATAAATATAAAAGGAGAATTAAATTGCAATGAGACCCTTATTTAATTGGAACCTGACAAATTTGGAAAAAGAATTGAAAATTTTAGACAATGAATGATGACATATACATTAATTAAGCTTTCATTGCAATCTCTTGTCTTTGTCAAATTCTATGCCTGTTAAATTTAGACAAAAGAGTCAAAGATAGAGAAAGAAGAGGCAAGACCGGTAATATTAACGAATAAAACGGCCGACTGTTTGTTTTCTATTTTCTTGTTACGTCCTTTTGTTTTTGGGATGGCAACCATGGCAGCCACCACCACCTCTCAACAAATAAAGCCATAATTAACCAAAATGAATTAAAAAAAGCAGCTTTTCTTTTGTGTTCTATTTTTTGGAAAGAAAAAATAAAACCCAAGAGACATATATTCTATTTTTCTTTTTCTTTTTCCTTCTTATATTTGTTTCTTTGAAAAGCTTGACTTGGCTGAGCTCTCATATATCCCCCCTGCATTTCCTTTGATTTTTCCTTTCTGGGCATTTCATTTTCTATTCAAAAGCTCGAGCTTTTGGTGCTGTTGCTGCATAAACAAGAAAATATATATTTTTTTGGGTTCATAAAGGAAATTTCTTGGTAAATGTGGGGGGCTCCTGCAGAACCTGCTGATTCTTATTATGAGGTCCGGCCAGAATGCACTGATGTGCCAGTAACCAAATTTAAAATCAAGGTTGGATTACTGTTTAAGACAATGTTGGAAATGAAGCATTTTTATGTAATGGGGTTCACTAGATAATACATACATTATTGTTTGTATTTTGGATTAGATTCATACGACAAAATCTTCATGGTTTTTCTTTCTTTCCATCTTGCTTTATTATTGATTTTGAGATTTGATGTTGAATTTTACTTGCTTATGCAGCCCGGTAAAACTCTAAGTGTAAGAAAATGGCAAACTTCATTTGCTCCAGATGGGCAGCTGGATATAGGCAAAACTCTAAATCGAATCCACCGTGGGGTAAGTACTCGATTCGATTCGAACTCGAAAGCTTATGTTAAGCAATAACAAATGCATCTATATATGTACTACAAATGCAACTTGACTGCATATGTAGTTTCTAATTCTAAAGTAATCCTTACATGAAGTTGTGCAATGCCATGTTTATGTTTGTTTAAATGCATGTGTACGTATATGTACATGTTTTTGCTTATTGGGGGGGTGTTTGGCAAACGTAGGGGATCCATCCAACAATTAGAGGCGAAGTTTGGGAGTTTTTACTTGGCTGTTTTGATCCTAAAAGTACCTATGAAGAAAGGGAGCAGTTACGGCAGCAACGAAGGTTAGCTTTCGTACTGTCTCCGATCTTTTTTTACGGGATAAAACCGTGAGATTTTAGATCAAAACGGGCAGTATCTTGCAAGTAAGATGCTGGTTTTCAGACAAAGAGATCATTTTCTAAATATTGTTGTTTTCTGACTTGTATATATCTCAGGGAACAATATCAGAAGTGGAAGAACGACTGCCGTGAAATCTTTCCTGTTGTTGGAAGTGGTCAATTTATTACAGCACCTGTAATAACTGAAGATGGTCAGCCAATTCAAGACCCTTTAGTACTTTTAGAGGCAAATAATGCAGGCAAGTTACTGGGTTTTTATTTTTTTTTTTTATTTTTGGTGAAAATGAAATAAAACCAAGTACTAACATGTGATTTAATCATTCAGGTGGAGATGGTGGTCCTAATAGTACAGAGATTGTGCAGGAGTTAATCAATCGTGGTCCTTTGGATAAGAAAATAACCGACTGGCTGCTCTTATTACATCAAATAGGTATTGCATCTCTCTCTTTGGTTCTGTTCTATTCGGATTCAAGTATCGAATACAGATATTTTAAAGAAAAACAAGGAGTTCGAGTAAGACGGACATTGTTTTTTGTTTTGGCTGTCAGGTCTGGACGTAAAACGAACTGACAGGAGTTTAGTATTCTATGAGAAGCAAGAGAATTTGTCTAAACTTTGGGATATTCTCGCTGTATATGCCTGGATAGATACAGATGTTGGATATTGTCAAGGTGAGTGATCAAATTTCTTTGTGAAGTGATTATTTTTTGTAGTTTTCTGGATTGTTGATTGTTTCATTGACAATGATGAGCAGGAATGAGTGATTTATGCTCCCCTATGATAATTCTTCTTGACGATGAAGCTGATTCGTTTTGGTGCTTTGAACGTTTGATGCGCCGATTGGTATGTATCCAACATAGATATGTCCAAATTGTCTCGGTTCACCATTTTATTACCAGTTTCTTATTGGGTGTGTATGTGTGTTTTATTTTTCTTACAGAGAGGGAATTTCAGATGCACTGAAAGTTCTGTTGGGGTAGAGACACAACTTAGTCATTTGGCTGCTGTAACTCAAGTTATTGATCCTAAACTTCATCAGCACTTAGGTATGTAATAAAATTTCTACATTGCTACATTACTCGAACTTGAATGTGCATCAACTTTTTCCTATATTTGGTTTACAGAGACACTAGGTGGAGGTGACTATCTGTTCGCTGTTCGAATGCTAATGGTTTTGTTTCGCCGAGAGTTCTCGTTTTGCGATTCGTTGTATTTATGGGAGGTATGTATCATACCAGTCTGTCCGAATATATATTTGACACCGATACTTTTCGCTCATGAATTTAGTTCATTTTAATGGTACAGATGATGTGGGCACTGGAATATGACCCGGATTTGTTCTACCTATACGAAGAACCAACACCAAGTCTGGAGGAAACTAAGAAAAAAGCAAAATCAATGCGTCATTATGGGAAGTTTGAAAGAGAAAACATGAAAATAAAAACAGATGAAGCCCCCCTCCCCATTTCTGTTTTCCTTGTTGCCAGTGTCTTGAAAGAAAAGAGCACCAAGCTACTGCACGAAGCTCGGGGCCTCGACGACGTTGTTAAGGTGAGCTTTTAGATTCGTATTAGCCTGTGTTGTAGGACTCGAGTGAGTGTCGGATCTGAATATATATCGTTGTTTGAATATGTGCTAGATTTTGAATGATATAACTGGAAGCTTGGATGCCAAGAAAGCTTGTAATGAGGCAATCAAACTTCACAAGAAATATTTGAAAAAGGTACTTCTAGTTTCCTTCTTGTGAATCTTTATGTCTAATTACGGTTTTAATCCTTTTATTGTGCTGAAGTTTGGATTTTCATGTCATCACAGCAACAAGCTAAGAATTAAGATGACATAGCCCACAAAGAAAAGCAGACAACGAAGTTTGGTCCCTGTCAAGATATAATGGGAGTATCTTTGTTTTGGAAGATTATAATTAATATATACATACATATATATACATATATTTTCCCAGGAAGATGAAACCTGGCTTAGAATAATTTTTAATGGTTGTATATGGTGATATCAATCTTCCACGTTATTTGTATTCTAAAACATTGTTTAACAATTCATTAATTGTTGAATTAACATAAATACTTATTTATTGTTAATGAAAACCTGTTGTTTGTGCTTATAGTTTATACATTTCCTCAAAATTTTCGTTTTTCTTAATGTGATTCTATGTCCAATTTTTGGATATAAGTGTGGAAACCCTTCGCCCTTTCTCTAAATAGTTGTAGAATTGAAGGCTTGTCTCCATAAAAATTAAACATTTTTATGTTTGATATTCCACTAGTGTTTGGTAAAAATATTGTATAGATCCCTGAGTGCATTTTGGTCATGTACTTTTCCTCAACAAGAATTTTATCCATAATATTTCTGTCTCATTGTCTTGAGAGGCACTTGAACTTCTCTCTAATATATTTAATAAGCACTTGGGTTTGATGTATGGGAAATGTTTGGGAACTACACAATCCCGACACATTCATTAACTTTTTATTTTCTAACTTCTTAGTACACTATAATATTAATATTAAGATGATAGAATATATTAAAGCCAATCAAGTGTATCTTTCTAATGTTATGGTTTTCATGTATTTCCTCATCTAACCGCATTCTCCATCATATATTCAAAGTCTTCACAAAAACATATGGGATCATAAAGTTCTCTAGTAAATTGCATTTTGCTTTTTTTTTTTTTTTAGAAACAAATAAATTAGTTTATGTATTTTAGATTAAAGAGTAAATTAGTTCTTTCTATTAAAAATTTCATTCAATTGTACTTATAAAAATTGACATGACTAACAGAATAATCAAACAATGTCACATAGCATTCCACGTGTACCTTATGTTAACATACAAAGACCCGTTATCAGTTTATTTTTTGATATAATGTATATGGATTAATTTGCTCATTTTTTAAGTACATAGATTAATTTACTCATTTTTTATGTAGAAAGGACAAAATACAATTTGACTCTTAATATTAGAGTTTCTGTTATACTTTTACCTATAAATCAATAACACTTTAAATAATTTATTTTTTGGATAAATTACATTAGTAGTTGCCCAACTATTTAATTTTTAAAATCAAGAATCAACTCAACCCGATTTATGAATACCTTTCACATATAAAAACTAATTTGCATGGTTTTTAAATGAAAAGTACAAAATATAATTGAATATTAAAGCTGTTCATGATATTTTCCCCTTCAAATCTACAATAAATTAAATACTATTCCATCACTAAATCCTCACACAATCACCAAAAAGAAACCCAATAACTTCCAAACCCACCATGTCCGGTAGCAAAGACTGTGGCGACCACCACAAATCCCCCTGGAAAAATTTCCGGCGAGTCATTGCTTGTATTCTAATCCTCCTCCTTCTAAGCTGCAATCTTATTCTTGCTCTTGTGTATACGCATTTGAAATTGCAGCTTACACCATATACAATGATAACAAAAATAGTTAGAATAGCAACACCTAATATAAGGCTGATGATGGTGAGCCTTTTAGTAAAAATAATACAGGATGTGTTATTCGACTTGTAGTTTTATGTGTGCCAACATAAGAATCAACACATAGCTAGGAAACCCAAGCATGATAATTGAAGATAGGGTTGGAGATAATGTATTCGGAAATTTGTTTTGACACTAGGAATACTGTCTAAAAAATTGTTGTCTCTTCCCTCCATTTGAATACTGTTTGGAACACTAAAAAAACATAAATGTATTATTTCTTGAATTGGTACATGCTATGCAAAAAGTAAAATAAGAGTACAATCAAGATGTTTTCGTAGTTCGAAATTCATCCTACGTTTGCAATGTTTTATTTAAAGATTAATATATTATAAAGAAGTAATTTAAGTTTAACCCTCCAACACTTGATGCAACCTCACCTTTGTACAATTAAATAAACTCTATCTCAACTCATTTTAGCTATGCAAGTGAAAATCATCACTGAGGTGATGTATAAAAATGACACTCAATAATAATAGTTCTTACTATCAACATATGTGCTTTTTTAAATTCACACATCACCCATGAAATAAATCATCTATATATAAGCTCCAAGATCGGTCAAGTTCTTCATTAGCTCTGTGTAAAGTTAAATAATAAATTTCCAAATGCATTATCTACGACAATTGTCATAGTTGAACAAGAATTATTCCAAAAGCAACGATGAACCTGAAAATTATAAATGTCAACATAAAATATGTTAAAATTGATCTCATTTATAATTCTTATCAAATCAATCGGAAATTCGAATATTACCACTTTTGTTTTGATGGAATATTTTGCCAGAGTAACAAATCATAGCAGAAGTTATGGTCTTTTCTTCTTGTAGTGTAAACAACCAAAATTAAGAGAAAACATAAATATATATAAACATATAATAGATAAGTGCTTGAATTTGGAAAATGAACAAACCAGAACATATAGTACAACCATTTTAAAGATTTTTTAGAATTAAATTATTGGAAGCCCCTAAATTGAAGTCTATGAAATGACAGATATGAAAAGAAGCACTAACCATGCTGTCCTATTTCATCATTATTATTGAAGTTGACGAATGCCTTTCCCCAATGGTTTACTGCACAAATTAGCAAAGTAATATGAAAGATGGTAAGTAAAAATTATGGTGTTAAAAATAAATAAATCAAAAGGACTTACCAACCTGATACTACCAAATGTTTGGGATGTGCAATCTTATGCGAATTTGCACCAATGTCCTTCCGACATCTTTCCTCCAATTGGAGATTTTCATCTATTTATAAATATTTCATGTTAATTAAGAACAGTAGAAGAATGCAAGTAAAATGAAATGACATATTTATTGCTTAATCAAAACTAGTATTTATAACAGAACAAATATAACTTGACTCCATAATTTTAGCAGATATTGTTACTAACTAATACTCAACTAACTGCTAAAGAATAGGACTCCACTAATTTTTACGTGACTAATTCAAATGCTAGAAATCAACAACTAATTGAAAAATATTTCAGCATTTATTTAACAGTAATTAAAGAGATTTCTTCCAGCTGGTGTTGTAGTTCAACACTCCCTCTCAATACCAGCTTATGATCTTCTCATCATGCTAAGCATATAACGAAAGTTCTCAACCTTATTAGCAGTTAGCCCTTTAGTGAACACATTTGCAATTTGGTCTTCTATCTTAACCTTCTTCAACTCAATCTCTTCTAGCAAAACCTTCTCTCTAATGAAGTGATAACGGATTGCCACATGCTTGGTTCTAGCATGTAAAACCGGATTCTCCGCCAAATATATTGCTGACCTGTTGTCGCAAAATAATGGAACAACATAATTAACTGAACATTTAAGATCCTTTAGCAACTGTATGAGCCACGTAATTTCTTGAGCTGCCATTGCCACTACTCGATATTCTGCCTCTGCTGTAGAGAGTGAAACACTTTGCTGTCTTTTGCTGCACCATGAAATTGGTCCTGCTCCTAGCATGAAAACATACCCAGTAGTTGAACGTCGAGTATCATGGTCTCCTACAAAATCAGCATCACAGTAGCTAAGCAATTTGCAGTCTTCACTTTTCCTATAGAAGATACCATAGTCAAGTGTACCTTTCATATATCGCAAAATCCGTCGAACTCTTTCCAGATGTGATTTCTTTGGACTTTGCATATAACGACTCATCAATCCTACCGCATAAGAGATATCAGGCCTGGTTAGAGTTAGGTAAATTAGACTACCTATCAATTTTCGATACATAGTCACATCTTCTAAATCTTTCCCATCAAGAGAACAAATATTTGCATTTGGCTCCACTGGAGTAGTGATAGGCTTGCACTCAGACATTCCAAACTTTTTCAATAAATCTCTGGAATACTTTTGCTGATGGAGAAGAATTCCTTCTAATGCGTGATCAATCTCCAGACCGAGAAAATGCTTGAGCTGCCCCAATTCCTTCATTTGAAACCGAATCGACAAATTCTCTTTTGTTTGGAGAATTTCTTCTTCACAATCTCTCGTTACTATTAAATTATCCACATACACTAGGACAGTAATTATCTGCCCTCCTTTGCTTTTAATAAACAAGCTAGAATCTGCAGCTGCCACAAAGAACCCATCATGAGTAAGAAATTCTAAAATCTTACCATACAAAGCCCTTGGTGCTTGCTTCAATCTGTAAAGTGCTTTTCGAAGCTTGCATACATAATCTGGATGAGCTGCATTTTGAAACCCAATTGGCTAATTCCTGTATATTTCACGATCCAACTCTCCATGCAGAAATGCATTCTTCATGTCCATTTGCCATAAACACCAATTCTTGTTAGCTGCTATTGCAATTAATACTCGAATCATGTGATCTTAGCAACATGACTAAACGTTTCATCATAGTCTAGTCCATATTGCTGAGAAAATCCACGAGCTACTAATCGAGCCTTGTGTCTTTCAATCGACCTATCAGTGCGACACTTTAATTTGAAAGTCCACTTGCAAGAAACTGGTTCTACATTTTTTGGCTTTGGCACAAGCTCCCATGTCTGGTTGTGTCTGAGTGCAGTGATTTCTTCTTCCATGGCTTTCTTCCACTTTGTATTTTTGGATGCTTCTTCAAACGTCTCTAGTTCTACTAGATTTGTCTTTTCTACTGTGGCAACATTAACATATCTAGGATTTGCCTTCTTTATTCTTGCTGATCTTTTCAATTGAGCTGGTGTTCTTGCGTCACTATGTTCAACTGCTTCATGTGGCTGTTGGTAAACACCAGTTTGCCATGGATTCTAAACTATTCCACCTTCACTATCACGCACATTGTCTTCATTCTTAGAATCATCAAAACTCAACTGAACTTGAGAATGTTGTGCATCATCAAACATTTCTGGATTTAGCAGTTCATCCTTTTCTAGAGTCCACCAAGAAGAAGCTTCATCGAACACTACATTTCGGGATGTGTAGCATTTACCACTTATAGGATCACTACACCTCCAACCTTTTTTTTGGCTGTCATATCCTATAAAGATGTATTTTATAGCTTTCTTGTCCATTTTACTACGCAAATGGTCAAGTATAAACACATAACATACACATCCGAAAACAAAAAAAAAACTAACGGAAGGTTTTCTATTCCATAATTTTTCATAAGGTGATAGAATACCTGACCTTTGTTGTGGAAGATGATTGATGACAAATGCAACAGTCCTCATTGCTTCTGTTCAAAATCTACCTTATACATTCTTCGCTTGAAGCATACTCCAAAAAACTTCAGCCAAGTGCCTGTTCTTTCTCTCAGCTACTCCATTTTGCTGTGGCGTATTGGCACATGTAAACTGATGATGTATTCGATTCTTCCTAAGATACTGAAAAAATTCATTCGAGCTGTATTCTCCACCATTCCATCCATAAGCAACGAATTCTTTCCTCAACCTCTGCTTCAGCTGTCTTCTTGAATTCTTTAAATTTCAAGAATGTGTCAGATTTTTCTTTTACAAAATAAACTCACACATACCTTGAAAAATCATCAATGAAGGTCACCATGTACTTCATTCCACCATTTAGCGCTTGTTTAACAAGTCCAAACACATCAGAATGCACCAACTCTAATGGTTCTTTTGTTTAAAACTTAGAGTCTGCATATGGCAATTGATGGGCTTTTCCGTATTGACAGCCAGCACAAATCGCATCAGTTCTTTCTTCAAGTTTTGGAAGACCCCTCAGTATTGATTTCTTCATCATTACATCAAGCTTAGAATAACTTACATTACCCAGTCGCATGTGCCACAAGTCTGTTGTCTTATTTTTTCTAGTCTTGTCTACATATGCAGCCTTTGCTGACATCACAAGCCTCTGCTGACATCACATACACTGATTCTGATCTCTGCCCCTCCATTATTGGTGATTCTGAAATTTTAAGATCTCGATATACCTTCACATCTTTTGGACCAAACAGGACAAAATGACCCATAGATGTTAATTGCGCTACCGAAAGCAAATTCTTCTTCATACCTGGAACATGGTAGACATTTTGAAGAGATACATCATCATCATCATTATGCTTCGGAGAGATAATTGTGTCACCAGTGTGAGCTATTGGCAGCTTTGAGTCACTTGCTTGCTGTCACCACTACATGATTTCTCTTGTACTTCGATAAATTTTGCAGCTTCTCTTTATCACCTGTCATATAATTTGAACAGCCCGAGTCAACGATCCAGTCTTCCTTGTAATTGATCTGTTTTGTTGTCGTAGTTAGAGCTGACTCCTCTTTTCTATCGCAACAAGAGCTTCGGCATCCCATTCTTCTTCACTTTTGGACGTAGCAGCATTGCTCTCAACGATCTTTTTCTTTGACTAGCAGTCCTTAGCCATGTGACCCCTCTTTCCGCAATTGTAACGCTTCCCTTCAAACTTCTTGGTACTACCAGAGTGCTTTGATGATGCCCCTTCACGATTACCCTTTTTCTCCTGATTTCTTTTTGATCCTCAGACAGCATTTTGCTTGAAACTCTGTTTACTCCTTCCAGTATAAAGAGCTTCTTCTTCACTTTTCGATGGATTTCCTACCATTTACTTAGCTAACGCTTCTTGACCAGCTAATAAATTCTCGAACTCAACAAGTGATGGTTGATTCTACCATCCTTGTGAAAATACTGAGCAATTGTCATATTACACTGCATTATTGATAGTAATTCACTCTCTATAAGTTGGAGCCTGGTCTCATTTTTCTTTGAGAACAGAACAACAAATGTATCCCAGGCTTCTTTTAGAGTCTTAGCATTCTGAATGTGTTCCAACACATCCTCTTCTACCGTTGTCTTCAAGGCAAACATGGCTTACATATGACATCATGCATGTAGACCATGAACTATAATTTTGATTGCTCAACTTTTTGATTCCACCAATGACCTGTAAATCAGCCATCTCACCAGCAACACTAACAACTCTAAAAAAATATATGCAGGCTTTTTAATCTAACCTGGCTCTTGATACCAAATTGTTAACTAGGAACGGTAGAAGAATGCAAGTAAAATGAAAGGACATATTTATTGCTTAAACAAAACTAGTATTTATAACAGAACAAATATAACTCGACTCCATAATTTTAGCAGATATTGTTACTGACTAATACCTAACTAACTGCTAAAGAATATGACTCCACTAATTTTTACGTGACTAATTCAAATGCTAGAAATCAACAACTAATTGAAAAATATCTCAACATTTATTTAACAACAATTAAAGAGATTTCTTCCAGCTGGTGTTGTAGTTCAACATTTCAAACTGGTTAGGCAACGCATTTCGTCAAGAAGCGATGTTAAATTCGGCATATCAATGAGAAAAAGGCTTCGCAAAATTTGTTAGATGCTGAAGCCACTCTGAAAGACTCCGACACTTTGGAATATTTTGCAGCAATAGAAAGCGTAGGCTTGTATAATCTTAGAATATTTGGAAGCCAACTGCTGATAGCTCCAGCTCCTTGTAGTCCCTTAAATGAAGCACTTCAAGGGATGTGAGATGCTGGAACACAGGAAAGAGTTACCTCAACCCATTGCAATTGTTAATTTCTAATCTTTTTAATTGAACAAGATGTTGAAGCCCAAGGGGGAGAGGCACCGACTGTGGAATATTATTAATCTCCAAATGAGAGGGGTTCCCATTGCATGCCCTCTAAATCAACCTCCTTGCAATCTCCTATTGTTAATTTTTTTAGGCCGGTGAAATGTTGCAAGTACTCATCTAGCATGTGAGTGTCTAATCCCTCAATGTTGTCTACATGGAAATATTTTAATTCGGAGAGAAGAAGAGAAGAGTTTGAACTTGATGGGGTCGTATACTAGTGATGTTCATCTTCATGGTCTGCTTTAACGGTCTTGAACTGGTATTCACCAACTTTAGCTTATCATCAAGTGAAGGATACTGTTGAAATATGTGAAACCCATATATGGGGTATATTTTAAATTTATTTAGATAGATAAATCTTATTTAGTATCTTAGAATAAATCTTTATAAATATTTTATTTTATCTTTTAGTAGTTTATTAAAATACATGAATTATTTTCCCTTTATCTTTTAGTAGTTTATTAGAATAAGAGAATTATTTTCCCAATTAGGCTAGTGGCTAAAGGATACACTCAAACATACGTGATAGATTATCTTGAAACATTTGCTCTAGTAGCCAAATTAAATTCTGTTAGAGTTCTTTTATCAATTGTTGTTAATCTTGATTGGTATTTAAAGCAGCTAGATGTGAAGAATGCTTTCCTAAATGGGAAACTTGAAGAAGAAGTTTACATGAATCCTCCTCCAGGTTTTGAAGAAAATTTTGGAACTAAGTATGTAAGCTCAAGAAATCTTTATATGGTCTAAAGCAGTTTCCTTGAGCTTGGTTTGAACGATTCACTCAAGTTGTTAAAAAACAATGTTACTTACAAGGGCAAGCTTATCACACAATGTTCTATCGACACTCACAAAGAGGTAGAATAGTAGTTATTATAGTTTATGTCAATGATATCATTCTTACAGGAGATGATGTGGATGAAATAAGGCATCTCAAGGAGCATCTAGCATTGGAGTTTGAGATCAAAGACTTGAGTCCTTTGAAATACTTTCTTGGAATAAAAGTTGCTCGATCAAAGAAGGGTTTTTTGGTCTCTTAGAAAAAAAATATGTTATTGATCTTTTAAATGAGGCTAGGATGAGCGGTTGTCGCCAAACTGACACACCAATTGATTCAAATGTAAAATTCAAAAATAAAGAAGGTTAATTAGTTGATAAATGGCAGTACCAAAGATTAGTTGGTAAGTTAATTTACTTATCACATACAAGGCCAAATATAGCTTTTGCAGTGAGCTTAGTGAATCAATTTATGCAATCCCCAATGAAGGAACATGAAGAAGTAGTGTTTCGGATTTTGAGATACTTGAAGAGTTCACTTAGAAATGGCTTATTCTTTAAGAAATCCGAACAAAGAGGAATTGAAGCTTATACAGCTGCAGATTAAACAGGCTCAATAATAGATAAAAGATCTACATCAGGGTACTGTACATTTGTTTGGGGAAACCTTGTAACTTGGCAAAGCAAAAAACAAAGTGTTGTAGCAAGAAATAGTGCAAAGGCTGAGTTTAGATCAATGGCTCAAAGAATTTGTGAAATAATATGGTTAAAGAGAATTATGGAAGAGCTAAGGAAACCAATAACTTCACCAATGAAGTTGTATTGTGATAGCAAAACTGCCATTAGTATTGCTCACAACCCAATCCAGCATAACATAACTAAACACGTTAAGATTGATAGACACTTTATTAAGGAGAAAATTGAAGAAGGACTAGTGTGCATGCCTTTTGTTCCTTCAAAACAACAGATTGCTGACATACTCATTAAAGGGCTCTCTAAGACAAGCTTTGATTTTTTGGTAAGCAAGTTGGGCTTGATTGATATATATCCACCAACTTGAGGGAGGAGGGTGTTGAAATATATGAAACCCATAAATTTTGGGGATATATTTTAAATTTATTTAGATAGATAAATCTTTTTTAGGTAGATAAATCTTAGAATAAATCATTAGAAATATTCTAGGAATATTTTATTTTATCTTTTACTAGTTTATTAGAATAAGAGAAATATTTTCCCAATTAAGTTAGGACTCTTTTCTCTAGTTAAGTTCAGTTCTTTAGTTAATAAAGTACAGAACAATTTTATTAGATTCTCTCTTGAAAACTTTCAGATACAACGACATTGAAGTCAAAGGGCAATTTTTAATTTTTAAATAGGAAAAACAAGGAAATGCCATAATTGCCGTGCCGTCCTCATTGGAATCATCAATCAGCCTTTTCCTCCACCAACTCTTCATATTTGGGCAATTCTGGAAGCCAAGATACTTAAGTGATAGGAAGAATGATTGTGGCTCTCCTTGACTTCTATTTGGGCTATTATCATCCATGTATTCTAGCTCAGTTAAAATAGATATCTCTAGTCATTAAAGACAAGGCAATTGAGCAAAGGTCAGGAGATGTTTGAATTTACTAGGACCAAATATTCTAATATAGACGAGATTTGTGAGCATAGAAAGCCAACTTGGAAACTTGGAATCACCCCTCCATCCTTCGATACAAAGCTCCTTGAGATTAGGATGGGACTGGAGATCTTAAAGTGACTTCTCATCATCACCATTACCACTGCCCCATTGTAAACCAACGATCTCAAATGTTGCTTCTCTTTCAAATTAGCAGCCTTAAACTTCTCTTATTGCATTTTTTACGAATCCCAAATTTGTTATTTCTAGCTCTCCCCTTAAGTTGTTAAGCCCACTCAATTCACTTAGATATGCACCGCCATGGGAACCATCTTTATCCACTACAAACATGCTTAATGTTTCAAGGGAACTCAACTTTCCTATTCCACGTGGCATATGAGTTATACTACTACAACCATGACAGGCAAGATGGGTAAGATTCACTAAATTTTCAATCTTTTTCGGCAATTCTTCAAGCCCATCACACCAGTCAAGTTTCAAAACTTGCAAATTTTGTATCCTAAATACTCTTTGGGAGGATCTTAAGATATTGGGATTTTCAAAAACATCAAGGTACCTCAAATGTTTCAACTTGTAAATAGAGTGTGGAATCTTCTCAAAATCTAAATCATCCAATTCCAACACAAGCAAGCATCTATAATTTGCGATAATCAAATCCTAAGTTTCATTGCTCAAATTTTCAGTTCCTATATTTGGAAAATGTAACAAGGCTCACAACTTATTTCCCTTAAACAAATGAATTAATGAAGCATTAATTGATATGTGACGACATTTTTCACCAACCTCACTTGTAATTTTATTTGAACCTATAATATTATTCTCCATCCATGTTACTGATTCAGCTAGATCATGCATTAAATCATGCATTTTACATGTCATACCCCAAATTCTATGTTCTTTTAATTTTCAGAAGAAACTTCTTTCAACTAAATCTTTAAAATACCCAAACTCGATCTCCTCAAGAGATTGACTTGGACTCAATTACTTTACCAAACCTTGTGCAATCCAAAATTGAACAACAGTTTGTACATGAATTTCATGATCTTTTGGATACAATCGAAGCAAAGCAATGCTTCAAATAGAATGGGAGATGATTGTAACTCAACTTAAGTGTAGGTAGAATTTTACCTTCCTTTTGATATATTTTAACAAATTCATTATCTTTGAAAGAGCGTCACTCCTTTTCAGTTTCTTGGTAAGATAATGTACTTGCTTTCATCCTTATGACTAAGGGAACCCCACCACAGCTTTCCAAAATTTGTTTCTCTATTTCCACAAAGGCTAAATTTATGGAGTCTGCATATCTTTGCTCAAATGTTATTTCTTTGAACAAAGACCAAGAATCGCCATCAGACAAGCCTTTCAGAACAAAAGGCTAACATTTACTAGTAATCTTTGCTACTCTTGAAGAGCGAGTTGTTACTATTATTCTACTTCCTTTAACCCCACATACCAACAACTCTTTTAAACTAACCCATTCTTCCCTCTCCTCATTCCAAATGTCATCCAAAACAAGCAAATATTTTTTCCATCAATTTTATCTCAAAGTTGTTTTTACAATTGGTCCATATCGAGATTTAGATCTGGTGCTTGGCCACTTGCAGATTTGATAATGTTTTCTACAATTAATTTGACATAAAAAACATCAAAAACACCCACCCACAGCTTCAATTCAAAATGATCATGGACCATTTTATCATTATAAACAAACTGCACCAATGCAGTCTTCCCTAACCCTCCAAACCCCACAATTGGAATGATGTAAATATTCTCTTCACTTTCAAACTGTAACATGAGTTTTAGAAGAGTTGTTTTATCATTATCCCTCTCTATTATTTTATCTTTACTCACAAAATAGTGCGTTTGCTGCCTCTTTTTAGTCATGAAAGAGGTTTCCATGGGATGGTCACGCTCTATCAAGTTGAACATCTTGGCCTCACTTTTAATAGAAGTTAGCCTTGCCTTAATGGCCTTAATATGACGACCCATTCTGAGATCGTAAGCAAACTGGTTTGAGCTTGATAAGAAAAGGCGTACCTCTTTGTCAGCTTATTCCCACCCATTAGATCTTTCCGCAAAGCTTCGGTAGAGAAATTATCGAACAAGTCGTTAGCATCATAAAGTACATCTTTCAGCTTGCCAAGCCAATCTTTGATGAGATGGCTCGTCACGATCGCTTTTCTGCGTCCAGAAGCCCAGCTTTGATTGTGGAGACGGTGCTTTTAAGGTCGTCAAGATCATGTTTGAGATTTCACCGCAGTCCAATTTGAGAGAGAACATGAGAGCTCAGCTTAATAATGAGCTCTGCGGCGATGTCGAAAGCAATTGCTTCGGCCATTGTTGGTTCAAACTGAAATCAAGGCAAAAAGTATTTGATTACTGCAAGAGGAGGACTAAAATGAAAATGATTCGAACAAGACAAAACACAGATGTTAATCCATACATGCAAAGACAGTATTTTTATAGCTATTTTACTCATCTGAACCAAAAAAATTAATATTTATAAAAATGACTTTGGTTAAAAAAATTCACTCAAATGACTTGGAATGAACAATAAATTTAGGTTGAGAACTAGATGCCGGCATCACTATTTTTTCTATTAGAAAAATGATTTTTGGGTTTTAGACACTAAATAGCTGATATTCATGTTGTTTTTTTTTATTTTTTTTTGTGTTAACACACTGACGGTCGACACCCCTTTATCTGATTAAAAAATTTTATTTTGTTGGGGTGTGTGGTGCCGGCCAACAAATACCCAAAGTCACCCAACAAAAGGGACGAGAATATTGCAATATTAACCCCTCCTTATTTTCTCATCTTTTTTATTTCTCAAGTTTAATTACATATTTTATATTTTAAAATAATATTGAACTACTTATCATTTTTTTTAATTATTATTGTATCACTCACATTATTATTAAATTTAAAAATTAATTTAAATTTAATATGCACAATTAAATTAGATTTATAAATTTAATCTATAGACAATATTTTTCCACATTATTTTTATATTTTAAAATTTAATTTTATAAATTAATTTAATTTATAAGGTAAGTTTTTATTAATATATTACTCATTTTTTAAAATATATTACACAATATTTTTTAAAATAAAAGAAACAATAATTTAGCAATGTTTATTTGAATTATTATAAAAGATGAAAATCATTAAAGCAGATTCTAATTTTATAAAAAAAAATTAATTTAATTGTACATATTAAATTTAAATTAATTTTTAAATTTAATAATAATGTGAGATGCAATAATAATTAAAAAAATGATAAGTAGTTCAATATTGTTTTAAAATATAAAATATGTAATTAAACTTGGGAAATAAAAAAGATGGGAAAACAAGGAGGGGTTAATGTTGCAATATTCTCATCCATTTTGTTGAGTGACTTGGGGCATTTGTTGGCCGGCACCATACACCCCAAAAAAATAATTTTTTTAATCAGATAAAGGGGTGTTGGCCAAAATATTTTTGAAAAAAAAATACATGGGTGTCGGCCATCTAGTTCTCATAACTCAATTTTACTGTTCATTTCAGGTCATTTGAGTGAATGTTTTTGAACTAGGATCATTTTTATAAATATTATTTTTTTGGGTCAGATGGGTAAAATAACCTATTTTTATAAATGTTACCATCCACCCACCAAGTAGTATGATTAAATGAAAATAATGTTGATTGGTGGGAAATGGTCCTGCCATGTTCAATGATTGACACAAATTTCTCATTGGAGACAAAGTTGGGATGATGACATTTGGGGTGTTTTTGCACAATTACACCAATTTGGGCAAAATTTGTTAGTTTGCACAAATAATTAAAATTAATGAAAAAACTATGAAAGAAAAGAGAAGAAGGAGACAAATCCCATGGAATCCAAGGTTCTTAGGTTGAGGCCCATTCCCATTCCCATTCCCTTTTGTTGGCATCATCTTGATCTCTCATTCAAGGACCTTCTCGCGAATATAATGATAATGCATTTTTATATATTTTTTCCTTGCATGAAAGATCGAGTTTTCCGCTAGACGTATGGTCGATAAATTATCGTACAGAAGCCTTACTTGATAGTCTGTTAGCTAATGAAGATATTCAATTAGTTGTTTCAACCAAGCACTCTCTTGTGCCGCCGATGCCGCTGACCGATATTCCGCTTCGGTGCTTGATAATGACCCCATTGGTTGTCTCTTACTGCACCATGATATTGCTCCTAATCCAATGTTGAAGATGTACCTAGTTGTCAGTCGCCACATATCATAGTTTCTAGAATAGTCGGCGTCACAATATCTAGCCACCAGTCATTCTTTTATTTTCTTATATAAAATACCAAAATCAATTATGCCTTTAACATACCTCAGGATGCACAGTATTGCATCGAGATGAGGCTTCTTAGGATTTCTCATGTATCGACTAGCCATTCCAACTGCATAAGTTAAGTCTGGTCGACTTAAAGTGAGATAGATAAGACTTCAGACTAACTGTCAATACATGGTTATATCTTCTAAATGTTTTCCTTCATCTGCTCGAAACCACTATTTCTGACACCACTAAATTTAATACAATTCCTCCAAGTGTGAACTAATTCTAACTAACTCATCATGAACAACAGCATATGTAATACCCCTTACCTGACCCGATCGTAGAGTCCAGGCCACAAGGTGCTACACACAAGATCCAACATTATCCAGTTAACTCATATTGCAATTCTGGCATTCAAGATCACATAATATAAGTATTAAGAAAACACAATTATCTAATTAACCTCGTAAAGTTCGTAGACTTGATACAATTATTTTTAATATGTAAAAATATACAAAGCAACTTTATTATGTGAATAACTTTAATTCAATTTAAAGAATTTGTAATCTACGACCCTAAGTAATTACAAACTCATGATTGACCCTGAGACCCCACCTTTGGGTCGCCCCGCTGTATGCAATTACTTTAAGAAGAGATCTGATGTAGCACGGAGGATTTTGGCCTAGTCCCTTCACTAACTCTCAAGTTTCCCTTTAAAACCTGCAATACACAATAACACATAAGTAAGTTCTAACGAAAGTAGTGAGTTTTCATACCTTGTTAATACAACGCGGTCTTGCTTGACATTCACGTTTGACTCATCTATATTAGGACAATACACATTCTCATTGGCGTAGTCCTTATATCATACGAACTGGCTTACTCGTACTTGGCACATCACTCAAAATGAAATCATTGTTTGCATACTTTCGCATCCAGAATACAAATTTAATAACATTTAATCTCTTGGCGGATTATCCCTTCTGATTCCACTTTACTAGTTGCCTTCACGAGCTCTTATGCATCTATTTCATTGAGAGGAAATCTTAGCGGATTCATAATTTCGATCTCATGAAAGATGACCCATGGATGACTTCCAAAACACGACATCCCGAGGTAACCACATAAAACTGATCTTGGTGAATAGTCCTTGTTGCAGACTATTAATAGGGACTTATCCTAATGGGCTCAAATTTGTATTACGATCCTCATGAATTCATGATTTTCGAAACATACTAGTGGATTTAACAATGGGTAACGCTCACTGATATCATTTGGTGTATAATATAACATTCAATAATAGTATATTAACAAAGAGTATAAAGATTATTAGAATCTTAATTAAATGCATGAACTTATAAGATTAATTTGTAGTAACGGCTCATAATATCTCAATCAGTTATCAATGTCATTTCAATTCCTTAATTTCACTTCCATTTACACACATCACAATATAATCCAATATTTTGCAATTAAGTTCTTATAATACATTTAAAAATGTACTAAAATGAAACCGTACGAACTTACCTGACTAATTTGCAACTATGACAGGTATAGAGACTATTTGGTAATTTCTCTTTCCCTTGGTTTTCCATTCATTCATGATCTAAAATAATATTTCCACTCAATTAACTGATTCCAACAGTAAAATTAACTCATTTTATGCAAGTAAGTCATTTTTGGCATTTTTAAAAAATTGCCATCGATATTTTACTTTTATTTAATCTAGTCCCTAAGCCCTAATCGTGCAAATTAACCATTTTTAAAAAAAAATCCATGGCTGAATGTTTAATGACCTCAATACATCCCATTTTTGCAACTATTTCTCATCAAGTCCTTGTAATTTTATCACTTTAACAATTTAATCTTTAAACCTTAAAATCATCAAAAAATAATTTACAAACTATAACAAACAAAATCAATACTCTTTCATAAAGTTTTAAAAATAACTCAAACTCAACAATGACACAATCCAAAATATTTAATAGTTTCACAAATTGATCCTTGAGTTAGCTAGATCAAGCTAATGTAAGCTCGAAACAATAAATTACTAAAAACAGGTTAAATTTCACCTACATATTATGGAACCAAGCAAGACCGAATAGTTTTCTCCTCTTAGGGTTTCGGCTAAAAATGGAGAGAATAAAGTGGAGAAGATGATTAGATTTCATCTTATTTTAATGTAATTTAACTTATTAACATAATTACAATTTTTCTCTTTAATTTCACTTAATATTTTAGCAAAAAGGAAACCAAAACTGTCCATTATCCCTTGAAATGGTATATTTACCATTTAAGGGCCTTGCCTTACATTCCCATTATTGTTTGATGCCTTTAATCTATAAAACTCTATTTTTACAGTTTTTACAATTCAGTTCTTTTTACTTAATTAACTATTTAAACGATAAAATTTCATAACCAAATTTTAACACGACATTAATAGCTCTGTAAATATTAAATAATTAATATTTACGGTCTGACACATCAAAATTGTGGCCCTAAAACCACAATTTCTGATCATACTAGAAAACAGATTAATTAGTAAATCCTTAATTAATTATGAATTAATTGCAATTTACAAAAATCTAGAGAATTTCATATTATTTCTATTAATAGGTCACTTAAGGAGGGTCCAATTACACTATTAGTCCTTCAATTATATTAAATTCCAATTAAACAAACTTATTTACAATTTGGCCTTAAACTAATTAGGACTAAATAAATAAGTAATCCAAAAGTTAGTGGAATGATTAACATCCACCACTGCTTGGACTTTTTGACCATCATTTAATTATCATTTTGATCCTTTTACTATTTTAAATCTATAGCAATTAACTTTGACCTTTTTTACAATTTAATCCTTTTACCTCAATTAAGCAATAAATCATCAAAATTACCAAACCCAACTTTAATTCACATATAATACAACTCTGTAAATATTTAATAAAAATATTTAGGGCTTTATATTACAGAAACAATGTCCTAATACCTCGTTTTCAATAACCACTTGACTTTTGAACCAATTCACTTATACTAACTTTTAATTCAATTGCATAAAATCATCAAATCAAAATTCAATATAAAAATTACTATTGAATCGTTTAATTTAAATATTAATTATACGAACTTACCCGTCAAATTTGTGGTCCCGAAATTATTGTTTTCGGCACCACTGAAAAACGGGTTGTTACAGTTGGAGAGTGTTAACTTGGTGCTACACTTATGGAATATGTTAAGACTCTCTGAGTCTTTGGTGTGATGAAGATTTGTGTATCCAATGTGTGATAATAGAGCCCACTTTTGTATTTCATAGTCCCAAGTTGTCAAATTATCATTTACTAAATTGTATATGAAATATGTTGTATGTATATGCATGTGAGTACATAAGTTAGATGTATGATTTAAGTTATGCATGATATGTTAGTTTGACATTGTAATTAAATAAGGTTGTGATTGTGCTTTAGTTGTTTTTGTTTAACGTATGATGTTATGTATACTTGTGGTAATTCCGATCATTCACTAAGTTTATTTAAGCTCACACATTTAAGTTTATTTAAGCTCACACATTCCTCTCTAAATCCTTGCAGATAAGTAGTGTCTTCAGTGTGAGTGGTGCGGCAAAGTAAGTGATCCGAGCTAGGCAATAATAATTTGAACAGTTGATTTTATTATTCTTTTCGACTTTTGGAATAAAGGCAATGTAGGTAGAATTTTGGCTGGATATTATTATTATTATTGTTAGTTTAATATGATTTTGGACTTCTAGAGCTTTGGTTGATTGCTATCATTGTTTATTCATTCTATTATGGTTTTGGACTTTATTAGATGTATGAGATTGATATTTGGAATGCATGCAAGAAAGATATTTTGTTTAAGCATAAACACTTATTTGTTTTGTTTTTGTTTTGTTGATTTGTATAGAGGTATCGATACTCAGGGCATAAATATTGATACATCGGTGTTGGAACGTATGTGCAGGAAAATAGTAGCTTACTTTGGTATCAATACCTATTCACGAGTATCTGAGGTAAAGATACTGATACCTTTTGTTTAGTATCGATAAAATGTATTGGTTCAGAATTGAGGAGGAAAAACCGAATGCTAAAATGGTATCTGATGGTCGTGAAACTAACTAAAAATTCGACTAAGGCAAGCGCACCTATCGAACAATAGTATAGTTATGGTGAGACCAAAAATATCGTATCCATAAGAAAGTACTAGTAATTACTATCTTTTTATTATCTAGCCTAAGAATTAAGGGGATGTTTTTAAACTGAAATTAACTATCTAATTAATTAAGAAAACAACAGAGATGAAAGTCGAAAATACTTTTGGAAAACCAATGGAGAAGACAATACCCAAGGAAGAATCCACCTAGACGTCACTTATTACTTTCTAAATTAGATAATTTATTCACTTGTCTTAATCCGTAGAAATCCCTGATTTATGTTAATATCTCTTTCGAGACTAAGAACAACTGACTCTAGGTTGATTAATTGAAATCTCTTTCTAATTAAAACCCCTATTGTCGCATTAGCTCGATCTATGGATTCCCTTATTAGATTTGACTCTAATCTGGCAGATTTATGTCGTTCTATCTCTAGGATTGCATGTAACTCTGCTTAATTATGAATGATCTACTCTTAAACAGGAACTTTTTCCCCACTGAATAAGCACATCAAAACCTGAATTAATATTCTGGAATATTAAAACAAGAATTAAAAATCACAATTAAGAATAAGAACAAGTATTTATAATATAATTTAAATAATAATAAGATCCGTTTAGGTTTCATCTCTCTTAGGTATTTAGGGAGTTTAGTTCATAATAATGGAAAACATCTCAAATTTGGGAAAACAACAAAACATAAAGAACCCAAAGAACTTCTAGGAAATTGGATGGAGATCTTCAGCATTGAAGTAGATCCTGCTTCCGAGCTGATTCCGATGGCTATCCTTCAGAATCTTCTACTTTCTGCTCTGTGTGTCTCCCTTAATCCTCTTCTAGGGTGTTTATATAAGCTTTAGAATGCTTTAAAACCCTCAAAAGTGGCCTTTTCCGAGTAGAATTAGACTTGGTCTCGACAGGGACATGGTCGTGTGCCATGCCCGTGTGAAAGTGCTCAGGCCGTGTGCAATTCTGTCTTGGTTTAATGTCGACATGGCCATGACACACGGGTGTGTGGCCTACCTGTATGTCACACACGGATGTGTGGATCACTCGTGTGAAAGTGCCTAGGCTGTGGGAAACATTGAATTGGGCTCAATTTGTCCGTTTTTGGCTTGTTTCTTGCTCTTTTTGCTATCCTAAGCTCTCCTGATTATAAAACATGAAATTAAAGGATTAGGAGCATCAAATTTACTAAATATTATGATAAATCATCCAAAAATATGCCAAGCATAGGATAAAAATATCCCCACACTTAAGCATTTGTTTGTCCTCAAGCAAAATCCTCAACTCACAATTAAAATAAATTCTTCTCAACTTATAATTCTCATCAATAATGTTCGAAATAATCCACAAGTAATCATACGTTAAGAGCTTAACTAAAAGAACATTAAAGTTTCAAACAATCCAAATTGAGCATTTCAATCATAAAATCATAGGTATCCCCTTTTATCTAAGTAGTCACCTTTAATTCCAAATTGACAAGGTTGACATCCTCACTAATGATTCACTCAAATCACTCAAAGTTTTTAAGGTTCAATAATTAAGCACCCAATAGTCAAACATGAAAAGTTATTACCATAGGCTTGCATGAAAACCAAATCTCCACCACTATAAATGAGATGATACACAAATCAAAAGGTCTTTAACCGGGTTGTAATGGCGCTTGGGTTAAAGGTGTGGAAGGCTAAAAAAGAGGGTTAGAATCGAGATTAAATTACCAAACTTAGAAAAACAAAGCTAATCACTAAATTACAAACAAGTGCCAGAATTAACGCTAAACCAAAACTAATGAAGTAAGCTTTTCTCTCAATATAATGACTTTACTTGTCCAAGCTTGAATGAATATAAATATATGGTTTTTTTTTTAAAAGTAAGAACAAGTACAAAAATGGAAAGTACATGATAAGAAATAATTCAGCAACTGGAATGAACGAACATTAGTTAGGCAACTAATCAAATTAAATCTCGATAAAATGGAGTCAATGAAAAGGGAGAAATTCTTAACGAATCAAAACGGGTTAAGTTGTGGGTTAATATTAAGGGGAAAATCAAGAAATAATAGTTAAGGCTCAAAAGGGTTCACTAGGGGTCAATTATGTGGGAAGGCTTTTTATGGGGTAAATGGGTTAAAACCTAAGTGCCTTTATAGTTTTAGTATATCAAATCAAAGGTGTGGTCTCGAAATGTATAATTGATGCAAGTTCTAGAATAACAAAACAATGTTGACACACTCATAACCAATAAAATCAGTGAGCAAGAAAGATATATGCTCTAAAAGGCTCAAAATCTCACAAAAATTATGGGTATTTGATGTCAATCCTGTAAATTCAAAACTTCAAGATAATACCGTAATTCAGGGAAACAACCTAGCAATTTTAATTCTCAAAAGTTAACTTATCATGCTTGATCCTCTAGTGTCTTAAAGTTTAAACAATCAATGCACGGTTACCTATGATTTAATTCAAAACATATTAATAAAAATCATAAATTAATCAGAATTCACTCTAATAATGATATGAGAAAATTATTTGAGAACAAGATAAAAATTCATGGATTTTCTGAGAATCATATAAATAATCTCCCTACACTTAAGATGTACATTGTCATCAATGTACAAAGATAGATAATAACAATATAAGCATAATATTAGAAGAGAAGGAGTGAAGCGAAACTGCTCTAAATTTTTCAATGAAATCCTTGGAAGAGTGAAAGCAAGAATTGTATAGAGAGCCGAATGAAAGGCATGATTCTGAGTTACTAATAAGAAAATAAACACCATTGTGGAAGAGAATTAAGGGGTCACTTAATAATAATTATAAAGATAAACATAGTTCAAAATATAAAACATAAGTCTTCAAAAATAAATAAGAGACAAAATAGAATTGTAATAAAAATAAAAATAAAAATAATAAAATAAAGGAACTCAAAGGTCCTCATCATCTGATGCCTCGTGGGTCGACGGTGCCAAAGGAGAGATGTGGAGGTGGTGGCAAATCTATCGAAGAGTGGCATCGATGCTGTCGAACGGCTCAAAACACTCCTGCTCAAATTGAGTGAGTCACTCGGCTATATCGGTCAAAGTAGCAGTAGGAGGTTGATGACTCGATGGTGGTGGCAGTGGTGGGTCCTCGTGAGGGGGAGAGACATCATCAGTAATATCTTCTGGCTCATCCTGGTCATCAGAGTGGACGAGTCTGTATTGAGGGGGGTCGATTCCACGACGTCGCTCTATCATCCTCATGTGGATCATACTAGATATTCCTTGAGGAGACATCTGGCCTACTAGTGTGAGTGTCGATGACATCTCTAGAGTGTCAAAGAGGCCGAAGTGTCGTGCAAGGCGAGTCATATAGGGGCCAAGGCAAATGGGGCCCCTCCTATGGCGATCCGTCTGGTGGCGAAAAGCAAGGGCAATAAAGTATGCCAAATCAAATACACAGCCAGTTGCCATGCTCCATAAGAAATAAGCGTCGGTGGTGCTAACGACGCCGGTGCTCTCTCTCCTCCCAGTCAAGGTGTAAGCTAATATGGCATGGATGTAGCGTAGTACTGGAGGAAGAGAAGTTGCCTTTGAGCGACTTGCGTCATAGGGGACCGTACTCACTATAAGGTCGGTCCAACAGCAAGAGGGCGAGTAGTGTATGTGACGGTGAAGCTGTAAAAAATTCTCGGAAGTCATGCACTCCTTTGTGTAGAGGCCCAAAACAGCTCCAAACTCCGGTACACTCATGTACCGTACAAGTCCACCAAGTCTAAAAATGATAGTACTAGCCTCGTTATGTGTATTCATCACATGCTGTAGATGGAAAGTAGTGCAAAACTCCAATGTCAGCTCTGAATAGGTAGGCTCGATAATTACAAAGAACCGATCCCACGGGGTAGTATCGAGATGGAATCGAACAAGGTGAGCAAGTTGAACCTGTTCCAAAGCGGCCCAATCAATACAACGACCCACTCCTAGTGGTCGTACTCGAAGAAGTTGAAATAGGTTGTCTTGTGGGCTGGAGGAGAATCGAAGCAGCGGGTGATGAGCTTCAGTCGAGGTGCTCGAGGAGGTTGTGCCAGGACCCTTCCGCTTTTTCGAAGAGGGGACGACAATCTTCTTGTCTCGTGTGTTTGTCATGGTGTTCCTGAAAGTAACAGAAGTCAAATAGCACCAAGTATTTAACCACAAGACAAAGGAAAAAAAATAGAATCTAAGTAGGAATAAAACTATAGTCCTAAAAGGTGTATACCCTAACACTAATGAAAGTAAAGACAAGAATAATAGGGACATAGCAATAGCAGTAAGGAATTAAGACAACACCTAACTAAACAGATGGATGCAAATATAGGATAATATAAGTACTAATAATAATAAAATAAGCTAAAGCAAAACTTGAAAAAGCCAGAAAATTGAAACAAAGTAGTAATAATAAAAATAAAAATCATAATAATCCTAAATAGTAACAGTAATAATAATGAAGACTATAAAAAACTAAATAATTAACGAAAAATATACTAAACTCAAAATGAAATAACAGTTAAGAAATAACAAAGAAATAAAGGAATAAATAAGTAAAATGGGATAAAATAGAGGTGAGGGTAAAATAAGAAACTATGGTCAATGGTCGGAGGTGCGGACGGTAGTGGACGGAGCTGGTGTGCGCGTATGACGGAGGTGGAAGTTCATGGGTAAAAGAAGAAGATGAAAGGGGAAAAGAAAGAGAAGGGAAAAGAAGAAAGGATGGAGAAAAAAGAAAGAGAAAGGAAAGGGAAGGAGGAAGGAGGTTGGCCGGCAGGGGAGGCGGCCGCTGGTGTGGTCGGCATTAGGGGGCAAGGGCGTAGGGGATTTGAGGGCTGTGGTGGCTAAGGGAGCTTTGAGAAAGAAGACAAAAGGAAGGAAATGTTAGGGTTTGAGGGTTACGGTCGTGTGAGGCCCTTATTGGGCCACACGGCCATGTCACACGCCCATGTAGCTCGAGTTTAGCCTGTGTTTATCGCAAAAATTGAATGCCCAATCGTCACACGACCTGAGGACATGCCCGTGTGTCCAAACACATGGCCGTGTGCCTTGCCCGTGTAACTCTCTAACTTGTTTGAAAATTGAAATTTTGGCTCTAGTTTTCACACAGCCTAGGACACGCTCGTGTGGAATGAATTTATGATCGTGTGGCTCGATACTTGGGGATATTTAGCCCTGTTTCCACACGACCAAGGACACATCCGTGTGTCCAGGCCATGTGGGTCACTGTTTCTGCATAAAAAACACTAAAAATAGCTAAAATAAACTAGTTAGTACTCGGGTTACCTCTCGAGAAGCGCTTATTTAAAGTCTAAGCTCGACTTACCTCATATTTGCACGGTCATGGTGGTTCGAGGAGTTGAGACTCTTCACCTCTGCTATTAAGTCTATTATCCACATACAGTCTAAGTCGAGTAATATTTACCTTGAAAGTGCCAAATTTACAATGATGTACCTCAACTGTGTCGTATGGGAAAACATTAAGTACCGCAAACAGAGTCGCTCCATTTGTAGTGAGCTCTGAAATAGTAATTCGAGGGTCCTTTTCATCTAACAATACCTTATCCCCGACCTTAAATTACTTTGTTTCATCTCTACGCTCATCATGGCGTTGCTTTGACTCCTCGCGTACTTTTGGTTTCTCCTTGACATGTGTCCGCCATTCATCTAGTTCATCAATTTCTATTCTTCGTTCCTCATGACTAGTTCTGTTTTTGTCACATGGGCTAGAATGTGGCTCCATCACGTTCTTCCTAGGAGTTTCCTGAAAAGAAGTTTGAGCCATAATGTTACTCGAGTTAACAGAACTTAAACAATCATCTCGATTACTAGATATATTAGCAGAATCACAAGCTTGAAGTGTAATCGTGTCATCTCCTACACGGAGTATCAATTCACCTGTGCTAACATCTATGATAGTTCTAGTAGTTGCTAAAAAGGGCCTTCCTAAAATTAAAGGTACGTCACTATCCTCATCCATGTCTAGAACAACGAAGTTAACTGGGAATATAAATTTATCAATTTTGACAAGCACGTCTTCAATAATACCCCTAGGAAATCTAATTGTTTTATTTGACAATTGAATGCTCATCCTAGTTTGTTTGGGTTTCCCAAGACCGAGTTGTTTAAACATTTTATAAGGCATGACATTAGTGCTCGCCCCTAGATCAGCCAACGCATTCTTAATATTTAGACTACCAATTAAACAAGGAAGAGTAAAACTCCCTGGATCTATCAGTTTTTTGGATAGCTTATTCTGTAGAATGGCTGAACAAACTGCTTTTAATTCTACGTGTGACGCATCATCTAACTTTCTTTTATTAGTCAAGAGCTCATTTAAAAATTTCACTGCATTTGGCATCTGCGAAAGAGCTTCAATAAACGGTAAATTAATATGCATGGTACACGAGGTTTACCAAATTGTTTGTCCATGTGGTCTTTCCTTGTCACTTTAGGGTATGGTACACGAGGTTTATACTCATTTCTTACCAGTTTCTGTGTACCATTGCTTACATTAACCTTACATTTTTCTTCCATATTGTCTTGCCTCAGTTTCGGTCCAGCTTCAACTAACCATTCATCATTGTGCACAGTAATGGCATGAAGTTGCTCCCTTGGGTTAGTTTCAGTGTTACTTAGTAGGCCACCTTGTGATCATTCAGAGATCAACTTAGCAAGTTGTCCTATTTGAGTTTCGAGCCCTTGAATCGACGCTTGTTAATTCTTAGGCGCTGTTTTGGTATTCTAAAAATGAGTTTCTGATATCGAGATAAATTTTGTGAGTATCTCTTTAAGGTTTGGTTTCTTCCCTTGTTGGTAAGGTGGTTGTTGAAAACCTGGAGGATGTTGTGGTCTTTGATTTCCTTGACCACCCCATGAGAAATTGGGATGGTTCCTCCAACTTTTATTATAAGTGTTACTATACGAGTTATTTTGAGGTATAGAATTATTACCCATATAGTGGACTTGTTCCTCCTCGATGCTAGGGTTGAAGGATGGATAATTTGTGTTGTGTACTCCTCCTCCGTTTGAATCACACCTCATCACTAGATGTACCTGAGTAGAACCATACAAACCATCAATCTTTTTATTTAAAAGTTCTACCTGATTAGATAACATAGTGACCGCGTCGAGGTTGAAAACTCTAGTTGCTTTTGTTGGCTTTGTTCTTAATACTTGCCACTGATAGTTATTCAGTGACATCTCTTCAATAAATTCGTAAGCCTCTTCAGGTGTTTTATTGTTTAAATTTCCACTGGCGGCTGTGTCGATCAATTGTCTTGTTGATGGGTTCACACTGTTGTAGAAAGTCTGAACCTTCTCAATAGGTCCTTGTATCTTTCTCATGCATCATAAAGAGTTTCTAGATCCATCTGCATAAAAGAAGAGATATCAATCCTTAATTTAGCTGTTTTAGCCGGCGAAAAATATTTACGCAAAAATTTTTCGGTCATTTGTTCCTAAGTGGTGATTAACCCTCGTGGTAACGAGTTCAACCACTGTTTAGCCTTATTCCTCAATGAAAAGGGAAACAACCAAAGTCGAATGGCATCGTCAGAAACGCCATTGATCTTAAAAATGTCGCAGAATTCTAAAAAATTTACTAAATGAGTGTTTGGATCCTCGTCCTACAAACCATCAAACTGAACAAACTATTGTAACATTTGAATTGTGTTAGGTTTCAGTTTAAAATTATTTGCAGCAACAGCAAATCTAACTATACTTGACTCAGTTCCTGTTAAAGTAGGCTTAATCATACATAGTACGAAGAGCAGGATTCTGATCTACTGGATTTGTAGCAACCACAGAGGGCAGCGGATTATTCTGATTTTCGGCCATCTCCTCGGTTGTAGTATGGTTATCGTCCTCTCGCCCTTCCTCTATGTATTGCAAGCTCCGCCTTATTTTTCTTCTATTTCTGCAAGCTGTATTCTCGATCTCACTGTCAAAAAGCAAAGGTCCTGACGGGTTTCTTCTAGTCATAAACTATAAAAACCTGCTAGAAGTAAAGAAAAGAAAAATTAGTAAAGAAAATTTAAACTAAAAATAAAGAGCAAATTGCAATAAAAGTAAAAATGGCTAAAGTAATAAAAATCAAGTGTTCCTAATATCTTAGTCCCCGGCAACGGCACCAAAAAATTGATGGTCGTGAAACTAACTAAAAATTCGACTAAGGCAAGCGCACCTATCGAATAGTAGTATAGTTATGGTGAGACCAAAAATATCGTATCCACAAGGACTAAAAGTACTAGTAATTACTATATTTTTATTATCTAGCCTAAGAATTAAGGGGATATTTTTAAACTGAAATTAACTATCTAATTAACTACGAATACGACAGAGATGAAACTCGAAAATACTTTTGGAAAACCGATGGAGAAGACAATACCCAAGGAAGAATCCACCTAGACTTCACTTATTACTTTCTAAATTAGATAATTTATTCACTTGTCTTAATTCGTAGAAATCTCTGATTTATGTTAATATCTCTTTCGAGACTAAGAACAACTAACTCTAGGTTGATTAATTGAAATCTCTTTCTAATTAAAACCCCTATTGTCGTATTAACTCGATCTATGGATTCCCTTATTAGATTTGACTCTAATCCGATAGATTTATGTCGTCCTATCTCTAAGATTGCATGGAACTCCGCTTAATTATGAATGATTTACTCTTAAACAGGAACTTTTGCTCCATTGAATAAGCACATCAAAACCTAAATTAATATCCTGGAATATTAAAACAAGAATTAAAAATCACAATTAAGAATAAGAATAAGTATTTATCATATAATTTAAATAATAATAAGATCTGTCTTAGGTTTCATCTCCCTTAGATATTTAGGGAGTTTAGTTCATAATAATGGAAAACATCTCAAATTTGGGAAAACAACAAAACATAAAGAACCAAAAGAACTTCTAGGAAATTGTATGGAGATCTTCAACCTTGAAGTAGATCCTGCTTCCGAGCTGATTCCGATGGCTATCCTTTAGTATCTTCTGCTTTCTGCTCTATGTGTCCCCCTTAATCCTCTTCTACGGTGTTTATATAGGCTTTAGAATGCTTCAAAACCCTCAAAAGTGGCTTTTTCAAGTAGAATTAGACTTGGGCTCGACAGGGACACGGCCGTGTGCCATGCCTGTGTGAAAATGCTCAGGCCGTGTGCAATTCTGACTTGCTTTAATGTCGACACGGCCATAACACACGAGCGTGTGGCCTACCCGTGTGTCACACACGGGCGTGTGGATCACCTGTATGGAAGTGCCTAGGCCGTGAGAAACACTGAATTGGGCCCAATTTGTCCATTTTTGGCCTGTTTCTTGCTCTTTTTGCTATTCTAAGCTCTCCTGAGTGTAAAACATGAAATTAAAGGATTAGGAGCATCAAATTCACTAAATCTTATGATAAATCATCCAAAAATATGCCAAGCATAGGATAAAAATATGTATATATTATGGTTTATTAGTATCGATTTTCTTATTAGTATCGATACCTGACTTACTAAGCATCGATACCTACTATTGTGTATCGATACCTATGTTGATTTTTTTGTAATTTTCAAAATGGTCCCTAAGCACGTATTAAACTATTTCTAAGGTCGTTTGATGTTTTTTAGTCGCGAACTCCTCGATAAATATTTTTAATTGTAATGAAATTATTCTTGCTTAAAGCTATATATGCATGTGTTAAAGTTATTATAGTGATGTGGCATCCTGTAACTTAGGTCCGACAACCGGGCTGGGTGAGGGGTGTTACAGTCTATTCTTGTTGATCTTCTCCTGAACTGATAACATGTGGGTAGATTCTTAAGAGCAAATCCCATAATGTGGAATCATACATATGAGATAGTCATTGCGAACTGCCACATCTTTCATATATGGACCCGCATAATAGTTCGCATAACAATAAATTACAAGAGTATGAACTCATTCTTGGTAGACTCATACAAGCGGACCCCTCAAGTACTGAATCTTATTTCATAAAATGACCTTGATGGATTTCCACTTATACGGTAGTCATGTCAGATATCCTCATATAAAACAATCTTGATAGACTTCTATATTTAAAATAGTCCTGGCGAACTTCCACATATAAGATAGTCTTGATGAGCTTCCACATTTGCGGTAATTCCATGGCCATGGACTTGCATTCATTCATACGTCCCATAAAAGGGCTTTCATATACTGATGCACACTGTTCTCCATACAATTTAAAAAGGCTCAGTCCAACCGAACCTCCCTCAAAGCCATAGTTAAATTAAATGCATATGCAATCTCGTACATGTCCATCCAAACCTCCACAAAGCCACAGTTATAAATATATGCACATCAAACACATGCACTCAGCCAATAAATATTGTTATCACACGACATATAACACCCAATCATTTCATCTACGAATCATAATCATGCTTACACTCAGCTATACATTTGCATATCATTATGCAACATGCATCGCAACACCTCAATCATTTAATACAATACACTCAACATTCAGCCAATGGATGATTCATCATTTGCTTAACACAGCACAAATGACATGCATCAAAATATTGATGCAGTAAACATCTATATATAAGATCTAAGTTATGAAACTCACTTGGAAGTTGACGCCAAATCCATCTACGTAGCTTTTTCCTTGTCACCTAAGCCTTAAACATACAAAACATAACAACCATTTCAAACTTTTCAATTGACAATAATTTATCATCATAAGAACCATAATTTGTTTGCATACAAATGCCATTTAAATGATTATCAGCGGCCTTAACCATAACAGAGTAGAGTCGATGAATAACTGAAATGCTTAACTTTCTTTCCTTTTTCTTAAATTCGTGAACACAGAAAGGTCAAAAATCTTACCCGCTTAATAAATTATTAGTTATTTATGCACGAACTCTAGCTTATTTCCTTTATGCAGATCATTCTTTAATCTTTCTTTCTTACAACTAGACCATATAAGAAAATGAAGAAAGAATAGAAATATGAAAGAACAACTTGGAGAACAACATTTCTCCCTTATGTAATACTCTTGCACTTCCTTTACCGATCTCAACTCAACAGCTAAGTGTACCCATCCATAATCATCATGTCTCCCACTAAGAAATCTTCAAGTTCAATAATGAAACCAAAGTTGAAATCCAACCTTTACAAACCAATCTACCAATTCCCCTTATTTCTACTAGAACTTGCTTAATTTATAAACTTTCCAAATTAGTACCCGAAGTCACGATTCCAACTTAAACTTGACATTTTGGGGTGTGACAACATATGTTTGACATAATTTTGTTGATATTTTCTTTAACAATGTCTTGAATAAATTCTGATTCATGCCTACAAAGAGATGAATATTTAGTTTTTTTAATGAAGAAATTAACAAATATTTAAGTTTAATAATCCCAAAAATTAACACTATTTAATCAAACAAATTTATGTTACCCTGGGAGGACTTGGAGTTTACCATTTATTTTTGGTATAATGACTTATTTGGCCCTCCAACTTTGTATAAAAGATTGTTTTAGCCCTTAATTCAATTTTTCTGTCTTTTTTTAACTCTTAAACTTGTGCTTTTTGTCAAATCATCATAAACGAATAAAAAATTTAACTTTTTTTTTAACCTTGCTGACGTTGCATATACATGGATAAGACATCAGCATTTAATTAATTTTTTAAATTTTAAAAATTATAAAAAATTATTTTTAAATATTTAAATATTATTTAAAAAATTAATTAAATGTTGACATATTATATACATGGTAATCCATGTGTATGCTATGTTAGCAAATTTAATAAATATAAAAAATTTTATTTATTTTGGAGTTATTTGTAAAAAATATAAATTTAAATATTTAAAGAAACAAAAATAAATAAATGAAGAGCGAAAATAATATATATATTTGTAAAGTTTAGGAATAAAAATTCATTATCCCTTTTTTATCTTGTTAGTAAGTGTTGATGCTTTATAACACCAAACAGATTACAAAATCATTAAAGTTGAAATTTGTTTTTTATTTATTGTATTATTTCAAATGTCATCCCTTTATGCTGGCCACTTGAGTTCAAGCATTTCGCCATGCACCTTTCAATCTTCACTTTTATCTTCTTTCTACATCTTTTCATCTTTTAGTAATATTAGAAATTTTTAAATCATAATTAAAATATTTCTACTCTTCACTTTTTATTATTAAATTTTTATTTTTATTTTCTGAATATTTAATAAATTAACTATAATAATTTGTAAATGATACATAATTATGTAGAAGAAAATAATATGAAGTAAATTTCTTTAAATGATTTAATTCTCTAAAATTTTTAAATTAATAATTATAAAATAAATTATAATTATTTTTAAATATCAATGATAAAAATTAAATGATATTTTTAGTAGTTTAAATTTTTCCCGTACTTTTATTATATGAATATTTTTAAGATTTGAGCTAGATAATTTTCGTTCAAATTATTATGTAAATACAAAAAAAAGTTTATTATTCTCACTTTCATATGATAAAACTACATTAAAAATATTAAATAAAAAAATTCACATTAATAACCAATCAATAAATTTAATTGATATTTTAATTTATTAAATAAAATTAATTACAACTTGAATATTTTATCTTAACAATTATATCAAAGTTTGAACACCTAATTTTAAAAATTATTAACGAATTTTAAATATATCAAAGTACTCTTACCTTTCTGATTCTTCCAGGAATAACATCATCACTCATTTCAGACCCTTGTCTTAATGTGTTGCATGTTCTCTGTCTTGATGCTCATATTCTTGACTGTTTCAGTTTCTCTCGATATTGAACCATCAATTACTTTTTCCGATTTTTGAACACCAGATTCAGATATCTTTTTTCTTCTCATAATTCCTCATGTTGCCGTTACCTTCATCTTCCTCATCTATTTCTAGAAAGAAATATGATGTTTTCTTGAGTTTTAGAGGTGAAGATACCCGCAAGAACTTCACAGATCATCTCTATGAAGCTTTAATAAGGAATGGAATCCACACTTTCAGGGACGATCCTAAACTGGAAACTGGCGAAGAAATCGCACCTGAACTGTTTAAAGCCATTCAACAATCATGGTGCTCCATAATCATTTTCTCCGAAACCTATGCCTTTTCAAGTTGGTGCTTGGAGGAGCTTGCTGAGATTGTTAAGCAGAAAAACGAGAAGAGACAGGAAGTATTTCCCATTTTCTACAATGTGGATCCTTCTGATTTGAGGAAACAAAAAGGTAAAGTTGAAGAAGCCTTTGTTGAACATGAAGAGAGATACAAAGAAGATAAAAACAAGGTCCAAAAGTGGCGAAACGCTTTGACCCAAGTGGCTAACATCAAAGGATGGCATTTAAATAATAGGTAAATCATCGTTTGCTTCTCTAATTTCTAGCTAGTTTTAATGACTACATGTTGCTGTTTTTTTTTGGGGGGGATAACATGCTATATGTATATATTTAAAAGTTTTTATTATCTATGTATTTAATTGTAAAGTTCCATTAAACTAAAGGGCAAGTTGTGTATTTTTTTTTCCTAAAAAATCTTGCCTTCTTATTCTTGTTTTGTGTTTGCTCCCAAATTACCTATACTGTGTTAATGATTCATTGAACGAACTTTAAAGAAAAGAAAAGAAAAAGAAGTATATTCAAAAGATATCAGCAAAATTTTATTTGAAACAACTGAATCTTGTTTCTATGTAGGCATGAAGCAGAATTTATCGGAGATATTGTTAAGAAGTTATCAGTAAAATTATGTGAAACATATCCCATTGCTGCTACTGATGAGTTGATCGGAATTAGTTCACGCTTGAAAGAGTTGTATTCAAAAATGGAGATTGGGGAAGATGATGTCCGTGTTAAAGGAATTTGCACAATGAGAGGTATCGGTAAAACGACTCTTGCAAGAGTTATGTATGATCAAATGTCATCTCATTTTGAAGGCAAAAGCTTTCTTGCTAATGTTCGAGAAGTTTCACAAAAACGCGGACTTGTTCATTTACAAAAATAACTTCTTACTCAAACCTTGCTTGATGAAGGTTTCAATTTTTCCGATGTTTACGAAGGGAATGTCACCATTAGCCACAGGTTGTCTCACAAAAAGGTTCTTGTTGTTCTTGATGATGTTGATAACATACAACACTTGAAATGCTTGGCTGGTAGGCAAGATTGGTTCGGTTTGGGGAGCAGAATCATTATAACAACAAGAGACGAACATTTACTATGATCTTACCGAGTTGATGGTATGTACAAGCCAGCAGCATTGAATGAAAATGAAACACTTTGGCTTTTCAATTTGAAAGCTTTCGACAGGGAGACAGTGCTAGAAGAGGATTTCGTTGAGCTTGCTAAACATATTGTAGGTTATGCTTAGTGGTCTCCCCTTAGCTCTTGAAGTTTTGGGTTCTTTTCTGTGCGGTAGAGATGTAACTCAATGGAAGAGTGCATTTGAAAGACTTAAAAAGGATTCTAATAAAGAAATTTTGGATAGGCTTCGAATAAGTTTTGATGGATTGGAAGAAAGGGAGAAGAATATATTTCTAGACATAGCATGCTTCTTCAACAGGGAGACTAAAAATTTTATAATGAAAGTATTGGATGGTTGTGAGTTTTTCCCAGATATTGGAATTGATGTTCTTATTAAGAAATCTCTTATAAAATTTGACAAACACAACCAATATATCCAGATGTATGACTTGTTGAAAGAAATGGGAAGAAAAATTGTTAAAGATAAATCTGTAGATGAACCTGGAAAACGTTGTAGATTGTGCGAGGAAAATGACATCTATCATGTCCTAACAAAAAATACGGTAAGTCATTCCAATATATAAATGTAAATTTTTATAACTTTTATCATGTAATTTATTTCATGTATTTTGTGATGTTACTATTATTATTATTATTATTTTTAGGCTACAGAAACAATTGAAGGCATGATGATTCACAATAAAAGGTAAGAAAACAAACATATTATGTATCAATGTATATTATTTTTAATTTTTGAGTAATATTTAATGTATAATTAATGTATAAAATTCATGCATTATCATTGAAAAATAATATAACACATCATTATTAAATAAAATAAAAATATTAAAAAATTATAAATAAATACTAATAATTTTATTTAAACATAATTAAATAGTAATTCTAATACATGTACACTATATCAATATGAAATTACAGATTAAGTAACATAGTTTATATATAATCATTTGGCACTCTAATAATTTGCTATGTATATTTATATTCTACTTTTGAAGAATTAATATTAAAAATTTTTTAATTATTTATTAATACATCTTTTCTAAAATTTAAGAAACCTTACACATATTTTTTAAATAATTTACATTTGCATAAAAAAAGATGTTGACATACTTAATTTTAAAGATTTAACTAAAAAATCATTTCAAAATACATTATAATAAATAAATAAATATTTAATAATTGAATAATAATTCATTATATAAAAAATTTAAACTAATAATATAAAATAATGTAAATCTTTAATTGTTAACAATAATACTTTTAAAAGAATTATGTAGGTTAAAAATAATTGATATTAACAAATTATGTTATTTATATTATTCATATTTATAGCTCCATTTTTTTATTTTGAGGTGTCATAATTATTTAGTAAATTATGTAAATTATATATACTATAATCAATTTTTTGGCACTCCAAATTTACAAAAAAAAAATCATTTTAGTCCTCCATTTAATTTTTCGTCTCTTTTAATTGTTGGTCTAGATTAAATTTTATTAACATTGCTATGTGGTATATACGTAGATGACATGTCAACATTTAATTAAAATTTTTAAAATAATATTTATTTATATTAATGAGAATAATTAATAATTAATTATGTTTAAATAAAATTACTAGTATTTATTTATAGGTCTTACATAATTTTTGTTTTATTTAGTAATGAGGTATACTATTTTTATTCACTCATGATATATTAGTAGACTTGTCCATTGATGGCTTGGACCAGCTTGATTTAGGCTTGGTCAAGGTTTTTATATCTCGGGCCGGCTCGATCCAAATTTAATTTAAATAATAAAAATATTCTTAAAATAAATTTAATTATAAAACATTTTTATAATATTTTTTATTTTTATTAATTTATGAATAGTAAAATGAGTTTTTAGGCAGAGTGGACCGAACGATTTGGGTTTAAAAAAAATTTTAAAATTGTATTTGTGAGCCACTCATAAACAGATGTTTGTATGAAATTCATGCACGGCATCAAATATTATTCTTCAATTTTTATTTTTATTTTTATTTTTGAAGTTTGTATTAGTGTATTTGAAAATTCTTTGAAAGTTTATATCCCTGTAAGTTGTATTTGGATATGCAATATGCATGGGTTAGGAGTGTTTGAACAAATCATTTGAAACAAATAGTGCTCAAGAGCATTACTTTGCTTTTGTATATTTTTAAGCTCACTTTTGTTTTTACCATGGTTGTCAGAGAATCGAGCAAAACTCTCAATTTGAATGTTAACCTCTTTTCAAAGATGAAAAAATTGAGATTGTTTAAAGTTCATTGTCTCTCAAGTTGTGATAATTTCGAGTTTCTTTTTAACGAGCTATGGCTTTTAGAATGGATAAGGTATCCTTTAAAATCGTTGCCTTCAAGCTTCCAACTGGACAACCTTGTTGCACTTTTCTTGCCATATTGTCGCATTGAACAACTTTGGAAGCGAAATATAGTAAGAACTAATTCATCTTTATCCCTGTCTTTTAGCTTATTTTAAGATGAATGATTAAAATTTTATTAAGATGAGAAAATAGCAACAAAAATGAGTTTACTTAAGTTTTCTCTTTTCTATCTAATTTATTATTGTTTTCAGCAGTCACTGTATAAGTTGAAAGTGTTCAACCTCAAAGGCTCCGAAAATCTAATCAAGACACCTGACTTTATAACAGCTCCAAATCTTGAAGTTTTGATTTTGAAAGGATGTACCAGATTAATAGATGTTCATCCATCCATAGGAGTTCTTTCTAGGCTTAAACTTTTGAACTTAAAAGGCTGCAAAAGTCTTAGGAGTCTTCCAACCAAAATTGAATGGGAATCTCTTGAAACATTAAATCTGAAAGATTGCAGTAACCTTGTGAGTCTCCCAAGCAGCATAGGTGGGTGTAAGGGTTTAAGAGCTCTTAATATTTCTGGTTGTTATAAAGTTGAAAATTTGCCAGAGAATTTGAAGCAACTAGAGTTTTTGGAAGAGCTTGACTTAAGTGAAACAGCCAGGAGAAGACCACCATCTTTCATTTTTCGACTTAAAAATCTTAAAGTTTTGTATTTCAATGGGCGCAAGGGAGCATCATCTAAGTTACGAATGAATCTACCTTCCTTCTTGAAGTTAAACCAAAGAGCAATGATAGAACCCATGCCTCTGGTGTTACATTCATTGTCAGGTTTGAGTTCATTAAGAGAGTTGAAACTTAGGGACTGCAATCTTTGTGATATTCCTAATGATATTTCTTCTCTATCCTCTTTGACTTTTCTTGATCTTAGTGGTAACAATTTCATCAGTGTACCTTCGTCTATTACTCGACTTTCCAAGATTGGTACTCTTCGATTGGATAATTGCAAGGAGCTTAAATCATTGCCTGAGCTTCTAACAAATATAGGAAGTGTGTTGGTATCTGGTTGTGATTCGCTTGAAGCAATTGCAAATCCATCAAAAGTATGCAATTCAGTGAATTGGGCGGATATTAGAGGTATTAACTGTTACAGATTAGCTGAGACCATGAATGTAATAACATTGCTGAAAAAAAATATTAAGGTTAGTTAATATCTCTGGTTCTCTTGCAAAATCTCATACTTGATTATTTATGATGTTCGTTAGTTACTAAACAAGTAGAGTTAAGTTTTGCAGGTATTTGGAAATTTAAGAAAAGTGTTTACTGTTATTATACCTGGAGGTGAAATTCCAGAATGGTTCAACCATCAGAGAGGGGGGTTTTCAATCAAGATATCACTGCCTCACAATATTTGGAATAATAGTCAATGGATGGGAGTAGCTTTGTGCTGCACTTTTGTCACTGCTGATACTTCCAGGCATGAGCAGCTTGCGTCTAATGTTATTTTCCATCATAAAAATTGTGGACAAGCTGGTTGTCATGAATGTGTTATTCTGGATCATGTTGGCTTTCCTTTTGGCAGAAGTTATTACTCTAACCAACCCGTAACGAAGGACCACTTTTTTCTTCGTTATTGTTCGCGTGCCAGCTTAACAGATCGAGATTTCTTGAAGGGTGGATGTGTTGAAAGTGAAAGCGAGAATTTATCAACATTAGATCTCTCAAATCAGGAATTCAATGAGCTTGAGCTGTCGTATATGAACTATTTTTGTGATCACGTTCACTCAGTCAAGGTGAAAAAATGTGGGGTTAGATTAGTGTATGAGCAAGATTTGGAAGATGTCCAAGAGCAGCACAGCAATCAAACTTGTGTAACAATTGAAGAAATGAATGAAGACTCTGTTGCTGAGGGATCAATAGCTAATAGTTCCTTGTAAAGTGAAAACGCAATGTCTATGAAGAGACAGAGGCAGAGGTAGAGTCACAATCAAAACCGATAGAAAAGTTTTTCAATTTTATAAGGCATCGGCAGTGAAGAAACATCAATTTATGGTAAAATTCTGGTCCTTGGTTGTCTTAATAATTCTTTATGTTACTTTTTCTATATAAAAGAATATATATTTTCTTTTTCAGGTTGAAGAAGATATACTGAGCTTGGGACAAAAATGTCGGTGAAAGTGGGATCAGCTCAAATATGTTTACTGCCTTCGTGCTTATTGATCTTTATTTGGTAAGGTCATTGTTAGGGTGTTGTCTGCTGCACTTGGATGTTCTGTTATTGTTGCTTGATTTTCTGTTGCGTAGGCGAAAACTGGTGTATTTTATTTATTGATATAATGTTGTTAGAGCTGAACCCAAGTTATATCTGTTACCCGTGGTAATTACTTCGTTCCGTAATTATGTGGTAGCGAGTTCATTTTCTACTCATGATAATGAAACACACTTTATGGCTAGCTTTACCTATTCGAGGAACACCCACGAAGAGAGGGCAAATCAATTCTACCAGCGGTAGAAACCCTGGTTTCACTAGAAGAAAATGTTGTTTAGCTCTTGTTAGTATTTCAGGTTTAGGTAAATGTGCCTACTAATTTCTCTCAAATTTCTCTTACTCTGTTACTTTTTAAAATTTGTATGTGGGTTTTCCTAATTCGGTAACTAATCCTTTTTTTAAGCTTTATTGATATTATAATTTTTCTTGTAACAAATTAGTAACTTAATGCAATCTTTTGTGACACTTGACAATTTGTAACTAAAAAATAAAAAAAATATTATTTTCTTAAATTAAAATAAAAAACTTATAAACATATTCATCTCTTTTTTTTACCAAGGACTCTGATGACGAAAAAATTAATAACTCTTCAAAAAAATTATTTAAACTCAGTTTTCTACGACAAAATCCAAATTTTAACAAGATTTTTTCCTTTTTAATTTTTTAATATACCATATAAAACACGTTTAACACCTTCAACTTGCTTCACTACAAAAAAATTGCCACTTAATTTCATCGATGGTTAATTTCCATCAAAGAATCCTATAGAGGTTATTGAGCCTTAGCTGAAATATATGATGCGTATTAATTGAGCTACGAAATGCAAACATCATAATTGCTTTTTTTTTTTCCAGAATAGCTCCATTTGGAAATGGAGGACGAAGATGAATTTGGGACACAAGTCAGGTTGGTTTTTGATATTTTTAGGGTCCTATAAATTTCTTTTTAAAACAATTATAAAATGTAATATAAATAAAGCCGAGAAATTTTGGGACTCTAAGAGATGAACTATTTATGATGAAAAATTGAAAACCTTTAACTATTTAATTAATTAATTTTAGTCTGAATTTTTTTTGGATCCCTTCCAACTTTGGACTTTGGATGGCTGCACTCTCAAACAACCATAGGCCAGACCTGAATTAAGGTGACATGCAATTGTGACGAGTTTAGTTATTCATTTTTTTGACAACTCTGCATGGTAAATTATGTATATAACTCATTATTTGAAAACTGATTTCATTATTCGAGTGCTTTTAATAAAGGCACATTTTTCAATTTTATACAAGTGGTGCTCCTTAAGAATATATGAAAGATGCTTGGTTGATGATTATTTAGTTTCAATTATGTATTTGATATTTATGTTTAAATTATATTTGAATTAAGTTTGAACAATGTTGAGACTACATTTGAATTATGTTTGGACTATATATTCGGTTTTGTTGGATTTTATTTGGATTGTTTTTAAGATTATTTTTGAGCTATATATATTATTTACTTTAAATAAAGTATATTTAATTAAGATTATAAATAAATTAAAATATAAGCAATTGGACTCTATGGTCCATTCGTTAGAACTTTTACCGACGATCCAACTGTTGCTATAAATAAATTAAATTAAATTAAATTATTTATAAATAAATTAAATAAAGTATGTTTGAGCGATATATATTATGACTTTTGGCTTAATAACAAATTTGGTCACTAACGTTTGTATATTTTGTCAAAATGGCCCTAATTGTATTTTTAGTCTTTTTTGGCTATCAACCTTTGTTCTTTTATTTCAATATGCTTTTTCTAACAGATTTAATGGAAGTACCGTTAATAAAGTTATCGAAGATGATGTGGAATTTCATATGTGTAATATTTTTAATGAAATGTAATTTATTACTTAGATAACCCAATAAGATAATTACATGTGGAAATAATAAAATAAATAAATAATACACTAAATTAAAAAAAAACAACAACTCTTAATTTAAAGAAATAAACGCAAATATATAAAAAAAATTAACTTAGTAGAAAAAACTTATCAGTAAACAAACGTATGAAAGATTGAAACCTCTTGAAAAGAAAAAAGATTGAAACTTTGAATTTATTCATTAAATCTGTTAAAAAAATAGATTGGAAAAAATGAACAAAGGTTGATAGTAAAAAAAAAAGCTCAAAAAATATAATTAGGGTCATTTTAACAAAACATGCAAATGTTAGTGGTCAAATTTATCATTAAGCCTATGACCTTTTATTAACAGTCTAAATTGCACTATATGTTTTGGGATATAATTGGATTCTCATTCATTAGAACTTTTAGTGACGATCCAGCTGTTGCTATAAATTCAAGGATATTGGAATTTCGCTTATATGTACTTTTATCAATGGTCCAATTGTCGCTATTGCAAACGATACCTATAGCAACAATTACCACTTTAACAATGCTCAACCTTTGATACAAGTCTTGGACCTATTTCACTAGTCGCATTTTCCTTTCGCAAAAGTTTAGACCGACATTATGTGTATCAATGACTATTTTTTGTTGGAGTAGCATTTTTTACCATCACTATAGGGTTTGGGGGCCAATACCGACAAAAAATTTATTTTTAATGACAATTTTTTAGCTATAGTATATAACCCGCAGACTGTGTATGAGATAATTGTTCTTTAATTAAATTAAAACTTTTCATTCTTTTACACTTTCCCTCCCACGATTCTTTCTACTCTTTTAATGCACTTTTTTAAGTGTTAGATTTTTTTTTCAATACTCTTACCCTTTTTTTTCTACTTAGCTTTTTCTAATCCTTGGACTACATTTGTAGTCGGCCGATTGTTGCGAGAAGGTTTCCCGTGTGAAGCCCAAGAAGTGTCATGTATGTGACCACTTTGGTCATAGTAAGTGCAATGAGGGCTATATCCATTTCCTCGTCCCTTTTTATTATCAACTTGTGGATCATTTTTCTAAGCTACTAATACAGAATATTTTGCCTCTAATTGAACCTAATTTGAAGAGATACGAAGTAGTCGAGCATTCACCTCATCAATAGTAAGAATGATTAGGTTGGTAAGAATCTAATCTCTCACCGGAGCTAAGTCTGTTCATGACCCAATCAACAAGAGCACCATAAAGAATTTATCTCTCTGTTTTTCTTGATCTGCAACATTCTCAGTAAGAGGCATAAGAACATTGAATTCATCCTTCAAAGATTCAACTTGACCCAAATAACTAGTCATATCCAACTGATTTTGCTGTAGATGGACAAAATTGGAAACAACTTTGTAGATGTGCTGAATATCTTTAGTATATAGGTTTTTGGCTTTAGTCCAAATTTTGTTAGAAGTTTTGCAAGATTGAAAAACAAAAAGCGAATGCCACAACAAACTGTATAATTGGGCATCAAGCTTAAGCCCAAGGATCTGTACTCTTTTCATCCACAATATTAACTTCCTATTCAAGATGGTCTTTATAATCTTGGCGGCAGAAGCGGCCCAAGAAACATAATTACTATTGTCATGGAGTTTGACGGTAGTAATCGTAAGAGAAATGGAAAGCATCGAGAAGACGAATTTGATAGGAAGATCCATAGCGAGAGAGAAAAATAATTAAAAAGGAAACTAAAGTCAAATCAAGTAAGGGGCAAAAACACCGAAGGTGGATGGACAGCAGAAAGGTTTCTTGTATATATATTGTCGAAACCATTTAAAAAAAAAAAAAAGGGAATCGACTTTTTAAAATGAAAGTTTGGAGTCGTCACCGATTCTTGAGGTGTGATCAGGTCACCTCAAAACGTGGTCGTTTTTCAATAAACAGATTGATTTATCAAAACAACGATTTTGGTCTGCGAAAATTGGAAAAAGGGGTTCGGGTGTCGATTACATGCGAGGAAGGGCTATCACCCTCGTCACGCCCAAATTTGGTACCTAATTGATTATTCAGTGTCTTAATGTCGAAAATTAAAAATTTGGCAAGAGTTTAAAATACGATCCCTCTTAGTGTTAATGCTTTTTTAAAGTATTTGGATGACTTAAAACGTATGTCAAGGATCGTTTCTTCTCAAGGTAAAATGTTATATCCAGTACGTTAGGACACAACACCTCGACCCTCGAGTATGAGCTTGCCTTCTATTTCATTTAAAACTTATGTATTTAAATTTTAAAAAGGATATTCAGATATTTGGATCAAACAAAGAATCGAAACCCAGTACGTTAGGGCACGACTACTCGAATTTCTAAATACGGAATATTGTCTTTATTTTATTTAAAACTCATGTATTTTAATTTAAAAGGATAATCGGTTACTTATATCAAACGAAAAATCGAAACCCAATACATTAGGACACGATTTCTCGAATTTTCAAGTACCAAATATTACCTTTACTTGAAAAATCCAGACAAAAATAATAATAAACAAAATAATATAGAGATAAAAAATGGAATAACAAAGAAAATTCGAATGAAAATTTAATTTAAATCGGGAGTGGGCAAATAAACACATGTACAACAAAATATTGAATGAAATAGTTTAAAAATAGGACGGATAATGAAAATAATAGTAATAATAATAAAAAAATGGTAATAATATTAAAAAAAGTAAATATAATTATGATAATAGTGTTAAAAATTATAATAATAATAATAATAAACAAACGACATATTAATGATAAGTGAAAATAATGATAATAATAATGGAAGTAATGAAAATAAGAATAATAGAAACAATAGTAATAAAAGTAATAATAAAATAGAAAATAACAATGATACATTAATAATAATATACGTGCTAATAATAATAACAATATAAAAAAGAGAAAATAATACTATATTAATAAAAATAATAATAGTAGGTTAATAATAGTAGTAAAAAAAAGGTAAAAATAATAATAAAATAATAAAAACACTATTCGTTACTACTAATAATAATAAAAAAGAAAACAGTAATAGTATATAGAATAATAGTAAAAGTAATAATAATAATAATAATAATAACACTCTCCCCCTTCCTTCAAAATTCGACCATCAGTTCGACCTTGCTCCGGTCACCGAACCTCCACGCGCCGCCATCGGCGTCACTATACACGGTGGCCGGACCTAAAAAAAAACCCTCTTTTGCTTTGATTTTTGATTAATCTCGTGTATTTCTTGTACTGAAAGTCTCTATTCGAATCTTTCTCATTTTTTTCTCGAAAAAAAGAACCCCCCTTTACAATAGTTTTGAATTACTTTTATAGCCAAATTTTACAACTGAATGCCTCTTTCCTTTTGTAGGCAAGTGGGGTGATAAAGTTAGTGGAGTGGTTTAGTGGCCGGTTTAGTGGGGTGATAGAGTTAGTGGGGTGGTTTAGTGGGGTGTAGTGGTTGGTTTAGGTTGGGTCTGATTAATTTGGGGTTTGGGTTGTGATTTGGGCCTAATTGAATTTGGTGTGGTATTTGGGTTTTGATTGGCTGTAAATAGACTTTATATTTTGGACTGTTGTTTATTGGGCCCTACAGCTGCCCTTCTTTGCTCATTGTCGTATAACGAGAATGGAGCAAAGACTTTAAAAGGGCCAATTTTGCCCTTTTTTGCTGAGTCTTGACTTCTTGATGCTTCCTTTCTTCAGGTAGCCTCGCTTTAACCTACTGCATCTTCAGTGGTATAGGAATTTTTATTTCAATCTACTCCACTATTGCTTAGGGAGATATGATCTGTAATCTTCAGCCTACTCCACTGCTGCTCAGGGAGATAAGGCTCACGGTCTTCGATCTCCTCCACTACTACTTAGGGAGATAAGATCTGCAATCTTCAGCCTGCTCCACTGCTACTCAGGAAGATGAGGTTAGTGGCTTAAATCGGCTTCCCTACTACCTTGGAAGATAAGATTCGCCGTCTTCGATCTGCTCCACTACTGCTTAGGGAGATAAGATCTACAATCATCAACCTGTTCCACTACTACTTAGGGAGATAAGATCTGCAATCATCAGTCTGATCCTCTACTGCTTAGAGAGATAAGGCTAGTGGCTTAAATCAGCTTTCCTACTACCTCGGGAAGATAAGATTCGCCATCTTCGATCTGCTCCAGATTGCTTAGGAAGATAAGATCTGTGAATTCACCGATGTTGCTACACCGTCCTTTGAGGGACATGTCCTGCAGACTCGGTTTCATATGCCTATGTTTATGCCAAATGATTAGGATGCTATGATCAGATGCTCTGATCAGATGATCCTAGCCAAATGCGCTATGAATGATATGAATGTAGAAATGTCATGAGAATGATTCCTTTTTAAATGCTTAAAGTGTCATCACTCGTTATTCATCAGAGTTTTATTATTGACGTATTACGCTGCCATCTTGTTCGACTGGTATTATAGACAGAAAACCCAAAAAAATAATCACATTCTGCTCAGCCAACTTGCCCCGCTGTAATTTCAGAGTCCCTTCCACTGTACCTTCTGCGACATAAAGTTTGTACCTCCCATTGCAACTTTAGGGGAATAACATTTGGTTTCTTCTATCCATCCTACTACAACTCAGAGTTATAGGATTTGTACCATCTTCAATCAATTTGCTCTATTACACCATTCTCTGGGTGTAATGACCAGATGTATATGTCTGATATTTGCATGAATGCAGAGTATCATTTTTCTTTTCCCGAGAATGACCCCCTTTTACACTTAAGTTGACATTGCTCGTTATTTGTCGAGATTGTGTCACCGACGAAATGTCTTGTCTTTTTTTGTTCAACCAATAAAAAGTCCAAAGAGATAATCATCTTTCTCCAATATTTCAAACCCTTAGGCTTGATGAGTTTTAAACAATAGTCCTATTTCATGTTCTTGTATTATTTAAAAACTTCCAAAATAATATGCGAAACTTTTTTTACGAAAGTATTATTAGTCCACTAATCGTTATTTCAATGCAAAATGATTGAAAAAGATCATAACAATGGATAAGAAAGAAAATAATTGAGAGCATAGCTCGAAATAAATAAGTTAATCAAATATAGCAAATGCAATAAGAAGGAAATTTATTGGGAGCGTATCTTGAAACGAATAAAGTAATCAAAAATAGTAAATTCAATATGGGTAAGATGAAGACTAGGTGCCCTAGATATCGCAGCCTAAGCTTCTCTGTACGAACTTTTTGAAGACCATTTTAAGCTCGACATGTGTTTAGGAGATCTAGAGTATTTTGTCAATGCCTCAAGATGTAGCATACCTCCTCCTTGTTAATTCAGGCATAGCAAGACTACCGCATGCCCCACTTTTTATTTGAATTGCTCTTTACGGGTTTTCAATTTAAAACCCCTTTGGCCACAAAACGCCCTTTACGGGTTTTCGCCTTGGTCTCTCCTCTCTTTTTTTCTTTTCTTTTTCTGTGTTTTTTTTAAACTACTAACTGTGACAGAATCTAAATTCACCAGATTGGGCAGGTCATTGCCATCCATCTCAGTCAATATCAATACTCCTCCAGAACAGACCTTCTTTACTATATAAGATTCTTTCCAGTTTGGAATCCACTTTCCTCTATAGTCCTTTTGTATTTAAAGGATCTTCTTCAATGCCAGGTCCCCCTCGTGGAATTCTCTAGGACGAACCTTTCTGTCGTAAGCTCGTATTATTCGTTTTTGGTATGTTTTGACCATGACGGGTAACCTTTAACCTCTTTTCTTCAATTAAGTTCACTAGATCCTTCTGCTTCATCCAATTCTTGACTCAATCAAAGCTTGGAGAGAAGGAATCTCGATTTCAATAGGCAAACCGCTTCTATTCCATAAACTAATGAAAGAAGTGTTGCCTCGGCGAAGGTTTTGGCCGACGATCGATAAGCATAGAGGGTGAATGGTGACTTCTTATGCCAATATTTACAAGTCTCGGTCATTTTCCCCATGATTTTTTTGCTGCCTCTACTGTGCCATTCATTTTGAGGTGATATGGTGTCTGGTCTTGAACAGACTACGAACTTTTGATATAATGCTGATGTGCATTATTAGATACGATCCTTTCTGACATTCATTGTCGGCACATGATCTTTTTCCTTTTTTTTTACAGAATTTGATGATTGTCGACTTTGTAACATTGACATATGAAGTAACTTTCACCCATTTAGTGAAGTAACCGACGACCACAAAAATGATGATGTCTACTAGAAGCTTTTGACGAGATTGGCTCAATAATATCCATGCCCCACATAGAGAAAGTCTATGAAGGAGGAGGCACATGAATCTTGTCTCGATAAATTTGGTATTTACTGCATAACTAATGCGATCCCCTTTCATGGTGGACTAGCAGTACCCGAACCTCATGATTTGTCTGGCCATTGTAAAACTATTAGCATGTGTTCTTTAGACACCTTATGGGCCTCTTCTAAGATTTTCTTAACCTTAACAGCATCCACATGTCTTGGTAGCCTAGGCGTATCTTGATACGATCATGTGAAAACATTTTGGAATAACTCAATGACGTCTCGCTTTATCTCTGTGGTGATATAGGCTCTGATCTTTGCCTCTTGCTCACAGTGTCCACTGAGCTTTTGTAATGTAGGATCTATTTTTTCATCTTGTTCTACCATCTTTAACAAATCAGGAGATAAGTCACAATCTCTATCATCTTCAAAGTCCTGACCTCATGTATTTTAATTTAAAAGGATAATCGGTTACTTAGATCAAACAAAAAACCGAAACCCAATACGTTAGAACACGATTTCTCAAATTTTCAAGTACCAAATATTGTCTTTACTTGAAAAATCCAGACAAAATAATAATAAATAAAATAATATAGAGATAAAAATTGAAATAACAAAAAAAATTCAAATACAAATTTAATTTAAATCGGGAGTGGGCAAATAAACACATGTACAACAAAATATTGAATGAAATAGTTAAAAATAGGACGGATAATAAAAATAATAGTAATAATAATAATAATGGTAATAATATTAAAAAAAGTAAATATAATGATGATAATAGTGTTAAAAATAATAATAATAATAATAAACAAATGACATATTAATTAATGATAATTGAAAATAATGATAATAATAATGGAAGTAATGAAAATAATAATAATAGAAACAAAGTAATAAAAGTAATAATAAAATAGAAAATAACAATGATACATTAATAATAATAATATACGTGCTAATAATAATAACAATATAAAAAAAGAAAATAATACTATATTAATAAAAATAATAATAGTAGGTTAATACTAATAGTAATAAAAAGGTACAAATAATAATAAAATAATAATAACACTATTACGTTACTAATAATAATAAAAAAGAAAACAGTAATAGTATATAGAATAATAATAATAATAATAATAATAATAATAATAATAACAACAACAACAACACTCTCCCCCTCCCTTCAAAATCCAGCCATCGGTCTGGCTTTGCTCTGGTCACCGGACCTCCACGAGCCGCCGCCGACGTCACCGTACACGGCGACCGGACTTAAAAAAAACCCTCTTTTGCTTTGATTTTTGATTAATCTCGTGTATTTCTTGTATTGAAAGTCTTTATTCGAATCTCTCTCCTTTTTTTCTCCAAAAAAATAAACCCCTTTACAATGTTTTGAATGGCTTTTATAGCCAAATTTTACAACTGATTACCTCTTTTCTTTTGCAGGCAAATGAGATGATAGAGTTAGTGGGGTGGTTTAGTGGAGTGGTTTAGTGATTGGTTTAGTAGGGTGACGGAGTTACTGGGGTGGTTTAGTGGTTGGTTTAGTAGGATGATGGAGTTAGTGGGGTAGTTTAGTGGTTGGTTTAGATTGGGTATAATTAATCTAGGATTTGGGTAGTGATTTGGGGCTGATTGAATTGGGTGTGATATTTAAGTTTTAATTGACTATAAATGAATTTTATATTTTAGACTGTTGTTTATTGGGTTCCAAGCTAAAATTGAGCCCTATATATATATTATGTTATGTAACATATTTATACTAACACCAAGATATAAAAGAAGGGAAGGTACCAAACTTTATACTTGTTAATCTCTTAATTAATCCCTAGAATTATGACACAATTAGAACGTCAATTGAAGATGCGATGCAATTTCTTTGTCATTTTACCGGTGATTCAGTCTACAATTATAAATTAGATATGATTGCAAATAATAATAATTAAAATACAATTTAAAGTATGTGACATAATTATATATATTTTTTTACCACAGAGTCCGATTTATGTTATAATTAAAATATAGACATAATAATTTATTTTTATTTCTCAAGGTACTTATAAGAGTGAACTCAGTAATTAATTCTCTGCATATAGATCCATTAAAGGGGTGATGCTAACTACGAGTTATAAAGTTGTTCCATACCCAAGGCGATGATCGAACTCTTAACTACTGATTAAGATAAAAAGGCCCGTGGTTGACATAATAATAAATTTAATCTCAAATGTTTATTTATTTTGTTACTTTGACTTTATTTTTTTTATCGCTTTAAATCTTACTTTTTAAAATTTTGTCAAATTATTTTTGTTTTACATAAAAGATTATTAGAAAGTTAAAATTTTGAGTAAACTACAAAAAAATCATTAAACTATGTTATTTGTTATACTTTGATCAGTAAATTGTTTTTTTTCTTTAATTTAGCCATTTAACTTTTTGAAATTAAATATTTTATTTGTTGTTAGATATTAAATATTTTAGTCACTCTTCTATTAGTTTTCATTAGATGAGTGTTGGAAAACTACCATTAGCTTTTTTTTATTAGTCTAATAACAAATTTAGTCCTCCAATATTTACCATGTTCTATCAATTTGATCTTAAATATAAAAAAAAATCAACAAATTTAATTTTAAATGTTTACAATTTTTTTCATTTTAGTTCAAATTTAAAAAAAAAAATTAAATAAATTTAGCCCTCAACATTTACAAAACTTGTCAATTTAGTTCTAATTCTAAAATTTTCAAAAAAAATCAATTTAGTATGATTTTTCAACCAAATAATATGTATTCGAACCAAATATATTTTACAAAATAATTAAAAATCAAATTTTCAGTAGTCTGAAATTATAGATGTCATGATCGTTTGACTTACTTGAAGCCATTTGAACTCAAAATTTACTTGATATTTTGGAAGTTAAAAAACAATAATTTAAAGAATAGATGTATTAACATGCATAACAGAATAATAATTAATACGATAACATAAATAACGATAATATGGGTAAAAATAAAAAAGGGTAAATAATAATAAAATAATAAAACAAACCAATTGTATATAAAATAAAAAGAAAAGTAAATGAACAAATAAAAACTAAAATTTAATTTAAAAAATTAATAGTGATTACTAATGGGTAAAGAAATAAAGAAATATTAGGTAAGGCAGTTTAAAAAATAATACTAGTAATAATGATAATAATAATAATAACAATAATACAAATAATAAATAATTTAACGTTTGAAATTATTTAAAAAGATATAAATAAAATAAATGATGAAATGATAATAATAAGAGTAATTATATATAAATAAAATAAGTGTGCTGAAAAAAGAAAAATATTAAATTAGTTAATATAATAATAACGTACAAGTAAATAAAAATTATATATAATAATAATAGTAATACTACATTAGTAATATTAATAACAAAAATAGTAATAATAATAGTAATAAAAATAATGATAGTAATAATAATGGTAATAATAATAATAGTAATAATAATATTGATAATAAATAATAATAGTAAAAGGAATAATAATAATAGTAATAATAAAAATAATGACAATAAATAATAATAACAATAATAGTAGTAATAATAACGATAATGAATAATAATAATAGTAAAAATAATAATAATAATAATAATAATGATGATGAATATAAAAAAATTGTAAAAGAAAATAATAATAAAATTAACTAATTTAATAATAAAATAGCTAAATAACTAAAAAAGGACTAAATTGAATTTAAAACAAAAATTCGGAGCAAATCTAAAATAAAGATAAAAGAAAAGGACTGAATCGAACACGCGAATAACAAGGAGGGACCAAAATAGAAAATAATCTCCGCCCTCCAAAACACGCGTTTCAAGGGGGACTAAATTGGAAACTAAAATAAATTATAGGGTAAAATTAAAAATAAAAGAAACTTAATTGTAAAACAATAGAAAAGCGGAAGGGCCGTGCGCATAAATATCTTATTTTTACTCAAAACACGTAGATCTTAAGGTGGGTCGAGTCGAATTGGGTCGGACCAGAGCAAAACAACGCTGACCCGAACCAGAGCAAAACGACGCTGTTTTGTCGTCTCAACTTCAATCCCAAAACTTGTGATGGAAGCAAGCATGGTATATGTATATGAATATGAAAACCACATTCTAAAATCAATATATGAAAGCCCTTGTCAGAAACAGAAAGTAGAAAAGCATATAAATTATTACCAAAATGAAGACTTTGAATCCAAGTCCCTGCAGCTTAAAGTAATTTTAATTGTTTTGTTTCTAGCATATAATGATTTAACATTATATATAAGACAATGTTGAAGATCAAATAATTGATTAATTAAGATCAAAGTGGTTCATTATTTGCTTTTTAATCACCTCCTGTGTTTTAAACTGAATTAATCAAGTAAAAACAACTACCCAGTACTTCTCAATTTCAAAAGTGAACAGATAAGAATAATTAATCACCGGTTAATGTATTCCGTCAATTGTATGTAATTTTGATTGGTATGGTAACAAATTTAGCCTTTGATGTTTACATATTTTACCATTTTGGCCTTAATTTTAAAAAAATTCAACAAATTTAGCCTTACACATTTACACATTTACACATTTACATAATTTGTGTGGGATAAATTTATTAAATGCAGACAAAATAGCTCAAATGTGTAAACTTTGAGTGTTAAATTTATTGTTATACTAATAAAAATCATGTATAATTGATAGAGAATATTAATGTTGTGATTAATTATCCTTAGTTGCTTATATTTGAAATTGACAGGGATTAAATTATTTTTATTTTTTTTAAAGATAAAAATTTTCTTGAGAGGTACTATAAATTGCTTGCTTCAATAAATGGCTACCACAATAATGATAATCATTGCTCGCATTTCTTCCTCTGGATTCATGTAAATGAACTGTCAAGGCCGGCCACAAGTAATCATTTCTTCACAAAAACAATAAGAAAACAAAATTAGAAACAAAGGAGACAAATTTAGTTATATTTTACATATTATATTTTCATTTCCTAACCCTATAAATGCCTTGGTTGGCAGATGTGTTGGGTTTTGAACACACTTTAACGGGGTAAGGAAGAATTTCAAATAGAGCACCAGCAGCAACGTATTATACCCGAGTAAAATATGAAGGAAAAATGCTTGAAGTTCAAGCTTTTAGCTACTGTCAAGAATGAAGAACAGAACTTAGAATTTTTAGAAGGTAAAGGAAGAATGGAGCATATGGAAGAAAATCTGATGATTTCATTCATAAGAAACTTTGGCTCAAAGTCATTACATATATCAGTCATTGCCTGGTCAAAAGATCAACAAATTCATCACCTAAACACTACCTAACTCCACTTATTACATTGGAACTAGGTGAAATTACTTGCACACTTAAACAAAGCTGGTAACCAGCTCTATGACCATCAAATTACATCAACTTGTCATCCAAACATAATTAAAAATGAACTAAGTTACAAAAACATTGTTAAAAAGCAACAAAATGAAACTGAGATGAAACAGTAGCATTAACATCTTCAGTTGCACCTACTTTACTCGGGAAACTTATGTGTTTGAATTCTTGCACATACTTTACCCGAATAACTTAAGTGCTTAAATTTGTATGGGCTGCATGTTGACACTTTGGCTTCTTCACATGCTACATGCAGGCCAATTTCCAACAAGATGAGATTTTAAACAGAAATGGCTTCCTTTGCAGCTCGAACTTTCTTCATATTGTTCTTCACCATCTTCTCAGCTTTCTTCATTAAAATCAATGGAGAGTTCTCGAGGCAATTCATTAATATGTCCACAAAACGCATGGAGAAAATCACCCGTCTGCATTTTTACTTCCATGACATTGTAGATGGAAAACACCCTACAGCCATGCAAATTATCAGGCTACCAAACAAGACAGCTACATCATTTGGTACCATTTTCATGGTGGATGATCCATTGACAGAGAAGCCTAAGCCTACTTCAAAACTTGTGGGAAGAGCTCAAGGGATTTATGCTTTCGCTTCTCAAAGTGATTTGGGGTTGCTTATGGTCATGAATTTTGCTTTCTCAGAAGGAATCTACAATGGAAGTGCAATCAGCATTCTTGGCCGGAATGCTGTCCCTGATGCCGTGAGGGAAATGCCGATCGTCGGAGGTAGCGGAATTTTTCTGTTTGCTTGTGGTAATGCTTTGGCAAAGACAGTTTGGCTTAATAAGAATGGAGATGCCATAGTTGAATATAATGTGACTGTTGTTCACTTGTGAACAATTGGTATATGCATGCATGTGATGTAATTCGATTATGTATGCATTGGTTTGTTTTCTTCTTGCTTTAGATTGTTTCTCCTATTGACTAAAACAGACAATTGATGTTATTGTCATTTATACTTTTTGTGAGGATGAATATGAGAAACTTGGGATTGAAGGCGATATTAACTTCAACTTTTCATTAGAATACACGACTATGAACAGAGTTTCTTGTATGATGGAACATTGTATTCACATTCAAGAAATTTGTTTTTCATGATTTCTGGTCTACAACTACGGTAATCTTTGCATGGTGGGATCAAGTTATGTTGATCCAATGATGGTTTTTGTCATCAACTAGTTCAGAATTGAGTTGAATTGAATTGGCCTGATAGGAACAAGACATACGAGTAGTAATTAGTTTAGAAATAGTAGCCTTGTTGGATCTCTCAATCCAAACACAACATTGATTGGGGAAGGAACATTTCTTCACCGCATTTATCCATCAAGGAAGATGGATATAACATATCAGGGGTCCTTGTTTATGATCTGGTTATATTCACCTAAATCAAATCTCCTATAATCCACACGTCGAAGAATTCTACCTTGAAAAAAAGCTCCATCACAACCAGGTTGTCCAGAATTTCTAGCTTCACACAATATCTTCACCCCTCAAATCATCGTCATTGACAAAAATGCAGCATAAAGCAACTCCCATCCATTGATTATCATTGTGAACATTGTGAGGAAATTGTACCTTGATTGAAGAGTCAGCTGCTTGGTGACTAAACCATTCTGGGATTACACTTCCAGGTACCATAACATCAAACTTTAGTCTTGAATTTGCAAATACCCACAAACGAAAACTCGGGTTGTTTAGTAACTAGCACCATAAATAATCAAGTATAGGATTTTGTGATGGAGATAAGAGATACTAACCAACCTTAAGTGCATTGATGTTCTCAGCCAATTTGCAGCAGTGAATACCACTACTACTTGCCCACACACTGCATTGCATACTTTTGATGGATACGCAACTGCTTCAAGCGAAGCACAACCTTAAGATATTTAAGCTTTGAAAGTCGAGTAATAGACGATGGTAAGGTGATGAAATTGTTACCACAAAGACTAACATTTGTCATGCCTAAGATATGCTGTTGCAACAAAATTTCATTTCAAACTTTATAGAATTCTCTTGTTACCTGAGTGTTTCTTTCTACCAACAGTTTCTTTGGTTAGTAGCTCTGCTTGACAAATCTTTAAAATTCTCCAAGGAAGAAATTGTGGATTCATATCTTTCAGGAAACGTAATCAAAATCTTTTCAACAATTTGTTGAATAGGATCCATTTCTTTGGTAGTTGCTGTTGTTAGCCTTTTGATTACTCAGGAAACAGAAAGAAGAACAAGAATGCTGAAGTTGGCCTGCATGCAGATAAGTAGCAGAGAAGCAGCCCGAGCCATGCAGCTGCAGCTGAAGTTCAAGCTGCTGTTTCATTTTGTTTCATTTTGTTACTTCCAAATGATGTTTTGTAACTTGGTTAGATTAGAACTAAGTTTTTAATGTACTTGATGTAATTAGGTGAAGTTTGAGCTGATAAATCAGCTTTACCAAGTGTGCAAGCTTTGTTTAACAAGTTTCAATGTTACTTAGAGGAGTTAGGTGGATGTTTAGGTAACTTTGTTTCATGTTGACCAGCTTATTGACTGGTATATGTATTGGCATTATGTCTCAATTTAGTCAATGAAAAATCATTAAAATTTTCTTCTTCATTTTTTCTGGTTTATTACTTAAGCAATTAGCTCAAGCTTCTTAGCTGAATTTTCTTGTTTGCTCAGCAAGCATCGAGCCTTCAAGCTCAAGTTTCTTTCAAATTTCTTCAATCTGGTTTCTAAGTTCCAACAAATAAAAAGGTTAAAAAGACTAACAACAGCAAAAGCCAAAAAAATCGATCCTATCCGACTAGCGCAGCAGCTGAGCAATACCCGAAGAGGCAACTGTTTGTTGCAGCATGTTTTGCAAGCAGAAGAACTTTTGAAAGTTGGCTGGTGGATAGTGGTTGTACAAACCACATAACAAATGATCAAGAATTGGAAATGGTCCCTATCTTCTAGTAAGAGGCATAACAACACTGAACTCATCCTTCAAAGATTCAATCTGACCGAAATAACTAGTCATATCCAACTGACTTTGCTGTAGATGGACAAAATCGGAAACAACTCTGTAGATGTGCTGAGTATATAGGTTCTTGGCCTTGTTTTGCAAGATTGAAAAAAAGTCTTCGGCTCGAGCGAATGCCACAACAATCTTTACTCTTTTCATCGACAATATTAACTTGCTGTTCAAGATGGCCTTGCCCCATAAACCACGATTGGGCTCAAACGGCCCAAGAAATATAATTACTACTGTCTTGGAGTTGTGACACAATTAGAGCGTCAACTGAAGATGCGATGCAATTTCTTTGTCATTTTACTGGTGATTCAGTTTACTAGATATGATCACAAATAATAATAATTATGTGACATAATTGTATATATATATATTGCCCAGAGAGTCTGATTCTATTATAATTAAAATATAGAGAATATTTTTTTTATTTCTCAATGTAGTTACAGGAGCGAATTCAGTATTTAATTTTTCATATTCTATAAGTTCACTAAAGAGGTAGATGCTGATCACAAGTTTTAAAGTTGCTCTATAACCAGGGCGATGGTCGAACTCTCAACCACTAGTTAAGATAACGGAGGCCATGGTTGATATAATAATAAATTTATCTCAAATTTTTATTTATTTTGTTACTTTAGTCTTTTTTTTCTTTTTTATCACTTTAAATCTTACACTTTGAAATTTTGTCAAATTATTTTCGTTTTACATAAAAGCTTATTAGAAAGCTATAAACTACAAAAATAATCACCAAACTAAGGCTTTTTTTGTTATATTTTGATCACTCAACTATTTTTTTATTTAACCATTTAACTTTTTTTAAATTAAATATTTTAGTTACTCTACTGTTATTTGCCGTTAGATATTAAATATCTTAATCACTCTCTTGTTAGTTTCCATTAGATGAGTGCCGGAAATCTGAGTTAGCTTTTTTTTATTAGTCTAATAACAAATTTAATCTTCAAATGTTTATCACGGTCTATCAATTTAATCCTAAATATAAAAAAATCAACAAATTTAATTTTCAATATTTACAAAATTTTTCATTTTAGTTCAAATTCTTAAAAAATTAATAAATTTAGCCCTCAGCATTTACAAAACTTATCAATTTAGTTGTAATTCTAAAAGTTTCACAAAAAAAAAAAAGAAGAAGAAGAAGAAGAAAGAATCAACTTAGTATGATTTTTCAACTAAATAATATGTATTCGAACCAAAAATATTTTAAAAAACAATTAGAAATTGAAATTTCAGTATTCTGAAATTATAGACTTCATAATCGTTTGGTTTAATTGAAGCTATTCGAGCTCAAAATTTATTTGGTATTTTGACAGTTCAAAAACAATAATTTAAAGAATAGATGTAATAATAAAACTTAGAAAGTCGTACCAAAAATTTTATTTTCAAAAGCCAAAACATAAGAAATTATCAAACTACCTAGATATTTTGGGTTAACAGTTTCAAATAGTCTACTTGGGGGTTTCATATTTTTTAACACAGAAGTCATATAACCAAGATAACAATACCAAATGATAATAAAAACTTCATACTATAGAAAACATCTGAATTTCGAAATAAATTAACATTAATGGATAGAATTCTAGTGTGTTAAAATTGATTACTTGAAACTGTCAAAACCTATAAAACAAGAATTATAAAAATTATTTTCTCCTAAATTACCCTATTAAAATAGACGCCGTATCAAAAATGTCACTAGAACCTCACCGAAAAGTCATCAGAATTTAATAACTATTAAATTAGCCCAAAAAAATACATGAATTTTATAAGAAAAATAGATTAAAACACAATACTAAAAAAATCTAAACCAAAACTCACATTAATTGCTAAAATTCACGATCAATTTGTCCTTCCTCTACCTTTCTTCCTCCTAGTTAGTAGTATTATCATAAGTGTCTATTATGGGTATGCACCCGACAAGGATATAGTTCGATTTTTTTCAAATTTTTCAATATATTTGGAGGATTTTTGGAGGTCATACTGTCATATTTATGTATGGGACATATTTGTTGGACACTGATAGTTGAAGAGAAATGAAGGATCTGATCAACATAGGAATAAACAAAAAGAAATTGTATATATTCCTTTCAAGACCATATGAAGAAGGTAAAAGCAATAGAAGCTGAGACAGGAATGCTTTCAAAATTTCTCTATGGCAAGCTTAACCTTAAATAGCATGGGATTCAGTCATGGAATATGTATATAACAGAAATTTCAAGTTTGTGCAGCTAACATGGAAAATGTGAGAGAAATGTAAAGAAAGCTGCTGTGTCATGATTATTATATAGATTAGTAAAGTTTGAGGCCTTTGCTTGTGATGGAAGCAAGCATGGAATATGAATATGAATATGAAAACCACATTCTAAAATCAATATATGAAAGCCCTTCTCAGAAACAGAAAGTAGAAAAGTATATAAATTATTACCAAAATGAAGACTTTGAATCCAAGTCCCTGCAGCTTAAAGTAATTGTAGTTGTTTTGTTTCTAGCATATAATGATTTAACTATCACTAGACTCACTTAAACACTATATATTATATATAATACAATGTTGAAGATCAAATAATTGGTTAATTAAGATCAAAGTGCATCATTATTGCTTTTTTATCACATTTTTTTATGCTTCCTCTTAATTAGGGAAAAAGATTAATTCAGTCCCTTTCAATTTCAAAATTGAGCAGTTGGTCTTCTTAAAAAAATTTGGAATAATTTAGTCCTTGTCATTTTCGAAAGTGAGCAGCTAAGGACAATTAATCACGGGTTACATCAATTGTACGTAATTTTGATTGGTCTAGTAATAAATTTAGCCTTTGTTGTTTACATATTTTGCCATTTTCGCACTAATTCTAAAAAAATTCAACAAATTCAGCCTCAACATTTACACATTTACACAAATTGTGCGGGACAAATTTGATAAATTAAGACAATAGCTCAAATGCATAAACTTTGAGGGCTAAATTTATTATTATACTAATCAAAATCATGTACAATTAATGGAGAATATTAACATTGTGGTTAATTATCCTTTGTTGCTTACCTTCGAAATTGATGGGATTAAATAGCTTTGATTTTTTAAGAGGGACCAATTTGCTCGATTTTGGAATTGGAAGGGACTGGAGAGGTCTTTTTACCAATTAATTATTGCTTGCTTCAATAAATGGCCACCACAATAATGATGATCATTGCTCGCATTTCTTCCTCTGGATTCATGTAAATGAACTGTCAAGCCCGGCCACAAGTAATCATTTCTTCACAAAAACAATAAGAAAACAAAATTAAAAACAAAGGAAACAAATTTAACTATATTTTTCATATTATATTTTCATTTCCTTACTCTATAAATGTGTTGGGGATTTGGCACACTTTAACCGGATGAAGTAAGAACTTCAATCTGGACTTTAACAGCAACGTATTTCACCCGGGTAAAATATGAAGGAAAAATGCTTGAAGTTTAAACTTTTAGCTACTGTCAAGAATGAAGAACAAAATTTAGAAGGCAAAGAAAGATGGAGCATATGGAAAGAAAATCTGATGATTTCATTTAAAAGAAACATTGGCTTAAAGCCATTACATATACCAGACATTGGCTGGTCAAAAGATCAACAAATTCATCACCTAAACATTACCTAACTCCACTTGTTACATTGGAACTAGGTGATATTACTTGCACACTTAAACAAAGCTGGTAAGAAGCTCTTTGACCATCAAGTTACATCAACTTGTCATCCAAACATAATTCAAAATGAACTAAATAACAAAAACATTGTTAAAAAGTAACAAAATGAAACTGAGATGAAGCAGTAGCATTAACATCTTCAGTTGCACGTACTTTACCCGGGAAACTTATGTGCATGGATTCTTGCACGTACTTTACCCGGAAAACTTATGTGCATGAATTCTTGTATGCATGAATCTGCATGAGCTGCATGTGTTGCATGGGAACTAACTTCAACACTCCTCCTTAGTTTCCATGCTTGTAACACCTAGCTGCTTTCTCAGTTTTATAAACCTTGACACACCAAGAGCCTTTGTGAAAATGTCAGCAACCTGTTTCTCTGAATTGTAATGAATCAGCTCCACCTCTCGAGCTTGTTCCATCTCTCTTATCACATGTAACTTGATGCTAAAGTACTTCGTTCTACCATGAAAGATAGGATTCTTTGCAATTGCAACAGCAGACTTGTTATCACAAAAGATCTTTGTTGCCTCCCTTTGATGTAGGTTAAGATCAGCTAGAATTTTTCTCAGCCAAATGGCTTGATTTACAGCATTGGCAGCTGCAACATATTCAGCTTCTGCTGTTGATTGAGCCACCATTGATTGTTTCCTCGAGCTCTAACAAAACATGGTTGAGCCAAGGGTAAAAGTATATCCAGAGGTGCTTTTCATATCATCACTTGAACCAGCCCAGTCACTATCTGTGTATCCAACAAGCTTCAAACTTTCAACCTTGTTAAATAGCATCCCATGGCTTAAAGTACCCTTGATATATCTAAGCACTCGTTTGGCAGCTTGAAAGTGCTTCTCATTGCAACAATACATGAATCTTGAGAGCAAACTAACAGCAAACATAATGTCTGGCCTAGTAGCAGTTAAATATAGCAAACAACCAACTAGGCTTATATAAGTGGACTCATTGACTGGTTCATGATCTCCTTGGTTTGATAGCTTCATTCCAACAACAATAGGAGTGCTTGTTGGCTTACAATTCTCCATTGAGAACTTAGACAAAACCTTCAAGGCAAATGTTCTCTATCTCAAGAAGATTTTTCCTTCTGCTTGGCGCACCTCCATTCCCAAAAAGTATGTCATTAGCCCCAAGTCAGACATTTCAAACATGTCTTTCATTTTGGCTTTGAATTCAGCCAACATGCATTGATCTCCTCTAGTTACCAAAAGGTCATCGACATAGAGGGATACAATAAGTTGTATTTCAGCTTCATTTTTCTTAACATATAGTGTTGGCTCACTAACACTTCTGTTAAATCCCAAACTGACCAAGTAGCAGTCAATTCGAGCATACCAGGCTCTAGGAGCCTATTTCAGGCCATATAATGCCTTTTTAAGCCTGTACACCATTTGTTCTTTGCCAGACACAACAAAGCCTTGAGGCTGATCAATGTAGATCTCTTCTTCAAGGAAGCCATTGAGAAATGCAGACTTCACATCAAGCTGGTGGATTTTCCACTACATTTGAGCTGCTAAGGCAACTAGTAACCTGATGGTGTCTAGCCTGGCCACTGGTGCAAATGTTTCTAGGTAGTCCAGGCCATACTTTTGGCTGAATCCTTTGACTACCAACCTGGCCTTCAGTTTGTTTAAGCTCCCATCAACATTTTGCTTTGCTCGATAGACCCACTTTACTCCAATAAATTTCCTCTTGGCTGGTCTAGGAACCAATTCCCATGTCTAGTTTTTCTCAATCATGGCAATTTCATCTGCCATAGCCTGTTTCCATCCTTCATCAGCTTCAGCTTCTTCAAAACTGCACGGTTCTTCTTGTGCAACATGAGCCCTTTCATAAATATCAGCCAAAGTCCTTGTACCCATGACTGGTTCATCATCAACATCCATCTCTGGATCATTTTGATCAGATTCAAACTGATCTGTCATAAGTTCTTCAGGAATGGCTTCAGGTTCATTTCTTTCCCAATTCTAATAAGCCTTCTCATCAAACACCACATCTTTTTTCACTTGGATTTTGTTGGTTAAAGGATCCAAGATCCTATAACCCTTTTTGACCATACTATACCCGGCTAAAATACCAGGAACAGCCCTTTTGGACAACTTGTCCCTCTTAACAGCTGGTACTTGGCTGTAACATAGGCAACCAAAGACTTTCATATGAGCCAATGATGGCTTGAACCCGAACCAGGCCTCAAAAGGTGTCTTGTGAGTAAGTGCTTTAGTTAGAAGCCTATTCTGAATGTAGACAAAGATAGATTGATGCCTTCAAATTTCATGGTCTTGGGCGAATTCTTCTCAAACAATAAACATCTGGCCATATCTATCAAGCTCCTGTTCTTCCTTTCACTTACACCATTTTGTTGAGGTGTATAAGTGTTGGTGAGCTGGTGTCTTATGCCAGCTTCATCACAAAAGGTATTAAACCCGGATGAAGTATACTCTGTTCCATTATTAGACCTAATGGTCTTTATCTTGCAGCCTGTCTCTGTTTTTACTGCAGCTTTAAACTTTATAAACACTTGAACAACCTCAGATTTGTGCTTCAAAAAATAAATTCAACAATATCTGGTACAGTCATCAATGAAGAGAATAAAGTACCTGTTGCCACTTAGTGATTCAGTCCTCTTGGGGTCACAAACGTCAGTGTGCACCAATTCTAACTTGCTTGATGCTCTCCGAGTGGTGTTTGCAGAAAATGGAAGCCTGGCTTACTTTCCCATCTGACAAACCTCACAAACATCTTCAATCTGTACTGTCTTAGTGAAGTTTTCAACCATTTCCTTGCTAACCATCCGAGCCATAGATTTGAAGTTGGTATGACCAAGTCTTTGATGCCAAAGCTTGGTGTCTTCTGTTGAAGCAACATGGGTTGAGTGTGAGTCACCTGACCAGTTGACTTCAAAGCATTTGTCACTCATGGTGACTGTCATGAGACTTGATCCATTTGGATCAGTGATTTGGCACTCCTAGCCTTTGAACACAACAGAATACCCCTTTTCTAGCAGTTGAGAAATGCTAAGTAGGTTCCTCACAATCTCGTGTACCAAAGAAAGACATTTTTTGATGATTTTGTCACTGTGGCGGTGCATATATTTGCACATCTCCCTTGCCTTCAGCCTTGATTAACTAACCATTCCCAATTTTCACCTTGGTTTTACAGGATCTGTCCAAGGTTTTAAAAATGGTTGCATCTGGTGACATGTGGTTAGTGCAGCCACTGTCCAATAACCACCCTTTTGTACTTTTCTTACGGCGGTGAGCAAGAAAAACAAGAAAGACTTGCTCTTCATGGTCACTCTGCTCTTCACCACTCGAGCTACTTTATTCTTGTGTTGTGGTTGGTTTTGGCCAGTCCGCTTTTTCTTTGCGCACTTTTCAACATGGCCCTTCTTCTTGCAGGTGTTGACACACAAAGATCCGCCCGAACCAAAGATCCGCCTCTAGATGACCAAGTTTTTTACAAAATCTGCAGAGTCGATCTTCTCCTCTTGCAGCATCAGGCTTAGGCCTATTTTTCCAGTTTTTGCCTTTATAGGCTGAGGAACTTGAAGCAGACTTGGTTTTAGCTTGAAAAGCACCCTCTTGGTGCTCCTCCATCCTGCTAGCTCTCCTTTGCTCCTTAGCATATAGGGCATTAATGAGCTCAGTTAAGGAGATGCTTGCTAGGTCTCTTGAATCCTCTAAGGAGGATATTTTTGCTTCATACCTTTCTGGTAAGGTAGATAACACTTTCTCCACAATCCTTGCCTCATCAAATTGCTCACCAAGGAGCCTTATGATGTTAACTACAGCCATGATTCTGTCAGAATACTTCTTGACAGTTTTTCTTCCTTCATCTTCAAGTTCTTGAACTCCCTTCTCAGATTCAACAACTGCTGTTACCTTGTCCTTTCAGTACCTTGGAACTCCTCCTTGAGTTTGTCCCAGACTTGTTTTGGTGTTTCACAAGCCATGATTCTAGTAAAAATTACATCAGAAACACAGTTCTAAATGCATGACATGGCCTTGTGCTTTTTACTTTTTCTTCGTAGCTTGCTTTTTATTTGAGCTATCGTTGGATTTGCTCTCAATGGTTCTGGTTCAACATCTGAGTTAACTGCTTCCCATAGATCAAATGCCTGGAGGTAGGTTCTCATCTTGACTACCCAAATGTGATATCCTTCTCCATTGAAAACTGGAGGTGCAGCTGGTGAGAAGCTTGATGAAGCCATCAGTATGTGATCCAACTATAACAGGTCCACTAAGAAATGAGCTCTTGATACCAATTGTTGGGGATTTGGCACACTTTAACCGGATGAACTAAGAACTTCAATCTGGACTTTAACAGCAACGTATTTCACCCGGGTAAAATACGAAGGAAAAATGCTTGAAGTTTAAGCTTTTAGCTACTGTCAAGAATGAAGAACAGAATTTAGAAGGCAAAGAAAGATGGAGCATATGGAAAGAAAATCTGATGATTTCAAAAGAAACATTGGCTTAAATCCATTACATATACCAGACATTGGCTGGTTAAAAGATCAACAAATTCATCACCTAAACATTACCTAACTCCACTTGTTACATTGGAACTAGGTGATATTACTTGCACACTTAAACAAAGCTGGTAAGAAGCTCTTTGACCATCAAGTTACATCAACTTGTCATCCAAACATAATTCAAAATGAACTAAATAACAAAAACATTGTTAAAAAGTAACAAAATGAAACTGAGATGAAGCAAGAGCATTAACATCTTCGATTGCACGCATTTTTTACCCGAAACTTATGTGCATGGATTCTTGCACGTACTTTACCCGGAAAACTTATGTGCATGAATTCTTGTGTGCATGAATCTGCATGAGCTGCATGTGTTGCATGGGAACTAACTTCAACAAAATGCCGTGGTTGGGAAATTCATCTTGCATTGCAGCTGAGATTTTAAACAGAAATAGATTCCTTCGCAGCTCAAACTCTCTTCATCTTATTCTTCACCCTCTTCTCAGCATTCTTCATTAAAATCAATGGAGAGTTCTCGAGGCAATCCATTAATATGTCCACAAAACGCATGGAGAAAATCACTCGTCTGCATTTTTACTTCCATGACATTGTAGATGGAAAACACCCTACAGCCATGCAAATTATCAGGCTACCAAACAAGACAGCTACATCATTTGGAACCACTTTCATGTAGATGATCCATTGACAGAGAAGCCTAAGCCTACTTCAGAACTTGTGGGAAGAGCTCAAGGGATTTATGCTTTCGCTTCTCAAAGTGATTTGGGGTTGCTTATGGTCATGAATTTTGCTTTCTCAGAAGGAATCTACAATGGAAGTGCAATCAGCATTCTTGGCCGGAATGCAGTCCTTGATGCCGTGAGGGAAATGCCGATTGTCGGAGGTAGCGGAATTTTTCGGTTCGCTCGTGGTTATGCTTTGGCAAAGACAGTTTGGCATAATAAGAATGGAGATGCCATAGTTTAATATAATGTGACTGTTGTTCACTTGTGAACAATTGGTACATGCATGCATGTGATGTAATTCGATTATGTATGCATTGGTTTGTTTTCTTCTTGCTTTAGATTGTTTCTCCTATTGACTAAAAAAGACAATTGATGTTATTGTCATTTATACTTTTTGTGAGGATGAATATGAGAAACTTGGGATTGAAGGAGATATTAACCTCAATTTTTCATTCGAACACATGACTATGAACAGAGTTTGTTGTATGATGGGACATTGTATTCAGATTCAAGAGATTTGGTTATCGTGGTTTCTGGTCTAGAGCTACGGTAATCTTAGCATATGTTGATCCAAGGTTGGTTCGCCTGATAGGAACAAGACATAAGAGTAGTAAGTAGTTTAGAAATAGTAGCCATGTTGGATCTCTCAATCCAAACACAACATTGATTGGAGAAGGAACATTTCTTCACCGCATTTATCCTCCAAGGAAGATGGATATAACATATCAGGGGTCCTTGATTATGATCTGGTTATATTCACCTAAATCAAATCCACTATAATCCACATGTCGAAGAATTCTTCCATGAAAAACAGCTCCATCACAACCAGGTTTCAAGAATTTCTAGCTTTACACTCAATATCTTCATCCCTCGAATCATCGTCATTGACAAAAATGCAGCATAAAGCAACTCCCATTCATTGACTATCATTATGAATATTGTGAGGACGTTGTACCTTGATTGAAGAGTCAACTGCTTGGTGACTAAACCATTCCGGGATTTCACTTCTAGGTACCATAACATCAAACTTTAGTCTTGAATTTGTAAATACCTGCAAAAGAAAACTCGGGTTGTTTAGTAACTAACACCATAAATAATCTAGTATTGGATTTTGTGATGGAGACAAGAGATACTAACCAACCTTAAGTGCATTGATGTTCACAGCCAATTTGTAGCAGTGAATACCACTGATACTTGCCCAATACACTGCATTGCATACTTTTGATGGATATGCAACTGCTTCAAGTGAAACACAACCTTGAGATATTTAAGCTCGGAAAGTCAGTAATTGACGAAGGTAAGATGATGAAATTGTTACCACTAAGGCTAACATTTGTCACGCCTAAAATATGCTGTTGCAACAAAATTTCATTTCAAACTTTATAGAATTCTCTTGTTACCTGAGTGTTTCTTTCTACCAACAGTTTCTTCGGTTAGTAGCTCTGCTCGACAAATCTTTAAAATTCTCCAAGGAAGAAATTGTAGCTTCATGTCTTTCAGGAAACATAATCAAAATCTCTTCAACAATTTGTTGAATAGGATCCATTTCTTTGGTAGTTGCTGTTGTTAGTCTTTTGATTACTCAGGAAACAGAAAGGAGAACAAGAAAAAGGTTAAAAAGACTAACAACAGCAAAAACCAAAAAAATCGATCCTATCCGACTAGTGCAGCAGCTGAGCAATACCTGGAGGGGCAACTGTTTGTTGCAGCATGTTTTGCAAGCAGAAGCACCTTTGAGAGTTGGCTGGCGGATAGTGGTTGTACAAACCACATGACAAATGATCAAGAATTGGAAACCGTCAATATCTTCTAGTGAAAGGCAAAAGAATAGTAGCCGTGGAAAACCAAAAATGGTAAATGGTTTAAACCTCATTTTTTACGTTTTATTTGTCCCTGAGTATTGGACAATTGGTTGAGAAGGGGAAGATGAGTGAGTTGCCACAACAAGAGAGTGATACAGTGCCCTGACACAAACGGCTTGAGCATTTCCATCATAGTCATGTGCTCTATATGAAAAAGAACCAAATTGTTGTTGGACTTCCCCACTTAGAAGAAGAGCTTCCTGTGAATATAGTCTGCCGACATAGGAAGCAAACAAGACTCCCTTTTCCAAAAGAATCAACTTGGAAGGCAACAAAAAAGCTACTGTTGGTCTATACAGATATTAGTGGACCTCAACAGACACCGTCCTTGAAAGGGACTGCAAGTACTGATCATCAGCTCACTGCACTATACGCTCCAAGGCAAAATGGGATCGTAGATAGAACAAAACATAACAATAATGGAGATGACAAGATGTCTTTTGCATGAGAAACGTTGCTAAAGATTTTCTGGGTTGAAGCTGTAAATACAGCAGTATTTCTGCTAAACAGATTACCAACAAAAGCATTGAAGAAGCACACATCATTTGAAACTTGTTTTGGAGAAGGAACATTTCTTCACCGCATTTATCCTCCAAGGAAGATGGATACAACATATCAGGGGTCCTTGATTATGATCTGGTTATATTCACCTAAATCAAATCCACTGTAATCCACACGTTGAAGAATTCTTCCTTGAAAAACAGCTCCATCACAACCAGGTTTCAAGAATTTCTAGCTTTACACTCAATATCTTCATCCCTCGAATCATCGTCATTGACAAAAATGCAGCATAAAGCAACTCCCATTCATTGACTATCATTATGAATATTGTGAGGAAGTTGTGCCTTGATTGAAGAGTCAACTGCTTGGTGACTAAACCATTCCGGGATTTCACTTCCAGGTACCATAACATCAAACTTTAGTCTTGAATTTGTAAATACCTGCAAAAGAAAACTCGGGTTGTTTAGTAACTAACACCATAAATAATCTAGTATCGGGTTTTGTGATGGAGACAAGAGATACTAACCAACCTTAAGTGCATTGATGTTCTCAGCCAATTTGTAGCAGTGAATACCACTGATACTTGCCCAATACACTGCATTGCATACTTTTGATGGATATGCAACTGCTTCAAGTGAAGCACAACCTTAAGATATTTAAGCTCGGAAAGTCGAGTAATTGACAAAGATAAGGTGATGAAATTGTTACCACTAAGACTAAGATTTGTCACGCCTAAGATATGCTGTTGCAACAAAATTTCATTTCAAACTTTATAGAATTCTCTTGTTACCTGAGTGTTTCTTTCTACCAACAGTTTCTTCGGTTAGTAGCTCTGCCCGACAAATCTTTAAAATTCTCCAAGGAAGATATTGTAGCTTCATGTCTTTCAGGAAACGTAATCAAAATCTCTTCAACAATTTGTTGAATGGGATCCATTTCTTTGGTAGTTGCTGTTGTTAGTCTTTTGATTACTCAGGAAACAGAAAGAAGAACAAGAAAAAGGTCAAAAAGACTAACAACAGCAAAAACCAAAAAAACCGATCTTATCCGACTAGTCCTGCAGCTGAGCAATACCCGGAGGGGCAACTGTTTGTTGCAGCATGTTTTGCAAGCAGAAGCACCTTTGAGAGTTGGTTGGCGGATAGTGGTTGTACAAACCACATGACAAATGATCAAGAATTGGAAACCGTCGGTATCTTCTAGTGAAAGGCAAAAGAATAGTAGCCATGGAAAACCAAAATGGTAAATGGTTTAAACCTCATTTTTTATGTTTTATTTGTGCCTGCGTATTGGACAATTGGTTGAGAAGGGGAAGATGAGTAAGTTGCCACAACAAGAGAGCGATACAGTGCCCTGGCATAAACGGCTTGAGCGTTTCCATCATAGTGATGTGCTCTATATGAAAAAGAACCAAATTGTTGTTGGACTTCCTCACTTAGAAGAAGAGCTTCCTGTGTATATAGTCTGCCGATATAGTAAGCAAACAAGACTCCCTTTTCCAAAAGAATAAACTTGGAAGGCAGGAAAAAAGCTACTGTTGGTCTATACATTAGTGGACCTCAACAGACACCGTCCTTGAAAGGGAAGGCAAGTACTGATCATCAGCTCACTGCAGTATACACTCCGTAGTTGACATCGAGTAAGCACAATTTTTGTTCATGATTAGGAACATTTTGTAAATACTTGAATTACTTGTGAGTTATGTGAGTGTTTTACAGTTCTCCAATAGAGGGGAACTGTTTGAAGGAGTGAGTTCATATTGAGAGAGGTGAGAGTAAAATTGGTCACTTTGTTGACCATTCTTTTATGTAATAATAAAAGAAGAGAAATCATTCTCTCAAACATCCATACCACCAAGTACTCAAATAATCTTGAAGCTTCTTCACATGTAACCAAATTAACCCTAAACTAAATGGAGAAAAATAATTCGATGTCTAAAACAACACTTGTTTTAACTTTGAATTATAAAGAACCAAATTTCCATAAATTTCATAATCATCAAAAAATACAGCATCCAATGAACTGAAAAACAAAATAAATAAGAGTTGCATTTGTTTTTTATCAAACCAACATAAAGAAGACATAACACTATATAGATTATACTCTAATCAAGTTGTAATCAAGTTGTGTTTCCTGCTTCGACACGAGGCACAGGTGACTTAGCAGAAAACCATAAGCAGATGCAATTTAGAAACCATGGATTTTGATGTTTTCCTTCTTCACAATGCCAGCCTGGTTGGAAAAACAAAGGCAACGAAGATTAGGATCTCGAACACTAAAATGGATTAGATGTTCATTAGAAAGCACTAACAATTACCTGAACAAGGAAGGTTGAGACATTCTTGCGCTGGTCACCTTGAAGTTGAATAACCTAGATATAAAGAGCAACATAACAATCTTAACCACCAGGCATCGATAATGGATATTGACGAGGTTAACAACATCTAGAGGATTATAAACACACCTGCCCTAATTCAGGGTCCTGGACCACAGTACCATTGCAGCAAAACTCCTTCTTGAGGTCTTTGAGTATCTTGTTGTAGCTGAATTCTTTCTTCAACCCTTGGACAGTCGTCAAGCTTTTCCTACCGTTGCGTTGCTGAATACGAATGTGCACATACTCCTTTGCACCGGCACCTGAGTCCTCAGCATTTGCATCAGCAAAGGGATCTAGCACAATAATTACATAAAACAAGTTAAACCCAAAAATGATGACAGATAGATAAATAGCATAAGCGAGGAAGTTAGGATCCAAGCATACCAAAGGCAGTAGGAATCTGGACGTCGAGATCAGACATGAAACTTAGTTGATCAAATAGGCTTAACAACCACAAGCTGAGACCTAAACATGTAACACGATACCCACATCAGATTCGGCTTCATATAATTATACCACCAAGAATAAGAACAGTTAATGGCAAATTCTATTATGATTTAGGGCAACCAATACAAAGATTCTCAAAAAAAAATTCATCAATAGATTAAAAAGAACAAACAAAAGCCTTAGAAACCCCTCAAAAGGAAAATTGAAACTACATGTATATAATCATTATAAAATCAAAACCATAGGCTAATTCGAAAACAAGCATTATTTGTTAGCAAAAAGACAATAACCCAGACTCGACTTAAGGTGCATTACCACTCCAAAGTAAGATTAAAGTCTAAGGTTCGAATTCCCTATCAATCTTCGACTTCCTCAAAGAAAACAAAACAGTTAAATAAATAATACACTCCAAAAAGAAAGTAACTTTGAATCCTAAATTTTTTTCCTTTTATTCAAGCAAAAGCTATTCCTAAACTGAAGTAATTATAAACAATTAGCACGGAAATTAAAAGAAGATTTGACGATATAGACAAAACCCAGAAACAAATGTTTTAGATCAACCGGATGACGATAAAAAGTTCATCTTTAACAAGAAAATAAAGGGGGAAAAGTTACCTGATCCGAGGTATTTAGGGCTTTCTTGAGAGAATTCAAAAAGATAAATAAGAAGAAAACCCTAAAGATCGGATAAAGCTTTTGGTTTGGGTGGAGATGGAATTAAAAGGAAAGGTTGAGAAATTATTTTATTAAAAAATATTTTGTTAGTTGGGGGATTCACACGAATTGAGGCAAAGCGATTACGGTATTGCAATTTGTACTCGTTAGAAAAAGCTTGTGATGAATTTATTTGGACACGTGGCGATCGATGGGAAAGTGATGAAGTAGAGAGTGGTTGAGTCGGAGATGAACAATTTGTCAACGGAGGTTGAAAAGTGTTTTTCGAAAGACAAGGTTAGTTTAGAAAACGATGGCGCTTTGAGGTCTAAAGAAAGAGCACGTGGGATTATTGTCTTAATATTAAAACACTTTACAAGTAATTACATTATTCACAAATTTAAAATTATTTTTTATATTTTTTTTTCATTTTTTTTTTACTTTTTCATTTATTGTTATTACATTTTGAAATAAAAGAATATTTAATTAATAATAATGTAACTAAAAATATAACATTATAGTGAATAGTATATGTAAACATAATTTTGAAATCAAACTAGGATATTACTATTGCAATAAAACAAAACCAAACAAAGGAAAAAGCCTAACAGAGTAAAAGACCACCTACCCAAAAACCAACAGGGGAGCCCAAACATCAAAAATTTAGAAACATATTAAAATAACAAAATAAATGCTAAGAAAACCCTAGAATGTCGTTAATGATCTGTCTTCAATTTTTCTTGTCGGATCTAAAAGCTCGAGAGTATTGTGACCGAATCAAAGAAATGGGACCTCTCAAGTCCCAGTTCACCATTTCAAACTCTTATTTGATCAATTTAGTTCTATTGGTCGTTCTATCTCCATTCGTCGTTGAGCATATCTAAGAACACAACCCACCAAGTAAATCGTTTCTCTCTTTTTTAGACTCATCGTGGCTAGGTTTGGGCTAACTGATTAGCTGAACTGGAAGCAAAATGGAAAACTAATGACCGAAAACTTTCATTTTCCTTTTGAATGTTTCTGATGCAAGCGTTAATTTATGATTTATCCACTAATCTTATTTTGCATTTGTTAATGATGGATCTGGAATCCCCTTCCACTATTACATCTATTAAACCCAACTCGATCCCTGTGAGCACGGCTTCGAAACAAGTAAAGGCTTCTGCATCAAAGGCCGTGCCAACCGCTGTGTGCAAACTGGACTTAGAGACCAGAACTTCTCCTTTCGCGTTTCGTACCCCAATCCTTGAAGCTGACTTAAAACCCTGGCAGTCGAACGAGGCATCAAAGTTGATTTTAATAATATGTCCTTCAGGTGATTTCCAATAGTTTTTGGTGAAATTAGCTACTCCTATTCCTGAACGGGTTTTCCTTTCATGTAAGTTCCTATTTTTGTCTGATCAAATCGACCACAAGCCACAACCAAACAAGTGCCGTTGGGACTCCGTGCAACTTCCAAATACCCAGGTAAGCCATTCAAAACAATCCGTCTGTTGCCTTAGAATTATCCATTCAAAGTTTAAAATTTGCCATATTTCTACTAAAACAGGACATTGGCCAAAGACATGCCATAAAGTCTCAATTCCCACCTTACATCTGGGGTAGTTGTTATTTTGAGTCAATCTTTTAGTATATAAGTTAAACATCGTGGGGATGAAACACTCTCCATATCATTATTTTAATTTTATTGGGTAGTTGTAAATCCAACAATTGTTTGTAGAATTGTTTTGTTGTAATTTGTAAATCATTAAAATTAAGAGTAATGCTCTGAGTCTATAATAGTTTATAAGTGCTTCTTGCCGAGAACATACCCGAGGGCTCACCGCACCATATTACCATGTCAACATGCTCATCCCTCGCAAGTGGAATCCTCAGGATTCTGTCCGCATCATTCGTCTCAAAGGTCTTGCGAATAATCTCTTCCTTCCATACTCTATTAGCACTATCAATTAAACACACAACAGTAGATAAGTTTGCATTGTTGATTCAATTATGTAATCTGTAATTCCTTGTCTCGAGTAGCTACGCATCCTCGTTGATTAATATGCTTTCCCTCGTACAAACCTTTCAACCCAGACCGTCGTTAAGGAGACCTTTTGCCGCCTAAATACTTTTTCACATATACGATAGTGTGCACCCTATCTCTGGCTGTAAGAAACTGGTAGAGGGATAGTATTTGACTTTTAAAACTTACGCTAATAATGAGTCAGGCCGATCAATAAGACGCCATCCTTACTTAGCAAGCAAAGCCACATTAAATTTTGCTAAATTCCTAAAACCCAACCCACTATCCAATTTTAATTCTTATATTTTATCCCAACTACACTAATGAATTCTTTTGCACTCATGCCCTTTCTGTCACCAATACCTAGCAATTATAGCTTCCATTTCTCCACATAAAGTTTTTGGTAAAAAGAAAATACACCATGGAATAAGTATGGATCGTTTGCAAAATCGATTTAATAAAGACTTTTTTACCCCTTGTAACAAGACCACAAACTCCATCCATCAATTTTTAGCCGAATTCGATCCTTTAAACTTTGAAAGGAGGCCTTCTTTTTCTTACCTACCAAATTAGGAAGACTAAGATACTTCTCAACATCATTCGAGCTCTTCACCCCCAACAATCTCATAAAAAAAGTCTGTCAGCCTCTAAAATATTAGTACTAAAAAATACTGTGGATTTTTCAAAGTTCACACACTGGCCAAAACAAAACTCATACGTATTCAGAATTCCCTTTATCTTCTGAGCTCTTAAGACAGTTGTCTCACCAAATAAAATGCAATCATCTACAAAGAGGAGATGAGAAATCTGTGGGCATCGCCTACTTGCTTTGGCCCCTTTAATCTCCCCCCTCCTCAATGTCGAACGCATAAGGGATGAAAGTTCTTCACTGCAAATCATAAAAAGGAAAGGGTTGAGCGGATCCCCTTGACAAAGCCTTATGGTTGGTTTAAAACGTTATCCTTTGCCCATTAAAATGATCGAATAGAAGATCGAAGTAAGACACTTCATAATGAAATCCACCCAAGATTGCACAAAACCCATTCACTCCATCATAAACCTTAAGAAACCTCACTTCACCCTATCATATGCTTTGCTCATTTCAAGCTTAAGTGTAATTTGTCCTTTTATTCCAATTCGTTTATTCTTCAATGTATGCATTTTTTCATAGGCCACGAGCACATTATCAGTGATTAAACGTCCTGGTACAAAGGCACTCTGTGCACTATCAATGAATGCATCCAGAACATGCTGAAATCTATTAGCCACCACCTTAGTTATCACCTTATAAAGAGCATTGCATAGACTAATGGGTCTAAAATTTGCCATTTCCTTAGGATGTGAGGTTTTAGGTATCAACACAATGTTAGTGACACTTAAGAGCTCCAAATCTCTACCCTAATTTAAGATTTCCAAACAGAAAGAAGTTACCTCTGTACCTATAATGTGCCAACACTTCTAAAGGAAAATCATTAGAAAGTCGTCATCATCGGGAGCCTTTGTAGGGTCCATTCCTTTCAAAGCTACCCAAATCTCTTCAACAGTGCACTTCGTTGTAAGCTACAAATTTGCTTCCTCAGAAATGTAATACTTAATTCCTTGCAAGACTAATTCCATATTACTCACCCATTCAGTTGTAAACAACTCTTGAAAAAAGCAATTAGTTATCTTCTCTATCTCTTCCATTTCATTGACTTCTTCCCCATCCTTGTTCGATAAGCTTCTTATAGTATTAGATCTATTACATTAAGTAGCACAATTATGGAAGAACGTCATGTTTTTATCCCTCAATTTAAGCCAATTAACACGCGCTCTTTGCTCCCAATAGGTCTTATCTTTATCAATTTACAAATTGAGATGTAACTTTGTATTAATGATTTCAACCAAATTCTCATCGTTCATATCCTCCTCTAATAAAATTTTTAATTTTATGCTTAGATCTTTTTTAAGCCCCACCATTCCTTTACAAATTTTAATCACCCATTAAATTAATCTCTGTTTTAAGCTTTCTAATTTACCCATTACCGTCCCCGAAGATGATCTCTAAATATCCTTAACTGTCTTCTCAAATGTTTCTTCTAATAACCACAATGCTTTAAACCAAAAGGGAGCCTTCTTTATCTCCCTATGCCCCTACTCTGTATGAATGAGCAAAGGACAATGATCCAAATGTGAGTAGGGTAAGTGTTGAATACGAGCATGTGGGAAAATTGAAAACTATTTTGTGTTTGCGACCCCTCTGTCAAGCCTTTCCTCTATGTTTGTTTTTGGTAAGTTCTCTTTCCCATGTGAACCACAACCTAAAGAATCCTACATCCAAGAGTCGACACTCGTCAAGAACTGTTCGAAAAGCCTTCATTCTTTTCTCATCTCTTGGCTCCCCTCCCTTCTTCTCAAATGAGTACAAGATTTCCCCACAAACTAGCCAAGAATGAGTCTGAGTCCTTCCCAATTTTCGAAGTAAATTACAAGTACTACACCTTTCAATAACAATAGGTGCTCCATAAAACCTCGTGAAGCACCATTATCTGTCAACTTAATTTTCCTTAACCAAAGCATCAATATGATTTTTAGAATAGCTAGTAATTGTAACAAGAACATCTCATTTCGATGCCAATGAAAGCCCACCCCGTGAACCTTCTGCCTCAACATTGAACCCATTAATAAATCCACAACTTCTCCTAACCCTCTTCATACGTCTGCCATCAACTTTCATCTCTATAAAGAAGACCATTTAAGGATAATGTTGCTTCAGCGTGAACCGAAGCCTTCTTATTGCCCGAGGACTCCCCAGTCCACGGACATTCCAACTTACAGTTTTCATTTAGTCCAATCGACTTACATATGGGCAGCCGTCGGTCCTATTTGAAAAAAAAACAACCATTTGTTCCTGAAGGGTCTTCAGGAACTGATAATCAAGACCATCGTCATCAAATCTCCCCCTTTTATGATTATTTTCACTAATAGAAAGAGTTCTCAGTTTCATCCTTTGTAACTAAAAAACCTTTCCTCTTACTTGTCACGCTTTCCATTTAGACATCATCAATCTGCACAGTCCTTTCCAATCTCTTCCAGCTCATTCTTTTGGGCTTTTCGATTTTTTCTATTATTGCTACATCCACCATATTCATATTCTTATCTTTCCTACACTGTTCAAACCTTAAATTTGAGACATGACAATCAGATTTTTTAGATTTAATTTTTGTAGAACAACATTAACTAAATGCCCTAATTTCCTCAGAATTACGGAACAAATCCGCAGGTCGCAGATCAGTCAAAGATTCCACTATGATGAATCGCTATCGGCATCTTGCTAGGAGTGGTGTCTTTTTGAAATTTGACCCTCGATGTATCCACCCCCTTATTCTCCCCAATATATAAGCATTCTTTCATGGATTTTTTTTATTGAGAAACCAAACTTCTAACACTCTTTATCTACTAAATTAGATTTAACTTTTAGCGACAATGAGTAAGGGAGGTCGTCTTCCAACTTCTCTTGTAACACCTTCTAACCCCGAACCGTCGTCGGAACAGAGTTACGAGGCATTACCGGACATATCAGACAACTTACGAATAATTCACAACACATTCATAGTATAATTTAATAATTAAGTCCTTATAATGAACTTTCGAAGTATAAACATGTATTAAAAGTGAAACGAGACTCATTCAAGTACTCCGAAATTTTTTTTTATAAGTTTCGACAGCATTTCTGTTTATTTTTACATAAAACCCCCTGCAATTAAAACCGTATCCATTTCAAATATAACCAATTCAACCAACTCATTTCACATACTCATTTTCTATTCTAAATACTTTCTAATCAAACTCAATCAATATAATATCAATTTAAATTTATCAATATACTAATTAAATTAAAATGGATAAACTTCTTTCTTTATAATTCTTAGACTTGTATTGCTAACATTTTTAACCATTTATATTCAAAACATAATAACATTTATACACATCCTATGTACATGCCACATTACCAAAAGAAATTATGCATCACCAAAAGTTTACTGAAGTCGGATCTGGCTTTGGATGCTAGTTCAGTACTTGACTTCTACAATCTGCGCACGGAAACAACCGTACACTGAGTATGCATATACTCAGTGGTATCACTATAATTTAATTTATAAATAAATACATTAAATCTCACATGTACTTTTACATTACAATTATCAACACTTAATGAACAATTCAATCTTTTTATGTTATCATTTGATTATATATATATATCATTCTTATTTCTTTATTTCAATTATCACATTTCACATATGCATATCATCCAAATCTAGTTTTATCAGTAAATTTATTTCATTTGTCCCTATTAACTTGACTCGGACTCAGCGGATACACGGATTCTAACCAACACACCAGTACGACACATTGTGCCTTAACGGTACACACGATTACCTAAACAATAACCGAAAGCAGTAGCGATGACATGCGATAATGCGATTCAACACACAAAGTGCTTTGATCATAACGATATGATAGTAATGATTTTTGACACACAAAGTGTTGAATGGGTAACAGTAACGGTAACAGTAACAGTAGTCGGCACATAAGTGTTTGATCAGTAAGCTGGCAAAAACCAGTACTCTTTCATATCCTATGGCATGTCAACTATATCCGACTAGCCCGACTAGCTAATAGGGTATTTAATTCACTTTTCAGTACAATTTCCATTTCGATTCAATATTAATTATAATTTATTATTTCGATCAATTTTCACAGTAATACAGTAGTTCGTTTCATCATAAATTTTACAGTTCAATGCAGTATACGTAACAATATTCAGTAATTTCACAGTTCAATTCGGTATTCAAAACAATATTCAGTATTCTATAATTCAGTTCAGTATCAATCTCAATTTTAATACCCAATCACGAATTTTATCAGTTCATTAAATACTTACCTTAAAATACTTACCACACATGCATATTAGATTAAACACATAATAATTATAAAGCTTAAGTTATAGTGATACAAACTAGAATTTTCTTCGAATTTAATCCTCAATGATCTTTTCTTTTCCTTTTTGGGCCGATGCTTCAGGCTCGATATTGGCTACGAACAATTAAAATAATTCCACAATTATTAGCATAACACAATTTAAATGCTGAAATTTTTATTTAACTTTTACTTTAATTTTAATTTAATCCTATCTAGACCTATATACTTTTCTTTCTCAATTCATACCTTTTTACTACTCAATTTCTTGCCAAACTCACATTTAACTATTTAATTTTTATCATATTTTCATAATTTCAAATTTATTTCAATTTAATCCCTAAAACTCAAAACTTATAGCTTAGTTTACAATTCAATCCTTTATTCAATTCCAATTAAAATTTCTATCAAATAAACCCCCAATTCCATCATTTGTTCAACATAAACCCTACTAAAAAATCTATTAACTTTCAAATTTTCAACTTAAATCCAAGAGTATTTCACTCTAGGATTCCAAAAAACATCAAATTTATAAGAAAAAAGACTTGATTAAACTTACCAATTAAACTTCAAGCTTTAAAATCTTGATTTTCCCTTTCTTCTTTCTTTCCAGCTCTTTCTTTCCTGCTCTGTTTCGAAATGGCCTCTGTTTCTTTTCTTTTTTTTTTTTTTTACTTCGTTTTGTTTCTTTATTTTATTTCATTTCTTTTATTCTTTTATTTTATTAACTTAATAATAATAATTATTATTATAAATATCTTATTTAATAACAAATATATATATTACAATTGGACACACATATATTTTACACTTAGCCTATTATTATCACCATCCAATTGTCCTTATTTTATTTATTTTATATAATTTAATACTTTAATATAATAAAAATATTTTTACTTAAATAAAAAGTAATTAAATAAATATATGACAAATGTATAAATATGCATTACACTTGTATAATTTAATCACCATATATTTGTCTTTATTTTAATTTATTTTTAATAATAATAAAAATAATAATAATCATAATTTAATACTAATACTAATAATAATATAAAACCATAACAATTAATATTTATAATAATCAATTATATAATATAATATAATATATATAATCTAAATAAAATCTTAAATTTTTTAATACATTTATGCGGCCTCAGCCATTACTTAATGGCATATTTGTCATTTTGGCCCTTTTTACTTTCTATTGCTTTAGATTTAAACTTTTACCTCTTATTCAATTTAGTTCTTTTTACTAATTACTCTAAATTAAGCTAAATTCACCTAATTAAACACAGTACTAGACTTATAATTATTCCTAATAATTATTTACGAACCCGTTTCACTAAGGTGGGGGCCTGATAACACACTTTTCCGGTGCCCACGGATTTTGGGTCGTTACATCTCTTCCCCCAGATTTGATATCTCAATACAATCTTTCACAACATGACCCATACGACCACAACTGAAGCAAAAATTTGATAGGTTTTCATACTTAAAAAGGAAGCCAAACTTTCTCTTGATTGCCAGTTGTAATAAAAATTCCCCTCCGTAACGATTTTTGGACATCCAGTTGGACTTTCAATTGGCAAACATCACTTTTTATCTCTGATCGCATTACTTCTCCAAAAGTGGAACCTATTGCGTGTATCAAATCTTTCTTCTCACACTCTGGCGGACAAGGACCAATTTTAAGCCAGAACGGTGAGAAAACCAATTTAATATTTCTCTTTTTTGTCGCCTCCTTCAATCTATCAAATATGACCAATTGTCTTCTGAACAGCCACAGTCTCCCCTCCATGATCGTCTCCAAGTCATCCTCATCCTCAAACGAGATCTGAAACAGGTTTTGCCTAACCATTTGGATCTTAAATTTTCTCCTAGTCTTTCATATACTCCTCAATTGTACACGAAAACTATAGAGCATAATAACGACAAATTACCATTTGGCACAACCAAAGAATTCTTCACCGTTAATTGTACCAATTCTTCTGCTAAGAGGGAGATCTCATCCCCCGTCATACAGGGAAAAAGTCACCACCCTATTCCAACGCAACCACAGTAAGTATTGTCTCTCTAGGACACTAAAAGAGAGCACTCTTGACCTTTTAGATATACCTATTTTAGGGCTAGACAAAATACAATCATTTTTACATATACAAGACAAGACACATATTTAAGAGCGAGCGTTCAATCGAATTGAATAAAATTTTTTAGAATTAATTTAGTTAACAAGTCCTTTTTTCAAACATATTAAATTAAACATATTAAATTAAAATCTTATTACAATATAACTGATTTCATATTAGAAATTTGAAACCCTATATATTTGAAATTTTTTCAAAACATAATAATAACAAATACCTTAATATAATAAACTAGAATAATTAATTAACTTATTTAAGTCCCAAAGTTATTATTCTAAAAAATTTTTAATTTTTTTTACTTTTTATATATTTCTTTTAGAATTTTTTTAAAAATTATGAATTTTGAAATTTTTATAAATATTTTAAAATTTTAAAATTATTTAAAATTATTTTATAATTTTTATTAAGAGAGACCAATTTACTCATTTTCAAATGAGCAAAAAAATACTCACACCAATCTGTTATTCAAATTATTTTAATTATTTGAATTATAAAATTTAATTCAATTCGAATTCGAATTAATTATTTGAGTTTACTCAAGTAAGTCGAATAACTCGATTCAATTAATTCGAAATCCAAATTTTTTTTTTTATTTTTTCAAATCGAATCGAGTTTTACCCACCCTTACACGTATGTATATCCAACCTTATTTCAGAGCCAGGATAGCAAACAGAGGATAATAGTTCCATAGACATTCAACATCACATAGGCCAAGAGTAGAACAATACAACAATCAAATCAACATGGGGATACTTATAGCAAAATAAGTTCATCAGTAGGTAGGATTTTCAGCTATCAAACGTAGAGGCTAGATTCCCAGAAAACTCGGAACCTGCAACTTAAAAACCATGGATTTTGATGTTGTCCTTCTTCACAATACCAGCCTGCTCATAAAGAAGAACATACAAAATTAAGAACTTGTACAACCTGACTAAGACCAGAGAGCGAGTGTCAACACATGTATGTTCAATAGAATCATATTCACACAGCATGGCTACATTTATGTCGGACGCATATACCAGCTTTAAGTATATATATAAGAAAACCAAATGATAATGACAATAACCTGAACAAGAAAAGTGGAGACGTTCTTCCTTTGATCACCTTGAAGTTGAATAACCTACACATAAACCGAGTACATAATAAACATAAAAATGAAGAACAAAGACAGTGGTGGCGAAGGTGACTTCATTAGGAGGTTAGACGTGCACCTGCCCTAACTCAGGGTCCTGGACAACAGTGCCATTGCAACAGAACTCCTTCTTGAGGTCCTTGAGAATTTTGTTATAGCTGAATTCTTTCTTCAACCCTTGGACAGTAGTCAAGCTTTTCCTACCATTCCGTTGTTGGATACGAATGTGCACGTACTCCTTGGTACCAGCACCAGAGTCCTCAGCATTTGCATCAGCAAACGGATCTAGCGTAAAACCGCAAAGCATATGAGTTCATTTTCCATGGGTGATCCAATTTAATCGATAAGAAAGGGGCAATGCTTACCAAAGGCAGTAGGAATTTGGATGTCAAGATCAGACATGAAACTTAGCTGACGGAAAGGTCAAACGAGTTCAACGCACTGAAAACCTACATTGCAAGGTCAAATCTTGATCAGATATTTCGTTTACTAGATCAATTCAGTTCGGAACTTCCTATCTTTCAAGCAAAATCATTTTCTGCAAACACTAACCGGTCACCCTAGGGGTAACATAGCAAATAAATTTCATCAAAAACGCAAATTTAGTATCCTTGGTAAAAAAAAAAAAAAAAAAAATGAGAAAGCACCATAAAACCATACACAGATTTCAGCAGTTACAAGCATAAGCCTCGAACTCATATCGGAATTTTAGCAAAAGGGAAACTCGTTATATTGATCTGATCTAAAGAGGGGGCACATGTGATTTGGTCCTAAAAAGAATTCAAGCATAAGCCATAAATTATATCAAAGTAAAAACAATTGTTTTGGGAGAAAATCAGAAAGAAGCGGTTAATACGTACCTAATCTGAAGAATCTGATTATGAAATTTAGAAATCCTAAAGGTGATGATCGAAGTCTGAGCTGATTCTCTTTTTCTCTACCTGAGTTCTGACTTTTGAGTTTGAAGGGAGGGGGGGGATTAGGCCGGGTTCAGTAAGTGAGTCGGCAATGTGGGGGGTATCTTAACCGATGATCAGTTTGATCCACACGTGTACGATGATTAAGGCGAGTTTGATTGTTTTGTGTAGAGAACGAGTTAGTTTGGAAGTGAGAGAGAGGGTAGAATTGTCCGTACAAAGATAGACAGATAGATTAGATTACAAAACATATACGACACCGTCTTAGTTTTTCTCTGAAATGGCACATGCCTTTTTTTTACTCCTATGATGCCTTCTAAAATCTAAAACCGTTGGTTTTTCATTTACGTTATCTTGTTTTTCACCATTGATGTCTTGAATATTTAAATTCGATTTTTTTATTATATGTAAGTTTTATTTATATTTATTTCAATTTAAATTTTATTATATATGATTCTTATTCAGAGTTTTTTCGATCTAAATAAATCACTTTTCAAATAAAATAATACAATAACGATTAAATTTATTTTTAATCTCTCTATTATTTAAATATAAAATTATGGCATGATATTTTAAATATGATAAAGTTTGCATCATTTTAAATGATCATTAATTAATTTAAACAATTAATACTATTAATTATTTTTTTAATGACATAATTTTTTTAAAAAAAATATTCATTCTGTTGAAATTAATTTTTGAACTTAAAGAATATTTTTTAAAAATCATGTCAATCTTTTAAACCACAATAAATTAGTAATGTTAAGTCTAACTAATATTAATATAAAGTAAATTATAAAGTAAATGATGAAGTTATTTCTAAATTAAAATATAGTAACTAAATCTCAATTTTAATTAAATATTAAAATCATAGTTAAATTTTTTTTTTTTATTTCATACTTAAAATTACGCATAACCCTTAAATAATAACATAACAACATGCTTAAACTTACCTCCTCTACCATTAAAAACAATACCAATTAATACTCAATAACCGCCATCAATTCAATGGTTAACCATTTAGTAGAGAACCAACAAAAATCAATAAAAAATCAAAAAATTAAAATAAACAGTAAAAGAAAGGAGAAGATATAAAATCTTAAAATATCATATAACCATTCACTGAAAAAGATGTAAAAAAACTCATTCATATCAAAACCTTTGAAGATAAAATCAATCATATAGCAAACATAACATTAACAAAAAAATATTAGCTATTAAGATCATAATAAGTAAAAAATTAACTCTTTCAAGTAGCTCATAATTTTCTTTAACAACAACATGATGGGTCTGCAAACTACATCCAATAAAAAGTTCAAGTTGAAAATTTCGGTTCTAGAATTTCCAGGCATAAACGATTCAACCATGCAGCTGTATAAAACATTGCAAATATTACAATAAAAAAAAAAATAGAAGATTATGGCTCAACAACAGTCACCTGTTGCCATTCCCCATCTACAGCTTCTTTCCACAACGTCACATTGTTGTTCCCATCAGCCACAGCCAATATGTTTCCAGTCAATGACCACGACACCCTCCACACAGGTGTACCAAAATCATGCAATACTTTACCTTCCCACTGATCCCCTTCCTTGGCCACTGTCCATATAATTACTTTCCCATCCTGGGAAGCGCTTGCAATGGTAGATTTTGGTAGCCCCAAATTGGGAGCCCAAGCAACATCCCGTACCCAATCAGTATGCATTTGGAGAGCTGGAAAGCAGTCCATCTTCCAGATTCCATTGTAGAGTTTCCACACCTTTACAGTGTTATCGCACCCACCAGAACAAAGCTTCTGAACAGGGTCCAGCAAACCCGAACCGACAAGAGCACCAGGTGCTGTTGATGGAGCCCATGAAACAGATGTTACCCCCACTGGGTGAGCCTGATCAATCCTTGATACATCCCAGCCCCCGTCTGCCCTTGCTGTGAAAACCGATATATTTCCATCAGAAGAACCACATGCCAAACAAAGTCCCAGTTCATGAGGAGCCCAAGCAATTGAATTAACAGATGACTTATGGTCATCAAATACATGAGCCTGAGCCCATTCATTCTGATTGCCTTCCTTCCAAATAATCACACGTCCATCATAACAACAAGAAGCAAGTAAAGAGCCAAACTTTGGGTGAGCCCAAGCCACCTGCCATACTGGTCCCTGGTGACCTGTCAGAGTCGCTAAATGCTGATGTGTGTTGTTGCTCACCCCAACTATCTTAATTGTGCTGTCTGATGAGGCGGTAGCAATACGCTTACCATAAAAATCCATGGCCACATCATGGACCGTGTCCTGGTGGCCAGTTTCAATCTTCTGCGATGGCATTTCTCCTTTATCTGTGAGTTATTCAGTTTCAGTATTAAAAATAGGAGCTGGAATTTTGAATTAAAAAAAAATGTTCCATAAAAGAAAAAGAGCTTTTTAACTACTGCAAGACATATAAATCACACAAAAAATTAAGAACTAAATCATCTAAGGAAAAAAAATCTAAGAAACCACAACACGAAAAAAAGCAATGAAGCATAAAGAAGAACAAAATCAAAGGAACTACAACACCAAAGGCAAACATTAATAATCATATGACTTCAGTAAAGTCTATGTTTCATTAAGACTTATCTTTCTTATCGGCCTTGGTTTCATTCGATGCCTTAGGTTTGTGACTATGTCTTGACTATTAGGGATAAAAGGAGGCAGTGACAACTGATAAAGCTCCACCACCATTGGGATCATATTCTCGGGCCATCAAGGCCAAAAATCTTCTATTCTCTCCAGTGTTCTTTCTCTTATTTCCAAAGGTTTGTGAAATTGAAATTTCTTGACATGCCAAGGTTGTAGGCCTGAATTTTCATTATATGCCCGATGTATTAAATATTAACCATCACCATTCTTTTCTATTCCCAGGCTATGAAATTCATATTATCACTATAAAGGATCAGACCAACAGATCTAATAATTTGTAAACAAATTATGATGTAAATGAGGCATCTCAGCTTTCCTACTTTGGATCTCAATACACGATGGTTATTGACAGTTTCGAAGCAAATCTACAGGTACTCCACAATATAGGATATCTATGGAAAATGTGAGTACAAATAGCATGAAATCAGGCTGCGATCTTACCAGTAATCGGCAGAAGGAACAACAGCAGCGTCGATCGGATCGAAACTGGTTGAGGTTACAACAAAAAAGAATCATAATTAGATCTAATAGAGCCGAAATATAGAAATTAAAAAAAAAATAACAAAAGAAAAGAAAATAAATTAGAGAAAATAATTCACCTTGAAAGTAGGGATTTTCGGAGAGGGCTTTGATGGATCAAATAATCTGAAGATATCGATTTTGGGGATGGAAATAGTTAGGGCCTAGGGCTCCAATCGGTACGGTAACCTTGTTTTATAAGGTCAAGCAAGACGTTAAATGACGAGAAAGGGCTTGAGGAAAAAAGGTAAATTTTAATAAAAGGTCCTTATACTATGAACTTTTGGTGAATTTAATGTTCTTATTATAATTTGATATCTTTAGTCTTTACTTTTTAAAAGGTCATGTTTTTTCAGTTAATTTCACCAAATTATTTGATTTGATTTATTTTTTAAATATATGATAACATAATATTTACACCTTGATAAAAATATGACATCAATAAGATATATTTTTCAAGATGTGTAAAAAAGTGTTAATGTGTATATGACGCCTCACTCTATATTTTTAAGAAAAGTCATGCCAAATTATTTGCAATATTGTAAATATTGGATTGTTGATCGAACAGGTCAAATCATTGATTTCATTTCAATCGATTTAACCGTCAATTAAAAATAAGTAAATAAAAAAAATCGATTCACCATTATTTTTTTCTTGGTTTTCAGTTTTTTAATGATTCACAATAACTTGTTCTATGTTCAATCAGAGTGAAGCCAGAAAATCTTTTTGGAGGGTTGGAATTAAGTTTTATATTTTTACAACAGTAAAAATACAATTTCACCCTTTTACTAGCCTATATCTTTATAATTTCTTAAAGGATTAAATCAAATTTTTATCATTTTTTTGGGCAAAGTGCAATTTTACCATTTCCTTTAAAATTTTATAAATTATAAAGGATCTAAAAGGAAAAATTTTTATTTTAGAGCTTTTGGGCTCCTGCCACCCCCTATATCAAATATTCATCAATTCTTGATTCAACTAACTCAACCAATTGTTCCAATTTAGTTTGATATAATTGACTATTTGAAAAAATTAACAAAAAGAATTATGTTAATACTAAAAGTATACGCATCTCAAAAAATAAAAATATATTAAATTATAGTAGAAAGATTGTATCTGCTAAGAACATATAGTACATGGACCATTAAAAAATAGTTAAATTTAAATTTGGTATTTGAACTTGTCTACTTCTTTCATATTAGTACTTAAGGTTTTTTTTTTTGTCAACTAAGTTGGTACTTTTTTTTAACACCGTTAAGTCTAGGGTAGGTGGCAGTACCAGACTATGACGCGTGTTATTAGTGACATCATGATGATGTCATCATCTAAAAGTTAAATTAAAAATTATTAATAATTTTAAAAATATCTGCAAAAATAATAAACATATACTGCCCTGTTTCTTTTCTTTCTCTAATAACTTTTCTTTCCTTTCCCCCATTTCTCCTCTTCTTCTTATTTTCTCCTTCTTCCTCCCCTAAACCCTAGCTAGCACCTAGCCTATGCCACCATGATTGGCCACTTTTCTGGCCTAAAAGTGGCACCTAATTGTTGCTCTCCATTCCCTCTTTTGAATGCTCTGATTAGATTTATTGGAAAATTTTCCAACAGCCGCAAAAATGCCTTCAACTTTTGAACTTCTCTAACGCTGATTTACAGACTTAACCATTGAACCATCTTGTAATTTCGACCACGGCTTCTCCTTGGTATGATAAACTTCTTCACCGCTCAAATCTTTCAAATGGATTGGTTGTTACAGTCATGGTAGTCGGTATTTGGCCCTTTATCGAATCATTTTCTGCAGCCATAGGGTATAAGGGCCTTGTGTAACAATTTGATTTTTAGTGGTGTCAGAAATAGTAGTTTCGGGACCATAGTTCTGATTAGTGAGTTATCTAATTAATTAATATTTACAAGTTAAATATGGTGTCATTGTGAATTGTGATTTGGCCGATTTTATTAATTGGTCAATTAGTCAAGTTACAAGTGGTTCGTACCAAAAGTTAATGCTTTTGGAAAATGAGGTATCGGGACCTCGTTTTTGAAAACCAAGCTTGTAAATATTTTCATTGAATATTTATGTAGCTATATTATAAGTGAATTGAAGTTTGGTCTGAAAATTTCAGTGATTGGATAGTTAATTTAAGTATAATGACTAAATTATAAAAAATTATAAAAGTTAATCGGTATTGGTTTTTATTTGTTACAAGGATAAATTAATAAATTTTTGAGGGTTTAAGTGGAAAATTGACCATTTTTATTTGAAGTGGACGATTGTGACTTGGCAAATTTATAATTTTTGTTAAAAATAATTAATTATAAAGTAAAAAATATAATTAAGTAAAACAAATAAGTGTTATCATCATCCATTTTCATTTCTTCTTTCTCAAACTGAAACTAAAGCACCAAGGAAGCCATTTTTGAAGGCTTACAGTCAGCCAAGCTTAAGGTGCTTGCATGATCAGAAATTGGATCAAATTGAAGAAAATCGAGAAAATGACAAAAATTGTTAATTAGTCTTTAGGGGGTTGTTTGTTTCCTGTCTTGACCAGGTAAGTTCATATGGTATGTTTGTGTTAAATTGTTATATTTTTAAAATTATAATTGTAAATATGTTTAATTGAAATTTTGATTGTTTACGATTTGGTACAAAAAGGTGAGATATGGATTAAATCATAAAGAAATGACAAATTGATTAATAAATTGAATATAATGAATTGAAATTTGAGATTGATTAGTTGAATTGAATCAAATTGATATGATTATATTTGATCTTCGAAATAAATGAATAAATTGAATAGATTTGGAAATATTGTATATTGTTGTAATTGCAAAATTGTCTTTATGATAAGATGAATTATAATGCTATGCATACAAATTGATAATTGGTTGAAGAAATGACAACATTGAATTGAGAAATTGGCATATAATGGAAATTGAGAAATTGTTACCCTATTAATTATTTGAGCAAAGTCGGATATAGTTGGCATGTCATAAGATAGAAAGAGTTTAAGGTTATTCGACTACGTGTTGGGGAGTGTTCTGCACACCCATTTTTCTGTTATACTGACCAGTGCTGGGCACATCTATTTTTCGGTTTTACCGACTAGTGTTGGACGCAACTTATTATTTCAGATATATCCTATAGGCACTATGTGTGAAATTGATGTGATTGATTGAATCCATATATTCGTCCGAGTCAGGTTAATAAGGACATATATAATGTAAATGGAATAAATGATATTTAGATTTATTTGATACGATGATTGAATGATGCATATACATATTGAGAATCGATTATACAAGCCCAGTGGGCCAATATGGAAACATGACAAATCGATGAATGTGAATCGGAATTTTTATTATGAAACGAAGTAGTAATTGACATTAACTTGGAAATTAATATATATTTGGTATAAAGATGAATTAATTTGATTTGAGAATGAAGTTCATATGATTTCATATGAATTTGATTGAGAATTCAAATTATGAAATAAAAATAATTTTTGGCATTAATTTGAAATGGGATGTATTGCGAGTAAATAGATTGTATGATATGATTAAGATAGTAAATTGATTAAATGATTGTTTGTTTTGTGAATGATAATGAAATGTTATATGATTGAGTTACTATATGGTATGATAAATGTTGAATTCACTTTTTTTATATTTGATTTGCCATGATAGGCAAACTTTACCAGCTAAGTAGCATGTAGTGTATTATTATAACTTAAGGTAAGTTACTTAGTTTTATACCTTTGAACTTACTAAGTATTGTATATGTTTATCTCGTTTGTTTTCTTTTTCCCTATAGATTACCAACTTGCAGAACACATCAAGCAAATCGTTCGAAGCTCACACTATCCCGTTATTGATTCAATAGTCTTTCTATTGTTTAAAACTTGGTTTTGTGGCATGTATATAGACGATTTATTTTTGGTCAATCTTGAATTTTAGTACTTTGATTCTTGATTGTGGTTTGTGTTTTGAATGGTATTATGTTATGTATATAGATTGTGTTTTTAAATCGATTGAAGTTAAGTTTTGAAAGTTACAAAGTTTGGACTTGTTATTATGTAATGTTGTTTCCAAAGACTATTTGGCATGTTTGATGGAATGAATTGTATAAACATGTGTAGTTGAGCTTATCCTTGAAACATGGTAGATTGTGAATTGATAATGCTTGATGAATGGTTGATTATTAGATATATGATATAAGGTTAGTTGTTGGCTTGAGACTTATACGGTCAAAATTGATAAGTGTATAGCATGTCTTATGTTTGTTTAAAAGGAAAGATTTGGTATGTTTACCATGGCAACAATGTACCATTTCATTTTGAGATACTTTGTTCGAATAAATCGTGTTGGTATTATAATTGTTGAATGTTTTGGTAATGATTTATGATTTGTTTATGATGGTGCGAAAAAGGCATATTGGTTAGAACTTTAGGTTATTTTAGTATCATGATTTAGATTGAATCCTTGAGGTGTTTTAGGTAAGATTTTGATGAAAATAAACATGTGTTTGGTAATGCTTAAGTGTTTGGATTATATGAGTTGCAAAAGTGGCCATTTTTTGCATCACATGGTTTGCCACACGATCATTTGTTACGCACGATTGGTTGACACAACCGTGTGCCACTGGTCTTAGTTTCTCATACAGCCTAGCCACACAGTCATGTAAATGTTTGCAAAGTTTTACAGTTAGGTCCACACAATCATAGTTTGTTACATGGCCTGGCGAAATGGCTGTATGACTCTGCATTACATGACATCAATTTTGCACACAGTTTGTATACATGATTGTGTGGTTCAGCACCACAGGGCTGTGTGACCCCCGTTTTACATTTTTACCTCACTTTTATGTAAAGTTTTAAATTAGCCCCTACTTAGTTCTTAATTATTTTTAGAGCTTTTGAAAGCTCGATTTAAGCCATTCTTGCATGAATAACATGTTCTAATTGAATGACTGATAACTATTGATTGTTTTAAAGAAGTTTTGAATCAAAATAGCATGTTCTTGTTCTGTATTTATTGTAGTATCCCATAACCTTAATCTAGTGACAAAGACAGGTGAGGGGTGTTTCATTTAGTATTATGAATGATTGAAGGGTTGGTTGATAGGGGTTAGGAGTTGGTAGTTTAAGTACCTTAGATCCCATTATTGTAGTTTCTTGTAAGCAAATAAAATTATTACAGATTTGGGTTTTTTTTTCACAATTTCAAATTTGATTTTTTTTTTGTTTCTTGATATTCTAATTGGTTTTGTTAAATATCCATTTCAAGTATTCATTTAATTATTTTATTTGTTTGCATGTGTGTCTGTTATCTTGAATTGAGATATTAGTGGGTTATTGATGAATGTTCTTTAATTTACTTCAAATTTATTTGCAAAATCTCATAAATTCTTAGAACATGCTCAAAATCTAATAAATTCTTAAAACATGCTCTCCTTTAACGTGAAAAAGAAACCCTCAGTGGAAATAAAATCAATAAAAACCCAAGTTAAACACAACTAACTCAAATAGAAAACAAATAATAAAAGCTTTTGTAAGACAAAAGAAATGAAGCAATAGATGAAAGACATTGTAAAGGGAAATGGAACAAATTTATGAAGATATTCAGAAAATTTGAGAAAGATTTCTTTTTAATTTATCATTTTTATATATTTTTAGATATTATTTTAAAAAATTAAATTATGATATTTAAATTTTTTTTATTTTTACTATATTTTTAAATTATGACATAATCATGATGTCATTAATGAAACGTGTTATTGTTTGGTATTGCCACCTGTCCTAGACTTAATGGTGTTAAAAAAAGTATCAAACTAGTTGATGGAAAAAAAATTCAGGTACTAATCTAGGATGAAAAAAAAAATCTTAAATACCAATCCGGGAGAAGTGTACAAATTCAGGTACTAATTTTATATTTAATCTTTTAAAAAATTTAGAGATAAAACAACGATTGGTTGAAGTGGGTGACGTCAAAATTGAAATTAATTTAAATTTCTCCTCTTCATGCTTTAAAATAATTAGTTTCTTATCATTTATTTAATTAAGTACTAAAAATATAAGGGTTTTTTAACTTAAATATTAATTTTTAAAACAAGTTTTTTAAAGTCATTTTTCAGAATATATAACTTTTAGGGTTATTTTAAAACTTACAGATATCAATGTTCAATTAGTCAACATTGATGTAGTATTTATTATTTGTAGGCCTAACCAATCCATTTAATATAAAAGACTTAAACACTCATGGGCATCGTGTCGAGGTCCCTTGATATTTCCATTCTCTTATGTTTTTACCTAAAATCCTATTTATATATAATAAAAAAAAAACTCTCCCGACTTAATAACAAATCCCTAAATTTTCTATTTATCTTCTCAAAAGAATGGTTGTTTAAAGGTTTCATGTAAAACACATAACTTATCATGTTATAAACATAATCAAATTATTGACTTGATTTTTTTAATTTTGTTCATATTAGATTTTGTTACAATTAATTTTATCATTGCAAATTCTTTTTAGATTTTACTAAATTAAGTATTTATTTTGTGATATTTTGAATAGGAAAAATATTGATCTATTCATGTCCCACATAATTTATGGTTTATGGTGTCAGATGAACATATCACAAATGACTTAAAAAGGCTGGATTACTTGTGGCATTTAGAACAATAACTTTTAAAATAGTGTTGGAGTTGTTTGGTGCTTTAATGGAAAGACAAAGGTTGGAAACATATACATATAATTTTCCATGTGGAAAAGTGTAATAGTGCTAAAAGATGTTTTAATAATTGGTCTTCCAATCGATAGACATGTGATAATTGAAGCGACTTGAAGATGCTATATTATTTGTTGTTGGGTGTGGTGTCGAATAAGGAGTGAAAGGAATAGATGAGAAACAAGTGAAATTCAAATGGTAGAAAATACTTGTTGAATTGGCCCCTTTGTATAATGCGATTGTGAAACAGCTACAACAATATGCCAAAGCTTGGATGCTTTGGATGATAGGAGGTATGTTGCCTCCTGACAAGTCTAGAAATAAAGCTCCATTACATGTATTTAGGTATATTGTCAAATTTTGATTTGGTTGGTATATTTTAATTGGGGGATAATGGCTTGAGTGTATCTGTATAGGGCACTTTGTAAGATGACATTAAATTGACAAAATAAATGTTGTATCCTTTTGCAAACTTGGGCATGGATATGTATGCTATGGCTACCGTCCATCTCTTTCTAGCCATGGGAGTTCTCTTATGCAAAGGTAAAAAAATAATTGTATTGAATATCTTAAAATGTATTAAATGATGAATAATCATAATGTCATTTGCATCTAATATCTAAATAGATTTAGAGGTCACTTGGATCATATCAGTCATACAAAAGACTTGACCTAGAGTGATTGGAAATTGATCGATTAGCCAATCCGAAGGTATGTTGATGTTATATTCATACTCAATTAAAGTAATTAATAGTGTTTATGAATATAATTGTATTTATGCTACGTTTGGCAGGTGTATTACTTTTTACATATGTTTTAGTCTATGTGATAGCAACAAACTAATTCAATAGTAATATTTAGTCACTCCCATGATTTATTTTTAGCAAAAGAACGAAAATTTTTCGCTTATTTTGAAGAGGACTTATTTTTTACAAGAGTTATTACTTATCTATCTAATTTTAAGTTTAAATTTGTACTAACTATTTTTTATTTAATGTCTAACTATTGTAATACATATGTAATAAATAAACGTATTATTCATACTATTACAATATTAACTAAACGATGCATAATGTTTGCAATTTGTGTGGAGGTCGTACATAAAGAATGCAATTATTAACTTTTTTTTATCAATGATAGTGTACTAGCACTTTGTGGTGTGGAGGTCATGCGTGTTGATTTGTTTCCATATTATTGAGTGGTGACATATTGACCAAATGAAACAACAATTGGGTTGGTGTAAGATGTTCCAAATGATCAAATAAAGCTCAATCGACTTCAAATGATGGATTTGAGTTAAGGGCGAAGCTAAAAAAATATTTTAGGGGGTCGAAATTAAATTGTAATTTTTACGATAGTAAAAATGCAATTTCACCATGTTAATAGCCTATATCTTTGTAATTTTTAAAGGATTAAATCAAAATTTTATCATTTTTAGGGAGGCCAAAGTATGATTTTACTTTTACTAATTTAAAATTTTAAAGGACCTAAATGGAAAATTTTCCATTTTAGGGGTCGGGGCCCTTGCCAGCCTCCCTAGTTACTCCCATAGAGAATATCTTTTTTGGGACTAACGCTATGAGCATTCCATCAATGGAATCATTATCTAATATTGTAATTTTTATTCTTTTCATGTATATATTCAATGGTTTAGGTAGATAGGTCAACTACATTTATATGTGAAAGATGAATATCTACATATGAAGAAAGGACACGTACCAAAGAGCCGGAGTCTAAGCCACTTATGCAACATTTTGACTTAGAGCCACATGTCAAAGCTTCCACACAAGTCATATTGGCATTCTTTGCACTTGTGACACACTATTTGGCTACATCCACGTTCCATGTTAGTTAAAAATTCAATTAAGCAAACGCCATTTCTTCACCATTTAGGACGCTAATGAAAACTTTGACTAGACTTTTTGAGATCTTTAGACTATCTTTTTATGTGATTCTTGTACCAAATCATTTTTAAATGGTTTGACTTTGTGTTCTGTAACCTAAGATATGACCATTTTTATAACTTATCAAACTTGCAAACTCAGATAAAGATACATAAAAATATTAAATTATTAGTGATTTATTGTTCTTAACTAGTTGAGTTGATTATGGAATAACAATCACTCAATTTTGGAGTAACTAACAAAACAATCACCTAGGTTTCATTTCAGTCACTCAACTTTTAAAAAGTAACAAAACAATCACTAACGTTATAAAAAAGAGACAAAACAGTCACTGATTAATAGTCTTCGTTAGTGTCTTAACGAGACCATTGATGTGGCAAGTTAATTAGTTGATGTGGCCAGTTAACTTGCGACGTTGGATGTCCATAATGGAAACCCACCCATTTTAAGAAGAAATTGAAAAAAAAACCCTTAATAATAGAGAAGAAGAAGAAGAACTGGAAAATTTCATGCTGATTTTGGTGTAATTTGATGTGTTGAAGGGACTTAAGGATGGGAAAGAGGATAAGCTTGATACTGTTTTTAGTTGTCCTTTCTGTAACCATGGCAATGGTAAAGTAATGACGTTAACTTTTTAATGTTTAATTTGAGTTTTAGAATTGATTTAATGAAAATACATAATTAGCTAACAATATTAACAATTAACTTTCATCAAATCAACTCTAAAATCCGAATTAAATAATATCCTTGGATTGTATTTGACAAATTAAACGCAAAATTAAACAAATACTTGATTAGCACTAAATTTATTCTATTAAAAAAATCAAGAAAAATTCAAACCCAATAATATTAATAATGAACTTTTATCAAATCTACTCTAAAACTTGAATTAAACACTAAAAAGTTAACACCGTTACTTTTGAATACTAAAATATATAACTTTTGTCAAATACAAGTACCAAATTGAACAAAAAAAATAGCATATGTACCATATTAGAAAAAAGTGTCAAACTAAGATATCAAATGATATATTAAAACTATATAAATTATCATATTTATATTAAATAATAAAATAATTACTTAAGTAATAAAAAGTACTTTCTGAATGAAAACAATATATTTGTTTCTAGAACATTTTGCAATTTTCTTTTATGAAATTTATTTTCTCAATTTTATTTATTAAAAAGATTAATTCTACTAAAAAAATACAACGATTAAGTCTCTATCAAATTGGAAAGTGAATAATTAAGAAAAACTAACAACAGGTAAATGTTTTGTGTCCATTCATCCTGTGTGACAAAAGTAAAAAATGTAATAAAGAATGCACATGTTGAGTTTTTATTGATCCATGCCATTTAAATTTTAACCCTTGGTTTTGACCCTAAGCCTATTATTCAACACATGATTTTTATTTTTATTTTTAATTAAAGCATTTAAACATTAAGAGGGACAGATCTAACTCAAGTCCACATCTTAATGCCTTCATCCTCATGATGCATTAAGGAAGTTAGAATCAAAAGTTATTAAAGAGAGGATATCTTATTGAGTGTGTTTTGCATGTAATAAAGCTACTCTAGCGAAGACAAGTTCAACAAAAGGACAACAATTTGATAAAAGTTTATACATAATAATACATTGGTGAAAAATATTTATTTACTTAAATTTTCTTTTGCCACGTTTGATATATTGTGGGAATATATTGACATCATTATTAATTATATTTAGTTGTTTATTTTGAAGATTTACAAGAATTATATTGCTATGTATTTTAGGGGGGATTAATTTTCTTAATATAAAAATTAAGAGGACTGAAAATGTGTTTTTACCAATAAAAAAGGAAATGAAGCTAATAAACAAGCAAAAGAGTAAAACACTAATGGAGGGTAAAAGAGACGATTGATCAATCAATCATTTAGAAAGAGGAATTCCAAAAGCCAGAGGAAACCCTTTCGACTAAAATTATAATAAAATTCAACTTCTTATCTCTTTCTCTCTCTAAAATCCTTCATATTGCTTCACTCTTTTTCCTTTCTTTCTTCGGATTGTTTCCCAAGTTTCGATCCAAAAACCCTAAAATCTACTCCCTTTTAATCTCAATCGTTTTTTTATTTTAATTTATTTTAATTTCCCAATTTTATTCCTTCAAAATTTTAATTACTTCCCGAACCCCCAAAAAAATTGTTTCTTTATTTTCTGTGTAATATTTTTTGATTTTTTCGTTTAATTCCAATCAAGAGCTTTAAGAAAAGTTTAGTTTACTATTTTTTAATAATAAAATAAAATTTTGGGTTTTTCTTTTTTGTTCTGTTTGGATTGGAAGTTTGTTTCTTTCTAGTTTTCCTGTATTATTATTTTTTGTGAAAAATATTCTCTATGTTTTATTTCCAATAGAGACACTTGTAACCCGAAAATTTCTTCAATTAAGAGGTTGTTTCTTTCTGGGTTTTCATAAATTCCTCTTAATTTCTCGCTTTGAAAAGAAAAAAAATCCAGATATTGGTTTAAATTTTTTAAGGAACAACCTTTAGTGTTATGTTAAAAGGGAGAAATTGGGGGAATTATCGGAGAGAAATTTGAATTTCTGGATTGTTTCAATTTTGGGTTTCTTAATTGGGTGTTTGGGATTATGAGGAACAGTGGAGATGGACAAGGGCAATCTAAAACGCAAGGTGGTGGTGTCGTTTCCAAGTCAGCTCGGAGTTCATTACGTGCAATTTCCAGTTACTTCAGGATTGTTTCTTCCGGGGCTTCCACTGTGGCACGGTCGGCGGTTTCCGTAGCATCATCGATTGTGGACAGGGAAGACGATTCTGGGTATGATCAGGTAATAAGTAAGAAAATAGGAGTTTTCTTTTAATTTTTTTTATGAATTTTTTCTTTTTCTTTTTAATTTCCATGCGGAATTTGTTATAGAGTTGGAAAGCTTATTGGAGTCCAATTTAATGTGTCCTAAAAAGGAAAATGTTTCAGTATTCTTAGTATGCACACGTTGAGTCTTGTTATATGGAATTGGAATGTCTTAATGGGTTGAAATGTTCATAAGAGGAAGTCATTTTTTTCTTTAATTGGAGAACTTTAATATGCCTATATCGAGTTTCTTTTCTTAAAATGAAAGAGAAACATAGGTGTTGTTTTGGTTATAGGGTGTATGATTTTAGGTTTAGTTTGGTGAATTTATTAGTTTGAGCTTTAAATTTGCTATTACTCATTTTGAAGATTTTGAGTTTTACCATTTGTCCTAGAACTTAATGCTTTTAGGTGCCTTTTTTATTCAAGCTTTGAAAAAAAATGTTAGCGCATTTGCATGTTCCTTTTATTTCTGTTTTGGGAAGGGGAGATTCTGACATGTGGTGTGATTTTTGGTTGTGAGTTTAACTTACTTTGACCGGTTAATAATTGATGCATGTAGGAGGTATACTTTTAGGTTAGTCTTTTCTAAATATGCTTTAAGGTTAAGAGCATAGAGCAAATATGACTAATATCATAGTCCTCTTTCGCTTTTGTTGATGTAAAGGTTAATTGGGCTGGCTTTGACAAGTTAGAAGATGAGAAAGGTGTCATTCGACAAGTTCTCCTGCTTGGTTATTGGTCTGGTTTTCAGGTTTGGGATGTTGAAGATGCTGATAATGTCTGTGACTTGGTTTCAAGACGTGATGGTCCCGTTTCATTTATGCAAATGCTACCAAAACCAGTAGCAGCAAAGAGATCAGGAGACAAGTTTGCAAACAGCCGTCCCCTTTTGGTGGTTTGTTCTGATGGGTCCCTCTCTGTGGGTACTCGTATTCAGGATCATTCTTGCAACGGAAGCATACCACACAACAATTATTCAGGGAATGGTAGCATTGTTTCTGCCATTGTCCAGTTTTATTCCTTGAGATCTCAATCTTATGTACACAAGCTAAACTTTAGATCAGTTGTTTATTCTGTAAGGTGCAGTTCTCGAATTGTTGCTATAGCTCTAGCAACTCAGGTATGTTACCTTGTGCATATATTTTTTTGGGCATCCTTACGTCTAATCAGATATTGACTTAAGTTCTATATTTTGCAGATACATTGTTTTGATGCCACCACATTAGAAAGGGAATATACCATTCTTACAAATCCTATAATTACAGCCTCCCCTGGTTCTGGAGGTGTAGGTTATGGACCTTTGGCAGTTGGTCCTAGATGGCTGGCTTACAGTGGTAGTCCAGTTGTAGGTTCTAATTGTGGACGTGTCAGTCCACAACATCTTATGCCTTCTGCAAGTTTCCCTGGTTTTTCTTCAAATGGGAGCCTGGTTGCACACTATGCAAAAGAATCAAGCAAGCAACTTGCTGCTGGGATTGTGACCCTAGGAGACATTGGATATAAGAAACTGTCAAGATACTTGCCGGACTCATACAATTCTGTGCAATCGGGAAGTCCTTGCTGGAAAGGAAATGGATATGCTAATGGTCATTTTCTCGATACTGATAACATTGGAATGGTACATATTTTCTCCCCAAGCTGATTACACCTGCAACATAGATTTGTATTTTCCAGGGTCTCCTTTTTCATTCTCTTTTACACATTTGGCCTCTTGTATAGTCTTTAATTTAACATCTGCAAATTGCTATGTTTGTAGTTAGACCTGTATGAAAAATTCTGTTAAATATGTTATGTATTTAGTAGATATCTTTTAATCTGAGACTTGCATCCTTCTCTTATTGGAAAAAAAAATGCAAGCAAACCTTTTTTACATATGACTTATTACCTTTTCCATTGGCTTATCAGGTTATTGTTAGAGATATTGTCAGTAAGGTTGTTATTGCTCAGTTTAGGGCACACAAGAGCCCTATTTCAGCATTATGCTTTGATCCCAGCGGGACACTTCTTGTGACAGCTTCGGTTCAGGGTCATAATATCAACGTGTTCAAGATTTTGCCTGGACTTCAAGGAAGCACTTCTGCTTGTGATGTACCAGCATCACATTCACATCTCTACCGACTGCAGCGTGGTTTTACAAATGCTGTGAGTCTAGCATTAATGTGCAGTATCATTGTTAGCTGTTCATAGTGTCTTGCTTTTTTTCTTAATCTGTTTCCCTTTCATTTGAGGTTTCAGGTAATACAGGATATTAGTTTCAGTGATGATAGCAACTGGATTATGATTAGTTCTTCAAGAGGGACAAGCCATCTATTTGCTATCAATTCAATGGGTGGATCTGTAAGTTTTCAGTCTGCTGATGCTGGTTTTGCTCCTAGAAGTAGCAGTTTGGGTGTTATGACTAAGCCACAAGTTCATTGGCCACCTAATATAGGAGCGCAAACACCTACTCAAACAAGTTTTTGTGCTTCTGGCCCTCCGGTGACGCTTTCTGTTGTTAGCAGAATAAGGAATGGAAATAATGGTTGGAGAGGCACTGTAAGTGGTGCTGCAGCAGCTGCAACAGGCAGGATGGGTTCTCTTTCAGGGGCCATTGCTTCTTCTTTCCATAACTGCAAAGGCAATAATCTTTTGTTTACCGAGAGCAACTATTTGAAGACAAAATATCACCTTCTGGTTTTCTCTCCTTCTGGATGTATGATACAGTATGCTTTGCGACTGTCCCCTGACCAAGATCCGACACCAGTTGTTTCTGGATTAAATGCAGCATATGAATCAACTACAGAATCTGATGGAAGGTTAGTAGTCGAGGCAATGCAGAAGTGGAATATTTGTCAGAAACAAACCCGAAGAGAGAGAGAAGATAATGCAGACATATATGGCGAGAATGGAACATCAGACACTGGTAAAGTATATCCTGAAGAAATCAAAGAGGGAACTACATTCACTAATCCATCCACTGTTGACAAAGCAAATACCAACCCTCAGGAAAAACATAATTTGTATATTTCGGAAGCTGAACTGCAGATGCATCGAGCTCAGACACCATTGTGGGCAAAACCAGAGGTATTAATCTGTTGTTAGGTTTGTCAGGTGTTTGGTTGTGGAGATAGTCCTGGGTATTCTGTGTCTGTGCACACATGGGTGTTGGAGGAGGTTGTTGAGAGAAAGAAGGGTTGGCCCGGGGGGTGGGGGGGTCATCCCCTGTTCTTTTAGTCTAAATATTTTCTTTTTTTGAAGAGACCTATCATTCTTGTTGTATTTATTTGCAGATATACTTTCAATCAATGGTGATGGATGACATCAACATGGCTGATGAAAATGCTTTTGTTGGGGAAATTGAAATTGAAATGTTGCTAACTCGCATGATTGGAACACGGAAAAAAAGCTTAGTTCCAGTTTTTGATAACCTTCAAAGCTTTAAATTCCAGCAAGCAAGGTGTGCTGAAAGCTATTTATTTTAATCTGTTTTTCTGATTCTAAGGGTGCATGTCAATTCTTTTAGTACTTGCATACAAGTCCTGATACTTGGAGGTTTTTGGTTCATTGAATCATCCTTGGCTTTTCTTCGTTTTATTATTAATTGGCATTTCTTTCAACTGTTTGGTTTGCTTATGAACATCCATGGATATGTTATTAACTCTTATCATCTGGTTTACAGGGTTCCAACTGTAGATAGCAATAACAATGGATGCCTGCTGCATCAGAGGTCAGGTCTGTCTGAAAATGGCCGGCTTTCATGTAGAAGTATTTCTGGCTCTCTTAATTTCATGACCGAAAATGGTGATTCAGTTGATGAACTTCAAAATGGCATAGAAGAAACTAGATTGAATGGTCGTCAGATGCCTTTAGGTACTAAGGGCTTTGTAAATAGAAGTGACAGCCCTAAAACCAACACTCGGCTTGAGATTGTAAATAATAGTGAGAACTCAAGAATGGAAGCCCAACTCAAGTTTGTAAATAATAGCAGTGAAGACCTCAATATGGGGAATCTTTTTGGAGATGAAGGTGATGAGTATGATTAGAGGTAATCTTATTATTTCTAGTTAAAATTATTTTGTTTAATGTTAACATTACATGTGTCCAAACTAATCATCTTTGCCTGCACAAGCTTGCATAAAACTGAAAAGTGATAGTTAATACAAAGATCACAAGTTTCACCTGCACCTAGATGTTCATTATTCCTTGTAATGTATGATGATATGATGCCATCTTCCTCAGTTGGCGGATTTTGTTGTCACTTGTCATTGTAATGTGTCGTTACTTTCCTTATAGTTTTATTTAATGGCTTGATAAAGCTCTGCACATAGGACACGGTGGACACTCTGCTGTGACAAATAGTTTCCATATGAACTAACAAAGATTTTTAGATTATGAACTTGTATGCTTGAACACGGTGTTGTACCCATTGTTATGTCATTTGAGACAAAGCCGTTTTTCGGGATTCCATCTGCTAAATATCGATTACTTTACGTATATCATCTTGATCCTTCTTTTTCCTTGTTATGCTTCTAGCTAAATTTGATTAGAAGACAAGCTTATTGCATTCTGATCATGATCATGAGCTGAAGTTTGGCCTTAATCTCCTATTACAGGTGTGGAATTTTATTCTTTTGATTCTCCAGAGAGTCTGATTAACAGTGTTTAATACTTATGGGGGTGGCAATGTAAACAAGAGACAGACAATGGATGCTTCGACCGTGAAGTGAATTGTTTAGTACTATGTTATTGGGTTTTTCATATGTTTAACTTTGTAAATTATAGACAATGAATTTCCCAATATTTAGTTGTGATATGTAAATAATAGAATTACCTTATTAACTCCAACTCTTCTATTCTATTAATTTAAAAAGTTTATTTGTTACCATTCAACTTGGGTTTTGATCAAGTTGCAATTATCCAAGTAAACAATTTGCAAGTTTCTCTTTTTCCCTAATTGGAGTTTATATTGTTTTGATCAAGTTGCAATTATCCAAGTAAACAATTTGCAAGCTTCTCTTTTTCCCTAATTGGAGTTTATATTGTTTAGATTTGGACGAGTGATCAAGTTGCAATTATCCTAGTAAAGAATTGCAAGTTTCTCTTTTTCCCTAGTTGGAGTTTATATTATTTAGATTTGGGTGATTAGGGGATTTTTTTAAATCTTCTATGTTTGTTTTATTGTATATGTTTGGGGTTGTTTTTAATAATGTTAACCTCAAATTTGAACCTGTTTTTTCTCCTTGGGCGTGTGTGATGTTTGTATGTATTAAATTGGATGTGAATGGTTGCACTATACATCTTAACGAACATTCCTTTTGAAATATAATTATTTTTTTTGTAAATTGTATAAGATAACTTTACTTAAATGAATAAAGTAATAATTTCGTGACAAAATAAGCTAAGAAGACATTTTTTAAGGAAGAAAATAAGTACATGTGACACATATGACTAAATTTTTATGACATAAAACATGCATTTCATGATTTCTTTGTCAATAATCCAATCCCCAAGTATGTGTGCATTCAACACAAGCACCGCCATTATATTTTTGAGAAATATATACATAGTCAACCTTTCTTCAAGGCCTAGGTATATATACACATACAAATGCATTATTTTGGAATTTGCTGTTTATGACATGGTGAGAATTGTTCTTACCATCTATCTTTCTATGTTTCAGCATTGTAGGGGTTTCAGTGGTTGAAATCGTTGCTGAAGACTGGATTTTATCTCATCATTGCTGTAAATAAGGCGATTCCACCATTGCAACTCCCCTCTTATTTCTTTCAGAGTGGCTGCTACTCCATTGCTTGTTGCAAAAGGAAGCTTTGTCAGCATGGGACAGTTTCTGACTTCAATCATCTCCAATGCAGGCCAAGCAGGTAGTCTTGAACAAATGGTCTTTAACATAGGCAAATAACTCAATTCTATGACCCTTAGTTTTGGGATCATTTCTGCTGACACTTCTCCTCCAATGATATATTTCATTTTGCTACAGTTTTTTACCTTGATTTGTTCAAGGTTTTTCACTTGTTGAAGTAATGCAAAGGATATGAGGGCCCTCAACTTCTTACAGTCCACCACTTCAATGGTTTTTAACCATTTGAGGCATCCTTTTCTTGGAACCATGCCACCTAGAATTGCACCCAAGTTTTCTAATCGATTGAGGCTTAAATGCTCCAAGTTTGGTAAGATGGTCCCTGAAATATTGTCTCCACTTATCAAACTAGTGATGCAATCACACTTTGAGATAGAAAGTGATTTTACGCTTTGCAGGCTTGACAATCTATGGCTGATTGAGAGTTCAGATAAGGCACTTATGCCTCCACATATAACCAGGTCCAAGGCACTTGCAGTGTCTAACAAACCATTGAGTCCTTTGATTCCCATGAGGTCAACGCCTCTGAGAATGGCTCTTTTTTCATCATGTTGAGTGGCTAGATGGTTTGAATCACAACTGCCGGGGCTAATTTGAATGTTGAACTCTCTCAGTTTCATCAACCAAGTAGAATCCAGGGTAACAGAATCAACCTTCTCTAGTCTTAGTTTAACTATTGAAAGCCGATCCAGAGTGAGTATTTCATTGAATGAAGCCTTACCATAATCTACATTACATCTGGTATCCCACTTGTATGCACTGAATGACATGTCTATTAATTCCAGTCTTTGCAACCCTGAAATCGTACCAGCTTCAATGGTTTCTAGATGGTGTGTTCGGGACAAATGTAGTTCTTGTAGCTTCTTTAGCTTGCTCGTCCCGTTCGGTAGTTCTCTCAATCGAGTTCCTGAGAGATCCATCACCAGGAGTTTACGTAGAGCTCCAAGTGAAGGGAGTTTCTCTAGATAACAACAGTCTCTTAGTAGAAGAGCTCGAAGCTTTTGGAGCTGACTAAGAGAAGGTGGCAGGGTAACTATATGAGACTGGCTCAAATTCAGGACTCTTACCTTTCTAAGTCCTGCAAAGAGATTGTCATGGATTTTGTTAATAGGATTACCCACAAGGAGTATCACGGTTAGCTCGGAGAAACCCGAGAATTGCTTCGGTGGCTTTGTGATGTTGGTAAACAAAATACTTGCACAAGGTTCCTCTGAGCCTTGTTTTGTTGATATCCATATGGCTACATCCCTGACCACATCATGTAATTTCACAGTTCCAGCACAATCACCCTGTTCTAATAAGCAAGAGTCCTTTAGAGTTTCAATCAATGCTATCCCATCATTGAAACAATCTTCCAAAGGCTGGTGTTCATTGATTAATCTATCAGCTATCCAGCATTGAATCAATTCATCTGTTCTGATCGAATAGTTTTCTGGATATAAAGAACAAAACAGAAAGCATGACTGCAGGATCTTACTTGGTAATGAGTCGTAACTCAACTTTAAACGACGATAGACTTCGTCCTCGATGTGTTTGATGTGAGGGTCTGAATGCTGCAAATGGTGAAGTGCGTGTTTCCACAACTCGATCCTTCTTTTGTTCCTCATTGACTTCCCAACCGTTTTGAGAGCTAATGGCAAACCGCCGCATTCTTTTGCAACTGCCCTTGCTAGTGGATTAATGCTTGGTACTTCAACCACATCACCAGCATTTTGAGCAAACAAATTCCAAGCAGCTTCTTGTTTTAGAACATCTAACTTGATCTCTTCATCTGTCATCATTGCTCGGCAGACATCGAGCGATCGAGTTGTCAAGAGAATCTTACGGCTGGCTTGATCATCAGTTTGTGGAACTCCCACAATGTCCAAATCAATATGCTCCCAAACATCATCCAGAATCAGAAGGAACTTTTTCGTCATCAATCTTTTAAGCAGCATCTTAGCCCTTTCTTCTATGACCTCATTGGGATCCAATTCCAAGTTCAATCTCTTGGCTATCTGAGATTGAACCTTTTTCAAATCCAAGTCCTTGGACACTGTGATCCAAACGACAATATCTATTGAGTCCATCAACGAAGATGACTCCAGCTCGTTGTTCAGGTTCCGGACCAACGTAGTCTTCCCCACTCCGCCCATTCCCCACACGGCTATCCTCTTGTTTTCATCCCCTTTCAACAATTCCATTAGTTTTTCTATCATCTCCTCAGCCTCTCTCTGACCGACTAGAGACGGTCCTTGTTGTTTCTCGACAGCTCGTACTGGAGACTTCTTGTCCATAACAACATTATCGAAACAGCACGAACTAATCAGCTGCTGCACCTCAAGTTGCTTCTTGGCCATACGTCTGCAGAGCCTATACCGTGGAAGAATGTTGCAGCAAGGACCACAACCTTGAACAGCAAGCCTATCAGCCTTTTCAAGCATTGGCTGCACTTCTTGTTCGATCTCTTCGACCTTCAGGAGCCATCCTTTGACTTTTTCAGTAGCACATTTCCCTTCAGTTTCAGCTAATCTCACATCCTCTTCGATCCCATTCTTTCGGTCCTCGAGTTTCTCGAACTCTTTCCGCAGCCATCCGGTGTTATGTTGGAGTTTTATAAGGGTGGCAATGCTTGTAAAGAAAAAGCTGAAAATACATCTACCAGTTTCAACAATGACTGAACCCAAGGGATCCATGGCTGGAGGAGGAGTCGTAAAGCTGTGTTTCCATGATGATTTATAGCGGTAGATGTCGACAAAGCGCCAAATTCGTAGGTTCAACCAAGGCACTAAAATTAAAATAGATATTTGTCGCCACCCCTACGAAACTTCTATGCAAATCTATATATATATATATTCTCTTCGTGTACCTTGTACTCTAAGATTACGGATTGTCTTTTCTATGTTTCCACCATTTTCTAAGCAATGCTGTTTGTTGCTTTCCATTGGTATTGCACCCAAGTCATGAGGTTTTCATTAGATAGGGTAATTTGGGACGTGAAAACACGGCACAAGCACGACACAAATGCATTCATCTGTCTTTTTTACACATGATAATTAACAATCACATATGCGAGCTCGAAAGTTCGAAATTCAATATCTGCAATTGTGTTTTTTTTCAGAGTGCGGCTTACTAGTATAAAAAGAATCTAGTTCATATGACGCTGGTATCATTGAGGTTATTCGCTCTCCAAATCAAAGACATTTCCATGCAGATCGAAAATTGGCTTTTCTTGTTTGGTGTATGTGTTTGACCTTCACTTTGTTTAACCTAGCAATCTATGTATAACTTGGAGAAACTCATCACTAACATTGATAGTATAGAACCAGACTAATAATGCCAATGGTGCCGTTCAATCAGATAATCCAAGAAAATGAGGTTGGCTAATGTAGTGTATAACAAGGAATCATGTCTAAAACCTAGTAGTCCCTTACTTTAATTAGCTATAATAATATAAGTACTAAGTACTAATTAGTTTACTGTTCAGTAAGGTATTACTTTATGAAATGTAAATTCTGTTTTATTAGTGAAAGAAAAAATATTTAATAACTCAAACAATTTTTTTAAAAATTTATTTTTGTTATAACAATTAAGTTACATCAAATATAAAGTAGTATAATGATAGTAGTTCACATCATAAGAGTGTGGAGAGCCACTAAAGTGAGGGTGATTCAATTGTGGATGGTGCAAAGAGCTACTAGGAATGGTAGTTTTAGAATGTTGAGGTCATATTTGAGAAGATTGTGGGCGCTATATTTTCACTCTTTTTTCCCTTATTAGAAGAGGGGGTATTTATAGATCATGGAAGGTACTTGTCGGGTATAGTTTAGCTTAAATTCAGATTAGAGTACTATTCGAATATGACCATATTTGAGATTAATGAGCTTAGAAAGATAAAAACATTAATGAGATTTAATGTAATGACTATTTTAAATGACATCGCAAGGATGTCTTTTCCATTATGGTGTGAAATGCTCATGTATAGGAAGTATAGGAAGTATAGGAACTACTCAAGCGTATAGGTATAACAATTTTATAAATATAAGAATTTTATTTTTATAAAGTTATGCTAAAATTTTATAAGTTTTTTATATGGTTATAAAATAAAATAAATTTAAAATTTTTAAATGAAAATATTTTACAAAATAAAACCTAGAATTTAACATGTAATTTTATAAAAATATATGTTCAAATAAAATATTCAAAGTTGGGATTTATAAACATTTTCAAATTATATAATTTTTGAAAAAAATTAAAGAAAAGATAGAAATAATGCTACACGAAGCAAAGAGTATAATTGTAATTTTAATTTTTAAGTAATTATGACATTCTTGAAAACATAAAAATTAAAGGGAAAAAAATATATTAGAATTTACACTCAACAACTGTAAATAATTTTCCTCACAAAATAAGTTATTATAATTGTTTCAAAATAATAACAATAATAAAAATATGACTCATTTAAAGGTGTCATTAATTCTATCAAAAGTGTAGAAATTGTAGTATTTTGTGTTAACAATGACTGCATCTAGTTCATGTTTCAATACATGAAGTGGAAAAGGCCAACAGCATCTCTGCATAGAAGCATATAATTGAGGAGGGAAACATATATTAGCAGAGGCACTTAATAAAAAATTTACAAGTGATTTACCAGCTTCAAATCATTAGATTACAATTGAGTCACCCAATAAATTCAGTTAGTTTCTTCAGTTAAAACTAGAACATCTGAGAATAATGACCAAATGCATACACTTCTTTGTATCAAAATGCAAACCCAAATCATTGTAGGTTGCCGGCTTAGGCAACCGGAGGGCGGAGAACATGATCCTCTGAGGTGTCTACCGATGCAGGCGGCATAAACTGCCACATGGCAACTCCAGGATAACCAAAGAAAGGAACCAACTTGTTTCCTGGAACTTGACCTTGGGCAGTAGCAAATGCAGTAGGGAATGCAGGTGCAGGAGGCATGAAGCTAGGTTGTGCATTTATGGCCTTCAGCTGTTGCTCCAGCTTTTCCTTCTCTGCCTTCAGTCTTTGCTTTTCGTCACGAAGTTCATTCTTTTCAGCCTAAAAATGAGGAAATACAGCTTAATCTGGTGAAATGCATATGTTTCTTAAATCATTTCCGAGATACTGGCAGTTCCCAAATAGAAAATAGCTTCCCAAAGTTATGATATTACCATAAATGAACGTCAAGGCATCCTCACCTTCAATTCTTTAATCGTGTCATGGAGACTTGAATTTGAATCCTTCAATTTCTGGACTTCACCTCGTAACTGGGTTACCATTCGGACAGCATCAACCAAAATAGCAGCCTTGTCTGTCTTGGGAGGCCTTTCAGGTTCCAAAATAGAAGTCAGCTCCATAAACCTGTTATTTACAAAATGTTGAACATTCGTGCTTGGCATGGGAAAGGAAAAAAAGCAAAGAAAAGGCACGAGAAGAGAGATGGAAGTACTTCTCATTTAGCCTATCCCTACGCAACTTCTCCCTGCATGCTTTGGAGCTTGAAACATTGCAAGACTCGGATCTAACCCTGCATTAACACTTGTGTCCTGTCAGTTTCTTGTTAACAGAATTGATACATTTGTAGCACTAGCAACCGAGTTTATTACATAAATGAGAAATACAACAGGAATATTCAACAAGAATGTCAAGATCATGCCACATCTGAATCATCTTATCAATGCTGCTAGAATGGCAATAATCTCAGTTTAGTTGAGAATCTATTTGGTATTGCAAAACTAACACAAACTAAAATGCTTTAGCTCTGCAAAAATAATGCCCCTATATATTATTACCTTTTATCTACTTGCCTATGCCTTAGCCTTAAAAAGTTTTGGATATTTTTATATGATTCCTTTAGGTATTCTATACTCACTTAAGTACACCTATTAAACAAGTTCTTCAAACTTTCACAGACACACGAGGAAATAAACAGTGAAGGACTAACTCATCACAAAAGTGAAACTAATGGTAGTTTTTAAATCTCCCCCCCCCCCCCGCCCGAAAAAAAAAAATAAAAAATCATAGAGATCATGGAAAGAAAGAAAATACCTCTTCTTTGAACCAGATTCCTTAAGGCCATCTGAATCCTCAAACGAGCCGTCAATGTCCACACTAGAAGCAGATCATACCACACAAGAAAGAAAATAAGAGTCAGGACAAACAAAAGAAACAAAATATCCAACTGAAGACATCCGAGCCACTACTATGAGAAAAAAAAGAGAGAATTTTGTTTGCAAATAAACAATGAACTACAAGATCTACACTAGAATGGAAGTTATAAATCTTCCAAATGAAAATCCAGAAAATAGGTAAAGAGATCATAATGAAAACTTCTGCTCAACAAAAATAAAAAAAATTCAGAAACAAGGTTTTTCTTTCAATAAAAACTTCAAGGCATGGCGGATAAAGGACCAAATTATTGGTCAACATGGCAGCGGTGACTAAGCATTAAGAATTTAATTAGACTCCTTCTAGCACTTAAAAGGTTTATCCAGAAATGCCCCTACCCTCTAAATGGACCTAAATTCTTATTTGGTAAACATCTCAAGGTTTCGTGAAGCAAATCCCATATTAGGTAAAAAGCATGCGTAATAAAGCAATAAATGTTACTGCACATAGTAAAACACTCCAAAGGGGCACCCTACAGCATCTTCATCATACCAGTTTGGAAGAAATTTATAAAAGGATGCTTCCACAAGCAGCTTTGTTCAAATATGAATTTCAATAACGTTGCTTTGTTTTCCAAAGAATCCTCTGAGAAGCATGATTGCAAAACCATGTTCATAATAATTTTGTTTCAGGGTTTGGGTGTAAAACACAACATACTTTGAAAAATAACATGAGGTAGAATGTATGAACTACGACCCAAGAGAGCATGAATGGTCATGAATTACAACTACAGAGATGACAACGCCATAAAACCCATGACCACTTGAGCACTCGAGCTGCGTACTGTCAAATTGGATAGCATAACAAGCACCATAACTTAACCAAATGCCCAAATTAATAGGTTGTTTGAAACACATACCGTCTCCTTGTCTAGATTAAAAACACTATCAACCTTCGGTTAAGATGAAAAATTGATGAACTTTACAACCTATACTTAAATCAATTCTCAGGACACTAAATATACAGAAAAATAAGCTAATAACCTTATTTTAACTACACCAAGCTAACCTAAACAATCATATACCCTAAGAAAAATAAAACTATACGATTTTTTTTAATGAAATCCTCACTTCATTTTCCAAGCAATAACTTTAACGTGAAAGGAACGGTGGAAAATTAAAAAAAAAAAAAACTTGATCACAATTTCGAAGAAACCCAAATCAGGTTGAACAAAATGAAATCACACTAGATGATCAAAATAATATAAAAACAACGGCAATCGATCAAAGATTCAAATAAGCTTTTCAAAACCCTAACTGAATTAGGGAAAAAAAGAGAGTAAAGGAGAGATTTTTTTGGGCATACCTGAAAACATTAGAAGAGGCATTGATTGGCTGAGTGGGCCAAGAAAATCCGGAATAAGGTCCGTCAGGGGCAGGGATATCGTTGATCAAGGTTGCATAATCGAAGCTAGACCAATAATTGGTGGTTTCAGGTGATACCATTCTCCACTGAATTTGCTTTTAGCCGGAAAGTTGGAAGGGTTTGGTTTGATTTCCGGCTTTTGGCAAAGAAAATGGAGTTTCTGTTTGGCAAGAGAGAAAATTAAAAACAAGAAAAGGGAGAGGGGGGGGGGGAATGTGTGGGAACTGGAAAACACAGAGGATCGGTGGCAGGGGATGGGCATTAGCACCTTGGAACCCTTTTTTGGGCTGTAAAAGCCCAGTTGGCAACTTAGACCAAGTTTGAAGTTCTTTCTGGTATCGAGTATCCAAATCCGGATGTATATCTCACACACAGTACGTGTATTCCATTCAATAGCTATATTACGATTAAGTCGGTGTCATGTGTTAATGGACATTGACACTAACTCAGTTAGAGATATTATATTTATATTTTATTATATTTATTTTAAATTATATTATTTGAAGATATTATAATTTTTTTATTTTAAAAGGTGGATAAAAATATGTTTACGGTGATATTTGAATTTATATATTATTTAACTAAAGTTTTATTTTGATTTTTTTTATACATTTTAATTTTATTATATATACTTTATTATCTTCATCAATTGTATATATTGAAAATATTATTGATTGAGTTGGTGCCACAAGTTAACTCAACATAACTCAAGATTGATGACAACACTATGATAAATAATTGTAGTGCATTTAGTATTCTTGATGTATTTACATATTTGAATTTTATTTTACTCACAGTTTAATCTATCTCTTTTCGTTTTTAATATCGTACATATTTCATGTGTTATTGTTTAGTTTCAAACCATATGTTTAATTATTTATTGTATATTATTAAACAAACCTTTGTGTTCTAAATATATAGTTTCCACACATACGCATGTGATTGAATTTCTACTATATTATAATACAATTATATTTTTTTCATCCAATAAAATTCGAAGCCAAGCAGAGTCAAACCTTTTAATAGATGCCAAAGTTTTCTTACATTATTTTCTTTATTCAATAAAATATTAGAATGAATCATTAAAAAAATCAAAATAAAAAATTTATCTAATCCTTAAATCATCACAATTTAAAATTAAAAATAAATTATATCATCACTTTTTTTATCCAATAAATTAAAAATAATTATTTTCCTTTTTTTTTTGTCATTTGAATTTCAAGATTTTTTATTTCAAAATAGAAAAATTTGCAATTTTTAATGAAAATTGTGATTTTGATGTTAGTTTAATAATCAGGTTTTAATCTCTTACTGTAATTTTTTTCTCTAAATCACTAATTTAAATACATGATTTTTGAAAATTCTTCATATTATTATCATTAAAAAAAAGAAATATCATAACACAACAATTATTTTATTTAATTAAGTTATTATATTTTAAATTAAACTTAAATATTTATTTAATAAGTTTTAATTTATAGATACAATTAATCTGTCAGTGCTAGTGCGACGGTACATTGATTAAAAAATAATGGAAAAAATAAAAACGAAGTTTGAAGAAGAATAAGATCTATAATAACATATTAAAAGGTTTAAAAAGAAAAAAAAAGAAGGTGGAAATTACTATTGGTGTGACGGTGATTAAAAAATAAATTCCTTTTTTTTTTTTGATAAAATAGAAATTTAAACTCATACATTTAAAGAATTATATATGCATAGTTTACGGATCGAGATAAAAATTCTTGACTGATAGACTCATTTAAAAAAAAAATAATTTCTTAAACAATAATATATAGACGAAATTATTTGTGTTTACAAAAAATTTAATAAACAATATAATGTTTGTAGAAAAGGTTGAGCAATTAAATTATTTTAACACTAAACGCCAACAAAGATATCAATCAAATCTACCCAAGGATCTACTAATATTAAATTAAGTTTCATGAAAACCATGCCATTATCGATTAATGACTTTTTTTTCTTCTTTCTATTTGATAACCTTTAATCAAATATCTCACTTTATATATAAAATAGTATTTAAGGGTAATATGTATTGTGGTTGATGGACATCAGTGATGATGTCTATAAATACATGCAACTCATAAATGCATTCGTATCATACAAAACTCAGACAAATTTAGATGTCTTCTAAAATGTCTGCAAATCTTGTCCCATCAATGTCCAAGGAAAATCGCCATTTGGCCGATTTTGTTCCTAGCTTTTGGGGGGATATTTTCCTCTCTACTCCTCCTGGAATGGTATGTTTCTACGTGTGAAAACCTCTTTCTATGAGACTAGACATATATCTACCTTACTTGGATTTGGTCTGTCTATTTAATTAATAGTGATATAAGGTAAAACTATCATGAAAGTTTATATGTTACGAGTTAGATTTTCTATTAAAAAAATAGATAAATCAATTATTGTATGTTAAAAATTTTATTTGTTTTCATTGTTAAGTGATGATGTGTCCCTATTTGGTTGCTTGAATTAATCTCTCCATGTCAATAATTCTATCCATTTCACTGTTTGTAAAAACACTCTATCTATTTTGCTTGAATTAGTCTTTTCACGTTAGCATAAAATACATGTGGCCTACCATGCATTACTATCTCGCTATTCCATCAACCGCATCAACACTTAATAGTAAAAATAAATGAAATTTTTAATAAAATGTCTAGTTTGCTCTTTGATCTAATGTATAAGGACTAATTTGCCCATTTGTTAAGTTAAGGAGGTAAAATACAATTTGATTCCCAATACAAGGGCCTTCATGATACTTTTACCCATTATGATTTTTTTTTTTAATCTTATGTCTACTATAATTAGCAGAATTGTAAGATTTGCCTCTAACCTTTGAGAAATTCTTCACTTTAGCCCTTAACTTTTTTTCCCTCATATTAACCCTCATTGTTGCAAAAATTTTCTAATAAGTCCAAAAGTAATGGAAATCGTTAGTAAGCTAATAATCAATATTTTATCCAACGTAAGTTGATAACTCTACTAATGTGGCATGATATGGCATCGATGATTTGACATTAACCTTTTTTTTTTTTAAATTTAAAAATTCAAAAATTATAAAAATATATAAGTTTTTAAAAAAAATTAAAAACTATAAAAATTAAGAAAAGATAAATTCTTAAAAAGTTTATCAACAATTTTAAAAATATTTATTTATCTTGCTTTTAAAAAAATATAAAAATGGAGGCTCCATTTAGTATTGAGTAGAGGTGTTCATGAGCCGGGCCAGGCTGAGTTAGATTCTAGTCAAGTCTAAACATAATATTAACAGATTTAAGGGTTATCCAAGCCTGGCACAAATTATGGGCCTAGAATCTTGTCTAAACTTGCTATATTTGTAAATGACTAATTCAAGCTCATTTTAAACTTGCTTCTATTTAAAAATATATTTATATTATTTTAATTTAATATTTATATATTTTATTTATTAAAATTTTAGATATAATTATCTTAGCATTTTTTAATGTTTATATTATAGTAGTAATATATATTACTATAGATTTAATTTTTATGTGTTATAATTTACTTAATATATAAAAATAACATAACATATTACAAACTTTAAAAAAGGGCATGGCCGAGTTGGGCTCGGACTTGAAATTTAAGGTCCGAGCTCGACCCATATTTTAAACGGATCTAATTTTTTTTTATCCAAACTCTCTTAATTTTTGAATGGGTCTTAGGGCCTAGACAAGTAACTTAACCCGTGAATAAATTTAATACTGAGTTTAGTGATGGTGGTGAATTTGGGACATGTTAGGTTTAGCTAGTGACGGGGTTGTTTCGGTTAAGGTTTAGTGGAAGCTCTTGATTAGTTGTGTTTAATATATATATATATATATATATATATAATTTGTTTTTATAAAATTAACCTGAAATGGGTAGCAAAATTGTTGGCTGTTAGTCATTGCAATATTGCGGGTGACGTTGAGAAATAAAACACTCACAAAGGTTAGAGTTGAATTTTGCAACTCTCTCTAATGTGATGGACACATGAAAATGTATACTTTAAATTTCATTGAAAACTTTTCAAACTTAAATAGGATATGGATGCCAGAACTCAACAAGAGTATGAAGAATTGAAGCAGAAAGTGAGGAGAATGTTGGTGACAGTTATGGACAAACCATCTCAAAAATTACACATAATTGATGCAGTCAAACGCTTAGGTGTAGCTTACCATTTTGAGAAAGAGATAGAAGATGCCCTAGAAGTTATATATGATCATTATTGCAATCATATTCAGATTGATGATGATGAAGATCTCTACACTACTGCTGTTCGATTTCGTTTGCTACGAGAGCATGGCTTCAATGTTCAGTGCGGTATGCTTTAATTTATTATATATATAATTATAAAAAGTTCATAATCTTAGAGATGCAACTATATTTAATAGGTGAAATCCAATAATTTTAAAGTTGGAATACTTGCTTTTATGTTTTTCTCAATTTTCATGACTTCATTTAGGAAAGTAATGTTTCAAATTTGATTGGACTGAGCAGAGACCTTCAACAAGTTCAAAAATGAGAATGGAGAGTTCAAAGAATCCTTAATTAGTGATGTGAAAGGCATGCTAGAATTGTATGAAGCTGCACATTTTCAACTACACGAGGAAAATCTATTAGAAGAAGCTCTTTCTTTCACCACTTTTCATCTAAAGTTGGCAGAAACTACAGTAGACTATCCTCTCTCCACACAGATTGCTAATGCTCTAAAGCGACCCCTTCGTAAGAGCTTACCAAGGTTGGTTGCTTGGAGCTACATTTCCATATATGAAGGATATGGTACCCAAGACAAAAATTTAATGAAATTCGCAAAGTTAGATTTCAAAATAGTACAACATTTGCACATGAAGGAGATAAGTGAGATATACAGGTAATCTATAGTGCCACAAGGTTTTCATCCAAATAAGAACCTTTTATTCACAGGTTTATAAATAATATTTATTTATTCTTATTTTAGATGGTGGAAAGGTTTAGATGTTGAAACCAATTTTCCCTTTATACGAGATAGATTGGTGGAATATTACTTATGGATATTGGGAGTATACTTTGAACCTCATTACTCTGTTGCTAGAACTTTCATGACCAAAGTAATATCGTTGACATCAATTGTGGATGATACTTATGATGCATATGCCACATATGAAGAACTTGAAATCTTTACAAAAGCAATCCATAGGTAATTAAACAGACAAGTAAATTTTTTTTGATTGAATTATAGAGAGAGCTAGCCATTTGAATTGATGACATAATGTAGGTGGGATATCAATTGCCCTGGTCAACTTCCAGACTGCATGAAATTGTGCTATAGTGAGCTCTTAAAAGTTTTTAAAGATATGGAAGACTTGATGTCCGAACAAGGAAAATCATATCGTGTCCAACTCGCAAAAGAAGCAGTATATATGATCAAACATTCTTAATTTGTAATTTTAATAAACTAAATTAATTGGTTTTTGCTAACTTCTTTATTTGTTTGTTTGTCAATAGATGAAACAAGTATGTCAAGCCTACTTTGTTGAGGCCAAATGGCTGCATGAGCATTATATGCCAACGGTGGAGGAGTATTTGTCTGTTGCATTAGTTTCTACTTGTTATCCAATGCTTACAATTGTATCCTTTGTCGGCATGGAGGGTAGCATAACGAAGGAGACATTCACTTGGGCATTTAATACACCAAAGATTCTTCGAGCTTCAACAATTATTTGTAGGCTGATGGATGATGTTGTTAGCCACCAGGTATATAATTTATTTTCATTATTGCAGTGTTCGGGTTCATTTCGATTCGATTTTTTTAAAACATTTATTTAAAACTGATCATGTTTATTGTAGTTTGAGCAAGAGAGAGAACATGTTCCTTCGGCTGTGGAGTGTTACAAGAAACAATATGGGGTATCAGCACAAGAGGCATACGATGAGTTCTACAAGCGAATAAACAATGCCTGGAAGGATATGAACGAAGCGTTCTTGAAACCAACGGTGGTTCCGATATCGGCTCTTAATCGAATTCTCAACCTTACTCGGGTTATAGATCTCCTTTACAAGGATGAAGATGCTTATACGCGTGTTGGTGATTCAGCAAAAACTAGCATCACTGCCCTGTTGATTGATCCAATCTCAATTTGATTCAAGAATTTTAACGTTTAAATAAACCCAAAATCACTTTCGAAAAGTGGTATCTGTGTGAAATTTAGTCTCTTATTATCGGGTTGTCACCTCATATGTAAAATAAATAATGTTCTGCTTGGCAACCTTTTCCTACGTTTGAGTGCTTCAAGTTTAGTTTGAGTTGTTTAGGTGTTCACTATGTATTTTTTCTATTGTATTAATAAAATTTTATGCGGAAACGATGTTGTTTGAAATTGTGTGATTTGAATCCCATCATTTGTTTAAAAAATAAATATATAGTGACAAAATAAGAAGATTTGTGGGGGAGAAAGGCCGATCATTTTTATTACTTTGCATTCGTTCTATCGCCATTATCGATATTTATTATAACAAATGTGATAGTTAATTTTTTAAGGGAATGTCCTCCAAAGGATGGAATAATCAATGTGATGATAATATAGTATAGAGATGTGAATTCCCTTGAAGATGGCAACAGCTAGAACTTTTTTTAAAGTAAACGCTCATAAAGGACAAATCTGTATAAACTAAGTAATATCATCGAACACCAATCGGTGGATGAAATTCGGGTAGTCCAAATTCAAATCAAGAACATCATTCCCATGCATCAATCAATGCGTCAAACAATGGGCAACATGATTAGCTTATCTATGGGTAAAAAAAAAACTAAAATCAACGAAGGACTCACAAGAACCTAAGGTCTCCCTAACAATACAACCATAGAAAGATAAATCTAGAGTTAAATTATTAATTTTGTTTATAATAAAAGCACAAACTAGAACAGCTCTAGAAAAATATTCTCGAGTGCCTTTTAACTGACGTACGACATAGCAAAGCCTCAACAAATGGTGAAAAAGTAAAGAATAAAAGTACAATTGTCTATTAAAAATAGTAAAAATTCTATAGACAACTTAATTTATAGATATGTCATATTAGATTATTAAGAAAAAAAAAAATTAGACGTGAAAATATATCTGGATCTATTGATATATTGAAAAGTTTGAAAATTTTAAATTAGACAGTAATTTTTAGATAAGACGACTTTGAAGATAAATGTGGAAAAAGTTAAGTTATGCGTAATGTGGAAATCATAACTATAATAGGTAACTTTAATTTTGAATAGAGCCAATTTACAATCAAGGTTAAAAAGTGTTATGAAAAATATTTTTGAAAAATATTTTTCAAAAGTTTGATAGTTATTCTTGTCAAAATGTGTTTTTGATAAGATAAAACGTCTATTTTCAACTCGATGTTATAAAGTAAAAAATATATATTTAAATTTATTAATATATGATATATGGAACATATAAAGTTAAATTATAATTAAAAGTTAAAAAATAGTTTATTAAGTAATTAATATTATGATATATGGAATACATGTAACATAAAAACTCAAATTCATTATTATTATGGTATATGAAATATATAAGCCTAAATTACAATAAAAATTCAAATATAAAATATTTTTTTAAATATAAACAACCATTTATCCAAATCCATTTTGAATATAGTTTTTTTTTAAAAAATTATAATGTAATTTAAAAATTTCAAAAATATTAAAAATTAAAAAAAAATTATGGTTTATCATATTAAAAAATTCGATTTAAAAAATAGTGTTTGTAGGCACAATGTAAGTTAAATTTTTTTTCTTTAGATTCAAGCCTTATTATTATCTTGGCAAATTTTTTGTGTTATTATTTCAGACATTTTTTAATTCTCAAGTGTAGTGGATGGTTAAGGATTAAATGAAATTGGGATATCATTAAATTTGTATCCTTTTTCAATAATTAATGTCATTTCAATATTTTCATTACAAAAGAAATCAAATTTAAAATGATGTATCAACTTTTTAAATGAAAATATTAAAATGATATTAAATTATTAAAAAGAGATACAATTTTCATAATATCTCAATTTTATTTAATCCTTTTTCTACAAGGGATATAACTCAAACATTATATAACCCTAAATTGATATGGGATTTGAATCTTGACATTTGCGACTCTTTGCTACTTCCAAGCTGAGATTTTCCCCATAAAGAAAAAAAAAAAAAACCATTTGTTTCGGTATGCCAACTATGACTCATCATAAGTATATTTATAATTAACTTAACGATTTTTTACATGGGAATTATATATTTTTGTTTGCTACTAAATTCTATTTTTTTTATAGTCAAGCAATTATTACACATTATTATTATAATTAGTTAATTACTACTATAATTTTTCTCCACATATAATTACTTTTTTTCTTAAATATATATATTATTTAATCGAGGCTTATTTAAAATAGTGATTAGAATTTTTATTTGACACTTCGATGGTACGAATTTAAACTCTATCATCTCTCTACTTCCTCATGGTGTAATGGTAAGAAAATTACTATTTCTAAAATTATTTTCCCTCATAATAAGTTCTAGTAGAAAATTAGAAAGTCTCAAATGCTTGGTGATGAAGAAAATAATAAATAGATATTAGATGTATGCCTATAAATGCATGCAACTTAGAAAAGCATTTGGATCGCACAAATCTCAAATAAAAAAATGTCTTCTCAAAATTCTGCAAATCTTGTTGCAACTCAAGATAATAAAATGTCAAAGGAAAATCGCCATTTGGCCGATTTTAATCTCAACTTTTGGGGAGACATTTTCCTCTCTTCTCTTGCTGAAATGGTATGTTTCTTATCTGTGAATGTCGTGTGTTTATTTGTGTCATGTATTTCATAGATGGATTTTAAAGAGTAAAAGTATCATGAGACTTCTGTATTAAGATTCATATCTCATTTTCTCCTTTTTAATTAAAAAATGAGTAAATTATTTCTTGTACGTTAGATTAAAGAGCAAATTAGTCATTTTATGTTAAAAAAATTATCTATTTTTATGTTAAAAACTGCCATAGTTGACGAAACAACCAGACATTTATGCCACATATACCTCATATAGATGTATAGGGATCAATTTTTAACAGTAAAAATAGATAAATTTGTTAACAGAAGGGTCTATTTGCTCTTTAATCTAACGTATAGGGACTAATTTGCCCATTTTAAGTAGAGGGTGCAAAATGAAATCTCACTCCTAGTACAAGGGCCTCCATGATACTTTTACCATTTTAAAGGTTTTTTTTATATATATATTTGAAAGATTATATATTCTTTCAAAAGAAAACTATATATTTATTTTCATTTCATTCTGTATTTGACATAAATGTTAGATAAAAAGATTACTGAAAATGTTGAGTAACATAATATGAAATTGATTATAAGTATCGTCTTAAAATACAATTAATAAAGTGATTTTTAGAATGAATTGAAAGCGTTTCAAACATGAACAGAATATAGATGCTAAAGCTCATCTACAATTCGAAGAATTGAAGCAACAAGTGAGGAGGATGTTGGTGATAAGTACCGATAAACCTTACCAAAATTTGGACATAATTGATGCAATCCAACGCTTAGGTGTGGCTTATCATTCTGAGAAAGAGATAGAAGATGCTTTACATATTATATATCATCATCATTGCAATAATGCTCAGATTGATGATGACCTCTACACTGCTTCTGTTCGATTTCGTCTACTGAGAAAGCATGGCTTCAATGTTTGTTGTGGTATGCCTTAATTTGTTACAAGCCGTATATATATTAATAAAGATAGTGCTCTAGATAGATATTATAAAAATATTAAATTGATTAAAAGTTTATATAAATGATAAATATTATTATATTAATAAATTCAATGATTTAATCCACATAATCTAAGTGAATACTTCCTTATATATATAAACTAAAAAAAAGTTCACAATCTAAAATATTGAAAGATGTTGCAAATATTTGGGATTCAGACTCATTGCTTCCTTTTTTTTTTTTTATATGTTTTCAAATAGTGACTTCCTTTATACCAAAGGAAAATAATATTTCAAACACGTTCAATAAGTTCATTGATGACAAAGGAAAATTTAAAGAATCCTTAATCAGTGATGTGAAAGGCATGCTAGAATTGTATGAAGTTGCACACTTTCAACTGCATGGAGAAACTATATTAGAGAAAGCTCTTGCTTTCATTCTGTTCCATCTAAAGTTGGCAGAAACTACGATTCTTAGAATCTCAGGTAAAACTCTAAAGAATTTAAAACTAGAAGAGAAATATTCAATTCTATATTTTAACCAAATTTCGTCTGTGTACAACGACTTGGTATTTAAAGAGAATGACTAACAGTCTTTGGCTAACAACTCTGCTGATCACCTTAACAACCACTTAACAGATCATAACTAATTTGTTAATACTCTAACACTCATCCATCTTCCTGAGGGGTAAGACCTGAAGAAAATTTCGAAACCGATCAAAAATGGTCACGGAAAGTGGCTTAGTAAGAACGTCAGTGACTTGGTCGCATGCTGGAACCTTTCTAACAATAATGCAGCCATTAGCAACCTTCTCGCGAACAAAAAATAAATTCAGCTCAACATGTTTGAATTTTGAATGAAGAACAAGATTAGTTGCAACCGCAACGACACCTGAATTATCACACCAGATGGTGGGTTTATCAACGAACAGAAAGCGTAACTCCTGAAGTAATGACATTAACCAAACAACATCACTAGTAGCAGCTACAAGGCTCCTATACTCAGCTTCAGCCGTAGACCGAGAAATAACTTGCTGTTTCTTGGAATGCCACGAGATAGGCGTGTCACTAAAATACACGTAGTAACTAGATGTAGAGTGGTGATTGTCAAAATCCAGACCCCAGTTAGCATTGGCATAGCCCATAAGAGACAACCAACTAGATGGTCGGAAAATAATACCATAGTCAATTGTACCACACAGATAGCGCAAAATTCTTTTTAAAGCAACCATATGAGTAGTAGTAGGACTGTGCATGGATTGGAAAATACGATTCACAGCATAAGCAATATTAAGACGAGCAAGAACTACATACTGTAAGGTACCGGCTAGACTGTGATAATCAGTAGGATCACACAACCTATCCCCATCGTCCTTAGACAAATTCGCTAAGCTAACCATAGGAGTATGAACTTTCTTCGCATGTAGCAACGGGTTCTGAGAAAGAAGATCATGAATGTATTTCTTCTGACACAAGTGAATACACCCGACGGATGAACGTGTTACCTCGATCCTAAGAAAATAATGAAGGTCACCCATATCTTTGAGCGAAAACTCTGCATTCAATAGTTGAATAAAACTAGTAATAGCCGTAGGAACATACCCCGTGACAATTATATCATCCACATATACAAGAACATATAAGGTAGAATCGGAAGCAATCCGAACAAATAGAGATGCATCAGACTTAGATACGACAAAGCCAACAGATTCTAGAAACTACTTTAGTTTATCAAACTAAGCAAGTGGAGCCTGCCGGAGACGATACAGAGCCTTTTTCAAATGACACACAAACGACTTTCCAACAGAATCACATTGAGCAAACCCTGGGGGTTGATGCATGAAGACTTCCGTATCAAGCTCCCCATTCAAGAAGGCATTATTCACATCAACATGTCGAAGTGACCACCCTTTCGAAACCGCAATAGACAAGATGACTCGTATAGTAGCCAGTTTGACCACTGGGCTAAATGTGTCATTGAAATCACACCCAAGAACTTGAGAACAGCCCTTAGCAACCAAGCGTGCCTTTCAACGCTTAATAGACCCATCAGGATTTCTCTTAATTTTGAACAACCACTTACACCCTATTGCCTTTCGACCAGTAGGTAAAGATACAAGATCCCAGGTGGAGTTAGCCATCAGCGCATCGTACTCAGCTTGGACAGCTAACTTCCACTCCGGATGATTAATCACCTCTGTAACAGAGCAGGGCTCAAACTCAATAGCCTTTCCAGTCAAAACCTTGGGCTTAAAAACTCCTTCCTTGGACCAAGTAACCATGGCATGAACATTTTCCAAAGTAACAGAAGAAACTTGTTCTGGTACTATTGGTGACTGACTGACAGGAAGTGATGTAGGACAAGACCCTTGCACATCAGAGCCTGAGTCGACTGGGACGTCAGCTGGTTGACTACAACTCATGGGTGAAATTCCTGATCCATCTCGTACAACCTCATGCGCCGAATCAGGCAAAGATGCAGATGGGGAAACCACCTTGAGTCGACGAGAATCGAGTTGATGAAACATAGAAGACGCTTAAATAACAAGAACATATGTGGGACATTGCTTCGAACTATCATTCACCACTGGAGACACTGACAAGAACTGAGTCTCATCAAACACAACATGATGAGATACTACCACCTTCCCATCGGGGGTAAGACAAAAATAACCCTTATGTTGAGAACTGTAACTTAAAAATGTACAGGGTTGAGACCAAAACCCCAGCTTATGTCGAACAAATGGTCGTAAATACAGAAAACAACAACAACCAAATACCCAAAAATGATCATATCGAGGTGCACACTCATAAATCTTCTGATACGAAGACTGACCTTGAAGAACCGAAGTAGGCAATCGGTTGATAATATGAACAGCACTACAGAAGGTATATCCTCAATGTTTTATTGGAAGATTAGCCTGTGCCAACAATGTGAGTCCAGTTTCCACTATATGTTGATGTTTACGCTCAGCAACCCCGTTTTGTTCAGAGGTGTGAGGACACGTCAGACGATGAATAATTCTATGATTAGCAAAGACAGAGGCAAAGACCCGAAACTCGCCTCCCCATTCACTCTGAAACTTCTTAATACATTTCCCAAATTGAGTATCAACCATTTTCTGAAACTGAAGAAAATAATCAAGTGCTTGAGATTTGCTTTTAACTAAATATACCCATGTAAACCGACTGCACATATCTACAAATGATACATAATAAAAATTCCTTTCACAAGTAATAGAAGCCGAACCCCACAAGTCGGAAACCACCAAGTCAAACAATTTCACATATTCAGTATTAGATTGAGTAAAGGGCAATTTATGGGATTTTCCTTTCTGACAAGCAATATAAACATTAGAAAGAGATTTTTTATCAGCAATAATGCCACATTTATTTAAAACATTATTAACAACTTTAGACGACGGATGACCGAACCTATTATGCCACAAAGTAAAAACATCAGAAGAAATAGAAGAACTAGCTTGAAGAGCAACATTATGAACATTAGATGTTGTAGTAGACAAAGTAGATGTATCAATGAAAAAATGATAGAGCCCATCATGAACTTGCCCCCGCAGTAATATTTCCCGCATCTGGACATCCTTAATAACACAATAGAGTGGGTGAAATTAAAAAAAACACGTTGTTATCTTTACCAAACTGTGACACAAACATGAGATTCTTACGAATTCTTAAAACACACAAAACATTTGTCAGTCGTAACAGCTTGGACCGAGTGGAAATAACTGTGTCCCCAATAGATGTAATTTTAGTAGGAGCCCCATTACCCATTAAAAGTTCAGCAGTACCTGAATATAGAGTGGTGGCATTTAAATCCACAATATTCTGACACAAATGATGTGAAGCACCAGAATCCGGGTACTAGGACGCAGTCCCAACTGGCATAGGAACATACGGATCACCACTACTGCAACTGGGGTCATACCGTGACGCATCTGAAAAATTCGAAGCACGAATCAGGAATCCTGGGTAATCCAATGCACTACGAATTGTCAACATAAAAAACTAGAGCACGTGGCTTAGTTCACCATGGAACTTCAGGCGGAGCAGTAGGCAGGACGCCTTCAACATCAACATAATTAGCAACGGGGGAAATAGGGGAATGTTGAGACATATACGGAGTACCACGAACAGGCCCATGTGGTGGAGCATACGGGCCAGAGGGCCTAGAAAATTGGCCTGCTACATTCGGCTTTCCAACACCATCATACAAATCCCCTTGAGGACGACCCAAAACACATGAAGGCCCGTGACCAACACTAGGCTGAGGAGGTCGAACATATGGCCCATAATATGGGCAGGCACCATGTGGTGCATCATGCGACGGTAATGAACCAGAAACTGGGTCATCATAATTGCTAGCCTAATTGGGTTATGAATACCCAAAGTAATTACCTTGATCTATTCGGTGAAGTGGCCCTCAAGATCTGCCCTCAACACGCTCTCTAGAGCAAACCCACAAGACCAACCATAGCCATCTCCACCAGCGACTGAAGCACCATCAACGGGAGAGCCATAGTCTCTATCGAAGTGGTAGTAGCACTACTGTGCAACGTGGCCAAAACGACTGCAAATCTAGCACTGCACTCTAGGTCGAAAACCTTGACCGCCGCGCAGCCCCTTCGAGAACCGTCCACCGCGCACACCACGCTAATCGGAGTCAACACCTGCAACAGTGCCAGACCCTTCCATAACATTCTCAACCATCAGGATCTCACGCGCCTCCATCATTAACCTAGTTTCGAAACCCATCAGAATATCAACAAGCTTCTTAAACTGTAAGGCCTCTGACGAAACAGAAACCAGCATAAAAATTGAGTCAAACTTAGGAGGAAGACCAGCGATAAGAACCTCCACTTTCTTAGCCTCAGAAACACCAGATCCCGACAACTCAAGAAGTGCACAAAGAGTCTGAATCTTTAACACATATTCCTTTATAGTAGATCCACCCTTCTTGAGCGCATGAAGATCGTGCCGAATCTGAGACATCTTTTCGGTGGAGGACGCTGTAAAGAGGTGGCTCGCAGTACTCCAAATATCAAAGGTAGATTTAGTTGAAATGAAATAGGAAACCAAATAGGCATTAACCGTAGAAAGAAGCTAGGAGGTGAGCAATTTATCCTACTGTGTGAGCAAGATAGCATCTGGATTCGTAGCAAGACTGCCATCAGATGACGCCACCAACTGCGGCGGTGCAGCAACAGTACCATCCAAAAAACCTTAAAGATCATAGCCTTCAACAATAAGACGCACTTGAAGTTGCCATTGAACGAAGTTCGTCTTATCCAATTTTACAGTTTCATGACGAGGAAAGTTGTGAACTAACTGCGGATGAGAGAAAGACATATTAGCAGAGTCACTAGGAGGAGAGTCGATCGACGGATCCATAAGATCTGAGCGGAAGCAACCACTAGGAACTAGGCGACTGTTACCATCTTAGAATCTCAGGTAAAACTCTAAAGAATTTAAAACTAGAAGAGAAATATTCAATTCTGTATTTTAACCTAATTTCGTCTATGTACACTGACTTGATATTTAAAGAGAATGACTAACAGTCTTTAGCTAACAACTCTGCTGATCACCTTAACAACCGCATAAAAGATCATAAGTAATTTGTTAATACTCTAACAACGATGGATTATCCTCTCTGTACACAAATTGCTAATGCACTAAAGTGACCCCTTCGCAAGAGCTTGCCAAGGTTGGTTGCTAGGAGTTACATTCCTATATGCGAAGGATATGCTACCCTTGACAAAAATTTAATGAAATTTGCTGTAACACCATTAACTCATATTTGTAGCTGGAACAAGGTAAATGAGCATTACCGAAGTTTATAGAACAAAGACAATTACTTCTAGTCATTTACTACTCATATCAGAAACCAATCATATTTAATCATATTGTCCCTTAAATGGACCCTTGAGGCCCAATTTATGCATTATAAACAAATTGGGACTATATCGAAAACTCAAAAAAATTTTCACGAAATTCCAAAAATTTTCTTAAATAAAGGAGTCACACGCCTGTGTGGGTAGGCCGTGTGGCTCACACGACCAAATGACATGCCCGTATCCTAGGCTGTGTGGGCATTTGATGTAAGGCACACGGCCATGTACCAGCCTGTGTTTATACCCGTGTAACTCTTTGACTTAGGTCACACAGCCAACCACACGCCTGTGTGCTAGGCCATGTGAATAATTTAATTTTCGAAAATCAAGTGTAGGTTTTACACGGACAAGACACACGCTTGTGTGTTGGGCCATGTGTTTTACACGGCTGAGACACACGCCCGTGTCTCTGCCCGTGTGACCAATTCTGAGCATTATGTTTCTCAAATATTAAGATGCAGAGGACACATGGCCAAATAACACACCCATGCGCATGGCCGTGTGTCACACACGGTTGAGACACACACCCGTGTCTTTGCCCGTGTGGACAAAATAAGGTAATTTCCAAGCCTTATTTCTCACCCAACCTGAAATCAACATACCCAACATAATTTTTGTACCATTACAAGCTACAATATAACATTCAATTAAAGTCAATTTCAAGTTCAATTCATGTCATAACATTCCATTTAACCAAATATTTGATCTTACCTAATTGACCAAATAAATATATGAGTATGCTTTACCCATTCATACAACCAATAATATATTTATGTATCTTCCATCATTCAATCATTTCAATACACACATCAAGCATAATAAAGCCTTATATAACTACATCAAAATATGATTAACACTAGCCATTCCAATGGCTAGTTACAACCAAAACATTTTATCATTATACCTACTTAGCTTATACATGCCATTATACCAATACCAAAAGTTTTCTTATTTTATATACTGAGAAGTCCAAGGGATAGTGTGATGTGTCTCTGACCAAGTTCCAGCTTCACGAGCTTCCGAGCACTATAAAACAGAAGAAGTAAAATAGAGTAAACATATTATGCTTAGTAAGTTCATATAACAAGAATTTAACTTACCAATTATAATTATTTGAAGTAAGCATAATAACATACATCCATAACATTGTGACTAATTGCCTAGACACATGCTCTCATTAAACAAGTTAGTCATTAAATTTTACATGAATATCAAGAAAACAAAGATAAACTCATCATGCAACCATTTCCAGGTATTTTAGGGATATTCAAGATATAACTCATTTAATTCTCATATTTTCTTACATCAGAAGTTTTGTCCGTTGAATCATTGAAATATCGATGGATACTTGGGTAGTACACACAAGGTGTACTTATCAATAATTTGTCGATTCATATACAGGGGTGCTCATTAGAGCACATAACCAGGAAGTACACTCTCAAGCCTTATCACGAGAAGCTCATGTAAGCCATGTAACGAGAAGCTTATCCGGGCTGTATAACGAGAAGCTTATAAGAGCCATAATTAGGAAGTTCACAAAGAACCATATCGGGAAGCTCACAAAGAGCCATGTAACGGAAAGCTCCAGATAGCCATATATCGAGAAGTTCAAGTGAGCAATGTCAGGAAACTCACAAAGAGCCAATTAACGGGAAGCTCACGAAGAACCTATATCGGGAAGCTCATAAGAGCTAAAGTGTGTCCACAACAAATGTAAGATTACAACCTATTGGGATGCTCCGAAGAGCTATAACGGGAAGCTTGCAAGAACCATATAACAGGAAGCTTGAGAAGGCTAATAACGGAACGCTCTTTCAAGCTATGGTGTGTCCACAACATATGCAGGACCACAGCCAATATGGGAATCCTATATCTTATCAAATTTCATTTATTCAAAGGGGACTTAATATTTGTCAGACATTATCAGATATGTAATCAATTTCATGTACATGACAATTACACAATTCATATATATATAACATTCAATACAAACATATAAATATACACAATTTAGTTACACGAACTTACCTTGATACTTATTCATATATGAGAATATACTAATCCGAAACTTTTTCTTTCCCTCGATCTAACTCCTTATTTGGTATTTTCGGATCTATATAAATGAATTTAATCATAAATTTATTACATTTCACATTCAAATCAATCCAATTCATATCTTAGGCAAAAGTACCATTTTACCCTTATACTTTTCATTAATTCCAATTTCATCCCTAAGCTCGGAAAATGAAATTCATGCAATTAAATCCTTTTCCCAAGCCTATCCAAATTTTCATATAACATTTACAACTCATGTATTTCACAAAAATTAGAAATTTTACATGAATATTACATCTTTACAATTTAGTCCCTAAATCACAATTTCATGAAAATTATCTCTACAAAAATTGTTTATCTATCAACAACCTCTCAATTTCTACCACAAATTTCAAAATTTCAGCAAATTCATCCATGGTAAAATTTTAATACTTTAATATCTTTACAAATTGATCCCTAAAATAGATAGATTAGGTTATTACGATCTCGAATATGTAAAAATTCCTAGAAACTGGACAAGATTGCTTACCTAATTAAGTATGCTTGAATTATTTTCTCTTTCCTAGTGTTTCCATAGAAATTTGGGGAAGAAGATGATAATAATATGATATATTTGTCTTTTAATTTAATTATCATCTTTAAAATTTTCAACTTTCCAATTTCATCCTTTTCTTTAATTAAATTTTCATGGATGAATCACCATAAATATCTACTAACTTTATATGATGGTCTAATTCCATATAAGGGCCTCAAGTTTTGAATTCCATAGCTATTTGATACTTATAGCTACTAGAATTCAACTTTTTCATTTTATGCAATTTGGTCCTCTCCACAATTAAGTATGTAATCGGTGAAAATTTTCTTAACGAAATTTTCATATATTATCCTTATCATAATGCAGACCATGCAAAATAAATTTTCTTTTTCACTCGAATTTGTGGTCTCGAAACTACTGTTTCGATTTCACTGAAAACGGGCAGTTACATTTGCAAAGTTAGATTTCAACATGGTACAACATTTATACAAGGAGGAGTTAAGCAAGATAAACAGGTAACCTTATTCATAGCCAGACCTATACACAAGCCAACTATTGACATATATTTATCGTTATTTTTGTTATTTTTTTTTCTTGTTTTAGGTGGTGGAAATGTTTAGATGTTGCGACTAATTTTCTTTTTATACGAGTTTTGGATGATATTTATGATGCATATGGCACATATGAAGAACTTAAAATCTTTATGGAAGTAATTCAGAGGTCACTTGAAACATTTATTTTCACCTTCTCTTCAAAATCATCAGAAGTAAATGTTTTTTTATTGAATTAAGATAGAAATAACCATTTGAATTGATGCTACATTGTAGGTGGGATATCAACTGCATAGATCAACTTCCAGACTACATGAAAGTGAAGTATAGTGAAGTCTTAAATGTTTATAAAGAAATGGAAGTTTTAATGTCTAAACTATAGTATAGTGTCCAATTCGCGATAAAAGCGGTATATATGACCTAATTTGTTTTCTTTTCTAGGAACCTACTTAATTTGCAATCTTAATAAACTAAATTAGCTGGTTTTTGTTAACAAAAACAACAAAGTCAAGTCTACCATGCTGAGGCCAAATGGCTCCATGAAAATTACATACAAACAATTGAGGAGTATATGCCAATAGAATTAGTTTCTTGTGGTTATCCGCTACTTACAATTGCATCTTGTGTTGGCATGGATGATAGCATAACAAAAGAGAAATTTATTTGGGCATTCAATGACCCCAAAATTTGTAGAGCTTCAAATACTATTTGTAGGTTGATGAGTGATATCGTTAGCCACAAGGTATACAATTTATTTACTTATTGTTTATCACCATAACCCATAAAACAGAAATGGATGACTAGCTCTACATTAGTTGAAATTAAATTATGTTTTATTGTAGTTTGAGCAAGAGAGAGGACATGTTTCATCGGCTGTGGAGTGCTACATGAAACAACATGGGGTGTCAACACAAGAGGCATACAATGAGTTCTACAAACAAATCAACAATGCTTGGACGGATATTAATGAAGAGTGCTTGAAACCAACAGTAGCAGCACCAAGGTCGGCTCTTAATCGAAATCTTGCAAGGGTTATGGATCTCTTTCACAAGGGTGAAGATGCTTACACGCATGTTAGTGATGCAGTAAAAACTAGCATCAATTCACTGTTGATTGATTCAAGAATTCAAAGTTCAAATAAAGTTGAGCTCACTTTTGAGAAGTACATCCTCAAATATCAGCATTTGCATGGAATTTATTCTTTTATCCTCGAGTCGTCAGCTCATTTGTAAAATAAATAAACATGGTTCTGCTTGCCAACCTTTTCCCGAGTTGAATGCTTTAAGTAGCTCGGGTTGTTTAAATGTTTATTGTGCATTATCTCTCTTTTATTAACAAAGCTTTATGCTTTTAAAAGGAATGATGTAATTATCAATATGGATGGAACATTTTCAAAATATATAGTGTTTCAATAGTTGTAAATGAAAATCAAAAGTTATGTCACTATTTATAGTTATTAGCTATGTCTCCTAAATTTAAAAATTATATCACTTGATTATTAACAAATAGTCATAATTATTTAAGTAGATATGTATTGAGTTAATTATGTTTATTGCTAAAGATATGCCTACCATTTGGATAATTATGTCCCTATGAACATACATGAAACCTCTTATAAATAGGTGTGAAATTTTATTTGTATGATATACAAAAAAATAAAAATAAAGTTTTTTTTTCTATTCTCCCACCCTCTTTTATATTCCTATATTGTTTTATAAAGAATTACTGCATAAATTATTTGTAGAAATTGATATCCTTGCTATGCTCCGCTCATTGCTCAGTAGATTGTCTTCGTCAATACAAGACGTAAACAATCATTGAACTTCATTGTATCCTCGAGGTTAATTTGCTAATAACTCTTTTGCACACTATAATATAGGTGAAGGCTAATAGAACCTTAAAAAGTGGCATTGGTACACCGTACACGCCTTAAAGCCTTTATTAGTTTCCAATAAGTTCATTTTTATCCGCACACAACAACACTTATGTAGCTTTATTTAGAATTGATCTTTGTTTTTCATAATAGATTAAAATACATGTTCACTATGTACTTAGAAATTACATTAAGGTAAACTACTTTAATCACTCTATATAAGGGTTGTTCCTATTTTGATTACCTTAAATTTATTTTTGTTAAGTTGGTCACCCAAAAAAACATTGATCAAATTGGTCATTCCATCATTAAAGGATAATAGAATTCTAACTAAACATTTCTATGTTCATCACTCTAAGTTTAGGGTAAACTATCTGTTAGTCACTTTAAATAGGACTTGTTTCTATTTGGGTCACTTTAAAACAATACGTGAAAATATATTGTCTTTTTGTTACCATTTAATGGTAAAGTAACCAAATTGATCAATTTGTTTTTTGGAGTGACCGAATTAACAAAAAAAATTGAGATGATCAAAATAGGGACGATCATTATTTAGAGTGACTAACGAGATAGTTTACCCTTATTTTTAAACTTTTTAACATATTATTTAGGGTAAATTACAATAATAGTCATTCAATGATACAACTTCGAAAATTATGTATATATTTTTGGGGTTTCTTTCATGCCTAAATTGGAACGGAATTAAATTTAAAAAAAAAATTGAACAGCAATTTTAGAAAATAAAAGGATTATTCAAAAAGGATGTTGGGAAAATGGAGAGGTAATGTTTCCCACGACATATGATGAAAAAGGCAAGAAATGAATGTAATGTTTTAATGATTTTCTTCTCACAAGAAGCATCTTCGTAGAAGGGTAGAGTTTTTCTTTTTGGACGACTAGATTGATGATTTGTAATAGTTTACCCTTTATTAATGAAGTAAACCGTTTAATTCTAAAAAAAACATTTATTTTTTTATAAGTTTATTTTATACAATTTAGTCCGTAAATCTATCTTTACTCTGAATTGTTTATCAAAAGATTCCAATTATATATATTATAAAAATAATGAAAAGAAAGAATAAACTAATGAAAAAATATCAATACAAAAGGATAGTACAATAGAAAGATAAAAAAAAAAAAAACAATACAAAGAGATAGTCCACTAGAAAGATAAATGAGAGAATTTTTTATTTTTATCCTTCTGAATATCTTTACAAGCCTTGTACATGTCTCTATTTATAAACCTTCTAATATAATACGACCTCTTAAGTTACAAAGAATAAATAGAGGTTTAATTATAATATAAAATCTTTATAATTCCATTGTAGGTTGCAATAATAGAGGTTACAACTTTGAGAGTTATGGACATTTATAATAAAGTAAGATTTACAACATTTCCCTTAGATGTCCATTAACAATGAATGATTATACCTCGTTAAAACCTTATTAGGGAAAGCCTTATAGGAAAAAAAAATCCTAGTGATGGAAAACTATTCATGTTTATATACATCGACAAACCTACCTCATTAAAAACCTTGCGTGTAATATCCAATATAATGGGATATTATACTGCCCCATATTTGAGCATCATTTTATAACTCAATATTGAGATGTTCAATATTATTTATCAATAGTAAATCACAATCATATACAACAAATTCTGTTGATTCGTATCAATATAGCAATAAAATTCAATTGCATTCTTATGCTTTAGATGTCGCCAACAATTTTGTAAAACATGATGTATTGTATTACTCGCTATAACCAAAACAATGAGTGTATTGGATACATAAAGAAATGGAATTTCAGTACCATCATTTTATAACATAATTGTATAACCATTTGTATTCCTTTTTAATATCTCCAATCTACATGAAAAAATGATCCTGATTAAATTTGATTATATAAACACTATTTGGATACTTAATAATAATTCTTTGTAATGTTATTATGTGATCATTTGTCTTTATTGAACGTTTGACCTTTAAATCAAGGCAAAATTTTATTTTTAGATATACTTTAATTGTAAAGTTTATCTATCGAATAATTATTGCTCTTGGAAATTTTTAGGAACTCCAATAGTATTAGATACAATAATATAAACAATGATAATAACCTATATATATATAAATACATTAATTAATAAAAACACGTGAACAAGCTCATATTCACATTTAATGATTTTTTGACGAAACTCGAGTTTATGCTTTCCGCATAAATTTTTTAGGGATTTTTATTTTTATAATATTATTAAATAATTTATATCAGTTGAATACAAATTCACTAGACTTAAATATATAAATTTATCTAGTGCCAGACTATTGCATCCACCGCAAATTATTTTCATAGTCAAAACAAAATGTCTTGTGAAAGTTTGTATTACAAGTCAGTTATATATATATTATGACTTGCATTTTTCACTATTATACTAACATGTACTCCACTTGACTTTACACCATCCAGTGTTTAGACTTCAGGTTTGAGAAACATTACGTAAGTTATAAAGAAGTGTCTATTTATTTTGATGAGTTGTGTGCTTTAAAATATATTTTCATTTAAGATTCTCACTTTTCCATAATATTGAAGTATTCTATGAATATTATCGTTGTTGACAACAATTTCTTTTTGCTAGATCTATCATCTTCAGTTGTAGCAAAATTTATTAAGATATCTCATTATATTCATAATTTCAGGTACTTGAACTTCTATGAAGTTGTATCAAAACTTATGTCTTGGGTCTTTTCCTTTAACATGTTCCCATATTTATTTCTTGCTCATTTCTTTGAAGAATTTTTCATTTCATGGAACCTACTAATTTGTTTTATACGTAACTTTTGCATTAAAAAACACTTTTTTTGGTACTAGGTTAAATTTGTTTTATACGTGACTTTAATAAAAAAAATTTTAAAACAAAAAAGAAATTCAAAGTGTTAAACGTTTAAAAGAAAAACTTATTTAAAAAGGATTTTGTTATTATATATTTTTTTTATATTTGACGCCAATAATAAAAATAAAACATGATTAAAAAAATATTTTTTATTTTACAAGTAGTTTTGGAAAATTAACAAGTGTCTCTTTTCTTAAAATATTTTATTATAACCCTTTAAGGCAATTGTCAAACCTCTTGATTTTGCTTATAAAGTCTAAAAACTCTTTTGATATTGTACCAAATAATTTCCCTAAATTGAATATGCTACTATAAATATATGAGAAATTATTTGATACACTATCAGTGGAGTTTTTTTTTTTAAATAGATATTTAAAAAATGAAAACACTTGTTAATATTTTAAACTGCTTGTGGAACAAAAAAATATACTGATAGTGTTAATTAGGTTATTTTTATTTTGGTCATTCCAATTTTTATTTTGTTAATTTGGTAACTCTGAAAAATAAATTGATCAAATTGATTACTTTACTGTTAAATGGTAGTGGAAAGATGATACATTTTCATATATTGTTTTAGAGTGACCAAAATAGCAACAACTCCTATTTAAAGTGACTAATAGGTAGTTTATCCTAAATTTAGAGTGGCTAACATGAAAATGCACCGTTAGCATTCCGTTATCATTTAATGGTAGAGTAATCAATTTGAACAATTTCTTGTTTTGGGTGACCAACTTAACAAAATAAGTTTGGGGTGATCAAAGTAGGAACAACCCTTATTTAGAGTGGCTAACGAGTAGTTTACCTTGATATGATATCACGGTACTGAAAAACAAAAATCAATTCAAAATAAAGTTATAAAATTGTTGGTGTGTGGGGATAAAAATGAATTTATGATAAATTAATAAATGCTTCAAGATTTGTATCAATGTCACTTTGTTTAAGGTTCTATTTGCCCCAACCTATATTATGGTGTGCAAAATAGTTACTGGCAAATGAATCTCGAGCATACAATGAAGCCTAATGATTACCTATGTTTTGCATTGATGGAAAAACAATTAATTGAGCACTAAGAGGAGCATAGTAAGAATATCAATTTCTATAAAGAATTTCTATAATAATTTTTTATAAAACAATCTAGGAAAATAAAAGATGGTGGAAGAATAAAAAGAAACTTTGTTCCTATCTTTTTGGGTATGTCATATAAATGAAATTCCACTCTTATTTATAGGAAGTCTCATGTCCCTTAGTAGGGATATAACTTTTGAATTGAAAAGACATAACTCATCACTATAAATAGTGACAACTTTTGATTAATAACCAAGTGATATAATTTTTGGTTATTTATAACTTTTCATTTGCAACTATTTGAATACTATATATATATTGAAAATGTTTAAAATATAAAAACATTGATTATTTTTATTCTTTTAAAGTACAACATCACGAAGTTTTTTTAATAAAAGAGAGATAATACACAATAAACACTTAAACAACCCAAGCTACATAAAGCACTCAACTCGGGAAAAGGTTGGCAAGCAGAACCATGCTTATTTTTTTACGAATGAGCTGACCACACGAGGATAAAAGAATAAATTTCGTGCAAATGCTGATATTTTAGGATGTACTTCTCAAAAGTGAGCTCGAGTTCGATTGAACTTTAAATTCTTGAATCAAATTGGGATTGAATCAATCAACAGGGCATTGATGCTAGTTTTTGCTGCATCACCAACATGCGTGTAAGCATCTTCACCCTTGTGAAAGAGATCCATAACCCTTGCAAGATTTAGAATTCGATTAAGAGCCGACCTTGGTGCTGCTGCTGTTGGTTTCAAGCACTCTTCATTAATATCCTTCCAAGCATTGTTGATTTGCTTGTAGAACTCATTGTATGCCTCTTGCATTGACACCCCATGTTGTTTCATGTAGCACTCCACAGCCGATGAAACATGTCCTCTCTCTTGCTCAAACTACGATAAAACATAATTTAATTTCAGCTAATGTAGAGCTACCCATCCATTTCTGTTTTATGGGTTATGGCGATAAACAATAAGTAACTAAATTGTATACCTTGTGGCTAACGATATCACTCATCAACCTACAAATAGTATTTGAAGCTCTACAAATTTTGGGGTTATTGAATGCCCAAATAAATGTCTCTTTTGTTATGCTATCATCCATGCCAACAAAAGATGCAATTGTAAGTAGCGGATAACCACAAGAAACTAATGCTATTGGCATATACTCCTCCATTGTTGGTATGCAATTTTCATGGAGCCATTTGGCCTCAGCATGGTAGACTTGACTTTGTTGTTTCATCTATTCACAAACAAACAAAAAGTTAACAAAAACCAGATAATGTAGTTGATTAAGATTGCAAATTAAGTAGTTTCCTGGAAAAAAAAAGAAAAAAAATTAGGTCATATATACCGCTTTTATCGCGAATTGGACACGATATGATTTTCCCTCTTTGGACATTAAATCTTCCATTTCTTTATAAACATTTAAGACTTCACTATACCACACTTTCATGTAGTCTGGGAGTTGATCTATGCAGTTGATATCCCACCTACAATATGTCATCAATTCAAATGGTTATTTCTATCTTAATTCAATCAAAAACATTTATTTCTGATGAGTTTGAAGAGAAGGTGAAAATAAATGCTTCAAGTGACCTCTGGATTGCTTCCGTAAAGATTTCAAGTTCTTCATATGTGCCATATGCATCATAAATATCATCCAAAATTGATGTGAGTGATATTACTTTAGTCATGAAAGTTCTAGCAGTGGTGTAATGGGGTTCAAAGTATACTCCTAATATCCAAAAATAGCACTCCACCAATCTATCCCGTATAAAAGGAAAATTAGTCGCAACATCTAAACATTTCCACCACCTAAAACAAGAAAAAATAATGATAAATATATGTCAATAGTTGGCTTGTGTATAGGTCTGGCAATGAATAAGGTTACCTGTTTATATTGCTTAACTCCTCCTTGTGTAAATGTTGTACCATGTTGAAATCTAACTTTGCAAATTTCATTAAATTTTTGTCAAGGGTAGCATAACCTTCGTATATAGGAATGTAACTCCTACCAACCAACCTTGGCAAGCTCTTGCGAAGGGGTCGCTTTAGAGCATTAACAATTTGTGTAGAGAGAGGATAGTCCATCGTAGTTTCCGCCAACTTTAGATGGAACATAGTAAAAGCAAGAGCTTCCTCTAATATAGTTTCTCCATGCAGTTGAAAGTGTGCAGCTTCATACAATTCTAGCATACCTTTCACATCATTAATTAATGATTCTTTAAATTTTCCTTTCTCATCATTGAACTTATTGAACGTCTCTGCTCAACCACCAAATAAATTTGAAATATTATTTTCCTTTGGTATAAAGGAAGTCACTATTTGAAAACATAAAAAAAAGAGAGGAAGCAATGAGTTTGAATCCCAAAAATTTGCAACCTCTTTCGATATTCTAGATTGTAAACTTTTTTTTAGTTTATATATATATAAGGAGAGATCCACTTAAATTATGGTTGATTAAATTATTGAATTTATCAATATAATGATATTTATCATTTATATAAACTTTTAATCAATTAAATATTTTTATAATATCTATCTAGAGCACTATCTTTATTAATATATATATATTGCTTCTAGCAAATTAAGGCATACCACAACAAACATTGAAGCCATGCTCTCTCAGTAGACGAAATCGAACAGAAGCAGTGTAGAGGTCATCATCAATCTGAGCATTATTGCAATGATGATGATATATAATATGTAAAGCATCTTCTATCTCTTTCTCAAAATGATAAGCCACACCTAAGCGTTGGATTGCATCAATTATGTCCAAATTTTGGTAAGGTTTATTGGTACTTATCACCAACATCCTCCTCACTTGTTGCTTCAATTCTTCGAATTGTAGATGAGCTTTAGCATCTATATTCTGTTCATGTTTGAAACGCTTTCAATTCATTCTAAAAATCACAGTATTAATTGTATTTTAAGGCTATACTTATAATCAATTTCATATTATGTTACTCAACATTTTCAATTTTTTTTTGTCTAACATTTATGTCAAATACAGAATGAAATGAAAATAAATATATAATTTTTTTGAAAGAATATATAATCCTTCAAATATATATATAAAAAAAACCTTTAAAATGATAAAAATATTATGGAGGTCCTTGTACTAGGAGTGAGATTTTATTTTGTATCCTCTACTTAAATTTGGCAAATTAGTCCCTATACGTTAGATTAAAAAGCAAACCGGTCATTCTGTTAACAAATTTATCCTTTTTTACTGTTAAAAATTAATCCATATATATTAGCATGAAGTATATGTGGCATAAGTGTTTGGTTGTTTCGTCAACTCCAGCAGTTTTTAATAGTAAAAATAGATAATTTTTTTAACGTGAAAGAATAAATTCTCTTTAATCTAATATATAAAAAAATAATTTATCTATTTTTTAATTAAAAGGGACAAAATGAGATCTGAATGTTGGTACAGAAACCTCATTATACTTTTACCCTTTAAAATCTATCTATCAAATACATGACACAAATAAACACGAGATATTCACAGATAAGAAACGTACCATTTCAGCAGGAGAAGAGAGGAAAATGTCTCCCCAAAAGTTAGGATTAAAAGCGGCCAAATGGCGATTTTCTTTTGACATTTTATTATCTTGAGTTGCAACAAGATTTGCAGAATTTTGAGAAGACATTTTTTCTTTTGTTGTGTGCTAAAAGCTATTTGAGATTTGAGTGATCCAAATGCTTTTCTAAGTTGCATGCATTTATAGGCACCTCATTTGATGCCCCTCAAGATCCAATATACATGATACAATGTATCACATCTAAAATCTATTCGTTCTTTTGTTTATCACCGAGCATTTGAGTCTTTCTAATTTTCTACTAGAATTTATTACGAGGAAAAAATAATTTTAGAAAAAATAATTTTCCTATCAACACACTATTAAAAGGAGGAAGAAGATGATAGGGTTTAAACTTGTACCATCAAAGTGTCAGGTGAAAGCTCTAATCACTATTTCAAACAAGCCGTAGCTAAATTTAATATATATTTAAAAGAAAGATATAATTTATATTTTTAAAATTTTTAAAAAATTAAATTAAAATTTTATCATTTTAGGGGTTCAAAATACAATTTTACTATAACTAATTTAAAATTTTATAAATTATATAGGGTTCTAAATAAAAAATATTCTATTTTAAGGGAATCAAGACTGCCAACCTCCCTACTTTTTCCCCTGTGTAATCACCACACTACACCTTATTATCTATGTATTTTTTTGAACATAGTAAAAGTAAACTCTGATTATTTTAGATATTTTAGTTATTAAATACAAAAACAATGTAATAAATACTAGAAAACACATGTAATGTCGGAATATTTAAGATTTTAACATATCTTTCTTCAACATATTTTAATTTTTTTTTTTGATATTTATATTTTTCAAATTGAACAAATATAGCTAAAATATAAACCTAATTGTAAAAGCGTAAAAAAAGAAGCAGCAGCATATATGTATTTTAGCTTTCTTTATGAAAAGGTAGTGCATAATTCTAACCCATGATTGATATGATCACAAAAAAAGTGGGTCCCTCAAGGAAGAAGAAATCAATAATTGTTAATAATAATCTTATATATATTAATTTAAAGAGTTTTTTATTTATTTATAGTTTTTAATTATGATATTTTTTTTGAGAACTTTGAAATTATTTGCCAACAACAAAACAATGCTATGTCAGAAATAAAACGTTGAGGGCCTACTTACACTAAATAAAAAGAGTAGAAGTAAAATTCAATAAAGATTAAGGGCTAAAATTTCTATTATTATTTTTTATGCAAAAATTACCAAAATAAACTTTTAATGGCACAAATTTAACTAATAGATGATTTTGCTGCTTTATCCAATCATTCTTTCAATAAAATAATAAAATGTAATCTAAAATATAATAAAGGGATTACTATGATATTTTGTAATATATATTAGTTTTTATATATGTGTGATGCACGGATTTATGATGTGTTATATTTAAAATATTTAATTAATTCATATTTTACTTTTAAGTATAATATATTGACACAACAATATAATTTTGAAAATAAAAAATTGGCAAACAAATTTTCATAAAAAATTAGTAATCAATTTTTATAATTAAAAATTAAATAATTTATTGACAGAAAATAAATTAAATAATTTATAAAGTACTAAAATTAAAAAAAAGAAGTATAATTCGATGGTTTTCAATTGTTAGGTAGAACTTAGTTGAATCACCAAATTGTTAGGTATAACTCACTCGCAAATGTATTTTTATTCTGAAAATATGCTTCCTCTATAATATATATATTTAAGGTTAGTATTTGTTATATTGGTAATATATTTTTTTATTCTATAAATAATTTAAAAAAAATTAATATGTGTTTTTTATTTTATAAAGATCTATTTTTCTAAAAACTCTACTAATATTGAATATGTTACTATAAATATATGAGAAATTATGTGGTATAATATCAATGGAGTTTTTAGATTCCACAAGGGTTTATAATTTTCCTTTAGGGTTGTAGTAAAATATTAAAATAATAAATATTTTAAAAAAAGACACTTGTCAATTTCTCAAAGCTTCTTGTTGAATTAAAAAGTATACTGATAATCTTATTATACGTAATCCTTAAATATGAGGATAATGCATTTTAGAGCACTCAAACCCACGATCTCTTACACTGACAAAAAAATTAATATAAATCAAACTAAGACTTAATCAACAAAAAAGTGTTATATTTTAAACAAATATAGATAAAATATTTTAAAATATTTTAAGATTCTTAATTAGAATTAAATATAAAAAAATTTAAAACATAAATGTAAAAAAAATTAAAATAGCATTTAAAATATTCAAAATCTTCGATTTTTTTGTTGTTGTTTTTAACCATGTTTTATTTTTTTATTGGCGTCAAATATATAAAAAATTTAATAACTTTTTAAATAAGTATATAAATTTTTATAAACGTTTAACACATTGAATTTCTTTTTTGTTTTAAAAATTTTAAAAAGCAATATTTGAATTTTTTATTTATTAAAGTTACGTATAAAACAAATTTAATCTTAAGTGATTTTTGTATAATGCTACAAAAAATTTTCGCATTTAAAGTTTAATTTAAAGCCGTCTAAACAATAATTATGTAATTGATAAAGTCGTTTTTGTTATAAATAATATTTAATTATGAATGTTAACTCTCAAACTTTTAACTTTTAATGTGATAACCCTCAATAGAATTATGAGTCTAATTAAGCCTCTTTGTAACTTAATAGATTGTATTACATTAGAAGGACGGTAACATTTCAAAATATAAGGTTAGTCTTGATGGATAAGTAATTTGTACATCTCTTAAAAGGTCTTAGGTTTAAACTATATCTTTCTCTTTTTTCTTTTTAAATTTTCGGCAAACTACGACAAAAGTCGTACTAAAATAATTACTATTTGAACTAGAAATTAAACAAGAATAGGCCATGGCCAAATGGTTATATGCCACTCCTCCTTGCATACTAAGGTTTGAGCCACCCTATTTTAAAAAATGTCCCTCTTATTTTTCTTTTAAATTTCAGCCCAAAACTTGGGATAATTGTTCTTGCCACCCTTAGGAATTCAAAACCTAAGTATTTAGCCATTTTTTTAATTAGACTAGGTTTTCTTGTTTTATTTTCAATCTCAATTAGAATTTTCTTTCCCCTCTCTAATTCTTCTCTCTTTTCTTCACTTTCCTCTCTTTTACATCAAATTTTACATATTTTGCTTACTATATCAAACCAATTCCTGTTAAATTAATTCTCTACCGATTGTTGAAATTTTACGTCAATAACCTCTGTAAGCGGTAAGTGCATCCCAATCTAAAGTTTAGGACCCCAAATTTCAAAGAATTTTTATACAATATTGATCTTTCAAACCAATTAGTCAATCTTTCACGGTTCTTGATGAATCTTTCATTAATATCATTGAATCTTGGTAAATCTTAGAAAACAAACGTTAACCCATGTGAAATTATTGTTTGAGGGACTCGTTTTAGGTGCATCGGACCAGATTTGAGCGTGAAGAACATTGATCGGATCCCCAACAAAAGATGTGTGTTCTTTTACAAGCAATCAGGGCAAATCGTGCCTAGGATTAGGGCTACACGATCTGCTACACAAGTGGACCAGATGACCATGTGCCATGGAAACCCTAGTGTCGTTCGGGAACCACACGTCCATGCAACCCTCCCACACGGTCTGGCCACACAGCCATGTGACCTTTGTTTTTACAAATTTTTCAGTTTTGCCTAAAAATTTAAGATATATACAATGTAGTCCCTAATTAGTTCTCAAAAGGTTTTTAGAGATTTATTTCATTCAATTGAGTCATTGATTATATGGATAATGATGGAATCCAAGATTTGACTGTTGAAATTATTACTATATATGCATGATATGTAAATATTACATGTCTACTATCAATGAATCTTTGATGAACTGCCATTGTTGTTTCTACCACTGTATTACTGGTTGCATGATATACATGCCTATTGCTATCATTAGGCCGGACACATGATAAGTAAGATATTGCTGTTGTTATGATCTATTATAAAGCATGACAATTACTACCATATATTTTTGTTATAAGCATGATTATTGCTACTGTACTGATCTGTTATAGCATGATTATTACTGTATATGCATGATATGTAAATATATACTTTTTTTTACAAAATTTAAGTGTTAGCTGAACCTTGAAATAAGGGTAAATTATCTCGTTAATCACTCTAAATAGTGGTTATTCTCATTTTGGTCATTTCACTTTTTTTTTGTTAATTTGGTCACTCCAAAAAAGAAATTGATCAAATTGATTACTTTACCATTAAATGGTAGTGGAGACATAATACATTTTCACGTATTGTTTTAAAGTGACCAAAATAGGAATAACTCCTATTTAAAGTGACTAATAGGTAGTTTATCCTAAATTTAGAGTGGCTAACATGGAAATGCACAATTAGCATGTAACACCCCAAAATATATAGGGTCAGATGAAATAAATAAGCAAGGAATGATTAGTGCTAAATATTATTATATGCATTATAAATATATCTACTAAATCCTTGGGTAGTCATGTTGTCACTTTTTGTTGGTGTTTAGTGCTAAAATAATGTAATAATTCAAATTCAACCAAACAAAATTTATAATAATTCCACAAGTTTTATCACGTGATTAGTCACACAAATGTATGAACATATACCCCAGGGATAACCCTTAAAACCCTCTCTACCAGTGTTATTTGAATTTTCTTAGACTAGTCCGTGAGACCGATTGGATAAAAAGTTATTTGATATATTGATTTGAATATAGAAATTAAAATGATTTCACATGAATCACGAAAAACCGACAAAAAGTTAGAAACTGAGTTAAAAAATCAACGATTAAATTCGTTCTACTAGTTTCATAATTTTAATATATTTTTATTTTAAAATTTTTATAAAATTTTAATTATGTATTTAATTATTGTTAGATCAATAGTCAAATTGATTAAGATATAACCGATTCAACCATCAATCTAGTTATTAAAACATTGCTCTCTAATCTCTTTTTATATTTTAGCTCTATAGTTCTCTACCCTCTTACCCCCAAAGCTAATTCTCAACTATTTTCGTCAAGGCTACCTATTCTTTTGTCGTAATTAGGGTATTCATTGCTGGCAACAATGATTAATTTCTTCGTCACGAGCGTTCTCCGAAGAAACAAATGGTTTGTCATGAAATTGTGTTCCATTCTTATGAGCGGAGATCAAACCTCGACCACATAATTAAAAGATGATATGAGCAACCACCTCACCATACCTCATGGTTCTAAGTATCTTTTCAACATATTAAAACTAAACTCTATTATTTTAGATATCATAGTTATTAAATACAGAACTAAATAATAAATACTATAAAACACATTTAATGTACGAATCAGATTGTATTTAAGATTTTAACATATTCAAATTAATATATTAATTAATTTTTGACACAGTCGATCGGAAGGATTAATTTGAGAAGATTTTAATGGTTATCTTTGTGGTGTATGTTCATACTTTTGTATGACTAATCATGTGATAAAAATTGTGAAATTATTATAAATTTTGTTTAGCTCAATTTGAATTATTACATTAATTTAGCACTAAACACCAACAAAAAGAGACAAAATATGATTACCCAAGGATTTAGTAGATATATTTATAATGCATATAATAATATTATTTTAAGATGATAAAAGCAAAAGCATAAGTTAGATTAAATTAATGCCATTTGCAAGGGACAAGTTTCATGAAATCCATGTGAGGAATATTTATATTTATATTTCATATACTTGTAGTTCATCATTGAGAAATAAGAGTGGAGGATGGAATTATCACTTTCCTTTTTTAGCACTAAACACCAAAACTAATGACAGTGGCACATAACTATTTTCGGGATAAGATAATTTTTGTAATACCTTACACTTAATCTAGACGTTATAGTCTAATTTTAAGAAATTACTTTAACTCTCTTGAAAACTTAAAAATTCACTTAAAAATCGTGTGATTATACCAGTGTTTACTTTGATAAATCGTTTTCCAATTTTAGGGAAATTCTTGATAAAACAATTATTTTATTACAAGAAACATTAAAGTGATTATATCATTTTGCAGCGGAGTTTACTAAGCTACAAGGTTTTGAAAACCGTAGTTTAATTTGCAACAAATCATTTTACAGTTAGAAATTTAATACATTTTAGTTAGGAAAAACAAGCTAGAACAAAAAGCAAAGGTCAAAACAGTTCACACTTCAAAAGTCCGAAAAGTTCAAATTTAATATAAAGTCCATTTAAACCAGTTTATCGAAAGAATTCAATTCTAAGTTTTCGTACGCCCATCGGTCCTAAATTTGTTGATTATCTGAAAGGATAAAAATAAAGAATGAGCTTACAAGCCTAGTGTATAACTCAGCCTACAGAACAAATCAGATGCATATAAAATAATAGATACTATACCATTGCAGTCCAGATACAAAATTAGATGTAATTTCAAATACAAAATCAGATAAATAATCAAATACAAAATCAGATTCTATCTCCATCCACTACACACCATCTCCATTCATCCCTATACACCAGTTAGGGTAATTAATACTGATCCAACCCCACACATCTATAAGTGAGTGTATGTCACTTTTCAAAACAATTGTAGTCAAACTACCAGAAACAGATAAGTGTTGTAATGCCACCAGATCATATATGTGGTCTAGGTCATCATCAGATAAGACAAATTATTAAACTGTCACTTTACTATTTTTTTAACAAATCAAAAACAAAAATTTTGGGGCGTTAGAAATTTAATTTAGGTTTACTCAAATTCATATTAAATAATAGAAAAAAAATATTTAATATAAAAAGATAACTTTAATATGTTTGAGCCTTATGCGTATCTAATGTCTTGAAACCAGGTTGTGATCCAACTTAATTCATGAAAAAGTGTAAGAAATTATATATATTATTAATTAGTGATGAAAAAAAGTAAAAGATTGAATATTAATTTGAATGAGATGAATATTATTTGCAATTTAATATATATTTAAACACTATTTATTTGGGAAATTTACTAAAAAAAGTTTTATTTTTTTATTTATCGAAATGGTCTGATTTTTTTATTATTTACGGGAAAGGACTATTTTCCCCGAAAGTCCGTCTATGTTAGTGCGAAGTTAGTGTGCATGGCAGCAAAATGCGTCCTTGGGGGAGCATTTGGTCCACGTCAGCACAAAGCGCGTCCTCAACAAAGCGCTTCCTTGAGGACGCGCTTTGTGCTGACGTGGATAAAACGCTCCCCCAGGGACGCGTTTTGCCCCTCTCCAACGGTCACTTGATCGTTTGAACTCCAACGGGAAAAAAAAAACTATAAAAGGCCCCTTCCCCCTTTCATTTTTTCACACAATAGTCCTTTCATAACAATTCTCTCTAAATTCTTTCCAAATTCTCTCAAATTTCTCTCAATTTTTGTCAAAGTTGTCTCTAATTTTTGCAAAAAAGCTGTGTTTAAATTTTTTTGAATTAGTTTTATTTTTAAATTACAAAAATATTCGATCATGTTAGCAATGGCCGGTTCATTACTTCGTCTCGATAAGAAACACATCTCTGTCGATCAAATGACAATGGTAAGTGATAAGTTTAATTAATTTTTGAATAGTATTTAATTTTTGTTATTTATGCAATTTTTATTAATATTTATTTTATAATTTTTTTATAACAGTCTGTAGATCGGGTGTTGCAATGCTATATCTGTAATATGCCTAGTCCTCCATCTCCGTTGATAGAGAATTACCTACGGGAAGCGGGTTTTTGGCACGTGACCGTGATAGGCCGGGGGTGCAAGTTGGACGCGAAATTAATCAGTGCATTGATAGAGAGGTGGAGACCCGAGATGCACACTTTCCATCTTCCATGCGAAGAGTTTACTATCACTCTAGAAGGCGTGCAATTGCAATTGGGATTGCCAGTCGATGGTTACCCAGTCATCGGGTCCGCTCAATTTGCTGATTGGGGGGCCGTATGCTACGAGCTTTTGGGTGCTATTCCGGATAAAATTAATGGAGATCGGATCGAGATGGGCTAGTTACAAGACACATTTTCAGAGCTGAATAATGATTCGACTGAATTAGAAAGAATACGATATGCTCGGGCATACATTCTTGAGATGATTGGAGGTTATCTGATGCCAGACTAGTCACGAAACCACGTACATCTGAGATGGCTGTTGAAACTCATTGATTTTAGAGCAGTAGGTTATCTGATGCTCGGCCATATTGTTACGTATTCTAGTTGAGCAAGGTCGACCCTTTGGTTTGCGACATAATTCTCTATCCAGTAACAGCTTAAACGGAGCAAGCGATACAGACGACCACTTACGTTCATCTGGGATCAGTGGGAATACGTGTTTCCACACGTTGTACATATATTCTATTTTTTACACTTGGTCGACATACGTCATGGGATCCAGACGGAGATTCTGACAAGCTGCAATTACATAAGCGCATGGATAACGTAGTGCGTCAAACACCCCACAGTCACATGTCTTATTTCTCAAGTGTACATGATATTGCCTGCCAATAATACCTTGGTTCGGTCTGTCAAACTCCATTACATGAAAGCATAAGTTGTCGCGATCGTGACAGACTGTGTGCATGGTGTTGGCTCGTGCCTTTACCTTGTTAATCTCTCGTAATACCTTTGCGCACCATACATGGCCTCCCTACATTTGACCTTTATAACTCACTGCTCGTTTTGGAAATAGTGCCGCTAAACGAAAATATGTCTCTCACAAAACAGCTATTATCGGTAAATAACGCGTTTCTTTTAGAACAGAATTTATGCATTCAGCCAAGTTTGAGGTCATATGACCATATCGTAGGCCATCGTCGTATGCTTGTGTCTACTGTTTGAAAGGTATGTTACAAATGTAGTTTGCGCCTTCTTCATTAACTGAACGCAAAACCGCTAACATCTCATGAAAACAGTCATTACTTATTTCATACCCTGCCAATATAAGTTGATAACGAAAATTACATACCACTCTTCCATTCAGAATAAATTGAATATTACAAACGAAATTATATTAATAGAGATTAAATATCCATGTTAGTCACTTGTCATCGTTCAGTTGTAGATTGAAATTGCCTGTAGTAGTTGGATGCAACGTGCCTTAGGCAATACCAATAGTGTGTGCGATGTCATTGGCTTCCTTGTCGCTCAATTACGGCTAGTATTTCAGTGCCCCAATCTGATATAACGCATATATCAGGTTAGGGGTAGACATGCCTCCTTAACCTAGAAAGAAAGAAATCCCAATCATCAGCTGACTCCCCTAATGTTATTGCAAACGCAATTGGAAGGATTCTCTCACTGTCATCCTGTGCCACAGCTAGCAATAGCCGATGGGTATATCTACATACATAAAGGTACCGTCAATTTATACTAATGACTTGCAGTATATAAATGCATCCCGATGTTGCTTAAAGCTCCAGAATAGACGCTTGAACACTTGGCATCCACGGAGCAATCGGTCATTGTAGTATGCAGGTTCCGTTTCAAGGTCTGTTATGCAACCTAGGACATATCTCTCCAGCACCTGACACCACTGCCACACTTTATTATATGAAGCGTCCCACCTACCATGTATCTTTTACAACGTCTTCTGCTTAGCTATCCAAACCTTGAGGTAAAAGGGATTGTACTTCAATTGGCTACGAATATTTGTAATTAAGACCAGCACTGAAGTCTTTAGATCCACGTTCAGCGTCAGTAGTATTAAGCTAGCAATCATATCTGAATCCATCTTGGGATGATCTTGTGAAACACCTGTCAACGAACTATGTTAAATAATGTAACATTACATAATAACAATTTTATTCAAAAACCCTAAACACCTAGTGATACTTTATCGCCGATACATGTATGTGGACCTTTGTACTTTTTTATCTCCCAGAAGCATGTCCTTTTCCTCAATGAGGCCATGATTTTCCATGAACACGTACCATCTTGCATTGCACACTTGGCCTCAAACTTATCGGATTTGGATTTAACCACGTTGTAGTTAACCCCGTTCATGATGCTATATTGTTTCAATACAGCAAGAAAACTATCCTTATTGGAAAACTCCCTACCAACTTCAATTTCACCCGAATCCAATGACGAACTTGTACGGTCACGCCTTCTATGTGGTAGATCTAGAAAATCCAACGCATCATCTTGAGATAGATCGACATTATGCATGTGGGCTGAAGGCGAGTATGCCCTCAATCGCAGATATTCTTCTTCTTCATCTAAACCCCCTTCAACATCTTTAGGTATGGTTGGAATAGGCTCCAGTTAAGAAAATAATCCAACTTCTGCACCATCGGGGCTGGGCTCTTGAGGTGGATCCATATCAGACTAATCATCTGACCCACTATCATCTACAACAAACGAGGTCACCTCGCCGGTGGATGTCGTAGGGAGTACATCATACCTTTTTCTGGATGTTTCATAATATCCCCAATCCGATATAAATTGCCAACCACTAGAAGTTGATGTCATTCCCTAGTACGTATTTCCAGTATCAAAATCGACCCACCGAGGTGCATGTCCCATCCACCAACGGAGTGTCGTGTAAAGGTTGTGTATTCCATACTGCTACGAAACACGGGCACTTCCATGTTTTTCTACCCACTAACGGAGTGTCAGGCAGGGGTCATGTAGTCCTCTCGAACAGCATTAGATGTCGAGGTCGCAAATGCATCAATTGGTGATGAAAATTGTATTATAACTCAAGATAGGGTGATCCACTAGCAAGATGAGTATGCACCATTACCTCCAAGCTACGAGGACCTTTGATGTCGAATGAGTCATATCTCACGGGATCAATCGAAGTACAAAATCGATACTTAATAAAAAAAACTTTCATTGGCGTTGTTCTGAAGATTTTACGCCTAATTCTTTTATGAAGTTCTGTGAAATCTATGTTCTGGTTAAAAACCAGTCATGCTGTGCTCTCTGATAAAAAAACAATACCGCTCTCAGTGTCACAGACCTCACCATTATAGTAAATAACATCACTAACACGTTCACTTATCCTCAGTTTCTATTTTACTTTAGCCTCAATTTCTCTTGCTGTAACTTATGCAACCTGAGAATGAAGTTTAACTCATTTATAGTTTAAGGCTTTTATCAGATACTACTGTAGCAAAAGAGGGTCTACGTGAGAGTTTTTTTCCGTAATTTTGCTGAACGTACATCTTTCTTGAAGCGTTTTTGACACTATTTGTTCAGAAACATCTTCTCAAAATTATTTTATCAGATACTAATGTAGCAAAAAAGCGTCCACATGGGAGCTTTTTTCCGTAATTTTGCTAAAAGTGCATCCTTCTTGAAGCATTTTTGACACTATTTGTTCAGAAATATCTTCTCAAAATTATTTTATCAGATACTATTGTAGCAAAAGAGCGTCCACATTGAAGCTTTTTTCCATAATTTTGCTGAAAGTGCATCCTTCTTGAAGCGTTTTTGACACTATTTATTCAGAAACATCTTCTCAAAATTATTTTATCAGATACTACTGTAGCAAAAGAGCATCCACGTAAGAGCTTTTTTCCGTAATTAATAGTTAATTTAATTAACAAACCCTAAAAAACCCTAAACCCTAATTTAATTATTTTTTTATTTTCATAGTTAATTTAATTAATTAACCCTCAACTCTAATTAAATTAATTTTTCCCTTAAAAAATACTTAAAACCCTAAACCACTAAAACCTTAACCCTAAAACAATAAAAAACCCAAACCTTAAAAAACCCTAAACCCTAATTTAATTGATTTTTTTTATTTTCATAGTTAATTTAATTAATTAACCCTCAACTCTAATTAAATTAATTTTTCCTTGAAAAATACTAAAAATCCTAAACCACCCTAAACCCTAAACCACCAAAAACCTTAAACCACTAAAAACCCTAAACCACTAAAAACATTAAACTCTAAACCCTAAAACCTTAAACCTTAAACCTTAAACCTTAAACCCTAAAATAATAAAAAACCCTAACCCTAAAAAAAGTTGGGCAAAACGCTCCCCCAGGGACACGTTTTGCTGCCATGCACATTGACTTCGCGCTGACGTGGACGCACTTTCGGGAAAAATGGTCCTTTCTTGTGAATAATAAAAAAGTCGGAACATTTCGGTAAATAACGAAAAATAGCGCTTTTTTAGTAAATTGCCCCTATTTATTCTATATATAAAATTCAAATAGGAAAAAGAAAAGCAAAACGAGAAGTTTACAAGTCAATGTAGTGATAGTAAGTCTATATACATTCAACAAAACAAGAGGATATAGTGTTAACAGCGTATGAATAAAATTTTCATGTTAATTTAAACTTAAATATGAAGAAAAATATTATTTATTATATATGTATTACAATAGTTAGGTATAAAATAAAAAATAGTACAAATTTAAACTTGAAACTAGAAAGATGAGTAAAAACTCTTGTAAAAAAATAAGACCTCTTCAAAATAAGCCAAAATTTTTTCTTTCTCTTTGCTAAAAATAAATCATGGGAGTGGCTAAATATTGCCAATTTAATTAGTTTATTACTAACTCATCTACTAAAATATGTGTAAAAAATAATACTGTTACCAAACATAGGGTGAAAGTTCAATTTGAATATTATTAAATTACAATATATATTATGATTAACTAACTCGTATTATATGATAGGCATAATGATAAATTTAGCCTTCAATGTTTATGTAAACGGGCCAATTTGCCCGGGTCCACCAAAAAACCAAAATCCAAAATTAAACCAAATTAAATGTCCAAGTCCAGTTTACAGGTCCAATACATCAAGCCCAATAATAAAATACAGCCCAAAACCTGGACCCAAATAATTCAAGGCCCGATCAGCTCAAAAAATATTAGAAACAAAATACAACCCTAAGGTCTCCTGGTGCCACAGCCTCGTCCAGCAACCTCCGTACGCACTAGCACCTCCGTACGCCCCATGTCGAGTGCCACATACCCCCCACAGCTGGCCCCGTACCTCCGCACCTGCAAACAAAACAAGAGAACGACAGCAGCAAATAGAAAAAAGAAAAGAAAATTGTATTTTTGATTTTTGATTTTTTGGTATTTCGGCTATAAAACCGAAAGCAATGTATTGCTCGTTTTTTTTATGCACATTTACGCATATTGAATACAGAAAAAAAAAGCAATCAAAACTTTGAAAGGTGATTTTAGATCCTTTTTCTTTTTTTCTTTTGTCCCTTTATTTTCGATCTGCTTGTGATTTTTTAGCATGGAAAACGAAAGGAGTGTTTAAAACAACACCGATGAAAGCCCACATGTCTCGGAAATATGGAGATTTGGGCTAGGGTTGTTTTCTTTATTTTTTTTATCGGATTTTGCTTTGTTCTTTTGGTAGAATAGCATAAGATTTTAAGTTTTTCTTTAAAAAAAAAGGAAGAAAAGGGAGTAGGAGTGCGCTTACCCAATCTCCTTGGGCGTGTCCCCCGTTGGCAAGGTCCGGTCGCCATTGGCGCGCCGTCGGCCATCAAATAAATGATGGTTTAGGCGGCTGCATGTTGAATCAAGCCCTAAGGGGAGGGGTTAAAGTTTCTGTTTAAAAAAAAATGAAAGGTTTGCTGAGTTTTGAAAAGGAACTAAATGGGAATTAAAGTTTAGCATCAGATTTGGAAATGATGGAGTTTAAAAGAGGGGACCAACGCGTGTTGACCCGATCCAAAAGATTGGATCCGCGTTCTTTTGTTTCAAATGGGTTAACGGCGCATTTGGTCCTCCTCTTTCGTGCCAATTTTCAATTGGCTTCTGTTTGTACTTTGTTTATTTTTTAAATGTTCCCTAAAATTTGTATGTTTTTACATTTTAGCCCACATCTCAACTCAGTGTTTCGGGATCAGGGATAATTTCAGTCTTGGTCCCTACGAATTCACGCGTGTTATACATGAGTCCTTATTTTATTATTAGTAGTTTATTTTATTTGTAAATTATCCTTTTTATTTTACTTTGATTTCAATTAGGTAATTTGTTTAGATTCATTTTATAGTTTTTTTAATTTGGGCTTATTTACTTGTATATTTTGAGTTACTTTAGTAATTATTTTTTTAAAAAAAAAAAATATTTTTATCATATCATTTATATCATTTGTAATGTTTGTATTAATTGTATTATTTGTATCATTTGCTTACTTATTTATTTTAATTTGGGTAACTGCATTTTCACATTTTGGATACTATTTTATGTGAATGTTTTTATACATTATTATACACACATATAAATATATATACTTTATAATAAAATTAATTTTATTCTATGTATATTATTAACATTATATTATTTCATACATATAATTGTTTTTGAATTATTTTACATATTTTAATAGATATATATTTGTTGTTTGAAAGGTGACCACGTGCTTTATACTTTATTTGAATTTATTTTTATACATATACATTGGTACGTATATTTGATATAAACATTACTAAATTCGTGTATTTTATACATATAGTTTTATTTATATATATAAATTAAATCTATTATATATAATTTATAATAAAATTAATTTAATCTTGTATGTATTTCCACGTTTTTGCAAATAATTATTTTTCAAGTTATTTATGTATATATGATTTGTAAATCTGTTATGTTTCTAAGATTATATTTCACTATACATTTTTATAATATTTTCATATTTTGTACATAATTTAAATTTTTTTATATTATATATAAATTGTCAATTTTAAACCAATATTCTTTAATGTTTTGTATGTTATTCGATTAAAATATTCATTTCATAACACATATTTTGATAATAAAATATATATCCCTAGGTTGTTTTTACAAATAGTTTTAAATTCAACAATTCGTATATCGTATAAATTATTTGCTCATTTATTCGTCCTTATTTTAAATGTCTTATATCACATCAGTTTCAAATTGCTATTTTGTTTTTTTGCATCTTGCATTGATTGTTTTATATTATGCCATATATATATTATCGTTGCGTATTATTTATTCATCTTATTGTTATATCAATCATTCTCCATACATGCTTGAACATTGAGGTATAATTTTTAGATTAATTATAGTTAATTATTTTGTTAGTTGATTAAATAAGTTATATTATCTTCATTCATCCATTGTCATATTTTATGCATGCATATATTATCTCATGCTCTTTTTGGTTTACGAAATGTTATTTTATAAGGTCCAACTCTTTAAAATTAATTATTCCATCTTATTTCAAGTAAAATTAAGGCGTTTTAAGCTAGTTTTATAATTATTCATTTAAAATTTTTTTAAAACGAAGGCAATGTTCGATGTTTGACAATTTGAGTGTAGTCAACCAATTTTGCCCGGGCCCAATTAATTTATTTATAAACCCAAATAAATAAATAAAAACCAGAGACTAAATAGTCTAGTAATGTTCCTTTACAATGCATGTACCAAAATAATTCATAACCCAACAAATTTTAAAACCCAATTCTATTCCTAAATTTAGCCCAAAACCCGAGGCCCAATACACCCAAAATGGTTTCAGCCTATGGTGAATGCCAGAAGATTCTGGAACAAGCTACAACGGCACCAGGGTTGGTCTCACACGAGAGACCCTTGCGCTCAGCCTCCACGTCACCAGGTTCCTCCGTACGGCCGTTCCTGCAAAGAATACACGAGAAGAGGGATAACAGAATTTACAGAAGATGACAGTGATGAAAATAGAATTTCATTTTTTTTACTTTATTCTGTAAATCTAGGCTATAAAAAGCCTCGTCTTGTACTCCATTTTTTTTATGCACACAGAATATACATCTACATATGCACACTAAATTCTAAAAAAAAGTATTTCGAAAGCAAGTTTATAAAGGTGATTTTCAATTTTTTTATTGGCTTTTAGTTCTTTTCGTTGAATCTTTTCATTTTTTTTTCAATCTTTCGATATTGTATTTCAAAATAAAAAAAAGAAGCGAAAGGGGATCTTACTTTTGCAAATTCGCCACGGGTTCTTCTTTGCTTCGCTGAATCGAAGTCTGAGGAGTGATCTTGAGGCTGCAAACTGGTTTCTGGGTTTTAAGAGTTTCATTGTTGACGGCGATATGCTAAAGGAAACCCTAAAATAAAGGGGTTGATAGCATGATTTATTTGAAAAAGGGGAAGGAATTATGTTTAGGTTAGAAAACGATTTAAAAGGGGTGAGTTTAGCAGCATAGCAAAACGGGACGCACAAGGAGGAAGAGGGTCCGCGCGTTAACCCGCCTGGAGCCCCAAATTTGTGCCTTTGCGCCTGAAATGGTGTATTTACGCGCTAGGTCCCTCCTCCTTGTACCGCGGTGCAATCTGCTCCCATATGCGTTTAATTTGCTTTATTTTCTTTTAAATTATCCCTAAAATTTGAAATACTCTTAGGTTTTAGTCCATATTTCAACACTATCTTTCAAGATCAGGGATTATTTCAACATTGATCCCTGTAAATTCATGTGTGTTATATATATGTCCCCTTTAATAGTTTTACTTATTTCGTAAATTTTCTTTTTATTTTTACTTTGATTTCGATTAAGTATTTTATTAGATTTATGTTATAAATTTGGGTTTATTCACTCATATGTTTTCAGTCTTTTTATTAATGTATGTATATTCATCCTTGTTTTATTTTCATTTTTATTTGTTACTGTTTATATTATTTGTAATGTTAATAATAATGGTATTATTTGTATTGTTGGGTACTTATTTGTTGTAATTTGGGGTATTTGAATTTCCAGATTGTTGTAAATTATTTTATGTAATGTTTTATGTGTTATTATACATGTATATACCTCATAATAATTGGTTTTATTCCATGAACATTATTAACATTAAATTATTATACATATATTTAACTATTTTTTGTCCACATGATATATATGTATTTGTTTTCTAAAATGGAATCACATGTTATATACACTAATTAAATTTTAACTACACATATACAAAAATTATTGGTATATATATATAATTTAAATACATTTTTAAACATTGGTATTTTCATACATATAACTTCTTTTAGATTTATTCACATCTATTTCTTATTTAAAAGGAAGATCTCACATATTTTGTATTATTTAAATTATTATTAATAAACATATATCTCGTATTTATATTTAGTTTGCATCTATTATTAAAGCTTTGATATCTTTATATATATAGATTTTAATAAACTTGTAATTAATTATATTTTTATATATATATAATTTATAATAAAATTAAGTTAACCCTGTAATTCCTATTTTAATCAAAGGATATTTTAACATGTAATTATTTCTAACATTTTTTCACATGTATATGGCATATTTTAATTTATTTTTACTATGGTATATGTTATTATTTTCATATAACTTTATGTAAATATTTTTCTATGTATGTATATCTTCTTTTAAAATTATTTATGTGTATAATATTTTTTAAGAATCCTTTTAAATCATGTAATTTATTGTACTTCATATTATCTTTATGTTTTTTTATATATATTTTGTTACTTATATAGCATATATATTTACTTCATTTTTTATACATTATTAATTTTATTTTTTATTAATAATTATACCCAATGTTTATTTGTATGTAAAGGTTTCATAAATTGACTTTGTATATTATTTTATATCATATATTGTTATTCCTTCATATTTAATATATTATTTAAATTATCTTGTGAATTATCAATTTTTTTGAATAAATTTGTGTTTTAAATATTTTATGCATGATTTAATTTGAACTTTGAAATTTATAATAACTATTTCAATAAACATATATCCTAAGTTTTATGCAAATATGTCAACTTAGATATATTATATGACCATTAATTCTTTGTTTTGTTTCATACATATTTTTGTACATCATTTTATTTTGTGTTATGACCATGTATATTATTTTTTATTATTCATTATCCATGCTTAAAGAATTTTTTGTTACATTATACCTAGAATGATTGTTAGACATATTAAGCAAGGTTTATTGTATTTTGAGTATATTATTTCATATTTATCATTTTTTTATAATGCATTAAATATTTCATCAATTTTAAAATGAATAAACATTTTTTTAAAGCAAATTTCGAAATTACAATTATTTAAAGTTTTTGAAATAAGGTAATATCTAATATTTGGGGAACTCGGAAAAATTGTGCTCAATCGTACTGGGTATGACTTTTCCAATGAACCAAATATTTAGATAACCTTTTATACTTTTAATGTATAAGTTTTAAAAGAAGTTCAAAAATCGATCGTATCTTAAAAGTATAAGGGATCGTATCCAACCGTACTGGGTACGAAACCGCATATCTTCGGAACGAGAAATTTTTGATAGCTAATTTGAGCTATTCAAACATTTTTATATACTTCAGAAAATATTTTTTTCAAAAAAAACTTTTGATAGAAGGACAGAGATCAAATCAATTTGGTACCGCTTTTTGGCGTAATGAGGTGCTAACCCTTCCTCATGCGTGCATCGACTCCCGAACCCGTTTTTGAATTTATGTAAATCGAAATTGATTTAAAATGTCTTATTAGGTGATCCAATCACACCTAAATAAAAAGATTGGTGGCGACTCCACACTCGGTTTTTAAAGTCGATCCCCATTGCTTTAAAAAAAAAAGGGTCTCGACATTGAGGAATCGTGCCCTACCGTGCTGGGTTGCAATTTCTCGTTCGTTCAAAATAACCGAATATTCCTTTGGAATTTCACCCATGTCTTTAAAAAAGAATTCTTTAAAACGAAGGAAATGTTCGATGTTTGGCAATTCAGGGAATCGTGCCCTATCGTGCTGGGTTGCAATTTCCCGTTTGTTCAAGATAATCGAATATCCCTTTAGAATTTCACTCATATTTTCAAAATTCTAAAATAAGGCAATGTTCAATGTCTAGAAATTCGAGGAATCGTGCCCTACTATGCTGGGTTTTGATTTTTTCATTGGACTAAATAATTGGGCATCCTTTCGTGATTTTCAACATGTGAACTATTGGAAGTTAAAATTTATCGTGTTTTCAAGGGTATAAAGGATCGTGTCCTATCGTGCTGGATGTGATGCTGTATTCCTCTGAAACAAGAGAATTTTGACGACCAACTTGTGCTATTCAAATGTTTATAAAAGGAAACACACTTCAAAAACATTTTTAAATATTAGACATAAGGACAGTATTTAATCGATTTGGTACCAATTTTGAGCGTAATGAGGGTGCTAATCCTTCCTCATACGTAACCGACTCCCGAACCAGTTTTCTCATACTTACGTAGACTAAAATCATTGTTTTAGTAAAAAGAAATATTTTATTAAAATAACTAAATTTTAGGTGATCCAATCACACCTAAACAAAAAAGATTGGTGGCGGCTCCACGTTTTTTGTTTTAAAACGTCGATCCTAAAAAATGGTTTCGATAGTTTACATCTTTTATCAATTTTACCTTATTATCTTTTTGAGCTAAATTTTACCCTTGAACTTTCAAAAAAGAGTCAAATTGTTTTTTTAACGAAAATGCTGACTAAAACATTAATTTTTTTTAACAATGTTGGTGGGCAACCCGTATGACAGTCTACATGTACTTTATGCTAATATGTCACTATTTGTCTTATATGTCACGCCAACAAATAATTAAAAAAATTATAAAGAAGTTTCATAAAAATTCAAAAAAAATTGGCATGAAATACAAGTAGATTGTCATGCAGGCTACAATATTTAAAAATTCATTGTTTTAGTTAATTTTTTTTGTTAAAAAACAACAATTCAACTTTTTTTTAAAGGATGATGGCCAAATCCGATACTTTGTAAAAAGGTTGAGATCCAAATGTAACTAAAAGAATATAATGACCAAGTTGACAAAAAATATAAATGTTGAAAACTAAATTTACCATTATACCTATAACATTGTATATCCTTATTATAAAACAAGTCTACTACAAAATTAGAAAATGCATTTAAAATCAATATAAATGGTGGCCGAGTTTTTCTTCTAGAGTTAGAAAGTTGTAATTTATCTTTAATTAATATTAAAAAAGGAACAATTTCAATAATATTCCTTATATAGTAACCTTTATCATCACATCATATTGAGAAAGAGGAAACTATAATGCGTATTGAGGTTGATGGACATAAATGGAAGTTCCTATAAATACGTGCAATTCAGAAAAGCATTTGGATCACACAAATATCAAAGAGCTTTTAGCACACTAAGGAAATGTCTTCTCAAATTTCTACAAACACGGTTCCAACCCTAGATAATAAAATGTCAAAGGAAAATCGCCATCTGGCCGATTTTAATCCTACCTTTTGGGGAGATACTTTACTTTCTTCTCCTGTTGAAATGGTACGTACATACGTGTGTTTGTATGCCTCTTGTTTATTTATGTGAGATTATATAATGATGTTATCTGGATCTTATGCAAGTGTTGGCATGTCTGTGATACGACAGATATATTAAATGTTTTATTTTTCTAATCATAAGTTGATTTTCATTCCAATACACAAGAAAAATGATAATAAGTTTGATTATACTCGCTGCCTTACTGTGACTTTTAAAGTGAATTCAAAGCTGTTAGAGTTGTGTAGTTGTGTGATTCAAATTTTAAGAGATTGTTTGTAAGTTAAGTTAAATAAAATATATCTTCTTTCTAGAAGATTTAATATTTATGAGTATAATATATTTAGCATTTATTAACATAATATATTTGACTTTGATTAGAATTAGGTTTTTTCAATCTATAAATAGATGTAGTCGGAACTCTTCTTGTAATCATTTGAATTCGACATAGTGAATTTTCTTCTCCTCTGCCCGTGGTTTTTTCCCAAAAGGGTTTTCATGTAAAAATCTATGTGTTCTTTATTTTTATTTTTCTTTTTTTACGATATATTGTCATTACCAACGTTCTATTTTTACAAATTAGTATCAGAGCTTCCAGGTTGTTCATCTCAATCATGGTAATGGCGCCTTTGAAGTATGAAATTCCACTGTTGGATCACAATACCAGATTTGCGTTGTGGCAAATTAAGATGCAAGCAATTCTTATGCAGTTGGATCTGGAAGATGCCCTGCTAGGGATAGATATGATACCTTCGACATTAGCAAATGAAGAGAAGAAGCGTAAGGATCGAAAGGCGTTAACACAATTACATCTGCATTTGTCCAACGAAATTTTGCAGGATGTGATGAAGGAGAAGACCGTCGCTGCATTATGGAAGAGGCTGGAACAAATATGTATGTCAAAAACTCTAACCAGCAAGTTGCATATGAAGCAACATCTTTATGCTCATCGTTTGGAGGAAGATGCGTTTGTGCACCAACACTTAACAGTGTTTAAAGAAATTCTCTCAAACTTGGATGCCATGGAGGTTCAATATGATAAGGAAGATCTAGGGTTGATTTTACTTTGTTCGTTGCCCCTGTCTTATTCAACCTTTAGAGACATGATTTTATATAGCTGTGAGTCTCTCACAATTTATGAGGTTTATGATTCTTTGACGTCGTATGATAAGATGAAACATCTTGTGGTTAAACTTGACTCTAAGAGAAAGGGTCTCATTACTTATGGGAAACTATATCGAAATGCTGATGATGATCGTGGAAGGACACAAGAACGTAATCATCGCAGTAAATCTAAGGGTAGATCAAAGTATTCAAACAAAGGTTCTACAAGAAGAAAGGGCACATTAAATTTGAGTGCTATAAGCTACAGAACAAGATTAAAAGGGAGCTTGTGAATCAAAAGGGAAAACAATTAGAAAATTTTGGTAAAGCTGATGTTGTAAAAGACTACAGCGATGGTGAACTTCTAGTCGCTTTTGTCAATAATTCTAAAGTGAGCGAGGAATGAAAATTGATTCTGGCTACATCTTCCACATGAGTCCCAATCGGGATTGGTTTACAACTTATGAAACAATGTCTGAATGTGTTATTTTGATGAGAAATAATGCTTCGTGTAAAATTGCAGGTGTTGGAATGATTAAAGTTAAGATGTTTGACGGAGTTGTTAGAACACTTAGTGATGTACGCCATGTTCCAGAATTGAAGAGAAATTTAATTTCGTTAAGTACTCAATTCAAAAGGGTACAGATACACAACTGAAAGTGGGGTTTTGAAGATTTCCAAAGGTTCCCTCGTTGTGATGAAAGGGTAGAGAAAGACTGCCAAGTTATAAGTTTTGCAGGGTTCTACTGTTACTAGTGATGCAGCTGTCGCTTCCTCTTCCTTGTCAGATGATGATATTACTAAACTTTTGGCATATGCGCCTAGAGCATGAGTGAAAATGGCATGGCAGAATTGAACAAAAGAGGACTTCTTGATGGGCAAGGAATTTGCAAACTAAAGTTCTGTGAGCACTGCATTTTTGGGAAGCAAAAGAGAGTTTGATTCATTAGAGGAATCCATAACACAAAGGGAACATTGGAGTATATTCATTCTGATCTGTGGGGGCCATCCAGAGTGCCTTCGAGAGGTGGAGCTAATTATATGCTAACTTTTATTGATAATTTTTCTAAAAAAGTTTGGGCTTTTTTCTTTACCACAATACTCTATTACCAAAAACAGAACTAGAAGAGAAATTAAACCTCCAAAGAAGTATGTCGAGGCTGATCTAGTTGTTTATACTTTAAATGTGGCTGAAGATATAGATGCAAACCAAGAGCCATCTAATTATTTTGAGGCAGTTAGCTGTGAAGACTCAGAAAAGTGGATGTTTGCTATGTAAGAGGAGATGAAATCACTCTACAAAAATAGAACATAAGATCTTGTAAAACTTCCTAAAGGTAAAAAGGTTGTTCTTTGTAAATGGGTGTTTAAAAAGAAATAAGGGACTTCAGGAGTTAAAGAACCCATATATAAAGCAAGGCTTGTTGCAAAGGGTTACAGTCAAATTCCAAGAGTGGTCTTCACGGATGTGTTCTCCTTAGTTGTGAAGCATAGTTTGATTCGAGCTTTGCTTGGTATTGTGGTCATTCATGATTTGGAGCTTGAGCAGTTAGATGTAAAAACTACATTTTTGCATGGAGAATTTGAGGAGGATATTTACATGCAACAACTAGAGGGTTTTACAGTCTTAGAAAAAGAAAACAATGTTTATTTGCTGAAAAAGTCCCTTTACGGTTTGAAACAGTCACCAAGACAGTGATAAAAGAGGTTTGATTCCTTTATGACTTTTCATGATTTTAAAAGAAGTAATTTTGATAGTTGTGTTGACTTTAAGAAAAATAGTGATGGTTCTTTTGTATATCTACTCCTTTATGTTGATGACATGTTGATAGCAGCAAAAGATAAATGAGAGATAAGAAAGGTCAAAGCTCAACTAAGTGAAGAATTTGAGATGAAAGATTTGAGACTAGCAAAGAAAAAACTTGGTATGAGGATTCTCAGAGATAGAAAAGCAAGTAAATTATACCTAAGTTAGAATGGGTACATTGAGAAAGTTCTTTGCAGGTTCAATATGCAGAGTGCTAAGCCTGTTAGTACTCCTTTAGCAGCCCATTTCAGACTTTCATCAGTTTTGTCTCTACAATCAGATGATGAGATTGAGTACATGTCACATGTTCCATACTCTAGTGCAGTGGGATCTCTCATGTATGTTATAGTTCGTTCATGTCTAGATTTATCATATGCAGTCAGTGTAGTTAGCAGATACATGGCGAATCCCAGTAAAGAACATTGGAAAGCAATTCAGTGGATTGTAAGATACTTACGAGGTACTGCTGATGTTTGCTTACAGTTTGGAAGAACTAGAGATGGAGTAATTGGGTATGTTGATGCTGATTTTGCTGGAGACCTTGATAGAAGAAGATCTCTCACATGTTATGTCTTTATAATCGGAGGTTGTGCAATTAGTTGGAAAGCCACTTTGCAAACTACAATCGCTTTGTCTACCACTGAAACTAAGTACATGGCGATTACTGAAGCTTGTAAAGAAGCTATTTGGTTGAAGGGACTATTTAGTGAACTCAATGAGGACCTTCAAATTAGTATAGTATTTTGTGATAGTCAGAATGCCATCTTCTTTACAAAAGATCAAATGTTTCATGAGAGAACAAAACACATTGAAGTTCGGTATCATTTTGTTCGTGATATTATTGCTCGTGGTGATATTGTTGTGAGCAAAATTAGTACTCATGAAAATCTTGCAGATATGATGACTAAGTCACTTCCTATAACCAAGTTTGAGCATTGTTTAGATTTGGTTGGTGTTCATTGTTGGAATTAAACCCATAAGGGGTTTTATGGAAGAGGTGAAAAACTTGTTCGTTGAGAATTCATGTCTAGGTGGAGATTGTTAGAGTTGTGTGACCCAAAATCTAAGAGATTGCTTGCAAGTCATGTTAAACAAAATATATCTTCTTTCTAGAAGATTTAGTATTTATGAGTATAATATATTTAACATTTATTAACATAATATATTTGACTTTGATTAGAATTAGGTTTTTTCAACCTATAAATAGATGTAGTCGAAACTCCTCTTGTAACTAATCGAATTCGACATAGTGAATTTTCTTCTACTTTGCCCGTGGTTTTTTTCCCGAAAGGGTTTCCACGTAAAAATCTACATGTTCTTTATTTTTATCTCTTTTCTTTGCGGTATATTGTCATTACCGATGTTCTGTTTTTATAAAAGCTTTTCAAACTTGAATAGGACATGGATGCCAAAAGCCAACTACAATACGAAGAATTGAATAAAGAAGTGAGGAGAATGTTGGTGACAAGACCAAATAAACCATCCCAAAAGTTGGACATAATTGATGCAATTCAACGCTTAGGTGTGGCTTACCATTTCGAGAAAGAGATAGGAGATGCCTTACAGATTATATATCATCATCATTGCAATCATGTTTAGACTGATGATGATCTCTACACTACTACCGCTCGATTTTGTTTGCTAAGAGAGCATGGTTCATTGTGGTATGTTTTAATTTGTTAGAAGTAAATTTACACTCTTATATTAATGTAAAATTAAGATATTTTACACTTCTAGAATTTTTTGTATAATTAGTATTATGATGATCCGATCATTATATATATTTATGTTATATTTATATAGATTATGCATATTAAAATTTTTAATAAAATAAAGATATCTAACTATTTATTTTATGTAAAAAAAATTCAATGATTGAACAGACACATTCAACAAATTCAAAGATGAGAAAGGAAAGTTTAAGAATCCTCAATCAATTATATAAAAGGAATACTAGAATTGAATGAAGCTACACACTTTCAACTGTATGGAGAATATATATTAGAAGAAGCGCTTTCTGTCACTGTGTTCCATCTAAAGTTAAAGAAAATTATAGTAGACTATCGTCTCTCCACATAGATTGCTAATGCTCTAAAGCTACTCCTTCATAAAAGCTTATCTAAATTGATTGCTAGGAGTTACATTTCCATATATGAAGAATATGGTAAACAAGATGAAAATTTAATTAAATTGGCGAAATTAGGTTTTAAAATAGTACAACATTTGCACAAAAAAGATATAAATAAGTTAACTAGGCAATCTAAAATGCTGATAGGCTTCCATGATTTGAATATTAGTGTGTTCTAAGGTGTATTCATATCAAAATATTGGTTGCTGTTTGTTGGAACCTAATAGTTCCTAATTATTTATAAATCAAGTAATGAATAAAAGTATTGTTTCTATTATTAAATGGAATAGTTTAATCTGCATACTATTAAAAGAATTATATATGACTAAATTAGAATAAAGTTAATATTTACTATTTAAAAAATATCATTTATTATTTAATAAAGTTAATATTTATAAAGTTTCCATGATTTTGTAAATGAAATATTTTATTTGAAAGTAAACTACAATTAAAAATAATAATTTTTAAACAATTTTTATATAATAAATATTAACTCTGTTATAATATTATCTTAATTGATATTTATTAATAATATAAGACTAAATTAATCTATTTAATAATAAAAAGATTAATTTAATCCTTTTTTATACTAGAGGTACCTCTAAATACTGTAACCTTGTTTAACTAAAAAAAACATTATCCGTTTAGTGCAATTTGAAAGCGGTGGAGCGGTGCTATTAATAAGTCCAACTTCGTAATAAGCCATGTAAAAGAATATTATGTAGAACCAAAATAAACAAGTCATCTACAAATAAAAAATCAATATGCAGTAAGGTGAAAAACCTCAAAGGATGGTGCCTATAAATAGAAGCTACTCATTAAAGCATTTGGATCACACAAAACTCAAAACAACTTTTACCATACTAAACAAAATGTCTTCTCCAATTTCTACAAATCTTGTTCCATCTCAACATGGTAACACCTCCAAGGAAAATCGTCATTTGGCCAATTTTAAATCTAGCTTTTGGGGGGGGCATTTTCCTCTCTTCTTCTCAAATGGTATGTTCGGCCGTATGATAATCACTTTTAATTTGTGTGTGTGACATTATTATTTAGATTTGATGTAAGTGCTAATATGTATTTTATACAAATGTAGTCAATTTTTTAAAATTATTTTCATAACTAAAAAGACATACATTTGTTCTCATTTCAATGTGTCGGATACATGCATGTGAATAATTTAAAATTAATATAAAGCTTTATATTTGAATAGGATATGGATGCTGGAACTCAACAAGAGTACGAAGAATTGAAGCAAGAAGTGAGGAGAATGTTAGTGATAAATATGTACAAATCTTCCCAAAAGTTGCATATAATTGATGTAGGCCAACGCTTAGGTGTGGCTTACCATTTCGAGAAAGAGATAGAAGAGGCCTTGGAAATTATATACCATCATCATTGCAATCATATTGAGATTGATGGTGATGATCTTTACACTACTGCTGTTCGATTTCGCCTGTTAAGAGAGCATGGTTTAGATGTGCATTGTGGTATGGTTATTATATTTAATACTTATTTTATATTAGTTTTTTAATATAATTAATTGGTTTAACCAGTTTAAAAGACTGAACTATTTCAATCCAACTCACCATTTTGATTCAACTTGATATTTTAAATATTGGATTGTATGAACTAACTGAACTAATCATTAGATTTAAAGTTATTGTAATCTTGAATGAACCAATTTTATTGTTGAATACAAATTTGGTTTGGCGAAGCAAATTTGCAAAATCTTTTTAATAAAATTATAATTGAATTAAGAGGTGATTAGATTTTGAAATCTTCCATAAGTATTTTTTAAATTTGCAAATTGCAATTTAGAAAATAATGTCTCAAAATTGTTTGATGATTAAGTAGAGATATTTAACAAATTCAAAGATAAGAAAGGAAATTTCAAAGAATCTTTAATTGGTGATGTGAAGGGTATGCTAGAATTGTATATTGCTAATGCTCTAAAGCGACCCCTTCGCAGGAGCATGCCAAGAAGGAGCGTGCCAAGGTTGATTGCTAGGAGCTACATTTCCATATATGAGGCTACGGTACCCAAGATGAAAATTTGATGAAATTTGCAAAGTTAGATTTCAAAATCTTACAACATTTACACAAGATGGAGATAAACAAGATAAACAGGTAATCGATAGTGCTAAGAGGTTTCCATAAATTAAGCCAAATAAAACCCGTATTCATAGCCTAGCTATTACACAGGTCTACTAATAATATATGTATCATAATTTCTTCTTCTTTCTTGTTTTAGGTGGTGGAAAGATTTAGATGTTGCGACCAATTTTTCTTTTATAAGAGAGATTGGTGGAATGTTATTTTTGGATGTTGGGTGCATACTTTAAACCCCACTATTCCGTTGCTAGAACTTTTGTGACCACAGTGACATGCCTCCTATCAATTTTGGATGATATTTATGATGCATATGGCACATATGAAGAACTTGAAATCTTTACAAAAGCAATCCAAAGATCATTCAAAACATATATCCATCTTTACTTCAAATCTTTAGAAGTAAATGTTTTTTTTATTCAAAAATAGAGAGAATTGACCATTTGCATGAATGATATATTGTAGGTGGGATACCACCTGCATTGATCAATTTCCAGACTACATGAAATTGTGGTATAGTGAAGCCTTAAATGTTTATGAAGATATGGAAGATTTGATGTCCAAAGAAGGAAAATCATATCGCGTCCAACTCGCAATAGAAGCGGTATATATGATCTTTACTCTCTCTTTTATTTTTATTTTTTTTCTTGAAGAAAATTCTTATTTTGCAATCTTAATCAGCTACATTAGTTGGTTTTTGCTAACTTTTTATTTCTTTTTTTTTTTTGTTAATAAATGAAACGACAATCTCAAGTTTACTTTGTTGAGGCCCAATGGTTGCATGAAAATTACATACCAACAATGGAGGAGTATATGCCGATTGCATTAGTTTCTTGTGGTTATTGGCTTATTACGATTTCATCTTTTGTTGGCATGGAAGAGAGCATAACAAAAGAGACATTCAATTGGGCATTTAATGACCCTAAGATTATCAGAGCTTCAAGCATTATTTGTAGGCTGATGAGTGATATTGTTGGCCACAAGGTACAATAATATATTTGTTTATTTTTATTATATGAGTTTGATTTGGTTTGATATAACCATGGACAGCTCTACGTTAGCCCAAATTCATTTATGTCTATCGTAGGTTGAGCAAGAGAGAGGACATGTTTCCTCGACAGTGGAGTGTTACATGAAACAATATGGGGGTGTCAATGCAAGAGGCATACGATGAGTTATAGAAGCAAATAAACAATGCTTGGAAGTGTCGAAACCATTTTTCATTTTTGAACAAAAGAGGGATCGACTTTAAAACAGAATATGGAGTCGCCACCAATCCTTTTTGTTTAGGGGTGATCGGGTCACCTAATAAAACATTTTATTTTATTAAAATATTGATTTTGGTCTTCGAAATTCAAGAAAACGAGTTCGGGAGTCGTTTACGTACGAGGAAGGATTAGCACCCTCGCAACGCCCAAAATTGGTACCTAATTGATTGATTAATGTCCTAACACCGAAAATTTGAAAATTTTTTTAAAATGCAAGCCCATTTAAAAATGTTTGAATATCCCTTGTCCCGAAGGTGAAAAATATCATATCCAGCACGTTAGGGCACAATATTTCCAACCCTCGATACCAAGATCATCTTATGATTTTCAAAAGTCATGCATTGAAGTTTTTAAAAAGATATTTGGTTATTTGGTTAATGGAAGATCGAAACCCAGCACGTTAGGGCACAATTCCTCAAACGTCCAAAAACGAAATATTACCTTGTTTTTTTTAATTTAAGAAAACATGGACGAAATCTCGAAAGGATATTTAGTTATTCGGTCAAACGGAAAATCGAAACCCAGCACGTTAGGGCACAATTTTTCGAATTACCAAACATGAAATATTACCTTGCTTTGAGAAGTTTTTTTTTTAAAAAAAGGAGTGATTATAAAAACGAACTCAAAATGCATTTATTTGGTTTACTTGGAGTAAAATGGGATGACCAATTTTGGACCAATGAGTTGAAAATTTCAATTACAATGCGACACTCGTGAATGAAAGGAGAAATTATAAACATGAAAAATATACATGAATAAAATACTCTACGAATGAATGAAAAATATTTCCAACCCTCGATACCAAGATCATCTTATGATTTTCAAAAGTCATGCATTGAAGTTTTTAAAAAGATATTTGGTTATTTGGTTAACGGAAGATTGAAACCCAGCACGTTAGGGCACAATTCCTCAAACGTCCAAACACGAAATATTACCTTGTTTTTTTTAATTTAAGAAAACATGGACGAAATCTCGAAAGGATATTTAGTTATTCGGTCAAACGGAAAATCGAAACCCAGCACGTTAGGGCACAATTTTTCGAATTACCAAACATGAAATATTACCTTGCTTTGAGAAGTTTTTTTTTTAAAAAAGGAGTGATTATAAAAACGAACTCAAAATGCATTTATTTGGTTTACTTGGAGTAAAATGGGATGACCAATTTTGGACCAATGAGTTGAAAATTTCAATTACAATGCGACACTCGTGAATGAAAGGAGAAATTATAAACATGAAAAATATACATGAATAAAATACTCTACGAATGAATGAAAATAGTATAAACAGAAAAAAAGAATAATTTAAGATACATACAATAGCAATGAGCTCACATCCTATTTTGAAAAACTTACATTAATAACAAAAAACAATGAAAACTAAAAATATAGCTAAAAAAAAAAACAGATTAGAATAAAATATAACAAGTTTTCAAACATAGATAAATACAGCTAAAATAATAATACAAAAGACTAGTAATCAATAGGAAACAATGCAACAATATGAAAACCAAAAACAACACATAATATACAAAACAATATGAAAACTAGGGGTCAATGTGATATAAAACTATTTAAAAACTATTAAATATATGAAAATTTACAAATGAACAATACATGCTAAAATTTGAAATAGTTTATATATATAAGGAAAATGAAAAAAAAAAGAAACTAATAATATATAAATGATTATTAAAATTGATATTATGAAACAAGAAATTTGGAGTGAATAATGAATAAAATATTTTAAAAATAAAACATAGCTATTTAAAGTGGATAATATACATACAATGAGGAAAAATATTAACATAAATAATATATAAACGGGGTAATAATATATGAAATAATTTTAAATAACAAAAATATATAATAAAATATGTTTTTAAAGTATATGTGATATACATAATAGGTTTGAAAGGAAATATATATATATATGGATTTAAAAGAAAATATATGCATAAAACAACATGAAATTGAAAATTTTGTATATAGAATAAAACTAATTTTAACATAAACTATATATGTATAATAATATACAAGAGTAATTAAATTAAATATTATACAAAATTTTAAAACAACATAATATAAAAGAGAGTTTTAAAATAATATAATTAGACAGAAAATAAAAAAAAATGAAGGCAAAATACCCAAATTGAATCAAGGCAAAATTATTAAAGTAATTCAAAATGTATATTTAAATGATTTTTTTTTTAAATGAATGCTAAATAAATTAAAAAAAAGGAACTATACATATTAAAATGAAAAAAACTTAATTGAAACGAAATCAAATTAAAAGGGGATAATTAATAAATAAAATAAACCATTGAAACATAAATCAAGACCAAAGTGCAACGCGCGCAAACATATGGGGATTAAAAACGTAAATATCCCAAAACGTAAAACGCGGCGTTTAGGCACGAATCAAGTTGAGTTTAAGCGCAAATTTCAGGGATAATTTAAAAAAAGGAAAATGTAAACAGGGCCCAATTGAATGTCGGCGCAAAAGGAAGGGACTAATTGTGCAAATATACCTTCACTGCAAAAACGCGCGGATCTTGAGGGTACTCGAGTCGAATCGGGTATGGCCTATACGGCACCGTTTGGGAGCCACTGAAGCAGGCTCTAAACGACACTGTTTTTGGTTCTTTATAAAAGCTAAAACAAAACCCAACAGATCCCATTCGGCCGAGCCAATCTTAGCCCCCTTTGCTTCTCACCTTGGCCCACCCTAAATCCCTTCCCTTGAACACTGATCCGCCACCATAAACGACGACTAGTTTGTTCGAGCTCTGAGGGATTTTTTTTCAGCCTTGAGATCCTCTTTCGGCCTTGATTTCAACGAAGCAAATAGAAACCCATGGCATATTCGTAAGGTAAGACTTCCTTTTTTGTTTTCAAATGCAATAATGAAAGACCAAAAGAAATAAACCGAAAGAAAACTCAAAAACTTAAGGAAACTTGAATCTGAAATCACCTTTAAAAATTTTGATTGCTTTCTTTGTATTCAATATGCGTTCGTAATCCTATTTACAGTATACAATCGGCCTCTTTATAGCCGAACAGAGAAAAAAAGAAAAAAATAAATAAAAAAATGTAAATACAAAATTTTTCTTTTTCTATTATTGCTTTGCTATGTTATTTTGTTCTTCTCGCAGGTTCTACGGACGAGGGGAGTGCCGTACGGAGGAAGAGGCCATGGTGACGTGGAGGCGTGCTTCCAAGCTAGCAAGCTGTGGCGCAAGGGGAAGAAACCCCAGGGTTTCTGCCCAAAGTTTGATTAGTATTTTGGGCTTGGGGTCTTTTGGGTTAGATTTAGTAATTGGGCTGGGACTTTTGTTTGGGTCTAATGTAATGGGTTAAAGGGTTAAGTTTTTTTAATTGGGCCCTTGTAGTTTTACAATAGACTTGGATTGCTGATTTTATTTTGTTTTTGTTTTGGGTTATTGTAAATGGACTTTTATTTTGTTTTAATTTATTTTTGGATAACTTTATGGTCCCGGGCAAAATGGGCCTTCTACAGGAAGGATATAAATGAAGAGTTCTTGAAACCAACAGCAGCACCAACATCGGCTCTTAATCGAATTCTAAACCTTGCAAGGGTCATTGATCTCCTTTACACGGGCGAAGATGCTTATACGCAAGTTGGGGAGTCAGCAAAAACTAGCATCACTGCTTTGCTGATAAATTCAGTCCCAATTTGATCAAGAATTTAAGGTCCAAATGAACATGAACTCACTTTTGAAAAGTGACATTCAGAAGATTATTCTCTTATCCTCAAGTTGTCAGCTCATTTGTAAAATAAATAATTACTTGTCAGTGTTTTGTTTTATGGTGCCCTTCAATCTCTTGGCATGTGCTGGAATTTTAGAGCTGTCTAGTGTCACTGGGGTTGTGTTTGTGTTTGCGTCATTGTCGTTGTGTTTTAGTTTTGGTCATGTTGAAAGTTTTCCGATTTGGATTTTGTTGTTGGGATACAATGGTCGTTTTCATTACTTGTATCCGAATTTGGTGGTTGCCACCTTCTAATAATAAAAGTTCATGTTTGGCTGAGAGAAAAAAAGTGTTTTGCTTGCCAACCATTTCCCAAGTTGAGTGCTTTAATTTTAATTAGGTCCAGTTGTTTAAGTTTTTATTATGTATTGTGATCCCTTTTGTATTAATAAAAGTTTATTCCTTTTGTTTTTGATGGTAGTTTTATGGGAACTATGCTTTTTGCTTTTGCTTTTTTTTTTTTTTTGTTGGATGAGAAGGCTAGATATTGTTTCTATTGGAGGTGCACGTGATGCTTAGTTAATCCTCGGTGGTCTTGAAGGGTTTATTTATTTATTTATTTATATATGTATATTTTAGGTGGCTATCTTAATGTGTGTTTTCAGGTGTAATTTTATAATAACTAATTTTTTATATAGACTTAATAATATTTAATGTCTATTTAAAACTTATGTTGAAATTATATATATATATGAGTGAATAGTATCACATTAAAACTGAAAAAGCTAAATAAAATTAAGTAGTATTTAAATAAATACTTATATTTATGTTATTAAAATATTTATATTTTATACTATAAAATATTTATTATAAAATATTTAAAATAATATTATATATTTAATTTTAAAATATTAAAATAATAAAATATTAAGAATATTATTTAAAATTTAAAATTATTATTAATGTTAATTTTTATTATTAAAATAAAATTATAATGTTAAATAATATTAGTTAAATAATAAAAAAATATAGGAATTATAGGAATAATAGTTGATGCACTGTTAGTGCATAAGTCTCGTGCATCATCAATGAATAATAACATAACACATTTTTAAGTGCGTAATTTCTCTATTAAAAAACTAATCAACATTATATGATAGGTATAATGATAAATTTAGCTCTCAACGTTTACATCTTTGATAAGTGTTAAAAGTAACATGTTTTAATCCCATTTTTAACACATTTTTGGATAATTATTCGATGTTAATTGTGAAATTTATGATCCTAATCCTTTAAATTCATGTTTTTATACTTAGGAGAATATTTGAGAGCGAAAGGAGCGAAAAACGGAAAATCAAAGCAAGGTACAGGGGCCACACAGGCTGGACTATTCCACACAGCCTGGACATACGGTAGTGTGAGCCACACGGGCTACCACATGGCTATGTGGCAGGCCATGCCGATTTCGCAAATCGCATTCTGAACAGTGGAAAAACACGATTTTTAAGGGGTTTTGGGCATTCTGAGACCTAAATATGACAAAAATAAGAAGATATGAGAGAGCCATCATAGAATACTTAAGAAAACAATTGTGAAAACACCATTGAAGCGGATTCTGAAGCAGATTTCCATCAAGATTGAAGACACCCAGTTGATTTCTCAAGAGATTATAATGAGTTTCTTTCTTTTTTTCGATTATACTGTCTTTGGGTTGTTCTTATTTTCAAGCATGAACTAATTTTCTAAATACTTAGGGGAGATGAATCCTATGATTAATTTTGTCTTTTGATTTTTATTTTACGCAATAAAGACTTAGATCTTATTCTCAAATATGTGTTTTTAATTTTTGGTTTAATATTTCTAGACTATTGATCCATGTTTGATGTGCTTAAATCAGTGGAGGAATATGCCTTATTTTTGAGTAGATCTAGTGTAATAGAGTAGAGTTGCATGCAATTCTAGAAATAGGATGACATAAATCTACCAGATTAGAGTCAAATCTAATAGGGGAACCCATAAATCGAGTTAATGGGATAATATAGGTTTTAATTAGGAAAAAAATCCAATTAATCAACCTAGAGTCAGTTGTTCTTACTCTCGAAAGAGATATTAGCATAATTTAGGGATTTCTATGGATCAAGATACTAAGTGAAGAAATTGCATAATTTAGATCGATAATGACAAATGAAATCTAGGTGAATTCTTTCATGGGTATTGTTTTGCTTCTTGGTTGTTAATAAGTTATTTTCCTATTTTGCTCTTTGTCGTGTTCGTTAGTTAATTAATTTAGGTAATTTTAGTTTTCAATCAATCGCTCAAATTTATCGGTTAAATAATACAAAGACGATAATTACTAGTACTTTTAGTCTTCGTCGGAACGATATCTGTGCTTACCATAACTATACTATTAATTGATAGGTGCACTTGCCTTAGTCAGATATTTAGTGGTTTTCTGGACATCAATCTTTCATCAATCTCCCCTTATTCTTTTTTTACCTAAATTTGACCCTTAAACTTTTAAAAAAAAAGAGTCAAACCATCTTCTGATGGAAATGTTTACGAAAACATCAAAGTTTTATGATCACAATTCCAGTAAATTCAACAATTTATACAAGCTATTACTATAAATACATCGTTATAACATATTATATAATCTTATCTGAGGTTTATACGAGCTTACAAAAGCTCTTATGATAACCTAAGACCATTTGAGGACCTAAATGTGAAACTTTCAAAGTTTACTTAGTTGGCTTCACATCCATGAAGGTATCACATCGCGACATCAAGGAAAGAAGCTTGGCATCGCGACTTCAGTAGGGAATGTCGCGATGTTTAAGGCTGGTGTCGCGACATCTATAGAGTGATGTCATGACTTTGAAGATAGACACCTATAGTGCATTGCATTATTTGATTCAACCTACCAAATTGTATAACTCAATTGATTATAGACCCTAAAATGCAATGAAACTCATCATATATAAACATTAACATATTTACATTCTTTTTTGGCCTTATGCTACTTACATATATACCATAACAACCCATGCGTCATAGATCAAGCTAACATTTATATCCAAAATACCAAATCGAAAATTTACTACTTAAAATCGACTCAATTCTAGGTACATGCCATTTATCAAAACATAGGGAAACTATACAAACATTGCCTAGTAGAGGGCTACTGATTGAATATTGAATCATTTTTTAGGACTTCAAGATCTACCAAAACCTACGCATGAAAATAAACAACCGTACGTTGAGCGATAAAGCTTAGTGATACTTTTATGATTCAAGTCATACAACATAAACATTAATCCGACAAGAATATAATCAAACATGTTCAAGATTCAAACGTTTCATTTCCATCTCTTCATGTCATATATCTCAATTCATAAAGTATAATAATTGGAAAATCATTATAACATACCATGCTATACTTTTTACATAAAAAATACATTCATTTCCATTTCAATTTATACCATTTAACTTTATTTATATCTCATTTTCTTACCGAATCTATTGATTCATTTAATTTCCATAATAGCCCTCTGAGCTAGTATAAATCGATTCATATGGTCTTTCACATATATGTGCTTGTAATACCAAATCATACCATCAATCCAATTCAAATCTCATTTATCAAATTTGTTTCTATAATCCCTATTAAACAGATCCATACTTAGAATGGATATATAGATTATTTAACCATCACACCTCAGTAGTGTTGAAACCATTTATTTTTATCCGAATTAAAAAAAAACAGGGATCGACTTTGAAAACGAAATGTGGAGTCGCCACCAATCCTTTTTGTTTAGGTGTGATTGGATCACCTAATAAAGTATTTTATTCCATTTAAATCAATTTTGGCCTACGTAAATATGAGAAAACGGGTTCGGGAGTCGGTTCCGTATGAGGAAGGATTAACACCCTCACTACGCCCAAAATTGGTTCCAAATCGATTAAATACTGTCCTTATATCTAAGATCTAAAAATGTTTTTGAAATGTGATTCCTTTTTTAAACATTTGAATTTAATGTTTAGGTTTGGTTTGGTTTAAGCCTGAATATTTGTAAACGAACATTAGACTTTTGGTTTTTAATTTATGTTTCTGGGTTCATTGCAGGCCGGGCAAAAATGGGCCATTACAAGTAGAATGTCTAGAGTATAATTTTACGCCCAACGCACCTCGCATATAATTGAAGTATAACCCCGTACATAATCTAATTCTATGACATGCTAACTATATTCAACTCTACCCGACAGTTAATAGAGTATCAATGATCCTATGACATTTTATAAACCCATTCACATATCATAACCTCATTTCATTTCACCATCAATTCACATAACATGCCAATTTCGAGTTTATAGAATCCTCATTTATGTTATGCACATCTCAATTAAATTCTAGACATATTATCATAAAATACGAATCAATTCATATGAAAAGTATAAACTTACCTCGATAGCTAATCATGCAATAAAAATATATATAATGATCTCTAATCATAAAAGTACAAATCGAAATTGTCTGCTACTCGTCTACGATTTTTGATTTTCACTTCTGTCGCGACAATCCAACATCGTCTTTAGCTATGTTCAATAATTCAATAATAAAAACAATACTAGTTTGCATACAATTCACATCCAAATACATAGCCAATATATTTTTTATTTTATTCAATTTAGTCCCTATACTCGGGATACACATATTTTTCGATATCTAACATCGAATCAAAATCCGATTTCACATTCTTTCATTAGGGACCCTATACTTTTCATCTACAATATAATCTCGTAACAAATTTTAATTTATTCAATTTAGTCTTTAATGTTACAAAATTATTTAACAAGTTTAATTTAATTTCCAATTTACTCCTTAACATAATCTAAATTCACTATCTAATAATCTCTTTAATTTCAAGCTTAATTAATTAATTTCTCTCTAATGACAACTTGTTAAAAACTTAACAATTAAACAAGTTGATACATGAGCTAGCTAAATCAAACTCCTATGATCATAAATCTATAAAAAAAAATATTATGAATTTAGCTTGATTACCATGACAATTTGAATGACCGAATGTAAGCTTGCAAAATTGAAGTTTTCTTTCTTTCTTTTGTTCTTTTTGTGGACGTTGGAAGAAGATGAAATGTTTTTCATCTTTATTTACACTTAGTTTAGTATATATAAGTTAATAGTATATTAGTTAAGCTTAACTAATCTAGTTTGTTAATCATTAATCTAGTTTACTAGTTAATTAATTTCATTAATCAAAAGCAAGTGGATTTCCATGAATTTTCACTATCTCAATTCAATTTAATGGTTAAATAACCATTTAGGCCCTTTAGATTATTGCTAACTAGGTCCTTAAACATTTTCTAAATTAAAACTCAATAACATTGGACATTTACAATTTAGTCCCTAAGTTTTAATTAATTATTTTTTTAGTTAAATTAATTAACCGATCTTCAATATATTTTCATAATAATTTTTTTAATCTTTATATGTCATCCTCATGAACTCGGTTTACGGAAATGAGGTTTCGAAACCGCATTTTTTGACACCACTTTAAATCAGGTCGCTACACTAACATACTAGCAATCAATTACAATTCAACCCCTTAATAACAACTATAAAATAGAAAAAGCAACATGCTAATAAAGACCAATGTAAAGTGATTGTTGAAGCTTCATTCTTAAAAGGAATCTCAATCAATTATCCACAATCCGAAGGGTTTAATTGTTTGATCCGAACCAATCCAATCTCCAAAGATAATTGCTTTAAATGGATTGGTATTCAAAGTTGAACTTTCATATATCCAAAATATCAACACAATTTAAAGTTCTAACTCAATATATGATAAGATAACAAAGTGTCACATAGAGACGATGGAAGTGGCCACTTTGATTAGCACTTAGCAGGCCAATTCAAAAACTTACCTAACATTCTTGTATTACTAACCAATTGGTCAAACTTAGCTCCATTCTTTTGGGGTTTAATAAAATTTTAAATTTGGGTATGGACTATCGTCTAAATGTCTTCATGGCTTGCTTCAAGTCAAAGGTTATGTGTTGGAAAAAGGTTCACAATCGAAATGGAAGTCTAGAGAAGCAGGTTTTTATTTTTATTTTGCTCAATCATTAACAATTAGAGAAAAAGGCCATAGAGGATTCAAGTCATTCCTGTCTCAAAAATTTGCAGCATACAATAAACTCCACCAAAGCCAATAAAACCAACTCTGCAAAATCCCCTTAACTGAATACATAGCAGCAGAAATAAAACAACTAATCAAACAAAGACCAATACTCTCATTCTCTTCAACACTCTCACCACCATGCTTTTTAAAGGTATCCGAACGCTTAACCCCTGCTATAGTGCAAAAGCCATTTCATTCCCTGTATGTTCTGCTTTCTCAAAAGATAGATATGATCTTCTTTCAGTTTCAGAAAAAAATAGTGTAATTTTTCCAGTCTTGACTCTTTTTTTTTGAAAGCCATTTAAACACCACATTAGAACCAACTTCAATCAATAATGGACAACATGTTGCCCATCCCATACCTTCATATAACTCTAGAGAAGCAGGTTGGTATTAGAGATGGTGTTTGAGATGAATTCCAAGGGGAAGGTAACAATAGTAGAAGAAAAGAAAATGGCTTTAAGTAGTAGGTAATGAAATACTTAAGGGTATTAACAATTTGGACTAAGTTCTCTGAGTTGGAGTGGGGAATGAGAAATCTTTACAATACTCATTAGACTCGAAAAAGTTGATTAATGTTTGGCGATGTTTGCGTAACTTCATCATGGCTACAGATTGGTCCTGCTTTTCGTTTCTTTGAGATGTCTTTGTTCATGCTGGTTTGATGGATTTGGGCGTGCTTTATGATTATTTGATAGCATATGTTGGCTTTATTTGAGCTTTTGGGGTTATTTGAGGTGTTTTACGTGATTGCTTAGGAGATTGTTATGGGTTTCTGTATGGTTCTTTTGAAGTGGTTTTGGTGTTTGGCTTGGGGATGGTGTTTTTAGTTCCGAGTTTTAGGTGAGTAAGGTGCTGCTCTTGTTTTGTCTTTGTTTATCACTATCCTTTTGGTTAGTTACTTTTTTGGGATTTTAATAAAATGTTCTTTAATTTGGGTGAGAAAAAAACAAGTAGGAATAATTAAGAGGGTGAAATTATGTTGTATAGAAGCGAAATCTCTAAATTTAGTATTGTAAAGAGACCAAAATCATAGTTTAATGGAGAATATACCTCCCTTAGAGGTAACCTATTTATAAGGATTTGATTAAATTAGTCATTCTACTATTAAAAAGAATCAAATATAGTCAAATTGAAATAAAGTTAACATTTATTATATAAAAATATTATTTACTGTTTAACAAAGTTTATATTTATAAAGTTTTTATGATTCTTCAAATGAAATATTTTATTTGGAATTGGATTGCAATTAAAAAATATATTTTTCAAGATATTTTTTATACAGTAAATGTAAGGTCTGTTACAATTTAGACTTAATTAATTCTTTTTAATAGTATAGGACTAAATCAATCCATTTAATAATAAAAGAACTAATTTGACTTAGTTACTATATTACAACGACCTCTAGATAGTTTAACCTAATTTAACTAAAAGAAAATGTGAACAAATTATATTAGAATGATCCTAAATATATAATTTTTAGGCACCAATAAAAAAATGTTACATCGTCAAATTTTAAAAATATAAAAATCTTATTATACATTTATCTATATTTAATATCTTCTCTAACTTAATTTAACTTTAATTTAATTATTTAAAAATTTTAAAAAATAAATAAATAAACAATCATGCTTTCTTACTTTATAATTTTTAAATCATTTTAATTTTTTTAAAATTTAATCGTCTTTTATTTCTTTACTTTCAAATAGCGTTTTATTTTTATATTGTCATTTTTTAATTCTTTTAATTTCTATAATATTTCAAATTTTGATTTTTTTACAAGTGTTTTTTTTTTAGATTTTTAATGGTTGATTTTAGGGGTTTTTTTTCAACTCGTGCCTATGATTCTTTTTTTTTTATCATTTTTTTAATTTTAATTATTGATTTAAGTTTTTTCAAATTCTATCTATTTCTTGTTATGTTTTTTTTTTCCGGCAAATAGTTTCCACATTTTCCCCCAAAAATTAATATTTTAATTAAAGTTAAATTATTCCAAAAAACAATATCATTTTAAAGCAAATTGAAGGCGATATTTTCCATTAAAACCACGTGAAGACGGTGTCGTGCAATTTGAAAGCGATATTTTTCATTATGTGTAATTGCTGATTAATGACTTTAGTTAGGAAAACCCTTGTTTTTTCCCTTAAAAAAATATTATATTTAAATATAATGATGGTGCATAAGTTTTATACGCAATAAATAAATTACATCATCAATGTTGAATAAAACCTAAAAACTTTTAAATGTTGAAAATCTTCTCATTCAACTTAATAAGTCTAACTTCGTAATAAATAATGTAAAAGAGTACACCAAAACAAACAAGTCGTCAAAATCAACAAGTCATCTAGAAATCTAAAATCAATATGCAGTAAGGTGAAAGAACTCAAAGGATGGTGCCTATAAATACAAGCTGCTCATAAAAGCATTTGGATCACACAAAACTCAAACCAGCTTTTACCATACTAAACAAAAATGTCTTCTCAAATTTCTTCGAATCTTGTTCCATCTCATGATGTTAACACGTCCAAGGAAAATCGTCATTTGGCCAAATTTAGACCTAACTTTTGGGGGGACATTTTCCTCTCTTCTACTTCTGAAATGGTATGTTCAGACTTAGGATAATCACTTTTAATTTGTGTTTGTGTGACATCATATACCTATATTTGATGTAAGTGCTAATATGTGTTTCATACAAATGTATTCAATTTTTAAAAACTATTTTGGTAATTGAAGAGACATACATCTGTTCTCATTTTAATGTGTCGGATACATGCATGTGAATAATTTAAAATTAATATAAAACTTTTGATTTGAATAGAAAATGGATGCTAGAACTCAGCAAGAGTATGAAGAATTGAAGCAAGAAGTGAGGAGAATGTTAGTGGCAAATATGGATAAATCGTCCCAAAAGTTGCATATAATTGATGCAGTCCAACGTTTAGGTGTGGCTTACCATTTCGAGAAAGAGATAGAAGAAGCCTTGGAAATTATATACCATCATCATTGCAATCATATTGAGATTGATGGTGATGATCTTTACACTACTGCTGTTCGATTTCGCCTGCTAAGAGAGCATGGTTTCGATGTTCACTATGGTATGGTTATTATATTTAATACTTATATTATATTAAAAAATTTTAATATAATCAATTTGTTTAACCAGTCTATGAATTGAAACTGTTGAATCCAACTCACCATTTTGACTCAACTTGATATTTTAAATATTAGATTGTATGAATTAATTCAACCAAGCATTAGATTTAAAGTTATTATTCAATACTCAACTTGATATTTTAAATATTAGATTGTATGAAATAATTGAACCAAGCATTAGATTTAAAGTTATTGTAATATTGAATGAACCAATATTATTATCAAATACAAATTTGATTTCGGCGATATAATTGAATTAAAAGGTGATTCAATTTTAAAGTTCGAATCCTTCCATAAATAATTTTTAAATTTGCAAATTGCAACTTAGAAAATAACGTCTCAAATTTGTTTGATGATTAAGCAGAGACATTTAACAAATTCAAAGATGAGAAAGGAAATTTCAAAGAATCTTTAATTGGTGATGTGAAAGGCATGCTAGAATTGTATGAAATTGCACACTTTCAACTACATGGGGAAAATATATTAGAAGAAGCCCTTTCCTTCACTACATTTCATCTGAAGTTGGCAGAAACTACGGTAGGCTATCCTCTCTCCGCACAAATTGCTAATGCTCTAAAGCGACCCCTTCGCAAGAGTGTGCCAAGGTTGATTGCTAGGAGCTACATTTCCTTATATGAGGCATACGGTACCCAAGATGAAAATTTGATGAAATTTGCAAAGTTAGATTTCAAAATCTTACAACATTTACACAAGATGGAGATAAACAAGATAAATAGGTAATCGATAGTGCTAAGAGGTTTCCATAAATCAAGCCAAATAAAACCCGTATTCATAGCCTAGCTATTACACAGGTCTACTAATAATATATATGTATCATAATTTCTTCTTCTTTCTTGTTTTAGGTGGTGGAAAGGTTTAGATGTTGCGACCAATTTTCCTTTTGTAAGAGATAGATTGGTGGAATGTTATTTCCGGATGATGGGTGCATACTTTGAACCCCACTATGCTGTTGCTAGAGCTTTTGTGACCAAAGTGACATGCCTCCTATCAATTTTGGATGATATTTATGATGCATATGGCACATATGAAGAACTTGAAATCTTTACAAAAGCAATCCAAAGGTCATTCAAAACATATATCCACCTTTACTTCAAATAATTAGAAGTAAATGTTTTTTTATTGAATAATAGAGAGAATTGACCATTTGCATGAATGATATATTGTAGGTGGGATACCAACTGCATTGATCTCCTTCCAGACTACATGAAATTGTGGTATAGTGAAACCTTAAATGTTTATAAAGATATGGAAGATTTGATGTCCAAAGAAGGAAAATCATATCGAGTCCAATTCGCCATAGAAGCAGTATATATGATCTTTACTTTTTTTTCAAAATTCTTATTTTGCAATCTTAATCAGCTACATTAGTTGGTTTTTGCTAACTTTTTATTTCTTTTTTTTTGTTAATAAATGAAACGACAATCTCAAGTTTACTTTGTTGAGGCCAAATGGTTGCATGAAAATTACATACCAACAATGGAGGAGTATATGCCGATTGCATTAGTTTCTTGTGGTTATTGGCTTATTACGATTTCATCTTTTGTTGGCATGGAAGAGAGCATAACAAAAGAGACATTCAATTGGGCATTTAATGACCCTAAGATTATCAAAGCTTCAAGCATTATTTGTAGGCTGATGAGTGATATTGTTGGCCACAAGGTACAATAATTTATTTGTTTATTTTTATTATGTGAGTTTGATTTGGTTTGATATAACCATGGACAGCTCTACGTTAGCCCAAATTAATTTATGTTTATTGTAGGTTGAGCAAGAGAGAGGACATGTTTCCTCGGCAGTGGAGTGTTACATGAAACAATATGGGGTGTCAATGCAAGAGGCATACGATGAGTTATACAAGCAAATAAACAATGCTTGGAAGGATATAAATGAAGAGTTCTTGAAACCAACAGCAGCACGAACATCGGCTCTTAATCGAATTCTAAACCTTGCAAGGGTCATTGATCTCCTTTACACGGGCGAAGATGCTTATACGGAAGTTGGGGAGTCAGCGAAAACTAGCATCACTGCTCTGCTGATAGATTCAATTCCAATTTGATCAAGAATTTAAGGTTGAAATGAACATGAACTCACTTTTGAAAAGTGACATTCAGAAGATTATTCTCTTATCCTCAAGTTGTCAGCTGATTTGTAAAATAAATAATTATTTGTCAGTGTTTTGTTTTATGGTGCTCTTCAATCTCTAGGCATGTGCTGGAGTTTTAGAGCTGTCTAGTGTCACTGGGATTGTGTTTGTGTTTGCGTCCATTGTCGTTGTGTTTTAGTGTTGGTCATATTGAAAGTTTCCGATATGGATTTTGTTGGTGGATTGAAAGTCTTTCTGGTGTTTTTGTTGTTGGGATACAATGGTCGTTTCCATTACTTGTATCTGAATTTGGTGGTTGCCACCTTCTATTAATAAAAGTTGATGTTTAGCTGAGAAAAAAAAAATGTTCTGCTTGCCAACCATTTCCCAAGTTGAGTGCTTGAATTCAATTAGCTCCAGTTGTTTAAGTTTGTATTATGTATTGTCTCTTTTGTATTAATAAAACTTAATGAAGGTTCATTATCAGATTTAATTCCCAAATCCAAAACAAGAAAAGTGAGCTCCTTGTTTTATTATGTATTGTCTCTTAGTTTTATGGGAACTATGCTTTCTTTTTTTTTTTGGATGAGAAGGCTAGATTTGTTTCTATGGGAGGTGCACGTGATGCTTACTTAATCCTCTGTGGTCTTGAAGGTTATTTAATTATTTATTTATTAATATTTTAGGTGGCTTGGGTTGCTATCCTAATGTGTGTTTTCAGGTGTAATTTTATAATAACTAATGTTTTATATAGACTTCGGATGTGTATTTAAAACTTAAGTTGAAATTATATATATATGAGTGGATTGTTGGAGGACTGAAAGTCTTTTTGGTGTTTTTGTTGTTGGGATACAATGGTCGTTTTCATTAATTGTATCCAAATTTGGTGGTTGCCTCCTATTAATAAAAGTTCATGTTTGCCTGAGAAAAAAAATGTTTTGTTTGCCAACCATTTCCCAATTTGAGTGCTTTAATTTCAATTAGCTCCAGTTGTTTCTCTTTTCATTATCATATTTAATTCCCAAATCCAAAATAAGAAAAGTGAATTTGAGGATTAAGAAAAAAGGGAATGTAAAAGGTGTAAGAATAAATTTCCTAAACCCAATTCATGTGGAGGTAATGTCGAAATCATTTTCTTATTTTTGAAAAAATGAGGATCGATCTTTAAGACAACGAGTGGAGTCACCACCAATTTTTTGTTTAGGTGTGATTGGATCACCTAATAAAACATTTTAAATCAATTTTGGTCTACGCAAATTCAAAAACGAGTTCGGGAGCCGGTTACGTATGAGGAAGGATTAGCACCCTCACTACGCCCAAGAATTGGTACCAGATTGATTAAGTGCTGTCCTAATATCTAAAATTTTTGAAAAGGATTTTTGATGTTATAGCCCAAATTCTCCCGGGCCTTAAAACCAAAAATAATAAAAATAAATAAATGTTTATTTAGCAGTCCATTTACAAAAGCCCAAAGTTTGGGTATCTTTGAAGCCCAGAAATATTAACCCGGTTACACCCAACTGGTTTAAACCAGAATACCTAAAATACCCATTAACCCGTTTACACCCAACCCACAAGCAGGTACGGCCCAAAAGGCCCAAACTATTTTCAGCTTCTGAGGAACCCTAGCTAGGGTTCGCGCCGCAAAGTTTCCTCGAGATCATAGCCGACAACAGACTTGTTTGGCGCCACAATCAACGCGTCTGTTCGAGTCCCGTCGCTTCAGTTACCCACCATCAAAGCCGAGATTGTAGACTGCGAATCAGGCCGTGGTCTACGGCCAAATCAATGTCGGTGGTCTACCTTCCTCGCTGGTACCTGCAAAAGAGGAAAGAAAATAGCAGCAAACAAGGCAAGAAATCGAAAAGGGATAAACTAAACTTGTAAATAGAAGCTATAAAAGCCGAATCATTTCATTGTAAAGGGGGCCAATTTTTTTTCAGAGGATAAAAGTACATACGGATATTCAAAAAAGAAGTTCAAGAAGTTTCTTTAAAAAGGTGATCTAAGTTTATATTCTGTTTTTTATTTTTTTCAATAAGTAAATAAATTTTAGGTAAAAAAACTGATAATATTGTAAAACGAAGGAGTTACCTGAGTTTCCGCTTCGAAAGAAAGAGGGTTTTTACCCTCCAACCACTATGCGTGGTGGCGCGTGAGGGCGTGAGAGGACCAGGAACGAAGGCTCGACGAAACCCCAGACCGGACCCCAAATCCTCTTTCAGAGGATTTCTTTCCTTTTTTTTTTTCGAAACCAGGCTAAAATGACTTTAAAAGCTGAAATCGGGGCTTATATAACCCTACCAGAACAGTGTCGTTTTGCTTAATTCAATAAGCACTAAAACGACATCGTATTAGACGGAGGATCCGCGTGTTGACCTGATTACCCGGGGAGGATCCGCGTGTTTTCGTAAAGTGGGTTAATTTCCCAATCCGTCCTCTTGCTTTTTTTAAATTTCTATAATTTCGTTTCATTTTTTTTAAAATTTAGCTCTAATGTTCTAATTTTGTTTCAATTTAATCCTCATAGTGACTTTAAAGCTGTATTCGAAAAAACGGTGTCGTTTGAGATTAGGGTAAATTACCCAGTGAGTCCCTCGACTTTAGTCCGTGTTCCAATTTGGCCTAGTTCTCTTTATTTATTTGCAATTAACCCTAAATTCCCTAATTAAATTTAATTTTAATCCTTATATACCTTTAATTTAATTTATCTTATATATGTGTTATATTTAATAATATATTATTTTACTTATATTATTTGTAATATTATATATGTTCATAAAATTCCTTATATGTTGTATATTTTTAAGTATATTTTTATATGTAAAGTATTTGTTACATTATTATTATTATACATATACTATATTATATTTTATTATAATTATTTAGGTATTTCTATTACATACTATATTTTATTATTTAATATTCCTTATAAAATTTATCTTTCTTATATATTTTTTATTATGTATTTTATTATATATATATATATATCTATTTTTTTATACGTTATATATTACATATTAATTATTTTACCATATTTTTATGCAAAATACTTATTATATTATTATTATTATATTTCCTTATGTTTTATTTATATTATATTATTATACATAACTTATTTTAAACATTTTTATTTATATTTTAGATATATTTTATTAATAATTACTCACTTTATATTACATTTTAATATACACTGATTTTTTTTAACATATCATTTATATATATAATACTGTTTTGTGATTATTATTAAAGGTCATATTTTAGAATTGACATGTATGTTGATATTATTTTAAGAATGTTTATGTTAAGTGGTATGTCATGCATCATCTTTTGTCTATTAATTTATTAAAATGTATATAGAGTTATACCGTATATGTTTATATGTTCACTTATGCATTTTTAATGTATGTCATATATATTTTTTTGTATGTATGTTTTACACGTTTTAAATTTGCCATGTTTGTTGTTTAAAATTTGTTTAAATTCATATTTTTACTTACCTATTATGATAATATGCTATCTTGTATGTTATTCTATGATGTTAATATGATTCTTCATGCATTAATAAAAAAGGAGATTCCAAAGTTTTCAAATAAAAAAGGCAATGCTTGATATTTGGAAGCTTCAAGAAAAGTAGTGCCCTAACTTACTGGGTTGCAACCTTTCTCGTTGAGTTCGAATAGCCAAGCACCCTTCTATGTTTTTTTAAGGTTTCTAAAATACGAGCAACTATCTTGGAATTTCAAAGTGTTGTGTCCTAACTTACTGGATATGGTGTTTTGTCGTTTTGAGATAGGGATTTTCAAAAAGGGCTAGCTTAGCTTCGAATGCCTTAAAAATATTGCTTCCTAACTTATTGGATGTAATATTTTGATTCATTTGATACAAGTGAGCCCTAATTTTCAAAATTAAAATATTTAAAAAGGATTGCATATTAAATTTTTTAAATTTCCGACATTAAAGATATTTTGATAATCAATTAGGTATCAATTTTTGGGCGCTACGAGGGTGCTAACCCTTCCTCGTATGTAACCGGCTCCCGAACCCATTTTTTGATTTCGTAGACCGAAACTAATGATTTTTTAAACAAAATGTTTTAAAAGGTGATCCAATCACACCAAAAAAGATTGGTGGCGACTCCCGTTTTTGTTTTCTTAAACTCGATTCCCATTTTTCAAAACTCGATTTTAAAATGGTTTCGACAGCTTGGCGACTCCGCTGGGGAAATCAAGAGAGCCAAGCCGTATAGTTGATTACCCTTTTGTCTTAATGGCGGAAATTTAGAAAATTTTGAAATTCTATCCTTTTGCATTACATGTGTTTGTATTATTGCATATGTCGCTAAATTATGATGTGCATTGCATCTGCATGACCGTTGTGGTCGCACCCTTAAGTGGGAGTGAGAAACTACGCCTTCGTGAGGTTTTCGCCTCCGTGTAGGATAGTGGATCACTTTCGGGATACATCTGTACCTATGGTTTCGTGAGATTTTCATCTCCGTGTAGCCATAGGGAAATGTATTCCCCTGAACTAAACTTGTTTCAAATGAGCCTATAATGGGTGAGAATCGAGGAATCAGCTGGTTCGGGTACCTCAAACTTTAGAACCAACCTCATATAGAAAAACCGTAAGAGCCCAACTTAGTTAGAGCTATACTTTAGATATTACCCTTATAAATTATCGTTGAGATTTATTGATATCATGTGATACTGACTATTTCTTTTCTTTTGTTTGCATGTCATTTTGCATTTACAAAGGTATCGATTCACGGTCAGTTTCTAAGTTAGGAAGTTTTATTATGGAGAACGAACTTCTTGATAGAGTGGAGGGCAACGCTGATGTTCATAGATTGTCAGAGCAAACTCAGCTAGAAAAGGGAGACAGTATAATTATGGGATATGTGTCGGAGCTATCAGATTATACTCGTATTAGTGTCACACAAAATAATCTCCAAGAGCTTAAGGAAATCTGGGATCAGTGGTGCAATGAGACCAAGCAGTTATTCTATGATAAGTACGAAGATTTACCTTACTTGCTCGATATTCAGGTAGATGAACACTTGTTCCGAGCCCTTGCTCAGTTTTGGAACTCGGCGTACAATTGTTTCACTTTTGGGGAAGCAGACTTGGTACCTACCGTGGAGGAGTACACTGTCTTACTTCGTTGTCCCAAGTTTCTGAGTGATAAGATCTATTCTCGAGCTACTTGTATCCCTACCTTTTGGAAGAAATTAATGACTATTACGGGGATGAGCGAGCAGTGGATCACAACCAGAATTAAAGAGAAGGGTGAGTGCAAGTGCATTTCGTGGGACGCCTTGAAAGATCTGATTTTGACACACCCCGATGAGACAAAGAAGGTAGACATTTTTGCCTTAAGTTTGTATGGACTGATGGTTTTCCCTAGGGATTTGGGATATGTGGACGAGGCAACCACGGATCTTTTTCATCGACTCAGCAAAAGGGTCACTTCCATCCCTGCAATTTTGGCGAAGACATTCAGGTCCTTAGGTGTATGTAGGAGGGCTGGTGCAGGCAGGTTTATAGGGTGTGCTCAGTTACTTTTGGCTTGCTTCTACAGTCACTTCTGATTGATTGATGGGATTGCTTGTCGGGTTTTCTTTGAGAACTACTCCCCGTTGAAAGATATAGTATCCTCATCTAGAAAAGTGGATGTACCGGAAGAGAATTGGATAGCATTACTTCGGAATCTTCAGTCGGAGGATATTGAGTGGAGAGCTCCATGGATGATTCCTGGTGGGGTACTTTATCGATACGGTAGCTTTGATTGGGTTCCCCTGTTGGGAATTTGCGGTACCATTGGTTATGCCTCTTTGCTCGTGCTGAGGCAGCATGGATTGAGACAGTTCGTACCAACGACTCATGGGTTGGCTCAAAGTGAGTTTGTATACAGAGGAGCCGATTACAAGAGGAAGGTTAGTGAGGTTTCTAGTGCTTGGAACAGGACTGGTCAGTTGAAGGGAGTGGCCATTAATCCTGCTATGACACCGGAACATGTCGAGTGGAGGAGTAGAAGGATTAACGATCATGTCCCTATGAAAAAAATAGAGGAAGTTCGACCAATGGAGGAATATTTACAAGTGATACCCTCGGAGCTGGATATCATAAAGCAAGAATTTAAGAGAAAGAATTTGGAACTCAAAAAGAAGATAGAAAAGCTTGAGGAGGAGAAGATGTACCTGAGTCTAGAGGTTGACCTGCAAAAGAAGGAGGTTGAAAAAGTTAGGAAGGAAAAGAGGAAGGTTGAGGAGGACCGAGATGATTTAAAAGAGGAGTATAAGAAGGCACAAGTATCTTTAAAGCGAGTGGGGTTAGGAAGGTCTTCGGAACAGTGGCAGAAAAAAGTTCAAGAGGAAAAGGCTAGAGCCGAGTATTGGGAGAGGAAGTTTCAAGAGATGCGGTCGCAGAATTTGGCATTAGAGAAAGAGAATAAAGGGTTGAAGAATAACGTAACTGAGCTGGGAAGATCCCTTCGTTGGCACCGAAACCATGATCCTACGGTCGAGTTAAAGGAGATAAAAAGTAAGGTTGAAGATTTGGCATTGCATGATGGTGAACTTCGGATTGAGCAGCTCGAGGCGCAAGAAGATTGTATAAAAGGAGAGCTCCATCAAGTTAAAGGTCAAGTCAGAGATAGGGATTACATTATTGGGAAGGCTATAGCCCAGATCCGAGAAATTACTGAATATGTTCGAGACTTAGCAGTTCGAGCTGATGCGTTAAGTATGATGTATGAGTTAGCGTCTGATAAGGGTCGAGAGTTAGCCCTTTTATTAGATAAAGTTAAAACTTTGGGCATTAGGGCAAAGGCGTATATGTAATCCATTTATATGTAAAGATATTCTTTTTCTAAATAAAGTTTTCTAAATAAGATTGAATCGATCTTGATGCCTTTTTGCATTCATGCATTTGCATTACATCACATCATATGCATTCAAAGTTATAGAAAGACCCTAATTAGTTAAAGTTTACTTCCGAAGGTAGAAAAGAAAATCTAGAAATCACACATCCTTACGGCCCGCGCACTAAAACTAAGAGTATGGATCAAATGTTCAAACAATTACAAAAGGATATGCAAGACCAATTGCAAGAGCAGTTGGCCAAAATGCAGAATGACATGAGGGAGCAAATGCTAGAGGCTTAGAGGAATATGATGACTGAAATGGCTCAGCTGCTAAGGGCCACTGATAAAGGGAAAGCCCTCGTGGCTATCACTAGTGACGAGGGTGAGGATCATCCTTCGGGTTTTATTTTGCCTCATGTGCCACTACAAACCGAGGCACATCCTAGAAGGCCATCTGTCACTGTGAGGCCTCAACATGGGCCGGTTGATGCTAGAAACCCCATGAATTTCCCAGCTGGGTCGGGAATTAATTTGGGTGATAGCCCTATCAACCCTATCACTCCTGATCTGGATATAATGGAGAAAGAAAGAATGGCAACCGAATCTTCAAAACTGTTAGAGGATCGTTGCAAGTGGTTGGAGGAGAAGTTTAGGGTTTTGAAAGGTGCTGGCAATCATCATGGGATTGATGCCAAAGACTTAAGTTTGGTCCCAGACTTGGTGCTTCCTCACAAATTTAAAATGCCGGAGTTTGAAAAATACAACGGGACTACTTACCCAGAGGCACACATAACAATGTTTTGTAGGAGAATGACTGGGTATGTGAACAATGATCAACTATTGATCCATTGTTTTCAAGATAGCTTAGTAGGAGTAGCGGCTAGGTGGTACAATCAGTTGAGCCGTGCAAGAATCGGTTCATGGAGAGATCTTGCACAAGCCTTCATGCAACAGTACAACCATGTGACTGATATGACGCTAGACAGGATCACGCTTCAAAACATAGAGAAAAAGCCTAATGAAAGTTTTAGACAATACGCACAACGATGGAGGGAGGTGGCAATGCAAGTACAACCACCCCTATTAGAAAAGGAGACCACCATGTTGTTTATCAACACTTTGAAGGCGCCGTTCATTAGTCACATGATTGGAAGCACCACGAAAAGTTTCGCGGATATAGTTATGGCAGGAGAGATGATTGAGAATGCCATAAAGGGAGGTAAAATTGAGGGGGAAATAGCTAGAAGATCGGCCCCAAGGAGAAAGGACAACGAGGTGAATAACATGAATAGTCTCAACTCGAGGGCAATCACAGTTGGTCAACCTAAAGCAGCTGCGGTCGAGCAACAAAGTACTCAAAGACAGGAATCGGGCACAAGACAGAATTCAGAAAGGATGCAATTCACGCCTATCCCTGTGACGTATCGTGAGCTTTATCAAAGCTTATACGATGCACATGCCATTGCTCTATTTCACTTGAAACCGCTACAGCCACCGTACCCCAAATGGAATGATGCAAATGCTAAATGCGAATATCATGTGGGAATACCGGGGCATTCGATTGAAAACTGCACCGGATTCAAGAAGGCCGTGGAGAGGCTTATCAAGATGGGGGTTGTGAAATTCGACAGTACCCCTAATGCTGAAAATCTGTTACCAGATCATGGCAATCAAGGAGTGAATGCCATTGATGAAACTAGGGAAGGAAGAATCAATGAAGATGTTGCTAAGGTGAAGACACCCATGAAAGTAATATGGGAGGAGATGGTGAAGAGAGGTATGTTGACTTCTGGAGAAGGTAGAGAAAGAATGGGAAACTATTGTGAATTCCATGGAGAGGTGGGTCATATGATCCAAAATTGTGAAGAGTTCAAGGCCATGGTGCAAGGCTTTATGGTTAACAAAAAGCTACAGATCTTTGAGGGTAGTTCTTGCAAAAGACAAATATGTGTGCTGGAAAATGAACGACAAGGAATCAGCCGACCAAGAATTATTATTTCCTTGCCGAGGAATAATGAAGTGGGGGCACAAACCGGGCCCAAGGTCGTCATCCATAAACCCACTCCTTTCCCTTACAAGGATGACAAGAGGGTGCCATGGAGTTATGACTGCAGTGTAACAGTACCTGAGGGGGAGAGTATAGCCAGTGCGTTTAGGGGCGTGCAAAATGAAGGTTTCCATACACGAAGTGGGAAGTGTTATGATGTGAGGGGCATCAGAGTGGAACCCACGAAAACAAAAGATGTTGACGTTGAGAAGAAGAAAGAGGTTGAAGTGCCTGTCAATGAGTCAGTAAAAGAGGAGGAGGCTAAGGAGTTTCTAAAGTTCCTTAAGCATAGCGAGTATAGTATGGTCAAGCAGTTGCGTAGGTAGCCAGCGCGTATATTAGTATTATCCCTACTTCTGAGTTCTGATGTGCATCGGGATGCATTGTTGAAGGTACTTAACGAAACATGTCACCCATGACATATCCGTTAACAAGTTGGACTGGTTGGTGAATAATATCAGTGCTGACAATTTCATCTACTTCAATGATGATGAAATTCCACCTGGGGGCATAGGGTCAACCAAGGCCTTGCACATCACTACTCGGTGTAAGGGATACACGCTTCCAAGTGTACTCGTTGATAACGGGTCGGCTTTGAACATCTTTCCATTATCCATATTGAACAGATTACCCATTGACAGTTCACATATGAAAACATGTCACAATATGGTAAGAGCCTTCGATGGAACCGAAAGGAAAGTGATGGGACGAATTGACATCCCTTTGGAAATTGGGCCAAATACATATGAAGTTGACTTCTTGGTGATGGATATCAAGCCCTCCTATAATTGTTTATTGGGGAGATCATGGATACACTCGGCAGGAGCGGTGCCTTCCTCATTGCACCAAAAATTGAAGTTAGTGACAGATGGACGGTTAATAACCATCAATGCGGAGGAGGACATTATAACAGCAGTCACTAGCAAGGCCCCTTATGTCGAGGCAAATGAAGAGGCTATTGAGTTTTCTTTCCACTCTTTAGAAATCATCAATGCAACCTTTATTTTGGAAGGAAGTGAGGTGCCAGTACCCAAAATGTCTAGAGCCACAAGGATGGCCCTGCAAATGATGATGGGGAAGGGAGCATTGCCAGAAAAAGGAGTAGGAAGATAGTTACAAGGAGGGGTTCAGATCCCAAAATTGATTGAGAAGAAAGATCGCGACCATAAGCACCGAAGGCAAGAGATTGAGAAGAGCCAAGCAAGAAGAAAGGCGCGTTTGAACGGAGGAGAAGTGGAGTGGGAACCGATGACATTCTCACCTATATCCAAATCCTTTAAGTCAGGAGGGTTACTGGTAGAAGAAATTCATTAGATTAATGCTGTACACAATGAGCGATTGGAGTAAGGAAGCCTCGAGGGCATTCGCCCTTACGAACCGGGGAGCTCTCTGAACAATTGGACTGGGGAGGACCTTCCTATAGTCTGTAGGAATTTTTCAGAGTAATTCTCAAAACATGGCTGTTACTCTAGGGCCTAGGAGTAGTAAGATTACGTTAGTGAAAAAGGCTTATGACCATCTATTATTATTCTAATAAAACATAACTTTATTATCAATTTGGACGAATATGGTTTCTTTTTTATCAATCAATATTTCGTTAAACTTTTCCAATTCTCATTCTTTCATTCATAGCACATAAACAACCGTTTTTAGATTCATTCATTCTTTGTATATTCTTTCATACCCCAACAGGTCCCTAGATATAAATGATATGAGCACTGATACTACAACTCTTGATTGCTCTTATGAGCAAGACATGTGTTTAGAGGAATCTCAGGAATCTGTTAAGAATGGTTAAACAGGAGGAAAAAACGAATTATGCCGCATGAGAAAGAGGCAATAGAAAATGTAGCCCTAGAGGAAGGGAAGGAGTTGAAAATTGGAATGCTGATTACCGAAGACACAAGGCATGGTCTGGTTGAGTTGCTTCGAGAGTTCAAGGATATCTTCACATGTTCATATCAGGATATGCCTGGATTGAGTACCGACATTGTCGTACATTGTCTTTCGATAAGACAAGATTGCAAACCAATCCAACAGAAGTTTAGGAGAATGCGTCTAGACGTTGTTCTGAAAAGAAAAGATGAGGTTAAGAAGCAGTTCGATGCAGGATTCTTACAAGAGGTCAAGTACTCCGAATGGGTAGCTAATATTGTGCCGGTCCCTAAGAAGGACGGGAAGGTATGAATGTGCATTGATTATAGAGATCTGAATAAACCTAGCCTAAAAGACAACTGTCCTTTGCCGCACATCGACACTTTGGTAGACAACACAGTGGGACATTCGTTGTTTTCCTTTATGGATGGTTTCTCGGGGTACAATCAGATAAAGATGAATCTAGATGACATGGATAAAACCACCTTCATAACCTTGTGGGGCACCTTCTGCTACAAAGTAATGCCGTTTGGACTGAAGAACGCAGGGGCAACCTACCAGCGGGCCATGGTGAACTTGTTCCACGACATGATGCATAGGGACATTGAAGTATATGTTGATGACATGATTGCTAAGTCCCGAACAGAGAAAGAGCATATTGAAGTTTTGAAAAGACTATTCTTGAGGTTGAGAGCATATTGAAGTTTTGAAAAGACTATTCTTGAGGTTGAGGAAGTTTCAGTTAAGGCTTAATCCGGCAAAGTGCACCTTCAGAGCTAGATCGAGAAAGCTATTGGGTTTCGTAGTCAGTGAAAAGGGAATAGAAGTTGGTTCAGAAAAAGTCAGAGTAATACGAGAATTTCCTCCACCACAAACTCAAAAAGAAGTTTGAGGATTCCTAGGAAGGTTGAATTACATCGCTCGGTTCATTTCACAACTAACCGAAAAATGTGATCCTATCTTTCGCCTCCTTAGAAAGCACAATCAAGGTACTTTGGATGAGGAATGTCAGAATGCTTTTGAAAAGGTCAAGCAGTATTTGTTGAATGCTCTGGTATTATCTCCACCTAGCCCAGATAAACCGTTAATACTGTACTTGTCAGTGTTCAGTAATTCTATGGGATGTGTGCTTGGTCAGCATGATGAGTCGGGGAAAAAGGAGAAAGAAATTTATTATCTCATTAAGAAATTCACTGACTGTGAAATGAGATATCCACCAATTGAAAAGTTGTGCAGTGCGCTGATTTGGACAACTCGGAGATTAAGACAGTACATGCCATACCATACCACTTGCCTCATCTCAAAGCTTGATCCATTGAAATACATGATGGAGTCAACGGCTCTAAACGGGAGAATGGCGAGATGGCAAATTTTGCTTTCAGAGTTTGATATAGTCTACATAAGTCAGAAGGCTATAAAAGGAAGTGCGGTAGTAGACTTCTTGGCCAGTAGGGCTCTAGAGGATTATGAGCCATTGAACTTTGATTTTCCAAATGAAGAGTTAATGTGTATAGCAATGACCGAAGATTCTCCTTGGAAGCTAAATTTTGATGGGGCTTCTAATACAGTCAAAAATGGAATTGGGGCAGTCTTGGTATCCCCGAATGGTGATCATTACCCGTTCACCTGCAAGTTGGACTTTGATTGCACGAATAATATGGCTGAGTATGAAGCATGCATCATGGGACTTCAAGCAGCTATAGAGCGAGGTATAAAAACCCTAGAAGTATATGGAGATTCTGCATTGGTAATTTATCAGCTTAGAGGTGAATAAGAGACAAGGGAACCTAAATTGATCAATTATCGAAAGGTAATTTTGGGGTTACTTGAGGAGTTCGATGACATCACCTTCAATTATCTCCCACGATACGAAAATCAGATGGCAGATGCTTTAGCAACCTTGGCCTTAATGATTAAGGCGAATAAAGAGAAAGAGATGAGATCAATTCAAATGAGTGTCTACGAGGCTCCAGCTCATTGTTGTAACATTGAGAAGGAAGAAAAGGATGATAACCCTTGGTATCAGGATATATTACGATATGTGAGAGATCGTAAATACCCTGAACAGGCCAATGAAAATGACAAACGAACTTTGAGAAGGTTAGCTGGCGACTATGTCTTGGATGGGGATATCCTATACAAGAGAAGGAAAGACCAAGTACTTTTGAGATGTGTCGATGCTGTGGAAGCTAAACTAATTTTAGAAGAAGTTCATGAAGGTGTATGTGGGATGCATGTAAATGAGTTCACAATGGCAAGGCAAATCATGAGGTTTGGCTATTATCGGGCCACTATGGAAGGGGACTATATCAACTATGCCAAGAAATGCCATAAGTGTCAGATTTATGGGGACAAAATTCATATACCACCTTCACCTTTGCATGTCATGACTTCTCCATGGCCCTTCTCCATGTGGGGCATGGATGTCATTGGACCAATATCACCAAAAGCTTTAAATGGACATTGGTTTATCTTCGTGGTAATTGACTACTTTACAAAATGGGTAGAGGCCGCTTCTTATACGAATGTTACTAAGTCAGCTGTGAGTCGATTCTTGAAGAAGGAAATCATTTGTCGGTATGGAATGCCTGAGAAGATCATATCGGACAATGCATTGAACTTGAACAACAAAACGATAGCAGAGGTTTGCGACTAGTTCAAGATCAAGCATCACAATTCTTCTCCCTATCGTCCAAAAATGAATGGGGCAGTGGAGGCCGCCAATAAGAACATTAAGAAAATAGTGGGGAAGATGACTGAGACTTATAGAGATTGGCATGAGAAGTTACTGTTTGCACTCCTAGCCTATCAAACATCTATCAGAACCTCTACTGGGGCAACCCTATTCTCATTAGTTTATGGGATGGAAGCAGTGTTACCTATTGAAGTAGAAATACCTTCTGTTTGAATTTTGACGGAGATAAGGTTAGATGAAGCTGAATGGGTTCAATCCCAATATGACCAGTTGAACTTGATTGAGGAAAAGAGGCTAAGAGCCGTTCGACATTGTCAGATGTATCAGAAGCGAATGATGCGAGCTTATGACAAGAAAGTTTGACCAAGAGAGTTCCATGAGGGAGACCATGTACTGAAAAAGATCTTTCCTATTCAAAAAGACTTTAGGGGGAAATGGATGCCGAATTGGGAGGGGCCGTATGTGTAACGCCCCAATTTATGGGAATTCTGTGAATGATTTGTAAAATTAAAAATTCTATGTTCTGCTTGTTAAGAGTAGGTTTAATTGTGATGGTGGGCCTCTAGAAGGCCCAAGCTTAGGATAAAACCCGATAGTTTTAATTAATTTTTAATCCATAGGGAAAAAGGGGTTCTGGTTAACTGGGCTTTTAAGTATTAATTGTGTAAAATAGATCACAAGGAAGCAAGTGGTGAAGTGGCATGTGACGCCACAGGAAAGGCTATAAGTGGCTTGGGGAAGCTAGGGAGGACCCAGGTTCAAGTCACAATGACAGCAAATCAAGGGATTAATTTTTATGAACAGAAAAGGTAAGTAGTGGAACTGAAGTAAAAGTCTATCAGGAAGAGTTTGAGTTGCTCAGGAGATTGAGTAAGGAGGGGATAAGGGAGAGGATTTAGGAGCTGATCAAGGAGGATGTGTTGGCTGAATGTTGGACTCTTAAAGAGCAAGAGGTGGCCGGCCAAGGGATTCTTTAAGGGGGAAAATTCGGCTAGGTTAAGGAGCTAGTATAAATTCGGCACTTCGGGTAGTTGGTGCCGTTTCCTGACTTTTCTCCTCATCAACTTTTTCTTCGTCTCCTTTCCTCCATTGCCGAACCTTCCTACCATATTGTTCATCTCCATTTTTTTCCCCTTCAATCGTTTCAAAACCTTCATAGCCTTTGGCCATAAAAAGCCGAAATCCCGAAAGCTTGATTCTTTTTGGTGCCGATTTCTTATAACCAAAACCACATCTCTTCTCTTCATCATTTGTGGCCGATTCACCAGCCCTCTAAAACCTCAAGTTTTGACGACAAGACCATAGCAAAACCCTCTCGTTTTACCTTTCTAAACGCAAGTTGCAAAAAGCCAAAAACCCCACATTAAAAGGGACTTGGCCGAATACTGTAGTCACTGAAAGCTTGACTTTTGTTATTATCTGAGGGTTTAAATCTACATCGAGATCGAGTGGGAGACTCATTGGAATCAGTCACTAAGGAATCGGTGGTAAGTTTTCAAAAACTTAGTCTTCTTACATATTTAAGGAAAAGCCGAAATCCCTAAAAGTTAGGGAGGTTGTCGATTTGGACTTGTAACCCTGAGGGGTCGTAATAACTATTTTGTTTTGGTAATAGCGTGATTTAGAGGCGGTTGATCAAGGGCTTGGACAGGTGAAACGATCGGATCTTTGGAGTTAACCATCTCTCGGCGATGGTAAGAACAATAAGGGTTTTAGGCATGTTTGGCCGAATGTGGTAAGGGACTATATACTCAATTTTATTTCGATATTTGGAGTAATATTAGGTGATTCAATTGTAGGCACTTCGTGTGTAGATCTCGTCGAGGAAATCCCAAAAACAGGTGTGTAACTGACACCCTCTCATAGACTAGATCGGCAAAAGCCGAAAAGCCGAAATGCCGAAAAGTCGGTATTTTGGGCACTTACGAGTGTGCGAATGCTCGTAAGATGTATGGGTAATTATTACTGGTAATCGAAAGTGATAAAACTGCAGTACGCGTGATTTCGTGCGTTTTGATACTTTGGGCTTAATGGGCCAAAACTGGGTTAATGGGCCAACGGGCCCAATTTGGTAAGGACGCTCGGTAAGTGTTTCTGGCTAAACGTAATGGCTACGATATGCATGAAAACCTTAGAAATAGTTAGATTTACTAGAATACCCCTATGTATGCAAAATTACCATTATACCCCTATGTATGCAAAATGACCTTTATACCCCTAGGGTTAGTTTTGTCTGAAAAGCATGATGAATTAAATCTGTATGATGTATGCCATGAATGTATGTCTGTTGCATGGGGACATGGGTTATATTATAGAGGTAGCGTCCTGGTGGCTATGCCACAAATTATCTGTTCTGGTGGCCCTGTCGCGTATATCTGTTCTGGTGGCATTGCCACAAAATATCTGTTTCTGGTGACTCTGTCACATTATCTATTCTGGCAGCCATGCTGCATATTTCTGTGGCGTGTAGCGGTTGGGTGGGTCGAGTAGTCTCCCCACATGGTGAAAGGATGGTATGGGGGTGTACATGGTTGGATATGGGTTGGGTTTCTGCATAAGCATGATATATCCGCTCGATCCGCTTGCAGGTCTATGGGCTTTATTCTGATATCTGTTCTGGGCTGAGGCCAACTTATTCTGTCTCTGTGGTTTGAACTGATTTAGGCTATGGTTGGGTTGAATTACACACTGAGTTTCCCAAAACTCACCCCTTATTTTCATCCTCGCAGGTAATCCTCAACCATAGTGGGCTTGGAGTCGTGAGGATCCGGATCGCCACATGTTTCTACGAACTGGTTTTTTTTTCCCGTGAACTGGGCGTCCTTTTAATTTTATTTATGGTTTTGGGTTTTAAGTGTAGTAAAGTTTGCTTAATTATTTTTATGGTTTTGTTTTACTTTTATTATTTTATTTTATTATGATGAAAGAACTATGATAACTAAGGTAAATGGGTTAGCTTTAGGACGCGTTTTCAAAAACATTAAGTGATTTCAAAATAACACGATTACAAGTAAGACTTCCGCTAAGCAAACGTTTTCAAACTTAAGTTAAGATGGACTTAACCAAATGGATTTCTCACAATTATACGAGATGTTAGAGTGTGGCAATGGCGGTGTGCATGTCTAGGATTGGATCCGAAGGGAGCTTGGTACTTAAGCTGTCCGACGCACTCACCTCCTCTTTTTTTACGTTTTCCTACCGTGCACAGCTCCCATTCACTTTAACCTACATTAAAAGTATCTTTTACATCACTAATTAAGTTTTCCAAACTAAGTAATACGGAATGTTTTGTACGCATCAATGTGGCGCACCGGATCCGGTCATAACGTCTAGGCCGGGTTTGGGGTGTTACAGTATGTCCTGAAGAAAGCTTTCTCTGGCGGTGCATTGATCTTAACAGAAATGGATGGGAAAATTTTACCCAACCCAGTGAACTCAGACTCAGTTAAAAAATACTTTGTCTAAAGAAGAAGAGAATCCAAGGTGAAAACCCGTAAAGGGCACTTTTAGGTTTCGAAAAAAAAATAAAAAAATAAAAAAATAAAAAAATAAAAAAATAAAAAAATAAAAAAATAAAAGAGAAAGAAAGAAGAGAAAAAAAGAAAAATGGAGAGGCCAAGGTGAAAACCCGCAAAGGGCGCTTTGTGACCAAAGGGGTTTTGAGTTGAAAACCCGAAAGGGCGACTCAAATTTTGAAGCATCCGGTAATCTTGCTCGACAAAGAACGAAGAACATTGCATACTGGGGCATCGACAGAGTACTTTGAATCTTCTAAACACATGCCTTCATGAAGTTGATGTATAAAGTGCTCAAGCAGCGATATCTAGGGCATCTAACTTTTTACCTGTTTGCTATCTTTAGATTCTTTTTTTCTCTCTCAAAGATAAGCTATCAGATTAATTTCCTTTGTATCTTTTTTGATAATTCATTCAAATCCAATTATTCTTAAAGATTTATTCATCTTCCATTATTCTTTAAGTATGTTGCATTGAAATAATGATAGATGAATTAAATATGTTCACAAACGGTTTTTTGCATTACTACTGGAAATTTCTAGATAATACAAGAAACTAAAACAGGACAATTGTTCGAGAAATTCACATAAGTAAGGGATGAAGGAACTCAAGGAATTTCTTTCTTCCAGTCCAAAAGGAAAATGGACAAAACCAATGATTCAATTTTAAGGAAAGACTATCTTACAGACATCCTCACTGGATTGTAGCATTTGAGGAAGGGTACAGGCCTACAGGCTGAGCAAGAATAATACTTTGAGAATAGAAAAGACAAGTGAAGGAATGAGTGGTGACGTCTAGGATCGGGGTCATGTTCACAACATTTTGCATCATAACATGTTTAATTAGGAACATTCGACTCACTTCGATCATAGCATCTTAATCATCAGGCATAATCATTCTACGGGTTATCAAAGACGACGTGCCTTAATACCCTAAGCAGTAGGGTAATAGGCCGCAACATAGCAGATCTGGCTGAAGCAAGATCCAAGATGGTTTGGCATCCTTGTGCTTACAAGGAACAAATCGAAGACATAGCTGATTTAGCTTTCACGTGCTTACGATGAAGCAAATCTAAGATGATTTGGCATCTCTGTATTGTCAGAGAACAAATCAAAGTTTGGCGTCTCCATATTTGACGTAGAGCAGACACATAGCAGATCTAACCTTCAAATGTTTATACTGAAGCAAGATCCAAGATGGTTTGGCATCCTTGTGCTTACAAGGAACAAATCAAAGACATAGCTGATTTGGCTTTCACGTGCTTACGATGAAGCAAATCTAAGATGATTTGGCATCTTTGTATTGTCAGAGAACAAATCGAAGTTTGGCGTCTCCATATTCGACGGAGAGCAGACACATACCAGATCTAACCTTCATATGTTTATACTGAAGCAAGATCCAAGATGGTTTGGCATCCTTGTGCTTACAAGGAACAAATCGAAGACATAGCTGATTTGGCTTTCACGTGCTTACGATGAAGCAAATCTAAGATGATTTCGCATCTCTGTATTGTCAGAGAACAAATCAAAGTTTCGCGTCTCCATATTCGACGGAGAGCAGACACATAGCAGATCTAACCTTCAGATGTTTATACTGAAGCAAGATCCAAGATGGTTTGGCATCCTTGTGCTTACAAGGAACAAATCGAAGACATAGCTGATTTGTCTTTCACATGCTTACAATGAAGAAAATCTAAGATGATTTGGCATCTCTGTATTGTCAGAGAACAAATCGAAGTTTGGCGTCTCCATATTCGACGGAGAGCAAATACACAGCAGATCTAACCTTCAGATGTTTTTACTGAAGCAGATCCAAGATGGTTTGGCATCCTTATGCTTACAAGGAATAAATCGAAGACACAACAGATTTGGCTTTCACGTGTTTATGCTGAAGCAGATCTAAGATGATTTGGCATTTCTGTATTTGTCAGAAAACAAATCGAAGAAGTAGATTTGGGCGTCTCTATTTCGACGGAGAGCAGATCGAAGATATCAACATGACAGTCTTGAGCTTGCAACGAGCAGATTGAAGACCATGATCTGTTAAGGCCGGGCAAATTTGGTCTTTCTATGAGTCTTTTCTCGATTCCAGTTACACAGCAATGAGCAAAGAGGGGCAGCTGTAATAGCCCAAATTCGCCCGGGCCTTAAAACCAAAAATAATAAAAATAAATAAATGTTTATTTAGCAGTCCATTTACAAAAGCCCAAAGTTTGGGTATCTTTGAAGCCCAGAAACATTAACCCGATTACACCCAACTGGTTTAAACCAGAATACCTAAAATACCCATTAACCCGTTTACACCCAACCTACAAGCAGGTACAGCCCAAAAGGCCCAAACTATTTTTAGCTTCTGAGGAACCCTAGCTAGGGTTTGCGCCGCAAAGTTTCCTCGAGATCATAGCCAACAACAGACTCGTTTGGCACCGCAATCAACGCGTCTGTTCGAGTCCCGTTGCTTCAGTTACCCACCATCAAAGCCGAGATTGTAGACTGCGAATCAGGCCGTGGTCTACGGCCAAATCAACGTCAGTGGTCTACCTTCCTCGCTGGTACCTACAAAAGAGGAAAGAAAATAGCAACACACAAGGCAAGAAATCGAAAAGGGATAAACTAAACTTGTAAATAGAGGCTATAAAAGCCGAATCATTTCATTGTAAAGGGGGCTGATTTTTTTTCAGAGGATAAAAATACATACGGATATTCAAAAAAGAAGTTCAAGAAGTTTCTTTAAAAAGGTGATCTAAGTTTATATTCTATTTTTTATTTTTTCAATAAGTAAATAAATTTTAGGTAAAAAACTGATAATATTGTAAAGCGAAGGAGTTACCTGAGTTTTCGCTTCGAAAGAAAGAGGGTTTTTACCCTCCGACCACTGTGCGTGGTGGTGCGTGAGCGCGTGAGAGGACAAGGAACGGAGGCTCAACCGAACCCCAGACCGAACCCCAAATCCTCTTTCAGAGGATTTCTTTCCTTTTTTTTTTGAAACCGGGCTAAAATGACTTTAAAAGCTGAAATCGGGGCTTATATAACCTTACCAGAATGGAGTCGTTTTGCTTAATTCAATAAGCACTAAAACGGCACCGTATTAGATGGAGGATCCGCGTGTTTTCGTAAAGTGGGTTAATTTCCCAATCCGTCCTCTTGCTTTTTTTTAAATTTCTATAATTTCATTTCATTTTTTTAAAATTTAGCTCTAATGTTCTAATTTTGTTTCAATTTAATCCTCATAGTGACTTTAAAGCTGTATTTGGAAAAACGGTGTCGTTTGGGATTAGGGTAAATTACCCAGTGAGTCCCTCGACTTTAGTCCGTGTTCCAATTTGGCCTAGTTCTCTTTATCTATTTGCAATTAACCCTAAATTCCATAATTAAATTTAATTTTAATCCTTATATACCTTTAATTTAATTTATCTTATATATGTGTTATATTTAATAATATATTATTTTACTTATATTATTTGTAATATTATATATGTTCATAAAATTCCTTATATGTTGTATATTTCTAAGTATATTTTTATATGTAAAGTATTTGTTACATTATTATTATTATACATATGCTATATTATATTTTATTATAATTATTTAGGTATTTCTATTACATACTATATTTTATTATTTAATATTCCTTATAAAATTTATCTTTCTTATATATATTTTTTATTATGTATTTTATTATATATATCTATTTTTTTATACGTTATATATTACATATTAATTATTTTACCATATTTTTATGCAAAATACTTATTATTATTATTATTATTATTATTATTATTATTATATTTCCTTATCTTTTATTCATATTATATTATTATACATAACTTATTTTAAACATTTTTATTTATATTTTAGATATATTTTATTAATAATTACTCACTTTATATTACATTTTAATATACACTGATTTTTTTTTAACATATCATTTATATATATAATACTGTTTTGTGATTATTATTAAAGGTCATATTTTAGAATTGAAATGTATGTTGATATTATTTTAAGAATGTTTATGTTAAGTGGTATGCCATGCATCATCTTTTGTCTATTAATTTATTAAAATGTATATAGAGTTATACCGTATATGTTTATATGTTCACTTATGCATTTTTAATGTATGTCATATATTTTTTTTTGTATGTATGTTTTACATGTTTTAAATTTGCCATGTTTGTTGTTTAAAATTTGTTTAAATTCATATTTTTACTTACCTATTATGATAATATGCTATCTTGTATGTTATTCTATGATGTTAATATGATTCTTCATGCATTAATCAAAAAGGAGATTCCAAAGTTTTCAAATAAAAAGGCAATGCTTGGTATTTGGAAACTTCGAGAAAAGTAGTGCCCTAACTTACTGGGTTGCAACTTTTCTTGTTGAGTTCGAATAGTCAAGCACCCTTCTAAGTTTTTTTAAGGATTCCAAAATACGAGCAACTATCTTGGAATTTCAAAGCGTTGTGTCCTAACTTACTGGATATGGTGTTTTGTCGTTTTGAGATAGGGATTTTCAAAAAGGGCTAGCTTAGCTTCGAATGCCTTAAAAATATTGCTTCCTAACTTATTGGATGTAATATTTTGATTCATTTGATACAAGTGAGCCCTAATTTTCAAAATTAAAATATTTAAAAAGGATTGCATCTTAAATTTTTTAAATTTCCGACATTAAAGACATTTTGATAATCAATTAGGTACCAATTTTTGGGCGTTACGAGGGTGCTAACCCTTCCTCGTACGTAACCGGCTCCCGAACCCATTTTTTGATTTCGTAGATCGAAACTAATGATTTTTTAAACAAAATGTTTTAAAAGGTGATCCAATCACACCAAAAAAGATTGGTGGCGACTCCCGTTTTCGTTTTCTTAAAATCGATTCCCATTTTTCAAAACTCGATTTTAAAATGGTTTCGACATTTGAAGTTTGATTCCTTTTAAAACATTTGAGTAGTTTAAGTTGGTTATCAAAATTCTCTTTTTTCAAAGGTATGCAGTACCATATCCAGCATGATTGGACACGATCTTTTATACCTTCAAAAATACGATTGATTTTTGACTTTCAAAAGCTCATACGCCAAAATTATAAAAGGATATCCAAATATTTAGTCTGACGAAAAATCATACCCAGCACGATAGGGCACGATTTCTCAAATTTTCAAATATTGAATATTGCCTTATTTTAGAATCTTTGAATAATAAGAAAAATTGAAAATTAGCTCAAAACACATGTATCTGTTTTAAAATAAGATGGAATACTTAATGAATTGCAAAGAAACATTGGTATAGAAAATGACTAATAAACATGAGATAATATGCACACATAAAGTACAATAAACCACAATTAGTAAATCCAACAATTAAATACAACTATTCTAAGTAAAATGTGACCAAATTTTAATAATTGATATAACAAATAAGACAATGAATAAAAAATATACAACAACAATAAATATGGCATAATATAAAATAATCAACAAAACACGTACAAAACAAAATGGAAATTAGAAGTCAACGTGGTATAAGATAATTTTAAAATAACGATGAACTAGTAAATATATAGTCCTTACAATTTATGAATTAATGAATCGATGAATTTAAAAAAAAAAAACTTGGAATAAATATGTAACTCTTAAAATAAACATTGTAGAACAAAGATTTTTAAACCAAATAATATACAAAGTGTTAAAAACATTAGTAAAATTGACAATATACATACAATAGAGGAGAATTTAAATAATACATAAACTATGAAAGGATAATAAAAATACATGATAAAAAATAATCTTCGAAAACCAATTATGTACACAATAAATGTAAAAGACATATACATATATATAAATAAATTTAGAAGCAATTATATGTAAAATTACATGAAATTAATAATGCATATAGATTAAATTAACTTTGCTATAAATTATACATGTGCATATTTGTATAAAAGCACTTAAATATAATATTATATAAAATATTAAAAAAACAATATAAAGAAGAATTCCAAAATAATAAATTTATAAATACAAAAATGGAGTTCCTAAAATAGCTTCATATACATAAAAATATTAAATGAATCATAAAGCAAGAAGTTTTAAATAGAAAAACTCTACTAAAATAATATATGTATCAATATATATAAAAATATTTAAACCAAACATTATAATAAGGTGTTAAAATAATTTAATGTAAAAAAAAATTTAAAACGATGATTTTAAAGATAAATTAAGGTTATTTAGATGGCTCAACACATACATAAGAATATTGTGAACTTCAAAATAATAGGTATTATAAATTGAAAACTCAATGAGAATAATGTGTATACAAATATGTATAAAATATTTAAAAAAAATATTGTTCAAAATGTAAAAATAATCAGATAAAAGAAACCTCAAAATAATTGTACAAATAAAAACAAACAAAATCATTAAAATGGATTAACACATATAAAAATATTAAACGTATTTTAAATTAACAAATTATACAAATGAAAGACCAAATTAAGATTGAATTCAAAATAAGAAGGATAATTTAGAAATAAAATAATCATAAATAAGATCAATGTGCAATGCGTGCAAATGTATGTGGACTAGAATTGCAAATATCCCCGCAGCATTGTATCGCGGACAAAAATGAAAACGTGCACGAATTAAAGAGCCAAATTAAAAAACAAAGTAAAACAAATAAGGCGCAATTGAATGTTCGCGCGAAAGGAAGGATCTAACGCGCAAATTCCCCATTTCGAATGAAAAGGCGCAAATCTGGCCTGCTAATCGGGTTGACGCGCGGATCCTTATTGTTGTAAAGGGTGCCATTTTTTAACAAAGGATTTAAAGCCTTTTTCCTTTCTTTTTTTCAAATGCAGCCAACCTTTTAACAAAAACCAACAGCCCTAAAATCAATCTGCTAGGGTTTCTAACATCTGCCGATTCCACCATTTCATTTGGTGGTCGATGGTGTACTAGTAGTGACCAGATCCAATACATGCCCACGGAGATTCAGTAAGCTACTCTTTTTCCTTTTTCTTTTAAAAAAACTTTTGATCCAATATTATTCTTTAAAAAGGAGAACGAAATTAAAAAAAATGAACACAAATTCAATGCCGTTCGACCCTCGCCCACATCTACATATTTCTAAGATGTGCGTTGATTCAGGTATCTCCCCTTCACGTTTTTATACTGAAATTGCAAGCTAATGAAAAGAAATGAAAAAATAGATTTGGGAAATCACCTTTTGACAACCTTTTTTTGATTGCTCTATTCTGATATTCAATATGCGTGCGTAAGTATTTGCAGGTACATTCAACGGCTTTTTATAGCCAGATTTACCAAGTAAATAAAAAATAAAATTACATTTTATTATTGTCATTTGCCGTAAATTTTGTTATTCTCCTTCTTGTATGTTCCATTTGTAGGAAAACCTGTACAAAACACGAGCAGAGATGCGCGCGAGGGATTGGTGGCTCACGTGTAGTACTCTTCCGAATCACTGGCTGCGGTGCGAGAAGGAGAACCCTTAGGGCATCTTAAACAATCACCTGGGCCAGTCCTGTTAATTGGGTCGTGTATTGAATGGGCTGGGACTTTGGGTTATTGGTTAATTTAGTATTTAATTTTGGGTTTGGTTTAGTTTATTTTAATAATTGGGCTGCTATTATATATATTTTTTGGGTTAAATAACTTGTAAATGGATATTGGTTTATTTTGCGTTGTTTATTGTTTATTATTATTTTTTTGTTTTTTGTATGGGCCCGGGCGAAATGGGCCTATTATAGTTGCCCCTCTTTACTTATTGTCGTGTAACGAGAATAGAGAAAAAACTTCAAATAGGGCCAATTCTGTCCGGTTTTGCTGAATCTTGACTATAACTTCAGGAAAATAGGATTAGTGGCTTACATCTGCTCCATTGCCAATACACGGAGATAAGATTTGCTATCCTCGATCTGCTCCACAACTGCTTAGGGAAATAGATCTTCAATATTTAGTCTGCTTTCTTGCTACCTTAAGAAGATAAGACTATAATCGCCAACCTGCTCTCTTGGTACCTCAGAGAGATAAAGACAGTGGTAAAATCTGCTGCATTGCCGATACATGGAGATAAGATTCACCATATTTGATTTGTTTCACAGCTGCTCAGGGAGATAAAATCTTCAGTCTGCTTCTTTGCTACCTCAGGAAGATAAGACTGCAAATGCCAACCTGCTCTCTTGCTAGCTCAGAGAGATAAGGCTGGTGGTTTAAATCTGCTCCATTGCCGATACATGGAGATAAGAGTTGCCTCTTCCGATCTTCAATCTTCAGTCTGGTTTCTTGCTACCTCAGAAAGATAAGATTCATTCTTTAACCTACTCTCTTGCTACCTCAGAGAGATAAGGCCGGTGGCTTAAATCTGCTCCATTGCTGATACATGGAGATAAGATTCACCATCTATGATTTTCTCTGCTACAACTTTAGGGAAATAAATCTTGGGGCTTAAATCTACTCCATTGCCGATACATGGAGATAAGATTTGCCTCTTTCGATCTACTCTGCTACTGCTTAGGGAGATAAGATCTTCAATCCTTAGTCTGCTTCCTTGCTACCTCAGGAAGATAAGACTACAAATGCCAACCTACTCTTTTACTACCTCAGAGAGATAAGGCTGATGGCTAAAATCTGCTCCATTGCTGATACATGGAGATAAGATTCACCACCTTTGGTCTGCTCAACTGTAACTTTAGGGAGATAAGACTTGTTACTTCAACCTGTTCCACTGCAACTTTAGGAAGATAAGGTTTGTAATCTTCGATCTATTTCACTGCAACTTCAAGGAGATAAAATCTATTTATTTATAGATTCAATCTGTTCCACTGCAATTTCAGGGAAATAAGATTTGCTATCTACAATCTGCTCCACTGCAACTTCAGGGAGATAAGACCTATCAATTCAACCTGCTCCACTGTAACTTTATGGGGATAAGGCTTGTAACCTTCGATCTATTCCGCTGCAACTTCAGGGAGATAAGATCTAACTTCACCAATGTTGCTACACTCTCCTCTGGGGAACGTGTCCTATAGACTTGACTTTATATGCGCATATTTATGCCAAATGATTAGGATGCTATGATTGAAATGAATCCAATGCTCCTAACTAAATGAGATATGAGTGATGTCAAATAATTAAGACGTTATGATCGAAATGAATCAAATGCTCCTAACTATATGTGATGCTTATGTCAAATAATTAGGATGCTCTGATCAAAATGAATCAAATGCTCCTAACTAGATGTGATGCTGATGTCAAATAATTAGGATGCTATGATCAAAATGAATCAAATGCTGCTAACTAGATATGTTATGAATGATATATGAATGCAAAAATGATAATGATCTTTTTAAATGATCACTTTTTTTAAATGCTTAAGGTATCATCGCTTATTGTTCACCAGGGCACTATCATCGCTTATTGTTCGGCTAGTATTCTTGACAGAAACCCAAAGAAACAATCACATTCTACTCAACAAGCTTGCCCAATTGTAATTTCAGAGTCCTTTACACTGTAACTTTTGGGACATAAAGTTTGAACTTCCCACTGTAACCTCAGGGGAATAATCCTTTGATTTCTTCTATCCATCCTGCTGCAACTCAGTGGTATAGGATTTGCATCATCTTCGATCAATTTGATCTGTTACACCATTCCCTGGGTGTAATAAACAAACGTATATGCTTGATATCTGCATGAATATAGAATACTATTTTTCTTTTCTCAAGAAGAACCCATTACTTGTTCTTTGCAGGGATTATAACACCAATGTAATTTTCTTTTTGCTCAACCAATATCTTTGACAAAAATTCCAAAGAGATAACCTCAATTTGGGCTTAAATTTTCCAACCCATAAGCTTGGTGAGTTTTAAACAATAGTCCTGTTTCAGGCTCCTGTATTATTTAGAAACCCCCCAAAGTAATATGCGAAACTTCCTTTATGAAAGTATTATTAGTCCAAAAATCGTTATTTCAATGCAAAATGCTTAAAAAAAATCATAACCATGGACAAGAAAGGAATTAATTGAGAACATAGCTCGAAACAAGCAAATGCAGTCCAAAAAAGAAATTTATTGGGACGTGACCTGAAAAGAATAAGGTAATTAAAGATAACAACAACAAAAATGGGTAAAAATAAAAAGCTAGGTGCCCCAGATATCGCAGCTCGAGCTTCTCTATACCAACTTCTTGAGGACCATTCTGAGCTCAATCTGTGTTTAGGGGATCCAGAGTACTTTGTCAATGCCCCAAGACATAACATGCTTCCTTCATTGTTAATTCAGGCATAGCAAGACTACTGTATGCCCCATTTTGATCCAAATTTGAGCTGCCCTTTTCGGGTTTTCAACTCAAATCTCTTTTGGTCTCAAAGCACCCTTTGCGGGTTTTCGCCTTGGCCTCTCCTTCTCTTTTCGTTTTTTTTTTAATTTTTTAATTTTTTGATTGATTCTATTTTTTTTATTTTTCTCTCTTTTTTTATTTTAATTTTTTTATTTCGATTTTTTTAAGGTCTCAAGGCGCCCTTTGCGGGTTTTCACCTTGGCTTCTTTCCCTCATTAAGTGTAATACTTTTTGACTGAATCTGAGTTCACTGGACTAGACAAGTTTCTTCCATCCATTTTAGCCAGGATTAATGCTCCTCCAGAAAAAGCTTTCTTTACCACATAAGGCCCCTCCCAATTTGACATCCATTTTCCTCTGAAATCCTTTTGTATAGGAAGAATCTTCTTCAATATCAAGTTCCCCTCATGGAATTTTCTCATATCATTCATTTCTGGTGCATTGGACCATGACAGAATCTCCTCTCTTCAAATTCAACTGATCAGTTCGAGCTTAGATCCATTCTGCCTTATCTAACTTCAACTCTGACAAAACTAAAAGACAAAGAATCTCGTCTTCAAAATCATTTCTATCCCATAAACCAATGAGCAATGTGTTGCCCTAGTGAAGGTCCTGGCCAATGTTCGATAAGCATAGAGGGTAAATTGATAACTTCTTTATGCCAATCCTTACAAGACTCGGTCGTCTTTCACTATGACCTTTGTTTTATTGTTTTATTGCTTTTCATTTTCTTTTTTCTATTTTTCTATTTTTGTACTTTTGTTTTTCTTTTTGGATGCCTTTACTGCACTGTGATATGATGTCTAATCTTTGAACAGACTGCAAACTTTTGACATTGTCCAGTAGTATTAGAAGTGATCCTTTTTGACATTACTTGTCAGCAATCTTTTTTTTTTTTTTGAAATTTGATAACTATCGACCTTGTAATATTGACATATGAAGTGACCTTCACCCTCTTCGAGAAGTCATCAATGACTGCAAAGATGAATCGATGTATACTAGATGTGAATGGCCTAATACCATCTATGCCCTACATAGAGAAAATCTGTGAAGAAATGAATGAGGCACATGAATCTTGTCTCCCTAAATACAGCCTAACTAATGCAATCCCCTTCCATGGTGGATCAACAGTACTCAAACCTCATGATTAGTGTGGCTGCCATGGAACCATTAACATGTGTCATTCTAACACCCGTATAGACATTTTTCTAGCATCCACAAGTCTTAGTATCCCAAGTATATCCTGACATGATTATGCGATAACATCTTTGAATTCTTGGAATAACTCAATGACGATTCGCTTTGTCTTTGTGGTGACTCAGGCTTCGATCTTTACCTCTTGCTCACAATGTCTATTGACCCTTCGTAAAGTAGGATCTATTTTTCATCTTGTTCTACCGTTCTTAACAAATCAGGAAATAAGTCACAATCTCTGTCATCTTCAAAGTTCTGAGATCCGCTTAAACAAATATCTCACCCCAAAAGGGAGTCAGTTACAGCGTTGCTCATGTCATTGATATCTGGGGACATATTGTAGGTATAAAGGCAAATTCCAAAGAATAAATGATTCTAAGGATAATTATTTGTATGGTATGATCATCAATGAAGAATGAAAGCATATTTAAAAAAAAAAGTCCAAAGAACAAAAGAAGAATGAAAGAATATTTACTAAAAAATAATGCATTTTATTGAAATAAAAATATTTGGGCACAAGCCTATTTCACCAAAGGATTCTTATTGCCCCTAGGCTTAAAGCAACAAGCGCATTTTGAACATTACTCTAGATCAGCTCTAAAAAATACATGGATCTTTTCCACAGTCCCATTTCTTAAAACACCCCCAAGTACATAAGGGTTTGGAGACTTTTATTCCTTAGACCTCTCTCTGGATATGTCATTCAAATTCTCTTTAATAACTAGTGGTTACAGCCCTCGACTAGCCTATGTTGACTAATTTAGAAGGCATGCTCACGATGTTCACTTTATTTTCCTTTTTCATTGGGGTTGACCTTTTAACGCTCTCTCCCGCACCTATCTGTCCATTTCTTACCGCGCTTTCAATCATCTCACCAGACATTACTATATCTGAAAAGCTCAGAGTAGCGTTTCCCAATATATAGTCAATGAATGGGGCTTCCAGAGTATTGATGAAAAGCATCATAGTCTCCTTTTCCAGAAGAGGAGGCTGGACTTGTGTTGCTACCCCTCTCCATCTTTGGGTATATTGCCTGAAACTCTCATTTTGCTTCTTTTTCATATTTTGCAGGGTAATTCTGTCAGGTGCCATGTCTGTTACATGGCTATACTACTTCATAAAAGATTGTGCTAAGTCTTTCCATGAATTGATTTTAACACGACTTAACTAATTGTACCATTTAGCTGCTGACTCGATCAGACTGTCTTGGAAACAATGGATTAATAATTGGTCATTATTAACATATCTTGTCATCCTTCGACAGAACATTGTGATGTGAGCTTCAGGAAAACTGGTTCCGTTGTACTTTTCAAACTCTGGGGTCTTAAATTTTGGCGGGAGTACTAAATTTGGTACCAAACTCAGATCCTTGGCATCAATTCCCTAGTAGAAGTCAACATTCTCCATTGCCTTCAATTTTTCCTCCAACCACCTATACTGATCCTCGAGTTGTTTTGGCAGTTTCATCTTTGCTTTTTTCTTTTCACCCAGATTAGGAACTACAGGATTGGTTGGATTGCCCTCCGGATTGGAGCTTGAGCCTATCAGGTAATCCCCTTGGTGCTGAGGTCTGGTATTTCTGGGTTCTGATCACTGGTACACCTTGCGAAAATGTCTGAGCATTTGTTGGGGTGAAGCCCGGAGGATATTGAGAGCCTTCATTATTTTCTCCAACATTGTCCATAGGATCTTTCCCCTCATCCATCCTTCCTACCAGTAATTAGGACAATTGAGTCATCATATTTCTTTGGGACTCCATCATTTGATCCTTCATCTCTTGCTAGATCTTAGCTAGCTGCTCTTGCATTTGCACTCGTAACTTGTCTTGCATCTCTATTTGAAGTTGTTCAAGTCTTTCCAATCTTTGATCCATATCTTTTGTCCTAGCATGAGTACCGTAACGATGCTTGGTTGGTAAGTTTTTATCTGTTTCCAGATTAACTGAAAGGATTTCAATTAATTAGGGCCCTGTTGTGAAAATCTAATGCAAATGATGCAATGATGTAATGCAATGCAAATGCATGGAATGAATGCAAAAGAAAGAAAGGCGTTGATTTTGAATTCAATTCCATTAGAACAACTTTTCTAGAAAATAAATTCCTTTACATAAAACGGATTACATATACAGTCTTGCCTTCATAATCTAGGCGAAGACACCGATCCATTTTCTTCGTAAAAATCAAATCTCGCAGGCTTTCAATAAATGCCTCCATTAGCTCTTTTTTGCTTGATCCAGGCCGCAACTTATTATCTTCGCGATGTTAATTAGCTCCTTTAAGAAAGTCGGGACACGATGGTTCTCAAACAATCTTTATCAGCTTGAATCCTCGGGCAATGAAACAATGTCTTGTTTTCCTCCACGAACTATTAGCCTTCTTTCGTTGTATGTACTTGGACCATATTCAGAAAACCGTATTATAATCCACTTTATCAAGAAATTCATTTTCTTATGATAAACTGCTCTATTTAGCAATCAAATATGAACCAACACCTCATAGGTACGGAGATGAAAATCTCACGAAATCATAGGTACGGATGTATCCCGGAAGTAATCCACTAGCCCATGCGGAGGTGAAAACCTCACGAAAGCATAGTTTCTTACTCCCACTTAAAAGGTGTGGCCATTACGGTCATGCAATGCAATGCAAGAATACTCTACAAGACACAAACCACAATAATCATACAAACAAATGCAACAAAAGAATCATGATTTTCAAATTAAATTTTCAACTTTAGACAAAAGGACAGAAAATAATCAATTTTATGACTTGACTCTCTTGTTCAGTCCCTAGTGGAGTCGCCAAGCTGTCGAAACCATTTTCTTATTTTTGAAAAATCGAGGATCGATCTTTAAGACAACGAGGGGAGTCGCCACCAATCTTTTTGTTTAGGTGTGATTGGATCACCTAATAAAACATTTTAAATCAATTTTGGTCTACGCAAATTCAAAAATGGGTTCGGGAACCGGTTACGTATGTGGAAGGGTTAGCACCCTCACTACGCCCAAGAATTGGTACCAGATTGATTAAGTGCTGTCCTCATATCTAAAATTTTTGAAAAGGATTTTTGAAGTTTGATTCCTTTTAAAACATTTAAGTAGTTTAAATTGGTTATCAAAATTCTCTTGTTTCAAAGGTATGTAATACCATATTCAGCATGATTGGACACGATCTTTTATACCTTCAAAAATATGATTGATTTTTGACTTTCAAAAGCTCATACGCCAAAATTATAAAAGGATATCCAAGTATTTAGTCTGACGAAAAATCATACCCAGCACGATAGGGCACGATTTCTCGAATTTCCAAATATTGAATATTGCCTTATTTTAGAATCTTTGAATAATAAGGAAAATTGGAAATTAGCTCAAAACACATGTATCTGCTTTAAAATAAGATGGAATACTTAATGAATTGCAAAGAAACATTGGTATAGAAAATGACTAATAAACATGAGATAATATGCACACATAAAGTACAATAAACCACAATTAGTAAATCCAACAATTAAATACAACGATTCTAAGTAAAATGTGACCAAATTTTAATAATTGATATAACAAATAAGACAATGAATAAAAAATATACAACAACAATAAATATGGCACAATATAAAATAATCAACAAAACACGTACAAAACAAAATGGAAATTAGAAGTCAATGTGGTAAGATAATTTTAAAATAACGATGAACTAGTAAATATATAGTCCTTACAATTTATGAATTGATGAATCGATGAATTTTAAAAAAAAAAACTTGGAATAAATATGTAACTCTTAAAATAAACATTGTAGAGCAAAGATTTTTAAACCAAATAATATACAAAGTGTTAAAAACATTAGTAAAATTGACAATATACATACAATAGAGGAGAATTTAAATAATACATAAACTATGAAAGGATAATAAAAATACATGATAAAATAAAATCTTCGAAAACCAATTATGTACACAATAAATGTAAAAGACATATACATATGTATAAATAAATTTAGAAGCAATTATATGTAAAATTACATGAAATTAATAATGCATATAGATTAAATTAACTTTGCTATAAATTATACATGTGCATATTTGTATAAAAGCACTTAAATATAATATTATATAAAATATTAAAAAACAATATAAAGAAGAATTCCGAAATAATAAATTTATAAATACAAAAATGGAGTTCCTAAAATAGCTTCATATACATAAAAATATTAAATGAATCATAAAGCAAGAAGTTTTAAATAGAAAAACTCTACTAAAATAATATATGTATCAATATATATATAAATATTTAAACCAAACATTATAATAAGGTGTTAAAATAATTTAATGTAAAAAAAAATTAAAACGATGATTTTAAAGATAAATTAAGGTTATTTAGATAGCTCAACACATACATAAGAATATTGTGAACTTCAAAATAATAGGTATTATAAATTGAAAACTTAATGAGAATAATGTGTATACAAATATGTATAAAATATTTAAAAAAAAATATTGTGCAAAATGTAAAAATAATAAGATAAAAGAAACCTTAAAATAATTGTACAAATAAAAACAAACAAAATCATTAAAATGGATTAACACATATAAAAATATTAAACGTATTTTAAATTAGCAAATTATACAAATGAAAGACCAAATTAAGATTGAATCCAAAATAAGAAGGATAATTTAGAAATAAAATAATCATAAATAAGATCAATGCGCAATGCGCGCAAATGTATGAGGACTAGAATTGCAAATATCCCTGAGCCCTAAACGCAGCACTGTATCGCGGACAAAAATGAAAACGCGCACGAATTAAAGAGCCAAATTAAAAAACAAAGTAAAACAAATAAGGCGCAATTGAATGCTCGCGCGAAAGGAAGGATCTAACGCGCAAATTCCCCATTTCGAATGAAAAGGCACAGATCCGGCCTACTAATCAGGTTGACGCGCGGATCCTTATTGTTGTAAACGGTGCCGTTTTTTAACAAATGATTTAAAGCCTTTTTCCTTTCTTTTTTTCAAATGCAACCAACCTTTTAACAAAAACCAACAGCCCTAAAATCAATCTGCTAGGGTTTCTAACATCCGTCGAATCCACCATTTCATTTGGTGGTCGATGGTGTACCGGTAGTGACCAGATCCAATACACGCCCACGGAGATTCGGTAAGCTACTCTTTTTCCTTTTTCTTTTAAAAAAAAACTTTTGATCCAATATTATTCTTTAAAAAGTAGAACGAAATTAAAAAAAAAGAACACAAATTCAATACCGTTTGACCCTCGCCCACATCTACATATTTCTAAGATGTTTGGGCTTTCATCGGCATTGTTTCAGGTATCTCCCCTTCACGTTTTTATATTGAAATTGCAAGCTAATCAAAAGAAATGAAAAAAAAGATTGTCAAAAGGTGATTTCCCAAATCTATTTTTTGATTGCTCTATTCTGATATTCAACATGCGTGTGTAAGCATTTACAGGTACATTCAACGGCTTTTTATAGCCAAATTTACCAAGTAAATAAAAAATAAAATTACATTTTATTGCTATCATTTGCTGTAAATTCTGTTATTCTCCTTCTCGTATGTTCCATTTGCAGGAAAAGCCGTACAAAACATGAGCGGAGATGCGCACAAGGGATTGGGGGCTCACGTGTAGTACTCATCCGAATCACTGGATGCGGCACGAGAAGAAGAACCCTTAGGGCATCTAAAACAATCACCTGGGCCAGTCCTGTTAATTGGGTCGTGTATTGAATGGGCTGGGACTTTGGGTTATTGGTTAATTTAGTATTTAATTTTGGGTTTGGTTTAGTTTAGTTTAATAATTGGGCTGTTATTATATATATATTGGGTTAAATAACTTGTAAATGGACATTGGTTTATTTTGGGTTGTTTATTGTTTTTGTTTTTTGTCTGGGCCAGGGCGAAATAGGCCTATTACAGGTAAAACTGCGAATGAGTTATTATCTGATTCTGAGAATAAAAAGAGGCTTCTGAGACGTTGGAGCTTGGGAGAAAATTGAGCTTACGAATCATTGGAAATGAAGAAGTTATTAAAGTGAAGCTGATCATTTCTCTTTTATCTCTATGGATTATGCCTCGCATTTTTTTGACCGAAATGTAGTTGACTTCCTAATGAGAAAGAGGCATCATCCCAACGACGCAACCACCAATGTCCCAATGACGCGATTAAGGGTGTCCGGACCTATGAATTTTAATTTTATTTGACCTACAAATTTAGCTTATAAATAGGCCTTTTCACTCTATAAAAATAAGCTCATTACACTTTTAGGTATTAACTTTTACAAGTTTTTAGAGAATTTTGTATTTACATTTTGAGGGTTCTTATTTTGAGTTTTGGGATTTAGTTTTTATCTTCATCTTTGTACTCTTCGTTTTTGCCATTATAGTGAAATTATCTTTTTCCATGATTTTTTATCCTCTTCAAAGGGGTTTTTCCATGTAAAATATTTTTGTTTGATCTTTTCAATTTCCTTATTATTTTACTTATTCGTTGCTTAATTGGGTTTATCCTTGACAAATTGGTACCATAGCTAGTTCGATTTCTGCATTCAACCCGTTCAAAGATGGCAGCAACAAGGTTTGATATTGATAAATTCAATGACATCATAGATTTCAATTTGTGGTAAGTTCGAATGACAACAATTCTGATTCAAAGCAATCTTGAGAAGGTCCTTACAGAGAAGAAGCTAGCAGGCACGAATGAATCAGAATGGGATAGGTTATCTAAAAAAGTTTTATCCATGATTCAATTATGTGTAACAAATAATGTGTTGCAGGAGATTTTGATGGAAAAATGACATTCACCTTATGGAAAATGTTAGAAACCCTTTACGTGACAAAGTCTCTGACTAACCGATTGGTGTTGAAACAATGACTATACATCTCCGCATGGATGAAAGAAAGCACCCTAGAGTACGCATCAGTCAATTTATTACTCTTTTAAATGATATTAAAAATGTTGAGGTTCAAATTGACGATGAAGATCAGACTATGCTATTATTGTCCTTTTTACCCCCTTCATACAAGTCTTTTAGGGAGACCTAATTTTTTATAAAGATAATCTCTCGTTCGAGGATATAAAGGGTCATCTTTTGAGCAAGAAAAAATCAACAATGAGTTTGGTTCGAATAGCAAGTCAGATAGGCAAGCTTAAGTTTTGATAGCATCAAGGAAGCGAGATAAGAGATGTCGTTATTGTAAGAAATTAGACCACATTAAGGCAGATTATTACAAACTATGAAATAAAAGGGTTGCTGAAAGCAACCAGGAATATTTAGCTGGTGCTAATTTGGCCAATGACAAGGTTGATGATTTCTTGTTGGTGTCAACAAGCGAAATCTCTAAGCATACATCCAAGTGGATCCTGAATTCAGGGTATTCTTTTCACATATGTCCCAATAAGGACTGGTTCTCTACAATAGGTCAGTTGAAGGTGGATTTGTGCGCATGAGGAATGGCTCACCCAGTAAAGTATTCAATATTTGTACTGTTCAAATCAGAATGCACAACGGACAATTAGGACACCATTAGATGTCAGCCAATGCCTAATTTAAAGAGAAATCTCATCTCCTTGGGAATTTTGGACTCGAAGGGTTGTAGAATTAACATAGAGTCAAGTAACATTAAGTTATATCGTAGGGCTTTCATTTTGATGAAAGGTAAAAAGATTGACAGTCTTTATGTTCTGGAAGGATCAATGGTGACCGGTGAAACAAGATGTCCATCATCTGTTAAGGAGTTGAAGTCAACTTGTTTGAAGCAGAGGCAACTTGGGCATAAGAGAGAAAAATGTATGATTGTTTTGTATAAGAATGGTTCTCTTTTAAATTGAGGTTTTAAAAAGATAGGGCACTACGTTCATGGAAATCAGACCAGAGTTAGTTTTGATTTGACAGTACACAAGTCAAAGAGTAGAAGTCTTCCAACTTCTAAGCACAACTTCAACTCCGTTAATATCTTGCATAGTTTGGGATAGGTCCATGGCAAGCTTTGGCGAAAAAAGCATTATGGAAATACGAGCCAATGTGGAGATTTTTGGAGTATGCCTCACATTTTTTGGCTGAAATATAGTTGACCTCCTGATGATAGAACCACTTACATCACGACGAGAAGAGATGTGTCACATCCCAAAAATCCAGGGTTAGTAGAATCAAGATTATGAGTCAAGAGAGAGTGGTTATTCCCTAGTTTTTGAGATTATCTATGCATTTTTAGGAAATAAATGAGGTATTCATTTGTTGGTTAAGTATTAGTGAAATGTTCCTTGAAACCCAAGTTCAAATCCCTTCTCTCGCACCATTTTTATTATTTTGCAAATTCTGCATAAAATCCTAGTATGTGAAATGCCTTATTTTTAAAATAAATATTGTAAGGTTATGTCAAGAATGAAGAAACAACATAGTGGTTTAAGGAAAAATAAGAAAGCATGATAATTAGATCAAAGTCTCAAGTTTGATTCCCTTCCCTTTCAAAATAGCTTAATTTTTGCTAAAATTTCTCATTCTCCTTATTTTGTGCCGCCTAAGCCTTGAACACTAGGTATAACTACAACCTTTTCTTATATTTTTTAGCCTTTAAGTTAATTTTTCCCTACCCTAGTCGTTCACCCTCTTCGTCTCCTCTTTTCTCTTCAATTTTCTTTCTTTCTTCCCTTGTCTGCTGCCGACTTAGATTGACCGACAACTCAGATCTGACAATTTAAGAAGCGTAAGTGTGGTTGATTATGGGCTAGTGTGTAATTTCAGTTTTGATGTTGGGAAAATTGTTAATTGATCGAATTAAAGATTTTAATCTTGGAATAAATACTATTTTTTCAATATTTAAATATGTTAGGTTTGGACTTAAATTCCCCAAATCAACAGTGAAGCCGTTAGATGTTCGCATGTACGATTCGCATCAAACTAGTGTAAGAAACGTAACTAGTTTGGATTTGAAAAATCATTATAATTGTAATGATTGGATTGAACCTATAAGAGGGTGATTGGGGCTGTTTAATTGGTATATTAATTTACTTAAATAATTATTTTTAATTTAGGTTCATTATAAAGTCTTAAGGAGAAGCTGCGAGATTCGCAAGTGTGCTGCAGTAGAACGTAATTAAGGTGTGGGTCCTAACTCGTTAACTTGAATGTGTTAATTTTTTTTTTAAATGATACAATTGATAACTAAGCTTGCTAATTGGGCTTGGCTAAATGGTTATGTAATTAAATTGTAAGTGGTCGAACTAGGTATGTTTCGAGCCATAATTGTTTAGTGTGTTAGCAAAAATATGAGTGTGGCTGAATAATTTTTTGATTGATATTGTTCTGAATGGTTAGTTGATATGATGTATGCTGATTGTATATATAGTATGATTCTAAATGAGAATGAGGCTTATGCATGATACATTTCTATGAATGATTTGCTATGAAATATTTGAAAGACTGCTATACATGCACTCGGAAAAGAATTGTAAGTTATATGAGATTGTGATATGTTGAACGACACCATCTTAATGGTGAACTGAAAGTTGGATAAATGATTCTATTTACTAAAAGTATTTGATAAAATGAGGGTGTGTTGATCATGCCAAAGAAATGCGAAAGTATTGAATTCATGACTATGTATGAGATTGTATGGCATCTTACATGTGCATTGGAGTAGGATTGTTATTGTGGTTGACGAAGGAGTTCTGTGGAGATTCAGTGCCATATTAAGTTCGTATTTATTCCTAGCCAGTGCACTGCACTGGAGATTTGAGAAGATTTGGCATTTTATTGCATTTATTCGTTAAATGGTAGATTTTCTACAATTATGTTCATTCGGTGGTTTTACCACATTGAGCTTTGCTCGCATTCATTGGAGTCTGGCAGACGGGTTCTAGAGAACTCATGGTGTATAGCGGATGGTTTGGGTAGGAACTTTTTCATTGCATCATTTGCATCACTCCATGCTTATACACCGTTTGACATCAATTTGGTAATGGTTATGTAATGATATGAAATTCAAATGATGGTTTTGTGTTCTTCTGTTAATGCTAATATGTTTTATTGTATTTGATATTTCTATTTGTTTTAATAACTGTTCGACTCACACTGAGATTCCATAAGCTCACTCCCCCATAGCATTTAACATTTCAGGTAAACCTCGAAACTAGGACTAGACCCGACATATGAAGAATCCCCTTGGACCTCGGACTATTTTTAATAAGAATTATTAAGTCTCTATTGGTTTTGGTTTGTAATTTTTAATTATTTCTAGTCTATGCCTTGATAACTTTTCATTTGGGGATTTTTGCAAGCGTGGATTGCTTAAGCATAATAACTGGAAAATGCATGATAGCTAGTTTAAGTAAAATTTGACATTGTTCCCTAATTTCTGTTGCATTGCAAAGGAACCATTTTTGAAAAAAAAAAACAAATTGATAAGGTAATTAGATTTCCAAAATGACATGAATAATGGTTTTCTTTCAACTGCATTAGTTAACATCAAGTTTTTATAAGGTAAAGCGACGGACAAAGGATTTTTTCTAAAATAACACTATCAATAATAAAATGAATCTTAAATATAAATGACCTAATAAATGAATGTTTATAAACTAAATCAATGTATAACTACGGTTTTTCTCTTAAATGAGTTCATTGAAAGTCTTAAAAAGTAACATAAGTTAGCTTAGCCATTTCAGTGGCTAATGTAGCATTCTTAATCTAGCCATATTGTCTAGGCCAGGTTAGGGAGGTTATAAGACGTCTCATCCCAATGATGCAATGAAGGGCATCCTAACAAGGTAGCAGTCACGTCATGGTGAGGCGACATATTATGCAATTTTCTCGGCTTCCTTCTTTTAGTGTAATTTTGATTATTTGTCCTAGTCAAACTCTAATTAGTGTAGGTTATTTTAATATCACTTGACCTACGAATTTAGCCTATAAATTGACCCTTTTCTACTCTAGAAAAATTAATCCATTAAACATTTAGATATTAACTTTTACAAGCTTTCAGAGAATTTTGTATTTACGTTTTGAGGATTCTTATTTTGGGTTTTGGGGTTTAGTTTTTATCTCTATCTTTGTACTCTTCATTTTTTCCGTTACAGTAAAATTATTTTTGCATGTGATTTTTTATCCTTTTTGGATGAGTTTTTCTATGTAAAATATTTGTATTCGATATTTTCAATTTCTATGTTATTTTACTTATTTGTTGTTTAATCTAGTTTATCCCTGATAATCTCGGGTACGAACGGTGTTTCTTTTCCCTTCTACTTTTCAAAAGTGGCCTTAATGTTGAGCGGTGATGGTTTTTGTTAGATAAGAAAGCTAGATTTGTTTATATTGGAGGTGCAGGTGATGCTTAGTTAATCCTTTGTGGTCTTAAGTTTTCATATGTATTTATGTTTCTAATATTAAAGGAAAAAAAGTAAATTAGGTTTTTGTTTTTGGTTAAATCAAAATTTTATTAATAACCCAAAGTTACAAAGCTTGCATAAAGTTAATGATATTAGAGCAAAACACAAGAAAATGCCAAAATCCAAGTTAGCATAATCCCGAAACAAAACGAACCTAAGACAATTCCAAAACACACTAAGACCAAATGCCAAACACTTAGCACATACAAATAAATGTTAAAGAGGATTAGTTAGCTGGTTAGTTAGTATATAACTAATTAGTTTTATTGCTAGGAAGTTAGTTAATTATTGAGTATAAGTACAGTATACTAGATGATGAATAAAATTAATTAATCTTTCCAGTTTTTAACATGGTATCAGAGCGCCAATTATTTTCTCTGATTGACAGCTCCGATCATTGTTTATTGCTGCTTCCTTTGGTTCTATGAGTTTTTTTTCTTCTTATCAGTTTCTAGTTTTGTTTTCTTCATTGCAACATGGTGAGTCCGAGCGCAATGCAGATTGATCTTTCTCATCCACTGTATCTACATCCCTCCGATACTACAAGGACTTTATTGGTTTCGCATCAACTCACTGGAGTTGAAAATTATAATATCTGGAGTAGGTCAATGCGTATAACTTTGCTTGCTAAGAACATAGTTGGTTTTATTGATGGTTCTTGTTTGTTTGAAGATACTATAGCGACTTTACAGCCACAATGGGAATGTTGTAATGCTTTGGTGTTATCTTGGATCTTGAATTTTGTCAGCCAAGAGCTTTCTGCTAGGATAGTTTTTGCATCCAGTGCGGCCCTTGTGTGGTCTGATTTGAAGGAGCGTTTTGATAAGGTGGATGGATCTCGAATTTATTTCTTGCATCGAGAGATTGTTACGCACGTTCAAGGTACATCATCTATCTCGATTTATTACACGAGACTTCGATTGTTGTGGGATGAATATGATGCTATTTCTCTCCTTGCTATTTGCAACTGTAAATCTATGAAAAAGAATATTGAAAATTTGAAGCAACAGATGTTATTCCAGTTTCTTATGGGATTAAATGAGTCTTATTCGATAGTTCGTAGCTAGATTTTGCTTATGAAACCTGTAATGGCATAAATTCAAAATTATCGGAACAGTGGTTTCGTAACCACAAATCCGATTTAAAGAGAAATTTATTTCAATATTTTTGCATGAAAATTGATATGATAGGAAAATCGTATGAAAATATTGATAGAAAAATTTTACCGATTTAGTAGTTAGTTAGAAAAAGAAATTATTGAAGAAATTGGGTAAAAACAAGGTATCGAGACCTTTATCTCAGTAAACCCAGTCGAAAATAATTTTATAAATATTTATGAAATGTTAGTAATGTGGTATTAAAATTTAAGTTAGGAAATTTTAATATTTGGGTAGTCGATTAAATGAAAAGGACTAAATTGTAATAAGTGTAAAAGTTGCTAGAATGATTAAATAGCTTAAGAGCCTAATGAGAAAGGATTTAAAAGGCAAATAGACCCAAATTTATTTGGGCTGGACGGCAGGGGCATTAAATCAGCAGGGAATTTGATAAATTAAGGGTAAAATTGGAATATTGCAAAATTAACTAAATAAAGCTAGGACTAAATAGGAAATATCTAGATTTCTCTTCATTTCTCTTCAATTCCAGCAGCTAAAAATGCCATAGGAGGGTTCTATAAGCTGGTATTTCATAATTTTTGCACCAAGTGAGTTAATCCTTGCCTTTTTCTTGTAATTTTTGTGTTTCTAAGACTTTTACAACTAGGTCCTACTATTAAATTCATTAGTTTTTGATTTCATGGATGAAATTGAAAGTCACCATGATTGATTTCTGTAAGTTTATGATGAAATAGAATGAAATTAAAGTTTTAATTTATTTATGAGATGATTTTATTAGGTAATTTCAATGGAAAATTGATTTTTAGGACCTAATTGTGAAAATGTTTGGAATTAAAGTCTAATTCTGAAACTCTGATTCCTAAAGGTTGTAAACTAGTTTAAGGTGATATAATAAAGTGTTAATTGAGAAAAATAAGCTCAATTGAGAGACTAATTGAGTAGGGACGAAATTCTCATTTATTAAAAGCTTAGGGGAAAATTGGTAATAAACAGTTTGCACTAAAACAATTTGGACAGCAGCAGTAGACTAACTTTGAAAAATCACCATAAATTGTATAAATCGAATTAGAAGATGAACAATATATGGAATTAAATCTTATTGAGTCTAGTTTCTCATAGAAGAAACATTGTAAGCAATAGATTTGTAAATTTTGAGATATAATAAATTTTGTGAGACAAGGTCAGAATGAATTCGGGTTCCCCTGTTCTGACTTTGAAAAATCATAAAAAAATAAATAAAAATAATTAGGAGCTTAAATTTATATGTATAGAATCCTTAATGAGTCTATTTTTAATAGAAATAAACGAGAATATCATTTGAATCCTGTATGAAGAGAAAATAAATTTTTAGTGAAGAAGGGTCAGAAGTGTTAGACAGCAGAACAGGGGTGACTTTAAAGAATAAACTGTACTGATTGGCTAAACCAAAAATTCTGAAAATTTTATGGTAAGAAGATATATGAGTCTAGTTTCAGGAAAAATTAACGGAACTTAATTTGGAGTTCCGTAGCTCGAGTTATAAATAATTTAGTGGCTATGACTTAAGTAGACAGCTTTGAATGAACTATAAATAATAGTTGAATTATAGAGAATGTTGTATATGAACATGAAATGTATTAAATTGATAATTAAATTTATTTATCTAGATCCAGAAGATTCAAATACGAAGCTAGATCGAGGAAAGGAAAAAGTTCAGGATTAGTAGATTTTTGTGCACAAACAAGTATCAAGGTAAGTTCATGTAACTTGAATTATATTCTTAAATGCTTGAAATGCATGTTTTTGATATGAATATGATTTGAATGTTCATTATATGAAATTTTATGAAACATTGATATATTTGATAAAAAAAAGGAAGAAATCCCAATTGAATGAAAGGAAAATTCGATGGATCTCTGAAAAAAAGAATTGACGGTAAAAAAGATCAAGCCCGGACGGGTGATCCTATCCTGATATAGCCCTCCCGAAGAATATGTGGAAAATGGATTTAGCCCGGACGGGTAATCCGAATTAGGTCTGAATTTAGCCTGGACTGTAATTGGATCCAAGCTCATTAGAGTAATTGTCGTTGCGGAGGATTTAGCTTTGGACTGTAATCCCGACAATACTCTATGAGTTTATATTACAGGATTTAGCTTTGGGTGGTAATCCTACCTGTAAGGATGAGGTTTTCTTGAAGTGTGCTCTCTCAAATGGAAATGTGTGCACATGAATATGAATTGACGGACCGGAATTGTACACTAAAAGTGTACCTCTGAAAATCCATCAAATTCCGAGAAATTCAACGGGATAAATATGGAAAAATAACAAGGAAATAGAAATCATGGTATTGATGAGCTCATCAATCATGGTATATATTATTGGTACATGTAAATTATTGTACTAACTTGAATGTTGAGTTTGCGCATATTAGGGTAATAATGCATTGAATGGATATATAAATGTTTATTGTATTGTATTGAAAATATTAGGTAAGTATAATTCTTGTTACATGAGCTTACTAAGCACAAAGTGCTTATCCTGTTTCATTTTCCCCTGTTTTGTAGTGTTAAAAGCTCGGAGATCGGATTTGGTTGGAGATACATCACACTATCAACCTCGGGATTTTTCGTACATAAAGAAACTTTATTTTGGAAATCAATGGCATGTATAAGCTAATAAAGTAAATGATTTTGTGAAATGAATGTAGAGTTAGCCATTGGTATGGTTAACAAACCTGGTTTTGGGTATGTGATGATGTTATCTTATAAATATGCATGAATATATTTGGAAAATATGTTGAATTGGTTTGGTTGATGTGGATTGGTCTCGATTTAAAATTTACAGGGAAGGTTAGATATCTATAAAAGGGGATATATTGAGTAAAAAAAAATTTAATTTGTAAACTCTGGTAATACTTCTTACTCTATTCCGGCAATGAATACGGGTAGGGGTATTACATTTATTGGTATCAGAGCTAGGTTTAGCCGGTTCTAGGACCGACGTAGTAAATACGAGATTAGCTATACATGCCATTTAAATTATTATTGATAGTGTGATATCTCCTGACCATTTAAATGTGTTTTTCTTATAGTAATGTCATCCGACCGAGCTCAATCCGAGGAAGTCGGGAGTCATGCTCCGCTTCAATACAAAGAGAAGAAACTAGCGATGAGAAGGCCCGAGACAGAGGGTCGAGGGAGGAGGCAAAAACAGCCTTCTTTCAAATGATGAATGAATGGTTTAAATAATACTTAAGAACTAACCCTGTAGTGCAGCAAGTTCAAGCTCCCACTCCTGCTCCTCCACCGGTTCCCGAGATCCCACAAGGTACAGGTACTGAATCTGTCAGAAAAGGAAAAGCTCCAGTAGATAAAATTTGAAAATACGGGGTCGAAGAATTTCGAGCAGCAGTTGATGATGATTCCGAACGGGCTGAATTCTGGTTAGAAAACACTACTCGGGTTTTGGAGGAATTATCTTGTACACCAAAGAATGTCCGAAAAGTGCTTGCCTCTCATCGCTGCTAAAAGACACACTTACCATTGGTGGAATACTAAAGCTTGCTTGTTCCGAAAGAAAAATTACATGGGAGTTCTTTCGAATGAATTTAAAAAGAAATATATAAGCCAAAGGTTTCTCGATCGTAAGAGAGAAAAGAGTTTCTTGAGTTGAAACAGGTAATGAGATCGATGATCTCGAATATGAAAGAGAATTTGTTCGATTGAGTAAATATGCTCGAGAATGGGTACAATGGTCTGAAATGTGCAAACGATTCAAGAAGGGTTGAATAAAGACATTAAGCTACTGATCGAATTCTTGAAATTCGAGAGTTTGCTACATTGGCAGAGAGAGCTTATAAAGCAGAAGAATTGAGCAAAGAAAAGAAACAGGCTGAGAGGGAAGCTCGAATTTTTAGTAAAAGACCGATGGGAAAATCCCAGTTTTCTGCTTCAAAGAAATTGAAGAAGTATCAGGATCGTTCTACCTCAGCCACTGGGTATTCGGGCAGAGAGCAAGGTTCTCAACGCACTAATCCAAGACCTTCTACTCCATCAGTGACCAGTGTTGGTAGTGTTGGCACTCCTAAGCCGAGATGCCAGTACTGTAATAAAGCTCATTTTGGTGAATGTCGATTAAAGAGCGGGACTTGTTACCGATGTGGTTCTTTGACCATTTCCTCGTAGATTGTCCGAAAAGAGGTGAAAAAGAAACCGAGCAGATATCGGCCGAGTAATCAGTTTGAGGCGGACCACCACCTCGACCATCCGGTAATGTCGGTGGTAGCCGAGGAACTACGAAAGATATTGCGGCGGTGTCAAAATACGAGCACTGCTAGGACATATGCCATCCGTGCGGAGAAGATGCCTCAAAGACCGATGTTATTACTGGTACATTTTCTTTACTTGATACTGATATTACTGCATTGATTGATCCTGGTTCTACGCATTCATATATATGTGTTAAACTTGCAATTGTTAAAAATTTATCTGTTGAACCTACTGAATTTGTGGTTAAAGTCTCGAACCCCCTGGGTCAATCTGTTTTGGTGGATAAAATTTGTAAAAATTGTCCACTGATGGTAAGAGGTTATTGTTTCCGACTGATTTGATGTTACTGCCATTTGATGAATTTGACGTGATATTGGGCATGGATTGGTTAACCCAGCATGATGCGGTAGTAAATTGTAGACAAAAATATATTGTGCTAAAATGTCAGAATGGTGAGTTGCTCCGGGTTAAATCTGATCAAACAGAGGGGTTATCTGATATGATTTCAGTAATGGCAGCACAGAGGTATGTCAAAAAAGGGTATGATGCTTACTTGGCTTATGTACTTGACACCAAGGTATCGACGAGTCAAAAATACAGCAATTCCAAAGAGTATGTGAATTTTTCGATGTGTTTCGGAGGAATTACCAGGATTGCCACCGAGAAAGAGAAGTGGAATTTTCTATAGATTTGATTCCTGAACTACTCGATTTCTATAGCTCAAATCATGGGATGGCTCCTACTGAAATTAAAATAGTTAAAGACACGATTGCAAGAGCTTGTTGATAGGGTTTTATTCGACCGAGTCATTCACCTTGGGGTGCTCCGGTTCTTTTGTGAAAAAAAGAAAGCGGGTCTTTAAGATTGTGTATCGACTACCGGCAAACTTAATAAAGTAACCATAAAGAATAAGTACCAATTACCCCGGATTGATGATTTATTTGATCAGCCAAAAGGTGCTGCAGTGCTTTCAAAATTGATCTTCGATCGGGTTATTATCACCACGGGTAAAGGAGTCGATGTGCCAAAAACAACCTTGAGAACTGTGTGCGGGCATTATGAGTTTCGGTCATGCCATTTGGGTTAACTAATGCACTGCGGTATTCATGGATTTGATGAACCGGATATTCAAACAAAGTTTTAGACAGATTTGTGGTAGTATTCATTGATGATATTTTGGTTTATTCTCGGGATGAAGAAGAACATGCAGAACATTTGAGAATTGTGTTGCAATTCTGCGAGAGAAGCCATTATATGCTAAATTCCATTAAATGTGAATTTTGGCTTCGAGAAGTGGGTTTTCTAGGACATATTGTATCTGCCGAAGGTATCAGAGTAGATCCAAGTAAAATCTCAGCTATTGTCAATTGGAGTCCACCGAAGAATGTATCTGAAGTTAGAAGTTTTTTGGGTTTAGCTGGTTATTATCGGAGATTTGTACAGGGATTCTCTATGATAGCTTCTCCAATGACTCGATTATTGCAGAAAGATGTTAAGTTCGAGTGGACTGATGAATGTCAACAAAGTTTCAATCGACTGAAAGATCTACTAACGAAAGCACCTGTATTAGTGCAGCCTGAACCGAGTAAGGAATTTGTTATTTACAGTGATGCCTCGTTAAATGGTTTAGGTTGTGTCTTAATGCAAGAAGGTAAAGTAATAGCCTATGCTTCAAGACAACTTAAACCACATGAAAGAAATTACCCAGTACATGATCTTGAATTAGCTGCTATTGTATTTGCGCTGAAGATATGGCGGCATTACTTGTATGGTGAGAAATGTCATATTTATACTGATCATAAAAGCTTGAAATATTTGATGACACAAAAAGATTTGAATTTGAGACAGCGCAGGTGGCTTGAACTGATAAAGGACTATGATTTGGTTATTGATTACCATCCGGGTAAAGCTAATGTTGTAGCTGATGCTTTGAGCCGAAAATCTCTGTTAGCTTTGCGAGCTATGAATACCCGGTTATCATTGACTGATGATGGTTCAATCCTAGCAGAATTAAGAGCTAAACCGACATTTTTACAGCAAATATGTGAAGCTCAGAAGAATGATGAGAAGTTACAAGTTAAACAGTACGCATGATGAGTCGTAATGATTCTGAATTTCGATTGGTTCTGATGGGTGTTTATTATTCAGAGGTAGAGTATGTGTACCTCGAAATTCGAGCTCATACTGAGTAAGATTTTACGCGAGGCTCACACCTACTATATGTCCTGCAGACACCCGGGAGTAATAAAATGTATAATGATCTGAAAAAGATGTCTTGGTGGTCGGGGAATGAAACGTGATATCTCCGAGTTTGTATCGAGATGTTTGATATGTCAACAGTTAAAGTGAACATCAGTACCTTCGGGATTACTACACCCAATTACTATACCGGAATGGAAATGGGAAAGAATCACTATGGATTTTGTATCGGGTTACCTTTGTCTCCGAGGAAAAAGATGCTATTTGGGTGATTGTTGACCGATTGACAAAGTCACTCACTTTATTCCTAGACGTATGGATTATTCTTTAGATAAACTAGCTGAATCAGTACATATCCGAGATTGTCGCTACATGGAGTGCTGTCTCTATTATATCGAGATAGATATCCCCGATTTACGTCTCGCTTTCGGAACAAATTGCAAGAAGCCTTGGGTACTCAAATGTGTTTCAAGATCGCATTTCATCCTCATACGGATGGTCAATCGGCGTGTAATTCAAGTATTGGAAGATATGCTCCGATGTTGTGTACTAGAGTTTGAAGGTAATTGGGAGAGGTACCTACCTTTGATTGAATTTGCTTACAATAATAGTTATCAGTCGAGTATTAAAATGGCTCCGTATGAAGCTTTATATGGTAGAAAATGTAGAACACCGTTATATTGGACAGAGCTCAGTGAAAGGAAGATACATGGGGTTGATTTGATCCGGGAAACAGAAGAAAAAGTAAAGATTATTCGAGATAGACTAAAAGCAGCTTCTGATCGTCAAAAATCATATGCCGACCTTAAACGAAAAGAGATTGAATTTCAAGTCGGTGACAAGGTATTTCTGAAAGTGTCTCCTTGGAAGAAAGTCCTCCGATTCGGTCGAAAAGGTAAACTGAGTCCAAGATTTATCGGGCCATATAAAATCATAGAAAGAATTGGACCGGTCGCTTATCGATTGGCATTACCACCGGAACTTGATAGAATCCATAATGTTTTTCATGTATCTATGTTGCGACGATATCGATCAGATCCTTCACATGTTATTTCTCCGACGTATGGAGATTCAACCGGATATGACTTACAGGTGAAGAACCGGGTCAAAATATTGACACGGAGACAAAAGAGCTTAGAAATAAAAAGATAAATTTGGTGAAAGTATTGTGGCAAAAGCATGGGATTCAGAAGCGACATGGGAACCGGAGGAGGCAATGAGGAAACAATACCCAAACCTCTTTCTCGGTAAGATTTTCGAGGACGAAAATCCTAAAAGGGGGGAGAGTTGTAATGGCATAAATTCAAAATTATCGGAACAGTGGTTTCGTAACCACAAATCCGATTTAAAGAGAAATTTATTTCAATATTTTTGCATGAAAATTGATATGATAGGAAAATCGTATGAAAATATTGATAGAAAAATTTTACCGATTTAGTAGTTAGTTAGAAAAAGAAATTATTGAAGAAATTGGGTAAAAACAAGGTATCGAGACCTTTATCTCGTAAAACCGAGTCAAAAATAATTTTATAAATATTTATGAAATGTTAGTAATGTGGTATTAAAATTTCGTTAGGAAATTTTAATATTTGGGTAGTCAATTAAATGAAAAGGACTAAATTGTAATAAGTGTAAAAGTTGCTAGAACGATTAAATAGCTTAAGAGCCTAATGAGAAAGGATTTAAAAGGCAAATAGACCCAAATTTATTTGGGCTGGACGGCAGGGGCATTAAATCAGCAGGGAATTTGATAAATTAAGGGTAAAATTGGAATATTGCAAAATTAACTAAATAAAGCTAGGACTAAATAGGAAATATCTAGATTTCTCTTCATTTCTCTTCAATTCCAGCAGCTAAAAATGCCATAGGAGGGTTCTCTAAGCTGGTATTTCATAATTTTTTCACCAAGTGAGTTAATCCTTGCCTTTTTCTTGTAATTTTTGTGTTTCTAAGACTTTTACAACTAGGTCCTACTATTAAATTCATTAGTTTTTGATTTCATGGATGAAATTGAAAGTCACCATGATTGAGTTCTGTAAGTTTATGATGAAATAGAATGAAATTAAAGTTTTAATTTATTTATGAGATGATTTTATTAGGTAATTTTAATGGAAAATTGATTTTTAGGACCTAATTGTGAAAATGTTTGGAATTAAAGTCTAATTCTGAAACTCTGATTCCTAAAGGTTGTAAACTAGTTTAAGGTGATATAATAAAGTGTTAATTGAGAAAAATAAGCTCAATTGAGAGACTAATTGAGTAGGGACGAAATTCTCATTTATTAAAAGCTTAGGGAAAATTGGTAATAAACAGTTTGCACTAAAACAATTTGGACAGCAGCAGTAGACTAACTTTGAAAAATCACCATAAATTGTATAAATCGAATTAGAAGATGAACAATATATGGAATTAAAGCTTATTGAGTCTAGTTTCTCATAGAAGAAACATTGTAAGCAATGGATTTGTAAATTTTGAGATATAATAAATTTTGTGAGACAAGGTCAGAATGAATTCGGGTTCCCCTGTTCTGACTTTGAAAAATCATAAAAAAATAAATAAAAATAATTAGGAGCTTAAATTTATATGTCTAGAATCCTTAATGGGTCTATTTTTAATAGAAATAAATGATAATATAATTTGAATCCTGTATGAAGAGAAAATAAATTTTTAGTGAAGAAGGGTCAGAAGTGTTAGACAGCAGAACAGGGGTGACTTTAAAGAATAAACTGTACTGATTGGCTAAACCAAAAATTCTGAAAATTTTATGGTAAGAAGATATATGAGTCTAGTTTCAGGAAAAATTAATGGAACTTAATTTGGAGTTCCGTAGCTCGAGTTATAAATAATTTAGTGGCTATGACTTAAGTAGACAGCTTTGAATGAACTATAAATAATAGTTGAATTATAGAGAATGTTGTATATGAACATGAAATGTATTAAATTGATAATTAAATTTATTTATCTAGATCCAGAAGATTCAAATACGAAGCTAGATCGAGGAAAGGAAAAAGTTCAGGATTAGTAGATTTTTGTGCACAAACAAGTATCAAGGTAAGTTCATGTAACTTGAATTATATTCTTAAATGCTTGAAATGCATGTTTTTGATATGAATATGATTTGAATGTTCATTATATGAAATTTTATGAAACATTGATATATTTGATAAAAAAGGAAGAAATTCCAATTGAATGAAAGGAAAATTCGATGGATCTCTGAAAAAGAATTGACGGTAAAAGGATCAAGCCTTGGACGGGTGATCCTATCCTGATATAGCCCTCCAAGAATATGTGGAAAATGGATTTAGCCCGGACGGGTAAGCCGAATTAGGTCCAATTTAGCTTGGACTGTAATTCAGATCAAAGCTCATTAGAGTAATTGTCGTTGCAGGGATTAGCTTTGGACTGGTAATCTCGACAATACTCTATGAGTTTATATTACTGAGATTTAGCTCGACCGTAATCCCATTGTAAGGATGAGGTTCGCGGAGTGTGCTCTCTGAAATGGAAATGTGTGCACATGAATATGAATTGACGGACTTTAATTGTACACTAAAAGTGTACCTCTGAAAATCCATCAAATTCGAGAAATTCAACGGGATAAATATGGAAAAATAACAAGGAAATAGAAATCATGGTATTGATGAGCTCATCAATCATGGTATATATTATTGGTACATGTAAATTATTGTACTAACTTGAATGTTGAGTTTGTGCATATTAGGGTAATAATGCATTGAATGGATATATAAATGTTTATTGTATTGTATTGAAAATATTAGGTAAGTATAATTCTTGTTACATGAGCTTACTAAGCACAAAGTGCTTATCCTGTTTCATTTTCCCTGCTTTTGTAGTGTTAAAAGCTCGGAGATCGGATTTGGTCTGAGATACATCACACTATCAACCTCGTGGATTTCGGTATATAAAGAAACTTTATTTTGGAAATCAATGGCATGTATAAGCTAATAAAGTAAATGATTTTGTGAAATGAATGTAGAGTTAGCCATTGGTATGGTTAACAAACCTGGTTTTGGGTATGTGATGATGTTATCTTATAAATATGCATGAATATATTTGGAAAATATGTTGAATTGGTTTGGTTGATGTGGATTGGTCTCGATTTAAAATTTACAGGGAAGGTTAGATATCTATAAAAGGGGATATATTGAGTAAAAAAAAAAATTTAATTTGTAAACTCTGGTAATACTTCTTACTCTATTCCGGCAATGAATACGGGTAGGGGTATTACAAAACCTATGCCATTAGTTAACCAAGCATATTCTTTGCTTATTCAAGAGGAAGGGCAGTTGAAAAAATCTCGTTGGTTTCTTAATCTACTGCATTATATTTTGGTGTATCTAACTAACCAGTGCAGTCTAAAAAACGTTTTAATAGGACTTGTGATTACTGCCATATCAAGGGTCATAAGAAAGAAACATGTTATAAGTTGATTGGCTATCCTACAGATTTTAAGTTTACAAAGAAGAAGGGAACTTCTGCCAATAGTACAGTTATCATAGATATAAGTTCGAATTCTATTTTAGCTGGTAGTGTGAATTCGAGCTCTTCTCAGGTACCTTTGTTTACACCTGAGCAGTATCAATAGATTCTGGAGCTGTTAGGAAAAGGATCTGGGGTGCAGGCACCAACTCATATGGCAAGTACTAGTTTTGGTCCCTCATCACAGGATTAGATTCTTGACACAGGAGCTACCAATCACATGACATTTAATCTCGAGTGTTTGTATTCACCTGCTGAATGTGATTCTCCATCTTTTGTTCAATTGCCAAATGGTAAACCAGCTAACTAATCCTTTTAACAGTAAAACTCCTTATTAAAAACCAAATAGTGATATCAAAAAACCCAACAATTATCATATTTAATTCCCAAATCGAAAACCAGAAAAGTGAGCTTCTTGTTTTATTACGTATCTCTTCTGTATTAATAAAATTTGATGTTTTTTGTTTTTGATGGTAGTTTTATGGGAACTATGCTTTTTGTTTTTTTTTTTTGATGGTTTTTGTTGGATGAGAATGCTAGATTTGTTTCTATTGGAGGTGAAGGTGATGCTTAGTTAATCCTCTGTGGTCTTAAGGTGTGTTTTCAGATGTATTTATGTTTCTAATATTAAAGGAAATAAAGTAAATTAGGTATTTGTTTTTGGTTAAATAAAAATTTTATTTATAACCCAAAGGTTACAAAGCTTGCATAAAGTTGATGAGATTAGAGCAAAACACTAGAAAATGCCAAAATGCAAGCTAACATAATCCCGAAACAAAACCAACCTAATACAACTCCAAACACACCAAGACCAAATGCCAAACACTTAACATGTACAAATAAAACTCCTTACTCCTAAACCAAGCAATAATATCAAATCTCAAGGCCCATCATAAACATGAATCCCACCGCTTATACCACTTTTATAAACCAATATTTGTTTCAAGGATGCTTTTGTGCTAGTTGATGTGTTTTTTATTGTTGTCCATGCTGCTACGATGGTTTTTGCTATCTTGGTTTGATTATCTCGGATTGCTTGATATCGACGTTCGTCTTATAATGATTTGTGTGACTAAATTTTAAAATAATATATAGACTTAGTATATTTAAACCATTTAAATTTTAGACCAGATGCCACTACTTAAGGATGGCTACATTTATGTTGAAAAAATGAATCATAGTTGTCTGTCCAACCTCTTGAATTTGTAGTTCGTTCCATCCAGAATAATCATCAAATTACTTGATTTTCTAATGATAAAAAATCAAATAGAAAATACTTAAAATCTGGAACAACAACAGATTTTAAACCTTTTTCTTTTAAAATTTCAATAAAAATTAGGTTAAAATATGTCATAAGTTTCTGTACTCTTCACAAATTTAAAATTTAGTCTCCGCATTTTTAATTTCTAGAAATTTATTCCCTTTACTTTTCAAATTTAAATTCAAGTCCAATTGTTAACACCGTTAACCTTATTTTTGTTAAATTTGTTGGTGTGATATTTTGAAATAAAAAAAAACTCACTTAGTAGCCATGTAGAAAAAAAATAACATTATAATAAACTTGAATTTAACAAAATAACTTCAACAATATTAACATTTGGACCTAAAATTTTGAAATATAAAAAAGTAGAGGTACAAAATTTCTAAATATAAAAAGATAGGGACTAAATTAAAAATTCATGAAAAGTCAGAATTTATGACATATTCTAACTAAAAAATAATATATGTGATTAGATTTCAACTTTTAACCTTTACTTAATTTTCAATTTTTAATATAATATAAAGATAAAGCAGCTATCTAACCACAATATGGAGTTTTTAAAATTTACCCATAGTGGACAGACAGTTCAATTATACTTAATCAAATAAATATTTTATCTACTATTTGTTATATTTAATATTAATTTTTTTAATATAATCAATTGATTCAACCAGTCCAATCGATTCATGTATTTCAATAGATAACTAAAGTAAAAATAATATCATTTCACACATAGCAATGAATGCATCTACCAACACCTTATGGTATTCTGATCATAATGGTTACTCAGGGAATATGATTGGAGATATGTCAAATTTGAAGCATTTTGTGAGGTGCTTGGACCAATCCCACCAAATGATCTATTTCAGTAGATAATTAAAGAAGGAATGAGAATATTTTTTTTCGTTTCACGCATTGCATTGAATGCATCTACCAACACTGTCGAAACCATTTTTTAAAGGATTGTTTGAAAAATGGGGATCAACTTTTGAAAAACGAAAATGGGAGTCGCCACCAACCTTTTTAGGTGTGATTAGATCATCTTATAAAATGTTTTTGGTCTACGAAAATTAAGAAAACAGGTTCGAGTCGGTTACGTTTAGGGAAGGATTAGCACCTCTCATAGCGCCCAAAATTGGTACCAAATTGAATAGTTTTCTGTCTTAATGTCAAAAATTTGAAAGGACTTAAAAATAGGATCCCTTTCTTAAAACTGGAATTATTTAAGTTGAAAAATCGAGATTCCTTAGCTTCGAAAGAATACAAACATCACATCAAGCATGATAGGACATGATATTCTTAAACTCTCATAACTGAAATTATCTCGTGATTTACAAAATCTATTTAGAAGGATACTTTAGACATTTAGACAAACGGGAAATCGCAACCCAGTATGTTACGGCACTATTTCCCGAATTCCTAAATACGAAAAACATTGCCTCATTTTAGAAAAACTTTTGGATAAAATATGACAATTAAATGAAATATATTTTTTTAAAATAATGATTTGAGTAAAATTTAAAAAAAAATTAATTTACTAAGAGTAATACTAAAAAAATTATTAAAAAATGAAATAGTTTGATATGATACTAAAATTATTAAAAAATTAAAATATATAAAAAAAATCTGGGAAACATGGATTAAATCAAAATAAAAAAGGTTGAAAACGAAGATGAACAAAGAATAAAATAAGAACAAACAGTAGAAAATAAGAACGTAAGAGGGAGAGAAATTTGAGTGAAAGCTCTCAAAAATTTTATTGTTTCCCAAAACTCCCGTGTGTTTACAATGAAGGAAGAGGCCTCTATTTATAGTTGAACCTCCTCAAATCCAACGGTACAGATCAATTACATTAACAGTTAAGATTAAAAGGTGTCTACAAATTAAATTTCTAAGATTACAAAATCATATCTTCTAAGATTGCATATCATATCTAAGATTGTATCATATCTAAGATTGCATATCATATCTAAGATTGCAATCATATCTAAGTATCATATCTAAGATTGCATATCATTGAAGACTATATTTCCATATGAGTCAAACTTGTAGATGGACCTTAAATCTTTTCAAGTAATGGGCCATTCCGATCGGGCCAAATTATATTTGTAATTCTAGACTGAACTTGAACTTCGTTTTTTTTGGGTTTATTATTTTTGTTTTTGGACTTATTTCTAGGCCCGGGCAAAATTGAGTGTCTACAGCTGCCCCTCTTTTCTCATTGCTGTGTAATAGGAATAGAGCAAAAATTATAAAAGGACCAATTTTGCCCGGGCTCACCGAGTCTTGAGTTCTTGATCCTTGATCTTCTTTAAATGGCCTCTTGACGGCTTCAATCTGCTTCACTGCAACTCAGAAACACGATATCTGCTATCTTTGATCTTCTCCCCGTCTAATATAGAGACGCCAAATCTGTTATCTTCGATCTGCTCCCCATCTAATACAGAGACGCCAAATCTGCTTCTTCAATCTGCTCCCCGTCTAATACAGAGATGCCAAATCATCTTGGACCTGCTTCAATGAAAGTCCAATCTGTTATGTCTTCGACCTACTCTCCGTCGAATATAGAGATGCCAAATCTGTTTCTTCGATTTGTTCTCTGACAGTGCAGAGATGCCAAATCATCTTAGATCTGCTTCAGCGTAAACACGTGAAAGCCAAATCTGCTATGTCTTCGATCTGCTCCTTGTAAACGTAAGGATGCCAAATCATCTTGGATCTACTTCGATGTGAAAACATCCGAAGGTTAGATCTGCTATGTCTTCGATCTGCTCCCTGTCTAATACAGAGATGCCAAATTATCTTAGATCTGCTTCAATGAAGGTCAGATCTGCTGTATTTTCGATCTGCTCCCTGTCTAACACAGAGATGCCAAATCATCTTGGATCTGCTTCAATGAAGGTCAGATCTGCTATGTCTTCGATCTACTCTCCGTCGAATATGGAGATGCCAAATCTGTTTCTTCGATTTGTTCTCTGACAGTACAGAGATGCTGAATCATCTTGGATCTGCTTCAATGAAGGTCAGATCTGCTGTCTTCGATCTGCTTCCTGTCTAATACAGAGATGCCAAATCATCTTGGATCTGCTTCATTGAAGGTCAGATCTGCTGTCTTAGATCTGCTCCCTGTCTAATACAGAGATGCCAAATCATCTTGGATCTGCTTCAATGAAGGTTAGATCTGTCGTGTCTTCAGTCTGCTCCCCGTCTAATACAGAGATGCCAAATCATCTTGGATCTGCTTCAATGAAGGTCAGATCTGCTGTCTTCGATCTGTTCCCCGTCTAATACAGAGATGCCAAATCATCTTGGATCTGCTTCAATGAAGGTCAGATCTGCTGTCTTCGATCTGCTCCCTGTCTAATACAGAGATGCCAAATCATCTTGGATCTGCTTCAATAAAGGTTAGATCTACTGTGTCTTCAATCTGCTCCCCTTCTAATACAAAGATGCCAAATCATCTTGGATCTGCTTCAATGAAGGTCAGATCTGCTGTATTTTCGATCTGTTCCCCGTCTAATACAGAGACGCCAAATCATCTTGGATCTGCTTCAATGAAGGTCAAATCTTCTGTCTTCGATCTGCTCCCCGTCTAATATAGAGATGCCAAATCATCTTGGATCTACTTCAATAAAGGTCAGATCTGCTGTCTTCGATCTGCTCCCCGTCTAATACAGAGATGCCAAATCATCTTATATCTGCTTCAATGAAGGTCAGATCTGCTGTCTTCGATCTGCTCCCCGTCTGATACAGAGATGCCAAATCTGCTATCCTCGATATGCTTTCTAACAATACAGAGATGCCAAATCTGCTATCTTCAATCTGCTATCTGACAATACAGAGATGCCAAATCATCTTAGATCTGCTTCAGCATAAACACGTGAAAGCCAAATCGGCTATATCTTCAATTTGCTCTCTGACAATACAGAGATGCCAAATCTACTATCTTCGATCTGCTCTCTAACAATATAGAGATGCCAAATCTGCTATCCTCGATCTGCTCTCTGACAATACAGAGACGCCAAATCATCTTAGATCTACTTCAGCGTAAACACGTGAAAGCTAGATCTGCTATGCTTTAGCCTGTTACCCTACTGCTTAGGGAGTTAAAGCACAACAATTTTCATTGTCCCTTGAAGAACATAACATGTATAATGCATATGAGTTCATGCCTAATGATTAGGATGCTATGATTGAAATGAGTCAAGTACTCTTAATTAAACCTGTTATAATGCAAAATGTTTATGAAAATAACTCCTATTTTGGACGTAATCACTCATTCATCTATCGAGCTTTCCACCTCGTTCTTCTCGACATATCAATCATACTCTACTCGTGTGCCTCGAATCTTCTCCATCAATTTGGTCTATCGTACCATTCCCCGAATGTTACGACCCACTGAAGATGTTTATGAAATGATCCTTTCTTAAGATCAATATTGCTTAAAACGTCCAACCACCTTTTGGACTGAAGAAGAAAATCTCTCGAGTATCTCCAACCCATACATATGAGAATTCCTTAAACAATTGTCTTGTTTCAGTTTCTTGTATTATCTAGAAATTTTCAGAGTAATATGCAAAACTTTGTTTGTGAAGATATTTCAGTTCATCTATCATTATTTCAATACAACATGCTTTATGAATAATGGGAGAAAAATAAATTGATCCTGAGGATAATTAGATTTGGACAAATTATTGGAAGGAATGCAAAAAGATTAAATTGAGAACATATCTTTGCGAAGAAAAAGAATCCAAAGATAGTAAATAGGATGCCAATCGATGCCCCAGATATCGCCACTTGAGCGTCTATACACCAGATCCATGAAGACTTTCTTGAGTTCAACATGTGTTTAAAAGATCCAAAGTAATTCGTTGATGCCTCGATATGTAACATACTTCACTTCTCGTCGAATCCGGTATAGCAAGGTCACTGCATGACTTTTCAAATTTGAGCTGCCCTTTCGGGTTTTCAACTCAAAACCCCTTTGGTCACAAGGTGCCCTTTGCGGGTTTTCACCTTGGCCTCTCCATATATATATATATTTTTTTGAAATAGAAGTCCCAAAGTGCCCTTTGCGGGTTTTCACCTTGGCTTACCTTCTCCTTCAGACAGAGTACTCCTTGACCGAGTCTGAATTTACTGGATTAGATAAATTCTTCCTATCCATTTCTTGTCAAAAATCAGTGCACCTCTAGAGAAATCCCTCTTCGCAACATATGGCCCTTCCCAATTCGGCATCCTTTTGAATGGGAAGGATCACTTTCAGCACAAGGTTTTCTTCATGAAATTCTTTTGGATGAACCTTCTTTGTCATAATTCTGTGTCATCCATTTTGGTACATTTTCTTAGGATGAATACTTTCAAGTTAAGTTTACTAGAGGTATTCAATTCTTTACTCCATCAAAGCTTGGAGGAAAAAATCTTGATTCATAAACCATGAGAAAAGGATTGCCCTGTATGATCCTGGCCGTTGTTTGTCAAACCCTACAAAAGATGGTTCAATGATTCTCAAGTGAGACAAGAATGAAGTTGCTGACTTTATCCTTCAACCTGGAAAGGCGAGTGCAGATTACTCCCAGAGCATACATCCCACCATGACTCGATGATGTTTCAAACATCCCTAATCTTCATAAATTGCCCCCAACCGTGAAGTCGCCAAATGAGTGTAGCAAATAGGAGCCACAAAAATATGGTCATGGTGCTCCTTTGATACATATAGGATAGAGAATGAACAAACTCTTGCAGATCATCGATTGAAAACCCGGCTGGTCTAAGAGAACATGATAGTGGGTCCGCTTTGTGATTCCAATCATTCCAGTATGGGTACCAAGGTAAAAATCATTGTTCTTTGGATGGCATACTTTGTTGTCAATGACAGTACCATGTAGCACATTGCCAGGAGATCCCTGCTGAAAAAAAACTTGGTATGATGGTTTTTCGTACAACAATAACCACAATCTTTAGGGTTCCACTTATCATTAAGGAACTTGCTCAACAACTTGATCAAAACTTGATTGAATTGAGACTCGCTAACCCCGTCCCTGAAAATAATGATTTGATCAGGTTTCCTCTTCCTTGAACTTGTATAAAAGTCTAAGAGAGCTTCCTTCATGATACTGTCATCCACTTTGTTAGAAACTAGTTTTGAAGAAAGAATCTATCATTTTAAGCTTCAGAGACTGTGTACGGCCTAATGCCCCATAGCTAGAAATCAATGGCCACCTCTTGGAGCTAACCATTGCAGCTATTGATGGCACATCAGACTGCTCAGGAAAGCCAAACAATGCACCCATTCCAAGGATGATGGTTGGAACCTTTGAAACAATTGGAATTGAAGGTGTTTGCCCCAGCGTAAGCATAGAGAGTAAGCGGTAGTTTCTTATGCCAATTTTTACCAGTCTTAGTCATCTTCTGTAATTTATTTTTCTTCTTTTTCTTTTCTTTTGGCAGCCTTTGTTGTACTGTGGTATGGCGCCTTATCTTTGAAAAGACTGCAAACTTTTGGCATTGTGCAGTTGGATATGATTTTTTTTTTTGAAATTCGATGACTATTGACTTTGTAATATTGGCATATGAAGCTACCTCTACCCTCTTAACGAAGTAGTCGACAACACAAAGATGAACCATTGTCAACTTGAAACTTTTGATGGGCCCATAACATACATGCTCTATAAGTCTTGGCTCATTAAATTCGGCATTTATGGTATAACTGATGCGATCCCTTTCCTTGGTGAACCAAAAATGCCCAAGGCTCTTGTTTATCCTGGTCATTATGAATCCTCTTGCATGTGTTCTTCCGACGTTCCTATGGACATCTATGAATTCCCATAATAGTCTCAACAAGGTCTTGTTTTGTCTCTCTGGTTATGCACGTTCCAATTTCTCAACCTTTCCTTCCTCTAAGGTTAAATTCTCTATCACCTCTTTATGGGGAAAAATTTGCTGCTCTTCTTGCTTTACTATTTCCAACAAAACAGAAGATAGATTACAATCTCTGTCATCTTCAAAGTACTAAGATTCCTCTAAACACATGTCACGCTCAAAAAAGAACTCTGAATCTGTAGTATCGTTGCCCATGTCATTGATATTTAGGGACCCATGATAGGCACAAAAGAATATACAAGGAATAAATGAATTCAAGCATGACTATTTACATGTTATGAATGCAATTTAGAAAGAATTTTAAAGGTCAAAAGAATATTTATCGGTAAAAGAATGAAAGAATATTTGTTCGCATTGATCATGAAAGATATGTTTTATTGAAACAATAATGTCCGAACATGAGCCTATTTCACAAATTAAACCTTATTGTTTCTAGGCTTTAAAACAATAAGTGTGTTCTAAACATTACTCTAGATTAATCTTTAAATACAAGGATCACTTCCACAATTTCATTGTTCAAAACATCCCCAAATGTGCAAAGGCTCAACAATTTTTATTTCTTGGTTCCTTCTTTGGATACGTCATTCAAATCCTCCAACATCAAGTTTTGTTTAAAAGCCCTGAACTTGGCACATTCTTGGATCCCATGCCCTCTTTTCTTATGGAATTTGCCCTTTTATCTAGATGATAGGGTAACAAATTTTTTGCTCCAGAGGGACCACCAAAGTTTACAACACCCATCTTAATGAACCTCTCAATTGCCTTTTTAAAGGCAGTGCAATTCTCAATCGAATGTCCTGCGATTCCCGCATGGTATTCGCATTGAGTGCTCGAATCATACCATTTGGGGTATAGGGGCTGCAATGATTTTAAATGAAAAGGGGCTACTACGTGTGCGTCAAATAATCTTTAATATAGCTCCTTATACGACATCGGGATTGGCGTAGATGTGAGTTTTTTAGAACTCAGTCTCGAATTGGATTCCTGATGGCTAGTAACTCTTGGCTGGCTTATGATAATCGTTTTCACCTCTTTTTCCTTTTTCTTCATTGCCTTTGAAGTATTACTTCGGGAGCTCCACTCTCGTCTTTTGAAAGCTTCGTGCTGTTTCGGAAGCTCCACACATGTCTTCTTTGCTTCTTTAATGGCAACAAGATTAGCTGAATTGCCCTCTCGGGTGGGACTGAGCCTCATCGAGTAATTTCTTCGGTGCCACCATACCAGCCTGATGTTGTTGGAGACTGATAATAACAGGTACCTCATCTGGTCGAGTTTGGACGCTTATTGGAGTAAAACTTGGGGAATAAACGATGTCCTCAATATCATCCTCAGTGTTGACCACTGGGCTTTTCTTCTTTTCAAGCCCTTCGGCTAGTAATTGCCCCAGCTGGCCAATTACATTTCTTTGGAGCTCTAACATTTGATCACGTATATCTTGTTGAATCTTGGTTAACTGCTATTGCATCTGTATTTGCCTTTGCTCCAATCTCTCCAACCTTTGTTCCATATCCCCGGTTAACCCTCTGAAATAATTTTTGCCTAATTAGGGTCTTTTTATGGATTTAAATGCATATGATGTGGTGTGATGCAATGCAAATACATGAATGCAAAAAGGTATCGATTCTGATTCAGTTTCATTTTAGAAAACATTATTTAAGAAAGAAAAATCTTTTCATAAAATGGATTACAAATATACTTTCGCCCGTAGGCCTAAAGTCTTAACCCTATCCAATAATAATGCTAACTCTCATCCTTTGTCTGACGATGACTCATACATTATACTCAGCGTTCTAGCTTGTATTGCCAAATCCTGCAAGTGTTTAGCAACCTCTCGAATCTGAACTAGGGCCTGTTCCATGACATGATCTCTATCTCTCACTTGATCCCGAAGATGGTGAAGTTCTCTGTTCCACTATTCTTCTCTCGCCTCGAGCTACTCAATTCGTAGCTCACAGTCCTGTGGTGCTGCTTCTAACCCTCCAATATTATGCTTTATTTCCTTGATCTTATCCAAGCTTGCCTTTAATTCAATCGCAGAGTTACGACTTCGGTAATGATGAAGAGACCGTCCAAGTTCAACTACTTTAATCTTTAATCCATGCTTCTCTTTCTGGCTTTCTGCCAAACTCCTTTCTAAGGCTTGATTCTGTGCTTGCATCTCTTGAAACTTTTTCTCTCAATGATCAGCTCTAGTTCTCTCTTCTTGAATCTTTTGTTGCCATTGCTTTGAAGTCTTTCCCAACCCAGCTTTTTCATTAACAATTGTATCTTCTTATAATTCTCTTTCAGATCATCTCAATCTTCTTTGACTTTCCTCTTTTCTTTCCTTACTTTTTCAACCTCAATCTTTTGAATGTCGACATCTAGGCTCAAATACATCTTTTCCTCTTCTAGTTTCTCGATCTTCTTCCCAAGCTCTAAATTTTTTCTCTCGAACTCTTGTTTCATGACGACTAATTCTGATGGAACTACTCGTAAGCTTTCCTCCAATGATCTAGCAAATAAGGAAGATCTCCATAGTTCTGGGAGAACAGCTGTCTAACGTTGTCATCCCACTGGGCCCAAATGTCCTTCACCTCCCAAAAATCATTCTATGTCGAACCGATACGAGTAAAGTCCCACAACTCCAATGTATATCCCTCGATGACACTATCTCCTTTCTCTAACTGGGTTTTCTCTGACCACGCACAAACGGAAGAGTTTAAGATATTCATTCCTCATTACAAAACTTCCTAACTCAGAAATCGAACCTTGAATCGACACCTTTTAATGATGGATGACATGCGATGATGATAAAAAAAACAAGTCAGTATCATATAAAAAGATGTAATAAACAAGCACTTATAAAGATAGATACTAAAGGTCATCACCATACTACCTAAGGCAAACACTTAAAGTTCACTATATGTAGTTTGGTTCTAAAGTGAGGGTACTTGAACCAGCAGATTCCTCGGTCCTCACCCATTATAGGCTCATATAGACCAAGTTCAGTTCAGGGGGACACATTTCCCTATGGCCATGCGGAGATGAAAATCTCATGAAGACATAGGTACAGTATCCCGAAAGCAATCCACTAGCTCATACGAAGGTGAAAACCTCACGAAAGCGTAGCTTCTCACTCCCACTTAAGGGTGCGACCACAACGGTCATGCAAATGCAATGTGTGCGAGAAAAATAACAAACATATGCAGCAAACACATAAAAATGGATCCTTATCTTTAAATCTTTTCAAATTTTTAGCATTAAGACAGAAAGTTATCATTTTTTTTTTGGCTTGACTCTCTTAACATCCCCAGTGGAGTCGCCAAGCTGTCAAAACCATTTTTTAAAGGATTGTTTGAAAAACGGGGATCGACTTTTGAAAAACAAAAACGGGAGTCACCACTAACCTTTTTAGGTGTGATTGGATCACCTTATAAAACGTTTTTGGTCTACAAAAATTAAGAAAATAGGTTCGGGAGTCGGTTACGTACGAGAAAGGATTAGCACCCTCGTAACGCCCAAAATTGGTACCAAATTGAATAGTTTTCTGTCTTAATGTCAAAAATTTGAAAGGATTTAAAAATAGGATCCCTTTTTTAAAACCAGAATTATTTAAGTTGAAAAATCGAGATTCCTTAGCTTCGAAAGAATACAAACATCATATCCAGCATGATAGGACATGATATTTTTAAACTCTCATAACTGAAATCATCTCGTGATTTACAAAATCTATTTAGAATGATACTTTAGACATTTAGACAAACGGGAAATCGCAACCCAGTATGTTACGACACTATTTCTCGAATTCCTAAATACGAAAAACATTGCCTCATTTTAGAAAAACTTTTGGATAAAATATGACAATTAAATGAAATATATTTTTTTAAAATAATGATTTGAGTAAAATTTAAAAAAAAATTTTACTAAGAGTAATACTAAAAAAAATTATTAAAAAATGAAATAGTTTGATATGATACTAAAATTATTTAAAAATTAAAATATATAAAAAAAATCAGGGAAACATGGATTAAATCAAAATAAAAAGGGTTGAAAAACGAAGATGAACAAAGAATAAAATAAGAACAAACCGTAGAAAATAAGAACATCAGAGGGAGAGAAATTTGAGTGAAAGCTCTCAAAAATATTATTGTTTCCCAAAACTCCCGTGTATTTACAATGAAGGGAGAGACCTTTATTTATAGTTGAACCTCCTCAAATCCAACGGTACAGATCAATTACATCAACGATTAAGATTAAAAGGTATCTACAAATTAAATCTCTAAGATTACAAAATCATATCTTCTAAGATTGCATATCATATCTAAGATTGCAATCATATCTAAGATTGTATCATATCTAAGATTTCATATCATTGAAGACTATATTTCCATATGAGTCAAACTTGTAGATGGACCTTAAATCTTTTCAAGTAATGGGCCATTCCGATCGGGCCAAATTATATTTGTAATTCTAGACTGAACTTGGACTTTGTTTTTTTTTGGGGGGTTTATTATTTTTGTTTTTGGACTTATTTCTGGGCCTGGGAAAAATTGAGTGTCTACAAACACCTTATGGTATTTTGGTAATGGTTTCTCAGGGAATATATGATTGAAGGGTAGAGTGGCCTTCGAAGACGGTAAGAAAGGTGGATGATTTTAATCATCTGTCATGAAATTATGTAATGACACATTGATGAGCTACATAATCTATTAAACATAATTGCACATAAAAGTAACACAAAGATATTGAGGTGCCAAGATCTATATAACTCCTTAAATACAATACGACAAGTAAAAATAACACAATCCTATATCAAGAGTTATTGAGGTTTCCGTCTCTAAATAACACCTTAAACAAAATATGATAACATAAAAGCAACATAAACATATACCATAGAGTACTGAGATGCTGGGATCTATATATCAACTTAAATAGAATATGACACATACCAATAACACAAAGATATCCACTTAAAAGGAATATCAAGATCTATAGAACACCTTAAACACAACATGACAGACACATAAGTCACGTAAAAGAAACCCAAAGATAAAAAGGATCGTGAGATAAGAAAAATTCTTAATTCCTCAAGCTGAGAGTGAGACTGGATCAATGAGCAAAGAAGTGATCCCATCTTTAGAAAATTTTCCAACATGTGTATTAGAGTTGTGACCTAAATTTTTATTAAAATAAAATAAAAGTGGTAAGATAGGGGATCCACGAGAGCAAATAAGGTGTTTACTTTCTTTGTTTGATATTGATTTGAATAAGGTGTTTCTATTAGATGTTGATTAGAATAAGGTCTTCTAAACCTATAAATAGACGCAATCTATATAATTATTCGAATTCAACATAGTGAATTTTCTTCTCCTCTACTCGTGATTTTTCTCCAAAAAGGTTTCCACGTTGTCGAAACCTCTTTTAAAAAAGGGAAGGTATGTCTTAAAAACGGGAGTCGCCACCAACCTTTTTAGGTGTGATTGGATCACCTTATAAAACATTTTGGTCTATGAAATTGTGAAAAAGTGGGCTCGGGAGTCGGTTACGTACGAGGAAGGGATAGCACCCTCGCAATGCCCAAAATTGGTACCAAATTGAATAGTTTTGTCTTAATGTCAAAAGCTTGAAAGAATTTTGAAATAAAATCTCTTTTTAAAACCGTAATAATTTGAGTTGAAAATCGAAATTCTTTCGTTCCAAAAGAGTGTGAACATCACATCCAGTAAGATTGGACATGATATTCTTAAACTTTCGTAACTAAAAATCATCTCGTGATTTACAAAATCTATTTAAAAGGATACTTTAGACATTTAGACAAACGGGAAATCGCAACTCAGCATGTTAGGGCACTATTTCCCCAATTCCTAAATACAAAAGACATTGCTTCGTTTTTAAGATTCCTTTGGATTAAATGAAATATAAATTTTTAAACAAGCGATGATGCATTTAACCTATCACAAGAGATTAAATTAGTTAAACTACATACTTTAACATTTCATGCAAATATAATATAGAAAATGATAAATACAACATAAATCACACAATATACATTAACATTTCATGCAAATATATAATAACATGTATATACACATTATCATTTCATGTATAACAATACCAATTACACATATATATAATAATAGTTCTTGCGAATATATTCTTAAAATAACAACATAAATGGTCCATTTTCTTGCGAATATATAACAATAAATAAATAACATAAAAATAACAAATAATTTTTGGGATAAAATTAACATATTAAAACAATATCAAATAAATACAAAAGGGATATAAAAAACAAACAAAGTAAAAAATTTGGAAAAATAAATGAGGTAAAAAAATATTTAGAGCAATATAAAATTTTTTTAAAAAATACATTAGATGATATAATAATTCAATATATACCTATAAATAATACTATATTAAATAGGTGCAAAATTTTATAATAAATTTTGGAATTTTACATAATATGCTAAATATTTAATAATGATATATATATTATTTAATAATAATTTACAAGAATTTTTTTTAAAATTTTACGCAATTAATGAATAATAAAATAATATATAATTTATAATAAAATAAAAAAAATGTAAGGAATGATATATATAGTAAAATATATAATATATAATAAAATTTATAAATAACATGTATAATCATATAAATAATATAATGAATAATATATAAATAAAAATAATATATACACTATTTTTATATATAATTAATATTTATAGAAATAAATAATACACATAGTATTTAAAATAGATTAAATATATAAAGAGGATTAAAATTGAATTTAATTAAAAATCTAGGGTTAATTACAAATAAAAAATTTGGGCCTAATTGAAATGCACATTGAAATCTGAGGGAGTCACTGGGCAATTAGCCCTAATCCCTAAAAACGACGTCGTTCTTCAGAATAGATTTTATAAGGGCCATCGGGACTAAATTGAATTAATCATAAAAGATTAGGGCCAATTTAAAATAAAAATAAATTGTAATTGTAAATTTTAAAAAATGCGAAAGGATCGATTTGGTAATTTGCCCTTAAAATAAAAACATGCGGGTCCTATTCGGGTCACGGGTTTACACGCGGATCTTAGGCTTTGAAACGACGCCGTTTAGAGCTTATTGTTTTAAGCAAAAATGACATCATTTTCTTAAGGCTATATAAGCCAAATTTTAACCTAAAATTTCATTTTAAACCCGATTCTAAAAAAAACAAAAAAAAATCCTCTGAAAGAGGGTTGAGAATCAGCCCTCAGAGCTCTGTCGAGCCTCCGTCCAGGGGCTTACATGCGCCTACGCGCCACCGTCAACACCGCCTCTTACGACGGCCGGAAGCTGGAAAGCTTCGTTTTTCAACGGAGATCCTTCAGTAAACTTCTCTTATCCTTATTTTAGTAATATTTTGTACATCCATAATGAAAAAATAACAAGGTAAAAAAAATCACCTTTGTTTCCTCGATAATCTGTTGGTATTTTTTATGTGTATGTCAACTGTCTGTATTTTATTGTGTGTATGTATATAAAAAAAAACCCCGCCTTTTACATCGTTCTTGATTCGGGCTTTTATAGCCACTGAATATATTACAACCTTTGATTTTATTTCTTGCCATATTTGCATTTTCTCTGCTGTTCTTCTCTCTTTTTGCAGGTACTAGCGAGAAATTCGGCGGTGAACGAACTGGCGTCGATTCGTACACCGATTACGGCGCAATATGGAGCCGGAGTCACGGTGTCGATCGAGGCATCGATGAAGGGTCACTGGAACGGCGCCTAAACGAAAGGACGTGACTATTGGTATGCCTGCGGCGCCTAGGGTTTCAGAAACCCTAGGCCTTCTGTCTTCTGTCAACATTTTGGGTCATTTGGGCCCTGTATATTTTGGGTTAAGGGTGTAAATGGGTATTGGGTAGTTTAGGTATTTGGGCCACCCATTTGGACTGTAAAGGAATTTATTATTTCCTTAATTTTTATATTTTTGTTTTTATTTATTTATTTTACGGGCCCGGGCAATTTAGGGCTATTACAGCTGCCCCTCTTTGCTTATTTCTGTGTAACAGGAATAGAGCGAAGATTATAAAAGGACTAAATTTGCCCGGCCTGGCCAAGTCTCAAAATCTTGATCCTCGTCTTCCTCAAAGGTATTCTGATAGCTTCAAGCTTGCTTCACTGTAACTTAGGAATGTCAAATCTGCTATCTTCAACCTGCTCCCTGCAAACTCAGGAACGCTAAGCCGAAATCTTTGATCTACTCCTTGCCTAATATGGAAAGGCCGAATCTGTCATCTTCAATCTGCCTCAATGTAAGCATTCAAATGTCAGATCTGCTATCTTCGATCTGCTCTCTGTCAATACAGAAACGCCAAATCTACTATCTTTGATCTGCTCTCTGTCAATATAGAGATGCGAAATCTGCTATCTTCGATCTGCTCACTTACAATACAGAGACGCCAAATCTGTTATCTTCAATCTGTCTTCTGACAATATAGAGACGCCAAATCTGTTATCTTTAATCTGCTCTCTGACAATACAGAGATGCCAAATCTGCTATCTTCGATCTGCTCACTGACAATACAGAGACGCCAAATCTGTTATCTTTGATCTGCTCTCTGACAATACAGAGATGCTAAATCTGTCATCTTCGATCTGCTCTCTGACAATACAGAGACGCCAAATCTGTCATCTTCAATCTGCTCTCTGACAATACAGAGACGCCAAATCTGTTATCTTTGATCTGCTCTCTGACAATACAGAGACACCAAATCTGTCATCTTCGATCTGCTCTCTGTCAATACAGAGACGCCAAATCTATCATCTTCGATCTGCTCTCTGTCAATAAAGAGACGCCAAATCTGTCATCTTCGATCTGCTCTCTGTCGATACAGAGATGCTAAATCTGTCATCTTCGATCTACTCTCTGTCAATACAGATACGTCAAATCTACTATCGATGATCTACATTGTCCCTTAAAGGGCGTAACATGTAGAATGCATATGTGCTCACGCCTGATGATTTAGATGCCATGCTCAAAATGAATCAAATGCTTCTAATTATGATGCAAAATGTTATGAAAATGATTCCTAAATTGGACGCCTTTATTCATTCATCCCTCCAAGTTTCATCTTTTTTCGAAATATCAATCATACTTAGCTCGTATGCTTTGAATCAAATTGGTTCTATTGTATCATTCTTCGAATGTTACGACCTACTGGAGACAATCTTCTCCCAGGATTGAATCATTTGAATTGTTCGATCATCCTTTGAACTGAAGAGGGAGTTTCCTCGAGTACCTCTGACTCTTACTCTTGGGAATTCTTCAAACAATTGTTCTGTTTTAGTTTCTTGTATTCTCTAGAGATTTCCAGAGTAATATGAAAAACTTCGTTTGTAAAAATATTTAGTTCATCAATTATTATTTCAATGCAACACTCTTTATGAATAATGGAAGAAAAATAATTTAATCTTGAGAATAGTTAGATAAATCATCAGAATACAATAGGAAATTAATCTGAAAACATATCTTTGAAAAGAAAAAGAATCCAAAGATAGTAAACAGAACAAAAATTCGATGTCCAACATATCACAACTTGGGCTTCTGTATACAAATACCATGAAGACTATTTTGAGTTTAACATGTGTTTAGAAGATCCACAGTACTTTGTTGATGCCCCGGTATGTAACACACTCCACTTCTCGTCAAATCCGGTATAGCAAGGTCACTGTATGTTTTTTGAAATTTTAGCAGCCCTTTCGGGTTTTCAACTCAAAAACCCTTTGGTCTCAAGGCGCCCTTTTGCGAGTTTTCACCTTGGCCTCTCCGTTTTTTTTATTTTTTTTATTTTTTATTTTATAGAAATCTCAAAGAGCCTTTTACGGGTTTTCACTTTGGATTTCCCTTGTCGAAACCATTTTTTAAGAGGTTTTAAAAAAAGGGGTTCGACTTTAAAAACGAAAACGAGAGTCGCCACCAATCTTTTTAGGTGTGATTGGATCACCTTTAAAACATTTTGTTTTAAAATCATTAGTTTTGGTCTACGAAATCAGAAAACGGGTTCGGGAGCTGGTTACGTATGAGGAAGGGTTAGCATGCTCGTAACACCCAAAAATTGGTACCTAATTGATTATCAAAATGTCCTTAATGTCAAAAAAGAAAAATTAAGATGTAATCCTCTTTACAATATTTTGATTTTGAAAATTAGGGTTCACTTGTATCAAATGAATCAAAATATTACATCCAATAAGTTAGGACGCACTATTTTAAGACATTCGAGACTAAGCTAACCATTTTGAAAATCCCTATCTTGAGACGTCAAAACGTCATATCCAGTAAGTTTGGACACAACGCTTAGAAATTTCAAGACAGTTGCTCGTATTTTGAAATCCTTTAAAAAAATTAGAAGGGTGCCTGACTATTTGAACTCAACGAGAAAAGTTGTAACACCCCTCGCCCATATCCCTCGCCGAAACAGGGTTCGAGGTGTTGCCCGACTTAAACTCAGTCAATCACACAAAAACGGTGCCGAAAAATTTCAATCAATTTAAAACTTTTCTTTTCACATGCAATCTGTCCCATATATGGGCTTACAAGGCCCAAAACATCACTAGCGAACACCTTTGGCTAAATTATAATATCACATACTCAACATTAAAACCCTATACATGCCATAGACTCGAAATACTAGGATTTACTTACACCAATAGCGTGAGCTCGACAGTGTGATAATATCTGCGGTGAACTCCAACCCGAGCAGGTAACCGAAGTTAACAATCTATAAAACAGAGGAATGTAACAACGGAGTAAGCTTTCATAAGCTTAGTAAGTCTTAAGCAATGCAAACAAATAAATGCAATTATACTTCGATTATTCAATTTCTTAAGTGGCCATATTCTAGGTATATTGCCATCTGGCCGAATACACACAAACACATAATGTACGTTCAGCATTCTTATCACACTTAATTTGAATTCGTATAACATAATTAAATCGAATACTTTCACATACTTTCACACCTTGACCCGGTGTATCATGATCATAGATATAGTTATAACATTTATTCATGTATGTATCACAATGCACACTTATGATTCATTGTAGATCAAACTCACATATGAGTACATAATGTGTACCTGGCCCACTTAACGTACTGAATGTATTCATTTCTCAACCTAACACGAGGTACCTTAGTCATGGGCTTTTCTCAAATCACCGGCATTTCTCCTGCTAGGCTCGAGGCCCGATATCAGTTCACCGGTATTATAGCCTGCTAGGCTCGAAGGCCCGAATAGTATCTCACCGGTATTATAGTTTGCTAAGCTCAAAGGCCCGAATAATCAAGTCAACAAGTTCCATATAACATATTCATATCAATTAAGTACTAACATCATTCAAACGTATATAATTATACATCTCAAACACTTTTCTTTCATCTCATTTTCACACTTAGCATTTGATAGCTTATGCATAACATTTCACTCACATTCATGTCAAACTTATCATTCGATTATAAAAGCACATTGCATTTTTACCAACATGTTATACTTGCCATTAGGCCATACAAGCATGATACAATACACTATCATTTCATCTTTAACATTCGGCTAAACCCTTATCTTACAAGGAACACCGAATTCACATAACATATCATTTCACCGGCATTACGCCTGCTAGGCACGAAGGCCTGAATACACATCACTGGCACGAAGCTTGCTAGGCACGAAGGCCCAAATACACATCATCGGCACGAAGCCTGCTAGGCACGAAAGCCCGAATACACATCACCGGCACTAAGCCTGCTAGGCACGAAGGCCCGAATACACATCACAGGCACTAAGCACGCTGAGCACGGCGGCCGAATATAATACCAAAGACTAGGCTCGTGGGATTTATCCCGGATATAATACCAACACGAAGCCTGCGGGATTTAACCCGAATACACATCAAATATCATGCATATTTAATCATATATTAATACATCTCATTCAACATATCACATTCGTAGTCATTTGCAACATTCGGATATAAGCTCCATATGAACACCATCGTTTACATTTCGGTTCAAAAGTCATTCATAAATATCACATATCCATTTCACCATTCAAACTTAACCCATAGTGACCATTCGACTATAAGTCATATATATAAATTATTTATCGCACAACTTAATTCAAGTAGAATCAAAAGGTCACGATTCATCTAATATATACATATTGCTCACTGATTCACACACAACCTTTCAAATTAGCAATTATAAGATGGTTCCGCACATAGCCCATCCTTATCGATAATTTACGATGGTTTTACCCTTACTCACATATATGTCATAGGCATTTTTACCTATGCTTCGCAATTCACATTCATGATTAAATTCCAATCGGTTTAACATGCATAAGTACATATCACATACCTTAATAATTTACTTTACGGAACGAATCCACATATCGTATTAGCCCATAGTCTTATAGCACCACACTTTTAATAGTTTACCTCATCGAAGTTCACATTTAATCACTTTAGTGCCAAGCCATATTCGGCTACCACAAAGGACTAATAATAATAATTTTATACACATCATGGTTTCCTTTAGGTATTTAATAATCACAAATCGTGATATCTCCACCAGCACATATACAGCATAGTTTATTCATTGTAACACTCATTTAGTGCATCAAATTTCCAAATCCAATTCAACTTAAGCATAATAGCCATAATCGGCTTATAGCCTTAAATCATTACATATTCAGCACATTAACTAAATAAAATTTACATTCTCTTTTCCATATTAATTTAACTCTTGGGCATATAAAAAGGAATCAAGCTTAAACACTTAAGAACTTACCTTGAATGTTGCCGAACGATTACAACGGCTATTCGATTACTTTCTCTTTTCCCTTATCCAAATTTTGCCCCTCTATGCTCTTGAGCTTAAATTAAAAGATTTTAAACTAGTCATTATTCGACTATTCGAGCATCACTTTCAAAATATAATATATACATATATATATTCGACTTTCACACCTACTGATCATAGTAAGCTTATAAGAAATCAATAAGCAACTCATTAACAAATTTTTGTCAATGTTTACCACATAATCATAATTTCACTGCAAGCTGTCTTCCTGAGCAACAGTCACTAAATCATTTATAACTGGAGCTACGAAACTCCAAATCAAGTGTCGTTAATTTTCCCTGAAGATAGACTCATATATCTTTCATCCATAAAATTTTCAGAATTTTTGGTTTGGCCAATCAATACCAGATTTTTCTTAAAGTTTCCCCTATTTCACTGTTTGACTAATCTGATCACTCCTCACTACGAATAAAATTTCTCATTGTAAAGAACTCAAAATATGTTCTCATTTATTTCATTTGAAACTAGACTCATTAAGGAGTCTAAGCATATAAATTTAATCTTATGACCATTTTTGTACAATTTATAATGATTTTATAAAGACAGAACAGAGGATCTAGAAGTCATTCTGACCCTGTCCCACATCACTTCAAATATCACATTATCGGAAATTCTTTTTCTTACAAGGTTTGTTTTATAAGAAACTAGACTCATTAATATTTAATTACATAAATTATTCAGCTTCTAACTCATCTCCCACAATTTATGGTGATTTTCCAAAATCACGTTACTGCTGCTGTCCCAAACAGATTTATTACCAAATCACTCTTTCACACATACCTTGCATGCATGCTATTTAAACATGCATATCACCAATCAATCATCACATATCTATAATTTTACTTAAGCATAATCTCCATTTCATCATTTTAAAGCACAACATGTTAACCGATTTTTCCCTTAGCATCCAAGGCACATGCATGCTCATTTGCTTGGCTCAACTTCACCTATCTTCCATTTTTCATCAAAAGGACATGAAACAACAACCATTTCCTTCATTTTAATTCATGAGCGAATGCTCACAACACAACCAAAAATCAAAATATGCTTCATGAGTTAGGGTAGAATCAAGAAGAACTCATGAACATCAAGATAGAAGCAAACTACCATGAACTTACCTTCGATTTTTCTTCCCCAGGTGACCGAACATTCAAGAGCTCCTTTACTCTCCTTTCTCTTCTATTTTCAGCTTTCATGAACAAGAATGAACAAAAACCTTCCTTTTCTTCCTTTTTGTTATTCTATTACTAAACATTTTATGACCCAAAATAACATATATTATTTGTGCCATACTTATGCCATAACTTCAATAAAAAAAATTTGCACATGTTGTCTACCATTAACACCATGGCCGGCCACTACACATAAAATGGGGAGTTTGACATGCAAATCCTCCTATTTTGCACTACTATTTATTAGGCCACTACATATTAGCCTATAGCATTTTCAAAAATTTTAACATAGGTCCTATTTCATAATTTCACTCACAAATGGCAGAATCAAAGCATGGGATTTTCACACATGCACTTTCACATGAAATAAACACATAATATAACATTTGATTATTTTTGGGACTCGGTTTTGTGATCCCGAAACCACTTTCCGACTAGGGCCAAATTAGGGCTGTCACAAAAGTGGCAACCCAGTAAGTTAGGGCACTACCTTTTTCGAAGTTTCGAAACATCAAGCATTGCTTTTATTTTTATAAAACTTTTAAATATTGTTTTAAATGACCTTTTAGAGTGACAATTCTGTATTACAAAACATAGATATTCAAATAACGTATATTACAAAATATTATAACACTTTATACAAATGCAATCACTATATATAGAGGGCAAAATAGAATAATAAAAATAATCATGCTAAGCAAATAGGAATATACCTAAAAAGAAAACATAATAAATGCACTAATTATACAATATATCATAAATCACATTAAATAATAAATATAAAAAACATGGTAAATATTAATGTGTAAAATATGTATGAGTAAAAAATAGATGACATGCATAGAAAATGGATAAATAGAATCTACATAAAATATAAATATACAATCCAATAATTTAATGTACACATGAATGGATTAATAAATGAAATGATGCATATAATACAATATATCAATGTACATATATATAAAAATATGCATTTGAAAATAAATTATAAAAGTCTAAGATATTACATAACATATAAAATACATAACATAACAATAATACATTAATTCTAAAGTAAAAACAAATATTGTATAATAATAAAAACATAAGTTTTAAAAACATATGTATAATATAAACAATTGACAAATAGAATGAGCATATAGTAAAAAATGTGATATTTAATAATAAATTTAAAATATAATATATAATAAAAATATATTTATAAGAATAATAATTATATAAAAAATATAAAATATATTGGTTTAGAAAAATAATGTATAAAATATCAAATATGTAAAAGAATTTATACTTAAGGAAATAATTATATAATATATATATATAAATATAGGTTTAGAATAATATAAAATAATTAATTAATGATGAAATAAAAATGTGTAATAATAGAAGATAAATAAAGTAATTATTAACATATAAATAAAAATAAGTATATAATACAAGTTAAAAACCTTTAATGATAATAATATATAGATAAAAATGTATAATAATATAAAAATGACATAATAATATATAATAAAATAATAAAAGTATATATGTAAAAATATATATATATTTATATATATAAGATATATAAATAATTAATAAATATATAATACAAGTAAAAATATAATAATATATAAATAATAATGTAAAATAATAATAATTTGTGAAAAATAATATATAATGAATAATAATAATATAAATAATATATAATAAAATAATAATATAAAAATAAGGATAAAAATAAAACAAACAGCAATACAAAAATATATATATATAATAATAAAAATAAATATATAGGGTTAAATTTAGAGTTCAATAAAATTATAGGGCGAATTTAAAAAAAAATAAAGCTGAATTAAGGTCCTAATTAAAACACACGTAAAACGAAAGGGACTCATTGGGCAAAACGCCCTATTCCCAAAACGGCAGCGTTTTAATTCTGTGTTTAAAAGGGTCGGGGATCAAATTGAAACCAAAATAAAAATAGTGGGCAAAAATTAAAAATTGCAATAAACTTAATTTAAAAGATGAAAAGACGGAAGGACTAAAGGGATTAATATCCCATTTTCTTGAAAAACACGCTGATCTCTAAATGGACCGGGTCGGGTAATCGGGTCAGATTTTGGGTTAAGGCAAAACAGCGACGTTTTGGTGCTTATTACCTTAAGCCAAAACGACGTCGTTTTAACGCTACTATATAAGTCAAAATTTTAACAAAAAAAATCATTTGAGCCCTTTCTTTAAAAAAAAACTTCTAACACTCCCCCTAATTCTCTGCCCCCCTCCGAATCCGGCCATTGCTCAGGTGATGGACCACCGTACCGGCCACACCGCACGGTGGCCGGAGCTAAAAAATCTTAAATTTTCTGGCGATTGTAAGGGTAATCTTTCCTCCTTTTTACTTTTAAATACCGTTTCGCATAAAAAAACTTAAAAAGAAAAAAAAAAGACAAATACGAACTATTTCTTGTTTTTGTTTAAAAAGTTTTTGATTGTGTTTTGTATTTTGTACATATAAAAATAAGAGAAGTAATAATAAGAAACAAAAGTAAAGATTAGATGAAGAAAAATGAGATCGGAAATCACCTCCGATTTTTATTTCCGTTTTGTATCTATGCCTGTATTTTTATTGATAAAATTCCCCCCTTCGTTTTTACATCGTTTTTTCATTTTATAGCCTGAATACATATATAGAAAGTACAATCTTTGATTTCTTTCTTATTCTACTCGGTTTTTCTTTCTTTTTTTGCAGGTCTGTGGCGAGATCTCCGGTGGATTGGTGCGCCGATCGCGATGATTGCAGCGCGATTGAAGGTCGTGCTAGGCGGGGCTCTTGTCTGCTGTTTGCGGCGCTAAGGATCACTAGGGTTTCTGCCCTGGTGTTTCAAATTTGGGCCCTGTTGGGTTGCTGCTTATTGGGTTTGGATAGGCTTAGGATTGGGTTGATAATGTAACAGGTTGGACCTACCGGGTAGTGTTGGTATTTGGGTTTGATTTAGGCTAATGGGGTATTGGGTGTTGGGCCACGAGTGTAATGGGTTTATGGGGTATAATTTGCCTTTTGGGCTTTATTTCTTTTGTAACATAGACTGTACAAATTGGACACTTTATTTTATTTTTTTGGTTTTCTGTTTGGTTTATTAAGCCCGGGTGAATTTGGGCTATTACAGCTGCCCCTCTTTGCTCATTACTGTGTAACAGGAATAGAGCAAATACTATAAAAGGACCGAATTTGCCCGGTCTTATCGGATCCTGACTTCAAGGTCCTCAATCTGCTCTTTGTGAACTCAGAACTGTCGTGCTAATGTCTTCGATCTGCTCTTCGTCGAATACATAGATGCCAAATCATCTTGGATCTGCCTCAATGAAGGTCAAATCTGCTACGTCTTCGATCTGCTCCCCGTCGAATACAGAGAGATAAGTCTATCATCTTGGATCTACTCCCCGTCCATTATAGAGAGATAAGATTTGCCATCTTGGATCTGCCCCGATGAAGGTCAGATCTACTATGTCTTTGATCTGCTCCCTGTCAAATACAGAGAGATAAGATCTGCCATCTTGGATCTACTCCCCGTCCATTACAGAGAGATAAGATCCGCCATCTTGGATCTGCCCCGATGAAGGTCAGATATGCTATGTCTTTGATCTGCTCCCAGTCGAATACAGAGAGATAAGATCTGCCATCTTGGATCTACTCCCCGTCCATTACAGAGAGATAAGATCCGCCATCTTGGATCTGCCCCGATGAAGGTCAGATCTGCTATGTCTTTGATCTGCTCCCCATCAAATACAGAGAGATAAGATCTGTCATCTTGGATCTGCCCCGATGAAGGTCAGATTTGCTATGTCTTCGATCTGCTCCCCGTCGACTACAAAGAGATAAGATCTGCTATCTTCAACTTGTTCCCTATAAACACAGGGATGCCATGTTGAAATCTTCGATCTTCATTGTCCCTTAGAGGACATAACCTGTAGAATGTGTATATGCCTATGCCTAATGATTAGGATGCCATGATTGAAATGAGTCAAATGCCCTAATTAGACATATTATGATGCAAAATGACTTTTATTTCGAACATCTTGATTCCTTCAAGTTTCGTTTTGTTTCACTCAACGTACCAACCCTATTTTGCTCGTATACTTAGAATCCTCTCCATCAATTTGGTCCACTATACCATTCCCACATGTTACGACCCACTGGAAATGTTTATGAAATGATCATTTCCTAGGATCAACATCGTCTAAGAAAATTTCTTGAGTACCTCCAATCCTCACTCAATGGGAATTCCTTAAACAATTGTTATGTTTCAGTTTCTTTGTATTATCTAGAAATTTCCAAAGTAATATGCAAAACTTTGTTTGTGAAGATATTTTAGTTCATCCATTATTATTTCAATGCAACATACTTTATGAATAATGGATAATAAATTGATCTTGAGGAAAATTAGAGTTTGAATGATTTATCAAAAGAGGAACAAATGAGATTAATCTAGGCATCTATCTTTGAGAAGAAAGAGAATCCAAAGATAGTAAACAAGACAAAAATCAAATGCCTTAGATATCTCAACTTGGGCTTATATATACAAATTCCATGAAGGCTAGTTTGAGTTTAACATGTGTTTAGAAGACCCAAAGTACTTTGTTGATGCCCCGATATGTAACATACTTCACTACTTGTTGACTCCGGTATAGCAAGGTCATTACTGCACACCAAAATTTGAGCCGCCCTTTCGGGTTTTCAGCTCAAAACCCCTTTGGTCTCAAGGCGCCCTTTGCGGGTTTTCACCTTGGCCTTTCCATTTTTTCTCTTTTTCCATTTTCCATTTTTCTTTTCCTTCCCCCCCTCTTTTTTTTTTTTTTGAAATAGAAGTCTCAAAGTGCCCTTTGCGGGTTTTCACTTTGGCTTCCCTTTATTTTCAAACAAAATACTCTTTAATTGAGTCTGAATTCACTGTATTGGGTAAATCTTTCGCACCACTAGAGGAGGCCTTTTCAGAATCTATGGTCTTTCCCATTTGGTATCCATTTCCCTTTGAAATCCTTTGCACGGGAAGAATCTCTTGTAGCACAAGTTCCCCCTCATGAAATTCTTTTGCCCCAGTAAAAATTCGAGCTGACGTTTGTCAAACAAAGAAAGCGAATAGTATCTAAAATCCAGAAGCTCTATATAAAAAACAGTTCAATGGAGCTACTGACATTATCTTTCATTCTGGGAAGCTGAAGCATAGAAATCGCTCCCGGAGTTGTCATTCCACATGGCTTGATGATGTTTCTCAAGTATCTTTAAAATTTATAAATTGCTCTAACTGTGTAGTTACCAAATGAGCTCAGCGAATAGGGGCCACAACAGATATGTCTGTGGCGTTTCTTTGATATAGCATGGACTAGCTCCTGCAGATCATCAGTCGAAAACCCAATCTGACCTAAGAGAACATGATAATGAGTAGGTCTCGTGGTTTCAATCATTCCAGTATGGGCACAAAGATAAAAGTCATTGTTCCTAGGATGACAGATTTTGTTGTCTATAATGGTTCCAAGTGAGACATTGTCAGGAGATCCCTGCTGAAAAACTTAGTATGATTATTTTTCTGTGCCACCATGACCACAAACTTGGGGTTTCAACTGTTATCAAGAAATTTACAAGCCTCAATTACTTGATCCAGCTCAATGTTCAATTACTTGATTGAATTGTGACTTCCTAACTCCATCCCTAAGTATGATAATTTGATCAGGCTTCCTTTTCCCTAAACTTGTATAGAAGTCTAAGAAAGCTTTCCTTACGATACCCTCGTCCACTTTGTCAGAAACTGGTTTGAAGAGAGAATCTATCATTTCAAGCTTCAGAGACTGTGTACGACCTGATGCCCTATAACTGGAAATTAATGGCCACTTCATGAAACTAACCACCGCAGCTATTGACGGTATATCAGACTACTCAGGAGAGCCAAATAATGCATCCATTCCAAGGATGATAGTTGAAACCTTTGAAACAACTGGAATTGAAGGTGTTTGCTCAATTACTAGCATGGAATTCAGTTCTCCAAGCTTTGCATTGATATTTAGAAGCAGGTTTGTAAAGCACTGATCTTTCACCCTAACTAGCGCCATACACTGAGTCACGATGCCATACTCAGAAAAATTGTTCTACTTCCATGGCCCATAAAAATTGGAGTTTTTCTTATCAAGAAGCAAACAAAGAAGGAACTGCGGAGCTCCGAGTATCCAACACTATTTTCCACCAAGGCATCAATGCGAGGTACAGGAAAACTAGCTTTGTTCCAATTTACAGCCTTTCCTTTCTTCTGAGGCTATATCTTTTACCCCCTCTTCATGGGGTAAAATTTATTTCTCTTCTTGCTTTACCATTTTCAACAAATTTAGAAACAAATCACAATCTCTGTCATCTTCAAAGTACTAAGATTCCTCTAAACACATGTAGCGCTCAAAAGGAACTCTGAATCTGTAGTATCGTTGCCCCTATCATTGATATCTAGGGATCCTCGATAGGCACAAAAGAATATACAAGGAATAAATGAATTCAAGAATAACTATTTATGTTATGAATGAAGAAAAAATAAGGGAACAATTGCTCAAATTAATTATGAAAGATATGTTTTATTGAAACAACAATGTCCAAACATAAGCCTATTTCACAAATGAAATCTTATTGTTTCTAGGCTTTAAAACAAAAAGTGTGTTCTGAACATTACTCTAAATTAACTTTAAAATACAAGGATCACTTCCACAATTTCATTGTTCAAAACATTCCCAAATGTGCAAGGGCTCACTAGTTTTATTCCTTGGTTTCCTCTTTGGATACGTTATTCAGATTCCCCAACATCAAGTGCTGCTCAAAAGCCCTGAAACTTGGTGCATTCTTGGATCTCATGCCCCTTTCCATCATGGAATTCACCTCCCCATCTAAATGATTAGGTAATAAATTCTCTGCCCCAGAGGGATGATCAAAGCTTATAACACCTATTTTGATGAGTTTTTCGATCATTTTTTTAAAAGCAGTGCAATTCTCAATTGAGTGTAATCTATGATATAGCTCCTTATACGACACTAGAATTGACGTAAAGGGAAGCTTCTCAGGATTCGGTCTCGGATTGGATTCTTGCTTTTGAGGAACCTGATAGCTAGTAGTTGCCATTCTTGGTTGTCTTACAGTCAACAGCTTCACCTCATTTTATTTTCTCGTCATTGCCCTCGAGGTATTGTATCGGGAGATCCACTCTTGCTTTTTAAGAGCTTCGCACTGTTTCGGACACTCCACACTGGCTTTCCTTGTTTCTCTAATGACGACAAGACTGGCTGAATTGCTCCCTGAATTAGGACCTGAGCCTACTGAATTATTTACTGGTGCCAACATACCGGCTTGATGCTGTTGGGGTTTTATAGTAACTGGTATCTCTCGCGGATGTGCGTCCAGTTGAGTCTGGACGCCCATTGGAGTAAAATTTGGAGAATAAACGATGACCTCATTATCATCTTCAATGTTGACTGCTAGGATTTTCCTCTTTTCAAGCCCTTCGACTAGTAACTGTCCCAGCTGGCCAATTATATTTCTTTGGAGCTGCAACATTTGATCACGTATATCTTGTTGAATTTTGGTCAACTACTCTTGCATCTGTATTTGCCTTTGCTCCAATCTCTCCAACCTTTGTTCCATATCCCGATTAACTCTCTGAAATAATTTTTGCCTAATTAGGTTTTTTTATGGACTTAAATGCATATGATGCGATGTGATGTAATGCAAATGCATGAATGCAAAAAGGTATCGATCTCGACTCAATTTCATTTAGAAAACTTTATTTAGAAAAAAAATATCTTTACATATGAATGGATTACAAATACGCCTTCGTTCTATGGCCCAAAGTTTTAACTCAACAAAACTAACTCTTGACCATGATCTGACTGTAGCTTGTATTTCGTGCTCAATGTATCAGCTTGTACTTTCATGGTCCGTAAATGATCTATTACCATCCCGAATTTGAGGTATGGCTTCACCCATGAAATAATCCCTATATCTATGGACACCTCTTCCAACGTCTGTGAAGTTGTTCTGATTATCTTGAAAGAAAGATTGGCAAACAAGTAGGCATTCCTGCTTAACATGCTGCCTTAAAATGATATCCAGTACATTTAGTGTTTCTTGAGAGCTTTCAGATTCCTGTCCACGCAAAGCATTTTGAAATGCTTACATGGGTATCTTCTCAGCATAGTTAATCTCCATTTTAAAGGTCTTTAAATAATATGGTCTTCTTTAATCTCATTCTTTTGCGTCCATTTTGACAGACCATCAGGGTTTGCATTTCCATTGTCTCTGATAAGTGCAACATAGTAAACTCATGCTTGTTGTTTAGTCCTATAATAAATAAGCCTTTTACCATCATAGGCACAATTCTTTCCATCCAACTCAACTTTGTAGGTCCATGCATTCTGTCAATCACTTTCCTTCCAACACTCTTACCATCGACCATCTTCATATGAAAGAGAAATGTTGTAATGGTGGAAATGTCCATCAGTACTCTTCTTGTTCACCTTGAAATGATTGGTGATTACATTACCTTCTGCCCTTTAGTTCCTACAACACGCCTTGCCATAGGGTGTCGAACAATCTTTCTCATATCCAATTCTGCTTTGATTGGAAACAATATTAAGATGCACTAGTGGCGGAAGAGGCAGGAATTCCAAGACTACCCCTTTTCCCTCCTGTTTTTTCCATTTTAGCTCACTCCCTCTCTTCATGACGTTCATCAACTTCCTCACAAAAGTTGGAATACAGTCAGCCCTTGCGTAAACTTTATCAACTTGAATCATAGGACAACACCACAAAATCAAATATTCCTCTACCCCGGGTACCATATCGGCTTTTCCAAATGTAAAGCAATTGTATACAAGATTCCAATACTGAGTGATGGCCCAAAACAAATTCTCGTCTATTCCCAAGTCAAGCAAGTACTGCAAGTCCCCATAGTTGTTGTAGAACAACTGCTTGGCTTCGCTACCCCATGGATCCCATATTTCCTTTAACTCATGCTGATTATCCTGTGTGACGCTGATACGAATGTAGTATGACAGCTCTGACACATATCCCATGGCTAGACTATTTTCCTTTACTAACTGAGTTTGCTCTGACCATATATGGACGTTAGCATTGTCTTCCACTCTATCAAGAAATCCGTTCTCCATAATAAAACTCTCTAACTTAGAAACTGACCGAAAATCGATACCTTTTAAATGCGAAATGATATGCAACAAAAGAAAGGAAATAGTTAGTATCACATGATAACAATAAACTCAAAGATAACCTGCAAGGGTAATAATTACGGTATAATTCTATCTAGGTTGAGCTCTTACGATCCTTTTATATGTGGTTTAGTTCTAAAGTTGAGGTACCCGAACTAGCAGATTCCTCAATCCTCACCCATTATAGACTCATTCGAATCGAGTTCAGTTCAGGGGGACACATTTCCCTATGGCTGCACGGAGATGAAAATCTCACGAAGACATAGGTACAGAGGTATCTCAAAAGTGATCCGCTATCCTGCACGGAGGTGAAAACCTCACGAAGGCGTAGTTTCTCACTCCCACTTAAGGGTGTGACCACAACGGTCATGCAAATGCAATGTGTATCAGAATATAACATATGCAATAATACAAACACATGTAATGCAAAGAGGATTGAATTTTAAAATTTTTCAAATTTTCAACATTAAGACAAAAGGTAATCAATTATACGGCTTGACTCTCTTATTAGTCCCCAGTGGAGTCGCCAAGCTGTCAAAACCATTTTTTAAGAGGTTTTAAAAAAACGGGGTTCGACTTTAAAAATGAAAACGGGAGTCGCCACCAATCTTTTTAGGTGTGATTGGATCACCTTTAATGTTTTAAAATCATTAGTTTTGGTCTACAAAATCAGAAAACGGGTTCGGGAGCCGGTTACGTACGAGAAAGGGTTAGCACCCTCGTAACGCCCAAAAATTGGTACCTAATTGATTATCAAAATGTCCTTAATGTCGGAAAAAAATTAAGATGTAATCCTCTTTACAATATTTTGATTTTGAAAATTAGGGTTCACTTGTATCAAATGAATCAAAATATTACATCCAATAAGTTAGGATGCACTATTTTAAGACATTCGAGACGTCAAAACGTCATATCTAGTAAGTTTGGACACAACGCTTTGAAATTTCAAGACAGTTGCTCGTATTTTGAAATCCTTTAAAAAAAATTTAGAAAGGTGCTTGACTATTTGAACTCAACGAGAAAGGTGGCAACCCAGTAAGTTAGGGCACTGCCTTTCTCGAAGTTTCAAAATATCAAGCATTGCTTTTATTTTTATAAAACTTTTAAATATTGTTTTAAATGACCTTTTAGAGTGACAATTCTGTATTACAAAACATAGATATTCAAATAACGTATATTACAAAATATTATAACACTTTATACAAATGCAATCACTATATATAGAGGGCAAAATAGAATAATAAAAATAATCATGCTAAGCAAATAGGAATTTACCCAAAAAGAAAACATAATAAATGCACTAATTATACAATATATCATAAATAACATTAAATAATAAATATAAAAAAACATGGTAAATATTAATGTGTAAAATATGTATGAGTAAAAGATAGATGACATGCATAGAAAATGGATAAATAGAATCTACATAAAATATAAAATATAAAATATACAATCCAATAATTTAATGTACACATGAATGGATTAATAAATGAAATGATGCATATAATACAATATATCAATGTACATATATATAAAAATATGCATTTGAAAATAAATTATAAAAGTCTAAGATATTACATAACATATAAAATACATAACATAACAATAATACATTAATTCTAAAGTAAAAACAAATATTGTATAATAATAAAAAAATAAGTTTTAAAAACATATGTATAATATAAACAATTGACAAATAGAATGAGCATATAGTAAAAAATATGATATTTAATAATAAATTTAAAATATGATATATAATAAAAAATATATTTATAAGAATAATAATTATATAAAATATATAAAATATATAAAATATATTGGTTTAGAAAAATAATATATAAAATATAAAATATGTAAAAGAATTTATACTTAAGGAAATAATTATATAATATATATATAAATATAGGTTTAGAATAATATAAAATAATTAATTAATGATGAAATAAAAATGTGTAATAATAGAAGATAAATAAAGTAATTATTAACATATAAATAAAAATAAGTATATAATACAAGTTAAAAACCTTTAATGATAATAATATATAGATAAAAATGTATAATAATATAAAAATGACATAATAATATATAATAAAATAATAAAAGTATATATGTAAAAATATATATATTTATATATATAATATATATAAATAATTAATAAATATATAATACAAGTAAAAATATAATAATAATATATAAATAATAATGTAAAATAATAATAATTTGTGAAAAATAATATATAATGAATAATAATATAAATAATATATAATAAAATAATAAAATAATATATAATATAAAAATAAGGTTAAAAATAAAACAAACAGCAATATAAAAATATATATATAATAATAAAAATAAATATATAGGGTTAAATTTAGAGTTCAATAAAATTATAGAAGCTAATTTAAAAAAATAAAGCTGAATTAAGGTCCTAATTAAAACACGCGTAAACGAAAGGGACTCATTGGGCAAAACGCCTATTCCCAAAACGATAAATGCTTTAATTACGTGTTTAAAAGGGTCGGGGACCAAATTGAAACCAAAATAAAAATAGTGGGCAAAAATTAAAAATTGCAATAAACTTAATTTAAAAGATGAAAAGACGGAAGGACTAAAGGGATTAATATCCCATTTTCTTGAAAAACACGCGTATCTCTAAATGGACCGGGTCGGGTAATTGGGTCAGATTTTGGGTTAAGGCAAAACGGCGACGTTTTGGTGCTTATTACCTTAAGCCAAAACGACGTCGTTTTAACGCTGCTATATAAGTCAAAATTTTAACAAAAAAATCATTTGAGCCCTTTCTTTAAAAAAAAACTTCTAACACTCCCCCTAATTCTCTGCCCCTATCCGAATCCGGCCATTGCTCAGGTGACGGACCACTGTACCGGCCACACCGCACGGTGGCCGGAGTTAAAAAATCTTAAATTTTTCGGCGATTTTAAGGGTAATCTTTCCTCCTTTTTACTTTTAAATACCGTTTCGCATAAAAAAACTTAAAAAGAAAAAAATAAGACAAATATGAACTATTTCTTGTTTTTGTTTAAAAAGCTTTCGATTGTGTTTTGTATTTTGTACATATAAAAATAAGAGAAGTAATAATAAGAAACAAAAGTAGAGATTAGATGAAGAAAAATGAGATCGGAAATCACCTCCGATTTTTATTTCCGTTTTGTATCTAGGCCTATATTTTCATTGATAAGATTCCCCCCTTCGTTTTTACATCGTTTTTCATTTTATAGCCTGAATACATATATAGAAAGTACAATCTTTGATTTCTTTCTTATTCTGCTCGGTCTTTCTTTCCTTTTTTGCAGGTCTGTGGCGAGATCTCCGGTGGATTGGTGCGCCGATCGCAATGATTGCAGCGCGATTGAAGGTCGTGCTGGGCGGGGCTCTTGTCTGCTGTTTGCGGCGCTAAGGATCACTAGGGTTTCTGCCCTGGTGTTTCAAATTTGGGCCCTGTTGGGTTGCTGCTTATTGGGTTTGGGTAGGCTTAGGATTGGGTTGATAATGTAACGGGTTGGATCTGTCGGGTAGTGTTGGTATTTGGGTTTGATTTAGGCTAATGGGGTATTGGGTGTTGGGCCACGAATGTAATGGGTTTATGGGGTATAATTTGCCTTTTGGGCTTTATTTCTTTTGTAACATGGACTGTACAAATTGGACACTTTATTTTATTTTATGGTTTTCTGTTTGGTTTATTAAGCCCGGGTGAATTTGGCCTATTACATCCCTCTCTTTTAGACGAAGTATTTCTTGACTGAGTCTGAATTCACCGGATTGGGTAAACTTTTCCCATCTATTTCTGTCAAAATCAGTGCACCACCAGAGAAAGCCTTCTTCACAACATACGGCCCTTCCCAATTCGGCATCCATTTTCCTCTAAAGTCCCTTTGTATAGAAAGAATCTTTTTCAATACCAGATCCCCTTCATGGAATTCTCTTGGACGAACTTTCTTGTCATAAGCTCGCATCATTCGCTTCTGATACATCTGACCATGACGAATAGCCCTTAGCCTCTTTTCTTCAATCAAGTTCAATTGGTCATACCGAGATTGAATCCATTCTGCTTCATCTAGCTTTATCTCTGACAAAATTCGAAGAGAAGGTATTTCCACTTCAATGGGTAACACTGCCTCCATCCCATAAACCAATGAGAAAGGTGTTGCCCCAGTAGAGGTTCTGACTGATGTTCGATAGGCAAAGAGTGCAAATGGTAATTTCTCATGCCAGTCTCTGTAGGTCTCAGTCATTTTCCCTACTATCCTCTTAATATTCTTGTTGGCAGCTTCCACTGCCCCATTCATTTTTGGGCGATATGGAGATGAATTATGATGTTTGATCTTGAATTGGCTACAAACTTCCGCAATCATGCTGTTATTCAAGTTCAATGCATTATCCGATATAATCCTCTCAGGCATTCCATACCGACAAATAATCTCTTTTTTCAAGAAACAACTTACTGCTAACTTGGTAACACTAGCATATGAAGCTGTCTTTACCCATTTTGTGAAGTAGTCAATGACCACGAAAATGAAACGATACCCATTTGAAGCTTTTTGGTGATATTGGCCCAATGACATCCATGCCCCCACATGGAAAAGGGCCATGGAGAAGTCATAATATGTAAGGGTGAAGGTGGTACATGGATCTTGTCTCCATATATCTGGCATTTATGACATCTCTTAGCATAAATGATACAATCTCCTTCCATAGTAGACCAATAGTATCCAAACCTCATGATTTGTCTTGCTATCGTAAAGCCATTAGCATGTGTACCAAAAACTCCTTCATGTACTTCTTCCAGGATTTGTCTAGCTTCTACAGTATCAACGCATCTCAAAAGTACCTGATCTTTCCTTCTTTTATAAAGGATATCCCTATCTAGTACATATTCGCAGGCTAACCTTCTCAAAGTTCTTTTGTCATTCTCAGTTGCCTGCTCAGGATATTCACGATTTCTCACATATCGTAATATATCTTGATACCAAGGATAGTCATCCGTTTCCTCTTCTTTGATGTTATAGCAATGAGCTAGTACCTCAGAAATACTCATCTGAATTGGTCTAACATCTTCTTGTTTATTTACTTTAATCATGGAAGCCAGTGTTGCTAAAGCATCTGCTATCTGATTTTCATCTCGTGGGAGATAATTGAAGGTGATATTATCAAACTCCTCAAGTAACTCCAAAACTACCTTTCGATAATGAATCAATTTGGGGTCTCTTGTCTCCCATTCACCCCTAATTGATAAATTACCAACTCAGAGTCTCCATACACTTCCAGGGTTCTAATTTTCCGCTCTTTGGCCGCTCGAATCCCCATGATACATGCTTCATACTCGGCCATATTGTTCGTGCAGTCAAAATCCAAGTTACATGTAAATGGATAATGATCACCATTTGGGGATATCAAGACTGCCCCAATTCCATTTCCTACCGCGTTGGATGCGCCGTCAAAGTTCAACTTCCATGGATGTTCTTCAATAGTTGCCACATACATCAACTCCTCATTAGGGAAATCAAAGCTCAATGGCTCATAATCTTCTAGAGCTCACAGCTGAAAATTCTCGCTATCGCGCTCCCTTTTATAGCCTTTTGACTAACATAGACTATATCAAACTCTGAAAGCAGTATTTGCTACCTTGCCATTCTTCCATTTAAGGCTGTTGACTCCATCATGTACTTTAATGGATCAAGTTTCAAAATTAGCCAAGTCGTATGATATAACATATATTGCCTCAACCTTCGAGTCGTCCAGGTTAAAGCACAACACAATTTCTCAATTAGTGAATATCTCATCTCACACTTTGTGAATTTCTTACTGAGGTAATATATCGCCTTCTCTTTTCTTCCCGACTCGTCATGTTGGCCAAGCACACATCCCATAGAATTGCTAAACACTGATAAGTACAGAATTAATGGTCTATCTGGACTAGGCGGAGATAACACTGGAGCGTTTAACAAGTATTGTTTGACTTTATCAAAAGTATTCTGGCATTACTCTTCCCAAGTACCTTGGTTGTGTTTTCTAAGAAGGCGAAATATAGGATCACATTTCTCGGTTAATTGTGAAATAAATCGAGCAATATAATTCAACTGTCCAAGAAAACCCCGAACTTCCTTCTGAGTACGTGGTGGAGGCAATTCTCATATGGCTTTAACCTTGTCTGAGTCAACTTCTATTTCCTTTTCACTGACCACAAAGCCCAATAATTTCCCCGACCTAGCTCCAAAAATGCACTTTGCCGAATTAAGCTTCAACTGAAACTTTCATAATCTCAGGAACAACTTCCTCAAGACTTCAATATGCTCCGTCTCCTTTCGAGATTTAGCAATCATGTCATCAACAAACACATCAATCTCCTTATGCATCATATCGTGAAATAAGGTTACCATAGCCCTTTGATATGTTGCCCATGCATTCTTCAACCCAAAGGGCGTTACCTTGTAACAAAAGGTGCCCCACAATGTTATGAAGGTAGTTTTATCCATGTCCTCAGGATGCATCTTTATCTGATTGTACCCTGAGAAGCCATCCATAAAGGAGAACAATGAATATCCCGCTGTATTGTCTACCAAAGTGTCGATATGCGGTAAAGGAAAATTGTCCTTTGGGCTAGCTCTATTCAAATCTCTATAATCTACACACATTCGTACCTTCCCATCCTTCTTAGGGACAGACACACTGTTAGCCACCCACTCTGAATACTTAACCTCTTGTAAGAATCCAGCATCAAACTGCTTCTTGACTTTATCTTTTATTTTTAGCACAATATCAGGCCTCATCCTTCGCAATTTTTGTTGGACTGGCTTGCAATCTTGTCTTATGGGGAGACGATGTACCATGATATCAGTGTTCAACCCCAGCATATCCTGATATGACCATGCAAAGATATCTTTGAATTCATGTAGCAGTTCAACAAGACCTTGTCTCGTTTCCTTTGTAATATGTGTTCCAATATTCACTTCTTTCCCTTCTTCCAAGATTATATTATCTATTGCCTCTTTCTCATGGGGCAGAATTTGCTGCTCCTCTTGTTTCACCAATCTCAACAGATCTGGAGACACATCACAATCCCTGTCATCTTCAAAATCCTGAGATTCCTCTAAACACATGTCTTGCTAAAAAAAGAATTTAGGATTTGTAGTATCATCGCTCATGTCGTTGATGTCTAGGGACCTGTGGGAGTACAGAGGAATGTACGAAGAATGAATGAATTTGAGAATGTCTATTAACATGTTATGAATGAAATGAAAGATTTGAACGGAATTAAAAGGACAAAAGAACAAAGAATGAAAGAATGTTTGCTCGAATTGATAGTAAAGACGTGTTTTATTGAAACAAAATATCTAAACATGATCCTATTTCACAAATGAAATCCTATTACTCCTAGGCTTTAGAGCAACAAGAGTGTTCTAAAAATTACTCTGAAAAATCTTTAAAAACTACAGGAAGTTCTTCTGCAGTTTAATTGTTTAAAGAGCTTCCCGATTTGTAAGGGCGAATGCCCTCAAGGTTTCTTCGTTCAGACTCTTCATTATGTACAGCATTAATATAATGACTTCCTTTTTCGAGCAGCCCTCTCTTAGGGTGAATTATCCCTCCTGATATAAAAGTTTGGGATATATGAGGGAACGTCATCAATTCTCATTCTACTTCTCTTCTACTTAAACGCACCCTTCTTCTTTCTCGATGTTTCTCTATTTCCTTCCTCTTCTGCTTGTGATCTGGCCTGAAACCCAAGCCAAAACGGTCTCTTTTCTTCTTTAATTCTGGAATCTGAATCCTTCCTTGAAGATATCTTCCCAATCCTTTTCCTGGCAAGGCTCCTTTCCCCATTGTCATCTGTAAACCCATTCTTGTGGTTCTGGATATCCTGGGTATCGGCACCTCATTCCCTTTTGAAATGAATGTTGCATTAACGAATTCTAAGGAACGAAAAGAGCACTCAATGGCCTCTTTATTTGCTTCTACATAAGGTGCGTCACTAGTAATTGTCGCTATAATGTCCTCCTCCACATTTATGGTGACCAGCCGTCCATCCGCTACTAACTTCAATCTCTGGTGCAAAGATGAGGGCACCGCTCCTGCCGAATGTATCCAAGGCCTCCCCAACAGGAAATTTTAGGAGGGCTTGATGTCCATCACTAAAAAGTCCACCCCATACGTGTTTGGCCCAATCATCAAAGGAATATCAATTCTTCCTATGACTTTTCTTTCCGTGCCATCAAATGCTCTCACCACATTATGGCATGTTTTCATGTGAGAACTGTCTATGGGCAGTCTGTTCAATGTGGACAATGGTATAACATTTAATGCTGATCCATTATCAATAAGCACACTTGGCAATGTATATCCTTTGTAGCGAGTAGTAATGTGCAAAGCCTTAGCTGATCCCATGCCTCCAGGTGGGATTTCATCATCATTGAAATAAATGAAATTGTCAGCACTTATGTTACTAACCAATCGATCCAACTTATTGATGGATATATCATTAGTAACGTAAGTCTCATTGAGTACCTTCATTAATGCTTCTCGATGTACCTTTGAACTCAGAAGCAAAGCCAACACTGATATGCGAGCTGGTTGTTTGCACAATTGTTCAACCACGCTGTACTCACTGTGTTTTAGGAATAAACTCTCTGGCTTCTTCTTTCTTCACTGGCTCATTAACAAGTACTTTAACCCCCTTTCCTTTGTCAAAGGCTTTTGCTTTCACAGGTTCAACTCTGACGCCTTCTACATCATAACGCTTCCCACTACATGTATAAGAACCCTCATCTTGAGCCTTCTTAGAAGCACTGGCTATATCCTCATTCTCCGGTATTGTCACATTGCAGTCATAATTCTAGGGTACCTTCTTGTTATCCTTATAAGGAAAGGAAACGGGTTTGTGAATAATGAATTTCGGTGCTGTTTGTGTTTCAACTTCGTTATTCCTTAATAGAGAAATAATTATCCTTGGCTGGTTGATTTTTTGATTCTTGGGTTCTTCTTCCAATGCGCATACATGACCCTCATCTAAGCCAGCTTTATAAAATTTCAGCTCCTTATTATCCATAAGGCTCAGTACCAAAGCCTTAAACTTGTCACATTCCTGGATTTCATGTCACTCTTCTGTATGGAACTCGCAGTAGTCCCTTGCTCCTTTATTTCCTTCTTCAGAAATTATCATTTCTCTTTTCACCATTTCTTTCCAAATTACTTTCATCAGCATTCTTACCTCCACTATGTCCTCTTTGATCCTTCTTATATCAGTGTTTCCAATTGCGTTTACCCCTTAATCACCATGGTTTGGCAACGGGTTCTCTATACTAGGCGTGTTGTCAAATTTTACGACCCCCATCTTGATTAGTCTTTCCACTGCCTTTTTAAAGCCAGTGCGATTTTCGATCGAATGCCCCGATATCCCTGCATGGTATTCACATTTGGCATTTGCATCGTACCATTTAGGGTATGGAGGTTGTAGAGGTTTCAAATGAAATGAAGCTATCGTATGTGCATTGAATAAACTTTGATAAAACTCCCGATACGTCACTGGGATAGGCGTAAATGAGACCTTCTCAGAATTTTGTCTCGAACCAGATCCCTGCTTTTGAGAATCTTGTTGCACAACTGTAGTTACTCTGGGGTGACTAACTGTGACCGCTTTTGAATTATAACTACTCGTATTGTTCACCTCATTATCTTTCCTTCTTGGGGCCAATCTTTTAGCAGTTTCCCCCTCTATCTTGCCACCTTTTATGGCGTTCTCAATCATTTCCCCTGCCATAACTATATCAGCAAAGCTCTTGGTGGTACTTCCAATCATATGAGTAATGAATGGAGCCTTCAAGGTATTAATGAACAACATGGTAGTTTCCTTCTCCAAAAGCGGTGGTTGAACTTGCATGGCAACCTCCCTCCACCTCTGTGCATATTGCTTAAAGCTCTCATTAGCTTCTTTTCTATGTTCTGCAAAGTGATTTTGTTAGGAGTCATATCAGTCATATGATTATATTGCTGCATAAAGGCCTGCGCTAAGTCTCTCTAAGAACCAATCTTTGCGCGACTCAATTGATTGTACCACCTAGCCACTGCCCCAACCAAACTATCCTGAAAACAATGGATCAATAATTGATCATTGGTTACATAGCCAGTCATCAGTCTACAGAACATGGTGATATGGGCGTCAGGGCAAGTAGTCCTATTGTATTTCTCGAATTCTGGTATCTTGAACTTATGAGGAAGTACCAAATCTGGGACCAAACTCAAGTCATTGGCATCAATTCCCTAACGATTATCAGCGTTTTCTAATGCCTTAAATTTCTCCTCTAACCATCTGCAACGCTCCTCTAATTGCTTTGATGATTCAAGTCTCATCTCCTCCTTCTCCGCTACATCTAAATCAGGGATGACTGGATTAGTAGGGTTATCTCCCGGGTTGGATCCCGAGCCAGTTTGGAAATTCATGGGTATTCCAGCACCAACTTGCCCATGTTGAGGCCTTATTGTGACGGACGACCTTTGGGGATATGCCTCAGGTTGAGTTTGCACATGAGGTGGGGTAAAACCCGGAGGATGATCCTCATTATCCTCTTCAGTGATAGTCATAGGGGCTTTTCCTTTATCAGTCGCCCCCCTCAGCAGTTGAGTCATCTCAGCCATCATATTCCTTTGAGCTTCCAACATTTGATCCTTCATCTCCTGTTGGATTTTTGCCAATTGTTCCTGCAATTGCTCTTGCATTTCTTTCTAGATCTGCTCAAGTCTTTGATCCATATTCTTTGTCTTAGCGCGTATACCGTAAGGATGTGTTTCTTTCAGATTTTCTTTCTCTCACTCTCTCTTTCTCCCTCATAATTTTAACTAATTAGGGTCTTTTTATAAATTTGAATGCATATGATGCGATGAGATGCAAATGCATGAATGCAAAAAGATATCGATTCTGATTCAGTTTCTTTTAGAAACGTTATATAAGAAACAAAAATCTTTATACAAAATGGATTACAAATACACCTTCGTCCTCAGGCCTAGAGTTTTAACCTTATCCAATAACAAAGCTAACTCTAAACCTCTATCTGACACTAACTCATACTTTGTACTCAATACATTAGCTTATATACCGCCAGTCTTACAAATGATCAGCAACCTCTTGAATCTGTACTATAGCTTCTCCCATGAGGTAGTCCCTATCTCTGACTTGATCCTGAAAATGATGAAGCTCTCCCTTCCAATGTCCTTCTCTTGCCTCGAGCTGCTCAATTCGTAGCTCATAGTTCTGCAATGCTGCTTCCAAACCTCCAATATTGTGCTTCATTTCCTCGATCTTATCCAGGCTTGCCTTTAACTCGATCACAGAGTTACGACTTTGGTGATGATGGAGAGATCGTCCAAGCTTAGTCACCTTAGCTTTTAATCCTTAATTCTCCTTCTCTAGGACCTGATTCTGTGCTTGCATCTCTTGAAACTTCTTCTCCCAATACTCGGCTTTGGCTTTTCCTTCTTGAACCTCTTGTTGCCACTGCTCTGAAGACTTCCCCAATGCAGCTCTCTTCATTGATAGCTGTATCCTCTTATATTGCGTCTTCAAGTCATCTCGGTCTTCCTCAATCTTCCTCTTTTCTTTCCTCACTTTTTCAACCTCAATTTTCTGAACATCGACATCTAAGCTTAGGTACATCTTCTCCTCTTCAAGCCTTTCTATCTTTCTCCCGAGCTCCAAATTCTTCTTTTCAAACTCTTGTTTTATGACCTCTAACTCCGATGGAATCACTCATAAAATCTCCTCCATCGATCGAGCAGCCCCCAAACTCGGCCTAGGGATGTTATCATTGATCCTCTTGCTAAACCATCCTTTGTACTCAAGTTGGGCCTTTAGTCAGAATCTTCACACAGCAAATCTTCTTCCAAGCCTCGGAAATCTCTCGCATCTTCTTCTTATAATGATCCCCCTTATATGATAAATCACTCTGAGATAACCCTTGTGTTGCCGGTATAAACTGCCCCGCTTTGTATTGCCTTAGGACGAGTAATGGCGCATAACCAACAACTCCCCAAATTCCAGGAAGAGGTACCCAATCAAAGTTTTCGCAAGGGTAAAAGACTTCATTAGGAGCCATCCAAGGGGCTTTCCAGATAACATCTTCCTCTCGGAGATTCTGAAGTATTTCCATCCACCTTTCCTCTGTAATGTCGTCTCTCCTCGGCATAGCTGCTGCTTCCCTTAAGGGAGAATAATCCTCAAAGAACACTCGGTAAGGAACCTTATCAACCTTCCAAAAGTGACTATGGAACCATACTAACAACAACTGTGCACATCCAATGAACCTACCCTCACCAGCTCTCCGACATGCACTCAAGGATCTAAACGTCTCGGCTAGGATTGCAGGCACAGGTGTGTTCTGTTTACCAAGTCTATCAAATAAATCCGCAACTGCTTCATCTATGTGCCCTATAGCTTTTGGGAAAATCACCAAACCATAAATACTTAAAGCCAAGACATCAACCCTCTTCTTCACTTCTGTGTGCGCTAATATCAGATCCCTCAAACTTGCCCACAGAATGCATTTACTATCACCTTTTTGTTGGATTCGAGCTGCGGCCCACTGTTCACTCACCCCTGTAATCATCATTAATTTCTTCACAAAAGTTGGGGGATTAGCAGCCCTAACATACGCCTTGTTACCTTAGATTTTTGGACAGCGGAGCAAGGTCGTATACTTCTCCAAAGTAGGTACTAAGTCTACCTCTCCAAATGTAAAACAACTATAAGTAGGGTTCCAAAACTGTACCATAGCTCGAAACAGATACTTATCCACCTTGATGTCTAGCAAATAGGGAAGATCTCCATAACTCTGGTAGAACAGCTGCTTAGCTTCGTCATCCCATTGGGCCCAAATGTCCTTCAACTCTTGAAACTCATTCTGTGTTGAACTGATACGAGTAAAGTCCCACAACTCTGACATATACCCCTCAGTGACACTATCTCCTTTCTCTAACTGGGTTTTTTCTGACCATGCACAGACAGAAGCATTGTCCTCCACTTTATCAAGATATTCGTTCCTCATTACAAAACTTTCTAATCTAGAAATCGAACCGTGAATCGACACCTTTAAATGTTGAGTATCATGCAATGATAGCAAAATAAAATAAGTCAGTATCATATAAAAGTATAATAAACAGGTACTTATAAGGGTAACTTACTAAGGCTATCACTATACTTCCTAGGGTAAGCACTTAAAGTTCACTATATGTGTTTCAGTTCTAAAGCGAGGGTACCTGAACCAGCAGATTCCTCGGTCCTCACCCATTATAGGCTCATATGGACCAAGTTCAATTCAGGGGAACACATTTCCCTATGGCCATACAGAGATGAAAATCTCACGAAGACATAGGTACAAATGTATCCCGGAAGCAATCCACTAGCCCATACGGAGGTGAAAACCTCACGAAAGCGTAGCTTCTCACTCCCACTTAAGGGTGCGACCACAGCGGTCATGCAAATGCAATGTGTGCAAAATCAAAATAACAAACATATGCAAAAATCATATGTAAAAATATTGATATTTTAAGATTTTTCCAAACTTTTGACATTAAGACACAAAAAATCAATTTCTTGGCTTGACTCTCTTATAAAGTCCCTGGTGGAGTCGCCAAGCTGTCAAAACCTCTTTTAAAAAAAGGGGTATGTTTTAAAAACGGGAGTCGCCACCAACCTTTTTAGGTGTGATTGGATCACCTTATAAAACATTTTGGTCTACGAAATTGTGAGAAAACGGGCTCGAGAGTCGGTTACGTACGAGGAAGGGATAGCACCCTCGCAACGCCCAAAATTGGTACCAAATTGAATAGGTTTGTCTTAATGTCAAAAGCTTGAAAGAATTTTGACATAAAATCTCTTTTTAAAACCGTAATAATTTGAGTTGAAAATCAAAATTCTTTCGTTCCAAAAGAGTGTGAACATCACATCCAGCATGATTGGACACGATATTCTTAAACTTTCGTAACTAAAAATCATCTATTGATTTACAAAATCTATTTAAAAGGATACTTTAGACATTTAGACAAACGGGAAATCGCAACTCAGCATGTTAGGGCACTATTTCCCGAATTCCTAAATACAAAAGACATTGCCTCGTTTTTAAGATTCCTTTGGATTAAATGAAATATAAAATTTTAAACAAGCGATGATGCATTTAACCTATCACAAGAGATTAAATTAGTTAAACTACATACTTTAACATTTCATGCAAATATAATATAGAAAATGATAAATTTGACATAAATCACACAATATACATTAACATTTCATGCATATATAATCACAAATAACATGGATATACACATTATCATTTCATGTATAACAATATCAATTACACATATATATAATAATAGTTCTTGCGAATATATTCTTAAAATAACAACATAAATGGTCCATTTTCTTGCGAATATATAACAATAAATAAATAACATAAAAATAACAAATAATTTATGGGATAAAATTAACATATTAAAACAATACCAAATAATTACAAAAGGGATATAAAAAACAAACAAAGTAAAAAATTTGGAAAAATAAATGAGGTAAAAAAATATTTAAAGCAATATAAAAATTTAAAAAAAAATACATTAGATGATATAATAATTCAATATATACCTATAAATAATACTATATTAAATAGGTGCAAAATTTTATAATAAATTTTGGAATTTTACATAATATGCTAAATATTTAATAATGATATATATATTATTTAATAATAATTTACAAGAAATTTTTTAAAATTTTACGCAATTAATGAATAATAAAATAATATATAATTTATAATAAAATAAAAAAATGTAAGGAATGATATATATAGTAAAATATATAATATATAATAAAATTTATAAATAACATGTATAATCATATAAATAATATAATGAATAATATATAAATAAAAATAATATATACACTATTTTTATATATAATTAATATTTATAGAAATAAATAATACACATAGTATTTAAAATAGATTAAATATATAAAGAGGATTAAAATTGAATTTAATTAAAAATCTAGGGTTAATTACAAATAAAAAATTTGGGCCTAATTGAAATGCACATTGAAATCTGAGGGACTCACTGGGCAATTACCCCTAATCCCTAAAAACGACGTCGTTCTTCAGAATAGATTTTATAAGGGCCATTGGGACTAAATTGAATTAATCGTAAAAGATTAGGGCCAATTTAAAATAAAACTAAAATGTAATTGTAAATTTTAAAAAATGTGGAAGGATCGATTTGGTAATTTGCCCTTAAAATAAAAACATGCGGGTCCCATCCGGGTCACGAGTTTACACGCGGATCTTAGGCTTTGAAACGACGCCGTTTGGAGCTTATTGTTTTAAGCAAAAACGACATCGTTTTCTTAAGGCTATATAAGCCAAATTTTAACCTAAAATTTCATTTTAAACCCGACTCTAAAAAAAACAAAAAAAACCCTCTCAAAGAGGGTTGAGAATCAGCCCTCAGAGCTCTGTCAAGCCTCCGTCCAGGGGCTTACACGCGCCTACGGGCCACCGTTAACACCACCTCTTAAGCGGTCGGAAGCTGGAAAGCTTCGTTTTTCAACGGAGATCCATCGGTAAACTTCTCTTTTCCTTATTTTAGTAATATTTCGTACATCCATAATGAAAAAATAATAAGGTAAAAAAAATCACCTCTGTTTCCTCGATAATTTGTTGGTATTTTTTATGTGTATGTCAACTGCCTGTATTTTATTGTATGTATGTATATAAAAAAAACCTCGCCCTTTACATCAGTCTTGATTCGGGCTTTTATAGCCACTGAATATATTACAATCTTTGATTTTATTTCTTGCCATATTTGCATTTGTCTCTGCTGTCCTTCTCTCTTTTTGCAGGTACTAGCGAGAAATCCGGCGGTGAATGCGCTGGCGTCGATTCGTGCACCGATTACGGTGCAATATGGAGCCGGAGTCACGGCGTCGATCGAGGCGTCAATGAAGGGTCACTAGAACGGCGCCTAAACGAAAGGGCGTGACTATTGGTGTGCCTGCAGCGCCTAGGGTTTCAGAAACCCTAGACCTTCTGTCTTCTGTCAACATTTTGGGTCATTTGGGCCTTGTATATTTTGGGTTAAGGGTGTAAACGGGTATTGGGTAGTTTAGGTATTTGGGCCACCCATTTGGGCTGTAAAGGACTTTATTATTTCCTTAATTTTTATTTCCTTAATTTTTATTTTTTTGTTTTTATTTATTTATTTTACGGGCCTGGGCAATTTTGGGCTATTACACACGTAAAATGTCTATGTTCTAACTTTCTTTCTTTTATTGCCATTATCTATTCTATTTTGACAATGTATGTACTGATCTTCTCCATCCTTGTAAAGAAAATCGATGACCCTTGTAAGATTGAGCCTTCGCATAAGAACCGACATTGGAACAACCTTGGATGTCTCACTAAACATCAACTCATGGTTTATATCTTTCCAAGCATTCTCCACTTGCTTCTTTAATTCAATGCGTGCTTCTTGTTTTGAAACTCCATATTCCCTCGTGTAGCATTCAACAGCGGATGCACAATGCCTTCTCTCTTGCTCAAACTATTTGGCTGAGAAAAAAACAAGTTGGACTAATTAATAATCATATAGAAAGTAAGAGGGAAGTGAAATCCCTAAATTTAGGATTGTAAAGAGACCAAAATCATAGTTTAACGGAGAATATACCTACCTTAGAGGTCCCTTTATTTATGAGAATTTGATGAGATTAGTCCTTCTGCTATTAAAAAGAATTAAATAGAGTCAAATTGGAATAAAGTTAACATTCACTATATAAAAATATTATTTATTGTTTAGCAAAGTTGATATTTATAAAGTTTTTATGGTTCTTCAATTGAAATATTTTATTTGGAATTGGACTACAATTAAAAATAATATTTTTCAAGACATTTTTTATATAGTAAATGTTAGCTCTGTTACAATTTGGACTTAATTTATTCCTTTTAATAGTATAGGACTAAATCAACCCATTTAATAATAAAAGAACTAATTTGACCTAGTTCCTATATTACAGGGACTTCTAGATAGTTTAACCTAATTTAACTAAAAGAAAATGAGAATAAATTATATTAGGATGATACTAAAATATATAAATTTTAGGCACTAATAATAAAATGTCACATCATCAACTTTTGAAAATGTAAAAATATTATTACTTAACGAATAACAAAAAAAACAAACAAACATGTTTTCTTCCTTTATAATTTTTAAATCATTTTAGTTTTTTTTAGAATTAATTGTCTTTTATTTCTTTACTTTTAAATCATGATTTATTTTTATATTGTCACTTTTTTAATTCTTTTAATTTCTAGGTAAGAGATTTTTCTTTTTCTTTTTCAATTTTAATAATAATTTTCTATTTCTATTTATCAAATTTTTACTCAAATTTCAGAATTTGATAAAACCACCAATGGTGGTTATAATTCTTCAAATTTTGTTTTTTTTTTACTAGTGTTTTTTGCTAGATTTTTAATGGTTGATTTTAGGTTTTTTTCTCAATTTGTGCTTATAATTTTTATAAGTTTTTTTAATTATTGATTTAAACATTTTCAAATTTTATTTATTTTTGGTTTTTTTGGCATATAGTTTTGTTGAGTAATTTTTTCTATGTCTCATTGAAGGAAACATTCAAGTATTTATACATATTATCACTGTTCATGATTTCACTTCACTATTCATGACTTGACCTCACTATTCATAGGAATGGTATTCTAAGCAGACCTTAGACATGTTGAGCATGTGTATCATTCCAGCTTGCATGTTAGATCTCGCTGTCCCCTACATGCGAACTTCTTGGGTATATGCAAGCTGGGACCACGAGCTCCCTTTGGCTCATGTGAGCTGATACTGTGAGCTCCCCTGACTATCCTCTCACTGAGTGTTTCGTGCGCATCCATCTGGTCAGGCCTGGCCAGGTCACGTGTAGGCAACCCAGATCTTACTTGGGTTTCGGGTTGGTGACTATTGGTGTATAATAATTTGGTTCCCCTAGTGGGCCTAAGGTGGGTTATAAAGTGGTGCTCCTTAAGGTCATCACTTCGCATTTATTACGGCTTGCAGAATACGCAATGTCTATTGTGATTTGTTGTTAGCTTCGCCACGTGTATTGTGGATCGTGCTTGCGTGTATCTGACCGTTGGTGTCCCTCATCTATTTGAACCGTCAGAACATGGGGGGAAGAAACTTCTTTAAAAGGGGTTTTTTAAAACCTTAAAACTCATGTACTTAACATCTAACCGGAATCAATCAAAGCTTTTCTTCAAGGTAAATCTTGGTAACTCCCCGCCTTAGGTTTTAAATTTCTTCTATCTTTTTCTTTTTCTTTTTGTGTTGGAGATATGTCGAGAATGAGAGGAGCTCATGGCCAATTAGTACCACGTTGTTTGTCATGATATGTCACCTAAACTACAAAGTATGAATAAATGAATCAAGCTTTGCGTGCATGGGGAATTCTTGTCTGCAATTTTACTTATGAATTCTCCATTCCCGAGGGGTCGTACAGGCTCAACAACACCAGTGATGGCAATTTTTTCCTCCCCTTCCATGCATTGGAAGTTGGGTTTCACCTGTCCTTGCATCTATTCTTTAGTCACCTCCTTAAAGAGTACCAGATCGCTTCTAGTCAGCTATGTGGGTTTTCCTGGTGGACAGCGAAGTCTTATTTTATTGATTTCTGCCACCGTAACAAAGTGCCACAGCTTGTGGTTTTTCAAGAGTTTATACTTGCTAAAGGCCCAGAACCATGCGAACTTAGTGGGTTTTTATTATATCCCTCCCCACGGAAAAGGTGCCATAATAATTGCGAACCGATGTGCCAACCTTCGTGTAACATCCCAAAAATCGAGTTAGAAGAAATTGGGTTTTGAAACCAAGAGTGGTCATCCCTTGATTTTGAGTTTAGATTTTGGAAATTTTTTACGGGCAAATTGATATGGTTTAGTGGTTAAGTATTTTGGTTATATGTGTTATGTTCTAGGTTTAAATCCTATCTTTTGAAATTTTGCTACTTTTGACTAAATCCCTATCTTTGGACATGTGCGTTATAAGTTAAATTCATTCAATTGATATCAAGAAAGTGCCTGCTGGTTAAATGATTAAGCATCTTTCTTTGTCAGTGGTCCTGTGTTCGAATCTATACGCGCGGAATGAGAATATTTTTATACTAATTCGTAAATCAGTTTAGTTTCCTTTTTAATTTATTTAGTTAATGAAGAGGTTGGTAACTCCCTCCTCTTCATTTTTAGGACAAAAAGAAAACATTCTTCCTTTCCTTTTGTTTTCTTTTTCTTTTTGGTTTGCTTTGTTTCTAAATTACCTTCATTTTTGCTATTGGGTGTGAATTAGATTCTGTGTGGCATTTGACCTTTTCTCGTGATTCTGTTCTTATCAATTTTAAACGACCCACGCAGTTGAGGCTGTTGATTGGAGTTGGGATTTTCAGATCGCAAGGCTGTCAAAATCTTAAACTGCGAAGTGTATTGCAATTAGTAATTTGGCAAGAGTCAGTTTGCAGGTCGTACCGGGATTGACTACATAAGGAAAAGTTGGTGATCGGAACGTTCTCGGTCACTATAACTAGCTTATTGCTTGGAAGGGAAAATCTATTTCAAGGATCGATTCAAGATTGGAGTACACAGAGGCTAAGACTAAGCTTAAAAAAATATTTTATTTATCCATTTATTTTATTTTCTTAAATTAATTTATTTTTTGTATTATTTTATTTTATTTTCATATTATTTTATTTTATTATCTTAATCAATTTAAACCCCCCATTTTTATTTTTATTTTCAGCATTTCTACACACAGGTTATGGGCACGACTGTGATCGTGACATCGATTTTTTTCACAGAAAAAGGAAAAATTAGATAGCCAGTCCTTGTGGATTTGACCCTATTACTCTATATTGCTGATTATTGTTATTTTGTTGTATAAATTTATATTTGATGGTTTCGACACCCATCAAATTTTGGCGCTGTTGTTGGCGATTGGTTAAAATTTCTAATTTTTGTTTGTTTTCTTTATGACCGGTTAGAATCGGGGACTCTAGCATTTGAACTAGAGATAGAAAAATTGGCTCGTACAATTCGAAAAGAAGCTATTCGGTGAGGTAAACAACCACAACCCGATTTTGAAGAAGGATTTTACATTAAAGCTATGTACTCATCCGAATATTCAAACGAAATGGCAGATCAATTATATGCCAACTTGTAGCTGCACCAGATGAACAACAACCACTATGCATAACTTATCTGATGGGCGAAACACCGTTCGAGTTAAGGTTGGGATTAATACATTTATTGCCTACTTTTCGCGATTGGAAAAATGAGAACCCACATACTCATCTGAAGGATTTCCACAAAGTTTGTCTGAGCATGAAACCAGAAGGAGTAACTAAGGATAAAATAAAACTACGAGCTTTTCTTTTTTTATTAGTTGACTCTACTAGAGAATAGCTGTGTTATTTACCTTCGGGATCTACTAATACTTGGACTGGTATGTCTCGGTTGTTTCTTGACAGGTTTTTCCCAGTAGCTCGAGCAGTCGAATTAAGGAGGAGTCTAGTAAAAAAACAACAAAAAGAAGCAAAATCACTCTATGAATATTGAGAGTAACACAAGAAGTTGTGCGCAAGTTTTCCACAACATGGTCTATCTAAACAGTTGCTCCTACAGTATTTCTACGAGAGGTTGCTTGCAAGGGAAATGAAGATGATTAATGTCACTAATGGAGTGGCTCTTGTGAACATGACTCCCTAAAAAGCTAGGGAATTAATTTCGACTATGGTTGCAAATTCTCAATAGTAAATAAGATTGATGAACTTACTAATGTGGTTAAAAATATGCATGAAGGACAGATGAACCTAGCTCAGCTGAGTGGGATTTATGCTAAGCCTGATCATCTTATCGACTCATACCTGATTTTACTTAAAGGCACAACTGCACAAGTAGATGCCGTTGGGAACTTCCCAAGGCCACTTCAAAGGCGTTATGATCCATATTCAAACACGTACAATGCAAGGTGGAGGGATCACCCAAATCTAAGCTATGGATCAAACCCTCAATACAATCAACCATATCAACCAAGGCCACCTCCACCTCAACAATATCAACCTCCTAAGTCATCTCTCGAAACCATAGTAGAAAGGCTAGCCGTTGGCACTGAAAAGGTCCAACAAAAGACTGAATTGCATCTCCAGGAAATGGATCAGCAAAAAAGTAAGTTAGCTCTTACGGAAAGTCGTTTGGAGAACCAAGGAAAATTACCATTTCAAACCTAGCCAAATCCACGTCCAAATGCAAGTGTTGTGATCGTAAAGAATGGGAAAGAGTTAGAACTAGTGCCTGGCATAAGTCGTGACCACAATGTTAAACAGAAAGCCGAACCAGTAGCTCCCATTGAACATACACCTCATAAACCATTTGTTGTACCTCCTCCAAACCCTGGAAGGCTCGCCCAAGTTAAAAAGGAATGAGAGGAAAAAGAAATCCTTGTTTCATTCCGAAAGGTAGAAATTAATATTCCTTTATTTGATGCTATGAAATAGGTTCCACGCTATGCAAAATTTTTGAAATAACTGTGCACCAGAAAAAAGAAGCTCTAAGGAAATGAATGGTGAATGTGGAAGAAAACATTTCTGTAGTGTTACAAAGGAAAATCCCGCCGAGGTGTAAGGACCAAGGTATGTTTTCTCTATCAATATTGGCATAAATAAAGCCATGTGTGATTTATGAGCATCTATTAATGTAATGCTTTTATCTATTTTTATTTTGCTAAACACGGGTCTTTTGAAAGAAACAGGGGTGATTGTTCAATTGGCAGACAAGTCATACGTATATCTAGAAGGGTACTAGAAGATGTCCTTGTAAATGTAAATGGACTAATTTTTCCTGTAGACTTTTACATCATCGATATGGATGATGACTACTCAAAAAACGCTTCTGATATTTTACTTGGGAGACCACTACTAAGTGCTGTATGTACAAAGATTGATGTTTGTAGTGGAACCCTCACTATGGAATTCAATGGTGGGGTGGTAAAGTTTAATGTTTGTGAGGCAATGGGCCAACCCAACATAAAGTCGAATATTTCTAGTGTTGATATTATTGAACCACTAACGAAATTTCATTTTGAGTATCATGAAGGGGATGGATTACAAACTGTACTTTCCAAAAGTTTAGATCTCAATATGATGGATAAATTGGAGGAGATAATGACATTCAGAGAACCAATTTGAGAAACCATTATTCTATTGGAGACTTCTCAATTCCCTAGAAGCCAAGGTAAGTATTTTGAACTTTCTCATTCTAAAACTAAACTGTTGCCTTCTATTTTGCATACCCTGAGATAGAGCTTAAACCATTGCCGGAACACTTGAAGTATGCCTATATAGGTAATGGAAACACTTTACTAGTAATAGTTTCCAATGAACTTTCAAAATTAGAAGAGGAGAATTAAATTCGAGTCTTGAGAGACTACAAAGAGGCTATCAGTTGGACGATCGCCGACATAAAAGGAATAAGTCATTTGACTTGTATGCATAGAATACCGATAGAAGAAAATGCAAGCCCAAAGATAAAATCTCAAAGACACCTTAATCCACCAATGATTGAGGTTGTCAAAAAGAAAATTCAAAAGCTATTGGATGCCGGGATGATCTATCCAATTTTCGACAATAATTGGGTCAGTCCAATTCATGTGATACCCAAGAAAACTGGTATGGATATAATAAAAAATGCAACAGGAGATTTAGTTCCCACTCAAGTCCAAAATGGGTGAAGAGTCAGTATAGATCACAGGAAGTTGAACTCTTTAACTCAAAAATACCACTTTCCACTTCCTTTTATTGATCAAATGTTAGAATGTTTAGCGGGAAAAACTCACTATTGTTGTATTGATGGTTATTCAGGTTTTTTCCAAATTCCAGTGGCACCGGAGGATCAAGAGAAGACAACATTTAAATGTCCCTTTCGCACATTCGCCTACAAACATATGCCGTTTGGACTTTGTAATGCACTAGCCACATTTCAAAGGTGTATGGTAAGTATATTTTCTGACTACCACATTTCAAAGGTGTATGGTAAGTTTATTTTCTAACTATGTCGAGAAAATAATTGAGGTATTTATGGATGATTTTACAGTTTATGGTAATTATTTCAATAAATGTTTGTCAAACCTCGTTAAAATTTTGGAGAGATGCCTAGAATTTAATCTAATTTTTAATTATGAAAAATGTCATTTTATGGTAGATAAGGGATTGATTTTAATGCATATTGTTTGCGCTAAAGGGATCATGGTTGATAAGGCCAAAACTAATGTTACTAACTCTCTTTCATACCCTACAACTGTGAGGGAAATTCGTTCTCTTCTTGGTCATGCAGGTTTTTACAGGTGCTTTATTAGGGGCTTTTCTAAGATTTCGCAACCGCTCTGTAATCTTTTGCAAAAAGATAAAGAGTTCAAATTTGATCAAGCGTGCAAATATGCATTCGACACTCTAAACAAAAGCTTGTTTCAGCTCTTATAGTACAGCCAGCAAATTAGGACAACCATTTTGAGCTCATGTGCGATGCAAGTGACCCAAGTATAGGAGCTATCCTTGGGCAAATAATTGGCAAGGAAGCTCATGTCATATCCTACACCTCTAAAACGCTAGATGCTGCCCAGAGCAATTACTCTACTACTGAAAAAGAATTATTAGTTATTGTTTTTCCTTTGGAAAAATTTAGATCATATTTTTTAGGCACTAAAGTTATTATTTTTTTGACCATGCAGCGTTGAAATATTTGATCGGAAAAAAGAGGCAAAACCTAGGTTAATTCGATGGATTCTTCTCTTACAAGAATTCAGTCTCGAGATCAAGGACAAGAAATGAAGTGAGAACTTAGTAGCTGATCATTTGAGTCAAATTCCCTTTTCAAAGGATGATACACCTCTTAAAGATGACTTCCCAGATGAAAATTGATAATACTCTAGAACGACATATTTTATGTGCTAATTGCATGCTTATTTTAAGTATGATCCTACTAATTTGGATTATTTTGTGGTCTTTTATCTTTTAGGGACTAAATTGGAAACAAGAAGAAATTTAAAGGCAAAAAGTGCGAATTTGAAGATATAATGGGCCAACATGAAAAGAAAGAGAGAAGTGGTGCCAAAAATTCAAACATGGAAGACCCAAGGCCTAAAATGCAAAAGAAGAGATTTTATAGCATAAGACTCTATTTTAATTTCAATTATATTAGGATAATTATTAAGGATTTTTATTTAGATTTAATTCTAGGATTTATTTTCATTTATCTTTATTTATCTTTATTTATTTGTATTTATCTTTTAGAATTCCATTAGGAATAGACTAGGTTTTCTAGTACTATAAATAGGGGATGGAGTGGCACATATTTGACATCTCTTTTTTTGTAATCACTCCCTCTCCCAAAAACTTTGTCTTTTTGTTCTCTCCATATTTTCTTCAATAAAAATCTCACCTCTATTATATTTATTTATTTCCCAAAAATCATGAGCCACTAAACCAATCTAGCCGAAGGTTGTCAAAATTCCCCAAAAATGTTCATGAGGCTTAGAATTCGCGCTTAGCCTTCTCAACAGGGTATTCATCGCTTCTCCGTATTATGGGACTGACGCTTCCGCCCATGTCCCTTAATAGGTGATCTTTTCAACTTGTGCAAGGAACGACTGCTTTGTACGTTTTGGGAATGTTGCACAGTCGGTTCATTGGCTTTCTACATCAGAGGTTGGCAAATCTAAGAGACAAAACGACATAGTATTCACCGTTGGGAAGAGGTGATCTAGCAGAAGATAGTCCCACAAAAGCGATTATTGGCTAGAATCAGGCTCCGCCAAATTTTAAGTCTAAATCCTTGGAGCTAATGGTCGTAGGCGTCCTCTTCCACTATAACTGGCTTATCCTGCTCGAGAAGGGTTACTTAAAAGTCAAGGATTGAACCCAAGGCGGAACGAGACAACTGGAGGCTGGAATCTCGCCACATAAGAAACTTTCTCTATTTTCAAACTTTGTTTATTTTTTCCATTTTAATTTCTGCAATCTATTTAATTTCGTAATTTCAATTCACTTTAAATTCTGTTTTTATGTTTTTAGATTCTTAATTCTATTTTTTTTAGGAACGCAGGTTTTCTTGGCCAAGAAATTGTCCAGGATTTCAAGAAACGAGCATTCATACAATTCGGTCCTTGAGGATTTGACCCTACTTCCCCTTTATTGTTATTTTTACTATTTTACAGGGAATAGGATAATTTTGGTGCTCTCAACGACACATCAAATTTTGGTGTCGTTGCTGGGGACTGGTAACATAATAATCTTATTTTTTATTTCTAATGACCAGAACTGCTCCAGGAACTCTTGCGTTTGATTCAGAAATTGAAAAGACTGCGAGAGCTAATCGTAAGGAAACAAAGCTAAGGAAAAAGCAGTCAATGGTGGTTGGGAATCAAAGTAATCCACCGTCAGAAATCAGAATCGATGATGAAGCAGAGTCTAGGGTTAACGAAAACCCTACTCAAACTTTTAAAGGTGAAAAAGTATAAGTCGATTCCCCAGAAGAAGTGCTTAACGCTAGGGTTGATGTAAACTCTAATTTAGCACCTCAAACTATGGCTCAAACAATTCGGCAACTGGCCGAAGCGCCGACGGAACAACCGCCACTATGCATCGCGTATCCTACTATAGATACTGATGTTAAATTAAAGTCAGGCTTGATCCAGCTACTGCCAACTTTTCAGGGGTTACAGAACAAAAATCCCTACAAGCATTTGAAAGAATTCCATATGGTTTGCCTTAGTATGAAACCTCAGGGGGTAACTGAGGATCAAATTAAATTGTGTGCTTTCTCTTTTTCCTTAGCAGATTCTGCTAGGGAATGGTTATTTTTTTTACCTCCTGGATTTGTAACAACTTGGGCTGAACTGTCTCGTTTGTTTCTCAATAGCTTTTTCCCAGCGTCGCGTGCAACCGAGTTAAGAAGAGAAATCGTGGGAATTAGACATAAAGACGCAGAGTCTGTATACGACTATTGGGAATGATTTAAGAAGTTGTGTGCAAGTTGCCCACAACATGGTATAACGGAATAGTCCTTGCTCCAGTACTTTTATGAAGGCCTGAAACCCATGGAGATGAATATGGTAGATGCCGTGAGTGGAGGAGCATTGGTCAACATGACTCCACAACAAGCAAGAGACTTAATCTCTACAATGGCAGCAAATTCTCAGCAATTTCAAGCCAATCCTGAACCCCCTAGAAGGGTTCACTAGCTAAGTAATTTGACCTTAGAAGATAAGGTTGATAGAATTACTAATATTTTGAATTCTCTTGTTGTAGAAAAAGCAAAGACAACCTGGTTATGCGGAATATGTGCTACCTCTGAACATACAATTGATGCATGTCCCAGTTTGAATGATGATACTATGGCTTTTCTTTTAATTTTGAATGCTACTTTTTAGGATTTTTGAGGACTATAAATGCTTCATTGGGGTAAGCCTCAAAGGGGGGATCTATCCATCGAGCATTCTTCACTTTGCATTTATTAAACTCTTTGTTTCTTTCTAGTTTTAATAAATTTCTCTTTTTGATTTAGTTTTTACTTTATTTTCTTAAAATGCTAAGTATAGTCTCTACCATGCTTAGCTAAGTTTTCCATAGCCAAGGGCTAAAGCGATGACTCGATTCCAAGTCGTGAGAATCAAAAAGCACTTCATACCCTTGAGGGTTACATTTTTAGTTTTCGAGAATCAAGGATTGGTAATCGACCATCCTTTTATAATCAAATCGGTTTGATTTCAAAAGTGCACGTTGGAATAAAATTCGGTTTCGATTAACAGTTGGGAGGAAGGATTGGCCTGTGGCACTTCGACTTCCTGTGAACACGCTTAGTGGCGGTCCGTTAAGGGAAATGGAAATCGGGTTAGATTCTTATTTGAGACGATAGAATCCGAGTCGGGTTTTTCCAGATTTTCAAAGCATTGAATTAATAAGCGATTGACACTATTAGCTCATAAAGAATTAAGATCTAAAAATTGATTTTAGATTCTCGATTCACTTGAGAGAAAAACAAGTTATAGGGGTTGGGCCCTATAGGCTGAAACTGGCATGTGCCTAGAGGTAAAATCCCATTCGAGGATCGATCTAAATCTAGGCAAGGTCTTTAGCCCAAGGCTGACTTTTATCTCTTGATTTAATTTCAATCTTTTTAATTTACTTGTTTAATTTCAATCATTTACTTCACTTCAAACAAACCCCCATTCTACTCCTCCCTTTACTCATCACGCCTAAGCAAAGTCAAAAGCAAGAAAATCGTCAAACTCCTAGTCCATGTGGAATCGATCCTTACTCTCTCTATTCTACTTATACTAATCATTTTATCGAGATTAAGGCTATTTATTTTTGACATCATAACGACACCATGTCAAAATTGGTGCTGTTGCCGGGGACTTCGGCAAGTTACTGATTTAATTTTCTTGTTTCTGATTTATGACCAGGCAAAATCTGGGCACATTTGAAGAATTTGATCCAGAAATTGAAGCGCGAGCAAGAAGAATTCACAGTCAAACACTTCGGGATAAAAAGAAACGACAACAAAAAACAAATTTCGAAGAATCAACTAGCACTACCAACGAAGAATCAACGGATTCCACCAATCCGATAGACGCCGATAACACTCCCATTGCCGATCCAACACCTGACGCACAACAAACAAAAACGATGGGCGATCAAACAATTCGCGAGTTAGCCGCGGCTCCTGCAGAACAACAACCACTTTGCATTACATTTCCTCAAGGCACCACCCTTTTTACTCTAAAAACGGGGTTAATTCATCTCCTTCCTACCTTCAATGGCCTTCCAAGTGAGAGTCCACACACACACTTAGCCGAATTTCATTTGGTTTGTTCAAGCATGAAACCTCAGGGAGTATCTGAAGACCAAATTAAATTACGAGCGTTTCCTTTTTCTTTATCTGGCATAGCAAAAGAATGGTTGTTTTATTTACCGCCAAATTCCATTACTACTTGGGCTGATTTGAATCGTATTTTTCTTGACAGGTTTTTCCTAGCAGCAAAAGCAAGCGAACTAAGGCGAAGCATCCTTGGAATTAAAAAAAAGTATGACGAGTCACTTTATGAATATTGGGAGCAATTCAAGAAGCTATGTGACGAGTCGCTTTATGAATATTGGGAGCGATTCAAGAAGCTATGTGCGAGATGTCCGCAACACGGATTGAGCGAACAAATGCTTCTACAATATTTCTATGAAGGTTTGCTTCCGATGGAGATGAAAATGATTGACGCCACTAGTGGAGGAGCGCTTGTCAACATGACCCCCACTCAAGCAAGGGAATTAATTTCGACAATGGCAGCCAACTCTCAATAATTTGGCACCACGAATGAACCTAGCCGAATGGTTCACGAGGTAAGTACTGTTTCACTTTAAAATAAAATCGATAAATTAACTAACGTTGTTAATTCTCTAATTGCAGGAAAGAACGGATCAGCCAGAGTGTGCGAAATTTGTACGATGCCAGAGCACCTAACCGATTTTTGCCCGACACTCCAAGGGGGGATAGGCAAACAAGTGAATGCCATGGGGAATTTTCTGGGGCCACCTCAAAGACCTTATAACCTCCATAGTAATACTTACAATCCGAGATGGTGAGACCACCCAAATTTTAGCTACATACAAAACTAGAGGTCGAACCAATCTTACCAACCAAGGCCGCCTCCACCACAACCATATCAACTGCCAAAAAGCTCACTCGAGTCTCTCGTAGAGCGATTGGCACAATACCAAGAGAAATTTCAAGACCGAACAGAGTCACATTTGCAAGAAATTGATAAACAAATAAGTCAATTGGCAAAAATCGTGGGCCACTTAGAATCGCAAGGCAAGCTTCCCTCACAAACCAAAGCGAACCCATGGGAGAACGTGAGTGCCATCACTCCTAGGAGCGGAACAATTGTTGAACAGAAAATGACGCCATTTCGAAAGAAAAAAGATGCCGAAACAAGCAAAAATGGTAAGGCAATTGTCAAAAAATCCACAAGTACCAATGAAGCAAATGACGCCAATCCCCAAGAGGAAAATGACACCACAACCCGAAGAAAAATAAAGAATCCAATATCCGAAGCAGCACCATCTCCTTACGCCACACAACCTCCTTTTCTATCGAGATTTATAAAGAAAGATAAGCAAGCTGAGGAGAAGGAAATACTAGACGTTTTCCAAAAAGTCGAGATCAACATTCCTCTTTTAGAGGTAATCCGGAAGGTGCTAAGGTATGCTCGTTTCCTTAAAGAACTTTGTACTAATAAAAGAAGACTAACCGGGCATGAGAAGGTAAATCTCGGAGAGCACGTTTCTGCGATTTTGACTCGACGACTTCCACCGAAGTTGAAGGACCATGGCATGTTTGCCATACCTTGCAAAATCGGCAAAGTGGGCATAAAGAGGGCGATATGCGACTTGGGAGCCTCCATTAACGTGATGCATCTATCCATGTACAATACTCTTTCAGCCGACCCATTGAAGGAAACGAAGGTTACTGTTCAATTGGCGGATCGTTCAATTATTTACTCGGAGGGAGTCTTGGAGAATGTCTTGGTAAAGGTATACAAATTAATCTTTTCGGCCGATTTCTATGTAATTGACATGGAAAACGACCGCTCAAACACTTCATCCGAAATTCTCCTTGGGCGACCTTTTCTTAGCACCGCCAATACTAAAATCGATGTCCGAAGTGGAATCCTCACAATGGAGTTTGATGGTGAGGTCGTTAAATTTAATGTTTACAAGGCGATACGGTATCCTGATGATGTTCAAAGAATTAATTTTGTCGATATAATTGAGCCTGCGATGGATGAGTTTGTTGAGACTAATTTTGTTAATAAAATTTGTAGGGAATTCGATGATTTCGATGGTGAATTTAGAGAGTTGAAACAAACTTTCTCTATTGATTCCATTAATTCTAACGAAACCACTACACCTTCAAAAACTAAATTATTACCTTCGGTTTTGTAGGCTCCTCGGATTGAACTAAAGGAATTACTAGATCACTTGAAGTACGTTTTTTTGGGCAACGATGATACGTTATCGATTATTGTGTCGAACAAGCTAAGTAAAGACGAGGAAAATGACCTTGTGGAAATACTACGTGCGCACAAAGAAGCCATTGGGTGGACAATTGCCGACATCAAAGGGTTAAGTCCCTCAACGTGTATACATAAGATAAAGATCGAGGAAGGAGCGAAACCATCACGTGAAGGACAACATAGACTAAATCCGCCTATGATGGAAGTGGTAAAAAAGGAAACTCAAAAGCTACTTGATGCCGATGTTATCTATCCCATCTCGGATAGTAGTTGGGTAAGTTCGATACATGTTGTGCCTAAGAAGACTGGAGTAACAGTAATCAAAAACTCGAAAGGTGAGTTAATTCTGACTAGAGTGCAAAATGGATGGCGAGTTTGTATCGATTACAGGAAGTTGAACTCTTTAACTCGCAAAGATTATTTTTCGTTACCTTTTATTGATCAATTAATAGAAAGATTAGCCGGTAAAACTCATTACTGCTGTCTTGATGGATTTTTGGGTTTCTTCCAAATTTCGATGGTGCCTGAAGATCAAGAAAAGATGACGTTCACATGCCCTTTTGGAACATTCGCCTATAGACGAATGCCCTTCAGTCTATGCAATGTGTAATAGGCCCAATTCGCCCAGCCTATTATAAACCAAAATAAATAAAATACAATAAATAGCCCAATGTCCATTTACAAGTTGTTTAATAAAAAATATATATATGATAACAGTCTAGTTATTAAACCAAACTAAACCAGACCTAAATTAAACCCAAATAAATCTAAAGGCCCAAATGCAAAAATGGCCTAACATCCCGAATGACCCAGATGCTGGTTTCAGAAGGGGAAACCCTAGTCTTCTAATTGGCTTCGCAGCAATAGTTTTCGTTCCTAGCCGTCCGATTCCAAATCAGACCAGAAATTCCTGGAAAATACTAGCAGTTGGCCCAGACTAGGCTCCCACGAACGGACCCAAGCATGGCCTCCTTCACGCGCGTGTCTCCCCGCTCCTCCGTACGGCCGAATCTATAAAAGAATACACTGGAAGAGCCAATAACAGAATACAACAAGGATTTGATTTTTATTTATTTATTTATTTATTTTCATCTTTCGGCTATAAAAAGCCACTGGATGTACTATGTAAAGGGACGCACACTGTACGCATACACTCGTACACTATACGCATATTAAAAAAAAACAATTTCTGGAAAGGTGATTTTCCTTAGTTTTTTTTTTCTGTTATTTTCATCTATTTGCCTGCCATTGTTTACATTATCTGCATTTCAAAGAAAAGAAGAGAGAAAGCCAAGTCTTACCTTGCGAATCGGCCCTTGACCTCTGTTCACTTTGTTGAAATCGAAGTTGGTAGGGGGATCCAGGGGTATCATTAAGGGTTTTTTTTTTTTAAAAAAAAAGGGAAAAATAGAACGACTTACCTGTCCTCCTTGAGCAGGGCCTTTGACGGCTTCTGGACGGCGTTGGTGCACCACCGATCACCAAAGGAAATGGTGGATTTGGTGGTCGTTGGAATGAGCCCTAACAAATCGACTTTAGGGCTATGAATTCTTGCCAAAATGATGGCTGCGTTTGGAAAAAGGAATAGAAAAAGAAAGGTTTGGAAAACCTGTTAATAAAACGGCGCCGTTTATAGTGAGAAAGGTCTGCACGTTAACCCATTTAGCAGGCCGGATCTGTGCATTTCCATTCAAAAATGGGGAATTTGTGCGATAAATCCTTCCCTTCGCGCGAAGCCTTCAATTGCGCCCTATTTGCTTACCTTGTTTTTTTTAAATTTGGCCTTATAATTTGTGCGCCTTTTCACATTGGTCCGCAGTTCAGTGCAACGTTGTGGGCGCGGGATATTTCCAATTCCAGTCCCCACACATTTGTGCGCATGGCACATTGATCCTATTTTGCAATTATTTTATTTGTAAATTGTTCTTCTTGCTTCAATTTTTTTTTAAATTAAGTCTTTTTTTTTATTGCGCATACATTTTCTTTTACATGCTTGATTGTTGGTTGTAATATTTCACATTGTTTTGATAATTGAATGTTATTTTAAAGAACATTATTATAATATTTTCTCGTTTATTCTATCATTATAATAATTGGTATGTTATTTGTAATAAAATTCATTTAAGTTTACGTATGCCATTAATTTTATTTTTTTTATAATTTCTTTTGAATTTATTCATATATTTTAACGTTTATATATATTTTTTGAGGAAGTCATGTATTTTATGTATCATTTAAGTTGTTATTAAGCATATATTTAGCACTTATATTTAACCTATATGTATTATTAAAACCATGTTATCTTTATACATATAGTTTCTAATAAATTTGTATATAATTGTGGTTTTTAAATTCATTGCATATATAATTTATGATAAAATTAAGTTAATCTTATAACTTGTATTTTAATTCAATGTTATTTTGACATACAATTATTTCTAAAATTGCTTCACATATACATTACCCATATTAAATTATTTTTGCTATAGTACATGTTATTGATTTCATATAACTCTATGTAAATATTTTCTATGTATATATTTTCCTTTAAAGTTATCTATGAGTATAATATGTTTCTTTTAAGGATTTTGTCTTAAATTGTACAATCTACTTATTTTTCGCACTTCCATATCTTACTATTTTTATGCATATATCATCAATGTGTACCATCAATCCAAATCAATTTGTTACATGTAAAATTATGTTATATATTATTTGTTTCAAAATTCCCTTTATAAATATATATTTATAAATATACATTACTAAATTTATGTATTTTGTAAATATAGTTTTTTTTACCTTTTGTGTATATGATTATATTTTAAAATTTGTTACATGTATAATTTATATATTTACTTAATATTTTTTTCATACATTATTAATTTCATGCTATTTTTTACAAATAATTATTCCCAAATTTATTTATGCATACATATTTTATGAATTTATTATGTACATTATATCTTATTATGTGTTTTATTATTCTTTTATATTTTATATGTTATTTAAGTTACCATGCATATTGTCAATTTCTAAAATTTGTGTTTAAAATATTTTGCATATTATCCGATTCAAATGTTTTATTCTACAATATTTATTTCAAATAATTATATGTCCCTAGTTTTTATACAAACTTGTCAACTTATATTATGTGTTCATTAATTCATCATTATTTTGAAAATGTCCTATACTATGTTAACTTCTAATTCCATTTTATTTTGTACATATTCTGTGGATCGTTTTATATTATGTCATATTGTTATATATCATTTTTGTATTGATTGTTCACCATCCATGCTTAAAGATTTAGTCACATTGCACTTAAAACAATTGTACATAATTGCTGGATTTATTAATTGAAGTATATTTTACTATATATGTGTGTGTATTATTTCATGTTCATTAACCTTTTTTCATATATATACAAGTGTTTTGATACAATACATTAAGTATCCCATCTATTTTAAAATCAATAAGCGTGTTTTGAGCTAATTTCCAATTTTCCTTATTAGACAAAAATTTTGAAATAAGGCAATATTCAATATTTGGGGAATTCGAGAAATCGTGCCCTACCGTGCTGGGTATGATTTTTTCGGTGAACTAAATATTTGAGATATCCTTTTATAAGTTTAACATATAAGTTTTTGAGGGTCAAAAATCAATCGTATTTTTGAAGGTATAAGGGATCGTGTCCAATCGTGCTGGATATGATACTGCAAATCTTTGAAATGAGAGAATTTTGACCGTTAATTTGAACTAGCCAAACATTTTAAAAAGAATTATACTTCAAAAGATCTTTTTTAAAAAACCTTTGATATAAGGACAACATCGAATCAATTTGGTACCAGTTTTTGGACGTAATGAGGGTGCTCACCCTTCCTTGTTCGTAACCGACTCCCGAACCCATTTCTGATTTTATGTGGACCAAAATTGTCTTTAATAGAACAAAACGTTTTACTAGGTGACCCAATCACACCTAAACTAAGAGATTGGTGGCGACTCCACATTTTTGTTTTAAAAAAGTCGATCCTTATTTTTTCTTTTCAAATAAAAATGGTTTCAACAGCTTGGCGACTCTGTTGGGGATTGAACAAAGAGAGTCAGGCATAAATTGATTATTTGCTATCCTTTTTTGTCTTTTTAAAAATTGGTTTTGGAAATTATGATTCTTTTGATTTCACCTGTTAAATGGGAGTAAGAAACTATGCTTTCATGAGGTTTTCACCTCCGTATGGGCTAGTGGATTGCTTCCGGGATACATCCGTACCTATGATTTCGTGATATTTTCATCTCTGCATGGTCACAGTGAAATGTATTCCCCTGAATTGAACTTGATCCGTATGAGCCTATCATGGGTGAGGATTGAAGAATCTGCTGGTTCGGGTACCTTTACTTTAGAACCAAACCTCATATAGTGAACCCTAAGAGCCTTCTTTAGGAGGAGCTAGGTTAAAAATTTTGTAGTTGCCCGTATATGTTCTTTGGTTATCTTTATTTTGCTTGTACTTTATTATTTATATTTGATACTAACTTGTGTTGTTTTGGTTGTTTTTTTTTTCATAACATTGTATACTAAAGGAGGTGTTGATTCGTATTCGATTACTAAGTTAGAAGATTTAACATGGAGAATGAATTTCTGAATAAAGTTGAGGATAATGCGGCCGTTCGTACATGGTCAGAGAAATTACAATCAGAGAAAGGGGATAGCTTGGCAGAAGGATATACATTAGAGTTGTAGAACTTCACTCGCATCAATGTAACACAAAATGAGTTGCAAGAGTTGAAAGATATATGGGCTCGATGGGATGAGGGAACCAAACAGTTGTTCTACCAGAGTTATGGTTACATACCGTACTTACTCGATGTTAAGGTGGACAAACATCTATTCCGAGGTATGGTTCAATTTTGGAATTCTGCTTATAATTGTTTCACTTTTGGGGAAGTGGATTTGGTGCCTACCTTGGAAGAGTATACTGCCCTGTTGAGGAGTCCAAAAGCTCAAGTCAGAAAAGCCTATGCTAAGGTCTTTAATGGTCAAACTTTTGCGAAGAAGTTGGTGAATATTTTGGGAATGAGTGAGTCTTGGGTCACTGCTTAAATTCAACAAAAGGGGGATAGTAAATGTATTCCTTGGGAGAATTTGAGAGATTTGGTTTTGACACATTCGGATGAAAAGAAAAGGGTCAACATCTTTTACTTAAGCATTTATGGATTGGTAATTTTTCCTAAGGCTTTAAGGCATGTGGATGAGGCAGTTACGGACTTGTTTGATTGCCTTGAGAAGGGAATCACACCTGTACCTGCAATATTGGCTGAGACGTTCAGATCTTTGGGTATGTGTCGAAAGACAGGTGAGGGTCGATTTACTGGATGTGCACAGTTGTTGATGGTATGGTTTCACGGGCCTTTTTGGAAAGTGAATAAGGTTTCTTACTGGGTCTTCTCCGAAGGTTACTCCCCATTAAAAGAAGAGATGGTTATGCAAAGGAGAGATGATATTTCAGAAGAGAAATGGATGGAAATTCTCCAAAATCTCAAGGCAGATGATATAGAGTGGAGAGCTTTTTGGATGGTTCCTAATGAAATCTTATATCGATGCGGGAACTATAATTGGGTGCCATTGTTAGGAATTTGGGAAGCTACTGGATACACTCCTTTGCTTGTATTAAGGCAATATAAATCGAGGCAGTTCGTACCTACGACTTACAGGCTGGCTCAGTATGAATTTCCATATAAAGGAGACCACTATAAGAAGAAGGTTCGAGAATTATCTGATGCTTGGAGGCAAACATACTGGATGAAGAGGCTGACTGTTAGTTCCATGGTAACACCTGAATACAATGGATGGTTTAGGAAAAGCGTTAATGATAATATTCCTAGACCAAGTTTAGAAAGTACTCGACCGATGGAGGAACAGTTACAAGTTGCCCCTTCAGAGTTGGAGATTATAAAATAGAACTTTGAGAAGAAAAGTTCTGAGTTTGGGAAAAAGATTGAGCAGTTGGAGGAAGAAAAGATGCACTTGAAATTAGATGTGGAGATTCAGAAGTCAGAAGTGGAAAAGTTACGAAAAAGAAAGAATGAAGTTGAGGAGGATTTGGAAGGTTTAAAAGTAGATTATAAGAAATTATGCCAATCAATGAGAACTGCTGGATTAGGAAAGACTTCGGAGCAATGGCGCCAAAAAGTTCGAGAAGAAAGGGCTAAAGTGGATCAATGGGAAAGGAAATTCCAAGAGGTTCAAGCTCAGAATGAGGCCCTGGAAAAAAGTCTGTCAGAGAGTAAGAATGAAAAAGATGAATTAAAAGCCAGAGTAGCGAAACTTGAGAGATCTCTATATTTATACCAGAACTGCAATTCTATAATGGAGTTGAGAGCAAGCTTAAATAAGATCGAAGAGATGAAAGGGAAAATAGAAGAGTTAGAAATGACATTGCAAAGTTGTGAAATGAGGATTGAGTTTTGGGAGGCAAATGATGAGCAATGGAAGGGCCAGCTTCATTACTCTCAAGACCAGGTTAGAAGCAGGGATTACATCATGGGAGAAGCTGTAACGCAAATTCAGGAAGTAGCTGATTATTTGCAATCTTTGGCAGTACAAGTAGACGTATTAAGTGTGAAGTACGAGTTGGATTCAGATAAGGGACAAGAATTGGCTTCAATACTTAGGAAAATTAAGGTTCTGAGTGTTAGGGCGAAGTCTTATTTGTAACTCAGTTTTATGTAAAGAATTTTATTTTCTAGTAAATTTTTCTAAAGGGAATTGAATTAGAATTCATGCCTCCTTTGCATTCATGCATTTGCATTACATTACATTACATCATATGCATTAAAGGTTATAAAAAGATTCTAATTAATTAAAAATTATTTCAGTAATCTGGAAACCAAAAAAACACACCAAATACGCATCCTTACGGTACAAGGAAAAAAACTAAGTCAATGGACAAAAGACTTGAAAAATTAGAGCAAATGCAAAGGGATATGCAAGAATAAATGCAGTCACAGATGCAAGAGCAGCTGGTTAAGATTCAGCAGAAGATGAAGGAACAAATGATAGAGTCCCAAAGAGAATTAATAAATCAATTGTCCCAATTGCTGGTAGGAAGGATGGATAAGGGGAAAGGTCCTATGGATAATGTTGGAGAAAATAATGAAGACCCTCAATATCCACCTGGTTTCACTCCAACACATGTGTAGATGCAACCTGAGATTAATTTACAAAAACCTTCTGTTACAATCAGACCTCAGCAACTTCAGGCTGGAGTATCAATACCCATGAATCTTCAAGCTGGTTCAGGTTTTAATCCTGGTAATAACTCAAACAATCCAATGGTGTCGGATTTGGATGAAGTTGCGAAAGAGGAAAAACCAAGGGCAGAGTCACAGAAACAATTGGAAGAGCGATGTAAATGGTTGGAAGAAAAGGTCAGGGCAATGGAAGGCATTGATAGACATCCTGGAATTGATGCAAAAGATCTGAGTTTGGTTCCAGACCTAGTACTTCTATACAAGTTTAGGATGCCATAATTCAAAAAGTACAATGGAACGAGCTATCCTGAAGCCCATATTACCATGTTTTGGAGAAGAATGACTGGGTATGTTAATAACGATCAATTGTTGATTCATTGCTTCCAAGACAGTTTGGTGGGAGTAGCTGCTAAATGGTACAATCAGTTAAGTCGAAACAGAATTAGTTCATGGAAAGATTTAGCACAGGAGTTCATGAAGCAGTACAGTCATGTGACAGATATAATTCCTGATAGGATTACTCTGCAGAATATGGAGAAGAAATCAAATGAAAGTTTTAAGCAGTATGCACAGAGATGGAGGGAAATGGCCATTCAAGTTCAGCCACCACTTTTAGAGAAGGAAACTACAATGCTCTTTATTAACACCCTAAAAGCTCCGTTTATAACTCACATGCTCGGAAGTGTTACGAGAAGCTTTGCGGATGTGGTCATGGCAGGAGAAATGATTAAGAATGCCATAAGGAATGGAAAGATAGATGCAAGAGAAAGTACTAAAAGGTCTGTGCCACGGAAAAAGGAAAATGAGGTGAACAATGCAAACATTGGATATTCAAAGTCTGTTACTGTAAGTCAACAAAAAACAGTAACTACTGGTCAAGGTTCATCAAGGCAAGAATCTGAAGCAAGACAGAACAGTGAGAAAATTCAATTTACACCAATTCCCATGATGTATAAGGAGTTATATCAAAGTTTGTTTGATGCACATGCGGTGGCACCTTTTTATTTAAAGCCATTACAGCCTTCGTTCCCTAAATGGTACGATGCTAATGATCAATGTGAGTATCACGCGGGGATTGTAGGACATTCGATAGAAAATTGTACTACTTTGAAGAAGTTAGTAGACAGATTTATCCAGATGGGCATTGTGAAATTCGATAATGCGCCTAGTACTGAAAATCCGCTACCTAGTCATACTGATAACGGGGTAAATACAATAGATAGAGGTATTGGAAAAAGGACCAAGATGGATGTTTCAGAAGTAAAAACTCCTTTGAAACGAGTCTGGAAAGAGATGGCAAGAAGGGGGTTAGTTACTTCAAACACAGAAAGAAAGGATGACGGGATAGAGAATTATTGTGAGTTTTATGATAAAGAGGGACATAGAATTTAGGATTGTGAAGGGTTCATAGTTGTTATTCAGGGCCTGATGGACAGCAAAGAAATAGAGTTTTATCAAAAGGTTATGGAGGAAGAGTATATATACACGTCAGAATCCGTGCCAAGTGTCCTAAAAGTCAATTATCCCGTGGTCATTATTTCACATCTTAAGAGTGAAGCAGGAGTTCAGGTGATGCCAAAGATCATAATTCAGAAGCTAGTAGTTTTTTCTTACAAGGATAATAAAAGGGTTCCCTGGAACTATGATTGTAATGTGACGATTCCAGGAAGAGAAAGTACAGTCAACTCGTTAAAGGAGGACCAATATATAGGGTCACACACACGCAATGGAAGACGATATGATACCCGAATAGAACCTGTAAAAGGAAAAGATTTGACGATTGAATAGAAAAGGGGAAAAGTAGTTGAACTTGATGTGCCTTTTAATGAACCAGTGAAAGAAAAATAAGCTAAGGAATTCTTGAAATTTTTGAAACACAGCGAGTACAGTGTGGTGGAACAGTTGTGTAAACAGCTAGCCCGCATATCTATATTGGCTTTACTTCTGGGTTCAGAGGTACATCAGAGTGCGTTGATGAAGGTGTTAAACGAGACATATGTAACCAACAATATTTCCGTCAGTAAGTTGGATCGGTTGGTTAACAACATAAGTGCAGACAACTTCATCTTTTTCAATGATGATGAGATTCTACCAGGAGGAATGGGATCTACCAAAGCTTTGCATATAACTACCAGATGTAATGGATACACGTTGCTAAGGGTATTGGTAGATAATGGTTCATTATTGAATGTGTTGCCTTTGTCTACACTAAACAAGTTACCTGTGGATAGTTCTTACATGAAAGGATGTCAGAACATAGTACGAGCATTTGATGGCACGGAGAGAAGAGTCATGGGGAGAATAAAGGTACCCTTGTTAATTGGTCCAACCACGTATGAGGTAGATTTTCTAGTAATGGATATTAAGCCCTCTTACAACTGCTTGTTGGGACGACCTTGGATACATTCAGCAGGGGCAGTGCCTTCATCGTTACATCAAAAGCTAAAGCTGGTATCAGAAGGGTGGTTGGTAACGATAAATGCTGAAGAAGATATTATCACGACCGTAGGTAGTGATGTGCCGTATGTAGAGATAGATGAAGAGGCCATTGAATGTTCTTTTCGGTCTTTGGAGCTTGTGAATACAACATTTATCACTGAGAGAAGTAGAATTCTGGAGCCAAAAATGTCCAAAACTACGACGATGGGTTTACAGTTGATGGTAGGACATGGAGCTTTACCAGGAAAGGGACTTGGAAGATGTCTCCAAGGAAGGATTGTAGTTTCAATACTGAAGGGCAAATAGGATCGCTTTGGTTTGGGGTTCAAGCCAGATGCAAGACAAAGGAAAAAAGAACTAGAAAGAAAGCAAGAAAGAAGAAGAGCACGAGTGAGTGGCAGGGAAATCAAATGGAAGCCCATGATAATTCCTCATATCTCCAAGTCTTTTGTATCAGGAGGCATTATTTATCTTGAACGAGGGATACTGGAGAAAGAAAGCAGGGACGAAGCATTGGGAAATATGTACATCAATGCCATATTTGAAGAGACAATTGAAGAGGGGATTTCATCAAATATTCGTCCATATGAGCATGGGAGCATTCTAGACAATTGGACTACAGAGGATCTTCCTGTAGTTTTTAAAGCTTACTCAGAGTAATGTTCGAAACAAACTTGTTGTTTTTAAGCCTAGAGACAATAAAGTTTTCTTTGTGAAATAGGCTCATGTTCAAACATCATTATTTCAATGAAGTACATTTTTTGCTATCATTTTGAGCAAATATTATTCTTTTCACAAGCAATTGTGTTATTCTTTTTATCCAAATCATTATCTTGATTCTTTATTCAATCATTCTTTTATTTCATTCATAAACATACCATACAAAACAATAATTATCAAATTCATTCATTTTTTGTATTTTTTTGTACCTATAATAGGTCCCGGGATATCAATATCATGAGTGACGCTGTTACTGACTCAGAATTACTATTTGAGTAAGACATGTGTTTAGAGGAATCTCAGGACTTTGAAGATGACAGAGACTGTGTTTTATCTTCGGACTTTTTAAGGATGGTAGAACAAGAGGAAAAGCAAATTTTTCCTCATAAAGAAACCATAGACATGGTGACTTTGGAAGAGGGGAAAGTTGTAAAGATTGGAACATGCATAACTAAAGAAACAAAGCGAGATCTTGTTGAGTTACTTCAGGAATTCAAATATGTTTTTGCATGGTCATACCAGGATATGCCCGGTTTAAGCACTGATATTGCAGTATATTGCCTTCCCATAAAAGAAGATTGCAAGCCAGTACAGCAGAAACTTCGAAGAATGAGGCCAGATATTGTCTTAAAGATAAAAAATGAGGTCAAAAAGCAATTTGATGTTGGGTTCCTCCAAGTAATCAAATACTCGGAATGGGTAGCCAATGTGGTGCCTGTTCCTAAGAAGGACAGAAAGGTGCGAATGTGTATGGATTATAGAGATTTAAATAAAGCTAGCCCAAAAGATAATTTTCCCTTGCCTCATATTGATACTCTAGTGGACAATACGGCTGGATTCTCATTATTTTCTTTCATGGATGGCTTTTCGGGGTATAATCAAATCAAGATGCATCCTGAAGACATGGGAAAGACTACTTTCATAACATTGTGGGGCACGTTCTGTTACAAGGTAATGCCATTCAGATTAAAGAATACTGGAGCAACGTATCAAAGAGCTATGGTAACTTTATTTCATGATATGATGCACAAAGAGATTGAAGTATATGTTGACAATATGATAGCCAAATCTCAAACTGAAAAGGAGCACATCCAAGTGTTGGGAAAGTTGTTCATGAGATTGAGGAAATTTCAATTAAAGTTTAATCCAACCAAGTGTACTTTTGGGGCTCGATCCGGAAAGCTATTAGGCTTTGTAGTCAGTGAAAGAGGAATCGAGATTGATTCAGACAAAGTCCGGGCTATACAAGAGTTGTCTCCACCATGCACCCAAAAAGAAGTTCGAGGCTTCCTGGGAAGATTAAATTACATTGCACGATTTATTTCTCAATTAACGGAGAGATGTGACCCCATATTTCGTCTTCTTAAAAGGCATAACTCAGGAGAGTGGGATGATGAATGCCAGAGAGCTTTTGATGAAGTTAAAAAATATTTGTCAAGTCCTCCAGTGTTATCACCCCCAAGTTCAGACAGGCCGTTGATATTATATTTAACCGTGTTTGGTAACTCTATGGGATGTGTGCTTGGTCAACATGACGAATCAGGAAGAAAGGAAAGGGTGATATATTACCTCAGTAAGAAGTTCACTGAGTGTGAGTTGAGATATTCGCCAATTGAAAAATTGTGTTGCGCTTTGGTTTGGACAGCACGAAGATTGAGGCAGTACATGTTATACCATACAACTTGGTTAATTTCAAAGTTGGTTCCTCTAAAGTATATGATGGAGTCAAATGCTTTAAATGGTAGGATGGCTAGGTGGCAAATTTTGCTTTCTAAATTTGACATAATCTACGTGAGTCAAAAAGCTGTGAAAGGGAGCGCAATAGCAGAATTTCTAGCCAACCGAGCTTTAGAAGATTATGAACCCTTGAATTTTGACTTCCCCAATGAGGAGATAGTGTATGTGGCAGCTGCTGAAGAGGACACTATAAAAGGTAACTTTTGGAAGTTGAATTTTGATGGAGCCTCAAACGCTGTGGGTAATGGAGTTGAGGCAGTTCTGGTATCTCCAGATGGAGATCATTATCTATTCACATGTAAATTGGATTTTGATTGTACGAATAATATGGTAGAATATAAAGCATGTATCATGGGGCTCAGAGTAGCTATAGAGTGCAAGATCAAGGCATTGGAAGTATATGGAGATTCTGCGCTGGTAATTTATCAACTTCGAGGTGAATGGGAAACAAGAGATGCCAAACTAATCAATTACAGAAGGCTACTGTTGAGGTTAGTTGAAGAGTTTGATGATATTACTTTCAATTATCTCCCGCGCGATGAAAATCAAATAGCAGATGCTTTGGCTACTTTGGCTTCCATGATTAAAGTAAGCAGACAAGAGGATATGAAGCTTATTCAGATGGGTATTTGGGAGGCCCCGTCTTATTGTTATAATATAGAGGAAGAAGAAAGAGATGATCATCCTTGGTATCAGGATATCTTGCAATATGTGAGAAATCGTGAATATCTAGATCAAGCCACGGAGAATGACAAAAGAATGTTGAGCAGGCTTGCTTGTGATTATGTTTTAGATGGAGAGATCCTATACAAAAAAAGGAAGGATTAGATACTTTTGAGATGTGTGGATGCCATAGAGTCCAAGAAAATCTTGAAAGAGGTGCACGAAGGTGTTTGTGGAACACACGCTAATGGGTTCACAATGGTCAGACAAATTTTGAAGTTTGGATATTATTGGTCAACCATGGAAGGAGACTGCATCAATTATGCTAAGAAATGTCACAAATGTCAAATTTATGGTGATAAGATTCACGTACCTCCTTCATCTTTGCATGTTATGACTTCCCCATGGCCGTTTTCCATGTGGGGCATGGATGTCATAGGGCCAATTTCACCGAACGCTTCAAATGGGCATCGTTTCATCTTTGTGGTCATTGATTATTTTACCAAGTGGGTGGAAGCTGCTTCGTGCGCCAATGTAACTAAATCGGCGGTCAGCAGGTTCTTAAAGAAGGGAATTATATGTCGATATGAAATGCCTGAGAAGATCATATCTGATAATGCGTTAAATTTGAACAATGGCACAATAGCAGAGGTCTGCAGTCAATTTAAGATCAGACATCATAACTCATCACCGTATCGCCCAAAGATGAATGGGGCAGTAGAAGCAGCCAATAAAAATATCAAGAAGATTATGGGGAAAATGACTGAAACTTACAGAGATTGGCATGAGAAGTTTCCATTTGCTCTCTATGCTTATCGAACATCTGTTAGAACTTTTACTGGGGCAACACCTTTCTCATTGGTGTATAGAATGGAGGCAGTTCTACCCATTGAAGTGGAGATACCTTCCCTTCGAGTTTTGTCAGAATTGAAGTTAGACGAAGCAGAATGGATACAGTCTCGATATGATTAGTTGAATTTGATTGAGGAAAAGAGGTTGAGGGCTATTCAGCATGGTCAGATGTATCAAAAAAGAATGATGCAAGCTTACGACAAAAAGGTTCGCCTAAGAGAATTCCATGAAGGAGATTTGGTTTTGAAAAAGATCCTTCCCATGCAAAAAGATTTCAGAGGAAAATGGATGCCAAATTGGGAGGGGCCTTATGTGGTGAAAAAAGCTTTCTCCGGCGGTGCATTAATCTTGGCTGAAATGGATGGAAAAAATTTGTCCAATCCAGTGAACTCGGATTTAGTCAAAAAGTATTACACTTAAGGAGGAGGAGGCCAAAGTGAAAATCCGCAAAGGGCTTTGAGACTTTCAAAAAAAAGGGGGGGGGCCAAAGTGAAAACTCGCAAAGGGCACTTTGAGACCAAATAAAAATGGAAAGGGTCAAAGTGAAAACCCGCAAAGGGCGCTTTGAGACTCAAGAATAAAAAAAAAAAAGAGAAAAAGGAGAGGCCAAGGTGAAAACCCGCAAAGGGCGCCTTCTGACCAAAGGGGATTTGAGTTGAAAACCCGAAAAGGGCGGCTCAAATATGGATCCAAAGTAAGAAGGCGGTGGTCTTGCTATAATTAACAATGAAGGGGGTATGTTGCATCTTGGGGCATGGACAAAGTAATTCTGATCTCCTAAACACATGTTAAGTTTGAATTGGTTTTCAAGAAGTTTGAGCAACAAAGCTCAGTTTGTAATATCAAGAGTGCCTAATCCTCATTTTATTTCCAAAAAATTTGTTATCTTTGAATTATTCTTTTTTTTTTTTCAAGATATACAATCCAAAATTAATGGCCATTGTTGTTCTTTTGATGATTTATTTACTTTGAACACAAGTTCAATTCCATTCTTATCCATTATTACGATTTGATTGCAAGCATGTTACATTGACATAATGATGAATGAACTAGTAATGTTTTCACAATAGAAGTTTTGCATATTACTCTAGGAGTTTCTAGATAATGCAAGAATCTGAAGTGGAATAATTATTTAGAATACACTCAAGTTTAAGGATATATTTGAATAAATCGCCTTTTTGAGATTTCTGTCCAAATGATGATTGAACAAGAAGGCAAAATAAAGTATTGATGATACAATTTTATTCTCAAGAAAAGGAAATGATATTTTGTATTCGTGCAAATTTCAAAATGAACATTTGGCTATAACACTTGAGGAGTGAGGTAGCAAATTGAACAGAGGGAAATTCACCTATAAGTTGCAATGTTTTTGTCTCAAAAAGAGTAGTGGAAAGGACGTTTAAATTACAGTGGAGTAATTTTTCCAGACAGGATATGATTGTTTCTTTGGGATACTCTGTCTAGGTGATGGTTGAGCAAATGCGTCAGTAACAATATTAATAAACAACGAGAGGTGATACCCTAAATTGTTAAAATGGAATCATCCTCATTTCTGCATATATCATTCATACCATATTTAGTTAGGAGCATTGGATTCATTTCAATCTAGCATCCTAATTATTTGTCATAAACATGCGCATACAAAATAGAGCCTACAGGACATGTTCCCCAGAGGATAGTGTAGCGATATTGGCGAAAATTGAAGATCTTATCTCTAAATAGTGGAGCAGATCGAAGATGGCGGCAATGGAGAATATTTAAGCCACAAGCCTTATCTATCTCAAGTTGTAGTGGAGCGGGCTCAATATACAAGTCTTATCTCCCTGAGGTTGCAGTGGAGCAGACTGAAAATCACAGATTTATCTCCCTGAAGTTGCAGAGGAGCAGATCGAAGATGGTGAATCTTATCTTCATGTATCGGCAATGGAGCAGATTTTACCACCAGCCTTATCTCTCTGAATAGCGGAGCAAATCGAAGATGGCGAATCTTATCTCCATGTATTGGCAATAGAGCAGATTTAAGCCACAAGCCTTATCTCCCTGAAGTTGCAGTGGAGCAGGCTCAATATACAAGTCTTATCTCCCTGAGGTTGCAGTGGAGCAGACTAAAAATCACAGATTTATCTCCCTAAGCAGTAGCGGAGCAGATCGAAGATGGTGAATCTTATCTCCATGTATCGGTAATGGAGCAGATTTAAGCCGCAAGCCTTATCTCTTTGAGGTAGCAAGAGAGCAGATTGAGGAATGAGTCTTATCTTTATTAGCAAGGAAGCAAACTGAGAATTGAAGATTTTATTTCCCTAAAGTTACATTAGCGGAGCAGATCGAAGATGGCGAATCTTATCTCTATGTATCAGCAATGGAATAGATTTTAGCCACTAACCCTATTTCTCTGAGATAGCGAGTGAGCAAGTTGAAGATTGAGTCTTAGCTGCAGCAAAGAGGCAGATTGAAGATCTTCCTAAGATTAAAGTCGACGATTTTTAGTAGAGTATGTCCCTGGAGACAGTAAGACTGACTGAGATTATTCGAAGAAGAAGAGGGTCAAAGGAAACAAAATTCAGCAAAACCGGGCAAATTTGGCCCTTTTAAAGTCTTTGCCCTATTCTCATTACATGACAATGAGCAAAGAGGGGCAGCTGTAATAGGCCCAATTCGCCCGGCCTATTATAAACCAAAATAAATAAAATACAATAAATAGCCCAATGTCCATTTACAAGTTGTTTAATAAAAAATATATATATGATAACAGTCTAGTTATTAAACCAAACTAAACCAGACCCAAATTAAACCCAAATAAATCTAAAGGCCCAAATGCAAAAATGGCCTAACAGCCCGAATGACCCAGATGCTAGTTTCAAAAAGGGGAAACCCTAGCCTTCTGATTGGCGTCACAGCAATAGTTTTCGTTCCTAGTCGTCTGATTCCAAAGTAGACCAGAAATTTCTGGAAAATACTAGCAGCTAGCCCAGATTGGGCTCCCACGAACGGACCCAAGCATGGCCTCATTCACGCGCGCGTCTCCCTGCTCCTCCATACAGTCGAATCTGTAAAAGAATACACTGGAAGAGCCAATAACAGAATACAGCAAGGATTTGATTTTTATTTATTTATTTATTTATTTTCATCTTTCGGCTATAAAAATCCACTGGATGTACTATGTAAAGGGACGTACACTGTACGCATACACTCGTACACTATACACATTCAAAAAAACAATTTCTGGAAAAGTGATTTTCCTTAGTTTTTTTTTTCTGTTATTTTCATCTATTTGCCTGCCATTGTTTGCATTATCTGCATTTCAAAACAAAGAAGAGAGAAAGGCAAGTCTTACCTTGCGAATCGGCCCTTAACCTCTGTTCACTTTATTGAAATCGAAGTTGGAAGGGGGATCCAGGGGTATCACTAAGGGTTTTTTTTTTTAAAAAAAAAGGGAAAATAGAACGGCTTACCTGTTCTCCTTGAGTAGGGCCTTTGACGACTTCTGGGCGGTGTTGGTGCACCACCGATCACCAAAGGAAATGGTGGATTTGGTGGTTATTGGAATGAGCCCTAACAAATCGACTTTAGGGCTATGAATTCTGGCCAAAATGATGGCTGCGTTTGGAAAAGGGAATAGAAAAAGAAAGGTTTAGAAAACTTGTTAATAAAACGGCGCCGTTTATAGTGAGAAAGGTTCGCGCGTTAACCCATTTAGCAGGCCGGATCTGCGCATTTTCATTGAAAAATAGGGAATTTGCACGATAAATCCTTCCCTTCGCGCGAAGCCTTCAATTGCGCCCTATTTGCTTACCTTGTTTTTTTTTTTAAATTTGGCCTTATAATTTGTGCGCCTTTTCACTTTGGTCCGCGGTTCAGTGCAGCGTTGTGGGCGCGGGATATTTCCAATTCTAGTCCCTGCACATTTTGTGCGCATGGCACATTGATCCTATTTTGCAATTATTTTTTTTTGTAAATTGTTCTTCTTGCTTCAATTTTTTATAAAAAAATTAAGTCTTATTTTTCTTTATTTACTGCACATACATTTTCTTTTACATGCTTGATTGTTGATTGTAATATTTCACGTTGCTTTGATAACTGAATGTTATTTTAAAGAACATTATTATAATCTTTTCTCATTTATTCTATCATTATAATATTTGGTGTGTTATTTGTAATAAAATTCATTTTAGTTTACATATGCCATTTGTCATAACCATTTTTTTCAAAAAAAAAAAGGGGAATCGACTTGGATTTTGGAAATGAAAACGAATAGAGGAGTCGCCACCAATCCTTTTTGGTGACGTGTGATCGGGTCACCTTAAATTAATCATTTTAATAAAAGCTAAGATTTACTAAAACGATAATTTTTTTGGTCTACGAAAACCAGAAAATGAGTTCGGGAGTCGGTTACGCATGAGGAAGGATTAGCACCCTCGGTACGCCTAAAAATTGGTACCTAGTTGATCAATTAGTGTCTTAGTGTCGAAGATTAAAAAACTTGAAAGACTTTGAAATATGATCCCTCTTTGTAAAAAAGGCTCAAATGTTAAAGACCTTCTCGTCTCTAATTAACAAAACACCATGTCCAATAAGTTAGGACACGACATCTCGAACTTTGAAAACGAGCTTGCCTTTGTATGTCGAAACCATTTTTAAAAAGATGTTCGGTCATTTAGGGTGGACAAGAAAAACCGAAACCCAGTAAGTTAGGGCACGTTTTCTCGAATTTCCCAAATACCAAACATTGCCTTTACTTGCGAGAAATGTTATTTCGAGATAACAAAATGTCATACCCGGTAAGTTAGGGCACCACATCTCGTATCTCCGAGAGTAAGCATTTTTTTAAAACTCGTATTGTGATTTAAAAGAATATTCCGTTATTTAGGTTAAATGAGAAAAATCGAAACCCAGTAAGTTAGTGCACGATTGTCTCGAATTACCAAATACGGAATATTACTTTTATGAAAGAATTATTTTAATGCATTGAGTAAAAAATATAACGTGATTTATAGTAAAACATAAAAGCAAATTATGGTATTAATACGTATAATAACATAATAGGTGCGACAGTGTCAAAAACAATAATATGAGCAATTATAAAAGATGAAATAATAGCAAGGCTAGTAATATGTAAATATAAACCAATACATGAGGAAAATGAAATGATCGAATACATATGTAAATAAATAATTAAAAATAAATAAAACATGGCAAAATAAAAATGACAATGATAACGGAAACGGAAACGATAATAATAATAATAACATAAATCATAATAGTATAAAACGATAATAATACATGTGGTATTAAACATGATAATAATAGTAATAATGTAAATATGAAATAGTAGGGAACATATATATATGTAAAATATATAATACTAGATTAAAAAATATATACGATATTTATTGAAAACAGTAATAATATATAAAAAATAACTAATAATAACGATACATAAATATATACATATATGTATTAAAATATATGCGAAATAATAGAAATAAAAATATATACATAGTATTAAAAATATATACATAATATATGCATACTAGAAATAATAATAGTATCGAGTATGAAAATTATATATCTAGCATAGACAAAAATACAGATGAGAATATAGTATTGAAAGTATTTACATGGGACAATATAAAAATGTATGAATAATGTGATATTAAAGATATATACATAATATACATAAAAATATAATATCAAAAAATATATACATGATATATATATGAAATATATATATAATATAGTTATTAAATATATATATATATATATATATACACAATATAGTATTAAAAATATACAACATGTATGGTATTAAAAATATAGTATTAAAAACATAATACATACATATAAGTATTGATAAAAAAATTCTAATACTAATAATAGTAATAGTAAAATACTAATAAATAATAGATATAGTATAATAATGATGAAAATATAATAATAGTCATAATACAATGGTAATAGTAATTACAAAAATGATGATGATAATAATAATAATAATAATAATAATAATAATAATATTAATAGTATTAAAGTTAAGTAAATAATAATACTAGATATAAATATATATATACACGTATATAATAGAAATACACACTACTATATAATAATAATAATAATAATAATAATAATAATAATAATAATAAATATAGAAATACAAAAAGTAAATATAATAAAAATATTAAATTAAAATAATAAAAAATACTATATATAAATATATATATACATAAAAATATACACTAATATATAATAATAATAGTAATAACAACAATAAGAAAAATACGAGTAATATTAATAATATATTAGAATACAAAAGTAAAGTAATAACAATAGTGGTGATAATAATAATAATAATATATGAGTGATACATAATAGAAAGAATACAAAAAATATGGAAAAAAATAATAGTAATAATATAATGATAATAGTAATAGAAAAATAAGATGAACATGAAAGCAAGTATAACAACAATGCTAATAATATGTTAAATTAACTAGCCTAAAACGAAAATAGAATATGTTAAATTAACTATCTTTAAATTAAAATAGCAAAAGTAGTAAAAAAAAACTAAATCAAAATCTAAATGAAATTTAAAGGGGAAAGTTCGGATAAAAACAGGGGCTAAAGTAGGATTAGATGAAATTTCAGGTGTAAAATTTAAAAGGGGAAATTAATGAAACAAAACAGAGGATTAAAGCAACACACACTAGAAAAACCAAGGGGGTAAACATGAAATTATCCCTCATTCCCCATGTGTGTCATTTAACCACGCCATAAGACCAAATTTTTAGAAAAAAAATCACTTTGTGCCTGCTTTGTTTTAAACGAGAGAAAGCTATCCTCTGTTTCTCTGGGCTTAGATCTAGGGTTTGTTCAAAGTCTATTGGCCGTCCACCATTGCTAGCGATGGTGGCCACCGTCAGCGATGCCGAGAAGACAACCAAAGCTCAATCTAATCTCCTTTTCAAGTGGAAACAGGTCCCAAAACCGAAAGATTTCAGATTGAACCCCCCAAAACTTTCAAAAAAGGGAAAGCCTTTAGACTTTTGGCCTCCTCTGCCGGTACCTCAGCCAGATCCTTGGGGATTCGACAGCCTTCGGACCAGAAAGAGACACCATCGATGATGTGAAGACCAAATGACGGGTAAAAAAGGGTTTTCTTTTATGTACTTACTTTCGAAAAAAAAACTGTAATACAAAAACCATGAATCACTTGAAAAGTATTTGTATTTGATTCCCCTGAAATATGTGTGTTCGTCTCTATTTTATTTATTTTATTATTTTACTTTTGGAAAAGAAAAAAAGAAATAAAATGAAAACAAAGAAACCTTTAAAAATGCTTTTATCTTTTTGAATGAGGATCATGTCTGTGTTCAAAATAAAAAAACCCCCCCACATCTGATTTTCTCTTTTGGCTTTATAGCCGATTACATGATTTCTCTGCTCTCTGCTTGTTTTTTTTGCTCTGTTTTTTTCTGCTTTGCGTGCTTCTCTTTTGTTTTGCAAGTAACGTCGGAGTAGGTGAGCAGAGGAGATGGGACGAGCGTCTGTTCGAGCGCAAAATGCGCTGACACCACGTGGGGAAGGGAGGCACGGCGCCCAGGGTTTCAGAAACCTTGATGTTTCTGATTTGATTTTAATTTTTGGGCTAGGTGGGCTAGTTTTTTGTTTAGGCTATTGGGGTTGAGTCTGTTTACTATATTGGGCCCGGGCTGGGCAAATTTAGGCATTTACACAATTAATTTTATGTTATTTTATAATTTCTTTTGAATTTATTCATATATTTTAATGTTTATATACATTTTTTGAGAAAGTCATCTATTTTATGTATCATTTAAGTTGTTATTAAGCATATATTTAGTACTTATATTTAACCTACATGTATTATTAAAACCATGTTATCTTTATACATATAGTTTCTAATAAATTTGTATATAATTGTGTTTTTTAAATTCATTGCATATATAATTTATGATAAAATTAAGTTAATCTTATAACTCGTATTTTAATTCAATGTTATTTTGACATACAATTATTTCTAAAATTGCTTCACTTATATGTAGTAGCCCATTTCTGCCCAGACCTGTAATTGAATTAAAAAATAATAAAGTTTATACAGTCCATGTACAAAGCCCAAAATTCATTTACAATTACAATCCATTACCCGTTTACATTTGACTCAAATACCTAAACCTTATGCCCAGTTACAACCCAATAAGCCTACACCCGGTTAGACTCTAACTCAACTCAGTGAAACCCAAGAAGCCCAAACCACAAGCCAAGGACGGAAGACCTAGCGTTTCAGAAACCCTAGGCGCCGCAAACAATGTGTGTGTTCATTTCGCGTCATTTCAGCTACCCACCATCGATGCCGTGATTCCAGGCTTCGAATCATGTCGTGATCGACGCCCGAATCAACGCCGGTGCAGTCGTCAGTGCCCAACCATTACTGGCTTCCTCGCTGGTACCTGCAAAAGAGGAAGGAACCACAACAACCAAAGAAACTGATTTGGAAAGAAATCAAATGATTTTTTTTTCTAAAATGTAACAAAGGGTTATAAAAACCCCTCTTTTGCCTAATTTATAACTAGGTTTTTTGGAGAGAAACACATATACAATAAAAGATCAGCATCTTATCAAAGAGACAGAGGTGATATATCTTTACCTTTTATTTTTTTCTTCTCTAAATAACATGCAAGTAATATTAAAATAAATCAAGAGAGTTTATCATTGAAATCGCATCGTAAAATCGAGATTTTTCAGTTTCTGACTGCTGTACATGGCGGCGTTGACGATGGCGCGTGGGCGCGTGTGCCCGATGACTGGGGCTTGGCCTGACGGAGGCCAAGGCCCGGAGGGCCTTTCTTCTCTCCTCTTGCAGAGGATTTTAAAGATTTTTTTTTTCTGAAATGGTTTCTAAAATGAATTTTGAAACAAAAATTGACTTAAATAGTGCAATGGATACGGTGTCGTTTTGCTTAATTTAATAAGCACTAAAACAGCACCGTTTAGGTCAGGAACTGCGTGTTGACCCGTGACCCGGGGAAGATCTGCGTGTTTTTGGAAAGTGGGCAAATTGCCCAATTGATCCTTTTGTGTTTTTTTTTAAATTTCATTTTTAATTTTATTTTAAATTGGCCCTAATTTTTTTGCTTATTCCAATTTAGTCCCGACGGCCTTTAGATTCCATTCTGGAGAACGACGTCGTTTTGGAATTAGGGTCGAATTACCCAATGAATCCCTTGACTTTTAGCCTGTGTTTCAATTAGGCCCAGATTTTTATTATTTTGCATTTAACCCCAAATTCTTTAATTAAATTCAATTTTAATCCTTTTATATACTTAATTTATTTTAAATACCTTATATATTATTTTATTTTTTTACAAATACCAGTTATAAAATAATACATATTATTTTTATTTTCATATTATCCATTATATAATTTATATCATACGTTTTATATATAAATTTTATTATATATTATATTTTACTATATATATTATTCCTTGTATTTTTATTATTTATTATGTATTATTATTCATTAAATGTGTAAATTTTAAATTTTTAAAAAAAATTATTATTAAATAATAGTATATATTATCCTTATTTATATTGTAGTAGCCCAAATCTGCCCGGGCCTTAAAACCAAAAGCAAAAAAATAATAAATAAATGAATGTTTATTTATTACAGTCTATTTACAATACCATAGCCCACTAACCCGTAGGCCCAAATACTTAGAACCCAATTAACCTAAAACTACCCACTAACTCGTTTACACCCAACCCACAAACAAGTACGGCCCAAATGGCCCATTTTGTTAACAAAGGATGGAAAACTTAGGGTTTCTGGAACCCTAGGCGCCGCAAACGGAAGGTTCCAGAAGCTAAGCGCTGCAACCATCCAAGCGTCACGCCTCTTCGCCTCATCCCGCAACTCTAGCCCCGAATCACGCCGCAGTCAACACGCAAATTAGTGCCAACATCATCGTCACAATCGTCGCCAGATTTTCCTCAATCACCTGCAAAAAGAGAAAGAAACGACAGAGACGAAACAAATATGGAAAGGAAATAAAATAAAGATGTAAATATATTGTAAACAGTGGCTATAAAGCCCGAGGGCTATCGTTGTAATAGGGGTTTTTTTTTGGATATACACGGATACAAACAGTTGATATATATAAAAACAAGAGAAACCTTGGCAGATTATAAAAGAATACAGAGGTGAATATTTTTATTTGATTTTATTTTTTTTACAAAATATATGCTGGTAATATAAAAGGGAGAAAAGAGGAGACGAACCGTTGCTAATCTGCGTTGTAACGGGAAGTTTTCTAGTTTCTGATCGCCGTACGTGGCGGCGTTCATGGTGGCGCGTGGGCACGTGAGTGCCAGAGAACGGAATCCTTTTTCAGAGGATTTCTTTCATTTTTTAAAAAAATTGGGTTTCAAAATGATTTTTAAGTTAAAATTTGGCTTATATAGCCTTATTAGAACGACGTCGTTTAGCTTAAAACAATAAGCTCTAAAACGGCGTCGTTTCAAGGCTTAGATCTGCGTGTTGACCCGATTACCCGGGGAGGATCAGCGTGTTTTTGTAAATTGGGATAATTTTCCAATTGGTCCTTCCGCATCTTTAATCTGTACAATTTAATTTTATTTATATTCTAATTTGGCCCTAACAGTTTACCTTTGTTTCAATTTAGTCCAAACAGTGATTTTAAAATAGTACTCTGGAGAACCACGTCGTTTTGGGATTAGGGCTAATTGCCCAGTGAGTCCCTCGGTTCTAATGCGTGTTCTAGATTGATCCAAATTCTTTTTTTTTCTAATTAGCCCCAAAGTTTTAATCATTTTTAATTTTAATCCTTTTATATATTTTTAAATTTATTTATTTTAAATACTATATATTATTTATTTACATGTATAAAAATTTATTGTATATTATTTTGATTACTTCCAAGTATATTTATATTATTTTTATATTATATTAACATATATTATTTTATATTATTTTATACTTTATTAAATGTTATATATTATATTATTTTATGTTTTAATATATATATATATTATATATATTATTTTATTTTATATTTTATCATATAATTATATTTTATTATATATTATTATATGTAATTTTGAAATTTATAAATTATTATTAAATATTATATTTTTATTTAAATATTTAAAACTTCATTTTATAATCTATATTATTACTTTATTCTTTATATTATATATTCTATTATTTTATATTTTATATATATATTTATTATTATGTATAATTTGTAAATTTGTAGATTGATAGTTAAATATTATACTTTATTAATATGCATTATATTTTGAAATTTTTGTGAAGTTTTGTTCCTACTTAATATTATTATGTATGTATATATATTTTAGGTTATTATGTAGTATATTTTATTAGTAAGTTTTTTTTTATATTTTCATCACTATTTCTCCTTGATATTTCATGTGTCGTTTAAATATTCCTTAATACCCCATTCATTGTTAATTGTATCTATCTTTATCTTTATTTATTTTTTAAACTTGATAGTTTATCGTGCATTTACTTAGCATTATCATAGTACATCAATTTATCTCTTAAAATATTTGATACTTTTATACTTAATTGCATGAATTGTGGATTATTTAGGTTATTATCTTAGATTATATTTGTATGAAATGATGTTGTATATGCCATATAATGTATGTTTTATACTTATTATTTTTATGGTTGCTTGCATAATACATAAATGTATATAATATGTATTATATTTTATTATTTATGTCATATTTGCCTGAAATATTAATGAAGTTACATAGTTTGATATTGATATATGTTAATATTGTATCTTGATTGCATCATGATTTTAAAAAATATATAATCAAAGAAATGTTTTTTTAAAAAAGGCAATATTTTTCGTATTTAGGAATTCGAAAAATAGTCCCCTAACATGCTGGGTGCGATTTCTCGTTCGTCTAAATGCCTAAAATACCCTTCTAAACAATTTTAAAAATTACGAGGTGATTTAGTTACAAGAGTTTTAGAATATCGTGTCCTATCATGCTGGATGTAATATTCGTATTCTTTTGGAACGAAAGAATCTTGGTTTTAAACTCGAATTATTCCGGTTTTAAAAAGAGGGATCCTATTTTTAAATCCTTTCAAATTTTTTGACATTAAGACAGAAAACTATTCAATTTGGTACCAATTTTGGGCGTTGCGAGGGTGCTAATCCTTCCTCGTACGTAACCGACTCCCGAACCTGTTTTTTTAATTTTCGTAGACCAAAACGTTTTATAAGGTGATCCAATCACACCTAAAAAAGGTTGGTGGCGACTCCAATTTTCGTTTTCCAAAAGTCGATCCTCGTTTTTCAAACAATCCTTTAAAAAATGGTTTCGACAGCTTGGCGACTCCACTGGGGACTGTAAGAGAGTCAAGCCAAAAAATTGATAACTTTCTGTCTTAATGCTAAAAATTTGAAAGGATTTAAAGATAAAGATCCCTTTTCATGTGTTCGCTGCATATGTTTGTTATCTTATTGCTGTACATTACATTTGCATGACCGTTGTCGTCACACCTTTAAGTGGGAGTGAGAAGCTACGCTTTCGTGAGGTTTTCACCTTCGTATAAGCTAGTGGATTACTTCCGGGATATTGTACCTATGTCTTCATGAGATTTTCATCTCCACATGGCCATAGGGAAATGTGTCCTCCTGAACTGAACTTGGTCTATATGAGCCTATAATGGGTGAGGACCGAGGAATCTGCTGGTTCAGGTACCCTTACTTTAGAGCTAAAGCTCATATAGTGAACCTTTAAGTGCTTACCCTAGGGAAATAGCGATAATCTTTAGAAAATTACCCCGTAAGTATTTGTTTATCATTTTCTTATATATGATACTGACCTATTTTAATTTTGCTGTCACTGCATATCATTTGGCATTTAAAGGTGTTGATTCAAGGGTCGATTTCTAGATTAGAAAGTTTTGTAATGAGGAACGAATACCTTAATAAAGTGGAGGACAATGCTTCTGTCTGTACCTGGTCAGAGAAAACCCAATTAGAGAAAGGAGATAGTGTCACCGAGGGGTATACATTAGAGTTATGGGACTTCACCCGTGTTAATTCGATGCAGAATGAGTTGCAGGAGTTGAGAGATATTTAGGCCTAATGGGATGACGAGTCTAAGCAGCTCTTCTATTAGAATTACGGAGACCTTCCCTATTTGCTAGACGTCAAGGTAGATAGGCAATTGTTTCGAGCCATGGTACAATTCTAGAACCTTGCTTATAGTTGCTTTACATTTGGTAATGTTGATCTTGTACCCACCTTAGACGAGTATACAACTTTACTCGTTGCTCAAGGATTCAAGGTTACAAGGTTTATGTTAGGCCTACTAGCCTTCCAACTTTTACGAAGAAGTTGGTAATGATTACTGGGATGAGTGAGCAGTGGACTGTAGCTCGTGTGCAGGAAAAGGGAGATAGTAAGTGTATTCCATGGGCTGTTCTGAGGGATTTGATATCGACGCATCCAGACGTGAAGAAAAGGGTCGACGTCTTGGCTTTGAGTATTTATGGCATGGTGATCTTCCCAAAGGCGTTGGGGCACATAGATGAGGCAGTTGCAGATTTATTCGATCAACTGGGTAAGAGCACACCTGTGCGTGCAATCCTAGCTGAGAATTTAGATCTTTGAGTGCATGTCGAAGGGCCGGCGAGGGTAGATTTATTGGATGTGCGCAATTGCTGCTAGTCTGGTTCCATAGCCACTTCTGGAAGCTTGATAAGGTTTCTTACCAGGTATTCTTTGAGGGTTATTCTCCCTTAAAGGAAGCAGTAGACATGCCTAGGGGAGATGACATTTCAGAGGAGAGGTGGATAGACATTCTTCAGAATCTTTGAGAGGAGGAAGCTATGTAGAAAGCTCTTTGGTTGGTTCCTAGTGAAGTTCTTTATCGATGTGGCTGTTTTGATTGGGTCCCTTTACCGGGAATTTAGGGAGTTGTTGGATATACACCATTGCTTGTTCTAAGACAATATCAGGCGAGGCAGTTTATGCCGGCTACACAGGGTTTGGCTCAGAGTGATTTCCCTTATAAAGGAGATCACTATAAGAAGAAGATGCGAGAAATTTCTGAGGCTTGGAAGAAGCCTTTCTGTATAAAGATCTTGACTGAAGGATCGACGTCAACCCTTGAGTATAAAGGATGGTTTAGTAGGAGAGTCAACGATAATGTCCCTAGGCCAATCGTGGGAGCAGCTCGAACATTAGAGGAGAGCTTACGAGTGATTCCATCAGAGGTGGAAGTTATGAAGCAAGAGTTTGAAAGGAAGAATTCAGAGCTTGAAAAGAGGATGGAGAAGCTCGAGGAGGAAAAAATGTGTTTGAGTCTCGATGTCAATGTTTAAAAGATGGAAGTCGAGAAGGCGAAAAAGGAAAAGAAAAAGATTGAGGAAGATCGAGACGATTTAAAGACGCACTACAAGAAGGCTCAAGTAACCTTGAAAAGGGTCGGATTAGGGAGATCTTCAGAGCAGTGGTAGCATGAGATTCAAGAGGAAAGAGCCAAAGCCGAGTATTGGGAGAAAAAGTTCCAAGAGATGCAGTCAAGTAATTAGGACCTAGAAAAGGAAAATCAAGAGTTAAAGGTTAAGGTGACAGAGCTTGGACGATCTCTTCATCATTGCCGAAGTCGTAACTCTGCTATCGACTTAAAGGCAAGCTTGGATAAGATTGAGAAAATGAAGCACAATATTGTGGGGTTAGAAGCAGCACTATAGGACTATGAGTTACGAATTGAGCAGCTTGAGACAAGAGAAGAGCAGTGGAAGGGAGAACTTCACCATCTTCGGGATCAAGTAGTGGATAGAGATCATGTCATGGAATAGGCCTTAAGTCAGATTCGAGAGGTTGCTGAATACCTACAAGATTTGGCAATGCAAGCCAGAACGCTGAGTATAATGTATGAGTCATCGTCAGACAAAGGACGTGAGTTAGCATTATTATTGGATAGGGTTAAGACTCTAGGCCTACGGGCGAAAGTGTATTTGTAATCCGTTTTATGAAAAGATTTTTGTTCCTTAAATAACGTTTTCTAAAATGAAACTAAATCTGAATCGACATCTTTTGCATTCATGCATTTACATTTCATTACATCATATGCATTCAAGTTTTTAGAAAAACCCTAATTAGTTAAAATTATTAGGGAGAAGGAGAGTAGAAGAAAGAAAATCTAGACGCAGCACATCCTTACGGTACACACGCTAAGTCGAAGAATATGGACCAAAGGTTTGAATAGCTACAGAAAGACATGCAGAACCAATAGCAAGAGCAATTGGCAAAAATGCAAAATGACATGAGGGAGCAAATGTTGGAGGCTCAAATGAATATGATGGCTGAGATGGCTCATCTACTAACGGCCACAGATAAGGGAAAGGCTCCCATGGCAATCACTAAAGAGGATAACGAGGGTCATCCTCCTGGTTTCACCCCACTCCACGTGCCTACACAAACTGAGGCACTTCCTAGGAGGCCATCTGTCACTATAAGGCCTCAACAAGGGCCGGCCGATGCTGGGATCCCCATAAATTTCCTGACTAATTCAGGATTCCATTTAGGCGACAGTCCTGCAAATCCTGCCATTCCTGACTTAGACATGGCTGAAAAAGAGGATTTAAGAAACGAGGCTGCAAGACAGTTGGAAGAACGCTGCAAATGGTTGAAGGAAAAATTTAAGGCTTTAGAGAATGCTGATGGGCATCATAGAGTTGATGCCAAAGATCTAAGCTTGGTCCTAGACTTGGTGCTTCCTCACAAATTCAAAATGCCAGAATTTGAGAAGTACAATAAGACTACTTGCCCAGAAGCCCATATTACGATGTTCTGTAGGAGAATGACTAGGTATGTGAATAATGATCAATTTTTGATCCACTGTTTCCAAGAAAGTTTAATTGGAGCAGCAGCCAAGTGGTATAATCAACTGAGTCGGGCCAGAATAAGTTCATAGAGGGATCTTGCACAAGCCTTCATGCGGCAGTACAATCACGTGACTGACATGACTCCAGATAGGATCACGCTGCAAAACATAGAGAAAAAGCCTAATGAAAATTTTAGGCAACATGCACAGCGATGGAAAGAGGTGGCAATGCAAGTTCAACCACCGTTGTCGAAGAAGGAGACTACCATGTTGTTCATCAACACTCTAAAAGCTCCATTCATCACTCACATGATTGGGAGTACTACTAAAAGTTTTATGGATATAGTCATGGCAGGAGAGATGATCAAGAATGCCATAAGAGATGGCAAAATCGAGGGGAAAACAACTAAAAGAGTGGCCTCAAGGAGAAAGGATGGTGAAGTGAATAACACGAGCACTTACAACACGAGGGCAATCACAGTTGGTCAACCTAAAATAGCTGGGGTGGAGCAACAAAGTTCTCAAAAGAAGGAGCCAGGTACCAGATAGAATTCTGAAAGGATACAATTCACACCTATCCCCGTGACGTATCGTGAGCTTTATCAAAGCTTATACAATACACATGCTATTTCTCCTTTTCACTTAAAACCACTGCAGCCCCCATATCCCAAATGGTATGACGTAAATGCCAGATGTGAATACCATGCTGGAATACCGGGGATTTTGATTGAAAATTGTACCGGTTTCAAAAAAGCCGTGGAGAGGCTTATTAAGATGGGGGTAGTAAAGTTCGACAATACCCCTAGTGCTGAAAACCCATTGCCAAATCATAACGATCAAGGAGTGAATGCCATTGGCGAAACTGGTAAGATAAGAATGAAGAAAGGCGTGGCTGAGGTGAGAACGCCAATGAGGATGATTTGGAAGGAAATGGTGAAAAGAGAGATGATAATCTCTAAAGAGAGGAGTAAAGGAGCAAGGGACTACAGTGAGTACCATGCTAAAGAGGGGCACGAGATCCAGGAATGTGATGAGTTCAAAGCCTTGATACAAAGCCTTATGGATAATAAAGAGCTAGAATTTTATGAAGCTGGGCCAAATGAGAAACATATATGCACATTAGAAGGTGTACCGAAAAATCAAAATCGGCCAAGGATTATTATTTCTTTACCAGGAAGTAATGAAGTTGAAACACCAATGGTACCGAAAGTCATCATTCACAAACCTGTTTCCTTTCCTTATAAGGATAGCAAGAGGGTGCCATGGAGTTATAATTATCATGTGTCAATAGCAGAGAGAGAAGATATAGCAAGTTCTTCTAAGGAAGCTCAAGTGGACGGTTCCCATACACGGAGTGGGAAGCGGTATAATATGGTGGGCGTCAGAAGGGAGCCCATAAAACCAAAAAGTGTTAGTACGGAGAAAGAGAAAGAGGCTGAAGTGCCTGTTAAGGAGCCAATAAAGGAAGAGGAGCCTAAGGAATTTCTAAAGTTCCTTAAGTATAGCGAGTATAGCGTGGTTGAGCAATTGCGTAAGCAGCCAACTCGCATATCAGTATTGGCTCTACTGTTGAGTTCTGAAGTGCATAGGGATGCATTAATGAAGGTGCTTAACGAAACATATGTCACCCATGACATATCCGTTAACAAGTTGGACCGGTTGGTGAATAACATAAGTGTGGATAATTTCATCTAATTTAATGATGATGAAATCCCACCGGGGGGCAGGGGGTCAACTAAAGCCTTGCACATCACAACTAGATGCAAGGGGTACATACTTCCAAGTGTGCTTGTCGACAATGGATCAGCCTTAAATGTTCTACCGTTGTCCACATTGAATAGATTACCCATTGACGATTCTTATATGAAGACATGTCAGAATGTGGTAAGAGCCTTTGACAACACAGAAAGGATGGTGATGGGAAGGATTGACATCCCTTTGGAAATTAGGCTGAATATATACGAAGTAGACTTTTTGGTGATGGATATCAAGCCTTCCTACAATTGCTTATTAGGTAGGCCATGGATACACTCAGCGGGAGTGGTGCCCTCGTCGTTGCACCAGAAACTGAAGTTAGTGACGGATGGATGGTTAGTAACCATCAATGTCGAGGAGGATATTATAGCTGCAGTTACTAGCAAGGCCCCTTATGTCGAAACAAACGAAGAATCTATTAAGTGTTCCTTTCGCTCTTTAGAATTCGTAAATGCAACCTTCATTTCAGAAGGGAGTGAGCTACTGGTGCCCAAGATAGTAAGAGCTACAAGAATGGCTCTACAAATGATGGCAGGAAAGGGAGCCTTACCAAGAAAAGGGTTAGGAAAATACCTACAAGGAGGGACTCAAATCCCAGAACTTAAAGAGAAGAGAGATCGCTTTGGTCTAGGTTTCAAACCAGATTATAAGCAAAGGGGGAAGGAAATTGAGAAGCGCCAAGAGGGAAGAAAGGCACGCCTTAATAGAAGAGAAGTGGAGTGGGAGCCGATGATATTCCCTCCAATATCCCAAACCTTCATATTGAGAGGGTTACTCATAGAAGGAAGTTAATGCTATACAAAAGGAAGGATCAAAGCAAGGAAACCTTGAGGGCATTCACCCTTACGAATCGGGAAGCTCTCTGAACAATTGGACTGCGGAGGAACTTCCTGTAGTATTTAGGAATTTTTCAGAGTAATTCTCGAAACATTTTTACTACTCTAGAGCCTAGGAGTAATAGAATTACATTTGTGAAATAGGCTTATGATCATTTATTATCTTTTTAATAAAACATAACTTTTATCAATTCATCAAGTATTGTTTCATTTTTATCAACCAATATTCCGTTAAAATTTTGACAATTCTTATTCTTTCATTCATAGCACATAAATAATCATTCTTCAATTCATTCATTCTTCGTATATTCTTTATACTTCTCAGATCCCTAGATATCAATGACATGAGTACTGATATTAAAAATTCTGATTTCTCTCGCGAGTAAGACATGTGTTTAGACGAATCTCAGGATTTTGAAGATGTCCAGGACTGTGATGTGTCTTTAGATCTTTTGAGGATGGTAAAACAGGAGGAGAAACAAATCATGCCACATGAGAAAGAGGCAGTAGAGAATGTAGCCCTAGACGAAGGGAAAAAGGTGAAAATTGGCACACATATTGCCAAAGACACAAGGTAAGGATTGATTGAGTTGCTACGTGAATTCAAGGATATTTTTGCGTGGTCCTATCAAGATATGCCAGGGTTAAATACCGATATTGTGGTTCATCGTCTCCCAATAAGGGAGGAATGTAAGCCAATACAATAGAAGTTGCAAAGAATGAGGCCAGATATCGTACTGAAAATAAATGACGAAGTCAAGAAGCAGTTTGATGTAGGATTCTTACAATAGGTGAAGTATTCTGAGTGGGTAGCTAACATTGTACCAGTTCCTAAGAAGGATGGGAAGGTACGAATGTGTGTTGATTACAGGGATCTAAACAAAGCTAGCCTAAAAGATAATTTCCCTCTACCTCACATAGACACTTTGGTAGACAACACAGCAGGATATTCGTTATTCTCCTTCATGGATGGTTTCTCAGGGTACAATCAGATAAAGATGCATCCTGAGGACATGGATAAAATCACCTTCATAACTTTGTGGGGAACTTTCTGTTACAAGGTAATGCCCTTTGGGTTGAAGAATGTAGGGGCAACATACGAGAGGGCTATGGTAACCTTGTTTCACGATATGATGCACAAAGAAATTGAGGTGCATGTCAATGACATGATTGCCAAGTCTCGAACGGAGGAGGAACATATTAAAGTTTTAAGGAAACTGTTCTTGAGATTAAGAAAGTTTCAGTTAAAACTTGATCCGGCAAAATGTACATTTAGAGCTAGGTCGGGGAAATTACTAAGCTTTGTGGTCAGTGAAAAAGGAATAGAAGTTGGCTCAGACAAAGTTAAAGCCATACAAGATTTGCCTCCACCACGTACTCAGAAAGAAGTTCGAGGTTTTCTTGGAAGGTTGAATTATATTGCTCGGTTTATTTCACAATTAATTGAGAAATGTGACCCTATATTTCGCCTCCTTAGAAAACACAACCAGGGTACTTGGAATGAGGAATGCCAGAATGCCTTTGATGAAGTCAAGCAATACTTGTTAAATGCTCTAGTACTATCTCCACCTTGTCCAGATAAGCCATTAATTCTGTACTTGTCGGTGTTTAGTAATTCCATAGGGTGTGTGCTTGGTCAACATGACGAGTCGGGAAGAAAGGAGAAGGCGATATACTACCTCAGTAAGAAATTTACAAAGTGTGAGATGAGATATTCGCCAATTGAGAAATTGTGTTGTGCTTTAATCTGGACGACTCGAAGGTTAAGACAGTACATGCTATATCATACTACTTGGCTTATTTCAAAACTTGATCCTTTGAAGTATATGATGGAGTCAACAGCTTTGAATGGGAGAATGGCGAGGTGGCAAATTTTGCTTTCAGAGTTCGACATAGTCTATGTGAGCCAGAAGGCTATAAAAGGAAGCACGATAGCGGAATTTCTGGCTAGTAGAGCTCTAGAAGACTACGAGCCGTTGAATTTTGATTTCCCAAGTGAGGAGTTGATGTGTATAGTAGCTACAGAGGATCATTCTTGGAAGTTGAGCTTTGATGGGGCATCCAATGCAGTGGGAAATGGAGTTGGGGCAGTCTTGGTATCCCCAAATGGTGATTATTATCCATTCACGTGCAAGTTGGATTTTGATTGCACAAACAATGTGACCGAGTATGAAGCGTGCATCATGGGACTCCGAGTGGCTATAGAGCGAATAATAAGAATCTTGGAAGTTTATGGAGACTCTGCATTGGTAATTTACCAACTTAAAGGTGAATGGGAGACAAAGGATCCTAAATTGGTCAATTATCAAAAGGTAGTTTTGGGGTTACTTGAAGAGTTCGATGACATCACTTTCAACTATATCCCGCGAGAAGAAAACCAAATGGCAGATGCTCTAGCAACCTTGGCTTCAATGATTAAAGTGAATAAAGAGGAAAAGATGGGACCCATTCAAATGAGTATCTTTAAGGCTCCAACTCACTGTTGTAACATTGAGGAAGAAGAAAAGGATGATAACCCTTGGTATCAGGATATATTGCGATATGTGAGAGATCGTAAATACCCAGAACAAGCAACTAAAAATGATAAACGAGCTTTAAGGAGATTAGCCTGCGATTACGTTTTGGATGGGGACATCTTGTATAAAAGAAGAAAGGACCAAGTACTGTTGAGATGTGTTGACGCTGTGGAAGCTAAGTTAATCTTAGAAGAAGTTCACGAGGGTGTCTGTGGAACACACGCTAATAGTTTCACAATGGCTAGACAAATCATGAGGTTTGGATATTATTGGTCTACTATGGAAGGGGATTGTATCAACTACGCCAAGAAATGCCATAAATGTCAGATCTATGGAGACAAGATTCATGTACCACCTTCACCTCTACATGTTATGACGTTTCCATGGCCTTTTTCCATGTGGGGCATGGATGTCATTGGGCCAATATCACCAAAAGCTTCAAATGGGCATCGCTTTATTTTTGTGGTCATTGATTACTTCACGAAGTCGGTAGAGGCTGTTTCTTATGCAAATGTTACTAAGTCGGCTGTAAGTCATTTTTTGAAGAAAGAGATCATTTGTCGGTATGGGATGCCTGAGAGGATCGTATCAGACAATACATTGAACTTGAACAACAAAACGATAGCAGAAGTTTGTAGTCAGTTCAAGATTAAGCATCATAATTCATCTCCATATCGCCCAAAGATGAATGGGGCAGTGGAAGCTGCGAACAAAAACATCAAGAAGATAGTGTGGAAAATGACTGAAACTTATAGAGATTGGCATGAGAAGTTACCGTTTGCACTTTTAGCCTATAGAACGTCTGTCAGAACCTCTACTGGGGCAACACTTTTCTCGCTAGTTTATGGGATGGAGGCAGTATTACCCATTAAAGTTGAAATACCTTCTCTTTCGAATTTTGTCAGAGATAAAGCTGGATGAGGCAGAGTGGATTCAATCGCGATATGATCAGTTGAACTTGATTGAGGAAAAGAGGCTAAAAGCTATTCGTCATGGTCAGATGTATCAGAAGCGAATGATGCGAGCTTACGACAAGAAGGTTCGTCCAAGAGAATTCCATGAGGGGGACCTTGTGCTAAAAAAGATTCTTCCCGTTCAGAAGAACTTTAGAGGAAAATGGATGCCAAATTGGGAAGGGCTGTATGTCATGAAGAAGGCTTTCTCTGGAGGTGCATTGATTTTGACAGAAATGGATGGGAAGAGTTAACTAATCCAGTGAATTTAGACTCAGTCAAAAAGTACTTTGTCAAAAGGAGAGGACAATCCAAGGTGAAAACCCGCAAAGGGCGTCTTGAGTATTAAAAAAAATGGAAAGGCCAAGGTGAAAACCCGCAAAGGGCGCCTTGTGACCAAAGGGGTTTTGAGTTGAAAACCCAAAAGGGCAGCTCAAATTTTAAAGAGTGCACGGTAATCTTGCTATATCTGATTCAACAAAGAGTGAAGCGCGTTGCATATCGAGGCATCGACAAAGTACTTTGGGTCTTTTAAACACATGTTGAACTTAAGGAAGTCTTCATGGAGCTAGCATATAAACGCTTAAGCGGCAATATCTAGGGCATCTAAATTTTTTCCTGTTTGCTATCTTTAGATTCTTATTCTTCTCAAAGATAGGCTTTCAGATTAATTTCCTTTGTATTTTTGACAAATTCATTCAAATCTAATTATTCTCAAGATTAAATTCATCTTCCATTATTCTTAAAATGTGTTGTATTAAATGATAATAGATGAACTAAATAATTTTCACAAGTGAAGTTTTACTCATTACTCTGTAAGTTTCCAGAGAATACAGTAAACTAAAACAGAATAATTGTTCGAGGAATTCATGTAAGTAAGGTTTGAAAGAACTCGAGGAAATTTCTTCTTTGGTCCAAAATGATGATTGGACAAATCAAATGATTCAATCCTAAGAGAAGATCATCTTACAAACATTTTGATAGGTCATAGTGTTTGAAGAATGGTACAAACCCACGGGCTAAGTAAGAATGATATTGCAAGAGAAATAAGGACGAGCTTCGACGATGAATGAGTGATGACGTCCGAAATAGGAGTTATTTTCATAAACATTTTGCATTATAACAGGTTTAATTAGGAGCACTTGACTCATTTCGATCATAGCATCCTAATCATTAGGAATGAAGTCATACGCATTATACAGGTTATGTTATTCAAGGGACAATGAAGATTGATGTGCCTTAACTCCCTAAGCAGTAGGGTAATAGGCTAAAGCATAACAGATCTGGCTTTCACGTGTTTACGCTGAAGTAGATCTAAGATGATTTGGCATCTCTGTATTGTTAGAGAGCAGATCGAAGATAATAGATTTGGCATCTCTGTATTGTCAGAGAGCAGATCGAAGATAGCAGATTTGGCATCTCTGTATTAGACCGGGAGCAGATCGAAGGCATAGCAGATCTGACCTTCATTGAAGCAGATCCAAGATGATTTGGCATCTCTGTATTAGACGGGGAGAAGATCGAAGATAGCAGATCTGACCTTCATTGAAGTAGATCCAAGATGATTTCGCATCTCTATATTAGACGGGGAGCAGATCGAAGACAGCAGATCTGACCTTCATTGAAGCAGATCCAAGATGATTTGGCATCTCTGTATAGACGGGGAGCAGATCGAAGACAGCAGATCTGACCTTCATTGAAGCAGATCCAAGATGATTTGGCATCTTTGTATTAGACGGGGAACAGATCGAAGACAACAGATCTGACCTTCATTGAAGCAGATCCAAGATGATTTGGCGTCTCTATATTAGACGGGGAGTAGATCGAAAACACAGCAGATCTGACCTTTATTGAAGCAAATCCAAGATGATTTGACATCTCTGTATTAGACGGGGAGCAGATCGAAGACATAGTAGATCTAACCTTCGGATGTTTTCACATCGAATTAGATCCAAGATGATTTGGCATCCTTGCGTTTACAAGGAGCATATCGAAGACATAGCAGATTTGGCTTTCACGTGTTTACGTTGAAGCAGATCTAAGATGATTTGGCAACTCTGTACTGTCAAAACAGATTTGGCATCTCCATATTCGACGGGGAGCAAATCGAAGACATAACAGATCTGACTTTCATGTGTTTACATCGAAGCAGATCCAAGATGACAGATTTGGCATCTTTGTATTAGACGGGGAGCAAATCGGAGATAACAGATTTGACATGTCTATATTAGACGGGGAACAGATTGAAGAAGTAGATTTGGCATCTTTGTATTAGACGGGGAGCAGATCAAAGATAGCAAATATCGCCTTCCTGAGTTGCAGTGAAGCGGATTGAAGCTGTCAAGAGGCCATTTAAAGAAGATCAAGGATTAAGAACTCAAGACTCGGCGAGCCCGGGCAAATTGGTCCTTTTATAGTCTTTGCTCTATTCCTGTTACACAGCAATGAGCAAAGAGGGGGCAGCTATAGTAGCCCAAATCTGCCCGGGCCTTAAAACCAAAAGCAAAAAAATAATAAATAAATGAATGTTTATTAATTACAGTCCATTTACAATACCATAGCCAACTAACCCGTAGGCCCAAATACTTAGAACCCAATTAACCTAAAACTACCCACTAACCCGTTTACACCCAACCCACAAACAAGTACGGCCCAAATGGCCCATTTTGTTAACAAAGGACGAAAGACTTAGGTTTTCTGGAACCCTAGGAGCCGCAAACGGAAGGTTCCAGAAGCTAAGCGCTGCAACCATCCCAAGCATCACGCCTCTTCGCCTCATCCCGCAACTCTGGCCCCGAATCGCGCCGCAGTCAACGCGCAAATCAGCGCCAACATCATCGTCACGATCGTCGTCGGATTTTCCTCAATCACCTGCAAAAAGAGAAAGAAACGAAAAAGACGAAACAAATATGGCAAGGAAATAAAATAAAGATGTAAATATATTGTAAACAGTGGCTATAAAGCCCGAGGGCTATCGTTGTAATAAGGGGTTCTTTTTTGGATATACACGGATACAAACAGTTGATATATATAAAAACAAGAGAAACCTTGGCAGATTATAAAAGAATACAGAGGTGAATATTTTTATTTGATTTTATTTTTTTTTACAAAATATATGTTGGTAATATAAAAGGGAGAAAAGAGGAGACGAACCATTGCTAATCTGCGTTGTAACGGGAAGTTTTCCAGTTTTCGACCGCCGTACGTGGCGGCGTTCGTGGTGCTGCGTGGGCACATGAGTGCCAAAGAACGGAATCCTCTTTCAGAGGCTTTCTTTCATTTTTTAAAAAAATCAGGGTTCAAAATGATTTTTAAGTTAAAATTTGGCTTATATAGCCGTATTAGAACGACGTCGTTTAGCTTAAAACAATAAGCTCTAAAACGGCGTCGTTTCAAGGCTTAGATCCTCGTGTTTTTGTAAATTGGGATAATTTCCCAATTGGTCCTTCCGCATCTTTAATCTGTACAATTTAATTTTATTTATATTCTAATTTGGCCCTAACAGTTTACCTTTGTTTCAATTTAGTCCAAACAGTGATTTTAAAATAGTACTCTGGAGAACGACGTCGTTTTGGGATTAGGGCTAATTGCCCAGTGAGTCCCTCGGTTCTAATGCGTGTTCTAGATTGATCCAATTTTTTTTTTAAAATTTTTCTAATTAGCCCCAAAGTTTTAATCATTTTTAATTTTAATCCTTTTATATATTTTTAAATTTATTTATTTTAAATACTATATATTATTTATTTACACGTATAAAAATTTATTGTATATTATTTTTATTACTTCTAAGTATATTTATATTATTTTTATATTATATTAACATATATTATTTTATATTATTTTATACTTTATTAAATGTTATATATTATATTATTTTATGTTTCAATATATATATTATATATTATATATTATTTTATATTTTATCATATATTTATATTTTATTATATATTATTATATGTAATTTTGAAATTTATAAATTATTATTAATATTTTATTTTTATTTAAATATTTAAAACTTCATTTTATAATCTATATTATTACTTTATTCTTTATATTATATATTCTATTATTTTATATTATATATATTTATTATTATGTATAATTTGTAAATTTATAGATTGATAGTTAAATATTATACTTTATTAATATGCATTATATTTTGAAATTTTTTGTGAAGTTTTGTTCCTACTTAATATTATTATGTATGTATATATATTTTAGGTTATTATATAGTATATTTTATTAGTAAGTTTTTTTTTTATATTTTCATCACTATTTCTCCTTGATATTTCATGTGTCGTTTAAATATTCCTTAATACCCCATTCATTGTTAATTGTATCTATCTTTATCTTTATTTATTTTTTAAACTTGATAGTTTATCGTACATTTACTTAGCATTATCATAGTACATCAATTTATCTCTTAAAATATTTGATACTTTTATACTTAATTGCATGAATTGTGGATTATTTAGGTTATTATCTTAGATTATATTTGTATGAAATGATGTTGTATATGCCATATAATGTATGTTTTATACTTATTATTTTTATGGTTGCTTGCATAATACATAAATGTATATAATATGTATTATATTTTATTATTTATGTCATATTTGCCTGAAATATTAATGAAGTTACATAGTTTGATATTGATATATGTTAATATTGTATCTTGATTGCATCATGATTTTAAAAAATATATAATCAAAGAAATGTTTTTTTTTAAAAAGGCAATGTTTTTTGTATTTAGGAATTCGGGAAATAGTGCTCTAACATGCTGGGTGCGATTTCTCGTTCGTCTAAATGCCTAAAATACCCTTCTAAACAATTTTAAAAATTATGAGGTGATTTCAGTTACAAGAGTTTTAGAATATCGTGTCCTATCATGCTGGATGTGATATTCGTATTCTTTTGGAACGAAGGAATCTTGGTTTTAAACTCGAATTATTCCGGTTTTAAAAAAAGGGATCCTATTTTTAAATCCTTTCAAATTTTTTGACATTAAGACAGAAAACTATTCAATTTGGTACCAATTTTGGGCGTTGTGAGGGTGCTAATCCTTCCTCTTACGTAACCGACTCCCGAACTTGTTTTCTTAATTTTTGTAGACCAAAACGTTTTATAAGGTGATCCAATCAGACCTAAAAAAGGTTGGTGGCGACTCCCATTTTCGTTTTTCAAAAGTCGATCCCCGTTTTCCAAACAATCCTTTAAAAAATGGTTTCGACATATATGATAGTATTTATATTACATTATATTTTATTTATATTTTATTACATATCATATTTTATTATATATTATTCCTTATAGAATCTTCCTTTTATTATATATTATATTATATGCATTTTATTATATATTTTTTGTATTATTTATCATATAGTTTATATTATTATATATTTTGTTTATAAATATTATTATACACTATATATTTTACCATATATTATTCTTTACATCACTTTTATTGTATTATAAAATATACATAATTTTATTACTTATTAATTACATATGTTTTATTTTTATTAAATAAATATGTGTAATATTAATATTTAGTACATTATTTTGTTAATATTAAGTTATTATATCCTATAACATGATTTATATATTAATAATTTTTTAAAAAAGGTTCTTATTTTTTGTTTTCTATTATTTTGATATAGTTTAGTAGGTTAAATTTTTATAGATTATTTATTATTTTATGTTATTGTTTTTTTACATATTCGCATGAAATTTATGTTGATCTAAGCTACATTTGCATAAAATATTATCACTTATATACTATGCAATTTATATTGTTGTATTCATTATGCTCTATGTTATATTTAGTATGTAACGATAATGCATGTATATTTTATACCACATATGCATAAAATGATGACGTATATTGTGTAATTTATGTTAAAATAGGTATCATGTAGGTTAGTATTGATCCTTGGTAGTATGTTAAATGCAACATCACTTTAAACATTTTTTTTATTTGATCCAAAAAGAATTTTTTTTAAAAAAAAGGGATAAGGCAATGTTTTTTGGTAGTTAGGAATTCGGGAAGTAGTGCCCTAACATGCTGGGTTGCAATTTCCCATTTGTCCTAATGCCAAAAATACCCTTCTAAACGATTTTATAAATTACAAGGTGACTTCAATTACAAGAGTTTTAGATTATTGTGTCCTATCATGCTGGATGTGAGATTCGTATTCTTTTGGAACGAAGAAATCTCAGTTTTCAACTCGAATTATTTTAATTTCAAAAGGGATCATATTTTTAAATACTTTTAAAATTCTAGCATTAAAGATAGAAAGTTATTCAATTTGGTACCAATTTTTTGGGCGTTACGAGGGTGCTAACCCTTCTTCGTACGTAACCGACTCCCGAACCCGTTTTCTTGATTTCGTAGACCAAAACAAATGATTTCAAACAAAAGTGGCTTGGAGGTGGTTCAATCACACTTAAACTGATTGGTGGCGACTCCCGTTTTCTTTTTTTTTAAAAAAAAACTCATTTTTAAAGAGGTTTCGACAGCTTGGCGACTCCGCTGGGGACCATAAGAGAGTCAAGCCAAAAAAAATTGATAACTTTCTGTCTTAATGCTAAAAATTTGAAAGGATTTAAAGATAAATATCCCTTTTCATGTGTTCGCTACATATGTTTGTTATATTATCTGCACACATTGCATTTGCATGATCGTTGGTCGCACCTTTAAGTGGGAGTGAGAAGCTAAACTTTCGTGAGGTTTTCACCTTCGTATGAGCTAGTGGATTGCTTCCGGGATACTGTACCTATGTCTTCGTGAGATTTTCATCTCCGCATGGCCATAGGGAAATGTGTCCCCCTAAACTGAACTTGGTCTATATGAGCCTATAATGGGTGAGGACCGAGGAATCTGCTGGTTCAGGTACCCTCGCTTTAGAACTAAAACTCATATAGTGAACTTTAAGCGCTTACCCTAGGGATTATGGTGATAGCTTTTAGTAAACTACCCTTATAAGTGTTTGTTTGTTATACTTTTATATGATACTAATCTATTTCGTTTTGCTATCATTGCATGTCATTCAACATTCAAAGGTACCGATTCACGGTTCGATTTCTGGGTTAGAAAGTTTTGTAATGGGGAACGAATATCTTGATAAAGTAGAGGATAATGCCTCTATCTGTACCTGGTCAGAGAAAACCCAGTTAGAGAAAGGAGATAGTGTCACTAAGGGGCATACATCAAAGTTATGGGACTTCACCCGTATTAATTCGATGCAGAATGAGTTTCAGGAGTTGAGAGACATTTGGGCCCAATGGGATGACGAGGCTAAGCAGCTTTTCTATTAGAATTATGGAGACCTTCCCTATTTGCTAGACGTCAAAGTAGATAGGCACTTGTTTCGAGCTATGGTACAGTTATTGTAACGCCCCATACCCGAGACCGTTGCCGGAGTTGAACACGAGGTGTTAACAGACTTAATTCATTGCTTAAACAGCTCAAACAATTTAATTTTAGAAATTCCAGACAAGCTGGCTAACTGCGTCATAGTCGCTTAAAAATTCATATCTCGAGTTTTAAAACACAAAATCCAATTCCGTAAATTTTCCCTGAAGTTAGACTCATATATCTATTTAGTAATTGTTTTCTAGAATTTTTGGCTAGGCCAATTAGTACAGTTTATTAGTTAAAGTCTCCCCTATTTCAGGGTTCGACTGCTCTGACCTCTGTTTATTACGAATCATATATCTCTCTGTACAGAATTTCAATGACTATGAAGTTTGTTTTTCTTAAAACTAGACTCAATAAGAAATCTGGACATATAAATTATGACTTATAATTATTTTTATAAAATTTATGGTAAATTTCCAAAGTCAGAACAGGGGATCCAGAAATCGCTCTGGCCCTGTTTCACAAAAATTTAAACATCTCATAAATATAACTCATATACCTGTTTCATTTCTTCCATATGAAAATAGACTCATAATTCTTCAATTCCATGTTTTATTCATCATCTAATTATATCTCTACTATTTTTAATGATTTTTCAAATTCACGTCACTACTGCTGTCTGAATCTATTTTATAGTAAATTTTACCTATTTCATGGTTTCCATAGATTAACTAGCAATTTGACATACATAAAACCAAATATGATCATAATTAGCCATTCCAATGGCTAATCATTACCAAGCATTTTTATACTACTCAATAACCATATCATAAGACCATATATACAAAATGATTATAATGCTATACATGCCATATTCAAAATATACAAGCCATTATGCCAAGATGGTATACAGATAGTGTGAGCGTGCCTCCGACCGTTCCCGATTTCCGAGCTGGCTTGTCAACACTACAAGGAATGAAAAGGAGGGAGTAAGCATAAATGCTTAGTAAGTTCACATGCAAATAGCAAGTAACATAACCATATAAGCAAAGATAAAACATCATTTGCATAATCATCACCAAGACATTCATATCATATTTTCATTTATCATCTTACCATATTGTTGTTATATCGATTTTTCAACCCGAGGGTTAAGTACATACCTGTTCAAAGTATCCATTTCATAACACTTACCAATGCGTCCCTTTCATCTTGAGTATTCCTCCATTTGAGTAGAACTTTACCCGTTGAACACATCGGAATATAATTCGGATACATGGAAAGTTTGCACATAAGTGCCACATATGTAGCCAAGCTACTATGTAAACCGCCCATAAGCGAACTCGGACTCAACTCAACGAGCTCGGGTGTTCGCATCCATAAGTGAACTCGGACTCAACTCAACGAGCTCGGATGCCTAGTTACATCTCACGAACTCGGACTCAACTCAACGAGTTCGGACATTCGCATCCATAAGTGAACTCGGACTCAACTCAACGAGTTCGGATGCCTAAAAATCCCAGTGACATGTCACTTGTATCCTAATCCATTCCTAAGGTTCAACGGGACCTTTTTCCCAATCATGTGTCTCAACCATCTTCTACAGAATACCGATACTAATACTCGGTAGTATTTCACATTTTCCAAGTATATCACATAATTTGACATATTATCAAACAATTATCACGAGTATAATATTTCATAATAATTATCATATCATTTAAATAACATAAAAACATTTAAAATAATAACTATGTTACCAACATTTACATATGAACTTACCTAGTATGCGAAAATGGCTACTTTTACCATTTCGTCCACAACTTGGTATTTTCCCCATTTTAGCCCGAATTTTAGTTTTCCTTGCTCCATCATTTAAAATATAGTCTAATTAGGACTCACATTATTCAAATTGACCCAAAATTATATTTTGGAAAAATTACAATTTTGCCCCTAAACTTTTGCATATTTACACTTTTGCCCCAAAGCTCGTAAATTAAACTTCAGCCTATTTTCTTATGTTTTATGACATGCTGATCATTTTTCCCTTCTATGGAAACATCAAATTCTCACTCTAACATGTACTTATGACTATTAGGTATATTTACCGATTAAGCCCTTTTGCTCGTTTTCACTTAAAACCGAGTAGTACAAGTTGTCTAACATAATTTAAAACCTCATATGCTATCATAAAACACCAAAATACACAAATTTCACCTATGGGTATTTTTCCAAATATAAACCCTAGGTTGAATTATTGCTAGCATAAGCTTAATCGAGCTACTGGGACTCCAAAAACGCAAAGAACTTGAAAAACGGGGCTAGAATGGACTTACAATCGAGCTTGGAAGCTTGAAAAACCCTATCCATGGTTTCTCCTTGCTATATTCGGCCATAGGGTTGAAGATGAGCAAAATTGGCTTTTAATTTTGTATTTTAATTCATTTTACCCCTAAATGACCAAAATGCCCTTACTACTAAACTTTCCAAAAATTCCATCCATATCCAATTTTCGTCCATAAACTTAGAAATTGGTAAAATTTCTATTTAAGACCTCCTAATTAATATTTCAAAACAATTTCATACTAGAAAATTCTAGAATGCAAGTTTTGCAAATTATTCGATTTAGTCCCTAATTTCAATTTAAGCACTTTAGGCATAGGATTTCATCACAAAATTTTCACACAATCATGCAATAATATCATAAAAATCAAAATAATTATAAAATAATTATTTCTATCTTGGATTTTTTGGTCATAAAACCACTATTCCGACTAGGCCCAAAATCAGGATATTACATTTTTGGAACCCTGCTTACAGTTGCTTTACATTTGGTGATGTTGATCTTGTAGTTACTTTGGAGGAGTATGCGAATTTACTGCGTTGCCCAAGGATTCAGGGTCACAAGGCTTATGTTAGGCCTGCTAGCCTTCCAACTTTTGCGAAGAAGTTGGTGATGATTACTAGGATGAGTGAACAGTGGGCTGTAGCTCGTGTGCAGCAAAAGGGTGATAGTAAGTGCGTTCCATGGGTCGTTTTGAGGGATTTGATATCTACACATCCAGACGTAAAGAAAAGGGTCGACGTCCTAGCTTTGAGTATTTACGACATGGTGATTTTCCCAAAGGCATTAGGACACATAGATGAGGCAGTAGCGGATTTGTTTGATCGCATTGGTAAGCAAAATACACCAGTACCAGCAATCCTAGCTGAGACATTTAGATCTTTGAGTGCATGTCGAAGGGCCAGCGAGGGTAGATTTATTGGATGTGCGCAATTGCTGCTAGTCTGGTTCCATAGCCACTTCTGGAAGCTTGATAAGGTTTCTTGCCGAGTATTCTTTGAGGGTTATTCTCCCTTAAAGGAAGCAGTAGACATGCCTAGGGGAGATGACATTTCAGAGGAGAGGTGGATAGGCATTCTTCAGAATCTTCGAGAGGAAGATGTTATGTGGAAGGCTCCTTGGTTCGTCCCTAGTGAAGTCCTTTACCGCTGTGGCAGTTTTGATTGGGTTCCTTTGCCAGGAATTTGGGGAGTTGTTGGATATGCACCATTGCTTGTTCTAAGGCAATATCGAGCGAGGTAGTTCATACCGGCTACACAGGGTTTAGCTCAGAGCGATTTCTCTTATAAAGGAGATCACTATAAGAAGAGGATGCGACAGATTTCTGAGGCTTGGAAGAAGCCTTTCTGTATGAAGATCTTGACCGAAGGCTCGATGTCAACCCTTGAGTATAAAGGATGGTTTAGTGGGAGAGTCAACGATAATGTCCCTAGGGCAATTTTTGGGATGGCTCGATCATTAAAGGAGAGTTTACGAGTGATTCCATCAGAGTTGGAGGTTATGAAACAAGAGTTTGAGAGAAAGAATTCAGAGCTTGAAAAGAGGATTGAGAAGCTCAAAGAGGAAAAAATGTGTTTGAGTCTCGATGTCGATATTCAAAAGATGGAAGTCGAGAAGGTAAGGAAAGAAAAGAGGAAGATTGAGGAAGACCGAGATGACTTGAAGACGCAGTATAAAAGGACACAGCTATCATTGAAGACAGCTGGATTGGGAAAGTCTTCAGAACAGTGGCAACAAGAGGTTCAAGAAGAAAAATCCAAGGCCGAGTATTGGGAGAAGAAGTTCCAAGAGATTCAGTCGCGTAATCAGGCCCTAGAGAAGGAAAGTCAAGGATTAAAAACTAAGGTGGCTGAGCTTGGACGATCTCTTCATCATCACCAAAGTTGTAACTCTGCGGTCGAGTTAAAAGCAAGCTTGGATAAGATCGAGGAAATGAAGCACAATATTGGAGGGTTGGAAGCAGCATTACAGGACTGTGAGCTACGAATTGAGCAGCTCGAGGTAAGAGAAGAGCAGTGGAAGGGAGAACTTCACCATCTTCAAGATCAAGTTGGAGATAGGGATTATCTCATGGGAGAAGCTATAGCCCAGATTCGAGAAGTTGCTGATCATTTACAAGACCTAGTGGCACAAGATAATGTATTGAGTAAAAAATATGAGTTAATGTCAGATAGAGGTCTAAAGCTAGCTTTATTGTTGGATAGAGTTAAAATCTTGGGCCTGAGGGCAAAGGCGTATTTGTAATCCGTTTTGTGTAAAGCTTTTTGTTTCTTAAATAACGTTTTCTAAAAAGAAGCTGAATCATAATCGATATCTTTAGCATTCATGCATTTGCATCTTATCACATCATATGCATTCAAGTTTATAGAAAAACCCTAATTAGTTAAAATTATTAGGGCGAAAGAGAGAGCAAGAGAAAGAAAATCTGGAAGCAACACATCACTACGAAACTCGTGCAAAAACTAAGAACATGGACCAAAGATTTGAGCAGCTACAGAAGGACATGTAGGACCAATTGCAAGAGCAATTGGCAAAAATGCAAAACGACATGAGGGAGCAAATGTTAGAGGCTCAAAGGAACATGATGGCTGAGATGGCTCAACTATTGAGGGCCACTGATAAGGGAAAGGCTCCCATGGAAATTACTGGCGAGGATGGCGAGGATCGTCCTCCAGGTTTCACTCTACCCCAGGTGCCTACACAAACCGAGGCACTTCCTAGGAGGCCATATGTCACTATAAGGCCTCAAAAAGGGCCGGTCGATGCTGGGATCCCCATAAATTTCCCAACTAGCTCAGGGTTCAATTTGGGCAACAATACTGCAAATCCTGTCATTCTTGACTTAGATATGGCTGAAAAAAAAGATTTAAGAAATGAGGCTGCAAGAGAGTTGGAAGAACGCTACAAATGGTTGGAGGAAAAATTCAAAGCTTTAGAGAATGTTGATGGGCATCATAGAGTTGATGCCAAAGATCTACGCTTGGTCCCAGGCTTGGTGCTACCTCACAAATTCAAGATGCCAGAATTTGAAAAGTACAACGGGACTACTTGCCCAGAGGCCCACATTAAAATGTTCTGTAGGAGGATGACTGGGTATGTGAATAATGATCAATCGTTGATCCACTCGTTTCCGTGATGCTTTAATTGGAGCAAAGCAGCCAAATGGTATAATTAACTGAGTCGGGCCAAAATAAGTTCATGGAGGGATCTTGCACAAGCCTTCATGCAGCAGTGCAATCATGTGACTGACATGACTCCAGATAGGATCACGCTGCAAAACATGGAGAAAAAGCCTAATGAAAATTTTAGGCAATATGTACAAAGATAGAGAGAGGTGGCAATACATGTTCAACCATCGTTATTGGAGAAGGAAACTACCATGTTGTCTATCAACACTCTAAAGGCTCCATTCATCACTCACATAATTGGGAGCACTACTAAAAGCTTTGTGGATATAGTCATGGTGGGAGAGATGATCGAGAATGCCATAAGGGGTGGCAAAATTGAGGGGGAAGCGACCAAAAGATCAGCCCCAAGGAGAAAGGATACTGAAGAAAATAACACAAGCACTTTCAACACGAAGGCAATCACAGTTGGTCAACCTAAAACAGCTACGGTTGAGCAACAGAGTTCTCAAAGGCAGGAGTCGGGTACAAGGCAGAATTCTGAAAGGATGCAGTTCACGCCTATCCCTGTGACGTATCGTGAGCTTTATCAAAGCTTATACAATGCACATGCTATTGCTCCTTTTCACTTGAAACCACTGCAGCCCCCATATCCCAAATGGTATGATGCAAACGCCAGATGCGAATACCATGCTGGAATATCGGGGCATTCGATCGAAAACTGTACCGATTAAAAGAAGGCCGTAGAGAGGCTTATTAAGTTAGGGGTAGTGAAGTTCGACAATACCCCTAATACTGAAAACCTGTTACCAAATCATAGCGATCAAGGAGTGAATGCCATTGGCGAGGCCAGTGAGAGAAGAAAGAAGGAAGATGTTGCTAAGGTGAGGATGCCTATGAAGGTGATTTTAGAGGAGATGATGAAGAGAGGTATGTTAACCTCTAGAAACGAGAGAAGAGAAACAAGGAACTATGGTGAGTTTCATAAGAAAGAAGGACATGAAGTTCAAGATTGTGAAGAACTCAAGACCTTGGTGCAAGGCTTTATAGACAATAAAGAGCTACAAATTTTTGAAGGTAGCTCTTGTGAAAAACAAGTATGTGTGCTGGAGGATGAACAGAAAGGAACTAGCCGACCAAGGATTATTATTTCCCTACTGGGGAATAATGAAGTGAGAGCACAAAAGGTGCCTAAGGTCATTATCCATAAGCCTACGCCTTTCCCTTATAAAGATAGCAAGAGGGTACCATGGAGTTATGGATCAGAGCGTGATGCAGGCAGGAGGAGGAGAATATAGCTAGTACGTCTAAAGATGTACAAGTTGAGGGTTCCCACACACGGAGTGGGAAGCGGTATGATACAGTGGGCATCAGAGAGGAGCCCACAAAAACAAAGAATGTTAGTGCGGAGAAGGAGAAAGAAGCTGAAGTGCTTGTCAAGGAGCCAGTAAAGAAGGAGGAGGCTAAGGAATTTCTAAAGTTCCTTAAGCATAGCGAGTATAGTGTGGTTAAGCAGTTGCATAGGCAGCCAGCTCGCATATCAGTATTGGCTCTACTTCTGAGTTCTGAGGTGCATCGGAATGCATTGATGAAGGTGCTCAACGAAACATATGTCACCCATGACATATCCCTTAACAAGCTGGACCGGTTGGTGAATAACATAAGTGCGGATAATTTTATCTACTTTAATGATGATGAAATTCCACCGGGGGGCAGGGGGTCAACTAAGGCCTTGCACATCACCACTCGATGTAAGGGGTACACACTCCCAAGCGTGCTCATCGATAATGGATCGGACTTGAATGTTCTATCGTTGTCTACATTGAACAGATTACCCATTGACGATTCTCACATGAAGACATGTCAAAATGTGATCAGAGCCTTCGACGGTACAGAAAGGAAGGTGATGGGAAGGATTGACATCCCCTTGGAAATTGGGCCAAGTATATATGAAGTAGACTTCTTGGTGATGGATATCAAACCCTCCTACAATTGCTTATTAGAGAGGCCATGGATACACTCAGCGGGAGCGGTGCCTTCATCGTTGCACCAGAAATTAAAGTTAGTGACGGATGGACGGTTAGTAACCATCAATACGGAGGAGGACATTATAGCTACAGTCACTAGCAAGGCCCCTTACGTCGAGACGAACGAAGAGTCTATTGAGTGTTCCTTTCGCTCTTTAGAATTTGTGAATGCAACCTTCATTTTAGAAGGGAGTGAGCCACAGGTGCCAAAGATAGCAAGAGCCACGAGGATGGCTCTACAAATGATGGTGGGAAAGGGAGCCTTACCAGGAAGAGGATTAGGAAAATACCTGTAAGGAGGAACTCAAATCCCAGAACTAAAAGAGAAAAGAGATTGCTTTGGTCTGGGCTTCAAGCCAGACTATAAGCAAAGGAGGAAGGAAGTTGAGAAGCGCCAAGAGGGAATAAGGGCGCGCCTTAATGGAAGAAAAGTGGAGTGGGAGCCGATGACATTCCCTCCACTATCCCAAACCTTCATATCGGGAGGGTTACTTATAGAAGAATGTCATTAGGTTAATGCTATACACGAGAAAGGATCGGATCAAGGAAACCTTGAGGGCATTCGCCCTTACGAACCGGGAAGCTCTCTGAACAATTGGACTGCGGAGGAACTTCGTGTAGACTTTAGGAATTTTTCAGAGTAATTCTCAAAACATTCTTGTTACTCTAGGGCCTAGGAGTAATAGGATTACATTCGTGGAATGGGCTTACGATCATCTATTTTTTTTAATAAAACATAACTTTTATCAATTTGAACGAGTATTGTTTCATTTTTATCAACCAATATTCTGTTAAACTTTTGCAATTCTTATTCTTTCATAGCACATAAATAATCATTCTTAAATTCATTCATTCTTTGTATATTCTTTATACTTCACAGATCCTTAGATATCAATGACATGAGCACTGATATTACAAATCCTGATTTCTCTCGCGAGCAAGACATGTGTTTAGAGGAATCTCAGTATTTTGAGGATGCCCAGGATTGTGATGTGTCTCTGGATCTGTTGAGGATGGTAAAATAGGAGGAGAAACAAATCATGCCCCATGAGAAAGAGGCAATAGAGAATGTAGCCCTAGAGGAAGGGAAAGAGGTGAAAATTGGCACGCATATTGCCAAGGACACAAGGCAAGGACTGATTGAGTTGCTATGTGAGTTCAAGGATATCTTTGCATGGTCCTATCAAGATATGCCAGGGTTAAATACTGATATTGTGGTGCATCATCTTCCAATAAGACAAGATTGCAAGCCAGTCCAACAGAAGTTACGAAGAATAAGGCCAGATATCGTGTAGAACCCATATTTTGCCCAGGCCTTAAAATAAATAAACCAAATTTAAAAAAAAAATTCAAAGTGTCCATTTATACAGTCCTTTTACAAACCAAAATAAAAACCCAATAAATAACCAGCCCAATAGACCCTAAACTAACCTTTAGCCTAAACCCTTTTTGACCCAAGTATCAGATTCTAAATTACCCATTACTCTAACCCGATTTTAGTAGCCCAAATATTAACTAAATTAAACCCTTTACCCAAAATACCTAACTAGACCAACCCAATCCTAAGCCTACCCAAACCCAATAAGCAGCAACCCAACAGGGCCCAAATTCGAAACACCAGGGCAGAAACCCTAGCGATCCTTAGCGCCGCAAACAGCAGACAAGAGCCCCACCCAGCACGACATTCAATCGCGCTGCAATCATCGCAATCGGCGCACCAATCCACCGGAAATCTCGCCCCAAACCTGTAAAAAAGGAAAGAAAGACCGAGCAGAATAAGAAAGAAATCAAAGATTGTACTTTCTATATATGTATTCAGGCTATAAAATCAAGAATCAAAAACATTGTAAAAGGGGGGGGGATATACACAAAGATCATACAATAAAATATAGCATTTTAAGTCAGAACGGAGGTGATTTATTTTGTCATTCAAACGTTCTTCAACTTTATTCATTTCATTTCCTTCTCTTTTATACATGCAAAACATAGTAGACAAAAACAGATTTGAAAATCAAGAGAAAAGCAGTCCACTTTTTAAAATTTCATACGCGAATATTTAAAAACTCAAAGTAAAAGATTTTACCTGTGATTTTACCTGGAAAGGGGAGGAATTTTGAACCTTCGACCACCGTGTACAGTGGCGCGTGAGGCGCGTGCAGCGGTGGCCGACAATCGTTGCCAGAGTTAAGGCCGAGGAGGGGGAGAGCATTCTAGGCTCGTCTTTTTTGTTTTTTTTAAAATGATTTAGAAATGAAATTTTTGGTGTTTTTTTAGCTTATATAGCTTTATTAAAATGGTTTCGTTTTGCTTAATTCAATAAGCATTAAAACAGCGTCGTTTAAACAAAAGGACCTGCGTGTCAACCTAACTCGGCCAAAGGATCCGCATGTTTTCTATTATTGGGCTATTTCCCAATTGGTCCTTCTGCTTTTTTATCCTTTAAAATTAGGTTTATTTTGTCTTTTAATTTTGCTCAAATATTTTGTTTTTATTTTAATTTGGTCCTTGGGATCTTTTAAAAAAGAAAGCGCATAAACGATGTTGTTCTAGAAGGGGATATTTTCCGTTTTAATCCCCCTCCTTATGCGCACATTTTAATTTGACCTTTTTTTTATTTTTTTAAATTCTGAATTTTCATCTGTATTTTTATTTCTATTCTAATTTAATCCTTTCTAAATTTATTTATTCTAACTTTATTTCTTTTTAGATTATTATTATTTATTTCAATATTTTGTATATATATATTTATCTTAAACCTTTTTTTATATTAAATTATTTTAATAATATTGTTTTATTCATTATTTTTCGTATATATTATTTATTTTATTCTAAATCTTTTTATAAATATAAAAATTGTTTTATTTTTCTATATTATTACTTTTCATATATTATTTTATGTATTATAAGTATTATTTTAAAACTTGTCTATTATTATCATATATTATTTTAAATTTTTTATCAAAAAATTTATGTATTATTTTACATTTATATATACATATTGTATGATATTTCAAAATATTTTTTTATATAAAGTTTTGTTTCATTACTTTTATATATATTATTTTATTATATTTCATAAATTACTTTTTCTTTATCTATTTACAAAGCATTAATTATTTTTAATCATTTTCTTCTATCCATATTATTTTAATATCCATTTTTTTTAAAATATCGTATTTATTTTAATTGTTATTTAAACATTTTACTTCTTAACTTACTTTGTATATTTTTTAAGTTTTGCTAGTCTCTTTTTGTATTTTCTTCTATATTTACTTATCATTGTTTTAGTATGTTAATTTTATCATATCAATTATCCATCATGCTATGTTATTGTTTTTTAATCAATTATATTTGTATGAAATATTGGTATGTATTATGTAATTTATATTGCTTTAATTTTGATATCTTGTAACATATTACTTGCATCATTATTTTAAAAGAATTTCAAATAAAAGGTTTTTTTTTTCTCTTTAAAATAAGGCAATATTTTTGTATTTAAAAATTCGGGAAATAGTACCCTAACATGCTGGGTTGCAATTTCTCGTTTGTCTAAATACCTAAAATACCCTTTTAAACAAATTTTCCAAATCACGAGATGATCTTAGCTACGAGAATTTAAAAACATTGTGTCCTAACATGCTGGATGTGATGATAGTATTCTTTTGAAACAAAAGAATCTCGATTTTCAATTCAATTTTTTTTATTTTAAAAAAGAGATCATACTTTTAAATCTTTTCAAGGTTTCGACATTAGGAAAGAAAATCAATCAATTGGTACCAATTTTGGGCGTTACGAGGGTGCTAATCCTTCCTCGTACGTAACCGACTCCCGAACCTATTTTCTAAAAAATCGTAGACCAAAATGTTTTATTTGGTGGTCTAATCACACTTAAAAAGATTGGTGGCGACTCCCGTTTTCATCTTTTTTAAAGTCGATCTCGTTTTTCCAAAACCCTCTAAAAAATGGTTTCGACAGCTTGGCAACTCCGTTGGGGACTAATAAGAGAGTCAAGCCGTGAAATTGATAATTTCTATCCTCTTGTCGAAATTTGAAAACTTGATTTGAAAATATGATCCTTTTTACATGTGTTTGCTGCATATGGTTGTTACTTTTCTCGAACACATTGCATTGCATGACCATTGTGGTCACGCCCTTAGGTGAGAGTGAGAAACTAAGCTTTTGTGAGGTTTTCACCTCTGCATGAGTTAGTGGATTACTTCCGGGATACATCCGTACCTATGTCTTCGTGAGATTTTCATCTCCGCATGGTCATAGGGAAATGTATCCCCCTAAATCGAACTTGGTCCATATGAGCCTATAATGGGTGAGGATCGAGGAATCTGCTGGTTTAGGTACCCTTGCTTTAGAACCAAACTACATATAGTGAACTTTAAGTGCTTGCCCTAGGTAGTATGGTGATGACCTTTAGTACCTACCTTTATAAGTGCTTGTTTATTACATCTTTTTATATGATACTGTTTTGTCATCATCGCATGTCATTCATCATTAAAAGATGACGATTCAGGGTTCAATTTCTAAGTTAGGAAGTTTTGTAATGAGGAATGAATATCTTAATAAAGTGGAGGACAACTCTTCCGTTTGTGCGTGGTCAGAGAAAACCTAGTTAGAGAAAGGAGATAGTGTCATCGAGGGATATACATTGGAGTTGTGGGACTTTACTCGTATCAGTTCGACACAGAATGATCTTCGGGAGATAAAGGACATTTGGGCCCAGTGGGATGACAAGGTTAGGCAGCTGTTCTACTAGAGCTATGGAGATCTTCCTTATTTGCTAGATCATTGGAGGAAAGCTTACGAGTAGTTCCATCAGAATTAGACGTCATGAAACAAGAGTTCGAGAGAAAGAATTTGGAGCTTGGGAAGAAGATCGAGAAACTAGAAGAGGAAAAGATGTATTTGAGCCTAGACGTCGACGTTTAAAAGATTAAGGTTGAAAAAGTAAGGAAGGAAAAGAGGAAAGTCGAAGAAGACCGAGATAATCTGAAAGAGAATTATAAGAAGATACAGTTGTCAATAAAAAAGCTAGGTTGGGAAAGACTTCAGAGTAATGGCAGCAAGAGATTCAGAAAGAGAGAACCAGAGCTGATCATTGAGAGAAAAAGTTTCAAGAGATGCAAGCACAGAATCAAGCCTTAGAAAGGAGTTTGGCCGAAAGCCAGAAAGAGAAGCATGGATTAAAGATTAAAGTAGTTGAACTTGGACGGTCTCTTCATCATTACCGAAGTTGTAACTCTGCGATCAAATTAATGGCAAGCTTGGATAAGATCGAGGAAATGAAGCACAATATTGGAGGGTTAGAAGCAGCGCTACAGGACTGTGAGCTACGAATTGAGCAGCTCGAGGCGAGAGAAGAACAGTGGAAGAGAGAACTTCACCATCTTCGGGATCAAGTGAGAGATAGAGATCATGTCATGGAACAGGCCCTAGTTTAGATTCGAGAGGTTACTGAACACTTGCAGGATTTGACAACACAAGCTAGAACGCTGAGTATAATGTATGAGTCATCGTCGGACAAAGGATGAGAGTTAGCATTATTATTGGATAGGGTTAAGACTTTAGGCCTACGGGCGAAAGTATATTTGTAATCCGTTTTATGAAAAGATTTTTGTTCCTTAAATAACCTTTTCTAAAATGAAACTGAGTCAGAATCGATACCTTTTTGCATTCATGCATTTGCATTGCATCACACCGCATCATATACATTTAAATCCATAAAAAGACCCTAATTAGGCAAAAATTATTTCAGAGGGTTAACCGGGGATATGGAACAAAGGTTGGAGAGATTGGAGCAAAGGCAAATACAGATGCAAGAGCAGTTAACCAAGATTCAACAAGATATACGTGATCAAATGTTAGAGCTCTAAAGAAATGTAATTGGCCAGTTGGGGCAATTACTAGCCGAAGGGCTTGAAAAGAAGAAAAACCCAGTGGTCAACACTAAAGATGATATTGAGGACATCGTTTATTCCCCAAGTTTTACTCCAATAAGCGTCCAAACTCGACCAGACGAGGTACCTGTTACTATCAGTCTTCAACAGCATCAGGCCAGTATGGTGGCACCAGTAAATTACTCAGTAGGCTCAGGTCTCAATTCAATGGGCAATTCAGCCAATATTGTTGCCATTGAAGAAGCAAAGAAGACATGTGTGGAGCTTCCGAAACAGCACGAAGCTTTCAAAATACAAGAGTGGAGCTCCCGAAGTAATACTTCGAAGGCAATGAAGAAAAAGGAAAAAGAGGTGAAAACAATTACCATAAGCCAGTCAAGAGTTACTAGCCATCAGGAATCCAATTCGAGACTGAGTTCTGAAAAACTTACATCTATGCCAATCCCGATGTCGTATAAGGAGCTATATCAAAGATTATTTGACGCACACATAGTAGCCCCTTTTCATTTAAAATCATTGCATCCTCCATACCCCAAATGGTATGATTCAAGCACTCAATGCGAATCCCATGCGGGAATCGCAGGACATTCGATTGAGAATTACACTGCCTTTAAAAAAGTAATTAAGAGGTTCATTAAGATGGGTGTTGTAAACTTCGGTGGTCCCTCTGGAGTAGAAAATCTGTTACCCTATCATCTAGATAAAAGGGCAAATTCCATAAGAGAAGAGGGCATGGGATCCAAGAATGCGCCAAGTTCAAGGCTTTTAAACAAAACTTGATGTTGGAGGATTTGAATGACGTATCCGAAGAAGGGACCAAGAAATAAAAATTGTTGAACCTTTGAACATTTGGGGATGTTTTGAACAACGAAATTGTGGAAGTGATCCTTGTATTTAAAGATTAATCTAGAGTAATGTTTAGAACACACTTATTGTTTTAAAGCCTAGAAACAATAAGGTTTTATTTGTGAAATAGGATCATGTTCGGACATTATTGTTTCAATAAAACATATCTTTCATGATCAATGCGAACAAATATTCTTTCATTCTTTTACCGATAAATATTCTTTTGACCTTTAAAATTCTTTCTAAATTGCATTCATAACATGTAAATAGTCATGCTTGAATTCATTTATTCCTTGTATATTCTTTTGTGCCTATCATGGGTCCCTAAATATCAATGACATGGGCAACGATACTACAGATTCAGAGTTCCTTTTTGAGCGTGACATGTGTTTAGAGGAATCTTAGTACTTTGAAGATGACAGAGATTGTAATCTATCTTCTGTTTTGTTGGAAATAGTAAAGCAAGAAGAGCAGCAAATTTTTCCCTATAAAGAGGTGATAGAGAATTTAGCCTTAGAAGAAGGAAAGGTTGAGAAATTGGAACGTGCATAACCAGAGAGACAAAATAAGACCTTGTTGGGACTATTATGGGAATTCATAGATGTTCATAGGAACGTCGGAAGAACACATGCAAGAGGATTCATAATGACCAAGATAAACAAGAGCCTTGGGCATTGTTGGTTCACCATGGAAAGGGATCGCATCAGTTATACCATAAATGCCAAATTTAATGAGCCAAGACTTATAGGGCATGTATGTTATGGGCCCTTCAAAAGTTTCAAGTTGACAATGGTTCATCTTTGTGGTTGTCGACTGCTCCATTAAGAGGGTAGAGATAGCTTCATATGCCAATATTACAAAGTCAATAGTCATCGAATTTCAAAAAAAAAACATCATATCCAACTACACAATGCCAAAAGTTTGCAGTCTTTTCAAAGATAATGCGACATACCACAATACAAAAAAGGTTGCCAAAAGAAAAGAAAAAGAAGAAAAATAAATTACAGAAGATGACCGAGACTAGTAAAAATTGGCATAAGAAACTACTGCTTACTCTCTATGCTTACGCTGGGGCAAACACCTTCAATTCCAATTGTTTCAAAAGTTCCAACCATCATCCTTGGAATGGGTGCATTGTTTGGCTTTCCTGAGCAGTCTGATGTGCCATCAATAGCTGCGATGGTTAGCTCCAAGCAGTGGCCATTGATTTCCAACTATGGGGCATTAGGCCGTACACAGTCTCTAAAGCTTAAAATGATAGATTCTTTCTTCAAAACCAGTTTTTAACAAAGTGAATGACGGTATCATGAAGGAAGCTCTGTTAGACTTCTATACAAGTTCAGGGAAGAGGAAACCTGATCAAATCATTATTTTCAGGGATGAGGTTAGCGAGTCTCAATTCAATCAAGTTTTGATCAAGTTGTTGAGGCTTGCAAGTTCCTTGATGAGAAGTGAAACCCTAAAGATTATGGTTATTGTTGTACGAAAAACCATCATACCAAGTTTTTTTTTTCAGCAGGGATCTCCTGACAATGTGCTACATGGTACTGTCATTGACAACAAAGTGTGCCATCCAAAGACAAATGATGTTTACCTTGGTACCCATACTGGAATGATTGGAATCACGAGGCAGATCCACTATCATGTTCTCTTAGACCAAGCTGGGTTTTCGGCTGATAATCTGCAAGAGTTTGTTCATTCTCTATCCTATATGTATCAAAGGAGCACCACAGCCATATTTGTTGTGGCTCCTATTTGCTACATTCATTTGGCAGCTTCACAGTTGGGGGCAATTTATGAAGATTAGGGATGTTTCAGAAACATAATCGAGTCATGGTGGGATGTATGCTCCGGGAGTAATCTCTGTACCTCAGCTTTCTAGGTTGAAGGATAAAGTCAGCAACTTCATTCTTGTCTGCTGAGAATCATTGAACCATCTTTTTGCAGGGTTTGACAAACAACAATGGCAGGATCATTTCTGCTGGGGCAATCCTTTTCTCATGGGTTTATGAATCAAGATTTTTTCCTCCAAGCTTTGATGGAGTAAAGAATTGAATACCTCTAGTAAACTTAACTTGAAAGTATTCATCCTAAGCAAATGTACCAAAATGGATGACACAAACTTGTGACAAAGAAGGTTCGTCCAAAAGAATTTCATGAAGGAAACCTTGTGCTGAAAGTGATCCTTCCTATTCAAAAGGATGCCGAATTGGGAAGGGCCATATGTTGCGAAGAGGGATTTCTCTAGAGGTGCACTGATTTTTGACAAGAAATGGATAGGAAGAATTTATCTGATCCAGTGAATTCGGACTCGGTCAAGGAGTACTTTGTCTGAAGGAGAAGGGAAGCCAAGGTGAAAACTGCAAAGGGCACTTTGGGACTTCTATTTCAAAAAATATATATATGGAGAGGCCAAGGTGAAAACCCGCAAAGGGCGCCTTGTGACCAAAAGGGTTTTGAGTTGAAAACCCGAAAGGGCAGCTCAAATTTGGAAAGTCATGCAGTGACCTTGCTATACCGGATTCGACGAGAAGTGAAGTATTTTACATATCGAGGCATCAACGAATTACTTTGGATCTTTTAAACACATGTTGAACTCAAGAAAGTCTTCATGGATCTGGTGTATAGACGCTCAAGTGGCGATATCTGGGGCATCTGATTTATGTCCTATTTACTATCTTTGGATTCTTTTTCTTCGCAAAGATACGTTCTCAATTTAATCTTTTTCCATTCCTTCCAATAATTTGTCCAAATCTAATTATTCTCAGGATCAATTATTTGTCTCCCATTATTCATAAAGCATGTTGCATTGAAATAATGATAGATGAACTAAAATATCTTCACAAACGAAGTTTTGCATATTACTCTGGAAATTTCTAGATAATACAAGAAACTGAAACAAGAAAATTGTTTAAGGAATTCTCATATGTATGGGTTGGAGATACTCGAGAGATTTTCTTCTTCAGTCCAAAAGGTGGTTGGACATTTTAAGCAATATTGATCTTAAGAAAGGATCATTTCATAAACATCTTTAGTGGGTCGTAACATTCGGGGAATGGTACGGTAGACCAAATTGATGGAGAAGATTCGAGGCATACGAGTAGAGTATGATTGATATGTCGAGAAGAACAAGGTGGAAAGCTCGATAGATGAATGAGTGATGACGTTTGAAATAGGAGTTATTTTCATAAACATTTTGCATTATAACAGGTTTAATTAGGAGCACTTGACTCATTTCGATCATAGCATCCTAATCATTAGGCATGAACTCATACGCATTATACAGGTTATGTTCTTCAAGGGACAATGAAGATTGATGTGCCTTAACTCCCTAAGCAGTAGGGTAACAGGCTAAAGCATAGCAGATCTGGCTTTCACGTGTTTACGCTGAAGTAGATCTAAGATGATTTGGCGTCTCTGTATTATCAAAGAGCAGATCTGGGATAGTAGATTTGGCATCTCTGTATTGTCAGAGAGCAGATCGAAGATAGTAGATTTGGCATCTCTGTATTGTCAGAGAGTAGATTGAGGATAGCAGATTTGGCATCTCTGTATTGTCAGAGAGCAAATTGAAGATATAGCATATTTGGCTTTCACGTGTTTACACTGAAGCAGATCTAAGAAGATTTGGTGTCTCTGTATTATCAGAGAGCAGATCAAAGATAGCAGATTTGACATCTCTGTATTAGATGGGGAGCAGATCGAAGACATAGCAGATCTGACCTTCATTGAAGCAGATCCAAGATGATTTGGCATCTCTGTATTAGACGGGAAGCAGATCGAAGACACAACAGATCTGACCTTTATTGAAGCAGATCCAAGATGATTTGGCATCTCTGTATTAGACAGGGAGCAGATCAAAGACATAACAGATTGGACCTTCATTGAAGCAGATCCAAGATGATTTGGCATCTCTGTATTAGACGGGGAGCAGATCAAAGACATAACAGATTGGACCTTCATTGAAGCAGATCCAAGATGATTTGGCATCTTTGTATTAGATAGGGAGCAGGTCGAAAACATAACAGATCTGACTTTCATGTGTTTATATAGAAGCAGATCCAAAATGACAGATCTTATCTTTCTGTATTCGATGAGGAGCAGATCAAAGAACTCAAAACTCGGCAAGCCTGAGCAAAACTGGGTCTTTTCTAGTCTTTGCTCTATTCCTATCAACACAGCAGTGAGCAAAGAGGGGCAGTTGTAGAACCCATATTTTGCCCGGGCCTTAAAATAAATAAACCAAATTTAAAAAAAAAAATCAAAGTGTCCATTTATACAGTCCTTTTACAAACCAAAATACAAACCCAATAAATAACCAGCCCAATAGACCATAAACTAACCTTTAGCCTAAACCCCTTTTGACCCAAGTATGAGATTCTAAATTACCCATTACTCTAACCCGATTTTAGTAGCCCAAATATTAACCAAATTAAACCCTTTACCCAAAATACCTAACTAGACCAACCCAATCCTAAGCCTACCCAAACCCAATAAGCAGCAACCCAACAGGGCCCAAATTCGAAACACCAGGGCAGAAACCCTAGCGATCCTTAGCGCCATAAATAGTAGACAACAGCCCTGCCCAGCATGACCTTCAATCGCGCTGCAATCATCGCAATCGGCACACCAATCCACCGGAGATCTCACCGCAGACCTGCAAAAAAGGAAAGAAAGACTGAGCAGAATAAGAAAGAAATCAAAGATTGTACTTTCTATATATGTATTTAGGCTATAAAGTCAAGAATCAAAAACATTGTAAAAGGGGGGGATATACACAAAGATCATACAATAAAATATAGCATTTTAAGTCAGAACGGAGGTGATTTATTTTGTCATTCAAACGTTCTTCAACTTTATTCATTTTATTTCCTTCTCTTTTATACATGCAAAACATAGTAGACAAAAACAGATTTGAAAATCAAGAGAAAAGCAGTCCACTTTTTAAAATTTCATACGCGAATATTTAAAAACTCAAAGTAAAAGATTTTACCTGTGATTTGCCTAGAAAGGGGAGGAATTTTGAACCTCCGACCACCGTGTACAGTGGCGCGTGAGGCGCATGCAACGGTGGCCGACAATCGTCGCCGGAGTTCAGGCCGAGGAGGGGGAGAGCATTCTAGGCTCGTCTCTTTTGTTTTTTTTTAAATGATTTAGAAATGAAATTTTTGGTGTTTTTTTAGCTTATATAGCTTTATTAAAACGGCGTCGTTTTGCTTAATTCAATAAGCATTAAAAGGGCGTCGTTTAAACAAAAGGACCCGCGTGTCGACCCAACTCGGCCAAAGGATCCACGTGTTTTTTGTTATTGGGCTAATTTCCCAATTGGTCCTTCCGCTTTTTTATCTTTTAAAATTAGGTTTATTTTATCTTTTAACTTTGCTCAAATATTTTTTTTATTTTAATTTGGTCCTTGGGCTCTTTTAAAAAAGAAAGCGCATAAACGATGTCATTCTAAAAGGGGATATTTTCCGTTTTAATCTCCCTCCTTGTGCGCACATTTTAATTTGACCCTTTTTTTTATTATTTTAAATTTCGAATTTTCATCTGTATTTTTATTTCTATTCTAATTTAATCCTTTCTAATTTTTTTATTCTAACTTTATTTCTTTTTAGATTATTATTATTTATTTCAATATTTTGTATATATATATATATATTTATCTTAAACCTTTTTTTATATTAAATTGTTTTAATAATATTGTTTCATTCATTATTTTTCGTATATATTATTTATTTTATTCTAAATCTTTTTATAAATATAAAAATTGTTTTATTTTTCTATATTATTACTTTTCTTATATTATTTTATGTATTATAAGTATTATTTTAAAACTTGTATATTATTATCATATATTATTTTAAATTTTTTATCAAAAAATTTATGTATTATTTTACATATCTATATATATATTGTATGATATTTCAAAATATTTTTTTATATAAAGTTTTGTTTCATTACTTTTATATATATTATTTTATTATATTTCATAAATTACTTTTTCTTTATCTATTTACAAAGCATTAATTATTTTTTAATCATTTCCTTCTATCCATATTATTTTAATATCCATTTTTTTAAAATATCGTATTTATTTTAATTGTTATTTAAACATTTTACTTCTTAACTTACTTTGTATATTTTTTAAGTTTTGCTAGTCTCTTTTTGTATTTTCTTCTATATTTACTTATCATTGTTTTAGTATGTTAATTTTATCATATCAATTATCCATCATGCTATGTTATTGTTTTTTAATCAATTATATTTGTATGAAATATTGGTATGTATTATGTAATTTATATTGCTTTAATTTTGATATCTTGTAACATATTACTTGCATAATCATTTTAAAAGAATTTCAAATAAAAGGTTTTTTTTTCTCTTTAAAATAAGGCAATATTTTTGTATTTAAAAATTCGGGAAATAGTACCCTAACATGCTGGGTTGCGATTTCTCGTTTGTTTAAATACCTAAAATACCCTTTTAAACAAATTTTCAAAATCACGAGATGATCTTAGCTACGAGAATTTAAAAACATTGTGTCCTAACATGCTGGATTTGATGATAGTATTCTTTTGAAACAAAAGAATCTCGATTTTCAATTCAATTTATTCAGATATTAAAAAAGAGATCATACTTTTAAATCTTTTCAAGGTTTCGACATTAGGACAGAAAATCAATCAATTGGTACCAATTTTGGGTGTTACGAGGGTGCTAATCCTTCCTCGTACATAACCGACTCCCGAACCTATTTTCTAAAAAATCGTAGACCAAAATGTTTTATTTGGTGGTCCAATCACACTTAAAAAGGTTGGTGGCGACTCCCGTTTTCATCTTTCTTAAAGTCGATCCCGTTTTTCCAAAACCCTCTAAAAAATGGTTTTGACATATCATATTGAAGATAAAGGACGAAGTCAAGAAGCAGTTCGATGCAGGGTTCTTACAAGAAGTGAAGTACTCTAAATGGGTAGCTAACATTGTACCAGTCCCTAAGAAGGATGGGAAGGTACGAATGTGCGTTGATTACAGAGATCTGAACAAAGCTAGCCCAAAAGATAATTTCCCTTTGCCACACATTGACACTTTGGTAGACAACACAGCAGGATATTTGTTGTTCTCCTTCATGGATGGTTTCTCGGGGTACAACTAGATAAAGATGCATCCGGACGACATGGATAAAACCACTTTCATAACATTTTGGGGCACCCTTTGTTACAAAGTAATGCCGTTTGGATTGAAGAATGCAGGGGCAACATACCAACGGACTATGGTGAACTTATTCCATGATATGATGCACAAGGAGATTGAAGTGTATTGATGACATGATTGCTAAATCTCAAACAGAGAAGGAACATATTGAAGTTTTGAGGAAGTTGTTCCTAAGATTAAGGAAATTACAGTTGAAGCTCAATCTTGCAAAATGCACCTTTGAAGCTAAATCAGGGAAGTTATTAGGCTTTGTGGTCAGTGAAAAGAGGATAGAAGTGGACTCAGATAAGGTCAGAGTCATACAAGAATTGCCTCCACCACAAACTCAGAAGGAAGTTCGAGGATTTCTAGGAAGATTGAATTATATCGCTCGGTTTATTTCACAACTAACTGAGAATTGTGATCCTATCTTTCGCCTCCTTAGAAAACACAACCAAGGTACTTGGGATGAGGAACGCCAGAATGTTTTTGATAAGGTTAAGCAATACTTGTTAAATGCTCCAGTGTTATCTCCACCTAGTCCAGATAGACCATTAATTTTGTACTTATTAGTGTTTAGTAATTCTATGGGATGTGTGCTTGGCCAACATGACAAGTCGGGAAGAAAAGAGAAGGCGATATACTACCTCAACAAGAAATTCATAGAGTGTGAGATGAGATATTCGCCAATTGAGAAATTGTATTGTGCTTTAATCTGGACGACTCGAAGTTTAAGGCAATATATGTTATATCATACGACTTGGCTAATTTCAAAACTTGATCCATTAAAGTATATGATGGAGTCAACAGCACTAAATGGAAGTACGGCAAGGTGGCAAATTCTGCTTTCAGAATTTGACATAGTCTATGTGAGTCAGAAGGCTATAAAAGGAAGCGCGATAGCGGAATTTCTGGCTAGTAGATCTCTAGAAGACTATGAGCCGTTGAATTTTGATTCCCCTAATGAGGAGTTGATGTATGTGGCAACTATTGAAGAACGTCCATGGAGGATGAGCTTTGATGGCGCATCCAATGCGGTAAGAAATGGAATTGGGGCAGTCTTGGTATCCCCAAATGGTGATCATTATCCATTCACATGTAAATTGGATTTCGACTGCACAAACAATATGGACGAGTATGAAGCGTGCATCATGGGACTCTGAACGGCTATAGAGTGAGGAATAAGAACCTTGGAAATATATGGAGACTCTGCGTTGGTAATTTACCAGCTTTAAGGTGAATGGGAGACAAGGGATCCTAAATTGATCAATTATCGAAAGGTAGTTTTGGGGTTACTTGAGGAGTTTGATGACATCACTTTCAATTATATCCCACGAGACAAAAACCAGATGATAGATGCTCTAGCAACCTTGGCTTCAATGATTAAAGTGAATAAAGAGGAGGAGATGAGACCCATTCAGATGAGTATCTTTAAGGCTTCAGCTCACTGTTGTAATATTGAGGAAGAAGAAAAGGATGAGAACCCTTGGTATCAGGATATATTGCGATATGTGAGAGATCGTAAATACCCAGAACAGGCAAATGAAAATGATAAGCAAACTTTAAGGAGATTAGCCTGCGACTACGTTTTGGATGGGGACATCTTGTACAAAAGAAGAAAGGACCAAGTACTGTTGAGATATGTTGACACCGTGGAAGCTAAGTTAATCTTGGAAAAAGTTCACGAGGGTGTTTGTGGGATGCACGCTAATGGTTTCACGATGGCTAGACAAATAATGAGGTTTGGATATTATTGGTCTACTATGGAAGGGGATTGTATCACCTACACCAAGAAATGCCATAAATGTCAGATTTATGGAGACAAGATTCATATACCACCTTCCCCTCTACATGTTATGACTTCTCCATGGCCTTTTTCCATGTGGGGCATGGATGTCATTGAGCCAATATCACCAAAAGCTTCAAATGGGCATCGTTTTATTTTTGTGGTCATTGATTACTTCACGAAGTGTGTAGAGGCTGCTTCTTATGCAAATGTTACTAAGTCGGCTGTGAGTCGATTCTTGAAGAAAGAGATCATTTGTCAGTATGGGATGCCTGAAAGGATCATATCAGACAATGCATTGAACTTGAACAACAGGACGATAGCAGAAGTTCGTAGTCAGTTTAAGATTAATCATCATAACTCTTCTCCATATCGCCCAAAAATGAATGGGCCAGTGGAAGCTGCTAACAAAAACATCAAGAAGATAGTGGGGAAAATGACTGAAACCTACAGAGATTGGCATGAGAAGTTACCATTTGCACTCTTAGCTTATCAAACGTCCATCAGAACCTCTACTGGGGCGACTCCTTTCTCGTTGGTTTATGGGATGGAAGCAGTGTTACCCATTGAAGTGGAAATACCGTCTCTTCGAGTCTTGTTAGAGATAAAGTTGGATGAAGCTGAATGGATACAATCGCGATATGATCAGTTGAACTTGATTGAGGAAAAGAGGCTAAGGGTCATTAGTCATGGTCAGAAGTATCAGAAGCGAATGATACGAGCTTACGACAAGAAAGTGTGACCAAGAGAATTCCACGAGGAGGATCTTGTGCTGAAAAAGATCCTTCCCATTCAGAAGGACATTAGAGGAAAATGGATGCCGAATTGGGAAGGGCCGTATGTCGTGAAGAAGGCCTTCTCTAGGGGTGCATTGATCTTAACAGAAATGGATGGGAAGAGTTTACCCAATCTAGTGAATTTAGACGTAGTCAAAAAGTACTTTGTCTAAAGGAAAGGAGAATTTAGGGTGAAAACCCGCAAAGGGCGCCTTGAGTTATCAAAAAAAAAATGGAGAGGCCAAGGTGAAAACCTGCAAAGGGCGTCTTGTGACCAAAAGGGTTTTGAGTTGAAAACCTGAAAGGGCAGCTCAAATTTTGAAGAGCACATGGTAATCTTGCTATATCTGATTCAACAAAGAGCGAAGCGCGTTGCATATCGGGGCATCAACAAAGTACTTTGGAACATGTTAAACTCAAGAAAGTCTTCATAGAGCTGGTGTATAGACGCTCAAGCGGCGATATCTAAGGTTATTTCCTTCAAGGGACAATAAAGATTAATGCGCCTTAACCCCCTAAGCAGTAAGGTAACAGGCTAAGACATAGCGGATTTGGCTTTCACGTGTTTACGCTGAAGTAGATCTAAGATGATTTGGCATCTCTGTAATTATCAGAGAACAAATCGAAGAAACAGATTTGGCATCTCTGTATTCGACGGGGAGCAGATCGAAGACATAGCAGATCTGATCTTTGGATGTTTTCACATCAAAGTAGATCCAAGATGATTTGGCATCCTTGCATTTACAAGGAGCAGATCGAAGACATAGCAGATTTGACTTTCACATGTTTACGCTGAAGCAAATCTAAGACGATTTGGCGTCTCTATATTGTCAGAGAGCAGATCGAAGATAGTAGATTTGGTGTCCCTGTATTGTCAGAGAACAAATCGAAGAAACAGATTTGGCATCTCCATATTCGACGGAGAGCAGATCGAAGACATAGCAGATCTAACCTTCGGATGTTTTCATATCGAAGTAGATCTAAGATGATTTGGCATCCTTGCGTTTACAAGGAGCAGATCGAAGACATAGCAGATCTAACCTTCGGATGTTTTCATGCTGAAGTAGATCTAAGATGATTTGGCATCCTTGCGTTTACAAGGAGCAGATTGAAGACATAGCAGATTTTGCTTTCACATGTTTACACTGAAGCAGATATAAGATGATTTGACGTCTCTGTATTGTCAGAGAGCGGTCGAAGATAGATTTGGCATCTCTCAGTATTATCGAGAAGCGGTCGAAGATATCAAAATGGCGTCCCTGAGGTTGCAAGGAGCAGGTTGAAGATAGCAGATATTGCATTCCTGAAGTTACAATGAAGCAAATTGAAGCTATCATATTTATGGACTAATACTTCTGAAGTTGTAGATAGGTTAAAGGCCATTTGAAGAAAGATCTCAAGATTGGGTCAGACCGGGCAAAATGGGTCCTTTTATAGTCTTTGCTCTATTACCGTTACACGACAATGAGCAAAGAGGGGCAGCTGTAGTAGCCCATTTCTGCCCGGGCCCATAATTGAATTAAAAAATAATAAAGTTTATACAGTCCATGTACAAAGCCCAAAATTCATTTACAATTACAGTCCATTACCCATTTACATTTGACCCAAATACCTAAACCCTATGCCCAGTTACAACCCAATAAGCCTACACCCGGTTAGACTCTGACTCAACTCAGTGAAGCCCAAGAAGCCCAAACCACAAGCCAAGGACGGAAGACCTAGGGTTTCAGAAACCCTAGGCACCGCAAACAATGTGTGTGTTCATTTTGCGTTGTTTCAGCTACCCACCATCGATGCCGTGATTCCAAGCTTCGAATCATGTCGTGATCGACGCCCGAATCAACGCCGGTGCCGTCGTCAGTACCCAACCATTACTGGCTTCCTCGCTGGTACCTGCAAAAGAGGAAGGAACCACAGAAACCAAAGAAACCGATTTGGAAAGAAATCAAATGATTTTTTTTTCTAAAATGTAACAAAGGGTTATAAAAACCCCTCTTTTGTCTAATTTGTAACTAGGTTTTTTGAGGAGAAACACATATACAATAAAAGATCAGCATCTTATCAAAGAGACAGAGGTGATATATCTTTACCTTTTATTTTTTTCTTCTCTAAATAACATGCAAGTAATATTAAAATAAATCAAGAGAGTTTACCATTGAAATCGCGTCGTAAAATCGAGATTTTTCGATTTCTGACCGCCGTACATGGCGGCGTTGATGATGGCGCATGGGCGCATGTGCCCGATGACTGGGGCTTGGCCTGACAGAGGCCAGGGCCCGGAGGGCCTTTCTTCTCTCCTCTTGCAGAGGATTTTAAAGATTTTTTTTTTTCTGAAACGGTTTCTAAAATAAATTTTGAAACAAAAATTGACTTAAATAGTGCAATGGATACGGTGTCGTTTTGCTTAATTTAATAAGCACTAAAACGGCACCGTTTAGGTCAAAATCTGCGTGTTGACCCATGACCCGGGGAGGATCCGCGTTTTTTTGAAAGTGGGCAAATTGCCCAATTGGTCCTTCTGTGGTTTTTTTAATTTCATTTTTTATTTTATTTTGAATTGGCCCTAATTTTTTCGCTTATTCCAATTTAGTCCCGATGGCCTTTAGATTCCATTCTGGAGAACGACGTCTTTTTGGGATTAGGGTCGAATTACCCAATGAATCCCTTGACTTTTAGCGTGTGTTTCAATTAGGCCCAAAATTTTATTATTTTGCATTTAACCCCAAATTCTTTAATTAAATTCAATTTTAATCCTTTTATATACTTAATTTATTTTAAATACCTTATATATTATTTGTTTTTTATAAATACCAGTTATAAAATAATACATATTATTTTTATTTTCATATTATCCATTATATAATTTATATTATACGTTTTATATATAAATTTTATTATATATTATATTTTACTATATGTATTATTCCTTGTATTTTTATTATTTATTATGTATTATTATTCATTAATTGTGTAAATTTTAAATTTTTTTAAAAAATATTATTAAATAATAGTATATATTATCCTTATTTATATGGTAGTATTTATATTGCATTATATTTTATTTATATTTTATTACATATCATATTTTATTATATATTATTCCTTATAGAATCTTCCTTTTATTATATATTATATTATATGCATTTTATTATATATTTTTGTATTATTTATCATATAGTTTATATTATTATATATTTTGTTTATAAATATTATTGTACACTATATATTTTACCATATATTATTCTTTACATCACTTTTGTTGTATTATAAAATATACATAATTTTATTACTTATTAATTACATATGTTTTATTTTTATTAAATAAATATGTATAATATTAATATTTAGTACATTATTTTGTTAATATTAAGTTATTATATCCTATAACATGATTTATATATTAATAATTTTTTAAAAAGGTTCTCATTCATCATTCTTATTATTCTAAATATTTTTTATATCTTTATTTTTATTTTGTTTAATTTATATTTTATATGTTTATAATTTGCTTCTTTATTTTTTTGTCTATTATTTTGATATAGTCTAGTAGGTTAAATTTTTATAGATTATTTATTATTTTATGTTATTGTTTTTTTACATATCCGCATGAAATTTATGTTGATCTAAGTTACATTTGCATAAAATATTATCACTTATATACTATGCAATTTATATTGTTGTATTCATTATGCTCTATGTTATATTTAGTATGTAGCGATAATGCATGTATATTTTATACCACATATGCATAAAATGATGACGTATATTGTGTAATTTATGTTATTACTCATCATCTTTATTATATTGGCATGGAATGTTAAAATAGGTATCATGTAGGTTAGTATTGATCCTTGGTAGTATGTTAAATGCAACATCACTTTAAAGATTTTTTTTATTTGATCCAAAAAGAATTTTAAAAAAAAAGGGATAAGGCAATGTTTTTTGGTAGTTAGGAATTCGGGAAGTAGTGCCCTAACATGCTGGGTTGCAATTTCCCGTTTGTCCTAATGCCAAAAATACCCTTCTAAACGATTTTATAAATTACAAGGTGACTTTAGTTACAAGAGTTTTAGAATATTGTGTCCTATCATGCTGGATGTGAGATTCGTATTCTTTTGGAACGAAGAAATCTCGGTTTTCAACTCGAATTATTTTAATTTCAAAAGGGATCATATTTTTAAATACTTTTAAAATTCTAGCATTAAAGATAGAAAGTTATTCAATTTGGTACCAATTTTTTGGGCTTTACGAGGGTGCTAACCCTTCTTCATATGTAACCGACTCCCGAACCCGTTTTCTTGATTTCGTAGACCAAAACAAATGATTTCAAACAAAAGTGGTTTGAAGGTGGTTCAATCACACTTAAACTGATTGGTGGCGACTCCCGTTTTCGTTTTTTTTTTAAAAACTCGTTTTTTAAAGAGGTTTCGACAATATACATTACCCATATTAAATTATTTTTGCTATAGTACATGTTATTGATTTCATATAACTCTATGTAAATATTTTCTATGTATATATTTTCCTTTAAAGTTATCTATGTGTATAATATGTTTCTTTTAAGGATCGTGTCTTAAATTGTACAATTTACTTATTTTTCACACTTCCATATCTTACTATTTTTATGCATATATCATCAATGTGTACCATCAATCCAAATCAATTTGTTACATGTAAAATTATGTTATATATTATTTGTTTCAAAATTCCCTTTATAAATATATATTTATAAATATACATCACTAAATTTATGTATTTTGTAAATATAGTTATTTTTACCTTTTGTGTATATGATTATATTTTAAAATTTGTTACATGTATAATTTATATATTTACTTAATATTTTTTTCATACATTATTAATTTCATGCTATTTTTTACAAATAATTATTCCCAAATTTATTTATGCATACATGTTTTATGAATTTATTATGTACATTATATCTTATTATGTGTTTTATTATTCTTTTATATTTTATATGTTATTTAAGTTACCATGCATATTGTCAATTTCTAAAATTTGTGTTTAAAATATTTTGCATATTATCCGATTCAAATGTTTTATTCTACAATATTTATTTCAAATAATTATATGTCCCTAGTTTTTATACAAACTTCTCAACTTATATTATCAACTTATATTATGTGTTCATTAATTCATCATTATTTTGAAAATGTCCTATACTATGTTAACTTCTAATTCCATTTTATTTTTTACATATTCTGTGGATAGTTTTATATTGTGCCATATTGTTATATATCATTTTTGTATTGATTGTTCACCATCCATGCTTAAAGATTTAGTCACATTGCACTTAAAACAATTGTACATAATTGCTGGATTTATTAATTGAAGTATATTGTACTATATATGTGTGTATATTATTTCATGTTCATTAACCTTTTTTTTATATATACAAATGTTTTGTTACAATACATTAAGTATCCCATCTATTTTCAAATCAATAAGCGTGTTTTGAGCTAATTTTCAATTTTCCTTATTAGACAAAAATTTTGAAATAAGGCAATATTCAATATTTGGGGAATTCGGAAAATCGTGCCCTACCGTGCTGGCTATGATTTTTTTCGGTGAACTAAATATTTGGGATATCCTTTTATAAGTTTAACATATAAGTTTTTGAGGGTAAAAAATCAATCGTATTTTTGAAGGTATAAGGGATCGTGTCCAATCGTGCTGAATATGATACTGCAAATCTTTAAAACGAGAGAATTTTGACCGTTAATTTGAACTAGCCAAACATTTTAAAAAGAATTATACTTCAAAAGATCTTTTTTAAAAAAACCTTTGATATAAGGACAACATCGAATCAATTTGGTACCAGTTTTTGGACGTAATGAGGGTGCTCACCCTTCCTCGTGCGTAACCGACTCTCGAACCCATTTTTGATTTTACGTGGACCAAAATTGTCTTTAATAGAACAAAAAGTTTTAGTAGGTGACCCAATCACACCTAAACTAAGAGATTGGTGGCGACTCCACATTTTTGTTTTAAAAAAGTCGATCCCTGTTTTTTCTTTTCAAATAAAAATGGTTTCGACACAATGCACCAGCCACATTTCAATGTTGCATGCTTAGTATCTTTTCTGATTTTACCGAGAAGGGTATAGAGGTATTCATGGACGACTTCACTGTTTATGGTAACACCTTTACCGAATGCCTCTTGAATTTATCAAATGTTTTGAAGCGATGCCTAGAATACACCCTTGTTTTAAGCTATGAAAAATGCCATTTTATGGTTGATAAAGGGTTGATTCTAGGACATATAGTTTCTTCTAACGGTATTGCGGTCGATGAAGCCAAGACCGATGTTATTCGCTCACTCCCTTACCCGACTACGGTCAGGGAAGTACGTTCTTTTCTTGGCCATGCAGGATTTTACCGACAATTTATCAAGGACTTCTCAAAGATCGCAAAACCGCTATGCAGTCTTCTTCATAAGAACCAAATCTTTGATTTCAATTCAGAATGCAAAAAGTCGTGGAACACCTTAAAGGAAAAGCTAATTACGGTTCCAATTGTACAACCATCGAATTGGGAATATCCATTCGAGCTGATGTGTGATGCCTCTGACACTAGTGTTGGCGAGGTTCTCGGTCAAAGAATAGACAAAGAGCCGCACATCATTGCCTATGCGTCTCGAACTTTAGACTCGGCTCAGAGAAATTATTCCACTACCGAAAAAGAGCTTCTTGCTATAGTATTTACTTTAGAAAAATTTCGTTCGTATTTATTAGGTACTAATACTATCGTTTTTTCTGATCATGCAGCATTACGATACCTGATGAGCAAGAAGGAAGCGAAGCCGAGGTTAATTCGTTGGATTCTACTTCTCTAAGAATTCAATTTGGAAATAAAGGATAAGAAGGGACGAGAAAATTTGGTGGTCGATCACTTGAGCCGAATTCCCATCACTTCGTCTGATCCGCCAATCAAAGATGAGTTTCCCGAAGAGCACTTAATGTTAGCGCAACAAGGGAATTTACCATGGTTTGCTGACATGGTGAATTACTTAGCTATGGGTAAAATTCCGATGCACCTACCAAGAGCGGTAATTAATAAAATTAAGAGGGAGTCTTGATTTTACATTTGGGATGACCCTTATCTTTGGAAACACTGCTCCGACCAGGTAATTTGGCGATGTGTAGTCGAAGAAGAGGTAAATTCAATCCTTAATTTCTATCATTCGTATGCATGTGGCAGTCATTTTAGACCGAAGCGAACTGCTCAAAAAATATTAGAATGCAGTTTCTTTTGGCTGAATATATTTAGAGATGCTTATTTTTATTGTAAATCATGCGAAAAGTTTCAAAGAGCAGGTAATTTAAGTCGTAGGAATGAAATGCCTATGAATCTAATCCATGTATGCGAAATTTTTGATGTGTGGGGTCTTGATTATATGGGACCTTTTGTGTCATCTTACGGTAACACTTATATAATTCTTGCAGTTGATTATGTTTCAAAGTGGGTCGAAGCAAAAACAACCCATAATAATGATGTGAGACCTACTGTTAATTTTTTAAAGAATTTTATTTTTTCCAGGTTTGGCACACCAAGGGCGATCCTTAGCGATAGAGGAATCCATTTCATCAATCGAATTATTGAAGTACTCATGAAAAAATTTGGTGTGACGTAAAAAATTGCCACGGCTTACCATCCGCAAACAAATGGGCAAGCGGAGGTGTCAAATCGTGAAATTAAGGCAATTCTGGGAAAGATTGTCAAACCGGACTGCAAGGATTGGAGTTTAAAGTTATCCGAAGCACTTTAGGCGTATAGAATGGCTTACAAAGGGCCGATCAGAATGTCTCCATACCGCCTAGTTTTCGGTAAACCATGCCACTTACCGGTTGAACTTGAGCATCATGCTTATTGGGCGATGAAGCAATGTAACATGGAAATGGAAGCGATCGGAGAAGCATGAAAATTACACATTCAAGAGTTAGAAGAAATCCGACGAAATGCTTATGATAATGTCAAAATCTATAAAGAAAAGACGAAAGAACTCTATGATCGAAGGATATCCTTTAAATCATTTGATGTTAATTAAAAGGTTTTGCTATTCAATTCTAAAATTAAGCTTTTTGCAGGAAAACTTCGATCAAAGTGGCTCAGACCATTCAAGGTAACTCAAATTTTTCCTTATGGCACCATGGAAATAGAAGACGACTTAGGAGTTCGATTCAAGGTTAATGGGCAAAGATTGAAGCCATATTATGATAACGCCCCTGTCGGATTGGTTGAAGAGATTGAATTGGAAGAACCCAAGCTTTGAAATTGGGTCGTCGAGCTAACGACGTTAAATAATGGCACTTAATGGGAGGCAACCCATTTCGTTTTCATTTCTTGTTTTCAATCTTTAGTTTTTTTATTAATTTTGCTTAATCATTTTTAATTCTTTGATTAAAATTTTGTAAGTACCCCGGGCATTTTAATTCGTACAAAGCCGAAGCAAAGAATTGGTTCAATTAAAGCATAAATTAACTGAATTCAAGGCCAATTTCTAGCAAATATCATGAAAGGGCAGCAGCAGGGTCCCCCATGTTCTAGACGCACCATAACATTAAGTGAGGGGGAGCGTTGGGCGCATATTAGAAGCAAGAATAGGGCCGGCGCAAGATAGCACAACCCAAACCCACCTTTTGTCCCCTTGCCGCCAACACCCCCACATTAATCAGGGTGTACTTTGACCCTCTCTTGTGCATTTTAATTTTTATTGTTCATATTGGGGCAATATGATCTTAAGTGTGGGGGAGGCGGGTGGGATTAGACTCAAGTTAACTCTTGTTTATTTGTTGATTTAAAATTGAGTATTTTTTATTATGACTGTTGACTTATCTTGGTTGCCAATATCTAATTTATTGAGTTTCTTTGTGTTTCTTTGTGAATTCAAGCATGTTCTTGTTGAATTTAGGATTCAAGATAGCATGGGATGATTAGTCTGAGTAAATTTTTCTTGGTAATTTCATGCTTTCATTGACAGAATTGGATGCATGACTTAGTTCACAAGCCTTTCATGTGAGTTTTTGAACCTATTGAGCATATCTTTTATTCTTGCTCTTTGTTTTAATTGAGTATGCCAAACCAATTGATTCTATTCTAGAACTTGTGACTCGATGCTTGTTAAGACTACATTGTTGATTATGATGCTATGATGTGATAGAGGCATTAGGATCTAACCAATTTCTTTTCCCAAATAAAATAGTCTACCCTCTTTGTTTTACCCCTTGGCGAACCAATTTGAGCCTTATCCTTTTCTTTGATTCACCACACTTAAAACCCGAGGCTATTTTATTTTTACCATCTTTTTGCTACCCTTTTTCATGACAAGGTAAGATTGTTTCGGAAAAGGAAAAAACAGGAAGAAGCTGTTCAAAATAACAGTCTAGATTCGAACAAAACTAGCCAGAAATTAACCTTGTTCGAACAGAAGTTCTTTCAAACAGTGCAGTTTTGACTCGAATGAGCAGGAAAACAGTTTGGTTAGAGCCGAAAAGAAGAAAAAAATAGAATGTTTCGGAAAAAAAAGGGAAGAAATAAAAATAAGAAAAGAGAGTGAAGTGTGCTCTGATAATAAAAATAAGAAAAGAGAGTGAAGTGTGCTCTGATTGAATTTCTTGTTTTTCCTACCTTCTATTTTTCTTTGAATAATTTTCGGAATAATTTTTTCATTGTCTTGGAATTTTGAAACCTCACTTTTCAGCCTTTATCCTACCCGAACATAGCCCCATTACAACCCGTTTGAAGTCCTCTTGATTGTTGCATCATTTTCATACTAAGTAGTGAAGATGAGATTTAGTTACAAGCCTATGGTAATGCATTGGTTGGTTCAAGCTTGAGCGATTCTTTCACCCAAAACACTTGAGCGGAATGAGTGAACCCATGAGAGGAACTAAGTCTTGAATTCTTTGGAATTGATGATTGATTGAAATGTCATGGTTGATTTGCACTTAATTGACTATACCTTGCTTGATTGAGCTTGAATTTCGACATTTGCTTGGTTGGGTTTGCTTAGAAACCTTGGAAATTTTCTGAAATTGGAATTGGCAATTTTGAGTTTTTGCATGATAACTGAGAAATGCTTGAGGGCAAGCATTGAATAAGTGAGGGGGAATTTGATTAGTGTTTAAATTATACATTATTTCATGGTTGATTACTCCTTTATTAGCTATGTTGAGTTGCTAACTTGGCATTTTTCATTCCTTTTTTATTTAGGACATTGAATTGAAGAAATTGAGCTTAAGTCGACGAAATTGAGCAATTTTTGATTTTCTGGATACATGATCGAATTACCGGGCATGACTTGGGGCATGATGTCGCTGACGTGGCGTCTAGTCAGTAATTTCTAGAAGGTCTAGTCAGCAATTTCTAAAAGGCATTTGGCGTGGAGAAAGAGACTTAGTCGCCCATTTAAATTCAAATTAGGATTAAGATTTATTTTTATTTATTTATTTAGGATTTTTCTCTTAATTTTGAATGCTACTTTTTAGGATTTTTTAGGACTATAAATGCCCCATTGGGGTAAGCCTCAAAGGGGGGGATCTATCCATCGAGCATTCTTCATTTTGCATTTATTAAACTCTTTGTTTCTTTCTAGTTTTAATAAATTTCTCTTTTTGATTTAGTTTTTACTTTATTTTCTTAAAATGCTAAGTATGGTCTCTACCATGCTTAGCTAAGTTTTCCATAGCCAAGGGCTAAAGCGATGACTCGATTCCAAGTCGTGAGAATTGAAAAGCACTTCATACCCTCGAGGGTTACATTTTCAGTTTTCGGGAATCAAAGATTGGTAATCGACCATCCTTTTATAATCAAATTGGTTTGATTTCAAAAAGTGCATGGTGGAATAAATTTTGGTTTCGATTAACAGTTGGGAGGAAGGATCGACCTGTGGCACTTCTACTTCCTGTGAACACGCTTAGCGACGGTCCGCTAAGGGAAACTGAAATCGGGTTAGATTCTTATTTGAGACGACAGAATCTGAGTCGGGTTTTTCTAGATTTTCAAAGCATTGAATTAATATGTGATTGACGCTATTAGCTCATAAAGAATTAAGATCTAAAATTTGATTTTAGATTATCGATTCACTGGAGAGAAAAACAAGTTATAGGGGTTGGGCCCTATAGGCTGAAACCGGCATGTGCCTAGAGGTAAAATCTCATTCGAGGATCGATTTAAATCGAGGCAAGGTCTTTAGCCCAAGGCTGACTTTTATCTCTTGATTTCAATTTCAATATTTTTAATTTACTTGTTTAATTTCAATCATTTACTTCACTTCAAACAAACCCCCTTCTACTCCTCCCTTTACTCATCACGCCTAAGTAAAGTCAAAAGCAAGAAAATCATCAAACTCCTAGTCCTTGTTGAATCGACCCTTACTCTCCCTATTCTACTTATTCCAATCATTTTATCGAGATTAAGGCTATTTATTTTTGACATCATAATGACACCATGTCATCTATTTATGAATCACTTAATGCGAGTTTTTTGACGAAAACAGGTGTTATAATTTAGTTTGCAGACAGGTCTGTTGTGCACCCCGAAAGAGTCCTTGAGGACATATTAGTAAAAGTTAAAAAACTTATTTTCCCTACAGATTTTTATGTGATAAAGATGGAGGAGGATAACACTACTGAATCTTCAAACCTCCTATTGGGTTGACCTTTCCTTAGTACCACTAGCACTAAGATCGAAATTCGAAGTGGAACTCTTACGATGGAATTTGACGGGGAGATCGTGAAGTTTAATGTTTATGACACCATTAGTCATCCAAGCGAAATTTTGAGCGTAAATTGTGTCGACATAATCGACTCATTAGTAGATGAGACTTTTGAATCAATTTATGAAGATAAATCTGAATTTATATCTAATGACTATGAATCTGTTAATGAGTTATTGTCTCCATCAAATACTAAACTTTTACCTTCTTTTGTGCAGGCTCTAGAATAGGAATTGAAACCGCTTCTCGAACATCTTAAGTATGCATTTTTGGGGAAAGGTAATACCCTACCAATCATAGTTTCCAACAAACTCTCTAAGCTCGAGGAAGAAAGTTTGATCCAGGTACTAAAAAGTCATAAGGATGCGATTGGCTGAACCATTGCCAATTTGAAAGCAATAAGCCCTTTGACATGCACACACAGAATCTACTTGGAGGAAAACACAAAACCGAGGCTAGAAGCCCAAAAGCGATTAAACCCAAATATGACGGAGGTGGTAAAAAAGGAGATAATCAAGCTACTAGATGCTGACATAATCTACCCCATTTTTTACAGCAGATGGGTAAGTCCGATTCAAGTCGTGCCCAAGAAAATGAGTGTGACGGTAAAGAAAAATGCCGAAGGTGACTTGGTACCAACTCGAGTACAAAATGGGTGGCGTGTGTGCATTAATTATAGGAAGTTGAACTCTTACACTAGAAAAGATCATTTCCCTCTTCCTTTTATAGATCAAATGCTTGAACGTTTATCAGGTAAAACTCACTTTTGTTGTGTTGATGGATACTCAGGTTTCTTCTAAATTCCAATCGCACCAGAGGATCAGGAAAAGACCACTTTTACATGCCCATTCGGCACTTTTGTGTACAGAAGGATGCCATTTGGACTTTGTAACGCACCAGCCACATTCCAGAGATACGTGATGAGTATATTTTCTAAATATGTGGAGAAAATTATTGAAGTTTTTATGGATGATTTTACTATGTATGGAAATTGTTTTGATGAATGCCTTAAAAACCTCACGATAATTTTGAATAGGTGCATAGAATTTAATCTTGTCTTGAATTATGAAAAATGTCATTTTATGGTAGACAAGGGTCTGATTCTAGGTTATATAGTTTTTCCCAAGGGAATTGAGGTCGATAAAGCCAAAATTGACGTTATTAATTCTTTGCCATATCCCTCCACTGTAAGGGAAATTTGTTCTTTTCTTGGCCATGCAGGATTTTACAGGCGTTTCATAAAAAATTTCTCAAAAGTGGCTGAACCATTATGTGAGTTATTGCAGAAAGATAGGAAATTTGAGTTTGGCGCAAAATGTAAGTAGGTTTTTGATACACTCAAGCACAAGTTGGTGACCGCTCCTATAGTGCAAGCACCAGATCGGAACTACCCCTTTGAAATTATGTACGACGTAAGCGAACGCAGTGTGGGGGGCTGTGTTAGGGCAAAAGATAGACAAAGAGCCTCATGTCATTTGCTATGCCTCAAAAACCCTAGATGCTGTACAAAGCAACTACACCACTACAGAAAAAGAACTCTTAGCAGTTGTATTCGCTTTAGATAAATTTTGATCTTATTTATTGGGATCTAAAGTGATTATTTTTTCTAACCATGCAGCTCTTAGGTACTTGATCGCAAAGAAAGAGGCGAAACTAAGGCTCATTAGATGGATTCTGCTGCTCCAAGAATTTAACATCGAAATTCGTGATGAAAAGGGATGTGAAAACCTGGTGACTGACCACTTGAGTAGGATAAAAGCTCCATTTGATGATGTTCCTATAAAGGATGAGTTCCCTGATGAAAGCTTATTTTCGACCGAGGCTTACTATCCATGGTATGCGGATATAGTTAATTTCTTAACCACAGGATCGTTACCCACTGAGTTAGCACGTTTCGTGAAGGACAAGCTTAGACGGGAAGCTCGATATTACATTTGGGACGACCCATACATGTGGAAACACTGTTCAGATCAGATAATAAGACGATGTGTTCCAGAAACTGAGGTAACCTCTATCCTTACTTTTTGTCATACAGAAGCTTGTGGAGGTCATTTCGGCCCTAAACGGACAGCTCATAAGGTATTGGAGTGTGGGCTATATTGGCCCACAATTTTTCGTGACGCATATAACTTCTGTAAGTCTCGTGATAAATGCCAACATACAGGTAACATCACTAAACGAAATCAAATGCCCTTATCCCCAATTCATGTATGTGAGATTTTTTATGTATGGGGCATCGATTTTATGGGCCCCTTTATTTCTTCGTTTGGAAACGTATATATACTTCTTGCAGTAGACTATGTTTCTAAGTGGATAGAAGCAAAGCCTACCCGCAATGATAATGCTAAAACTGTTGTGGAGTTTCTAAAACGAACTATTTTTTCTAGGTTTGGCACACCTCGAGCTTTAATCAGTGATCGTGGTACCCACTTTTGCAACAAGGTCATGAAGGCACTATTATCAAAATATAGAGTTCATCATTATATAGCAACAGCCTACCATCCCCAAACAAATGGCCTAGCAGAGATTGCAAACAGGGAGATCAAGTCCATTTTGGAAAAAAACAGTTCGGCCCAACCGAAAGGATTGGAGTCTTCGACTCAATGACGTGCTTTGAGCCTATCGAACGACGTATAAGGGCCCGATTGGCATAACCCCGTATCGACTTGTTTTTGGCAAAGCGTGTCATCTACCAGTAGAACTGGAGCACAAAGCTTATTGCGCTATTCGACAATGTAACATGGAGTTAAAGCCTGTAGGGAAGGCAAGAAAATTGGACATTCAAGAGTTGGAGGAAATTCGTAATGATGCCTATGAGAATGCTCGCATTTATAAAGACAAAACAAAACTGTTTCATGATAGGAAAATAGCTTAGAAGCATTTCTCGGGAGGCCAAAAAGTTTTGCTTTATACCTCTGTATTAAAGCTATTCCCAGGTAAGCTTCGATCTTGGTGGCAAGGACCTTTTATTGTGACCCAAGTATTCACACATGGTGTACTTGAAATAGAGAGTGAAGAAACAGGGAAGCAGTTCGTAGTCAATGGCTAACAGTTGAAGCCATTTTACGAAAATTTTCAAGCCCACACGGTCGAAAAAATTCAGTTAGAGCCACCATAGAACCATTCACGGCGTCGAGCTAACGATATTAAACAAGCGCTTATTGGGAGGCAGCTTAATTTTTATTTTTATTTTATTTTATATTATTATATTTTTATTTATTATTTTCAGATATTAATAAAATTTTCTTCTTCTAGGTAACCGAAACGAAGATAGGGAGAGACAACTCTACAGCCAAACAACAACTAGCGGATTTCATTGCAATCATACGCGAATGACATTAATTACACCGGGAGTTCCTTTACACCTTTTTCTTCTATTTATTTATTCCACATTGAGGACTATGTGTTTTAAGTAGGGGGAGACATTCCTCATTATTTCTGTCGTTTTAGATGCTGATTTGGTTGTTGCTGCCCATATAATTTTTTTAAAGAATATTCAGCCTCTTTTCATGCCCAAGAATTTGACCACGAATTGCCCACTGTTTGACCCACATGCATGATTTTTGTCTACTGAGTTAGTTATGATTTTGCCTATTTGATTGCATCTTCATTGTTTTATTTCTTTTAGGCTAAATAATTTTGATTAATAGAGTTAACCCTATTTTGCTTTTAGTAAATTTGATTAAGTTTAAATACAAAGAGGACATTTAATACAATTGCATGCTTAAAATATGTTCATGACTATTAAGGTGGTTGCTAAAACTTATTTTTGACACTTGATTGTCGCTCCTAAGTCCTCCAAAATTAAAATTTCGTTTAATAATATTGTTTCCATGATTATGAGTGCAGCTTAAGATGTGACTAGCTGAGTAACCGGGGTAGGGTGCTTGGGTTGTCATCCTAATTCGCGTCAAAAGGTTGTGTGACGTGTTAGGTAAAACTCCGCTAACCGAAATTAATTTTTAAGAATGTGTTGGGCTGAGTAACCGGTGTGAGGTGCTTGGCTGTCATCTCTCTTTACGTCAAAAGGTTCGATATGTTCTTAAGAAAAATAAAAATTAGAAATGTGTTGGGCTGAGTAACTGGGGTGGGGTGCTTGGCTATCATCTCTCTTCACGTCAAAAGGTTCAATATATTCTTAAGTAAAAATAAATAAATAGAATTAAAAAAAAAAGAGAAAAAAGAAGAAGAAGAATGAGGTATTAATAAAATTGGGGGACTAAAGGAGAAATAAATAAGGTGTCTTGATAGGTTTGGTAAATTACCAAATTTTCATGAAATAATCCAAGTCGATCTTAATTTTTGTATGTGTTAATTGGAATACTTTTTTCAAATTTTACTTAAAGCAAGCTAAGGGTTCTCTTTATTTTTCATATGCATTTTGACTAATTTTTATAAAACTTTGGAGTAGTATTTCTTTCATCGAAGGATTTAATTTTCACAGTAGACACGAACCTTACTTGAGGGCAAGCATGGGCTAAGTAGGGGGAATTTGATAATACTCTAGAACGACATATTTTATGTGCTAATTGCATGCTTATTTTGAGTATGATCCTACTAATTTGGATTATTTTGTGGTCTTTTATCTTTGAGGGACTAAATTGGAAATAAGAGGAAATTTAAAGGCAAAAAGTGCAAATTTGAAGATATAATGGGCCAACATGCAAAGAAAGAGAGAAGTGGTGCAAAAAATGCAAACATGGAAGACCCAAGGACTAAAATGCAAAAGAAGAGATTTTATAGCACAAGACTCTATTTTAATTTCAATTATATTAGGATAATTATTAAGTATTTTTATTTAGATTTAATTCTAAGATTTATTTTCATTTATCTTTATTTATTTGTATTTATCTTTTAGAATTTCATTAGGAATAGACTAGGTTTTCTAGTACTATAAATAGGGGATGAAGTGGCACATATTTGACATCTCTTTTTCTGTAATCACTCCCTCTCCCAAAAACTCTGTCTTTTTGTTCTCTCCATATTTTCTTCAATAAAAATCTCACTTCTATTATATTTATTTATTTCTCAAAGAGCATGAGCCACTAAACCAATCTAGCCGAAGGTTGCCAAAATTCCCCAAAAAGGTTCATGAGGCTTAGAATCCGCGCTTAGCCTTCTCAACAGGGTATTCATCGCTTCTCCGCATTATGGGACTGACGCTTCCGTCCATGTCCCTTAATAGGTGATCTTTTCAACTTGTGTAAGGAAAGGCCGCTTTGTACGTTTTGGGAAGGTTGCACAATCAATTCGTTGGCTTTCTGCGTCAGAGGTTGGCAAATCCAAAAGACAAAACGGCGTGGTATTCGCCGTTGGGAAGAGGTGATCTAGTAGAAAATAGTCCCACAAAAGCCATTATTGGCTAGAATCAGGCTCCGCCAAATTTTAAGTCTAAATCCTTGGAGCTAGTGGTCGTAGGCGTCCTCTTCCACTATAACTGGCTTATCCTGCTCGAGAAGGGTTACTTAAAAGTAAAGGATTGAACCCAAGGCAGAACGAGACAATCGGAGGCTGGAATCTCGCCACATAAGAAACTTTCTCTATTTTCAAACTTTGTTTATTTTTTCCATTTTAATTTCTACAATCTATTTAATTTCACAATTTCAATTCACTTTAAATTCTGTTTTTATTTTTTCAAATTCTTAATTCTATTTTTTTTTTATTTTTCAGGAACGCAGGTTTTCTTGGCCAAGAAATTGTCCAGGATTTTAAGAAACAAGCATTCGTACAATCCGGTCCCTGAGGATTCGACCCTACTTCCCCTGTACTGTTATTTTTACTATTTTACAGGGAATAAGATATTTTTGGTGCTCTCAACGACACATCAAAAATCTTTTGACAGCTTAAATAGTTTACCCATGGTTTAGAGATATGGTAAATTACCTCGCTACAGGTATTGTTTCTTCCAATTTATCTCGTTCTAGAAAGGACAAGCTCAAAAGAGACTCACGATATTATATTTGGGATGATCCATACCAATGGAAAAACTATTTCGATTTGGTAATTCGATGATGTGTCTCAAAAATCGAGGTATAACCTATCCTTTCTTTTTGTCATTCTTATGCTTGTGGAGGGAACTTTGGTCCTAAATGCACCGCACATAAGGTACTTGAGTGTGGATTGTTTTGGCAACACATATTTCATGACGCTTATTTATTTTGCAAAACTTGTGAGAGTTGTCAAAAAATGGGGAATTTAAGTCGAAAGAGTGAGATGCCCCTAACACCTATACAAGTATGTGAAATTTTTTATATGTGGGGCATAGATTTTATGGGACCGTTTGTTTCATCATTTAATAATATTTACATTATTCTCGCTATAGATTACGTATCTAAATGAGTAGAAGCTAAAGCTACCCAACATGCCGATGCTAAAACTATAGTGGATTTTCTAATAAACTCTATCTTTTCCAGGTTTGACACAACTAGAGCATTAATCAACGATCGAGGAACTCATTTCTGCAACAAGGTAATTGATATTGTACTGAAAAAGTATGAGATGATACATCATGTGGCCACAGTTTATTACCCACAAACAAACGATCTAGCGGAAGTTTCGAATCGTAAAATAAAGCCGATTCTGAAAAAGACCGTGAAACCAAATAGGAAAGACTGGAGCTTACATTTAAATGATGCATTGTGGGCGTACAGTACTGCTTACAAGGGACCAATATGAATGTCCCCTTACCCACTTATATTCAGTAAACCGTGTTACCTTCCAGTGGAGTTAGAACATAAGGCATTTTGGGTAGTAAAAAGATGCAACATGGAGTTGGACGTCGCAGGTAATTATCGAAAATTAGACATTCAAGAACTCAAAGAGATTTGGCAAGACCCATATGAAAGCGTTCAAATTTATAAAGACAAAACCAATGCGTTTCATGACCAGAAAATATCTCGCAAACAATTTTTAGTTGACCAGAAAGTGTTACTTTATGATCCTACACTGAGAACTTTTTCGGGTAAGCTTCGAACCAAATGGTTTGGTCCTTTTGTTATTACTAAAATATTTCCTCATGGTACAGTTGAAATTAAAAGCGAGGAATCCGGGAAATGTTTTAAAGTCAATGGTCAAAGGTTAAAACCCTTTTACGAGAACTTTAAAGTACACGTGGTGGAGAAATTATTTTTTGAGGAGCCGAATGATTAAATTTTCCAGGTCGTCGAGCTAACGACGTTAAAAAAACGCTTTATGGGAGGCAACCCACATTTATTTTTATTTGTTTTATTTAATTTTTAAATTCTAGTTTATTTTGAGAATTAAATAAATATTATTTTAATCCATTTGATCGTGTTGTTTTCCAAGGGAAACCACATTCTATTGTAGATAAACAACTTCATTGCATTAAAGCTCGCCTTGAAACAGTGGAAGCCAACATATCAAACATCCTCAACATACTACAAAGTGATCACTTCCACCACCCTCTGGCCCATTAAATATAAATAGTGAGTATACTTTCTCCACTCATATTATCCTTTTTGCACATTGGGGGGCAATGTAGGCTAAGTAGGGGGAATTTTGGATCATGCCATACTTTCTTTTTGCATGTGTTTTGATAAGAATAATTTCTTAATTTGTTTCGAAAATAAACCTCTAATTCTTATGTTTAGTTTATTTAAATGAGTGGGTGAATCATGAATAACTATTGCTAGCTTGATCAATGAATATTTTGTAGACTTGAAAATGTGATGCCTTAGTCAATATTTCATTAAGATTGTTGGTTTTGTTGAACTTTCCTAATGAAAGTACAGTTAAAAAAAGAGTTTGCTAATAGCTTGGTTAAGAGTGAAGATTCGGAAATGTGACCAAGTTGAGTAACTAGGATGAGGTGCTTGGGTTGCCATCTCATTTTGCATCAAAAGGTTTGGTGAGGAGTCGAAGCTTGTAACATTCCGTTAACTGAGCTGCCTTGAAATAAATCAATTAGGGGATATATGAAATTGAGTAAATGGGAAGAGGTGCTTGGCTTATCATCTCATTTCGTGTCAAAAGGTTTGATTATGTCTCGAATTCGTGAAAAGTAAATAAATAGAACATGTCGGGTTGAGTAACCGAGATGAGGTGCTTGGTTGTCATCTCATTTCGCGTCAAAAGACTTGACTACATTTGAAAAAAATAAAAAAAATAAAAAATGTATAGATATAAATAAAAATATATATTGGGTATGACCATTTTGCATGTTTGATTGAGCCTAAATTTAGTGAAATAGTTCAGTTTGACTGTTTGAGATTTCATAAAATGCTTATTGATTGAGTTTAGCAATTGTTTATTTTTTATTCACCTAATTGTTTAATCTATGCTTGACTAGGGAAGGGGGTTTTGATTTTGAAAGGGATTGACTAATTATTTTTCATGGATATCATGCTTGAGGACAAGCATCAGCTAAGTAGGGGAAATTTGATAGCAAGATAAATTCATATTTTTAATATATTTATTTTTGGCTAATTATTAAATAAAATGCTACTAAATTTGGATTTTTCTTATTAGGAATAAAGTTGGTGTGCCGAATTCAAACTCCTACAAAAAAAAGGGCTAAATTGGAACAAAAAGCAAAGAGGAGAGCTTGATTTAAAGATTGAAGATTCAAAGATGATTGTATAAAGATTGAAGGGTTGAAGATTTTTTTTAAAGTGGCTGGATAAACATTGAAGGATTTTTTATATTGTTACAACTTTGTAATTAGTTTAAATTCTAGTTTAAATTTGATTTTTAAATTTAGAATTATTTAGTGATAATATTTAGTGATAATATTTAGAATTATTTAGTGATAATATTTAGAATTATCTAGTGATAATATTTAGGAAAAATCTTGCTAAATTTTAGTACTAAAAGTGTGTATAAATACCTAGTAGCTACAACCAATTGAACACACTTTTTTTTACCATGGTGTTTAATACATTCCATTTTTTTCTCCTCTTTCTTGTGCCATCTTCATCTTGCTATTGCCATTCTATTTCAATTTTTCCATTTATTTTATTTTCTTAAATTTATTTATTTTTTGCATTTGTTTTATTTTATTTTTCGTATTTTCTTCTTTTATTATCTTAATAAATTTAAACCCCTTATTTTTATTTTTATTTTCAACATTTCTACTATTTTTATTTTTATTTTCAACATTTCTACACATAGGTCGTGGGCATGACTGTGACAGCGACATCAATTTTGGCCACAGAAAAAGGCGAAATTAGATAGCCAATCCATGTGGATTCGACCTTACTGCTCTATACTTCTAATTATTGTTATTTTATTGTAGGAATTTATATTTGGTGGTTTTGACGCCCATCAGCAGCTTTAACTATCGGGCGACTCAAGTCGAGTCCTCTTCTCGGGGCAATGAGCCCAATTTAAGAATTTATGAATATGTAAGAACGCTCAAATTTGAGAGTGATGATTAGGATATGTGGGGTGCTGCGGTGCCCGAGTTGTGTTCAGTGATTCGAAAGGGTCGATTAGACTCAATTTGAATTTATGGGCCAAAAGTCTAGGATAGAGCAATTCCAACTATGAGGAGCGTGCGAGTGCTATTGATTTGAACCCGCGACCGAAGACTCATTAGCTATTTATGTGATGTGTTCTTGTAATAATATGCGTTAATGAATAAAAGGTTATTGGAAATATTGTTTGTTTTGTATTAAATTTGAGTTGTGCAGCTACAGCCTGGTGGTCTATATGAATAGGAACAATATAGATTCTGTGGTTTAGGAACTGATGATAGGTAAATTGATCTGGTTTAGTGGTTAAGCATTCTGGTTATATGTGTGAGGTTCTAGGTTCGAATCATATCTCTTGAAATTTTGCTACTTTTGACTAAATCCCTATCTTTGGACATGTGGGTTATAAGTTAAATTCAGTAAACTAATATTAAGAATGAGTCTGCTGGTTCAATGGTTAAGCATATGTCTAATCAGTGGTCTTGTGTTTGAATCTCTGCGTGTATAATGAGAATATTTTTATACTAATATGAAAATCAATTTAGTTTCCTTTTCAATTTATTTAGTTAATTAAGAGGCTGGTAACTCCCTTATCTTTGTTTCTAGGACAAAAAGAAAACGTTCTTCCTTTCCTTTTGTTTTCTTTTTATTTTTGGTTTACTTTGCTTCCTAATTACCTTTGTTTTTGCTATTGGGCGTGAATTAGATTCCGTAGCTCTGTTCTGTTTTGTTCTGTTCTATTCTGCTATGTTTTTTTCTGTTCTGTTGTGCTCTGCTTTGTTCTATTTTGTTATGCTCTAATTTGTTATGTTCTGTTATGTTCTGCCCTGTCCTATTCTGGTTGGGTTGTGTTGTTTTGTTATATTACACTTGCTATTAAGTTTGCTGTGTTTACTCTAGCTTATATACTATGTTTTATTAACTATAGTTGATGTTGGTTATACATTGAGCTTTATAACTCACCTTTTGGTTTTATCTTTATGTATTTAGGTAAGTCTCTAACTTAGGATCAGATGGAGTGTAAGAGCTCGGATTGTTTTGCAATAATATAGAAATGTTTGATCTTATGGGTTGTAATTTGTTTCTGAGCTCGTTTGGTTCTTTTTAAATTTATCAGTAATTGATAATTTTGAATGTGAAACTACAAAATGGATTTTGATTTTCAACGTTAAACTCCGAAAAGATTTTTTACTACGATTCAAGTAAAATTTTGAATGTTTTCTAGATAATTACTGAAATAAGTTTTCAATACGTTGGGGTAACTCGTCTAGATTTGATTTAAACTTCTAGGTCAGGTTTGGGGTGTTACACTTCGGCTAAACTGGATATGTGCTTGTTCAAGAGGACTATCAGGAAAGATGACGGTAAAGACCAGTTAGAGAGGCTTCGTATTGGTAGTTCATTGGTAATCGAAGATCGTATTACTGTGAGGAATGTGTTTCTATACTACTTGGAGGGCCATAGCCCTAATAGATATAGACAGGGTGATAGTAGAGAAGTTGTTAAAGTGCTAAGTGTGGCCTCTAAGAGACAATCATGGTTTACGTGCTTTATGGTGACAATGATGACCTAAACCTAGTTCTGACAGGAATAAAATCAGAGCCTAAGAATTTCCTTTATAGTTATTGTAGGATAAAGCCATGTCCTTGGGTGGTGGCGGCTTCATCACAGGCAAAAAATGATGCTGATGTTAATTTGATAACTGCTCCTACTAATACTAGGATTGTTGGTAATACTAGGATTGTTGGTGATGCAGGAATAGTTCGCAGTTCAGGAAGTGATTCTATAGAAACTATTAGAAATTTATGGGAAATTAACAAAGCCATGGAAATTACAAGGGCTATGGACCTGTAAGCTCCTCTAAGGGTTCAGTGTAAGAAGCATAAGATTGGTACGAGAATTGTTAATGCCAAGAAGAGACAGACAATGGCATGATGGAGTTTCATCGTAAGAGGAGGACAAATCGCATTGGGACTTCTACTATAATAACAACTACCCCTTCTTCTCCCTCAGTGAGCTCACAATCTATGGCTCACGATAGTTCTCCTATCCCTACTTGCAGTAACCCTTCTTCTTTATGTATTTCTCCCCTTTGTATACCTCCCGTTGAGGAGTTACCTATCAAAGTGGCGAGCTAGCTCCAAGTCACCATAATTTATGCAGCAGGGAGCTAAAAGGTATTGTTGAGAGGTGGAAAAGGGGCTGCAAAAAGGAAGATATGTGCTGGTGGCTCATCTGGGAGTTCGTAAAAGTCTGCATTGTTAACACTCAGCTCCTCTTTGCAAGCTTTCCTTGCTGAGGCCTCCACAATCAGTTTAGGCCTCAAAGAGAATTTCATTAAGGCAGAGGCTACTCAAAGAGAGCTCGAAAAAAAAATCTTAAGATCACTCAGGAGAGATGACAGAAAATGAGTGACAAAAAAAATGCTCTACAAATAAAATGAGTTCACTGAGAAGTTAGGAGCTGAATAAGTAAAAAATGATGAATTGTCCAACGAGGTCGCAGCCTTGGGTGTCGAGCTAAGAAAGGTTTTTAAGGAGCATAAGGCAACCGTGAACTACATTAATCTCCCAACTGTAGCTTTAAGGCTCACAGATTTAAACATCGCAGCCTCCAAAAAAGTTAAAGTAAGCTTAAGCTTCCAACTGTAGCTTTAAGGCTCATAGATTCAAACACCGCAACCTCCAAAATAGTTGAAGCTCGCGGTTCAAGTTTAAAATTGGCTAAAAAATTGCCTAAACATCCGAAACTTGTTTAAATTCGCCTAAGTTAAAAATTTCTTCAAGATTGTGGAGAAATAAGACATCATGACATTAACAAATAAACTCAAAAATTTCTCAAACTTCAATTATTTCATTCATAAATAAGGAAAATTCAAAGTTACAAAATTATAGGTAATTAAACTTCAGTCCTTTCATCAAGATTACCACAAGCTTCATTGTCCCTCCCTTCTCATTCAATAACTTCAGCATTCTCAACAGTAGGGTCAGAAGTGGTGTAATCACCAGCAGGCACAACGGTTGGTTCAGAAGGACTTTCGTTAAGGTAAAAGTCCCTTGAGTTTTTCCACTTGGTTGTAAACTCATCCTAAGCAGCTCCCAAAGGGAAGCGAACGTCAAAGCCAAGCTAGTCCATCTCTACCTCAGAGAGAGCATCAAAATCAACCTTGTGAGCATTAAAAGGCCTAATAGTAACTTGAGTATACAGAAGAATATTAGATTTAAGCTCAGTGGTAACATCATTCAACATTCCTAAAGTATTCTTTTTAAATCCTTCAAAGTTTTCTTCTTGCTTTCACTTCAAGTTAGCCATTACAGCCTCATGCTCTATAGTGATACGGTTCATGGTTGCCTTATGCTCATCAACAACCCTTCTCAAATTGACACCCAGGGCTGCAACCTTGCATGATAGTTCATCATTTTTTACTCATTCAGCTCCGAACTTCTCGACGAGCTCCTCGTTTTGTTTGTAGAGTATTTCACTTTCTACCATCTCTCTTGAGTGCTCTTAAGATTTTCTTCAAGCTCCCTTTGAGTAGCCTCTGTCCCAATGATATTCTCTTCGAGGCCTAAACTGATTGTGGAGGCCTCAGCGAGGAAAGCTTGCAAAGAGGAGATGAGTGTTAATAATGCAGACTTCTGCGAACTCCCAGCTGAGTCACCAGCACATATATTCCTTTTTACAGCCTTTTTCCACCTCTCAACAATACCTTTTAGCTCCCTACTACTTAAATTTTGGTGAGTTGGAACTAGCTCACCATTGTTGAGTAATTTTCTCTATGTCTCATTAAAGGAAATATTCAAGTATTTATACATATTACCACTATTTATGATTTGACTCCACTGTTCATGACTTAACCCCATTATTCATAGGACTGACAGTCTGAGCAGATCTTAGGCATGTTGAACACGTGTATCTTTCTAGCTCGCATGCTAGAGCTCGTGATTCCCTAAATGCGAACTCCTTGGGTATATGTGAGCTAAGACCGCGAGCTCCCCTTGACTCATGCGAGCTGATACCACGAGCTCCCCTGACTGTCCTCTCACTGTGCATCTCGTGCGCATCCATCTAGTTGGGCTTGGCCTTATCTAGGTTTCAAGTTGGTGACTATTAGTGTATAACAAGTTTAAACATTTTCGTCCAAAATTTTAATCAAAATTAAATTAGAGATGGCATCATACATGATTGAGTATAGAATAATATTTATATATATTTAAAATTTGATAATGTGACATTATTTTATTGATACCTAAAAACTATATATTTTAAGATATTCTTGTAATAGCCCAAATTTAACCGGGCCTTAAAATCAAATGAAATAGATAAATAAATAAATATTTATTAAACAGTCCAAGTCCAGGTTACAAAGCCCAAACACTACCGGCCCAAAACTATAAGCCCAAATAGCCTAGACCCGTTATACCCAAACAGATCGGTTACAGCCCAATAGCCTAGACTACCCGTGTACCCAAATACACCCGTACCCCACCTGACCCAGGACTAATGTGGCCCAACTGGCCCAAACCATTACACCAAGGCAGGAAACCCTAGGGTTTCTACCTTCTTGCCCCTCTAGCCACAGCTGATTCTAGAAGGTTCAGGGAGCGTCTGTCCAGCTCCCAAATCGAGGCTACCATTCAAGGCACTGTCTCAGGGTCTGTCAGCGTCCCATCAGCGCCTCACCGTCTCCATGAATCCTCACCACTGAACTTCATGCCTCCATCAACGCCAGCAGCCCTTGAATCACCAAAATCCTCGCGGTCACCTGCAACGAAAAGGAAAGAAATCAAAGCAAAACTACAGCAAATAGATTAGAATAGGGTAAGGAAAGAAATCAAAAGATTTCTTTCCAAAATAGGCAATAGATCAAGGCTATAAAGCCTTTTCTCAAATCTGTAAAAAGGGGGACTTACATTCTAAAAAAGATACACGGAGAATCAATAAAAAATATAGAGATTCAGCAAAAAAGTTATTTCTTGCGCATATATACAGCACCATCACAATCGATTGAATATAAAAAAAAGGTGAAATTTTCTTTTAAATACATGCACATATATATTACGAACGAAAGGTGGAAAAGGGAGACGAACCTTTTCTGATCTACGCTGAAATAGGAAATTTCCCAGTTTCTGACCGCCGTGCATGGCGACATTCACGGTGGTGCGTGAGCACATGAATGCCTGAGAATGGAGGCTCAACGGAGCTCCAATGTCGGCCCCAGATCCTCATTCAGAGGATTTCACCCCTTTTTTTTTAGAGTCGGGTGTAAAAATGATTTTAAAACTAAAATTTGGCTTATATAGCCTTAACGAAACGACGTCGTTTTAGCTTAATCCAATAAGCTTAAAACGACGTCGTATTAAGACTAAGGATCCGCGCGTTGACCAGATTACCCGGAGAGGACCTGCGTATTTTTAAAGATTGGGTTAATTGCCCAATTGGTCCTTCTACCTTTTTTCTATTTACAATTATGTTTTATTTTATTTATGATTTTGCCCTAATATTTTGTTTCAGTTTTGATTTAGTCCCTGCAATAGCTATTTTAAGTCCAAAATTGAAACGCTGCCGTTTTGGGAATAGGGCGTTTTGCCCAATGAGTCCCTTTCGTTTTACGCGTGTTTTAATTAGGACCTTAATTCAGCTTTATTATTTTTTTAAATTAGCCCCTGTAATTTTACTGAACTTTAAATCTAACCCTATATATTTATTTCTATTATTATTATATATATATAAATTATATATATATATTGTTATTTGTTTTTTTACCATATTTTATATATAATATAATTATTTTATTATATATTATTTATATTATTATTATCTATTGTATATTGTTTTTCACAAATTATTATTATTTTACATCATTATTCATATATTATTTTTTTTACTTGTATTATATATTTATTAATTATTTATACATTATATATTATTTTTACATATATAATTTATATTATATATTATACTCATTTTATATTATGTCATTTTTTTATACTATTATATGTTTTTTTATCTATATATTATTATTATTAAAGGTTTTGACTTGTATTATATACTTATTTTTATTTATATGTTAATAATTACTTTACTTATATTCTATTATTACACATTTTGAAGATGTTATAATATTATAATTGGTATGATACGTATATTTTATCATTAATCATTTATTTCATATTATTCTAAACTTATATTTATATATATTATACAATTATTTTATTATAAATATAAATTCTTTTACATATTTGATACTTTATACATTATTTTTTCTAAACCATTATATTTTATATTTTTATATAATTATTATTCTCATAAATATATTTTTATTATATATTATGTTATTAAATATCACATTTTTTATATATGCTCATTCTATTTATCAATCGTTTGTATTATATATATATATATATATTATTATACAATATTTGCTTTTACTTTAGAATTAATGTATTAATGTTATGTTATGTATTTTGTATGTTATGTAATATCTTAGACTTTTATAATTTATTTGCAAATGCATTTTTTTTATATATGTGTTAAAATTGTATATCATGCATCATTTGTGTTTAAATATATATTGAATTACATGTTTATAGGTTTTACCCATTCTTCTTAAATATGTATATTGTGTTTTATGTATATTTTTCTTATTTAAAATTTGTCATGTTTTATTTCTTACATGTATATGTTGGTTAATGTATGATTTTATACTATTGTGCTTTATTTACCTATAATTATAACATGTATGTTATGTTCCACCATGCACAAGTTTTTTTTAAAAAAAAAAAAAGATTTCAAAGTTTTAAAAAAAATAAAAAGGCAATGTTTGGTGTTTGGAAGCTTCGAGAAAAGTAGTGCCCTAACTTATTGGGTTGCAACGTTTCTCGTTGAGTTCGAATAGTCAAGCACCCTTCTAAGTTTTTAAAGGTTCTCAAGATACAAGTAACTGTCTTGGAATTACAATGCGTTGTGTCCTAACTTACTGGATATGGAGTTTTGTTATTTTCGAGATAGGGATTTCCAAAATGCTAACTTAATGTCAATATTTTGATACAAGTGAACCCTAATTTTCAAAAATCAAAATATTTAAAAGAGGATTGCATCTTAAAATTTTTAAATTTCCGATCTTAAAGACATTTGATAATTAATTAGGTACCAATTTTTGGGCGTTACGAGGGTGTTAATCCTTCCTCGTACATAACCGACTCCCGAACCCATTCTTTTTATTTCGTAGACCAAAACTAATGATTTTAAAACAAAAAGTTTTAAAGGTGATCCAATCACACCTAAAAAGATTGGTGGCGACTCTCGTTTTCGTTTTTCAAAGTCGAACCCCTTTTTTTGTCAAACTCGATTTTAAAATGGTTTCGACAGCTTGGCGACTCCACTGGAGACATCAAGAGAGCCAAGCCGTATAGTTGATTACCCTTTTGTCTTAATGTTGGAAATTTAGAAAATTTTGAAATTCAATCCTTTTGCATTACATGTGTTTGTATTATTGCATATGTCGCTAAATTATGATGTGCATCACATCTACATGACCGTTGTGGTCGCACCCTTAAGTGGGAGTGAGAACTACACCTTCGTGAGGTTTTCGCCTCCGTGTAGGATAGTGGATCACTTTAGGGATATATTCGTACCTATGGTTTCGTGAGATTTTCATCTCCGTGTAGCCATAGGGAAATGTATTCCCTTGAACTGAACTCATTTCAAATGAGCCTATAATGGGTGAGAATCGAGGAATCTGCTGGTTCGGGTACCTCAAACTTTAGAACCAACCTCATATAGAAAAACCGTAAGAGCCCAACTTAGTTAGAGCTATACTTTAGATATTACCCTTATAAATTATCGTTGAGATTTATTGATATCATGTGATACTGACTATTTCTTTTCTTTTGTTTGCATGTCATTTTGCATTTACAAAGGTATCGATTCACGGTCAGTTTCTAAGTTAAGAAGTTTTATTATGGAGAACGGACTTCTTGATAGAGTGAAGGGCAACACCGATGTTCATAGATGGTCAGAGCAAACTCAGCTAGAAAAGGGAGACAGTGTAATTATGGGATATGTGTCGAAGCTGTCAGATTATACTCGTATTAGTGTCACACAGAATAATCTCCAAGAGCTTAAAGAAATCTGGGATCAGTGGGGCAATGAGACCAAGCAATCATTCTATGATAATTACGGAGATTTACCTTACTTGCTTGATATTCAGGTAGATAAACACTTGTTCTGAGCCCTTGCTTAGTTTTGGAACCCGGCGTACAGTTGTTTCACTTTTGAGGAAGTAGTCTTGGTACCTACCGTGGAGGAGTACACTGCCTTACTTCGTTGTCTCAGGTTTCTAAATGATAGGATCTATTCTCGAGCTGGTTGTGTCCCTACCTTTTGGAAGAAATTAATGACTATTATGGGGATGGGCGAGCAGTGGATCACAGCCAGAATTAAAGAGAAGGGTGAGTGCAAGTGCATTTCGTGGGACGCCTTGAAAGATCTGATTTTGACACACCCCGATGAGACGAAGAAGGTAGACATTTTTGCCTTAAGTTTGTATAGACTGATGGTTTTCCCTAGGGCTGTGGGATATGTGGATGAGGCAACCACGGATCTTTTTCATCGACTCAGCAAAAGGGTCACTTTTGTCCCTACGATTTTGGCGGAGACATTCAGGTCCTTAGGTGCATGTAGAAGGGCTGGTGCAGGTAGGTTTATAGGGTGTGCTCAGTTACTTTTAGCTTGGTTCTACAGTCACTTTCGATTGATAGATAGGGTGGTTTGTCAGGTCTTCTTTAAGGATTACTCCCCGTTAAAGGACATAGCAGCTTCAACTAGGAGAGTTGAAGTTCCGTAAAAAAATTGGATAGCATTACTTCGGAGTCTTCAGTCGGAAGTGGAGAGCTCCATGGATGGTTCCTGGTGAGATACTTTATCGATGTGGAAGCTTTGATTGGGTTCCCCTGTTGGGAATTTGGGGTGCCATTGGTTATGCCCCTTTGCTCATGATGAGGTAGCATGGATTGAGACAGTTCGTACCAGCGACTCACGGGTTGGCTCAAAGTGAGTTTGTGTACAGAGGAGCCGATTACAAGAGGAAGGTTAGCGAGGTTTCTAGTGCTTGGAACAAGACTTGTCGGTTGAGGGAAGTGGCCATTAATCCTGCTACGACACCAGAATATGTCGAGTGGAGGAGTAGAAGGATTAGCGATAATGTCCCTATGACAAAAATGGAGAAAGTTCGACCAATGGAGGAATATTTACAAATGATACCTTCAAAGCTTGATATCATGAAGCAAGAATTTAAGAGAAATAATTTGGAACTCGAAAAGAAGATAGAAAAGCTTGAAGAGGAAAAGATGTACCTGAGTCTAGATGTTGACCTGTAAAAGAAGAAGGTTGAAAAAGTTAGGAAGGAAAAGAGGAAGGTTGAGGAAGACCGAGATGATTTAAAAGAGGAGTATAAGAAGGCACAAGTATCTTTAAAGCGAGGGGGTTAGGAAGGTTCTCGAAACAGTGGCAGAAAGAAGTTCAAGAGGAAAAAGCTAGAGCCGAGTATTGGGAGAGGAAGTTCCAAGAGATGCAGTCGTAGAATTTGGAATTAGAGAAAGATAATAAAGGGTTAAAGACTAAGGTAACTGAGCTTGGAAGATCCCTTCGTTGGCACCGAAACCATGATCCTACGATCGAGCTAAAGGAGCTAAAAAGTAAGGTTGAAGATTTGGAAGGGGCTTTGCATGATGGTGAACTTCGGATTAAGCAGCTCGAGGTGCAAGAAGATTGTATAAAAGGAGAGCTCCATCAAGTTAAAGGTCAAGTCAGAGATAGGGATTACATTATTGGAAAGGCTATAGCCCAGATCCGAGAGATTGCTGAATATGTGCGAGACTTAGCACTACGAGCTGATGCGTTGAGTATGATGTATGAGTCAGCGTCTGATAAAGGTCAAAAGTTAGCCTTTTTATTAGATAAAGTTAGAACTTTGGGCATTAGGGCAAAGGCGTATATGTAATCCATTTATATGTAACGATATTCTTTTTCTAAATAAAGTTTTCTAAATGAGATTGAATCGAGATCGATGCCTTTTTGCAGTCATGCATTTGCATTACATCACATCATATGCATTCAAAGTTATAGAAAGACCCTAATTAGTTAAAGTTTACTTCTGAAGGTAGAAAACAAAATCTGGAAATCACACATCCTTACGGTACACACGCTAAAACTAAGAGTATGGATCAACGGTTCGAACAATTGCAAAAAGATATGCAAGACCAATTGCAAGAGCAGTTGGCCAAAATGCAGAATGACATGATGGAGCAAATGCTAGAGGCTCAGAGGAATATGATGACTGAAATGGCTCAGCTGCTAAGGGCCACTGATAAAGGGAAAGCCCCCGTTGCTATCACTGGTGAGGAAGGTGAGGATCACCCTCCGGGTTTTACTTCGCCTCATGTGCCACTGCAAACTGAGGCACCTCCTAGAAGGTCATCTGTCACTGTAAGGCCTCAACATGGGGCGGTTGATGCTGGAAACCCCGTGAATTTCCCATTTGGGTCGGGAATTAATTTGGGCGATAGCCTGATCAACCCTATCACTTCTAATCTGGATATGATGAAGAAAGAAAGAATGGCAATCGAATCTTCAAAACAGTTGGAGGATCGTTGCAAGTGGTTGGAGGAAAAGTTTAGGGTTTTAGAAGGCACCGACAATCATCATGAGATTGATGCCAAAGACTTAAGTTTGGTCCCAGACTTGGTGCTTCCTCACAAATTTAAAATGCCGGAGTTTGAAAAGTACAACGGAACTACTTGCCCAGAGGCACACATAACAATGTTTTGTAGGAGAATGACCGGGTATGTGAACAATGATCAACTATTGATCCATTGTTTACAAGACAACTTAGTAGAAGCAGCGGCTGTGCAAGAATCGGTTCATGGAGAGATCTTACACAAGCCTTCATGCAACAGTACAACCATGTGACTGATATGACGCCAGACACGATCACGGTTCAAAACATAGAGAAAAAGCCTTATGAAAGTTTTAGGCAATACACACAACGATGGAGGGAGGTGGCAATGCAAGTACAACCACCACTATTAGAAAAGGAGACCACCATGCTGTTTATCAACACTTTGAAGGTGTTGTTCATCACTCACATGATTGGAAGCACCACGAAAAGTTTCGCGGATATAGTTATGGCAGAAGAGATGATTGAGAACGCCATAAGGAGCGGTAAAATTGAGGGGGAAACGGCTAAAAGATCGGCCCCAAGTAGAAAGGACAACAAGGTGAATAACATGAATAGCCTCAACTCGAGGGCAATCACAGTTGGTCAACCCAAAGTAGCTGCGGTCGAGCAACAAAGTACCTAAAGACAGGAATCGGGCACAAGACAGAATTTGGAAAAGATGCAATTCACGCCTATCCCTGTGACGTATCGTGAGCTTTATCAAAGCTTATACGATGCACATGCCATTACTCCATTTCATTTGAAACCGCTACAGCCATCGTACCCCAAATGGTATGATGCAAATGCTAAATGCGAATATCATGCGGGAATACCGGGACATTCGATTGAAAATTGCATCGGATTTAAGAAGGCCGTGGAGAGGCTTATCAAGATGGGGGTTGTGAAATTTGACAGTACCCCTAATGCTGAAAATTCATTACCAGATCATGGCAATCAAGGAGTGAATGCCATTGATGAAGCTAGGGAAGGAAGAACCAAGGAAGATGTTGCTAAGGTGAAGATACCCATGAAGGTAATATGGGAGGAGATGGTGAAGAGAGATATGTTAACCTCTGGAAAAGGTAGAGAAAGAATGGGGAACTATTGTGAATTCCATGGAGAGGTGGGTCATATGATCCAAAATTGTGAAGAGTTCAAGGTTATGGTGCAAGGCTTTATGGTTAACAAAGAGCTACGGATCTTTGAGGGTAGTTCTTGCAAAAGACAAATATGTGTGCTGGAAAATGAACGACAAGGAACCAGCCGACCAAGAGTTATTATTTCCTTGCCGGGGAATAATAAAGTGGGGGCGCAAACCGGGCCCAGGGTCGTCATCCATAAACCCATTCATTTCCCTTACAAGGATGACAAGAGGGTGCCATGGAGTTATGACTGCAGTGTAACAGTACCTGAGGGGGAGAGTATAGCCAGTGCATCTAGGGGCGTGCAAAATGAAGGTTTCCATACACGAAGTAGAAAGCGTTATGATGTGAGGGGCATCAGAGTGGAGCCCACGAAAACAAAAGATGTTGACGTTGAGAAGAAGAAAGAGGTTGAAGTACCTGTCAAGGAGCCAGTAAAAGAGGAGGAGTCTAAGGAGTTTCTAAAGTTCCTTAAGCATAGCAAGTATAACGTGGTCGAGCAGTTGCATAGGCAGCCAGTGCGTATATCAGTATTAGCCCTACTTTTGAGTTCTGTGGTGCATCGGGATGCATTGTTGAAGGTACTTAACGAAACATATGTCACCCATGACATATCCGTTAACAAGTTGGACCGGTTGGTGAATAACATCAGTGCTGACAATTTCATCTACTTCAGTGATGATGAAATTCCACCTGGGGGCATAGGGTCAACCAAGGCCTTGCACATCACTACTCGGTGCAAGGGATACACGCTTCCAAGTGTACTCGTTGATAATGAGTTGGCTTTAAACGTCCTTCCATTATCCACAATGAATAGATTACCCATTGACAGTTCACATCTGAAAACATGTCACAATGTGGTAAGAGCCTTCGATGGAACCGAAAGGAAAGTGATGGGACGAATTGACATCCCTTTGGAAATTGGGCCAAATACATATGAAGTTGACTTCTTGGTGATGGATATCAAGCCCTCCTATAATTGTTTATTAGGGAGACCATGGATACACTCGGTAGGAGCAGTGCCCTCCTCATTGCACCAAAAATTAAAATTAGTGACAGATGGACGGTTAATAACCATCAATACGGAGGAGGACATTATAGCAACAGTCACTAGCAAGGTCCCTTATGTCGATGCAAATGAAGAGGCTATTGTGTGTTCTTTCCACTCTTTAGAAATCATCAATGCAACCTTTATTTTGGAAGGAAGTGAGGTACTGGTACCCAAAATGCCTAGAGCCACAAGGATGGCCCTGCAAATGATGATGGGGAATGGAGCATTGCTAGGAAAAGGACTAGGAAGATAGTTACAAGGAGGGGTTCAAATCCCAAAACTGATTGAGAAGAAAGATCGCTTTGGTTTGGGCTTCAAGCCAGACCATAAGCACAGGAGGCAAGAGATTGAGAAGCGCCAAGCAAGAAGAAAGGCGCGTTTGAACGGAGGAGAAGTGGAGTGGGAACCGATGACATTCTCACCTATATCCAAATCCTTTAAGTCAGGAGGGTTACTGGTAGAAGAAAGTCATCATATTAATGTTGTACACAATGAGGAATTGGAACAAGGAAGCCTCGAGGGCATTCGCCCTTACGAACCGGGGAGCTCTCTAAACAATTGGACTGCAGAGGACCTTCCTGTAGTCTGTAGGAATTTTTCAGAGTAATTCTCGAAAAATGCCTGTTACTCTAGGGCCTAGGAGTAGTAAGATTACGTTTGTGAAAAAGGCTTATGATCATCTATTATTATTCTAATAAAACATAACTTTACTATCGATTTGGACGAATATGGTTTCTTTTTATCAATCAATATTTCGTTAAACTTTTGCAATTCTCATTCTTTCATTCATAGCACATAAACAACCGTTCTTAGATTCATTCATTTTTTGTATATTCTTTCATACCCCCACAGGTCCCTAGATATCAATGATATGAGCACTGATACTGCAACTCCTGATTTCTCTTGCGAGTAAGACATGTGTTTAGAGGAATCTCAAGATTTTGAAGATGTTCAAGATTGTGACTTGTCTCCTGATCTGTTAAGAATGGTAAAATAGGAGGAAAAACGAATTATGCCGCATAAGAAAGAGGCAATAGAAAATGTAGCCCTAGAGGAAGGGAAGGAGTTGAAAATTGGAACGCTGATTATCAAAGATACAAAGTATAGTCTGGTTGAGTTGCTTCGAGAGTTCAAGGATATCTTCGCATGGTCATATCAGGATATGCTCGGATTGAGTACCGACATTGTGGTACATTGTCTTCCAAAAAGACGGGATTGCAAACCTATCCAACGGAAGTTGCAGAGAATGCGGCCAGACATTGTTCTAAAAATAAAAGATGAGGTTAAGAAACAGTTCGATGCAGGATTCTTACGAGAGGTCAAGTACTCCGAAAACGGGTAGCTAATATTGCGCCAGTCCCTAAGAAGGACGGGAAGGTACAAATGTGCGTTGATTACAGAGATCTGAATAAAGCTAGCCCAAAAGACAACTTTCCTTTGCCACACATCGACACTTTGGTAGATAACAAAGCGGGACATTCGTTGTTTTCCTTTATGGATGGTTTCTCGGGATACAATCAGATAAAGATGCACCCAGAGGACATGGATAAAACCACCTTCATAACTTTGTGGGGCACCTTCTGCTACAAAGTAATGCCGTTTGGATTGAAGAATGCAGGGGCAACCTACCAGCGGGCCATGGTGAACTTGTTCCACGACAAGATGCATAGGGACATTGAAGTGTATGTTGATGACATGATTGCTAAGTCCCGAACAGAGAAAGAGCATATTAAAGTTTTGAGAAGACTGTTCTTGAGGTTGAGAAAGTTTCAGTTGAGGCTCAATCCGGCAAAGTACACCTTCGGAACTAGATCGGGAAAGCTATTGGGTTTCGTAGTCAGTGAAAAGGGAATAGAAGTTGATTCAGACAAAGTCAGAGCGATACGAGAATTGCCTTCACCACAAACTCAAAAAGAAGTTCGAGGATTCTTAGGAAGGTTGAATTACATAGCCCTGTTCATTTCATAACTGACCGAGAAATGTGATCCTATCTTTCGCCTCCTCAAAAAGCACAATCAAGGTACTTGGGATAAGGAATGCCAGAATGCTTTTGAAAAGGTCAAGCAGTATTTGTTGAATGCTCCGGTATTATCTCCACCTAGCCCAGATAAACCGTTAATACTGTACTTGTCAGTGTTCAGTAATTCTATGAGATGTGTGCTTGGTCAGCATGACGAGTCAGGGAAAAAGGAAAAGGCAATCTATTATCTCAGTAAGAAATTCACTGACTGTGAGATGAGATATTCACCGATTGAAAAGTTGTGTTGTGCGCTGATTTGGACAACTCGAAGATTAAGACAGTACATGCTATACCATACCACTTGGCTCATCTCAAAGCTTGATCCATTGAAATACATGATGGAGTCAACGGCTCTAAACGGGAGAATGGCGAGATGGCAAATTTTGCTTTCAGAGTTTGATATAGTCTACATAAGTCAGAAGGCTATAAAAGGAAGTACGGTAGCAAACTTCTTGGCCAGTAGGGATCTAGAAGATTATAAGCCATTGAACTTTGATTTTCCAAATGAGGAGTTAATGTGTATAGCAACGACCGAAGATTCTCCTTGAAAGCTAAATTTTGATGGGGCTTCTAATGCAGTCGGAAATGGAATTGGGGCAGTCTTGGTATCCCTGAATGGCGATCATTACCCGTTCACGTGCAAGTTGGACTTTGATTGCACGAATAATATGGCTGAGTATGAAGCATGCATCATGGGACTTCAAGCAGCTATAGAGCGAGGTATAAAAACCCTAGAAGTATATGGAGATTCTGCGTTGGTAATTTATCAGCTTAGAGGTGAATGGGAGACAAGGGACCCTAAATTGATCAATTATCGAAAGGTAGTTTTGGGGTTACTTGAGGAGTTCGATGACATCACCTTCAATTATCTCCCACGAGACGAAAATCAGATGGCAGATGCTTTAGCAACCTTGGCCTCAATGATTAAGGCGAATAAAGAGAAAGAGATGAGATCAATTTAAATGAGTGTCTACGAGGCTCTAGCTCATTGTTGTAACATTGAGAAGGAAGAAAAGGATGATAACCCTTGGTATCAAGATATATTACGATATGTGAAAGATTGTAAATACCCTGAACAGGCCAATGAAAATGACAAACAAACTTTGAGAAGGTTAGCTTGCGACTATGTCTTGGACGGGGATATCCTATACAAGAGAAGGAAAGACCAAGTACTTTTGAGATGTGTCGATGCTGTGGAAGCTAAACTAATTTTAGAAGAAGTTCATGAAGGTGTATGTGGGACGCATGCAAATGGGTTCACGATGGCAAGGCAAATCATAAGGTTTGGCTATTATTGGGCCACTATGGAAGGGGACTATATCAACTATGCCAAGAAATGCCGTAAGTGTCAGATTTATGGGGACAAAATTCATATACCACCTTCACCTTTGCATGTCATGACTTCTCCATGGCCCTTCTCCATGTGGGGCATGGATGTCATTGGACTAATATCACCGAAAGCTTCGAATAGACATCGGTTTATCTTCATGGTAATTGACTACTTTACAAAATAGGTAGAGGCCGCTTCTTATGCAAATGTTACTAAGTCAGCCGTAAGTCGATTCTTGAAGAAGAAGATTATTTATCGATATAGAATGCCTGAGAAGATCATATCCGACAATGCATTGAACTTGAACAACAAAACAATAGCAGAGGTTTGCGACCAGTTGAAGATCAAGCATCACAATTCTTCTCCCTATCGTCCAAAAATGAATGGGGCAGTGGAGGCCGCCAATAAGAACATTAAGAAAATAGTGGGGAAGATGACTGAGACTTATAGAGATTGGCATGATAAGTTACCGTTTGCACTCCTGGCCTATCGAACATCTGTCAGAACCTCTACTGGGGCAACCCCATTCTCGTTAGTTTATAGGATGGAAGCAGTGTTAACTATTGAAGTAGAAATACCTTCTCTCTGAATTTTGACAGAGATAAGGTTAGATGAAGCTGAATGGGTTCAATCCCGATATGACCAGTTGAACTTGATTGAGGAAAAGAGGCTAAGAGCCATTGGACATGGTCAGATGTATCAGAAGCGAATGATGCAAGCTTATGATAAGAAAGTTTGACCAAGAGAATTCCACGATGGAGACCTTGTACTGAAAAAGATCCTTCCTATTCAAAAGGACTTTAGGGGAAAATGGATGCCAACCTGGGAAGGACCGTATGTCGTGAAGAAAGCTTTCTCTGGTGGTGCATTGATCTTAACAGAAATGGATGGAAAAGTTTACCCAGCCCAGTGAACTCTGACTCAGTTAAAAAATACTTTGTCTAAAGGAGAAGAGAATCTAAGGTGAAAACCCACAAAGGTCGCCTTGAAAAAAAATGGAGAGGCCAAGGTGAAAACCCGCAAAGGGCACCTTGTGACCAAAGGGGTTTTGAGTTGAAAACCTGAAAGGGCAGCTCAAATTTTGAAGAGTACACAGTGATTTTGCTATATTTGATTCAATAAAGAGCGAAGCACGTTGTATATTAGGGCATCAACAAAGTACTTTGGATCTTTTAAATACATGTTGAACTCAAGAAAGACTTCATGGAGCTGGTGTATAGACACTCAAGCGGCGATTTCTTGGGCATCTAACTTTTATCCTGTTTGCTATCTTTAGATTCTATTTCTTCTTAAAGATAGGCTTTCAGATTAATTTCCTTTGTATCTTTTTCGATAATTCATTCAAATCCAATTATTCTTAGAGATTTATTTATTTCCCATTATTCTTTAAGTATGCTACATTGAAATAATGATAGATGAACTAAATATGTTCACAAACAAAGTTTCGAGCATTACTCTGGAATTTCTAGATAATACAATAAACTAAAACAGAACAATTGTTCGAACAATTCACGTAAGTGAGGTTTGAAATAACTCGAGGAAATTCTTTCTTTAAGTCCAAAATGATGATTGGACAAATCAAACGATTCGATCCTAAGAGAGGATCATCTTACAAACATTTTTGGTGGGTCATAGCATTTGAAGAATGGTACAAACCTACAGGCTGAGTAGGAATGATATTTCGAGAGAAATAAGGATAAACTTCGACGAAAGATTGAATGGTGACGTCTGGAACAGGGGTCATGTTCATAAACATTTTGCATTATAACAGGTTTAATTAGGAGCATTTGATTCACTTCGATCATAGCATCCTAATCATCAGGCATAATCATTCTACAGGTTATCAAAGACAACGTGCCTTAATCCCCTAAGTAGTAGGGTAATAGGCCGCAACATAGCAGATCTGGCTGAAGCAAGATCCAAGATGGTTTGGCATCCTTGTGCTTACAAGGAACAAATCGAAGACATAGCTGATTTGGCTTTCACGTGCTTACAATGAAGCAAATCTAAGATGATTTGGCATCTCTGTATTGTCAGAGAACAAATCAAAGTTTGGCGTCTCTATATTCGACAGAGAGCAGACACATAGCAGATCTAACCTTCAGATGTTTATACTGAAGCAAGATCCAAGATGGTTTGGTATCCTTGTGCTTACAAGGAACAAACCGAAGACATAGCTGATTTGGCTTTCGCGTGCTTACGATGAAGCAAATCTAAGATGATTTGGCATCTCTGTATTGTCAGAGAACAAATCAAAGTTTGGCGTCTCCATATTCGACGGAGAGCAGACACATAGCAGATCTAACCTTCAGATGTTTATACTGAAGCAAGTTCCAAGATGGTTTAGCATCCTTGTGCTTACAAGGAACGAACCGAAGACATAGCTGATTTGGCTTTCACGTACTTACGCTGAAGCAAATCTAAGATGATTTGGCAACTCTGTATTGTCAGAGAACAAATCGAAGTTTGGCGTCTCCATATTCGACGGAGAGCAGACACATAGCAGATCTAACCTTCAGATGTTTATACTGAAGCAAGATCCAAGATGGTTTGGCATCCTTGTGCTTACAAGGAACGAACCGAAGACATAGCTGATTTGGCTTTCGCGTGCTTACGCTAAAGCAAATCTAAGATGATTTGGCATCTCTGTATTGTCAGAGAACAAATCGAAGTTTGGCATCTCCATATTCGACGGAGAGCAGACACATAGCAGATCTAACCTTCAGATGTTTATATTGAAGCAAGATCCAAGATGGTTTGGCATCCTTGTGCTTACAAGGAACAAGCCGAAGACATAGCTGATTTGGCTTTCGCGTGCTTACGATGAAGCAAATCTAAGATGATTTGGCATCTCTGTATTGTCAGAGAACAAATCGAAGTTTGGCGTCTCTATATTCGATGGAGAGCAGATACATAACAGATCTAACCTTCAGATGTTTATACTGAAGCAAGATCCAAGATGGTTTGGCATCCTTGTGCTTACAAGGAACAAACCGAAGACATAGGCGATTTAGCTTTCGTGCTTACTTATTTGAAGCAAATCTAAGATGATTTGGCATCTCTGTATTGTCAGAGAATAAATCGAAGTTTGGCATCTCCATATTCGACGGAGAGCAGACACATAGCAGATCTAACCTTCAGATGTTTATACTGAAGCAAGATCCAAGATGGTTTGGCATCCTTGTGCTTACAAGGAACAAACCGAAGACATAGCTGATTTGGCTTTCGCGTGCTTACGCTGAAGCAAATATAAGATGATTTGGCATCTCTGTATTGTCAGAGAACAAATCGAAGTTTGGCGTCTCCATATTCGATGGAGGCCAGACACATAGCAGATCTAACCTTCAGATGTTTATACTGAAGCTGATCCAAGATGGTTTGGCATCGAAGAAACAGATTTGGCGTCTCTGTGTTTGGCGGAGAGCAGATCGAAGTTATCAACATGACAGTTATAAGACTGCAAGAAACAGATTGAAGACCATGATAGGACCGGTCAAATTTGGTCTTTCTAAATCTTTGCTCAATTCCCGTTACACAGCAATGAGCAAAGAGGGGCAACTGTAATAGCCCAAATTTAACCGGGCCTTAAAACCAAATGAAATAGATAAATAAATAAATATTTATTAAACAGTCCAAGTCTAGGCTACAAAGCCCAAACACTACCGGCCCAAAACTATAAGCCCAAATAGCCTAGACCCGTTATACCCAAACAGACCGGTTACAGCCCAATAGCCTAGACTACCCGTGTACCCAAATACACCCGTACCCCACCTGACCCAGGACTAATGTGGCCCAACTGGCCCAAAACATTACACCAAGGCAAGAAACCCTAGGGTTTCTACTTTCTTGCCCCTCGAGCCGCCTCTAATTCTAGAAAGTTCAGGGAGCGTCTGTCTAGCTCCCAAATCGAGGCCACCATTCAAGGCACTATCTCAGGGTCTGTCAGCGTCCTATCAGTGCCTCACCGTCTCCATGAATCCTCACCACCGGACTTCATGCCTCCATCAACGCCAGCAGCCCTTGAATCACCGAAATCCTCGCGGTCACCTACAAGGAAAGGGAATGAAGTCAAAGCAAAACTACAGCAAATAGATTAGAATAGGGTAAGGAAAGAAATCGAAAGATTTCTTTCCAAAATAGGCAGTAGATCAAGGCTATAAAGCCTTTTCTCAAATCTGTAAAAAGGGGGACTTACGTTCTAAAAAAGATACACGGAGAATCAATAAAAAATATAGAGATTCAGCAAAAAAGTTATTTCTTGCACATATATACAGCAAGCATCACAATCGATTGAATATAAAAAAAAAAGGTGAAATTTTCTTTTAAATACATGCACATATATATTTCGAACGAAAGGTGGAAAAGGGAGACGAACTTTTTCTGATCTGCGCTAAAATAGGAAATTTCCCAGTTTCCGACCGCCGTGCATGGCGACGTTCACGGTGGTGCGTGAGCGTGTGAATGCCTGAGAATAGAGGCTCAACGAAGCTCCGGTGTTAGCCCCAAATCCTCATTCAGAGGATTTCACCCCTTTTTTTTAGAGCCGGGTGTAAAAATGATTTTAAAACTAAAATTTGGCTTATATAGCCTTAACGGAACGACGCCGTTTTAGCTTAATCCAATAAGCTTAAAACGACGTCGTATTAAGACTAAGGATCCACGCGTTGACCCGATTACCCAGGGAGGATCCGCGTAATTTTAAAGATTGGGTTAATTGCCCAATTGGTCCTTCCACCTTTTTTTGTATTTACAATTATGTTTTATTTTATTTATGATTTTGCCCTAATATTTTGTTTCAGTTTTGATTTAGTCCCTGCAATAGCTATTTTAAGTCCAGAATTGAAACGCTGCCGTTTTGGGAATAGGGCGTTTTGCCCAATGAGTCCCTTTCATTTTACGCGTGTTTTAATTAGGACCTTAATTCAGCTTTATTATTTTTTTAAATTAGCCCCTGTAATTTTACTGAACTTTAAATCTAACCCTATATATTTATTTCTATTATTATTATATATATAATTTTTTTATATATATTGTTATTTGTTTTTTACCATATTTTATATATAATATAATTATTTTATTATATATTATTTATATTATTATTATCTATTGTATATTGTTTTTCACAAATTATTATTATTTTACATCATTATTCATATATATATTTTTTACTTGTATTATACATTTATTAATTATTTTTACATTATATATTATTTTTACATATATACTTTATATTATATATTATACTCATTTTATATTATGTCATTTTTTTATACTATTATATGTTTTTATCTATATATTATTGTTATTAAAGGTTTTAACTTGTATTATATACTTATTTTTATTTATATGTTAATAATTACTTTACTTATATTCTATTATTACACATTTTGAAGATGTTATAATATTATAATTGGTATGATACGTATATTTTTATCATTAATCACTTATTTCATATTATTCTAAACTTATATTTATATATATTATACAATTATTTTATTATAAATATAAATTCTTTTACATATTTGATACTTTATACATTTTTTTTCTAAACCATTATATTTTATATTTTTATATAATTATTATTCTTATAAATATATTTTTATTATATATTATATTATTAAATATCACATTTTTTACATATGCTCATTCTATTTATCAATCGTTTGTATTATATATATATATATATATTTTATTATACAATATTTGCTTTTACTTTAGAATTAATGTATTAATGTTATGTTATGTATTTTGTATGTTATGTAATATCTTAGACTTTTATAATTTATTTGCAAATGCATTTTTTTTATATATGTGTTAAAATTGTATATCATGCATCATTTGTGTTTAAATATATATTGAATTACATGTTTATAGGTTTTACCCATTCTTCTTAAATATGTATATTGTGTTTTATGTATATTTTTCTTATTTAAAATTTGTCATGTTTTATTTCTTACATGTATATGTTGGTTAATGTATGGTTTTATGCTATTGTGCTTTATTTACCTATAATTATAACATGTATGTTATGTTCCACCATGCACCGGTTTTAAAAAAAAAAAAGATTTCAAAGTTTTAAAAAAATAAAAAGGCAATGCTTGGTGTTTGGAAGCTTCGAGAAAAGTAGTGCCCTAACTTATTGGGTTGCAACGTTTCTCGTTGAGTTCGAATAGTCAAGCAACCTTCTAAGTTTTTAAAGGTTTTCAAGATACAAGTAACTGTCTTGGAATTGCAATGCGTTGTGTCCTAACTTACTGGATATGGCGTTTTGTTATTTTCGAGATAGGGATTTCCAAAATGCTAACTTAGTGTCAATATTTTGATACAAGTGAACCCCAATTTTCAAAAATAAAAATATTTAAAAGAGGATTGCATCTTAAAATTTTTAAATTTCCGATCTTAACGACATTTGATAATTAATTAGGTACCAATTTTTGGGCGTTACGAGGGTGCTAATCCTTCCTCGTACGTAACCGATTCCCGAACCCGTTCTTTTTATTTTGTAGACCAAAACTAATGATTTTAAAACAAAATGTTTTAAAGGTGATCCAATCACACCTAAAAAGATTGGTGGCGACTCCCATTTTTGTTTTTCAAAGTCGAAACCATTTTTTTATGTGTTTTGGAAAAAAATGGGGTCGACTTTAAAAACGAAAACGGGAGTCGCCACCAATCTTTTTAGGTGTGATTGGATCACCTTTAAAACATTTTGTTTTAAAATCATTAGTTTTAGTCTACGAAAATAAAAGAACGAGTTCGAGGAGTCGATTACGCTTGAGGAAGGGTTAACACCCTCATAACGCCCAAAAATTTGTACCTAATTGATTATCAAGTGTCTTTAATGTCGGAAATTCAAAAATTTTAAGATGTAGTCCTTTTAAAATATTTTAATTTTGAAAATTGGGGTTCACTCAGTATCAAAGTATTGACATTAAGTTAACCTTTTTTGAATTCCTATCTTGAAACCACAAAAAGCTATATCCAATAAGTTAGGACATATTGCTTTGAAATTCCAAGATAGTGGCTTGCATTTGGAAAACCTTTAAAACTTAGAAGGGTACTTGATTATTCGAACTCAACGAAAAAATCGCAACCCAATAAGTTAGGGCACTACTACTTAACTTCCAAACACCGAAAGCATTGCCTTTTATTTGTTTGAAAAATTTGAAGTCTCGTTTTTTTAAAATCGATGCATGAAGGAGCATATTAACATAACATACGAGATAACATGTTACTATGATAGGAAAGTAAGAGCATAACGGCATAAATATCTTACACTAATCAACATATATAAAACATGACAATTTTTAATACGAAAAATATACATAAAGCGGAATACACATTAAAGAAGAAATAGGTAAGAATCCCTAAACATATAATTCAACATATATTTAATCATATAAATGATGCGTGATATACAATATATCAATGTACATATATAAAAAAATATTCATTTGAAAATAAAATATAAAAGTCTAAGATATAACATATAACATAACAATAATTAATACTAAAGTAAAAATAAATATTGTATAATAATAAAAACAAAAGTTTTAAAAAATATATATGTACAATATAAACAAATAATAAAAATGTGATATTTAATAATAAATTTAAAATATAATATATAATAAAAATGTATTTACAAGCATAATAATTAAAAATACAAAAGATATTGTTTTAGTAAAATAACGTATAGAATATAAAATATGCAAAAGAATTTATATTTATAATGAAATAATTATATAATATATATATATATAAATATGAATTTAAAGTGAATAATTAATGATGAAATCTATGTATTATAATATTATAATATCTTCAAAATGTGTAATAATAGAATATAAATAAAAATAATTATTAACATATAAATAAAAATAAATATATAATACAAGTTTAAAACCTTTACTGATAATAATATATAGATAAAAATGTATAATAATATAAAAAAGACTTAATAATATATAAAATAATTATAATATATAATATAAAAGCGTATATATAAAAATAATATATAACATATATATAAATAATGATGTAAAATAATAATAACTTGTGAAAAATAATATATAATATATAATAATAATATATAATAAAATAATTTTATAATATATAATATGTAAATAAGGCTAAAAATAAAACAAATAACAATATAATAAATATATAGGGTTAAATTTGAAGTTCAATAAAATCACAGGGGAAATTTAAAAGAAATAACGGTGAATTAAGGCCCTAACTAAAACGCGCGTAAAATAAGAGGGATTCATTGGGCAAATTGCCCTATTCCTCAAAACGGCAACGTTTCCCAAAATGTAATTTAACAACTGTCGAGACTAAATTGAAACAATTGTAAAATATTAGGGCCAAATTAAAAAAATAAAATAATATGTAATTATAAATTAAAATAGGCGAAAGGACCAATTGGGTAATTAACCCAATTCTAAAAAACACGCGGATCCTCCCCGGGTGATCGGGTCAACGTGCGGATCCTATGGCTTAATACAACACCGTTTTGAGCTTATTGAGTTAAGCAGAAGCGATGTCATTTCGAAGAGGCTATATAAGCCAACTTTGCAGCTTAAAGATCATTTTATCACTGGTCTTAAAAAAAAATGCTCTGCAGAGGCAAAGAGAGAGGTCCCAGCTCCGACTTCCGCCACGGTGCAGTGCTTGCGCACGCGCCTCACGCGCCGTCGTACACGGTGGTCTGAAAGCTTAAAAACCTTCGCCCTTCCACAGGTAATCTCTCTTCCCTTAGATCCTTACTCATGCAGGTTAGAACAGTTTGTATATATTCAAAATAAAGCAGAAGATATGCGATGTAAATCACCTTTTGAGAGACTGTTGATATTTCTGAATGAATATCTGTGAATATATCTTTTTATTCTATAAAAAAAAGGTCCCTTACATTGTTTTTCGTTCGGGCTTTTATAGCCACTGTTTATTACATAAACTGGAAAGAAATCAAAGATTTCTTTCCATTTCTTGTCCACTGTATCTTTGACCGTGATCTGCTGAGATTCTTTTAAGTTTCCTTTTTCCTGCTCTATGTATCTGATGTGTTTCCTTTTCTGCTTCGTGTCCTTTGTCTTGTTTTGCAGGTATTTGCGAGAAATCCGGCTGTGGCAAAGGCTTGACGATGGTCCACTGGTGGCGTTGATCTCAGTGTAACTCGGAGCCTAGAATCGTGGCCTTGATGGGGGTAGCTGGAACGGCAGAAACCGAAGGGTCATGAGGCTTGGCTTCTAGAACCTTCTGTTTGCGGCGCGAGGAGAAAGGCAGAAACCCTAGGGTTTCATGCCTTAGTGTAACAAGTTGGGCCAGTTGGGCCACTTTTGTCCTGGGCTAAGTGGGGTGTAATGGGTATAGGGTAGTTAGGCTATAGTGTTTGGTTTTGGGCCTACGGGCTATTATAAATGGACTGTGGACTATTAAATATTTATTTATTATTTATTTGGTTTACAGCCCGGTCAAATTTGGGCTACTACAGTCATGTTTTATTTCTCACATGTATATGTTGGTTAATGTATGATTTTATGCTATTGTACTTTATTTACCTATAATTATAACATGTATGTTATGTTCCACCATGCACCTGTTTTTTTTTAAAAAAAAAAGATTTCAAAGTTTTAAAAAAATAAAAAGGCAATGCTTGGTGCTTGGAAGCTTCGAGAAAAGTAGTGCCCTAACTTATTGGGTTGCAACGTTTCTCGTTGAGTTCGAATAGTCAAGCACCCTTCTAAGTTTTTAAAGGTTTTCAAGATACAAGATACAGTATTAATGGTTTATCTGGGCTGGGTGGAGACAATACCGGAGCATTCAACAAATACTGCTTGACCTTTTTAAAAGCATTCTGGCATTCCCCATCCCAAGTACCTTGATTGTGCTTTCTGAGGAGGTGAAAGATAGGATCACATTTCTCGGTTAGTTTTGAAATGAACCGAGCAATGTAATTCAACCTTCCTAGGAATCCTCGAACTTCTTTCTGAGTACGTGGTGGAGGTAATTCTCGTATGGCTCTGACCTTGTCTGAGTCGACTTCAATTCCTTTTTCACTAACTACGAAGCCTAACAACTTTCCCGATCTGGCTCCAAAGGTACACTTTGCTTGGTTGAGCTTCAACTGAAATTTTCTCAACCTTACAAACAATCTTTTCAAGACCTCGATATGCTCTTTTTCCATACGCGACTTGGCAATCATATCGTCAACGTATACCTCAATATCCTTATGCATCATGTCATGGAACAAGTTCACCATGGCCCTTTGGTACGTTGCCCCTGCGTTTTTTAGTCCAAATGGCATTACTTTGTAGCAAAAGGTGCCCCACAAGGTTATAAAGGTGGTTTTATCCATGTCCTCTGGATGCATCTTTATCTGGTTGTATCCTGAGAAACCATCCATAAAGGAGAACAACTAATATCCCGCTGTGTTATCTACTAAAGTGTCAATGTGGGGTAAAGGAAAATTATCCTTTGGGCTTGCTTTGTTCAAGTCTCTGTAATCAACACACATTCGTATCTTCCCATCCTTCTTAGGAACAGGCACAATGTTAGCTACCCATTCGGAGTATTTCACTTCCTGTAAGAATCCTGCGTCAAACTGCTTCTTGACTTCATCCTTTACTTTCAAAATGATATCTGGCCTCATTCTTCGCAACTTCATTGGGTAGCTTCTGATCTGTCTTATCGGCAGACGGTGTACCACAATGTCAGTACTCAATCCAGGCATATCCTGATATGACCAGGCGAAGATATCCTTGAACTCTCGAAGCAACTCAATCAGATCATGCCTTGTGTCCTCACTAATTAGGGTTCCGATTTTCCACTCCTTCCCTTCCTCTATGGCTATATTCTCTATTGCCTCTTTCTAATGTGGCACGATTTGTTTCTCCTCTTACTTAACCATTCTTAACAGATCGAGAGATACGTCACAATCTTGAACATCTTCAAAATCCTGAGGTTCCTGTAAACACATGTCTTGCTCGCCAGAGAAATTAAGAGCTATAGTATTAGCGCTCATATCATTGATATCTAGGGACCTGTGGAGGTATGAAAGAATATACAAAGAATGAATAAATCGAAGAATGATTGTTTATGTGCTATGAATAAAAGAATAAGAATTGCTAGAATTTGCAGAAATATCGATCGATAAAAATGAAACAATATTCGTTTAAAAACTTATGCTTTATTTAAATAATTATAGATGAACATGGCCTCTTTTCACAAACATAATCTTATTACTCCTAGGCCCTAGAGTAACAAACATGTTTTGAGAATTACTCTGAAAAATTCCTAAAGACTACAGGAAGGTCTTCCACAGTCCAATTGTTCAAAGAGTTCCCCGATTTGTAAGGGCGAATACCCTCGAGGTTTTCTTGCTCCGACCCCTCATTGTGTACAGCATTGACTTGATGACTTTCCTTTATTAGGAATCCTCCTGACTTAAAGGATTTGGATATAGGTGGGAATGTCATCGGTTCCCACTCCACTTCTCTTCCATTCAAACGCGCCTTCCTTCTCACTTGGCGCTTCTCCATTTCTTGCCTTCTATGCTTATAGTATGACTTGAAACCTAAACCAAAACGATCCTTCTTTTCACTTAATTTTGGGATTTGAACCCCTCCTTGTAACTGTCTTCCTAACCCTTTTCCTGGTAATGCTCCCTTCCCCATCATCATTTGTAGGGCCATCCCCGTGGCTCTAGACATTTTGGGTGCCGGCCTCTCACTTCCTTCCGAAATGAAGGTGGCATTAATGATTTCTAAAGAGCGAAAAGAACACTCGATAGCCTCTTTATTGGCCTCAACATAAGGGGCCCTGCTGGTGACTGTTGCTATGATATCCTCCTCCGCGTTAATGGTTATTAAGCGTCCATCCGTCACTAACTTCAATTTTTGGTGCAATGAAGAGGGCACCGCTCCTGCCGAGTGTATCCATGGTCTCCCCAATAAATAATTGTAGGAGGGCTTGATATCCATCACTAAGAAATCAACTTCATACGTATTTGGCCTAATCTCCAGAGGGATGTCAATTCGTCCCATTACTTTCCTTTCCGTTCCATCAAAGGCTCTTACCACGTTATGACATGTTTTCATATGTGAACTGTCAATGGGCAATCTATTCAAGGTGGATAGCGGCAGGACGTTCAAAGTAGACCCATTATCCACAAGTACACTTGGAAGTGTGTATCCTTTGCACCGAGTAGTGATGTCTAGGGCTTTGGTTAACCTTATGCCCCCAGGCAGAATTTCATCATCATTAAAATAGATGAAATTCTCAGCACTGATGTTGTTTACTAACCGATCCAGTTTGTTAACGGATATGTCATGGGTGACATATGTTTCGTTAAGCACCTTTAACAACGCATCTCGATGCACCTCAGAACTCAATAGTAGGGCTAATACTGATATACATGCCGACTGCTTACGCAACTACTCGACCACGCTATACTCACTATGTTTCAGGAATTTTAAAAACTCCTTAGCTTCTTCCTCTTTTACCGGCTCATTGATGGGTACTTCAGTCTCCTTTTCAATCTCGACATCTTTCGTCTTTGCGGGCTCCACTCTGATATTCCCCCCGTCGTAACGTTTCCCACTTCGTGTATGGGAACCTTCATTTTGCGTGCCCCTGGCCACGCTAGCTATACTCTTCCCCTCAGGTATTGTTATATTGCAGTCACAGCTCCATGGCACCCTCTTGTCATCTCTGTAAGGGAAAGGATTGGGTTTATGGATGATTATTTTGGGCCCAGTTTGCACCCCCGCCTCATTATTCCCTGGCAAGGAAATAATAATTCTTGGTTGGCTGGTTCTTTGTCGTTCATTCTCCAGCACACATATTTGCCCTTCACAAGAACTAGCCTCAGAAACCTGTAGCTCTTTATTTACCATAAGGCCCTATACCGTGGTCTTGAACTCTTCACAATTTTGGATCATATGACCCACCTCTCTATGGAAATCACAATGGTTCGCTATTCCTTCTCCTCCTTTTCTAGAGGTAAGCATACCTCTCTTCACCATCTCCTCCCATATTACTTTCATAGGTGTCTTCACCTCGGCAATATTCTCTTTGACTTTTCCTTTATTTGTTTTATCAATGGCATTCACTCCTTGATTGCCATGATCTGGTAATAGATTTTCAGTATTAGGGGTACTATCAAATTTCACAACCCCCATCTTGATAAGCCTTTCCACGACCTTCTTAAATCCAGTGCAATTTTCAATTGAATGCCCCGGTATTCCCGCATGATATTCGCACTTAGTGTTTGCATCATACCATTTGGGGAACGGTGGCTGCAATGGTTTCAAATGAAATGGAGCGATGGCATGTGCATCGTATAAGCTTTGATAAAACTCACGATACGTCACAGGGATAGGCGTGAATTGTATCCTTTTCGAATTCTGTCTTGTACCCGATTCTTGTCTTTGAGTACTTTGTTGTTCACCCGTAGCTACTTTGGGTTGTCCAACTGTGATTGCCTTGGAATTGAAACTATTTACGTTATTCACCTTATTGTCTTTTCTCCTTAGGGCTGATCTTTTAGCCACTTCCCCCTCAATTTTACCGCCCTTCACGGTATTTTCAATCATCTTACCCGCCATAACTATATCTGCGAAACTTTTCGTGGTACTTCCAATCATATGTGTGATGAATGGCGCCTTCAAAGTATTAATAAATAACATAGTGGTCTCCTTTTCCAATAATGGTGGTTGTACTTGCATTGCCATCTCCCTCCATCGTTGTGCATATTGCCTAAAACTTTCATTAGGCTTTTTCTCCATGTTTTAAAGTGTGATCCTATCTGGCGTCATATCAGTCACATGGTTATACTGTTGCATGAAAGCCTGTGCAAGATCTGGTGCCAACGCAGGGATCTTCCAAGCTCAATTACCTTAGTCTTCAATCCTTTATTCTCTTCCTCTAATGCCAAATTCTGCACTTGCATCTCTTGGAACTTTCTCTCCCAATACTCGGCTCTAGCCTTTTCCTCTTGGACCTCTTTCTGCAACTGCTTCGAAGATCCTCCTACTCTCGCCCTTCTCAAGGATACTTGTGCCCTTTTGTAATGCTCCTTTAGATCATCTCGATCTTCCTCAATCTTCCTTTTTTCTTTCCTCTCTTCCTCAACCTCCCTCTTTTGAACCTCGACGTCCAAACTCAAGTACATCTTTTCTTCTTCGAGCTTTGCTATCCTCTTCTCGAACTCCAAGCTCTTTCTTTCAAAATCCTGCTTCATAATTTCCAACTCTGAGGGCCTTACTTGGAAATATTCTTCTATCGGTCGAGCTCCTTCCATGCTTGGCTTGGGGATGTTATCGTTAATCCGTCTGCCTCTCCATTCAACGTATTCTGGTGTGGTTGTCGGGCCAATAGCTACTCCTTTCAAGCGAAAAGTCTTTTTCCAAGCACTTGAAACTTCACTAACCTTCCTCTTGTAATCGGCTACTCTGTATACGAACTCACTTTGAGCCAACCCCTGAGTTACTGGTACGAACTGCCTCAGTCCTTGCTGTCTCAGCACGAGCAAAGGGGCATAACCAATGGCACCCCAAATTCCCAATAGGGGTACCCAATCAAAACTGCCGCATCGGTAAAGAACCTCACCAGGCATCATCCACGGAGCCCTCCACTCGACATCTTTCGACTGAAGGTCCTGAAGTAGCGCTATCCAATTCTCTTCTTTAACATCAACTCTTCTAGTTGAAGCTACTATATCTTTCAATGGTGAATAATCCTCGAAGAAAACCCGACAAACCATCCTATCTATCAACCAAAAGCAACTGAGCACACCCTATAAACCTGCCAGCACCAGCCCTCCTACATGCACCTAAAGACCTGAATGTTTCCGCCAAAATTGCAGGGACAGAAGTGACCTTTTTACTGAGTCAATGAAAAAGATCTGTGGTTGCCTCATCCACATATCCTAAAGCCCTAGGGAATACCATTAGTCCATACAAACCTAAGGCAAAAACATCTACCTTCTTCGTGTCATCAGGGTGTGTCAGAATCAAATCTTTCAAAGCGTCCCACGAAATGCACTTACATTCACCTTTTTCCCTAATTTGGGCCGTGGCCCACTGCTCACTCATCCTCGTAATAATCATCAATTTCTTCCAAAAGGTAGGGAGACAAGTAGCTCGAGAATAGATCCTATCGTTCTGGAACCTAGGACAACGAAGTAAGGCAGTGTACTCCTCCACAGTAGGTACCATGTCTACCTCTCCAAAAGTGGAACAACTGTACGCCGGGTTCCAAAACTGAGTAAGGGCTCGGAATAGGTGCTCGTCTATCTGAACATCAAGCAAGTAAGGTAAGTCTCCGTAATTACCATAAAATAACTGTTTGGTCTCTTTGCCCAACTGATCCCAAATTTTCTTAAGCTCTTGGAGATTATTCTGTGTGACACTAATACGAGTGTAATCTGATGACTCCGACACGTACCCCTCAGTTATACTATCTCCTTTTTCTAGTTGAGTTTGCTCAGACCATCTATGGACATTGGCATTACTTTCCACTCTATCAAGAAGTCCGTTCTCCATAATAAAATTTCCTAACTTAGAAACTGATCGCGAATCGATATCTTTGTGAATGCAAAATGACATGCAAACAAAAGAAAAGAAATAGTCAGTGTCACATGATATCAATAAATTTCAATGATAACTTATAAGGGTAATATCTAAAGTTTAAACCTAACTAAGTTGGGCTCATACGGTCTTTTAATATGAGGTTGGTTCTAAAGTGTGAGGTACCCGAACCAGCAGATTCCTCGATCCTCACCCATTATAGGCTCATTTGAATCGAGTTCGGTTCAGGGGAATACATTTCCCTATGGCTACACAGAGATGAAAATCTCACGAAACCATAAGTACGAATGTATTCCGAAAGTGATCCACTATCCTGCACGGAGGCGAAAACCTCACGAAGGCGTAGTTTTTCACTCCCACTTAAGGGTATGACCACAACGGTCATGCGAATGCAATGCGTATCATAATATATCAACACATGCAATAATACAAACACATGTAATGCAAAGAGGATTATATTTTAAAATTTTTAATTTCTGACATTAAGACAAGAAGTAATCAATTATACGGCTTGACTCTCTTATTGGTCCCCAATGGAGTCGCCAAGCTGTCGAAACCATTTTTTTATATGTTTTGGAAAAAAATGGGGTCGACTTTAAAAATGAAAATGGGAGTCGCCACCAATCTTTTTAGGTGTGATTGGATCACCTTTAAAACATTTTGTTTTAAAATCATTAGTTTTGGTTTACAAAATAAAAGAACGGGTTCGGGAGTCGGTTACGTTTGAGGAAGGGTTAACACCCTCATAACGCCCAAAAATTGGTACCTAATTGATTATCAAGTGTCTTTAATGTCGGAAATTCAAAAATTTGAAGATGTAGTCCTTTTTAAAATATTTTAATTTTGAAAATTGGGGTTCACTCGTATCAAAGTATTGACATTAAGTTAACCTTTTTGGAAATTCCTATCTTGAAACCACAAAACGCTATATCTAATAAGTTAGGACATATTGCTTTGAAATTCCAAGGTAGTGGCTTGCATTTGGAAAACCTTTAAAACTTAGAAGGGTACTTGATTATTCGAACTCAATGAGAAAAGTCGCAACCCAATAAGTTAGGGCACTACTTTTTGCGGAGCTTCCAAACACCGAGCATTGCCTTTTTATTTGTTTGAAAAATTTGAAGTCTCATTTTTTTTTTTTAAAAATCGATGCATGAAGGAGCATATTAACATAACATACGAGATAACATGTTACTATGATAGGAAAGTAAGAGCATAACGGCATAAATATCTTACACTAATCAACATATATAAAACATGACAATTTTTAATACGAAAAATATACATAAAGCGGAATATACATTAAAGAAGAAATAGGTAAGAATCCCTAAACATATAATTCAACATATATTTAATCATATAAATGATGCGTGATATACAATATATCAATGTACATATATAAAAAAAATATTCATTTGAAAATAAAATATAAAAGTCTAAGATATAACATATAACATAACAATAATTAATACTAAAGTAAAAATAAATATTTTATAATAATAAAAACAAAAGTTTTAAAAAATATATATGTACAATATAAACAAATAATAAAAATGTGATATTTAATAATAAATATAATATATAATATATAATAAAAATTTATTTACAAGCATAATAATTAAAAATACAAAAGATATTGTTTTAGTAAAATAACGTATAGAATATAAAATATGCAAAAGAATTTATATTTATAATGAAATAATTATATAATATATATATAAATATGAATTTAAAGTGAATAATTAATGATGAAATCTATGTATTATAATATTATAATATCTTCAAAATGTGTAATAATAGAATATAAATAAAAATAATTATTAACATATAAATAAAAATAAATATATAATACAAGTTTAAAACCTTTAACGATAATAATATATAGATAAAAATGTATAATAATATAAAAATTACTTAATAATATATAAAGTAATTATAATATATACTATAAAAGCATATATATAAAAATAATATATAACATATAATAAACATATAATATAATAATTATATATAAATAATGATGTAAAATAATAATAACTTGTCACTACAAACAAAAGCAGTTTTTAGCGGGCCTTAAAAAAACGCCATATAAGCGCGCGCCATAAAATTTTTGTGGCGTTTATGTGAAAAAAAGCCACTAAAAGTCATCACTTTTAGCGGCGTTTGAAAGGAAAACGCCGCTAAAATTAGATACCTTTAGCGGCGCTTACCCAAAAACGCCGCTAAAGGTGTAGACCTTTAGCGGCTTTTTTACCCTAAAACGCCACTAAAGGTGTAGACCTTTAGCAGCGTTTTTACCCTCAAACGCCACTAAAGGTGTAGACCTTTAGCGGCGTTTCCGGAAAAGCGCCGCTAAAAGTGTAGACCTTTAGCGGCGTTTGTTTGCAAAGCGCCGCTAAAAGTACAGGCCTATAGCGGCGCTTACACCAAAAACGCCGCCAAAAGTGCAGACCTTTTAGCGGCGCTTTCTCCACAAATGCCGCCAAAAGTAGAGTCCTTTAGCGGCGCTTTCCACAAAAACGCCGCTAAATTTACAAATTGAAATCGTTGCATTTTAACCAATATCGAACCCTCCTGCATTAGAAATTCAACCAATAACAGCAAATATGACATACAAATCCAACCAATAACATTAAACCTAAATAATACTTTAAATTCAATGAAAGATATATGATTTACATTAATAAATAAAGTATAACTAAGTATTGTTACAATAATATTCAATGTAAAAATGTTAAAAATATCGTCAGAACAATCAAATAAATATCTAAGAAAGTAAGTTCAACTGCGATTGCTGAAACATCTTCATCATTTGTTGAAGTCGTAGCTGACTCATCATCATACTTTCTCTCCGCCTCTCTCCGCTCTTGCCGCACGCCCCTCCCTCTTCTTTGCCCGCTGCCTCCTCTCTCAGCATCGGCTAGAAGTTGTTGCTGGAGTTCTTCATATTTTCTTTGAACCTCTGCAATTTACTCAACTGTGCTCGCTTGCATCTGAGCTAGCTGATCTCTTAACCTCTGAACTTCAGCTTGAGCTTGACTTCCGGAAGGCATGTATTGCTGGGAGCTAGATCTAAAATATTGGGTCGGGGTAATACCAGATCCTTGAAATCGAACCCGACCATACCTCTCAGGACCCAAAACTTCATTAATAATTCTGTTATCAATGTCCTCATGATTAACAGAACTATCAGTCGAAGTAGTCGCTTCGTACTCTGCCTTCTTTTCCTTTAGTCTCTCCTAAAAAATAAATGAAAGAGTTAGAAACGAAATATATAATGAAAAAAAATAGAAAATAACATAACATTATTTAAAAAAGAATGCAACATAATTTAGAACAAATCAAATTTTATTAAGTTAATATACCATAATTTCTCCGGCTTCGGATATCATTGGGGATCCATCTTTCTTCCTATGCGTAATGTCAAAAAGCTGAAGGCGTCCAACTTTTGACCAGACGAGACTTCCTACAATATAGTAATAAAAATATTATTTAGTAGTAGAGACTCATCGTAAATTGATAAAATTAATAAATTTATAATACCTCGGCCTCAGCTACGCGAGCAAAACTTCTCGACCCTGTCGTGTGTGTGAATTTTTGTTTCTGTCTACTACTTGTTCCAACACGCTCACGGTCCTACATTGAGTAATTATTATTATGTATATAGTAAATACTAGAAACCAAACAATTTAGAAGAGTTTGAAAGTCGTAATACCTCTCCTTTTTTTGATTCCAAAATCTAATCAGTATCTTCCCACTTTGGTACCTCGGCATTCCCGTGGGACATTGCATAATTTTTCTCGAGACTTATGTCTTTCTTAAAATATTGTTTTTTAAAGTACTTTTATTATCTCTCCATTTTTGCCCAAGGTCTTCTTGATATAGTCATCGAGACCTCTAAAATAAATCTCTCCTAAAAAAACACAAGGTTAAAAAGTAAATAAAAATTAAACTTAAACCAAAGCATTATAGATTAATTTCATGTTTTCTTACCTTAATATTGTCGAGAGCTTGATTTTTGTTGCTTTGTCGGGCATGTGATGCCATGATTAAGTAGTTGATGGGCAACATATTTGAATTTCGTGCAAGAATGCCCAAATAGCCAGCTAAAACTTGAGCTTGATTCGACAGGTGACCATGATTATTTCTACGAACTTTGACACGCTCGGTAGGAGCTAAGTCGTTCAAATCTGTAAGTAGCGTCGACCTCGACCTCTGCGGCGTCCGGCACTCTCAACTAAAAATGACATATTATTATATTAAAAATAAAAATAAATTAATAATAAAAGCGAACACGCATGTAAAACAAACTAAACATTACCTGAACTTCTGCGATGATCGTGAACTGTCTCCGGCACACTTGAAGATCCAACAAGCGCTTTGTTGTTCACTATTGCCTTCTTACGAATTTGGATTATTCTCGAACAATATTTAAACATCGTAACTTTCTTGTGCACGCATTTTTCCCGCAATAAACATAAAACGGTGTAAATTTTAATAACAAATTAGAACAACAACGACACATAAAAATAGTTAAATTAATAACATGAGCAAGATTAAAATAATAACATTACATATAAGTAAAAAATTGTAAATTCTTACTACATTATAATTAAGTAAATATCTTCATCCACATCCCGACAGAACCCATTGAAAATGCGTACTAGTACTAGGGATATTTTCATTTAAGTTTTGTTGTGGAAAAGGCAAAGTTTCTGATCTTTCAATGATATCATCTCTACTTTCATTGCCCATGTCAAACAAGTCTCTAGGGCTGTTTCGGAGTACAACGTACCAACCCTCATCAATTGGATCTTTCGAGTAAAAAACTTGTTTCACTTGAGAAGAAAATACATACGGCTCGTCTATTAATTGTTCTCCGTTGTGAATCAATCGAGAGAAATTCACCATTGTAAACCCGAATTGATTGTTTTTAATACCACGAGCAGTATTCACATCAGCCCAATCACCTCGAAATAAGACAACTTTCCATTTTCCATAGTAATCCAATTCAATAATGTCTGTAAGAAGTCCGTAAAAATCCACATTTCCCTCGACAGGATTACTGTCCCTAGCACTAGCATAACTCGTAATAGAAGAATTAACAACTAGTCTGCAATTTTGGGTTCGCCTCAATCTCTCCCGATATTTGGTATGAAATCTGAATCCATTGATGATGAAGCCACTGTATCTTTTCACTAATCGATTTGGACCCTGGGAAAGCCATTTAACTTCATCACTAACGGCCTTCCCACTCCAAACCTATTGAATCAAAATATGATTTGAGTAATAATTATAAATGTTACGAGAAAACTTTATGATTTGAATCGGAATATGATTTGAGTAATAATAAAAGAACACGTTGCATACCGTTTGGCTTAACCATTCATGAAAAGATTTAGTGAATAACTTATTAATCTCTCGATATGGTAATCTTCGTGAGTGTGAACGAGATCTCAATATTTGTTTGTACTCACTATGTTGAAAACAGGTTTAGTTGGTTAGAAAATAAATAAATCAAGAAGATGAATATTTATCATATGTATCATATTCTAGAACTTACTTGCATAATGGTTGAATTGCATCGTGGTGAAAAAGAACATATCTATGTGCTTGTATCCAAGATCGGTCATCTAATTCCGCAACTTCAACTTTGCTGATTGGTTCTCCATAACTTTGAAATAAATAAGTTTCGGCCAAGTTAGGATCATTGAGCCCAGCATTTCTACTTGGTCTATTCAATCTTGTTTCAACATCTTCTAAATATCTAGAACAGAATGTCATACATTCCTCTACCATGTAGCCTTCAGCAATTGATCCTTCCGGATAACGCTTATTACGGCAATAAGACTTCAATTTGCTCAGGAACCTAAACACGATATACTACATTATCAAAGGTTGTAACTATATGTATAGAGTTGAATGAATGAAAGAGCTTGAAATAAATTAGCACCTTTCTATGGGATACATCCAACGATAGAACACCGGTCCACCAATTATTGCTTCACGAGGGAGATGAATTACCAGGTGCACCATAATAGTGAAGAAGGAAGGTAGAAAGATCTTCTCCAAATTGCATAATGTCAAAGCGGCTCGATTTTGTATTTTTTCAAGTTCTTCAACGTTCGAACTTTGCCACAAATTGCTTTCATTATATTCGACGGTTCAATTATACGAGGCGTTACCTTCTTTGACATACAACAACAAAGCAAAGCAACCGAAGTAGATCTTGCATCAAGATGTGATAGTCATGTGATTTTAATGAATACGATCTTGATCTTTAAGACTTACACATCGAGATATATTTGATGCATATGCATCCGGGACCTTTATATCCTTCAACACTTATGCGAGAACATTTCTTTCTCTTCCTTCGACATTGAAAAAATTGGAGCGAGTAACGATATCTTCCATTCGGAAGTACTTGGGGATGAAGATCACGTCGAATTCCCATGTCAACTAAATCAAGTCGACTCTGAAGATTATCTTTGGATTTACCATCGACGTTCAAAATTGTCGTGATGATGTTCTCGCGGACATTCTTCTCAATATGCATCACATCAAGATTGTGACGTAATATGTGATGCTCCCAATAAGGCAACTCAAAAAATACTTCTTTTCTTCCACAAGTCCGCCTCATTAGGGTCATCCTCCAAATCGAGATCATCATCGATTCATCCTCTGATGCGTCTATTTGTTTTCCTGTTGGATAGTTGATTGAGCTTTCTGTAACTAAAATCAATATCTTTTAACATGAACAATATTTCAGATCCAACGGTCTGCTCAGGAGCTTTTCTGAACTCTTCAGTACCGTCAAATAAAGCCCTCTGGAATCTAAATCTATGATCTGCATCTAACCACCGTCGATGCCCCATATAGCAGAACTTCTTCCCATTATACAACCACTGTGAACACGTTTGTGCAGCACAACAAGGACAAGCATAACGTCCTCTGGTACTCCAACCAGATAAATTCGCATATGCGGGAAAATCATTAATTGTCCACATCAAAGCAGCACGTAAGTAAAAGTTCTCCTTTCTAACAACATCATACGTCTCAACGCCTGCCCATAATTGTTTTAACTCATCAATAAGTGGCTGCAAATATATGTCAATATCATTTCCGGGACCTTTCTCTCCGGGGATAATCATAGATAAAATCAAAGAAGATTGTTTCATGCAGAGCCATGGAGGCAAATTATAAGGAACAAGCACCACAGGCCAAGTACTGTATGAGGTGCTCATGATCTTAAAAGGATTAAATACGTCCGATGCTAGGCCGAGCCTCACACTCCGAGGATCACTTGCAAAGCTTGGAAACTTATTGTTAAATGATTTCCATGCTAAAGAATCTGCAGGATGCCTTAGTAATCCATCATCCATTCGTTGATCATGATGCCACGTCATAAACTCGGCTGTCTTTGACGACATGAATAGCCTTTGAAGCCTTAGAATTAGCGAAAAATATCGCAAAATCTTGCTCGGCTTCCTTCTTGATTGTGGCTCATATTCATCCTCATTAACATCTTCTGCATCTGCATTCATCCAACGAGATTTACCGCAAACATGACAAGACTGTTGATTTCTCCGATCACCCCAATACAACATGCAGTCATTTGGGCAACTATGAATTTTGTTGTAACCAAGGCCCAAATATTTTATCACTTTCTTCATGTCTTTGCATGATTGAGGGATTTTTGCAAATGGGAACATTTCTCTCAAAAGCTCTAACAGCATTGTCAAAGAGCTTCCGCTCCACCCTCCTAAACATTTTAAGTGAAAAAGGCGAACACAGAATGACATTGTCGAAAATTTTGATCCTTCATAAAGTTCTTCATTCATTTCACCAAGTAACGTGTAGAACTTTGCCGCTTCTTCATTCGGCTGTTCATCCGGCACACTTCTTCCCGTTTTCATGAAAGTATTTCCATCGATATTATAATCATCGGATGCAACATAGTTTGGTGGACATGATTGAAAACCTTCGCTCTGCATATTAAATGCATCCCGCAGCATACCTTCCATGTCATCTTCTCTAACATATTGACGGTAACCACTATAAGGATAACTTTGAATTAATCATCGAAGAGGCTCCACTGGGTGTACACTCACCATGGAAAATCCATTTTTATACCCCGAATGAAGCCATCAACAATTAGATGTTCGTGAGACAACTTCACGATAATGCCAATAGATATTGCCACACTTCTTACACGGCAAAGAATCATATTCTCTTGGCTTGAATTGTGAAATGCAATATCTAAAAAGTTTGCACTCCATTTCGATACTCGTTGCTTCCCTTGATAAATTCATCCAAGTCCTATCCATTTCGTAGTTGTTGATGTCTAAAGTTGGCAATAAGTTACACGGGTAAGTTGTTGATGTTTTATTTAAGTTACGTAAATTATGTAAGTTATGAAATTTGAACTTTAAACTATATGCTTCTAAAGAAATTATTAGATTAAACTACATGTATTAGTTAAGTTATGTAAGTTATGTGAGTTATGTAAGTTGTTATATACGTTATGTGAGTTATATAAATTATGTAAGTTATGTAAGTTATGTAGGTTGTTATGTAAATTATGTAAGTTACGTGAGTTATGTAACTTATTTAAGTAATGATCAATATTAGTACTATTTTGATAGAAATTAGTTATAACTTTTAAAGACATTTAAAATTATTAAATATTAAAATAAAAAATTATTAATATAAAACAATAGTAATTTAAATCTGTTTTTAATACAAATTAAGGTTATATAAATATTCAATAGTCAACTAGCTCGATAGAACATTTTTCAACTCTTTTAGCGGGCTTTTAAGATTCATCATACGTGGCGTTGTTACACCTAGGAGGATCCGTTATATCTTACGATGAGATATAAGGCAACCCGTTAGGTTTCCACCTATATACTTTGAATCTTGTTTTTTATACAAATACCTTTAAAAATATTAAGTACTAAAATCAAACATTATTAATATAAAACAATAGTAATTTAAATCTTTTTTTAATACAAATTAAGGTTATATAAATATTCAATAGTCAACTAGCTCGATAGAACATTTTTCAACTCTTTTAGCGGGTTTTTTAAGATTCATCATACGTGGCGTTGTTACACCTAGGGAGGATCCGTTATATCTTACAGTGAGATATAAGGCAACCCGTTAGGTTTCCAGCCTATATACTTTGAATCTTGTTTTTTATACAAATACCTTTAAAAATATTAAGTACTAAAATCAAACATTATTAATATAAAACAATAGTAATTTAAATCTTTTTTAATACAAATTAAGGTTATATAAATATTCAATAGTCAACTAGCTCGATAGAACATTTTTCAACTCTTTTAGCGGCTTTTTTAAGATTCATCATATGTGGCGTTGTTACACCTAGGGAGGATCCGTTATATCTTCTGATGAGATATAAGGCAACCCGTTAGGTTTCCAGCCTATATACTTTGAATCTTGTTTTTATACAAATACCTTTAAAAATATTAAGTACTAAAATCAAACATTATTAATATAAAACAATAGTAATTTAAATCTTTTTTTAATACAAATTAAGGTTATATAAATATTCAATAGTCAACGAGCTTGATAGAACATTTTTCAACTCTTTTAGTGGCTTTTTTAAGATTCATCATACGTGGCGTTGTTACACCTAGGGAGGATCCGTTATATCTTGCAGTGAGATATAAGGCAACCCGTTAGGTTTCCAGCCTATATACTTTGAATCTTGTTTTTTATACAAATACCTTTAAAAATATTAAGTACTAAAATCAAACATTATTAATATAAAACAATAGTAATTTAAATCTTTTTTTAATACAAATTAAGGTTATATAAATATTCAATAGTCAACGAGCTCGATAGAACATTTTTCAACTCTTTTAGTGGCTTTTTTAAGATTCATCATACGTGGTGTTGTTACACCTAGGGAGGATCCGTTATATCTTACAGTGAGATATAAGGCAACCCGTTAGGTTTCCAGCCTATATACTTTGAATCTTGTTTTTTATACAAATACCTTTAAAAATATTAAGTACTAAAATCAAACATTATTAATATAAAAAAATAATAATTTGAATATAATAATATCAAAAAAGAATCGTAGTTTAAATTTTATAAGTAAATTACAAATAAATTAATGTTATATAAATATTCAATAGTAAATGTTGATAGAACTTTTTTCAGGTCATTTTGAATTTTTTAATCCGTTACCATGCATGGCGTTATTACACGTGATATGGACAAGCAAGCTACATTGTAATAAAATGTAATTGAAAAAGAACATGGCAAACGCCAAAACATGGAAAATTTAAAGGAATCATATATAGCTGATATGGTCAATATTATAATTGCTGGTGGATATAAAATATATATATATTAAGAATACATGAAAATAAAAATTAATGGTGGTTAAAAAATATGAATAATTTTAAAATAATGAAAGACATGAACATCTTTATAATTATATATTTTGGTGTTTTATTATTTTCGTTACCAATTTAACGACTTGTTAATTTTTGATGCAAAACAACTATTTTATATTAATATGGATTATGGTGTTTTATTATTTTTGTTGTCGATTTAATTTTTTAATTAATTTTTAAATAAATTATGAGAGAAGGACAAAATTCTAATAACAACATAATTAACACCACAAACATTTTTTTATTTGATTTGAAAAATAGTAATCCATCTCTCTCTCTTTCTATATATAAGACATAAAAATTTGTAATGCAATTAAAATTGAATGTAACTTATGAGTGGTAGATTGATAGTGCATAAAACATGTAATAAATATTTCATATAAACATAATTAAAATTTACCTTCACAGTTCAAGTGAAATTGTGAAATCTCAACAATTTCAATAGTACTTTTCTATTCACTGTCATTCTCACAAGGTAAAAGGAAAACAGATTTTCCAAAAATTTATTTGCTCACACAATTCTATATTTTTATTTAAATCTTTTATAATTTAAAATTTTTAAATTAATAATGATGTTGCATTTTAACCCCTTTAAATAAAAAATTTTAATTTAATCCTCTAAAAATTATAAAGATATAAATTATTAAAATAGTAAGATTATATTTTTATTATCGTAAAAATATATAATTTAAATCGATACAAAATCGAAGCCCCAAAAGATTAATTTTCCGAAAATCATCATGATAAAAATATTATTCATCATAATTATGAACTAAAACGTACCTTAATAATATCAAAAAATATTAATGCAGGAGGAGCAGACCTTTCAAAGAAAGAAAAGAAGTAGACCTTTCTTACCTCAAACAATGTGGATTGAAGCTAAGCTTTAGTTGAACCAATACTTGCGGGAGGAGCGAGAAAGCAATAAGCGATTAAATGGGAAACTTCTAACAAGCAAGCGTCAAGTGCATATGTCAAAAAACCCGTTAGTTAAAGCTCAATAATGAATAACGTTAAAATATAATGACATCATTACTAAGAAAACTTCATCATCAAAGATATGAACAATGGCTGAATTGAAACAATTATGAATCAACCATTTCACCCCGAAGTCTTATATTTGTTGAAAACTGGGAATCCTAAAGTTGTGTTGATAAGCATGAAGAACAACAATATTTAGGCTTTGCTTGGCATGGAGGATGGAAAATTTGTTAATCAAATGGTTAAGATTCATAACCACCTTCTTAGTTTATATCTTAACCATTAGAGTGAGAAGTTTTCCATCCTCACTCTTTTCCATGCCTTAAAGTCTATGTGTAATGCTACTACCCATATAGACATCCAAAGGAAATTCAAAGCATTTAGTTATAAAGGCTATGTTAAAGATCAGGATGAAAGAAACGGTTGTTAAGCATTGACTAAAGCACCATAGGCAGAGTTTTGTTAATCAAGATATTACTGATTACCTAATTACTTGAACTTGAGCTTTTATGATTAGTGTGTCAGATTCTACAAATCCATCAGAAATTTTTGAGAGCTCCATAAACTTTTTCCATCCTCAGTCATGGTCTCTCTTCCAAAATCGATGTAAAGTATCTGCAAACCATGACAAGTTACTTGTAGTTCAGGACCTTTATTAGTGCTACTAAACTAAATTTGAGCCAACCAACCTGAATATTTTGATTTCTTTGGATCTTTATTCACAACATGTTATTGTAAATCTGTGCAAAATGACTCCAACTTTGTCTTGGGGTAGGGAAAGGAACCATATAAGTCCAATAACATAATACAATATGATAGTCAATCCAAATTGAAATTTAGTGATAATATCAAACCTGGAAGAAGTTTGTCGTTATTAGAAACACATAGAAACAATGAGAGATGATTGCAGACATCACAACCTTGTGGATAAATTAAAATGTACCTGTCAACCACGACAAACAATGAGAACATAAAACAAATGATTTTCTCGCCATCTTATGATATGTTTCCTCATGAGAAACAAGGAAACAGCATAAAAGAATTATCTGCTAGTGTACAAGTAAATACATTTCACATGTAGTTGATAGTTTCAATAAGATATGAAAGAATCCCAGAATGACAATGATGAATTTGAGAAATCAAATTAGAAAATAACAGCCAATAATATCATTCCCCATACCACTTGTAGCCACCAATTTCAAATGCATTCTCATAAGTTCTCTTTTGTTAATCATGAAAATTTCTCTATCTTCCATGTATACTTCCCATATAATTGAAAGGCTTCAGCCCTATAAAGAAGTGAACTCGTTTTTTATTTTCTATCATAAAAAAGGGCAAAATCACAAAAACATATTCTAAAATTTTTCACTCAAAATGGGAATATAAAAAAAAGGACACTTTGAGACTTGAGAAACTTTTTGATTAGCACTCCCTAGCCCTACTTTATTTGTACTTCCCATAGACTCATAACATTGGCAGCAAATAAACACCATCTATTGCTAAGCTAGCCGATCCACCTCACATTTCAAATAATAAATTGGTTTAAGAAGTTTCGGTCATAAAAAATAGAAGAAGAACAAAAGCATATTCCAAACTATTCATGCTTGATATGGCAATATAGAAAAGTTCAGGTTGAGAAACCTTCTTGAAATATTCCCCAGTCAAAATAGAAAAGTATCGGTACTCACCGGTATTCCCCGTTAGTTAAAGCAATAACTAGAATTGGTTTTAATATTAACATTAAAATATAAGATTAAACAACATACCCACGTCGGTTTCAGCCTTGGAGATTCGGGGAAAGTTGGAAGCTTGAAAGCTAGATGAATTCGAGGAAGCGAGACGATAGGAAAGGGAAAAGAGTTAGGGATTTGGGAGAAGGGGGAGCTGAATTCGTGAATAAAAACACTTAGGGAAGAAATAGGGAAGAAACATTTGGGAGAAGAGTTAGGGATATGCTGAAAATGAAATAGGGAAAAAAGGAAAGGGATTTCAGGGTTGGGGAATTAGGGAAGAAAGCTGATGAATGGGGGGAAATGACATAGTAAAAATTCACTTAGGGATTTTGGTAAGGATAAATTTCCCGTAACAAAACGACGACGTTCACATGAAAATTTGTGGCGTTTTAAGGATAAACGCCAGTATTGTTAAGCTTTAGTGGCGTTTTATCTAAAGCGCCGCTAATGGGATGACAATTTGAACAGAAAACGACGCCGTTTTACATTACTAACACTTTTGTGGCGTTTTTTCATATAAACGCCGCTAATACTTTACATTTTACATTTTTTTTTAAATTTTAATATATAAAAAGTTTATCTACTATCTATTAAATAACTTAAACTATAATGATATTTTTAATATATTAAATTTAAAGTTATCTCTTTTACAATTATATAGTAAATTATTTATTATATAAATTAAAAACATATATTTTTAACATATAAATCATTTATAACATTTATAACATATAAATTATATAGTAAATTATTTATTATATAAATCATTTATAACATTTATAACATATAAATTATATAGTAAATTATTTATTATAGTAAATTATTTATTATATAAATCATTTGTAACATATATTTTTCAATGTTATTAGTTCCAAACTCTTTCAACGTGTGATTAATCATTTTGAATATTTTAATTATTAAATTACAAATAAATTGTATTTTAATTAATATAAAAAACTAGTCAAAAAATAGTTCGAAAATGATGAAAGAGTGCATGAGTTTTTGAAAATAATTCATGATAGCACTTCGATGATGGATCAGAATACAATGAGCAAAACGGCACCGTTCTCCACAAAATCAGACCCTAAACCCTAAATCTCAAACCCTAAACTCTAAACCATAAACCTTTAACCTTATAAACATTAAACCCTAAATTCTAGATACTAAATCCTTAAATCCCTAAACCACAAACACTCAACCTTAAACCCTATACCCTAAACCTGCCTAAACCCACACTAAACCACAAAATCGTAAACACTACACCCTAAACCAGACAAGATAATTTTTAATTTTGAAACACTTGAAAAGCAGACAAGATAATTTTGAAGAATTATATAATTTTTAATTTAACATATAAAAAAATAGTATCATGTTATGTGGATTACCTTGTAGGTTTTCATGTCAGTATCATTAAAAAATTAATTTTACAATTACATTCCTATTAAAAATGAGATTTAACATTTTTTTAAACGCGCGTGTGGAAGGTTTTTGGTTCAAAAAATATAATAATCAACTATATATATAGCTGAAACCACAAAACAAAAACCTAGCCTAAACCCCCTAACATAAACCATAAACCACAAACCATGCATAAACCCTTAACTTATCCCCTATCCTTTAAACCCTAACCCCTAACCACTAACCCTTAAACCTTATAATACCGCTAAACACTAAGATCTTAAACCTTAAACACTAAACCCTAATTAAATAACAAAATTTAAAATAGTAAACCCTAAAAACCAAAGATAACAAACCCTAAACCATAACATTAACATACTAAACCCTAAACCTTCAATCATAAAACCCCTAAACCATAGACCTTAAACCTTAAATATTAAACCCTAAACCCAAAAACATAAACCCATGAACCCCTAACCCTAAACCACAAACTATAAATCACAAACACTAAACCCCTAACCCCTAACCACTAACCCTTAAACCCCTAAACCCTAAACCCTAAACCACAAACACATAAACCATGAACCCTTAAACCTAAACCCATAAACCCTTAATACCGCAAAACATTAAGATCATAAACACTAAACACTAAACACTAAACCTCAAACCCAAAATAACAAAACCCTAAACCATAAAATTAACATTTTAAATCTTAAACCTTAAACTATAGACCTTAAACCTTAAATATTAAACCGTAAACCCAAAAAATAAGAACTAAACCTTAAAACTTAACTAAGAAAATATAATTCAAAAAAGACTTTTGGCGGCGTTTTCCCCAAAAACGCCGCTAATACTCAGACTTTTGGCAGCGTTTTCCCTAAAAACGCCGCTAATGCTCAGTATTTTGGTGGCGTTTTCCAAAAAACGCCGCTAATTCTCAGACTTTTAGCGGCGTTTTTCCAACAACGCCGCTAATGCTCAGACCTTTGGCATCGTTTTGGTAAAAACGCCGCTAATGTTCAGACTTTTGGCGGCGTTTTTCTAAAAATGCCGCTAATGCTCAAACTTTTGGCGGCGTTTTTCTAAAAATGCCGCTAATGCTCAGACTTTTGGCGGCGTTTTTGGAAAAATGCAGCGAATTCTCAGACTTTTGGCGGCGTTTCTTGAAAAACGCTGCTAATGCTCAGACTTTTGGCGGCGTTTTTGGAAAAATGCCGCTAATTCTCAGACTTTTGGCGGCGTTTCTTGAAAAACGCCGCTAATTCTCAGACAGTGGAAATTTGAAGTTCAATAAAATCACAGGGGAAACTTAAAAGAAATAACAGTGAATTAAGGCCCTAATTAAAACGCGTGTAAAACAAGAGGGACTCTTTGGGCAAATTGCCCTATTCTTCAAAACGGTAACGTTTTCCAAAATGTAATTTAACAACTGTCGAGACTAAATTGAAACAATTGTAAAATATTAGGGCCAAATTAAAAAATAAAATAATATGTAATTATAAATTAAAATAGGCGAAAGGACCAATTGGGTAATTAACCCAATTCTAAAAAACACGCGGATCCTCCCCGGGTGATCGGGTCAACGCGCGGATCCTATGGCTTAATACGACACCGTTTTGAGCTTATTGAGTTAAGCAGAAACGATGCCGTTTCGAAGAGGCTATATAAGCCAACTTTGCAGCTTAAAGATCATTTTATCACTGGTCTTAAAAAAAATGCTCTGCAGAGGGGAAGAGAGAGGTCCCAGCTCCGACTTTCGGCCACGGTGCAGTGCTTGCGCACGCGCCTCACGCGCCGTCGTACATGGTGGTCTGAAGGCTTAAAAACCTTCGTCCTTCCACATGTAATCTCTCTTCCCTTAGATCCTTACTCATGCAGGTTAGAACAGTTCGTATATATTCAAAATAAAGCACAAGATATGCGATGTAAATCACCTTTTGAGAGACTGTTGATATTTCTGAATGAATATCTGTGAATATATCTTTTTATTCTGTAAAAAAAAGGTCCCTTACATTGTTTTTCGTCCGGGCTTTTATAGCCACTGTTTATTACATAAACTGGAAAGAAATCAAATATTTCTTTCCATTTCTTGTCCACTGTATCTTTGACCGTGATCTGCTAAGATTCTTTTAAGTTTCCTTTTTCCTGCTCTATGTATCTGCTGTGTTTCCTTTTCTGCTTCGTGTCCTTTGTCTTGTTTTGCAGGTATTTGCGAGAAATCCGGCAGTGGCAAAGGCTTGACGATGGTCCACTGGTGGCATTGATCTCGGCGTGGCTCGGAGCCTAGAATCGTGGCCTTGATGGGGGTAGCTGGAACGGCAGAAACCGAAGGGTCATGAGGCTTGGCTTCTGGAACCTTCTGTTTGCGGCGCGAGGAGAAAGGCAAAAACCCTAGGGTTTCATGCCTTAGTGTAACAAGTTAGGCCAGTTGGGCCACTTTTGTCCTGGGCTAAGTGGGGTGTAATAGGTATAGGGTAGTTAGGTTATAGTGTTTGGTTTTGGGCCTACGGGCTATTATAAATGGACTGTGGACTGTTAAATATTTATTTATTATTTATTTGGTTTACAGCCCGGTCAAATTTGGGCTACTACAGTCATGCTTTATTTCTTACATGTATATGTTGGTTAATGTATGATTTTATGCTATTGTACTTTATTTACCTATAATTATAACATGTATGTTATGTTCCACCATGCACCGGTTTTAAAAAAAAAAAGATTTCAAAGTTTTAAAAAAATAAAAAGGCAATGCTTGGTGTTTGGAAGCTTCGAGAAAAGTAGTGCCCCAACTTATTGGGTTGCAACGTTTCTCGTTGAGTTCGAATAGTCAAGCACCCTTCTAAGTTTTTAAAGGTTTTCAAGATACAAGTAACTGTCTTGGAATTGCAATGCGTTGTGTCCTAACTTACTGGATATGGCGTTTTGTTATTTTCGAGATAGGGATTTCCAAAATGCTAACTTAGTGTCAATATTTTGATACAAGTGAACCCCAATTTTCAAAAATCAAAATATTTAAAAGAGGATTGCATCTTAAAATTTTTAAATTTCTGATCTTAACGACATTTGATAATTGATTAGGTACCAATTTTTGGGCGTTACGAGGGTGCTAATCCTTCATCGTACGTAACCGACTCTCGAACCCGTACTTTTTATTTCGTAGGCCAAAACTAATGATTTTAAAACAAAATGTTTTAAAGGTGATCCAATCACACCTAAAGAGATTGGTGGTGACTCCCGTTTTCGTTTTTCAAAGTTGAACCCTTTTTTTTTCAAACTCAATTTTAAAATGGTTTCGACAATTCTAATATATGTTATTCTAAAAAAAAAATTTATCCCATATTTTCCATTAAAACCACGTGAAGAATATCATCAATGTTGAATAAAAGCTAAAACATTTAAATGTTGAAAATCTTTTCATTGAACTTAATAAGTCGAACTTCGCAAAAAATAATGTAAAAGAATATCATAAAAATAGAAATCTAGAACTCTAAAATTAACAAGTCATCTAGAAATCTAAACGTTTGCCCATATGCAGTAAGGTGAAAAACCTCAAATGCCAGGGGCGAATCAAGTGGCTGGTAGGGGTTCGATTTTACTCCTTCAAAATTTTTAAAAGTTTAAAAATTAGACTTTGTCCTCCTTTAAAAATAATAAAATTTTAATTTAATCCTTTAAATTTTCATTTTATCCTCCTCTATCGTAAAATTACAATTTAATTTCGGCCCTTAACAAAATTTTCTAGCATCTCTCCTAGCTGGTGCCTATAAATAGAATCTACTCATAAAAGCATTTGGATCACACAAAACTCAATAGAGCTTTTACCATACTAAACAAAATGTCTTCTCAAATTTCTAAAAATCCTGTTGCATCTCAAGATGATAACACCTCCAAGGAAAATCGTCATTTGTCCAAATTTAAACCTAGTTTTTGGGGGGACATTTTCCTCTCTTCTCCTTCTCAAATGGTATGTTCAGACGTATGATAATCACTTTTAATCTGTGTTTGTGTGACATCGTATACCTATATTATTTAGATTTGATGTAAGTGCTAATATGTACTTCATACAAATGTATTCAATGTTTTTAAACTATTTCGTAGTTGAAAAGACATATGTCTATTCTCATTTCAATGTGTCCTTACATGCATGTGAATAATTTAAAATTAATATAAAGCTTTTCATTTGAATAGGAAATGGATGCTGGAACTCAACAAGAGTACGAAGAATTGAAGCAAGAAGTGAGGAGAATGTTGGTGGCAAATACGGAAAAATCGTCCCAAAAGTTGCCCATAATCGATGTAGTCCAACGCTTAGGTGTGGCTTACCATTTCGAGAAAGAGATAGAAGAGGCCTTGGAAATTATATACCATCATCATTGCAATCATATTGAGATAGATGGTGATGATCTTTACACTACTGCTGTTCGATTTCGCCTGCTAAGAGAGCATGGTTTTGATGTTCATTGTGGTATGACTTAGTTTTTTAAAAGCAAATCTGGTAACAAAAAAAAGTTATGGAATATAAATTGATTTAAATATGTCAAAAGGTTACTATATTTTTTTAAAATTTAAAATTTGGTTTCTATATTTTAATTTAGAGACCTTAACTCCTTGCATTTTTTTAATTTAAAAATCTTAGTACTTCCATCTATTTTTGTCATCAAAGGTGAAAAAGCTCTTTTTTAGCCCTCAAAAAATTTATAAATATTGAAGGCTAAAAACCTTTGATACTTTAATGGAAAAATTAGATGGAGGCACCAAAATTTTTAAATAAAAAAATACATGAATTCAATGTCTTAAAATTCTAGTACATAAACTAAATTTTAAATTTCAAAAAGATACATAAACTTTTAGCATATTTAAACCATTTAAATTTTAGACACGCTAGATACTACTATTTAAGGATTGTTGAAAAAACGAACCATACTAGTCTGTGGAACCTCTTGATTTAAGAATTTGTAGTTTGTTCAATCCAAAATTATCATGATATTCTAATGATAAAAAATCAACAAGAAAATTCTTAAAATCTGAAGCAACAACATATTTTAAACCTTTTCCTTTAAAATTTCAATTAAAATTAGGTTAAAATATGTCATAAGTCCCTATACTCTTCACAAATTTAGAATTTAGTTCTTGCACTTTTATTTTCTAGGAATTTAGTTTCTTTACTTTTTAAATTTCAAAATTCAAGTCCAATTGTTAACACTGTTAACTTTTTATGGTTAAATTTTTGAAGTGTGACATTTAACAAAATAATGAACTTGAATTTAACAAAAAAAACATAGTAAAGTTTTAACAAAAGAATAAAAAAAATTCTCTCTTGATAGTCACGTAATTAAAAAAATGACGTAATAATAAACTTGAATTTAACAAAATGATTTTAATAGTATCAACAATTAGACTTAAAATTTTTAAATATGAAAAGTAGAAAAACCAAATTCCTAGAAATAAATGGATAGAAAATAAATTATAATATTTTGACCAAAAAATATTATGTGATTAGATTACCTTTAGTCAATTTTTAATTTTTAATATAGTATAAAGACTTGGCAGCTATCTAACCACGCTATGGAGTTTTTAAAATTTACCCATAGTGGTTGTCGATAGTCAAATACATATTTTATTTAATATTTATTATATTTAATACTTATTTTATATTAATTTTTTAATATAATCAATTGGTTTAACTAGTGTGATGAATTGAACTATTTCAATTCATAATTACAGAACTCACTATTTTGACATTTTAAATATTGAATTATATGAAGTAATTGAACTAAGCATTAGATTTAAAGTTATTGTAATATTGAATGAACCAATTTTATTATTGAATACAAATTTGGTTTCGGATGACCTAAATTTGCAAAATCCTCTTAATAAAATTATAATTGAATTAAAAGGTGATTAGATTTTGAAATACGAATCCTTCCATAAATTTATTTTAAATTTGTAAAGTGGAACTTAGAAAATAACGTCTCAAAATTGTTTGATGATTAAGCAGAGACATTTAACAAATTCAAAGATGAGAATGGAAATTTCAAAGAATCTTTAATTGGTGATGTAAAAGGCATGCTACAATTGTATGAAGCTGCACACTTTCAACTACATGGGGAAAATATATTAGAATAAGCCCTTTCCTTCACTACATTTCATCTGAAGTTGGCAGAAAGTATGGTAGACTATCCTCTCTCCACACAAATTGCTAATGCTCTAAAGCGACCCCTTCGCAAGAGCTTGCCGAGGTTGATTGCTAGGAGCTACATTTCCATATATGAAGGATACGGTACCCAAGATGAAAATTTAATGAAATTTGCAAAGTTAGATTTCAAAATCTTACAACATTTACACAAGAAGGAGATAAATGAGATAAACAGGTAACCGATAGTGGTAGAGATTTCCGTAAGTCAAGCCAAATAAAACTCTTATTCATAACCTAGCCAATACACTGGTCTACTAATAATATATATGTATCATAATTTCTTCTTTCTTGTTTTAGGTGGTGGAAAGGTTTAGATGTTACCACCAATTTTCCTTTTATAAGGAATAGATTTGTGGAATGTTATTTTTGGATGTTGGGTGTATACTTTGAGCCCCACTATGCCATTGCTAGAACTTTTTATGACCAAAGTGATATGCCTCATATCGATTTTGGATGATATTTATGATGCGTATGGCACATACGAAGAACTTGAAATCTTTACAAAAGCAATCCAAAGGTCATATAAAACATATATCCACTTTTACTTCAAAATCATTTGAAGTAGATTCTTTTATTGAATTGAATAATAGAGAGAATTGACCATTTGAATGGATGATATATTGATTTATTGTAGGTGGTATACCGACTGCATTGATCAACTTCCAGACTACATGAAATTGTGGTATAGTGAAACCTTAAATGTTTATAAAGATATGGAAGATTTGATGTCCAAAGAAGGAAAATCATATCGCGTCCAAGTCGCAATAGAAGCAGTATATCTGATTTTTACTCTTTTGTTTCTTGAAAAAATTTCTTATTTTGCAATGTTAATCAGCTACATTAGTTGGTTTTTGCTAACTTTTTGTTTCTTTGTTAATAGATGAAACGACAATCTCAAGTTTACTATGTTGAGGCCAAATGGTTGCATGAAAATTACATACCAACAATGGAGGAGTATATGCCGATTGCATTAGTCTCTTGTGGTTATTGGAATCTTACGATGTCATCTTTTGTTGGCATGGAAGATAGCATAACAAAAGAGACATTAAATTGGGCATTTAATGACCCTAAGATTGTCAGAGCTTCAAGCACTATTTGTAGGCTGATGAGTGATATTGTTGGCCACAAGGTACAATAATTTATTTGTTTATTTTTATTATCTGACACAGCTCTACATTAGCTCAAATTAATTTATGTTTATTGTAGGTTGAGCGAGAGAGAGGACATGTGTCCTCAGCAGTAGAGTGTTACATGAAACAATATGCGGTGTCAATGCAAGAGGCATACGATGAGTTATACAAGCAAATAAACAATGCTTGGAAGGATATAAATGAAGAGTTCTTGAAACCAACAGCAGCACCAACATCTGCTCTTAATCGAATTCTAAACCTTGCAAGGGTCATTGATCTCTTTTACACGGGCGAAGATGCTTATACGCAAGTTGGTGAGTCAGCAAAAACTAGCATCACTGCTTTGCTGATAGATTCAATCCCAATTTGATCAAGAATTTAAGGTTCAAATGAACATGAACTCACTTTTGAAAAGTGACATTCAGAAGATTATTGTCTTATCCTCAAGTTGTCAGCTGATTTGTAAAATAAATAATTATTTGTCAGTGTTTTGTTTTATGATGCTCTTCAATCTCTTGGCATGTGCTGGAGTTTTAGAGCTGTCTAGTGTCACTGGGATTGTGTTTGTGTTTGCGTCCATTGTCGTTGTCTTTTAGTGCTGGTCATGTTGCTTTAAATTCAAGTAGCTCCAGTTGTTTAAGTGTGTATTATGTATTGTCTCTTTTGTATTAATAAAACTTAATGAAGGTTCATTATCAGATTTAGTTCCCAAATCCAAAACAAGAAAAGTGAGCTCCTTGTTTTATTTTGTATTGTCTCTTAGTTTTATGGGAACTATGCTTTTTTTTTTGTTTTTGTTGGATGAGAAGGCTATATTTGTTTCTATTGTAGGTGCACGTGATGCTTACTTAATCCTCTGAGGTCTTGAAGGTTTTTATTATTGTTAATATTTTAGGTGGCTGGGATTGCTATCTTAAGGTGTGTTTTCAGGTGTAATTTTATAATAACTAATGTTTTATATAGAATTCGGATGTGGATTTAAAACTTAAGCTGAAATCATATATATATATATATATATGAGTGGATTTTCGCACATTAAAATTAAGTAGTATTTAAATAAATATTCATATGTATGTTATTAAAATATTTATTATAAAATATTTAAAATTATATTATTTATTTATATTTAAAATATTAAAATATAACTTTTTAATAAAATATTAATAATATTATTTAAATTTTAAAATAATTATTAATGTTAATTTTTATTATTAAAATAAAATTATAATGTTAAATAACATTATTAAAATAATAAATTATAGGAATAATAGTTGATGCACTGTTGGTGCGTAAGTCTCGTGCATCATCAATGACTAATAACATAACACATTGTTAATTGCGTAATTTTTCTATTTATTTGTGATATTTCTCACATTAAATTATGCTATTTATGTTCTTAAATATATTATTTATACTTATATTTTATTTATATTTGATTTAGAGGATAATTAGAGAAAAATGAGCTTAAAGTTTATTTTTGACAAGCTTTTGCAGTTTATAATTTCAACACAATACAACTTCAATATTTTGGCCACAACTTGAGCTATAGATATCCGTTTTGGGCTTGTAATATACCGAGTCAAAAGGAACTGAAATATCTAACCAAAGTTATTTCATGACTTGAGCCCAAAAAGTGTCAGGAAGATGCCCGAAAATGGCTTGAAAGTTTGACGCGAAAAGTGCTAAGAAACCTAGAAATATTCTATTTTATTTATTTAATGGCACTTTTGTATTTTCTTCATTATATTATTTTTGCCCTACAAATAGATAATATTAGGTTAAAATTTGGGGGACTTAGACTAAATTTATTATTATTTCTCTTTATGCCTCGATCTTGTATACCTCAAATCCGGCCCAGACGTTACAATTAGATTATAAATGTTACATTGACATTTTAAACCTTATTTGTTTATTTCCACGCAAAACTAAAGTCTAAATCGATAAACATGCAAACTAGAATTTATGTTTGTCATCCTAATAGTGTTGTTGTTACCAAAAATTTGAGTGAGCGCGCATTGATGAAAGTATTGCTTTATTAATTATTTAAAAACAAACCATACCATTTTTGCTACTCAATTCATAAAACAAAATTTTAGAATTCAAAACATTGCACCAGAAAAATACTTTAGAGTTCTTATTTTTGAAAAACACAGAGTTTGATCGATTATGCCATCTTACTAAAAACACCGATTAAAATTATATGTTTGCAAAATAAAAACCAAACCCAAAATAATTGTCCCGAAAACAAATTAAAAAGTTCGAAAGTCCAAAGTAAGCCCAAACATACTTAAAGTTAAAATATCTTAACCGAGCTTCGGAATCGCCGCCAAATCTTAAGTTTGAGGATCACCTAAAAAGTATTAAAACAAACGAAGTGAGCTAGAAGCCCAATGTGTGACTTGGCCCACATATATAATTTATTATTGACATGCTCATATGCAAATCTCAGAACTGATAGAAAAGAAAATTCACATCTTTAGAAGCATATATTAGAACAGAATATATCTTACCCCCATCCGCTACTCACCAACTCCACTCAATCAATCATACCAAGTAGGACTATAAAAGTCCATCCGTCCAATCACATCGGTACGTATTGGTATGCCACTCAAAAGGTGTAGCTGAGCTGCCAAACTTATATTGTAGTTTAACCTCTAAAATTATAGTAATACTGCTAGAATATACTTCCTCCATCAAATATCAAATCTCACCCCAATGCATATGCATAATCAAACTAATATATATCCATATCAAATGAGACGTATGGCATGTATACTTAAATGTCTTTTCACAGATTATTCGTATCATATTGTTTACACAAAATTTATCACACTAATCATGGTTTCTAACCTACTGAAACACAATATACCAAATTTATGGTTTTATAAGCTCATAAAATAGCCATGAATTCTATTTCAGAGTCTCCTAATCGGCCCCAAACTGGGCTTATAAATTGACCAAAATGGGCTCGCATGCCTACCTGTTTTGCCCGTTTAATCACACACGCCTGTGTGTTCCATACGATCGTGTAGCATACAACATTTTCAAAAACAACATCTGTTTTTCAGATTTTTTTTCCAAGTTCTAATTGATGTTTCGAATTAGAATCACACACTTGATTATATTTCTGACTAACCACACAACCGAAAACTCATGAATCCTACATACAACATTAAACCACATAAATTAACAACCAAGAATTAACCACTACAGGAAAATAGGGCTTTCGCGGCGTTTTTAGCGGCGTTTTATCAAAAAACGCCACAAAAATTGTAAAACACATAGCAATAGCGGCGTTTTACCAAAAACGCCAATAAAAACAGAGCAATAGCGGCGTTTTAGTAAAAGACGCCGCAAAAAATAGAGCATTAGCGGCGCTTTTGGTAAAGCGCCGCTAAAGACCAGAGCATTAGCGGCGCTTTAAAGACCAGAGAATTAGCGGCGCTTTACCAAAAGCGCCGCTAAAGACCAGACCAAAAGCGCCGCTAAAGACCAGAGCATTAGCGGCGCTTTTGGTAAAGCGCCGCTAAAGACCAGAGAATTAGCGGCGCTTTTGGTAAAGCGCCGCTAAAAGTCATATAACCCCTAAACCCAATAAAATCATAAACACTAATCTATAACCCCTAAAACAATAATTATTAAAATTTATGGTTATACAATATATTAAATATTTTCTTATATAATCGTAAAAGAGATAGTATTGAATTTAAAATATCGAATTAATTATCATTATAGTTTATGGTTTATGGTTTAAGATATATGGTTTAGGGTTTAAGGTTTAGGAGTTAACTAGTATTTGAAGGTTTATGATGAATTATGGGTTTAGGGATTATGATTTAGGGTTTAGGGGTTAGGGTTAGAGTTTAAGGTGTAAGGGTTTGGGGTTAAGGGTTAAGGGTTTAGAGTTTAGTGTTTATGGGATAGGGGTTAAGAGGTTTAGGGTTTAGATTAATTAGTATTTAAGCTATAGTGGCGTTTATACTAAAAATGCTGCAAAAATTAATTTATACTAGCGTTTTTTTTTAAAAACACCACAAAAGCCACTCGTTACTCCTCTTTTTCTCGATCTGGAATAAAAGAAAAAAAGAAACTAAAAAAAAAAGGCACAAAGGGTTTTGGAAGCAAATCGTAGAGCGAAGAACTCGTGTGAAGCCAGAGCTATCGAGCATGTTCGAGTCTTAGCACATGAAATCGACGGTCGTCAAGTGAGTCGGCTTATCTCTTTAACTTTCTTTCCATCGAATTTTTTTTTCCAATTTTTTGTCGATTGCCTATTTTCGGATTTTGCTTCATGCTTTGGTAGTCGGTTATGCCAAAACTCCTTTCAAAGATAAAAGTCACTCTGTAAGTGATAAAAGGATATATTATGGCACACTTCTTATATGTGACAAAAATTTAATATATAAAAAAAAACAAAGTTTAAGTTTAATAAAAAAGTTTTTTATTTTCTCATGTTGGTCTTAATAATGTTAGAATCTAAAAGCTCAAATAAATATTTCTCTTTAAAAATATATATGCCTTATCATAAAATTCATAAATTTCTTAATTGTTGAGAGAATTGTTCAGAAACAATATATAAGACGTATCTAGTAAAATTTATTTTATTAGTGAATTAAATATAGAGATAGTAACTAAAATTACTCTTTTCATTATTATATAATTTTAAAATCACAATGAATTTATGTTAAAATTGTTTATTTAGAGCAGGAAATAAATAGCAAAACAAAGTTGTATAATTACACATTTGATTTGATAAATAATAAAACAAAAGTAAACAATGTGATTTTTGAAAATATTTTGAATTATCATGTTATCAAATATTTACATTTTTAACTTATAATTAGATCCATTTTTATTTTTATATTTGAATTACTCTGTTATCAAATATTTACATTTTTTAAGTTTGCAATTTGATGTTGAGTGTATCAATTTTTTTTTATGTTTTTTGGATTTTTAGTGGCGTTTTAGGGTTAAACGCCGCAATTGATTTGCCTTTAGCGGCGCTCTGGGAAAACGCCACTAAAGTTTATTCAGTTTATATCAAAACAGTGTCGTTTTGTTTGTTTTTCAGTGGCGTTTATGTTAAAACGCCGCAAATTGGTTTGCCTTTAGCGCGCTTAGGGAAAACGCCACAAATGTTAATTTATTTTGTGCTAAATGAAGGTCGTTTTGCTCTCTTCTTTTTTACCCACACCGAGTTATTCATTTTCCCCCTTCTCCCTGGTTCATTTCCCCCATTTTCCCTTCTTCGAATCCCTAAAATAAAAGGCCATGGATATTAAGGAACGGCCATTGCTACTTCCTTTCTTTCCGAAAGGTTTTTGCTAAGGTAAGAAACCTTGTTTTTAAAAGTTAAGGGGAAAAAGGGTCTCGAGAAGGAATTGTCGTTTGACTCAACCGGAAATCCAAATCTAAGTCTCTACTCGCCTCTCAACTCTATCCACCGTGAACTAGGTAAACTATTTTAGCTTATTTACTGTTTCGTCATTGAATTATTGCAATTGTTAATATTATTGTTGTATTGAGCATACAAGATTGCTTTTCGAGTTCCGGTTTAGCAAAGAATACGGATCACCATCACTGGGGAAGAAAAATTCTTAAGCCCAGTAGGGTTCACATTAGGTTTTTGTTTGATTCGTATTTGGTACTCGATGAATTGCAATACAATCGACTACTAGTTTTCTTATCCCTTTATCTTATAGTTGTATCTGTTATATGATTCTGTTGTAGTTATTTAGTGGAACAAATAAACAAAAATCTAGGGAGGGTTAAAAGTGTGAAAGGCTGTTGCGTGATTCTTATATTATTCCTTTTTTTTCTTTCTCACCACCTGAATTTGCTCATGTATTTTTGTTATGTTACTCGAACTTGGATGTGAGTCAGATAAGAGTATGTGTTTGAAATGGGTATTCTCTATTTTTTTCGCCTTTTTCCAAGTATTTAGAGGGTCATATTTCCATACCCATGTTAGAAAATGTGTCCAAGGCAGATGCTTTGAGAAAAATTAGGAGTTGAAGCAACATAGGTTTATTGAGGGATCCATGGACTCAAATGTTGGATTTGATTGTTTGTTGTGTATGGCTAGATTTCCTGTTAGCATCTAGAAGAGTTACTACTATGAATGCTAACTATGGGTTCTCTCTGATGTGCTCTGCTGCTATAGTAATCTCTGCAGTTGATAAGCCCGGTAAGTAAGAGACAAGCTTTGTGTTGGAACATTTTTCAAACCAGATTAGCAACATATGAAATCAACCAGAATTAAAAAGTAGACGAAGTGTTAAATCGGATATTTGGTTGAACATTTGTTTCTTTTTTGCATTTTAATGATTTTAGGTGGATTATGAAGAAGCAATTTTCTTATGGCGTGTAGGCAAGAAAGATTTTCTTCTTTGGACCATTACAACTATTACAACATTGTTTTTCTAATTGAGATTGGTGTCCTTCTTTGGGGTAACTACTTTAAAACATGTTGTTCCAATTTTTCCTTTATGCAATATTCATATTCGACATATTTACTAATTAGGGGTGTACATTCCATAGCTTCGATTTTTTTTTATGGCAACAACAAGTAAATCAACTGAAAATTTTATACAAACAAACTGAAATTTGAGAGATAATCGAAATAATCAAACCCAATTTTTAATCGGTTCGATTTGTAAGTTTTTTTTGTTTTTCTTAAACTGGTCCAATACAAGCAGTCCAACACTTCACCTATTGGACTCACTCCCTCATATCCACCACCTCCACCTCCACCTCCAACTTTTACTACAAACCCTATCCAAACACGACTTCTTCTATCATCTCATTCATTTTTTCTGTTCCTACATATCTTTCACTTGTAAATTAATAGACCCCAATTAAGTCCACTGCACCAACATCTCGTCTTCTACCATTGTTTCCAAAAAGACAAGTACATCACAACTAAGGGACTGATGTTTAAATTATTTAACATTTGAAATTGGAAGAAATGAAGCCCCAATTTAGGTTTTTAATTTTAGGGATTTTTTTAAAATAAATTATTAAGTTGGGTTTCGGTTTAATTTTTTATATTTGGGTTGGGTTTTTAGTTTATATTTAATTTTTTGGTTGGGTACTTGGTTGGACTAGATTTATATTGGGTTGGGTTGGATATAATTACAAAACTATTTTTTAATGTTTAAAAATTTGATTTGTTTTATTATTTTGGTTTAAGTTTTATTATTTAAGCTAGGCTAGATAATGGTCGATTGAATTCAAGTTATTATTCTTGTTGTCCATTTTTCTTTTTTCTTTTTTTTTGCAAATGAAAATGATTTGTGTCCAAAATGTCCTTGGGTTTTGGGCATTTAATATCTCAAGTTTACTCTCATTGTATTTTAAAATAAAATTTTAATTTTTTTCTCATGTAAAAGTATATTTATTATGTTTAATTTCCCAATATACCTAACTCAATACTCATTAGTTAACTTTTTTTTTTTTTAAAGAAAATTGAAACTTAATGAAAATTATCTTCTCTACTATTAATTAATGAAATCCATTTCACCAAATATTACACTGAATCTTAATTTGATCTATTAATCTGAAAATGGAGTGAACAAGTTCAATTCATATTTAAATTTTTTTTTATATATTTTGCAATTTAATCACGACACAATTTTTTAAATTACATATTTTAGATTAATTAAAATAAATTTTTTAAAGGGAAATAATATTTATCTTAATGTTTATTATATATCATATAATAACTTACATAACTTACAAAACTTACATAATACATAAATATATATCATATCATAACTTACACAACTAACATAATACATAAATATATATCATAAGTATATATCATATCATAACTTACACAACTAACATAATACATAAATATATTTCATAAATATGTATCATATCATAACTTACACAACTTACATAATACTCCAAATATATATCATAAATATATATTTTATCATAACTTACACAACTTACATAATACATAAATATATATCATATCATAACTTACATACCTTACATAAATGTATATCATAACATAACTTACATAACTTACAAAGCTTACTTAACTTACGTAATATATAAATATACACTTGAAAATCCCCACTCTGAATTAGTTTGCACCTATTAGATAATTTATACTTGATATATATTATCTATTTTAGTAAACGCAATTTATTGTTAACTTTAGATTTCAAGAACTACGAAATGGATAGGAGTTGGATGAAATTTTCAAGGGTAAGCAATGCCTATCGAAATGGAGTACAAACTTTTCTAAATTTTGCATTTCAAAATGCAAGCCAAGAGAATATGATTCTTTGCCCGTGTAAGAAGTGTGGCAACATTAATTGGCATTTTCGTGAAGTTGTCTCTGAACATCTAATTGTTGACGGCTTTATTCGGGGTATAAAAATGGATTTTCCATGGAGAGTGTACATCTAGTGGAACTTCTTCAACTATTAATCCGACTTATTCGATAATACTTACCATCGATGTGTTAGACAAGATGACATGGAAGGTATGTTGTGGGATGCATTTAATATGCACAATCATGGTGAACAATCCTTTCCACCTAACTTTATTGCATCCAACGATTGTAATATTGGTGGAAATATTTTTGTGAAAGCGGGAACAAGTGCACCTGATGAGGAGCCAAATGAAGAAGCTGCGAAAGTTCTACAATTTACTTAACGAAATGAACGAAGAACTTTACGAGGATCAAAATATTCGAAATTGTCCTTCTCAGTATTCGTCTCTTTCACTTAAAATGTTTGGGAGGGTGGACCGGAAACTCTTTTACAATGCTGCTAGAGTTTACGAGAGAAATGTTTCGCTTGCAAAAATCCCCAATCTTGTCAAGATATGAAGAGACTAATAAAAGATTTGGGCCTTGGGTACGATAAAATTCATAGTTGCCCAAATGATCGCATGTTGTACTGGGGTGATCAAAAGAACCAACATCTTGTCATGTTTATGATAAGTCTCGTTGGATGAACGAGAATACGTAAGATGTGAATGGGGATGAAGGTGGGGCACATTTAAGAAAGAAGCCACCAAGGTTATGCGATATTTTCCCATAATACCAAGACTTCAAAGGCTTTTCATGTCGTTAAAGACGGCCGATTCTATGAGGTGGCATAATGATCAACGAACCGATGATGGATTATTAAGGCATCCTGCTGATTCTTTAGCTTGGAAATCGTTTGACATGAAATTTCAAAGCTTTGCAAGTGATCCTCGAAATGTGAGGCTTGGGCTAGCAAATGATGGCTTTAATCCTTTTAAAATCATGAGTACTTCGTGCGATGCCCGGCTGTAGTGCTTGTCCTCACAATTTGCCTCCATGGATTTGCATGAAGCAATCTTCATTTATTTTATCAATGATTATCCTCGGAGAAAGGTCCCTAAATGATATTGACATCTATTTGCAGCCACTTATTGAAGAGTTAAAACAGCTTATGGTCGGGTGTTGAGACATATGATGTATTAAGAAAGGAGAACTTTAATTTACGTGCAGCTTTATTATGGACAATTAATGATTTCCGGCTTATGCTAATTTATCGGGTTGGAGTACTAAAGGGCGTTATGCCTGTCCTTGTTGTGCTACGCAAACTTGTTTGAAGTGGTTGTATAATGGGAAGAAGTTCTCTTACATGGGCCATCGTCGGTGGTTAGATGGAAATCATAAATTTAGATTTCAGAGGACTTTATTTGACGGTACTGAAGAGTACAGAAGAGCTCCTGAGCAGACCGGTGGATCTGAAATCTTGTTTATGTTAAAAGATATCAACTTTAGTTACGGGAAGATGAATCAACCACCTATCACGCAAACAAGGAGAAGATCAAGGGATGAATCTGATGATGAATCTGACGAAGAGGATGATCCTAATGAGGCGGACTTGTGGAAAAAAAGGAGTATTTTTTTTGAGTTGCCTTATTGGGAGCACAACATTTTACGCCACAATCTTGATGTCATGCATATTGAGAAGAATGTCTGCAAGAATATAATTGGGACAATTTTAAATGTCGATGGAAAATCAAAAGACAATCTTCAGAGTCGACTTGATTTAGTTGACATGAGAATTCGACGTGATCTTCATCCTCAAGTACTTCCGAATGGGAAGTATCGGTTGCCGCCTTCTATTTTTCAATGTCAAAGAAAGAGAAAGAGGTGTTTTGCATGGTGTTGAAGGATATAAAGGTCCCGAGATGCGTATCGTCAAATATATCTCGATGTGTGAGTCTTAAAGATTGAAGATTATATTCATTAAAATCACATGATTACCACATCTTGATGCAAGATTTACTCCCAGCTTGCTTTACGGTCCCGCATGTCAAAAAAATGTGACGTCTGTATAATTGAACTATCCAATATAATGAAAGCTATTTGTGGCAAAGTTTTGGATGTTGAAGAACTTAAGAAAGTACAGGATCGAGCTGCTTTGACTTTATGCAATTTGGAGAAGATTTTTCCACCTTCCTTCTTCACTATTATAGTGCACTTGGTAATCCATCTCCCTCACGAAGCAATACTTGGTGGACCGGTTTTTATCGATGGATGTATCCTATAGAAAGGTGCTAATTTATTTCTCAAGTATTTATTCATTCGACTTATACATTTAGTTACAACTTTTAATAAATATTGTATATCGTGTTTAGGTTCCTAAGCAAATTGAAATCTTATTGTCGCAATAAGCGTTATCCGTAAGGATCAATTCATCAAGGCTACTTGGCGAGAGGAGTGCTTGACCTTCTCGTTCTAGATATTTAGAAGATGTTGAAACACGATTGAATAGACCAACTAGAAATGCTGGGCTCAATGATCATAACTTGGCGAAACTTATTTATTCCAAAGTTACGGAGAATCAATCGGCAAAGTTGAAATTGCGAGATTAGATGATATATCGTGGATACAAGCACATCGATACGTACTTTTCACCATGATTTAGTTGAACCGTTACGCAAGTAAGTTCTAAAATTTCATCACATATTCGTCGCTTTGATTTGTTTATCTTCTAACAAAATAAACTTCTTTTAACATAGTGAGTACAAACAAATTTTGAGATCTCGTGCACGCTCTCAAGATTACAACATCGAGAGATTAATAAGTTATTCACGTAATCTTTTCATGAATGGTTAAGCCAAACGGTATGTAACTAAAGTTAATAAGTTACATATATTCACAAAATTTAGTTAATCAAATAAGAATGTTTTTACATAATACATTTATAATTATTCAATTTACTTTCGATCCAATAGGTTTGGAGTGGGAAGGACGTCAATGACGAAGTTAAATGGCTTTCCCAAGGTCCGAACAGAGTAATAAAAAGATATAGTGCCTTCCTTATCAATGGATACAGATTTCATACAAAGTATCGCGAGAGAATGAGGAGAACTCAAAATTGTGGAGTTGTTGTTAATTCTTCAATTACAAGTTATGCTAGTGCTAGGGACAGTAATCCGGTTGAGGGTAATGTGGAGTATTACGGACTTCTTACCGACATTATTGAGTTGGATTACTATGGCAGATGGAAAGTTGTCTTATTTCGGTGTGATTGGGCTGATGTTAATACTGCTCGAGGAATTAAAAAAGATCAATTTAGTTTTACAATGGTGAATTTCTCTCGCTTTGATTCACACTGGAGAACAATTAATGGACGAGCCATATGTATTTTCCTCTCAAGTGAAACAAGTTTTTTTTCGAAAGATCCAATCAAGAGGGTTGGTATGTTGTACTCCTAACACCCCTAGAGACTTGTTTGACATGGGTAATGGAAATAGAGATGACATTGTCGAAAGATCGAAACATTACCTTTTCCGTAACAAAACTTAGATGAAAATATCCCTAGTACTAGTACACAACATCAATGGGTTCGACATGATGTGGATGAAGATATTTACGAATAATGATGTAGTAAGATTTTATGATTTTTAATTATATGTAATATTATAATTTTAATCTTGGTCAAGTTATATGATTTAACTATTTTATATGTACTATTATTGTTGTAATTTGTTACTAAAACTTTAACTATTTTATATGTATTGCAGGAAAAATGCGTAGAAGAAGATTACGAGATTTAAGTATTGTCCGTAATACTCCAAATTCGTAAGAAGGAAATAGTGAACAAAGCAGACATAGCTGTTGGATCTTCGAATGTGCCGAGACACTTGACGAGCCTGAAGAATTTCAAAGTAATGTTAAGTTTATTTTACATGTATTAACTTTTATTATTGATTTATTTGTCAATTTTAATATAATAATAGTATATCATTTTTCAGCTGAAAGTGGTGGGACACGCAGAGTTCGAGGACGTACGCTGCTTAGAGATCTATACGACTTAGATCCTGTCGAGTGTGTCAAAGTAAGTAGAAATACTCATGGTCAGCCTGTTGGATCTGAAGCTCGACTTTTAGCAGGCTATTTGGGCATTTTAGCACGAAATGCCAATATGTTGCCCATCAACTATGAATCATGGCATCACATGCCTGATAGCAACAAAAATCAGGCTCTCGCTAATATTAAGGTAACAAAATGTTAATGTAATTTATAATACTTTGGTTTAAGTTTTATTTATTTTTACATTCTAAACTTGTGTTTTTTTAGGAGAGATTTGCTTTTGAGGTCTCCGATGATTATATCAAGAAGGCATTGGGTAAAAAATGGAGAGACAATAAAAGCACTTTAAAAAAACAATATTTTAAGAAAGACATAAGCCTCGAGGAAAAATTAAGAAATGTCCCACGGAATGCTTTGGTACCAATGGGAAGATGCGGTTCGATTCTGAATTCAAAGAAAGGAGAGGTATTGCGTATTTCCAAACTCTTATATATAGTGTTTACTATATACGTAATAATAATTTCATTATGTAGGACCGTGAGCGAGTTGGAACAAGCGTGCGAGTAAAAACAAAATACACACGCTTACCAAGGGTCGAGAAGTTTTGCTTCAGAAATGAGGCCGTATTATTATGAATTTATTAGTTGTTTCAAATATTAATAACTTTCTACTATTAAATAATATTTTTACTACTATATTGTAGGAAGTCAAATCTGGACAAAAAGTTGGACGCCTTGACTTTTTTTGAGATTACGATAGGAAGAAAGATGGATCTCCTATGACATCCGGTTTGGAGAAATTATGGTATATTTACTTAATATTTGATTTATTCTAAATATTTATAATCTTTAATTATAATTGTTTAATTCAATTCATCGTTAGTAGTTTTAAATAATGTTAAGTTATGTTGCATTCATTTTTATTATATATTTCGTTTCTAACTATTTACTTGCTTTTTTAGGAGAAACTAAAGGAGAAGAAGGCGAATATGAAGCGATTGCTTCGATCGATAGTTCTGTTAATCTTGAGAACATTGATAACAGAATTATCACCAAGTTTTGGGTCCCGAAAGGTACGGTCGGGTTCGATTTCAAGGATCTCGTGTTACCCCGACCCAATATTTTGGATCCGGCTCCCAAAGAATACATGCCTTCCTAAGTCAAGCTCAAGCTCAAGTTCGAGAGGTTAAGAGACCGGATAGCTCGGATGCAAGCGAACACGGTTGAGCAAATTTCGAGGTTCAACGAAAATATGAAGAACTCCAAAGAACAACTTAGAGCGGAGGCGGTGAGAGGAGGCTGCAGCGGCGGCGAGAGGAGAGGCAGCTGCAGCAGCGAGGAGGCAGAGGCACGAGCGAGGAGGCGAGAGGCAGCAGCAGCGATGGCAAAGAGAGAGCAGAGCAAAAATACGATGACCTCCAGCCTACAGCTTCAACAGATGATGCAGATGTTTCAAACAATCGCAAAAGCCGCCATCTTAGACATTAGTTTTCTCATTGTAAGAATGTTTTTAACTTTGTCACGTTTAACATTATTGGAAGAATATTTTAAATTATACTTTATTTATTAATTATATCATATATCTTTCGTTAAATTTGAAGTACCATTTAGAATTAATATTTTTCGTTGTATTTTTATGCTAAATTTACTATTTTTGGCTGCATTTTATATAATATTTGTTGTATTTGGTTGGATTTTAATGCGGGAGGGTCGATATTGGTGAAAAAATATATAGCAAATCTGTCAAAATTAGCGGCGTTTTCCATAAAAACGCCGCTAAAAGCCGTGACTTTTAGCGCTTCTCCAACAAACGCCGCTAAAAGCCGTGACTTTTTAGCGGCGCTTCTCAACAAACGCCGCTAAAAGCCGTGACTTTTAGCGGCGCTTTCAACAAACGCCGCTAAAAGCCGTGACTTTTAGCGGCGCTTTCAACAAACGCCGCTAAAAGCCGTGACTTTTAGCGGCGCTTTCAACAAACGCCGCTAAAAGCCGTGACTTTTAGCGGCGCTTCTCCAACAAACGCCGCTAAAAGCCGTGACTTTTAGCGGCGTTTTTTCAGATAAACGACACAAATTTTTGTGGCGGTACCTATAGCGGCGTTTTTTGCTGCGTTTTAAGAAGTGCCGCAAAAAGTTTTAGTGGCGCTTAAAAGCGCCGCTAAATGCTAAAAAAACGCCGCTAAAAGTCTATTTTGCTGTAGTGAACCCAACATCTAACTTGATAATTTCTTTTACTAAAAACCAGTCTCCAAAAATGATATTCAAGCACTTACTCCATAAAAACAACGTCCAAAAGAACAACTAAACCATTGGAGGATCACACACCTTGCACCCTTCGCCTAATCAAAGGATACAAAAATGTTCAAAGCAACGAAGAACGAAGATTAACACCATTACCACTCCTACCTTGCTCAAAGAATGAATTAAAAATAAAATAACAAAAAATAGTTCGACGAAACTTACACCACATTTGCACTACGATCAAAGAACGAACACCACGCAGATAAAAAAAGAAAGACAAGACCTCAATCCCACAAACAAATTAATGGAAGCAAGCAAGAAATAAAACAAAAAGAAGAGAAGAAGGATAGAAAAAAAAAAGCAAAAGAAAGAAAGAAAAGAAGAAAAAGAATGTGTGACCAAAGAGGAAAATGTAGACGGTAAGTGAGGGAGAAAAGTTAGTGAAGTTTAGATAATTTTTTTAAAAAAATGAACAAAATCAAGATAATTGAATATCTTAACCCACCAGATTACGTAGAGTTCAAATCTAACTCAACTACTAACAAATGGTAAAGAAACAAAAAGAATTCCACTTTTGCATCCAATAAGGCTCTCAAGACCCTTGGGTAGGCTAAAGTCTTACATTAAACCAACAAGCTCATTCTTATTAGTAAACCAACGAAATTAAAAGATAAGCCCTGAGACTCAAATCTGAAATAATTCCAAAATTTATAAAAACAATTCCAAAATAAGGGAATTGAACTCAAGACCTAAAGCAAACATCCAAAGCACTTAACCACCATACCAAATCAGATTATTTGATCAAATTTAATAATACAAAAATCGAAAGAACAATAAGAAGGTCGAGAAAGGAAACTAAAATCAACCAAAATGCATTGTTTACTGCTATTGAATCTGATATCAGTTATTTTTAGGGCATCAAAGTCACACATACAACTTCAGGGCTTTTTCTCAGTCAACGAAAATACATTCAAGACTTGTTACAAAGGAGTCACATGGAAAAGTCCAAAGGCATCCCTACTCTTATGATATCTTCTTGTATGTTGTCTGCTCATACGGGGAGTCCCATTAACAATGAATCAGAATATAGGAGCATTGTAGGGACCCTTCAAAACATCATGATCACCGGACTCGATATTGCGTTTGCTATCAATAGGGTCTGTCAATTCATGCACAAGCCTCTCGATCACCATTTCAAAGCTGTTAAATGTATTTTAAGATATTTACAGGAAATGATAGATCATGGTGTTTATTTCACTGCTACCTCTCATCTGTCTCTTGTTGGTTACTTAGATGCTAGTTGGGTAAATGATCTTGATGACAGGTGCTCACCTTGGGTTTTTGTATTTTACTCGGTGGGAATCTTGTGTCTTGGGGTTCTAAGAAACAACATGTGGTATCTCATTCTTCAGCAAAAGCAGAATACAGGAGCCTTGCTTAGGCTAAAACAGAAGTTACTTGGCTGGAGTCTTTGTTAGGAGAGTTAGGAGTTCAACTTGCTAGAAAGGTAGCCTTATGGTGTGACAATTCAAGTACAGTGGCCATATTCGCTAATCCAATCCCACATTTCAAGTTCAAGCATGTGGAGCTTGATTTATTTTTTATTCATGAAAAGGTGACCACAAGGAAACCAGTAGTTGGTCATGTTCCAACTCAGGACCATGTGGCCATGTGCTAACAAAACCTCTTTCAGCTGGGTGTTTTACCAGATTTAGGACACAACTTAAGGTTGTCAGCAGACTCGGGTCCTTACAAAGCAGAAGATGACAAAGGCTCACCAGTTGGGTGAATGTTAAGGAATAAGTCAACAATTGACAGTTAGTTTGTTAAGTAGTTAGTAGTCAAAGTAGTTGGTTTTGTTACTAAAGCAGTTGAATCAGTTTTTAGTCAAAATGTTGTATAAATACAGTAGACTCAATCTCTTGGGATATATTATTTTTCAATGAAAGAAGTTGTTTGTTTTATCAATTTGACAATGGGCATCAAATGAGGTGCCTATAAATGCATGCAACTAAGATAAGCATTTGGACCACACAAATCTCAAATAGCTTTTAGCATGCAACAAAAGAAATGTCTTCTCAAAATTCTAAAAATCTTGTTGCAACTCAAGATAATAAAAATGTCAAAAGAAAACCGCCATCTGGCCAATTTTAATCCTAACTTTTCAAAAGACATTTTCCTCTCTTCTCCTATTAAAATGGTACGTTTCTTACTTGTGAATATCTCGTGTTTATTTGTGTCATGTATTTGATAGATAGATTTTAAAGGGTAAAAGTACCATAGAGGCCCCTATACTAAGAGTCAGATTGCATTTTTCCCATTTATTTAAGAAATGGATAAATTACATCATGTATGTTAAAAAAAATAGCAAATTGGTCATTTCTATTAAAAATGGTCTATATCTACTGTTAAAAACTAGTGTAGATGACAAAATGACCAAACACTTGCACGTGGTGTGCCACATATACCTAATGCTAATGTATAAGGACCAATTTTTAACGGTAAAAATGAATAAATTTTTTAACAAAATGACTAATTTGCTCTTTAATCTAATGTATAGGGACTAATTTCCCATTTTTTTAGTAGAGGGTACAAAATGCAATCTAACTCCTAATACAAGCCTCCATAGTTCTTTTATCATTTTAAAGTTTTTTTTTTGTTTTATATATTTGATATTCTTTCAACAATAGCAAAAAAAAGAAAGAATAAGAGATTATATATTTATTTGTACCTCATGATGATGTATAGAGATAAGGTTTAATAGTAAAAATGGACAAAAGTTATAACAAAAGGATCATTTTGCTCTTTAATCTAATGTATAGGGATTAATTTGTCCATTTTTTAAGTAGAGGGTGCAAAATACAATCTCATTTCTAGTACAAGGGCTTCTATGATACTTTTACCATTTTAAAGGTTTTTGTATATATTGAAAGATTATAAATTCTTTCAATATATATATATATTTATTTATGTCGAAACCATTTTAAAAGGAGTTTGGAAAAACCGGGTTCGACTTTTTGAAAAATGAAAAATGGGAGTCGCCACCAATCAGTTTAGGTGTGATTGAACCACCTTCAAACCACTTTTAGTTTGCAATCATTTGTTTTGGTCTACGAAATTAAGAAAACGGGCTCGGGAGTCAGTTACGTACGAGGAAGTGTTAGCACCCTCGTAACACCCAAAAAATTGGTACCAATTTGAATAACTTTCTGTCTTTAATACTAGAATTTTGAAAGTATTTAAAAATATGATCCCATTTGAAATTAAAATAGTTCGAGTTTAAAACCGAGATTTCTTCGTTCCAAAAGAATACGAATATCACATCCAGCATGATAGGACACAATATTCTAAAACTCTTGTAACTGAAATCATCTCGTAATTTATAAAATTGTTTAGAAGGGTGTTTTAGGTATTTAGACAAACGAGAAATCGTAACCCAGCATGTTAGGACACTATTTTCTGAATTCCTGAATACGAAAAACATTGCCTTTATTAAAAAAAACATTTCTTTATTTATGTTTTAACGATGATACAATCAAAATAATATATTACAGGGTAAAATTAAACTATTATAATACATGTTTTGATACAAATATAGCATAGAAGATACAATATAACATTCATATTTCATGTGACTAAACATAGGCAACATAAATTTCATGCATTAATGTTCCATAGCAAATAAAGCAAGTAAGATATGCAAATATAAGCTACAAATACGATATGAATAATTTTCATACCAACATAATTTTAATAACAATAAATAATTCATGCAATAGGAGTATGTATATATTAAAACAAACTTTCATAAAAAAAACATTTGGGGTAATAAATGATAATGGACAAAAATATAATATATTTAATACATATTTTGAAATAATAAAAATGATTTTTATACTATTTTCTAGAATATAATACATATATTTAAAAATATTTAATTAATATTTTTATATAAAATATAAATAATATATACACCATATAAAATAATATAATAATATAAAATATAATAAAATAAATGGATTTCCAATATTTAATAATAAAGTATATAAATATAACATATAATTTTTAATATAAAATAATAATGAGTATTAATATAATATAAAATAATAATATACAGTAAATAAATAATAGTATTTAAAATAAATAAATTTAAAAGTGTAAGAGGACTAAAATTAAAAGCAATTAAAAACTTTGGGCAAATTAGAAAAATATAAAAAAAATTTGGGCCTATTTGGAAAGCGCGTTAAAATCGAGGGACTCACTGGGCAATTTGCCCTAATCCCAAAACGTCACCGTTTCCACGAATACAGTTTTAAAGTCACTGTAAGGACCAAATTGAAACAAAATTAAAATGTTAGGGCTAAATTAAAAATAAAATAAAACAAAATCATAAATGTTAGAAATGCGGGAAGATTAATTGAATAAATAACCCAAAAGAAACACGCGGATCCTCCCCGGGTCGGGTCAACACGCGGATCTTTCCTAGGTTATATTCAAAACGACATTGTTTTCCTGCTTATTGAGTTAAGCAGAAACGGTGTCGTTTAGTAGAAGCTATATAAGACTATTTCTTAGTTCAAAAATCATTTCAGCCTTTTTTACCCAAAAACAAAACCTGAGAGAACCCCCCCAAAAAATCCTTTGGCCCTCTGAGCTCCGGCCAGGGGGCCATTACCGCTCATCCTCGAGCCCCGTCGTGCGTAGTCTCTACGCGCCAACACGCCGTCATCAGGACCACCGCATACAGTGGCTAGGGTTAAAAAAAAACCCATCTTTTCTTTGCAAATCTTCAGGTAATCACTTCCCCTTTCTTTTTTCTTTATTACTTTTCATAAAAATGCCTGTAAACACACATTCGCAAGCAAACAGGAAAAATAAAAAATATAAAAATGAAGAAACGTTTCAAATTACCTTTCGAGCAAGAAACTGTTTTCTTTATTACATTCAAGGCCGTTCTATTATCGACGAGCACGCTTGGGAGTGTGTACCCCTTGCATCGAGTGGTGATGTGTAAGGCCTTAGTTGACCCCCTACCCCCCGGTGGGATTTCATCATCATTAAAGTAGATGAAATTATCCGCACTTATGTTATTCACCAACCGGTCCAGCTTGTTAACGGATATGTCATGGGTGACATATGTTTCGTTTAGCACCTTCATCAATGCATCCCGATGCACCTCAGAACTCAGAAGTAGAGCCAATACTGATATGCGAGCCGGCTGCCTACGCAACTGTTCGACCACGCTATATTCACTATGCTTAAGGAACTTTAGAAATTCCTTAGCCTCCTCCTCCTTTACTGGCTCCTTAGCAGGCACTTCAGCCTCTTTCTCCTTCCCCGCACTAACATTATTTGTTTTTGTGAGCTCCTCTCTGACGCCCACTGTATCATACCGCTTTCCACTCCGTGTATGGGAACCCTCAACTTGTACATCCTTAGACGTACTGGCTATACTCTCCTCCTCCGGCACTATGACACTACAGTCATAACCCCATGGTACCCTCTTGCTATCCTTATAAGGGAAAAGCATAGGCTTATAGATAATAACCTTAGGCACCGTTTGTGCCCCCACTTCATTATTCCCCAGCAGGGAAATAATAATCCTTGTCCAACTAGTTCCTTTCTGTTCATCCTCCACCACACATACTTGTTTTTCACAAGAGCTACCTTCAAAAATTTGTAGCTCTTTGTTGTCAACAAAGCCTTGCACCAAGGCCTTGAATTCTTCACAATCTTGAACTTCATGTCCTTCTTTCTCATGGAACTCACCATAGTTCCTTGTTTCTCTTCTCTCGTTTTTAGAGGTTAACATACCTCTCTTCATCATCTCCTCCCAAATCACCTTCATAGACATCCTACCTCAGCAACATCTTCATTCATTCTCCTCTCACTGGCTTCGCCAATGGCATTCACTCCTTGATCGCTATGATTTGGCAATGAGTTTTCAGTATTAGGGGTATTTTCGAACTTCACTACCCCCATCTTAATAAGCCTCTCTACGGCCTTCTTAAAATCAGTACAGTTTTCGATCGAATGCCCCGGTATTCCAGCATGGTATTCGCATCTGGCGTTTACGTCATACCATTTGGGATATGGGGGCTGCAGTGGTTTCAAGTGAAAAGGAGTAAATATCATGTGCATCGTATAAGCTTTGATAAAGCTCACAATACGTCACGGGGATAGGTGTGAACTGCATCCTTTTAGAATTCTGCCTTGTACCCGACTCCTGCCTTTGAGAACTCTGTTGCTCAACTGCAGCTGTTTTAGGTTGACCAACTGTGATTGCCTTCGTGTTGAAGGTGATTGTGTTATTCACTTCACTATCCTTTCTCCTTGGGGCCAATCTTTTGGTCGCTTCCCCATCGATTTTGCCACCCCTTATGGCATTCTCGATCATCTCTCCCGCCATGACTACATCCGCAAAGCTTTTAGTGGTGCTCCCAATCATGTGAGTGATGGATAGAGCCTTTAGAGTGTTGATGAACAACATGGTAGTCTCCTTCTCCAACAATGGTGGTTGAACTTGCATTGCCACCTCTCTCCATCTCTGTGCATATTGCCTAAATTTTTCATTAGGCTTTTTCTCCATGTTTTGCAGCGTGATCCTATCTGGAGTCATGTCAGTCACATGATTGTACTGCTGCATGAAGGCTTGTGCAAGATCCCTCCATGAACTTATTTTGGCCCGGCTCAATTGATTGTACCACTTGGCTACTGCTCCAATTAAACTGTCCTGGAAACAGTGGATCAACAGTTGATCATTATTCACATACCCAGTCATCCTCCTATAGAACATCGTAATGTGGGCTTCTAGGCAAGTAGTCCCGTCGTACTTCTCAAATTCTGGCATCTTGAACTTGTGAGGGAGCACCAAGTCTGGGACCAAGCTTAGATCTTTGGCATCAACTCTATGAGCCCATCAGCATTCTCTAAAGCTTTGAATTTTTCCTCCAACCATTTGCAGTGTTCTTCCAACTGTCTTGCAGCCTCATTTCTTAAATCCTCTTTTTCAGCCACGTCTAAGTCAGGAATGACAGGATTTGCAGGATTGTCACCCAAATTGAATCCTGAGCTAGTTGGGAAATTTATGGGGATCCCAGCATCGGCTGGCCCTTGTTGAGGCCTTATAGTGACAGATGGCCTCCTAGGAAATGCCTCGGTTTGTGTAGGCACATGGGATGGGGTGAAACCTGGAGGATGATCCTCACCATCCTCACCAGTAATTGCCATGGGAGCCTTTCCCTTATTAGTTGCCCTCAGTAGTTGAGCTATCTCAGCCATCATGTTCCTTTGAGCCTCCAACATTTGCTCCCTCATGTTGTTTTGCATTTTTGCCAATTGCTCTTGCAATTGGTCCTGTATTTCCTTCTGTAGCTGTTCAAATCTTTGGTCCATGTTCTTAGTTTTTACACGAGTTCAGTAATGATGTGTGATTTCTAGATTTTCCTCCCTAACTCTTAAGTAATTTTAGCTAATTAGGGTCTTTTTATAACCTTGAATGCATATGATGCAATGAGATGCTATGAAGTGCAAATGCATGAATGCAAAAAGATGTCGATTCTAATTCAGTTTCATTTTAGAAAACGTTATTTAAGGAACAAAAATCTTTTCATAAAACGGATTACAAATACGCTTTTGCTCGTAGGCCTAGAGTCTTAACCCTATCTAATAACAATGCTAACTCTCGTCCACTGTCTGACGATGACTCATACATTATACTCAGCGTTTTAGCTTGTACTGCCAAATCCTGCAAGTGTTCAGCAACCTCTCGAATCTGAACTAAGGCCTCTTCCATGACATGATCTCTATCTCTAACTCGTCCTTGAGATTGGTGGAGTTCTCTTTTCCAATGTCCCTCTCATGCCTCAAGCTGCTCGATTCGGAGCCTACTATTATGCAAAGCTGACTCCAAACTTTCAAGCTTGCTCTCCAATTCTTTTATCTCGACCGCGGAGCTACGACTTCGTTGAAGATGAAGAGACCGTCCAAGTTCAGCCACCTTGGTTTTCAACCCCTAGTTTTCTTCCTCTAAGGTCTGATTCTGCGCTTGCATATCTCAGAACTTCTTTTCCCAATACTCAACCTTGATCATTTCCTCTTGGATCTCTTGCTGCCACTACTTTGAAGATCTCCCTAATCCGACCCTTTTTAATGTTACCTGGGCCTTCTTGTAGTGCGTCTTTAAATCATCTCGATCCTCCTCGATCTTTCTCTTTTCCTTTTTCACCTCCTCGACTTCCATCTTTTGAACATCAACGTCGAGACTCAAGTATATTTTTTCCTCTTCAAGCTTTTCAATCCTCTTTTCAAGCTCTGAATTCTTTCTCTCGAACTCTTGCTTCATAACCTCCAACTTTGATGGAATCACTCGTAAGCTCTCCTCTAATGATCGAGCCACCCCCAAAATTGGCCTAGGAACATTATCATTGACTCTCCTACTAAACCACCCTTTATACTCAAGGGTTGACGTCGAGCCTTCGATCATGATCTTCATATAGAAAGGCTTCTTCCAAGCCTCAGAAATCTCTCGCATCCTCTTCTTATAGTGATCTCCTTTATAAGAGAAATCACTCTAAGCTAAAACCTATGTAGCCAGTATGAACTGCCTCGCTCGATATTGCCTTAGAACAAGCAATGGTGCATATCCAACAACTCCCTAAATTCCTGGTAGAGGGACCCAATCAAAACTACCACAACGGTAAATGACTTCACTAGGAACCAACCAAGGAGCCTTCCACATAACATCTTCCTCTCGAAGATTCTGAAGAATGTCGATCCACCTCTCCTCTGAAATGTCATCTCTCCTAGGCATGTCTACTGCTTCCTTTAAGGGAGAATAATCCTCCAAGAATACTCAGCAAGGAACCTTATCAAGCTTCCAGAAGTGGCTATGGAGCCAGACTAGCAACAATTGCACACATCCAATAAATCTACCCTCGCCGGCCCTCCGACATGCACTCAAAGATCTAAATGTTTCAGCTAGGATTGCTGGTACCGGTGTATTTTGCTTACCAACGTGATCGAACAAATTCGCGACTACCTCATCTATGTGTCCCAACGCCTTTGGGAAAATCACCATGCCGTAAATACTCAAAGCCAGGACGTCGACCCTATTCTTTACATCTGGATGTGTCGATATCGAATCCCTCAAAACGGCCCATGGAACGCACTTACTATCACCCTTTTGCTACACACGAGCTACAACCCACTGCTCACTCATCCCAGTAATCATCACCAACTTCTTCGCAAAAGTTGGAAGGCTAGCACGCCTAACATAAGCCTTGTGACCCTGAATCCCCGGGCAACGCAGTAAAGTCGTATACTCCTCCAAAGTAGGTACAAGATCAACATCACTAAATGTAAAGCAACTATAAGCAGGGTTCCAGAACTGTACCATAGCTCGAAACAAGTGCCTATCTACTTTGACGTCTAGCAAATAGGGAAGGTCTCCATAATTTTGATAGAAAAGCTGCTTAGCCTCGTCATCCCATTGGGCCCAAATGTCTCTCAACTCCTAAAACTCATTTGCGTCGAATTAATACGGGTGAAGTCCAATAACTCTGATGTATGCCCCTTAGTGACACTATCTCCTTTCTCTAACTGGGTTTTCTCTGACCAGGTACAGACAGAGGCATTGTCCTCCACTTTATCAAGATATTCATTCCTCATTACAAAACTTTCTAATTTAGAAATCGAACCGTGAATCGACACCTTTAAATGCTGAATGACATGCAGTGATAACAAAATAAAATAAGTTAGTATCACATATAAAGAGGATGATAAACAAGTACTTGCAAGGGTAGCTTACTAAAGGCTATCACCATTTTCCCTAGGATAAGCACTTAAAGTTCACTATGTGAGTTTAGCTCTAAAGCAAAGGTACCTGAACCAGCGGATTCCTCGGTCATATAGACCAAGTTCAGTTTAGGGGGACACATTTCCCTATGGCCATGCGAAGATAAAAATCTCACGAAGACATAGGTATAGTATCTTGGAAGCAATTCACTAGCTCATACGGAGGTGAAAACCTCACGAAAGCGTAGCTTCTCACTTCCACTTAGGGGTGTGACTACAGTGGTCATACAAATGCAATGTACAGCAACAGTATAACAAATATATGCAGCAAACACAAAAAAAAGATAAAATTTTCCAAACTCCCGACATTAAGACAGAAAATAATCTATTTCTTGGCTTGACTCAGTTATTGTCCCCAGTGGAGTCGCAATAGCTGTCGAAACCATTTTAAAAGGAGTTTGGAAAAACCGGGTTCGACTTTTTGAAAAATGAAAAATGGGAGTCGCCAACAATCAGTTTAAGTATGATCGAACCACCTTCAAACCACTTTTTGTTTGAAATCATTTGTTTTGGTCTACGAAATCAAGAAAACGGGTTCGAGAGTCGATTACGTACGAGAAAGGGTTAGCACCCTCGTAACGCCCAAAAAATTGGTACCAATTTGAATAACTTTCTGTCTTTAATGCTAGAATTTTGAAAGTATTTAAAAATGTGATCCCATTTGAAATTAAAATAGTTCGATATTAAAACTAAGATTTCTTCGTTCCAAAAGAATACGAATATCACATCCAGCATGATAAGACACAATATTCTAAAACTCTTGTAACTGAAATCACCTCGTAATTTATAAAATCATTTAGAAGGGTGTTTTAGGCAATTAGACAAACGGGAAATCGTAACCCAGCATGTTAGGGCACTATTTTTCGAATTCCTGAATACGAAAAACATTGCCTTTATTTTTAAAAAAAAAACATTTCTTTATTTATGTTTTAACGATGATACAATCAAAATAATATATTACAGGGTAAAATTAAACTATTATAATACATGTTTTGATACAAATATAGCATAGAAGATACAATATAACATTCATATTTCATGTGACTAAACATAGGCAACATAAATTTCATGCATTAATGTTCCATAGCAAATAAAGCAAGTAAGATATGCAAATATAAATTACAAATATGATATGAATAATTTTCATACCAACATAATTTTAATAACAATAAATAATTCATGCAATAGGAGTATGTATATATTAAAACAAACTTTCATAAAAAAAACATTTGGGGTAATAAATGATAATGGAAAAAAATATAACATATTTAATACATATTTTGAAATAATAAAAATGATTTTTATATTATTTTCTAGAATATAATACATATATTTAAAAATATTTGATTAATATTTTTATATAAAATATAAATAATATATACACCATATAAAATAATATAATAATATATAATATAATAAAATAAATGGATTTCCAATATTTAATAATAAAGTATATAAATATAACATATAATTTTTAATATAAAATAATAATGAGTATTAATATAATATAAACTAATAATATACAGTAAATAAATAATAATATTTAAAATAAATAAATTTAAAAGTGTAAGAGGACTAAAATTAAAAGCAATTAAAAACTTTGGCTAATTAGAAAAATATAAAAAAAATTTGGGCCTATTTGGAAAGCGCGTTAAAACCGAGGGACTCACTGGGCAATTTGCCCTAATCCCAAAACGTCACCGTTTCCACGAATACAGTTTTAAAGTCACTGTAAGGACCAAATTGAAACAAAATTAAAATGTTAGGGCTAAATTAAAAATAAAATAAAACAAAATCATAAATGTTAGAAATGCGGGAGGATTAATTGAATAAATAACCCAAAAGAAACACGCGAATCCTCCCCGGGTCGGGTCAACACACGAATCTTTCCTGGGTTATATTCAAAACGACATCGTTTTGCTTCTTATTGAGTTAAGCAGAAACAATGTCGTTTAGTAGAAGGTATATAAGACTATTTCTTAGTTCAAAAATCATTTCAGCCATTTTTACCCAAAAACAAAACCTGAGAGAACCCCCAAGAAAAATCCTTTGGCCCTCTGAGCTCCGGCCAGGGGGCCATCACCGCTCATCCTCGAGCCCCGTCGTACGTAGTCTCTACGATCCAACACGCCATCATCAGGACCACCGCATACAGTAGCTAGGGTTCGAAAAAAACCCCATCTTTTCTTTGCAAATCTTCAGGTAATCACTTCCCCTTTCTTTTTTCTTTATTACTTTTCATAAAAATGCCTGTAAACACACACTCACAAGCAAACAAGAAAAATGAAAAATAAAAAAATGAAGAAACGTTTCAAATTACCTTTGGAGCAAGAAACTGTTTTCCTTTTTTATATATATGCTTCGAAAAAAAAAGATTACAACTGTTCACTTTTTTTCTTTTTTTTTTTGCTTTTTTCCTCACTATTTTTTTTCTCTGTGTGCTGTGTAAATCTCTCCTCTGTTATCTTTATGCCTGTCTTTCTGCCTCTGTATATGTGTATCTGTGCGTGTAAAAACACCCCCAATTACAAATCAGAAGAAAGGCTTTATAGCTTTTAGACTATGCATGTTTAGGAAAGAAATCTTTGATTTCTTTCCTTGTTTGTTTCAGTTTATCCGTTGCTATTTCTTACCATTTTTGTCTGTTTGGTTTCCTTTCTGCTCTGTTTTTTTCTTTTCTGTGTCTGTTGGTTTCCTTTTTCTGTCTTGCAAGTACCAAAAATCCAGCGAAGGTCGCGTTGTAGATGCGAATCTTGCCTGGTTACCACAGGACGGCCTCTGCTGCGAAGATCTCGGCACCGATGGAGGCGTAAAGGTCAGTGGTGACGCCTGAGATCACGGTGCACTGATAGTGGTGATGTTTAAGCCATTGGATCATTGTGAGGCAAATATCAGTGACGTTCGGAGTGCCCAAAGCCTCTGGTCGGTGCTCTGATGGGACCTCGTGCGAGGTGACCATCGATCTGATCAGCATTGATGAGGGCCAGCTGGGGTGACGTGAGGGGACAGGGCTATTGATGGCCCTTGCTTTGGGAGCTGGAATGGCTCTGACGTGGCAAAACTTCTGGAACTGCTCCTGCGGCGCTAAGGTTCTAAGGAAACCCTAGGGTTTCCTGCTGGCGTTTTAAGTCATTGGGCCCGAGTGACTTGGGTCTGTAGTAGATTAGTTTGGGTAATGAGTCTGTTTGTAAGGGTTATTGGGTTTGGACTTTTTAACGGACTTTTAAAATAAATAATTATTCATTTATTCATTTATTTTTTGTTTTTGGTTTTAAGGCCCGGGCAGATTTGGGCTGCTACAATTTATTTTCATTTCATTCTGTATTTGACATAAATGTTAGATAAAAAATATTGAAAATGTTGAGTAACATAACATCAAATTGATTATAAGTATAACTTTAAAATACAATTAATAATGTGATTTTTAGAATGAATTGAAAGCGTTTCAAACTTGAACAGAATATAGATGCTAAAGCTCATCTACTATACGAAGAATTGAAGCAACAAATGAGGAGAATGTTATTGACAAGTACCGATAAACCTTACAAAAAATTTGGACATAATTGATGCAATCCAACGCTTAGGTGTGGCTTATCATTTTGAGAAAGAGATAGAAGATATAGAAGATGCTTTACATATTATATATCATCACCATTGCAATAACACTTAGATTGATGATGACGTTAGATTGATGATGACGTCTACACTGCTGCTATTCGATTTCGTCTACTGAGAGAGCATGGCTTCAATGTTTGTTATGGTATGCCTTAATTTGTTACAAGCAATATATATATTAATAAAGATAGTGCTCTAGATATATATTATAAAACTATTGAATCGATTAAAAGTTTTATATGAATTATAAATATTATTATATTACTAAATTCAATAATTTAACCGATATAGTTTATGTGAATTTCTCCTTGTATATATAAACTAAAAAAATTTCATGGAAAGAGGTTGTAGATTTTTGGAATTCAAACTCATTGCTTCCTTTTTTTTTATGTTTTCAAATTGTTACTTCCTTTATACCAAAATAAAATAATTTTTCAAATTTAGTTGGTGATTGAGCAGAGACGTTCAATAAGTTCATTGATGAGAAAAGGAAGTTCAAATAATCCTTAATCATTGATATGAAAGGCATGCTAGAATTGTATGAAGTAGCACACTTTTAATTGCATGGAGAAACAATATTAGAGGAAGCTCTTGCTTTCACCATGTTCCATCTAAAGTCAACGGAAACTACAATGGACTATCCTCTCTCTACACAGATTGCTAATGCTCTAAAATAACCCCTTCACAAGAGCTTGCCGAAGTTGGTTGCTTGGAGCTACATTCCTATATACAAAGGATATGGTACCCTTGACAAAAATTTAAAAAAATTTTCAAAATTAGATTTCATCATGGTACAATATTTACACAAAGAGTTAAGCCAGGTAAATAGGTAACTTTCTTCATAGCCAGACCTATACACAAGCCTACTATTGAGATATTTTTATCATTTTTTTCTTGTTTTAGGTGGTGGAAAGGTTTAGATGTTGCAACTAGTTTTCCATTTGCACAGGATGGATTGGTGGAGTGTTGTTTTTAGATATTGAGAGTATACTTTAAGCCCCATTACATCATTGTTAGAACTTTCATGACCAAAGTAATATCGCTCACATCAATTTTAGATGATATTTATAATGCATATGGCACATCAAATTGATTTGACGTAAATGTCAAATAAATAATTTTTTTCATATTGATTTGAAAGTAATATATAACATTCACTACAGGAAAATAGGGCTTTAGAGGCATTTTTAGTGGCATTTAGACAAAAAAACACCGCAAAGATTATGCATTAGCGGCGTTTGCAATAAAACGCTGCAAAAAATTGAGCAATAGCGGCGTTTTTGTTCAAAACGCCACTAAAAACTTAGCAATAGCGGCGTTTTTGGTCCAAACGCCGCTAAAAATTGAGAAATAGCGGTGTTTTTGTCCAAACACCATAAAAAGCTGAGCAACCATTTTCGAGTACGGTAACCGACACTCATTTCAATTTGATCCGATTTAATTTTCATATTATTTTCTTATTTTTGTTTTGAATTCGATTTTATTTTGATATTTGAAACTAACTTTGTAAAAAATATAAACTACACCATTTACTTAGCTATGAGAAAGTTTCATTTTAGTTACTTAATTATGAGAAGTTACAAATTGATAACTAAACTATTTAGAAGTTTTCATTTAAGTTACCAAGCTGTTAAAATCGACGCTGTATGGCTTTCTCTAAACCCCTAAACCTTAAACCTTAAACCCTAAACCCTAAATTCTAAAAACATATATAAACCCTAAATACTAATCCATAAACCCCAAACCCTAAACCCTAAAAAATATTCATATGGATGTTGATGTGTATATACATAGATATTAATGTAAGTGCTTATGTTTATAATAAATTGTGGAAGCAATACTTAGTATTGATTAAATTTATTTTTAGGTTTAGTGTTTAATATGTAAGGTAAGGTCTACGGTTTAGGTTTTTATGGTTTAGGGTTTAATGGTCATCATGTTAAGTTTATGGTTTATGGTTTGTTATTTTGGGTTTGGGGTTTAGTTTTTAAAATTTTGTTGTTTGTGGTTTATTGTTTAAGGTTTAAGGTCTTAATACATGTTTAGAGTATTATATATGGTTTTAGGGTAAGGAGTATTGATACAAATGAAAAAAAATCAAATTATTTTAGGGTTAAAACAAGCAATAAGAATCATAACGTTTATGGTTATGGATTTAGGGTGCATGGAATTAGGGTATAGGGTTTAGAATTTAGGTTTAAGGTTTATGGTATTGGGTTTATTGTTTAGTTTATAGGGTTTAAGGTATTGGGTTTAGGGTTTAGTCTATAGGGTTTAGGGTATTGGGTTTACAAATTAAATATATTGTTAGAAGCAAAACAAAAATTAATTTAAAGCAACTTAATAAATAATTAAACTATAAAAATTTATTACTATTGAAGGTATTAGCGGCGTTTTAGACAAAAGCGCCTCAAAGAAGCATATTACTTTAAACAAAACGGCGTCGTTTGTTTAGAGGGATTAGCGGCGCTACGATGAAAAACGCCGCAATAGATTAACATTAGCGGTGTTTTCGAAAAATGCCGTAAAAATCAATTTTCATTAACTAAAATGACGCCGTTTTAAGATGCATCTTTAGTGGCTTTAGCGGCGATAGGATGCCAAACACCGCAATAGATTAGCATTAAAAACGCCGCAAAAGACAATGTACATTAATTAAAACGATGCCGTTTTGAGATGCATTTTTGGTGGCTTTAGCGGCGCTAGTATGGAAAACGCCGCAATAGATTAGCATTAGCGGTGTTTGTTTGAAAACGCCGCAAAAAAAATTTACAATAGTTAAAACATCGTCGTTTTAAGGTGCACTTAAGTGGCTTTAGCGGCGCTTTTTGGAAACGCCACAATAGGTCAATTTTTTTTAGCAAAACGTCGTCGTTTTCCTTTCTTTCATTTTATCCTATTGCCTTACCTGATACTTAGCCATTCCCCCTTCACCCCCCGCAAAATAGATTTTCCCCAATTCCACAAATTTTCCTAATCCCTAAATTTTCCCCAAAATCCATAGCCATCTGCTGCTGAAGACGCCGACCGGACCACCTGCTCATCGCCATCCGTTGTCTCTCTGCTGCATCACCGTCGCCATCGCCCTCCTCTACCGGAAGCAATCGATAAATTTAGATTTGACTTCTGATTTTTTCCCCTTACTTCTCACTTCGTATATGAATCAGTAAATTTTAAGATTTTTAATTATAAATTTGTAAATGGTAAGAATGTAATGAATAAATATGAATTTGTTAAAAAATTGAATTTGTTTCAATTTTCTGCAAATTGGGTGTTGAAAAGTTTGTTTAGCAGAGATGGATTTTAGCTTGAAAGTTTGTTTCCTTGTTGCACTGGTTGTGTTTGATATAATGTGGATGGTGTTCATTAAGGATGTTGTAAACAGTGGATGTAGTAAACCCATTTTAGTCTAATTTCAAAGGATTTTTGAATTTTCATTTTAGCCTATAAATTTTCAAGTTTATTACTGTACATTTTGAAATTGTGCATTTTTTTTTTTTTTTGCAATCAATTAGTTGCACTATTTGAACTTGTAATTTTGCTATTTAAATATTAAGCCAATTTTTTTGTTAAGCCAATTTTTTTTTATCTTCAAATGCATTTTATCTTCAAATAATTTATAGCTTCTTGGTTTGGAAAATACATTAATGGATCATGTTTTTAACTTATTTAATTCTTGTTTATCCTTAGATTATTTTTTAATTTCATGGATGTTCATTGTTTGCAGGTGTAATTTAATTTGCTGGAATCGACTCTACCATCCAATTTACAATTTCTAGGAGGTATGTATATTAAAATTGCTAAATCTTTATTTGATATCTCTCTACTGAAATCTGTCATGTATTCCATGAGCTAAGTACAAGCTGAGAAACAATAAAAATGATATAAAAAATATGATAAAAAATCTGTATATCTGAACTAAAATCATTTATGTCTGCTTATGAATCAAAGAAGATTCTATCCAAGCAATGGAGGTTAATATTACTTAAAGCTGTAGAGTAGAGACTTGTTATGCTGTCGATGAACTATTTGTCATTGTTTTCCTCTACAATACATAGATATATTAATACCCAAATTTACAAGTCATCAAGTACAAAACTTTGGTTCATCAAAATTTATCATATATACCTTCAATTTTACTATATTAACTAATGTACTAAACTTCATGATATCGATTGCCTGTTACCAAATTAATATATCATAGTATTTGAATTAATTTTGTACAAAAATATTTTTTAGACTGCTTTTAACCAAAACCTAATGTTGAAAGTGTGAGTTAAAGTGAAATTTAAGTGACTAATATTTGGTGATACTGGAAGTAAACAAACCTGCCATGCCCTCACTTGCATCTTGACACCTAGCAGCAAAATCAAATGTTTCTAACAATTAGCTCTGGTATGTGATTCTCTAACAGGCATATGTTCAACAACTATAGTCGAGTAGAATAAAGCTAACTCAACTTGAACAAGAACTTCAGAGAGCACAATCTCAGGTTTTTATTTTTTCTTTATTATATTGATTACGATTTATATATATTTACTGTTTGGAGTTAAATCTGTTTGGACCAGATGATATTTTGTTTTTGGATGAATTAAGCAAGCTGAGAAGCACAAAACTTTGGTTGATCAAAGTTTATCATATATACCTTTCTCGGCCTTCAGATTAAAATCGACAGTTTCTAGAAATCACACACATGTACACCAACTTCCACTTCATTTGCCTCGCTTCGCTTCGGGATCTTTGCTACTGGTTCCAATGCCTATGTTCTTAATTACATTAATACTGTAAAAGGGATCATTTCTGCTCAATTTGCAACCTTTTAATAATATTATACCTCTCTACATGTATGCTTGCCACATGAATTTTTTTTACCCTATTTTTTACTATTTTTAATAAATTTAATTATTAGCATAATATGTCCCATCTCCTATACAAATATTTAATAAAATATTTTATATATTTTTATAAATAAATTTAAATCATTATTGAAATATTCTCGTCCCTATTACACTAAATCAATTTTTACATTTTGTACAGATGAATATTAGCACTATTTTTGAATTAACAAAAAATTAGTGATATATTTTAATTATATTTATTATTTATTATTTTTAACAATGCTTTTTTAATCATATGAAGTAAAAATATGATACATATACTTTAATTATAACTGGAAATTTTATTATATAACTTGAAATTTTACTTTCTTAAGTTTACTGGAAATTAAAATTTTTAAAATAAATAAATTCATATAAATCTTATTGTTTATTATGAAATTAAAATGATAAAAGTATATGACTGAAATAGAAGAAACAAATTAAAGAGAATGTTTTTGGAGATGTTAGAACTTAATATATTTAAGCATTTTTTTTCCATCAAATTAACTATTTTGCCTTGAATAATAAAATGCTCTTTCTTTTGTTATCTATTACAAATCAAGCTCTTTTATGAAAAAAAAATAAATTAAATTAAAGAGACAAAGAAAATTCAATACCTTCTAAGTTATTCCGCTCTAAATTCAATACTTACATAACTTATATACCTTACATAATACATAAATATATATCATATAATAACTTACATAACTTACAAAACTTACATAATATAAATATATATATCATATCATTGTAATAAGCCAATTGTATCCTGGCCCTATTTATAAAATAAAAACCAAAAAAATCAAAATGTTAACAGTCCATTAAATGTCCAATTACATAACCCAAATTCAAAACCCAAGACATTGCAAAAAACCCAGTTACAGCCCAAAATTTGAGGCCCAAATGACCCAAAAACTAAAACAAATTTAGCCAAAACCCTAGCCCCTATCTGCCTCGCGCCGCTCCCCACGTATGGCCTCTATCGCACCTTCGTACGCCAGCGCACAGGCTTTATACGCGTGCCACACCCACGCCTCCGTATGCCACCCTCACTCCTAGTGCCAGCACATGCTCCGTACCTGCGAAAGAAAACAAACGAAAACAGCAGCAGAGCAACATCCAATACGAAGAACAAATAATTTGTATTTTTCTTTTGAACATTCGGCTATAAAGCCGTGAACAATCCATTGTAATTTTTTTTACAGACATTGAAATAAGCACACTAAATATCAAAAAAGAGAATCAAAACTCATTTTTGAAGGTGATTCCTATTTCTATTTGCTTTTTATTTTCTTTTCGAATTGCTTGCAATCTTTGTATAAGAAACAAAAAGAACACTGAAACGGCGCCAATGAAAGCCCAAATACCTCAGAAATATTGAGATATGGGCGAGGGTCGAATGGTGTTGAATGTACCTTTTCGGATTTTGCTACATTTTTCTTGAATGAATAGTATTAGATTTGAAGTTTTTTTAAAACAAAAAAATCGAATAGCTTACTGGATCTTCTTGAGCCTGGCCTTCGTTGGCAAAACTTGGTCACCGCTAGTGTACCGTCGACCACCGAATGGAATGGTGGTCCGGCGATTGCTAAAATGGAGTCCTAGCAGACTGATTTTAGGGCAATAGATTGTTGTTAAAAGGGGGGCTGCATTTGGAAAAGAAAATAGGGAAAAAGGGTTTTAAAACCTTTGTCTAAAAACGGCGCCATTCGCAACTATAAGGGTCTGCGCGTCAACCCGTTTAGCAGGTCGGATCTGCGCCTTTTGTTTGAAATGGGAAAATTGCGCATTAGATCCTTCCCTTCGTGCGAGCGTTCAATTGCGCTTCATTTGTTCTATTTTGTTTTTTAAAAATTTGGCTTTATATTTTGCATGCGTTTTCATTTTAGTCCACAACAGCGTTTCAGGATCAGGGGGTATTTCTAGCTTTGGTCCCTATGAATTCGCATGCATTTCGCATTAGTCCTAAGTTTAATTTCAAGAATTTGTAAATTATCCCTTTTATTTTAATTCCATTTCAAATAAGTTTCTTTTTCTTTTCATCATTTTTTTATTCATTTCACATTCCTTTTTAATTTTTTTTATATATTTTAAGCTACTTGGATAATTGTGTTTTGTTTTAAAGTTATTATTATTTTTTCTTTATCTCATAACATTTTAACATTTTCATATAATTTTTTTTACAAACGTTTCTTTGTACATTATTACATATATACAATTCATGATTAAAGTTAATTTTATTTCCTGTATATTATTAATCTTATATTATTTTATACATATCATTTCTTTTAAATCTATTCTTATGTTCTATTATATAATCCTACAAAGTATATCTTTTAAATTATTATTATATATGTATATATATATTTATTGATACCTATGTTTAATCTATATACATCACTAAATTCATGTATTTTTATATACATTTTTTTCTTTGTATACCGAATTATATTTTAAAAATCTTTTACATATACGATTTGTGAAAAAAATTAATTTAATCTTATACGCATTATTATTCCCAAGTTTTTTTTTACATATGATCGCGTCTAAATTCATTTATATATATATGTATATGTTTTTTGAATCTATTGTGTACATAATTTGTTTTTTAAAGATTATATTTTTTTAGATATTTTAACAAATGCCTTTGACACCCTATATGTTATTTGATTTAAAAATATTCATTCTATAACACTTATTTAAATGTTTACATATATATCTCTAGTTTTTTTTAATCCATCAATTCATACATTATATATTACGTGTTCATCATTATTTTAAACTTGTTTTATACCATATTTTTTTTTATTTTCATTTTGTTTTATATATCTTGTATTGATTATGTCATATTAGGCTACGTATATTATTGTGGCATATTGTTTTCGTTTTGTTATATCAATTATTCTCCATACATGATTGAAATTGGGATATATTTTTTAGGTTTGTTATATTTAATTGTTTATTTTGTTAGTTGATTAAATAAGGTTATATTATCTTCATTCATCAATTATTGTACTTTACGCATGCATGTTATCCTATGTTTTCATTTTTTTGTTGATTTACAAATGTCACTTTACAATTTCTAACTCTTAAAAACCAATTATTTCATTCTATTTCAAGTAAAATTAATGCATTTTAAGCTGATATTACAATTATGCGTTTGAAAATTCCCTAAAAACGAAAGTAATATTTGATGTTTGGAAATTCAGGGAATCATGCCGTATCGTGTTGGGTTTCGATTTCCCGTTTGTTCAAAATAATCAAATATTCCTTTTGAATTTCACTCGTGTTTTCTAAATTCTAAAACGAAGGTAATATTTGATGTTTGGAAATTCGAGGAATCGTGCCCTATCGTACTGGGTTTTGATTTCCCGTTTGTTCAAAATAATCGAATATTCCTTTTGAATTTCACTCGTGTTTTCTAAATTCTAAAGCAAGACAATGTTCAATGTTTGGAAATTCGAGGAATCGTGCCCTACCGTGCTGGATTTCGATTTTTCATTGGACTAAATAATTGGGCATCCTTTTGTAATTTTCAACATAAAAACTTTTGGAAGTAAAAAATTTATCGTGTTTTCGAGGATATAAAGGATCGTGTCCTATCGTGCTGGATGTGATGCTGTATTTCTTTGGAACAAGAGAATTTTGACGACCAACTTGAGTCATTCAAATGTTTCAAAGGGAACCGTATTTCAAAAATAGCTTTAAAACTTAGACATAAGAACAGTACTTAATCAATTTGGTACCAATTTTGGGTGTAGTGAGGGTGCTAATCCTTCCTCATACGTAACCAGCTCCCGAACCCATTCTCTCAATTTTACGTAGGCCAAAATTGATTTACATGGAATAAAGTATTTTATTAGGTGATCCAATCTCACCTAAACAAAAAGGATTGGTGGCGACTCCACAATTTGTTTTAAAAAGTCGATCTCCGTCGTTTTCAAAATCAAGAAAATGGTTTCGACAATCATAACTTACATATCTTATATAACTTACATAATACATAAATATATATCATATAATAACTTACATAACTTACGTAATACATAAATATATTTCATATCATAATTTACATAACTTACATGCCTTACATAAATTTATATCATATCATAACTTACATAACTTACAAAACTTACTTAACTTACGTAATACATAAATATACACTTGAAAATCCCACAACTTACCTGAATTAGTTTACACAGACTAGATACTTGATACTTGATATTTATTATCTATTTTAGTAACCGTAATTTATTGTCGTCTTTAGACTTCAAGAACAACGAAATGGATAGGAGTTGGATGAATTTGTCAAGGGTAAGGAACGACTATCGAAATGGAATACAAACTTTTCTAAATTTTGCATTTCAAAATGCAAGCCAAGAGAATATGATTCCTTGCCCGTGTAAGAAGTGTGGCAACATCAATTGGCATTTTTGTGAAGTTTCTACAAACATCTAATTGTTGATGGCTTTATTTGGGGTATAAAAAATGGATTTTCCATGGAGAGTGTACATCTAGTAGAACCTCTTCAACGATTAATCCGACGTATCCTAATACTGCTTACCATCAGTAAGTTGACAAGATGACATGGAAGGTATGTTGTGGGATGCATTTAATATGCACAGTCATGGAGAGCAACCGTTTCCATCTGACTTTATTGCATCCGATGATTGTAATATTTGTGGAACTGTTTTTACCGAAACAAAAACAAGTGCACCTGATGAGGAGCCAAATGAAGAAGAGGTGAAGTTCTACAATTTAATTAATGAAATGAACAAAGAACTTTATAAGGGATCAAAAAATTCGAAATTGTCCTTCTGCATTCGTCTATTTCACTTAAAATGTTTGGGAGGGTGGACCGGAAACTCTTTTACAATGCTGCTAGAGTTTCTGAGAGATATGTTTCTGTTTGCAAAAATCCCTCAGTATTCTCAAGATATGAAGAGATTAATAAAAGATTTGGGCCTTAGGTACGATAAAATTCATTGTTGCCCAAATAACTTCATGTTGTACTAAGGTGATCAGAAAAACCAACAGTCTTGTCATGTTTTCGGTAAGTATCGTTGGATGAATAGAAATATAGAAGATGTGAATGCGGATGAAGGTGGGGCACAGTTAAGAAAGAAGCCAGTCAAGATTTTGTGATATTTTCCCCTAATACTAAGACTTCAAAGGCTTTTCATGTCATCAAAGACAGCCGATTCTATGAGGTGGCAAAATGATCAATGAACCGATGATGGATTATTAAGGCATCCTACGGATTCTTTGGCTTGGAAATTGTTTGACAATAAATTTCCAAGCTTTGCAAGCAATCCTCGGAATGTGAGGCTTGGGCTAGTAGCTGACGGCTTTAATCCTTTTAAAATCATGAGTACTTTGTACAATACTTGGCCTGTAGTGCTTGTTCCTTACAATTTGCCTCCATGGATTTGCATGAAGCAATCTTCTTTTATATTATCTATGATTATCCCTGGAGAGAAAGGTCCCGGAAATGATATTGACATTTATTTGCAGCCACTTATTAAAGAGTGAAAATAATTATGGTCGGGTGTTGAGACATATGATGTATTGAGAAAGGAGAACTTTAATTTACGTGCAGCTTTGTTGTTGACAATTAATGATTTCCCAGCTTATGCTAATTTATCTGGCTAGAGTACCAAAGGACATTATGATTGTCCTTGTTGTGCTGCGCAAACATGTTCTAAATGGTTATATAATGGGAAAAAGTTCTCTTATATGGGGTATCGTCGGTGGTTATATGGAAATCATAGATTTAGATTTCAGAGGACTTTATTTGATGGTACTGAAGAGTTTAGAGAAGCTCTTGAGCAGAACATTAGATCTGAAATCTTGTTCATGTTAAAAGATATGGATTTCAGTTATGGGAAGATGAATCAACCATCCAACATACAAACAAAGAGAAGATCGAGGGATGAATCTGATGATGAATCTGATGAAGAGGATGATCCTAATGAGGCGGACTTGTGGAAAAAAATGAAGTATTTTTTTAGTTGTCTTATTGGGAGCATCACATTTTACGACACAATCTTGATGTCATGCATATTGAGAAGAATGTTTGCGAGAACATTATCGGGACAATTTTGAATGTCGATGGAAAATCAAAAGACAATCTTCAGAGTCGACTTGATTTAGTTGACATGGGAATTCAACCTGATCTTCATCCCCAAGTACTTTCGAATGGGAAATATCGGTTGCCGCCTCTAATTTTTGCAATGTCGAAGGAAGAGAAAAAAGTGTTCTGCACGATGTTCAAGGATATAAAGGTCCCAGATGCGTATGCATCAAATATATCTTGATGTATGAGTCTTAAAGATTGAAGACTCTATTCTTTAAAATCACATGATTATCACAACTTGATGCAAGATTTACTGCCACTTGCTTTACATTGCTGTATGTCAAAAAAGGCGATGTCCTATATAATTGAACTTTCCAATATAATAAAAGCTATTTGTGGCAAAGTTTTGAATGTTGAAGAACTTGAAAAAGTATAAGATCGAGCCGCTTTGAATTTATGCAATTTGGAGAAGATCTTTCCACCTTCCTTGATCACTATTATGGTGCACTTGGTAATCCATCTCCCTCGTGAAGCAATAATTGGTGGACCGATTTTCTATCGATGGATGTATCCTATAGAAAAGTGTTAATTTATTTCAAACCTATTCATTCATTCACCTTTATACCATTAGTTACAACTTTTGATAATATTGTATATCGTGTTTAGGTTCCTATTCAAATTGAAGTCTTATTGTCGTAATAAGCGTTTTCCAGAAGGATCAATTGCTGAAGGCTACTTGGAAGAGAAGTGTATGACTTTTTGTTCTAGATATTTAGAAGATGTTGAAACAAGATTGAATAGACCAAGTAGAAATGCTGAGCTCAATGATCTTAACTTGGCTGAAACTTATTTATTTCAAAGTTATGGAGAACCAATAGGTAAAGTTGAAATTACAGAATTAGATGAAAGATCTTGGGTACAAGCACATAGATATGTTCTTTTTCACCACGATTCAATTGAACCATTATGCAAGTAAGTTCTAGAATATGATAAATATTCATCTTTTTGTTTTGTTTATTTTCTAACCAATTAATCCTCTTTTTAACATAGTAAATACAAACAAATCTTGAGATCTCGTTCACGCTCCCGAAGATTACAACAACGAGAGATTAATAAGTTATTCACAAAATATTTTCATGAATGGTTAAGCCAAACGGTATGCAACTCAACCTTTTATTGACAAATAATAATGTTTTCTCATAACATTTATAATTACTCAATTTACTTTCAATTCAAGAGGTCTGGAGTGGGAAGGACGTTAATAACGAAATTAAATGGCTTTTCCAAGGTCCAAATAGAGTAGTAAAAAGATATAGTACCTTCATCATCAATGGATTCAGATTTCATATAAATATCTCGAGAGATTGAGGAGAACTCAAAATTGTGGAATAGCTGTTAATTCTTCAATTACAAGTTATGCTAGTGCTAAGGACAGTAATCCCGTTGAGGGAAATGTGGAGTGTTACAGACTTCTTACTAATATTATTGAGTTGGATTACTATGGAAAATGGAAAGTTGTCTTATTTCGATGTGATTGGTCTGATGTTAATACTGCTCGCAGAATTAAAAACGATCAATTTGGTTTTACAATGGTGAATTTCTCTCGATTGATTCACATTGGAAAACAATTGATAGACGAGCCATATGTATTTTCTTCTCAAGTGAAACAAGTTTTTTACTCGAAAGATCCAACTAATGAGGGTTGGTACGTTGTAATCCGAAACACCCCTAGAGACTTGTTTGACATGGGCAATAGAAGTAGAGATGAAATCATCGAATGATCAGAAACTTTGCCTTTTCCAGAACAAACCTTAAATGAAAATATCCCTAGTACTAACACACAATTTCAATGGGTTCGTCAGGATGTGGATGAAGATATTTTCGAATTATGATGTAGTAAGATTTTACAATTTTTTAATTATATGTAATATTATAATTTTAATCATGGTCATGTTATATAATTTAACTATTTTATATGTACTATTATTGTTGTAATTTGTTACTAAAATTTCAACTATTTTATATGTATTGCAGGAAAAATGAGTAGAAGAAGATTACGAGATTTAAGTATTGTCCAGAATACTCCAAATTCGGAAGAAGCAAATAGTGAATAGCAGACAGTTATTGGATCTTCGAATGTGTCGGAGACACTTGACGAGCCTGCAAAATTTCGAAGTAATGTTAAGTTTATTTTACATGTGTGTTGATTTTTATTATTGATTTATTTTTCAATTTTAATATAATAATATATTGTTTTTCAGCTGAAAGTGGTGGGACGCGCAGAGGTTGAGGACTTATGCTACTTAAATATTTATACGACTTAAATCCTGTCGAGCATGTCAAAGTAAGTAGAAACAGTCATGGTCAGCCTATTGGATCTGAAGCTCGACTTTTAGTAGGCTATTTGGGCATTATAGCACGAAAAGTCAATATGTTGCCCATCAACTATGAATCATGGCATCACAGGTCTGATAGTAACAAGAATCAAGCTCTCGATAATATTAAGGTAACAAAACGTGAATGTAATTTATAATACTTGTGTTTAAGTTTGATATATATTTACATTCTAAACTTGTGTTTTTTTAGGAGAGATTTGCTTTAGAGGTCTCGGATGACTATATCAAGAAGGAATTGGGTAAAAAATGGAGAGACCATAAAAGCACTTTGTAAGAAAGACATAAGCCTCGAAGAAAAATTGCAAAATGTCCCGCCGGGAATGCTGAGGTACCAATGGGAATATGCGGTTAGATTCTGGAATTCAAAGAAAGAAGAGGTATTACGTACTTTCAAACTCTTATAAATTTTTTGATATATAGTGTTTACTATATATGTAATAATAATTTCATTATGTAGGACCGTGAGCGAGTTGGAACAAGCAGCAGACAAAAACGAAAATTCACGCACATGGCAGGGTCGAGAAGTTTTGCTTCTGTAGCTGAGGCTGAGGTATTATGAATTTATTAATTCTGTCAAATATTAATGACTTTCTACTATTAAATAATATTTTTACTACTATATTGTAGGAAGTCTCGTCTGGTCAAAAAGTTGGAAGCCTTCAGCTTTTTGAAATTACGCATAGGAAGAAAGATGGATCTCCTATGACATTCGAAGCTGGAGAAATTATGGTATATTTACTTAATAAAATTTGATTTATTATAAATATTTATATTGTTTAATTATAATGGTTTAATTCATCGTTAGTAGTTTTAATTAATGTTAAGTTATGTTGCATTCTTTTTTATTATATATTTTGTTTCTAACTCTTTAATTGATTTATTAGGAGAAACTAAATGAGAAGAAGGCGGAGTATGAAGCGATTGCTTCGACTGATAGTTATGTTAATCTTGAGAACATTAATAACAGAATTATTACTAAAGTTTTGGGTCCTGAAAGGTATGGTCGGGTTCGATTTCAAGGATCTGGTGTTACCCCGACCCAATATTTTGGATCCAACTCCCAACAATACATGCCTTCCAGTAGTCAAGCTCAAGCTAAAGTTGAGAGGTTAAGAAACCAGATAGCTCAAACGCAAGCGAGCATAATTGAGCAAATTGCTGAGGTTCAAAGAAAATATAAAGAACTCCAACAATAACTTAGAGCGGATGCAACACCGAAGGAGGCAGCGGCAGCAATGAGAGAGGTAGAGGCAGTAGTGATGGCAGCAGAGTAGAGCAAAAAGTACGATGAGCTCCAGCTACAGCTTCAGCATATGATGAAGATGTTTCAGTAGTCGCAAAAGCCGCCATCTTAGACATTTGTTTTCTCGTTGTAAGAATATTTTTAACATTGTTACATTTAACATTATTGTAAGAATATTTTGAGTTATACTTCATTTATTAATTTACATCATATATCTTTCGTTGAATTTGAAGTATCATTTTAGATTTAATGTTTTTGTTTGGATTTCATGCTATATTTGTTGTTTTTGGTTGGATTTAATGCAGAAAGGGTTAGATATTGGTGAAAAATGCATATTGCAAATATGCCAAAAATACCGACGTTTGTAAAAAAAGCGCCGCTACAAGCCATGACTTATAGCGACGCTTCTCCCACAAACGTCGCTAAAAGCCATGACTTTTCACGGCGCTTCTCCCACAAACGCCGCTAAAAGCCGTGGCTTTTCGCGGCGCTTCTCCCACAAATGTCGCTAAAAGCTATGGCTTTTCGCGGCGCTTCTCCCACAAACGCTGCTAAAAGCCGTCACTTTTCACGGTGCTTCTCCCACAAACGCCGCTAAAAGTTGTGGCGCTTTCCCACCAAATGCCGCTAAAAGTCTTGAATTTTAGCGGCATTTTTTCAAATAAATGCCGTAAATTTTTACGGAGTTTTCTATAGCGGCTTTTTTTGCGACGCTTGTGAAAACACCGCAAATAGTTCTAGCGGCGCTTAAAAGCTCCGGTAAAGGCCAAAAAATGCCGCTAAAAGTCTGTTTTCCTGTAGTGATTTATGTTAAATACGAAGGCTATCAATGTAGAATTTCAACAATCGGTAGAGAATTAATTTATCAAGAATGGATTTGATATGATAAGCAAAATAATTTTAGTAGTAAAATATGTAAAATTTGATATGAAAGAGAGGAAAGTAAATTCTAATTGGGATTGAAAATAAAACAAGAAACCTAGTATGATTAGGAAAAATATGGCTAAATACCTAGGGTTTAAAACCCTAAGGGTGGCAAGAGCAATTATCCCAAGTTTTGGGCTAAAATTTAAAAGAAAAATAAAAGGGAACCTCAAACTTGAGTATGCAACAGCGAGACATGACGTCCAAGTTGCTGAAATTTTAAAAAGGAAAAAAGAAAAAAAAGTATGATTTTAACTTAGGATTTCTAAAGAATGCATAAACTACTTATCCATCAAGCCTAGGCTTTTTTCTTATTTATTCATTTCAGCTAACCGTCTATATTTTTGGGTGTGACAGACCTTCTAACATAATACAATCTCTTAAGTTACAAAGAATAAATAGAAGCTTAATTACAATATAAAAACCCCATAATTCCATTGAAAGTTATGAACATCGATTATAAAATATTATTTAATACAAAAACAACTTTATTACTAACATAATTATTTTTTAGACTGCTTTAAATTAAACTTTAAAGGAGAAAATTTTTGCAGCATTATAAAAAAAATACTGAAGATTGAATTTGTTTTATAAATAACTTTAATAAAAAATTTTAAATATTCCTTTTTAAAATTTTTAAAACAAAAAATAAATTCAAAGGGTTAAACGGTAATTTAGATATCTCAAAATCCTAAAAATATTTCTCTTTTTCCCCCAAGCCGTTTGCTTATATTTTGTTTTGCCCAACAGTGGTGTCAGCCTACGGGCTGGTTATCGCCCGCCTTTTTCTCCTTCCCACCAACCATTTCTTTTTATCTTCTTCTCATTCATTCCACAGGTTCTCTCTTTTTAGTTTGCAGATCTATTTTGTGGGTATCTTTGTTGTCTTTACAAGGTGTGGTTGACAAATGACAACGCATGTTGTTCTCTAATACTTCACCGGCCACCAATAGTTTTTTCTTGGAAAGTGGGTGGCTTTTCGTCAACTTCTTAATATGTTTATACTTTGAGAGTATTTCAGAATAGTAAATGATTTCACGAGTCAATTTGGACCTGTGTTGTCTTAAGTTTTATATGTTTTTTGTTTGTTTTTCCATTGTTTAATAAGTTTTTAGTTTTAGAAGTTTTTGTCTGCTCTTGTAGCATGTTTTTTAGTATTGCTTATGCATGTAACATTAGTTTGACAAGTGATTTTAGGGATGATTTTGTTACCATCCTCTCTAGTTTGGTGAATGCTTGACTCTTTTGTTGATTTTTACTTGCCGCTTTGGATCATCCGGGGCTGATTTTCTTATCGTATTAAGTGTTTGCAATCACTCCGGATATGTCTATTTGATTTTTGACAAAGCCAATTGTCAACGTGTCACGATGTTCTATCGATGCTGAAGCTAAAGCCTTTGTTGTGTTGACGGAGCTTGTCTTTCACCATCTACAACAAGTGTTTATTATTTTTCTCTTAATTTTATGGTTCTATTCATTGAATGAATTTACCTTTCAAAAAAAGTGTTAAATGTTTATAAAAATTCAAATACTTATTTAAAAAGTTATTATTTTATATTTTTTCTATATTTGACGCCAATAAAAACATAGTTAAAAAACAAAAAAAAATTAAAAGATTTTGGAAAGTTTAATTTCTAGTTTTTTTTTTTTACATTTATGTTTTAAATATTTTCTATATTTAATTCTAATTAAGAATCTTAAAAAATTAAAATATATTATTGATTGAATTTTAGCTCGATTGGCATTAGGTTTTTTTTCCAATGTAGGAGGTTATGGGTTCGAGTGCTTTGAAGTGCATTATCTTCCTATTTAAGGGTTGGGGAGAGGCTATGAATAATTATAAGCATTGTATCAAAAAGGGCAGACATGATAAGAACCTAAAGTGACATTAATGTTAAAAAATATAATACTCTTTTCAATTTTCATAATAGAATCAATTATTAAAAAAGATAAAATAATAAAAATAACATTAAGGGTTAGTATTTGGTACACTGCCCAATATACTTGTGTTATTCAACAAAAAGCTTTGAAAAATTGACAAGTGTCTTTTTAAAAAAATATATATATATTTATTTTTTTAAAATATTTTACTATAATCTTATAGGACAATTGTCAATTCTTGTGGAGTCTGAAAACTCCATTGGTATTGAACCAAATAATTTCTCATATATTTGTAGTAACATATTCGATGTTAGTAGAGTTTTTAGAAAAATAGATATTTATAAAATAAAATACATATTATTTTTTTTAAAGTTGCTTGTAAAAGAATTATACTGCTAATATAACAAATATTAACCTTAAATATATATTGTAGATAAATCTTATTTTCAGAATAAAAATGCATTTCGGAGTGATATTCTTTCAACAATAGAAAAAAAGAAAAAAAAAGAGATTATATTTTTATTTGTACCTCATGATGATGTATAGAGATAAGGTTTAATAGTAAAAATGGACAAAAGTTATAACAAAAGGATCATTTTGTTTTTTAATCTAATGTATAGGGATTAATTTGTCCATTTTTTAAGTAGAGGGTGCAAAATACAATCTCACTTCTAGTACAAGAGCTTCTATGATACTTTTACCATTTTAAAGGTTTTTGTATATATTGAAAGATTATAAATTCTTTCAATATATATATATTTATTTATTTATTTTCATTTCATTCTGTATTTGACATAAATGTTAGATAAAAAATATTGAAAATGTTGAGTAACATAACATCAAACTGATTATAAGTATAACCTTAAAATACAATTAATAATGTGATTTTTAGAATGAATTGAAAGCGTTTCAAACTTGAACAGAATATAGATGCTAAAGCTCATCTACTATACGAAGAATTGAAGCAACAAATGAGGAGAATGTTAGTGACAAGTACCGATAAACCTTACAAAAAATTTGGACATAATTGATGCAATCCAACGCTTAGGTGTGGTTTATCAGTTTGAGAAAGAGATAGAAGATATAGAAGATGCTTTACATATTATATATCATCACCATTGCAATAACGCTTAGATTGATGATGACCTCTACACTGCTGCTGTTCGATTTCGTCTACTTAGAGAGCATGGCTTCAATGTTTGTTATGGTATGCCTTAATTTGTTACAAGCAATATATATATTAATAAAGATAGTGCTCTAGATATATATTATAAAAATATTGAATTGGTTAAAAGTTTTATATGAATGATAAATATCATTATATTAATAAATTTAATAATTTAACCTATATAGTTTATGTGGGTCCCCCTTATATATAAACTAAAAAAAAAAATTCATGGAAAGAGGTTGCAAATCTTTGGGATTCAAACTCATTGCTTCCTTTTTCTTTTTTCTTTTTTTATGTTTTCAAATTGTGACTTCTTTTATACCAAAACAAAATAATATTTCAAATTTATTTGGTGATTGAGCAGAGATATTCAATAAGCTCATTGATGAGAAAGGGAAGTTCAAAGAATCCTTAATCATTGATATGAAAGGTATGTTAGAATTGTATGAAGTAGCACACTTTCAACTGCATGGAAAACTATATTAGAAGAAGCTCTTGCTTTCACCATGTTCCATCTAAAGTCGACGGAAACTACAATGGACTATCCTCTCTCTACACAGATTGCTAATGCTCTAAAGCGACCCCTTCACAAGAGTTTGCCGAGGTTGGTTGCTTGGAGCTACATTCCTATATACGAAGGATATGGTACCCTTGAGAAAAATTTAAAATTTATTGCAAAATTAGATTTTGTCGAGACTATTTTTAAATCGAGTTTTAGAAAATGGGAATCGACTTAACAAAACGAAAACAGGAGTCGCTACCAATCTTTTTAAGTGTGATTGGATCACCTTTAAAACATTTTGTTTTAAAATCATTAGTTTTGGTCTACGAAATAAAAGAATGGGTTCAGGAGTCGGTTACGTACGACGAAGGATTAGCACCCTCGTGACGCCCGAAAATTGGTACCTAATTAATTATCAAATGTCTTTAAGGTCGGAAACTTAAAAGTTTTAAGATACAATCCTCTTTAAAATATCTTGATTTTGAAAATTGAGATTCACTTGTATCAAAACATTGACACTAAGTTAACCTTTTGGAAATCTCTATCTCGAAACGACAAATCGCCACATCCAATAAGTTAGGACACAACGCTTTGAAATTCCAAGATAGTTGCTCGTATTTTGAAAATCTTAAAAACTCAGAAGGGTACTTGACTATTCGAACTCAACGAGAAAAGTTGCAACCCAATAAGTTAGGGCACTACTTTTCTCGAAGCTTCCAAATACTAAGCATTGCCTTTTTATTTTTTTGAAAACTTTGAAGTCTCTTTTTTAAAACCGATGCACGATGGAACATATTATCATTATGGAATAGAATATTGCAATAATAAGTGAATAAAACACGCTTTTAAACGATACAATGGCAATAATACAAAGATCATATACTATATACATACAGGTTTAAAATTACATAACATCATATATATAAAGATACACATAGCATATATTGAAAATGAATAAGCAAAACATACAAACATACAAAGTAATAATTAAGAAATGATGCATGATATACAATTTAATATATATAAAAAAAAGGGTATCAATGCACATGTTCATAAAATATAACATCAAATAATAATTAGAAATTAACATTTAATACATAAATGATATATATACAATAAAAATATATAAAAGAATAAAAAATATAAAATAAAGTGAGTAATTGTTAATAAAATATACTTATAAAAAAACATATTTAATAATAATTTTAAAATAGTATTTAATATATAATATATATAAAAATTAATAATTATGTATAAAATAAAAATATATTGGTTTAAAAAATAATGTATAAAATATCAAATATGTGAAAGGATTTATATTTATAATAGAATAATTATATAATATATACAAATATAAATTTAGAATAATATGAAATAAGTAATTAATGATGAAATATATGTATTATTATAATATATTCAAAATGTGTAATAATAGAATATAAGTAAAGTAATTATTAACATATAAATAAAAATAAGTGTATAATACAAATTAAAACTTTTGATAATAATAATATAGATAAAAAATATATAATAGTATAAAAATGACATAATAATATAAAATAAATATAATATATAATATGAAAGTATATATGTGAAAATAATATATAATATATATAAATAATAAGAATAATAAATAATAAAATAATTATATAGTATATAAGATAAAAATAAGATTAAAAATAAAATAGATAAAAAAATTTATATTTATATAATAAATACAGAAATAAATATATAGGGTTAAATTTGAAGTTCAATAAAATTACAGGGGCGAATTTAAAAAACAAAGCTGAATTAAGGTCTTAATTAAAACATGCATAAAACAAAAGAGACTTGTCGAAACCATCCCTTTTTTTAAAAAAATTTATTTTTAATGAAAAACGGGGGAATCGACTTTTTGAAAATGAAATATGGAGTCGCCACCGATCCTTTTGTTTTGGTGTGATCGGGTCACCTAAGAATTTGGTTATTTTGATAAAACATTTTTGGTTTACTAAAACAACGATTCTGGTCTACGAAAATATGAGAAAACGGGCTTGGAAGTCGGTTACGTATGAGGAAGGATTAGCACCCTCACTACGCCCAAAATTGGTACCAAATCGATTAAATATTGTCCTTATGTCTAAAATTAAAAATGTTTTTGAAATGTGGTTCTTTTTTAATAACATTTGAATAACCCGAGTTGGTTGCCAAAAATCTTCTTGTTTCGATGTCCGAAAATTTGCAATTCGAAAATTTCAAAAGGATGCCCAACTATTTGGTCCAACGAAAAACCGAAACCCAGCACAGTAGGGCACGATTTCTTGAATTTCCAAACATTGAGTATTTCCTTTGTTTTAATGAGTTTTTAGAAAACGTGAGTGAAATTCCGAAGGAATCTTCGATTGTTTTGAACAAATGAAAATGCGCAACCCAGCACGATAGGGCACGATTCTCAAATCGTCAAACATCGAACATCACCTTCGTTTTGAAAGGTTTTTAATAAACATGAGTGAAAACCTAAAGGAATATTCGATTGTTTTGAACAAACGAGAAATCACAACCCAGCACGATAGGGTATGATTCTCGAATTGTCAAACACCGAGTATTGCCTTCGTTTTAAAGGATTTTTAGAAGACATGAGTGAAATTTTGAAGGGATATTTGATTATTTTGAGCAAACACGAAATTGCAACCCAACACGTTAGGGCACGATTCCGTGAATTGCCAAATATCAAATCTCGTCTTCATTTTAAATAATTTTTAAGTGAATAATTATAAAACTATCTTAAAATGTATTAACGCATTTTGAAACCAGATAAAATTAATCATAAAGGTTTGGATTTAAAAAAACCCACATTTCATAAACCAAGTAGAAAACGACGATATGGGGTAACAAGCACTCATGAGATACGATACTTGATGAATGAGAATATTAATCAACTAGCAGAATAAGCAATTAAATATGATTAATCTAAAAATCATAGCCTAATTTCAATCACGTATGAAGAACAATTAATAAATCAAAGATGAATACCATGCAATGATAATATATATTCATGCTATAATATGTGAAAAACAACAAGATATGTGCAAAGCAAAATGGAATGTAGAAATCAAAATGGTATAAGATTAATAAACTTAAGATATATAGGTTGACAAGTTTGAATAAAAACTAGGGATATATAACCATAGAAATAGATATTATAAAATAAAAGTTCGAATCAAATTGTACGTAAAATATTTTAAACACGAATTCATTTAGAAGTTAACAAAATACATGATAATTTTAATAATATATATAATTCAAAAGAATAATAAGGATACAAGACGAGACATAACACACAAAAAAGATTTAAAAGACATATGTACATGTAAATCTATTGTAAAAAAAAACATGAGATTAATAATAAGATATATATATATAAAATTTTAAAATAGTCCAAAAATTATACATATCCTTATATCAAAACATTTAAAATAATAGACTATATAAACTCAAAAGCAATATAATATAAAGATATACTCAAAAATAATAATTTTATAATTACAAAAAAAATGAAGTTTCCAAAATTATTTCATATATACATAGAGAAAATACATGGTAAATCACAAAGCAGAAAGTGTTTTTAAATAAAAAAACTATTAAGGTCATAAGTGTCTTAATATATATACATATAAATTTAAAAGTAAATACATGTAAGATAACATAGAGATAATAATATATATATAGGGCTAAATTGATTTTATTATAAATTACACAATAGATTTAAAAACATACTTGTATATATATAAAGGAAAATATATGTATAAAATACATGTGTTTAGCAACATATAGATTAAATACGGACATCCATGAACGTATATACATATATGATAATAGCTTAAAAAAACATATTACGTAGGATTATATAATAAAGTACAAGAATGAATTTAAAAGAAATCATGTGCGTAAAATAATATAAGGTTAATAACATATATATAAAATAAAGTTAACTTTAATATAAAGTATACGTGTATATATATATATATATATATATATATATTAATGTTTAGACAAGAGGTTATATAAGAGTATTAAAATAGCTTAATGCAAAAAGAATTTTAAAACGATGATTTTATTAAGCAAAATAAAGTTGTGCACATACAAATATATATATATATAAATACATAATATTGTACCGGATGTTAAAATAAATCCACACACGTTCAAACATTGAGCATTTGTAAAATAATAGGCTATACTAATAGGAGACTAAATTAAAATTTAATCAAAATAAGAGAGGTAATTTGAAAATAAAGCAGTAACCATAAAGGACTAATATGCAACACGCGCAAATGCGTAGGGACCTAAATGGAAATAATCCATCCCCCAAAACGCAGTGTTTAAGCGTGGATCAGGTTGCAACAAGGCACAAATCTCAAGTCCAAATCAAAAAAAGAAGAAGGCGCATAAGGCGCAATCGAAGGCTCGCGCGAATATGGAGGACCTGGCGCGTAAATTCCCCGTTCTGCATGAAAAGGCGCGGATCCGGGTCGCTATCCGGGTTGACGCGCGGACCCCCAATGTCCCAAATGGTGCCGTTTGGTTTTTTGCTTAAAATTTTAATGAAAACGAATGGCACTTTGCCATTTTCTCCAGCTACAGGCCAAATACCCAATTGTTAGGGTTTCAACGCCGCAACCTTCACCCCTAGGGTCGACTATTGGGTTTCACCGGCACTCAATGTGCCTCCACCACCGCTGAGACCCAAAGCTTCCCCTTTTGATTTCGTTTCAGCGCCAGAGGGACTCCGACGACGAAACCGTAGACATAATCAGGTAAACTCTTCTCCTTTTTTATTTTCTTATGCTAAAAAAACACATGCAAACTTCAAAGAAGAAGATCCATCCAAAAAAAAAAGAAAAATGGGACTTGAAATCACCTTTCAAAAGATACCAACTTGATTTTTTTGTATTTTTGTATTTCCGTGTGCTTAATATGCGTGTGTTCGTAACCCATTATAGGGATTAAGAGCTTAGCTTTATAGCCAAAAAGAAAGAGAAAAAAATTGAAAATATACAATATTGTTCTTTGTTTCTATTCGCTGCTGCTCTGTTTGTCTTCTTGCAGGTACGGGTGCGCGCTCAGGTACGGCAGTTTGGGCATGGCATGGCTGCTGAGGTGCTGGCCTCGTACGGAGGGTGGCCGTGGCGCGATGTGGTTAGGCCGCTCGTGAGGACTGCGGCGCAAGGACCCCTTTGTCCTAGGGTTTGCCAAAATTTGGCTTAGCTTTCGGGCCGTTTGGGCTCATTTTGAGTATTGGGCCGCTGTATTTGGGCTTGTATAGGGTTTAGTTCTAGAGTCTATGTTTATTTTGGCTTTGATTTGTAAATGGATCTTGGGTCATGTAATCTGGACTTTGGACATTTAATATTTTTTGTTTATTTATTTATGACTTATTTTTTGTATTTTCATTTTGTTTTTTGTCTTTATATGGGCCAGGCAAATTTGGCCTACTACAGCTGCCCCTCTTTGCTCATTGTCATGTAACGAGAATAAAGCAAAGACTATAAATGGGCCAATTTTGCCCGGTTTTGCGAAATCATGAATTCTTTGGTGCTTCTTTTCTTCAAGTAACTTTAATATGCTCCACTGCAACCTCAGAGAGATATGGTTCACGTGTTTTTATCCTGCTCTACTGCAACTTCAGAGAGATGAGGATTGTGACTTCAATATGCTCCACTGCAACTTCAAGGAGATAAGGTTTGCTATCTTCAATCTGCTCCTCTGCAACTTTAGGGAGATAAGACTCGTAATTTAGCCTGTTACCTACCACTTAGGGGGTTAAGGCTTGCTTCTTCGATCTGCTCCACTTCAATTTCAGGGAGATAAGGTTTGCTATCTTCAATCTGCTCCTCTGTAACTTCAGGGAGATAAGACTCGTAATTCAGCCTGTTACCTACCACTTAGGGGGTTAAGGCTTGCTTCTTCGATCTGCTCCACTGGAGACGAGATCTGCAATCTTCAGCCTACTCCACTACAACTTTAGGGAGATAGGATGGTGGCTTAAATCTGCTTCACTGCAACTTCAGGAAGACAAGATTCACCATTTTCGATCTGCTCCACTGCAACTTCAAGGAAACAAGATCTACAATCTTCAGCCTATTCCACTACAACTTTAGGGAGCTAGGATGGTGGTTAAAATCTGCTTCACTGCAACTTTAGGAAGCCAAGATTTGTCGTCTTCGATCTGCTCCACTACAACTTTAGGGAGGCAAGATCTATAGAATTCACCAATGTCGCTACACTGTCTTCTAAGGACATGATTTGTAGTATTGGTTTCCTGTATCTATGCTTATGCCAAATAATTAGGATGTCATGATCAAAATGAGTTAGATGCTCCTAACTAGGTGAATGATTATGAATGTATAAATTTCATGAGAGTAATTCTTTTTCAAATACTTAAGGTATTATTGCTCATAGTTTATCCGGGTTCTATCATTGATGTGCTATCGCGTCTTCTTGCTTAGCTGTTATCTTTGACAAAAAATTTGAAGAAATAGTCACAACTTGGACTATTCTTTTTCCAATGTTTCCCGCTTTTGAGTCTGGTTAGTTCTGACAAGTGGGCCTGTTTCAGGTCCTTGTACTATTTAGAAACCTTCCAGAGTAATATGTATAACTTCTTTTGTGTGAATGTTATAAGTCCAAAAATCGTGATTTCAACAAAAATATTCGAAAGAGATTATCATAATGGACAAGATGGAATTTTATTGAGCAAAACTAAAAGTGAGTAGATTAAAAAGGATATCAAATTTGCTAAAGTACAATATAAGATGAGAAGAAGGTGCCCCAGATATCGCAGCATGAGCTTCACTATTCCAGTTTCTCAAAAGCTCCTTCGAACTAAATGTGTGTTCAAGAGATCCCTCATATTTTGTTGATACTCCAAGATGTACTATTCATCCCTCTTGTTAATTTGGGAGGACAAGTCTACCACATGTCCAATATTCAAAATTTGAGCTGCCCATTTTCGGGTTTTCAACTCAAAAACTCCTTTGGTCTTAAAGTGAACTTCGCTGGTTTTCACCTTGGCCTCTCCACCGCTTTTTTTTTTTTAGATTTCAGAGCGCCCTTTGCGGGTTTTCACTCTGGCCTCTCTTTCTTCAGGTAAAATACTTCTTGACCGAATTCAAGTTTACAGGATTGGGCAAGTTTCTACCGTCCATGTCGGCTAGAATTAATACTCCTCCGAAGAAAGCTCTCTTCACCACGTAAGGCCCTTCCCAATTAGGCATCCATTTCCCTCGAAAATCCTTCTGTGTGGGAAGGATCTTTTTCAAAACCAGGTCTCCTTCGTGGAATTCTCTAGGCGAAACCTTTTTATTATAAGCCCGCATCATTAAACTTTTTTTACACATCGACCATGACGGATAGCTATTAGCCTCTTTTCCTCAATTAGGTTCAATTGATCATATCGAGATTGGATCCATTCTGCTTCGTCCAACTTTAACTCAGATAACACTCGGAGTGATGGGATCTCGACTTTAATCGGCAACACCGCCTCCATTCCGTAAACCAAAGAGAAAGGGGTTGCCCCGGTTGAAGTTCTGACTGATGTTCGATACGCAAAGAGGGCAAATGGTAACTTCTCATGCCAGTCTCTGTAGGTTTCGGTCATCTTTCCCACAATCTTCTTAATGTTTTTGTTGGCCGCTTCCACTGCCCCATTCATCTTCGGGCGATATGGTGACGAGTTGTGGTGTCTGATCTTGAATTGACTGCAGACTTCCACTATCGCACTATTGTTCAGGTTTAATGCATTGTCAGATATGATTCTCTCCGGCATTCCGTATCGACATATGATCTCTTTTTTCAGGAACTTGCTCACTGTTGACTTTGTGACACTAGCATACGAAGCGGCTTCTACCCATTTGGTGAAGTAGTCGATAACCACAAAGATGAACTGATGCCCATTGGAAGCTTTCGGCGATATTGGTCCAATCACATCCATGCCCCACATAGAGAATGGCTATGGGGAAACCATGACATGCAGTGGTGAAGGAGGCACATGAATTCAGTTGACATTCTTTCTTTCTCCATCAGATCCAGATCAGGAGTGATAGGGTTGATCGAGCTATCACCCAAATTATTTCCCAACCCAACTGGGAAATTCACGGGGATTCTAGCATCAACTGACCCATGTTGAGGCCTCACAGTGACAGATGGCCTTCTAGGAGGTGCCTCGGTTTGCAATGTCACATGAAGCGGAGTAAAACCTGGAGGAGGACCCTCATTCGCCTCTTCAGTGATTGCCATGGGAGCTTTTCCTTTATCAGTGGCCCTCATCAGCTGGGCCATTTCAGCCATCATACTCCTCTGAGCCTCTAGCATTTGTTCCCTCATGTCATTCTGCATTTTGGCCAACTGCTCTTGCAATTGGTCCTGCATATCCTTTTGCAATTGCTCAAACCTTTGATCCATGCTCTTAGTTTTAGTACGGGTGCCGTAAGGATGTGTGACTTCCAGCATTTCTTTTCTACCTTTGGAAGTAAACTTTAACTAATTAAGGGCTTTCTATAACTTTGAATGCAAACGATGCGATGAAATGCTATGAGATGCAAATGCATGCATACAAAAAAGGATATCGATTCTGGTTCAACTTCATTTAGAAAACTTTATTTAGAAAAAGAATATCTTTACATATAAGAGGGCTAATTCTCGACCTACATCCGACGACGATGAATACATCAGACTCAATACATTAGCTCGAATTGCCAAGTCTTGCACATATTCAGCAACCTCTCGAATCTGGGCTATGGCTTCACCAATGACGTGATCCCTTTCTCTGACCTGTCCTCTAGACTGATGAAGCTCTCCTTTCAGATAATCTTCTTGCGCCTCTAGCTGCTCAACCCGAAGTTCACTGTCATGCAATGCCACTTCCAAATCCTCAACCCTGCTTTTTAGCTCATTTAACTCGACCGTAGAGTTATAGTTTTGGTGCCAACATAGAGATCTTCCAAGCTCAGTTACCTTAATCTTCAACCCTTTATTCTCTTCCTCTAATGCCAAATTTTGCATCTGCATCTCTTGGAACTTCTTCTCCCAATACTCGGCTCTAGCCTTTTCCTCTTGGACCTCTTTCTGCAACTGATCTGAAGATCCTCCTACTCTCGCTCTCCTCAAGGATACTTGTGCCTTTTTGTAATGCTCCTTTAGATCATCTCGATCTTCCTCAATCTTCCTCTTTTCTTTCCTCTCTTTTTCGACCTCCATCTTTTAAACGTCGACTTCTAAGCTCAAATACATCTTTTCTTCTTCGAGCTTTGTTACCCTCTTCTCGAACTCTAGGTTCGTTCTCTCGAACTCTTGCTTCATAATTTCTAACTCTGAGGGTATTACTTGAATATTCCTCTATCGGTCGAGCTCCTTCTACGCTTGGCTTAGGGATGTTATCATTAACCCTTCTGCCTCTCCATTCGATGTATTCTGGTGTCGTACCAGGGCTAATAGCTACCCCTTTCAATCGACAAGTCTTTTTCCAAGCACTAGAAATTTCGCTAACCTTCCTCTTGTAATCGGCTCCTCTGTATACAAATTCACTTTGAGCCAACCCATGAGTCACTGGCACGAACTGTCTCAATCCATGCTGCCTTAGCACGAGCAAAGGGCCATAACCAATGGCACCCCAAATTCCCAACAAAGGGACCCAATCAAAACTGCCGCATCGGTAAAGAATCTCACCAGGAATCATCCACGGAGCCCTCCACTCGACATCCTTGGACTGAAGGTTCTGAAGTAGCGCTATCCAATTCTCTTTTGGAACAACAACTCTCCTAGTTGAAGCTACTATGTCCTTCAACGGTGAATAATCCTCAAAGAAGACCCGACAAACCACCCTATTTATCAATCGGAAATGACTGTAGAACCAAGCCAAAAGTAACTGAGCACACCCTATAAACCTGCCAGCACTAGCCCTCCTACATGAACCCAAAGACCTGAATGTCTCCGCCAAAATTGCAGGGACGGAAGTGACCTTTTTACTGAGTCGATGAAAAAGATCTGTGGTTGCCTCGTCCACATATCCCAAAGCCCTAAGGAAAACCATTAGTCCATACAAACTTAAGGCAAAAACATCTACCTTCTTTGTCTCATCGGGGTGTGTCAAAATCAGATCTTTCAAAGTGTCCCACGAAATGCACTTGTACTCACCCTTCTCTTTGATTTTGGCCGTGATCCACTGCTCGCTCATCCCCGTAATAGTCATTAATTTCTTCCAAAAGGTAGAGACACAAATAGCTCAAGAATAGATCCTATCACTCTGAAACCTGGGACAAAGAAGTAAGGCAGTGTACTCCTCCAAAGTAGGTACCAAGTCTACTTCCCCAAAAGTGAAACAACTGTACGCCGGGTTCCAAAACTGAGCAAGGGCTCGGAATAAGTGCTTGTTTACCTGAACATCAAGCAAGTAAGGTAAGTCTCTGTAATATCGTAGAATAACTGCTTAGTCTCATTGCCCCACTGATCCCAAATTTCCTTAAGCTCCTGCAGATTATTCTGTGTGACACTGATACGAGTGTAGTCTGATAGCTCTCACATATATCTCATAGCTATACTATCCCCCTCTTCTAGTTGAGTTTGCTCAGACCATCTATGAACATTGACGTTGCTCTCCACTCTATCAAGAAGTCCGTTCTCCATGATAAAACTTCCTAACTTAGAAATTGATCTTGAATCGATACCTTTTTAAATGCAAAATGACATACAGACAAAAGAAAAGAAATAGTCAGTATCACATGATATCAATAAATCTGAAGGTAATATCTAAAGTTCAACTCTTAACTAAGTTGGGCTCTTATAGTTTTTCGATATGAGGTTGGTTCTAAAGTTTGAGGTACCCGAACCAGCAGATTCCTCGATTCTCACCCATTATAGGCTCATTTGAATCGAGTTCAGTTCAGGGTAATACATTTCCCTATGGCTACACGGAGATGAAAATCTCACAAAACCATAGGTACGGATGTATCCCGAAAGTGATCCACTATCCTGCACAGAGGCGAAAACCTCAAGAAGGCGTAGTTTCTCACTCCCACTTAAGGGTGTGACCACAACGGTCATGCAAATGCAATGCGTATCAATATATAACATATGCAATAATAAAAACACATGTAATGCAAAGAGGATTGAATTTCAAAACTTTTCAAATTTCCGACATTAAGACAAAAGGTAATCAATTATACGGGTTGACTCTCTTATTAAGCGTCCCCAGCGGAGTCGCCAAGCTGTCGAAACCATTTTTAAAATCGAGTTTTGGAAAATGGGAATCGACTTTAAAAAACAAAAATAGGAGTCGCCACCAATCCTTTTTTAGGTGTGATTTGATCACCTTTAAAACATTTTGTTTTAAAATCATTAGTTTTGGTCTACGAAGTCAGAAGATGGGTTCGGGAGCCGGTTACGTACGAGGAAGGGTTAGCACCCTGGTAACGCCCAAAAATTGGTACCTAATTGATTATCAAGTGTCTTTAATGTTGGAAACTTAAAATTTTTAAGATACAATCCTCTTTAAAATATCTTGATTTTGAAAATTTGAGATTCACTTGTATCAAAACATTGACACTAAGTTAACCTTTTGGAAATCCCTATCTCGAAACGACAAATCGCCACATCCAATAAGTTAGGACACAACGCTTTAAAATTCCAAGACAATTGCTCGTATTTTGAAAATCTTAAAAACTCAGAAGGGTACTTGACTATTCGAACTCAACGAGAAAAGTTGCAACCCAATAAGTTAGGGCACTACTTTTCTCGAAGCTTCCAAATACTAAGCATTGCCTTTTTATTTATTTTTTGAAAACTTTGAAGTCTCTTTTTTAAAACCGATGCATGATGGAACATATTATCATTATGGAATAGAATATTGCGATAATAAGTGAATAAAACACGCTTTTAAACGATACAATGGCAATAATACAAAGATCATATACTATATACTTGCAGGTTTAAAAATACATAACATCATATATACAAAGATACATATAGCATATATTGAAAATGAATAAGCAAAACATACAAACATACAAAGTAATAATTAAGAAATGATGCATGATACACAATTTAATATATATATATATATATATATATAAGGTATCAATGCACATGTTCATAAAATATAACATCAAATAATAATTAGAAAATAACATTTAATACATAAATGATATATATACAATAAAAATATATAAAAGAATAAAAATATATAAAATAAAGTGAGTAATTGTTAATAAAATATACTTATAAAAAAACATATTTAATAATAATTTTAAAATAGTATTTAATATAAAAAAATTTAATAACTATGTATAAAATAAAAATATATTAGTTTAGAAAAATAATTTATAAAATATCAAATATGTGAAAGGATTTATATTTATAATAGAATAATTATATAATATATACAAATATAAATTTAGAATGAAATAACACGTAATACATAAATAATTAATTAATAATGAAATATGAATGTAATATGAGTTAAAAATATAATTTGATAATAATAACTTACAAATTTTAAAATTATAATATAATGAATAATATAAAACATAAATAATATAATAGATAATATACGATATACATATAAAAGATAAGTAATATATAATAAAATATAATAAATGCTATATAATAAAATATAATATAAATATATAGGAAAATAATATATGATAAATAAAATTTTTTATATAAATATATAAATAGTATTTTTAATAATAATATGTGTATAGTTTTTTTAAAAAATATATAAATTATATATAAAAAATAACAAAATTTGGAATAATAAAGAAAGGGCTAAAATTGAATTTAAATAAAATTATAAGGCTAATTTGCAAAATAACAAAACATTCTGGGCCTGATTTGCAAGAATTAAAAACGACTAAGGACTCACTGGGCAATTTGCCCTAATCCTAAACGACGCCGTTTCTTCAAAATTAATAAGGGGATTAAATTGAAACAAAGCTAGAACATTGGAGCTAAATTAAAAAAAATAACATGAAATTATAAAGGTTGACAAAATAAGAGGACCAGTTAAGTAATTAACCCAATCCTCAAAAAACGCGGATCCTTCCCAAGTAATCGGGTCAACACGCGGATCCTGGGACCTTAAAACGACGTCGTTTTTAGGCTTATTGACTTAAGCCAAAATGGTACTGTTCCTTTTAGGCTATATAAGCCAAGTTTTAACCCTAAAAATCATTTTACATCAGGGTTTTTTAAAAAAAACTTGAGAGTTCTCTGAAAAAAAGGGGTAGTCTGACTTTCGGCCTCCGACTATAGTGCAGTGCTTGCACACGCGCCTCACGCCGTCCCACACGGTGGTCTGAAGGTTAAAAACCTTCGTCCTTCCACAGGTAACTTCTTTTCTTTTAAATGTTACTAGTTTTTTAAGAAATAATTCATATATTCGCCTGAGAAGAAAAAAAAGAAAAGAAACGAAACATAAAAAAAATCACCTTCTAAAATAAATTGTTTCTTGTTTCTTATGTGGGTAATATCTGTATATATTTTTTATTTCTGTCAAAAAAAGTCCCCCTTTTACATCGTTTGATTTGGGCTTTTATAGCCACTGTTTTACTACATAAACTGGGAAAGAAATCTTCGATTTCTTGTCTACTGTATCCATTGTATCTTTTACTGTGATCTGCTGAGATTCCTTTGATTTGGTTTCTTTTTTCTTGCTCTTCTTTTCGTATCTGCGGTGTTTCCTTTTTTCATTTTGCAGGTACCCGAAGATCTCGGTGATGGTCGTGCTGTTCGTGACATGATTCAGGGCCGGATAGAGGGACGACCGGTGACCGGGGCACTGGTGGGCATTGAAGGCCCTCAGTACAGCGCATTAATGGCGGCCTCGATTTCGGGGACTGAACAGACGCTCCCCGAGTCCTCTAGAACCTATTGCGGCGCCACATTGTTTAGGAAACCCTAGGGTTTCCTGCTTCCTTTAAGTCATTTGGGCCTTTTGGGCTGTTTTAAGTTTGGACTAGCCTGGTAGATGAGTTAAAACTGCCGTGTAATGTTAACTGTAATTGGGTCACGGGTATAAGTGGGTTTGCTGGGTAGTTTTAGGCCTGCTGGGTAGTAACCGGGTACACGGGTAATGCTTCTGTATTTGAACCAAAACACTTGGGCTTTGTAATTGGACTTTTAAAATGGATATAAATATATCCTTATTCATTTTATTCTGCTTTCAGCCCGGTCAAATTTGGGCTACTACAGTCTCGCTTCATCTCTATAGTGATACATGTTCCGATCTTCACCTCTTGTCCCTCTCTTACGCTCATAATTTCTATCGATTCTTTGTGAGGTAGGATCTATTTCTCATCTTGTTCTACCATTCTTAACAAATCAGGAGATAGGTTACAGCCTTGGTTATCTTCGAAATCCTAAGGATCCTCTATACACGCATCTCGCTCAAAAGGAAATTCTGAGTCACTAGCAGTGTCACTCGTATCATTGATATCTGGGGACCTGTTATGAGGATGGAGGCAGATACAAAGAATCAAAAGAATTCAAACATTTATCTGTATGGTATGATCATGAATGACGAATGAAAGTATATTTAGAATGTTTAAAGAATCAAAGAATCCAAAAGTAATCATTTGTATGATTGTGGATGAAATTGAAAGAATGCGAGGACATTTGCTTAAAAATGATAATAACCGTGCATTTGATTGAAATAACGTTTTTAAACATCAGCCTATTTCACAAAAAATTCTTATTACTCCTAGGCCTAGAGCAATAAGTGTGTTTTGGACATTACTCTGAATCCGTTTTAAAAACTACAGGAATCTCTTCCGTAGTCCAGTTGTCTAGAACACTTCCAGGTGTGTAGGGGCAAATGCCCGACAAATTTCTTTCTCCAGTTTCTTCTTCGAATGTGGCGTTGATGTCCAAGCTTTTCAACCTTTCTTCTATGGCTTCTTTCATTGGCGTGCCTCTTTCAGGATGAATGACTCCTTCAGACACAAAGGTTTTCGATATGTGGGGGAATACCATTGGTTCCCAATTGATTTCCTTACCTGTTAACCGTGCTCTCCTCCTTTCTTGCTTCTTCTCTAACTCCTTTCTCCTTTGTCTCGCATCTGGCCTAAATCCTAAGTCGAAGCAGTTTCTTTTCTCCTTCAATACCGGTATTTCGACTCTTCCTTGAAGATGTCTCCCAAGTCTTCTTCCGGGTAGGGCCCCTTTCCCAACCATCAACCGCAGGCTCATCCTCGTAGTCTTGGACAATTTTGGCACCAGAATCCTGCTTACCTCGACGATGAACGTCGCATTAACGAATTCTAAAGATCAAAATGAGCATTCGATTACCTCGTCAGACGTCTCCAAATAGGGCGCATTATTGCTCACAGTTGCAATGATATCCTCTTTAACATTGATCGTTATCAACCGCCCTTCTGACACCAGCTTCAACTTTTAATGCAATGATGAAGGCACTGCCCCAGTTGAATGTATCCAGGGTCTCCCCAATAAGCAATTGTATGAGGGCTTGATATCCATTAATAGGAAATCCACCTCATACGTGTTTGGCCCGATCTGAAGAGGTACCTCGATTCTGCTCATCACTTCTCTCTCAGTGCCATCAAATGCTTTCACTATGTTCTGGCACTCCTTCATATGAGAGTTGTCTATTGGTAATCTATTTAGTGTGGTCAATGGCAGGACGTTCAAGGCCGAACTATTGTCAATCAGTATACCTGGCAGCGTGTACCCTTTACAGCGCGTGGTGATATGCAAAGCTTTAGTCGACTCCATGCCCCCGGGTGGTATCTCATCGTCATTGAAGAAGATATAGTTGTCGTCACTGATGTTGCTAACCAAACGGTCCAACTTGTTAACGGAGATATCATTGGCAACATACGTTTCATTCAAGACCTTCGTTAGCGCGCTGCGATGAACTTCCGAGCTTAGAAGTAAGGCCAGTACTGAGATACGGGCTGGTTGTTTATGTAGCTGTTTGACCACGCTGTATTCGCTATGCTTTAGGAATTTTAAAAACTCCTTAGCCTTCTTCTCGTTAACTGGCTCGTTAACAGATTTGGTCGCTTTATCCTTCATCTCCTCGAACGCTGGGGTTTTTCCTTTTATGGGTTGTGCCTCCTCCTTTGTTGTATCATAACGTCTCCCGCTACGTGTATAGTAGCCCCTGTCTTGACCCTCTTTTGAAGCATCCACCAGGCTTTCCATTCCTGGAATCGTGTAACACCCCAAACCCGGCCTAGACGTTATGACCGGATCCGACGTGCCACATCAAAAATATTAAAACATTTTTCCATTCTAAGTTCAGAAAATCGTACTTGATGTTCAAAGGATTAATTCATTAAGGGTTTAAAATGAATGGAAGCTGTGCACTAGGTAGGAAACCAGAAAAGAGGAGGTGAGTCCATCGGACTGCTTAAGTACCAAGCTCTTTCGGATCCAATCCTAGACATGCACACCGCCATTGCCACACTCTAACATCGCGTATATTTTTGGGTTACCATTGTAATTATGTCTATTTTAGAAAAAAAACATATTTAAATTTGGAAAACGTTATCATAGCAGAAGCCTTGCTTGTAATCGTGTTACTTTGAAATCAGTTCATGTTTTTGGAAAACGTACCCTAGATCTAGCCCATTTTGATAGTTAATATAATTTAAGATCATCATGATAAGTTATAAATCAAAACCCAAAAAACAAAATAATCATAAGCGGCCTTATTACATAACAAAACCCAAATCATCAAAGTAAAGAAAATTGAAGTCCAAATCACCAGAAGAAATCCATATTGCAGAACGAGTGGCCACTCCGAATCCCTATCGGCTCCAAGCCCACAATGGTTGGGGATTACCTGCATGGATGAAAATAGTGGATGAGTTTGGGGAAACTCAGTGTGTAAAATTAACCCAACCATAGCCCATATCAATTCAAACCATAGAAACAGAATAAATTGGCCTTAGCCCAGAACAGTATACAGAATTAAGCCTATAGGCCCATAACAGATCATATCAGATATTTCATGTGTATGCAAAACCCAACCCATATCCAACCACATGCACCCCCATACCAACCTTTCACCATGTGGTGAGACTACTCGACCCACCCAACCGCTACATGCCACAGAAATATGCACGACATAGGCTGCGAGCAGTTTATGTGACAGAGTCACGGATCTGAGATAATCGTGGCGAGAACCACCATAACGATATATATGTGCGCGCCACCAGATCAGATAATTGTGGCATAGCCACCAGGATGCTTCCTTCATAATATAACCCATGTCCCCATGCAACAAATATTCATTCATGGCATACATCATACAGATTTAAATCAACATGCTTTTCAGACAAAATTGACCCTAGGGGTATATTGGTCATTTACACCTAGGGGTATCATGGTAATTTTCCATACATAAGGGTATTGTAGTAATTTAGCTACCTTTAGGTTTTTCATGCATATCCTATCCATTTACGTACTATCGTAATACTTACTTACTTTATACTTACCAAATTGAGCCCGTTGGCCCATGAACCCGATTTTTGGCCCATTAAGCCCAAATTATCAAAATGCACGAAAACGCACATACTGCAGTTTATTACCTTCAGAATACCAAACATACAAACCTAACTATCTTACGAGCATTCGCACACTCGCAAATTACCAAAATACCAACTTTCTGGCATTTCAACTTTTCGGCTTTTGCCGATCTAGTCTATGAGAGGGTGTCAGTTACACACCTGTTTTATGATGATTCGCTGACGAGATCCATGCACGAACTGCCTACAATTATAATACTAACACGTTAATCTTACTACCGAAACGAACTACACGTTAACTTCTTACCATATTCGGCCAACAACACCTTAGGCCTTAGCGTTCCTACCTTTGCCGAAAATAGCGTCTCGATCCAGATCCGTTCGCTCCACTTGTCCAAGCCCTTGATCAACAGCCTCTTAATCACACTATTACCAAAATAATAATATTACCATAACCCCTTAGGGCTACAAGTCCAAAAAACGACAACCTCCCTAACCTTTTAGGGATTCCGGCTTTTCTTAAATTATGAAAGATAGACTAAGTTGGAAAGACTTACCACCGATTCTTTCAGTCAACGTTCCTCCTTAGTTCCTACTTGATTCTGATGCAGTTCTAAGCCCTCAAACAATAACAAAAAAGTCGAGCCTTGAAGATCTCGATGATTCGCTATGTCCCTAGGATAGTGTGGGAGTTTCGGCTTTTTGGAAAAGTGTTGAGAAAGATAAAATATGAGGGTTTTTACTTGTGGTATTGTTGACAGAAACCTGGGGTCTAAAGGTTGAGAGAATCGGCCAAAGATGATGAGAAAAATAAGAGATTTGGCTAGGGAAAAATCGGTACAAAAGGAGTCAAGTTTTCAGGATTTCGGGATTTGAGGCAATCAGCTATAGTCTTAAAAATAATGGAAGGAATGTGGTATAGAGTAGGGTGGTTGAAGGATTCGGCTATGGGGAAAAGAATAAGGAAAGAATAAGTGGATGGAGAGAAGAAAAAAAGAAAAGAAGAGGAGAATAGTCAGGAAACGGTACCACTTACCACTAATGCCGAATTTATACTGGCACTAACCCTAGCCGAAATTTTCCCCCCTTAAGCATCCCTTGGCCGGCCAACTCTTGCTCCTCAAGAGTCCACCATTCGGCTAACACAGTTCACCCTAATCAGCTCCTAAATCCTCTCCTTGATCAGCTCCTAAATCTTCTCCAGACAGACTCTCACTTCAGTTCCACTGCTTACCTTTTCTGTACATAAAAATTAATATCATTAATTTGCTTACCCTGTGACTCGAACCTTAGCCCTCCTTGGTCATCCACACGCCACCTCTAAAGCCCCTAAGTAGCGTCACATGCTATCTTACCACAGGCTTCCTTGTGTCCTCTTTTACCCAGTTAATACTTAAAAGCCCAGTTAACCAGAACCCCTTTTTCCCTATGGATTAAAATCACCTAAAATTACTGGATTTTAACCTAAGCTTGGGCTTTCTAGAGGCCACCTATCATAATTAAACCTTCATCAAGCAGACAGAACACAAAATTTTAAATTTTACCAATCATTCATAGAATTCCCAAAAATTGGGGCGTTACAATTCTACCCTCCTTAAAGAAATTTCGTCCTCGAAATTTACCTGGTCCAAGTAGATGAGGGTATTGCTGTTGCATCGCCTCTTCTGGTTCCCAAGTGGCTTCCTCTCTACCATGATTACGCCAAAGCACTTTCACTAATGGGACAGATTTCCTTCTGAGAACCTTAACATCTCGATCCAATATTTGCACCGGCTCTTCCTCGAATGTCAAATCAGTTTGTACGTCGATTTCTGTGACTGGCATAACATGAGCAGGATCAGAACGATAACCCCTTAACATGGAGACATGAAAAACATCGTGAATCCTGTCTAGTTCTGGAGGCAATTCCAACTGATAAGCTACTGGGCCTACTCGCTTCAAAACCCGATAAGGCCCAATGAACCGCGGACTCAACTTGCCTTTCTTACCAAACCTCAATATCTTCTTCCAAGGAGAAACCTTTAAAAAGACCATATCCCCTACTGAGTACTCAATCTCCTTACGCTTCAAATCTACATACGATTTTTGCCTATCAGACGCTTCTTTCAAATGGTCCCTAATTATTCTGACCTTAGCCTCAGTATCAGCCACCAATTCCAGTCCAAGAACTTGTCGCTCCCCTAGCTCCGTCCAACAACTAGGTGTATGACACCTTTGACCATACAGTGCTTCATACGGTGCCATTCGAATACTCGCCTGATAACTGTTATTGTACGCAAATTCTGCCAACGGTAAGTAGTCCTCCCAACTACCTCGAAAGTCAATCACGCATCCCTTAACATGTCCTCCAGAGTCTGAATGACCCTTTCCGACTGACCATCAGTTTGGGGATGGAAAGCCGTACTGAAGTTCAATCGCGTCCCCAACGCCTCATGCAACTTTTGCCAAAACCGAGACGTGAATCTGGGATCCCGGTCAAGGATAATCGAAACTGGGACTCCATGAAGTCGCACAATCTCCGCCACATACAGTTTGGCTAACTTTTGAAGCGAAAAGTCGATACGTACTGGTATGAAATGGGCCGATTTGGTCAACCTATCCACAATCACCCATATCGAGTCTTTCTTCGATGGTGTCAACAGCAACCCACTCACAAAGTCTATGGTTACCCTCTCCCACTTCCAAAGTAGTATCTTCACCGGCTGTAACAGTCCAGAAGGTAATTGATGCTCAGCTTTCACTTGTTGGCATGTCAGACATTTTCCTACAAACTCTGTTACTTCTCGCTTAAGTCCAGGCCACCAGTACAATTCTCTCAAGTCGTGATACAACTTACTCCCTCCAGGATGCATGGCACATAGTCCCCCATGAGCTTCCTTCAATATTGTCTACCTTAGATCAAAGTCCTTCGGAACACAAATTCTTTCTCGGAAACACAGAACTCCATCACCATTTAAACTGAACTCAAAAGTTTCCCCTTCCTTAACTTGTTGAAAACGAGCGACCAAAGACTCATCTTTCAACTGCTTTTCCTTAATCTGGTCCACCTGAGTTGGCCTTACTTGCAATTCACCAACAAAGCGCCATCATCATACTGAGACTCAAACGAGCAAACATTGCTCTCGGATCGAATCTGGTTCTACGACTCAAAGCATCGGCTACCACATTAGCCTTTCCTGGGTGATACTCGATTGAACAGTCATAATCCTTAAGCAACTCAATCCATCTCCTTTGCCTAAGGTTCAGCTCCTTTTGAGTCAACAAATACTTAAGACTCTTATGGTCTGTGTATATAATACACCTTTCTCCGTACAAGTAATGTCTCCAAATCTTAAGGGCAAAGACCATTGCTGCTAATTCCAAATCATGAGTAGGATAGTTCCCCTCGTGAGGTTTAAGCTGCCATGAAGCATATGCAACCACCTTACCCTCCTGCATTAGCACGCAGCCCAAACCTACATGTGATGCGTCCTTCATACACAAGATAAAATCCTTCCCGCACTACAGCTGAATTAACACAGGTGCTTCAGTCAAAACTTTCTTTAACCTTTCAAAAGCTTCCTGTTGGGACTCAGTCTATACAAACGGTACCCCTTTCCTTATGAGTTTAGTCAGAGGTGCAGCCAACACTGAAAAACCTTCCACAAACCTTCTGTAGTATCCTGCCAATCCTAAGAAACTTCGTATCTCCGATACTGACCTAGGCGGCTTCCACTCCAAAACTGCTTCAATTTTTTGAGGATCCACCTTAATCCCCTCAGCAGAGACCACATGTCCTAAGAAAGTTACCTCCCTCAACCAGAATTCACACTTGCTGAACTTTGCATAAAGTTCCTTCTCCCTTAACACTTGTAACACTATACGGAGATGCTCATCATGCTTTGCTTCCGTTTCAGAATATACCAAAATATCGTCAATAAAGACGACTACGAATTGATCCAAAAATGGTTGAAACACCCGATTTATCAGATCCATAAATGTCGCAGGAGCGTTCGTCAGCCCAAATTGCATAACCAGAAACTCGTAATGACCATATCGAGTCCTGAATGCCGTCTTATGGATATCTGTCTCCTTGACCCTTAACTGATGATATCGAGATCGAAGGTCGATCTTAGAAAATACAGAAGCCCCCCTAAGCTGGTCAAACAGATCGTCAATCCTTGGCAGTGGATACTTATTCTTAATTGTCAGTTTGTTCAACTGGCGATAATTAATGCACATCCGCATTGTACCATCCTTCTTCTTCACGAATAACACCGGTGCTCCTCATGGAGACACGCTTGGCCTAATAAAGCCCCTATCCAACAACTCTTGAATTTGTGCCTTTAGCTCCACCAACTCCTTTGGTGCCATCCTATACAGTGCGATAGACACTGGCGCCGTTCCAGGCAACAAGTAGATTCCAAACTCCACTTCTCGGTTTGGAGGTAATCCCGGAAGCTCTTCTGGAAAAACATCTTGAAACTCCTTTACGGTCCTGACCTTTTCCACTGTCAATCCCTTCTCTTCCGACTTGCTTACAAATGCTAAATAGGCCTCACACCCTTTTCGAATCCACTTTTCGGCCCTCAATGCCGACACAACATTAGGCAAATAACCCCTTCGCTTGCCTATCATCACAACATCTTCACCCTCCGTGGTCCTTAACACCATTCGTTTAGCAGCACAATCCAAAGTCGCCCTATCCTTAACAAGCCAGTCCATTCCCAGAATGAGGTCAAACTCTTCGAACGGTAACTCCATCAGATCTCCAGGAAAAACCTTGCCTTGAGTTTCTAAGGGTACATTCCTATACAGTTTGTCTATCCTAACCGAGTGACCCAAAGGACTTAACACAGATACCCCACTCACAATCTTCTCAGAGTACACACCCAACGACCCAGATATGGCACCTGCAACATAGGAATGAGTAGATCCAATATCCACTAAAGCAGTATATGGCATGCCAAAAACCAAGAACGTACCAGTTATGACGTCAGGTGTGTCGCCCTCCTCACGACGACGAGCTGCATACACCAAGGCTGGCTGTCGAGCTTCAGCATTTCCGACACCCCTGCCAGGTGCCCCTCGACCTCGACCATTTCCGTTTCCACCCCTACCTTATCCCCGTCCTCTCGGTGGTTGTGGTCCACCTCTCATGGGTTGAACAACCCTGCAGACAAACAACACGAGCTCGATCGCTCTCTCAGGGCGATCCTTAACTCTATGCTCCATAGATCAGATCGAAACAAGCACCGAATGTTTCCTACACTCGCCCAAATGTACCTTACCACGGTCTCCACAGTTGGTGGTCTAACTGCTCGAACTGGTTCCTCTACTCTTGCTCTCTTAACATTCCTATTAGCATCACCCGAGGGTCCTGAATCCCTCCGAAAACGGTTTCAATCCTTCTCCCGATTCTGCTTTTCAGCCCGCTTAACCTCCTCTGCTATCTTTGCCTTCTCCACCAAGACCGCAAAGTCTCGCTCCCTCTGCGGAGCAATCAACACCCTCAGGTCATCCCTAAGACCATCCTCGAAGCGCACACTTCACTCATATTCTGTAGCAACTATGCCCACAACATACCGGCTCAACCTCAGAAACTCAGCCTCGTACTCGGCAACTGTCTTACCTCCTTGCACCAGATTCAAAAATTCCTTCCTGCGAGTGTTCACATAACTTGCCCCAACACACTTGTCTTTAAAGGTCGTCTTAAACAGTTCCCAAGTTACCCTTTCAGTTGGGGTTCCTTCTCTCACGGTGAGCCACCACTGGTAAGCCTCGTCCCATAGCAATGATACGGCTCCCTTCAGTTTCTGCTCCACAGAGCAATCCAAGTCATCCATAATTCGTTCTGTAGCCTCCAACCAATATTCTACCACATTCGGGGCGATACCAGACACACCCCTAAAAATCTCCGCTCCGTTGGCCCAGAGTCGTTTCGAAATGGACCCCCGAACTCCGTTGCCCGTACTTGCCCCGGTAACCCTTTCCAGAACACGAAGCATTGCCTGCGACAAGGCGTCATCCTCGGCACCACGATCATGTGACTCTACTTTCGTTGCCGATGGTACCGGTGTATCTGCCGCTGGCATATGTCCCGAAGATGAAGATACCGTTCGAGCCCTTCCTCGGCCACGTCCACGGCCTCTTCCACAAGTGGCTCTTGTACTCATATCGTATTATCTGTTTTACAAATTTTATGCATTAATCCGGACAGTATTTCAGAGATTGTTCTCGCAGAATCTAAGTCTAACTACAGTTTCAGTCTCTTATCAAATTTTCCTAGGGTTTTAGTATCATCCTATCTAGAGCATCCTAGCTGAGTTTCAGTACAAATAAATAATCCAGAAAAAATATTCAGAGAAATTCAGAATGATACTTACAGGCTTGGGTCGGAGATTCGGAATGCCACCTTCAGAAGTCCAGATTTTAAAAACTGATTTTTTTTTAAAATCTTCATTTTTTGTAAACCCATTCCACAGCAGAGTTGTTACAACTTGGTTCTGATACCACTAAATGTAACACCACAAACTCGGCCTAGACGTTATGACCGGATCTGATGTGCCACATCAAAAACGTTAAAACATTTTTCCATTCTAAGTTCAGAAAATCGTACTTGATGTTCAAAGGATTAATTCATTAAGGGTTTAAAGTGAATGGAAGCTGTGCACCAGGTAGGAAACCGGAAAAGAAGAGGTGAGTCCATCGGACTGCTTAAGTACCAAGCTCTTTCGGATCCAATCCTAGACATGCACACCGCCATTGCCACACTCTAACATCGCGTATATTTTTGGGTTACCATTGTAATTATGTCTATTTTAGAAAAAACATATTTAAATTTGGAAAATGTTATCATAGCAGAAGCCTTGTTTGTGATCGTGTTACTTTGAAATCAGTTCATGTTTTTGGAAAACGTACCCTAGATCTAGCCCATTTTGATAGTTAATATAATTTAAGATCATCATGATAAGTTATAAATCAAAACCCAAAAAAAAAATAATCATAAGCGGCCTTATTACATAACAAAACCCAAATCATCAAAGTAAAGAAAATTGAAGTCCAAATCACCAGAAGAAATCCATATTGCAGAACGAGTGGCCACTCCGAATCCCTCGCGGCTCTAGGCCCACTATGGTTGGGGATTACCTGTATGGATGAAAATAGGGGATGAGTTTGGGGAAACTCAGTGTGTAAAATTAACCCAACCATAGCCCATATCAGTTCAAACCACAGAAATAGAATAAATTGGCCTTAGCCCAGAACAGTATATAGAATTAAGCCCATAGGCCCATAACAGATCAGATTAGATATTTCATGTGTATGCAAAACCCAACCCATATCCAACCACATACACCCCCATACCAACCTTTCACCATGTGGGGAGACTACTCGACCCACCCAACCGCTACACGCCACAGAAATATGCAGCATAGCTGCCAGAACAGATTATGTGACAGAGTCACCAGATACAGATAATCGTGGCAGAACCACCAGAACAGATATATGTGGCAACGCCACCAGATCAGATAATTGTGGCATAGCCACCAGGACGCTTCCTTCATAATATAACCCATGTCCCCATGCAACAAATATTCATTCATGACATACATCATACAGATTTAAATCAACATGCTTTTCAGACAAAATTGACCCTAGGGGTATATTGGTCATTTACACCTAGGGGTATCATGGTAATTTTCCATACATAAGGGTATTGTAGTAATTTAGCTACCTTTAGGGTTTTCAGGGCATATCCTATCCATTCGTACTATCGTATCACATACTTACCACAAGCATACTTACCAAATTGAGCCCGTTGGCCCATAAACCCGATTTTTGGCCCATTAAGCCCAAATTATCAAAATGCACGAAATTGCACGTACTGCAGTTTATTACCTTCAGAATACCAAACATACAAACCCGACTATCTTACGAGCATTCACACACTCGCAAATTACCAAAATACCAACTTTTCGGCATTTCGGCTTTTCGGCTTTTCCGATCTAGTCTATGAGAGGGTGTCAGTTACACACCTATTTTATGATGATTCGCTGACGAGATCCATGCACGAACTGCCTACAATTATAATACTAACACGTTAATCTTACTACCGAAACAAACTACACATTAACTTCTTACCATATTCGGCCAACAACACCTTAGGCCTTAGCGTTCCTACCTTTGCCAAAAATAGCGTCTCGATCCAGATCTGTTCACTCCACTTGTCCAAGCCCTTGATCAACAGCCTCTTAATCACACTATTACCAAAATAATAATATTATCACAACCCCTTAGGGCTACAAGTCCAAAAAACGACAACCTCCCTAACCTTTTAGGGATTCCGGCTTTTCTTAAATTATGAAAGATAGACTAAGTTGGAAAGACTTACCACCGATTCTTTCAGTCAACGTTCCCCCTTAGTTCCTACTTGATTCTGATACAGTTCTAAGTCCTCAAACAATAACAAAAGTCGAGCCTTCAGTGATCTCAGTATTCGGCTATGTCCCTAGGATAGTGTTGGAGTTTCGGCCTTTTGCAAAAGTGTTGAGAAAGATAAAATATGAGGGTTTTTAATTGTGGTATTGTTGATAGAAACCTGGGGTTTAAAAGTTGGGAAAATCGGCCAAAGATGATGAGAAAAATAAGAGATTTGGCTAGGGAAAAATCGGTACAAAAGGAGTCAAGTTTTCAGGATTTCGGGATTTGAGGCAATCGACTATAGTCTTAAAAATAATGGAAGGAATATGGTATAGAGTAGGGTGGTTCAAGGATTCGGCTATGGGGAAAAGAATAAGGAAAAAATAAGTGGATGGAGAGAAGAGAAAAAGAAAAGAAGAGGAGAATAGTCAGGAAACGGTACCACTTACCACTAATGCCGAATTTATACTGGCACTAACCCTAGCTGAAATTTTCCCCTCTTAAGCATCCCTTGGCCAGCCAACTCTTGCTCCTCAAGAGTCCACCATTCGACCAACACAGTTCACCCTAATCAGCTCCTAAATCCTCTCCCTGATCAGCTCCTAAATCTTCTCCAGACAGACTCTCACTTCAGTTCCACTGCTTATGTTTTCTGTACATAAAAATTAATATCATTAATTTGCTTACCTTGTGACTCGAACCTTAGCCCTCCTTGGTCATCCACACGCCACCTCTAAAGCCCCTAAGTAGCGTCACATGCCATCTTACCACAGGCTTCCTTGTGTCCTCTTTTACCCAGTTAATACTTAAAAGCCCAATTAACCAGAACCCCTTTTTCCCTTTGGATTAAAATCACCTAAAATTACTGGATTTTAACCTAAGCTTGGGCCTTCTAGAGGCCACCTATCATAATTAAACCTTCATCAAGTAGACAGAACAAAAAATTTTAAATTTTACCAATCATTCACAGAATTCCCGAAAATTGGGGCGTTACAAATCATCACGTTGCAATCATAATTCGACGGGACCCTTTTGTTATCTTTATATGGGAAAACTGCAGGTCTTTGGATTATCACCCTCGGTGGCATTTGAACTCCAGCTTCATTATTTTTTGGTCTCGATATGATAACCACAAGATAGTTGGTCATTGGATTCTGCGCCGTTGGTTCTCCCTCCGATGCGCATATATCTCTCTCTCCGGGGTTTTTGGTTTCTTCATAAAACTCTATTTCCTTATTATCCATCATGTTCTATACTAAAGCCCTGAACTCCACACACTCTTAGATTTCATGCCCCACCTCCTTGTGGAACTTGCAGTAGTTCCTTTCTTCTTTAGATTCTTTCCTTGAATCCAACGCGATCAAACCTCTCTTGATCATCTCCTTCCACATCCGTCTCAACGGAGTCCTGATTTCTGCAACCTCACACTTAATCTTCTTGTTTTTGTCCTCGCTTATCCCATTCACTCCTTGGTCGGTATGATTGGGGAGTGGATTTCCTGCTACATTGGGAACGGCTGGGTCATCAAACCTCACGATCCCCATTTTGATGAGTCTTTCAACTACTTTCTTAAACACGGTGCAGTTTTCGATTGAGTGCCCGGTGATTCCCGCGTGGTATTCACATTGGGCGTTTGTGTCATACCATTTTGAGTACGGGGGCTGTAGTGGCTTCAGGTAGAAAGGGGACACTAATTGAGCGTTGAACAGGTTCTGGTACAACTCCCTATACGTCATGGGTATAGGGGTGAACTGTGGCCTTTATGTGTTCTCCCTTGTGTTGGATTCTTGTCTTACAGAGCTTTGTTGATGGGTGGTCACCGTCTTGGTTGATTTACGGTGAACGACTTGGATTGACCCTTACCGAATGCGCTTGTGTTATTTACTTTATTATCTCTTTTCCTCGAGGCTGACTTTCTGGTACTTTCTCCGGCTTCTATCTTTCCGTTTCTCACCGCATTTTTAATCATTTCACCCGTCATTACTATGTCAGAGAATCTTTTTGTGGTGCTTCCTAACATATGAGTGATAAAAGGGGTTTTCAAGGTGTTGATAAAGAGCATTGTCGTCTCTTTTTCTAGAAGCGGCGGCTGAACTTGTATGGCCACTTCTCTCCACCTTTGTGCATACTTTATCAAAGCTTTCATTTGACTTTTCTCCATATTCGCGGAGAGTGATTCTGTCAGGGGTCATGTCCGTCACGTGATTGTATTGCTTCATAAAGGCCTGAGCCAGGTCCTTCCATGAGTTAATTTTAGCTCGGCTCAGTTGGTTATACCACTTAGACGCTGCCCCGACCAGATTATCTTGAAAGCAATGGATTAATAGCTGGTCATTGTTAACATATCTCGTCATTCGCCTGCAAAACATGGTGATGTGGGCTTCAGGGCAGTTTGTTCCATTGTATTTCTCAAATTTAGGCATTTTGAATTTAGAGGGAAGGACTAAATTTGGGACCAAACTCAGGTCCTTGGCATCAATCCCTTGATGATGATCTGCGCTCTCCATGGTTTTGAATTTCTCCTCAAGCCATCTACATCATTCTTCTAATTGTTTTTGCGAATCCATCCTCGCATTTTCTTCTTCATCAACTTCATCCAAATCGGGAACGGGCGGATAGTTCGGGTTGTTGACAAAGTTAGAGCCTGAGCCGGCTTGGAAGTTCATCGGAATTGAAGCTCTGGCCTGAACTTGCTAGGGCATGATTGTGACAGATGGTTTTTGTAGGTTAATCTCGGGTTTCATCGGTATATGCTTCAGAGTAAAGCTAGGGGGGTATTGGAGATCCTCATTAGTTTCCTCAACTTTGTCCATGGGGCCCTTTCCCTTATCCATTCCTCCCAACAGCAAATTGGATAACTGGGACATCATTTCTCTCTGGGACTCCATCATTTGTTCCTTCATCTCTCGTTGAATCTTGGCTAGTTGCTCTTGCATCTGAGACTACATTTGTTCCTGCATATCCTTTTGCATTTACTCCAATTTCTCGAGTCTCTTATCCATTGATTTTTTTCCTTGTACCGTAGGGGTGCGTGGTTGGTTGGTTTTCATTGGTTTCCAGGTTACTGAAATAATTTTTAATTAATTAATTAGAAAACTCTTATGGCCTTTAATGCATAATGATATGATGTAATGCAAATGCATGAATGCAAAGGAGGCATCAATTTTGATTCAATTGCCCTTAGAAAATTTCACTTGAAAATAAAATCTTTTACATAAAGTCGAGTTACAAATAACATTTCGCTCTAATACTCAAAGTCCTAATTTTTCTAAGCAAAGAGGCCAGCTCTTGTCCGCGATCCGACTCCAATTCATATTTCACACTCAGTGTGTCTGCCTGAACCGCCAGAGTTTGCAAGTAGTCCGCTACCTCCCGAATCTGGGTTATGGCTTCCCCCATAAGGTAATCTCTGTTTCTGACTTGGTCTTGCGCATGGTGAAGCTGCTCTTTCCAACGGTCCTCATTTGCCTCGAAAATTGGATCCGCATCTCATAGCTTTGCAGTGATGCATCTAACTCTTCTATTCTTCCTTTCATTTCTTCTATCTTGCTCAAGCTTGCCCTTAACTCTATTGCGGTGTTGCGGTTTCAGTACTGATGCAGAGACTTCTCGAGTTCCGCCATCTAGCCCTTAATTCACCTCGCTCACTTCTACTTTTCGACAGACTCTTCTCTAAATCTTTGTTTCGTGCCTGAGCTTCTCAAAATTTCCTTTCCCGCCGGTCGGTATTGGCTGTTTCTTCTCGAATTTCATGGCGCCATTGTTTGGAAGTCTTACCTAAACCCGCAGTCCTCATAGATAGGCGTAGCTTCTTGTAGTCTGTCTTTAAGCTGTCTAGACCTTCTTCAGCCTTAGTTTTTCCTTTTCTCCACTTCTCAGCCTCTGATCTCTGAACATCAGTGTCTAACCTTAAGTGCATCTTCTCTTTCTCTAATTGTTCGATCTTCTTCCCAAGCTCCGAACTCTTCTTCTCGAAATCTTGCCTTATAATTTCCAATTCTGATAGGGCGACTTGTAATTGTTCCCCGATAGGTCAAGTATTCTCCAAGCTTGGCCTAGGAATATTATCATTAATCCTCTTTTTAAACCATCCATCATAAATGGGCATTACCATGGAACTGACAGCCAACCTCTTCATCCAACAAGTTTGCTTCCAAGCATCTGATAGCTCCCGAACTTTCTTCTTATAGTGAGCACCTTTAAAAGAGAATTCACTCTAAGCAAGTCCGTAGGTCGTGGGTACAAACTGCCTCGACTTATATTGCCTCAACGCAAGTAATAGAGTATACCCGGTAACTCCCCAAATTCCTAACAACGGCACCCAATCGAAGTTACCACATCGGTACATGATCTCGTTAGGAACCATCCAATAAGCTCTCCAATCGATATCTCCCTCCTTGAGGTTTTGAAAGATTTCCATCCACTTCTCCTCCGAGATATCCTCCCTCCTTTGTATGACTGCCTCCTCTTTCAGCGGGGAATAACTTCGAAAAAGACTTTATAAGAGAGCTTGTCTATCTTCCAAAAGTGCCCATGAAACCATACCATCAGTAATTGTGCACATCCAATAAATCGTCCCTCGCCCGTCTTCCGACATGAGCTCAAAGATCTGAACGTCTTAGCCAATATCGCAGGTACCGGTGTGATTCCCTTCTCAAGGCGATCGAATAAGTCAATGATTGCCTCGTCCACGTACCTCAAAGCCTTAGGAAAGATTACCAATCCGTAGATGCTTAAGGCAAAGATATCGACCCTCTTTCTTTCATCTGGATGTGTCAAAATCAAATCTCGCAAATTCTCCCAAGGGATACACTTACTATCTCCTTTTTGCTGAATCCGAGCAGTGACCCAAGGCTCGCTCATCCCAGAAATGCTCATCAATTTCTTCACGAAAGTTTGACTACTAAAAATCCGAGCATAAGTCTTCCGGACTTGAATTTTTGGACACCTGAGCAGAGTACTGTATTCTTCTATGGTAGGTACTAAATCCACTTCTCCAAAAGTGAAACACTTGCACGCAGAATTCCAAAACTGAACTATAACCCGAAATAGATGCTTGTCCACTCTAATGTCTAGCAAGTGGGATATATCACCATAGCTTTGATAGAACAACTACTTGATTCCTTCATCCCAACTAGCCCAAATGTCTCTCAATTCTTGCAGCTCATTTTGTGCAACATTGACGCGAGTGAAATCCTGCAACTTGGAGATATATCCTTCTACCAAGCTATCCCCTTTCTCTGATTGTAGCTTCTCTGACCATGCACGAGCGGCTGCATTATCCTCGACTTTACTAAGAAATTCATTCTCCATGTCAAACTTTCCAACTTAGTAATTGAATACAGATTAACACCTCCTTTAGTATGCAATGTCATGCAAAAAAAAAAGACAATCAAAACAAAACACAGGATAGTATCAAATAATAGCGATAAAATGCAAGCACATAAACGACAACTACAACGCATATACGGGTAAGTACTAAGGCTCGACGCGGCTCCACCAAAGGATAGCTCCTAAGGTTCACTATATATGGTTCAATTCTAGAGATAAGGTACCCGAACCAGCAAATTCCTCAATCCTCACCCATTATAGTCTCATATAGATCGAGTTCGGTTCAGGGGGATACATTTCCCTATCACCATGCGGAGATGAAATTCTCACGGAATCATAGGTACAGATGTACCTCGGAAGCAATCCACTAACCCATGCAGAGGTGAAAACCTCACGAAAGCGTAGTTTCTTACTCCCACTTAGAAGGTGTGACCACAGCGGTCATACAAAGAAATGCAGTATTATTCTACGAGACCCGAATCATAACAACCATACAAACAAATGTACATGATTTTTAAAACAAATTTTCATTTTTGACAAAAGGACAGCAAATAATCGATTTTATGGTTCGACTCTCAACGTCCCCAGCGGAGTCGCCAAGCTATCGAAACCATCCCTTTTTTTAAAATTTTATTTTTAATGAAAAACGGGGGAATCGACTTTTTGAAAATGAAATATGGAGTCGCCATCGATCCTTTTGTTTTGGTGTGATCGGGTCACCTAAGAATTTGGTTATTTTAATAAAACATTTTTGGTTTACTAAAACAACAATTACGGTCTCTGAAAATATGAGAAAACGGGCTCGAGTCGGTTTACGTATGAGGAAGGATTAGCACCCTCACTACGCCCAAAATTGGTACCAAATCGATTAAATATTGTCCTTATGTCTAAAATTAAAAATGTTTTTGAAATGTGGTTCTTTTTTAATAACATTTGAATAACCCGAGTTGGTTGCCAAAAGTCTTCTTATTTCGATGTCCGAAAATTTGCAATTCGAAAATTTCAAAAGGATGCCCAACTATTTGGTCCAACAAAAAACCAAAACCCAAAGACGATGAGGGGCACGATTTCTTGAATTTCCAAACATTGAGTATTTCCTTTGTTTTAAAGAGTTTTTAGAAAACGTGAGTGAAATTCCGAAGGAATCTTCGATTGTTTTGAACAAATGAAAATGCACAACCCAACACGATAGGGAACGATTCTCAAATCGTCAAACATCGAACATCGCCTTCATTTTGAAAGGTTTTTAATAAACATGAGTGAAAACCTAAAGGAATATTCGATTGTTTTGAGCAAACGAGAAATCACAACCCAGCACGATAGGGTATGATTCCCGAATTGTCAAACACCGAGTATTGCCTTCGTTTTAAAGGATTTTTAGAAGACATGAGTGAAATTTTGAAGGGATTTTTGATTATTTTGAGCAAACACGAAATTGCAACCCAGCACGTTAGGGCACGATTCCGCGAATTGCCAAATATCAAATCTCGTCTTCGTTTTAAATAGTTTTTAAGTGAATAATTATAAAACTATCTTAAAATGTATTAACGTGTTTTGAAACCAGATAAAGGTTTGGATTTTAAAAAAACCACATTTCATAAACCAAGTAGAAAACGACGATATGGGGTAACAGGCACTCATGAGATACGATACTTGATGAATGAGAATATTAATCAACTAGCAGAATAAGCAATTAAATATAATTTCAATCACGTATGAAGAACAATTAATAAATCAAAGATGAGTACCATGCAATGATAATATATATTCATGCTATAATATATGAAAAACAACAAGATATGTGCAAAGCAAAATGGAAAGTAGAAATCAAAATGTATAAGATTAATAAACTTAATATATATAGGTTGACAAGTTTTAATAAAAACTAGGGATATATAACCATAGAAATAGATATTATAAAATAAAAGTTCGAATCAAATTGCACGTAAAATATTTTAAACACGAATTCATTTAGAAGTTAACAAAATACATGATAATTTTAATAATATATATAATACAAAAGAATAATAAGGATACAAGACGAGACATAACACACAAAAAAGATTTAAAAGACATATGTACATGTAAATCTATTGTAAAAAACAACATGAGATTAATAATAAGATATATATATAAAATTTTAAAATAGTCCAAAAATTATACATATCCTTATATCAAAACATTTAAAATAATAGACTATATAAACTCAAAAGCAATATAATATAAATATATACTCAAAAATAATAATTTTATAATTACAAAAAAATGAAGTTTCCAAAATTATTTCATATATACATAGAGAAAATACATGGTAAATCACAAAGCAGAATAAAAAAACTATTAAGGTCATAAGTGTATTAATATATATACATATAAATTTAAAAGTAAATACATGTAAGATAACATAGAGATAATAATATATATATATAGGGCTAAATTGATTTTATTATAAATTACACAATAGATTTAGAAACATACTTGTATATATATATATAAAGGAAAATATATGTATAAAATACACATGTTTAGCAACGTATAGATTAAATACAGACATCCATGAATGTATATACATATATGATAATAGCTTAAAAAAACATATTACGTAGGATTATATAATAAAGTACAAGAATGAATTTAAAAGAAATCATGTGCGTAAAATAATAAAAGGTTAATAACATATATGTGAAAAAAAAATATAATAAATAAAATAAAATAAAGAACACACAAATTTTACGTGGAAACCCTTTCGGGAAAAAAACCACGGGCAGAGGAGAAGAAAATTCACTATGTCGAAAAATTTGTATCAATACAAGAGGAATAGACTATGTCTATTTATAGGCTTGTAAAGCCATATTCTAGTAGGATTGAAACACCCTATCCTAATCAATATAAAATAGATGAAGTTTAATAAGGTTTAAAAAACCTTATTCTAAAATAAAATAAAAGAAGTCTAGTTCTATATGGATTTTACTTTTATTTTATTTTCCATTATATTCTATAAGAATTTGGGTCACTTAATTCTAACAATCTCCACCTTGACACAAATTCTCAATGAACAAGTTCTTCATCGCGAACTTTCAATAAACAAGTTCTCCACCTCTTCCATAAAACCCCTTAAGGGTTTAACTTCAACAATGAACACCAACCAAGTCTAAGCAATGCTCAAACTTGGTTATAGGAAGTGACTTAGTCATCATATCTGCAGGATTTTCATGAGTACTAATTTTGCTCACAACAATATCACCACGAGCAATAATATCACGAACAAAATGATACCAGAACATCAATGTGTTTTGTTCTCTCATGAAACATTTGATCTTTTGTAAGAAATATAGCACTCATTTGTCACAAAATCGTGTCTTGATTTGAAGGTCTTCATTGAGTTCACTAAATAGTCCCTTCAACCAAATAGCTTCTTTGCAAGCCTCGATGTCGCCATGTACTCACCTTCAGGTGGTAGACAAAGCGATCAGTAGTTTGCAAAGTGGCTTTCCAACTAATTGCACAACCTCTCGATTGTAAAGACGTAACTGTGAGAGATCTTCTTCTATCAAGGTCTCCAAAGAAAATCAGCATCAACATACCCTATGACTCCATCTTTAGTTCTTCCAAACTGTAAGCAAACATCGGTAGTGCCTCGTAAGTATCTTAAAATCCATCAATCGCTTTCCAATGTTCTTTACCGGATTTGCCATGTATCTCGCTAATCGCACCGATCGCATATGATAAATCTGGGCGTGAACAAACCATAGCATACATGAGAGATCCCATCGCACTAGAGTATGGAACATGTGACATGTACTCAATCTCATCATCGATTGTGGAGACAAAACCGATGAAAGTCCGAAATGGGCTGCTAAAGGAGTACTAACGAGCTTAGCACTCTGCATATTGAACTCGCAAAGAACGTTCTCAATGTACCCCTTCTGACTTAGGTACAATTTACTTGATTTTCTATCTCTGAGAATCTCCATACCAAGTATCTTCTTTGCTGGTCCTAAATCTTTCATCTCAAATTCTTTACTTAGTTGGGCTTTGACCTTTCTTATCTCTTCTTTATCTTTTGCTGCTATCAACATGTCATCAACATAAAGAAGTAGATACACAAAAGAATCATCACTATTTTTCTTAAAGTAAACACAACTGTCAAAAGTACTTCTTTTGAAATCATGAGAAGTCATAAAGGAATCAAACCTCTTGTACCACTTTGTCTTGGTGATCAAGTTTCAAACCGTAAAGGGACTTTTTCAGCAAGCAAACATAGTTCTCTTTTTTCAAAATCAGAAACCTTCTCGTTTGTTGCATGTAAATATCCTCATCAAGTTCTCCATGCAAAAATGCGCTTTTACATCTAATGCTCAAGCTCCAAATCATGCATGGCCACAATACCAAGCAAAGCTCGAATCGAACTATGCTTAACAAGCTGGGAGAACACATCTGTGAAGTCCACTCCTGGAATTTGATCAGAATTCCTTGCAACAAGCCTTGCTTTATATCCAGGTTCTTCAACTCCTGAAGTCCCTTCTTTCTTTTTAAATACCCATTTACAACGAAATGCCTTTTTTACCTTTAGGAAGTTTCACAAGGTCCCATGTTTTGTTTTTGTGGAGTGATTCCATCTCTTCTTGCATAGCAAACATCCACTTTTCTCGAGCCTTCACAGTAATCGCCTCGAATAATTAGATGGCTCTTGATTCGCATCTATATCTTCACCACATTCAAAGCATAAGCAACTAGATCACCTCAAAGATATTTCTTTGGAGGTTTAATTTCTCTTCTAGTTCTATTTTTGGCGATAGAGTATTGTGGTGAAGAAGCAACTCTATTCTTAATTTTTGTACTTGCTTGAGGAGTTGACTCTGTATTAATCTGATGCTCTACTTGTTTTTGATTTTCTTTATTGGAAGAGTCTTTAAGAGATAAGTTAGGTAGCATAGCGCTTTCATCAAAAACAACATCTCTACTAATCACAACTTTTCTATTTTCAGACACCATAACTTATACCCTTTTACACCACTTTATAACCAAGAAAAACACATTTAATAGATCTCGGTTCCAATTTTCCATTATCAACATGAGCATATGCACGGGACACCCAAAGATCTTTAAATCGTAATAATTAGCGAGGATTACGGACCATATCTCTTGTGGAGTCTTTTTCTCAATGGCAACGGATGGAGATCGGTTGATCAAAAAACATGCACGATGAAGCGCTACGCCCCAAAATGACTTCGGTAAGTTGGCATTTGACAACATACATCGAACCTTCTCCATGATCGTTCGTTTCATTCGCTTACGCAACGCCGTTTTGTTGTGGAGTGTGACGAATCGTCAAGTGTCTCATGATTCCTTCCGACTTGCACAATCTATTAAACTCATCGAACGAACTCTAAGCCATTGTCTGCGTGAGGTATTTTATCTATTTTCCCGTCTGTTTTTCAATCATAATTTTCCAAGACTTAAATGCGAAAAACACATCACTTTTCTGCTTCAGGAAGAACGCCCAAACTTTTTTGGAAAAATCATCAATAAAGGTTAGCATATAATTAGCTCCACCTCTGGAAGGCACTCTAGATGGCCCCCACAGTCGAAATGAATATACTCCAATGTTCCTTTCGTGTTTATGGATTCCTCTAGTGAATCGAACTCTCTTTTGTTTTCCAAAAACACACGGTGCTCACAAAATTTAGTTTGCAAATTCCTTGCCCATTAAGAAGTCCTCTTTTGCTCAATTCTGACATGCCATTCTCACTCATATGCCCTAGGCGCATATGCCAAAGTTTAGTAATATCATCATCTGACAAGGACGAGGAAGCGACAATTGCATCACCATATGATGTGAGAACCACGCAAAACATATAACTTGGCAATCTTTCTCTGTCCTTTCATCACAACAAGGGACCCTTTGGAAATCTTTAAAACCCCACTTTTAGTCAGTATATCTGCACTCTTTTGAATCAAGAGTACTCAACGAAATTAAATTTCTTTTCAATTCGGAACATGCCGTGACGTCACTAAGTGTTACGACAACTCCATCAAACATCTTAACTTTAATTGTTCCAACACTGCGATTTTACACGAAGCATTATTTCCCATCAAAACAACACCTTCGATTACATCGTTTCGTAAGTTGTAAACCAATCCCGATTGGGACTCATATGGAAGGTACAGCTGAATCAAGTATCCACTCCTCGCTTACTTTAGAATCATTGCGAAGCGACTAGAAGTTCACCATCGCCGTAGTCTTCTACAACATCACCTTCACCGAATTTTCTCGTTGTTTTCCCTTTGATTCGCACCTCCCTTTTAATCTTATTTTGTAGCTTGTAGCACTAAGATTTAATGTGCCCTTTCTTCTTGTAGAAGTTACAAGTTTTACCTCTGTTTGAAGACTTCGATCTACCCTTAGATTTACCACGAGGATTCCGTTCCTGTGTCCTACCACGATCATTATCAGCATTCCGATCTTGTCTCCCATGAACAATGAGACCCTCTCCCTGAGAGTCGGGTTTAACCACAAGATGCTTCATCTTATCATACGAGGTTAAAGAATCATAAACCTCATCAACTGTGAGAGACTCACGGCTATATAAAATCGTGTCTCTAAAGGTTGAATAAGACGGGGGCAACGAACAAAGTAGAATCAACCCTAGATCTTCCTTATCATACTGAACCTCCATGGCCTCCAAGTTTGAGAGAATTTCTTTAAACAACTTTGTAAGTGTTCGTGTATCTACAGACGCACCTTCCTCCAAACGATGAGCATAAAGACGCTGCTTCATATGCAACTTGCTTGTTAGAGTTTTCGACATACATATTTGTTCTAGCCTCTTCCATAATGCAGCGGCAGTTTTCTCTTTCATCACATCCTGCAAAATTTCGTTGGACAAATGCAGATGTAATTGTGTTAATGCCTTTCGATCCTTACGCTTCTTCTCTTCATCTATTAATGTCGAAGGCATCTTATCTATCCTAGCGGGGCATCCTCCGATCCATCTGCAAGAATCGCTTGCATCTTAATTTGCCACAACGCAAATCTAGTGTTGCGATCCAACAATGAATTTCATATTTCAAAGACGCCATTACCGTGATCGAGATGAATAACCCTAAGCTCGATACCAATTTGTGAAAAAAATATAATAAATAAAATAAAATAAAGAACACACAAATTTTACGTGAAAACCCTTTCGGAAAAAAAAAACCACGAGGCGAGAGGAGAAGAAAATTCACTATGTCGAAAAATTTGTATCAATACAAGAGGAATAGACTATGTCTATTTATAGGCTTGTAAAGCCATATTCTAGTAGGATTGAAACACCCTATCCTAATCAATATAAAATAGATGAAGTTTAATAAGGTTTAAAAAACCTTATTCTAAAATAAAATAAAAGAAGTCTAGTTCTATATGGATTTTACTTTTATTTTATTTTCCATCATATTCTATAAGAATTTGGGTCACTTAATTCTAACAATATATATAAAATAAAGTTAACTTTAATATAAAGTATACATATATATATATATATTAATGTTTAGACAAGAGGTTATATAAGAGTATTAAAATAGCTTAATGCAAAAAGAATTTTAAAACGATGGTTTTATTAGGCAAAATAAAGTTGTGCACATACAAATATATATATATATATAGAAATACATAATATTGTAACGGATGTTAAAATAAATCCACACACGTTCAAACATTGAGCATTTGTTAAATAATAGGCTATACTAATAGGAGACTAAATTAAAATTTAATCAAAATAAGAGAGGTAATTTGAAAATAAAGCAGTAACCATAAAAGACTGATATGCAACACGCGCAAATGCGTAGGGACTTAAGATGGAAATAATCCATCCCTCAAAACGCAGTGTTTAAGCGCGGATCAGGTTGCAACAAGGCACAAATCTCAAGTCCAAATCAAAAAAAGAAGAAGGCGCATAAGGCTCAATCGAAGGCTCGCGCGAATATGGAGGACCTAGCGCGTAAATTCCCCGTTCTGCATGAAAAGGCATGTATCCGGGTCGCTATCCGGGTTGACGCGCGGAACCCCAATGTCCCAAACGGTGCCATTGGTTTTTTGCTTAAAATTTTAAAGGAAACGAATAGCATTTTGCCATTTTCTCCAGCTACAGGCCAAATACCCAATTGTTAGGGTTTCAGCGCCGTAACCTTCACACCTAGGGCCGACTCTTGGGTTTCACTAGTAATCAACGTGCCTCCACCGCCGCCGAGACCCAAAGCTCCCCCTTTTGATTTCGTTTCCACGCTAGAAAGACTCCGGTGACGAAACCGTAGACATAATCAGGTAAACTCTTCTCCTTTTTTTATTTTCTTATGCTAAAAAAACACATGCAAACTTCAAAGAAGAAGATCCATCCAAAAAAGAAAAGAAAAATAGGACTTGAAATCACCTTTCAAATGATACCGACTTGATTTTTTTATATTTTTGTATTTCTGTGTGCTTAATATGCGTGTGTTCGTAACCCATTACAAGGATTAAGAGCTTAGCTTTAGAGCCGAAAAGAAAGAGAAAAAAATCGAAAATATACAATATTGTTCTTTGTTTCTATTCGCTGCTGCTTTGTTTGTCTTCTTGCAGGTACGGGTGCGCACTCGGGTACGGCAGTTTGGGCATGGCATGGCTGCTGAGGTGCTGGCCTCGTATGGAGGGTGGGCGTGGCGCGATGTGGTTAGGCCGCTCGTGAGGACTGCAGCGCAAGGACCCCTTTGCCCTAGGGTTTGTCGAAATTTGGCTTAGCTTTCGGGCCGTTTGGGCTCATTTTGAGTATTGGGCCACTGTATTTGGGCCTGTATAGGGTTTAGTTCTAGAATCTATGTTTATTTGGGCTTTGATTTGTAAATGGATCTTGGGTCATGTAATCTGGACTTTGGACATTTAATATTTTTTGTTTATTTATTTGTAACATATTTTTTGTATTTTCGTTTTGTTTTTTGTCTTTATATGGGTCGGGCAAATTTGGCCCACTACAGGACTCATTGGGCGAATCGCCCTATTCCCCAAAACGGCAGCGTTTTAAATCGAGGTTTAGAATAGCTATTGCAGGGACTAAATCAAAACTGAAACAAAATATTAAGGCTAAATTATAAATAAAATAAAACATAATTGTAAACATAAAAAAATGGAAGGATCGATTGAGTAATTAACCCAATCCTCAAAAACACGCGGATCCTCCCCTGGTAATCGGGTCAACGCGCGGATCCCATGCCTAGAAACGACGTCGTTTTATGCTTATCGGATTAAGCCAAAACGACGACGTTTCATTTATGCTATATAAGTTAAACCTTTAGTTTTAAAATCATTTGTGACCCGAGTTTAAAAAAAACTAAAATTCTCTCTGCAGAGGGGAAGAGAGAGACCCCGGTTCTGTTCTCCGGCCACCGGGTTGCATTCGTGCACACGCTTCACGCGCCGCCTTTGATGCCGTAGCATACGGCGGTTAGGGTTTTCAAAACTCTATTTTTCGTAGCCAATCAAAAAGGTAACTCCATTTTCTTTTTGTTTCCTTTGATTATATTCTAAGATCGGCGCATTCACACTAGAAAATAAACATGTAAATGGAAAATAATAATAAAGTGATCCGATTACCTTAAAAAACAAAGACTGTCTTTTATTTCTTCTGTTTTTTATGAATACAACCGTCTGTAACCCCTATCTTTCTGTGTTTTTCTCTCTGTATATCTATGTGTGTCCCCCCCAATTTACAAGTGAAAGGGAAGGCTTTATAGCCTTAATCCTTTATATATTCTGGGAAAGAAATCTACAACTTCTTTCCATTTTCGTGTCCTCTGTATCTTTGACTGATATGCTATGATTTTCTTGCCCTTTCCTGCTCTGTTTTTTTGCGTATCTACTGTTTGTTTCCTTTTCTTGCAGGTGACTTGTGATGATCACGGTGATTCAAGGGCTGCTGGTGCGATTTGGGGTTAGATAGAGGGACGACCAGTAACCGGGGCACTGGTGAGCATTGAAGACCCTTGGGACAGCGCATTAATGGTGGTCTCGATTTTGGGGACTGAACAGACGCTCCCCGAATTCTCTAAAACCTCTTGCGGTGCCACAGTATTTAGGAAACCCTAGGGTTTCCTGTTTACCTTAAGTCTTTTAGGCCTTTTGGGCTGTTTCAGATTCGGGCTTAGGTATTTTGGGTTACAAGTGTAATAGGGTTTGCTGGGTAGTTTTGATTTTGAGCCTACTATTTGGGCTTTGTAACCTGGACTTGGACTGTTTAATAAATATTTATTTATTTATCTATTTTCATTTGGTCTTAAGGCCCGGTTAAACTTGGGCTATTACAGCTGCCCCTCTTTGCTCATTGCTGTGTAACGGGAATCGAGAAAAGATTTAGAAAGACCAAATTTGATCGGTCCTATCAAATCATGGTATTCAATCTTCTTGTAAACTTATGACTATCATGTTGATATCTTTGATCTGCTCTCTGCCAAAAACAGAGACGCCAAATCTGCCTCTTTGATTTGTTCTCTGACAATACAGAGATGCCAAATCATCTTAGATTTGCTTCATCGTAAGCACGTGAAAGCCAAATCAACTATGTCTTCGATTTGTTCCTTATAAACACAAGAATGTCAAATCATCTTGGATCTTGCTTCAGTGAAATTATCTGAAGGTGAGATCTGCTATGTATCTACTCCCCGTTGAAGTGGAGATGCCAGACTTCGATTTACTATCTGACAATACAGAGATGCCAAATCATCTTAGATTTGCTTCATCGTAAACACGTGAAAGTCAAATCAGCTATGTCTTCGATTTGCTCCTTGTAAGCACAAGGATGCTAAATCATCTTGGATCTGCTTTAGTATAAACATCTGAAGGTGAGATCTGTTATGTTTCTGCTCCCCGTTGAAGTGGAGATGCCAGACTTCGATTTGCTCTCTGACAATACAGAGATGCCAAATCATCTTAAATTTGCTTCATCGTAAACACGTGAAAGCCAAATCAACTATGTCTTCGATTTGCTCCTTGTAAGCACAAGGATGCTAAATCATCTTGGATATGCTTCAGTATAAACATCTGAAGGTGATATCTGCTATGTATCTGCTCCCTGTTGAAGTGGAGATGCCAGACTTTGATTTGCTCTCTGACAATACAGAGATGCCAAATCATCTTAGATTTGCTTCATCGTAAACACGTGAAAGCCAAATCAGCTATGTCTTTAGTTTGTTCCTTATAAGCACAAGGATGCCAAACCATCTTGGATCTTGCTTCAGCCAGATCTACTATGCTGCGGCATATTACCCTACTGCTTAGGGGATTAAGGCGCGTCGTCTTTGATAACCTTGAATGATTATGCCTGATGATTAGGATGCTATGATCGAAGTGAGTCGAATGTTCCTAATTAAACATGTTATGATGGAAAATGTTATGAACATGACCCCTATCCTAGACTTCACCACTCATTCCTTCATTTGTCTTTTCTTTTCTCAAAGTATTATTCTTGCTCAGCCTGTAGGCCTGTACCCTTCCTCAAATGCTACGATCCACTGAGGATGTCTGTAAGATAATCTTTCCTTAGAATAGAATCGTTGGTTTTGTCCATTTCCTTCTAGACTGGAAGAAAGAAATTCCTCAAGTTCCTTCATCCCTTACTTATATGAATTTCTCAAACAATTGTCCTGTTTTAGTTTCTTGTATTATCTAGAAATTTCCAGAGTAATGCGCAAAACTTCGTTTGTGAACATATTTAGTTCATCTATCATTATTTCAATGCAACATACTTAAAGAATAATGGAAGATGAATAAATCTTTAGGAATAATTAGATTTGAATGAATTATCAAAAAAAAGATACAAAGGAAATTAATCTGATAGCCTATCTTTGAGAAAAAATCTAAAGATAGCAAACAGGCCAAAAGTTAGATGCCTTAGATATCGCCGCTTGAGCGCTTGTACATCAACTTCATGAAGGTATGTGTTTAGAATATTCAAAGTACTTTGTCGATGCCCCAGTATGCAACGTTCTTCGTTTTTTATTGAGCAAGATTACCGGATGCTTCAAAATTTGAGTCGTCCTTTCAGGTTTTCAACTCAAAACCCCTTTGGTCACAAGGCGCCCTTTGCGGGTTTTCACCTTAGCCTCTCCATTTTTCTCTCTCTCTTTTTTTTTATTTTCGAAACCTCAAAGCGCCCTTTGCGGGTTTTCACCTTGGATTCTCTTCTCCTTTAGACAAAGTATTTTTTAACTGAGTCTGAGTTCACTGGGTTGGGTAAACTTTTCCCATCCATTTCCGTTAAGATCAATGCACCACCAGAGAAAGCTTTCTTCACGACATACGGCCCCTCCCAATTCGGCATCCATTTCCCCCTAAAGTCTTTTTGAATAGGAAGGATCTTTTTTAATACAAGGTCTCCCTCGTGGAACTCTCTTGGTCGAACTTTCTTGTCATAAGCTCGCATCATTCGCTTCTGATACATCTGACCATGTTGAATGGCTCTTAGCCTCTTTTCCTCAATCAAGTTCAACTGGTCATATCGGGATTGAACCCATTCAGCTTCATCTAACCTTATCTCCGTCAAAATTCGAAGAGAAGGTATTTCTACTTCAATAGGTAACACTGCTTCTATCCTATAAACTAACGAGAATGGGGTTGCCCCAGTAGAGGTTCTGACAGATGTTCGATAGGCCAAGAGTGCAAACGGTAACTTCTCATGCCAATCTCTATAAGTCTCAGTCATCTTCCCTACTATTTTCTTAATGTTCTTGTTGGCGGCCTCCACTGCCCCATTCATTTTTGGGCGATAGGGAGAAGAATTGTGATGCTTGATCTTGAACTGGTCGCAAACCTCTACTATCGTTTTGTTGTTCAAGTTCAATGCATTGTCGGATATGATCCTCTCAGGCATTGCATACCGACAAATGATTTCTTTCTTCAAGAATCGGCTCACAGCTGACTTAGTAACATTCACATAAGAAGCGGCCTCTACCCATTTTGTAAAGTAGTCAATTACCACAAAAATAAACCGATGTCCATTCGAAGCTTTCGGTGATATTGGTCCAATGACATCTATGCCCCACATGGAGAAGGGCCATGGAGAAGTCATAACATGCAAAGGTGAAGGTGGTACATGAATTTTGTCCCCATAAATCTGACACTTATGGCATTTCTTGGCATAGTTGATACAGTCCCCTTCCATAGTGGCCCAATAATAGCCAAACCTCATGATTTGCCTTGCCATCGTGAACCTATTTGCATGCGTCCCACATACACCTTCATGAACTTCTTCTAAAATTATCTTAGCTTCCACAGCATCGACACATCTCAAAACCACTTGGTCTTTCCTTCTCTTGTACAGGATATCCCCGTCCAAGACATAGTCGCAAACTAACCTTCTCAAAGTTCGTTTGTCATTTTCATTGGCCTGTTTAGGGTATTTACGATCTCACACATATTGTAATATATCCCGATACCAAGGGTTATCATCCTTTTCTTCCTTCTTACTGTTACAACAATGAGCTGGAGCCTCGTAGACACTCATTTGAATTGGTCTCATCTCTTCCTCTTTATTCGCCTTAATTATTGAGGCCAAGGTTGCTAAAGTATCTGCCATCTGATTTTCATCTCGTGGGAGATAATTGAAGGTGATGTCATCGAACTCCTCAAGTAACCCCAAAACTACCTTTCGATAATTGATCAATTTAGGGTCCTTTGTCTCCCATTCTCCTCTAAGCTGGTAAATTACCAACGCAGAGTCTCCATATACTTCAAGGATTTTTATACCTTGCTCTATAGCTGCTTGCAGTCCCATGATGCACGCTTCATACTCAGCCATATTGTTCGTGCAATTAAAGTCCAATTTGCACGTGAACGGGTAATGATCGCCATTCGGGGATACCAAGACTGCCCCAATTCTATTTCCAACTGCATTAGAAGCCCCATCAAAATTTAGCTTCCAAGGAGAATCTTCAGTCGTTGCTATACACATTAACTCCTCATTTGGAAAATCAAAGTTCAATGGCTCATAATCCTCTAGAGCCCTACTGGCCAAAAGGTCTGCTACCGCACTTCCTTTTATAGTCTTCTGACTTATGTAGACTATATCAAACTCTAAAAGCAAAATTTGTCATCTCGCCATTCTCCCATTTAGAGCTGTTGACTCCATCATGTATTTTAATGGATCAAGCTTTGAGATAAGCCAAGTGGTATGGTATAGCATGTACTGTCTTAATCTCCGAGTCGTCCAAATCAGCGCACAGCACAACTTTTCAATTGGTGAATATCTCATCTCACAGTCAGTGAATTTCTTACTGAGATAATAAATTGCTTTCTCCTTTTTCCCTGACTCGTCATGCTGGCCAAGCACACATCCCATAGAATTACTGAACACTGACAAGTATAGTATTAATGGTTTATCTGGGCTTGGTGGAGAAAATACCGGAGCATTCAACAAATACTGCTTGACCTCTTCAAAAGTATTCTGGCACTCCTCATCCCAAGTACCTTGATTGTGCTTTCTGAGGAGACGAAAGATAGGATCGTATTTCTCGGTCAGTTGTGAAAGAAACCGAGCAATGTAATTCAACCTTCCTAGGAATCCTCGAACTTCCTTCTGAGTACGCGGTGGAGGTAACTCTCGTATGGCTCTGACCTTGTCTGAGTTGACTTCAATTCCCTTTTCACTGACTACGAAGCCTAATAACTTTCCCGATCTGGCTCCAAAGGTACACGTTGCTGGATTGAGCTTCAACTGAAATTTTCTCAACCTCAAGAACAATCTTCTCAAGACCTCAATGTGCTCTTTTTCTGTATGCGACTTGGCAATCATATCATCAACGTATACCTCAATATCCTTATGCATCATGTCATGGAATAAATTTACCATGGCCTGTTGGTATGTTGCCCCTGTGTTCTTCAATCCAAACGGCATTACTTTGTAGCAAAAGGTGCCCCATAAGGTTATGAAGGTGGTTTTATCCATGTCCTCTGGATGCATCTTTATCTGATTGTATCCTGAGAAACCATCTATAAAGGATAACAACGAATATCCTGCTGTGTTGTCCACCAAAGTGTCTATGTGTGGCAGAGGGAAATTATCTTTGGGGCTAGCTTTATTTAAATCTCTGTAGTCAACACACATTCGTACCTTCCCATCTTTCTTAGGAACTGGTACAATGTTAGCTACCCATTCGGTGTACTTGACCTCTTGTAAGAATCCTGCATCGAACTGCTTCTTAACCTCATCTTTTATTTTCAGAACAATGTCTGGCCTCATTCTTCGCAACTTCTGTTGGACTGGCTTACAATCCTGTTTTATTGGAAGACGATGTACTACAATGTCGGTACTCAATCCGGGCATATCCTGATATGACCAGGCAAAGATATCCTTAAACTCTCGAAGCAACTCAACCAGACCATGCTTTGTGTCCTCGGTAATCAGTGTTCTAATTTTCAACTCTTTCCCTTCCTCCAGGGCTATATTCTCTATTGCCTCTTTCTCATGTGGCACGATTTGTTTCTCCTCCTGTTTTACCATTCTTAACAGATCAAGAGATACGTCATAATCTTGAATATCTTCAAAATCTTGAGGTTCCTCTAAACATATGTCTTGCTCGCAAGAGAAATCAAGAGTTGCAGTATCAGTGCTCATATCATTGATATCTAGGGACCTGTGGGGGATATGAAAGAATATACAAAGAATGAATGAATATAAGAATGATTGTTTATGTGCTATGAATAAAAGATTAAGAATTGCCAAAATTTAAAGGAATATTGGTTGATAAAAATAAAGTAATACTCGTTTAAAGTGATAAAAGTTATGTTTTATTTCAATAATAATAGATGAACATAAGCCTATTTTCACAAACATAATCCTACTACTCCTAGGCCCTAGAGTAACAGACATGTTTCGAGAATTACTCTGAAAAATTCCTAAAGACTACAGGAAGGTCCTCCGTAGTCCAATTGTTCAGAAAGCTCCCCGGTTTGTGAGGACGAATGCCCTCGAGGCTTCCTTGCTCTAATCTCTCATCGTGTACAGCATTAATTTGATGACTCTCTTCTACCAGTAATCCTCCTGACTTAAAGGATTTGGATATAGGTGGGAATGTCATCGGTTCCCACTTCACTTCTCCTTCGTTCAAACGCGCCATTCTTCTCGCTTGGCGCTTCTCAATCTCTTACCTTTTGTGCTTATGGTCTGGCCTGAAGCCCAAACCAAAGCGATCTTTCTTCTCAATCAGATTTGGGATTTGAATCCCTCCTTGCAGCTGTCTTCCTAGTCCTTTTCCTGGCAATGCCCCTTTCCCCATCATCATTTTCAGAGCCATCCTTGTGGCTCTAGACATTTTGGGTACCGGCACCTCACTTCCTTCCAAAATGAAGGTCGTATTGATGATTTCTAAAGAGCGAAAAGAACACTCAATAGTTTCTTCATTCGCCTCAACATAAGAGGCCTTGCTAGTAACTGCTGCTATAATGTCTTCCTCAGCATTGATGGTTATTAACCGTCCATCTGTCACTAACTTCAATTTTCGGTGCAATGAGGAAGGCACTGCTCCTACCGAGTGTATCTATGGTCTCCCCAATAAATAATTATATGAAGGCTTGATATCCATCACCTAGAAATCAACTTCATATGTATTTGGCCCAATTTCCAAAGGGATGTCGATTCGTCCCATCACTTTCCTTTCAGTTCCATCAAAGGCTCTTACCACGTTGTGACATGTTTTCATATGCGAACTATTAATGGGTAATCTATTCAATATGGATAATGGAAGGACGTCCAAAGCAGACCCGTTATCAATGAGTACACTTGGCAAAGTGTATCCTTTGCACCGAGTAGTTATGTGCAAGGCTTTGGTTGACCCTATGCCCCCAGGTGGAATTTCATCGTCATTGAAGTAGATGAAATTGTCAGCACTGATATTATTTACCAATCGGTCCAACTTGTTAACGAATATGTCGTGGGTGACATATGTTTCGTTAAGTACCTTCAACAATGCATCCCGATGCACCTCAGAACTCAAAAGTAGGGCTAATACTGATATACGCGCCGGCTGCCTACGCAACTGATCAACCACACTGTACTTGCTATGCTTAAGGAATTTTAGAAACTCCTTAGCCTCCTCTTTCTTTACTGGCTCTTTGATAGGCACTTCAACCTCTTTCTTCTTCTCAATGTCAACATCTTTTGTTTTCGTGGGCTCCACTCTAATGCCCCCTATCATAACGCTTCCCACTTCGCGTATGGGAACCTTAATTTTGCTCGCTCCTAGACGCACTGGCTATGCTCTCCCCCTCAGGTACTATTACACTGCAGTCATAGCTCCATAGCACCCTCTTGTCATCCTGGTAAGGGAAAGGAGTGGGTTTATGGATGATGACCTTGGGCCTGGTTCGCGCCCCCACCCCATTATTCCCCGGCAAGGAAATAATAATTCTTGGTCGGCTGATTCCTTATTATTCATTTTCCAGCACGTATATTTGTCTTTCGCAAGAACTACCCTCAAAAATCTGTAGCTCTTTGTTAACCATAAGGCCTTGCACCATGGCCTTGAAGTCCTCACAATTTTGGATCATATGACCCATCTCTCCATGAAATTCGCAATAATTCTCTATTCCTCTTCTACCTTTTCCAGAGGTCAACATACCTCTCTTCACCATCTCCTCCCATATTACTTTCATGGGTGTCTTCACCTCAGCAATATCTTCCTTGATTTTTCCTTCCATGATCTGGTAACGGATTTTCAATATTAGGAGTACTGTCGAATTTCACAACCCCCATCTTAATAAGCCTCTCCACAACCTTCTTGAATCTGGTGTAGTTTTCAATCAAATGCTCCGGTATTCCCGCGTGATATTCGCATTTAGCATTTGCATCATACCATTTGGGGTACGGTGGCTGCAGTGGTTTCAAGTGGAATGGAGCAATGGCATGTGCATCGTATAAGCTTTGATAAAGCTCACGATATGTCATAGGGATAGGCGTGAATTGTATCCTCTCCGCATTCTGTCTTGTACCCGATTCTTGTCTTTAAGTACCTTGTTGCTCTGCTTTGGGTTGACCAATTGTGGCTGCTCTCTAGTTGAGGCTATTCATATTATTCACCTCGTTTTCCTTTCTCCTTGGGGCCGATCCCTTAGCCATTTCCCCCTCGATTTTACCGCCCCTCATGGCATTCTCAATCATCTCTCCTGCCATAACTATATCCGTGAAACTTTTCGTGGTGCTTCCAATCATGTGAGTGATGAATGGCACCTTCAGAGTGCTGATAAATAACATGGTGGTCTCCTTTTCCAACAATGGTGGTTGTACTTGCACTGCCACCTCCCTCCATCGTTGTGTATATTGCCTAAAACTTTCGTTAGGCTTTTTCTCCATGTTTTGAAGTGTGATCCTGTCTGGCGTCATATCAGTCACATGGTTGTACTGTTACATGAAGGCCTGTGCCAGATCTCTCCATGAACCGATTCTTGCACAGCTCAACTAATTGTACCATCTAGCCGCTGCTCCTACTAAGCTGTCTTAAAAATAATGGATCAATAATTGATCATTGTTCACATACCCAGCCATTCTTCTACAAAACATTGTTATGTGTGCCTCTGGGCAAGTAGTCTCGTTGTACTTTTCAAACTCTGGCATATTAAATTTATAAGGAAGCACCAAATCTGGGACCAAACTTAAGTCTTTGGCATCAATCCCATGTGATTGACAGTGCCTTCCAAAACCCTAAACTTCTCCTCCAACCACTTGCAACGATCCTCCAATTGTTTCGCAGATTCGGTTGCCATTCTTTCCTTCTCCATCAAATCCAGATCAAGAGTGATAGGGTTGATCGAGCTATCACCCAAATTATTTCTCGACCCAGATGGGAAATTCACGGGGATTCCAGCATCAACCGGGCCATGTTGAGGCCTCACAGTGATAGATTGCCTTCTAGGAGGTGCCTCGGTTTGCAGTGGCACATGAGGCGGAGTTAAACCCGGAGGATGATCCTCACCCTCCTCATTAGTGATAGCCATGGGGGCTTTCCCTTTATCAGTGGCCCTTAGAAGCTGAGCCATTTCAGCCATCATATTCCTCTGAGCCTTTAGTATTTGCTCCCTCATTTTATTCTGCATTTTAGCCAACTGCTCTTGCATTTGGTCTTGTATATCCTTTTGTAATTGCTCAAATCTTTGATCCATACTCTTAGTTTTAGTGCGAGTGCCGTAAGGATGTGTGACTTCCAGATTTTCTTTTCTACCTTTGGAAGTAAACTTTAACTAATTAGGGTCTTTCTATAACTTTGAATGCAAACGATGTGATGAAATGCTATGAGATGCAAATGCATGAATGCAAAAAGGATATCGATTCTTGTTCAACTTCATTTAGAAAACTTTATTTAGAAAAAGAATATCTTTACATATAAGAGGATTACAAATACGCTTTCGCCCTAAGGCCTAAAGTTTTAACTCTATCTAATAAAAAGGCTAACTATCGTCCTATATCCGACGATGATGAGTACATTAGACTCAATACATCAGCTCGAATTGCCAAGTCTTGCACATATTCAGCAGCCTCTCGAATCTGGGCTACGGCTTCACCAATGACGTGATCCCTTTCTCTGACCTGTCCTCTAGACTGATGAAGCTCTCCCTTCAGATAATCTTCTTGCGCCTCTAGCTGCTCAACCCGAAGTTCACTGTCATACAATGCCACTTCCAAATCCTTAACCTTACTTTTTAGCTCCTTTAACTCGACCGTAGAATTATGGTTTTGGTGCCAACGTAGGGATCTTCCAAACTCAGTTGCCTTGGTCTTCAACCCTTTATTCTCTTACTCTAATGCCAAATTCTGCACCTGCATCTCTTGGAACTTCCTCTCCAATACTCGGCTCTAGCCTTTTCCTCTTGGACCTCTTTCTGCAACTGATCTGAAGATCCTCCTACTCTCGCTCTCCTCAAGGATACTTATGCCTTTTTGTAATGCTCCTTTAGATCATCTCGATCTTCCTCAATCTTCCTTTTTTCTTTCCTCTCTTTCTCGACCTCCATCTTTTGAACGTCAACATTCAAGCTCAAGTACATCTTTTCTTCTTCGAGCTTTACTACCCTCTTCTCGAACTCCAGGTTCTTTCTCTCGAACTCTTGCTTCGTAATTTCTAACTCTGAGGGCATTACTTGCAAATATTCCTTTATCGGTCGAGCTCCTTCCATGCTTGGCTTAGGGATGTTATCATTAACCCTTCTGCCTTTCCATTCGACGTATTCTAGTGTCGTAGCAGGGCTAATAGCTACTCCTTTCAACTGACAAGTCTTTTTCCAAGCACTAGAAACTTCGCTAACCTTGCTCTTGTAATCGGCTCCTCTGTATACAAATTCACTTTGAGCCAACCCATGAGTCGCTGGCACGAACTGTCTCAATCCATGCTGCCTTAGCACGAGCAAAGGGGCATAACCAATGGCACCCCAAATTCCCAACAGAGGGACCCAATCAAAACTGCCGCATCGGTAAAGAGTCTCACCAGGAATCGTCCACGGAGCCCTCCACTCGACATCTTTCGACTGAAGGTTCTGAAGTAGCGCTATCCAATTCTCTTCTGGAACATCAACTCTCCTAGTTGAAGCTACTATGTCCTTCAACTGTGAATAATCCTCGAAGAAGACCCGACAAACCACCCTATCTATCAATCGGAAATGACTGTAGAACCAAGCCAAAAGTAACTGAGCACGCCCTATAAACCTGCCAGCACCAGCCCTCCTACATGCACCTAAATACCTGAATGTCTCTGCCAAAATTGCAGGGACGGAAGTGACCTTTTTACTGAGTCGATGAAAAAGATCCATGGTTGCCTCGTCCACATATCCCAAAGCCCTAGGGAAAACCATCCGTCCATACAAACTTAAGGGAAAAACATCTACCTTCTTTGTCTCATCGGGATGTGTCAAAATCAGATCTTTCAAAGTATCCCATAAAATGCACTTGTACTCACCCTTCACTTTGATTCTAGCCGTGATCCACTGCTCGTTCATCCCCGTAATAGTCATTAATTTCTTCCAAAAGGTAGGGACACAAGCAGCTCGAGAATAGATTCTATCACTCTGAAACCTGGGACAACGAAGTAAGGCAGTGTACTCCTCCACGGTAGGTACGAAGTCTACTTCCCCAAAAGTGAAACAACTGTACGCCGGGTTCTAAAATTGAGCAAGGGCTCGGAATAAGTGCTCGTCTACCTGAACATCGAGCAAGTAAGGTAAGTCTCCGTAATTATTGTAGAATAACTGCTTGGTCTTTTTGCCCCACTGATCCCAAATTTCCTTAAACTCTTGGAGATTATTCTGTGTGACACTAATATGAGTGTAATCTGACAGCTCCGACACGTATCCCACAGCTATACTGTCTCCCTTTTCTAGTCGAGTTTGCTCAGACCATCTATGGACATTGGCGTTGCCCTCCACTCCATCAAGAAGTCCGTTCTCCATGATAAAACTTCCTAACTTAAAAACTGACCGTGAATCGATACCTTTGTAAATGTAAAACGACATGCAAACAAAAGAAAAGAAATAGTCAGTATCACATGATATCAATAAATCTCAACGATATTTTATAAAGGTAATATCTAAAGTTCAACTCTAACTAAGTTGGGCTCTTATGGTTTTTCGATATGAGGTTGGTTCTAAAGTTTGAGGTACCTGAACTAGCAGATTCCTCGATTCTCACCCATTATAGGCTCATTCGAATCGAGTTCAGTTCAGGGGAATACATTTCCCTATGGCTACACTGAGATGAAAATCTCACGAAACCATAGGTACGGATGTATCCCGAAAGTGATCGACTATCCTGCATGGAGGCGAAAACCTCACGAAGGCGTAGTTTCTCACTCCCACTGAAGGGTGTGACCTCAACGGTCATACAAATGCAATGCGTATCAGAATATATAACATATGCAATAATACAAACACATGTAATGCAAAGAGGATTGAATTTCAAAACTTTTCAAATTTCCGACATTAAGACAAAAGGTAATCAATTATACGGCTTGACTCTCTTATTGGTCTCCAGCGGAGTCGCCAAGCTGTCGAGACCATTTTTAAATCGAGTTTTGGAAAATGGGAATCGACTTAACAAAACGAAAACAGGAGTCGCCACCAATCTTTTTAGGTGTGATTGGATCACCTTTAAAACATTTTGTTTTAAAATCATTAGTTTTGGTCTACGAAATAAAAGAATGGGTTCGGGAGTCGGTTATATACGAGGAAGGATTAGCACCCTCGTGACGCCCAAAAATTGGTACCTAATTAATTATCAAATGTCTTTAAGGTCGGAAACTTAAAAGTTTTAAGATACAATCCTCTTTAAAATATCTTGATTTTGAAAATTGAGATTCACTTGTATCAAAACATTGACACTAAGTTAACCTTTTGGAAATCCCTATCTCGAAACGACAAATCGCCACATCCAATAAGTTAGGACACAACGCTTTGAAATTCCAAGACAGTTGCTCGTATTTTGAAAATCTTAAAAACTCAGAAGGGTACTTGACTATTCGAACTCAACGAGAAAAGTTGCAACCCAATAAGGTAGGGCACTACTTTTCTCGAAGCTTCCAAATACTAAGCATTGCCTTTTTATTTTTTTGAAAACTTTGAAGTCTCTTTTTTAAAACCGATGCACGATGGAACATATTATCATTATGGAATAGAATATTGCAATAATAAGTGAATAAAACACGCTTTTAAACGATACAATGGTAATAATACAAAGATCATATACTATATACATACAGGTTTAAAATTACATAACATCATATATATAAAGATACACATAGCATATATTGAAAATGAATAAGCAAAACATACAAACATACAAAGTAACAATTAAGAAATGATGCATGATATACAATTTAATATATATAAAAAAAAAGGGTATCAATGCACATGTTCATAAAATATAACATCAAATAATAATTAGAAAATAACATTTAATACATAAATGATATATATACAATAAAAATATATAAAAGAATAAAAAAAATATAAAATAAAGTAAGTAATTGTTAATGAAATATACTTATAAAAAACATATTTAATAATAATTTTGAAATAGTATTTAATATATAATATATAAAAAAATTAATAATTATGTATAAAATAAAAATATATTGGTTTAGAAAAATAATGTATAAAATATCAAATATGTGAAAGGATTTATATTTATAATAGAATAATTATATAATATATACAAATATAAATTTAGAATAATATGAATAAGTAATTAATGATGAAATATATGTATTATTATAATATATTCAAAATGTGTAATAATAGAATATAAGTAAAGTAATTATTAACATATAAATAAAAATAAGTGTATAATACAAATTAAAACTTTTGATAATAATAATATAGATAAAAATATATAATAGTATAAAAAATGACATAATAATATAAAATAAATATAATATATAATATGAAAGTATATATGTGAAAATAATATATAATATATATAAATAATATGAATAATAAATAATAAAATAATTATATAGTATATAATATAAAAATAAGATTAAAATAAAATAGATAAAAAAATTTATATTTATATAATAACAACAGAAATAAATATATAGGGTTAAATTTGAAGTTCAATAAAATTACAGGGGCGAATTTAAAAAAGAAAGCTGAATTAAGGTCTTAAATAAAACATGCATAAAACAAAAGGGACTCATTGGTCAAATCGCCCTATTCCCCAAAAAGGCAGCGTTTTAAATCGAGGTTTGGAATAGCTATTGCAGGGACTAAATCAAAACTGAAACAAAATATTAAGGCTAAATTATATATAAAATAAAACATAATTGTAAACATAAAAAATGGAAGGACCGATTGAGTAATTAACCCAATCCTCAAAAACACGCGGATCCTCCTCGGGTAATCGGGTCAACGCACGGATCCCGTGCCTAGAAACGACGTCGTTTTATGCTTATCGGATTAAGCCAAAACGGCGCCGTTTCATTTATGCTATATAAGTTAAACCTTTAGTTTTAAAATCATTTGTGACCCGAATTTAAAAAAAAAAACTAAAATTCTCTCTGCAGAGGGGAAGATAGAGACCCCGGTTCTGTTCTCCGGCCACCGGGTTGCATTCGTGCATGCGCTTCACGCGCCGCCTTTGATGCCGTTGCGTACGGAGGTTAGGGTTTTCAAAACTTTATTTTTCGCAGCCAATCAAAAAGGTAACTCCATTTTCTTTTTGTTTCCTTTGATTATATTCTAAGATCGGCACATTCACACCAGAAAATAAACATGTAAATGGAAAATAATAATAAAGTGATTCGATTACCTTAAAAAACAAAGGCTGTCTTTTATTTCTTCTGTTTTTTATGAATACAATCGTCTGTAACCCCTATCTTTCTGTGTTTTTCTCTCAGTGTATCTATGTGTGTCCCCCTCAATTTACAAGTGAAAGGGAAGGCTTTATAGCCTTAATCCTTTACATATTCTGGGAAAGAAATCTACGACTTCTTTCCATTTTCGTGTCCTCTGTATCTTTGACTGATATACTATGATTTTTTTTCCCTTTCCTGCTCTGTTTTTTCACGTATCTGCTGTTTGTTTCTTTTTCTTGCAGGTGACTCGCGATGATCTCGGTGATTCAAGGGCTGCTGGCGCGATTCGGGGTCGGATAGAGGGACGACCGGTGACCGGGGCACTAGTGAGCATTGAAGACCCTTGGGACAACACATTAATGGCGGTCTCGATTTCAAGGACTGAACAGACGCTCCCCGAATTCTCTAGAACCTCTTGGGGCACCACAGTATTTAGGAAACCCTAGGGTTTCCTGTTTACCTTAAGTCTTTTGGGCCTTTTGGGCTGTTTCAGATTCGGGCTTAGGTATTTTGGGTTATAGGTGTAATAGGGTTTGCTGGGTAGTTTTGATTTTGAGCCTACTGTTTGGGCTTTGTAACCTGGACTTGGACTATTTAATAAATATTTATTTATTTATCTATTTTCATTTGGTCTTAAGGCCCGGTTAAATTTGGGCTATTACAGATTTCATCATGGTACAACATTTACGCAAGGAGTTAAGCAAGATAAATAGGTAACTTTATTCATAGCCAGACCTATACACGAGCCTACTATTGACATATATTTATCGTTATTTTTTTTCTTGTTTTAGGTGGTGGAAAGGTTTAGATGTTGCAACCAGTTTTCCATTTATACGGGATGGATTGGTGGAGTGTTGTTTTTAGATATTGAGAGTATACTTTAAGCCCCATTACACCATTGTTAGAACTTTCATGACCAAAGTAATATCGCTCACATCAATTTTAGATGATATTTATAATGCGTATGGCACATCAAATTGATTTGACGTAAATGTCAAAAAATAATTTTTTTCAATATTGATTTGGAAGTAGTATTTGACATTTATGTTAAATACGAAGGCTATCAACATAGAATTTCAACAATCGGTAGAGAATTGATTTGATATAGTAAGCAAAATAATTTTAGCAGTAAAATATGTAAATTTTGATATGAAAGAGAGGAAAGTAAAATCTAATTTGGATTGAAAATAAAACAAGAAACCTAGTATGATTAGGGGAAAAAAATGGCTAAATGCCTAGAGTTTAAAACCCTAAGGGTGGCAAGAGCAATTATCCCAAGTTTTGGGCCGAAATTTAAAAGAAAAAAAAAAGCGAACCTCAAACTTGATGCAAGAGGGAGACATAACGTCCAAGCTGCTGAAAATTTAAAAAGGAAAAAAGAAAAAAAAAGTATTGTTTAAATTTAGGATCTCTACAAAATGTATTAACTACTTATCCATTAAGCCTAGGTTTATTTCTTATTTATTCAATTCAACTTACCCTCTATATTTTCGGGTATGACAGACTTTATAACATAATACAATCTCTTAAGTTACAAAGAATAAATAGAAACTTAATTACAATATAAAAATCTCATAATTTCATTGAGAATTATGAACATCGATTATAAAATATCATTTATAACAAAAACGACTTTATCAATAACATAATTAATTTTTAGACTGCTTTAAATTAAACTTTAAATGCGAAAATTTTTGCAGCATTATAAAAAAAATACTGAAGATTGAATTTGTTTTATAAATTGCTTTTTTAAAATTTTTAAAACAAAAAGGAAATTCAAATGGTTAAACGGTAATTTAGATATCTTAAAATCCTCAAAACTTTTCTTTTTTTTCCCAAGCTGTTTGCTTATCTTTTGTTTTGCTTAATGGCAGTGTCAGTCTCGAGCTGGTTATCACCCACCTTTTTCTTCTTACGACCAACCCTTTCTTTCTTTCTTCTTCTTCTTCTCATTCATTCCACATGTTTTCTCTCTTTTCAGTTTGCAGATCTATTCTGTAGATATCTTTGTTGTATTTGCAATTTGTGATTGACAGATGACAATGCTTGTCGTTCTCTAAAACTCCACCGGCCACCAATAGTTTTTCTTGAAAAGTGGGTGGCTCTTCATCAACTTCTTAATATGTTTATGCTTTGAGAGTATTTCAGAATAATAAATGATTTCACGAGTCAATTTGGACCCGTGTTGTCTTAAGTTTTATATTTTTTTCCATTGTTTAATAAGTTTTTAGTTTTAGAAGTTTTTGTCTGCTCTTGTAGCATATTTTTTAGTCTTGCTTATGCATGTAACTTTAGTTTTACAAGTGATTTTAGGGATGGTTTTGTTGCCATCCTCTCTAGTTTGGTGAATGTTTGACTCTTTTGTCGATTTTTGCTTGCCGCTTTGGACTATCCAAGGCTCATTTTCTTATTGTATTAAGTGTTTGCAATCACTCCAGATATGTCGTATTTGAGTTGTGACAAAGCCAATTGTCAACGTGTCTTGATGTTCTATTGATGCTGAGGCTAAAGCCTTTGTTTTGTTGACAGAGCTTATCCTTCACCATCTACAACAAGTGTTTATTATTTTTCTCTAAATTGTATGGTTCTATTCATTGAATGAATTTATTTTAAAAAAATATTAAACCTTTATAAAAATTTAAATACTTATTTAAAAAGTTATTAGGTTTTTTTATATATTTTTCTATATTTGAGGCCAATAAAAAATAAAAACACAGTTAAAAACAAAAAAAAATCAAAAGATTTTGGAAATTTTAAATGCTATTTTAATTTTTTTTTTTACATTTATGTTTTAAATATTGTTTTATATTTAATTCTAATTAAGAATCTAAAAAAAATTAAAATACTTTAATTGAATTTTAGCTCGATTGGCATTAGGTTTTTTTGCCAATGCAGGAGGTCGTGGGTTCGAGTGCGTTGAAGTGCATTATCTTCCTATTTAAGGGTTGGGGAGGGGCTATGGGTAGTTATAGGTATTGTATCAAAAAGAGCAAATATAATAAGAACCTATAATGAAATTAATGTTAAAAAAATATATATAATACTCTTTTCAATTTTCATAATTGAATCAATTATTAAAAAAGATAAAATAATAAAAATAACATTAAGGGTTAGTATTTGGCATACTGCCCAATGTACTTTTTTTATTCAACAAAAAGCTTTGAAAAATTGACAAGTGTTTTTTTTAAAAATATTTATTTTTTAATATAACCTTATAGGACAATTGTCAATTCTTGTGGAGTCTAAAAACTCCATTGGTATTGTACCAAATAATTTTTCATATATTTATAGTAACATATTCAATATTAGTAGAGTTTTTAGAAAAATAGATATTTATAAAATAAAAATACATATTAATTTTTTAAAACTGTTTGTTGAAAAAAATATATTGCTAATATAACAAATACTAACCTTAAATATATATTGTAGATAAATCTTATTTTCAGAATAAAAATGCATTTCCGAGTGAGTTATCACTTTTATAATTAATTTTTTTATAATTTAATTGAAAACTTAATTTCATGACTAAAAAAATAGGAGCACAACAATATGGTGATTCAACATAAAGTTCTACCTAATAATTGAAAAATCATCGAATTAAAATTTTGTAATTTTATTACTTTATAAATTATTTAAGTGTTTTAGCTGACAATAAATTATTTAATATTTAATTATTAAAATTGATTGCTACTTTTTTTTATGAAAAATTGTTTACCAATTTTTTAATTTCAAAATTATATGTTTGTGTTAATATATTATAGGTAAAAGTAAAATATAAATTAATTAAATATTTTAAATATAACACATAATAAATTCATGTATGGAACATATATGCAAACTAGTATATATATTTGTAAAATATTTGGTAAAAATATCATAGCAATCCCTTTATTATACTTTAAATTACATTTTAATTCTTCAATTGAAAAAATAAAAACAGCAAAATAGTCCATTAGTTAAATTTTTGTCATTAAAGGCTTATTTTGGTGATTTTTGCATAAAAAATAATATAAATTTTAGTCCTCTTATCTTTACCTTTATTACATTTTACTTCTACTCTTTTTATTTAACGTAAGTAGGCCCTCAACTTTTTATTTCTGACATAGCAATGTTTTGTGGGCAAATAATTTCGAAGTTCTTAAAAAAATCATAAATAAAAGTTATAATTCAAAAATTATAAATAAAAAAAAAACCTCTTTAGAATTAATATATAAGATTATTATTACAATTATTGATTTCTTCTTACTTGGGGGGCCCACTCTTTTTGGTCATCATACCACTCATGGGTTAGAACTTAGAATTATGCACTACCTTTTCAGAAAGAAAGCTCAAATACATATACGCTGCTTTCTTTTTACGTCTTTATAATTAGGTTTAGATTTTAGCTATATGTATTTTTTTTCTATTTGTTAAATTTGCAAAATATAAGTATAAAAAAAATTAAATATGTTGAAGAAAAATATGTTAAAATTTTAAATACAATAGGTACATTAAATGTGTTTTACGGTATTTATTACATTGGTTTTGTACTTAATAACTATAATATCTAAAATAATCAAGTTTATTTTTAATATATTTTTAGTGTGGTTGGGATTCGGTCTTTATTTATGGTAATGGAATATAATTTTATGGTTAATAATTTATTTCTTTGAATAACACTCACAGTGAGAGAATCAATTATTGCCATTGGCAATAATTAAATACATAACCAAAATTTCATAAAAATTTAAAAGTAAAACTATATTAAAATTATAAAATTAATACAACCAATTCAACTGTTGATTTTTTAACTCAATTTTTAGCTTTTTATCAATTTCATCTCTATATTCAAATTAATATATTAATTAATTTTTATTTGATCCATCTAAGCCACTAAAAAAAATTCAAATAGAAGGGTTTTAAGGGTTATCCTTGTGATATATGTTCATAAATTTGTGTGACTAATCATGTGAAAAAAATTGTGAAATTATTATAAATTTGTTTGGCTGAATATGAATTATTACATTATTTTAGCACTAAACACCGACAAAAAGAGACAAAACATGACTACCCGAGGATTTAGTAGATATATTTATAATGCATATAATAATATTATTTTAAGATGATAAAAGCAAAAGCATAAGTTGAGATTCAATTAATGTCATTTGCAAGGGACAAGTTTCACGAAATCCATGTGAAATATATTTCATACACTCGTAGCTCATCATTGAGAAATAAGAGTGGAGGATGGAATTATTACTTTCCTTTTTTAGCATTAAACGCCAAAACTGGTGGTAGTGACACATAACTCTATCCAACAATATACTTATCCTCACGACAAGATAATTTTAATTATACATATTTCTATAAAAATATAAATTAATTTATGATGAATAAAAAGTAAAAGCAATTGAAATTTTTTTTTTTGGTAGAAAAAGATTACAAAGTAGCATAAGGATTATTAACAGAAAATTAGTCATAATTAGTCAGCAATCGTTGCAGGGATATCCTGAAAAACTCGGGGACCAAAAGGGAGTCCCTCAATCAGTCCAGCCAGTGTGTGATCAGTCATCTCTTCAGACTTGTTGTATATCCACTCGTCACTGTCGTCTACAAAGTTTTAGAATTCCTAAGACCAAGTCTATTCAATTGCCCTAAAAAACTACCATGAATGGCTTCAATTGCTAGGGCACAATCCATTTTGACAATAACATTCACCCATTTTACATCCCAAGCCAAGAGTAGCCCGTCATAAATTGCCCAAACTAATTAGCAACACTTTCAGTTCCTACATTCGACATCCAACTAAACTAATTAGCAATAATACACTAACATCAAATCATTCACTCGACCCTTACTTGGTTAGAGTATTCATCCAAAAGAAACCTTAAAGCATTTGGCCGAAGACAAACAGAATCAATCCCTAACTAAGGCATACAATCCCTTACCCTTAGAATGAGAGTCGACGACGACCTCAATTTGCCGGAGAAGTATTTGTCCCATGATCTTCAACTAAATAGATTCGAAAACATTAGATTGAGATCTCACAGACCAGCCCACTTGCTTCACATACCTTCCACGTGAAAAGAGGAAAAAAAACATCATTTAAAAGTAAACAAAAGATACTTACGAAAAGAATACAGTACTAAACCGAAGCACCCTAATCACACACAACCCTCACGAAGGGAAAACAAAATAGAACGACGGTGAGGCAAGAGCACAAAAGCAAAAGTCTAAACGGCAGCAAAAGAACATGGAGAACGACAAAGGATCAACAAGAGTGATTAACGAGCAAAACAAGCAAGAAGAAAATCAGACGTGTAAAAAATAAATTAGTTTATTGCTAACTCCTTTACTAAAACATATGTAAAAAATAACACTTCTATCAAATTTAGTGTGAAAGTTCAATTTGAATATAATTAAATCACACTAGATATTAAGAATAACTAACCGATATTAGTTACTTAAAAAATTAATTGATATTATACAATTGGTATAATGATAAATTTAGTCTTCAACGTTTACATTTTTTTATCAATATTACTCTTATTCTTTTTTAGCTAAATTTTGACCTTTAAACTATATAAAAAAAGAGTCAAATTGTTTTTTAACGGAAATGCTAACTAAAACATAATTTTTTTAACAATATTGGTGTGACAGCCCGTATAACAATTTGCATGTACTTTATGCTAACATGTTACTATTTGTCTTATATGTCACATCAATAAATAATTATAAATTATAAATTATTAAAAAAATTATTAAAAAATTCATCTACAAGTGGATTGCCATGTAGGTTGCAATGTTTAAAAATTTAATATTTTAGTCAGTATTTTTATTAAAAAAAACAATTAAACTCTATTTAAAAAATTAATGATTAAATCCAATTCCTTTTAAAAGGTTGAGAGCCAAATTAATTAAAAATAATAATATAACTAAATTGATAAAAAATATAACCGACTAAATTTATAGGTATTTATTTTTTTGAAACTATGATGCGTATAGAGGTTGGTGGGCATAAATGAAGGTGCCTATAAATACGTGCAAATTCAGAAAAGCATTTGGATCTCAAAGAGCTTTTAACACATTAAAGAAATGTCTTCTCAAATTTCTGCGAACATGGCTCCAACCCAAGATAGTAAAATGTCAAAGGAAAACCGCCATCTGGCCGATTTTAATCCTACCTTTTGGGGAGATATTTTCCTTTCTTCTCCAGTTGAAATGGTACGTACATACGTGTGTTTGTATGCCTCTTGTTTATTTATGTGGGATTATATATCTATGTTATTTGGATTTTATGCTATTTGATACGATAGATATATTAAATGTTTTATTTTTTTAATCATATGTTTATTTTCATTCCAATACACAAGAAAAATGATAATAATTTTGATTATACTGACTGACTTACTGTGATTTTTAGGGTGAATTGAAAACTTTTTAAACTTGAACAGGACATGGATGCCAAAAGTAAACTACAATATGAAGAATTGAAGCAAGAAGTGAGGAGAATGTTGGTGACAATAACAGATAAACCATGCCAAAAATTGGACATAATTGATGCAATTCAACGCTTAGGAGTGGCTTATCATTTCGACAAAGAGATAGAAGATGCCTTGCAGATTATATATCATCATCATTGCAATCAGGTTCAGACTGATGATGATCTTTACACTACTGCCGTTCGATTCCGTTTGCTAAGAGAGCATGGCTTCAATGTTCGTGGCGGTATGTTTTATTTCTTAGAAGCAATTTTACACTTTTTTTATAATTAATATTTTATACATTTCCAGAATTTTTTGTATAATTAATATTTTTTTGTATAAGTAATATTTTATATCAATGACCAAGTAGCGTTATACACTTCAATAATATTTTGTATAATTAATATTTTGACAACCCGATCATTATATATATTCATGTTACATTCAAATAAATTATGCATATCAAATTTTTTGATAAACTAAAAATATCTAACTATTTGTTTTATATAAAAAATCTTTCAATGATTGAACAGAAACATTCAACAAGTTCAAAGATGAGAAAGGAAAGTTTAAAGAATCTTTAATCGATGATGTGAAAGGAATACTAGAATTGTATGAAGCTGCACACTTTCAAGTGAACCGAGAAAATATATTGGAAGAAGCACTTTCTTTCGCTGTGTTCCATCTAAAGTTGTTAAGAAGTAAGCAAGTAGTTAACTGATTAGTTAGAATCAATTTGTATAAAGTAGTTTGTTAAGTTGGTTAGCAATAGTCTATAAATACTGATAAGCTTATAACGAATAGTAGGTTTTTTCATCAAAAATAAATGTACAGTAAACGCTTCATTCATCAAAGTATTCTTGATCAGTCTTCAACATGGTATCAGAGGTCCAGTGATCGCTGTGTTTCCGATGATCAATGATTGTTTTTCTTCCGATCATTCTATTTTCCTCTGTATCGCTAGTGAAACCAAAATTTTTTTTGATAATTGCGATGTTAGTTTTCATGAAACAGTGTTTCCTTTTGCCTTTCTTACTAAAAATTATTTGTTTTTTTTTTCCTACGGATGATAGTTCCAATTTTCTTCATCTCAAACCTTTCCCTTCCATTCCTATCCAATCCTTACCATCACCTAATGTGCCAGCACCTTGTTCTTCTCCAACATTACCGTCTGCAACTGATACTTAACATACTGTTTCTCTCCCCCCCTTACGTCGCACCACACGGTCTGTCAAGTCACCTACTTGGATGAAAGATTACATCAATCTTCATCTTCTCTTGCTACAGGTTCCTATCCTATTTCTCATGGTTATTCTTCCTTACATTTACCTGTTCACACTCAGTTGTTTGCAGCCCATATTTCTTCATTGCTTGAACCCCAAACATATGCTGAGGCCATTTTGGACCTAAGATGGGTTGCTGCCACGCAACATGAAATTCAGGCTTTGGAAGCTAATAGTATGTGGGAAGTTGTTCCTTTACCTGCTGGTGTGGTTCCTATTGGCTGTAAATGGGTATACAAGGTCAAGTATAACTCTGATGGTTCTGTTGAACGGTTTAAAGCTTGTTTTGTTGGGAAAGGATACAATCAGCATGCTGGTATTAATTTTTAGGAGACTTTCTCCCCTGTTGTTAAGCATGTTACCATTCGAACTGTTATTTGTCTAGCAGCCATACATGATTGGCCTCTTTTCCAAATGGACGTTTACAATGCCTTTCTACAAAGGGATTTGTGTGAGGAGGTGTATATGGATATTCTGGATGGTGTTCGTACACAGGGGGAGCACAAGGTATGTCGTCTGCTGAAATCATTGTATGGCTTGAAGCAAGCTTCTAGACAATGGAATTTAAAGCTCACTGAGATGTTGCTACAAGGAGGTTACATACATAAAAAAGAGGGCTACTTCACTATGAATGGGATCCGGAGTCAGATAAGAATGTTTTACTAATGCGGCCAAAGAAAAAAAACAAAGTAAATACAATTATTCCCTATTTTCCAAAAGAAAAGGGGGTAACATTGTCATCCTACTTGTTTATGTTGATGATATACTAATCACGGGGAGTGACATTGGTATGATAAATGAGTTAAAGAAGGTCCTGCACCAAAATTTTAAAATGAAAGATTTAGGTGCATTGAACTATTTTCTTGGGATAAAAGTGATGAGATCATGTGAAGGAATTGTGTTGAATCAACGGAAGTATGCGTTGGAATTAATAGCTGATGTGGGGCTAGGAGAAGCAAAACCAACGAGTACACCACTTGAACAAAATTAGAAATTGACTTCAGTTGAATATGATGACTCGGTACAAATGAAGACTGATTGGGATGATTTAACCACTAATGTTGTAGTATATCAAAGACTTCTTGAGAGGTTGTTGTACTTGACCAATACATGACCAGACATAACGGTTCAGCATTTAAGCCAGTTTATGCACAAACCAAAAAAATCTCATTTGGAGGCTGCTTTTCAGATAGTTCGATACTTAAAGAAAAATCCTGGTCAAGGTATATTGTTGTCCGCATCTAGTAAACCACAACTCATTGCTTTTTGTGATTCTGATTAGGCTTCATGTCCCATGTCTAGACGATCAGTTACTAGGTTTTGTATTAAGCTTGGAGATTTTCTCGTCTCATAGAAATAAAAAAAACAAACAAACCACTATTTCTCGATTGTTAGTAGAAGCTGAATATAGGAGCATGGAAGCTATTGTAGCAGAGATTATTTGGTTAGATGGATTATTGAAAGAAGTTATCCTTAATCAGCTTGACAAGTCACTTCTTTTCTCAGATAATCAATCAGCTCTACAGATTGCAGCAAATCCTGTTTTTCATGAACGCACTAAACATATAGAAATTGATTGTCACTTTGTATGAGATAAAATTGGAGAAGGATTGATTCAAATGCAGTACATTAGGACAACAGAACAACTTGCCGACTTGATGACTAAAGCACTTATAATAAAGTAGCATGAATATTTGGTATCCAAATTGGGGGTTAAAGATTTATACCAACCCTCAACTTAAGGGGTAGTGTTAAGAAGTAAGCAAGTAGTTAGTTGATTAGTTAGAATCAGTTTGTATAAAATAGTTTGTTAAGTTGGTTAGTAGTAGTCTATAAGTATTGATAAGCTTATAACGAATAGTAGTAGGTTTTTTTCTCAAAAATAAATGTACAGTAAAAATTTCATTGATCAAAGTATTCTTGATCAGTCTTTAACAAAAGTTAAAGGAAACTACAGTAGACTATCCTCTCTCCATATAGATTGCTAATGCTCTAAAGCGACCCCTTTATAAGAGCTTAACTAGGTTGGTTGCTAGGAGCTACATTTCCATATATGAAGGATATGATAAACAAGATGAAAATTTATTGAAATTCATCAAGTTAGATTTCAAAATGGTACAACATTTGCACAAGAAAGAGATAAATGAGTTAACCAGGTAATTTATAATGCTCAAAGGCTTCCATGAGTCAGACTGAGTAAAAATCTCATTCATGGCCCTACTTATACACAAATATACTAATAACATACATATATCAACATAAATATTTTCTTATTTCAAGTGATGGGCAGGTTTGGATGTTGCAACCAACTTTCCTTTTACAAGAGATAGAATGGTGGAATGTTATTTGTGGATATTGGGAGTGTAATTTGAACCTCATTACTCCATTTCTAGAACTTTTATGACCAAAGTAATATCCTTCACATCAATTTTGGATGATATTTATGATGCATATGGCACGAAGGAAGAACTTGAACTCCTTATAGAAGCAATCCAAAGGTTATACGAAGCATGTATCCACCTCCATTTGATATATTAGAAGTATCTTTTTATTGGACTACAAAGAGAATTAACCATGTGAATTGATGACATATTATAGGTGGGATATTAAGTTCATAGACCAACTTCCAGACTACATGAAATTGTGCTATAATGAAGTCTTAAATGTTTATAAAGAAATAGAAGATTTGATGTCCGAACAAAAAAAATCGTATTGTTTCCAATTTGCAATAGAAGCTGTACATATTATCTAACCTTTTTTTCCTTGAAAAGTATACTTAATTTCAATCTTAATCAACAATATTAATTAGTTTTTCTAATAAATTTCTTTATTTGATAATAGATGAAACAACAATGTCAAGCCTACTATGTCGAGTTCAAATGGCTCCATGAAAATTACATGCCAACGTTGGATGAGTATTTGTTTGTTGCATTAGTTACTTCTTGTTATCAGCTTCTTACAATTGTATCTTTTGTTGGCATGGAAGATGGCATACCAAGAGAGACTTTTATTTGGGCATTTAATAACCCAAAAATACTTCGAGCTTCGACAATTATTTGTAGGTTGATGGATGATGTTGTTAGCCACTAGGTATATAATTTATTTTATTCATTTTGTACAAATTTAATTTAAAACCGTTCGATATAAGACTAAGAAAAGATCAAAAAGCTAAAAATTGTTTCGTTTAGGTTGACTTCGGTTCATTTTTTATTGTAATATTTTATATGAAAATTGTGTTTATTGTAGTTTGAGCAAGAGAGAGGGCATGTTCCTTCAGCTGTGGAGTGCTACATGAAACGATTATGGGGCATCAAAGCAAGAGGCATACGATGAGCTATACAAGCAAATAAAGAATGCTTGGAAGGATATAAATGAAGGGTTCTTGAAACCAAGGCAAGTGCCAATGTCAGCTCTTAATCGCATTCTCAACCTTACAAGGGTTCTTGATCTCTTTTACAAAGACCATGATGGTTATACGAATGTTGGTGATTCCATAAAAGCTAGCATCACTACCTTAATGAATGTGAGAAAGTGAAGTTTGGTATGAATTTGGATCGCATATTGTGGTATTTTTGTATTAGTTGGTAATGAAATGGTATGGATTATGCTTGATTGGAGTTAATTTAAATGCTTATATGCTATGTTTTGGTGCCATTTGGTTTGGTGTAGGTGTATACAAACTTGGGTGGCAAATTGGCTTAGTAAATAGCCTATTTTTGTTAACACGGGCATGTGTCTCAGCAGTGTGTGATACACGGTCAGGTTACACGGTCGTGTGTCCTCTAGTGTTGAATTAAAAATCAAGTCAATATGCCTCACACGGCCTCACACATAGGCGTATGACTTGGCCGCGTGGCATAAGTCAGTATACCCTACAGGTTTGGCACGGCCTGGCACATAGGCGTGTGTAGCCATTTTTAGGGCACATAAGCTAGCCACAGAGGCATGTATGTTGGCTATGTAACCCAAGTCAGAGAGTTACACGGGGCCGAACACGGGCTGGGACATGGCCATGTGATCCTATTTCGAATGTCCACACGACTTGTGACACGGGCATGTCTTTGGCCGTGTCAAACACATGGCCAGGCCATACAGGCGTGTGTCCCATGTTTTTAAAAAAAATTTAAGTATTCTAAAAGTTTCTAAAGTTATCGGTTTAGTCCCAAACCACCCCGAATACATATTTTGGGCTTCGTAGGCTCGTATTAGGGACGATATGAATGTTGTTGATTGATGATTGTATAAAATTAGAAATGTACGTGAAATGTATGTGTAATTGTTTAATATGTTCGGTAATGCTCCATAACTCTATTCCGACGTTGAATACGGGTGAGGGGTGTTACACTAAGGTCTATCATTTAGCACCTGTGGTCGAATTAGTGACTTAGATTTAATGTTTCGTCACTAAAATTTTTCATTTTAAATGTCATTTTTAGGTGTTGGAAGTACGACTATTTTGTTGGCATTGAAAAATGATCAGGTGTGTGATTCGATTCCGTAAAAAAAGCAAATGATGAAAAGCTGAAATGCTTACTGTCAACACCACACGACTGTGTGGGTCACACAGGCTAGCTTAGTTGGGTCGTGTGGGTTTATTTTCTGTTAAACTTAGGGTCGTATTTGAAGTGCGATTCGAAAGTAGTCATTTCATAGGTTATGTTATGTATGTATTATGGATATGAAATATGATATTCTATCTCTATTAATGTGATTTTTGAAAGCATAACATTATATACTGATGTTTATAGTATGTATGACATATATAGATATGATATTTGTATAGTATTACATGTGCATTGAGGTGGGATAATGACGTCAGAGGAAGTGTTCGTAGTTTAATTATCTACCTTAGCTAATAGTTTAAAACAACATATTTCTTTAGGTGGCTAGGCCACACTTATCTGATTCTAGCGAGCTACCTCATTATAACTGGCAGCTTAACTACACTATTCTAAAAAGTGATATACGCTCACTTATAGGTGTGTGGGGTTGGATGGGTATCCATTACCCTAATTGGTGTGTAGGGATGAATGGATATGGTGTGTGGCGACTGAAAGTAGGACCTGATTCTGTATTTGAAATTGCATATGTATCTAATTTTGAAATTGTAATTCTATTTGTATCTACAACCTCAGTTGTATCTTAATTGCATCTGTTCTAAATCTGTTCAGTTTGCTTGTGTTGTAACAACCCGGTTTAGACCCTAGTCGGAATAGTGGCTTCAGAACCACAAATCTGAATAAAAAAAATATCTAAATATTATTTTTTGTGTTTACAGTATGTGGTAAAACATGTGTGAAAGTTTCGTATGAAAATTTAATCATTTGTGTGCTTAATTTGATAAAAGGACCTAATCGCACAAAATGCAAAAGTTGCTTGCTATATGTTAAGTGTGCCTAATTGCTATGTCTCTTTAATTGAGAGGTCCTTATGTGGTTAATAGACTATTAAACATATGAGTGGACTATTACGGACATGAATTAAATGGATTTCATGTTTTATAATTGAGGTTATATAAGTAATTTAGTATTTAAGTTAATAATAAAACAAAACATAAAATTCCATTCGTTATCATCCTTATTAGCTGAAAATAGCAAAGGAAAAGAAAAGAAAACACAAGCTTAGGGTTTAGCACTTTGATTGGTGGTTAAGGTATGGATTTTGTTCGATTTTTGATAATTTCTAAATTTTTGTGATCGTTGCTCTGTATACTATCATGCCCATGTATGAATTTTGGAAAGTGTTGATAATTTTGAGTTGATTAATTGTGAATAATGTGAGTTTTATGAAGTTTGATGATAGTAAATGGAAGATATGTGTTAGATTACTATGTTTTATATTGAGATTTTTGATGAATTGGAGTATTTTGGACTAAATTATGAAAATGAGAAATTGAGGGATTAAAATGTAAAATAAATGATAAATTTTGGCGGATAGGGACCATAGGATAATTCGGCTAAGGCATGGTTTTGATGAATTTTGTATATTTGGTGTTTTGTGTAATAAGGACTAAAATGTCAAAATGTGTAATTTTAGGGGCTAAAGTGCAAAAATTCCCAAAGATGTGTTTGTGTATTACATTGAATGTGTTGGCGATTAAATGAGTTAATTTTGAATACATATAGATTAAGAAAGGAGATATTTGGACCTAGATCGAGGCAAAAACAAAGTGCTCGATTGATCGGCTAATATCATCATTTTTACGTCCGAGGTAAGTTTATGTATAATACATATTGTTTGTATAATTTTGTATGTGATGAAATAAATAGAAATGAGATTGAGAAGTTGGAGTATGTGAAATGTGAATCGAATTTGAAGCACTAAGTGTGCAAGGAATGAAATAGCTACGGCTACTAAAAATGGCACTGAGTGTGCAAGAATATAAAAGCAATGGCTAAATAAATGGCACTATGTGTGTGATACCGATATAGTTCAGTTTGATAAAATGGCACTAAGTGTGCGATATTACTATAGCTTCGACTAATTAATTGGCACTAAGTGTGCGATTAAAGTAGTGCATCAAGCATCAAAGTGATAAATGTAATAGATAAGAACGTGATGATATAGGTATGTACGGAACCTATGTGGTTGATGGTATTGAGTATGAAGTAGATGAAAGGTTATGTAAATAAATGATGAGATGAACTACATTAAGTGTTAGCTAATTGATGGAATTTTATTTTAATTGATGAGTTAAATGTGTTATATCATGAACTTACTAAGCTTTAAAGCTTACTGTGTGAAATGTTCTATGTTTTATAGTGTTATAAAGCTAGATCAGATCTTGGGATCGCCAACGACTCACTCACACTATCAGACATCTATTTTGGTACCATTTTGAGAGTTGTATATATGGTATATGGCATGTATAGGCTAGAAGTATTTAGTATGTTTTGTGATGTGAACATCTAGCCATGAGATTTGGCTTGTAAATGTTGGTATGTATTCCCTTTTAAATTGGCCTAAATGATGTGTTTGATAGGTAAGACATATGATGTACATAATGTTCATGTGATGGTTTGATTTTGGAATGTTGAATTGGCAAGTTTTGTGGTATGAAGTATGTGATAAAATGATGAGTTTATGTATTTGAAACTTATGTAAGTTGTGATGATTTTGGTACATTGACTAGGTATGTTTTGGTTGAGAAATTGAGTAATAAATTGGATGGTAATTGAATGGTATGAATATATACAAATTGGTTGATTTGTTGCCTATGAATGTATGCAAATGATGCTAAAATGTTGTGGTTTTGGAGTTATTGAGTTAGGTAGAAATTGTGGCTTAGACCAAGCCTAATTTCACCTCACACGGTTGAGCACATGGGCGTGTGTCTTGACCTTGTGTTTGTTGTAATTTTGCTATTCAAGTCAGTCTCGAGCACGACCTAGATACACGGGCGTGTTTGGTGGCCGTGCGAGGCACACAGCCTTGGTACATGGGCGGGTGTGGCCATTTCAAAGGGTACACTGGCTAGACACATGGGCGTGTGGTCGACCGTGTGACCCAAGTCAGTTTCGACCCCGGCCAAGGGACACGGGCGTGTTTCGTGGCTATGTGGTTAAGTTAGTATGTATGCCATGTTTTGCCATGGTTTAGACACATGGGCGTGTCTAAAGCCGTGTGAGGCACACAGCCTGTTCACACGAGGGTGTGACCTGTTAAACTTTGTAAATTTTGTTAAGTTTCTAATACATGTTTAAAGTCTCTTTGACCTTCGTAAGGGACTCTTTAATGATGTGTGACTTTGATGATATGATGTTTGTGAAATGAATGCAAGATGTTTAGATTTGTTTAGTAACGCCTTTAACCCTAGTCAAGCGACGGATACGAGTTAAGGGTTTTACATTTTATTGGTATCAGAGCTACAGTTTAGTCAATTCTAGGATTAACGTAGCGTGTGAGAGTCTAGCTATACATGCCATATGTATGAATTGCGATAATGTGATGATTCTTGACAGTTAAAATATGTTTTTCATATAGAAAATGGATCCCGAACGAGCAATAGCTGATGATGTTTAGAGTAATATGCCCGCTCCCACTCAAGGGCAGCGCTGGCTGAATCTAGGCCGGTATCTAGTAGTCAAGGAGGAAAGGCTAAGCAAGCCTTCTTCCAAATGATGACTAAGTGGTTCACGGAGTTCGTTCGAATAAATCTGGTTGCTCAACAACCTCCACCCCCACATGTTCCTCAACAAGTCCCAGTTGTGCCACAAGTAATAGATCCGACTCGATTGAGTAAGCCACCTGTTGATAAGATTCATCAATACGGGGTCGAAGAGTTTTGGGCTACAGTTGATGATGATGCTGAAAGGGCTGAGTTCTGGCTTGAGAACACTATCCGAGTATTTGATGAGTTTTCCTGTACTCTAAATAAATGTATTAAATGTGTAGTATCTTTGCTTAGAGATAATGTATATCACTGGTAGAAAACATTGACATCAGTGGTTCCTAGGGAACGAGTTACTTGAGAATTCTTTCAGACCGAGTTTCGGAAGAAGTACATAAGCCAGAGATTCCTCGATCAGAAAAATAGAGTTTTTGAAATTGAAATAGGGCCGGATGACTATAACAGAGTAAGAAAGAGAATTTGTACGTTTGAGCAAGTATGCTCAAGAATACGTGTCTACTGAAGAGATCATGTGTAAAAGATTTGTCGATGGATTAAATGAAGATATAAAGCTGTTAGTCGAGATACTTGAGTTGAAAGAAAAGTTGATGCAGAGGTGAGAGATTCGAGAAAGAGATCGATGAATAAATCTTATCATTCCTCATCAAAAAAATCAAGAGATTACTTTAATCGATCTACAACTTCAACAGGATATCAGAATAGAGATCGCGGGAAACAATACACTAATCCTAAAGCTCAAGCCACATCTGTATCGAGCGTTGGTAACATAAAAGATGTTAAGCCTGAGTGTTAACAATGTGGAAGACAGCATTTTGGAGATTGCTGGGGAAAAAGTAATAACTGAGTTTGTTATAGTTGTGGTTCACGATATCACTTTATAAAAGATTGCCTAGAGCTAGCTGAAAAAGATAATGATCAGAACACGAGGCTGAGTAACATTACAGTTAGAGGTAGACCACCGAGAAACAAAGGAAATACGAGTGGTGGTAGAGGTGTGACATGAGACACTGCAGCTAGATCTGATGCTAGAGTACCTACACGAGCCTACGCTATTCGAGCACGTGAAAAAGCGTCATCTCCAGATGTTATTACCAGTACTTTTACTCTTTACAATACTTCTATGATTGCATTGATAGATCCTGGATCAACGTATTCATATATATGCATGAATTTAGTGAATAGTAAGACTTTGCCTGTAGAGTCTACTAAATTTGTAATTAGAGTATCGAACCCCTTAGGCAAGTGTGTTTTGGTTGATAAAGTGTGCAAGAATTGTCCATTGATGATTCGGGGTAATTGATTTCCGGTCAATTTGATGTTGTTACCATTTGATGAGTTTAACATAATCCTGGGTATGGATTGGTTAACGTTGCATGATGCTGTTGTAAATTGCAAATGAAAGATGATTGATTTGAGATGCCAGAGTAATGAGATTATTCGAATTGAATCAGATGTTTTGAATAGATTTCCAGTTATGATTTCAATGATGTTAGCTTAGAAATATGTGAGAAAGGGTTGAGAAGCTTATTTAGCTTATGTGCTTAATACGAAAGTGACTGAAAAGAAGATTGAATCAGTGCCATTTGTTTGTAAATATTTAGATGTGTTTCCTGATGAGTTACCCGGTTTACCTCCGATTCGAGAAGTTGAATTTGGTATCGAATTAATACCGGGAACTACTCCGATTTTGATAGCTCCATATAGAATGACACCGACTAAGTTAAAAGAGTTAAAGTCTCAATTGCAAGAGTTGACTGATAGAGGTTTTGTATGACCGAGTTATTCTCCTCGAGGTGCACAGATTTTATTTGTGAAAAAGAAAGACGGAACTATGAGAATGTGCATCGATTATCGACAGCTCAATAAAGTGACAATCAAAAACAAATATCCTTTACTGCGGATAGATATTTGTTTGATTAGTTGAAAGGAGCTACTGTGTTTTCAAAGATAGACCTGAGATCAGGTTATTATCAGTTATGAGTAAAAGATTCAGACATTCCTAAAACTACTTTTTGAACGAGGTACAGACATTATGAGTTTTTGGTTATGCCCATCGGATTAACAAATGCACCTGCTGTTTTTATGGATTTGATGAACAGAATTTTCAGAATGTATTTAGATCAATTTTTTGTCGTATTCATTGATGACATTTTGATTTATTCACGTGATAAAACCGAACATGCTGAACATTTGAGAATAGTGTTACAGACTTTGTGAGATAAACAATTGTATGTGAAGTTCAGTAAATGTGAATTTTAGTTACGCAAAGTTGGTTTTTTGGGCCATATTGTATCAGCATCTAGCATTCGAGTTGATCCAAGCAAAATTTCGGCTATTTTGGATTAGAAGCTTTTGAGAAATGTTTCTGAAGTCCGCAGTTTTCTTGGACTTGCTGGTTATTATCGAAGGTTTGTAAAAGGCTTTTCGATGATCGCGACTACGTTGACGAAACTACTTCAAAAAGATGTGAAATTTGAATAATCTAAAAAGTGTCAAAAAAATTTTGATCAATTGAAAGCCCTATTGACTGAAGCTTCGGTGTTAATATAGCCAGAATCGGGTAAAAAATTTGTGATTTACAGTGATACTTCGTTGAAAAGTTTGGGCTGCGTATTGATGCAGGAAGGCAAAGTCATAGCCTATGCTTCAAGACAGTTAAAGCCGCATGAAAAGAACTATCTGACACATGACCTTGAGTTAGTTGCGATTGTGTTCGCATTGAAGATTTGGCGCCACTATCTGTTTGGTGAGAAATGTCACATTTATTCTAATCACAAAAGCTTAAAATATTTGATGATTCAGAAATATCTAAATCTACGACAGCGAAGATGGCTAGAGTTGTTAAAAGACTACGAGCTTGTAATTGACTACCATCCGAGAAAGGCCAATGTTGTTGCTAATGCTCTAAGTCGAAAATCATTGTTTGCATTGTATGCGATGAATACTCAGTTAACTTTGTCTGGTGATGGTTTGGTTTTTGTTGAGTTGAAAGCAAGATCGTTATTTATTCAGCAAATTTATGATACACAGAAGGTTGATAATGAATTGTTAGCAAAACAAGCTCAATGTGAATTGACTACTGATTTAGAATTCCGAGTTGATGCTGAAAGATCTTTGAGATTCAGAGGCTGAATATGTGTTCCGAGAAATTCAAAGTTGATTCAGATGATTTTAAATGAAGCTTATAGCAGTCTGTTATCTATTCATTCGGGTAGTACTAAAATGTATAATGATCTAAGACAACTTTATTGGTGGCACGGTATGAAACAAGATATTTCGGATTTTGTTTTGAAATGTTTGATCTGTCAGCAAGTTAAAGCTGAACATTAGGTTCTGTCCGGATTACTTCAATTGATTATGATTCCGGAGTGGAAATGGGACAGAATCACGATGGATTTTGTATTGGGATTACCTCTGTCACTGAGTAAGAAAGATACAATCTGGTTTGTGGTTGATAGATTGACTAAATTAGCTCATTTCATTCCAATTCATATAGATGATTTACTTGATAAGCTTGCTGAGTTGTACATTTCCTAGATTGTGAAATTACACGGAGTACCTATTTCTATTATTTCGGATAGAGATCCGAGGTTCACATCACGCTTTTGGAAGAAACTACAAGATGCATTAGGTTCAAAATTACACTTTATCACTGTTTTTCACCCACATACGGATGGTCAATTCGAACTGATTATTCAAATACTCGAGGATATGTTGAGATGTTGTATTCTTGAGTTTGAAGGTACGTGGGAACGATACTTGCCATTGTTGCATATAATAATAGCTTTCAATCGAGTATCAAAATGGCTCCTTACAAGGCTTTATATGGTTGAAAATGTCAAACACCGTTGCACTGGACAGAGCTGAGTGTGAATAAGATTCACGAGGTTGATTTGATCAGAGAAACAAAAGAAAAAGTGAAAGTAATACGAGATAGTTTGAAAGCAGCAGCGGATCATCAAAAATCATATGCCGATTTAAAAAGAAAAGGTATTGAGTTTGAAATTAGTGATAAGGTGTTTCTGAAAGTATCTCCGTGGAAGAAAGTACTCTGATTCGACAGAAAAGGCAAATTAAGTCCGAGATTCATCAGGTCGTATGGGACTATCGAACGAATTGGACCAGTAGCTTATTGGTTAGCATTTCTATTTAAGTTAGAAAAGATACATAATATATTTCATGTATCGATGCTACGGAGATACAGATTAGATCATTTGCATGTTATTTCCCCGATTGAGGTTGAAATTCATTCTTATATGTCTTATGATAAAGAATCGAAATAAATTTTAGCTCGAGAGATCAAAGAGCTGAGAAATAAAATAATAGCGTTAGTAAAGGTATTGTGGCATCGGCATGGGGTTGAAGAAGCCACGTGGGAACCCGAGGATGCTATGAGAAAACAATATCCAAACCTATTCACTGGTAAGATTTTTGGGGACAAAAATCCCTAAGAGGGGAGAGTTGTAACAGCCCAATTTAGACCTTAGTCGGAATAGTAGTTTTAGGACCACAAATTCGAGTCAGAAAAATATTTAAATATTATTTTCTGTGTTTACAGTATGTGGTAAAGCATGTGTGAAAGTTTCGTATGAAAATTAAATCTTTTGTGTGCTCAATTTGATAAAAAGGACCTAATCGCATAAAATGTAAAAGTTGCTTGCTATATGTTAAGTGTGCCTAATTGCTATGTCTCTTTAATTGAGAGGTCCTTATGTGGTTAATAGACCATTAAACTTATGAGTGGACTATTATGGACATGAATTAAATGGATTTCATGTTTTATAATTGAGGTTATATAAGTAATTTAGTATTTAAGTTAATAATAATAAAACAAAACATAAAATTTGCTTCTTTATCATCCTTATTAGATGAAAATACCAAAGGAAAAGAAAAGAAAGCTCAAGCTTAGGGTTCGACACTTTGATTGGTGATTAAGGTATGGGTTTTGTTCGGTTTTTGATAATTTTTACGTTTTTGTGATCGTTGCTCTGTATACTATCATGCCCATGTATGAATTTTGGAAAGTGTTGATGATTTTGAGTTGATTCATTATGGATAATGTGATTTTTATGAAGTTTGATGATAGTAAATGGAAGATATGTGTTAGATTACTATGTTTTGTATTGGGATTTTTGATGAATTTGAGTATTTTGGACTAAATTATGAATATGAGAAATTAAGGGACTAAAATGTGAAATAAATGACAAATATGGGCTGATAAGGACCATAGGAGAATTCGACTAGGGCATGGTTTTGATGAATTTTCTATATTTGGTGTTTTGTGTACTAAGGACTAAAATGTCAAAATGTGTAATTTTATGGGCTAAAGTGCAAAAATGCCCAAATATGTGTTTTTGTATTAAATTGAATATGTTGGTGATTAAATGAGTTAATTTTGAATACATATAGATCAAGAAAGGGTAAATTCAGACATAGATCGAGGCAAAAACAAAGTGCTCGATTGATCGACTAATATCGTCTTTTTTACGTTCGAGGTAAGTTCGTGTATAATACATATTGTTTGTATAATGTTTATATATGATGAAATAAATAGAAATGAGATTGAGAAGTTGGAGTATGTGAAATGTGAATAGAATTATGTGAAATGTGAATAGAATTTAAGGCACTAAGTGTGCGAGGAATGAAATTGCTATGGCTATTAAAAATGGCGCAGAGTGTGCGAGAATATAACAACAATGGTTGAATAAATGGCACTATGTGTGCGATACCGATATAAGTTCGGTTTAATGAAATGACATTAAGTGTGCGATATTACTGTAGCTTCGGCTAATTAATTGGCACTAATTGTGAGAGTTCATCGAATGTTTAAGTATGATCGAATGAAGTAGTGCATCGAGCATCGAAGTGATAAATGTAATAGATAAGAACGTGATGATATAGGTATGTAAAGAACCTATGTGGTTGATGGTATTGAGTATGGAGTAGATGAAAGGTTATGTAAATGAATGATGAGATGAATTGCATTAAGTGTTAGCTAATTGATAGAATTTTATTTTAATTGATGAGTTAAATGTGTTATATCATGAACTTACTAAGCTTTAAATCTTACTGTGTGAAATGTTCTCTGTTGTACAGTGTTATAAAGCTAGCTCGGATATTGGGATCGTCAGCAACTCACTCACACTATTGGACATCTATTTTGGTACCATTTTGAGAGTTGTATATATGGTATATGGCATGTATAGGCTAGAAGTATTTAGTATGTTTTGTGATGTGAACATCTAGCCATGAGATTTGGCTTGTAAATGTTGGTATGTATGCCCTTTTAAATTGGCCTAAATGATGTGTTTGATAGGTAAGACATATGATGTATATAATTTTTAATGTGATGGTTTGATTTTGGAATGTTGAATTGGCAAGTTTTGCGGTATGAAGTATGTGATAAAATGATGAGTTTATGTATTTGACACTTATGTAAGTTGTGATGATTTTGGTACATTGACTAGGTATGTTTTGGTTGAGAAATTGAGTAATGAATTGGATGGTAATTGAATGGTATGAATATATACAAATTGGTTGATTTGTTGCCTATGAATGTATACAAATGATGCTAAAATGTTGTGGTTTTGGAGTGCTTGAGTTAGGTGGAAATTGTGGCTTAGACCAAGCCTAATTTCACCTCACACGGTTGAGTACACGGGCGTGTGTCCCGACCATGTGTCTATTGTAATTTCGCTATTCAAGTCAGTCTCGAGCACGGCCTAAACACACGGGCGTGTTTGGTGGCTGTGCGAGGCACACAGCCTTGGTACATGGGTGTTTGTGGCCATTTCGAAGGGTACACGGGCTAGACACACGGGCGTGTGGTCGGCCGTGTGACCAATGTCAGTTTTGACCATGGCCAAGGCACACGGGCTTGTCTTGTGGCCGTGTGGTTAAGTCAATATGTATGCCCTGTTTTGCCACGATTTAGACACACGAGCGTGTCTAAAGCCGTGTGAGGCACACGGCCTATTCACACGGGCATGTGACCTGTTAAACTTTGAAAATTTTTTTAATTTTCTGAAAAAAATTTTGTATGTGCTCGGTTTAGTCCCGATCCCTTTCTAATACATATTCAAAGTCTCTTTGACCTTTGTAAGGGACTCTTTAATGATGTGTGACTTTGATGTTATGATGTTTGGGAAATGAATGCAAGATGTTTAGATTTGTCCGGTAACGCCTTTAACCCTAGTCGGGCGACAGATATGGGTTAAGGGTGTTACATTTTATTGGTATCAGAGCTACGGTTTAATCAATTCTAGGACTAACGTAGCGTGTGAGAGTCTAGCTATACATGTCATATGTATGAATTGCAATAGTGTGATGATTCTTGACAGTTAAAATGTGTTTTTCATATAGTTAAAATGAGTTTCAAATACCTTTAACTTTACAAATAGGACTGTTTTGTTAAAGAGACAAAACTTAGAGCATTTATGTTGAATTAGACCAATTTTTGAAATTGAACCTTTAAACCCCCATCCCCAATTTGTTTCACGATAGTTTTTGCTCCCTATTGCCCTACTTGCCGTCCTTTGCTCTCCCTTATTATTCCATTCGAGTTTTTTTTCAAAACTATACTATTTTGATTCCCCTCATTCCCAAAGTACTAAACCTTCCTAAATCTTCAAGAAAACACCCAAAAATCTCACCAATTTCATCATTTTCCTCAAGTGTGGGTTTATCGGACTTGTGTCAAAAACTTTGTTTTTCTTTCTGCAAAGGTAACCATTCGACTTTCTAGTTTTAATTGGTATCTAGTCTCTCAGAATGAATTTATAATTGTTAAATTACATGCTTTAATTAAAACCCAAAAACTGGGTTATTAATGGTGGAATTTGAGATTATGGATGAAAATGTGATTTAAAAGTGTTTTTCATCTTGTTTTAACTTGATTAGAAGGTTTCTAAAATTACTTCGAAGTTTTGTTAAAGATTTCTCGTGTTTTAATGAATTTTCATTAGAATAGCTAAAACTTGTTGAAAAATTTCGATACCTTAAAACGTGTAGTTTTGTGTAGTTTAAAGGTTGGGGATTAATCATAGATGAATATGTAGATGAATAGATTTCATTTCATGTGAAAAGATTAAGTATTGACTGAGATATTCAAATTTAAAGTTTTCCATGTTGAAGGTTTCGGTTAAACGAGAACATAGTTTAGGTTTATGTTTGTTACTGTTTAAGGTGATTTATTAGTTGATTGTGGATTGTATACTTGTGTAGTTTGTCTTGTTGAAGCGTTGGAGTCTATAGGACCTTTAATGAGTAGAGATAAAGACAAATAAAAGCTTGCCTAAGCTTTCGGTTTTCAACAGAAGCTGATTTTCGATAAGTGTTTTGGAATAGCTGCACGTAAGCAATTCATTGTGTTATTTTGGAATTTAGAGGTAGCCTAAACCCCTTCTCTTGATTTCGAGTGTAAGTGTTCTCTTACCTATACTAAATATGTGATAAATGTGCTTGTGAATTGTGATAAAGAGAACTAGGGTGTGATGTAATATGAATATGTTGTGATGACTGTTGTGATAGTAAATTTGAGGGCATGTTATTCATGTCATGTGACAGTGTGTATAATGTGCTAATGACGTGATTATGCAGTGAATATGTGCGAATAATCGGTAAGTAATATAAGATGATTGTATGGGTATTTTGGCCTTGTGATCTTATGAGGCTATTGGATATAGTTGACATGCCATAGGATTGTGAGTACTCATTTATATGCGTTGTGATATTTGGGGCGTTGAGGCCCAAGAAAGTTTTTGGAGAGATAAGGGAATATGAGCTCAGCTTCATTCATCAGGATATGTGTGTTTGGTGTGTTCGAGAATGTAGCTATAAGCTTCACTTGTAGGATATGTTCAACTCTATGAGTCTATGTGGTGTGTTGGAGATCAGTGTATCCAATGAGTGGTGATAGGGTCCACTTCATGTTTCATAGTCTCAAGAGCCAAACTATCCTTAAATATGTTTTACATGTATTATATTATGTGTGCTTGAATAATCTTGTAAATAATGAATAGAGGATTGCATGAAAATTGGTTAAATGTGTGAAATATGATATTGATGTAACAATGTTAAAAATATGTTATGACTGTTTCTTTTTGCTACATAGTGACTTCATTTCATAGTGGTTATTCTGAGCATTCACTGAGCTTGTTAAGCTCACCCACTCCATTTTTACCTTGCAAAGTAGTGCGTTCCTGGTGTGAGCGGTGTGGCATTCAAGAGATAGATTCAAGCCATCATTTTAGTTGCAATTAGTAGGTGTTTTTCTTATATTTGTTTTAGGGAATAAAAGGCAATGTGGTAGACTTTATATCAGTTTTCTTAGTTATTTTCGGAATTGTTTGCATGCTATCTATGCTCGTAGGTATGTGGACCATAATATGGTGATTAAGACTACTATTTGGGGATATTTTGATCTTTATTTTCTGATATAAAATTTGCATGTTGTTTGGAACCATTTTGGTATGAATTTTGTGCAATTATATGTTGAAGTTTTATAGCCTGAAGCATGAGTATTGATATTTTGGACTTTAAAAATGGTACCTCTGTATTTTTGAAAGTACAGGGAAACAGAATATAGATTCGATATCGATACCCTAGCCCGAGTATCGATTCTCAAGGTAGATTTATCGATACCTTGTGAAAGGTATCGATAGTTTTTGATGTTTGAGAAATTTGGTGAGAAACAGAATGCAAGTTTGGTATCAATTTTCTATGTGACATCGATACCATTGAAGAAAATATTGATACCCCTAAGAAAGTATCGATACCTATGTAACCATTTTGGGAATTTTGCAATTTGGCCCATTTACAAGTTCGATTGACATTTTTAATTCCCTTAGTGTATGTATGGCATGTTTTAACGATAAGAAGTGGTTGTACGACTATAATTCATACATAGGATTAAATAAAGATGATGATTGGTTACTTGTGAAATTGTTGCTAAATAAATGATGCGTGACGCTATTGTAATGTCCTAGTATTCGGGCTCGACAGTCGGGCCGAGTATAGGGTGTTACAAGAGGAGTTTTCACATGCCACCCCATGCCAATGTACTTGTCCAAGGCAATTTTAATAGCCCATACCTCAGCTGTTTTAGGATCACTCACTGTGATCGACCCTGAAAATAAAGAGCGAGCCACACCTTCCTCATCTCTTAACACCCCACCGCTTCTAGCTTCGTCCTCCTTCGCTACACCTATCTCGAACACAATATCATTTCTTGCCAACTAAACTAACCAACAAGATGTCAACACTGATGTCATCCATAAGCTTTTAAGAACACCTGTCAAATTAACTTTAAAACAAAATGAGTAAAATTCAGCAAAACAATCTACCATCTCCCAATGAATATCCCACCATCTAAAAATCTTTATCCAGAATCCTTCAATAAATTTACATTTAAAGTAATGATGATCTGTTTGCTCTATTTCTTGATCACACCATGGACATCCACTATTCATCTTTTCCAGCTGCACTCCTCGACTTAAAAGAAAATCTTTAGTTGGGATTCAATCAATGGCCAGCATCCATAGAAAATTTCAAAACCTTGGAGGTACCTTTAGCTTCCAAATTCTGTCAAAAGCAAAATTAATCACTTCCCCCCATCATTGATCAATAAAGCTGATAGTTTCTTCTCCGAAAACAGCCCCATATTATCATGAATCTAAGTTAATCAATCCTCTATCTTAGGCACCAGAACCATACCCCCCACCAATGACTTTAAACGACTGAGAATATTTACCTCCCGTTCCAATAACGGTCTTGAGAAAAAATCATCCCATTGGACCTCACTGAATCTATAATTTTGAGAGAATGCTTCCACCACCTCTTTTTTCGCTTTGGCAAGACGAAATAACCTAGGAAATTCCATCTTTAGAGGACGATTATCACACCAAATATCCTCCCAAAAGAGCACCGATTTACCATTTCCAATCAACCAGCGAAATGATTCATTTCCTACCCATTTTGCTACGCTTGCAGTTTTGGAATTCTCCACAATTCCACGCCACACAATTGACATTCTTTCAAATTAGACGTCTTAAACCTCCATTGTAGAGGAAGAGAACCATACTTAACTTGAATGACTTTCCTCCACAAAGCATTTTTTTCCGTCGCGAATCTCCAACTCTATTTAGCCATAAGAGCCCTGTTCTTAATTTTAAGATTCACCACTCCCACGCCCCCTTCTCTTTCGGCAAACAAACCTACTTCCAACTTACTCCTGCCATCTTTTACCAACCATACCACCCCAGAGAATATTTCTGCTAATCTTATCAATATTTTTAATCACAGTACTCGATGCTTGAAAAAGAGACATGAAGTAAATTGGAAGAGCAGATAATATCGAATTAATAAGTACAATTCTTGCAGCAAAGGAAAGTGATCGACATTTCCATCCGGATAATTTCTTACGAAATCTTTCCACAATTGAATCCCAAGTTGCTATCTTACTCGGATCAACTCCCAATGGAATCCTTAGATAATTGAAAGGAAAATCCCCAATCTTACATCTACATAATGCTGCCATTCGAAGGAGAAACTCCTCATCCGTTCCAAACCCGACTAAACACAACTTCTGGAAATTAACGCTAAGTCCAAAAAAAATTGTAATTACTGAAAGGTAACTCTAGTTTCAATGTCGTTTCCTCGAATAACTTCTTGAACTTCAACTCCATATCCACAATCCATTTTCTCGATGGGCAACTAAAGTAATTACTAAAAAAAAAATTTCATTTTTGCCTTCAACAATTTTGGGTCATCGCACCAATAATCCCCAAATTTAAGTCCATGCACCATTTTCTTCTTCAATCTAATCCCAACTGCTTTACGAAAAAAAAAAAGTAGAATTGGAATCACCTTCTCTTAACCAAATCATTCGGGATTTTTTACACCAAACCAATTCTCGAAATTTGATAGCATCCTATAGCTCTATATTTAATCTTCGAAGCTCGTCCACATCCGTTTCATTTAAGTCTATTCTATCATAGATATCATCCAATTCCTTTATCCTTTTTTCAATTAATTCTTTCCTTTTCTCCACATCACACTCAGAATTTCTGTTCCACTTTTTGAGAGAACCCTCCAATTTCCTTAACTTTTCAAACATCCACATATTCGACCATCCCATCTCTCCCCATACTTTGTTTATAAGGTTCAGGCAATCCTTCTTGGTGAGCCACACATTAATAAACTTAAACGGATGCGGCCCTCAATCTACTGATTCATTCACTAAGAAAATCGGAATATGGTCAGAAATAGATCTATTTAAACCCTACTACAAGAAGTTGTTGAAACGTAACAACCATTGTTCCTCCAACAGAAATTGATCCAATCTGCTCCTCTTATTGTTAGGACTGTACCAAGTAAATTTGTTCCCCATTAATGGTAAATCCACCATTTTACAGTTGTCGATGAAGCTGTTGAATTCCTTTGACCCATTCATCAATCCCATACAATTGCTTCTTTCGCTCCTATTCCTCACTACATTGAAATCGCCACCAACGATCCATGAACAAGCAAATGAATTCTTTAAGGCTAAGAGATTCGTCCATAATATCTTTTGCTCTGAAATCGTATTAGGTGCATAAATGTTAATCAGCACTGCTTCCTTTCCTTCAGCCAACCATTTCCCTTCTACTACTATAAACATTTCTTCACAGAGATCTTTATCCACTTGAAAACTACCTCTATCCCAAATCGTAACCACACCGCCGAACGCCTATTAGCTACCAAAAATCTATAATCAAAGTTATCGTTAATCCATATTTTCCTTATTATGTCAATAGTAATTATTTTTTACTTTCATTTCCTAAATAAAGCATCGCTCTAGCCTTGCATAAAACTCTTCTAACAGATGATATCTTAGCTTCCGAGCCCATACCTCTAATGTTCCAAGATACAATCCTCATACCTACTCATCCCACTACAAAGCTACTAAAATGACCAAGATAACCCATACAAAAACCGCACCTGTTTAGATTCTGTTCGACCTCTGAATTCCTTCGCTCCCTTATGTTACCGCCCCTCCAACCTCAATATCTTATCTTCATTTTCACGCTCATCCCCTCTTATGCTAAATCCCAACTTTTTTTTCCAACATCCCAAGCTTTCTTTGCTTCCCCAAGGATTAATTTTCTTCTGTTGATGATGTCTGAATTGGAAATAGAAGCATTTACAACTGTCTCCTCTCTCTCCGATGTTCTTTTCCCTTTTTCACTCCTTAATGCCCGATCTCTTTTCTTTTTCTCCGTTACCATGAGGATACAATCCTAAAATTCACACATGGAACAAATTTTTCTATTCTGTGTTTATTTCTTCTTATTTGATTTGGTAAATCCTCGCCTAATTTTGCCCTATCTTCCCTGTTCTCTTCTCCCAAATCCACTCTCTCCAATTGATCAATTGAAAGATTTAATTTTGGGCTCCCCTCTGCTCTCAACGTGTGGGTTCTCTGTAAGTCTAGGCCTATGCTCGCTCCATTTTCGCTTTGGATTTCCTGACCCCCCGCCTTATCCTTCATATATAAATCGGCAGCTGCTAGGCCCATATTAATCACATCTTCTCTAGCCTGATCACAGCATCTATTATCTTCCTCCTACCCCATATTGTTGCCAGCCCCAAACCCATACAACTGTTCCTCATCCGCATTTGCTTCATTTTCCCACGTTCTCTGACATCCATATCATCATTTTCTTTCTCGAGGAATATTACATTAATTACTTCGTCAACCCCGTTTAGTCTCCCCTCCGATGATTTTTTCGGCCTCGTTCTTAACGCCGATCCCGACTCAACTACAGCCTCATCCTCATTTTCTTGTTTTGATTCCATCCTCACCCTTTCCCTCTCTCTACTTTTCCATTCAGTATCATCAAGCGATTCGGACAATCCCATCTCCTTCACTCTAATCGAAAATCTCACCTGCCCAACTTTATTAATCATTAATCTAGTTTACTAGTTAATTAATTTCATTAATTAAAAGCAAGTGGATTTCCGTGAATTTTCACTATCTCAGTTCAATTTAATGGTCAGATAACCATTTAGGCCCTTTAGATTATTTCTAACTAGGTCCTTAAGTACTTTCTGAATTAAAACTCAACAACATTGGACATTTATAATTTAGTCCATAAGCGTTAATTAATTATTTTTTGGTTAAATTTCTTAATCGATCTTGAATATATTTTCACAATAACTTCTTTAAACTTTATATGTCATTTTCACGAATTCGATTTATGAAAATAAGGTTTCAAAATTACATTTTTCGACAACACTTGGGTCGCTACACTAAGATACTAGCAATCTATTACAATTCAACCCTTTAGTAAGGACAACTATAAAATAGTAAAAGCAATATGTTAATAAAGATCAATGTAAAATGATAGTTGGAGCTTCATTCTTAAAAGAATGTCTTCAAATCAATCTCGATCAATTATCCACAATTCAAGGGGTTTAATTGTTTGATTTGAATAAATTCAATCTCCAAAACTAATTGCTTTAAATGGATTAGTCTTCAAAGTTGAGTTTTCATACATGCAAAATATCAACACAATTCAAAGTTCAAAGATTTTGTTTCAATAAATTTCCAACTCAAACTATGACAAGTCAATGAAGTGTGACAGGGATGATAGAATTGGCCACTTTGATTGGCACTTAGCAGGACAATTCAAAAACTTAATATAGAGACTTAATTGGTTATGTTTAATAGTATAAGACTAATTTGATCTATTTAATAATAAAAGAACTAATTTGACTTAGTTTATGTAATACAGGGACCTCTAGATACTTTAACCTAGTTTACTAAAAGAAAATATGAATTAATAAATAAATTATATTAAGATGATCCTAAAATATATAATTTTTAAGCACCAATAATAAAATATCACATCATCAACTTTTAAAAATGTAAAAGTTATTATATATTCATCCATATTGAATATCTCTCTAACTTAATTTAACTTTAATTTAATTACTTAACGGATTAAAAAATTAAAAAATAAACAATCATGTTTTCTTCTTTTATAACATTAAATCATTTTAGTTTTCTTTTTTTTTTTAATTTAGTCTATCTTTTATTTCTTTGCTTTCAAATCACGTTTTATTTTTATGTAGTCATTTCTTAAATTATTTTAATTTCTAGTAATTTTTTTCTTTTTTAATTTTAAATTTCTAATTCTATTTTTAAATTTTTAATCAAATTTCAAAATTTGATAAAACAACTAATGGTGGATATAATTTTTCAAAATTTGATTTTTTACTAGTGTTTTTTTTTCTATATTTTTAATGGTTGATTTTAGGTTTTTTTTTTTCAATTTGTGCTTATGCTGTTTATTAGTTTTTTTTTATTTTTAATTAATGATTTAAGCATTTTCAAATATTATTTATTTTTTGTTTTGTTTTTTTCCAGGCATATGGTTTCAACATTTCCCCCCAATTTTTTAATCATTTTAATTAAAATTCAATTAAATTAGAGATAATATCGTACGTGATTGAGTGTAGAATAATATTTGCATGTCTTTAAAAATTGATATATGATATTAATTTTCAAAGTTAATAAAATATTATCTTTTATTTCCCTTAAAAGATATTATATTTAAATATAGTGATGATGCATAAGTTTTATACACAATAAACAAATTACATCATAATGTTGAATAAAAGCAGATGAAGAAAATAAAAAATTTTAAATAAATATTTAATTAAACTTATATAAATTTATTAATATTGGTAGATTTGACAACCTTTTCATTGTACTTAATAAGTCCAACTTCGTAATAGATAATGTAAAAGACTATTACGTAGAACCAAAACAAACAAGTCATCTAACTTGGAAAATAAAATCAACAAGTCATCTGCAAATGATGAGAAATAAATCTAAAATCAATATGCAGTAAGGTGAAAAACCTCAAAGGATGGTGCCTATAAATAGAAGCTACTCATAAAAGCATTAGGATCACACAAAACTCAAAACAGCTTTTACCATACTAAACAAAATGTCTTCTCCAATTTCTACAAATCTTGTTCCATCTCAACATGGTAACACCTCCAAGGAAAATCGTCATTTGTCCAAATTTAAACCTAGCTTTTGGGGGAACATTTTCCTCTCTTCTCCTCCTCAAATGGTATATTCAGACGTATGATAATCACTTTTAATTTGTGTTTGTGTGACATTATTATTTAGATTTGATGTAAGTGCTAATATGTATTTCATACAAATGTACTCTAATTTTTAAAACTATTTTCGTAGTTGAAGAGACATGCATCTATTCTCATTTCAATGTGTCGGTTATATGCATGTGAATCATTTAAAATTAATATAAAGCTTTTGATTTGAATAGGATATGGATGCTGGAACTCAACAAGAGTACGAAGAATTGAAGCAAGAAGTGAGGAGAATGTTAGTGGCAAATATGGATAAATCGTCCCAAAAGTTGCATATAATTAATGCAGTCCAATGCTTAGGTGTGGCTTACCATTTCGAGAAAGAGATAAAAGGGGCCTTGCAAATTATATACCATCATCATTGCAATCATATTGAGATTGATGGTGATGATCTTTACACTACTGCTGTTCGATTTCGCCTGCTAAGAGAGCATGGTTTCGATGTTGATTGTGGTATGTCTTAGGTTTTTAAAAGCAAATCTGGTAACAAAAAAAGTTATGGAATTTAAATTGGTTTAAGTATGTCAAAGGTTACTGTGTGTTTTAAAACTTAAAATTTAGTCTCTATATTTTAATTTTGAGACCTTAAATTCCTGTTTTTTTTAATTTAAAAATCTTAATACTTTCGTCTATTTTTTTCGTAAAAGTTAACAGTGTTAAAGGTGAAATAATTCTTTTTTAATCCTAAAAAGTACTATTGAGGACAAAAAATATTATTTTATTTTTGATACTTTAACAGAAAAATTAGATGAAACATCAATATTTTTAAATAAAAAAAATACAAAAATTCAATTTTTTAAAATTATAATACATGAACTAAATTTTAAATTTTAAAAGAATACTACAACTTTAGCATATTTAAACCATTTAAATTTTAGACACGCTAGATACCACAATTTAATGACTGTTGAAAAAACGAACCATACTAGTCTGTGGGACCTCTTTGATCTAAGAATCTGTAGTTGGTTCAATCCAGAATTATCATGATTTTCTAATGATAAAAAATCAACAAGAAAATTCTTAAAATCTGAAACAACAACATATTTTAAACCTTTTCCTTTAAAAATTCAATAAAAATTAAGTTAAAACATGCTATAAGTCCTTATACTCTTCATAAATTTAGAATTTAGGCCCTGCACTTTTATTTTTTATGAATTTAGTTTCTGTACTTTTTAAATTTTAAAATTTAAGTCTAATTGTTAATACTGTTAATTTTTTATGGTTAAATTTTTAAGTGTGACATTTAACAAAATAATAAACTTCAATTTAACAAAAAAAAATGACGTATTAAAATTTTAATAAAATAATAAAATATTCTCACTTGGTCGTTAAATAACTGAAAAAATGACATAGTAATAAACTTAAATTTAACAAATTAATTTTAATAGTATTAACAATTAAACTTAAAATTTTGAAATATGAAAAGTAGAGAAAATTTCCTAAAAATAAAAGGATAGAGATTAAATTAGAAATTCATGATATAAGAACTTATGACATATTTTAACCAAAAAATTAATATATGTGATTAGATTTTAACTTTCGACCTTTAGTTAATTTTTAGTTTTGAATATAGTATAAAGACATGGCAGCTGTCTAACCATACTATGAAGTTTTTTAATCTACCCATCAAGGGCAAAGCTAGAGGGGGGCTGGCATGGGCCTCGGTCCCCCTAAAATGAAAAATTACAATTTAGACCCTTTAAATTTTTTTAAAATTTTAAATTAATAAAAGTAAAATTATACTTTGGACCCCCTAAAATTATAAAAATTTGATTTAATACTTTAACAATTATAAAGATATAGACTATAAAAATTAAAATTTCATTCGGCCCCGCCTAAAAATTTGTTTTGGGTTCTCCCCTGCTACCCATGGCGGACAGACAGGACAATTGTCCTTAATCAAATACATATTATATTTAATATTTATTGTATTTAATACTGATTTTATATTAATTTTTTTAATATAATATATTGATTTAACCAGATGGATTGAATTATTTCAATCCATAATTAGAAGACTCGCCATTTTGACTCAACTTGATATTTTAAATATTGAATTGTATGAACTAAGTGAACTAAGCATTAAATTTTAAGTTATTGTAATCTTGAATGAACCAATTTTATTATTGAATAGAAATTTGTTTTTGGCCAACCCAAATTTGTAAAATTCTTTTAATAAAATTATAATTGAATTAAAAGGTGATTAGATTTTGAAATCCGAATCCTTCCATAAATATATTTTAAATTTACAAAGTGGAACTTAGAAAATAACATCTCAAAATTGTTTGATGATTAAGCAGCGACATTTAACAAATTCAAAGATGAGAAAGGAAATTTCAAAGAATCTTTAATTGGTGATGTGAAAGGCATGCTAGAATTGTATGAAGCTGCACACTTTCAACGACATGGAGAAAATATATTAGAAGAAGCCCTTTCCTTCACTACATTTCATCTGAAGTTGGCAGAAACTACAATAGACTATCCTCTCTCCACACAAATTGCTAATGCTCTAAAGCGACCCCTTCGCAAGAGCTTGCCGAGGTTGATTGCTAGGAGCTACATTTCCATATATGAAGGATACGGTACCCAAGATGAAAATTTAATGAAATTTGCAAAGCTAGATTTCAAAATCTTACAACATTTACACAAGAAGGAGATAAATGAGATAAACAGGTAACCGATAGTGGTAGAGATTTCCGTAAGTCAAGCCAAATAAAACTCTTATTCATAACCTAGCCAATACACTGGTCTACTAATAATATATATGTATCATAATTTCTTCTTTCTTGTTTTAGGTGGTGGAAAGGTTTAGATGTTACCACCAATTTTCCTTTTATAAGGAATAGATTTGTGGAATGTTATTTTTGGATGTTGGGTGTATACTTTGAGCCCCACTATGCCATTGCTAGAACTTTTGCGACCAAAGTGATATGCCTCATATCGATTTTGGATGATATTTATGATGCGTATGGCACATACGAAGAACTTGAAATCTTTACAAAAGCAATCCAAAGGTCATATAAAACATATATCCACTTTTACTTCAAAATCATTTGAAGTAGATTCTTTTATTGAATTGAATAATAGAGAGAATTGACCATTTGAATGGATGATATATTGATTTATTGTAGGTGGGATACCGACTGCATTGATCAACTTCCAGACTACATGAAATTGTGGTATAGTGAAACCTTAAATGTTTATAAAGATATGGAAGATTTGATGTCCAAAGAAGGAAAATCATATCGCGTCCAAGTCGCAATAGAAGCAGTATATCTGATTTTTACTCTTTTATTTCTTGAAAAAATTTCTTATTTTGCAATGTTAATCAGCTACATTAGTTGGTTTTTGCTAACTTTTTGTTTCTTTGTTAATAGATGAAACGACAATCTCAAGTTTACTATGTTGAGGCCAAATGGTTGCATGAAAATTACATACCAACAATGGAGGAGTATATGCCGATTGCATTAGTCTCTTGTGGTTATTGGAATCTTACGATGTCATCTTTTGTTGGAATGGAAGATAGCATAACAAAAGAGACATTCAATTGGGCATTTAATGACCCTAAGATTGTCAGAGCTTCAAGCACTATTTGTAGGCTGATGAGTGATATTGTTGGCCACAAGGTACAATAATTTATTTGTTTATTTTTATTATCTGACACAGCTCTACATTAGCTCAAATTAATTTATGTTTATTGTAGGTTGAGCGAGAGAGAGGACATGTGTCCTCAGCAGTAGAGTGTTACATGAAACAATATGCGGTGTCAATGCAAGAGGCATACGATGAGTTATACAAGCAAATAAACAATGCTTGGAAGGATATAAATGAAGAGTTCTTGAAACCAACAGCAGCACCAACATCTGCTCTTAATCGAATTCTAAACCTTGCAAGGGTCATTGATCTCTTTTACACGGGCGAAGATGCTTATACGCAAGTTGGTGAGTCAGCAAAAACTAGCATCACTGCTTTGCTGATAGATTCAATCCCAATTTGATCAAGAATTTAAGGTTCAAATGAACATGAACTCACTTTTGAAAAGTGACATTCAGAAGATTATTGTCTTATCCTCAAGTTGTCAGCTGATTTGTAAAATAAATAATTATTTGTCAGTGTTTTGTTTTATGATGCTCTTCAATCTCTTGGCATGTGCTGGAGTTTTAGAGCTGTCTAGTGTCACTGGGATTGTGTTTGTGTTTGCGTCCATTGTCGTTGTCTTTTAGTGCTGGTCATGTTGCTTTAAATTCAAGTAGCTCCAGTTGTTTAAGTGTGTATTATGTATTGTCTCTTTTGTATTAATAAAACTTAATGAAGGTTCGTTATCAGATTTAGTTCCCAAATCCAAAACAAGAAAAGTGAGCTCCTTGTTTTATTATGTATTGTCTCTTAGTTTTATGGGAACTATGCTTTTTTTTTTTTTTTGTTGGATGAGAAGGCTAGATTTGTTTCTATTGGAAGTGCACGTGATGCTTACTTAATCCTCTGTGGTCTTGAAGGTTTTTTTATTAATATTTTAGGTGGCTTGGGTTGCTATCCTAAGGTGTGTTTTCAGGTGTAATTTTATAATAACTAATGTTTTATATAGACTTCGGATGTGTATTTAAAACTTAAGTTGAAATTAATTATATATATATGAGTGGACTGTTGGGGATTGAAAGTCCTTTTGGTGTTTTTGTTGTTGGGATACAATCGTCGTTTTCATTAATTGTATCCAAATTTGGTGGTTGCCACCTTCTATTAATAAAAGTTCATGTTTGGCCGAGAAAAACAATGTTCTTGTTGCCAACCATTTCCCAATTTGAGTGCTTTAATTTCAATTAGCTTTAGTTGTTTATCTCTTTTCATTATCAGATTTAATTCCCTAATCCAAAACAAGAAAAGTGAATTTGAGGATTAAAGAAAAAAGGAAAGGTAAAAGGTGTAAGAATAAATTTCCTAAACTCAATTCATGTGGAGGTAAAACTGCGAATGAGTTATTATCTGATTCTGAGAATAAAAAAAGGCGTCTGAGACGTTGGAGCTTGGGAGAAATTATGCCTCACATTTTTTTGACCGAAATAGAGTTGACATCCTAACGAGAAAGAGGCATCGTCCCAATGATGCAACCACCGATGTCCCAACGACGTGATTAAGGGTGTCCAGACCTATGAATTTTAATTTTATTTGACCTACAAATTTAGCCTATAAATAGGCCTTTTCACTCTAGAAAAATTAACTCATTGCACTTTTAGGTATTAGCTTTTACAAGTTTTCAGAGAATTTTGTATTTATGTTTTGAGGGTTCTTATTTTGGGTTTTGGGGTTTAGTTTTTTTCTCCATCTTTGTACTCTTTGTTTTTTTCGTTATAGTGAAATTATCTTTTCCCGTGGTTTTTTATCCTCTTCGAAGGGATTTTTCCATATAAAATATTTTTGTTCGATCTTTTCAATTTCCTTGTTATTTTACTTATTCATTGCTTAATCAGGTTTATCCTTAACAAATTGATATCATAGCTAGTTCAATTTCTGCATTCAACCTGTTTAGAGATGACAACAACAAGGTTTGATATTGATAAATTCAATGGTATCACAAATTTCAATTTGTGGCAAGTTCGGATGACAACAGTTTTGATTCAAAGCAATCTTGAGATGGTCCTTATAGAGAAGAAGCTTACAGACACGGATGAATCAGAATGGGATAGGTTATCTAAAAAAGTTTTATCCATGATTCAATTATGTGTACAAATAATGTGTTGCAGGAGATTTTGATGAAAAACGACATTCACCTTATGGAAAAGGTTAGAAACCCTCTATGTGACAAAGTCTCTGGCTAACCAATTGGTGTTGAAACAATGACTATACATTCTCCGCATGGATGAAAGTGAGCACTTTAGAGAACACATCAGTCAATTTATTACTCTTTTAAATGTTATTAAAAATGTTAAGGTTCAAATTGACGATGAAGATCAGACTATGCTATTATTGTCCTTTTTACCCCCTTCATACAAGTGTTTTAGGGAGACTCTAATTTTTTACAGAGATAATATCTCATTCGAGGATGTGAAGGGTCATTTGTTGAGCAAAGACAAAATCAACAATGAGTTTGGTTCAAATAGCAAGTCAGGTAGGCAAGCCTCAATTTTGGTAGCATCAAAGAAATGAGATAAGAGATGTCGTTATTGTAAGAAATTAGGTCATGTTAAGGCAGATTGTTACAAACTGTGAAATAAAAGGGTTGCTGAGAGCAACGAGGAAGATTTAGCTGGTGCTAATTTGGCCAATGACAAGGGTGATTGTATGAACTATATTTTTCCCGGGCCTTAAAATAAAATAAAATAAATGTTTATTTATTTTAAACAGTCCATATACAGAGCCCAAAATTAAATACATAACCCAACAGCCCAATTACAACCCAATAAAGACCCGATTACATTTTAGCCCAACCAAATACCACTACCCAAAGCACTTACACGGACATCTAAAACAAACGAGGCCCAAGTGGCCCAATTTGTTAACAGAAAACAGAGAAACCTAGGGTTTTAGAAACCCTAGGCGCTGCAAGTATCCTAAGCATCATGATCGTTCGTCTCGTGCCGTTCCAGTGGGCTTCATGGGCACCGTGACTTTGGCCTATTACCACGCCGTGATCAACGCGTGAATCGAAACCACCGTGATGTTCTCGCGAATACCTGCAAGACAGAACAAAAGAAACCAACAGACACGAAGCAGAAAAGGAAACCAAATAGCAGCAGATAAAATGAAACCAATAAGGAAAGAAATCAAAGATTTCTTTCCTAAACATGTATAGTCTAAAGGCTATAAAGCCTTTCTTCCGATTTGTAAAAGGGGAGGGTGTTTTTTTGGAATACACAAAAAGATTCAATAAAAAATAAAGTATTTTATACACAAAGTAATCAGCAGTGATCAGAGAATATAAAGGTGAATACTTTATCCATCTTTTAATACATACTGGTAATAAAAAAGGAAAAGGAAGACGAACCTTTTCTAATCTACGATGAAACGGGAAATTTTCCAGTTTCCGACCGCCACATGTGGCGGCGTTCGCGGTGGCACGTGGGCGCGTGAACGCCAGAGAACGGTGGCTCGACGGAGCTCTGATGCTGATCCCAGATCCTCTTTTAGAGGATTTCTTTTTTTTAGAACCGGATTAAAATGATTTTAAAACTAAAATCAGGGCTTATATAGCCCTACAAAAACAGTGTCGTTTTGGTTAATTCAATAAGCATTAAAACGGCACCGTTACCCGATTACCCGAGGAGGATCCGCGTGTTTTTGGAAAATGGGCAAATTGCCCAATTAATCCTCACGTGTTTTTAAATTTTTTAATTTCATTTTATTTTTATTTTAATTTGGCCCTAACAGTTTACCTTTGTTTCAAGTTAGTCCAAATAGTGATTTTAAAATAGTACTCTGGAGAACGACGTCGTTTTGGGATTAGGGCTAATTGCCTAGTGAGTCCCTCGGTTTTAATGCGTGTTCTAGATTGATCCAAATTTTTTTATTTTTCTAATTAGCCCCAAAGTTTTAATTTTAATCCTTTTATATATTTTTAAATTTATTTATTTTAAATACTATATATTATTTATTTACATGTATAAAAATTCATTGTATATTATTTTTATTACTTCCAAGTATATTTATATTATTTTTATATTATATTAACATATATTATTTTATACTTTATTAAATGTTATATATTATATTATTTTATGTTTTAATATATATTATATTATATTATATATTATATTTTATCATATATTTATATTTTATTATATATTATTATATGTAATTTTGAAATTTATAAATTATTATTAAATATTATATTTTTATTTAAATATTTAAACTTCATTTTATAATCTATATTATTACTTTATTCTTTATATTATATATTCTATTATTTTATATTTTATATATATATTTATTATTATGTATAATTTGTAAATTTGTAGATCGATAGTTAAATATTATACTTTATTAATATGCATTATATTTTGAAATTTTTTTTGTGAAGTTTTGTTCCTACTTAATATTATTATGTATGTATATATATTTTAGGTTATTATATAGTATATTTTATTAGTAAGTCTTTTTTATATTTTCATCACTATTTCTCCTTGATATTTCATGTGTCGTTTAAATATTCCTTAATATCCCATTCATTGTTATTTGTATCTATCTTTATCTTTATTTTTTTTAACTTGATAGTTTATCATGCACTTACTTAGCATTATCATAGCACATCAATTTATCTCTTAAAATATTTGATACTTTTATACTTAATTGCATGAATTCTGGATTATTTAGTTTATTATCTTAGATTATATTTGTATGAAATGATGTTGTATATGCCATATAATGTAGGTTTTATACTTATTATTTTTATGGTTGCTTGCATAATACATAAATGTATATAATATGTATTATATTATTTATGTCATATTTGCCTGAAATATTAATGAAGTTACATAGTTTGATATTGATATATGTTAATATTGTATCTTGATTGCATCATGATTTTAAAAAAATATATAATCAAAGAAATGTTTCTTTTTTTAAAAAAGGCAATGTTTTTCATATTTAGGAATTCGGGAAATAGTGCCCTAACATGCTGGATGCGATTTCTCGTTCGTCTAAATGCCTAAAATACCCTTTTAAACAATTTTAAAAATTACGAGGTGATTTCAGTTACAAGAGTTTTAGAATATAGTGTCCTATCATGCTGGATGTGATATTCGTATTCTTTTGGAACGAAGGAATCTTGGTTTTAAACTCGAATTATTTCGGTTTTAAAAAGGGATCCTACTTTTAAGTCCTTTCAAATTTTTTTTGACATTAAGAAAGAAAACTATTCAATTTGGTACCAATTTTGGGCGTTGCGAGGGTGCTAATCCTTCCTCGTACGTAACCGACTCCTGAACCTGTTTTCTTAATTTTCGTAGACCAAAACGTTTTATAAGGTGATCCAATCACACCTAAAAAAGGTTGGTGGCGACTCCCATTTTTGTTTTTCAAAAATCGATCCCCGTTTTTTGAACAATCCTTTTAAAAAATGGTTTCGACAGTGATGATTTCTTGTTAGTGTCAACAAGCAAAAACTCTGAGCATACATCTGAATGGATCCTGAATTCGGGGTATTCTTTTCACATGTGTCCCAAAAAGGACTGGTTCTCCACAACAGGTCAGTCATATGCCTAATTTAAAGAGAAATCTCATCTCCTTAGGAATTTTAGACTCAAAGGGTTGTAAAATTAACATGGAGTCAAGCGAAATTAAGGTATACTATAGGGCTCTCGTTTTGATGAAAGGGAAAAAGATTGACAGTCTTTATGTTCTGGAAGGATCAACGGTGACTGGTGAAATAAAATGTCCTTCCTCTGTTAGGGAATCGAAGTCAACTTGTTTGAAGCAGAGACAACTTGGTCATAGGAGAGAAAAATGAACGATTGTTTTGTATAAGAGAGGTTCTCTTTTGAATTGAAGTTTTAAAAAGATAGGACACTACGTTCGCAAAAATCAGACCAGAGTCAGTTTTGATTTGGCAATGCACAAGTCAAAGAAGAGAAGTCTTCCAACTTCTAAGCACAACTTCGACTCAGTTAATATCCTACATAGTTTGAGATAGGCCCATGGCAAGCTTTGGTGAAGAAGGCATTGTGGAAATACGAGCCAATGTGGAGATTTTTTGAGTATGCCTCGCATTTTTGGCCAAAATAGAGTTGACGTCCTGACGACAGAATAACTTACATCATGACGAGAAGAGATGTGTCACATCCCAAAAATCGAGGGTTAGTAGAATTGAGTTTGTGAGTCGAGAGAGAGCGATCATGCCCTAGTTTTTGAGATTATCTAAGCGTTTTTAGGAAATAAATGAGGTATTTTTTTGTTGGTTAAGTGTTAGTGAAACACTCCTTGAAACCCAAGTTCAAATCCCTTCTCTCGCACCATTTTTATTATTTTGCAAATTCTACATAAAATCCTAGTATGTGAAATACCTTATTTTTAAAATAAATATGTCGAAACCTAGATTTTAAAGGGATGTTTAAAAAACAGGGATCGACTTTTAAAAAACGAAAATAGGAGTCGCCACCAATCTTTTAAAGTGCGATTAGATCACTATATAAAACGTTTTGGCCTACGAAATTATGAGAAAATAGGTTCGGGAGTCGGTTACGTACGAGGAAGGATTAGCACCCTCGTAACGCCCATAATTGGTACCAAATTGAGTAATTCTTATCTTAGTGTCAGAAATTTGAAAGAATTTTAAAAAATGATATTTCCTTTAAACCGTGATGTTTTGAGAGAAGAATCAAGATTCATTCGTTTTAAAAGAGTACAAACATCACATCCAGCATGATTGGACATGATATCTTTAATCTTTCGTAACTGAAATCATCTCATGATTTATAAAACTTGTTTAAAAGGATATTTTAAATATTTAGTCAAACGAGAAATTGGAACCCAGCATGTTAGGGCACTATTTCTCGAATTTCTAAGTATTCAAAACATTGCCTTACTCTTTTTAAAAAAAAGTTTCTTCTTAATTAAATAAGATATGACTTTTGGGTTTAAAAAAAATGATATGTTTTAAAATAACCTAATTTCAATATATATATATATGTTTTATCATTCCATGCAAATATAGTAAAACATATATATAACAACATTTTATGCAAATATATATACCTAAATTATCATAAATAACTAATTTTACGCAAATATATAAATATAAGAACAAAATGATGTGTAAAATTTAACCTATTAAACTATATCCAAAATAAAAAAGAATTTAAAAATAAGCAAATTAAATGTGTGAAATATAAAAATAAGAGATATAGAAATTTATTAAACGATGTAAAAACAATAAAAGGGACCCTTTTTCCTTTTTAAAATGATATATACATATATAGACTATATTATAAGATATAATAACTTAGTATATAAGAAAAATAGTGTACTAGATATTGCTATTCTTTAAAAAAATGTATATAATTAATAAGTAATAATGTATAATTTGTGATAAAATAAGGTAATAAGGAAATATGGTAAAATATAAGATAATTTACAAATAAAAATATGTAATAATTTAAATCATATAGTAATAAAAATATGTAATAAAATATATATAATATAATAAATGAAGAATATATAAAATAATAATAATCTAATAAGTATATAAAAATATAGTAAAATAATTAATACATATAGGGAATACATAGTATATACTAAATTTATAAATAAAATGTATAATAATATGAATAATATAATTAATAATATATAAAAATAATATATACTAAAAACGTATAATATAAAGATAAATAATATATATAATAAATATATGATATAAATTAAAAATGTATAATAATATAATGGATAAAATACAGTAAAATAAATAATATATAATGAAAATACATATAACATATAGTAAAATGCAAATATAACAAAATAAAATATATAATAAAAAATATGATAAACAAAAAAAATAATATATTGGATAATAAAAATAGTTTATACTATTTTTTAACTAATATTTAAAAAAATAAAAAAAAGATTAAAATTGAATTTAATTGAAGAATCTGGGGTTAATTGCAAAATAATAAAAATATTTGGACTTAATTAAAACACAAGCTAAACCGAAGGACTCATTGGGTAATTAAACCCTAATCCCAAAACGATGTCGTTCTCTGGAACTGATTTTTAAAAGGGCACTAGATTAAATTGAAATAAATATAAAATATTGGGGCTAAATTAAAATAAAAATAAAATGAAATTAAAAAATTTGAAAACACGGAAGGGTCAATTGGGCAATTTGCCCATTTCCCAAAAACATGCGGATCCTACCCGAGTTTTCGGGTCAACACGCGGATCCTGTACCTAGAAACGACGTCGTTTAAGGCTTATTGGATTAAGTTAAAACGGCGTCGTTCTATTAAGGCTATATAAGCCAAATTCCAGTTTTAAGATCATTTTGAAACACTATTTTTTTTAAAAAAACAAAAAAAATCCTCTGAAAGAGGACTGAGAGCTGGTCATCGGAGCTCCGTTGAGTCTCCTTCCAGGGGTCTCCCTACGCGCTCAAGCGCCACCACGCATGGTGGCCGGAGGGTCAAAAACCTTCTCCCTTTTCAGCGAAAGTCAGGTAATCCCTTTCCCTTTTTACTATTTGTAATATATATATTAAAAATATTCACCTTTGTACTCGATTGGCTACTGGTATTGTAAGTTGGTAATACTGTTCTCTATTGAATCTGTTTTTATATTTCTCTCTAGAAAATCGTGTGTTACAAATCAGAAAAAGATGGGTTTTTATAACCCTTTGTGAGTGATTTACAATCTGGGAAAGAAATCTTTTGATTTCTTTCCATATTTTGCCTCTGTTTTCTGCTGTGGTTTTTTCATTTTGCAGATGCCTCGCGAAAAAGTCAGTGAATCAGGATGATTAGGCCCTGATGGAGACGGTGCTGGCGCTGATCTGCTTTCATTCAGCTTTAACTACGGCCAAATTCGAGGCCAGGAATCACGGCGCTGATGGTGGGTCACTGCGAGACGAACGGACACGTCTGTTGGGGTGCTTGTCTTCTGGAGCCTTCCATTTGCGACGCCTAGGGTTTCTGAAACCCTAGGGCTTTCCGTGTTTTGTTTAACATTTGGGCCTCTTGGGCCCCGGGTGTAATGGGTCAGTAAGGCTTTTGGTAGTTGGGTCAAGTGTAAGCGGGTAATGGGTTAATAGGCTGTTGGATTTTAATTTTTGGGCTCTGTAAAAGGACTGTTTAAAAAAAACATTTATTTATTTCCAATTTTAAAGCCCGGGCAAATTTTGGTTATTACAGCTGCCCCTCTTTGCTCATTGCTATGTAACGGGAATCGAGCAAAGACTCATAGAAAAACCAAATTTGACCGGTCTTATCAAATCATGGTCTTTAATCTACTTTTCGTAAACTTGTGACTGTCATGTTGATATCTTCGATTTGCTCTCCGCCGAACACAGAGATGCCAAATCTGCTTATTCGATTTGTTCCCTGACAATACAGAGATGCCAAATCATCTTAGATTTGCTTCAGCATAAGCACGCGAAAACCAAATCAGCTATGTCTTCGATTTGCCCCTTGTAAACACAAGGATACCAAACCATCTTGGATCTGCTTCAGTCTAATCATCTTAAGGTTAGATCTGCTATGTGCTTGCTCTCCGTCGAATATGGAGACGCCAAACTTCGATTTGCTCTCTGACAATACAGAAATGCCAAATCATCTTGGATCTGCTTCAGTTTAAACCCCTGAAGGTCAGATCTATTATGTGTCTGCCTTCTATCAAAGTGGAAATACCAGACTTCGATTTGTTCTCTGACAATACATAGACGATAAATCATCTTAAATTTGCTTCATCGTAAACACGTGAAAGCCAAATCAGCTATATCTTCGATTTGTTCCTTGTAAGCACAAGGATGCCAAACCATCTTGGATCTTGCTTCAGTATAAACATCTGAAGGTTAGATCTGCTATGTGTCTGCTCTCCGTCGACTATGGAGATCCCAAACTTTGATTTTCTCTCTGACAATACAGAAATGCCAAATCATCTTAGATTTGCTTCATCGTAAGCACGTGAAAGCCAAATCAGCTGTGTCTTAACCTGTTGCTCTACTGATTAGGGGTTAAGGCGCATCAATCTTCATTGTCCCTTAAAGAACATAACCTGTATAATGTGTATGAGTTCATGCCTAATGATTAGGATGCTATGATCAAAGTGAATCAAATGCTCCTAATTAAACTTGTTATAATGCAAAATGTTTATGAACATGACCCCTATTCCAGACGTCACCATTCATTCTTTCGTCAAAGTTTATCCTTATTTATCTTGAAATGTCATTCCTACTCAGCCTGTAGGTTTGTACCATTCTTCAAATGCTATGACCCACCAAAAATGTCTGTAAGATGATCCTCTCTTAGGATCAAATCGTTTGATTTGTCCAATCATCATTTTGGACTAAAGAAAGAATTTCCTCGAGTTCTTTCAAACCTCACTTACGTGAATTCTTCGAACAATTGTTCTGTTTTAGTTTCTTATATTATCTAGAAATTTCCAGAGTAATGAGCAAAACTTCATTTGTGAAAATTATTTAGTTCATCCATCATTATTTTAATGCAACATACTTTAAGAATAATGGAAGATGAGAATAATTAGATTGGAACGAATTTGTCAAAAAAATACAAATGAAATTAATCTGAAAGCCTATCTTTGAGAAGAAAGAGAATCTAAAGATAGCAAACAGGACAAAAGTTAAATGCCCTAGATATCGCCGCTTGAGCGTTTATACGCCAGCTCCATGAAGACTTTCTTGAGTTCAACATGTGTTTAAAAGATCCAAAGTAGTTTGTTGATGCCTTGATATGTAACATACTTCACTTCTCGTTGAATCCGGTATAGCAAGGTCACTGCATGACTTTCCAAATTTGAGCTGCCCTTTCAGGTTTTCAACTCAAAAGCCCTTTGCGGGTTTTCACCTTGGCCTCTCCATTTTTATTTTTTTTTGAAATAGAAGTCCCAAAGTGCCCTTTACAGGTTTTCACCTTGGCTTCCCTTCTCCTTCAGACAAAGTATTTTTTCACTGAGTTTGAGTTCACTGGGTTGGGTAAACTTTTCCCATCCATTTCCGTTAAGATCAATGCACCACCAGAGAAAGCTTTCTTCACGACATATGACCCCTCCTAATTCGGCATCCATTTCCCCCTAAAGTCCTTTTGAATGGGAAGAATCTTTTTTAGTACAAGGTCTCCCTCGCGGAACTCTCTGGGTTGAACTTTCTTATTGTAAGCTCACATCATTCGCTTCTGATACATCTGACCATGTCGAATGGCTCCTAGCCTCTTTTCCTCAATCAGGTTCAACTGGTCATATCGGGATTGAACCCATTCAGCTTTATCTAACCTTATCTCTATCAAAACTCGAAGAGAAGGTATTTCTACTTCAATAGGTAACACTGCTTCCATCCCATAAACTAACGAGAATGGGGTTGCCCCAGTAGAGGTTTTAACAGATGTTCGATAGGCCAGTAGTGCAAACGGTAACTTCTCATGCCAATCTCTATAGGTCTCAGTCATCTTCCCCACTATTTTCTTAATGTTCATGTTGGCGGCCTCCACTGCCCCATTCATTTTTGGACAATAGGGAGAAGAATTGTGATGTTTAATCTTGAACTGGTCACAAACCTCTGCTATCATTTTGTTGTTCAAGTTCAATGTATTATCGGATATGATCTTCTCAGGCATTCTATACCGACAAATGATCTCCTTCTTCAAGAATCGGCTCACAGCTGTCTTAGTAACATTCGCATAAGAAGCGGCCTCTACCCATTTTGTAAAGTTGTCAATTACCACGAAGATAAAACGATGTCCATTTAAAGCTTTCGGTGATATTGGTCCAATGACATCCATGCCCCACATGGAGAAGGGCCATGGAAAAGTCATGACATGCAAAGGTGAAGGTGGTATATGAATTTTGTCCCCATAAATCTGACACTTATGGCATTTCTTGGCATAGTTGATACAGTCTCCTTCCATAGTGGCCCAATAATAACCAAACCTCATAATTTGCCTTGCCATCATGAACCCATTTGCATGCGTCCCACATACACCTTCATGAACTTCTTCTAAAATTAGCCTAGCTTCCGCAGTATCGACACATCTCAAAAGTACTTGGTCTTTCCTTCTCTTGTACAGGATATCTCCGTCCAATACATAGTCGCAAGCTAACCTTCTCAAAGTTTGTTTATCATTTTCATTGGCCTGTTCAGGATATTTATGATCCCTTACATATCGTAATATATCCTGATACCAAGGATTATCATCCTTTTCTTCATTCTCAATGTTATAACAATGAGCGGGAGCCTCGTAGACACTCATTTGAATTGGTCTAATCTCTTCTTCTTTATTCGCCTTAATCATTGAAGCCAAGGTTGCTAAAGCATCTACCATCTAATTTTTGTCTCGTGGGAGATAATTGAAGGTGATCATCAAACTTCTCAAGTAATCCCAAAACTACCTTTTGATAATTGATCAATTTAGGGTCCCTTGTCTTCCATTCGCCTCTAAGCTGATAAATTACCAACGCAGAATCTCCATATACTTTTAAGGTTTTTATACCTCGTTCTATAGCTGCTTGAAGTCCCATAATGCATGCTTTATACTCAGCCATATTGTTTGTGCAATCAAAGTTCAACTTGCAAGTAAAAGGGTAATGATCGCCTTTTGGGGATACCAAAACTGCCCCAATTCCATTTCCAACTGCATTAGAAGCCCCATCAAAATTGAGCTTCCAAGAAGAATCTTCAGTTGTTGCTATACACATCAACTCCTCATTTGGAAAATCAAAGTTCAATGGCTCATAATCCTCTAGAGCCCTACTGGCCAAAAAATTTGCTACCGCACTTCCTTTTATGGCCTTCTGAGTTATGTAGACTATATCAAATTCTGAAAGCAAAATTTGCCATCTTGCCATTCTCTCATTTAAAGCCGTTGACTCCATCATTTATTTCAACAGATCAAGCTTTGAGATGAGCCAAGTGGTATAGTATAGCATGTACTGTCTTAATCTCCGAGTGGTCCAAATCAGCGCACAACACAACTTTTCAATTGATGAATATCTCATCTCACAGTCAGTGAATTTCTTACTGATATAATAAATTGCCTTTTCCTTTTTCCCTGACTCGTCATGCTGACCAAGCACACATCCCATAGAATTACTAAACACTGACAAGTACAGTATTAATGGTTTATTTGGGCTAGGTGGAGATAATACTGGAACATTTAACAAATATTGCTTGACCTTTTCAAAAGCATTCTGGCATTCCCCATCCTAAGTACCTTGATTGTGCTTTCTGAGGAGGCGAAAGATAGGATCACATTTCTCTGTTAGTTGTGAAATGAACCGAGCAATATAATTCAACCTTCCTAGTAATCCTCGAACTTCTTTCTGAGTGCGTGGTGGAGGTAATTCTCGTATGGCTCTGACCTTATCTGAGTCAACTTCAATTCCTTTTTCACTGACTATAAAGCCTAACAACTTTCCCGATCTAGCTCCAAAGGTACACTTTGATAGATTGAGCTTCAACCAAAATTTTCTCAACCTTACAAATAATCTTCTCAAGACCTCGATATGCTCATTTTCCGTACGTGACTTGGCAATCATATCATCGACGTATACCTCAATATCCTTATGCATCATGTCGTGGAACAAGTTCACCATGGCCCTTTGGTACGTTCCCCCTGCGTTTTTTAGTCCAAATGGCATTACTTTGTAACAAAAGGTGCCCTACAAGGTTATAAAGGTGGTTTTATCCATGTCCTCTGGATGCATCTTTATCTAGTTGTATCCTGAGAAACCATCCATAAAGGAGAACAACGAATATCCCGCTGTGTTATCTACTAAAGTGTCAATGTAGGGTAAAGGAAAGTTATCCTTTAGGCTTGCTTTGTTCAAGTGTCTATAATCAACACACATTCGTACCTTCCCATCCTTCTTAGGAACAGGCACAATGTTAGCTACCCATTCGGAATATTTCACTTCTTGCAAGAATCCTGCGTCAAACTGCTTCTTGACTTCATCCTTTATTTTCAAAACGATATCTGGCCTCATTATTCGCAACTTCTGTTGGACTGGCTTACAATCCTATCTTATCGGAAGACGATGTACCACAATGTCAGTACTCAATCCAGGCATATCCTGATATGACCAGGCAAAGATATCCTTGAACTCTCGAAGCAACTCAACCAGATCATGCCTTGTGTCCTCATTAATTAGGGTTCTGATTTTCAACTCCTTCCCTTCCTCCAAGGTTATATTTTCTACTGCTTCTTTCTCATGAGGCATGATTTGTTTCTCTTCCTGCTTTACCATTCTTAACAAATCAAGAGATACATCACAATCTTGAACACCTTTAAAATCCTGAGGTTCTTCTAAACACATGTCTTGCTCGCAAGAGAAATCAGGAATTGCCGTATCAATGCTCATATCATTGATATTTAGGGATCTGAGAAGTATAAAGAATATACAAAGAAAGAATGAATTTAAGAATAATTATTTATGTACTATGAATGAAAGAATAAGAATTGTCAAAAATTTGATGGAATATTGATTGATAAAAATGAAGCAATACTCGTTTGAATTAATAAAAGTTATGTCTTATTAAAAAAATGATAAATGGTCATAAGCCTATTTCACAAATGTAATCTTATTACTCCTAGGCTTTAGAATAACAAGAATGTTTGAGAATTACTCTGAAAAATTCCTAAAGACTACAGGAATCTTCCGCAGTCCAATTGCTCAGAGAGCTTCCCGATTCGTAAGGGCGAATGCCCTTAAGGTTCTTTTGTTCTAGTCCTTCATCATGCACAACATTAATTTGATGACTTTCCTCTTCAAGTAATCCTCTTGATATGAAGGTTTTAGTTATAGGAGGGAATGTCATCGATTCCCACCCCACTTCTCTTCCATCTAAACGCGCCCTTCTCCTTTCTTGGCGTTTCTCAATGTCCTTCCTCCTTTGCTTATAGTCTGGTTTGAAGCCCAAACCAAAGCGGTCCTTTTTCTCAATCATCTTTGGGATCTGAATCCCTCCTTGCAGATGCTTTCCTAAACCTCTTCCTGGTAAGGCTCCTCTTCCTGCCATCATTTGTAGGGCCATCTTTGTGGCTCTTGCCATTCTTGGCACTGATAACTCACTTCCTTCTGAAATGAAGGTGGCATTTACAAACTCTAAAGAGTGAAATGAACACTCAATAGATTCTTCATTTGCCTCAACATAGGGGGCCTTGCTAGTGACTGCTGCTATAATATCCTCTTCTGCATTAATGGTTATTAACCGTCCATCTGTCACCAACTTTAATTTTTGGTGCAATGAGGAAGGCACCGCTCCTGCCGAGTGTATCCATGGTCTCCCCAATAGACAATTATAGGAGGGCATGATATCCATCAACAAGAAATCAACTTCATAGGTATTTGAACCGATTTTCAAAGGGATATCAATTCGTCCCATCACTCTTCTTTAAGTCCCATCAAAGGCTCTTACCACATTGCAACATGTTTTCATATGCGAACTATCAATGGGTAATCTATTCAATGTAGATAATAGAAGGATGTTCAAAGCCGACCCGTTATCAATGAGTACACTTGGAAGCGTGTATCCCTTGCACCGAGTAGTGATGTGCAAGGCCTTAGTTGATCCTATACCCCCAGGTGGGATTTCATCATCATTGAAATAAATGAAATTGTCCGCGCTAATGTTATTCACCAACCGATCCAGCTTGTTAACGAATATGTCATGGGTGACATATGTCTCATTAAGCACATTCATCAATGCTTCCCTATGCACCTCAGAACTTAGAAGTAGAGCCAATACTGATATACGAGCCGGTTGTTTGCGCAACTGCTCGACCATACTATACTCACTATGCTTGAGGAACTTCAAAAATTCCTTAGCTTCTTCCTCCTTTATCGGCTCATTGACGGGCATTTCAACTTCTTTTTCTTTCTCCACATTAGCATTCCTTATTTTTGTGGACTTCTCTCTGATGCCTACAATATCATACCGCTTCCCACTCCGCGTATGGGAACCCTCAATTTGTACATCCTTAGATGCACCAGCTACATCTTCTTTCTCCGGTAACGACACATGGCAGTTATAACTCCATGGTACCCTTTTGTTATCCTTATAAGAAAAGGATACAGGTTTATGGATTACAACCTTGGGCCTAGTTTGCGCCTCCACTTCATTATTCCTTGGCAAGGAAATAATAATTCTTAGTCGGCTGATTTCCTGTTGTTTATCTTCTAACGCACTTATTTCTCTTTTATAAGAGCTACCTTCAAAAATTTGCAGCTCTTTATTATCAATGAAGCCTTGCACCAAGGCTTTGAATTCTTCACAATTTTGGGTCTCATGACCCTCTTTTCCATGGAACTCGCAGTAGTTCCTCATTTCTTCTCTTTCTTTCTCAGAGGTTATCATCCCTCTCTTCACCATCTCTTTCCAAATTTCCCTCAAAGGCATTCTCACCTCAGCAATATTTTCCTTGATTATTCCGTCCCTAGTTTCATCAATGGCATTCACTCCTTGATTGCCATGATCTGGTAGCAGATTTTCAGCGTTAGGGGTACTGTCGAATCTCACCACCCCTATCTTGATAAGCCTCTCCACGGCCTTCTTGAATCTAGTGTAATTCTCAATTGAATGTCCTGGTATTCCCACATGATATTTACATTTAGCATTTGCATCATACCACTTGGGTACGGTGGCTGTAACGGTTTCAAGTGAAATGGAGCAATAGTGTGTGCATCATATAAGCTTTGATAAAGCTCACGATACGTCACAGGGATAGACGTAAATTGCATCCTCTCCGAATTTTGTCTTGATCCTGATTCCTATCTTTGAGTACTTTGCTGGCCACTCGTAGCCACTTTGGGCTGACTAACAGTGACTGCCTTTGAATTGAAGCAACTTGCGTTGTTCACTTCATTATCTTTTCTTCTTGGAGCTGATCTTTTGACTTCTTCCCCCTCAATTTTACCACCCCTTATGGCATTCTCAATCATTTCTCCTGCCATAACTATGTCTGCAAAACTTTTGGTAGTGCTTCCAATCATGTGAGTAATGAATGGAGCCTTCAAAGTGTTAATGAACAACATGGTGGTTTCTTTCTCCAACAGTGGTGGTTGAACTTGCATTGCCACCTCTCTCCATTTCTGTGCGTATTGCCTAAAATTTTCATTAGGCTTCTTTTCCATGTTTTGCAGAGTGATGCTATCAGGGGTCATGTCAGTCACATGATTGTACTGCTGCATGAAGGCTTGTGCGAGGTCCCTCCATGAACTTATTCTAGCCCGACTCAACTGATTGTACCACATGGCTGCCGCTCCTACTAAACTGTCCTGGAAACAATGGATCAACAGCTGATCATTGTTTATGTACCCGATCATTCTTCTACAGAACATCGTAACGTGAGCCACTAGGCAAGTAGTCCTGTTGTATTTTTCAAACTCCGGCATCTTGAATTTATGAGGAAGCACCAAGTCTGGGACCAAACTTAGATCTTTGGCATCGACTCCCTGATGCCCTTCAGCACTTTCTAAGACCTTAAATTTCTCCTCCAGCCATCGGCAATGTTCTTCTAACTGTTTTGTAGCTTCGGTTCTCAAATCTTCCTTTTCAGCTATATCCAAATCAGGAATGAGAGGATTGGTAGGGTTATCGCCTAAATTGAATCTCGATCCAGTTGGGAAATTTATAGGAATCCCAGCATCAACTTGACCCTGTTGAGGTCTTATTGTGACAGACGGCCCACGAGGATATGCCTCAGGTTGAGTTTGTATGTGAGGTGGAGTGAAACCAGGAGGAGGACCCTCATTCTCTTCTCCAGCAATTGCCATGGGAGCCTTTCCCTTATCAGTGGCCCTCAGTAGTTGAGTCATTTCGGCCATCATATTCCTCTGAACCTCTAGCATATGCTCTCTCATGTCAGTCTGTATCTTGGCCAATTGTTCTTGCAATTGGTCCTGCATGTCCTTCTGTAGCTGCTCAAATCTTTGGTCCATATTCTTCGATTTAGCGCGTGTACCGTAGGGATGTGTTGCTTCCAGATTTCTTTTTCTTACTCTCTTTCTTCCTTTAAAATTTTAACTTAATTAGGGTCTTTCTATAAACTTGAATGCATATGATGTAATGAAATGCAAATGCATGAATGCCAAAAAGATGTCGATTCTGACTCAGTTTCATTTTAGAAAACGTTATTTAAGGAACAAAAATCTTTTCATAAAACAGATTACAAATACACTTTTTCCCTTAGGCCTAAATTTTTAACCCTATCTAATAACAATGCTAACTCTCGTCCCTTGTCTGACGATGACTCATACATCATACTCAGAGTTCTAGCTTGTGTTGCCAACTCCTGCAAGTGTTCAGCGACCTCTCGAATCTGAACTAAGGCCTCTCCCATGATATGATCTCTATCTATAATGACCCGAAATTCCCGGGCACTGAAAAAGTGAGTTATAGGGCCTCCGTCTTAGTGAAATAAGTTCGAAAATAATTATTAAAAATATTTATGAGCCTAGTGGTGTGTCTAATTAGGATCTAATTAGGTGAATTTAGCTTAATTTAGAGTAAGTAATAAAAATGATTAAATTGAATAAGGGGTAAAAGTTTAATTTTAAAGTAATAAAAAATAAAAAGGATCAAAATGGCAATTAAGCCATTTAAATAAATTGAGGCGGCAAATGGAAGAAAAATCAAGATTTTTGCTTAATGTATGTATTATATATATTAAAATTATTATTATGGTTTTATATTAAATTATTATAATTATTTAATTGATAATATATTATAAATAAATTAAATAGAAGACAATTGTATGATAATAAAATATACATGTGTAAGAATTGTATTGGTACAATTGTAATTTAAATATTTAATTACTTATAATTTAAGTATAAAGATAATTGTTAAATAAATAATTAAATTATTAAAATTATGAGGTTTTTTGTTTGAGAAACAAATTAAATAATGATAATGGTAATAAAATTATTGGTACAAATGTAAAAATAAATATGTATCCAATTGTAATATTAGTATTTGTTATGAAAATAGATATTTATTAAATTAATTAAATATAAAATATAACATAAAAGAAATAAAACAAATGAAAAGCTAAAGAAAAAGAAAGAAAGAAAGAAAGAAAGTTACAGAGAGCATTGAAACAGGGGAAAGAAGAAAGAAAAAGAAAAAGAAAAAGGAAAATAGGGTTTTAAAGCTTCAAGTTTAATTGGTAAGCTTAATTAAGTCCTTTTCTCTTAATTTTGATGTTTTAGAAGCTTTGAAACAAGATTTTGATGAAATTAAGTTGATAGTTCAAGAGTTCATATGTTTCCAAGTAGGGTTCATGTTGGAAAAAATTATGGAATTAGGGATTTAATTGAATGAATTCTAAGTTAGAATTGATTAAGGGATTAAATTGTAAACTAGGCTATAAGTTTTATGTTGTGGGGACTAAATTGAAGAAATTTCGAAATTAGGGAAATATGCTGGAAATTTTATAGTTAAATATAAGTTTAGACAAAATTTGAATAGAAAAAGAGAGTGAATTGGATTAAGAAAATAATTAAGTTTAGTTAGGATTAAATTGGGAATAAGGTAGGAATTATTTAGAATTTTAATTATTTATTATAATTAATGCTGTAAATGATAATATAAATTACTATTATTTTCGTAGCCAACAAAGAACATGAAACGTCAGCATCGAAAGGAAAGGAGAAAGTCATCGAGGACTAAAACGGGAGAATTACGGTGTATATTACTATAATTCTAATTTTAATTATTATTGATTGCTGAAATTTTAATTGTTATGTATGGTAAGTAAGACTTGAGGTAAGTATGTGAAATTGATATGAATATTGAGTAAAAATGAAAGTGATGCAAATTGAGTCAAATGGAATTGAATAAGTGAATTATGGAATATGTGATTATTTGAAAAGTGTATTGATTGAAAAATGAATGGTGATTTGAATTGTGAATTGAATACCCTATTAACTAGTCGGGCTGAGTCGGATATAGTTGGCATGCCATAGGATTGGAAGTGTTCAGGGATACTTCGACCTCGAGTCGATGAGACACCGGTGTCACTATATTTCTTCGGATAGATTCGATAAGGTATTGGGTACCAACTTTACTTCGGCTAGGCCGATGAGACACTGGGTGTCAACTATTACTTCGAACTATCCGATGAGGCACTGGGTGCCATATTGATGTGTTTGGTTGGATCCGTGTATCCGCCAAAGTCCGAGTTACGTTAATAGGGTGAAAAATTGAAATGTGAATTTAAGGTATTGAAATAAAAAGAAAAAAAAATTGAATTATGAATAGAAATTGGAATTGTGATAGAAAGAGAAAAGTATGAGCTAAATGTTCATAAGTGGTTTAAATTCAAGTTTACAAAAAAAATTTAAAATTACATTGATTGTCGAATAATTAAATTGAATTATTATTATGAAATGATGAAAATAAAAAATATATATATATATATATATAAAGCATGAATTAGTATTTAAGAAATTAATTGTTATGAATTTTAATATTTATATTTTTTATTATTGATGATATATTTTGAATTATGGTAATACCACTGAGTATATTCATACTCAGCGTATGGTTGTTTCCGTGCGCAGGTTAGTAGAAGTCAATTGTCTTGGCTCAAAGATCCGAACATTCCCGACTCCAATACAAATTTGGTGATGTATATTTTCTTTTGGGTAAAAGTGGCATGTACATAAGTGTTGTTTAGTCACTTAAATATGTATATTACTTTGGGTAGTGAAGGACGAATTATAAAATTTAGATGGTTAAATGAAATGGTAAGGAAAGTACATGATATTTTGATACATGAACATTAAGTTGTTAAATGAATGAAGTTTTTAACCAATTTTGAATGATGCTATGATAGTTATTAAGTTAAAATTATGTTAATGATATAAATATTAGTTATATGAATATGAAACATTGGTGTTGGTTGTTTTGGTTTGAATTTGTAGGAGGTTTAGGTAAAAATAAGCGAGAAATGTCAAAATTTTTATAAAAAAAAATTGAACACTCGAACAAGTCTCGTTCTACTTTTAATACGTGTTTGAACTTCGAGAGTCCAAGATAGGGACTTAATTATTATATTATACTATGAAAGTTATATTAATTGTAAATTATTCGTAAGTTGTCTGATATGTCCGGTAATGCCTCATAACTTCGTTCCGGCAACGGTTTGGGGTTAGGGGGTGTTACACTATCTCCCACTTGACTCAGAAGATGGTGAAGTTCTCCCTTCCACTGTTCTTCTCTCGCCTCGAGCTGCTCAATCCGTGACTCACAGCCCTATAGTGTTGCTTCTAACTCTCCAATGTTTTGCTTCATATTCTCAATCTTGTCCAAACTTGCCTTTAACTCGATTGCAGAGTTACGACTTCGGTAATGATGAAGGGATCGTCCAAGCTTTGACACCTTAACTTTTAACCCTTGATTTTCCTTCTCTAGGGCTTGATTACGAGACTGCATTTCTTGGAACTTTTTCACCCAATACTCAGCCTTGGCTCGCTCCTCTTGAATCTCCTGCTGCCACTGCTCTGAAGACCTCCCTAATCCGACCCTTTTCAAAGTTATCTGGGCCTTCTTATAATGCGTCTTTAGGTCATCTCGATCTTCCTCAACCTTTCTCTTTTCCTTTTTCATGTTCTCGACTTCCATCCTTTGAACGTCAACATCGAGACTTAAGCACATTTTCTCCTCTTCAAACTTCTCAATCCTCTTTTCTAGCTCTGAATTCTTCCTCTCAAACTCTTGCTTCATAACCTCCAACTCCGATGGGATCACTCGCAAATTATCCTCCAATGATCGAGCCTCTCCTAAAATCGGCCTAGGAATATTATCGTTGAATCTCTTACTAAACCAACCCTTATACTCGAGGGTTGACGTCAAACCTTCAGTCAAGATCTTCATACAGAAAGGCTTCTTCCAAGCCTCAGAAATCTCTTGCATCCTCTTCTTATAGTGATCTCTTTTGTAAGAGAAATCACTCTAAGCTAGACCCTGTGTAGCCGGTATGAACTACCTTACTCTATATTGCCTTAAAACAAGCAACGGTGTATATCCCACAACTCCCCAAATTCCTGGTAAAGGGACCCAATTAAAACTGCCACATCGGTAAAGGACTTCATTAGGAACCAACCAAGGAGCCTTCCACATAACATCCTCCTCTCGAAGATTCTGAAGAATGTCTAACCATCTCTCCTCCGAAATGTCATCTCTCCTCGGTATGTCCACTGCTTCTTTTAAGGGAGAATAACCCTCAAAGAAAACTCGGCAAGGAACCCTATCTAGCTTCCAAAAGTGACTATGAAACCAAACAAACAGCAACTGTGCACATCCAATGAATCTTCCTTCACCAGCTCTTCGACATGCACTCAAGGACCTCATCGTTTCAGCTAGGATCGCAGGCACAGGCGTGTTCTGTTTACCAAGTCGATCAAATAAATTTGCGACCGACTCATCTATGTGCCCCAACGCCTTTGGGAAAATCACCATGCCATAAATGCTCAAAGCCAGGACGTCGACCCTCTTCTCCACATCTGGATGCGTCAATATCAAATCCTTCAAAATGGCCCACGGGATGCATTTACTATCACCTTTTTGCTGTACACGAGTCATAGCCCACTGCTCACTCATCCCGGTAATCATTACCAATTTCTTCGCAAAAGTTAGAAGGCTAGCAGGCCTGACATAAGCCTTGTAACCATGAATCCTTGAACAACGCAGTAAAGTCGTATACTCCTCTAAAGTAGGTACAAGATCAACATCACCAAACATAAAGCAACTATAAGCAGGGTTCTAGAACTGTACCATAGCTCGAAACAAGTGTTTATCTACCTTGACATCTAGCAAATAGGGGAGGTCTCCATAACTCTGATAGAAAAGCTGCTTAGCATTATCATCCCACTGGGCCCAAATGTTTCTCAGCTCCTGCAACTCATTCTGCGTCGAATTAACACGAGTGAAGTCTCGTAACTCTAACGTATACCCCTCAGTGACACTATCTTCTTTCTCTAACTGGGTTTTCTCTGACCAGGTACAAACAGAAGCATTGTCCTCCACTTTATTAAGGTATTCGTTCCTTATTATAAAACTTTCTAATCTAGAAATCGAGCCTTGAATCAACACCTTTAAATGCATAATGGCATGCAATGACAACAAAATAAAACAATAAGTTAGTATCATATATATATATGAAAGCGATAAATAAATCCTTATAAGGGTAATTTTCTAAAGGTTATCACTATTATCCCTAGGATAAGCACTTAAAAGTTCACTATATGAGTTTTAGTTCTAAGGTCAGGGTACTTGAACCAGCAGATTCCTCGGTCTTCACCCACATAGGCTCATATAGACCGAGTTCAGTTCAGGGGGACACTTTTCCCTATGGCCATACGGAGATGAAAATCTCACGACGACATAGGTAGAGTATCCCGGAAGCAATCCACTAGCTCATACGAAGGTGAAAACCTTACGAAAGCATAGCTTCTCACTCCCACTTAAGGGTGTGACCACAACGGTCATGCAAATGCAATGCGTGCGTAAACAATAACAAACATACGCAACAAACACATGTAAAAATGACGTATTTTAAAATTTTTCCAAATTTCGACATTAAGATAGAAAATAATCAATTTTCGGCTTGACTCTCTTATACCTCCCCAGTGGAGTCGCCAAGCTGTCGAAACCTATATTTTAAAGGGATGTTTAAAAAAAACGGGGATCGAATTTTGAAAAATGAAAATAGGAGTTGCCACCAATCTTTTAAAGTGTGATTGGATCACTATATAAAACGTTTTGGCCTACGAAATTATGAGAAAATAGGTTCGGGAGTCGGTTACGTACGAGGAAGATTAGCATCCTCGTAATGCCCATAATTGGTACCAAATTGAGTAATTCTTATCTTAGTGTCAGAAATTTGAAACAATTTTAAAAAATGATATTTCCTTTAAACCATGATGTTTTGAGAGAAGAATCAAGATTCATTCGTTTTAAAAGAGTACAAACATCACATCCAGCATGATTGGACATGATATCTTTAATCTTTCGTAACTAAAATCATCTCATGATTTATAAAACTTGTTTAAAAGGATATTTTAAATATTTAGTTAAACGAGAAATTGCAACCCAGCATGCTAGGGCACTATTTCTCGAATTTCTAAGTATTCAAAACATTGCCTTACTCTTTTTTTAAAAACGTTTCTTCTTAATTAAATAAGATATGACTTTTGGGTTTAAAAAAAATGATATGTTTTAAAATAACCTAATTTCAATATATATATATGTTTTATCATTCCATGCAAATATAGTAAAAGATATATATAACAACATTTTATGCAAATATATATACCTAAATTATCATAAATAACTAATTTTATGCAAATATATAAATATAAGAACAAAATGATGTGTAAAATTTAACCTATTAAACTATATCCAAAATAAAAAGAATTTAAAAATAAGCAAATTAAATGTGTGAAATATAAAAATAAGAGATTTAGAAATATATTAAACGATGTAAAAACAATAAAAGGGACCCTTTTTCCTTTTTAAAATGATATATACATATATAGACTATATTATAAGATATAATAACTTAGTATATAAGAAAAATAGTGTACTAGATATTGCTATTCTTTAAAAAAATGTATAATTAATAAGTAATAATGTATAATTTGTGATAAAATAAGGTAATAAGGAAATATGGTAAAATATAAGATAATTTACAAATAAAAATATGTAATAATTTAAATCATATAGTAATAAAAATATGTAATAATATATATATAATATAATATATGAAGAATATATAAAATAATAATAATCTAATAAGTATATAAAAATATAGTAAAATAATTAATACATATAGGGGAATACATAGTATATACTAAATTTATAAATAAAATGTATAATAATATGAATAATATAATTAATAATATATAATTAATAATAGTATTAAGAAACTTGATCTTTCGATTAAGAAATCGAATAGGAAGATCAAGACGGTAAATTCCGAGGAGGGCCCAACGATGGGAGTAGTTCGTGACGTGGAGCTACAAATCGGCGAATGGAAAGGCAAGGAAGAATTTGAGGTAATCCAATTAGATGATTATGATTATGTGCTTGGCTTAAACTTCCTTGACAGGATTCAGACAATTTTGTATCCATGGGCTGATCAAATTCATATTGTCACTGGTCCGTTATCGAAGATTGTTGTGCCAGTGTATCGGGATATGAAGGTTAGGACAAAGGTTTTGTCGTCGATCCAACTACTCGAGGATGTTTCGTATGGGAGGAACATTGACTCGATAGAACGGGATGCTACGAAAGCCATTTCGGAAGAATTGGAGGCGCAAGAGATCGATATGAAGCCTGCAGATTCGACTGTAGAGCCGACACCTACGGGAAAGGTAGGTTGTGCATCGGGCTTCGAGGAAAAAGGAGCGATGCAGAAACAGTCGGGACAAATAAATGCTGCAAGAAAGGTACATTGCAAACACTTTGATAGTGTTTTAAATTCTGACTTGTTGGCTTGCCAAGGTCGTAAGGGCCCTTTCAGTGTTCATAAGCGAGGAGGCCGATGGACTATGGGCAACACGAAGCCAAGGTGTGAGAATCAAGGTGATTCAAAAGGGAACAAGTCAAAATTAGGGCAAGTTAGAGCGGAGACTTCTTGCCATCGAGATGTACCAACGAGTATGATGGTTCAAGATAAGAGGCGACGGAAGCCGAGGCAAATTGTTCGAAAGAAGGGACAACTCGATCAAGAAGCGAGTCGGGAGGAAGCCAAGGCAACGAGTGAGATCCAAGGTGAATCAAGTCAGTGCCATTCGAAAGTCGCAACGATGACGTTACGAGAATGGGTGAGGGAGAATATCACGGGCCAGAGTGCAAGGCCCGTGACCATGGCACAAGATGCGCTCTATGGAGGTCTGTCGATAAGATGGGGATCATTTAGCCCACGAGAGCTGGCCCGATTCAAGGAACTGTTGGAGAAGCCTGTCAGATTAAAGCCTGGTTGGCCCGATAGCAAAGATATAGAAACTTAGGCAACTATGGTAACTAATCTTAAAAGATATGATTCCCTCTATCTTTTAAGATTAGTTACCATAGTTGCCTAAGTTGCCATATCTTTGCTATCGGGCCAACCAACTTCAACTGACAACGAGCCTCAACGCCTCCTTGAATCGAAGCCACTCGTAGGCTAAATGATCCCCATCTTATCGATAGACCTCCATGGAGCGCATCTTGTGCCATGGTCACGGGCCTTGCACTCTGACCCGTGACATTCTCCCCCACCCATTCTCGCAACATCCTCGTTGCGACTTCCGAATGGCACTGACTTGATTCACCTTGGATCTCACTCGTTGCCTTGGCTTCCTCCGGACTCGCTTCTTGATCGGGTTGTCCCTTCTTTCGAATAGTTTGCCTTGGCTTCCGTCGCCTCTTATCTTGAACCATCACACTCGTTGGTACATCTCAATGGCAAGAGTCTCTGCTCTAACTTGCCCCAATTTTGACTTGTTCCCTTTTGAATCGCCTTGATTCTCACACCTTGGCTTCGTGTTGCCCATAGTCCATCGGCCTCCTCACTTATGAACACTGAAAGGGCCCTTACGACCTTGGCAAGCCAACAAGTCAGAATTTAAAACACTATCAAAGTGTTTGCAATGTACCTTTCTCGCAGCATTTACTCGTCCCCGATCGTTTTGCGCATCGCTCCTTTTTCCTCGAAGCCCGATGCACAACCCACCTTTCCCATAGGTGTCGGCTCCACAGTCGAATCTGCAGGCTTCATATCGATCTATTGCACCTCCAATTCTTTCGAAATGGCTTTCATAGCATCCCGTTCTATCGAGTCAATGTTCCTCCCATACGAAACATCCTCGAGTAGTTGGATCGACGACAAAACCTTTGTCCCAACCTTCATATCCCGATACACTAGCATAATAATCTTCGATAACGGACCAGTGACAATATGAATTTGATCGGCCCATGGATACAAAATTGTCTGAATCCTGTCAAGGAAGTTTAAGCCAAGCACATAATCGTAATCATCTAATTGGATTACCTCAAATTCTTCCTTGCCTTTCCATTCGCCGATTTGTAATTCCACGTCACGAATTACTCCCATCGTTGGGCCCTCCTCAGAATTTACCGTCTTGATCTTCCTATTCGATTTCTTAATCAAAAGGCCAAGTTTCTTCGTAGCCTTCTCTGATATGAACAAATCCGATGCTCCCGTATCAATAAGAGCACTCCCATTTCGACCTGCAATGTTGATGTCTACGAACATCAACCCTTCCCTACCATTCCTTTTCTTCGAGAGAAGAATCATCGAATTAACCCTCGATGTCTTTTTCTCAATAGGCTTTGCCTCTTCCGGCTCATCACTCTTCTTGATAGCTAAAAATGTAGATACCTTTGGGCAGTCCCTCTTAATGTGCGACCCATTACAAAAGTAGCATCTCAACTTTCCTCTCTTCTTTTTCGGGCTATTGGATCTTCTTTTTCCATTTTGTGGTTTCCTATTACCACCATCACTGCCACTACCGCTGCCATAATAGCTATGTCCCTCTCCGTCTTCCTCATGGTGCCCACCATTGCCCCTCCCTTAGGCTTGGAAGATTCGAACCTGTCGCTTCTCGAAACAAGTTCCACTAGGGACTCCGCCACCATCATGGCATTGGTTAGTTCTTGAACTCCACGACGTTGCAATTCTTGCTTCGACCATGGTTTCAGCCCATCCGTAAAAGAGAAAAATGCTTCATTTTCGCTCAAATCTGAAATCTGAAGCATGAGTTCACTGAACTCCCGCACATACTCCCTAACCGTGCCTCGTTGCGTAAGCCGCCGCAACTTTGCTCGAGCTTCATTCTTAGCATACTCAGGGTAAAACTGTGCTTTAACCTCCTTTTGGAACTCTTCCCAAGTCCCAATCTCGGTCCTACCACGTCTCACATCAGTGGAACTATGTCGCCACCATAACAAAGCAACATCAGTAAAATACATAGCAACAGTGTTTACCTTTGTGGCATCATCCTCGATGCCCATCGCACAGAAGTATTGCTCCATGGCCCAAAGAAAATTGTCCACCTCACTTGTGGACCTTGCCCCTTTAAACACTTTCAGTTTGGGCACATCCATTGCTTGTTGCTTCGGCTTCGAAGCCAACATCCCATTACCTATGGCAGCCTTGAAAACCTTGAGCTCTCCCTTAAGCTCCTTGATCATCTCGAGCTCCCCCTTAAGCTCGCTGATCTCCTCCTTCAACGCTGTTACCATAGCCTCGAGAGCATTATCCTTCCCAGCCAGCTTATTCTCCGAGGAATCGATAGTATCCAACACATATTCCTTGAGCTGCTCTTGCATAGTTTGCAACCCATCATGAAGACTATCACCGACATCATCAATCCTCTCTTTGACATCCCCCATGGATTCCTCGAGAGTGACGACTCGTTCCTCCAAAGCTGACAACAAGTCCCTTGATCGACTTGCTTTTCTGGCCCTTCCTCAGGTCTCCATTGGCTCATTCTGACCAACAACTTCTTTCGATATCCCAACAGTGCCTTCGAACCAATAGCTCGGATACCAAATGTCATGGGGCTAGACTTTTCGTCTTGCAATCCGTGCGGCCTTAGGCAATTTGCTCATCCAAACTAGCCTAAGTCAGCCTTTTCTCAAATGAGGATTCCTTAAGAACTCCTCCAAGGCACCAACTCGAATAGCAGAAGCAAAATTATGCTAAAAGAAGCTTATAAGAACAACAGAAAGCCACAGAAAAGATCGCACACAAAGTGTTTGAGTAAATGCTCTCAGAACTCTATTAATTTTAAGAATTCTCAAATACAATGGATGATTTACAAGTGAGGGGGAGACTCTCTATTTATACTTGAGCTCCCCCAAAACCGACGGACAATATACAATTACATTGACGGACGAGATTAACCATATCCCATAATTTAAGGGACTTACAAGATATTGCCATATCAAATCCTATCTAATCTTAAAAGATATGATTCCCTCTATCTTTTAAGATTAGTTACCATAGTTGCCTAAGTTGCCATATCTTTGCTATCGGGCCAACCAGGCTTCAATCTGACAGGCTTCTCTAATAGTTCCTTGAATCGGGCCAACTCTCGTGGGCTAAATGATCCCCATCTTATCGACAGACCTCCATGGAGCGCATCTTGTGCCATGGTCACAGGCCTTGCACTCTGACCTGTGACATTAAATGTCACGGGGCTAGACTTTTCGTCTTGCAATCCGTGCGGCCTTAGGCAATTTACTCGTCTAAACTCGCCTAAGTCAGCCTTTTCTCGAATGAGGATTCCTTAAGAACTCCTCCAAGGCACCAACTCGAATAGCGGAAGCAAACTTATGCCAAAAGAAGCTTATAAGAACAACAGAAAGCCACAGAAAAGATCGCACACAAAGTGTTTGAGTAAATGCTCTCAGAACTGCTCTCAGAACTCTATTACTTTTAAGAATTCTCAAATACAATGGATGATTTACAAGTGAGGGGGAGGCTCTCTATTTATACTTGAGCTCCCCCAAACCGACGAACAAGATACAATTACATTGACGGACGAGATTAACCATATCCCATAATTTAAGGGATTTACAAGATATTGCCATATCAAATCCTATCTAATCTTAAAATTGAATTTAATTGAAGAATCTGGGGTTAATTGCAAAATAATAAAGATATTTGGACTTAATTAAAACACAAGCTAAACCGAAGGACTCATTGGGTAATTAAACCCTAATTCCAAAACGATGTCATTCTTTGGAACTGATTTTTAAAAGGGCACTAGGATTAAATTAAAATAAATATAAAAGATTAGGGCTAAATTAAAATAAAAATAAAATGAAATTAAAAAATTTAAAAACACGGAAGGGTCAATTGGGCAATTTGCCCATTTTCCAAAAACACGCGGATCCTACTCGGGTTTTCGGGTCAACACACGGATCTTGTACCTAGAAACGACGTTGTTTAAGGCTTATTGCATTAAGCTAAAACGGCGTCGTTCTATTAAGGCTATATAAGCCAAATTCCAGTTTTAAGATCATTTTGAAACACCGTTTTTAAAAAAAAACAAAAAATCCTCTGAAAGAGGACTAAGAGCTGGTCATCGGAGCTCCATTGAGTCTCCTTCCAGGGGTCTCCCTACGCACTCAAGTGCCACCACGCATGGTGGCCGGAGGGTCAAAAACCTTCTCCTTTTTCAGCGAAAGTCAGGTAATCCCTTTCCCTTTTTACTATTTGTAATATATATTAAAAATATTCTCCTTTGTACTCGATTGGCTACTGGTATTGTAAGTTGGTAATATTGTGCTCTGTTGAATCTGTTTGTATATTTCTCTCTCGAAAATCGTGTGTTACAAATCAAAAAAAGATGGGTTTTTATAACCCTTTGTGAGTGATTTACAATCTGGGAAAGAAATCTTTTGATTTCTTTCCATATTTTGCCTCTGTTTTCTGCTGTGGTTTTTTCATTTTGCAGATGTCTCGTGAGAAAATCAGTGAACCAGGATGATTAGGCCCTGATGGCGACGGTGCTGGCGCTGATCTACTTTCATTCAGCTTCAACTACAGCCAAATTCGAGGCCAGGAATCACGACGCTGATGGTGGGTCACTGCGAGACGAACAGACGCGTCTGTTGGGGTGCTTGACTTCTGGAGCCTTCCATTTGCAACGCCTAGGGTTTCTGAAACCCTAGGGCTTTCCGTGTTCTGTTTAACATTTGGGCCTCTTGGGCCCCGGATGTAATGGGTCTGTAAGGCTTTTGGTAGTTGGGTCAAGTGTAAGCGGGTAATAGATTAATCGGCTGTTGGATTTTAATTTTTGGACTCTGTAAAAGGACTGTTTAAAAAAAACATTTATTTATTTCCAATTTTAAAGCCCGGGCAAATTTTGGTTATTACAAAATATTATAAGGTTATGTCAAGAATGAAGAAACAACATAGTGGTTTAAAGAAAAATAAGGAAACATGATAATTAGATCAAAGTCTTAAGTTTGATTCCCAACCCTTACAAAATAGCTTAATTTTTGCTAAAATTTCTCATTCCCCTTATTTTGTGCCACCTAAGCCTTGAACACTAAGTATAACTACAACCTTTTCTTGTATTTTTCAGGCTTTAAGTTAAATTTTTCCTACCCTAGTCGTTCACCCTCTTCCTTTTCTCTTTTCTCTTCAATTTTCTTTCTTTCTTCCCTTGTGTGCTGCTAACTCAGATCGATCGATGACTCAGATCTAACAATTCAATAAGCGTAAGTGTGGTTGATTATGAGCTAGTGTGTAGTTTCAGTTTGATGTTGGGAAAGTTGTTAATTGATCAAATTAAAGATTTTAATCTTGGAATAGCTACTGGTTTTTCATTATTTAAATGTGTTAGGTTTGGACTTAAATTCCCCAAATCAACAGTAAAGCCGTTAGATGTTCACGCGTACGATTCGCATCAAACCAGTGTAAAAAACCTAACTAGTTTGGATTTGAAAAATCATTATAATTATAATGATTGGATTGAACCCATAAGAGGGTGATTGGGGTTGTTTAAGTGGTATATTAATTTACTTAAATAATGATTTTTAATTTAGTTCGTTATAAAGTCTTAAAGAGAATCTGCGAGATTTGCAAGTGTGCTGCAGTAGAACGTAATTAAGGTGTTGGTCCTAAATTGTTAACTTGAATGTGTTAATATTTTTGTAAAATGATACAATTGACTGTGTTAATATTTTTTTTAAAATGATACAAAGATGTATCGTGATTTACAGGAACTGTATCGGTGGCCAGGTATGAAGAAAGATATAGTGAAATATGTATCTAAATGTTTAACATGCCAGCGACTTAAAGCTGAACATCAGATTCCGACTGGATTACTTCAGCCTATTAATATTCCTGAATGGAAATGAGACTGTATCATGATGGATTTTGTAACCGGGTTACCATTGTCAGCAAGTAAGAAAAATGCTATTTGGGTGATTGTTGATCGGCTCTCAAAGTCAGCTCATTTTATAGTAGTCAAAACGGATTGGTCACTTCAAAAGTTGATAGAAAGTTATATCCGGGAAATTGTGAGACTACATGGTATTCTTGTACCAATAATTTATGACTGGGATCCACGGTTTACATCGAGGTTCTGGAAATAGTTGCATGAGTCTCTCGGTACTCGACTTTATTTTAGTACAGCTTTTCATCCACAGACTGATGGATAGTCGAACGAGTTATTCAGATTTTAGAAGACATGCTCCGTGCTTGTATCATTGATTTTGAATTAGGTTGGGAATGTTATTTACCGTTAGATGAGTTTGTATATAATAATAGTTTCCAATCAAGTATTCAAATGGCATCGTATGAAGCTTTATATGGTCGAAGATGTCGATCACCAGTGTGTTGGATGGAATTGAATGAAAGGAAAGTAGTTGGTCCAGAGTTGATTCAAGAAATAGAAAGCACTATTAGAAAGGTTGAAAGTAGATTTTGATAGGCAGAAATCGTACGCAGATCTAAAATGACGGGACATTGAGTACTCAGTTGGAGAAAAAGTATTTCTTAAAGTCTCTCCTTGGAAGAAAATTTTGAGATTTGGTAGGAAGGGTAAATTGAGTCCACGATACATTGGACTGTATGAGATTATAGAAAGAATTGGACCAGTAGCATATTGTTTAGCACTGCCTCCTAAATTACAGAAGATTCATAATGTTTTCCATGTTTCTATGTTAAGAAGATACATATCTGATCCTTCTCATGTGATTTCAACTGAAAATATAAAGGTTCGACCTAATTATCATATGAAGAAGAACCGGTTAAAATACTGGCACGTGAGGTAAAGGAATTACGTAATAAACGAGTTCCCTTAGTTAAAGTGTTATGGAAAAGTCATAATATTGAAGAAGCAACGTGGGAACCAGAGGATACAATGAGATCACACTACCCCCATCTCTTTTCAGGTAAATTTCGAGGACGAAATTTATTAAAGAGTGGAGAAATGTAACGACCCAAATTTTAAGGTCATCAGAAAAGTGAGTTTTTGGGTCTTCGATTCTGAAAATTAGATTTGTAAATATTTATTAGAAATATTTACAAAGTTAAGTGAGTGGTTAATTAGATTTTAATTAAGTGAATTAGTTTGAATTAAGGATAATTAGATATAAGGATTAAATTGAATAAGGTGTGAAAGTTTATCATAAACTATAGAAAAGTCAAGGAATTAAATTAGTAAATAAACCAAAAAGAAACAAGTGTATGGTAAAAATATAGTACATGTGTAATATACATGTTTGCACATTTGTAAATACTTATATGTATTTACTTATTATATAAGTAAATAATAATTATTACTAAATTTAATATAATAGTATAATATAATAATTAAAGTAAATAAAAGAAATAAAATAAAGAAATAAAAGAAAGAATGAAAACGAAACAGAACAGGGAAAGAAAGAAAAAAAAAGGGAAAGGAAAAGAAAGGAAAAATAAGGTTTTGAGGTTTGAAGCTTAAGTGGTAAGTAAATTTAATCTATTTTCTTGTAATTTTAGTGTCTATGAAATCCTAGGAAGAAATACTATTTGAGTTATGTTGAAATTTAGAAAGTTATTGAATTTTTATATATTGATTAAGTTGAATAAATGGAAGCATTAAGTGTTAAAATGATAGAAATTCAAGTTAGAAGTCAGAGAAGGATTAAATTGTAAAGAGAGGTATAAGTTTTGCTATAGTAGGGATTAAATTGTTTAAAATTGTAGAGTTGATGTTTTATATTGAATATTAAGAGTTGGAACTTGTTTAAAGTAGTTATTAAATAAAAATATGAGATTTATTTGAAGAGAAATAATGGTTATGGTGGAAGGACTAAATTGGAATTTAAGAAAAAGTTACATAGAAAATAGAAAAGTGTGTTATTAAACGATATGTATTGATGATTTTAAATGTTAATTTTTTCGTAGCTAACGTAGCACACGAAACGTCATCAAAGAAGGGAAAAGAGAAAGTGAGCGAAGATAACGAGTAAACTCGAGAATTACGGTTTGTATTTCGATAACCAAACTTAATAGTTATTTTGATACATATTATTGATATTATATATGGCTATTGAAATTAAGATAAGTATTGATATTATGGTATAGTGTTGACTTATGAATATTTGAATTGAAATGCATATTGGTTGATGATGATGAATTGAAAGTGAAATGAAAACCCTATTAACAGTGTCAGGCTAGTCGGATATAATTGGAATGCCATAGGATAGGAAGTGTTCAGGGATATTCTGACTTTGTGTCGATGAGACACTATAAGTGTCGCTTTACTGTTACTGTTCCGGATTCGTTTCGATGAGGTACTCTGTGTACCGTTACTGCTACTGTTACTAGTACTGTTATTGTTACGGTATGTTCTGGCCCTGGTCGATGAAACACTGTATAATATCCCGGTGTGTGGGTTGGATCCATGTATCCGTCCAGGTTCGAGTTATGTTAATAGGGGTAAACTATCATCTTGAACAAATTGAAAGATCTTTGTTGTTACTATATGTTTTTATTGAATATGATTTTATTGATAAGTTTTACTGTGATATAAGGATAATTGAATTATAATTTATAAAGTTCTTGTTGTTAGAATTTATAGTTATATTTTAAATGCATGTTAAGTATTGGTTTATAGAAATACCACTGAGAGTGTACTCAACGTATGGTTTGTCTCCGTGCGCAGGTTAGGTACAAAGTGATTAACGTCTCAGCATCCAAGCCAACTCCCGAACTCAAATACTTGGTGATGTATCTTATCCTTAGGAATGGCATGTACCTAAGTTGTTTTTTATGTTATTTTGAATATAAGAGAAGTTAGTGAGGAATGTTAATAGTTAGTTAATAGATGTAAAGTGAATGATATAACATGGCTCATTTTGAATTAACTTGAATGGTTCTTAAGTATAAATTTGTAGGTGTTTTATTTAAGGGTTGATAATAAACTAATGTTGAATTGTTAAACTAGTATAATAAATGTGTATTAGATATGTTTAAATCATGTTTAGGACTGGTTGAAATATTATATTTAAATTGCTTGTTATTCAAGGTTTGCAGGGTTGGTAAACTTGAACTATAAAGTTCATTATGAGTCCACACGGCTTGTCACACGGGCTTGTGATCAGACCGTGTGAGACACACGGCTTGCACACGGGTAAGTTGATAGGCCATGTGTCCCCTGCATCCTTAAATGTGAAGTCAGAATAGTACACGAGCAAAAGACACAGCCGTGTGTCTTGGCCGTGTGAAGGACACGAGTATTAAGCACAGTTGTGTGTCAAAATAAGGTGAAAATGGCCTAAAAATGATGAAAAATCAGATTACCACACAGCCTAGTCACATAGGCGTGTGCCCAGGCCGTGTGCTCCTTTGTTACTTAAGAAATTACAAGTCAGATCTATCCACGGGCTGGCCACACGGCCATGGGAGCCCCACGGGCTGGCCATAAGGCCATGTCTCAGGCCACACGGACGTGTGCCCCTATCTGATCAAGGAAAAATTTCCAAAGTTGCCAGTTTAGTCCCGAACCACTTTCAAAGCATGTATTGGGCCCCGTAGGCCCATATTAGGGACTTTAAGGTGGAATTTGAAAAGTTTTGTTTTAGATTGCAAATTTATGACTCGATTTTGTATAAATACTAGTGTATAAGTCTGGTAATGCCTCGTAACCTTTTTCCGGTGACGGTTTGGGGTTAGGGGCGTTATATGTTTGGTGTGTTAGCAAAAATATGAGTGTGGCTGAATAATTGTTTGATTGATATTGTTGTCAATGGTTAATTGATATGATGTATGTTGATTGTATGTATAGCATGATTCTAAATGAGAATGAGCCTTACGCATGATATATTTCTATGAATTATTTGCTATGAAATATTTGAAAGACTGCTATACATGCACTCGGAAAAGAATTTTAAGTTATATGAGATTGTGATATGTTGAATGACACCATCTTAATGGTGAATTGAAAGTTGGATAAATGATTCTATTCACTAAAATTATTTGATAAAATGAGGGCGTGTTGATTATGCTAAAGAAATGTGAAAGTATTGAATTCATGACTGTATGAGATTGTATGACATCTTACATGTACATTGGAGTGGGATTGTTATTGTGGTTGACGGAGGAGTTCTGTGGAGATTTGATGGCATATTAAGTCCGCATTTATTCCTAGCCAGTGCACTACACCAGAGATTTGAGGAGATTTGGAGATTTTATTGCATTTATTTGTTAAATGGTAGATTTTCTGCAATTATGTTCATTCGATGGTTTTACCACATTGAGCTTTACTCGAATTCATTAGAGTTCGGCAGACGGGTTTTGTGGAACTCACGGTATGTAGCGGATGGTTTGGGTAGGAACTTTTTTGTTGCATCATTTTCATCACACAATGCTCACACACCGTTTGACATCGATTTGATAATGGCTATGTAATGATATGAAATTCCAATGATGGTTCTGTGTTCTTCTGTTAATGCTAATATGCTTCATTGTATTTGATATTTCTGTTTGTTTTAATAACTGTTTGACTCACACTGAGCTTCCATAAGCTCACTCCCGTATAGTGTTAAACTTTTCAGGTAAACCTCAAAACTAGGACTGGACCTGACATACGAAGAATCCCCTTGGACCTCAGACTTTTTTTAATAAGCATTATTAAGTCTCTATTGGTTTTGGTTTGTAATTTTTAATTATTTCTAGTCTATGGCTTGGTAACTTCTTATTTGGGGATTTTTGCATGCATGGATTACTCAAGCATAATAACTGGAAAATGCATGATAGCTGATTTAAGTAAAATTTGACATTGTTCCCTAATTTCTGTTGCATTGCAAAGGAACCATTTTTGAAAAAAAAATCAGTAAGGCAACTAGATTTCCAAATTGACATGTGTAATAGGCCCAATTTGCCCAGGGCCCAACAACCAAAAAATCAATACAAAACAAAAACCCAAATACTAAAGTCCAATAAATAGTCCAAATTACATAACTCACAAACCCAACCAAACTTAAAACCCAGCCCGATGGCCCAACAACAGAAACAGGCCCCAAGGACCCAAAACCTAAACAATCAGCCAAACAGAAACCCTAGCCCTTACGCCGCACGACCACCAGCAGCCCTTCAGCCTCCAGCACCACGTTGGCCTCCGTACGCCGTACACCTCCATGTCGTCATTTGTACCTGCAAGCAAAACAAAAAAGGGACGAAAAGCAGAAAACAACAACAAAAAAAAGAACAAAAACAAATATTTCTTTTTTTTGTATTCGGCTATAAGAAGCCAAAGCAATCATCATGTAATTTTTTACAGATCAATATAAAAAAAATAGTAGCAATATTCGCAAGAGGTGATCTTTTTTTCATTTTGGTTTTTCTTTTCTCTTTTGTTTTTCTTCATTAATCGTTTTTGGTATAATACGAAAATAAAAAAAGAGATAGAAGATCACTTGGTTCTCCACGACCGCGATGTCAAAGAGTCCTTCTCTGTCGTCGAGGAACGACCTGTGAAAGGGAGGGGATTGAGAGCCATCGCTTCTCAGCTATTCGGGCTCCGATAACTCAGCCTTCAACGCCGGCCACTGGCCACAGCAACGGTAGAGCAGACCTCTAGAGAAGTCCGATAGTCGGAGAAGCAAGGAGAATATTTGAAAGCTTTTTTTTGTTTTTTGTTTAGAAAGAATGGCAGAATGAGGCTTTAAAATTTTTTTTGGGTTTTTATAGAATGTTTAAAACGGCGTCGTTTAGGGCCGTTTCAGTGGCCTCAAAACGGCGTCGTTTAGGGCCGTTTCAGTGGCCTCAAAACGGCGTCGTTTAGCGACCCATACCCGAGATTTGACCCGAAACCCGCCTAGGATCTGCGTGTTTTTGGACTGAGGGTCTATTTGCGCCCTTAGTCCTTCCGCTTTTGAAGCGGGTCTTAATGTGGTCCTTATCTTTTTTTATTTTTCGAATTTACCCCTGTAATTCCATTATTGTTTCATTTTGGTCCCTAATAGAACTACGCGTTTTGGGGGACGGGTTTATTTTCCCATCTGGTCCTCCCATATTATTCGTACGTTCATTTAAGTCCTAATTCATGTTTTATTAAATTTTACTTTTTTAATTTATGCCCAAATTTTATTCTGATTTGCAATTCAATCCTTAACCTTTTAGCTTCATTTTTTTATACATTATATATTTTAAATTGTTTATTATGTTATTTATTTTAATTTGTTTCATATATTATATATTTTAAGCTATCTCATATATGTTTATTTTAAATTGTACTTATGCATTATTTATTGTAAATTGTTTTACTATATATTATTTAAAATTGTTTATGCTATTTACCTTAAATTGCTTTATATATTGCTTACTTTAAACCTGCTTTTATGTATTATTTATTTTAAAATAGTTTTATTACTTATTTTAAATTGTTATATATATTATTTATCTTTAAATTGTTTTGTATATTATGTATATTAAATTTCTTTTCACATATTATTTATCTTAAACTTTTTATATGATACTTTAAATTGTCTTATATATTATTTATTTTAATTTGCTTTATATATTATTTGTTTTAAATTGTTTTACATATTATTTATTTTAAATTGTTTTATACTATTTACTTCAAATTGTTTTATATATTATTTTGTTTCATTTTCTTTGATCGTTAATATTGATATCAAAATAACATGTGTTTTGTGATTATTGCCATTATATGCTCTAGAAATTATTTATTAATATCTTCATATTGTTGATATTCATTAACATAACATTTTATTCATATATGATTGTTCCATGTTTCATATTACCATTGTCGAAACCATTTTTTAAAATCGAGTTTTGGAAAATTGGAATCGACTTTAAGAAAAACGAAAACAGGAGTCGCCACCAATCCTTTTAGGTGTGATTGGATCACCTTATAAAATGTTTTGTTTTAAAAGATTAATCTTGGTCTCGAAAATTCGAAAAGCAGATTCGAGTCGATTACGTACAAGGAAGGGTTAGCACCCTCGTAACGCCCAAAAATTGGTACCTAATTGATTATCAAGTGTCTTTAATGTCGGAAATTTGAAAGTTTTAAGATGCAATCCTCTTTAGAATATTTTAATTTTGAAAATTAGGGTTCACTTGTATCAAATGAGTCAAAATATTACATCCAATAAGTTATGAAGCAATATTTTTAAGACATTCAAAGCTAAGCTAGCCCCTTTTGAAAATCCCTATCTTACAACGACAAAACACCATATCCAGTAAGTTAGGACACAACGCTTTGAAATTTCAAGACAGTTACTCGTATTTTGAAAACCTTAAAACCTAGAAGGGTGCTTGACTATTCAAACTCAACGAGAAAAGTTGCAACCCAGTAAGTTAGGGCACTACCTTTCTCGAAGTTTCCAAATACCAAGCACTGCCTTTTTATTTGAAAATTTTGGAATCTCATTTTTATTGATGTATGAAGAATCATATAAAATAGAATATTGCAATAATAAGCAAATAAAACATGCATTTAAACAATACAACGACAATAATGCAAAGATCATACACTAGATATATACATGTTTAAAATTACATAACATCATACCCACAAAGATACACATAGCGTATATTGAAAATGAATAAGCAAAACATATAAACATGTAAAATAATTATCTCAAAAGTGATGCATGATATACAATTTGACATAAATTAAACATTACCACTTTGGGCATATATCATCATAAATAATCTAAAGGTTCATATATTATTGCTACATACAAAACATAATGAAGTGCATAATGAATACAACAAATATGAAATCGCAGTATACATATATGATAATACAAATCACAATAAATAATTAATTTCATGCAAATATACGAAAACAAATGATATATAGAAGTTTAACCTACTATATCAGAATAAGAGAAAACTAAAGATAAATAAATTAATTAAAATGTATAAAATATAAATCCAATGAAAATAACATATTTTGAAATATATTGAATAATATAAGAGCGATAAAAGAGAACCCCATCCCTTTTTAAAAAAAGATATATACATATAAGTTATATTATAGGGTATAATATCTATATATAAAAATGTACTAAGTATTAATATTACATTTATTTATATAACTTTAAAAATGTATATAATTAATAAATAATAAAATGATGTATACTTTATGATAAAATAAAGGTAATGTAAGGAAATATAGTATAATATATAATGTATAACATAATTTACAAATAAAAATATAAAAATATAAATTGTATAATATAAAAATATAACATAATATATATAATATAATATATAAAAAATATTATGATGTATAGTAAAATATAATATGTAAAAATAGAATATAATGTATAATAATAATGATGTAACAAATATATAAAAATTATAGTGAAATAAATAATATAATAAAAATATATGACACATAATAAAATTTATATATATAGTGTAAGTAATAAAAATAAAATAATATATTATTATGTACATAACTAATGTTTATAGATATATAAATTTTTTTTTTAAAAAATAAATTAAATTAAAGGTATATAGGGATTAAGATTAAATTTAATTAAGGAATTTAGGGTTAATTACAAATAAATAAAGAAAACTGGGCCAAATTGGAACACGGACTAAAGCCGAGGGACTCATTGGGAAATTTGCCCTAATCCCAAAATGACACCGTTTCTCCAAATCAATTTAAATGTTACTATGAGGACCAAATTGAATCAAAATTAAAGTATTGGGGTTAAATTAAAATAATAAAATAAAATTATAAAAATTAAAAAACACGGGGGGATCAATTATGAAATTAACCCATTTTCCAAAAACACGCGGATCCTCCCCGGGTAATTGGCTCAACACGTGGATCCTAAGCCTTGATACGATGCCGTTTTATGCTTATTGAGTTAAACCAAAACGGCACCGTTTCGTTAGGGCCATATAAGCCAAATGTTAAGCTTTAAAATCACTTTGCACCCAATTTAGAAAAAAAAAACGAGAGAGATCCTCTGAAATTCTTCCCAGCGCTCTGAGCTCTGGCCCTAGGCCGGTCTGCTCCGCTCATTGGACCTGTGTGCTCAGCCTCACGCGCCGTCACCAACTCCGCCACACACGGTGGTCGGGGTTCGAAAAGCTTCGCTTTTCTCGGCGAATCTAGAAGGTACTTCTTCCTCCTCTTTTTTAATGTATTATATGCAGGTTGTTTACAATAAAGTAAAAAATAAAAAGTAGAAAGAGAACAATAGATCACCTTTGTTTCTGATGAAATCTTTCTGATATATTATTGCAAAAATATTTGGTGTACAATATCTTTGTGGTGTTTTTCTCTCTGTATGTGTGTATCGTAAGTGTCCTTTATAGATTGAAAAGAAGGCTTTATAGCCTCGATAAACCACTACAAGTTTTGGAAAGAAAGCTCTGATTTCTTTCCGTATTCGCTTCGCATGTCTGCTGTGATTTTCTTTCCTTTTCCTGCAGGTGACCGCAAAAATTACGGTGGTTGATGGCGTGGACTCGATGATTCGGCACGATCAGTGGAAATGGCCCTAACACGGTGCTGAAATTTCGGCCCCCTGGTGGAGGCGTGATCGGTGGTTGAGCTGAAGGGCGGTGGTGTGTTGAAAGGCCTGTGACAATGCATTGATGACCTGAGACAGAACATTGATGGCAGACGCTCCCCGAATCTTCCAGAAGCAGTGGCGGCTCGAGGAGAGAAAGAAGAAAGGCAGAAACACTAGGGTTTCCTGCTTTGGTGTAACAGGCTGGGCCAGTTGGGCCGCTTTAGTCCTGGGCTAATTGTATAACGAGTTTAAGTGTGGGTTTAGTTTGGGTTTTAATTTTTGGGCTCTGTATATGGACTGTTTAAATAAATAAAAATTTATTTATTTATTTTAAGTTTTTTTGGTTTTAAGGCCCGGTCAAATTTGGGCTATTATAGCTGCCCCTTTTTGCTCATTGCTGTGTAACAGGAATCGAGCAAAAACTCATAGAAAGACCAAATTTGTCCGGCCTTATTGAATCATGGTCTTCAATCTGCTCGTTGCAAACTCAAAACTGTCATGTTAATATCTTCGATTTGCTCTCCGTTGAACACAGAGATGCCAGATCTGCTTCTTCGATTTGTTTTCTGACAAATACAGAAATGTCAAATCATCTTAGACCTGCTTCAACGTAAACACATGAAAGCCAAATCTGTTGTGTCTTTGATTCACTCCTTGTAAATACAAGGATGTCAAATCATCTTGGATCTGCTTCAGTGTAAACATCTGAAAGTCAGATCTACTATGTCTTCGATTTGCTCCTTGTAATCACAAGAATGCCAAATCATCTTGGATCTGCTTCAGTAAAAACATCTGAAGGTTAGATTTGCTATGTATCTGCTCTCCATCGAAATTGAGATGCCAGATCTGTTTCTTCGATTTGTTCTCTGACAATACAGAGATGTTAAATCATCTTGGATCTGCTTCAGTGTAAACACTTGAAGGTCAGATCTGTTATGTCTTCGATTTGCTCCTTGTAAACACAAGAATGCCAAATCATATTGGATCTACTTCGATACGAAAACATCCAAAGGTCAGATCTGCTATGTCTTCGATCTGCTCTCCGTCGAATATGGAGATGCCAAATTTGTTTCTTCGATTTGTTCTCTGACAATACAGAGATGCCAAATCATCTTGGATCTGCTTCAGCGTGAACAGCTAAAGGGCAGATCTGCTATACTTTAACCTGTTACCCTACTGCTTAGGGGGTTAAGGCGCATCTTCGATATGCTCCACTACTGCTTAGGGTGATAAGATCCGCAATTTTGACCTGTTACCCTACTACTTAAGGGATTAAGGCGAGTCGTCGTTGGTCTGCTCCGCTACTGCTTAGGGAGATAAGATCAGCAAATTTAACCTGTTACCCTACTGCTTAGGGGATTAAGGCATTGAATTTTGTAATTTTCAATCAATCTTGCTACATTGTCCACTGGGGAATCCACCTGTAAAATTGATTTCCTGGAATTTATGCTTATGCCAAATAATTAAAATGCCATGATCGAAATGAGTCAAATGCTCCTAATTAGACATATTATGATGCAAAATGTTTATGAAAATAACTCCTATTTTGGACATCATCACTCATTCATCTATCGAGCTTTCCACCTCGTTCTTCTTGACATATCAATCATATTCTGCTCGTATGCCTCGAATCTTCTCCATCAATTTGGTCTACCGTACCATTCCCCGAATGTTACGACCCACTAAAGATGTTTATGAAATGATTCTTTCTTAAGATCAATATTGCTTAAAACGTCCAACCACCTTTTGGTCTGAAGAAAAAAATCTCTCGAGTATCTCCAAACCATACATATGGGAATTCCTTAAACAATTGTCTTGTTTCGGTTTCTTGTATTATCTAGAAATTTCTAGAGTAATATGCAAAACTTCGTTTGTGAAGATATTTTAGTTCATCTATCATTATTTCAATGCAACATGCTTTATGAATAATGACAGACAAATAAATTGATCCTGAGGATAATTAGATTTGGACAAATTATTGGAAGAAATGCAAAAAGATTAACCTGAGAACATATCTTTGCGAAGAAAAAGAATCCAAAGATAATAAATAGGATAGAAATCAGATGCCCCCAGATATATCGCCAAGCAGCGTCTATACACCAGCTCCATGAAGACTTTCTTGAGTTCAACATGTGTTTAAAAGATCCAAAGTAATTCGTTGATGCCTCGATATGTAACATACTTCACTTCTCGTCGAATCCTGTATAGCAAGGTCACTGCATGACTTTCCAAATTTGAGCTGCCCTTTCGGGTTTTCAACTCAAAACCCCTTTGGTCTCAAGGCGCCCTTTGCGGGTTTTCACCTTGGCCTCTCCATTTTTTCTTTTTTTTCTCTTTTTTCTTTTTATTTTTTTCTCTTATTATTTTCTTTTTTCCTCTTTTTTTTTAAATAGAAGTCCCAAAGTGCCCTTTGCGGGTTTTCACCTTGGCTTCCCTTCTCCTTCAGACAAAGTACTCCTTGACCGAGTCTGAATTCACTAGATCAGATAAATTCTTCCTATCCATTTCTTGTAAAAATCAGTGCACCTCTAGAGAAAGCCCTCTTTGAAACATATGGCCCTTCCCAATTCGGCATCCTTTTTCATGGGAAGGATCTCTTTTAGCACAAGGTTTCCTTTATGAAATTCTTTTGGACGAACCTTCTTTGTCATAAGTCTGTGTCATCCATTCTTGGTACATTTGCTTAGGATGAATACTTTCAAGTTAATTTTACTAGAGGTATTCAATTCTTGACTCCATCAAAGCTTGGAGGAAAAATCTTGATTCATAAACCCATGAGAAAGGGATTGCCCCAACAGCAGTCCTGGCTGTTGTTTGTCAAACCCTACAAAAAGATGGTTTAATGATTCTTAGCAGACAAGAATAAGGTTGTTGACTTTATCTTTCAACCTGGAAAGCTGACGTACAGAGATTATTCCCGGAGCATACATCCCATCATGACTCGATGATGTTTCTGAAACATCCCTAATCTTCATAAATTGCCCCTAACTGTGAAGCTGCCAAATGAGCGTAGCAAATAGGAGCCACAACAAATATGGTTGTGGTGCTCCTTTGATACATATAGGATAGAGAATGAACAAACTCTTGTAGATCATCAGCTGAAAACCCAGCCTGGTCTAAGATAACATGATAGTGGGTCTGCCTCGTGATTCCAATCATTCCAGCATGGGTACCAAGGTTAAAATCATTGTTCTTTGGATGGCATACTTTGTTGTCAATGACAGTACCATTTAGCACATTGTCAGGAGATCCCTGCTGAGAAAACTTGGTATGATGGTTTTTCGTACAATAATAACCACAATCTTTAGGGTTCCACTTCTTGTCAAGGAACTTACAAGCCTCAATAACTTGATCAGAACTTGATTAAATTGAGACTCGCTACTCCATCCCTGAAAAATAATGATTTGATCAGGTTTCCTCTTCCCTGAACTTGTATAGAAGTCTAAGAGAGCTTCCTTCATGATACCATTATCCATTTTGTCAGAAACTGGTTTTGAAGAAAGAATCTAACATTTTAAGCTTCAGAGACTGTGTACGGCCTGATGCCCCATAACTGGAAATCAATGGCCACTGCCTGGAGCTAACCATCGCAGCTATTGACAGCACATCAGACTGCTCAGGAAAGCCAAACAATGCACCCATTCCAAGGATGATGGTTGGAACCTTTGAAACAACTAAAATTGAAGGTGTTTGCCCTAGCGTAAAAATAGAGAGTAGGTGGTAGTTTCTTATGCCAATTTTTACCAGTCTCGGTCATCTTCTATAATTTGTTTTTTTCTTCTTTTTCTTTTCTTTTGGCAACCTTTGTTGTATTGTGGTATGGCGCATTATCTTTGAAAAGACTGTAAACTTTTGGCATTGTGCAGTTATATATAATCTTTTTTTTTTTGAAATGGATGACTTTTGACTTTGTAATATTGGCATATGAAGCTATCTCCCCCTCTTAATGCAGTAGTTGATGTCCACAAAGATAAGTCATTGTCAGCTTGAAACTTTTGACGAGCTCGGGCCCATAACATACATGCTCCATAAGTCTTGACTCCTTTAAATTTGGCATTCATTGTACAACTGATACGATCCCTTTCCATGGTGAACCAACAGTGCTCCAAAACCTCATGTTTATCCTGGCAATTGCAAATCCTCCTACATGCGTCTTCGGACCACATTTTTGAATTCCCATAATAGTATCAACAAGGTCTTGTTTTGGCTCCTCAACTAATTCCAATTTCACAATCTTTCCTTCCTCTAAGGCTATATTTCCTACCACCACTTCATGGGGTAAAAACCATTTTCAACAAATTCAAAAACAAGTCACAATTTCTGTCACCTTCAAAGTACTGAGATTCCTCTAAACACATATCGCACTCAAAAGGAACTCTGAATCTGTAGTATCATTGCCCGTGTCATTGATATCTAGGGATCTATGATAGGCACACAAAAGATTATACAAGGAATAAATGAATTCAAGAATGACTATTTACATGAAATGAAAATTTATAAAGAATGTCAAAGGTCAAAAGAATCAAAATAAAAGAATATTTACTCAGATAAATAATAAAAGTATGTTTTATTGAAAATAAAAATGTCTGAACATAAGCCCACTTCTCAAAAGAAATCTCATTACTCCTAGGCTTTAGAGCAACAAGAGTGTTTTGAATATTACTCTGTAAAATTCCTAAAGATTACAGGAAGTTCTTCTGCAGTCCAATTGTTTAAAGAACTTCCCGGTTCGTAAGGGTGAATGCCCTCAAGGTTTCTTTGTTAAGTCCCTTCCTCATGTATGACATTGATGGGATGATTTTCATTTCCAAACACCCCCTTCTCCGGGTAAGCTATCCCTCCTGACATAAAAGTCGGGGATACGTAAGGGAACGTCGTTAATTCCCATTCAACTTCTTTTTCACTCAGCCGTGACCCTCTTCTCTCTCTCTCTCTTTTTCTCTCTCTTTTTCAGATGCAAATGAATGCAAAAGGTATCGATCTCGATTCAATCTCATTTAGAAAACTTTATTTAGAAAAAGAATATCTTTACATATAAGAGGATTACAAATACGCTTTCGCCCTAATGCCTAAATTTTTAACTCTATCTAATAAAAGGGCTAACTCTCGACCTACATCCGACGATAACTCATGCATCATACTTAATACGTCAGCTCGTACTGCCAAGTCTCGAACATGTTCAGCTACCTCTCGAATCTGAATTATGGCTTCCCCAATAAGGTAATCTCTATCCCTGACTTGTTCTTTAGACTGGCACAGCTCTCCCATTAAATAATCCTCTCGTGCCTCGAGCTACTCGATAAAAAGCTTACTATCTTGCAATGCTGATTCCAACTCCTCAACTTTGCCTTTTAGCATCTTTACCTCTACCGTGGAATCACGACTTCGTTGTAGATGAAGGGATCGCCCAAGCTCAGTCACCTTAGTTTTTAACCCTTGATTTTCTTTCTCTAAGGTCAAATTTCGTAATTGCATCTCTTGGAACTTCCTCTCCCAATATTTGGCTTTGGATTTTTTCTCTCAGACCTCTTTCTGCAACTGATCTGAAGACCCTCATATTCTCGCTCTCTTCAAGGATACTTGTGCCCTTTTGTAATGCTCCTTTAAATCATCTCGATCTTCCTCAATCTTCCTTTTCTCCTTTCTTTCTTTTTCAACTTCCATCTTTTGAACGTTGACGTCTAGGCTCAAGTATATCTTTTCTTCCTCGAGCTTTGCTATCCTCTTCTCGAGCTCCAAGTTCTTTCTCTCGAACTCTTGCTTCATAATTTCTAACTCTGAGGGCGTCACTTGCAAATATTCCTCCATCGGTCGAGCTCCTTCCATGCTTGGCTTAGGGATGTTATCATTAACCCTTCTACCTCTCCACTCGACGTACTCTAGAGTCATAGCAGGGCTAATAGCTACTCCCTTTAATCGACAAGTTTTGTTCCAAACACTAGAGATCTCATTGACCTTCCTCTTGTAGTCGGCACCTCTATACGCGAACTCACTCTCAACGAACCCGTAAGTTGTCGGTATGAACTGTCTCAATCCATGTTGCCTCAACACAAGCAAAGGGGCATAACCAATGGCACCCCAAATTTCCAATAAAGGGACCCAATCAAAACTGCTGCATCGGTAAAGAATCTCACCAGGAATCATCTATGGAGCCCTCCACTCCACATCCTTTGACTGCAGGTTCTAAAGTAGCGCTATCCAATTTTTTCGGGAACATCAACTCTCCTAGTTGAAGCTGCCATGTCCTTCAACTGGGAGTAATCCTCAAAGAAGACCCGGCAAACCACCCTATCTATCAATCGGAAGTGACTATAGAACCAAGCTAAAAGTAACTGAGCACAACCAACAAACCTGCCTGCACTGGCCCTCCTACATGCATTCAAGGACCTGAATGTCTCCGCCAAAATCGTAGGAACATAAGTGACCCGTTTGCTAAGTCGATGGAAGAGATTCGTGGTCGCCTCGTCTACATATCCCGAGGCCCTGGGGAAAACCATCAATCCGTATAAGCTTAAGGCAAAAATTTCTACCCTCTTCGCCTCGTCTGGATGTGTCTGGATCAGATCTTTCAAAGCTCCCCACGGAATGCACTTACTCTCACCCTTTTCCTTAATTCTAGCGATGATCCACTGCTCACTCATCCCCGTAATGGTCATCAACTTCTTACCAAAGGTTGGGACACAAGCAGCTCGAGAATAAATCCTATCACACTGAAATCTAGGACACCGAAGTAAGGCTGTGTACTCCTCCATAGTAGGCACTAAATCTACCTCTCTAAAGGTAAAACAACTTTATGTTGGGTTCTAAAACTGAGTGAGAGCTCGAAACAAGTGCTCATCAACCTGAATATCAAACAAATAGGGCAAATCTCCGTACTTACCGTAGAATGATTGCTTGGTCTCATTGCTCCACTGATCCCAAATCGCCTTAAGCTCCTGCAGATTATTCTGTGTAACACTGATACGAGTATAGTCTGACAGCTCCGACACATATCCCATAGCTATGCTATCTCCCTTTGCTAGCTGAGTTTGCTCCGACCATCTATGGACGTTAGCATTTCCCTCCACTCTATCAAGAAGTCCGTTCTCCATAATAAAACTTTCTAACTTAGAAACTGATCGTGAATCGATACCTTTTAAATGTGAAATGACATGCAATGAAAAAAAGGAAACAGTCAGTATCACATAATATTAATAAACTTAAGAATAATATGTGAGGGTAATATCTAAAGTATGATTTTAACTAAGTTGAGCTCTTACGGTTTTTCTATATGAGGTTTTAGTTCTAAAGTTAAGGTACCTGAACCAGCAGATTCCTCGATTCTCACCCATTATAGGCTCATTTGAATCGAGTTTCATTCGAGGAATACATTTCCCTATGGCTACACGGAGATGAAAATCTCACGAAACCATAGGTACGGATGTATCCCGAAAGTGATCCACTATCCTACACAGAGGCGAAAACCTCACGAAGGCGTAGTTTCTCACTCCCACTTAAGGGTGTGACCACAACGGTCATGCAAATGCAATGCGTATCAGAATATATAGCATATGTAATAATACAAACACATGTAATGCAAAGAAGATTGAATTTTAAAATTTTTCAAATTTTTGACATTAAGACAAAAGGTAATCAATTATACGACTTGACTCTCTTAACATCCCCAGTGGAGTCGCCAAGCTGTCGAAACTATTTTTTAAAATCGAGTTTTGGAAAATGGGAATCGACTTTAAGAAAAACGAAAACGAGAGTCACCACCAATCCTTTTAAGTGTGATTAGATCACCTTATAAAATGTTTTGTTTTAAAACATTAATTTTGGTCTACGAAATTTGAGAAAATGGATTCGGGAGTTGGTTACGTACAAGGAAGGGTTAGCACCCTTGTAATGCCTAAAAATTGGTACCTAATTGATTATCAAGTGTCTTTAATGTCGAAAATTTGAAAGTTTTAAGATGCAATCCTCTTTAGAATATTTTAATTTTGAAAATTAGGGTTCACTTGTATCAAATGAATCAAAATATTACATCCAATAAGTTATGAAGCAATATTTTTAAGACATTCGAAGTTAAGCTAGGCCCTTTTGAAAATCCCTATCTTACAACGACAAAATGCCATATCCAGTAAGTTAGGACACAACGCTTTGAAATTTCAAGACAGTTACTCGTATTTTGAAAACCTTAAAACCTAGAAGGGTGCTTGACTATTCGAACGAGAAAAGTTGCAACCTAGTAAGTTAGGGCACTACCTTTCTCGAAGTTTCCAAATACCAAACATTGCCTTTTTATTTGAAAATTTTAGAATCTCATTTTTATTGATGTATGAAGAATCATATAAAATAGAATATTGCAATAATAAGCAAATAAAACATGCATTTAAACAATACAACGACAATAATGCAAAGATCATACACTAGATATATACATGTTTAAAATTACATAACATCATACCCACAAAGATACACATAGCGTATATTGAAAATGAATAAGCAAAACATATAAACATGCAAAATAATTATCTCAAAAGTGATGCATGATATACAATTTGACATAAATTAAACATTACCACTTTGGGCATATATCATCATAAATAATCTAAAGGTTCATATATTATTGCTACATACAAAACATAATGAAGTGCATAATGAATACAACAAATATGAAATCGTAGTATACATATATGATAATACAAATCACAATAAATAATTAATTTCATGCAAATATACGAAAACAAATGATATGTAGAAGTTTAACCTACTATATCAGAATAAGAGAAAACTAAAGATAAATAAATAAATTAAAATGTATAAAATATAAATCCAATGAAAACAAGATATTTTGAAATATATTGAATAATATAAGAGCGATAAAAGAGAACCCCATCCCTTTTTAAAAAAAGATATATACATATAAGTTATATTATAGGGTATAATATCTATATTTAAAAATGTACTAAGTATTAATATTACATTTATTTATAGAACTTTAAAAATGTATATAATTAATAAATAATAAAATGATGTATACTTTATGATAAAATAAAGGTAATGTAAGGAAATATAGTATAATATATAATGTATAACATAATTTACAAATAAAAATATAAAAATATAAATTGTATAATATAAAAATATAACATAATATATATAATATAATATATAAAAAAATATTATTATGTATAGTAAAATATAATATGTAACAAATAGAATATAATGTATAATAATAATGATGTAACAAATATATAAAAATTATAGTGAAATAAATAATATAATAAAAATATATGACACATAATAAAATTTATATATATAGTGTAAGTAATAAAAATAAAATAATATATTATTTTTTTAAAAAAATAAATTAAATTAAAGGTATATAGGGATTAAGATTAAATTTAATTAAGGAATTTAGAGTTAATTACAAATAAATAAAGAAAACTGGACCAAATTGGAACACGGCCTAAAGCCGAGGGACTCACTGGGAAATTTGCCTTAATCCCAAAACGACACCGTTTCTCTAAATCAATTTAAATGTTAATGTGAGGACCAAATTGAATCAAAATTAAAGTATTGGGGTTAAATTAAAAAATAATAAAATAAAATTATAAAAATTAAAAAACACGGGGGGACCAATTATGAAATTAACCCATTTTCCAAAAACATGCGGATCCTCCCTGGGTAATCGGATCAACACGCGGATCCTAAGCCTTGATACGATGCCGTTTTATGCTTATTGAGTTAAACTAAAACGGCACCATTTCGTTAGGGCCATATAAGCCAAATGTTAAGCTTTAAAATCATTTTGCACCCAGTTTAGAAAAAAAAAACGAGAGAGATCCTCTGAAATTCTTCCCAGCCCTCTGAGTTCTGGCCCTAGGCTGGTCTGCTCCGTTCATTGGACCTATGTGCTCAGCCTCACGCACCGTCACCAACTCCGCCACACACGGTGGTCGGGGTCCGAAAAGCTTCGCTTTTCTCAGCGAATCTAGAAGGTACTTCTTCCTCCTCTTTTTTAATGTATTATATGCAGGTTGTTTACAATAAAGTAAAAAATAAAAAGTAGAAAGAGAACAATAGATCACCTTTTTTTCTCGTGAAATCTTTCTGATATATTATTGCAAAAATATTTGGTGTACAATATCTTTGTGGTGTTTTTCTCTCTGTATGTGTGTATCGTAAGTGTCCTTTACAGATTGAAAAGAAGGCTTTATAGCCTCGATAAACCACTACAAGTTTTGGAAAGAAATCTCTGATTTCTTTTCGTATTCGCTTCGCATGTCTGCTGTGATTTTCTTTCCTTTTCCTGCAGGTGACCGCAAAAATTACAGTGGTTGCTAGCGTGGACTCGATGATTCGGCACGATCGGTGGAAATGGCCCTAACACAGTGCTGAAATTTCGGCCCCCTGGTGGAGGCGTGATCGGTGGCTGAGCTGAAGGGCCGTGGTGCGTTGAAAGGCCTGTGACAATGCATTAATGACCTGAGACAGAACATTGATGGCAGACGCTCCCCGAATCTTCCAGAAGCAGTGGCGGCTTAAGGAGAGAAAGAAGAAAGGCAGAAACCCTAGGGTTTCTTGCCTTGGTGTAATAGGCTGGGTCAGTTGGGCCGCTTTAGTCCTGGGCTAATTGTATAACGAGTTTAAGTGTGGGTTTAGTTTGGGTTTTAATTTTTGGGCTCTGTATATGGACTGTTTAAATAAATAAACATTTATTTATTTATTTTAAGTTTTTTTGGTTTTAAGGCCCGGTCAAATTTGGGCTATTACAACCATTTTAGTTTGTTTCGTTCAAGTCATATCGAGAATTAGGTCCCAAAGTATTTATTCATAATGTGTTGTTTTATTATACTTCAAACAAAATAAATACACAACGTTTTAAATTTCATATTTTCTATTATTTCATAAAAAGAAAAATTTCTAATAAAGGCAATATTCCGTGTTTAGAAATTCGAGAGATCATGCCTTAACGTATTGGGTTTCGATTTTTCTTGTTTGACCCAAATGACCGAATATCCTTTTAAAATTAAAATGCATGAGTTTTGAAAATCAAAAGATAAGCCTATTCTTGAGGGTTTAAAATGTCGTGTCCTAACGTACTGGATTTGACATTTTATTACTTCGGGACAAGAAGGTCTTTAGCATCCACTTCGATTTATCCAAACATTTTTTGTAAAATTAACATTAATAAGAAAGGTGGATCGTATTTTTAAATTCTTTACGGATTTTCAAATTTTGACATTAAGACATTAATTAATCAATTAGGTACCAATTTTGATTTTTCTAAAATAACACTATCAATAATAAAATGAATCTTAAATACAAATGACCTAATAAATGAAAGTTTTCAAACTAACTCAATGTATAACTATAGTTTTTCTCTTAAATGAGTTCATTGAAAGTCTTCAAAAGTAACATAAGTTAGTTTAGTCATTTCAGTGGCTAATGTAGCATTCTTAATCTAGCCATATCGTTTAGGCTAGATTAGGGAGGTTATAAGACGTCTCATCCCAATGATGCGATGAAGGGCATCTTGACGAGGTAGCAGCCACGTCATGGTGGGGCGACGTATTATGCAATTTTCTTGGCTTCCTTCTTTTAGTCTAATTTTGATTATTTGTCCCAGTCAAACTCTGATTAGTATAAGTTATTTTAATATTATTTGACTTACGAAATTAGCCTATAAATAGACCCTTTTCTACTCTAGAAAAATTAACCCATTACATATTTAGATATTAGCTTTTACAAGCTTTCAGAAAATATTGTATTTACGTTTTGAGGGTTTTTATTTTGGGTTTTGGGGCTTAGTTTTTATCTCTATCTTTGTATTCTTCATTTTTTCCGTTACAGTAAAATTATTTTTCATGTGGTTTTTTATCCTTTTTTGACAAGTTTTTCCATGAAAAATATTTGTATTCGATATTTTCAATTTCTATGTTATTTTACATGTTCGTTGTTTAATCTAGTTTATCCCCGACAATCTCGGCTACTAACGGTGTTTCTTTTCCCTTCAGCTTTTCAAAAATGGCATTAATGTTGCGGGGTGATGGTTTATGTTGGATGAGAAGGCTAGATTTGTTTATATTGGACGTGCAGGTGATGCTTAGTTAATCCTTTGTGGTCTTTAAGTTTTCCTATGTATTTATGTTTCTAATATTAAAGGAAATAAAGTAAATTAGGTTTTTGTTTTTGGTTAAATCAATTTTTTATTAATAACTACTCAAAGTTACAAAGCTTGCATAAAGTTAATGAGATTAGAGCAAAACACAAGAAAATGCCAAAATCCAAGTTAACATAATCCTGGAACAAAACGAACCTAAGAAAATTCCAAAACACACCTTGACCAAATGTCAAACACTTAACACGTACAAATAAAACTCCTTACTAAAAAGCCAAGCAGTAATATCAAATCTCAATGCCCATCATCAGAGGCAAAGCCAGAAAAATTTTTAGGAGGCGCCGGATGAAATTTTAATTTTTTATAGTTTATATCTTTATAATTTGTAAAAGGATTAAATCAAATTTTTATAATTTTAGGGTGGCCAAAGTGAAATTTTACCTTTACTAATTTAAAACTTTTAAAAAAATTTAAGGGCCTAAAATGTAATTTTACAGTTTAGAGGGGGCTGGGGCCCATGCCAGCCCCCCTGGCTACGCCCCTGCCCATCATAAACATGAATCCCACCGCTTATACAACTTTTATAAACTAATATTTGTTTCAAGGATGGTCTTGCGATAGTTGATGTGTTTTTTAATGTTGTCCATGCAGCTACGATGGTTTTTGCTATATTGGTTTGATTATCTCGGATTGCTAAATATCGACGTTGGTTTTATAATGATTTGTGGGACTAAATTTTAAATTTTAAAAAAAAGATAGACTTTTAACATATTTAAACCATTTAAATTTTAGACCATCTGGATACTTGATCTGCCACAAATTATTCTATTATTTACATCCCTTTTTACACATAATTGTAGTTTATTTAATAGTAAATCAAATTATCTTAGTATATATCTATGTCCTCATACTTGAAGTAATGATTTATGTTTTTTACTAGTTTTTATTACATCTTAGATATCTAAATAAGGTTACATGGTCTTGTAGGACAAATTAAGAGCTAAAGATACATATTCGAGTCGAAACTGCTGCCTATGTTGCAATCCAAGACATCGATATTGCAACAATTGGGTCCGATGTTGCAACACTATGATGTTGCTACACCGATGTTGGACAAATTACTATCTCAGATTGCTATATTAGGTAAAACAATTGGATTTCGGCTAAAAGAACTCGCATAGTCGAAACAAGGGATAGGAGAAGCCGATACATGAACTTAGGAGTGTATTTAATTTTATTTCAATTTATTTAGTTTATTAATATTATTATCATCTTGCTTCGATATTAACACCACTAATTTGTGACTCAAGTAGATTAGTAATTATTTTCGGTAATTGGCTTAATAGCAGTTTTCCCTAAACTATAATCTTTTGGGTACGATTCTTGGAATACTTACCAAGTGTTTTGTTGTAAACAAACTATATTACAACCTAACTCATATACTTGTAGACACTGCCTCAATTCCATATATTTTGTAGCAGTATTCATACCCTGGACGTTAGTACATCCAGAAGCAATCAATACCACTATTTAAGGATGACTACATTTGTGTTGAAAAACTAATCATATTAATCTATCACACCTCTAGATTTAAGTATTTGTAGTTCATTCAATCCAGAACAACCATAAAAATGCTTGATTTTCTAATGATTAAACATCAACCAGAAAATAACTGTAATCGGCCCAATCTGCCCGGGCCCGTTAGAATTCAAAAAACCAGAAACCAAAAACAAAAATAAACCAAAATAAAAATTATTATGTAAAGTCCAAATGTCCATAATACAATGGTCCAACAGACCCAATAAATTTAACTACCTAGCCCATTTACAAGCAAATTATTAGCCCAAAAATTAAAGACCCCTAACCCAAATCAAAACAAGCCCGATAGGCCCATCTCTTTAACAGCTTTTAGGAAACCCTAGGGCAAGGGCCCCTTGCACCACTGCTGCCTCCGTGCTATCTTCCATGCACGCCGTTGGTCCTTCGTCATTGCCACGTCACCTCCAGCTGGCCGTTCATACCTACAATAGACTAACGAACCGCAACCACAACAACAATTGACAGCAAATAATAACAAATTACAGCAAAAAAAAACTTGTATTTTTTCTCTTTTATTTTTTTATTTTTCTTCGCCTATAAAGCCGAATAGGAGAAAATGTATAGGGACCTTTTTTTTGGTTACAAACGAACGCATACTGAATAAAAAGAGAGCAATCAAAATTTTTAAAGGTGATTTTTTATTCGAATATTCTTTAATTTCTGATTCTCTTTCGATTCTAATGGCCTTTCATTGGGGTTTATATGCATTTGAAAACAAAGAAAAAAATGAGATATTTACCTTACAAAATGCCATGGGATTTCTTTTGCTTCGTCGAAATCAAGGCGTGGAGGGGATCTTAAAGCCAAAAAAGCAACCGCAAAGCGAGCATACTGGTCGCCGTTCATAGTGGCGAATCGACGTTAAGAGGGGAGATTTAGGTTCGGTTGAGGGAAATAAAAGGGGGCTAGGGTTTTATTTTTGAAAGGGCCGATTATTTCTTTTTTTTTGAAGGAAATATTATGTTTATAAGAGGAAAAAACAACGCCGTTTGGGGCCTTCTTTGGTGGCCTCAAAACGACGTCGCATGGAGTGACCCGATTTGACCCGACCCGGTACCCATGAGGATTTGCGCTTTTGTCCTGAATGGGTGAATTACGCATTTGGTCCTTCTCTTGCGTGTTGACGATTCGATTGGGTCCTTTTTTTATTTCTTTTGTATTTTTATTTTTTTCCTGATATTTCTATGTAGTTTTAATTTAGTCTATAGTTAAACGCTGCGTTTTGTGGAATTGGATCGTTTATATTTTCAATCCTCGTACATTCACGTGCATTGCATTTTGGTCATTATTTCTATTTTAATGTTCTATTTTATTTATTAATTATCCCTTTTAATTTGATTTTATTTCAATTAAGTCTTTTTTTATTTCGATTTGTATAATTCATTATTTTTTTTAAATTCATTTAGCATTCATCTTTTAAATTTTTTTATATATACATTTTGAATTACTTTGATAATTTTACTTTGTTTTTTTATTTTTTAAATTATAAAATTATTATTTTAAAATTCTCTTTTATATCATATTGTTTTAAAATTTTGTATAATCTTTAACTTAAATTACCCTTATATTAATATATATTGTAATAGCCCAAATTTTCCCGGGCCTTAAACCAAATAAAATAAATAAATAAATGTTTATTTATTTAAACAGTCCATATACAGAGCCCAAAACAAAAAATAATACATAACCCTAAGCAGCCCAAATGCCTAAACCCTATGCCCAGCACAACAATCTTAAGTCTACCTGCACTCCAACAAACAAAGGCCCAATGAGACTCAAGTCACTCGGGCCCAAAAGGCCTAGTAACTTAAAGAACCAGTAAGAAACTCTAGGGTTTCCTTGGAACTTCAGCGCCGTAAGAGCCGTTCCAGAAGCTTTGCCACAATCAGTCCAAGAGTCACGCCCCTTCAACTCGTGTTTGTTCGTCTCACCCCAGGATTCTAGCCCCGAATCAACGCCGTGACCCTGGCCTCGCCGTGATTTACGACTGAATCAACGCCAGTGTTTGATTCTCCTCGGTCACCTGCAAAAAAAAAAAAGAAGAAGAAAGAAAACACAGCAAAAAAGGAAAATAGATAGGAGAAAAGAAATCAAAGATTTCTTTCTAAATGTAAACAGTTCATAGAAGGCTATAAAAGCCTCTTCACAAATCTGTACAAAAGGGGAGGGGGGGATTTTTACTCAGAATAAAAAAATACATAGATATTCATAAGAAAGAAGTTCAAGCAATCTCTCAAAAGGTGATATACCTTTACCTTTTCATTTTTCCTAAATACATTCAAATACCATTAAAATAAATAAAAGACAAGCTTACCTTTGAAATCGCGTGGAAAATCAAAACTTTTGGGTTTTCTGACCACCGTACTGGGCGGGGTCAGCGACGGCGCGTGGGCACGTGAGGCCGACGACCGAGGATCGGCTTGACGGAGATTAGACCTGGACCTTTCTCTCCCCTCTCATTTCAGAGAGAATTTTTAAGTTTTTTTTAAAACTCGGGTCTCAAATGAATTTTGAGCTAAAAATTTGGCTTATATAGCCCTAACAAAACGGTGTCGTTTTGGTTTAATTCAATAAGCACAAAACGGCGTCGTATCAATGCCGAGGATCTGCGTGTTGACCCGTGACCCGGGGAGGATCCGCGTGTTTTTGGAAATTGGGATAATTGCCCAATTGATCCTTCTGGTTTATTAAATTTTATAACTCCATTTCATTTTATTTTTTTAATTCGGCCCTAATATTATATAGTTGTTTTAATTTAGTCCCAATGGCTATTAAATTTTATTCTGGGGAAACGGTGTCGTTTTGGGATTAGGGCAATTTGCCCAATGAGTCCTTCAATTTTAAGACGCATTCCAGAAGGCTAATTTTTTTATTTATTTAAACTAGCCCTAAAACTTTAATTTTATTTCGTTATAGTCCTTTTAAATATTTTTTATCTATTAAATACTTTATATCTATAAATATTAATTATAAAGGAATATATTATTTTTATATATTATTTATTATATATAATTTTTACTTATAAATTATATTTATTTATATATTTCACATATATTATTTTAAAAAAATTATGTATTATTATTAATTGTGTAAATTTTAATTTTTATTAGATGATAGTATATATATTATCCTTCATTATATTTACATATTACATTTTATTATATGTATTTTTATATTACTTATTATATGGTTTATATTATTATATATTTTGGTTATAAATTATATTATACACTATATATTTTATCATATTTCTTTTCATTATCTTTATTTTATTATAAAATATACACTATTTTATTATTTATTAATTATGTATATTCTTAAATTATTTTTATAAGTATAATAGTAATATTTAGTATATTATTTTTCTTACATATTAAGTTATTATATTTTATAGTATAATCTATATATGTATATATCATTTTTAAAAAAGGAGTTCTTTTATTATCCTTATATTATTTAGTATATTTCTAAATAGCTTATTTTCATTCAACTTATATTTTATACATTTTAATTTGCTTAGTTTTTGGTTTTCTTTCGTTGCTTAATAAATTAAATTTTATATCATTTGTTTTATCTTTAATTGAATATTTTATATTATTATATTTGCATGAAATATCATTATGTATGTTTAATTTGTATTGATTTATCTTGCCATTTTTGCGTATGTTGCATGTAACAATAATGCATGTATATATGTGTCATATATGGTCATACATAAAATGATAATGTATATTGTGTAATTTATGCCATTATTACTATTTTCTATACTATAGTTGCATGAAATGATAAAACATGTATATTGTAACTAGATTTATTTAATTCCTTGTGATATACAAAACTCATCATTATTTTTTTAAAACCAAAAGATATATTTCACTTAATTCAAAAGAAAAAATTTTAAAAGAAAGGCAATGTTTAGATGTTTGGAAACTTAAAGAAAGGTAGTGCCCAAACTTACTGGGTTGCAACTTTTCTTGTTGAGTTCGAATAGTCAAGCACCCTTCTAAGTTTTTAAGGTTTCCAAAATACGAGCAACTATCTTGGAATTTCAAAGCGTTGTGTCCTAACTTACTGGATATGGTGTTTTGTCGTTTTGAGATAGGGATTTTCAAAAAGGGCTAGCTTAGCTTCGAATGTCTTAAAAATATTGCTTCCCAACTTATTGGATGAAATATTTTGATTCATTTGATACAAGTGAGCCCTAATTTTCAAAATTAAAATATTCTAAAGAGGATTGCATCTTAAAAAAAATTTTAAATTTCCGACATTAAAGACACTTGATAATCAATTAGGTACCAATTTTTGGGCGTTACGAGGGTGCTAACCCTTCCTCGTACATAACCGACTCCCGAATCCATTTTTTCGACTTTCGTAGACCAAAATTAATGTTTTAAAACAAAACATTTTAGAAGGTGATCCAATCACACCTAAAAAGATTGGTGGTGACTCCCGTTTTCATTTTTCTTAAAGTCGATTCCCATTTTCCAAAACTCGATTTAAAAATGGTTTCGACATATATATAGTTTATGTTAAAATTAGTTTTATTCTATATACATTATGGATTCCATGTTATTTCACGTATACATTTTTTTAATTTATTTATATACATATATATTTCTTTTCAAATCTATCATGGATATAGCATATTCCTAAAAAACATATTTTACTATATACTTTTGTTATTTAAAACTCATTCATATATTATTATTCCCATTTATATATTATTCGTGTTAATCTTTTTCCTCATTGTATATATATATTATCAAATTTAAATAGAAGTGTTCTGTTTCCTAAATATTTTGTACATTATTTGCTCCAAACTTCTTCTTTCATAATATCTATTTTAATAATCATTTATATATTATTACTTTTTTATTTATATATATAAATTATTTCAAACTCTATCATGTGTTGTTCATTTGTAAATTTTTATATATTTAATAGTTTTTAAATTGTTTTATATCATATTGACTCCTAGTTTCCATATTGTTTTGTATTTTATGTGTTGTTTTTAGTTTTCATATTGTTTCATATATTATTATTTCATATTGTCTATTAGTTTTTTTTTGTATTATTATTTTAATTTTATTCATCTGTGCTGGAAAACTTGTTACATTTTATTCTAATTTTTTTTTTAGCTATATTTAGTTTTCATTATTTTTTATTATTAATGTTAGTTTTCCAAAATAGGATGTGAGCCCATTGCTATTGTGTGTACCATAATTTGTTCTTTTTTATGTTTATACTATTTTCATTTATTTGTAGATTATTTTATTCATGTATATTGTTTCATGCTTATGATTTCGCCTTTCATTTACGAATGTCACATTATAATTGAAATTTTCAACTTATTGGTCCAAAATTGTCGTTTCATTTTACTTCAAACAAATCGAATAAATGTATTTCAAGTTCATTTTTATAATCGCTCCTATTAAAAAAAACTTCGTAAAATAAGGTAATATTTCGTGTTTGGTAATTCGAGGAATCATGCCCTAATGTGTTGGGTTTCGATTTTCCATTTGACCGAATAACTAAATATCCTTTTGAGATTTCGTCCATGTTTTCTTAAATAAAAAAACAAGGCAATATTTCGTGTTTGGACATTTGAGGAATCGTGCCATAATGTGCTGGGTTTCGGTTTTCCGTTGACCAAATAGCCAAATATCCTTTTAAAATTTCAATGTATGAATTTTGGAAATCATAAGATGATCTTGGTATCGAGAGTTCAAAATATTGTAACCTAACGTGCTGGATATGATATTTTTCACCTTCGGGACAAGGGAATCTTAGCATCCAATTCAAGTATATTTAAAATTTTTAAATGAGATTGCCTTTTAAAATATTTTCAAATTTTCGACATTAGGACATTAATTAATCAATTAGGTACCAATTTTGGGCATTGCGAGGGTGCTAATCCTTCCTCATACGTAACCGACTCCCGAACCCGTTTTCTTAACTTTCGTAAGCCAAAATCAATGTTTTAATAGAACAAAATATTTTACAAGGTGATTCGATCACACCTAAACAAAAAAGATTGGTGGCGACTCCCTATTTCATTTTTAAAGTCTATCCCCATTTTTTCCAAATCTAAAAATGGTTTCTACAGCTTGGTGACTTCATTGGGGACACTAGAGAGCCAAGCCACAAATTGGTTAATTTTTGTCCTTTTATTGAAAATTGAAAATTTGATTTGAAAAATTAAGATCCTTTTACTACATTCGTTTTGGTTCGAGTCCCAAAGAATACTTTTGCATTGCATTGCATGACTGTTGTGGTTACACCTTTTAAGAGGAAGTGAGAAGTTATGCCTTCGTGAGGTTTTCACCTCCACATGGGCTAATGGACTGCTTCCGGGATACATCTGTACTTATGTCTTCATGAGATTTTCATCTCCGCATGGCCATAGGGAAATGTATTCCCCTGAATTGAACTCGATCCATATGAGCCTATAAGGGGTGAGGATTGAGGAATCTGCTGGTTCAGGTACCTTTTCTCTAGAACCGAACCACATATAGTGAACCCTAAGAGTCCACCTTAGGTAGAACCATACCCAAAATCGAGTGGTCACCCGAATAGGTGCTTTATTTGTTTCTTCTGTACTGACGTGTTTTGTTTTGTTTTGTTTATGATTGCATTGCATTTCATCATCATAGAAAGGAGGTGTTGATTCATATTCGATTGCTAAATAGAAGAGCTTGTCATGGGAAAATGGAGTTCTTGATAAAGTGGATTATAATACGGTTGTCTAAATATGGTCCAAATAAACACGACGAAAGAAGACTGGTAGTCCACGGAGGAATACAAAACTTTGTTTTATTGTCAGAGGTTTTAGGCCAACAAGGATTTGTTCGAGAGCTGTTACGTCAATAAGCTAAGGAGCATTGCGGGGATAAGTGAGCAATGGGTCGCAGTCTGGATCAAGCAAAAAGGAGAATAGGGACGTCTTTTGGAAAATTCGCAAGACTCGACCATAACATCCGGATACAAAGAAAAGATCAGTGTTTTTACCTGGACTATGAGGGCAATGTCGCATATGTAATCCGTTTTATGTAAAGAAATTTGTTTTCTAGAAAAGTTGTTCTAATGGAATTGAATTTAGAATCAACGCCTCTCTTTCTTTGCTTTCATCCCATGCATTTGCATTGCATTGCATCATTTTCATTAAAAGGACCCTAATTAGGTAAAATTATTTCAGTTAATCTGGAAACTGACAAAAACCTACCAACCAAGCATCTTTACGGTACATGAAAAAAGACCAAATATATGGATCAAAGGTTGGAAAGACTCGAACAACTTCAGAGAGAGATGCAAGACAGGCTATAAATGCAAATGCAAAAGCAGCTAGCTAAGGTTCAATAAGACATGATAGACGAAATGTTGGAGTCCCAAAGGAGTATGATGAATCAGTTGTCCCAATTGCTGACTAAGGGGCTAGAAAAGGGAAAAACCTCCATGATCAATGCTAGGAAGGACAATGAGGAGCCTCTCTACCCTCCGGGTTTCACCCTGACAAATGCTCAGACATGTCCGCAAGGTATACCTATTGCTATCAGATCCCAGCAATATTAGGCCGGCACCTCGGCACTAGTGGATTACCCGATAGGTTCAGGCTCCAATCCGGGGGGCAATCCAACCACTCTTATAGTTCTTGATCTGGACAAAATGGAAAAAGCAAAGATGGAATTTCCAAAACAACTTAAGGATCGGTATAGTTGGCTGGAGGAAAAATTTAAGGCAATGGAGAATGTTGACTACTATTGTGGGATTGACGCCAAGGATCTGAGTTTGGTTCCCGATCTAGTACTTCCACTAAAATTTAAGACTCCAGAGTTTGAAAAGTACAATGGGACTAGTTGTCCTGAAGCTCACATCACAATGTTCTGTCGAAGGATGACAGGATATGTTAATAATGACCAACTATTAATCCACTGCTTCCAAGACAGTCTGATCGGGTCAACAGCTAAATGGTACAATGAATTGAGTCATGCTAAAATCAATTCATGGAAGGACTTAGCACAAGCTTTTATGAAGCAATATAGTCATGTAACAGACATGGCACCCGACAGAAATACCCTGTAGAATATGGAAAAGAAGCAAAATGAGAGCTTCAGGCAATATGCCCAAAGATAGAGAGAGGTAGCAATACAAGTCCAGCCGCGTCTTCTGGAAAAGGAGACCATGATGCTTTTCATCAATACTCTGAAAGTCTCATTCATTAACCATATGATGGGAAGTGCTACTTTGAGCTTTTCAGATATAGTAATGACCGATGAGATGATTGAAAATGCGGTAAGAAGTGGGAAGATAGATACGGGAGAAAGCGCTAAAAGGTCAGCCCCGAGAAATAAGAAAAATGAAGTGAGCATCGTGAGCATGCCTTCCAAACTGGTCAATGTAGGTCAGCCGAGGGCTGTAACCACTAGCTATCAAGGCTCTTCAAGGTAGGAATCCAACTTGAAGCCAAATACAGAAAAGCTCTAATTTACACCCATCCCGATGTCATATAAGGAGTTGTATCAGAATTTTTTTGATGTGCATGTCGTGTCTCTGTTCTACTCGAAACCTGTGCAACTTCTATTCCCAAAATGGTACAATGAGAATGCTCAATGTAGGTACCACACAGGAATAACGGGACGCTCAATAAAAAATTTCACTACATTTAAAAAGTTGGTCAAAAGGTTTATTGGAATGGGAATTGTGAAGTTTGACGATCCTTCAGAACCTAATCGCTCTAACAATGCAGTAAATGCGATATTTGAAAAGTGGGAGCAAAATATTTGCGATGCCTTGAACAATCAAAAACCTAGGAGGAATATCGGGGAATCTAAATAACATATCTGAAGAGGGAACCGTGGAATAAAAGTTTCCAAACCCTTGCATACTTGGGAGTGTTTTGAACAATGGGACTGTGGAAGAGATCCTTGTATTTTTAGAGCTAATCTAGAGTAATATTCAAAACACGCTTGTTGCTTTAGGCCTAGAAGTAATAAGAATCCTTTTGTGAAATAGGCTTGTACCCAAAATCTTTATTTCAATAAAATGCATCTTTTTGAGCAAATATTATTTTATTTTTTCCATTTCATTTTGTACAAATAATTGTTTTTAGATTTTTTTGTCTTTCTTTCAAATATTGTTTTATTCTTCATTCATTATCATACCATACAAATAATCATCCTTAGAATCATTTATTCTTTGGAGTTTGCCTTCGTACTTACAACAGGTCCCAAATATCAATGACGTGAGCAATGCTGTCACTAACTTAGAGTCTCCTTTTGGGTGAGATATGTGTTTAGGGAGATCTCAGGACTTTGAAGATGACAGAGATTGTAACTTATCTTCTGATTTGTTAAGGATAGTAGAACAAGATGAAAATAGATCCTACTCTACAAAGGGTCAGTGGATATTATGAGCAAGAGGCAAAGATTGGATCCTGAGTCACTGCAAAGACAAAGCGAATCATCATTGAGTTATTCCAAGAATTCAAAGATGTTTTCGCATAATCATGTCAAGATATAACTGGGAAAGACCGGTGGACGCTAAAAAATGTTTATACGGGTGTCAAAAGGACACGTGTTAATGGTTTCACGGTAGCCACGCTAATCATGAGGTTTGGGTACTGTTGATCCACCATGGAAGGGGATTGTATCAGATAGGCCGTATTTAGGGAAATAAGATTCATGTGCCTCATTCATTTCTTCACAGACTTTCTCTATGTGGGGCATGGATGTTATCAGGCCATTCTCATCTAATATACATTGATTCATCTTGGCAGTTGTCGATTACTTCACGAAGAGGGTGAAGGTCGCTTCATAGGCCAATGTTACAAAGTCGATAGTCCTCAAATTCATTAAAAAAAAGATTAAGTGCCGACAAATGTCAGAAAGAATCATGTCTAATACAACTGCACAATGTCAAAAGCTTGTAGTCTGTTCAAAGATCAGACACCATATCACAATGCAGCAAAGGCAGCAAAAAAGAAAAACAAAAGTACAAAAAGTAAAAAAATAAAAATAAAAAGAAGAATAAAAACAATAAAACAAGGGTCATAGTGAAAGGCGACCGAGACTTGTAAAGATTAACATAAAGAAGTTACCATTTACCCTCTACGCTTATCGAACATCGGCCAAGACCTTCATCGGGGCAACGCCCTTCTCATTAGTTTATGGAATGAAAGTGTTTTGTCCATTAAAGTCGAGATTCTTTTTTGTCAGAACTAAAGTTGGATGACTGAGAATGGGTCCAATCCCGATATGATCAGTCAAATTTAAAGGATATCTGTCATGGTCAGATGATGTGGGCTTACGAAAAAGAGGTTCAACCTAGAGAATTCCACAAGAGGGACCTATCATTAAAGAAGAACTACACAAAAGGACTTCAAAGGAAAGTGGATGCCAAATTAGGAAGAATCTTATGTAGAAAGGAAGATCTGTTCTAGAGGAGTGATATTGACCGAGATGAATGGCAAACCCAGTCAAGGAGTATTCTACCTAAAAGGAGGCCAAGGTGAAAACCCGTAAAGGGCACCTTGAGAACAAAAAAAAAAATAAAAAATAAAAAATAATAATAATAAGAAAAACCAAATAAAAAAATCAATCAAAAAAAGAGAAGAAAGAAAAAGGAGAGGTCAAGGAGAAAACCCGCAAAGGGCGCCTTGAAACCAAAGGGGATTTGAGTTGAAAACTAGAAAAGGGTGGCTCAAATTTGGATCAAAGTGGGGCATACAGTAGTCTTGATATGCCTGAATTAACAATGAAGAAGTATGCTACGTCTTGGGGCATCGACAAAGTACTCCGGATCCTCTGAACACAGATTGAGTTCAAAATGGTCCTCAAGAAGTTGGTATAGAGAAGTTCAAGCTGCGATGTTTGGGGTACCTAGTTTCCATTTTACCCATTTTGAATGTGCTACCTTTGATTTCCTTCTTAATTGTATTTGCTATCCCTGATTAACTTACTTGCTTCGAGCTATTCTCCTAATTAATTTCGTCCCGGTCCATTGTTATGATCTTTTTCAAGCATTTTGCATTGAAATAATGATTAGTGGACTAATAATACTTTCGTAAAAGGAGTTTTGCATATTACTCTGGAAGCTTCTAAATAATACAAGAACTTGAAACCGGACTATTGTTTAATACTCACCAAGCTTAAGGGTTGGAAATATTTAAGCCCAAATTGAGATTATCTCCTTGGATTTCCTGTCAAAGATATTGGTTGAACTAAAAGAAATTACATCGGTGTTATAATCTCGAAGAAGAACGAGCAATGGGATTATTCTTGATAAAAGAAAAAATGGTATTCTGTGTTCATGCAGATTTCCAGCATACATATCTGGTCATAATACCCGGGAATGGTGTAACAGATCAAATTGATTGAAGATGATACAAATCTCATACCTTTGAGTTACAGCAGGATGGATGGAAGAAACCAAATGTTACTCCCCTGAAGTGGCGGTGGGAGGTACAAACTTTATGTCCCGAAGTTACAGTGTAAGGGACTCTGAAATTACAGCGGGGCAAGCTTGCTGAGTAGAATGTGATTGTTTCTTTGGGTTTTCTGTCAAGAATACCAGCCGAACAAGATGGTAGCATAATACATCAGTGATAATGCCCTGATGAACAACAATTGATGACACCTTAAGCATTTAAAAAAGGATCATTCTCATTTCTGCATTCATATATCATTCATAACACATATAGTTAAGAGCATTTGATTTATTTCGATCATAGCATCCTAATTATTTGGCATAAGCATAGATACATGAAACTAATTCTACAGATCATGTCCCTAGAAGACAGTGTAGCAACATCGGTGAATTCACAGATCTTATCTCCATGAGGTAGCAGTGGAGAAGATCGAATATGGTGAATCTTATCTTCCTGAGGTAGTAGGGGAGTAGATTTTAGCCACCAACCTTATCTCTCTAAGGTAGCAAGAGAGCAGGTTGAAGATTGTAGTCTTATCTTCCTGAGGTAGCAAGGAAGCTGACTGAAGATTGTAGATTTTATCTCCCTAAGCAGTAGTGGGGCAGATTGAATATGGCGAATCTTATCTTCCTAAGGTAGCAAGGAAGCAGACTGAAGATTGTAGATCTTATCTCCTTAAGCAGTAGTGAAGCAGATCGAAGATGGCGAATCTTATCTTCTCGAGGTAATAGGGGAGCAGATTTTAGCCACTAGCTTTATCTTCCTAAGGTAGCAAGGGAGCAGGTCGAAGATTGTAGTCTTATCTTCTTAAGGTAGCAAGGAAGTAGACTGAAGATTGTAGATCTTATCTCCTTGAGGTAGCAAAGGAGCAGATTGAAGATGGCAAATCTTATCTTCCTGAGGTAGTAGGGGAGTAGATTTTAGCCACCAACCTTATCTTCCTGAGGCAGCAAGGGAGTAGGCCGAAGATTGCGAATCTTATCTCTAAAGTTGCAACATAGCAAATTAAAGTTATAAATCCTATACATCTAAAGTTGCGGTAGGTCGAATTAAGCCTATCATGGTAATTCTCACCTCCTTGAAATTCCAGTGGAGTAGATTGAAATTGCAAATCTCTTCTCCCTAAAATTTTATTGGAGCAGAGCACCAATTCCTATACCCTTGAAGATGCAATGGGATGGAACGAGGTTACTTGAAAAAAAAAGCGTCAAGAAGTCAAGATCCGATAAGACTAGGCAAGATTGGTCCTTCTTAAAAGTCTTTGCTCTATTCTCGTTACACGACAATGAGTAAAGAGGGGCAGCTATAATTGGCCCAATATGCCCGGGCCCGTTAGAATCCAAAAAACCAGAAAACAAAAACAAAAATAAACCAAAATAAAAATTATGTAAAGTCTAAATGTCCATAATACAATGGCCCAACAGACCCAATAAATTTAACAACCTAGCCCATTTACAAGCAAATTATTAGCTTAAAAATTAAAGACCCCTAACCCAAATCAAAACAAGCCCGATAGGCCCATCTCCTTAACAGCTTTCAGGAAACCCTAGGGCAAGGGCCCCTTGCACCGCTGCTGCCTCCGTGCTAGCTTCCATCCGCGCCGTTGGTCCTCTGCCGTTGCCACGTCACCTCCAGCTGGCCTTTCGTACCTGCAACAGACTAACGAACCACAACCACAACAGCAATTGACATCAAATAATAACAAATTACAGCAAAAAAACTCGAATTTTTTCTCTTTTACTTTTTTTTCTTCGGCTATAAAGCCGAATAAGAGAAAATGTATAGGGACCTTTTTTTTTTTGTTACGAACGAACGCATACTGAATACAAAGAGAGCAATCAAAATTTTTTAAAGGTGATTTTTTATTCGAATATTCTTTAATTTCTAATTCTCTTTCGATTCTATTGGTCTTTCATTGGGGTTTATATGCATTTGAAAACAAAGAAAAAATGAGATATTTACCTTACAAAATGCCATGGGATCCCTTTTGCTTTGTCGAAATCGAGGCGTGGAGGGGATCTTAAAGCCGAAAAAGCAACGGCAAAGCTAGCATGCTGGTCGCCGTTCATGGTGGTGAATCGGCTTTAAAAGGGAGGTTTGGGTTCGGTTGAGGGAAATAAAAGGGGGCTAGGGTTTTATTTTTGAAAGGGCCGAATATTTCTTCTTTTTTTAAAAGAAATATTGTGTTTATAAGAGGGAAAAAAACGACGCCATTTGGGGCCTTCTTCAGTGGCCTCAAAACGACGTCACATGGAGTGACCCGATTTGACCCGACCCGGTACCCATGAGGATTTGCGCGTTTGTCCTGAATGGGTGAATTACGCATTTGGTCCTTCTCTTGCGCGTTGACGATTCGATTGGGTCCTTTTTTTTATTTCTTTTGTTTTTTTTATTTTTTTCCTAAGATTTGTACGTAGTTTTAATTCAGTCTATAGTTAAACACTGCGTTTTGTGGATTTGGATCATTTACATTTTCAATCCTCGTACATTCACGTGCATTGTGTTTTGGTCATTATTTCTGTTTTAATGTTCTATTTTATTTATTAATTATCCCTTCTAATTTGATTTTATTTCAATTAAGTCTTTTTTTTATTTCGATTTGTATAATTCATTATTTTTTTAAATTCATTTAGCATTCATCTTTTAAATTTTTTTATATATACATTTTGAATTACTTTGATAATTTTACTTTGTTTTTTTTTTATTTTTTAAATTATAAAATTATTATTTTAAAATTCTCTTTTATATCATATTATTTTAAAATTTTGTATAATCTTTAACTTAAATTACCCTTATATTAATATATATATATATATATATATAGTTTATGTTAAAATTAGTTTTATTCTATATACATTATGGATTCCATGTTATTTCACGTATACATTTTTTTAATTTATCTATATACATATATATTTCTTTTCAAATCTATCCTGTATATAGCATATTCCTAAAAAACATATTTTACTATATACTTTTGTTATTTAAAACTCATTCATATATTATTATTCCCATTTATATATTATTCATGTTAATCTTTTTCCTCATTGTATATATATATATATATATATTATCAAATTTAAATAGAAGTGTTCTGTTTTTAAAATATTTTGTACATTATTTGCTCCAAACTTCTTCTTTCATAATATCTATTTTAATAATCATTTATATATTATTACTTTTTTATTTATATATATAAATTATTTCAAACTCTATCATGTGTTATTCATTTGTAAATTTTCATATATTTAATAGTTTTTAAATTGTTTTATATCATATTGACTACTAGTTTCCATATTGTTTTGTATTTTATGTGTTGTCTTTAGTTTTCATATTGTTTCATATATTATTATTTCATATTGTTTATTAGTTTTTTTTGTATTATTATTTTAATTTTATTCATCTGTGCTGGAAAACTTGTTACATTTTATTCTAATTTGTTTTTTTAGCTATATTTAGTTTTCATTATTTTTTATTATTAATGTTAGTTTTCCAAAATAGGATGTGAGCCCATTGCTATTGTGTGTACCATAATTTGTTTTTTTTTTTTATGTTTATACTATTTAATTCAAATTTTCAACTTATTGGTCCAATATTGTCGTTTCATTTTACTTCAAACAAATCGAATAAATGTATTTCAAGTCTGTTTTTATAATCGCTCCTATTAAAAAAACTTCGTAAAATAAGGTAATATTTCGTGTTTGGTAATTCGAGGAATCGTGCCCTAATGTGCTGGGTTTCGATTTTTCGTTTGACCGAATAACTAAATATCCTTTTGAGATTTTGTCCATGTTTTCTTAAATAAAAAAATAAGGCAATATTTCGTGTTTGGACATTTGAGGAATCGTGCCCTAATGTGCTGGGTTTCCGTTATCCATTGACCAAATAGCCAAATATCCTTTTAAAATTTCAATGCATGAATTTTGGAAATCATAAGATGATCTTGGTATCGAGAGTTCAAAATATTGTAACCTAATGTGCTGGATATGATATTTTTCACCTTCGGGACAAGGGAATCTTAGCATCCAATTCAAGTATATTTAAAATTTTTAAATGAGATTGCATTTTAAAATATTTTCAAATTTTCGACATTAGGACATTAATTAATCAATTAGGTACCAATTTTGGGCATTGCGAGGGTGCTAATCCTTCCTCGTACGTAACCGACTCCTGAACCCGTTTTCTTAACTTTCGTAGGCTAAAATCAATGTTTTAATAGAACAAAATATTTTACAATGTGATCCGATCACACCTAAACAAAAAATATTGGTGGCGACTCCCTATTTGATTTTTAAAGTCGATCCCCTTTTTTCCAAATCTAAAAATGGTTTCGACAACAACAATAGTTTTTAAACCTTTTTCTTTTAAAATTTCAATAAAATTTAGTTTAAAATATGTTATAAGTCCTTGTACTCTTTATAAATTTAGACTTTAGTCCCTACACTTTTATTTTCTAGGAATTTAGTCCCTCTACTTTTCAAATTTCAAAATTGAAGTCCAATTGTTAATAACTTTTTTAGTTAAATTTGTTGGTGTGATATTTTGAAATAATAATAAGAAGCTCACTTGGTAGTCATGTAACTAAAAAAATGACATTGTAATAACTTGAATTTAATAAAATAATTTTAACAGTATTAACAGTCGGACCTAAAAATTTAAAATATGAAAAGTAGGGCGACTAAACTTTTAGAAATAAAAGGATAGAGACTAAATTAGAAATTCATAAAAAATATTTGGACTTATAACATATTTTAACAAAAAATTAATATATGTGATTAGATTTTAACCATTAGTAATTTTTAGTTTTTAATATAATATAAAGACATGGCAGTTGTCTAACCATAATATGGAGTTTTTTAAATCTACGCATAGTGGACAGACAGTTCAATTACACTTAATCAAATATATTTTATCTAATATTTATTATATTTAATACTTATTTTATATTAATTTTTTTAATATAATCAATTGGTTCAACTTCTCCGATCAATTAATCTATTTCAATAGATAATTAAAGAAGGAATAATAATATTTTGTCATTTCACACATTGCAATGAATGCATCTACCAACATCTTATGGTGTTTTGATAATGGTTGCTCAGGGAATATGATTGGAGATATGTCAAATTTGAAGCATCTTGTGAGGTTTTTGGAGGGTAGAGTGGCCTTTTGGAGATGGGAAGAAAGGTGGAGGGTTTTAATAATCTATCATGAAATTATGTAGTGACATATTCATGAGCTACATAACCTATTAAACATAATTGCACATAAAAGTAACACAAAGATATTGAGGTGCCAAGATCTATATAACTCCTTAAATACAATAGGACATGTAAAAATAACACTAACATATATAAAGGGTTATTGAGGTTTCAGGCACTAAATAACACCTTAAACAAAATATGATGCATAAAAGTAACATAAACACATACCATAGAGTATTGAGATGCTAGGATCTATATAACAACTTAAATAGAATAAGACACATACCAATAGCACAGAGATATACCATAGATTACTGAAATATCAAGATCTATAAAACACCTTAAACACAACATGACACAAACAAAAGTCACTTAGAAACCAAACACAAAAAGGATAATGAGATAAGGTAATTCTTAATTCCTCAAGTTGAGAGTGAGATTGGACTAATGAGCAAAGAAGTGATCCCATCTTTAGAATTCTTTCCAACATGTGTGTACTGATCTTCTCCATCTTTGTAAAGAAAATCGATGACCCTTGTGAGATTGAGAATTCGCATAAGAACTGGCATCGGAACAACCTTGGATGTCTCACTAAACATCAACTCATGGTTTAAATCTTTCCAAACATTCTCCACTTGCTTCTTCAATTCAATGCATGCTTCTTGTTCTGAAACTCCATATTCTCTTATGTAGCATTCAACAGCTGATGCACGATGCCCTCTCTCTTGCTCAAACTATATATAATATGCATTAGCCTTATTTATCAAATGTAAATTATAGAATATACTCTAGCAATATTCAAGGGGAAAAAATACCTTGTGTGAAGCGATATCATCCATGAGACGACAAATAATGGAAGATGCAGCAATAATTTTAGGGTTGGTGGATGCCCAATTAAAAATCTTAGGTGTTACCAAATCCCCCATGTCGAAACCATTTTTTTAAAGGATTGTTCGAAAAACAGGGTTCGACTTTTTGAAAAATGAAAAAGGGAGTCGCCACCAATCTTTTTAGGTGTGATTGGATCACCTTTATAAAACATTTTGGTCTACGAAATTCAAGAAAATAGGTTCGGGAGTCGGTTACGCACAAGGAAGGATTAGTACCCTCGTAACGCCCAAAATTGGTACCGAATTGATTATTTATTGTCCTAATGTCGAAAATTTGAAAAGATTTTAAAACTTGAACAATTTAAAGTTGAAACTTGAGATTCATTTGTTCCGAAAGTATACAAACATTACATCCAGCATGTTAGGACACGATGTTTTAAATCCTCATAACTAAAATTATCTCATGATTTTGAAAATTTATTAAAAGGATATTTGGTTATTTAGTCAAACGAAAAATTGCAACCCAGCATGTTAGGGCACTATTTCCCGAATTTCTAAACACCAAACATTGCCTTATTTAAGAAAAACTTTTTCAATTAAATGAAATATATTTTTTAAAACAATGAATAATATAGAATTTAATAAAAAAATAGTTTGATATAATACTAAAATTATTTAAAAAATAAAATATAAAAGAGAATTAAAAATCAAGGAAATAGGGATTAAATAAAAAAAAGGTTGAAAACGAAAATGAACAAAGAATAAATAAGAACAAACTGTAGAAAATAAGAACGCAAGAGGGAGAGAAATTTGAGTGAATGCTCTTAAGAATTCTTATTGCTTCCCAAAACTCAAGTGTCTTTACAATGAAAGGAGGCGCCTCTATTTATAGTTGAACCTCCTCAAATCTAATGGTACAGATCAATTACATCAACGGTTAAGATTAAAGGATATCTACAAATTAAATCTCCAAGATTACAAGATCATATCTTCAAGATTGCATATCATATCTAATATTGCAATCATATCTAAGATTGCATATCATATATAAGATTGCAATCATATCTAAGATTGCATGTCATTGAAGATTATATTTCAATATGAGTCAAACTTGTAGATGGACCTTAAATCTTTTCAAGTAATGGGCCATTCCAATCGGGCCAAATTATATTTGTAATTCTGGACTGAACTTAGACTTCGTTTTTTTTGAGTTTATTAATTTTTTTTTGAACTTATTTCTGAGCCCGGGCAAAATTGAGTGTACACACCCCATTCCAATAAAAGATGTGAGAGCTAACATGATATAGCCAGCAGTTAAAACTGCGTTGCTCATATACTCCTCCATCGTTGGTACATAGTTTTCATGGCACCAATTAGCTTCCACCATGTAAGCTTCAGATAATTGTTTAAACTATGAGATGGAAACAAAACAAAAAGAAAAAATCGTCAGCTCAAGTCTAGAGATTTTTTTTTTTTTTTTTTTGCTACAATCGAACTGAACTGTTGTCAAAGACAAAACAGAACAGCAACAGAGAATCAGAAAAACAGCAGACAAAATGGATTTAACAAAATGGATAAATTAATTGAGACTCATTTTTTTAGGTAATTGCATTTAACATTTTTTTCTCTCTTTATAAATACATATAATGAAGACACTTTTGAGAAAATGTTGTCCGGATCCATACACATTTACCCTAAAAATTTGAGGTTTTCAATGAATCAAGGGAAAATGTGCATCTCTACTATGCACCTTTTGAATCTCCCCCAAGTTTACAAGGTAGGTTGATTCCTTTATTCTTCAAAAATGATATAAGCATGGATTGAGGTAAATCAGTTTATCCATCTGAGCTTGAAATTTGGTTTAGACAAAAATATTTAGTTTTAAAAAATATCGTAGGCAATAAAATTAGTTTTGTTTAAAATATGGGTAGGGTTTGAACACTAATATGCAAGGCTTGAGCTCGGTCCATCTCAACTTGCTTTTCATATTGTATTCTATTATTTTTATGTATATTATGTAATTTATATCATATAAAAATTAAATTTATAATAATATAATATTATGTTGTAAACAGTTAAAATATATTGTCGTGAATTGTATGAAGCGGTGATTAAAGTTCTTGTCAGACACATGTTTGACATGGGTTCAAACCGTGTTACCCTCATCCCCTACCCCCAATATTTACAAAAAATAACTATTAAAAATATATGTTTAAAACTTTGATAAAATACATATTAAATTAAAAGTAGCGTAAATTAATTTTCTTTCCAATTTTTTTTTTAAAAAGTATGGATAGAGTAATGCAAAATTTGAGGTTGAAGGATAAGTTAGCATGAGTACATATATAGATTATATTAATACAATACAACGGCGCAAATCAACATAACTCGTGAACACTTTTAAATTAAGGTATGAGTTTATTAAATTAGTAAATCATGTCGATGTTAAACAAACAATAAATGAATTTACAGTGAAATGGCTTCTCAATTAATTTTTTTTTTCACAAAAATAATAATAAGTAAGATAAGGTGTGAATGTACTGAGTTTTTCGAGTATTCAACACGATATGATTTTTCTTCATTTGCCATCGCTTTCTCTACTTCTCCATAAACATCCAATAATGGTTTGTAGAAGAATTTCATGTATTCTGGAAGTTGATCTATACAATCAGCATCCCACCTGAAAAGCAATTAAAACTTTACAATTTCAACATGAATGGATTGGAGTAAGCTTTAGGTTTAAAAAATCGATCCTTTGAAAGTGTGGAATATAATTATATATATATAAATTGTTTGACCTCTGAATTGCATGTGTAAGGAGTTTGAGTTCTTCCAATGTGCCATATGCGTCATAAATGTCATCCATAATTGATGACATGGCCATTACTTTAGTTATTATCTCCCTGGCAAGAGAGTATTGAGGCTGAAAGTATACTCCCAATATCCAAAAGTAACTTTCCACCAATCTATTTCGTATAAATGGTAACTTTTTGGCGAAATCGAAATCTTTCCACCACCTGAAACAAAACCCATAACTAATGAATTATTCATCCTTGAAAATTTGGTTAAAGTGTTAATTAATGTTGAAGGAGTAATTTATTACTTGGAGATTTTGCTTAGCTCTTCCTTATGTAAATTTTGTAACAAGTTGAAATCCAACTCTGCAAACTTCAACAACGTTTTGTCATGTGACCCATCATCTTTATAAATGTCTATGAATCGCCTAGCCTCCAACCTTGGCAAGCATTTGCATATGGGTCGGTCTCGAGCACGGAAGACCAAGACTGAAAGGGGAAATTCGATGGTGCCAGCAGCTTTGGCTAAATCTAGATGAGTGGTGGTGAAACCAAGAGCTTCTTCCAGTATATCTTCTCCATGCACACGTAAATGTGCTGCTTCATATAATTCTAGTAAGCCTTTCACATTACTTGTTAAGGACTTGTCAAAGTTTCCTTCATCATCTTTGAACTTGTAGAATGTGTCTGTACAATCGAACAAGATGTATAATATATTTTAATGAAATTACAATGATTGCAGTTAAAACTTTCCACATATTAAATTTATAATTTATTTTTAACCAAAATTACTTTTCATTGTTATATTCAGGCATAATGAAATGGCATTATTTGTTATATATGCCACATTAACAAATAATTTAAAAAATAAAAAAATTAAAAACAATGCAAAACTCAAAAACAATTATCATAAGGCACAAGTGGATAAACATGCAGGATGCCATGTTTAAAATTCAACGTTTTAATCATTATTTCTATTAAAAACTTAATAATTTGAGGGGTTTTTTTAAAAAAATTTATTAGTTAAACTTGACTTTTGAAAAAAAGAAAATAACCAATTTTAACTCAAAAAAGAATAAAAAATTAAATCAATAAAAAATACAAATATTAAGGATTAAATTTATCATCCTACCTTTGTTTTTAATAATTACTAATAACTTATATTTATTAAAAATAAGCATGTTGACATTTTATTTGATTGATGGAGCTTTTCGGGGCAATCATGGTTGGAGAGTTCTTTTATTCTATTTTCTTTTGTCGATTGGGGGTGCTTGTTTTGCCGGTCTATTTTAGATATTGCCTGTTCTGCTTATCTTTTTTACTTTCCGAAAAGTCAAACTCTAAGCTCACGCTAAAATTTTTAGTTGTGTTAAAAGATAATTTTGATAAATAAGAATGGACTCACCACACTGAAAACTAAAGCCATTTTCTCTAAGTAATCGAAATCGAAGAGAAGTAGCCTCGAGAGTTTGATCATCGTTGCAGTCATGCTCATAAATGTTGTGCAATGCTTCTTCTATCTCTCTTTCAAAATGGTAACTCACACCTAACCGTTTGATTGTATCAATCAAACGCAATTTATGCAATAAGTCATCATCCATGGCTACCTTAGCCATCCTTCTTATTTCTTCTTTCAGTTCTCCATGTTGTTGTTGAATTGTAGCATCTTCCTTCTGCACAATTGTAATGTGAGAAAAAAAAGATTAAAAAAACTCAACAATACTAGATATGATACTATATAAGGCATAAAAGGAATTCAAACACGAGAAAATATGATATGAAAAAACGAATTTAGATTTATATGTAAGACTTTATTATACAATGTAGATTCTTTACCATTTTAGATGGAGATGAAAGGAAAGTGTTCCCCCAAATGCAAGGATGAAAGTTGGCTAAGGGACGATTGTGGTTGGACATGGATCCATGAGTTGAAGAAGGAAGCTTTGATGAACATATTTGAGAAGACATCTTTTTAGAAATGTGATGAAATGGTGTGGCCAAAGAGCTCCTATTTTGTAGAGGTTGGATAGAATGGTGAGACTGAAGCTACACATAAACTTATATAGAAACTGTCCCAAGCTTTGGGGTTCAAAAGGATAGTGTAAAAAAGGGTAAACTATGGGTAACTTTTCAATTTGGTCACAAAATTATTCAAAAGTTTTCATTTAAGTAATTGGATTGTTAAAATCAATGCTATATGACTTTCTTTGCTCGCATTGCTTGCATCAATCGAAAATTTTCTTTCCTCTTCTCTTTTATAGTTTAGTTTTTTTTTATAGAATAGCCTTAGATATCACATCACAAATCTACAAATCAAAATTCAAACAATTTTTTCTTTGATCTCCAACACTGATTGCCAGATCAGTTTGGATCTAAGGTATGTTCTTCTACTTGTCGAAGGGTACTGATCTACAGTACCAATTGTCAAATCGTTGCTTGGAGCTCACTGGCGGACTTTATTTTTTTATAAAAATTAACAGTCCCGTGACTTAAATAAAAATTTTTAAATAGTTCAATGACTTAAATAAAAACTTTCGAAGAATTTAGTGACTAAATTGTAACTTTTAAAAATTAAATAATTAAAATAAAAATTTGCCCATAATTTAGTTACTAAGGGTATAATTTAAAAAATGTATTGTAGAGATAAATTCAGGTGCAATATCGGTAAAATAATTTTGTAGGATGTTTGGGCTTCATGAATGTTAGTATTAGTGACAGTGTTGTTGATATAATAGAATTCAAGTATTTTGTGTGGCAGATGACGAACAGTGAAGTGCTTTGTGGATTGAAATTGGATGCGCAACGTAACATAGCAATGATTCCTTGAATTTGGATGGTGATCAAATGTTTGGGTTTGGAGTGCAGGGACACCAATGTAGATATTTTGTATTCGTCTATTTCAATGTATTATTTTGTATTTATTGTTATTTTAAAAATGATTTGATATATATAATATTTTTAAAATATAAAATACTTATTAATTATATAAAAATTACTTAATAAATTTCATTAATAAAATTTATCATTAAACAAACTTAAAATACAGAAATTATTCTATAAATTAAACAATAAAATCATTCCATAATTTGCATATTATTCAACTAATCCAAAATAATTAATAAAATTATTTTTATTTTTATTTTCACATTCATTTTTTTATCAACTAACACGTTATACTCCAATCCGTACAAACACATATCCCTTTCCTTGGAAAGAACTGATCGCTACTGTCACTGCTGCCTTTGGTCACTTTCTCCTGCATTTCAAACGTGTTTAAAAGGCACCGTTCTAAATTACACTTTCAGCCACAAATTTTCAATAGGAACATATCCTGAGGTTCACTATTTTTTTTTTCTTTTAATTTATTAAACTGTCCAATATTTTGATTATTATTTTTGAAATAAAGAAAGCTACCTCATTAAAAAATCGTTTGTTTATATCATCTCAGTACATGTCTAAATATTACAGATTCAAATGCAGAAGAAAGAGAGAATACTATTCTATTAATTAAGTGCCAAAATTCAATACTAGTGCATGTAACCAATTAATCACCCGCCAAAGCCAACGTCCACATTTATTTCCACTATACCATTTGGTGGTTTACTCTAACTGTGTAATTTTTAAATTATTTGTCATAACTTTGTTTTTAAATTATGTTTTTTGAAACCATTTTTTGGAAAGACAAGGTTAACTTTGGTTTTGAAAATGAAAACGAACATAGGAGTCGCCACCGATCTTTATTAGGTGTGATCGGATCACCTTTGTTTTAATAAAACGTTTTAGTTTACTAAAACGGAGTTTTTGATCTACGAAACTCGAGAGAACGGGTTCGGGAGTCGGTTACGTGCGAGGAAGATTTAGCACCCTCGTCACGCCCAAAATTGGTACCGAAATGATTAGTTAGTGTCTTAATGTCAAAAGTTGAAAATCGGGAATGGATTTAAAATACGATCCTTTTTTATTAACGTCGGTTTTAAAAACGCTTGAATTGGATCAAAACGATTGCTAAAGATTTCCTCGTCTTGAGATATCAGAGTATCACATCCCGTAAGTTAGCACGCGATACTTTGAACTCCCGAGCATAAGTTTATCTTTAGTTTTAATTCAAATTTTATGTGTTTTGGAACTTAAAAGGATATTTGGCCATTTAGGTTTAATGAGAAAACCGAAACCCCGTAAGTTAGGGCACGATTTCTCGAATTTCCTAAAACGCGAAATATTGCCTTATTTAGAAAATTTTCTTTTTAAAATATAGCGAGTATGATATTTAACAACGTACATTTATTTTGTTTGAACTAAAACGAAACGATCTATATTGGATGAATACGTTCAAACTTCATACACAATGTGATTTAAATGAAATAAAATAAAAATATAACATAGAGTATTGAATAATAAAACGCGAATTAGTTGCAAGGTCAATGAATGTCAACAATATGAGGATGCCAAATAAATAATTTCAATAACATGTAATGACAATATTCACACGACGTACACCATTTTTAATATCAACATTAATAAACATAGAAATGAAATAATAATAATATAAAACAAATAATAAGATAATTTTAAATATATAATATATATAAAGGTTTAGAATAGATACTATAAAAGCAATTTAAAAATCATTAATACTCAAAACAATAAAATAATATCTAGAGCAACTTAAAATAAAACAATTCAAACTAACATATAAAAAGCTTTAAAAAAAATAAATTTACAACAAATAGTATATGAAAAATGTGCATAAAATAGTTTAATATAAATAATACATGAAATCTTAAAATACATAATAATAAAAAGGTTTATAATGAATAATAAAAAGTATTTGAAAGTAGTTTACATATAAAATGGTATAACTAAATGACATAAAAAAATTAAAATAGATCATATATATATATATATAAAATAGTTTAAAGTAAACAGCATATAAAATATTTAAAATAAATAATATGTAAAAGAGTTTAAAATAACTAATGCAAAAAACTTAAAATAAAATTAAGTATAAAATAACTTAAAACAATGTATAATAAAACAATTGGAAATGAATATTACAAAGCAATTTTAAAATAAATAATACATAAAATAGTTTAAAAGAACTAATACGTTAAAAAAATACCTAAATATATATATATATAAAATTGTTTAAAATAAAATATATAAATAACAAATAAGTAGAATATATAAAACAATTTAATTTTAAAAGGTTAGGGATCGACTTGAAAAAGTGTTAAAATGTGGGGTATAAATTGTAAATAATAAAAGGGGCTAACAAGGACCAAAATAAGACGCGTTAAAAAGGACAGAGACCAAATGGGAAAATATTCCAATGTGTGCGTCCCTTAGCGAGCCAGGGACTAAACTGAAACGCGCGGAATATATGTGGCCAAATTTATAAATATAAGAAAAGGGTAAAAGGACTAGATTGTAGCAAGCCAAAAAAGCGGAAGGGCTGATTGCGCAAATTTCCCATGCGCTAGAAAACACGCGGATCCTAGCTGTGCGGGTCGGGTCGAAAATTGGGTTGGCCAAAACAACGTCGTTTTGGTGCCTAAGAGGCCTGCCCAAAACGGTGTCATTTTGGAGGCCTATTTAAACCTTTTTTTTTTTAAATTTCATTTCAACTATTTTCTTCAAAAACAAAAAAAAAAAAAAAAAAAAAAACTCTCAAGCTCTCTCAGCCCTTCCTCTCCTCCGGTCATCGGGCTGGCCATCGACCACCACACCGGCCACCGACGGTGGCGCCGCTATCCATGGTGGTCAGAAAATCGTCCGAGACCCCTTTTTGCTTCTCTTTTGAAGTAGAGCCCGGATTTGGGGTTAAAACGACCCAAAAAGTTTCAAAAATTAACAAAAACACCCTAGAACTCAAGAAACCATTCGGTTTCTGATCACCGATCCTCGGCGGTGACTTCCTCGGTTGTTCCCGGTGACGAAGTGCGAAGGTTCGTGCCCTAACCTTTCCCTTTGCTATCCTTTTTTGGTTATTTACAGAAATAGAAAGGAATACTTGAAAATAAAAGAAAAAACAAAGAAAAAAAGAGTCACCTTTGAAGTTTTTTTTTATTGATATTGTGTGTTTTTTTTGTTTTGATTGATTCTTTTTTTTTTTTTTTTGTATTCGAAAAAAGAGAGCCAATACAAGCATGTTGATATGGCTTTTATAACCAAATTAAAAGATTTTTTATTTCTATTTTTTGTGTTTTTGTTATTTGTTTTCTCTGTTTGTCCTTTTTGCTTGCGTGTAGATCTTCGTTTTCCAGGTGTCAGAGAAGTACCAGGCGTTGGCATGTGGGCAATGGTGGTAGAGGCGCGTAGAGATAGGCATGCTGACCTAGGTGCGACGCCTGAAGGCTTAGGGGCTAGGGTTTATTTTTTTGCTGAAATGTTTTCTCTATTGTGGTATGTCTTTGGGTTAGGTTTTTTTTTTGGCCTACTTTTGGGTTTAGTTTAGGTTATTGGGTTTTAAAATTTGGGCTTTAATGGACTATTTAATTTTATTTTATTTTGGGTTTTATTTGACTTAGTGGGCCGGGCAAATTTGGGCCTGTACAGCTGCCCCTCTTTGCTCATTATCATGTAATGAGAATGAAGCAAAGACTTTAACAAGGGCCAAATTTGCCTGATCTTGCAAAATCTTGACTTCTTGGTGTTTCTCTTCTTAAGTAGCCTCATTCTATCCCACTGCATCTTCAAGGGTATAAGAATTAGTGCTTCGATCTATTCCACTGTAATTTCAGGGAGACTCAATTTGCATCTTCAATCTGCTCCACTGCTACTTCAAGGAGATAAGATTTATAACTTCAACCCGCTCCACTACAACTTCAGGGAAATAAGGTTTGTGATTTGTAGCTTCAATCTGCCCCACTGCAACTTCAGAGAGATAAGATTTGCTATCTTCATTCTGCTCCACTGCAACTTCAGGTAGACAAGACTTGTAACTTCAACCTGCTCCACTGTAACTTTAGGGAGATAAGGTTTGTGATTTGTAGCTTCAACCTGCCTCACTGCAACTTTAGGGAGATAAGATTCGCTATCTTCAGTCTGCTCCACTGCAACTTCAGGGAGATAAGAGTTGTAACTTCGACCCACTCCACTGCAACTTTAGGGAGATAAGGTTTGTGACTTCGATCTACTCCACTGCAACTTAAGGGAGATAAGATTTTAGTGGCTTCAATCTCTCCAATGCCATTTCAGGGAGAAGATATTTGTAGCTTTGATCTACTCCGCTGAAACTTCAAGGAGATAAGGTTTGTGACTTCGATTTGCTCCACTGCAACTTCAGGGAGATAAGATTTTAGTGGCTTCAATCGCTCCAATGCCATTTCAAGGAGAAGAGATTTGTAGCGTCGATCTTCTTCGCTAGAACTTCAAGGAGATAAGAATTGTTGATTTCAACCTGCTCCACTGCTGCTCAAGGAGATAGGACGGTGGCTTAAATCTGCTCCACTACTGCTTAGGAAGACAAGATTTTCCATCTTCGATCTGCTCCACTACTGCTTAAGGAGATAAGATCTACAATCTTCAGCCTACTCCACTACTGCTTAGGGTGATAGACTGGTGGCTTAAATCTACTCTACTACTGCTTAAGGAGATAGGACGTCGCCTTGATCTGCTCCACTACTGCTTAAAGAAATAAGATCTGTAATCTTCAGCCTACTCTACTACTGCTTAGGGAGATAGGATGGTGGCTTAAATCTGCTCCACTACTGCTTAGGGAGATAAGATTCGCCATCTTCGATCTGCTCCACTACTACTTAGGGATATATGATCGTGTTATTTTGTGACAGGTTTTAAATATTTATAATTAATCGTTTCTTGAAACTAACTATGATCACGATGTAGGCAAGTGTACCTATCGAATAGTAGTATAGTTTTAGTAAGACCGGATTGTTGAACCCAAAAGAACTAAAAGTACTAGTAATGACTGTCTTTTTATTATCTACCCTAAGAATAAGGGGGTTTGTTTTAACTAACTAATAACTAAACTAAGAATTCACAGAAAATAGAATTGGGGAATTACTTTTGGAAAATGATTGACTGAAGACAATACCTAAGGAAGAATCCACCTAGACTTTACTTGTTTTTCTGGCTCCGAATCGGACGATTTATTCATTTGACTTGATCCGTAGAATTCCTTAAGTTATATTAATATCTCTCTCGAGACTAACAACGTCTAACCCTAGGTTGAATAATTGAAATCTTTTTCTAATTAACTTCCTAGGGTTGCATTAACTCGATCTATGGATCCCCTTATTAGGTTTCACCCTAATCCGGCAAAATCCTATCACCCTATCTCTAGGCGCGCAATCAGCTCCGCTTAATTATGACAAATGTACTCTTAAATAGGGTCTATTCCTCCTCTGAATAAGAGCGTCTCTTGAATCAAAATCCTGGAATATCAAAACAAGAATTAAGAACACATAATTAAGAACACGTCAAATATTTATCATACAATTCAGAAAATAATAATAAGATTCGTCTTAGGTCTCATCCCCCTTAGGTATTTAGGAGATTTAGTTCATAACTAAAAAGGTAAACATCTCAGTACAATAATAAATACAAAACATAAAGAAAGCCCAAAACTCCTGAAGGGGAATTGAAGGGAGATCTTCAGTCTTGACGGTGAATCCGACTTCTGATATGGATCAATCGGCTTTCCTGGAGCAATTCCTTGCTTCCTCCTCTGTGTCTTCTCTTTTTCTCCTTTTCTATGGTGTATTTATAGGCTTTGGAATGCCTAAAAGCCCTCAAAATTAGCCTTTTTCGAATTGGACTCAACCTGGGTTCGACAGGGACACGCCCGTGTGACATGCTCGTGTACGATTACTTCAGTCCGTGGTCAATCCTATCAAAATAGCACAGGCGTGTGGTCTACCCGTGTGAGTCATGCTTTGATTCTATCAAATTGACATGGTCATGTGGTCTGCCTGTGTGAGGAAGTCCAGGCCATGTTTGAGCCTGTTAGAATGGCACGGCCGTGTAGTTTTCCCGTCTGAGGAAGTCCAGGCCGTGTTGATTTCGTATGTTGGCCCATTTTCTCGTCCCCTTTACTCTCCTGAGCTCACCTAAGTATAAAACATGAATTTAAGGCATTAGGAGTATCGAATTCACCAATTCTAAGAAAAAATCATCCATAAAATGTGCTAAGCATGGGGTAAAAATATGTATAAATGACGATTTATCAAATACCCCCACACTTAAGCATTTGCTTGTCCTCAAGCAAAATCCTCATCTCATAATTAAAACAAATTTTTCTCAACGTATAATTTCTATTGATAATACCTCAAAATAATCCATAAGTAATCAAACATTGAAAATTTGACTAAAAGAACATCAAAGTTTCAAGCATTCCAAGTTGAGCATTTTATCATGAAAACATAGGTGTCTCCCCTTATCTAAGCACTTATCTTTGATTCAGAATCTTACAGAGTTTCACATCCTCACTAAAGATTCACTCAAATCACTTGAGGTGTTTAAAGACAATAAATAAAGCACTCAATAGTCAATAATGAAAAGTTATTACCATAGGCTTGCATGAAAATCAAATCTCCACCACTATGAATTGAGATGAAATATCAATCAAAAGGTCTTTAGAGGGTTGTAACGTGGCTTTGGTTAAAGGGTGTGGTCACAAGCTGAAAGAGATGGTTAGAAACAAGATTGAATTGAAAAATTGCTTAACTAGAAAAATGATTAGTCATTAGTCGCGTACAACAGAGCTGTTTTCTCGAAATATGGAATTTAATTACTTTAGCTCAAAAAATCACTACTACCTATGTGTATACATTTTTTTTGTTTAAGAACAAGTCAAATACAAAATAAAATAAAACATAGCTAAACAATTATTCCAACTCAAATCTCGACAAAAATAAGGATCAAATTAATTTAGGGGATTTCAACAATAATAAGTTATGGGTTAATATTGAGCGTAAATCAATGACTGGGTTGTTAGGCTCAAAGGGGTTCACTAAGGGTTAATTGTGGAGGTAGGCTTTTCATGGCATGAGTGGGTTAATCCTAAGTGCCTTTATCATCTGGACATATCAAATCAAATAGTGTGGTCTTGACATGAATAATCAAGTAAGTTCTAGAATAACAGTTCAATATTGGTGCACTCATAATGAAAGTGAGCATGGAAGAAATAATAGATACTCTTGAAGGCTCAAAATCTCACAAAAATTATGGCTTTTTGATGTTTAAACTTGTGAATTCCAAATCAAGATAATACCTAGACTTAGAGAAACAACCTAGTAGTTTTTAATTCTTCAAAAATTAACTTATAATGCTTGATTCCCTAATTTCTTAAAGTTTAAACAATCAATGCATAAATGCCTATGTTTTAATTCAAAACCTATCAATAAAAATCATGAGTTAATTAAAATTCATTCTAATAGTGATATAAGTAATTCACGTGAGAATAAGACATAATCTAATGGTGATATAAAAGACCCCCCACACTTAAGATGTACATTGCCCTCAATGTACAAAGATAAATAGGAAAAAGATAAATTTATGATCATAAGGTAATAAGAGAAGTGAAACTTCCTGATTGATGAATGAATTACTTGAACTGGAGTTTTGGAGAGTAATCGGTGCAAGAGTGGAGGAGGATACTCCGATAGTGGTAGAGGTTCATTAGTCCATAAGTCCTGCGCCAAAAGAATATTATATCTGCTGGTGGCTATAGTCGTGGTTGAGCAGGACATGGCAGTCGTGGATAACCTTTCCTGGTGGAGTTTTTAGTTCCTATGTGATGATGAGCTTAAGAGCTCTATATAACTGTGACAGAATCAGAAACTTTTTTAGGAGATATAAATAAGAATAATTACTCTTAATGGAATAACCGAAATTGATCATTGTAAAAAAAATTGTAAATTCTAATAAAGATAGGCGTAAGGGAAAAATAAAAAGGAGTTTGAAAATAAAATAAAAGTAAAAACATAAAAAAAAATAATTGATGAAAATTTTTAAACATCTTCATCGCTAGATGGTTCGCGAGGTGGGGGTGGCGATGAGATGTGAAAATGCTGACAAATCTGATGTAGAGTCACATCGATGTGATCGAATCGTTGAAAACATTACTGCTCAAATCATGTAAGGCGCTCAGAGATGTCAGTGTATGAAGCTGTCGTATGAACTGGACGAGAGGGACATGGTGGCTAAGACGGTGGGTCCTCGTGCTGTGGAGGGACATCATCAGTAATGTCCTTAGGGGCCTCTTCCTCGATAGATTGGGCGAGACGATACTGAAGAGGGTAAGTACCTCGGTGCTTCTCGATCATCCTCATGCTTAGCATGCTCGAGATGCCTTGTGGAGACATCTGGCCAATGAGGGTAAGGGAGGATGATTGGGCTGCTATGTTGAGGATCCTGAAGTGTCGTGCCAGTTGAGTCACGTAAGGGCCAATGGAGATGACCCCTCTCCGATGCCGTTCCGTTTGGTGGCAAATGGCAAGGGCGATAAAGTAGGCGAGATCGTAGACTTGCCCGTGCGACATACACCATAAATAATAGACGTGGTTGGTGGTAACAATGCCGGTGCTCTCTCTGCCCTATCAAGGTGTGTGCCAAGATGGCGTGTAGGTACCTCAATGAGGGAGAGAGAGCTGACGCCTTGGAGCGGCTCGGGTCGTAGGTTTTTGAACTGGGGACTAAATCATACCAGCACTTCGAGAGAGAGTAATGGATATGGCAATGAAGAGTGTCGAGGTCGTTCTCATCCATGAACTCCTCTGTGTATAGGCCCAAAGCTATACCAAACTTGGGCACACTCAACTGGTGGACTAAACTGCCGAGACAAAACTTGATCATGCTGAGATCACCGTGATTTGTCATTACGGTCTGAAGATGGAACGTTGAGTAGAATTTCATCGTAAGCTTGAGATATGTAGGCTCGACGATCCCAAAGAAAAGCTCCTAAGGGTCGGTAGTTAGGAGGGCCTGAATCGCGTCAGCCAACTGGACTTGTTCTACTGCAGCCCAGTCGATGCAGTGGCCCGCAGTTAAAGGTCAGGCCTGGAGTATTTTGTAGAGTTCTTCTTGGGGCCCAATGGGAAACTACAGAAAAGGATGGTGGATTTCCGCGGTAGGACCCGAGGAAGATGATGCCCCATTTTTTCTCTTCGAAGCGGGGATGGCGATTTTCTTTCCTCTTGAAGACATTGTACCTGTAAACAAAACCATTAACTCAACTTGAGAAATAGTTGAAGTAAAATAAAGACAAAAATTAAAATAAAATAAAAATCCTAATTTCAGCCATAACTATTAAAACTAATAACTTAACCTAATCAATCAATTTTATGGCATAAGAATGGCAGAGAATTTAATGGAATGCTATCATACTTGATGGATGAAACATGTCAACACAAAATGCATGAGTATGTTTGTTTTCTAATCATGAATAATTACTTTAAACTAGTCAAATGGGGCAGGGAAATCATGTAATGAGTAAGAATTCCACATGAAAAAGATGATAACTACTCTATATAATGCATTTTGAGTGATAGAAGCATAAAAATAACATTTTAAATGCATATTTCTAGGGAAACTTGCATGAAAAATGAGTGCAATAAAAGGGAAAAGAGTAAACAAACGCTAGGAAGTGGAGAATAAGCGTCAAAAGCGAAGTTGAAGGAGGCGTATGGGCGTGGCAGAGTGGGCGTGTGGAGTTGCTGACTAGGGTTAAGGTTTTTGAGTGAAGAAGACAATGAATAGTGCAGCCTATTTATAGATTTTGAGGCACACGGCCAGGGAACACGCCCGTGTTCCACAATTTTAGGCCGCGTGGTTTGCGAGTTTTGAATTTAGGTGCGTCTGACATTCGGCACACGCCTGTGTATTTTGGGCGTGTGGGGTGCACACGACCGTGTCGCATGACCGTATCTATCTTTGTTCGCTTCTCCCACGCCCGTGTATGCAGCTCCACGCCCGTGTTAATTTAACAGGTTCGACCACAGGTGCTAGACACAGGTGTGTCGCACGCCCGTGCCATTTTTCAGATTCAACCATGGTTCTAAGGCACAGGCGTGTCGAATGCCTGTGTTACATTGGCAGGCTCACCCACGGCCATATCGCAGGGCCGTGGCGTTTTACCGTAGACCGTGTTTGGGAAAAATTTCTGCCCTGTTTCCACACGGTCCTCAGCACGCCCGTGTGCCTGGCCGTGTCTCGGTATAAAACCTGTATTCAAGATCTCTGTTAGTAAGTTAGGTGTTAAATACTAAAATTTAAAGAAATTAATACTGTTAGTGCTCGGGTTGCCTCCCAAGAAGCGCTTATTTATAGTCTAAGCTCGACTTACCTCTCCATCGAATGGTCATGGTGTTTCGAGGAGTTTATACTCCTCATTCCTGCTATCAATCTCACCAAGATAAGGTTTTAGGCGGGTGTTGTTTACCTTAAAAGTGTCGAACTTAGGATGACTTACCTCGACTGTGCCAAATGGGAAAATGTTAAGTACCGTAAGAGGGATTTGTTCAGTCAGTTTAGTAGTGACAATATGAGGATCTGCGGCACCTAATAAAACTTTATCTCCAACCTTAAGTTGATTCGGGGAGGTATTGAGCTCGATCTGGCGTAGTTTTGGTGTATCGGGTGTTCTTGGTTTATGCGTCCGCCATTCATCTAGCTCATCGATTTGTAGCCTTCGTTCTTCATGAATAAGTCCTCTACTATTGCTTGGGAATGGTTCATGTACTTCCTTTAGACTCATTTCCCGCAAAGTAGGTTGCACCATATTGTTAGTTTTAGCAAGATGGTTTAGACGATCACCTTCAATTTCTGATGTGTTGTTAGAATTGCGAGCTTGAAGGGTGATTGTTTCGTCTCCCACTCGAAGTGTGAGCTCACCTTTGCCAACATCAATAATCGTTTTAGCAGTTGCTAAAAAAGGCCTTCCTAAAATCAAAGGAGTTTTGCTATCCTCCTCTATGTCTAGAATAATGAAGTCAACGGGAAATATGAATTTATCAATTTTAACTAGCACATCTTCAATAATACCCCTAGGAAATCTTATAGTTTTATCTACTAATTGTATGCTCATCCTAGTCTGTTTGGGTTTCCCAAGACCTAATTCTTTGAACATTTTGTAGGTCATAACGTTAATACTAGCCCTTAAATCAGCTAATGCATTATTAACATCTAAACTACCAATTAAGTAGGGAATTGTAAAACTCCCTCGATCTTTTAATTTGTTGGGTAGCTTATTCTGTAGAATAGCTGAGCAAACTGCGTTTAGCTCTACATGTGACGCCTCGTCCAACTTTCGCTTATTTGTTAAAAGCTCCTTTAAAAGTTTCATTGCGTTTGGCATCTGTGATAGAGCTTCAATAATTGGTAATTTAATGTGTAATTTTTTTAAGAGTTTAAGGAATTTACCAAATTGTTCGTCTGAGCGATCTTTCCTTGTCGCATTAGTGTATGGCACACGAGGTTTGTATTCTGTACTTACCGGTTCTTTGTGGTATACCTTACCTTTACCTTTGCTTATCTCAGTATCTTGCCTTGGTTCTGGTTTAGGTGTGACTAACATTTCCTCATCTTGACTAGTAATCACGTTGAGTTGCTCCCTTGGATTAGATTCTGTGTTGCTTGGCAAGCTACCTTGTGGTTGTTCAGAAATCATCTTGGCAAGCTGTCCAATCTGAGTTTCGAGCCCTTGGATCGATGCTTGTTGATTATTAAGTGTTGTCTCGATATTCTAAAAATGAGTGTCAGACACTGATATAAACTTTGTGAGCATCTCTTCAAGGTTCAGCTGCTTCTCTTGTTGGTAGGGTGGTTGTTGGAAGCCTGGAGGGGGTCTCAGATTGCCTTGGCCTCCCCATGAAAAATTTGGGTGGTTCCTCCAACCTGCATTGTACGTGTTACTATAAGGATTATTTTGAGATCGAAGATTGTCACCCATGTAATTTAACTGCTCGTTGTCCATGTTGTGACCATATGGTGGGTATTCTGAACTGCTCGATCCACCTCCATTTGCTTCGCACTGCATTACTGGGTAAACCTGTGAAGAACTAAGAAAACCACCAATTTTCTTATTCAAGAGTTCTACCTGATTAGAGAGCATGGTAACCAAGTCGATGTTATAAATGCCGGTTGTTTTTGTTGGTTTTGTCCTCATGACTTGCCACTGATAGTTATTCAGTGACATCTCCTCTATAAATTCATAGGCAGCTTCAGGTGTTTTATTGTTGATTGTTCTGCCAGCAGCTGCGTCAACCATTTGTCGAGTCAAAAGATTCAGGCCATTATGAAAAGTTTGAACCTGTAGTCAGAGTGGTAATCCATGGTGAGGGCATCTTCGTAAAAGATCTTTGTACCTCTTTCATGCGTCGTAGAGTGTCTTTAAATCCATCTGCACAAAAGAAGAGATATCGTTATGCAATTAAGCCGTTTTAGCCGGCGGAAAATATTTTAATAAAAACTTTTCGGTCATTTGTTCCCAAGTAGTAATTGACCCTCGTGGTAACAAGCTCAACCACTGTTTAGCTTTGTTTCTCAATGAAAAAGGGAATAACCGAAGACGTATGGCATCATCAGAAATGCCACTAATTTTAAATGTATCGTAAAATTCCAGGAAATTTGCCAAGTGAGTGTTTGAATCCTCATCCTGCAAACCATCAAACTGAACAAATTGCTGTATCATTTGAATAGTGTTAGGTTTTAGTTCAAAATTATTCGCAACAATAGCAGATCTAACTATACTCGATTCAGTTCCTGTTAAAGAAGGTTTAGCATAATCATACATAGTGCGTGGAGCAGGATTCTGATTTACTGGATTAACGGCAATCGCAGGGGGTATCAGGTTTATCAGGTTTTCCTGAGTTTTAGCCATCTCCTCGATTATGGTTTGTATATCGTCCTCTTGCTCTTCCTCCGTATATCTTAAGCTTCATCTTATTTCTCTTTGATTTCTGCGAACTGTGCGATCGATCTCTTCATCAAAAAGTAGTGGTCCTGACGGGTTTCTTCTAGTCATAAACTATAGAAACCTGCCAAAAAAAAAAAGAAAAATAAATTAGTAAATAAGAATAAAATTAAATTACAAGGAAAATAAATGGTTAAAGTAATAAAAATTGAGTGTTCCTGACATCTTAGTTCCTCGGCAACGGCGCCAAAAACTTGATCGTGTTATTTTGTGACAGGTTTTAAATATTTATAATTAATCATTTCTTAAAACTAACTATGACCACGATGTAGGCAAGTGTACCATAGAACAGTAGTATAGTTTTAGCAAGACCGAATTGTCAAACCTAAAGGAACTAAAAGTACTAGTAATGACTATCTTTTTATTATCTAGCCTAAGAATAAGGGGGTTTGTTTTAACTAACTAATTAACTAAACTAAGAATTTACAGAAAATAGAATTGGAGAATTACTTTTGGAAAACGATTGACTTAAGATAATACCTAAAGAAGAATCCACCTAGACTTTACTTGTTATTCTGGCTCCGAATCGGATGATTTATTCATTTGACTTGATTCGTAGAAATCCCTAAGTTATATTATTATCTCTCTCGAGACTAACAACGTCTAACCCTAGGTTGAATAATTGAAATCTTTTTCTAATTAACTTCCTAGGGTTGCATTAACTCGATCTATGGATCCCCTTATTAGGTTTCACCCTAATCCGGCAAAATCTTGTCACCCTATCTTTAGGTGCGCAGTCAACTTCGCTTAATTATGACAAATGTACTCTTAAACAGGGTCTATTCCTCCTCTGAATAAGAGCGTATCTTGAATCAATATCCTGGAATATCAAAACAAGAATTAAGAACACAAAATTAAGAACAAGTCAAATATTTATCATACAATTCAGAAAATAATAACAAGATTCGTCTTTGGTTTCATCCCCCTTAGTTATTTAGGGGATTTAGTTCATAACTAAAAAGATAAACATCTCAGAACATTAATAAATACAAAACATAAAGAAAACCCAAAACTCCTAAAGGGGAATTGAAGTGAGATCTTCAGTCTTGACGATAAATTAAACTTCTGAGATGGATCAATCGGCTTTCCTGGAGCAATTCCTTGCTTCCTACTCTATGTCTCCTCTTTTTCTCCTCTTCTAGGGTGTATTTATAGGCTTTGTAATACCTAAAAGCCCTCAAAATTAGCCTTTTTCGAATTGGACTCAATTTAGGTTTGGCAGGGACACGCCCGTGTGACATGCCTGTGTGACACGTCCGTGTAACACGCCCGTGTATGATTACTTCAGGCCGTGGTCAATCCTGTCAAAATAACACGGGCGTGTGGTCTACCTGTATGAGTCGTGCTTTGATTCTGTCAAATTGAAATGGCCGTGTGGTCTGCCCGTGTGAGGAAGTCCAGGTCGTGTTCGAGCCTGTTAGAATGGCACGGCCGTGTTGTCTTTCCGTGTGAGGAAGTCCAGGCCGTGTTGATTTCGTACGTTGGCCCATTTTCTTGTCCCCTTTACTCTCCTGAGCTCACCTAAGTATAAAACATGAATTTAAGGCATTAGGAGTATCGAATTCACCAATTCTAAGGAAAAATCATCCATAAACTGTGCTAAGCATGGAGTAAAAATATGTATAAATGATGGTTTATCAATATAAGATCTGTAATCTTCAGCCTACTCTACTACTGCTTAGAGAGATATGATGGTGGCTTAAATCTGCTCCACTACTGCTTACGGAAATAAGATTTGCCATCTTCGATCTGCTCCACTATTGTTTAGGAAGATAAGATCTGTGAATTCAGCCTACTCCACTACTGTTTAGAGAGATAGGATGGTGGCTTAAATCTGCTCCACTACTACTTAGGGAGATAAGATTTGCCGTCTTCGATCTGCTCCACTACTGTTTAGGAAGATAAGATCTACAATCTTCAGCCTACTCTACTACTGCTTTGGGAGATAGGATGGTGGCCTAAATCATCTCCACTACTACTTAGGGAGACAAGGTTCGCTGTCTTCGATATGCTCCACTACTGCTTAGGGAGATAAGATCTACACTCTTCAGCCTACTCCACTACTACTTAGGGAGATAGGATGGTGGCTTAAATCTGCTCCACTACTGCTTAGGGAGATAAGATCTACAATCTTCAACCTGCTCTCTTGCTAACTCAGAGAGATAAGGCTAGTGGCTAAAATCTGCTCCCCTACTACCTCGGGAAGATAAGACTCGCCATCTTCGATCTGCTCCATTGCTACCTCATAGAGATAAGATCTACAAAATTTAGTCTGCTTCCTTGCTACCTCAGGAAGATAAGACTACAATCTTCAACCTGCTCTCTTGCTAACTTAGAGAGATAAGGCTAGTGGCTAAAATCTGCTCCCCTACTACCTCGGGAAGATAAGACTCGCCATCTTGATCTGTTCCATTGCTACCTTACGGAGATAAGATCTACAAACTTTAGTCTGCTTCCTTGCTACCTCAGGAAGATAAGACTACAATCTTCAACCTGCTCGCTTGCTAACTCAGAGAGATAAGGCTGGTGGCTAAAATCTGCTCCCCTACAACCTCATGAAGATATGGCTCGCCATCTTCGATCTGCTCCGTTGCTATCTCATAGAGATAAGATCTACAAACTTCAGTCAACTTCCTTGCTACCTCAGGAAGATAAGACTTCAATTCGGCCTACTCTCTTGCTACCTCAAAGGGATAAGGTTGTGGATTCTCCGACATTGCTACACCGTCCTCTAGGGACATGATCTATAGAATCGGTTTCATGTATCTATGCTTATGCCAAATAATTAGGATGTTATGATCGAAATAAATTAAATGCTCCTAACTAGATGTTTTATGATTGATATATGAATGTAGAAATGAAAATGATCCTTTTTAAAAGGCTTAAGGTATCATTGCTCGTTGTTCATCAGGGCCTTATCATTGACATATTATGCTGTCATCTTGTTCGGCTGGTATTCTTGACGGAAAACCCAAAGAAGCAATCACATTCTACTTAGCACGCTTGCCCCACTGTAATTTCAGAGTCCCTTCTACCTTACCTTTTGGGACATAAAGTTTGTACCTCCCACTGCAACTTTAAGGGAATAACATTTGGTTTCTTCCATCCATCCTGCTGCAACTTAGAGGTATAGGTTTTGTATCATCTTCAATCAATTTGATCTGTTACACCATTCCCTGGGTGTAATGGCCAGATGTATATGCCTGATATTTGTATGAATGCAGAGTATCATTTTTTTTCCTGAGAATGATCCCCTTTTACACTTGGGTTGACATTGCTCGCAATTTTTCGAGGTTGTATCACCGACGAAATGTCTTGTCTTTTCATTCAATCCAATAAAAAGTCCAAAGAGATAATCTTATTTCTCCAATATTTCTAACTCTTAGGCTTGATGAGTTCTAAACAATAGTTCCAGTTTCAGGTTCTTGTATTATTTAAAAGCTTTCAAAGTAATATGCAAAACTCATTTTATGAAAGTGTTATTAGTCCACTAATCGTTATTTCAATGCAAAATGCTTGAAAAAGATCATAACAATAGACCAAAAGGAAATTAATTAAGAGCATAGCTCGAAGTAAGTAAGTTAATCAAAGATTGCAAATGCAATTAAAAAGGAAATTTATTGGGACGTATCTTGAAAAGAATAAGGTAATCAAAGATAGCAAATTCAAAATGGGTAAAATAGAAAGCTAGGTGCCCCAGATATCATAGCTTGAGCTTCTCTGTACCCACTTCTTGAAGACTATTTTGAGCTCAATCTGTGTTTAGGGGATCCGAAGTACTTTGTCAATGCCCCAAGATGTAGCATACTTCTTCATTGTTAATTCAAACATAGAAAGACTACTGTACGCCCCACTTTTATTTGAATTGCCCTTTACGGGTTTTCAATTCAAAACCCCTTTGGTCTCAAAGCGCCCTTTACGATCCTTTTTCTCTTCTTTTTTTTTGTGAAGAATTTTTTGATTGAATCCGAATTCACAAGATTAGACAGGTTCTTGCCATCACCTTGGTCCTTTCCAGTTTGGCATACACTTTCCTTTGAAGTCTTTTTTGTATAGGAAAGACCTTTTTCAATACTAGGTTTCCCTTTCGAGGTGAACCTTTTTGTTATTTGCTCATGGTGGATAGCTTTCAACCTCATTTCTTTGATCAAATTCAATTGATCACATCAGAATTGGATCCATTCGGCTTTGTCTAACTTCGGCTCTGACAAGACTCAGGGAAAAGGGATCTTGACTTCATTGGGCAAAATCGCTTCTATTCCATAAACTAATGAGAAATGTATTGCCCCGACGAAGGTCTTGGCCGACGTTAATAAGTACAGAGGGTAAATGGTAACTTTTTTATGCCAATCTTTACAAGTCTCAGTTATCTTCCACAATCTGTTTTTTTTTACTGCCTTTGCTGCACTGTGATATGGCGTCTGATATTTGAATAGACTGTAAACTTTTGACATTGTGAGGTTGTGTATTGTTAGACATGATCCTTTTTGTCATTCTTTGCCGGCACTTGATCTCATTCCCTCTTCTTCTTTTTCTTCTTTTTTTTTTTGAATTTAAATTTGATAATTATCGACCTTGAAATATTGGCATATGAAGCTACCTTCACCCTTTTAGTGAAGTAACTGACGACCACAAGGATGAATCGGTGTTGGCCAGAAGCTTTTGACGAGATCAGCCCCATAACATCCATGCCCCATATATAAAAAATCTGCGAAGAAATAGATGAGGCACATAAGTCTTGTCTTCTTCCATCTGGCATTTACAGCTGATGCAATCCCCTTCCATGGTGGACCAGCAATACCCGAACCTCATTATTAGCCTGGCAATCGAAAAAACCATTATCATGTGCTTTTCGAACACCCTATAGCATCCTCACGTCTTAGTAGCCTAGGCATATCTTGATGCGATCATGCAAAAACATCTTTGAATTGGGAATAACTCAATGATGTCTCGCTTTGTCTTTGTGGTGAGCTAAGCTTTGATCTTCACCTCTTTTCTTGTAATGTCCACTGACCCTTTGTAGAGTAGGATCTGTTTTTCATCTTGTTCTACCATTCTTAACAAATCAGGAGATAAGTTACGATCTCTGTCATTTTCAAAGTCCTAAGACCCCTTTAAACACATATCTCACCCAAAAGGAGACTCTGAGTGAGTAACAGTGTCGCTCACATCATTGATATCTCGGGACCTGGTGTAGGTACGAAGGTAGATTTCAAAGTAAAAATGATTCTAAGGATGATTATTTGTATGGTATGATCATGAATGAAGAACAAAAGAATATTTGAAAGAGAGTCCAAAGAACCAAAGAATATATAAAGAATAAAATAATATTTGCTCAAAAAATGCATTTTTTTGAAATAAAGATTTTGAACACAAGCCTATTTTACAAAAGAATTCTTACTGCCTCTAGGCTTAAAGCAACAAGCGTGTTCTGAATATTACTCTACATTAGCTCTAAAAATACAGGAATCTCTTCCATAGCCTCACTGTTCAAAACACTCTCAAGTACGTGAGGGCAAAAGCTTGAAAAAGTCTATTCCCCGATTCTCTCTTCGGATATGTCGTTAATATTTAGATTTCCCAACATTCCCACCATGCCTTTGATCTCTTCAATTCCTTTATTATCTATCAGGCCTTGTACTAGGGTCCTGAGCTCGAAGCATCCTTGGATCTTATGCCCCTATCCATCATGGAACTCATAATGTTTACCCCTTTAACAGAAAGATTGGGTAACAGATTTTTTGCACCAAAGGGATCATCGAATTTTACGATACCCAAATTGATGAGTCTTTCATCTTTTTAAAAGTGACGCAGTTCCCGATCGAATGCCCTGTGATTCCCCCATGGTATTCGCATTGGCCTCTTGCATCGTACTATTTGGGGTATAGAGGCTGTATTGGTTCTATATAGAAAAGTGATATAACATGTGTGTCAAACAAAATTTGGTACAACTCCCTATACATGATTGGGATAGGCGCAAACAAGGGTTTTTCTAAGTTCGGTCTTGGATTGGGTTCTTACCTTGGGGAGACTGGATGGCTGGTAGTTACCGTCCTTACCGACTTTCTATAATCAGCTCCGAATGGCCCTTGTTATACCTACTCGTATTATTCACTTCTTTTTCCTTCTTCTTCGGGGCCTTTAAAGTCCACTCTCCCCTTTCCTTTGTTTCTGCCAGAACAACCAGTCTGGCTCGATCATCCTTCGGGTTAAAACCTGAACCCATCGAGAAGTTTAACAGTGCCGGTGTGTCAGCTTGATATTAGGGTCTGATAATGACGGGTACCCCTTGCGGATGCGCGTCTGGTTGGGCCAGGACACTTATTGGGGTAAAACCTAGGGAATATATAGGGTCTTCATTATCATACCCACTGTTGACCACTGGGCCACTGATTTTTGCAAGTTCTCCGACTAGTAACTGGGTTAATTGGCCCATCATATTTCTTTGGAATTCTAGCATTTGTTCCCGCATATCTTGCTGAATCTTGGTCAATTGCTCTTGCATCTGTATTTACATTTGCTCTATTCTCTCCAATCTTTGGCCCATATCTTGTCAGTTTTGAAATAATTTTACCTAATTAGGATCCTTTTGGGAAAATCTAATGCATATAATAAAATGCAATGCAAATGTATAAGATGCATGCAAAAAGAAAGAGAGGCGTTGATTCTAAATTCAATTTCATTAGAACAACTTTTCTAGAAAACAATTTTTTTTACATAAAACGGATTACATACTCGACCTTGTCCTAATACTCAAAGTGAAGACATCGATCCTTTTCTTCATATCAAGATGTTAAGATCAAATCTCGTGAACTCTTCTAGGGGGTGCCTCCGCTATCTCCTTTTTACTTGATCCGGGTCGCGCTCATTGCTCACTTATCCCGCGACACTCGCTAGCTCCTTTAAGAAAATCAAAACGTGACGGCTCTCGAATAATCTTTGTTGGCTTGAATCCTCGGGCAATAAAACAAAGTTTTGTGTTACTCCACAGACTATCAGCCTTCTTTCGTTGTGTCTACTTCGACCATATTCAAACAACCGTGTTATAATCTACTTTATCAAGAAATCCATTTTCCCATGACAAGCTCTTCTATTTAGCAATCGAATATGAATCAACACCTCCTTTCTATGATGGTGTAATGCAATGCAAAACAAAACAAAATACGTTAGTGTAGAAGAAATAAACAATAAAATAGAACACCTATTTGGGTGACCACTAGGGTTTGGCGTGACTCTACCTAAGGTGGGCTCCTAGGTCTCTCTATATGTGGTTTGGTTTTAAGAGTACTTGAACCAACAGATTCCTCGATCCTCACCAATTATAGGCTCATATAGACTGAGTTCGAGTCAGGGGAATACATTTCCCTATGGCTATACGGAGATGAAAATATCACGAAGACATAGGTATGGATGTATCCAGGAAGCAGTCTACTAGCCCATACGGAGGTGAAAACCTCATGAAGGCATAGCTTCTCACTCCCACCTAAAAGGGTAAAATCGATTGAATATGCGATGCAATGTGCAGAAGGATACCAAAACTCAAACCAATACAACAATTATAAACCATAATGATAAGGATCGTAACAAAGACGAATAAAAATGCAACGAAAGAATCTCTTATGATGAAAATGCAATGTGATCAAAGCAAAATCAAACGCATCAGTATAGAATAAATAAACAAAATAGAGCACCTATCCGGGTGAACACTAAGGTTTGGCGTGGCTCTATCTAGGGTGGGCTCCTATGGCTCATTATATGTGGCTCGGTTCTAGAGTAAAAGGTACCTGAACCTGTAGATTCCTCGATCCTCACCCATTATAGGCTCATATGGACCGAGTTCAGTTTAGGGGAATACATTTCCCTATGGCTGCACGGAGATGAAAATCTCACAAAGACATAGGTACAGATGTATCCCGAAAGCAATCCACTATCCTGCATGGAGGTGAAGACCTCACAAAGGAATAGTTTCTCACTCCCACTTAAAAGGGTGTAACCGCGCTGTCATGCAATGCAATGTGCAAGAATATACAAAAAAAGCTCGAAGCAAATGAAGAAAATGTGAATAAAACGACGAAGATCGTAACACAAAACGGATGAAATGCAATGAAAGGATCGTATATTAAAACCAAATTTTCAATTTTTGACAAAAAGACAAAATTTAATCAACTTTACGGCTTGACTCTCTTATTTTGTCCCCAGTGGAGTCGCCAAGCTGTCAAAACCATTTTTTGGAAAAACAGGGTTGACTTTAGTTTTGAAAAGAAAACAAACATCGGAGTCGCCACCTATCTTTATTAGGTGTGATCAGATCACCTTTGTTTTAATAAAAAGTTTTAGTTTACTAAAACAGAGTTTTTAGTCTACAACACTCAAGAGAACAGGTTCGGGAGTCGGCTACGTGCGAGGAAGGATTAGCACACTTGTCATGCCCAAAATTGGTATCGAAATGATTAGCTAGTGTCTTAATGTCGAAAGTTGAAAATCGGGAACGGATTTAAAATATGATCTTTTTTTATTAACGTTGATTTTAAAAACGCTTGAATTAGATCAAAACAATTGCTAAAGATTTCCTCGTCTTGAGATATCGGCGTATCACATCCCGTAAGTTAGGACGCAATACTTTGAACTCCTAAGCATAAGTTTATCTTTAGTTTTAATTGAAATTTCATGTGTTTTGGAACTTAAAAGGATATTTGGCCATTTAGGTTTAACGAGAAAATCGAAACCCTGTAAGTTAGGGCACGATTCCTCGAATTTCCTAAAACGCGAAATATTGCCTTATTTAGAAAATTTTCTTTTTGAAATATAACGAGTATGATATTTAACAACGTATATTTATTTTGTTTGAACTAAAATGAAACGATATATATTAGATGAATACGTTCGAACTGCATACACGATACGATTTAAATGAAATAAAATAAAAATATAACATAGAATATGGAATAATAAAACACGAATTAGTTGCAAGGTCAATGAATGTCAACAATATGAGGATGCTAAATAAATAATTTCAATAACATGTAATGGCAATATTCACACGACGTACATCATTTTTAATATCAACATTAATAAACATAGAAATGAAATAATAATATAAAACAACTTAAAACAAATAATAAGATAATTTTAAATACATAATATATATAAAAAGGTTTAGAATAGATACTATTAAAGCAATTTAAAATAAATAATATAAAGCAATTTAAAAATCATTAATACTCAAAACAATAAAATAATATCTAGAGCAACTTAAAATAAAACAATTCAAACTAATATATAAAAAGTTTTTAAAAAATAAATTTACAACAAATAGTATATGAAAAATGTGCATAAAATAGTTTAATATAAATAACACATGAAATCTTAAAATACATAATAATAAAAAGGTTTATAATGAATAATAAAAATTATTTGAAAGTAGTTTACATATAAAATGGTATAACTAAATGACATAAAAAAATTAAAATAGATCATATATATATATAAAATAATTTAAAGTAAATAGCATATAAAATATTTAAAATAAATAATATGTAAAAGAGTTTAAAATAACTAATGTAAAAAACTTAGAATAAAAGTATAAAATAACTTAAAACAATGTATAATAAAACAATTGGAAATAAATATTACAAAGCAATTTTAAAATAAATAATACATAAAATAGTTTAAAAGAACTAATACGTTAAAAAAATACTTAAAAAATATATATAAAATTGTTTAAAATAAAATATATAAATAACAAATAAGTAGAATATATAAAACAATTTAATTTTAAAAGGTTAGGGATCGAGTTGAAAAAGTGTTAAAATGTGGGGTATAAATTATAAATAATAAAAGGGGCTAACAAGGACCAAAATAAGACGCGTTAAAAAGGACAGGGACCAAATGGGAAAATATCCCAATGCGTGCGTCCCTTAGCGAGCCAGGGACTAAACTGAAACGTGCGGAATATATGTGGCCAAATTTGTAAATATAAGAAAAGGGTAAAAGGACCAGATTGTAGCGCGCCGAAAAAGCGGAAGGGTTGATTGTGCAAATTTCCCATGCGCTAGAAAACACGCAGATCCTAGTTGTGCCGGTCGGGTCAAAAATCGGGTTGGCCAAAACGACGTCGTTTTGGTGCCTGAGAGGCCTGCCCAAAACGGCGTCGTTTTGGAGGCCTATTTAAACTTTTTTTTTTTAAATTTCACTTCAACTCTTTTGTTCAAAAAAAAAAAAAAACTCTCAAGCTCTCTCAACCCTTCCCCTCCTTCGGTCATCGGGCCGGCCATCGACCACTGCACCGGCTACCAACGGCGGCGATGCAGTCCATGGTGGTCGGAAAATCATCAGAGACCTTTTTTTGCTTCTCTTTTTGAGTAGAGCCCGGATTTGGGGTTAAAACGACCCAAAAACCTTCACAAATTAACAAAAACACCCTAGAACTCAAGAAACCATTCGATTTTCAGTCATCGATCCTCGGCGGTGACTTCCTCGACTGTTCTCGGCGATGAAGCGCGAAGGTTCGTGCCCTACCCCTTCCCTTTGCTGCCCTTTTTTGGTTTTTTACAGAAATAGAAAGGAATACTTGAAAATAAAAGAAAAAACAAAGAAAAAAGGAGTCACCTTTGAAGTTTTTTTTTTTTTTTTTTTTGATATTGTGTGCTTTTTGTTTTGATTGAATCCTTTTTTTTTTTGTATTAAAAAAGAGAGAGCCAATTCAAGCATGTTGATATGGCTTTTATAACCAAATTACAAGAGTTTTTATTTCTATTTTTTGTTTCTTTGTTATTTGTTGTCTCTGTTTGTCCTTTCTGCTTGCATGTAGATCTTCGTTTTGCAGGTCTCAGAGAAGTGTCAGGCGGTGGTGTGTGGGCAACGGTGGCAGAGGCGTGCGGCGGTAGGCATGCTGACCTAGGTGCGGCGCCTGAAGGCTTAAGGGCTAGGGTTTATTTTTTTGCTGAAATGTTTTGTCTGTTGTGGTTTGTATTTGGGTTAGGTTTTTTTTTTGGGGGCCTAATTTTGGGTTTAGTTTAGGTTATTGGGTTTGCAATTGGGTTTTAAAATTTGGGCTGTAATGGACTGTTTAGTTTTATTTTATTTTGGGTTTTATTTGACTTAGTGGGCCGGGTGAATTTGGGTTTGTACAATGTTATTTAAGTTTTTAAATATTTTCTTTATTATTGATTTAGGTGAATAAATTGAGAAAAATAAAATTAAAGTTTAGTTATGCTTTATTTAATTAAAGGTATTTTTTTATCTTCTCCAATATAGTTTTTTCTATAAATAGACCTTATTAGATTAAGACTTGGACATTCCTAGACATAAACACCTTAGTTTTATTTTTGAGTTTGCATTTTAATTTCTTTAAAGAATTTCTAAACTCTTCTTTTCTAGTCAAAGGAATTTCGAAGTTTGATTCTAATAGTTTGTGAGATCTAATTGTTCTTTAGTATTTGTATGTCATTTGGTTTAATTAACAATATTCAGGCTTGTTGAAGATTAGTACCGTATTCAATTGCTTAGAATGCTTGCATTGTCAATTAGAATGGTAAAATATGTAATTGTTTAATTTATTCTAATACATCTGACAAATAACATAGGTGGGTTTGAAGGAGATATGCATTCCATGTTATGTGGGGCATGCAATATAACTTAAATAAACCTTGATTTTGTGCTTGTTGATTAGAATTGCATCGTTTTCATTCTTAATGCTATTAATAGATTAAATATTAAACATTTGTTATAGGGTTGTTTATCAATAAGAGAAGTATTTAATGGAGATTGTCTTAATTATCAAAAAGGTAAGAAGAGATTGGCTAATAGACAATCGTCAGCAATTATAATCAATTTATTAAAGAATAATGCTAATCATCTTTGCATCCACTATCAAACTCTTGAATCAAATGAAGACTTTTTTACCTTTGATTAAAACTTCATCTCATTGATTTTTTATTTTATTTTAGGATATCTTTTACATATTATTTTAATTTTAATTTTAAATTTTAATTCTCCCCTTATTTTTATTTTTATTTTACTCGTTTATTAAAGAATAAATTTATCACCAATTTCTACTATTTACAAATCCATCTATCATCATTAGAATTAACACCAAATCCAATTGTAAGAAATTGTTGTGCCATTTCCACTGTCAAATAACCCTGCACCATCACTCAAGAATTAAATGGAAATTGGTTCACCATTCACATGATAGAATTTATTTCGAAGATGCTACAGCTTCCAACACTTCACAACATACATTTGAGAGACCTCAACACTACCATGTAATAATTTATAACTGGTAAGGAAGAGAAGAGGTTAGATGCTTGAGCGATGGTTCATATGGTGGATGAAGAGTAGGTGTATTTGATTAAAGTAGAAGGAGAAGTATCCCTTCAAGATTAGAGATAAGTACTTATAGATGAGAGTAGCTCTCTCTTAATATTGAGTCTTTACATGTGTATAGTGCAAGTCCGATTCTGGTTGGCTAGCATAATATCCCTAGGTTGGTTGGGATGAGTAGCTTAGGTGAGGTATCATGTAACGATCTGGTTTCCAATGATATAGGAAAAGGTGATTTTAGGATCCCTTTTCCGTAAATCAAGCCCATAAATAAATATTTACGGAGTTATTATATAAGTGAATTGAATTTTGGATAAGTGATTTTGTCGAATTAGTGATTAACAGTTCCATAACTTAAATAAAATTTTTTGAATAGTTCAATAACTTAAATAAAAATTTTTGAATAATTTAATAATTAAATTATTACTTTTTTTAGTTACGTGACCAAAATGTTAATTTACGTATAATTTAGTGACTAAAAAGCAGGGCCCTGTGACTTAAAAGGGTGGGGGTTGTTATAGAGATAAAGTCAAGTGAAATATAGGTAAAATAATTTTGTTAGATGTTTGGGCTTCGTGCATGGTGGTATCAGTGCCGGTGTTGTTGATAAAAAAGCCTTGAAGTATTTTGTGTGGCGGGTGACGAACGGTGAAGGGCTTTGTCGATTGAAATTGGAAAGGCAACGTACGGTAGCAATGCTTCCTTGAATTTGGATGGTGATCAAGTGTTTTGGGTTGGAATGCAGGGTCACTAATGTTGAATTCGGATTTATTGTTATTTTAAAAAATTTGATATATACAATATTTATAAAAATTAAATAATAAAATTAAATAAATCTCAAATATAAAATACTTATCAATTATACAAAAATTATTTAATAAACTTCATTAATAAAATCTATCATTAAACAACCACCAAATATATAAATTATTTCATAAATTAAACAATAAAATCATCTGATGCCATATATATTATTCAACCAACATATTATATTTTAATTGATACAAATGAAATCAATCGATACGATGAATACCAATTCATATTTTAGTAAAATTTTTACTTGGCTTTATGAACGAGGAATTTGTGTGGCCTGGTTGGTTTCTGTTTTTTTTTTTTTCATCTTTGGCTAAGCCTTGTTATTTTAAAGGTTAAATTCTGATATTAATTTATATATTATTAGTAAATTGTGGATGTAATTAAGTGCCAAAATTCAGTACAATACTTAACTACAAGTAAGGAATTAATCACCCTCAATAATTGTACCAAAGCAAATTATACTGCGTGCCCCACCAAGCCAACGTCCACATTTATTTCCACTATACCATTTCTTTTTTTAATAATTTTTTTATTTTATAGGTATATTTTCTAGTTTAATTATAAATATTTAGGCTCGTTGAAAATTAGTATCCTATTCAATTACTTAGAAGGTTTATCTTGTCAATTAGAATGGTTAAATATGTAATTATTTAATTTATTCTAAAATATATCTAATATGTAAAATATTTATTTGTTTAATAATTATTTGAAAGATTACCATAAGTAATTTAATTTAAAAGAAGATTTTTTTTAACAATCTTATTATAGATTATTGTAATAGTCCAAATTTGCCTGCCCATAAATAAATAAATAAATACGTAAAAAAATAAAAAAAACTTATTAAATAATAAAGTCTATTTACAGTCCATTTACAAACCCAGTTACATTTATAGCCCAAGACCCGATTAGCCCAGATACCTAAAACTACCCAGTGCCCAATTACACCCAAGCCCGTATTATAGACCAAATGCTGCCCAAAATACACAGGGCCCAAGTGGCCCAATCTGTTAACGGGAGACAGAAGGCCTAGGGTTTCAGAAACCCTAGGCACCGCAAGCATTCCAACCGTCACTCTCCAATCGACGCCTCCATCAGTACCGTGATTTCAGGCCCTGTATCGCACCGTAATTGGCGCGCGAATCAACGCCAGTGTGCCATTATCAGTGCCCGATCATCACTAGTCTCCTCGTCGTCACCTGCAAAAAGAGAAAGAAGAACACAGCAAATAAGGCAAGAAATCGAATAGGGAATAAACCAAACTTGTAAATAGAGGCTATAAAAGCCGAATCATTTCACTGTAATAAGGACCGATTTTTACAGATACAAAAAATATACACATATATACACAAAAGAAAGAAATAAGAAGCAGTTGTTTACTTTAAAAAGGTGATTTTGTTATATTTTTTCTTCTCTGTTCAAAGCATATAAATCTTTTTTTTTTTAAAAACGGTTAAGTTTAAAAGGGAGAAGGGATTACCTGCGATTCGCCGAGAGGAACGAAGGTTTTTAGCCTTCCAACCGCCATGTACGGCGCGCGTGACAAAGACGTGGCTTGCTATATATTAAAAGGTGGCGGCGGAGGGCTCCCCTTTTCTCCTCTTTCAGAGGATTTCAAAGTTTTTTTTTAAAAAACTGATTACAAAATGAATTTTTGGTTAAGTTTTGACATATATAGCACTACAAAAACGGTGTCGTTTTGGCTTAGTTCAATAAGCACTAAACCGACACCATTTCAATAGAGGATCCACGCGTTGACCCGATGACCCGGGAGGATCCGCGTGTTTTTGATAAATGGGCAAGTTGCCCAATCAATCCTTCCGTTTTTTTAAATTTATGATTTCATTTTATTTTTATTTTAAATTAGCCCTAACCTTTTATATTTAATTCAATTTCGTCCCGATGGCCATTAAAATCTATTCTGGAGAACGACGTCGTTTTTAAGGATTAGGGTAATTGCCCAGTGAGTCCCTCAGATTTTAATGTGTATTTCAATTAGGCCCAAATTTTTTATTTATATTTAATTTATTTTAAAATACTATATGTATTATTTATTTTTATAAATATTAGTTATATATAAAAATAATGTATATTATTTTTATTTATATATTATATTATTATATACGTTTCTTATAAATTTTTATTATATATATTTTACTTTATATATTATTTATTTTACTATATTTATATATGTAAATTATTATATATTATTATATTGTTTTTATTATTATCTATTTATTATAATTAACATTTTTTAAATTATTATTAAAAATTATATTTTTATAAATCATTATCAAAAGTTTAGTATGTAATATTCTAAAATTTTAACATGAAATTTTGTTCCTATTTAACATATTAATATTTTATAAATATATATTAAGTATTTAAGTTATTAAATTTATATATTGACCATTGTTTCTTAAATTTTTTTATTATTTATATATCGTTAAATATTTTTTTACTTCGTTTATTCTTTTTTTAAATTGAATTTAGATTTTATCCTTCAATATATAATTTGTTTGTTTATTTTAGTATCCTTTATGTAATTATCATTTTAATATAATAATCTTATCTCATAAATTATTGGTTATTATTTATTGTTTTTACACATTTGCATGAAAATTGATTATTTATGGCATTATTCCAAGTTGTGTTTGCATGAAATGTTATTACATATATATTATATAACTGGTATTGTTCTATTCATTATTCGCTACGTTGTATTTTGCATGGAATGATAATGCATGAATGTGTATGTTATTTACAATTACATATGTGTAAAATGATAATGTATATTGTGTGATTTATGTCATTATTTATTTTTTCTCTATACTACATTTGCGTGAAATGTTGAAGCGTATATCATATAGCTTAGTTTATTTAATATTAATCTTTTGTAATATGTTAAATATATCATTGCTTTAAAAATTATTTCATTCGATCCAAAGGAATTAAAAAATAAGGCAATGTTTTTGGCACTAGGGAATTTGGGAAATAGTGCCCTAACATGCCGGGTTGTGATTTTTCGTTTGTCAAAATACCTAAAATATCCTTCTAAATAAGTTTTGAAAATCTCAAGATGATTTCAGTTACGAAAGTTTAAGAGTATCGTGTCCAAACATGCTGGATGTGATGTTTATATTCTTTGAAGTGAAAGGATCTTGATTTTTAAACTCAAATTATTACGGTTTTAAAAGAGATCATATTTCTAAATTCTTTCAAACTTTTGACATTAAGACAAAACTATTCAATTTTGTACCAATTTTGGGCGTTGCGAGGGTGCTAACCCTTCCTCGTACGTAACCGACTCCCGAGCCCGTTTTCTCATAATTTCGTAGACCAAAATGTTTTATAAGGTGATCCAATCACATTTTAAAAGCTTGGTGGCGACTCCCGTTTTCAAAATACCCTTCGCCTTTTAAAAAGAGGTTTCGACAATTATGATTATATCTACTTTTTTCATAAAATGCTTAAAACTATCAATAATTCCTACCTAACTCATAAATAGAAGAATAATGCGATTCAACGTACTCGAATTCATGTCCTCATACATTGAAAAAAAACTATTAATTAAGTGCCAAAATTCAATACTAGTGCATTTACAATACTTAACTACAAGTAAACAATTAATAGAGAAACATCAATTCTCGTCAACGCCTTAACAAATCTAAAATAAATTATAAAATCGTTTATATCTATATTCTAACATTTATTTTCTTTTATGAACTAATATATTATATTCTAGTTAATACAAATGAAATCAATTGATAGGATGAATATCAATTTATACCCTATCATGTTCTTATTTTACTTAATCAACGAAGAATTTGCTTTGCCTGTTTAATTTTGTTTTTTTTTTTTAATCTTTGGCTACGCGTCGGTATTTTAAAGGTTGATGAGAAAACCTGTTTAGATTTCCTATTCCTTGAAAAGAACTGATCGCTACTGCCACTGATGCCTTTTGTCACATTATCCTGCATTTCAAACGTGTTAAAAAACTGCGATACTAAATTATACTTTGAAACACTTTCAGCCACAAATTTTCAATAGGAGCAGATAGCCCGAGGTTCACTCTTTTGTATTTTTTTTCTTTTAATTTATTAAACTGTCGAATATTTTGATTAGATAAAAATACAATGTAGTTTATGATTTTTTATAAATAAAAAAAGCTACGTCATTAAAAAATCGTTTGATTATATCATCTCAATACATAGATTCAAATCCGGAAGAAAGAGAGAATACTATTCTATTAATTAAGTGCCAAAATTCAATACTAGTGCATGTAAAATACTCAACTACTAGTAGCCAATTAATCACCCTCAAGAATTGCACCAAAGCCAATTGTATTGCTTGCCCCACCAAAGCTAACGTCGACATTTATTTCCGCTATTTTTTTTTTCTATTTAAAGTAGCTTTGAAGTTTAATTCTTGTGAGATTTAATTATTTTTTTAATTTTTTTTATTTTGTAGTATTTAGATATTTTTTTGGTTTAATTATAATGATGTAGTCGTAAACTAATTAAAAATCTGACTAAGGCAAACACAACTATCAATTAAATGTATAATTACGATGAGTAAATATATCAGTCCCACGAAAACTAAAAGTACCATTAATTACTATCTTTCTATTATTTAACCACTAAGTTCGAGTGATTGATAATTAAAATTAACTAAATTAATTAATTACGAATACGACAAAGAACAAATCAGGAAAATAATTGAGTAAATAACCAAGAGGCGAAATAATACCCATGAAAGAATTCACCTAGATTTCATCTGTCATTATCAATCTAAATTACGCAATTTCTTCACTTAGTATATTGATCCGTAGAAATCCCTAAATTATGCTAATATCTCTCTTCAAGATTAAGAGCAATTGATTCTAGGTTGATTAATTGAAATTTCTTTCTAATTAAAACCCCTATTATCACATTAACTCAATCTATGGATTCCCCTATCAAATTTGACTTTAATCTAATAGATTTATGTCATCCTATTTCTAGAATTGCATACAACTCCACTCAATTACGCTAGATCTACTCTTGAATAGGGTTTATTCCTCCTCTGATTTAAACACATCAAGCATGGATCAATAGTCTAGAAATATTAAACCAAACACACATAATTGAGAACAAGATCTAAGTATTTATTGTGTAAAATAAAAATCAAACAATAGAATTCATCGTAGGGTTCATCTCCTCTAGGTATTTAGAAAATTAGTTCATGCTAGCAAACAAAAACATCCAAAATGCAATATAACCGAAAAAAAAATAAAGATACTCATGAGAATCTCCTATGAAATCAACTAAGAGTCTTCAATCTTGATGAAAATCTATTTCAGAATCAACATCAATGGTGTTTTTTGAGTTGTTTTCTTGAATATTCTATGATGGCTCTCTTATATATATTTGTCATATATAGGTCTTAGAATGCCTAAAAAACCTTAAAAAAAGTTTTCCTACATGGTTGGAGTGTGATTCACAAAATCGACATGGTCGGGCACATGGTCGTATGGCTCACATGGCAATGTGTCTAGCATGTGTGGCTCTTGAAACTTGCTCTGATTTTTTGGTTTTCACTCGTTTTTTGCTCCTTTTGCTCCCAAAGGCTCCCCTAAGTATAAAAACATGAATTTAAAGGATTAGGACCATAAAATTCACCATCTAAATAGAATAATCATTAAAAAAACACATTAAGAATGAGACTAAAATATGTTACTTTTGACATTTATCATACAAATATTCAAGCTTGTTGAAAATTGTACCGTATTCAAGTGCTTAAAATGTTTGTTTTGTCAATTAAAATGGTTAAATATGCAATTGTTTAATTTATTCTAATACATGTGAAAAATAACATTGGTGGGTATGACGAAGATATGTATTCCATGTTATGTGGGCATGCAATGGAACTTAAACTCATCATCGAGTGAGGTTTGCCCATCATCGCCTTGGGACATGCATAAACCTTAGTAGATAAATGTGGCTCATCCACCCTTTCCAGAATGTGTCATGCCCATGGTCTTTGCTCAGAATTCTCTTACCGAAATTCATGTTTACTGTCCCGACAAACTTAGTCGAATACCACCGCGGTGTCAAAACTCTCATTGCATAATTTCTCGATACTTTGTTAAACCCCCATTTCTCCAACATTTTCAATCATCTATCTTACATCTAACATAACTATACATTCATGTAGGCTTTAATCATACCCATAACCGAATCATACTTATTTACATGTTTAACACACATCAACACGATCATGTATCACAATATACACCCCATCTACACATATACAGTTTCTTCACAAGATCACATACACACATACATACAACACATCACACACTTAAAATCACATAGATACTATATGAAGATCACACATATACGTTCAACAATCACTGAGGACTAATACATCATTATTGGAACATCAACCATAAGAAAAACTTTCTAAAATGACTTGTAGGAGTAGAGATAATGAACTTACCTTCACTTCAACTTAGAAGTTTTGTCCCGATGATCCTACTCGAATCAACAACAACTTCTTAAAAGATTATGGAACTTCTATTAAAATCCCATTTATAGACAGTTTATTGACATCTTAAATACAGACGCCCCTATGCAAGGTCTCCTATTCAAGCCCTACTATTTTTATGTCTCTTAACTTACTCTTTCGAAATCATAACATGCAGAGCTATCAAACTTACCAGGAGGTTGAAACATCCACCTCTTATCCCTAAAACCTTAGCTTCCAGTGTAACAAATAAGAAGAAGGGAATACTTAGGCTTAAGACGAAGAACGCAAGCGTATGGTAGAAAGAAGAAAAGAAAACCATCTGAATGTTCTCTTCTTACCATATATATATTCAGTTCCTCTTAGTGGATCTTGAAAAGTGTCAAATGCATACTGAAATTGTCCCTTTAATGCCGTACCAAAATTGTAAAAAAAGTATAAAAGAGAATTTAGTACAGGTATAGTTTGACCAGCGCAATTTGTTCAATTGGCTCCCAACAAATCCAGTTACAGAACTCATATTGCACAATTTCGAACAAACTAACATACCATACCTTTGGCAGTAACTCTCATAAAGCGTGCTCCTAGGGACAATTTAATCCCTCATAGCTTTCTCATACTTGGTAAGCACGTCATGCTCAGTCTAAAACTCTTAGGCATACTTCTTGGGTAGGCGTACTCTTTCTTCAATTGGGAAGCACCCAGAGGCAAAAATCCTTAATTACAACACGGGCGGACACATTATGTGCCAAGACTTTAACTCGCCAAATTTTTGAAAAGTCGCGGACTATACTACAATAGTGCACCAAAACATGTAGCATTCATATCTATTAGCCTTTTTCTCGAATCTGCCAAATTTAGGATGCGACAACTATAATAAAAAGATACAGATACGTGGGTAACCACCAAAGCACACCTAATTGCTCAAACGAGCTAAACCACCAAAACACAACTGAGCACCGAAGTGCTAAGCCCGTAGGCTACACATCCCTCCAAAATACACTTAGATATCTATAGAGATAATGAAAAATAGTTTTCTCTATTGAGACATCTGCAACAAATGTTGGATTTTGGTACAATTAGTATATTCTTGTACGTCAATCACATCTCATCTATAATCCCGTATAGCACACAAATAACCCTATTGGTATGTCAAATGTATCCTATCTTATTGTTCATCTGGGCGTAATTACACCACAATATCATTTATTGCAATTCAGTTCATTCCTCACCTTTTTATACCAGTTTGTATATAAATTCAAAGTATATTAAAATAATACAAATATACTATTTAATCACAAACATCTCAATTATATATATTACATCATATGAACTTACTTGGCAAAAAGGATGAGAAACAAAATGTCAGGGACTAATTCATAATTTTCCCTTTTCCTCGATTATCTATTGGTTTATTCAAATCTTGATCTATACGGAAATTCATTTCAAATTATTAATTTCAATTATCTTATAACAGTTTATTTTATGCATATGACAGTCCAATTTCACTTTACAGAATTTCTCCAAAGTTTTGCATTTTATACAATTTAGTCCCTAAATTTGACACAATCATAACTTTCATATTTAAGCCTCGATTTTCAATCCGATTTCAATATCATCCTTATACAGCTCTCAAGCACCTATATTTATAGAAATTTTATGCTAATTTTGAAATGATTACACTTTAGTCCCTATACTCAAAACTAACAAATTTCTCTTTACAAATTAGTCCCTATTTCATCCCCAAGCTAATAAACTAACATATTAACACAAAAAGCTTTAAAATTCAACAATGGTAACATTTTAAAACTTTAATAGTTTTACGATTTAATACCCATCTAAATTAAACTACAATAATCTCAAAAACATAAAATTTACTAAAAACTAGCTTAAATTTGCTTAACATGCATAGTAAACAACTTGATCAAATCCTTATTCTCTTAAACATGGTGAAAATGGGTGGGAAAAGAGAATCAATAAGATGACATGATTCATCCTTTACTGCAAGAGAATTCACGATCTTAGTAAGTTTTTCGAGTCTATCTTCTAAAGTTGAATTACTTAGCTGGTGGACCCTCCTAAAAGGTTTAGGATTGATTCGAAATTGCTGTATATTTGCAGCCAATGTGGATATCAAGTCTCTTGCTTGTTGAGGGGTCATGTTGACTAATGCCCCTCCATTGGCAGTATCTACTATATTCATCTCAATGGGCTTTAAGCCCTCATAGAAATATTGGAGCAGAGACTATTCTGTTATCCCATGTTGTGGGCAACTTGCATAGAACTTCTTGAATCGCTCCCAATAGTTGTAAACAGACTCCACATCTTTTTGCCTTATCATAACGATCTCCCTTATAACAGCCTAATTTTTAGTGGTGTCGAAACAGTGATTCGAGATCACTAAATTCGAAAAATGAGTAGGAAATATTATTAATTTGGTAATTATAAGTTAAATGTGAAGTTAGGAAAATTTTTGAAATAGTGAATAGTATACTAAAAATAAATACTAAAATAATCAGAATCGAAAACGAGGTATCGAGACCTCAGGAATTTTAAATTGAGCCATAAATATTTTTATAAATATTTATGGAGTGTTAATAAGTTAGTATTGAAGTTTCGTCAAGAAATTTTAAAGTTCTGATAGTTAATTGAACAAAAAGGACTAAATTGTATCAAATGCAAAATTTTGGGAAATGATTAAATAGCTTAAATGATAAAAGAAAGAGGGTTTAAAAGGTAAATAGACCCAAGGTCTATTTGGGCTGGACGGCAAGGGCATGAAATCAGCAAGAAAATAAGGAGAATTAAGGGCAAAATTGGAAAATTGGAAAATTTACTTGATAAAGTTAGGACTAAAGTGGAATTATCTAGATTTCTCTTTATTTTTCTACATTTTCATAAGCAAAAATGCCATGGAAGAGTTACCCTAAGCTGTTTTTTCATATTTTTACTTCAAGTAAGTTCAATTCTTGATTATTTCTTAAAATTTTTGTGTTTTTGTGACTTTTACAACTAGGTCCACTTGTTGAATTCATTAGTTTTTGATTCTATGAAAGAAATTGAAAGTTGATATGAATATGTGCTGGAAGTATATGATGATTTAGCATGGAATTAGAGCTTTAAATTGTTTATATGTTGATTTTATTGAAAGAATTGAATAGAAAGTGAATGTTTGGGACCTAAGTATAAAAGAGTTTGAAGTTAGAGTTTTATGTGTAAATTCTGAATTTCAATAGTTATGGAATAACTTATAATGTCTAGTAAAAGTATTAATTGAGAAAATTATCTTAATTTAGGGGTTAATTGAGCACGGACTGAATTGTATGAATTGTGAAATTTGGGGTAAAATGGAAATCAACATTTTGCACTACAACTGTTTTGGACAGCAGCAGTAGTCTAACTTTGAAAAATCACCAAAAATTGTAGAAATGGAATTATAGGATGAATAAAATATGAAATTAAATCTTATTTAGTCTAGTTTCTTATAAAATAAATGATGTAAGCAATGGAATTGTAAATCATGAGATATGATAAATTTTGTGAGACAAGGTCAGAATGATTTCGGGTTCCCCTATTCTAACTTTGTAAAATCATCAAAAATTGGATAAAAATAATTATGAGATTAAATTTATATTTTTATAATCTTGAATGAGTCTATTTTCAAGAGAAACAAACAGAAACATCATCAGAATCTTGTACGAGGAGATAATTAATTTTTAGTGAAGAAGGGTCGAAACTGTCAGATAGCAAAATAGGGGAGACTTCAATGAATAAACTGTATTAATTGGCCTAACCAAAAATTATGAAATTTTTATCGTAAGAAGATATGTGAGTCTAGTTTCAGGAAAAATTAGCGGATCTTAATTTGGAGTTCCGTAGCTTTAGATATAAATAATTTAGTGACTATGACACAGGTGGATAGCTTGAATATTCACATAAGTAATTAGTGAAAATTATGGATAAGGTTACTTACAAGTGTGTTATTTATACCAAGGATGTGGATGGAGAGGAGGAGGAGGAAAAATATATGAATGACTCGTGTATAAATTGACCACATGCCCGATTATAATCTAGAAGTGTTGGATTAGAAATGATATAATGTTTTATTTGGAATATTTATTATGAAATTATGATTATCGTTATAATAGAAAAATTGAACTTGTGAGTTTATATGGCTAAATTTTAGTGATTATTTGTTAATTTTATGAATTTCATGATGTGTTATTTCATATGTATTGATGATAAAACCGTGAATAATTTAAAAGCATGAAAATTGAATAAATGATCAAATTGAGCATTTCAGTTCAGTGACAAGATGAATTGAAGGAAAAGACCATGATTGGACCATGGCAACAAGTGATAAGTGATAGCTTCGGCTACACTTATCTGATCAAGGACAAGTGAAAGTGATAAGTGATAGCTTCGGCTACACTTATCTGATCAATGACAAATGAAAAGTGAAAAGTGGTAGTTTCGGCTACACGATCGGTGAAAAGTGGTAGCTTCACGCTGCGATCGATGAAAAGTGGTAGCTCGCCACCGATCGATGAAAAATGGTAGCTCGGCTACCGATCGATGAATAGTGGTAGCTTCGCCACAAGTGACAAGTGACAAGTGATTTTCAGTAAGACCATATCCGGGATATGGCATCGCAGTGATATATATAATATCAGATAAAGACCATATCCGGGATATGGCATCGATGAGATATGTGATTCGTGTAAGACCATAGCTGGGCTATGGCATCCATATATGAATATGTGTAAGACCATAGCTGGGCTATGGCATCATTATGTGAAGATGTGTAAGACCATAGTTAAACTATGGCATCGAGAAAACGAAATACTCAATTCCGTAAGATGTTCACTAATTTGAAGAAGTTTGGTAAGTATTACATGGAATTATGTGATATAAGGAAATACGAGTTGATGAGACATGAGCATAAAACTTGGTTGATGAATGAGTTCATTTGTGATTATATATTTCTACGCCTTAAGTGTATTATCCATATGAATTGATATTCCAAATGAGTTAATGAGAAAACTTCTAGTATGAAATAATCTGAGTTTGGAACAAAATATCATGAAATCGTACTGGAAATACATTGGTATGTCTTGTATATGCTATTTGAATTCACAAATGTGGAAAGTAAATGTATGTGGAAATATGAGATGATGATATCTGTACATGGAATTTATTGATGAATACGTACATCCAAATTTATATGATAGATTTTAGTGAACATTGAAATTGCGCTCAATAAGTGATTTGGCAATTTAAAATCGTGATTGGTAGGAAGAGTTAATGAATTGCATATTTATGAATTGTTACACGTATTTGTCTGAAATACGAGGAAGTGATGGTAATTGATACATGGAAATATGAAACTATGATATATATAAAAACATGGAATATGTTTGATAAATGTGTTCATTCATAATTATGGAATTTATGTACCTCATGTGTGCTATTTGCATAAAGATGATATCTTAAATACTTTGGTGCAAAAGCTTAAATGTGAAATAGTATGAAATCGAAACAAATTGTTGTGAAAATGTATTTAAATTATCTGTAAGTGTTTTGTGCTTCTCAATAATACCTCGTACTCTATTCCGACGACGGATATGGGTAGGGGGTGTTACATCCCTTCTTAACATAGCTGCACGTGATACTGGAAATAACCTGTTAAGAAACAAACAGAAAGGCCAGTCCAAGTTGTAATAGATCTAGGAGGTAGAAAAAACAACCATTCCCTAGAAGAATTTGTTAAGGAAAAAGGGAAAGCACGCAATTTGATTTTATCTTTAGTTACGCATTGGGTTTTTTACTAAGACAAACCATACGAAACTCTTTTAAATGTTTGTGTGGATTTTCATTCTGTAATCCGTAAAAAGTCGACAGTAACTGGATTAGTCTTGACTTCATTTCAAAATTAGTATCCATATTAGGATACACAATGCATAACAACGGTTGTTCTGCAAGAGCTTCAGCCAATTGCTGAATCATTTGAGCCATAGGTTGATGTGCTAGATTCAAGTTTTCGTTAACCCTAGCGTTAAGCACTTTTTTTGGTGGATCGACTCTTATTCTTTTAGTGTTTGAGTAGGGTTTTTGTTAACCCTAGACTCAACTTCGTCGCCCACTTCTATTTCTGGTGATGGGTTACTCTAAGTCCCTGCCACTTCTGATTGCTTTTTACGTAGTTTTGTCTCCTTGTGATTAGCTCTCACAGTCTTCTCTATGTTTGAATCAAACGCAAGAATACCTGAAGCAAATCTGGTCATAAGAAACAAAAAAAAAAGAAGATTAGTACGTTACCGTCCCCGACAATGGTGCTAAATTTTGGTGTGTCGTTGAAAGCATAAAAAATAACCTATCCCTATGAAATAACAAAAAAAGAATAGTATAAGGGAAGTAGGGTCAAATCCTTATAGACTGGATTTGCACAACTTCCTATTCCTCGAGATCTCGATCACAATCGTGCCCAAGAAAAAGCGGCGTACTTGGAAAAAAAAAAAAAAATAGAATTAAAAATATGGAGGGGTTGAAATTGTATAAATTGACATCAAAATTGTAAAGAGAAATAGAATTGAGAAAAGAGACTCTTTGATTGAGAGATTCCAGCCTTCAATTATCTTTATCCTTCTTGGGTTTAATCTTACGCTTTTAGATGATCCTTCTCATGACAGAATAAACCAGTTATAGTGGAAGAGGATACCTACGACTACTAGCTCCACTTAGATTTTAGACTTACGATTTAGAGGAACTTGACTCTAGCCAACTGTCACTTTCGTGGGACTGTCTTACACTAGATCATCACTTCTTAATGGCAAATGCTACGTCATTTTATCTTTTGGGCTCGACAACTACTGACATAGTAAGCTAACGAACCGACTGTGCAACCTTCCCAAAATATACAAAGCGACTGCCTTTGCACAAGATGAAAAGATTACTTTTGGAAGGACATGAAAGTAAGGGTTAGTCCCGTAATGTGGAGAAATGATGAATATTCGTTGAGAAGGCTAAGTGCGGATTCTAAGCCTCATGAACCTTTTTTGGGAATCTCGACAACCTTTGGCTATATGAGTTTAGTGGCTCATGTTTTTTGGGAAAAAAACAAATAAGTCTAATAAAATGGAATTTTATTGAATAATAAAAGGAATAAAAAGCTAAGAACTTTAGGGAGACAGAGTTTTTACAGAACGATAAGTCAATATTTATGTCACTCCATCCCCTATTTATAGTATATAGGAAACTTAGTTTGTTCCTATTTAATATAGGAAACCTAGTTTGTTCCTATTTAATATAGGAAACCTAGTTTGTTCCTATTTAAACTCAAAAAGATAAATAAAGATAAAAGCTAAAAAATAAATTTAAATAATAATCCTAACAATAATCCTAATAAAATTCAAATTTCAATAGAATCTTATGTTTATAAATCTCTTCTTTGAATTTTTGCCCCTAAGTTTTTCACACTTTGTATTTTTAGCACCACTTCTTTCCTATTTCACAAGCTGGCCTGTTTTATCTTTCAATTCACGCTTTTTGCCCCCAAATTTTCTTTTACCTTCAATTTGGTCCCTACAAGATAAAACAACCATAAAAAGCACAAATTAGTAGAATTATATTCAAAATATATGTGCAATTAACATATAAAAATATGTTGTAGAACCCATATTTTGCCCGGGCCTTAAAAAAAATAAACCAAATTTTTTTAAAAAAAGTAAAAATCAAAGTGTTCATTTATACAGTCCTTTTACAAACCAAAATACAAACCCAATAAATAACCAGCCCAATAGACCCTAAACTAACCCAATACCCTTTTAGCCTAAATCCCTTTTGACCCAAGTATCAGATTCTAAATTACCCATTACTCTAACCCGATTTCAGTAGCCCAAATATTAACCAAATTAAACCTTTTACCCAAAATACCTAACTAGACCAACCCAATCCTAAGCCTACAAGCAGCAACCCAAAGCGATCCTTAGCGTCGCAAACAGCAGACAAGAGCCCCGCCCAGCACGACCTTCAATCGCGCTGCAATCATCGCAATCGGCGCACCAATCCATCGGAGATCTCGCCACAGACCTGCAAAAAAGGAAAGAAAGACCGAGTAGAATAAGAAAGAAATCAAAGATTGTACTTTCTATATATGTATTCAGGCTATAAAATCAAGAAAAAAACATTGTAAAAAAGGGAGGAGGGGGGTTATACACAAAGATCATACAATAAAATACAGCATTTTAAGTCAGAACGGAAGTGATTTATTTTGTCATTCAAACGTTCTTCAACTTTATTCATTTCATTTCCTTCTCTTTTATACACGCAAAATATAGTAGACAAAAATAGATTTGAAAATCAAGAGAAAAGCAGTCCACTTTTTAAAATTTCATACGTGAATATTTAAAAAGTAAGAGTAAAAGATTTTACCTGTGATTCGCCTAGAAGGGGGAGGAATTTTGAACCTCCGACCACCGTGTACGGTGGCACGTGAGACGCGTGAGGCGCGTGCAGTGGTGGCTAACAATCGTCGCCGGAGTTCAGGCCAAGGAGGGGGAGAGCATTCTAGGCTCGTCTCTTTTGTTTTTTTTTTTTTAAATGCTTTAGAAATGAAATTTTTGGTTTTTTTTTTAGCTTATATAGCTTTATTAAAACGGCGTCATTTTGCTTAATTCAATAAGCATTAAAAAGGCGTCGTTTAAACAAAAAGACCCGCGTGTCGACCCGATTCGGCCAAAGGATCCGCGTGTTTTCTGTTATTGGGCTAATTTCCCAATTGGTCCTTCTGTTTTTTTATCCTTTAAAATTAGGTTTATTTTATCTTTTAATTTTGCTCAAATATTTTGTTTTTATTTTAATTTGGTCATTGGGCTCTTTTAAAAAAGAAAGCGCATAAACGATGTCGTTCTAAAAGGGGATATTTTCCGTTTTAATCCCCCTCCTTGTGCGCACATTTTATTTTGACCCTTTTTTTTATTTTTTTTAAAATTCTGAATTTCCATCTGTATTTTTATTTCTATTCTAATTTAATCCTTTCTAAATTTTTTTTATTCTAACTTTATTTCTTTTTAGATTATTACTATTTATTTCAATATTTTGTATATATATATTTATCTTAAACCTTTTTTTATATTAAATTATTTTAATAATATTGTTTCATTCATTATTTTTCGTATATATTATTTATTTTATTCTAAATCTTTTTATAAATATAAAAATTGTCTTATTTTTCAATATTATTACTTTTCATATATTATTTTATGTATTATAAGTATTATTTTAAAACTTGTATATTATTATCATATATTATTTTAAATTTTTATCAAAAATTATGTATTATTTTACATTTATATATACATATTGTATGATATTTCAAAATATTTTTTTATATATATAAAGTTTTGTTTCATTACTTTTATATATATATTATTTTATTATATTTCATAAATTACTTTTTCTTTATCTATTTACAAAGCATTAATTATTTTTTAATCATTTCCTTCTATCCATATTATTTTAATATCCATTTTTTTAAAATATCGTATTTATTTTAATTGTTATTTAAACATTTTACTTCTTAACTTACTTTGTATATTTTTTAAGTTTTGCTAGTCTCTTTTTGTATTTTCTTCTATATTTACTTATCATTGTTTTAGTATGTTAATTTTATCATATCAATTATCCATCATGCTATTATTGTTTTTTTTAATCAATTATATTTGTATGAAATATTGGTATGTATTATGTAATTTATATTGCTTTAATTTTGATATCTTGTAACATATTACTTGCATCATTATTTTAAAAGAATTTCAAATAAAAGGTTTTTTTTCTCTTTAAAATAAGGCAATATTTTTGTATTTAAAAATTTGAGAAATAGTACCCTAACATGCTGGGTTGTGATTTCTTGTTTGTCTAAATACCAAAAATACCCTTTTAAACAAATTTTCCAAATCATGAGATGATCTTAGCTACGAGAATTTAAAAACATTGTGTCCTAACATGCTGGATGTGATGATAGTGTTCTTTTGAAACAAAAGAATCTCGATTTTCAATTCAATTTATTCATATTTTAAAAAAGAGATCATACTTTTAAATCTTTTCAAGGTTTCGACATTAGGACAATAAATAGTCAATTCGGTACCAATTTTGGACGTTACAAGGGTGCTAATCCTTCCTTGTGCGTAATCGACTCTCGAACTTGTTTTCTTGAATTTCGTAGACCAAAATGTTTTATAAAGGTGATCCAATCACACCCAAAATGGTTGGGTGCGACTCCCATTTTTATTTTTCAAAAAAGTCGAACCCCGTTTTTCAAACCCCTTTTAAAAAAAGTTTCGACAGCTTGGCGACTCCACTGGGGACCTATAAGAGAGTCAAGCCGAAAATTGATTATTTTCTGTCTTAATGCCGAAAATTTGGAAAAATTTTAAAATACGTCATTTTTACATGTGTTTGTTGCATATGTTTGTTATTATTTACGCACGCATTGCATTTGCATGACCGTTGTGGTCACACCCTTAAGTGGGAGTGATAAGCTATGCTTTCGTGAGGTTTTCACCTCCGCATGGGCTAGTGGATTGCTTCCGGGATACATCCGTACCTATGTCTTCGTGAGATTTTCATCTCCGCATGGTCATAGGGAAATGTGTCCCCCTGAACCGAACTTGGTCCATATGAGCCTATAATGGGTGATGATTGAGAAATCTGCTGGTTTAGGTACCCTTGCTTTAGAACCGAACTACATATAGTGAACTTTAAGTGCTTGCCCCACGTAGTATGATGATGACCTTTAGTGCCTACCTTTATAAGTTCTTATTTATTATATTTTTTTATATATGTGACACTGACTTGTTTTTCTTATTTTGCTATCATTGCATGTCATTTATCATTAAAAGGTGTCGATTCAAGGTTCGATCTTTGAGTTAGAAAGTTTTGTAATGGGGAACGAATATCTTAATAAAGTGGAGGACAACTCTTTCATTTGTGCTTGGTCAGAGAAAACCCAGATAGAAAAAGGAAATAGTGTCACCGAAGGATACACATCAGAATTATAGGACTACACTTGTAACACCCCTTACCCGTTACCGTCGCCGGAACAGGGTACGAGGTATTACTAGAACATAATACATACCATTAAACAAAACCGAGATAGAAATATGTCATCCAATTTGATAGTGCATCGTTATAACATATGTTTTGAACAATATTAATCAACTTCTATGGCTTGTACAAAGTAGTTGGTCGAAATCTCAGAACCAATATTTTAAACCTAGGCAATTATGACACGTAACAAAATAATTAAGCCTACTATACATGCCATAATTCAAAATGTTTAGTTCGAATACCCTAAAGTATTGATAGTGCGGCAGATCTTCACGATCCTTAACTCCTGAGCAAGTTGGAGGATACTACAAGACAAAAGAGAGAAAAAAAAGTAAGCTTATAGCTTAGTAAGTAAGTATGTAAATAATAATTAAAGAATTTAATATGTTTACACAACAACTCAAGTATATCCGCTTTAATTTCAATATTCACTCCACTTTGATTAAGCTGTCTTTCCAAGTATATGTTCACTAAATAAATCATAACTCGAGTTACAAAACTCGAAATTCAAATCTGTAAAATTTCCCTGAATCTAGACTCATAAATATTCTTGATAATTTTTTCTAGAATTTTTGGTTCAGCCGATTAGTACAGTTTATTAGTTAAAGTTTCCTCACATTCTGAGCCCGACTAGTCGACCTCTGCTCACTACTTAATTGAATTTCTCTCAAGACACAATTCAAATAACCCTGAAATTTGTTTCATTTAAAACTAGACTCAATAAGGAATTTAGGTATGTAAAATATTTCTTAATTTTCTTTGTACAGTTTTTAATGATTTTTCAAAGTTGAAACAGGGGATCACATATTCATCCTGAGCAAGTCACACACAATTGTAAATATCTCAAAATATAAAATTCCTTTGCTTGTTCTGTTTCTTTTATATGAAAGTAGACTCATTAAACTTTAATTGCACATCTCATTCAACCTCTAATTATGTTCCTTCTATTTTTGGTGATTTTTCAAAATCACGTCACTGCTACCGTCCAAAACAGTTTTAATGCTAATTTCACTCTTTCACACATTCTTTATGCTAACCTCATTTTATCTTACATATATAGATATACCACAAATCATTTTCACCACAATTCATTCATCACAAGTATAGATCCATAACCACAACGTCACCACAAAACCATCCCGTTGAACAATTCGGATCAATCCTCGATATTTAATGGTTTTAGCACACAGCCCCACCATCATACTTCATTTAGTTCGGCTCTCTTGTACACATGGTGAACACTTAGTACCACTCATGCGACCTAGCCGATTTGTCTCGTAGCTCTCTTGTCTACATGGTGTCCTTTACTTGGAATCACGCATGCGACCTAGCTACATTTATCTCTTACGTAGCTCTCTTGTCTACATGGGATACATCCCGTATCACACATGTGACCTAGCTACTACATGGTATTTCGTAGCTTTCTTGCACACATGATGTGCACTCAAAGATCATACATGTGACCTAGCTACGCTCCTCTATTTTATTCGATCTCTCCGAATGTTCAACAGGATCTCTCTCTATATTTATTTCCATTCTTCCAATAGTCGATTTATATTTTACCATCAGCTAGTATATTTATATAATAGGCTGAAATATAAGAATGTAAATGAAAATAATGTAATGTTTACATACAAACTTACCTCGGTGCAAAATGTGGAAATTTTGCGATTTAGTCCAAAACTTTTTCCTTCCCTCGTTAGAGGTCAATTCCACGCCTTTCTTGATCTATAACAACACATTTAGCTCATTTAGCACTCATACTATTTATTTCAATCCAAAGATCACATTATGGAAAATTACATTTTTGCCCCCTAACTTTTACAAAATTACAATTTTGCCCCTAGGCTCGGAAATTTAATTTCAGCCCTTATTCTTATGTTTTATGACATGCTGAACATTTTTATCTTCTACGACCACATCAAATTCTCACTCTAACACATAGTTGTGAACAATAGGTATTTTTACCGATTATGCTGCTTTACTCGTTTTCACTTAAAACCGAGTAGCACAAGTTGTCTAACATAATTTAAAACCTCATATTCTATCATAAAACATCAAAATACACAAATTTCACCTATGGGTATTTTTCCAAATATGAACCTTAGGTTGAATTATTGTTAGCATAAGCTTAATCAGACTCACAGGAATCCAAAAACATAAAGAACATTAAAAACGGGCTTGAAATCACTTACTATGGACCTTGAAAGTTGAAGAAACCCTAGCTATGGAGAGAGGGAGAATTCGCAGCAACTAAGGAGGATGATGACCAATTTTGTGTTATTTTTCCCATTTTATTTCATTTAATATCCAAATGACCAAAATGCCCTCCTTACTAAACTTTCAAAAATTCCTTCCATGTCCTAATTTTGTCCATGAACTTAAAATTGGTCAAATTGCTATTTAAGACCTTCTAATTAATATTTTAAAGCAATTTCATACTAAAAACTTCTAAAATGCAAATTTTGCAACTTATTCGATTTAATCCCTATTTTCAATTTAAGCACTTTAGGCATAGAATTTCATCACGAAATTTTCACACAATCATGCAATCATATCATAAACCCCAAAATAATTATAAAACAATTATTTTTATCTCGGATTTGTGGTCACGAAACCACTATTCCGATTAGGCCCTAATTCGGGTTGTCACAATTCTCCCCCCTTTAGAGATTTTCGTCCCCGAAAATCTTACCAGAAAGAGGTTTGGGTCTTGTTTCCTCATAGCTTCCTCAGGTTCCCACGTAGCCTCTTCTATTCCATGTCTGTGCCACAATACTTTCACTAAGGCTATACTTTTATTTCTTAACTGTTTAATTTCTCGAGCCAAAATCTTTATTGGTTCCTCCTCATAGGTCATATCCGATCGAATCTCAATTTCTGTTGGAGAGATCACATGTGAAGGATCAGAACGATAACGTCGTAACATTGATACATGAAACACGTTATGAATTCTCTCTAACTCTGCCGGTAAGGCCAACCGATATGCCACGGGTCCAATTCTCTCAGTAATCTCGTACGGCCCAATAAAACGCGGACTCAACTTGCCTTTTCGACTAAATCTCAGAATCTTTTTCCATGGTGACACCTTCAAGAAAACTTTTTCACCCACCTGAAATTCAATCTCTTTTCTTTTCAAATCTGTATATGACTTTTGTCGATCTGAAGCAGCTTTCAAGCAATCCCGAATTACTTTTATTTTCTCTTCGGTTTCTTTAACTAGATCAACTCCGTGAATCTGTTTCTCACTAAGTTCAGTCCAATATAAAGGAGTCCGACACTTACGACCATACAAGGCTTCATTACGGTGCCATTTGTATACTTGACTGATAACTGTTATTGTAGGCAAACTCAATTAAAGATAGATATTTCTCCCAACTACCTCCAAATTCTAAAACACAGCATCTAAACATATCTTCGAGTACCTGGATTACTCTTTCCGATTGACCATCTGTTTGTGGATGAAACGCGGTACTAAAGTTCAATTTTGTACCCAAAGCTTCTTGTAACTTTTTCCAAAATCTCGAGGTAAATCTCGGATCTCTATCTGATATTATAGACATAGGTACCCCGTGCAACCTCACAATTTCAGCAATATATAATTCGGCTAATTTATCAAGTGAGTAATCGGTACGTACTGGTATAAAGTGGGCTGATTTTGTTAATCTATCAACCACTACCCGATACAAGATCCTTCTTTTTAGGAGTCAAAGGCAAACAGTTACAAAATCCATGGTAATCTTGTCCCATTTCCACTCGAGCACCATTATTATCGGTGAAGTAGTCCTAAAGGCACTTGATGTTCAGCTTTTACTTGTTGACAGATCAAACACTTGGTTACAAATTCGAAATGTCCCTTTTCATACACGCCACCAATACAACTTCTTTAAATCTTTATACATTTTTGTGCTACTGGGGTGAACTGATAAACAGCCATTGTGCGCCTCATGTAATATTTTCGAATCAATTTATTATTTTTCGGCACACATATTCTCGTCTCAAACATTAAATAATCGTCTGTCCGTCCAATTCGAAAATGAGTCGTAACTCGATTCGCATTGAGTTCTTTTGGTCCGCAACTCATTATCATTCTTTTGAGCATCACAAATCAATCGGAGAAATAACGGTTTAGCTCTCATCTCGCTAAGATTGACCCATCATCGAGACAATGCTAACCCCGTATTCATGGCTCTCAAAGTAAAAAGAAATTTTCTCGCTCAAGGCATCAAGAACTATATTTGCTTTTCCGGATGATAATCAATCACTAGATCATAATCCTTTAATAATTCAAGCCATCTTATTGTCGCGATCGATCCTTTTGATTCATCAAATACTTCAAACTTTTGTGATCGGTAAAAATTCGGCATTTTTCACCGTACAAATAATGTCGCCAAATCTTCAAAGCAAAGACAATAGCGGCCAATTCCAAATCATGTGTAGGATAATTCTTTTCATGAGGTTTTAAGCGTCTCGAAGCATAAGCTACCACTTTACCCTCTTGCATCAACACACATCCAAGGCACATCAACGATGCATCACTATAAATTACGAACTCTTTTCCTTGCTCGGCCTGTACTAAAATTGGTGCTTGAAATTAATCGTGCTTTCAACTTTTCAAAACTCTGCGACATTTATCACCCATTCAAACTTAACATTCTTTTGCAGCAACTTAGTCATAGGAGAGGCAATCATCGAAAATCCCTCAACAAAACGTCTATAATATCCGGCTAAGCCTAAAAAACTTCTAACCTCAAATACATTCTTTGGCGGTTTCCAATCAACGATCGCAGAAATCTTGCTTGGATCCACCCGAATACCATCACCTGAGACTATATGTCCCAAAAATCCGACTTCACGAAGCCAGAACTCACTTTTACTAAATTTGGCAAACAATTTCTTTTCTCTCAAGATCTGCAATATGGTTCTCAAGTGTTCGGCATGTTCAAACTCATCCCGAGAATAAATTAGAATGTCATCTATGAACACTACTACAAACTTATCCAAATATGGCCGAAAGATCCGATTCATTAAGTCCATAAATATAGTTGGAGCATTTGTTAAGCGGAAAGGCATTACAAGAAACTCATAATGTCCATACCTTGTCCTAAAGGCGGTTTTCGGCACATCTGACTCCTTAACTCTCAACTGGTAGTAACCAGACCTTAAATCAATCTTTGAAAACACTGTAGCCCCTTTTAACTGATCGAATAAATCATCAATCCTCGGCAATGGGTACTTGTTCTTTATAGTCACCTTATTGAGCTGACGGTAATCAATGCAAAGTCTCATTGAACCATCCTTCTTTTTTACGAATAATACAGGAGCACCCCAGGGAGAGAAACTCGGTCTCACAAACCCCTTATCTGTTAATTCCTGCAACTGAGCCTTCAATTCTTTTAATTTAGTCGGAGCCATTCTATATGGAGCAATCGAGATCGGTGCGATGCCCGCAACAAATCAATGGCAAACTCTATCTCTCTCTTTTGAGGCAACCTGAGCAATTCCTCCGAAATACATCCGAAACTCACAAACTATCGTGCGATTCAAACTTGATTGAGGCAACTCAATTATTCATTACATAAGCGGATAAACTTCACACCCTTTCCTCATGTATTTACATGCGGGCATGTGCGAAATCACCATAGGCAATTTATTTGATTAAATCTGCTTTAACCTACGAAATTTCTCCATTTTCACATTTCAACTCTAGTGTCTTTTGTTTACAATCTACCTTAGCATCATACAATGTCAACCACCCATTCCCAAGATAACGTCAAACTCATCAAATGGTAACAAAGATCAAATTGGCGGAAAACAATGACCTTGAATCATTAATGGGCAATTCTTGCAAACCTTGTCAACTAGCACATATTGGCCTAAGGGGTTCGACACTTTAATCGTAAACTCGATAAACTCAACAGCAACTTTTTATTAGATACTAAATTCATGCAAATATAGGAATGAGTGGACCCGGATCAATCAATGCAATAACAATAGTATCATAGAGAGAAAATGTACCAAAGTGACATCGGAGATGATGCATCTTCTCGCACGTATAGCATAAGCTCTAGCAGTGTGCTCTAGCTTCGATCTTGCCACTTTGAGTCTTTCATCGCAGCTTCTTCGCTAGTCCCACCTCCAGTATTTCTCGGTGGTCTACCTCTACTAGCGGTGGTATTCTGCATCTAGCACTCTAAAATCTTTCTTCTTTAACTTTCTCCGACAATCTCTAATAAAATGCTCGCGAGAACCGCACTTTGAAACAAGCTCGCTCAGTTCCCCAACACTCACCATAATGTTGCTCGCCACATTGCTTGACACTCGGGCTTTCTAGGTCGCACATTACCCACACTTGCCACCGAAGTAGCTTGAGCTTTAGACCCCGAATACGCTCTACCATGATCTCTATGTGACTCCCCAATTGAAACTGTCATTCGAGGGTTTGCCTCTTTGGACTTCTTTGATTGAGACTGAAATGGCTTGCTTATCGGCCTTTTTCTGGCATCTCGAGCCTCAATAGCAGCTTTTCTTTTTTCTTTGTTCAATTCTTCAGCTTTAAGAGCTCGATCAACCAATACAACAAATTCTTTCAATTCCAAAATTCCTACAAGCACTTTAATGTCCTCATTCAGCCCATCTTCAAACCTTCTGCACATAATGGCTTCGGTTGACACACATTCCTGGGCATACTTGCTAAGTCTCACAAATTCGCGTTCATATTCTGCCACAGACATCTTGCCTTGCTTCAATTCAAGGAACTCCTTCCGTTTTTGATCCATAAATCGTTGACTTATGTATTTCTTTCTAAATTCTTCCTGGAAGAAATCCCAAGTAACTTTTTCTTTTGGCACCACTGATACCAAAGTCTTCCACCAATGGTAGGCCGAATCTCTCAAAAGTGATACAGCACACTTTAAGCATTCCTCAGTGTACATGAGAGCTCATCAAATACACGGGTAGAATTTTCAAGCCGTAATTTCGCTTTCTCGGGATCATCATCGATCTCTTTGCTCTAAACTCTTCTATTTGTTTTTTCGAATCTTGTCAAGCTGGAGGCTTGTTCATCCTTACCAAATTTATGTCTTGAGCAGCTCAGGGAATCATTTGAGGTATAGGAGGGGGTGGAGGAGGTTGAGTATTTGGATTTGCTCGAATAAATTCAGTATACCAATTGTTCATCCTTTGGAGAAAGGCATCCCGAGCCTCATCTCCCTGTCTCAATGTCTCTGGTCTACTTTCCATAGGTACGGTCCCTTGTGCGGGGGCCGGCGCATTACTAGCAAAGATCATCACCATAGCCCTTCAGGATCCATTACTATATTAAAACAAAACACGCTTTAGAATAGTCGAGTCACCACACTATCAAAATATTTTTATGGCATGTATAGCTAGACTTTTACACACACTTTATTGGTCCGAGAACCGACTAAACCATAGCTCTGATACCACTAAATGTAACACCCCTTACCCATTACCGTCGCCGGAACAGGGTACGAGGTATTACTAGAACATAATACATACCATTAAACAAAACCGAGATAGAAATATGTCATCCAATTAGATAGTGCATCGTTATAACATATGTTTTGAACAATATTAATCAACTTCTATGGCTTGTACAAAGTAGTTGGTCGAGTACTGTAACCAATATTTTAAACCTAGGCAATTATGACACGTAACAAAATAATTAAGCCTACTATACATGCCATAATTCAAAATGTTTAGTTCGAATACCCTAAAGTATTGATAGTGCGGCAGATCTTCACGATCCTTAACTCCTGAGCAAGTTGGAGGATACTACAAGACAAAAGAGAGAAAACAAAGTAAGCTTATAGCTTAGTAAGTAAGTATGTAAATAATAATTAAAGAATTTAATATGTTTACACAACAACTCAAGTATATCCGCTTTAATTTCAATATTCACTCCACTTTGATTAAGCTGTCTTTCCTGCGTTATGTTCACTAAATAAATCATAACTCGAGTTACAAAACTCGAAATTCAAATCCGTAAAATTTCCCTGAATCTAGACTCATAAATATTCTTGATAATTTTTTTCTAGAATTTTTGGTTCAGCCGATTAGTACATTTTATTAGTTAAAGTTTCCCCTGTTACAGAGCCTGACTAGTCTGACCTCTGTTCACTACGAATTGAATTTCTCTCAGTACACAATTCAAATAACCCTGAAATTTGTTTCATTTAAAACTAGACTCAATAAGAAATTTAGGTATGTAAACTATATTTCTTAATTTTCTTTGTACAATTTTTAATGATTTTTCAAAGTTGAAACAGGGGATCACATATTCATCCTGAGCAAGTCACACACAATTGTAAATATCTCAAAATATAAAATTCCTCTGCTTGTTTTGTTTCTTTTATATGAAAGTAGACTCATTAAACTTTAATTGCACATCTCATTCAACCTCTAATTATGTTCCTTCTATTTTTGGTGATTTTTCAAAATCACGTCACTGCTACCGTCCAAAACAGTTTTAATGCTAATTTCACTCTTTCACACATTCTTTATGCTAACCTCATTTTATCTTACATATATAGATATACCACAAATCATTTTCACCACAATTCATTCATCACAAGTATAGATCCATAACCACAACGTCACCACAAAACCATCCCGTTGAACAATTCGGATCAATCCTCGATATTTAATGGTTTTAGCACACAAATTTCACCATCATACTTCATTTAGTTCGGCTCTCTTGTACACATGGTGAACACTTAGTACCACTCATGCGACCTAGCCGATTTGTCTCGTAGCTCTCTTGTCTACATGGTGTCCTTCACTTGGAATCACGCATGCGACCTAGCTACATTTATCTCTTACGTAGCTCTCTTGTCTACATGGGATACATCCCATATCACACATGTGACCTAGCTACTACATGGTATTTCGTAGCTTTCTTGCACACATGATGTGCACTCAAAGATCATACATGTGACCTAGCTACGCTCCTCTATTTTATTCGATCTTTCCAATGTTCAACCGGATCTCTCTCTATTATTTATTTCCATTCTTCCAATAGTCGATTTATATTTTAACATCAGCTAGTATATTTATATAATAGGCTGAAATATAAGAATGTAAATGAAAATAATGTAATGTTTACATACAAACTTACCTCGGTGCAAAATGTGGAAATTTTGCGATTTAGTCCAAAACTTTTTCCTTCCCTCGCTTAGAGGTCAATTCCACGCCTTTCTTGATCTATAACAACACATTTAGCTCATTTAGCACTCATACTATTTATTTCAATCCAAAGATCACATTATGGAAAATTACATTTTTGCCCCCTAACTTTTACAAAATTACAATTTTTCCCCTAGGCTCGGAAATTTAATTTCAGCCCTTATTCTTATGTTTTATGACATGCTGAACATTTTTATCTTCTACGACCACATCAAATTCTCACTCTAACACATAGTTGTGAACAATAGGTATTTTTACTGGATTATGCTGCTTTTACTCGTTTTCACTTAAAACCGAGTAGCACAAGTTGTCTAACATAATTTAAAACCTCATATTCTATCATAAAACATCAAAATACACAAATTTCACCTATGGGTATTTTTCCAAATATGAACCCTAGGTTGAATTATTGTTAGCATAAGCTTAATCGAGACTCACAGGAATCCAAAACATAAAGAACATTAAAAACGGGGCTTGAAATCACTTACTATGGACCTTGAAAGTTGAAGAAACCCTAGCTATGGAGAGAGGAGAATTCGCAGCAACTAAGGAGGATGATGACCAATTTTGTGTTATTTTTCCCATTTTATTTCATTTAATATCCAAATGACCAAAATGCCCCTCCTTACTAAACTTTCAAAAATTCCTTCCATGTCCTAATTTTGTCCATGAACTTAAAATTGGTCAAATTGCTATTTAAGACCTCCTAATTAATATTTTAAAGCAATTTCATACTAAAAACTTCTAAAATGTAAATTTTGCAACTTATTCGATTTAATCCCTATTTTCAATTTAAGCACTTTAGGCATAGAATTTCATCACGAAATTTTCACACAATCATGCAATCATATCATAAACCCCAAAATAATTATAAAAAAATTATTTTTATCTCAAATTTGTGGTCACGAAACCACTATTCCGATTAGGCCCTAATTCGGGTTGTCACAACACTCTCATTAGTGTGATGCAAAATAAACTCCAAGAGTTAAAGGAAATATGGGATTAATGGAGTAACGAAGCCAAGCAGTTGTTCTACAACAGTTATGGGGAATTGCAGTATTTGCTTGACATAAGGATAGATGAACAATTCAAAGTGAGCGTGGGGAATACTGGTGGACACTTCTACCATTACAGATGAAGATAGTCACCTCGTGGATGGTAAGGGTATAAGACCTACAAAATTGAATTGGATGGAAATAATTTTGCTTATGATGGTAGAAAGGCTCACTCACAATAGGACCGCTACCAAACAACAAGCTGGAATTTACTGTAGTACTTTAGGGTGTTGTACCTATCAGAAATAATGGAAATGCAAGCCCTAATGGCTGGGACAGCCCAAATGAGCATGAAAGAAAGAGATTAAAGAATATCGTATCATTTAAAGACCTTTAAAGTGGAGATTAGCTATGCTGCGAAGATACCCATGCAAGCAATTCAAAATGTTCTTTGGAGGTAGAAATTTGAAGACTCTTAAGAAGCACTGAGGATGTTTGATATCATTTTAAGGCAATATGCTGCGAAACTGGAATGCCTACTTGTTCGCCAATCTTTCTTTCAAGGTAATCAGAGCAACTTCATAGACATTGGAGGAGGTGTCTTTGGCTGTGGAGCTTACTTCATAGGTGAAGCCGTAATTTAAATTCAAGAGATAGCTGATCATTTACAGATACTAGTAGAAAGGGCGAGCACGTTGAGCACCAATATAAGCTACAGTTAGATCGTGGTCGATAGTTAGCTTTGTTATTAGATAGGGTTAAGACTCTAGGCCTACGGGCGAAAGCGTATTTGTAATTCATTTTATGAAAAGATTTTTGTTCCTTAAATAATGTTTTCTAAAATGAAACTGAATCAGAATCGATATCCTTTTGCATTCATGCATTTACATCTCATAGCATCTCATCGCATCATATGCATTCAAAGTTATAGAAAGACCATAATTAGTTAAAGTTATTAAAAAGAGAAAGAAAAAGAGAGAGAGAGAGAGAAGAGGGTCACGACTGAGTGAAAAAGAAGTTGAATGGGAATTAACGATGTTCCCTTACATATCCCCGACCTTTATGTCAGGAGGGATAGCTTACCCGGAGAAGGGAGTGTTTGGAAATGAAAATCATCCCATCAATACGTGAGGAAGGGACTGAACAAAGAAACCTTAAGGGCATTCGCCCTTACAAACCGGGAAGTTCTTTAAACAATTGGACTGCAGAAGAACTTCATGTAATCTTTAGGAATTTTACGGAATAATATTCAGAACACTCTTGTTGCTCTAAAGCCTAGGAGTAATGAGATTTCTTTTGAGAATTGGGCTCATGTTTAGACATTTTTATTTTCAATAAAACATACTTTTATTATTTATCCGAGTAAATATTCTTTCATTCTGATTCTTTTGACATTTGACATTTCATGTAAATAGTCATTCTTGAATTCATTTATTCCTTGTTTATTCTTTTGTGTTCCTATCATAGATCCCTAGATATCAATGACATGGGCAACGATACTACAGATTCAGAGTTCCTTTTGAGTGCGATATGTGTTTAGAGGAATCTCAGTACTTGTTTCTGAATTTGTTGAAAATGGTTTTTACCCCATGAAGTGGTGGTAGGAAATATAGCCGTAGAGGAAGGAAAGATTGCGAAATTGGAATTAGCTGAGGAGATAAAACAAGACCTTGTTGAGACTATTATGGGAATTCAAAAATGTGGTCCAAAGACGTATGCAGGAGGATTTGTAATTGCCAGGATAAACATGAGGTTTTGGGGCACTGTTGGTCCACCATGGAAAGAGATCACATCAGTTGTACAATAAATGCCAAATTTAAAGGAGGTAAGACTTATGGGGCATGTATGTTATGGGCCCGAGCTCGTCAAAAGTTTCAAGCTGACAATGGCTCATCTTTGTGGACGTTAACTACTGTATTAAGAGGGGGAGATAGCTTCATATGCCAATATTACAAAGTCAAAAGTCATCCATTTTAAAAAAAAAAAGATTATACAACTGCACAATGCCAAAAGTTTGTAGTCTTTTCAAAGATAATGCACCATACCACAGTACAACAAAGGTTACCAAAAGAAAAGAAAAAGAAGAAAAAAACAAATTACAGAAGATGACCGAGATTGGTAAAAATTGGCATAAGGAACTACCGCCTACTCTCCATGCTTATCTCAATTCCAGTTGTTTCAAAGGTTCCAACCATCATCCTTGGAATGGGTGCATTGTTTGGCTTTCCTGAGCAGTCTGATGTGCCGTCAATAGCTGTAATGGTTAGCTCCAGGCGGTGGCCATTGATTTTTAGCTATGAGGCATCAGGCCGTACACAGTCTCTGAAGCTTAAAATGATAGATTCTTTCTTCAAAACCAGTTTCTGACAAAGTGGATGACGGTATCATAAAGGAAGCTCTCTTAGACTTCTATACAAGTTCATGGAAGAGGAAACCTGATCAAATCATTATTTTCAGGGATGGGGTTAGCGAGTCTCAATTCAATCAAGTTTTAATCAAGTTATTGAGGCTTGCAAGTTCCTTGACGAGAAGTGGAACCCTAAAGATTGTGGTTATTGTTGTACGAAAAACCATCATACCAAGTTTTTTTAGCAGGGATCTCCTGACAATGTGCTACATGGTACTGTCATTTACAACAAAGTATGCCATCCAAAGAACAATGATTTTTACCTTGGTACCCATGCTGGAATGATTGGAATCACGAGGCAGACCCACTATCATGTTCTCTTAAACCAAGCTGGGTTTTCGGCTGATGATCTGCAAGAGTTTGTTCATTCTCTATCCTATATGTATCAAAGGAGAACCACATCCATGTTTGTTGTGGCTCCTATTTGCTACGCTCATTTGGCAGTTTTATGAAGATCAGGGATGCTTCATAAACATCATCGAGTCATGGTGGGATGTATGCTCCGGGAGTAATCTCTGTACCTCAGCTTTCCAGGTTAAAGGATAAAGTCAACAACTTCATTCTTGTCTGCTGAGAATCATTGAACCATCTATTTGTAGGGCTTGACAAACAACAGCCAGGACTGCTGCTAGGGCAATCCCTTTCTCATGGGTTTATAAATCAAGATTTTTCCTCCAAGCTTTCATGGAGTCAAGAATTGAATACCTCTAGTAAACTTAACTTGAAAGTATTCATCCTAAGCAAATGTACCAAGAATGGATGACATAGACTTATGACAAAGAAGGATTTCATAAAGGAAACCTTGTGCTGAAAGATATCCTTCCCATGCAAAAAGATGCCGAATTGGGAAGGGTCATATGTTGCGAAGAGGGCTTTCTCTAGAGGTGCACTGATTTTGACAAGAAATGGATAGGAAGAATTTATCTGATCCAGTGAATTCGGACTTGATCAAGGAGTACTTTGTCTGAAGGAGAGGGGAAGCCAAGGTGAAAACCCGCAAAGGGCATTTTGGGACTTCTATTTCAAAAAAAAAAAGGAAAAAAGAAAAGAAAAAGAGAAAAAAATAATAAAAAGAAAAAAGAAAAATGGAGAGGCCAAGGTGAAAACCCGCAAAGGGCGCCTTGAGACTAAAGGGGTTTTGAGTTTAAAACCCGAAAGGGTAGCTCAAATTTGGAAAGTCATACAGTGACCTTGCTATACCGGATTTAACGAGAAGTGAAGTATGTTACATATCGAGGCATCAACAAACTACTTTAGATCTGTTAAACACATGTTGAACTCAAGAAAGTCTTCATGGAGCTAGCGTATAAACGCTCAAGCGGCGATATCTAGGGCATCTAACTTTTGTCCTGTTTGCTATCTTTAGATTCTCTTTTTTCTCAAAGATAGGCTTTCAGATTAATTTCCTTTGTATTTTTTTTGACAAATTCGTTCCAATCTAATTATTCTCAAGATTAAATTCATCTTCCATTATTCTTAAAGTATGTTGCATTAAAATAATGATGGATGAACTAAATAATATTCACAAATGAAGTTTTGCTCATTACTCTGGAAATTTCTAGATAATACAAGAAACTAAAATAGAACAATTGTTCGAAGAATTCACGTAAGTGAGGTTTGAAAGAACTTGAGGAAATTCTTTCTTTAGTCCAAAATGATGATTGGACAAATCAAACGATTCGATCCTAAGAGAGGATCATCTTACAGAAATTTTTGGTGGGTCATAGCATTTGAAGAATGGTACAAACCTACAGGCTGAGTAGGAATGATATTTCGAGACAAATAAGGATAAACTTCGACGAAAGAGTGAATGGTGACGTCTGGAATAGGGGCCATGTTCATAAACATTTTGCATTATAACAGGTTTAATTAGGAGCATTTGATTCACTTCGATCATAGAATCCTAATCATCAGGCATAATCATTCTACAGTTATCAAAGACAACGTGCCTTAATCCCCTAAGCGAGAGGGTAATAGGCATAACATAGCGAGATCTAACCTTCGATGTTTATCTCAAGCAAGATCCAAGATGGTTTGGCATCCTTGTGCTTACAAGGAACAAATCGAAGACATAGCGGATTTGGCTTTCACGTGCTTACGATGAAGCAAATCTAAGATGATTTGGCATCTCTGTATTGTCAGAGAACCGAAGTTTAGCGTCTCCATATTCGACGGAGAGCAGACACATAGCAGATCTAACCTTCAGATGTTTATACTGAAGCAAGATCCAAGATGGTTTGGCATCCTTGTGCTTACAAGGAACAAATCGAAGACATAGCAGATTTGGCTTTCACGTGCTTACGATGAAGCAAATCTAAGATGATTTGGCATCTCTGTATTATCAGAGAACAAATTGAAGTTTTCTGTCTCCATATTCGACGGAGAGCAGACACATAGTAAATCTAACCTTCAGATGTTTATACTGAAGCAAGATCCAAGATGGTTTGGCATCCTTGTGCTTACAAAGAACAAATCGAAGACACAGCAGATTTGGCTTTCACGTGTTTACGCTGAAGCAGATCTAAGATGATTTGGCATCTCTGTATTGTCAGAGAACAAATCGGAGTTTGGCGTCTCCATATTCGACAGAGAGCAGATACATAGCAGATCTGACCTTTGGATGTTTTCACATCGAAGCAGATCCAAGATGATTTGAAATTCTTGTATTTACAAGGAGCAAATCGAAGACATAGCAGATCTAACCTTCAGGTGTTTACACTGAAGCTGATCCAAGATGATTTGGCATCTCTGTATTGTCAGAGAACAAATTGAAGAAACAGATTTGGCATCTCCATATTCGACGGAGAGCAGATCGAAGACATAGCAGATCTAACCTTCGGATGTTTTCGCATCGAAGCAGATCCAAGATGATTGGCATCCCTGTGTTTACAGGGAACAGATCAAAGACATAGCAGATCCGACATTCTCTGTGGCTTACAATGGCGATTATTAAAGATTTTAACATGGCATCCCTGTGTTTATAGGGAACAAGTTGAAGATAGCAGATATCGACTTCCTGAGTTGCAGTGAAGCAGATTGAAGCCGTCAAGAGGCCATTTAAAGAAGATCAAGGATCAAGAACTCAAGACTCGGCGAGCCCGGGCAAAATTGGTCCTTTTCTAGTCTTTGCTCTATTCCTGTTACACAGTAATGAGAAAAGAGGGGTAGCTGTAGAACCCATATTTTGCCCGGGCCTTAAAATAAATAAACCAAATTTTTTAAAAAAAAAAGTAAAAATCAAAGTGTTCAGTTATACAGTCCTTTTACAAACCAAAATACAAACCCAATAAATAACTAGCCCAATAGACCCTAAACTAACCCAATACCCTTTTAGCCTAAATCCCTTTTGACCCAAGTATCAGATTCTAAATTACCCATTACTCTAACTCGATTTCAGTAGCCCAAATATTAACCAAATTAAACCTTTTACCCAAAATACCTAACTAGACCAACCCAATCCTAAGCCTACAAGCAGCAACCCAACAGGGCCCAAATTCGAAACACTAGGGCAGAAACCCTAGCGATCCTTAGCGTCGCAAACAACAGACAAGAGCCCCGGCCAGCACGACCTTCAATCGTGCTGCAATCATCGCAATCAGCACACCAATCCACCGGATATCTCGCCACAGACCTGCAAAAAAGGAAAGAAAGACCGAGCAGAATAAGAAAGAAATCAAAGATTGTACTTTCTATATATGTATTCAGACTATAAAATCAAGAAAAAAAATATTGTAAAAAAGGGAGGAGGGGGGTTATACACAAAGATCATACAATAAAATACAGCATTTTAAGTCAGAACAGAGGTGATTTATTTTGTCATTCAAATGTTCTTCAACTTTATTCATTTCATTTCCTTCTCTTTTATACATGCAAAATATAGTAGACAAAAACAGATTTGAAAATCAAGAGAAAAGCAGTCCACTTTTTAAAATTTCATACGCGAATATTTAAAAAGTAAGAGTAAAAGATTTTACCTGTGTTTCGCCTAGAAAGGGGAGGAATTTTGAACCTCCGACCACCGTGTACGGTGGCGCGTGAGACGCGTGAGGCGCGTGCAGTGGTGGCTGACAATCGTCGCTGGAGTTCAGGCCAAGGAGGGGGAGAGCATTCTAGGCTCGTCTCTTTTGTTTTTTTTTTTAAATGCTTTAGAAATGAAATTTTTGGTTTTTTTTAGCTTATATAGCTTTATTAAAACGGCGTCGTTTTGCTTAATTCAATAAGCATTAAAACAGCGTCGTTTAAACAAAAGGACTCGCATGTCGACCCCATTCGGCCAAAGGATTCGCGTGTTTTCTGTTATTGGGCTAATTTCCCAATTGGTCCTTCTGTTTTTTTATCCTTTAAAATTAGGTTTATTTTATCTTTTAATTTTGCTCAAATATTTTGTTTTTATTTTAATTTGGTCCTTGGGCTCTTTTAAAAAAGAAAGCGCATAAATGATGTCGTTCTAAAAGGGGATATTTTCCGTTTTAATCCCCCTCCTTGTTGCCACATTTTAATTTGACCCTTTTTTTATTTTTTTAAATTCTAAATTTCCATCTGTATTTTTATTTCTATTCTAATTTAATATTTTCTAATTTCTTTTTTATTCTAACTTTATTTCTTTTTAGATTATTATTATTTATTTCAATATTTTGTATATATATATATATATATTTATCTTAAACCTTTTTTTATATTAAATTATTTTAATAATATTGTTTCATTCATTATTTTTCGTATATATTATTTATTTTATTCTAAATCTTTTCATAAATATAAAAATTTTCCTATTTTTCAATATTATTACTTTTCATATATTATTTTATGTATTATAAGTATTATTTTAAAACTTGTATATTATTATCATATATTATTTTAAATTTTTATCAAAAAATTATGTATTATTTTACATTTATATATACATATTGTATGATATTTCAAAATATATTTTTATATATATATAAAGTTTTGTTTCATTACTTTTATATATATTATTTTATTATATTTCATAAATTACTTTTTCTTTATCTATTTACAAAGCATTAATTATTTTTTAATCATTTCCTTCTATCCATATTATTTTAATATCCATTTTTTTAAAATATCGTATTTATTTTAATTGTTATTTAAACATTTTACTTCTTAACTTACTTTGTAGATTTTTTAAGTTTTGCTAGTCTCTTTTGTATTTTCTTCTATATTTACTTATCATTGTTTTAGTATGTTAATTTTATCATATCAATTATCCATCATGCTATTATTGTTTTTTTTAATCAATTATATTTGTATGAAATATTGGTATGTATTATGTAATTTATATTGCTTTAATTTTGATATCTTGTAACATATTACTTGCATCATTATTTTAAAAGAATTTCAAATAAAAGGTTTTTTTCTTTTTAAATAAGGCAATATTTTTGTATTTAAAAATTTGGGAAATAGTACCCTAACATGCTGGGTTGTGATTTCTTGTTTGTCTAAATACCAAAAATACCCTTTTAAACAAATTTTCCAAATCACGAGATGATCTTAGCTACGAGAATTTAAAAACATTGTGTCCTAACATGCTGGATGTGATGATAGTATTCTTTTGAAACAAAAGAATCTCGATTTTCAATTCAATTTATTCAGATTTTAAAAAAGAGATCATACTTTTAAATCTTTTCTAGGTTTCAACATTAGGACAATAAATAGTCAATTCGGTACCAATTTTGGGCGTTACAAGGGTGTTAATCCTTCCTTGTGCGTAACCGACTCCCAAACCTGTTTTCTTGAATTTCGTAGACCAAAATGTTTTATAAAGGTGATCCAATCACACCTAAAAAGGTTGGTGGCGACTCCCGTTTTTATTTTTCAAAAAAGTCGAACCCCGTTTTTCAAACCCCTTTTAAAAAAGGTTTCGACATATGTCATTTTAGAGTATTATCACTTATTGACTTAATTTTTAACGTATATTTTAATATAAATCTCTCACTAACTGTCCACTAGGTTCTATAGTGGCCAAATTGCCATTTCAACGCCCAAACAATTATTAATTATGCATTACAACTAATAGAAATATATACTAATTGACCATTCAATCGACAAAATTAATGGATCAAAATTGAATATATAACTATAATAGACTAGTAAATATTAATAAATAATATTTACTGACTCGATCATGGAAAAATGAGTTTCCAAAATCACCGTTTCTAGTACCACTGAAAATAGGTTGTTTCATGCATACTAAATAATCATCAATCAACTATGGTTCGTGGCCAACAAAAGAATCCTTCAAATGTAATAATCTAAAATGCCCAATATCAAGACAATAGTAACATGAAACTGACTTATTGTATTATTTAGAATTAGGTCTCTCTCGTTATTAATGCTATTAGTAAGCTAAATCCTAGACGCAACATTATACGGTTGTTTATTGATAAGAGAAAAAAAATTCAACGAAGTACCTTTTGGTTACTGCCAAGTTAAAGAGAGACTGGTTGCTAGGCGCTATGACAACAACTATAACTTATGTACCAAATGAAAATTTTACTTATGTACCAAACGAAAATTTTACTTTTGGCTAGACTCTCATTATATTGATTTCCTACTATTTTAGTTTGCTATCCTTCTTTTATAGTTTTAATTTTGGGTAAACGATATAGATAGTCACTCAACTATAAAAATTCACGTTTTAGGCACCCAAAATAAGATGTTTGTAATTTAGGCACCCACAATACATAATTTGTTCATTTTGGTTACTTTTGTTAAAAACTCTAACAGAAATCTAACATGCCATTTTTTTTACATATGAACTAATTATTGGATGCCACATGACACAATTTACTCGTCATAAGTGTTGCATACTACTTTAAAGAACTAAAATATAATTTTCCCAATACTAATTATTAACTAAAGTAAAAGAAATAACAATAATTAAATAGTTTTAAAAAAAACTCAGAATTTTGGGTTTGGGTTCTGACCACCCCAGCTGTTCTGTGGCCACCGACCCACCCCAACCGTCGCTAATGCTAATTGGAGCAAAGCTCTCTTTCTTTCTTATTTTGTTTTGTTAATTTTGTAGGTTGCTTTTGGTGGGCAATGCTTATTGGGTTTTTAAGATCAAACCAAAAGATTGCTTCTTTTTTCTAATCTTTGAAAGTTGAAGGAAATTAGTTTCAAGGGAATAACAAGTGAATTTTCTTTGTTCTTTTCCTTCTAAAGTAATTCAGCTAGAAAAATTAAGGGCACGTTTGGTTCACTGAAATAGAAAAAGGTTGTAATAGAATAAAGTTGTAATGGAATAGAGCTGTAATCAGTAATTTAATTATTTGGTTGAATGTAATAGAATAGAACTGTAATAGTATTATTGTGTTTGGTTGAATGGAATACATATATAATAGCATAAAGGAAAAAAATAAAATGACCATAATACCCTTAGCAAAATTCTTTTTAGATATGGGTATTAAATTTTAATAAAATTATTATTAAATATAATTTAATAACATTCTTAATATAATTATTTTTATATTAAATTATATTAAAATGCTTTTTTATTTTTATATTTAATTACATTAAAATATTTAAAAAATTATTTACTATATTTAAAATAGTACACTATTATTTGAATGCACTACTTCTCAAGTTATCTCAATTTTATGATTTCAACTAAATTTTTATTTGTTATTTACATAATTTTTATATAAAACTTTTTACCTGTGTTATAATCTAAAATTAATTAATTATATTAAACACAATTTTCATTAAAAAAATCACAAAGCATCCAAAAGAAAAAGAGCATCTTTTTATTTTTCTTTTTTCAACTAAAAGAAACAAAAAATGTTTGTTGGGGCTTTTCTTTTTCCTGCCATTTTTAATTGTTGGGACTTTGCAGGGGCATCATTTCTCACCCTTTTTTTTTTTGGTGTTACAAGTCACATACTTCTCTATCGGATGAAGCTTGATTTATTTGATTAAAAATTGACTTCATCAATGTACTCAAAATAAAAAAGCTTTGCTTCCAATTTAAATTTCCCTGGAATTGCCAATTTATATGCTTAATTACTTTGTTCACCAAATCCCAATGCTCCATAACAATACTCCCTCAACGACTTTGAGTCAGCTACAGCATCTTGAAGAAACATAAAGTGATTAAGAAGATTTAGCTTTAGAAGTAGGGGATCAGGCAAGAACTTGTATCCAACATTTTGCAGGCACTGGGACTAAGCTTTTTCTGGCTTAACCAGCAGCTTCTCTATGGTACCATAATTCATAGTTTACGACAGATCTCAAGAAATTCGGGCTTTTATCCGAGCAATCTCAAAACAAAATGCAGTTATCATTTACCAATACAATGTGGAAACCAGGCTAGAAATGTAAGTTCTCATCAATATATCCACAAAAATTTCATTTGCTAAGCAATCTATGTTTATGATTACTTCAAGGTTGAGCTTGATCCTTGAAAGAACAATCATTGTTCGTAGCTTTACTCACAAAACAACATTAGGTCAAATTGAAGGTATCGAAAACATGAATTCTTTTTATATTGCTAGAATCTAACATCTTTGAGATTCTTCCTTTATGAAGCAACAGAAAAGAACATGTAAGGTTTCTTTTGCAGTGGAATTATGGGATTTTGGAGAAAACAAAATTGTATTTCTATTTATCAATAAGGATATATAGAACAAAGGGATTCTTTCTTCTTCCTTAAATACTTGTGTTTGATACATGTATTCAAACATGAGCGTGTCCGATACATACCTTACATCACAAGGAAAAAACAGAAGACATTATAAACGTCTATGTTGGAATAAATGATCTGGCTAATTGACCTCTAGCTAGCGAAGCAGAATAGCTAGTGAAACCGTTTCCAAGTGTTTCTTTGACTTCATTCTCCATATTACCTGCAAAGTTTTAAAGATATACAAGATATATTATCATTTAGCAACACATAATAATTTCCAAACACGAATATCTTAACAAATAACTTATATAAAACATAAAATCAGCTGCCAAGAATTTCTATTCAAATACAGTAAATACAAGGACAACTGCATTATTAATTATAGGTTGATCTAATGAGCTATAAGCTCAACTAGGATGGTCATAACTCATAAGTCATACCAGAATGGTTATCTTCTATTCTTGTTCGCTGTTTTATTTGTTTGTTATTATTATTGACTATAGATGCATGTAACTATAAGTTCTTTCTAGCAACAGAAAACTGAGAATAGTTGATTCACCACACATGCCAAAAAGGAATGAAAAGTTAAATAGCAAAAATATAGAACCTCATATAGCTGCACGCTCTTGGACTCACTAAAGGCATCATAAAAAGGCTTGCTCCAAGAATCGACCATAGCCTGACAAGGAAAAGGAGTTAAAATGCATCATCAACAACAATAACCAGAAACAAGAGAAAAGAAAAGTTAGCAACCAACAACATCTTTTGTTTCTCATATTTTTGTTGTTTTCATGATTGCAATTTAGTGCTAACCTCTCCATTGCCATGGAGTCGCTGATATGCCTCTTATCACAATTTTAAAGCAATGCACTATCTAGTCAACATTCTCTTATCATGATAAAAATAGAAGATTTATAACATCATTAAGAAATACATAAATTTAATCCAAAACAAACATAGAAAAAGGAAACCATACCTGAGAGTTCGCTCTAAATGATAGACAGACTAAAGATGCTTCAGGGACAGCCAAATTGCTAGCATCAACGCCACTTGCATCAAAAACAATCGGCAGCTTTGATTTTCTACCATCAGAATATACAACATCCATGGCAAGAAACTTCCTTGCTGCAATTTCGGGATTAGAATCTTATTTGCCAGTATAATCTGCCAGAAAAAAAAAACTAACAATTAAAATGTTTACAGAAAGTAACGTTAATTTTACTCAAAAATCAGTTGCAATTCAACTAATTTGAACAGATTTGCAAATGATATAGCCTATATGTATATAAAAAGAACAAATCAGTTACTACCTTACCACCGTGTTGTTTTAGCTCAGACATATCATCAAAATATCCTCTATTCAATTCTTCAGCACTGCCCTAAATTAAATTAAAACAATTATTTATATTAAATTTCATGAAAAAAAGAGCATGTAACAAAATTTCAATAAACAAACAAAGCTTAAACTTACATCTTGCTCGTTCTTTCTCGATTTTTTCCTTGCTTGCAAGCTGCACACACAAGACAAAAAGTTAAAAAGAACTATAACTTGAAAAATCAAATATTTTAGAGTTAAAAAGGGGGAGATTGAGGAATTACCTTGTAAATATCGAAGAAGCGAATGGATGATTTTGAAGCGAAATGTTGAGGAGGTGAAGGGGAAATCTTTGGGTCATGACTTAGGAGGTATTGACAATTTGAAATCGAAGCTCGTGCCCGGTTTATCACTCAGTTTACCCTCAACATTTTCAGTTTTCAGTTTAGATTTCAATTCCCCCTCTAAGAACCCTCTTGCTCTTTCCAATAATCGATGGTATAGATAAAGAAAAAGAAATGGAAGAAAGGAAAAGAAAAACTCTATTGAGAGAAAGAAAAAGAAAGTAGAAAAAAGATGGCGAAAAAATTGGAAGTGAGGAATATAGAAGGAACTGAGGGCAAAGTGGGGAGCGTGAAAGGCTCCTTAAACACCGAATCTGTAATCGGTGGTGAGGAAATAGAATAGAAATCAGACAATTTGTTACATAGGCGCGTAATGGAATAAGCTCGTAATAGGGCATTCCATTGAACCAAACATGTGTTTAGGGTGGACCCACGAAATAGGGTTGTAATGGCATAGCCATTACATTAAACCAAACATGTTGTAAATCTTTTGGAGTTGATTTTATGGTTGGAATGGGATAATAATTGAGTTTTCTTTTTCTATCCTTTTATTGGTTTAGGTGTATGAGTTTTAGGATATAAGTCTAAAGCAATGCATGCTTCGCCACTGAAGTGGAGAAAAAAGAAGATGAAATTTATTGAGACTATCTATCTTAATTGGCCATTTTGTTATAGTTGATGATGTACTCTAGCTTGAACTCTTTTTTTTTGTGTTTTAGATATCTTTTCTTTTCAGCAAATGAGCAGGATTGATGTTGCTGTTCAAAGAAACAAGGAATATCTTTGTTTGTGAGAATGGAATTGCACATTTATTGGTAAATGGATTCATTAATGGCTTTCAGTTCATGGGTGGGTTGGTGGCCATCGAACAGTTGGGGTTATCGGAACCCAAACCCAAATTTCTGGGTTTTTTTTTTTAACTAATTAACTATTGTTTGTTTTTTAATTTTATTTTGATTAATAATTAGTATTGGACAAATTATATTTTAGTCTTTAAAAATAATATGCAACACTTATGACATGGTAAATTGTGCCATATTTCATTTATATTATTCAACAAATCCAAAATTAAATAATAAGATCATTCCATGCTAACCATATTATTCAACAAATTCAACAAATTCAATATAAATAATAAAATTATTTATATTGTAACATTCATTTTTTTGTGTTGTCCAGTATATTATATTTCAACAAATACAAGCAATTAGAATCGATTGACCTGAATCCTTGTTAAAATAAAATACAGTGGTAAAATAAAATAAAAGTAAAATCCATATAGAACTACACTTCTTTTATTTTAGTTTTATGATAAGGTTTTTCAACCTTATTACACTTCATCTATTTGATATTGATTAGAATATGGTGTTTCAATCTTACTACACTCCTTCTATTAGAATATGGTTTTACAAACCTATAAATAGGCATAGTCTACTTCTCTTGTAATTTCGAATTCGATATAGTGAATTATCTTTTTCTCTACCCGTGGTTTTTTCCTCGAAAGGGTTTTCACGTAAAAATCTATGTGTTCTTTATTTTTATTTCTCTTTTCTTTGCAATATATTGTCATTATTGATGTTTTATTTTTCACAAATTTGTATCCGAGCTTTCAAAATTTTTTTATACATTTAAGGGTCACACGCCCGTGTAAACAAGCCGTGTGCCTCACACGGCCACCAGACACGCCCGTGTCACAAGCCGTGTGAAAACAAGGCATACATTCGGACTTACACCACATGATCGAGGACACGCTCGTGTGCCATGGCCGTAGAAAAACTGGAGGGGTTACTGACTTGGGTCACACGGCCGACCACACGCCCATGTGCCAGCTCGTGTGCCACACACGGCCAGTAGACACGCCCGTGTGTCTAGGCCGTGCCAAACCTGTAGGGTATACTAACTTAATTCGAAAAGGTACCCCCGGAGACACACGGTCGTGTACTAAGGCCATATGTCACACACGGTCGAGCCACACGCCTGTGTGCTCAACCTTGTGGAGTGAAAATAGGCTTGGTAAAAGCCACATTTCTTACCCTCTTCAAGCATAACTAAACCACATCAAATTTGCACCATTTTATACATATATAAGCAACCAAAGCATGTTATTTTATACAAATTTCATACCATCTATCCTCAACCATTTCCGCTACTAAATTCCATATTTAAAATATACTAAATCATTATGCCAAAATCATCAAAGCTTACATAAGTACCAAATGCATTTCCTTATCAACTTATCAACTATTTCATGTCACAAAACATACCATATCATCATCTCAAAATCAAACCACAATATACCAACTTCCAAGCAATAATACTTCAAATTACAACTATCCAAAAGAGCAACCATGTAACCATACCAAACAAGCCAACACATAAGGCATTATATACATCACATATATCACTTATCAAACACATAATTTAAGACAACTTAAATGACCAAATACATACCAACATTTACAAGCCAAATCTCATGGCTCAAAATCATAACTCAAAACATATCAAGATAACACTAGCCTATACATGCCATATACCATATATACAAAGCTCCAAAAGTACCAACGAGATAATCGATAGTGTGATGATGTTTCCCGACGATCCCCGAATCTGGGCTAGCTTCGATAATCTAAAAAAATAGTGAAAAATAAACACAGTAAGCTTTAAAAGCTTAGTAAGCCATATACAAATAAAGTCATCATTTGAATATTTGCATATCAATTCAAATATGCTAAGCATATCATAATTGAATTCATCAAATACTTCCCTTTTCAATACTCGTATGAATCTCGTACGTACCTGAGTCACTTAACTCATTCACAAATCTTTCTCGACTTGACTTTGCCCGTTGAACCATTCAGAATTGTTAAGAATACTCGAAAATCACATAAGCTTGTACAATGCCATGTCCCAGATATGGTCTTACATGTTATCATATGTCGATGCCATTGTCTCAGACAGGGTCTTACACAAAATCATAATACGATGCCAATGTCTTAGACATGGTCTTACACGTAATCACAATACAATGCCAATGTCCCAGACATGGTCTTACATGTAATGACATCTCGATAACCTAATGTCATGACATTCGTATCCCATACTATTCCTAAGGTTCGTACGGGACTTTCAGATGTCGTAACTCTATCGATTCTTGCTCGTATTCGCTCGTTCAACATTCATAACAATTCAATGATAATGAAACATATATAATTCAATTTAAAGACATTTAGTTGCATATGAACTTACCACGTAGTCGGAATAGAGGGACCAAATTGACTATTCGATAACTTTCGATTTTACTCGATTTAAATCCGATTTCTTTCATTCTTGATCTATATATATTCAAAATTAATCCATTTAACCACTGTCGAAACCATTTTTTTGAAAAATGGGGTCGACTTGATTTTAAAAATGAAAACGAATAAAAATGAGAGTTGCCACCAATACCTTTTTTTGAGGTGTGATCGGGTCACCTTATGATTGATTGTTTTTATAAAACGTTTTGATTTACTAAAATAACAATTTTGGTCTACGAAGTTCGAGAAAATGGGTTCGGGAGTCGGTTACACACGAGAAAGGATTAGCACCCTCGTAATGCCTAAAATTGGTACCTAATTGATTAATTAATGTTTTAACGTCGGAAGTTGAAACCTGAAAAGAATTAAAAATATGATCCTCTCTTTTTTAATGTTGATTTTACGAAGAATTTGCTTGAGTAAATCGAAACGGATGCTAAAGATCTTCTTGTCTCAAAGTAATAAAATGTCACATCTAGTACGTTAGGACATGACATTTTAAACCCTCGAGAATAAGCTTGTCTTTTGATTTTCAAAACTCATGCATTTTAATTTTAAAAGGGTATTCGGTCATTTGGGTCAAACGAGAAAAATTGAAACCTAGTACGTTAGGGCACGATCTCTCGAATTTCTAAACACGAAATATTACCTTTATTAAAAACTCTTTTTTATGAATTTAGGTGAAAATTAGTGAAATGCTAAAAATGATACATATACGTAGTCTATTTAATTATGTTAAAAAAAGAAATCGTTTAAAACTTTTAAAAGGGGTAATTTGCGGCTAATAACAATAGTATAACACACATTTGAAGTGACAATAATATCGCATAAAAAATAACACATAGCATTGGCATTAACGAACCATAATGTTGTCAAGCATAAACAACAACAAGAATAATGATGCAAATGATAATATGGGGAACAATAAGGAGAATAACAAATAACAATAAGATAAATAAATAACCGGCAAACTAATTATCAATAAAGACAATAAGTAAATAAACAAATAAAAAAGGGTCTAAATAAAAATTTAAAAAAAGCAAATAAATAAAAGAAATAAAAATATTAAATAAAACACATAAAATGATAATAACAACAATAATAATAATCTAAAATTTTAAGGTATATATATAAAGATATAAAAAATAAATAAATAAATGGTAAAATGACAATAATAGGAGACGATGAAAATAAATAAAGTTTATTTAAAAGAGTAGATAAAACAAAAAAATTTATATTAATTAAATTAATCGATTTAATGATATAATAATATTAATAACCTAACATTTAAAAAAATTATAAAGGGGATACAAATAAATAGATGTTAGACTAAAATAAATATATATAAAGTTTAGGCGCATGAATATCAAATAAATATAATAATGATAATAACAATGATGTTAAATTAATTAATTTGAAAATAAAATAGCAAAAATAACGAAAAGGGATCAAATTGAATTTTAAAACGAAAATTTGGGGTTAATCCGAAATGAATAAAGGAGAAAAGGACCGAATTGAACGCGCAAATAACAAGGAGGGACTAACTGAGCAATTACACCTTGCCTTCAAAACGTCGCTGTTTAAGTGTTGACCAATTTGTAAAGTGAAGTAAATTATAGGGCCAAACTAAAAATAAAAAACTAAATTGTAAAACAATAAAAAAGCAAAAGGGCTAAAAGTGCAATTAGCCCTTCCGCTAAAAAACACGTGGATCCTAGGTCGGAGCGGGTCGAGTCAGACGGGTCAAAGGCAAAACGACGCCGTTTTGGCGCCTGAAATTAAAGTCCAAAACGACGTCATTTTGGAACCCTTATTTAAGTCAAAATTTTTTCAAAAAAATTCATTTTCCCTTCTTCCCAAAAAAAAAAAAACAAAATTCTCTCCAAACTCTCTCACCCTCTCCCCACTCCGAACACATTTCGGTCGTCGGATCGATGACTGGCAGCCGCCACGGTGGTCGGAAACCAAAAAGACTAATTTTTTGGGTTTTTTGACTTCCCGAGCCTCTTAATCGCTGATTTTCATCGGAATCGGCGGACCTCAATCGCTTACGGAGGCACAAACGCAAGAAAGGGTAAGATTTGACCCCTTTTTATATTTTTTTGCTTATTTCTTTTCAATAAATATAAAATAAAGAGTAGAGAAAAAATAAAAAATGAAGAAAGGAACCACCTTTGAAATTTATTTTTTTTTCTCTCTATTGATTTTTTTTTTGTGTATTCGTTCTTAAAAAAAACATTACATCCATCCTCTCTTACTCTTTATAGCCGAAAGAAAATAAATACAAACAATTTGCTCGTTTTTTTCCTTGTTGTTTTTTTGTTTCTTTCTTCTGTTGTCCTTTTTGTCCTCTTTTGCAGGTGGAAGAGGCGACGTGGCGTGCGGTGGTGCGTGGAGGCCGTACATGGGAGCAGCAGCGGCACCAAGTGGTTGGGGCTAGAGTTTCAATTTTTTTGAAAAAGTTTAAGTGTAGTGGGCTGATTTGGGCTTAGTTTAATTTGGGTATAGGGTTTTTTAATTTTGGGTTTTGTGTTTGGGTTATGTTTTTATTTTTAGGCCTGGTGTAATGAACATTTAGACTATTAATTATTTGGATTTAGTTTTATTTATTTTTTTGTTTTTTGATTTCTGTATGGGCTCGGACAAATTGGGCCTATTACAATCACCAAATCAATCAATTTCATCTACAAATACATATTTAAGCCAATTTGCACTTTGGCCCTAAACTTTTACATTTCTTAGAATTTAGTCCCTCTTTCATAAAATTGGAAATTCATGAAATTTAAAGACAACCCATGCTAGCCGGATTTTGTATAGCTTCATAATAGCCCATGTTTTCATTTATTTCACACTTTTAACCACAATATTTCACATTTTCTCAATTTAATCCCTAAATAGCATTTTCATCAAAAATCACTTAATAAAACTTAGATATCTATCATTAAACCTTCATAATCTATCATTAAACATTTAAATGCTCAAGCATTCAACAATGGCTTCATTCAAAATCTATAACAGTTTTAAAAACGAAGGTACTACAACGAGCTCAGAAAACGTAGAAATTATTAAAAACAGAGCTAAAACCGTACCTTAATTGACAAATTAAGCTTGGCCGAATATAACCTTATAAATGGCTGATTTCTTTTGCTCAAAATCGGTTTGGGAAGATGAAACAAATTATGATTTTGCTTGTTTATTTTAATTAACCTTTAATAACCAATTTAAAATTTTAAACTTAATGAGCTTTTATAATTACAATTATACCTAGCCATTATTATCCACTAACCCTATAATGATCTAATTACATATTAAGGATCTTCACTTTAATCAAGCATAGCAAATAAACACATTTAATATATAGAATGCCACTTTTACATTTTACGCGATTAAGTCGTTTTTCTCAAATTGAGCTATTAAACGATAAAATTAGCTCACGAAATTTTCACACATATATATTCTCATGCTATAAACACCAAAAATTATATTAAATTAATTTTACAACCTCGAATTTGTGGTTCTGAAACCACTATTCTGATTTAGCTAAAATCAGGCTGTTACAAAAACTCTAACCAACAAGCTGCATATGAAGCAACGTCTTTATATTCATTGTTTGGAGGAAGGTGTATCTATGCACAATTTTTTATGCAATTACTTAATAGATAACCATTTAATTCATGCAATTACTTAAAGATTTTGATAAATTGAATTTGTAAACCTCTTAATCTCATCAAAATATATTGAAAATCATTTTTAAAACATCTCTTAGCTCTTTATTATGATGTTCACCATTTTTTATGCAAAATATAGCTTTAAAACCATGGATCTTTAATTTTCTTGCTTTGATCTATGAAAATCAAATTAAAACACCTAATAAAAATTTAATACATAAGAAAATAATAGATTTACCTTTAATTCGAAAACATCCACGAATTTGCACAAATTGAGCAAAAACGAGCTAAGCTTTGGTGAGAATTTGGAGAAGAAAGAGTGATTTTCTTGGAAAATTGAAAGAATAAAGAGTGTTTGGATGCCAAGAAAATATGAGAAATGCAGAAATTTTTTAGAGAAAATTTTCTAATCTAAACCTAACAAATTTTAAAAATGAAAAAGAAATGTAGAGAGATTGGAAGGCAAGTGGCTTTTATAGCCAACCAATTTTTTAAAATTGGGCTATTTTCGCTCTAAGTCCTCTCCTATTTCTCCCTTCTTCTAATGACTCCATTTTTAACTACTAGCCTTAATTTACACATTTGACCTCTACTTTAACCACTACTCCAAATTAGTCTTTATTATTGTTATTTACTTATGTCTCGATTATTAATACCACAATTATTTAATTTAATTATTATTTTTACTATTATTAACTAATTATCTATTTAATCCTATTTTAACTCCTATGACACAAAATCTGATTTTTTTTCTCTCAGATCTGTAATCTAATGTCCAATTCTACTAACCCGATTTTCGGGATGTGACAATCATACTTGATTGGGGTTTAAAAATGAATTTTAATGAAAGATAATAGGTGAAAAGGGGAAAGGACTAAGAGGGCAATTGCACCAATGTATAAAAAAGAAAAGAAATGGCAAAATGCTCAATTGTTTTTCACACAGGAATACTAATAGCTTTTTTATTCAAGTGTTTTCCGGTCCCCTTTATGCCACAAGCACAAGGCTTTTTATACACCTCTCAATAGCTAATTTTAGCATGATTTTCTCTTAAAATCATGTTTAACAACCAACTCAAAACCATATTTTTTTTCTAAATATAGGATTTGACAAAGTCAAAAATCAGATTTTTATCAGCTAAAAAATAATCTTGTAATTTTCAATTCATCCCCTTGTCTTGTTTTTTATTCTAATTTAGCTTGATTTTGCTTGCTTTTGAATTTCGGCACTCCAATTGTGTCCCTGATAAAATTTAAGCAAGAAATCACAAACAAAAAATAGGTACATTAAACACATGAAATTAGGTTGCTATCAAATTTCCCCCTACTTAGTCGATACTTGTCCTCAAGCATGTTGTGTATTCTCATGCTAGAAACCATTCAATAATTTTTTTTTCCAAAATCAAATCTCATTCAACAACCATGTACAATGCAAATAATTTAGGTGTCATTATGAATAAGAACTTACTCATTTTAACCAACAAGTGTTCATAAAATTTTAACAATATGCAAAATCAATCATTTCACTAAATTGAAGCTCAATCGAACTTACAAGACAATTTTTCTCGATCAAATTATTCATCAAATTAGGGGCATAGTCAAATATTTTTATGCGAGATGAAATGACAACCCAAGTACCTTACCCCGACCACTCAATTTGATACATCTCTAAACAAATTATTTTTCCCTACTCATGACAGCTCGATCAGCAGAGTGTTTGCAAGTTTTGGTTAATCACTCAAATCTTTTGACACGAGGTGAGATGAAAACCCACTCACCTCATCTCGGTTACTCAATTTGGTCACATTTATAAAATCTTCACTCATGACAAAGTCATCAGCGGAGCAGTATATACATACAACTTTAATTTTTATTTATTTATTTATTTTCCTTTTTCTTATTCTATATATTTTTCTCTTTTTTATAGTAACATAACATAAAATGATTAATATGAGATACGAGTACTTTTTATTAAGCAAGTTTAAAGAACTATTCATGAACCACCCAACCATTTGAATTAACTAAGCATATGAATTAAATGCTCAATTTCAAACAATTAAGGAATAATCTTAGTGTAAGAATTAACACATGCAACGAAGAGCAAACAATAGCATGACATGTCCTACAAATCCCTCCTACTTAGTCCACATTGTCCCCAATGTGTAATAATAAATAAATAAGAAAGAGAAGAGTCAAGTATACTCCCCGTGTATGTTTAATATGGCGGAGGGTTATGGAAGTGACCACTTTGCAATATAGCAAGGATATTTGAGATTTGAGCCTCCATTCTGTCAAGGTGACCCTCATAAGGGTGGTTATATGTGGTCGACAGTTTGGGAGAGTTTTGAAATAATAAAAAATTCACTTGGTAGCCATGCAACTAAAAAATGACATTGTAATAAACTTGAATTTAACAAAATAATTTTAACAGTATTAACAGTTGGACCTAAAATTTTGAAATATGAAAAGTAGAGGGACAAAATTCCTAGGAATAAAAGGATAGGGACTAAATTAAAAATTCGTGAAAAGTATAATAACTTATGACATATTTTAACCAAAAAATATTATATTTGATTATATTTTAACTGTTAACCTTTAGTTAATTTTTAGTTTTTAATATAGTATAAACACATGGTAATTGTCTAACTGAAGTTTTTTAAATCTACCCATAGTGGACAGGCAGGTCAATTGTCCTTAATCAAATACATATTTTATTTAATATTTATTATATTTAATACTTATTTTATATTAAAATTCTCTTTCTAATATAATCAGTTTGTTCAATCAGTCCGATGGATTAAACTATTTCAATAGATAATTATAGAAGGAATGAGAATATTTTGTCATTTCACACCGCAATGAATGCATCTACCAACACCTTATGGTATATTGGTAATGATTGCTCAGGGAATATGATTGGAGATATGTCAAATTTGAAGGATTTTGTGAGGTGCTTGGAGGGTCGAGTGGCCTTTGGAGATGGGAAGAAAGGTGGAGGATTTTAATCATCTGTCATGAAATTATGTAGTAACACATTCATGAGCTACATAATCTATATAACTCCTTAAATACAATAGGACATGTAAAAATAACACAAACATATATCAAGGGCTATTGAGGTTTCAGGCACTAAATAACACCTTAAACAAAATATGATACATAAAAGCAACATAAACACATACCATAGAGTTTTGAGATGCTAGGATCTATATAACAACTTACATAGAATATGACACATACCAATAACACAGATATTCCATAGATTATTGAAATATCAATATCTATAAAACACCTTAAACACAACTTGACACAAACAAAAAGTCACTTAAAAGAAACCAAACACAAAAAGGATCATGAGATAAGGTAAATTCTTAATTCCTCAAGTTGAGAGTGAGATGGGATTAATGAGCAAAGAAGTGATCCCATCTTTAGAATTTTTTCCAACATGTGTGTACTGATCTTCTCCATCTTTGTAAAGAAAATCGATGACCCTTGTAAGATTGAGACTTCGCATAAGAACTGGCACCGGAACAACCTTGGATATCTCACTAAACATCAACTCATAGTTTATATCTTTCCAAGCATTCTCCACTTGCTTCTTCAATTCAATGCATGCTTCTTGTTCTGAAACTCCATATTCTCTCATGTAGCATTCAACAGCTGATGCGCAATGCCCTCTCTCTTGCTCAAACTACATATAATAAGCATTAGCCTTATTTACCAAATGTAAGTTATAGAATACACTCTAGCGAGATTCAAGGGGAAAAACTGCCTTGTGTGAAGCGATATCATCCATGAAACGACCAACAATGGAAGATGCAGCAATAATTTTAGGGTTGGTAGATGCCCAATTAAAAATCTTAGGTGTTACCAAATCTCCCATTCCAATAAAAGATGTGAGAGTTAACATGATATAGCCAGCAGTTAAAATTGCGTTCCTCATATACTCCTCCATCGTTGGCACATAGTTTTCATGGCACCAATTAGCCTCCACCATATAAGCTTCAGATAATTGTTTAAACTATGAAATGGAAACAAAACAAAAAAGGAAAAAATCGTCAGCTCAAGTCTAGAGTTAGGATGTTAACAAAAAGGATAAATTAATTGAGACTCATTTTTTTAGGTAATTGCATTTAACATTTTTTTCTTTCTATAAATACATACAATGAAGATACTTTTGAGAAAATGTTGTCCGGATCCATACACATTTACCCTAAAAATTTGAGGTTTTCAATGAATCAAGGGAAAATGGGCATCTCTTCTATGCACCTTTAGAATCTCCCCCAAGTTTACAAGGTAGGTTGATTTCTTTATTCTTCAAAACTGATATAAGCATGGATTCAGGTAAATCAGTCTATCCATCCGAGCTTGAAATTTGGTTTAGACAAAAGTATTTAGTTTTATAAAAAAAGAGCGTGGGCAGTTTTGTTTAAAATATGGGTAGCGTTTGAACACTAACATGTAAGGCTTGAGCTCGGTCCATCTCAACTTGCTTTTCGTATTGTATTCTATTATTTTTATGTATATTATGTAATTTATATCACATAAAAATTAAATTTATAATAATATAATATTATGTTGTAAACATTTAAAATATATTATCCTGAATTGTATGGAGCAGTGATTAAAGCTCTTGTCAGACACATGATTGATATGGGTTCAAACCGTATTACTTCCATTCCCTACCCCAATATTTTAAGAAAAAACTATTAAAAATATATTAACTTGTCTCAGTTTAGAACTTTGATAAAATACATATTAAATTAAAATTAGCATAAATTAACTTTTTTTTTCCAATTTTTTAAAAAAAAGTATGGACAAATTTATACAAAATTTGAGGTTCAAAGACAAGTTAACATGAGTAAATATATAAATTATATTAATACAATACAACGACCTAGACCAATACAACTCATAAACACTTCTAAATTAAGGTATGAGTTTATTAAATTAGCAAATCATGTGGATGTTAATCGAGCAATGAATGAATTTACTGTGAAATGGCTTCTCGTTTAATTCTTCTTTCACAAAAATAATAATAAATAAGGTAAGGTGTGAATGTACCATGTTTTTCGAGTATTCAACACAATATGATTTTTCTTCTTTTGCCATCGCTTTCTCTACTTCTCCATAAACATCCAATAATGATTTGTAGAAGAATTTCATGTATTCTAGAAGTTGATCTATACAATCAGCATCTCACCTGAAAATAAATTAAAATTTTACAATTTGAACATGAATGGATTGGAGTAAGCTTTAGATTTAAAAAATCGATCCTTTGAAAGTGTGGAATATAATTTTATATATATAAATTGTTTGACCTCTGAATTGCATGTGTAAGGAGTTTGGGTTCTTCCAAGGTGCCATATGCGTCATAAATGTCATCCATAATTGATGCCTTGGCTATTACTTTAGTTAATATCTCTCTGGGCGAGAGAGTATTGTGGCTCAAAGTATACTCTCAATATCTAAAAATAACCTTCCACCAATAGATTTTGTATAAATGGTAACTTTTTCGCCAAGTCGAAATCTTTCCACCACCAGAAACAAAACCCATAACTAATGAATTATTCATCCTTGAAAATTTGGTTAAAGTATTAATTAATGTTGAAGGAGTAATTTATTACTTGGTGATTTTGCTTAGCTCTTCCTTATGTAAATTTTGTAACAAATTGAAATCCAACTCTGCAAACTTCAACAACGTTTTGTCATGTGACCCATCATCTTTATAAATGTCTATGATTCGCCTAGCCTCCAACCTTGGCAAGCATTTGCATATGGGTCAGTCTCGAGCACGGGAGACCAAGACTGAGAGGGGAAACTCGATGGTGCCAGCAGCTTTGGCTAAATCTAGATGAGTGGTGGTGAAACCAAGAGCTTCTTCCAGTATATCTTCTCCATGCACACGTAAATGTGCTGCTTCATATAATTCTAATAAGCCTTTCACATCACTTGTTAAGGACTTGTCAAAGTTTCCTTCATCATCTTTGAACTTGTAGAATGATACATTTTAATGAAATTACAATGATTGCAATTAAAACTTTCCTCATATTAAATTTATAATTTATTTTTAACGAAAAATTACTTTTCATTGTTATATTTAGGCATAATGGCATGTCATTGTTTGTTATATATGCCACATCAACAAATAATTTAAAAAATATAAAAAATAAAAACAATGCAAAATTAAAAAAAAAAATTATCATGAAGCATGTAAATGCCCAAATTTGACCAGCCCAATAAGCCTAAATCAGACAAAAGCAAAAACAAGCAAAAAAACTAAATTAAAATGTCCAATTAAAATTACAGCCCAAATTAACAAATCCCTAACCCAAAAATACATGGCCCAGTGGCCCAAAACCTAGACCTAGGATAGGCCAAACAGAAGCCTAGGGTTTCCCTCGCGTCGCACCCCCCACGTTCAGCCTCCAAGCGCCGTACGTCCACCAGCGCCTTCGTACGATATTACTAAACTCCGTACCTGCAAACGAATGCGAAAACAATAGCAAAACAGAGACAAAAAAAGGAGCAGATTTTTGTATTTTTGTATTTTTTCTTTATTTTTGCTTTCGGCTACAAAAGCCAAAGAAAAAAGAATGTAATTTACACACGGAGAGATAAAAAAAAATCAATACAGAGAGACGATTAGGCAAAGAAACATTTCAAAGGTGTTTCATTTTTGCTCATTTCCTGTCTTTATTTTTCTTTTATTTATTTATTTTGAATCTATCGCATAAATACATAAAAATGGAAGATTTTTACTCGTTGTTCAGTGTCGACATCGTCGGCGTTTGCTTCTCTAGCCCAAAGGTAGGTGGATCCTTGGGAATCCAGTTAAAACCACGGCGGAGGAGGCCGAAACTCGAAAGGTTTTCTGACTTTTGGGCCATTTTCGTGAGGGTTTAAGAAATTTTGAGCTCGGATTTGAGCTTTGGAGGGCCGAAAGGGTTAAAGGGTGGCCTTTTTTGCGATTTCCGGCAACCGGGCACGGCAGAGCACATCGCCGGTGACCTGTGGCCACCGTGGATCTCGTCGGATTGGATGGCCGGAGTTTTGGGGAGAGGAGGGAGTTGAGAGAGTCTGAAGATTTTTTTTTAAAACAAGAGGGTTAAATGATTTTTTGGTAAAAAAAATTGGTTTATATAAGGGTGCTAAACGGCACCGTTTTAGGATTGGTTCAGAAGACCCCAAAACGACGTCGTTTTGGGGCCAAACCCGAAATCCGACCCGCCCTCTATAGGATCCGCATTTTTTTTTACATGGGATATTTTCGCTCCAAGTCCCTTCGCATTTACTATTCTTCTAAATCCAGTTTCCTTTTATTTTAATTTGTGCCTCATGTTTTATTTTAATATTAATTTAGTCCATATTTAAGCACTGTGTTTTGGAGTTTGGGGTAATTTTGTTTTTTAATCCCCATGAGTTTACACGCGTTATATTTTAGTCCTAAGTTAAGCTCCAACGATTTATTTATTTATGGATTATCTTTTTGATTTTATCTTTATCTCAATTGAGTCCTTTTTCTTTTAACTTCATTTTTGTAAAATTGTCTTATTATTTATTTTAGATTATTATTCACTTTTTATGTTATTCATTATTTTAATTTATTTTATACTATTCATTTTTATTTACTTTTGTTTGTATATTTTTAAATACTTTATTTATATAATTTACTCATTTTTAAAATTTTCTTTTATGTATATTCTTTATTTAAAGTTTTATATCATGGTTACTTTAAATATTTTTGTATATTATTATTGTATATATACATAATTTACATTTAATCATTTTTTATTTTATGTATATTATTTCTTGTATACACATATATATATCGTTTTATATATTACTTATTTCTTTGCTTGCATAAGGTTTATTTTATAAATTAATCTATATATTACTATGTTATATATGATTTATTGTGGTTCTTATTCTGATGATTTATTTTATGATTAAATTATTTTAAATACTTTATTCTGGATTCTACTCATTTATTTTGAAGTGTTTCAACATTATTTTCACACTTATATATATACATTTAAATACTTTATATATCGTTCGTTTTAAATTGTTATATATCGTTGATTCTTAAAACTACTCTCTCACATCAATTGTTGTAAATTTGTTCATTATTATTTAGATTCTATTTATTTATTTATTATTTATTTTGCCTTATGTTTATTTTCTATTATAGATTATAAATACATTGTTAATATCTCTTAAAATTCGTTAGCATAAATGTTAGAATAGTGTATGATTATTTGTTTTATGGATCACATTATAAATTCATTGCTTTGTTATTGCTTATGTTCGATTGTTTATGCCTTACAACCTCATGATCCGTAAATGCTTTGGCAATATGTTTTGACAAGATAATATGTTGTTATTCTCATGCATGTCTTTACCATAATTGGCTATTTAAAAGTTTTAGTTCAATCAATTACCTTTTAATCACCAATTCGTTCTATTTTAAAACTATAATGAAAGGAACTTTCCCAAAACGACGGCAATGTTCGATGTTTGGCGATTCAGGGAATCGTGCCCTATCGTGTTGGGTTGCAATTTCCTGTTCGTTCAAAATAATCGAATATTCCTTTGGAATTTCACTCATGTCTTTAAAAATTCCTTAAAACGAAGGAAATGTCCGATGTTTGGCAATTCGGGGAATCGTGCTCTATCGCGCTGGGTTGCAATTTCTCGTTTGTTCAAAATAATCGAATATCACTTTAGAATTTCACTCATGTTTTCTAAATTCTAAAACAAGGCAATGTTCAATGTCTAGAAATTCGAGGCATCATGCCCTACTGTGATGGGTTTTGGTTTTTCTCATTGGACTAAATGATTGGGCATCCTTCTATGATTTTCAACATATAAACTTTTGGAACTCGAAATTTATCGTGTTTTCGAGGGTATAAAGGATCGTGTCCTAACGTGCTGGATGTGATGCTGTATTCCTTTGAAACAAGAGAATTTTGACGACCAACTTGGGCTATTCAAATGTTTATAAAAGGAACCACATTTCAAAAACATTTTTAAATCTTAGACATAAGGACAGTATTTAATTGATTTGGTACCAATTTTGGGCGTAGTGAGGGTGCTAATCCTTCCTCATACGTAACCGACTCCCGAACTCATTTTCTCATATTTACGTAGGCCAAAATTGATTTAAATGGAATAAAATGCTTTATTAGGTGATCCAATCACACCTAAACAAAAAGGATTGGTGGCGACTCCATACTTTGCTTTAAAAGTCGATCATCCAGTTTTTTAAAAAACCTAAAAAAAATGGTTTCGGCAGCTTGGCGACTCCACTGGGGACCGACCAAGAGAGTCAAGCCATAAAATTGATTAATTTCTGTCCTTTTGTCTAAAATTGAAATTTTTATTTGATTCTTTGTTGCATTCGTTTGCATGATTGTTGTTGTTCGAGTTTTGTAGTGTACTCTTGCATTGCATTGCATGACCGGTATGGTCACACCCTCTAAGTGGGAGTGAGAAACTACGCCTTCGTGAAGTTTTCATCTCCACATGGGCTAGTGGATTACTTCTGGAATACATCCGTACCTATGATTTCGTGAGATTTTCATCTCCGCATGGTCATAGGGAAATGTATTCCCCTGACCTGAAATTGATCCATATGTGCCTATAATGGGTGAGGATTGAGGAATTTGCTAGTTCAGGTACCCTTTCTCTAGAACTAAGCCACATATAGTGAACCTTGAGAGTCCACCTTAGGTAGGACCTTGCCCAAATTTAGTGGTCACCTAAATAGGTACTTTATTTGTTATTTATTTCTGTACTAATGTGTTTTGTTTTTGTTTGTTTATGACTGCATTGCATTACATCATCATAGAAAGGAGGCGTTGATTCATATTTGATTGCTAAATAGAATAGTTTGTCATAAGAAAACGAATTTCTTGATAAAGTGGATTACAATACGGTTGTCTGAATATGGTCCAAGTAAACACGACAGAAGAAGGCTAACAGTTCGCTGAGGAAAACAAGATTTTACCTAAAGATTCAAGCTAATAAAGATTATTCCAAAGCCATCGCGTCCTGACTTTCTTAATGGAGCTAATCAACATTGCGAGGATAGTAATTCGTGGCCTGAATAAAGCAAAAAGGAGCTAGTAGAGGCATTTATTGGAAGCTTGCGAGATTTGACTTTCACAAAGAAAGGGGATCAGTGTCTTCGCCTGGAATATGAAAGCAAGGCCGTATATGTAATCCGTTTTATGTAAAAGAATTTGTTTTCTAGAAAAGTTGTTCTAAGGGAATTGAATTCAAAATCAACATCTTTCTTTCCTTTGCATTCATCCCATACATTTGCATTGCATTGCATCATTTGCATTAGATTTTCCCAAAATGACCCTAATTAGGTAAAATTATTTTAGAACCGACAAAGGATATGGACCAAAGGTTGGAGAGAATAGAGCAAAGGCAAATATAGATGCAAGAGCAATTGATCTAAATTCAACAAGGTATGGAGAACAAATGCTAGAACTCCAAAGAAATATGATAGGCCAATTAACCCAGTTACTGGTCGAAGAATTTGAAAAAAGGAGTGGCCCAGTAGTCAATAGTGAGGATTATAATGAAGAGATCATCTATTCCCTAGGTTTTACCCCAATAAGCGTCTTGACCCAACCAGACATGCAAGGGGTGCCCGTCATTATCGGACCCCAATATCAGATTGATACATCGGCACTGTTGAGCTTCCCGACGAGTTCAGGTTTTAACCCAAAAGATGATCGAGCCAAACCTATTGTTCTGGTAGAAACGAAGGAAAGGAGATAGTGGACTTTAAAGGCCCTGAAGAAGAAGGAAAAGAAAGCAAATAGTACGAGTAGGTATAACAAGGGCCATTTGGAGTCGGTTGCAGTAAGCCTGCTAAAGACAGTAACTACCAGCCATTAGGTCTCCCCAAGGCAAGAACCCGATCCAAGGCCTAACTCAGAAAAACCCTAGTTCACACCCATCCCAATCACGTATAGGGAGTTGTACCAGGTTTTGTTTGATGCATATATTGTATCCCCTTTTTACATAGAGCCGATACAGCCTCCATACCCAAAATGGTACGATGCAAGCGACCAATGTGAATACCATGCGAGAATCACGAGGCATTCCATCGAGAATTGTACCACTTTTAAAAAGTTAGTTGAAAGACTCATCAAATTGGGTATTGTAAAATTCGATGATCCCTCTGGTGCAGAAAATTCATTACCCAACCTTTCTGTTAAAGGGGTAAACATTATGAGTTCCATGATGGACAGGGGCATGAGATCCAAGGGTACATCGAGCTTAGGACTCTAATGCAAGACCTGATATTAGGGAATCTGAACATTAACAACGTATCAGAAGAGGAAACCTGGGAATAGAATTTTTTCGAGTATCTGCCCTTTACATACTTGGGAATGTTTTGAACCATGAGACTGTGGAAGAGACCCCTGTATTTTTAGAGCTAATCTAGAGTAACATTCAAAACACGCTTGTTGCTTTAAGCCTAGGAGCAATAAGAATCCTTTTGTGAAATAGGCTTATATCCAAAATCTTTATTTCAATAAAATGCATGTTTGTTATCATTTTGAGTAAATATTCTTTTATTCTTTCAATTTCATACCGTACAAACAATTATTCTTAGATTCTTTTATTCATGATCATACCATACAAATAATCATCCTTAGAATCATTTATTCTTTGGCATCTGTCTTCAACAGGTCCCCAGATATCAACGACATGAGCGAGATATATGTCTTGAGGGATCTCAGGACTTGGAAGATGACAGAGATTGTAACATATCTCCTGATTTGTTAAGAATGGTAGAGTAAGATGAAAACAGATCCTACCTTACAAAAAGTCAGTGGACAGTAAGCCTAAGACAAGAGAAAGAGGTAAACATCGGAGTCTACATCACCACAAAGACAAAGCAAGACGTCATTGAGTCATTTCCAAGAATTTAAAGATTTTTTGCACGATCGTATCAAGATACGCCTAGCTACTAGGACGTGAGGATGTTGCATGGTTTTTGAATAACATATGCTAGTGGCTTTACGATGGCCAGGCTAATCATGAGATTTAGGTCTACTAATCCACCATAGAAAGGGATTGCATCAGTATGCCGTAAATGCCAAGTTTATGGAGAGAAAATTCATGTGCCCCTTCATTCTTTCAACTTTCTCTACGTGGAGCATGGAGGTTATTGGGCCGATCTCGTCGAAAGCTTCCTGCAGGCATCAATTACTTCGCCAAGACGGTAAAAGCCGCTTCATATGCCAATATTACAAAGTCGACAGTCAACAAAAAAAAAAGAGATCATGTGCCCAAAAAGATCGTATCCAACTGTACAAAGTCAGAAGTTCGTAGTTTGTTCGAAGAACAGACGCCACATCACCTTAAAAATAAACAATACAGTAGAGGTAGCCAAAATGTATAAGAATAAAAATAACAAAACAAAGGCCATAGTGAAAAGCGACTGAGACTTGTAAAGATTGGCATAAAAAAGGTTACCATTTACCCTCTATGCTCATTGAACGTTCGCCAAGACCTTCGCCAGGGCAGTATATTTCATTAGTCTATGGGATAAAAATGGTTTTGAAGAAGAGATTCCTTGTCTCTGAGTCTTGTCAGAGCTGAATTTGGATAAGGCAAAACAGATCCAATCCTGATATGATTAGTTGAATTTGAAGAAAAGAGGTCGAAAGCCATCTGTCATGGTCCAATGAACGATGTGAGCTTACGATGAAGAGGTTCATCTTAGAAAATTCCACGAGGAGAACTTGATATTGAAAAAGATCCTTCCTGTACAAAAAGACTTTAGAAAAAATAGATGCCAAATTGAGAAGGACCTTATGTAGTAAAGAAGGCCTATTTTGGAGGGGCATTAACATTGACCGAAATGGATGGCAAAGATTTGCCCAAGTCAGTGAATTCAAGTTTCGTCAAGAAGTATTTGACCTAGAAAGTGAGAGGCCAAGGCGAAAACCAGAAAAGGGCACTTTGAGACCTTTTAAAAAAAAAAGGAGAGGCCAAGACGAAAACCCACAAAGGGCGCTTCGAGACCAAAGGGGATTCGAGTTGAAAACCCAAAAAGGGCGACTCAAATTTGGATCAAAGTGGGGCATACAACAGTTTTGCTATGGCTGAGTTAACAATAAAGAAGTATGTTACGTCTTGGGGCATCGACAAAGTACTCCGGATCCCCTAAACACATATTGAGCTCAGAAAGGTCCTTAAGAAGTTGGTACAAAGAAGCTCAAGCTGCGATATCAGGGGCACCTAGTTTCCATTTTGCCCATTTTGAATTTGTTGTCTTTGATTACCTTATTCTTTTCAAGATACGTCCCAATAAACTTCCTTCTTATTGCATTGCTATCTTTGATTAACTTATTCATGTTGAGTTAATTACTTTCTTATTGCATTTGTAATCTTTGGTTAATTTATTTATTTCGAGCCACGCTCCTAATCAATTTCCTTCTTGTCCATTGTTTTGATCTTTTTCAAGCATTTTGCATTGAAATAACGATTAATGGACTAATAATACCTTCGCAAAAGGGGTTCTGCATATTACTCTGGAAACTTCTAAATAGTATAGGAACCTAAAACAGGACCATTATTTAGAACTCACCGAGCCTAAGAGTTGAAAATATTTGAGACATAGGAGTCTAAATTGTGGCTATCTCCCTAGATTCTTTGTTAAAGATATCATTTGCACAAAAAAAGGGGTATTGTTTCAGTGATGCTACCTCGCCAAATAGTGAGCAATGTCAACCCAAGTGCAATGGGATTATTCTTGAAAAAAAGAAAATGGTATTATGTATTCATGCAGATATCAGGTATACATCTGTTTATTGCACCTAGGGAATGGTGTAACAGATCAAAATTGATTAAAGAGGATACAAATCCTATACCTCTGAGTTGCAACAGGATGAATGGAAAAAAATTAAAGGTTATTCCCTTGAAGTTGCTGTGGGAAATATAGACTTTATGTCCCAGAGGCTACAGTGGAAGGGACTCTGAAATTACAGCGGGGCAAGCTCGCTGAGCAGAATACAATTGTTTCTTTGAGTTTTCTGTCAAGAACACTAGCCGAACAAGATGGCAGCGCAATACGTTAGTGATAATGTCCTGATGAATAACGAGTGATGACACTTTAAGATTTTAAAAAGGAATCATTCTTATGACATTTCTACATTCATATAATAACACATCTAGTTAGGAGCATTTGATTCATTTCGATCATAGCATACTAATTATTTGACATAAGTGTCACATCTAGTTAGGAGCATTTGATTCATTTCAATCATAGCATCCTAATTATTTGGCATAAGCATAGATACATGAAACTGATTTTACAGATCGTGTTTGTAATATCCTGATTTTCGGGTTTTTTCGCGATTCTTGATATTTTAGTAAAGTTTCTAAAATTTGGTATGTGATTATGGAATTCATAATTTAAGTATGTAAATGGGCTTATGGAAGGCCCATGAGTTGGCCAAAACCCGGTAGAATTTTTAAATTTTGGACTTAGGAGTTAGGGGCTCTGGCGAGGTGCCCTTATATAAAGTTGTGGGTAAAATGTATCACAAAAAAGAGCTTTGGTAAAGTGGCAAGGGTGACGCCACTAAGCTCCTAAAAATGTGGCGTGTGGAGCATAGAGGGGGAAGACACATCGATTCCTATGTTGGCAAAAAGGATGCTAATTTTTATGCTTTGAGCATGCAAGAGTTGTAGCTGAATGGAACTCTTTGGGGGAGAGTTTGAATCAGTTAAATGCATGGACTAAGGAGGGATAAGGGGAGAGATTTTAGGGAATTGATATGAAGATAGAGTTGGCTGAATAAGGGAGATTGGAGGGGAATTTCTGAGAAAAGGTTTAGTAAGGGATTTTCGACACATAGGTATTTTTGTGCCGTTTTCTCCCTAGAGGATTAGTCTTTTCTCTCTTTTTCTTTTGCAGCTGAATCTACCATCTCTTCTTCCATCTTTTCTTCCTTCTCCTTCATTCAAACCAGCCCACTATTTCCCTTCATTCACCATTATTTCTTTCCTTAATCTCTACTACTACGCGAAATACCGCAAAAAGCCAAAATCGATGAGGATAGGGTGGTGCCGATTCTTGTGACCAGCAACCTTTTCTTTCCTTTTCAATTTTTGGCATTCAATTCTTTTACCTTTTAGGCGTGCGGATTCTAGAGAAGAAAGACTGTGGTAAGCGCTCAAACTCTAAACAATTCCTAGAGTAACTTTTGGCCAAAAAGTCAAAACCCCATAATTTAGGAGATGGCCGAATATGTGTATAGGCCTTATGGGGTCTTCTTTTAATATTTTTGTGGTTTATTTAGTGAAGGAGCAGAAAGGTGCAGTGTCGACTTGAAATAGCTTGAATCACCGGAGTGGCTAGGCCTAGTCATCAATCGCGGCAAGGTAAAATTCCTAAGGCCATTATGGATGGTGGCGAATGTGTAAGTATTAATATTAGATGATTTCTGTTTAGTTCAATTATGGGAAGCTGATTATTAATGATGGATTATAGGAGAAATCGTGTAGGAGATCTCACAAGGAATATCGCCAAACAGGTGTGTAACGAACCCTTTTTCATAGCTTAAAGCGATAAATGCCGAAAAGCCGAAATGCCGAAATTTTGGCATTTCGAGAACTTGTGAGCAAGCGAACGCTCACTAGTTAGTTAAAATCCATGAGATGATGATTGAGAACAATGGAAACGGTAAGAATGAGATTTCTGGCATTCTTGGTAAGTTGGGCCTCGAGGGGCTAAAATCGGGCCCAATAGGCTTTCGGGCCCATTTGGGAAAAAAATTGGTAGAAATTGAAAACCTGTTAAATTGCACGTTAAGACTGGTAATACCAATATGGAAAACAGGCTAAATGGGCCTAGAGGACAAATCGGCTATGTGGGGCCCATTAGGGGTTTTTAGCTTAATAACTCGATTTCGTTAAAAATGGGCCAGATTCGCGGTTAAAACAAACAAATAGTTAGTAACTGATAATGAAAATGGAAAATTCCTAAAATTTGGTAAGATTACGAAATTACCCTTATAATATGAAAATGATTGTTTTGCCCCTAGGTAAAAATGACCATTATACCCCTAGGGTTTAATTATGAATTTGTTACATAGGATTTTGATGTACATGATATGTATGATATGCACATGAGATGTATGATATGCACATGATATGTATGATATGCACATGATATATATATATGATTTGCACATGATGAATTCATAAATACATGGGGTTGGGTTTTTATATGGATGGAGGAAGTGCAAAAAGGGCTTATGCCCCAGTTATGATAATGGGCTTATGCCCCAGTTTACCGAAAAGGGCTTATGCCCTAGTTATTAAAAAGAGGCAAGGCCTCCAGGTTATATGATAAAGCAAACTATCTTTCGCCAAGTGGAGAGTTTTGGTGGGTGGGTTGAGTTATTCCCACATGGAGAGCTTGGTTGGTACGGGTGGAGAGTAGCGGATGGTGGGTCGAGTAGTCTCTCCAAATGGTCTTGCATTCATTCTTTCATTGACATTACATGTGATATTGAAATGGGCCTATGGGCCATACCAGTTTCTGATGAAGGCTTGGCCCAAATATATGAAATATGTGAAGGCTTGGCCCATAATATGAAATATGAAAAGGCTACGCCCAAAGATATGTTGAGCTTGGACTTGGGCTAAGGCCCAACAGTGATATTGTTTTGGGCTTTGAAAGGGGCTTGTTGTACACTCGAGTTTCCAAACTCACCCCTTTTTTCTTAACCTGCAGGAGAGCCATGATGAGGGGACTTGGAGCCGAAGGGGATTCAGAGTGGCCACGGTGATTGCCCTTGGGTTTTTTTTTAATTAAGCATTTGGTTTCCTTTAAGATTTCTTTATCTATTTACTTATTATTTATTTTTGGGTTGTAATAAGGCCATTTTAACTTTCCTTTTATTTTTCTGATTATTTTATTCTATTTTTTTATTAACTTTAAACCGATTGATAATTAATGGGCTAGGCTTAGGGGCGCGTTTTCAAAATGGAACTCGTTTTTAAAATAACACAATGACACGATTATCCAATTTTAAAGAATATTCACTTAAATAAACTTCAACTCGTTATAACCAAGTGTGGCAATGGCAGATGGGCATGTCTAGGATTGGATCAATCGAAGAGCTTGGTACCTAAGCGACCTTCATGGCTCACCTCCTCTGTTTGGATACCTACAGGTGCCCACTTCCATTCACTTGTTAATTTATTAAAAGTCAATTTTTTTAAACACTAAAATGAAACATGAATTTTCAAACTCTTATGTGGCAAGTCAGATTCGGCCATAACGTCTGGGCTGAGTTTGGGGTGTTACATTTAGTGGTATCAGAGCCCGGTTGCAACAACTCGGTTGTGGATCGGGTCCAAAAATCTTTTCGAAAACTTAGGCCCAAGAAGGGTATTTTTGGAAATGGTATTGGGAAGTTCTTTGCAAAGATGTTTTACAAGGTATACATGTTAAAATGGTTCAAGTTTTCCTGGTTTATAAAACGGGGCTAAAAATAAAAGTTTCAAAACAAGGGTGTTACAAGGGTATTTCAAAATCAAAATTTAAAATTTCTATTCTCTATGACTAAAAATATGGTTTTGAGTTTTAAATGGATTGGAGAAAGAAGCGCATACTGAATCCCTACACCAAGTCTGTAAGTATACTCTTTTTATGTTATGTGATAATGATATGATGCTATGAATAGAATTGAGACCCTACTATGATACTTTAGATAGGGTAGAGCTGTAAAACGGTAGAAATGAGACTGTAGCTAGGCTACGACGATACGAAAACAAACCCTAAATGTATATATTTTCATAAGATATTTTCTTAATAAACAATTGGAACATTATACTAATACCATAAAATTCGTAATTAGATATGAGTACAAGAGGAACTCGTGGACGAGGCCGCGGACGTGGTCGCGGAAGGGTGCGATCATACCAGCACTAATGCACCGGCAGCTTTTATGGATTTAATGAATCGGGTTTTCCAGCCATACTTAGATCGATTTGTAGTCGTTTTTATTGATGATATATTGGTGTATTCGGAAACAGAAGAGAAGCATGATGAACATCTTCGTGTTGTGCTGCAAGTGTTAAGGGAAAAGCAACTTTATGCAAAGTTTAGTAAGTGCGAGTTTTGGCTGAAGGAAGTAGCTTTTTTAGGGCATGTTGTGTCTGCCGAGGGAATCAAGGTAGACCCTCGGAAGATTGAGGCAATTCTGGAATGGAAGCCACCAAGGTCAGTAACTGAAATCCGAAGTTTTCTGGGGTTGGCAGGTTATTATCGAAGGTTTGTGGAAGGATTTTCTCATTGGCATGCACCGTTAACGAAACTTATAAGGAAGGGAGCACCGTTCGTTTGGACAAATAAGCAACAAGAGGCTTTTGAGAAGTTAAAGGAAGTTCTGACAGAAGCGCCAGTGTTGATTAAGCCAGAGTCTGGTAAGGATTTCGTTGTGTACAGCGATGCGTCACATGTCGGTTTGGGCTGCGTGTTGATGCAAGAGGGTAAAGTGGTCGCTTATGCTTCACTTACGACCTTAAGCCTCATGAGGTAAACTATCCTACGCATGACTTGGAGTTGGCAGCATGATTTTTGCACTAAAGATATGGAGGCATTACTTGTATGGGGAGAAATGCATCATTTATACGGATCACAAGAGTCTTAAGTACTTGTCGACTCAAAAGGAACTAAACCTTAGACAAATGAAGGTGGATAGAGTCACATGTTAAAGGACTATGACTGCTCGATTGAGTACCATCCAGGTAAGGCAAATGTTGTGGCTGATGCATTAAGTCGAAGGACTGTGGCAGAATTGAAGGTAATGTTTGCTCGCCTAAGTTTGTATGACGATGGAAGCTTATTGGCAGAATTACAAGTGAGACCAACTTGGGTGGAACAGATTAAGAAACAACAGTTGGAGGATGAGTCATTGGTTCCTCGGTTTCAGCAAGTTGAGAAGAGGGAGAATCCAGACTTTGGATTAAATAGCGAGGGAGTTCTTTGTTTTCGAGGAAGAATTTGTATGCCAAAGGACTCGGACTTGAGATAGATGATTTTAAAAGAGGCACATAATGGACCTTGTGCTATGCATCTAGGAGGGAGTAAGTTGTATCGAGACTTACGAAAGCTATATTGGTGGCCTGGGATTAAGCGAGAAGTGACCGAATTTGTGGGGAAATGTTTAACGTGTCAACAAGTGAAGGCCGAGCATCAACTGCCTTCAGGATTATTACAGCCAGTAAAGGGACCACTTTGGAAGTGGGAAAGGGTAACGATGGATTTTGTAAGTGGATTGCCGTTGACACCCTCCAAGAAGGACTCAGTTTGGTAATTGTGGATAGGCTCACGAAGTCTGCCCATTTCATACACATGCAACTAATTACTCACTACGTGTCGCTAAGTTGTATGTGGCGGAGATAGTACGGTTACATGGGGTGCCAGTATCGATAATTTCTGACAGAGACCCAAGGTTTACATCTCGATTTTGGCAGAAGTTGCATGAGGCATTGGGAACGCAATTAGATTTTAGTAGGGCTTTTCACCCTCAGTCGGATGGGCGATCGAGAGGGTCATTCAGATTTTAGAAGACATGTTGAGAGGCTGTGTTATCGAGTTTAGAGGCAGTTGGGAGGACTATTTGCCATTGGCGAGTTTGTGTATAACAACAATTACCAAGCAAGTATCCGGATGGCTCCTTATGAGGCATTATATGGGCGAAAGGTGTCGTTCGCCCACTTGGCTGGACGAGTTAGGAGAAAGGCAAGTCCTTGGGCCGAGTTGGTAGCGAGATACCAAGATAAGATTAAGGTGATCGAGAATCGGTTAAAGGAGGCGTGGATCGACAAAAGTCTTATGCCGATCCAAGCGTAAGGATGTTGAATATGTAGTTGGAGACATGGTCTTCTTGAAAGTTTCACCTTGGAAGAAGATATTGAGATTTGGTAAGAAGGGCAAGTTGAGTCCACGGTTTATTGGGCCTTATCGAATTGTTAAACGGATAGGGCCGGTGGCTTATCACCTAGAGTTACCTCGAGCTCGGATCGTATTCACGATGTTTTTCATGTGTCCATGCTGAGGCGATATCGTTCTGACCCAACTCACATCGTGCCAGTTGCAGAAATCGAAGTGCAGTCAGATCTGACTTTCGAAGAAGAACCTGTGCAAATACTTGATCGCAATGTCAAGGTGTTGAGAAGGAAGTCAGTCCCATTAGTAAAGGTACTTTGGAGGAACCATGGCAAGGAAGAAGCTACTTGGGAGACCGAGGAGGCAATGCGTCAGTAATACCCTCAACTGTTTGGATCAGGTAAATTTCGAGGCCGAAATTTCTTTAAGGAGGGTAGAGTTGTAATATCCTGATTTTCGGGTTTTTCGCGATTCTTGATATTTTAGTAAAGTTTCTAAAATTTGGTATGTGATTATGGAATTCATAATTTAAGTATGTCAATGGGCTTATGGAAGGCCCATGAGTTGGCCAAAACCCGGTAGAATTTTTAAATTTTGGACTTAGGAGTTAGAGGCTCTGGCGAGGTGCCCTTATATAAAGTTGTGGGTAAAATGTATCACAAAAAAGAGCTTTGGTAAAGTGGCAAGGGTGACGCCACTAAGCTCCTAAAAATATGGCGTGTGGAGCATAGAGGGGGAAGACCTGGGATCGATTCCCTATGTTGGCAAAAAGGATGCTAATTTTTATGCTTTGAGCATGCAAGAGTTGTAGCTGAATGGAACTCTTTGGGGGAGAGTTTGAATCAGTTAAATGCATGGAATAAGGAGGGATAAGGGGAGAGATTTTAGGGAATTGATATGAAGATAGAGTTGGCTGAATAAGGGAGATTGGAGGGGGAATTTTCGGCAGAGAGGTTTAGTAAGGGATTTTCGGCACATAGGTATTTTTGTGCCGTTTCTCTCTAGAGGATTAGTCTTTTCTCTCTTTTTTCTTTTGCAGCCGAATCTACCATATCTTCTTCCATCTTTTCTTCCTTCTCCTTCATTCAAACCAGCCCACTATTTCCTTCATTCACCATTATTTCTTTCCCTTAATCTCTATACACGAAATACCGCAAAAAGCCAAATCGATAAGGATAGGGTGGTGCCGATTCTTGTGACCAGCAACCTTTTCTTTCCTTTTCAATTTTTGGCATTCAATTATTTTACCTTTTAGGCGTGCGGATTCTAGAGAAGAAAGACTGTGGTAAGCGCTCAAACTCTAAACAATTCCTAGAGTAACTTTTGGCCAAAAGCCGAAACCCCATAATTTAGGGAGATGGCCGAATATGTGTATAGGCCTTATGGGGTCTTCTTTTAATATTTTTGTGGTTTATTTAGTGAAGGAGCAGAAAGGTGCAGTGTCGACTTGAAATAGCTTGAATCACCGGAGTGGCTAGGCCTAGTCATCAATCGCGGCAAGGTAAAATTCCTAAGGCCATTATGGATGGTGGCCGAATGTGTAAGTATTAATATTAGATGATTTCTGGTTTAGTTCAACTATGGGAAGCTGATTATTAATGATGGATTATAGGAGAAATCATGTAGGAGATCTCGTCAAGGAATATCGCCAAACAGGTGTGTAACGAACCCTTTTTCATAGCTTAAAGCGATAAATGCCGAAAAGCCGAAATGCCGAAATTCTGGCATTTCGAGAACTTGTGAGCAAGCGAACGCTCACTAGTTAGTTAAAATCCATGAGATGATGATTGAGAACAATGGAAACGGTAAGAATGAGATTTCTGGCATTCTTGGTAAGTTGGGCCTCGAGGGGCTAAAATCGGGCCCAATAGGCTTTCGGGCCCATTTGGGAAAAAATTGGTAGAAATTGAAAACCTGTTAAATTGCACGTTAAGACTGGTAATACCAATATGGAAAACAGGCTAAATGGGCCTAGAGGACAAATCAGCTATGTGGGGCCCATTAGGGGTTTTTAGCCCAATAACTCGGTTTAGTTAAAAATGGGCCGATTCATAGTTAAAACAAACAAATAGTTAGTAACTGATAATGAAAATGGAAAATTCCTAAAATTTGGTAAGATTACGAAATCACCCTTATAATATGAAAATGATCGTTTTTGCCTAGGTAAAATGACCATTATACCCCTAGGGTTTAATTATGAATTTGTTACATAGGATTTTGATGTACATGATATGTATGATATGCATATGAGATGTATGATATGCACATGATATGTATGATATGCACATGATATATATATATGATTTGCACATGATGAATTCATAAATACATGGGGTTGGGTTTTTATATGGATGGAGGAAGTGCAAAAGGGCTTATGCCCCAGATTAATAAAGGGCTTATGCCCCGATTATGATAATGGGCTTATGCCCCTTTTACTCAAAAGGCTTATGCCCTGATTATTAAAAAGAGGCAAGGCCTCCAGTTATATGATAAAGCAAACTATCTTTGCCAAAGTGGAGAGTTTTGGCTGGGTGGGTTGAGTTATTCCCCACATGGAGAGCTTGGTTGGTACGGGTGGAGAGTAGCGGATGGTGGGTCGAGTAGTCTCCCCAAATGGGCTTGAATGCATTCTTTCATTGACATTACATGTGATATTGAAATGGGCCTATGGGCCATACCGTTTACAGTGAAGACTTCGGCCCAGTAATATGAAATATGTGAAGGCTTTGGCCCACTAAATTGAAATATGAAAAGGCTACGGCCCAGTATATGTTGAGCTTGGACTTGGGCTAAGGCCCAACAGGCTGATATTGTTTTGGGCTCTGAAAGGGGCTTGTTGTACACTGAGTTTCCAAACTCACCCCCTTTTTTCCTTAACCCTGCAGGAGAGCCATGATGAGGGGACTTGGAGCCGGAGGGGATTCAGAGTGGCCACGGTGATTGCCCTTGGGTTTTTTTTTTAATTAAGCATTTGGTTTCCTTTAAGATTTCTTTATCTATTTACTTATTATTTATTTTTGGGTTGTAATAAGGCCATTTTAACTTTCCTTTTATTTTTTTTTCTGGATTATTTTATTCTATTTTTTTATTAACTTTAAACTGATTGATAATTAATGGGCTAGGCTTAGGACTCGTTTTCAAATTGGAACTCGTTTTTAAAATAACACAATGACACGATTATCCAATTTTAAAGAATATTCACTTAAATAAACTTCAACTCGTTATAACCAAGTGTGGCAATGGCAGTGGGCATGTCTAGGATTGGATCCAATCGAAGAGCTTGGTACCTAAGCAGCCTTCATGGCTCACCTCCTCTGTTTCGGATACCTACCTGGTGCCCAGCTTCCATTCACTTGTTAATTTATTAAAAGTCAATTTTTTTAAACACTAAAATGAAACATGAATTTTCAAACTCTTATGTGGCATGTCAGATTCGGCCATAACGTCTGGGCTGGGTTTGGGGTGTTACAGTGTTACTCGAAGGACAGTGTAGTGGAATTAGTGAATTCACAAGCCCTATCTCCCTAAGCAGTAGTGGAGTAGGCTGAAGATTGTAGATCTTGTCTCCCTGAAGTTGCAGTAGAGCAGATCGAAGACGTCGAATCTTGTCTTCATGAAGTTACAGTGAAGCAGATTTAAGTCACCATCCTATCTCCCTAAGCAGTATTGGAGTAGACTGAAGATTGTAGATCTTGTCTCCTTGATGTTACAGTAGAGCAGATCGAATACGACAAATCTTGTCTTCCTGAAGTTGCAGTGAAGCAGATTTAAGCCACCATCCTATCTCCCTAAGCAGTAGTGGAGTAGGCTAAAGATTGTAGATCTTGTCTCCCTGAAGTTATAGTGGAGCAAATCGAAGACGGTGAATCTTGTCTTCATGAAGTTGCAGTGAAGCAGATTTAATCCACCATCCTATCTCCCTAAGCAGTAGGGGAGTAGGTTGAAGATTATAGATCTTGTCTCCCTAAAGTTGCAGTGGAACAGATCGAGGACGGCGAATCTTGTCTTCCTAAAGTTGCAGTGAAGCAGATTTAAGCCACCATCTTGTCTCCCTAAATAGTAGTGGAGCAAATCGAAGAAGCAAGCCTTAACCCCCTAAGTGGTAGGGTAACAGGCTGATGATTACAGATCTTGTCTCCCTGAAGTTGTAGTGGAACAGATCAAAGACTGCGAGCCTTAACCCCCTAAGTAGTAGGGTAACAGGCTGAAGATTGTAGATCTTGTCTCCCTAAACAGTAGTGGAGCAAATCGAAGAAGCAAACCTTAATCCCCTAAGTAGTAGGGAAACAGGCTGAAGATTGCAGATCTTGTCTCCCAAAAGTTGCAGTGGAACAGATCAAAGACAGTGAGCCTTAACCCCCCAAGCAGTAGGGCAACAGGCTGAAAATTATAGATCCTATCTCCCTAAGCAGTAGTGGAGCAGACTGAAGATTACCAGATTTTATCCCCTTTAGGTTCCAGTAAAGTAGATCGAAGCCACAATCCTTATCTCTTTGAGGTTGCAGTAGGTTGAAGTGGGTTAGAAAAAGGCTACTTGAAGAAAAGAAGCAATAAAAGAGGTCAAGACTCGGCAGGTCCCAGCAAATTTGGTCCTTTTTAAAGTCTTTGCTTCATTCTCGTTACACGACAACGAGCAAAGAGGGGCAGCTGTAAATGCCCAAATTTGACCGGGACCAATAAGCCTAAATCAGACAAAAGCAAAAACAAGCAAAAAAACTAACTTAAAATGTCGAATTAAAATTACAGCCCAAATTAACAAATCCCTAACCTAAAAATACATGGCCTAGTGGCCCAAAACCTAGACCTAGGATCGGCCAAACAGAAGCCTAGGGTTTCCCTCGCGCCGCTCCCCTCACGTTTAACCTCCAAGCGCTATACGACCACTAGCGTCTCCGTACGATGCCAACAAACTCTGTACCTACAAACGAATGCGAAAACAACAGCAAAACAGAGACCAAAAAAAGGATCAGATTTTTGTATTTTTTTCTTTTTTCTTTATTTTTGCTTTCGGCTACAAAAGCCAAAGAAAAAAAGAATGTAATTCACACACGAAGAGATAAAAAAAATCAATACAGAGAGACGATTAGGCAAAGAAACATTTCAAAGGTGTTTCATTTTTGCTCATTTCCTGCCTTTATTTTCCTTTTTTTATTTATTTTGAATCTATCGCATAAATACATAAAAAGAGAAGATTTTTACTCATTGTTCGGTGTCGACATCGTCGGTGTTTGCTTCTCTAGCCCAAAGGTAGACGGATCCTTGGGAATCTGGTTAAAACCACGACGGAGGAGGCCGAAACTCGAAAGGTTTTCTGACTTTTGGGCCATTTCCGTGAGGGTTTAGGAAATTTTGAGCTCGAATTTGAGCTTTGGAGGGCCGAAAGGGTTAATGGGTGGCCTTATTTGCGATTTTCGGCAACCAAGCACAGTGGAGCACATCGCCGGCGACCGGTGGCCACCGTGGATCTCACCGGATTGGATGGCCGGAGTTTTGGGGAGAGGAGAGAGTTGAGAGAGTCTGAAGATTTTTTTTTAAAACAAGAGGGTTAAATAATTTTTTGGTAAAAAATTTTGGTTTATATAAGGGTGCTAAACGACACCGTTTTAGGATTGGTTCAGGAGGCCCCAAAACGACGTCGTTTTGGGGCCAAACCTGAAATCTGACCCACCCTCTATAGGATCCGCTTTTTTTTACATGGGATATTTGCGCTCCAAGTCCCTCCGCATCTACTGTTCTTCTAAATCCAGTTTCCTTTTATTTTAATTTGTGCCTCATGTTTTATTTCAATATTAATTTAGTCCATGTTTAAGCACTGTGTTTTAGAGTTTGGGGTAATTTCATTTTTTAATCCCCATGAGTTTACACGCGTTATATTTCAGTCCTAAGTTAAGCTCCAACGATTTATTTATTTATGGATTATATTTTTGATTTTGTCTTTATCGCTATTGAGTCCTTTTTCTTTTAACTTCATTTTTGTAAAATTGTCTTATTATTTATTTTAGATTATTATTCACTTTTTATGTTATTCATTATTTTAATTTATTTTATACTATTCATTTTCTATTTACTTTTGTTTGTATATTTTTTAAATACGTTATTTATATAATTTACTCATTTTTAAAATTTTCTTTTATGTACACTCTTTATTTAAAGTTTTATATCATGGTTACTTTAAATATTTTTGTATATTATTATTGTATATATACATAATTTACATTTAATCATTTTTTATTTTATGTATATTATTTCTTGTATACACATATATATATATCGTTTTATAAATTACTTATTTCTTTGCTTGCATAAGGTTTATTTTAAAAATTAATCTATATATTACTATGTTATATATGATTTATTGTGGTTCTTATTCTGATGATTTATTTTATGATTAAATTATTTTAAATAATTTATTCTGGATTCTACTCATTTATTTTGAAGTGTTTCAACATTATTTTCACACTTATATATATACATTTAAATACTTTATATATCGTTCGTTTTAGATTGTTATAGATCGTTGATTCTTAAAACTACTCTCTCACATCAATTGTTGTAAATTTGTTCATTATTATTTAGATTCTATTTATTTATTTTTTATTTATAATGCCTTATGTTTATTTTCTATTATAGATTATAAATACATTGTTAATATCTCTTAAAATTTGTTAGCATAAATGTTAGAATAGTGTATGATTATTTGTTTTATGGGTCACATTATAAATTCATTACTTTTATATTGCTCATGTTCGATTGTTTATGCCTTACAACCTCATGATCCGTAAATGCTTTGGCAATATTTTTTGACAAGATAATATGTTGTTATTCTCATGCATGTCTTTACCATAATTGGCTATTTAAAAGTTTTAGTTCAATCAATTACCTTTTAATCACCAATTCGTTCTATTTTAAAACTATAATGAAAAGAACTTTCCAAAAACGAAGGCAATGTTCGATGTTTGGCGATTCAGGGAATCGTGCCCTATCGTGCTGAGTTGCAATTTCCTATTCGTTCAAAATAATTGAATATTCCTTCGAAATTTCACTCATGTCTTTAAAAACTCCTTAAAACGGAGGAAATGCCCAATGTTTGGCAATTCGGGGAATCGTGCTCTATCGCGCTGGGTTGCAATTTCCCGTTTGTTCAAAATAATCGAATATCCCTTTTGAATTTCACTCATGGTTTCTAAATTCTAAAACAAGGCAATGTTCAATGTCTAGAAATTTGAGGAATCGTGCCCTACTGTGCTGGGTTTCGATTTTTCTCATTGGACTAAATGATTGGGCATCCTTCTATGATTTTCAACATATAAACTTTTGGAACTCGAAATTTATCGTGTTTTCGAGGGTATAAAGGATCGTGTCCTAACGTGCTAGATGTGATGCTGTATTCCTCTGAAACAAGAGAATTTTGACGACCAACTTCGGCTATTAAAATGTTTATAAAAGGAACCACATTTCAAAAAAAAATTTAAATCTTAGACATAAGGACAGTATTTAATCGATTTGGAACCAATTTTGGGCGTAGTGAGGGTGCTAATCCTTCCTCATACGTAACCGACTCCTGAACTCGTTTTCTCATATTTACGTAGGCCAAAATTGATTTAAATGGAATAAAATGCTTTATTAGGTGATCCAATCACACCTAAACAAAAAGGATTGGTGGTGACTCCACATTTTGCTTTAAAAGTCGATCGTCCGTTTTTTTTAAAAACCTAAAAAAAATGATTTCGACAAAGCACAAGTGGAGAGCCATGCAAGGTGCCATGTTTAAAATTTAAGGTTTTAATCATTATTTCTATTGAAAACATAATAATTTGAGCTTTTTTTTGAAAAGTTATTAGTTAAACTCGACTTTAAAAAAGAGAGGTTAATAACCAATTTTAACTCAAAAAAGAATAATGATCAAATCAATAAAAGATGCAAATACTAAGAATTAAATTTATCATTATGCTTTATATTTATTATCCTACCTTTGTTTTTAATAATTACTAATAACTTATATTTATTACAAATAAGCATGTTGACATTTTATTTGATTGATGGAGCTTTTCGTGGCAATCATGGTTGGAGTGTTCTTTTATTCTATTTTCTTTTGCCGATCTATTTTAGATGTTGCCTGTTCTGCTTATCTTTTTTAGTTTCAGAAAAGTCAACATAAACTCTAAGCTCACACTAAAATTTTTAGTTGTGTTAAAAGATAGTTTTGATAAATAAGTGAGAATGGACTCACCAAACTGAAAGCTAAAGCCATTTTCTCTAAGTAATCGAAATCGAAAAGAAGTAGCCTCGAGAGGTTGGTCATCGTTGCAGTCATGCTCATAAATGTTGTGCAATGCTTCTTCTATCTCTCATTCAAAATGGTAACTCACACCTAACCGTTTGATTGTATCAATCAAACAAAATTTATGCAGTAAGTCATCATCCATGGCTACCTTAACCATCCTTTTTATTTCTTCTTTCAATTTTCCATGTTGTTGTTGAATTGTAGCATCTTCCTTCTGCATAATTGTAATGTGAGAAAAAAAGATTAAAAAAATCAATGTAACACCCTTAACCTGTATTTGACGCCGAAACAGGGTTATGGAGCATTACTGGACTTATAACTTAAGTAATCATACATTTCATATTTAGTTATCATTCAAATCATTCAAATACATTCATATCGTTCCTAATACGAGCCCTCGAGGCCCCAAATAGACATTAAAAGTGGTTCAGGACTAAATCGAGTACTTAAGGAATTTTTAAAAAAGCATTGAAAATTTTCAAAGTGCAGGGGACACACGTCCGTATGGCCAGGCCGTGTGTCTCACGCGGCCAAGAGACACGCCCGTGTCTCATGCCGTGTGGATATTCAAAATGGGGACACAGGGCCGTGCCCAAGCCCGTGTCTGACCCCGTTTAACTCACTGACTTGGGTCACACGTGTTAGAGTAATAGTTGACCTAATGATTGACTTCTGTTATTATGCTGTTAAGTCTGTTGATATTGGTTACTAATAACAGTTAGTAGTTACGGTTAGTTGTTATTAGCAGTTATTAACTGCATGTTGTTCTATATAAGCATGCACAGCTTCTTCTCAAGATACATTGTTCTTTGTTGTATTCTATTGAAATAATACAAGTTTAATTCATCATTTTACTATAAACTTAACATGGTATCAGATGTCCATTTCTTCTTGGCGTAATCTCTCATGACTTCTCCTTCCAGCCCATCTGATGTTCACTCGGTTGCACCAGCGATGTCCTCTCTTCCAGATGAAGTTGTTGATAGTCGATTTTTCTCTACCAAGAAGATCAGTGTGCTTCTTGATGATAATAATTAACTGTTATGGCAACAGCAGGTTCTTCATGCAATCAAGACATATAAGCTTCAGAACTTCATTGATTCACGTTTTGTTCCTCCTTCTCAATTCATTCTTGATAATGCTGGCATCTCGTAAGAAAACCCTGAGTTTGCTCGCTTTGAACAACAAGATAATGCTCTTGCATCATGGTTATTGTCCTCGATGAGTCCTTATGTTCTTCCTCATCTTATTGGTCTGGATACCAGTCATCAAATTTGGAATACTCTTGTTAGTTTGTTTGGCAGCAAAACCACTTCTCAGCTAATGTTTTATAGAAAGCTGTTACATTCTCAGCGAAAGACTGATCTATCCATGAAAGAATTTTTGATGAAAATCAAGGGCTATTGTGACAGCCTTGCTAGTTGTGGATAGGTTATCAGTGAGCGTGAACATTGACAGCCATTCTTAATGGCTTATCATCTGATTATGAGTCGGTACTTACAATTATTACTGCAAGTCCGGTGCCTTACAGTGTCCAGGGGGTTACTACTATGTTGCTTGATGCCGAAGCCCGTCAACAACTCACTATGCTTGATGCGCCCAGTTCTGTGAACATGGTCACTCACTAGCTTACTGCTCCTGAAGGCAACAGTGTCTCCCCACCAACTTATCGACCCTCATCAAGAGGTCGTGGTCGTGGGCGTGGTCGCTCCTCAGGCTCTCAATTTCAGTGTTAGTTATGTGGGAAGGCTGGTTATCTTGTTGATTGTTACTATTATCTATTTGATCCCACCTATAAGAATACCAGTTATAGGCCTCCTCCCTCTCCTCAGGCCAACGTTTGCATGGTTGGCAACGGTTCTTCTCTTAATCCCTGGGTGTCATCTTCTCTGCCCGTTGTGACTCCCTACCCACAACAGAATTGGTTTGCTCCCCCAGCACATCCTCATTCATGGACTAATCCATTTGCTGTCAATCCTCTGCAGCATGTCAGTGCACCTGTTCCAGGACCATCACCTTCTCAACCTCTGGCTCTTATTGCTACACCTGAAACTGTGGGTGATAACGCGTGGTATCCAGACTCAGGTACATCACACCATCTCACTAATTCTTCAACTTCACTGTGTGATAGTGCTCCTTACAATGGTTCAGGTAAGGTGTATATGGGCAATGGTAATGCTCTTTCTATCCGGTCAACTAGTCAATCTTCTCTTCTTACTTGCTCTCGTCCTTTATTGATGAAGTCTCTACTGTTTGTACCTGGGATAACCAAAAATCTATTGTCTATTTCCAAGTTCACTAAGGATAACAGGGTAATGCTTGAGTTCTTCCCCAAACAGCGTCAGGTTCGCGATCTACAAACCAATGAGGTATTGCTCCAAGGTTCAGTGCATAATGGACTATACAAACTTGACTTACCTGACTCGTTTTCCACTGTTGCCTCTACTACTTTAGCTCGGTGCTTTGCTGCTACTACTTCTCTCCCTCTTAGTCTATGGCATTCTAGACTAGGACACCTCTGTACTGCTACACTTAAAACGGCATTACATCATTGTAATATAAGCTTTGGTGCTTCTACAGATTCTCTTCCATGTGTTGCTTGTCACTTAGGAAAAAAAACACAAATTACCTTTTTCTAAGTCTGTATCTGAATATACTAAGCCATTACAACTTGTAGTTGCAGATGTTTGGGGCCCTACTCCGATTTCTTCTAATGGTTTTCATTACTATGTTGCTTTTACTGATGCGTGTACTAGATATACGTGGCTCTATTTTATGAAGAAAAAGTCCAATGTGTTTCATGTTTTTCCACTCTTCCATAAACAAGCAGAACGAACCCTCGGTTACAAGCTGCTTGCTCTACAAACCGATGGGGATGGAGATTTCTAGGCATTGAGAGGTTACTTGTCTCAACAAGGTATTCAGCAGATGGTTACATGTCCATATAGTTCTGAACAAAACAACTTAGTTGAAAGAAAACACAGGCAGATCGTGGAAACGGGTCTGTCCATGCTAGCTCATGCGTCTATGCCCTTGTCCTACTGGAACGATGCCTTCAGCAGTGCTGTATACCTGATAAACAGGTTTCCTTCTTCCTCTATAGGCAATATGTCACCATATGAGAAATTATTTCAGGTCCAACCAAACTATTCTTTCCTTCGAGTCTTTGGATGTTTTTGTTTCCCAAACCTCAGATCACATAACACCCACAAACTTCAGTTTCTCTCCACACCCTGCACATTTCGAGGCTATTCACCCTTACATAAAGGTTATCGTTGCCAAGCTAATAATGGTAAAACATACATTTCCCACCATGTTACATTCCATGAGTCATCATTTCCTTTCAAAACTGTCAAACCCAAGTCTGGTTCCACCATGGTCCCTTCACAGTCAAGTTTTAAGTTGCTTGTCCTGGTCCTCAATTGTCTATCTACCAATACACCAGTACATAATGCAACTCCTAGGCCCTCGACAAACTCTACTCATACTACTCCTTTGGTCAGCTCTTCTAGTACAGCTCAACCTTTGCTTAATCCCACTCCCTCCTGGATACCTAGTAACATTTCACCAACTCTGTTACTTCAACCAACTGTTCCTCCACCCATTGCCCCTTAACCTTCCAATCAACCCAACTCTCATGCCATGATCACGCGTAGCAAAGTCAGAATATTTAAACCTAAAGCATACCTAACCAGGGCACCTTGTTTATCAGGTGATCCTCCTGTTGACATTCATGAAGCAATGCAGAGTGAGTGTTGGCAAGTAGCAGTGCACAGTGAACTCCAAGCTCTCCTTACTAGTAATACATGGAGTCTTTGTCATCTTCATGTTAATCGAAGAGCTATTGGATGCAAATGACTGTTTAAAGTAAAAAAAAAAAAGGCTGATGGGATTGTGGACAAGTATAAAGCTTGATTAGTGGCCAAAGGTTTTTCTCAACATGTTAGAATTGATTTTCGTGACACATTCAGCCCAGTGGTTCGAGCAACAACCATACGAATTGGGGATGCTATTTCTATCATTAAAGGGTGGTCTTTGTGACAGGTTGATGTCAATAATGCCTTCCTTAATGGTGACCTGACAGAGGAAATCTACATGGAATAGCCACCTAGTTTTGAGGTACCAGATGCTAATGGCCAACAACTCGTTTGTAAGCTGAACAAAACGCTTTATGGTCTGGGCCAAGCGCCTCGAGCATTGTTTCATATTGTCAAATAGTACTTGGTTACTCAGCTCCGGTTTAATGCTTCCAAGGCTGATACCTCATTGTTTATCCGTACATCATCTGAGAATGTGGTGCTCCTTATGGTATATGTCGATGATATCGTAATAACAGGCAGTTCAAACGCTGAGGTGGACAGTGTGGTTCGTCAACTTCATCACAAATTTTCCCTCAAAGACATGGGGCAGCTCAGTTTCTTCTTAGGCATTGAAGTGCAGCACACGTCACTAGGAGTGTTCATTAGTCTAAAATAATACATTTTAGAGATACTTGCTAAGACTGGCATTGTAGGAGCAGCAACTACACCTACTCTTATGGTAAACACTCCAAAATTGACTGCTTCAGATGGCAGCCCTCCTTTCACTGATGTTCATTTATATTGAAGTACAGTGGAATGCTTCAGTATTTGTACAGCATGCGTCCAGAGTTGTCATTTTGTGTTAACAAGTTGAGTCAGTATATGAATCTTCCGAGTGAAACTCATTGGCGAGTAATAAAACGGGTACTAAGGTATCTTATTGGGACTGTTGATCATGGTTTATATTTCTCAAAAGGAAAAGTTGAGGTTGTTTGTTACTCGGATGCTGACTGGGCCTCATCTATTAAAGATCAACGTTCCACCATTGGGTATGTTGTGTACCTAGGACTAAACCCTGTTGCATGGTGTTCCAAGAAACAAAATGTTGTGTCCAAATCATCCTCTGAAGCAGAGTATTGAAGTCTCGAGAACTCTGTGTCGGAGCTTTTGTGGGTTAAATAACTGATAGATGAAATAGGTCTTTCAACTTGTCCACCACTTGTGATCTGGTGTGACAATACTTCTACAGTGTCCATAGCTGCAAATCCAACACATCATGCCCGCATAAAGTATGTAGAAATAGATTATCATTTTGTTCGAGAAAAGGTTCTCGATGGCAGTCTCTAAGTGAACTTTGTCCCCTCATCAGAACAAGTCGCTGATGTCCTTACCAAGCCCATTACACCTAAGCAGTTTGAATCATTTCGACAAGCTCTTCAAGTTCTCATACTGAATGATGCTCTCAATTGTTCAAACAACAAAGAAACCAGAGAATGTTAGAGTAATAGTTGACCTAGTGATTGACTTCTGTTATTATGCAGTTAAGTCTGTTGATATCGATTATTAATAATAGTTAGTAGTTTTTGTTAGTTGTTATTAGCAGTTATTGACTGCATGCTGTTCTATATAAGCATGCACAACTTCTTCTCAAGATGCATTATTCTTTGTTGTATTCTCTTAAAATAATACAAGTTTAATTTATCATCTTACTATAAACTTAACAACACGGCCAACCCACACGCCCATGTATCAGGCCATGTACCCTTTGAAATGGCCTCACACGCCCGTGTGCCAGGTCGTCTGCTAGGCCGTGTGAAGCTACTGACTTGATTTCTAAAGAAGTATCAAGGGACACTTGGCCGTGTCACTTGGCCGTGTGTCACACACGCTTGTGTCGCTGCTTGTGTGGACAAAAATAGACCATTTTCCAAGCCATATTTCTCACCCAATGTGGTATCAACCTAAGCTCGACAATGCACACATAACCATGGCATAAATAAGCATTCAAAATCGACCAATATCAAGTTTATAACATGTAATATCCATACATACAACATGATATCTGTAAGAACATTCATTTGACCACTTTAACAAATATCAAACATACTTCCAAAGTCTACCTAAATGGTTAAATACATATATGAAACATGGTGCCTAAAACTTAGCATGCATACACATCTCAATTCCAACCATTCAGTGCCAAAACACAACTGCACAAGTAAAGCATTCGTATAGCAATTATACACCACATATCATAAGGCCATTTATACATATATACATACCAAAATACATGACCACCTTACAAGCCAATTCAAATGGCCAAAACTCAATAAGACATAGGCCACATTAGCCAAAACACCTATACATGCCATTTAACCAAAATATAAAGTCCAAAGTACCAAAATAATGTTTGATAGTGTGATGCAATCTCCAACACTTCCAAACCAAGCGAGGTTTTGAAGCACTATAAAACACGAAAAACTAAATAGAGTAAGCAATTAAGCTTAGTAAGTTCGTAAAACATAGAATTTAACTTACCGTTTAGCCAAAAATTTTAGGTAAGTAACTCAAAGCATAACTCAATTCAAATTTGGCCAAAGCCTATCACATAACCATTCACCAAGTTAGCCATGTATACACATAAAAATCAAGAATCATGTATGAATTTAACAATTATTAAAATTCCATGTACATGTAACATCTATATCGTATATTCGTATATCATATATAAATCATCTCTATGTGACTACCTATACTAGTTCGTATCGAACTTGTATAATATCGTAATAACACTATGCCCGTTGAACCACTTAGAATATCTTAGATACGCGGGTAGTACACATGAGGTGTACTAAATTGTAATTTGTCAATTCCTGTATATGTAGGCTCATACGAGCGATAAACGGTAAGCTCCTCCGGGCTGAACATCGGTAAGCTCCTATGAGCTACAAATCAATAAGCTCATACGAGCTGTGGTGAGTCCGCAACACATGCAAGACCTCAACCAAAATGGTAACCCTAATGACATGTCATTTGTATCCTACGAATTCCTAAGGTTCAAACGGGGCTCAATATTTTTCCTACATCATCGGTTATGTGCTCTATAATTATACATAATAATTAAACTAATCACATACATATATATTTCAATCAAAACATACAATTACGCAATGTATTTACATGAACTTACTTCAAACTCAAACAGAGAATACGATCGTTTAGTCCACGACTTTATCTGTTCCTAGATTTAGTTCTGAATGTTGCTTTTCTTAATCTATATAATCAAATTTAACTCATTTAATCATATTTCTAATAAACTCAATCCAAATTTCATATTATGGAAAAATACCATTTTGCCCCTAAACATTTGACTTCTTCACAATTTAGTCCCTAGGCTCGTAAAATGAAATTCATCAAATTTCACTACACCCAAGCCTAGCTAAATATCCTATGTGCTCATAGCATCCCATGCATTTCACAATTTCACACATTTTACTCATAATTTTCACATTTCACAATGTAACCCCTAATTAACAATTTCATAAAAAATCACTTAACAAAAAGTCTTTAAATCACAACAAGGATTCATTTTCTTCCATTAAAATCCAAAAAAAACTAACATGCTCTCATGAAAAAACCCTAGACTTCAACCATTTTGCAAATTAGTCCCCTATTTAGCCAGCTTAAGCTACAACAATTCCGAAAACATAAAAATCAACAAAAACAGGACAAAAATCACTCACCATGCAAGGAAGAGCTTAGCCAAATTTCAAAGCTTCAAAAACCTCTATATTTTCTGTAAATTTAGGTAGGTTGAAGAAGAAAAGATGATGGCATTTTGTTTTATTTAATTTATTCATTAATTAACTATTTACAATTTTAACATTACCTAACTTTTAAAATAACAAAATTGCCAAGCCATGCTCATCCACTGTCACCTTTAATGGTCTAATTACCATATAATTACCTCCAATTTAAAGTTCTATAGCTATTTAACACCTTTAGCTAATAAACACAACTTTTGCACTTTACGCGATTTAGTACTTTTTCACAAATTGAGCATATAAATGGCAAAATTTCTTAATGAAATTTTTATACTATAATACTATAATGTTGTAGATATTAAAATAACATTAAAATAATTTTTTTGACTTCGGATTTGTGGTCCTAAAACCACTATTTTGATTTCACTAAAAATGGGCCATTATACTCAAATATACTAGATATGATACTATATAAGGCATAAAAGGAATTCAAACACGAGAAAGTATGATATGAAAACATGAATTTAGATTTATATGTAAGAGTTTATTATACAATGTAGATTCTTTACAATTTTAGATGGAGATGAAAGGAAAGTGTTCCCCCAAATGCAAAGATGAAAGTTGGCTAAGGGACGATTGTGGTTGGACATGGATCCATGAGTTGAAGAAGAAAGCTTTGATGAACATATTTGAGAAGACATTTTTTTAGAAATGTGATGAAATGGTGTGGCCAAAGAGCTCTTATGTTGTAGAGGAGGTTGGATAGGATGGTGAGACTGAAGCTACACATAAACTTATATAGAAACTGTCCCAAGCTTTGGGTTTCAAAAGGATAGTGGAAAAAAGGGTAAACTACACTATGAGTTAGTAAATTATGGGTAACTTTTCAATTTGGTCACTAAATTATTCAAAAGTTTTCATTTAACCACACTATGAGCTTACGGGTTATTCATCTTAATCATGGTAATGACGTCTTTGAAGTATGAAATTCTACTGTTGGATTGTAATACTAGATTCGTGTTGTGATAGATAAAGATGCAAGCAGTTTTTGCATTGATGGACTTAGAGAATGCCCTATTAGGGATAGATAAGATGCCTTTGACATTGACGGAGGAAGAAAAGAGACATAAAGATCTCAAGGCGTTAACAAAGTTACATTTGCATTTGCCTAATGAAATTTTGCAGGATGTGATGAATGGGAAGATCGCCATTGCATTATGGAATAGGCTAGAACAAATATGTTTGTCAAAAACTCTAACCAGCAAGCTACATATGAAGAAGTGCCTTCATGTTCATCATTTGGTGGAAGGTGCATCTGTGCACGAACACTAAATAGTGTTTAAAGAAATTCTCTCAGACTTTGAGGCGATGGAGGTTCAGTATGATAAGAAAGATCTAGGATTGATTCTACTTTGGTCATTGCCCCCATCTTATTCAACCTTTAGAGACACAATTTTATATAGCTACGAGTCTCTCACAGTTGATGAGGTTTATGATAAGATGAAGCATATTGTGGTTAACCTCGACTCTTAGGGAGAGGGTCTCATTATTCATGGGAGACAAGATCGGAATGTTGATGATGATCGTGGAAGGACACAAGAGCGGAATCCTCGCGGTAAATCTAAGGGTTGATCGAAGTCTTCAAACAGAGGTAAAACTTGTAACTTCTGCAAGAAGAAAATGGACATTAAATCTAAGTGCTATAAGCTACAAAAAAAAGATCAAAAGGGAGGTTGCGAATCAAAAAGGGAAATGATCAGAAAAATCTGGTGAAGCTAATGTTGTAGAAGGCTACAGTGATGGTGAACTTCTAGTCACTTTTCTCAATAATTCTAAAGTGAGCGAGGAGTGGATCCTTGATTCGGACTGCACCTTCCATATGAGTCCCAATCAGGATCGGTTTACATCTTACAAAATAGTGTCCGAAGGTGTTGTTTTGATGGGAAATAATGCTTCATGTAAAATCGCAGGTCTTGGAATGATTAAAGTTAAGATGTTTGATGGAGTAGTCATGTAACGGCCCAAAAGTTTCTATTGCTGTTTTTGTTAAAATATGACACAACTGTGTATCTAGTTCAGTGGTTAAGTGTTCTAGGTGTGTGTGAGAGGTCCCAAATTCAAGCCTTAGCTTTGGAAAATTTTGATATTTTTCTGATATAAGCCCTATCTCTATTTAGTGGCCTTATATTAAATTATTTATAAAACCATATCAGAATAGGTCTGCTGGTCTGGTGGTTAAGTTGAGTGTTGGTTTGCTGAAGGTCTTGTGTTTGAATCCCTGCGCGAACGTGGGTGTTATTTTTGCTCATTCGACCAAGAGAGTTTCGGTCAAATAGGAAATTTGAGGAAGTTAGGTGTTAGTGGGAGGAAAGTTAGGGATATGCTGTCATATCCATTTTTTTATCCCCTAAAACCTTTTCTTAAGTTTTCTTTTGACGTTCTTTTTCCTTTTGGCAAAATTTTGGCCTCTTCTTTTTTTATTTTCAATACGCTCGTCACTCTTAGTTTCACAATTACGTCTTTGGTATTCTGAGGCTCTTTGCTCGATTCTGGTAAGTGATGTCTAAGTTTTGTTAATTGGTTAAGTTTTCTTTTCGGATGGTGGGGTTCTTGTTAATGGGGGATTTTAGCAGTATAGTAATTTGTTAGAACGTCTTGCGCAAGAATTGAAGAGGAATCTTTCGTTGTTACTCCAAAGGCTTAGAGTGAGATAACGGTAGTTGTCGTTGGCGGTGAGTGTAATTTTGTGTCAATTTCTTGTTATCAAATTCGTTAATTAGTTCGCTAAATCATTGTGGGGTAATCTATTTTTAGGTTTCTAGAGGCTCAGGAGTGGTTTCACATTGAAATGATACTAGATGTGTACCCGAAAATGTAGAAGATGATGTTTCAGTGAAAGCTGAAAACCTCACTGTGGACGCCACACGGGCGTGTGGTCACCCGTGTGGTAGGCCGTGTGCCATAACATGGGCATGTGATCGACGAGGCCAGGCCATGCGCATAAGACATGGTCGTGTGATGGCCAAATAGGCCGTGTGCTAGACTAATTTGGGCCATGTGGGCCCACATGGGTAGTCCACACGGGTGTATGGGAATTTGGGCCAAGCCATGTGATCCACACGGTCCAAGGCCAATCTGGGCGTGTAAGCCCACACGGGCAGGCCACATGGGCGTGTGAGCCCATTTAACTGAAATGTGTTCTAAGGTTGCACAGGACATTGAAGTCGACTGTGAACCCACTGTAGGGTCGGTAAGCACTACTTAGACCCTTAAATGCGTGAATTGTATGTATGATGTATGTACTGAGCATGATGATTATATGAACGAATACTAAACTGTATGTATAACTGATATTCATGCATTGGCATATCATATACTGTATGTTGCATTGCATTGGGTTGAGATGCTGATATTTGGAAGAAGTGTACTGAAAGGCTCTTAAGCCTATTATCTGGTAGCTCAGTTGTAATTTACTGATTATGTGCCGCATTCGGTACTACTTAGAGTGTAGGGATGGGTGGGTGTTTTAAACCCCACATAAAGTGTAGGGATGGATGGAGATGGTGTGTAAAGGCTAGTTGGGTAGGATTTAGTTTACTAATTAATGTATATCTGATACTATTACTGTGACAGGCTTAGGCCCTAATGCATATCTGATACTGAAACTGAAATGGGCTAAGGCCTGAACTACTACTGAAACTAAAATGGGCTTAGGCCCAGACTGTATTTGACTGTTTGTTGTGATTGACTGTATGTATGTTTTCTGTGGGGATTACACACTTAGTTTACGTAAACTCACCCTTTTTTGTTTCATCTATACAAATAATCCCCAGACTTAGATGGTTCAGTGTGGCGGGGGACTCTACGGTGACCACAGATTCATTGAATTAATCTAAATTATTTTAAGGGTTTTTAATTCCTATTATTTTGAGAGTATTTTGATGTAATTGTGACTTTTGGAATTTTTAATTTTATTTTGGATTTTAACTGTGTTTACGGATTTTAAACTGCAAAACTCAATTGAAACCCGGTTTAATTAAAAGTAATGTTTTCCTAAATGCGAACGGTTTTCTTCAAATATCACGATTTTAAAAGCTTCTGTTACACAAAGTGATTTTAAAATGAGATCAAGAGAAGAAAATGATTTTGAAGTTGGCAAGTGATAAGTAAAAGCTAATAACGAAAATGGTTTATCTTGATAAATGCGATTTCAAATTCCTTTCCATGTGACATCGCCAGATTAGGCCATTACGTCTAAGCCGGGTTTGGGGTGTTACATGTTAGAACACTTAATGACGTGCGACATGTTCCAGAATTGAAGAGAAATTTGATTTTATTGAGTACTTTTGATTCAAAAGGGTACAAATACATAGCTGAAAGTGGGGTTTTAAAGATTTCTAAAGGTTCCTCGTTGTGATGAAAATGCAGAGAAAGACTACCAAGTTATATGTTTTGCAGTGTTCTACGGTTACTGGTGATGCAGCTGTTGCTTCCTTTTCCTTATTAGATGATGATGTTACTGGACTTTGGCATATGCACCTAGGGCATATGAGTGAGAATGGCATGACATAATTGAGCAAAACAGGACTTCTTGATGGGAAAGGAATTTGTAAACTGAAGTTTTGTGCGCACTACATTTTTAGGAAGCAAAAGAAAGTTCGATTTATTAGAGAAATCCATAACACGAAGGGAATGTTGGAGTGTATTCTTTATAATATATGGGGGCCACCCACAGTGCCTTCGAGAGGTGGAGCTAATTATATATTAACACTTATTGATGATTTTTCCAGAAAAGTTTGGGTGTTTTTCCTGAAGCAGAAAGCAATGTGTTTTCTATAAGGGGTGCTTTTTGCAATGAGAGGAGCGTGTTGTTCTTCCCTTATTGTAAGGTCTATGTCCATACAACCAAGCACTATAAGTTTCTTTTTCATTCCTTGAAATTAGTCCCATTAAACATGGATATAGAATTTATATTAACAGATATTGTGGCAACAAAAGATGAACTAGTTGAATATAGAATAAAATAACTAAATAAAAACAAGCTCACATCAATAATCATAAGTAATCTGTTGCGCAGAAGCATGTAAAAGAGCAAAATTATTGTACTAAAAATCACACTAAGTTTAATTCCCAGGAAAGAGAGGTGGATCACGAGGATCACTTAAGTACCAGGTCTTTCCTAGCCAGAATATCCCTTTATCGTAATTTAATAGCACAATAAATCACTACAATCACACTAAAAAATATGCAAAAATAAACAATAAAGAACACCAAAATTTTAACGAGGTTCAGCAAATTTTGCCTACATCCTCGGGCACTACCAAATATATTTCACTCCAAAATACAAGTGAAATTTACAAATAAGGAGAGAAAACAATGCTTTAAGTAGAGAATAACAAATATGGGATAAAGAAAATGAGAAATGGTTAGGCCTATTTATAGTTGAGGTTCAGGGATCAACTTGTAAAGTCCCTATACAATTAGGGACCAAAATTGCAATTATCCCATGCCAAATTTCAAACCAAATTTCAGTGCATTAAATGTTCTGATTTCCGGTGCCAATTTTCTGACACCAATATCATTGACTTTTCAAAGATATGGTAGCTACTAATAATCTCCACCTTGAAGATTTGATTAGGATAATCTTATCTTCACACAATTCTTTCTGCCTTTGCCAACAATACTTGATAGTGCCTTCTTCAACTGTTAAACTTGCAGGATATTGATAAAGTTCAAACAATGTTTGAACTTGGTTGCTGTTACCACCTTGGTCATGATATCTATGAGATTATCTGCAGTCTTAATCTTCTGAAGATGAATTTTCCCTTCATCAATAATTTCCCGCACGAAATGGAATCGTACGTCAATATGCTTTGTACGTGCATGATAGACTTGATTCTTTGCTAAATGAATAGCACTTTGACTATCACAATACATGTTAATATGCTCCTGAACCAATCCCAAGGTTTTAGCCATACCTTGTAACCAAATAGCTTCCTTTATAGCTTCTATTACAACAATGTATTCGGCTTCTGTGGTTGACAATGCAACTATAGACTGTAGTGTAGACTTCCAACTTATTGGTCCTCCAGCAAGTGTAAACACATAATCGGTGGTTGATTTTCGTTTATCCAAATCACCGGCATAGTCAGAATCAACGTACCCAATAACGTCTTTGCCAAGTGTATTATCCTTCTTGAATAGTAATCCAACATCCACGGTTTTCTGAATATACCGTAGAATCCATTTCACAGCTTGCCAATGTCCTTTTCCAAGATTATGCATATACCTGCTCACTATACTAACTGCCTATGAAATGTCGGGTCTTGTACACACCATTGCATACATCAAGCTACCCACTGCATTAGAATATGGAACTTGCAACATGTATTCTCGTTCTATATTCGTCGAAGGAGATAGTTGTGCGAAAAGCTTGAAAAGAGAAGCCAACGGGGTACTTACAGGTTTTGTCTGCTCGTTCATGCCAAATTACTGTATTACCTTCTTCAAATACTGCTTCTGAGACAAGCTAACTCTGCCATGAGATCTATCTCTACATATTTCCTTGCCAAGAATCTTCTTAGCTTTACCTAGATCTTTCATCTCAAACTCAAGATTGATTTGAGTATTCAATCTCTCAATTCCAACTTTGCTCTTAGATGCTATCAGTATATCATCAACATATAAGAGCAAGAATATGAAAGTTCCTACTTGTAGCTTCTGAAAATACACGCAATGATCAAATTTACTTCTTGTGTACCTGTGCCCTTTCATGAACTGATCAAATCGCTTGTACCACTGCCTTGGAGATTGCTTCAATCCATAAAGCGACTTTGTTAGTTTGCAAACCCAATTTTCTTTACTAGCAACCTTGAATCCATCTGGCTAAGTCATATAGATTTCCTCTTCCAAATCACCGTGTAAAAATGCGTTCTTCACATCAAGCTGAACTAGTTCAAGATCATATTGTGCAACCATGGCTAGCAAAATTCGAATAGACGAATGCTTTACAACTGGAGGAAACACTTCATTGTAGTCTATTCCTTCTTTCTGAGTGTAACCCTTTGCTTCCAATCTAGCCTTGTATCTAATTTCATTTTTACCAAGAAATCCTTCCTTTTTTTACATATACCCATTTGCATCCAATTGCCTTCTTTCCCTTGGGTAATGTCACCAACTCCCAAGTCCTATTTTTATGAAGAGACTGCATTTCTTCATTCATGGCTTGCTTCCACTTTACACCATCAGGGTTACTTATTGCTTCTGTGTAAGCAGACGAAACATCATCATCTGCAATTGGAAGTGCATAGGCCACTATATCATCAAAGCGAGTAGGCTTACGAATCTCTCTTCTTGGTCTCCTATAAGTAATTGAATCTTGTTTCTGTAAAGGTTCTTGGGTCAGAACTTCTTCATCATTTGTCCCTCTAATATTAGCTGGATCATCATTAACTTTTTCAAGCTCCACTTGCTGTAAAATACTACTGGTTTTGTCATCCTTTTGTGAATCCTTGTACTTTAACATGCTTGAATCATCAAAAGTCACATCTCTGCTGAGGACAATCTTCCTTCTATTAGGACACCAGAGACAGTATCCTTTTACTCCACCAGTTATACCCAAGAATAATGCTTTCTTTGCTCTTGGGTCTAACTTATATTCTTTTACGTGATAATATGCAGTGGAACCAAAAACATGTAAAGAATCATAATCTGTAGCAGATTTATCAGTCCACATCTCCATAGGAGTTTTTCCATTTATTGCAGCTGATGGCAAACGGTTAATTAGGTGGCACGCATATGTAACTGCCTCAGCCCAAAACTCCTTGCCCAATCCAACATTGCACAACATACATCAAACTTTCTCCAGTATAGTCTGATTCATATGTTCTGCCACCCCATTCTGCTGTAGTGTATCCTGAACAGTGAAATGTCACATAATGCTCTCATCTTGACATATTTGTAGAAATGGATCATTTTTGTACTTAGTACCATTGTCTGATCGAAGTCGTTTGATTTTTCGACCAGTCTGAGTTTCCACCATCTTCTTCCATTTCAAAAATGCATCCAATACTTCACTTTTTCTTTTCATTAGATACGCCCATACTTTTCTTGAATAATCATCAACAAAAGTAACAAAATAGTGCATACCTCCCAAAGAAGCCACTTTGGTAGGTCCTCACACATCACTGTGAATGTAGTCCAGAATTCCTTTCGTATTGTGAATTGCTGAACCAAATTTCACCCTCGTTTGCTTGCCCAGAACACAATGTTCACAGAATTCTAATTTGCAAGAATTTTCACCTTTCAACAAGCCTTGCTTCGCCAAAGTCTGCAAAGCTTTTTCACCAGCATGTCCTAATCGCATATGCCATAACGTGGTAGCCTCTGAATCTGCATCTTTCGTAGAAACTGTTGATGTTGATCCAATAACTGTACTTCCATTTAAAAAGTACAAGTTATTTCTTCTTGTGCCTTTCATCACTGTCAATTCCCCGGCTACTGCCTTTAGTAATCCATCTCTCAAAGTGATTGTAAGCCTTTTAGATTCTAAGGCCCCTAATGAGATGAGATTTTTCTTCAGGCTAGGTATGTAGCGAACATCTGTCAAGACTTGGATTGAGCCGTCATGATTTTTCAATTGGATTGTACCCACTCCCATTGTCTTACAAGCACTATCATTGCCCATAAGAATAACTCCACCTTCTAGCTCTTTAATACCAGAAAACCAGTCCTTATTAGGACACATATGGTAAGTACATCTCGAATCCAAAATCCACTCATCTGTATGACATGCCATTGCCATGCCAACCAAGCTAAAGTCTGACTCCTCATCATGCTCCGCTACACATGCACTAGGAATAGTCTTGCCCTTTTGTAACTTAGGAAATTCTTTTTCCAATGCCCTTTCTCACAACAAAAGGCACACTCATCTTTGGCGGGTCTCCTCCCTTTGGACTTTCCCCTTCTATCAGGTTGCTGCTGCGTGAACGACCTCTTACTGTTAAGACTTCTGCAGTTGTATCTCTGTGATCTCTTTATCTTTCTTTCGAGTCTCAGATCTATACAACGCACTACAGACTGCATCAAATGTGATCGTGTCCTTCCCATGAAGCAATGTGGTGGTAAGATGATCATATTCATCAGGAAGGGAATTCAACAACAATAAGGCATTGTCTTCATCTTTAAATTTCTCATCCAAATTTAGCAAGTTTGCTAAAATTTATTGAATGAGTTCACATGGTCATTCATCGACATACCGGGCGCATACGTGAATCGATAAAGTTTCTTTTTCATATAAAGCCTATTTTCAAGACTTTTCATTAGAAACTTTTCTTCTAGTGTATCCCATAACTTCTTCGCTGATGTCTCCCTCATGACAGAGTACTTCTGCTCTTTGGCCAAACATAGACGGATTGTATCACATGTCTGTCTATTAATCTTGGCCCACTCCTTGTCATCCATCTTGCCAGGTTTTTCTTCAAGGGCTATATCCAGCTCTTGCTGACATAAGACATCTAGGATCTCACATTGCCACATACCAAAATTATTGGTACCATCAAATTTCTCTACTTCAAATTTTGCATTGGTCACAGTAGTTCTTGTTGATGACGATGCCTCTGTCATTTTTCTCCTCAATCCCAACTACTGTATACGTGAACAGTGCTGTATACGTGAATAGTATCGTAAACGGTCGTATTCCCCAAGTACGAATCTAGCTCTGATACCAATTGTTGTGCTGAAGCGTGTAAAAGAATAAAATTATTGTACTAAAAATCACACTAAGTTCAATTCCCAAGAAAGAGAGGTGGATCACGAGGATCACTTAAGTACCAGGTCTTTCCTAGCCAGAATATCCCTTTATCGTAATTTAATAGCACAATAAATCACTACAATCACACTAAAAAATATGCAAAAATAAACAATAAAGCACACCAAAATTTTAACGAGGTTCAACAAATTTTGCCTACGTCCTCGGGCACTACCAAATATATTTCACTCCAAAATACAAGTGAAATTTACAAATAGGGAGAGAGAACAATGCTTTAAGAAGAGAATAACAAATATGGGATGAAGAAAATGAGAAATGGTTAGGCCTATTTATAGTTGAGGTTCAGAGATCAACTTGCAAAGTCCCTATACAATTAGGAACCAAAATTGCAATTATCCCATGCCAAATTTCAAACCAAATTTCGGTGCCTTAAATGTTCTGATTTCTGGTGCCAATTTTCTGACACCAATATCTTTGACGTTTCAAAGATATGGTAGCTGTTAATATAAACAATAAATTCAAGATAATGACTAATCTCATCTCAAGATACCAAGCACAACATCAATATCAAGTCTTTGGACAGTAATATTAATAGTAAGCAGTACTCTTGTTGTAGTAATCAAACATTGACAATAAATTATGTCAAACAATGAATTAATCTTTGGACTAACATATTGCTCACATAAAGTAACTTATAATTGTCACACATTTATCACCACATATGTCGTTGAAATTCTGCCAAATATTAACTTACCTTTGGGTCAATTAATAAACGCATGAATTACAAAAACATATAATCATCTTAATATTTTAAATAAACTAATCTACGCAGAAGAGGTCACTTGGGTGACATTTTGTTTCAACTAATCTATTTAAGATATTAGACATCCTTAATCAAGTCTCAAAGCCAAAATCTGAACTTATTTGTTTCATAATATTTCAAATTTAAACCAAAATAATTTGAATAAAGGTAAATCTCATCTCAAGATATCAGACACTCCATTAATATTTCATCTTTGGACAAAAATATTAACTTGTAAGTGATATATTAATGTAGTAATTAAACACCGACAATAAAAAAACATGTCAGAAAAATAAATCTTCCTTTGGGCTGATTTATTACTCACATGTAAAACCGAATAATCGTCACATGTTGATTACCACAATTGCACATGTAATATTATTAACATTCCTTTGGCCTGATCAATATTAACATAACTTAAGTTACATGCACACATCATTTTATATTTGAAAACAAAATAATTTCAATATCAGATATCACATTGACAACTTATTATTTCAATTAAGTTATTTTAATATATATAATATACCAATATTTACATTTAAAATTTTCATAACAGTTTTCAAAACTAATTTTTTATTGCTTTATAGATTTCGAAATAATTCAAAATAAGGTTACCTTAATAACGCAATAAAAAATCGAAAACCTTAATCTTAGACTGATTTTTTTAATGCGTATAATAGCCAACATGAATTTGTGTCAAAGCACCCAAAAATTGAATATATAACTATATCCAAAAAATAACAAATTCAATGAATGTCCATCAAACCAATTTAACAGAAAATCATAACCTTAAAGATGATCCAAAACTATGGTGAATCAAACACGAGTTTAATACAAACAGATATATATATATATATATGTATTTTACCTAAATATAATAATTAAAAACATAAAAACTCACGACATTAAATACCAAAATCTATAAGTAGCTAAATTAAATTTATTTATTCTTAACTTTGCCATAAAAAAAAAACTATTAAAACATGGTTTCTTAATGAAACTCCAATCACCAACATTGTTTTAATATTTTTCTAATATATTTAAACCTTAAACATTAACAATATAATCAACTAGATACACATAGTGGAGTCACTACGTAAAATCAGAACCCATACAATTAGCTAACAATACATATCAGCCAAACCTTACAAATCTATGGCACTTTACCACGTGCCTTTAAGAACATTAATAATCGAACCTTAATCGCACAAATCAATAAACAGTGCATCAAAGCAATAAAGAATTCTGATGAAATAAGCAAAGTTATGTAAAAAAGCAAAAAGTACAATCAACAGAATTTACCAAACATCAGTGCAAGCGTAGATTAATATATAATCGTGAATAAGATATAATCACACACTTTTTTTTTATAAATAATTTAATTGAAAATTAAAACCCTAATTAACATAAATCCAAAAGATTTGGCATCTATAATAAAAAACCACCGAATCCAAATGTTAAATTCATAAAATTAAAAAAATGAATTAACTCAAAAATAATAAAGAATCAATTCGTTCTCAATGATTCAACATGAAGAGGCTCAGATGCCACTTGTTAGAACTGTAAAATAAATCTAAAATAAAACTTAATAAACTATAAACCAGGATATGTCATGTCAAATCATCAAGAATAAAACTAGATGTGGAAGCGTACCTAAATTCATCGATCTCTTGAAATCTATGGATCTTGGGGTTTTGATCTTCCAAATTAACACTGTAACACCTTATACTCGGCCTGGTCGCCAAGCCCGAATATCAGGATGTCACACTACCGTCTCATGTCATACTAATAGTAAATTGTCGTATTATTAAAAAATCATCCTCTTTATCGATGATATTACAAATTTTCAGTCAACATATATCGATTATCATTAGAACATGCCAAAAATACTTCAAATAGTCTTATAACAATAATTAAACATGCTTAAGGTCCATTTTAACAAAATCTCAAAACTGTCACATAGGCATCGATACTAACACTGGGATACCGATATTTTCTTAAAGTGGTATCAATACCACCTGGAAAAATAATACCAAACTTGCATTTTATAAAACGAGAGAAACAGAAAGTAATTTAGAGAAGAAGGGTTTTATTCATATCTCGCTTGTCAAGCAATACCAACCTATATATATGTAGACACTCAATTTTGCCCGGGCCCAGAGATAAGTCCAAAAACAAAAATAATAAACCAAAAAAAAAAACGAAGTCCAAGTTCAGTCCAGAATTACAAATATAATTTGGCCCGATCGGAATGGCCCATTACTTGAAAAGATTTAAGGTCCATCTACAAGCTTGACTCATATGGAAATATAATCTTCAATGATATACAATCTTAGATATGATTGCAATCTTAGATATGATATGCAATCTTAGACATGATACAATCTTAGATATGATTGCAATCTTAGATATGATTGCAATCTTAGATATGTATGCAATCTTAGATATGATTGCAATCTTAGATATGATATGCAATCTTGAAGATATGATCTTGTAATCTTGGAGATTTAATTTGTAGATATCATTTAATCTTAACCGTTGATGTAATTGATCTGTACCTTTGGATTTGAGGAGGTTCAACTATAAATAGAGGCCTCTCCCTTCATTGTAAAGAGACTGGAGTTTTGGGAAACAATAAAATTTTTGAGAGCTTTCACTCAAATTTCTCTCCCTCTTACGTTCTTATTTTCTACGATTTGTTCTTATTTTATTCTTTGTTCATCTTCGTTTTTCAACCCTTTTTATTTTGATTTAATCCATGTTTCCTTGATTTTTTTATATATTTTAATTTTTTAATAATTTTAGTATCATATCAAACTATTTCATTTTTTAATAATTTTTTTATTACTCTTAGTAAATTATTTTTTAAATTTTACTCAAATCATTATTTTAAAAAAGTATATTTCATTTAATTGTCATATTTTATCCAAAAGTTTTTCTAAAATGAGGCAATGTTTTTTGTATTTAGGAATTCAGGAAATAGTGCCCTAACATGCTGGGTTGCGATTTCCCGTTTGTCTAAATGTCTAAAGTATCCTTCTAAATAAATTTTGTAAATCACGAGATGATTTTAGTTATGAGAGTTTAAGAATATCGTGTCCTATCATGCTGGATGTGATGTTTGTATTCTTTCAGAGCTAAGGAATCTCGATTTTTCAACTTAAATAATTTCGATTTTAAAAAGGGGATTCTATTTTTAAATCCTTTCAAATTTTTGACATTAAGACAGAAAACTATTCAATTTGGTACCAACTTTGGGCGTTGCGAGGGTGCTAATCCTTCCTCGTACGTAACCGACTCCCGAACCTATTTTCTTAATTTTCGTAGACCAAAATGTTTTATAAGGTGATCCAATCACACCTAAAAAAGGTTGGTGGCGACTCCCGTTTTCATTTTCAAAAGTCGATCCCCTTTTTTGAACACTCCTTTAAAAAATGGTTTCGACAATATACATAGAGGAATAACAAACTATTTAACAATAACATATTTGAACATTAAATGATGGATAATAAAGCTAATAATATTACTAAAGAAAAGGAAGAATCCCAACAACAAGATTAAGGCAGTTGAAGAATCTTATCATGCCCCCGCAAGATGGACGATATTGAAGCGAGGCCAATCTTGTTGACGATGTTAACGAAATGTCAGGAAGGTAACAATTTTGTGAGAGCATCAGCAAGCTGGTCGGTAGTGGAAATATGAGACACACGAAGACAACCACTTTGTACTTGTTCACGAATGAAGTGGTAGTTTAACGCAACATGCTTCATGTGCGAATGAAATACTGGATTAGCATAGATATTAGTGGCTCTAACATGGTCGCAATATATCACTGGTTGTTGTGGTATGATGACACTGAGTTCAGATAGAAGGGAGCACAGCCAGCATAACACAGCAGCTGTATTAGCCACGAAACGATACGCAGCTTCTGTAGAAGACCGAGCAATCTTTTTCTGTTTCTTCAAGCTCTAAGACACGGGATTGCGACCAAGATATATAATATAAGCACTTGTAGAGGTAAAGCCATCTTTTTCACTGGCCCAATCAGCATTAGAAAAAGCATGAAGGGTAAAAGGCGAATGACGATGGATGGAGAGGTCATGATCTAAGGTACCATAGAGATAGCGTAATAGTCGTTTGACGACATTCCAATGGTCGGTTATAGGTTGATGCATGAAATTTGACAACTTGTTAACAGCATAGGAGATATCAGGTCGTGTCAACGAGAGATACTGAAAACTGCCAATGATGGAGCGATAGGTAGCTGCATCTGCTAATGGGGAACCAGAATGTAATGTAAGAGACACCGAAGAGGACATAGGTGTTGAAATCGGTTTAGCTTCAGTCATCTGAGCTCTGTAAAGAAGGTCAACAATGTATTTGTGCTAATTAAGAAATAAACCATCAGCATAGGGAATGACCTCGACACCAAGAAAATAATGCAAGTGACCAAGATCCTTCAATGAGAACCAAGCGGATAGGTGCTGAAGAAACTGAGATATAACTGAAGAGGTATTACCGGTAACGATGATATCATCAACATAGACAAAAAGATAAATTACAGTACCGTGGCCACGAAAGACAAATAGTGAGGCATCAGCAATGGAGTTGATAAATCCAAAAGACAGCAAGAATGACCGTAATTCATGATACCAAGCACGCGGAGCCTGTTTAAGCCCATAGATAGCTTTTCGAATCTGGCACACATGATTAGGATTATCGTGATCAATAAACCCCGGAGGCTGAGTCATAAACACATCCTCTGAAAGGGTGCCTTAGAGGAAGGCGTTATTGTTATCAAGCTGATAAGGGCCCATCCATGACTAATAGCAAGGCTAAGTACTAGGTGCGTCATGGTTGGTTTAACAACGGGACTAAAAGTTTCAGTAAAATCAATGTTCGGGCATTAATGGAAGCCTTTTGTGACTAGACGGGATTTGTACCTGTCAAGTGAGCCATCAAAATGATATTTAGTGTGGAATATCCATTTACAGCCTACTAATTTTTGAGTGAGGCAGGATGGAACAAGCTCTCATGTTCCGTTGCAAAGAAAAGCATCAAATTTATCAGACATGGCACACCTCCACTGAGGGTCTTTTAAGGCTTGAGTAACTGTGGTTGGTTCACGGATAGGGTGGTAGAGTTTTGCATGAAGGTTGAGCTTTTGAATGGGTTTGCGTATATTGTGTTTGGATTGAGTAACAATACCGGGAGAGGGTAAAGATGGCTATATGGTGGTGGTGGTTGGTAATTCAAGTTGAGTGGAGGTGGGGAAGGTTGGTAATTTAAGTTGAGTAGGTGTAGTGGTTGGTGAGACGGTTTGGTCTAGAGTAGTCGGAGAAGACGATTGAAATTTTGGATCGGAGGAAGTGTTAGAAGGAGATGGAGCAGTAGAGGCGGGTGTAGTGGTAGGTGTTGAGGCAGATGCAGTAATGATTGGTATAGACAAGGAGCACCATTCAAAAATAGTAACGGGAGTAGCTCTCAGGAGAGTAGGAGCAGTTTGTGTAAAAGGGAAGACGGTTTCAATAAAACGAACATGAAAAGAAGTATACAGACGATGGAAAGACGTATCAAGGTAGAGATAGGCACTTTGAGAAGACGAGTAACCAACAAAGAGACAAGGGGTCGATCTGGGTTCAAGTTTGTGAGAGGCATAGGGATGTAGCCAGGGATAACAAAGGCAACCAAAGCTTCGGAGTTTGCTATAGTTAGGAAGAGTGCCGAAAAGTTTGAAGTATGGGGATTCATTGTGAAGGGTGGGCGTAGGCATATGGTTTATAAGATAAACGGCTGTGGAAACAGCATATGACCAATAAGATAGAGGCATTGAGGTATGGGAAAGAAGGGAGAGACCAGTTTCTACTATATGTCGATGTCGACGTTCAACAAAGCCATTATGCTCAAGGGTGTGAGGAGGAGATGTAAGATTTGAAATTCCATTGATATTGAAAAATGGAAATAAGGCTTGGTATTCATCACCATTGTCTGAATAAATTGCTTTAATTTCAGTGTTCAAGAACTTTTCGATGACGGCTTTGAAATGGATGAAAGTATCACAAGCCTCAGACTTGCGCCTTAAAGGATACAACCATATGTATTTGGTGAAGTGATCAACAAAGATTATATAATATGTAAATTTGTCAATAGAGTGTATTGGAGAGGTCCATACATCAGTAAAAACTATTTCAAGAGGGGATGAAGATGATGAGGTGGAAGCAGAGAAAGGAAGTTTGTGACTTTTATTAGAGAGACATGTATTACAATATGTATCTGACAGAGAAGATGTGTTAACATCTAAATGAAAAGAGGAAATCATGTACTTGAATGTCGAGAGAGATGGGTGACCAAGTCGGTGATGCCAGACAGGAGGTGTTGTCTTTATTATAGAGAAAGCAAATAACGGGGTGGATTTTAAGGGCCACTGATAGTCACCATGTTTAGGTTGACCTTGGAAAAGAACTGCCCGGTCTTTAGATCCTTGACAAGAAAAGAAGAAGGTAAGAATTCAATAGAAGCATTGTTCGATTTGCAAAATTGAGACACATAAATTAAATTGTATTTCATATTAGGAGCACAGAGGATATTAGATAGAGTAAATGAGTAAAAGGGAGTGGGAAAAGTGGTAGAACCAGAGTGAGTAATAGCAACGCTAGAGCCATCACCAATCATTACTTCATCCGAGCTAGTGTAGGGATTATGAACAGACAGATTTTAGAGATCGGTAATGATGTGGTGTGTAGCACCACTGTCTAATAGCCAAGGATTAGAGGATGAGGAATTGGAGGTAGCTACATGAGCTTGAAGTTGCCATGATGAAGGCATATGAGATCTAGATGAATTGACTTGATGTGGAGGTGCGGCTGCATTCAAGAACTGTTGACAAAAGAGAGCACTGAGTGACAACATGCCCTTGAGTTCGGCACCATTGATATTTGCCCAAAAAAGGACACATAAGTCTATTGTACTGTTGAGATGTGATGGCGTAGGAGATCGGTGAAATCGCTAATTGGAACGTTGAGTGTGATTTGAGTAGGCGGTGACTGATACACTTGAGGAGGAGTTGTGTAAGGCTTGCTCTCCATTGATCAGTTTCTCATGTAACTCATCAAAGGTGATGGCAGTATCGCGACTATTGACAGCATCGATAACTGGTTGGAAGGTGTCATCAAGCCCTTCTAGGACTTTTTCAATAAGATCCTCTGCATCTAATGGTTTACCAAGAGAAGCAAGCTCATTGGCCTTGATTTTAATAGCTAGCATATAGTCAGTGATAGTTTGGGAGCCTTTCGAAATGTTTTTGAGATTATCTTTGATTTGTTTCATATGACCACGAGATGGACGAGCATAAGTGCTGGTGAGGACCATCCAAGTTTCAGCTGAGGTTGTGCACCGTAAGACTAGAGGTATAAGGTTTTGGGAGATGGTGTCAACTAATGTACCAAACAAGAGTTTGTCTAGTCATAGCCATGTCTGATATGCTGGATTGATGGAGGTTGTGTTATTGGTAGTGATAGTTTTTGGTGGACAAAGATGTGTGCCATCAATGAATTTGAAGAGGTCATAATCTATGAGGATGGATTCAATTTGAGTTTTCTAGGAAAGATAATTGGTGGAGTTGAGTTTGATAGAGTTTTGGATTGTGACTATGGTGAGGGGATTGTTTGGGTCAAGAGGGTTGGAAAGGAAATTGTCAATAGCCATTTGAATTGAAACCTAACCTTGTTTGAGATAAGCAACTGATACCATATAGAATGGGAGAAACAGAAAGTAATTTAGAGAAGAAGGTTTTTATTCATATCCTATTTGTAAAACAATACCAACCTATATATACATAGAGGAATAACAAACTATTTAACAGTAATATATTTGAACTTCAAATGATAGATAATAAAGCTGATAATATTACTAAAGAAAAGGAAGAATCTCAACAAGATCAAAGTGGTTGAAGAATCATATCACATTCTATTTTTCAATTAAAAGACAAAGTCCTAAAAATTATCGGTACCTTCCATGAAGTATCGATATTTTAACCTCGAGTATCGATACCAAATCTCTATTTTGACTCTCTACGCATTTCAAAACACAGAGGTATCGATTTTAAAACCTGATTATCAATACCTCTGCCCCAGACCTAAAAAATGCAGCATACATAAGCAATTAATCCATTCCAATTTAGTTCCTAAACATCATACGTCAATTACTTCGACAAATAATCATTCAACGATCTAATTAAAAGTTCAATATAGCAAAATTGTGTTCGAGCAAGTAACATCAATTCATCCTCATGTTCATGAATCCAATCATAACAATAATATGTAATCCTTATAAACCGAACAAAAAACCAACAAAATGTCTAGAAATTAACATGGCTATAAACAAGTCCACCACATTGCCTTATTCCCCAAATGCAAATAAATAGATAACACCTATGAAATAACAAATAGACTTGCTTGAATCACCACTAGGAAACCACACCGCTCACACCGACACTTCAGTACTCTGTAAGGGTTTGAAGAAATGAGTGGGTGAACGTAACAAGATTAGTGAATGCTCAGAATAACCACAATGCAAACAATTCATCAAGCATCAACAAAACAACCATAGAACATAACCTCACCAGTTCCAACTCTAGTTTCATATTATACTTGTGCATTTTTACTAGTTCTTTTACATGGTAAACATACTCACTTTTAAGCATATATCACAATTCTCATAAACATGTTATAGATAAATTACATCAAGGTTACATGTCATATAAACACATATCACAATACACACATATTCATAATTTAAGATAATTTGGCACTTGAGCTATTAAACATAAAAGTGAGCTCTATCATCACTCATCAAATACACGGATCTCCAGCACACCACATAGACTCCTAGAGTCAAATATGTCCCAAAAATGAAGCATAAAGCTAACACTCTCCTTATTTCCCCTCACATGTCCCATTGAATGGAGCTTAGCTTACATCCCCTTATCCCTCCAACATGTCTTAGGGCCTCAACACCCAAAATCATTGTACGTATAAGTGAGTACTCACAGTCCTATGACATGCTAACTATATTCAACGATTTCAAGATCACAAGGCCAAAATTTTTTAAATCAAACACATATCACTTATCGATTATCCATGAACTATCATTGCATATTTGCATCTTTAGTAAAACACTGTCACTAACATTTAACATATACATAACATGTACATATTTGCACTTTCACAATGGTTATCATAACCACATATCACATGTTATAGCATCTCATCTCAATTCACATATTCACATATTCACAAACACATAAGCACATTGTTCACAAGGTAACATAAGTATGAGAATGCTTGCACTCAGAATTTAGAGTAGGGGTTTCGGCTACTACTAAATCCCCTAATAATGCATTGAATCATATCCACAAGCAACTATTCCAAACACTCACCAATTGTGCTTTCGCCCAAAAGTCGAAAGCTCAAATTAGCCATTTCTTACCTTTATCTCTACTTGTAGAAGGTTCTATCAAATCTGAAACTTCAGCATAATAATTCACACAACAATAAATTCAAAAATCAGTTAAGGACTCACCGCAATCAACAAAAAACATAAGCCTAAGCTATGTTCTCATGTAGTCAAAACCTTTAGCATAACAAACTTTAAATTCGAATATCTCAATCTACACTTAATCTTTTCGCCTAAAACCAATTCCATTCATCTTATATTTCACATATAACTAATTCTCAACCTTTAAACTACAATAAAAATACTCAATTCATGGTATCGACTTTTTCAACATATTTTATGGCTATTTTCCAAAAATTCATTAAAATTTAAGACATCTTTAACGAAAAATTGATAGTAAGTTTAGAAACCTCTTAATCATGTCAAAACTGATTGAAAATAATTTTAAATCACATTTTTACTCAAAATCCTGAAATCCACCATTAACGAGCTAATTTTCGGCTTTTATTCAAAATATGCAATTTAATAACTAAAAACTTAGTTTTAAAGACTAGATAACATTTAAAACTATGTAGGAGTTGAACCATTACTTTAGATGATGAAAAACTGAGCACTTGATCAAAAACTTGAAAGCTTGACAATGGAAAAAACCTATGTTGTTTTTACTTTTTTTTTTCTTGGTTTCAATGGAGGTTTATAGCTTGAAGGGTGATAAAAATCAAAAGGAATAAAGTTTAGGATTCAAGATTGAGGGATTGGGCTGTGGAGGAGCAAGGGACAACAAAACATAAAGGGTGAAAGGAACTATTCGGGTTTTATAAAGATGGAGGGGAAAATAAGTTGATTTTTGAAGTTTGGTTTATTTGCCTCTTAAAATCTCTAAGTTTTGACTCTTTTACAAATCAGTCCTATTTTCAAAATTTAAGGTATTTAAAACTAATTTTCAAAATTTGATTTAATTTTCTAAAAACCATATTCAAAAACATTACCGATATACCATTTCATAAAAATTTGAACACTCTAATGCTAAATCCCTAAAATACCCCGAAAACTCTTAAACCCTATTATGAGTTGTTACAAGCACACAAGTAATCTAGAGAAGGTGATCTCTTTTTTATAAAGATGAGATATTAGAAAAGTTACTTTGTTGTGTAATTTGGGGACCATAACCCTAATATATAACTTTGACACATTAGCTCTAATTTCTAATCATCCCATCATCAATTAGAAGTTAGTTACTAGAATATCTACACATATTTGACCCATACTTTATTTAATAATTAAAGCCCAATAAACTTTAACCAAATTAGATCACTTTTAATTTGGGTTAACCTATTATGATAGTAAATAATAACATGTAATTACTCTTGTTATATATGTGATGTTCATATTTTTCAACACTTGTTGATTAGAATTGGGTTGCTTTCATTCTTAATGCGATTGATTGATTAAATCTTAGGCGACTGTTATAGGGTTGTTTATCAATAATAGAAGTATTTAATGGAGATTGTCTTAATTATTAAAAAAAGGTAAAAAGAGATTGGTTGATAGACAATTGTAAGCAACTATAATTAATTTATTAAATAATATTGCAAATCTTCTTTACATCCACTATCAAAATCTTGAATCAAACAAATGTTTTTACTTTTGGCTAGAACTTCATCTCATTAATTTTTTATTTTATTTTAGGATCTCTTTTTCATATTAATTTAATTTTAATTTTAAATTTTAATATTCCCCTTATTTTTATATTTATTTTACTCATTTATTAAAGAGTAAAATTATCACCAATAAATTCAACCCTGCTCATTACTATTTACAAGTACATCTATCATCATTAGAATTAACACCAAATCCAATTATAAGGAATTGTTGTGCCATTTCCATTGTCAAATAACCCTGCACATCACTTAAGAATTAAATGGAAATTTGGTTCACCATTCACATGATAGAATTTATTTCGAATATGCTACAGCTTCCAGCACTTCACAACATACATTTGAGAGACCTCAACACTACCATGTAATAATTTATAATTGGTAAGGAAGAGAAAGGTTAGATGCTTCAGCGATGGTTCATATGGATTGTGTCTTTACATGTGTTCAGTGCAAGTCCTATTCTGGTTAGCTACTTAAGAAGCGTAATAGCCCTCTAGGTTGGTTGGGATGAGATAAATGTGGGTAAAGTGATGTATCATGCAATGATCTGGTTTTTAATGGTATCGAAAAAAGTGATTTTAGGACTTCGCTTTTGTAAATCAAGTTCGTAAATAAATATTTAAAAATTTATGATGTAAGTGAATTGAATTTTAGATAAATAATTTTACCAAATTAGTGAAGAATAGTTCTATGACGTAAATAAATTTTTTTTGAATAATTTAATAATTTAAATAAAAATTTTAAATAATTTAATAATTACTCTTTTTAGTTATGTGGCCAAAATGATAATTTATCTATAATTTAGTAAATAAAAAAGAGCGGGGGAATATTGTCGAGGTAAATTCAAGTGCAATATAGGTAAAATAATTTTGTAGGATGTTTGGGCTTCATGAATGTTAGTATTAGTGGCGGTGTTGTTAATATAATAGCCTTCAAGTATTTTGTGTGGCGGGTGACGAATTGTGAAGTGCTTTGTGGATTGAAATTGGATACGCAATAGTAATGATTCCTTGAAATGGAAGGTGATAAGTGTTTTGGGTTGTACTGTTGGCGCACTAATGTAGATATTTGTATCCTTCTATTTGAATGTATTATTTTGGATTTAGTTATTTTAAAAATAATTTAATATATATAATATTTTTAAATATAAAATACTATTAATTATATAAAAGTTACTTAATAAAATTTATCATTAAACAAACTTAAAATGAGCAAGTAAAGAAATTATTCTATAAATTAAACAATAAAATCATTCTATACTTTGCATATTATTCAACTAATCCAAAATAAATAATAAAATTGTTTATAATTATATTTCGACATTCAACTTTTTTATATTAACTAAAACGTCATATTCTAATCGGTACAAACAAAATCAATCGATACGATCAATATCAGTCAATACCTTATCATGTTTTTACTTGACTTAATGAAAGAAGAATTTGTGTGGACTGTTTAGTTTTGTTTGTTTTTTTCCATTTTTGGCTAAGCGTCAGTGTTTTAAAGGTTGATGAGAAAACCTGGGCCCATGATTTTCTATTCCTTGAAAACAACTGATCGCTACTGTCACTGCGGCCTTTTGTCATTTTCTCCTGCACGTCAAACGTGTTAAAAAGCTACAGTTCTAAAGTACACTTTCAGCCACAAATTTTCAATAGGAACAGAAATCCCGAGATTCACTATTTTTTTTTCCTTAGATAAAATAAAATTAAATACAATGTAGTTTATGATTTTTTTTTTAACAAAAGAAAGCTACGTCATTAAAAAATCGTTTGATTATATCATCTCAATACATAGATTCAAAACCGGAAGAAAGAAAGAATACTATTCTATTAATTAAGTGCCAAAATTCAATACTAGAGAGAGAATAATATTCTATTAATTAAGTGCCAAAATTCAATACTAGTGCATGTAAAGTACTCAACTACAAGTAACCAATTAATCACCCACCAAAGCCAACGTCCACATTTATTTCCACCATACCATTTGGTTGTTTACTCCAAGTGTGTAATTTTTAAATTATTAGTGATAACTTTGTTGTAAATTATGTTATTTAAGTTTTTAGATATATTATTTATTATTGATTTAGGTGAATAAATCAAGAAAAATAAGCATAATGTTTAATTTTAGAAAGTTTTTGTAAATTGTGTTTCTAACCTCCACTACTTCAATATTTTGACCATAACTTCAGATACAAAACTTTATAAAATACGTCAAGAAGGGGTTCAATAAATTATTAGGAGTTGATGCAAAAATTGTCAAGAAACTTAAAAAAATATGTTTTATTTAATTAAGGGTATTTTTGTATTTTCTCCAATATATTATTTTTGCCCTATAAATAGATATTATTAGGTTAAGACTTGGACATACCTAGAATTTTGCGTTTTAATTTCGGTAAAGAATTTCTAAACTCTTCTTTTCTAGTCAAAGGAGTTTAAAAGTTTGATTCTAATAGTTTGTTAGATCTAATTGTCCTTTAGTTTATGTATGTCTTCTGATTTAATTAAAAATATTGAGGCTTATTGAAAATCGGTATTGTATTCAATTGCTTAGAATGTTTGCATTGTCAATTAGAATGGTAAAATATGTAATTGTTTAATATTCTAATACATGTGACAAATAACATATGTGGGTATGACAGAGATATGCATTCCATGCTGTGTGGGCATGCGATGTAACTTAAATAAACCCTGATTTTGTGCTTTGTTGATTAGAATTGGGTCACTTTCATTCTTAATGCTATTAATAGATTAAATCTTAAGCATTTATTATAGGGTTGATTATCAATAAGAGAATTATTTAATGAAGATTGTCTTAATTATCAAAAAGATAAGAAGAGATTGGTTGATAGACAATTGTCAACAACTATAATCAATTTATTAAAGAACATTGCAAATAATCTTTGCATTGACTATCAAAATCTTGAATCAAACGAAATTTTTTACCTTTGGCTAGAGCTTCATCTCATTGATTTTTTATTTTATTTTAGGATACCTTTTTCGTATTGTTTTGATTTTAATTTTCCCCTTATATTTATATTTATTTTACTCATTTATTAAAGAATAAAATTATCACCAATAAATTCAACCCTACTCATTACTATTTACAAGTACATCTATCATCATTAGAATTAACACCAAATCCAATTATAAGGAATTGTTGTGCCATTTCCATTGTCAAATAACCCTGCACATCACTCAAGAATTAAATGGAAATTTGGTTCACCATTCACATGATAGCATTCATTTCGAATATGCTACAGCTTCCAACACTTCACAACATACATTTGAGAGACCTCAACACTACCATGTAATAATTTATAATTGGTAAGGAAGAGAAGAGGTTAGATGCTTGAGCGATGGTCCATATGGTGGATGACGTGTGGAGTGCTGTAAAAGAGAGATGGTAGGTGTATTTGATTAAAGTAGAAGGAGAAGTATCCCATCTAGATTAGAGATATGTATTTATAGATGAGACTTGCCCTCTTTTAATATTAGTGTTAGAATTAAATGACCCCAATCCTTATTTAAATAAAATATAGTGGTAAAATAAAATAAAAGTAAAATTCATATAAAACTACACTTCTTTTATTTTATTTTAGAATAAGGTTTTTTAAACTTTATTAAACTCCATTTATTTTATATTGATTAGAATAAGGTGTTTCAGTCTTACTAGAATATGACTTTACAAGCCTATAAATAGACATAGTCTATTCCTATTGTAATTATTCGAATTCAACATTGTGAATTTTCTTCTCCTCTGCACGTGGTTTTTTCCCGAAAGGGTTTCCACATAAAATTTGTGTTTTATTTTATTTTATTTTCACAAATTGGTATCAGAGCTTCCGGGTAGGTCATCTCGATCACAGTAATAGCATCTTTAAAGTATGAAATTCTACTATTGGATCGCAACACCAGATTTGCATTGTGGCAGATTAAGATACATGCAGTACTTGCGCAAATGGATCTGGAGGATGCCCTGTTAGGGATAGATAAGATGCCTTTGACATTAACAGATGAAGAGAAGAAACGTAAGGATCGAAAGGCGTTAACACAATTACATTTGCATTTGTCCAACAAAATTTTACAGGATGTGATGAAGGAGAAGACCGTCGTTGTATTATGGAAGAGGCTAGAACAAATATGTATGTCAAAAACTCTAACAAGTAAGTTGCATATGAAACAGCGTCTTTATGCTCATCGTTTGGAGGAAGGTGCGTTTGTACATGAACACTTAACATTGTTTAAAGAAATTCTCTCAAACTTGGAGGCCATGGAGGTTCAGTACAATAAGGAAGATCTAAGGTTGATTCTACTTTATTCGTTGCCCCCATCTTATTCAACCTTTAGAGACATGATTTTATATAGCTGCGAGACTCTCATAGTTGATGAGGTTTATAATTCTTTGACCTCGTATGATAAGATGAAGCATCTTGTGGTTAAACTTGAATCTCAGGGAGAGGGTCTCATTGTTCGTGGGAGACAAGATCAGAATGCTGATGATGATCGTGGAAGGACACAGGAATGGAATCCTCGCGGTAAATCTAAGAGTAGATTGAAGTCTTCAAACAAAGGTAAAACTTGTAACTTCTGCAAGAAGAAATGGCACATTAAATCTGAGTGCTATAAGCTACAGAACAAGATTAAAAGGGAGGCTGCGAATCAAAAGGGAAAACAATTAGAAAATTCTGGTGAAGTTGATGTTGTAGAAGACTACAGCGATGGTGAACTTCTAGTCGCTTCTGTCAATAATTCTAAAGTGAGCGAGGAGTGGATACTTGATCCAGGCTGCACCTTTCACATGAGTCCCAATCGGGATTGGTTTACAACTTACGAAATAGTGTCTGAAGGTGTTGTCTTGATGGGAAATAATGCTTCATGTAAAATCACAGGTGTTGGAACAATTAAAGTTAAGATGTTTGATGGAGTTGTCAGAACACTTAGTGATGTACGACATGTTCCAGAATTGAAGAGAAATTTAATTTCGTTGAGTACTCTTGATTCAAAAGGGTACAGATACACAGTTGAAAGTGGAGTTTTAAAGATTTCCAAAGGTTCCCTTATTGTGATGAAAGGGCAGAGAAAGACTACCAAGTTATATGTTTTGCAAGGTTCTACTGTTATTGGTGATGCAGCTGTCGCTTCCTCTTCCTTGTCAGATGATGATATTACTAAACTTTGGCATTTGCGCTAGGGCATATGAGTGAGAATGGCATGGTAGAATTGAACAAAAGAGGACTTCTTATGGGTAAGGAATTTGCAAACTGAAGTTCTGTGAGCACTGTGTTTTGGGGAAGCAAAAGAGAGTTCAATTCACTAGAGGAATCCATAACACGAAAGGAACATTGGAATATATTCATTCTGATCTATGGGGGCCATCTAGAGTGCCTTCGAGAGGTGGAGCTAATTAAATGCTAACTTTTATTGATGATTTTTCCAAAAAAAGTTTCGGCGTTCTTCCTGAAGCAGAAAAGTGATGTGTTTTCTGTATTTAAGTCTTGGAAAATTATGATTGAAAAATATACAGGAAAACAAATAAAATACCTCTACATAGATAATGACTTAGAGTTCTGTTCTGATGAATTTAATAGATTGTGCAAGTCAAAATAGTTTTCCATACTCCACAGCAAAATAGCATTGCAGAATGAATGAATAGAATGATCATGGAGAAGGTTCAATGTATGTTGTCAAATGTCAACTTACCAAAGTCGTTTTGGGCAGAAACAACCTCTACTGCATGTTTTTTGATCAACCGATCTCCATCTGTTGCCATTGAGAAAAAGACTCCACAAGAGGTATGGTCTAGTAATCCTGCTAATTATTTTGATTTAAAGATCTTTGGGTGTCCTGCATATGCTCATGTTGATAATGAAAAATTGGAACCGAGATCCATTAAATGTGTTTTTCTTGGTTATAAAGCCGATGTAAAAGGGTATAAGTTATGGTGTCCTAAAAATAGAAAAGTTGTGATTAGCAGAGATGTCGTTTTTGATGAAACTGCTATGCTACCTAACTTATCTCTTAAAGACTCTTCCAATAAAGAAAATAAAAAATAGGTGGAGCATCAGATCAATACAGAGTCGACTCCTCAAGCCAGTACAAAAATTGAGAATAGAGTTACTTCTTCACCACAATACTCTATTGCCAAAAATAGAACTAGAAGAGAAATTAAACCTCCAAAGAAGTATGCCGAGGCTAATCTAGTTGCTTATACTTTAAACGTGGCTGAAGATATAGATGCAAACCGAGAGCCATCTAATTATTTTGAGGCAATTAGCTGTGAAGATTCAGAAAAGTGGATGTTTTTTATGCAAGAGGAGATGGAATCACTCCACAAAAATAGAACATGAGATCTTGTGTAACTTCCTAAAGGTAAAAAGGCTGTTCATTGTAAATGAGTGTTTAAAAAGAAAGAAGGGACTCTAGAAGTTGAAGAACCCAGATATAAGTAAGGCTTGTTGCAAAGGGTTACAGTCAAATTCCAGGAGTGGACTTCACAGATATGTTCTCCCCAGTTGTGAAGCATAGTTCGATTCGAGCTTTGCTTGGTATTGTGGCCATGCATGATTTGGAGCTTGAGCAGTTAGATGTAAAAAATGCATTTTTGCATAGAGAACTGGAGGAGGACATTTAGATGCAACAACCAGAGGGTTTTACAGTATCAGAAAAAGAGGACTATGTTTACTTGCTGAAAAAGTCTCTTTACGGTTTGAAACAGTCACGAAGACAGTGGTATAAGAGGTTTGATTCCTTTATGACTTCTCATGATTTCAAAAGTAGTTTTGACAGTTGTGTTTACTTTCAGAAAAATAGTGATGGTTCTTTCGTGTATCTACTTCTTTATGTTGATGACATGTTGATAGCAGCAAAAGATAAAGGAGAGATAAGAAAGGTCAAAGCCTAACTAAGTGAAGAATTTGAGATGAAAGATTTGAGACCAACAAAGAAGATACTTGGTATGGAGATTCTCAGAGATAGAAAAGCAAGTAAATTGTACCTAAGTTAGAAGGGGTACATTGAGAAAGTTCTTTGCAGGTTCAATATTTTGAGATGAAAGATTTGGGACCAGCAAAGAAGATACTTGGTATGGAGATTTTAAGAGATAGAAAAGCAAGTAAATTGTACCTAAGTCAGAAGAGGTACATTGAGAAAGTTCTTTGCAAGTTCAATATGCAGAGTGCTAAGCCTGTTAGTACTCCTTTAGCAACTCATTTCAGACTTTCATCGGCTTTGTCTCCACAATCAGATGATGAGATTGAGTACATGTCACATGTTCCATACTCTAGTGTAGTGGGATCTCTCATGTATGCTATTATTTGTTTACGTCAAGATTTATCATATGCAGTCAGTGCAGTTAGCAGATACATGGCGAATCCCAGTAAAGAACACTAGAAAGCAGTTTAGTGGATTTTAAGATACTTACAAGGTACTACTGATGTCTGCTTACAGTTTGGAAGAACTAGAGATGGAATCATTGGGTATGTTGATGTTGATTTTGCTGAAGACCTTGATAGAAGAAAATCTCTCACAGGTTATGTCTTTACAATCGGAGGTTGTACAATTAGTTGGGAAGCCACTTTGCAAACTACAGTCGTTTTGTCTACCACTGAAGCTGAGTACATGGCGATTACTGAGGCTTGTAAATAAGCTATTTGGTTGAAGGGACTCTTTAGTGAACTCAATGAAGACCTTCAAATCAGTACAGTATTTTGTGATAGTCAGAGTGCAATCTTCCTTATAAAAGATCAAATGTTTCATGAGAGAACAAAACACATTGATGTTCGGTATCATTATGTTCATGATATTATTGCTCGTGGTAATATTTTTGTGAGCAAAATTAGTACTCATGAAACTGTTGCAGATATGATGACTAAGTCACTTCCTATAACCAAGTTTGAGCATTGCTTAGACTTGGTGGTGTTCATTGTTGAAGTTAAACCCTTAAGGGGTTTTATGGAAGAGGTGGAGAACTTGTTCGTTGAGAGTTCGCGATGAAGAACTTGTTCATTGAGAATTCGTGTCAAGGTAGAGCTTGTTAGAATTAAATGACCCGAATCCTTATTTAAATAAAATACAGTGGTAAAATAAAATAAAAGTAAAATCCATATAGAACTACACTTCTTTTATTTTATTTTAGAATAAGGTTTTTTAAACCTTATTAAACTCCATCTATTTTATATTGATTAGAATAAGGTGTTTCAGTCTTACTAGAATATGACTTTACAAGCCTATAAATTGACATAGTCTATTCCTCTTGTAATTATTCGAATTCGACATAGTGAATTTTCTTCTCCTCTGCTGGTGGTTTTTTCCCGAAAGGGTTTCCACGTAAAATCTATGTTTTATTTTATTTTATTTTATTTTCACAATTAGGTCTTTACATGTGTATAGTGCAAGTCCTATTCTGGTTGGCTACTTAAGAAGCATAATAGCCCTCTAGGTTGGTTGGGATGAGATAATTGTATGTTAGGTGAGGAATCATGTAACGATCTGGTTTTCAGTAATATTGGAAAAAATGATTTTAGGATCTCGTTTCCGTAAATCGAGTCCGTAAATAAATATTTACGAAGTTATTATATTATCCATGAGATGTAAGATTAATGGCTCTCTTATTGTAGAAATTGATTCAAAAATGGTGTACAATTGGTGTTTGAACAAGGATATGAGACCGTGATCGTTACAAACAATATTTTCAGATATTGAGTGGAAAATTGAGTAGGTAGGTAGTCTAGTATTCTTGATGGCTAATCAGAAAGGTAATGAAATGGCTTCAACCATGGCGGTAGCAAGTATTAATCGTGGTGACATGTTTAAAGCTTGGTGATGAGTATTAGCTTCGATGTCAAATATTAGATTTCAATTGTAGGAAATGTTTCATTGTGGTATTTTGTAAGTTGTTCCTTTGAATGTTGTTCTTGTTATATTTACAACATATCAGTTTGAATGAAGCAAAAAAGAAAAAAAAAAGTGATTAACAGTTCCATAACTTAAATAAATTTTTTTGAATAGTTCATTAACTTAAATGAAAATTTTCGAATAAATTATAACTTTTTTTAGACCAAAATGATAATTTACCCATAATTTAGTGACTAAAAAGCGAGGATTAGTGACTAAAGAGGGGATTGTTATAGAGATAAATTCAAGTGCAATATAGGTAAAATAATTTTGTGAGATATTTGGGCTTCATGCATGTTAGTATCAATGGCGGTGTTGTTGATATAAAAGCCTTGAAATATTTTGTGTGGCGGGTGACGAACTGTGAAGGGGTCTGTGGATTGAAATCGGATAGGCAACGTACGGTAGCAATGACTCCTTGAATTTGGATGGTGAACAAGTGTTTTGGGTTGGAATGTTGGGTAACTAATGTTGAATTCGGATTTATTGTTATTTTAAAAAAGATTTGATATGTACAGTATTTATAAACATTAAATGATAAGATTAAAGAAATCGTAAATATAAAATATTTATCAATCACATAAAATTATTTAATAAACAATTCACTACTAAATTTATCATTAAACAGACTCCAAGTATAGAAATTACTCCATTAATTAAATAATAAAATCATTCAATACCATGTCTGTTATTCAACAAATCCAAAACAAACAATAATATTATTTATATTTATTTTTAACATTCATTTTACTTATATCAATTAACATATTATATTTCAGTTGATATAAGCGAAATCAATCGATACGGTGAATATCAATCCATATCTTGAATGTCATATTTTTACTTGGCTTTATGAACGAGGAATTTGGATGGCCTGTTTGGTTTCTGTTTTGTTTTTATTTTTTCATCTTTGGCTAAGCGTTGGCATTTTAAAGGTTGAATTCTGATATTAGTTTATATATCATTAGTAAATTGTGGATGTAATTAAGTGTCAAAATTCAATACTTGTGCATGCAAAATACTTAACTACAAGTAAGCAATTAATCACCCTCAATAATGGTACCAAAGCCAATTGTATTGCGTGCCCCACCAAAGCCAACGTCCACATTTATTTCCACAATACCATTTCTTTTTCTAATCAAAGTAGCTTCGAAGTCTAATTCTAATAGTATGTGAGATTTAATTATTTTCATATTTTTTATTTTGTAGTATTTGTATATTTTCTGGTTTGATTACAAATATTTAGGTTTGTTGAAAATTGGTATTATTAAGGAATATTGAAAAATTGTTGGTAGTTAAATTTGTTAGTAGCAGTTGGAATTAGTTAAGTCAATTAATAGCATGGTTTGTATGGTCATGTGTTGTATAAATACATTACTATGAGGACTGAAAGAAAAACAAGTTCAGTTTCTTTTCTACTTGTCAGTTAGGAAAGTTTCACAAGCTTTCATTTACTACTTTTACGATTGTATATAATTTTCCTTTTGAGTTGGTTGTGTCAGACTTATGAGGTCCTACCCATGTGTCATTAGAGGGGTGTTTGTACTATATTATCTTTTTTGATGCTTATAGTTGATATACCTAGATTTACCTTCTAAGGAAAAAGTCGGAGGTTGTTGAAATATTTTTTCAATTTCAAAAATTTGTTCAAGTACAATTTAATTCCAAGATCAAGATGTTCCAAAGTGATTGGGGAGGCGAATTTAGATATTTCTTTCCACTTCTTCAACATTATGGTATTCAGCACAGACTTACTTGTCTTAATACTTCAAAGCGAAACGGCATGGTCGAGAGAAAGCACAAACACATTGCTGAAACCGGTTTTATGGTGTTTCCATACCAATGCACTTAAGGGCACATGCCTTTCTTTGTGTGGAATACCTGATCAATAGGTTGCCGACTTCAGTGTTCCATGGAAAATCTCCACATGAGCTACTCTACAATGCTAAACCCGAGTATCTGCATCTAAGAACTTTTGGATATTGCCATTATCCTTATCTAAGGCTTTATAACAAAAACAAACTTCAGTTTTGGTCCAAGCCCTATGTTTTCCTTGGTCATAATGCTCTTCACAAAGCCTATAAGTGCCTTAACGATCAGATAGAATTTTTATATTTATATACTCAGCCTGAATATCGAATTTTGGAGACGTATATAAACAATTTAAGTGAAGGTGCACCGAATGTCATTTATTGACACTTGCGAGATGCATGATTTTTATATGTGGCTTGCATGCTTAGGGGGACGAAATTGGATCTCCCACTTATCAATGCTTTGGTAAAAAGATGAAGACTAGAGACAAACACATTTCATCTTCTTTACGATGAGTGTACAATAACACTCGAGGACATTAGTTTACAACTCATTCTATTGGTTGATAGGGAAGTCATTATAGGGCCAATGATTAGTCCCAATTGGAGTGCAACATGCTAGAAACTATTAGGGAAGGTGTCGAACAAGTTTAGGGGTAGTCGGATCAAGATGAGATGGTTGGAGGACAACTTCCAAACTATCGAGGCTTCTTCGAGTGACCTTAAAAAAGAAAAATTCTTTCACGCGTTCATCTTAAGGTTGATCCGTAATAGCCCGTTTTTGGTCAAATCAAAACAGTGGTTTCGGGACCACAAATCTGAGGTCAAAATATTTATTTTATTATTATTTTAATGTTTATAGCATGGTTTAATGATTGTGTGAAAATTTTGTTAAGAAGTTTTATCGTTTGAACGGTCAATTTGATAAAAAGGACTAAATCGTGTAAAGTGCAAAATTAATATTCTATTAGCTAAAGGTGCCTAATAACTATAGAACTTAAAATAATAAGTCCTTATGTTGTAGTTAAACCATTTTTATATTGGGTGGACATTTTTGGGCATAATATGAATGTTTTTAATGGCTTATATATGAATAATGTTAAAAATGTAAATTAGTAAATAAGGTTAATACATGAAAACAAAAACAATTTTCTATAATATTTTATCACCTTCTTCATCGAAAATTAAGAGAAGAGAAGCTATTTTCTTAGGGTTCTTTCGGCCATGCTATTTTGACTCAACTAGGTATGATTTTTGCTCAATTTTTAATGATTTCTATGTTTTTGTGATCGTTGCATCTAGTAATAGCTAGCCCAGGGACTAATTTGCAAAACTGTTAAAGATTTATCATGTTTCTATTATTGAATGCTTGATTAATTTGATGATTTATGATAGATTTGGAAAGTTAAATGTTAGATTAATAGCTTTTGTAAAGTGATTTTTGACAAAAATGTGAAAAAGGAATTAAATTGGGAAAATGTGAAATGTGGTGGTTAAAAGTGTGAATAAATTGAAGATATGGACTGCTAGTAACATGTATTAAATTTTACTAAGCATGGGTTAGTACTAAATTGCATGAATTTGTGATTTTATGTAATAAGGACTAAATTGTGAAAAATGTGAAAGCTTAGGGGCAAATGGTAAAATAGCCCTAATGTGTGTTTTGGACTAAATTAAATAAATATTTGATTAAATAAGCTGATTTTGATTACCTATAGATGAAGAAAAAAGGAATTCAGACTTAGATCGGGGAAAAACCAAAGTAATTGAATAGTCGGTCCATTCCGTTATTTCCTTATACGAGGTAAGTTCATATACTTGAACTTAAATGTGTATTTATTCAATTGATGGATGGTATTGAGATTGTATTTATCCTATGGATAAATGTGTAAAGCTTGATTGAAATGTACGGTATAAGTGGACGAGTTGTTGAATAAGACCATAGCCGGGCTATAGCAAATCGGATAATAAGACCATAACCGAGTTATGGCATGTGAATGTAAGACCACGGCAAGGCCTTGGCAATGTATGTGTAAGACCATAGTTGGACTATGGCATCGAAAAATCGACGTACTCGTATCGAAAGCATTTATAAACTCGAAGTGTTTTGATAAATAAGTTGGTAAAAATAGACATATATCAGTACAGGTATGTATGGAAAATTATTGGACTAACAAGCTAATGAAAGATGAGAACTTCATGGTAACTTAGTGGTTGATGCTTTAATGCAAATTATGTTATCCATTTAGAAATGTCTATGAATACAGTCGATATCAAGTAATAAGTAAGTATCAAGTTATCGTCTCCACAGGGATTGTATTTGTGCTAAGTCACTTAATTTGTAAAATTATATTAACAATTTGGTAAATAAAAACACAATATAGTTGATAAGTGATGATTAAAATATATTAACTAAATGCAATGATCCCTAATGCAAATTATCCTAAGTATGCAAACTATATGAATGAAATAGATTTTAGCAAATTAAACACAATTTGCAACAATTATAACATAAATAAACTAGGACAATTACTTTAATTAAACTCAATTTATTATCAACATGCTTAATAATATTCGGAAAAACATTCCATGGCAACTCGATCTTTCATGAGTTTGGAAACCACATTAGGTCCTTTCGAAATCCTTTACTTAGTAAATATGCATTTTACTGATCCTTATTTACTAAGGGTTTCTTAGTATTCGTGTGAGGTAACAGGGACGTGTTAGGTTTGAAATAGTTTAATCACACAAATCTAAAAACTATGCAGATAATAGAGCCTGGTTAGGGTTGTTATGCAACCTGTAATTTAATCGGGTTAGGATCTAAATTAAGCATGCACATTTCAATTATGCGTCCACTAGTTGTTGCCTGGTTAGGATCACTCAGCTAATTCAGGTGCATTTCAATCACATATGAATGAAATACAAACTTGATTTTAATTGAAAACATGATCGATTGAGGCACAAACATTATAAGCATGAATCTAATCAATATTATTTAATCAAAGTAATTATCCTAGCCTAAATAAAATTAAGCTATCATTGTTTTAAACAAGAACATTGAACACATAGCAAACATTTTTAAATTAAATAAAAGAAAAGAAAGATTAAACCCAATTCAGAGTGGCTATTACCCAAGACTCTGACTGACGAGGCTCCTTTGTTCCTCTGCTTCGCTCCTTTGCTGATGGCTCTCTAAGGTGGCCGACCAAGGGTTCTTTAAGAGGCTCAAATGCTAAAATCTTTATGAAAAGATGATGATAGGCATAGGGAGAAAAGAAGAATGTTAAGAGAATTTAGAAAGGAGAGAATGATGAATGATGAGGGATGATGTAATGGCTTAAATTCAAGGTTATCGGAACAGTGGTTTCGTAACCACAAATCCGATTTAAAGAGAAATTTCTTTCAATATTTTTTCTTGAAAATTGATATGATAGTAAAATCGTATGAAAATATTGATAGAAAAATTTTACCGATTTAGTGGTTAGTTAGAAAAAGAAATTATTGAAGAAATATGGTAAAAACAAGGTATCGAGACCTTTATCTCATAAAACCGAGTCAAAAATAATTTTATAAATATTTATGAAATGTTAGTAATGTGGTATTAAAATTTCGTTAGGAAATTTTAATGTTTGGGTAGTTAACTAAATGAAAAGGACTAAATTGTAAAAGATGTAAAAGTGGATGGGATGATTAAATAGCTTAAGTGTCTAATGAGAGAGGATTTAAAAGGAAATTAGACCCAAAATTTATTTGGGCTGGATGGCAAGGGCATGAAATCAGCAGGAAAATTGATAAATTAAGGGAAAAATTGGAATATTGCATAATTAACTAAATAAAGTTAGGACTAAATAGAAATATCTAGATTTCTCTTCATTTCTCTTCATTTCTCTTCAATTTCAGCAGCTAAAAACGTCATAGGAGGGTTCTCTAAGCTGGTATTCCATAATTTTTGCATCAAGTGAGTTAATCCTTGCCTTTTTCTTGTAATTTTTGTGTTTCTAAGACTTTTACAACTAGGTCTTACTATTAAATTCATTAGTTTTTTATTTCATGGATGAAATTGAAAGTCACCATGATTGAGTGCTGTAATTTTATGATGAAATAGAATGAAATTAAAGCTTTAATTTGTTTATGAGATGATTTTATTAGGTAATTTCAATGGAAATTGATTTTTAGGACCTAATTGTGAAAATGTTTGGAATTAAAGTCTACTTCTGAAACTCTGATTCCTAAAGGTTGTAAACTAGTTTAAGGTGATACAATAAAGTGTTAACTGAGAAAAATAAGCTCAATTGAGAGGCTAATTGAGTAGGGACGAAATTCTCATTTATTAAAAGCTTAGGGGAAAAATGGTAATAAACAGCTTGCACTAAAACAATTTAGACAGCAGCAGTAGACTAACTTTGAAAAATCACCATAAATTGTAGGAATCTAATTAGAAGATAAAAAAAATGGAATTAAAGCTTATTAAGTCTAGTTTCTCATAGAAGAATTTTGTGAGATAAGGTCAGAATGAATTCGGGTTCCCCTGTTCTGAATTTGAAAAATCATAAAAAAATTGAATAAAAATAATTAAGGGCTTAAATTATATTTCTAGAATCCTGAATGAGTTTATTTTTAATAGAAACAAACGAGAACATCATTTGAATCCTGTATGAAGAGATAATTAATTTTTAATGAAGAAGGGTCAGAACTGTTAGATAGCAGAACAGGGGTGACTTTAAAGAATAAAATGTACTGATTGGCTAAACCAAAAATTCTGAAAATTTTATGGTAAGAAGATATATGGGTCTAGTTTCAGGTAAAATTATCGGATCCTAATTTGGAGTTCTGTAGCTTAAGATAAAAATAATTTAGTGACTATGACTTAAGTAGATAGCTTTGAATGAACTATAAATAATAGTTGAATTATAGAGAATGTTGCATATGAACATGAAATGTATTAAATTGATAATTAAATTTATTTATTTAGATCCAGAAGATTCAAATACGAAGCTAGATCGAGGAAAGGAAAAAGTTCAGGATTAGTAAATTTTTGTACACAAACAAGTATCAAGGTAAGTTCATGTAACTTGAGCTATATTCTTAAATGCTTGAAATGTATGTTTTTTATATGAATATGATTTGAATGTCCATTGTATGAAAATTGATAAAACATTGATATATTTGATAAAAAGGGGAAGAAATCTCGGTTGAATGAAAGGAAAATTCGATGGATCTCTGAAAAAGGAATTGACGGTAAAAAGGATCAAGCCCGGACGGGTGATCCTATCCTGATATAGTCCTCCCAAAGAATATGTGGAAAATGGATTTAGCCCGGATGGGTAATCCGAATTAGGGTCTGAATTTAGCCTGGACTGGTAACTCAGATCCAAGCTTATTAGAGTAATTGTCGTTGCGGATTTAGCTTGAGGATAGTAATCCCGACAATACTCTATGAGTTTATATTGTAGGGGATTTAGCCTGGACTGGTAATCCCGCTGCAAGGTTGAGGATCGCGGGAGTGTGCTCTCTGAAATGGAAATGTGTGCACATGAATATGAATTGACGGACCCAAAATTGTATACTAAAAGTGTACCTCTGAAAATCCATCGAAATTTCGATAAATTCAACGGGATAAATATGGAAAAATAACAAGGAAATGGAAATCATGGTATTGATGAGCTCATCAATCATGGTATATATTATTGGTACATGCAAATTATTGTACTAACTTGAATGTTGAGTTTGTGCATGTTAGGGTAATAATGCATTGAATGGATATAAGAATGTTTATTGTATTGTATTGAAAATATTAGGTAAGTATAATTCTTGTTACATGAGCTTACTAAGCACAAAGTGCTTACCCTGTTTCATTTTCCCCTATTTTGTAGTGTTAAGAGCTCGGAGGTTGGATTTGGTCGGAGACACATCACACTATTAACCTCAAGATTTTGGTATATAAAGAAACTTTATTTTGAAAATCAATGGCATGTGTAAGCTAATAAAGTAAATGATTCTGTGAAATGAATGTAGAGTTAGCCATTGGTATGGTTAACAAACCTAGTTTTGGGTATGTGATGATGTTATTTTATAAATATGCATGAAATTGTCTTGAAAATATGTTGAATTGGATTGGTTGATGTGGATTGTTTTTGGTTTAAAATTTCAGGGAAGGTTAGATATCTATAAAGGGGTTATATTGAGTTAAATATAAAAAAAAATTAATTCGTAGACTCCGATAATACTTCGTACCCTATTCCAGCAATGAATACGGGTAGGGGTATTACATTTATTGGTATCAGAGCTACGGTTTAGCCTGTTCTAGGACTGATGTAGCAAATACGAGATTAGCTATACATGCCATTTAAATTATTATTGATAGTGTGATATCTCCTGACCATTTAAAATGTGTTTTTCTTATAGTAATGTCATCTAACCGAGCTCAAACTGAGGAAGCCAGGAGTCATGCTCCGGCTCCAGAACGGGCACAGAGGGAAGCCGAAGTTACTAGTAGTACAAGGTCCGTATCTGAGGGTCAAGGGGAGGAGGCAAAACGAGCCTTCTTTCAAATGATGAATGAATGGTTTAATCAATACTTAAGAACTAACCCTGTAGTGTAGCAAGTCCAAGTTCTCCCTCATGCTCCTCCACCGGTTCCCGAGATCCTATAGGGTACAAGTACTGAATCTGTCAGAAAAGGAAAAGCTCCAGTAGATAAAATTCAAAAATATGGGGCCGAAAATTTTCGAGCAGCAGTTGATGGTGATTCTGAACGGGCTGAATTCTGGTTAGAAAACATTACTCGGGTTTTGGAGGAATTATCTTGTACACCAGAAGAATGTCTGAAATGTGCTGTCTCACTGCTAAAAGACACAGCTTACCATTGGTGGAATACTAAAGCTTCAGTTGTTCCGAAAGAAGAAATTACATGGGAGTTCTTTCAGACTGAGTTCAGAAAGAAATATATTAGCCAGAGGTTCCTTGACCAGAAAAGAAAAGAATTTCTTGAGCTAAAACAGGGCAATAGATCGATATCTAAGTATGAAAGAGAATTTGTTCGATTGAGTAAATATGCTCGGGAATGGGTACAATCAGAAGCCGAAATGTGCAAACGATTCGAAGAAGGGTTGAATTAAGACATTAAGTTACTGATCGGAATTCTTGAAATTCGAGAGTTTGCTACATTAGCAGAGAGAACTTATAAAGCAGAAGAATTGAGCAAAGAAAAGAAACAGGCTGAGAGGGAAGCTCGAATTTTTAGTAAAAGACCGATGGGAAAATCCCAGTTTTCTGCTCCAAAGAAATTGAAGAAATACCAGGATCGTTCTACCTTAGCCACTGGGTATTCGAGCAGAGAGCGAGGTTCTCAACACACTAATCCAAGACCTTCCACTCCATCAGTTACTAGTGTTGGCAGTGTTGGTACCCCTAAGCCGAGATGTCAGTATTGTAATAAAAACCATTTTGGTGAATGCCGATTTAAGAGTGGGGCTTGTTACCGATCTGGTTCTTTCGACCATTTCCTTAGAGATTGTCCAAAAAGAGGTGAAAAAGAAGCTGAGCAGATATCAAAGCTAAGTAATCCAGTTTCGAGGGGCAGACCACCTCGACCATCTGGTAATGTCAGTGGTAGCCGAGGAACTACGAAAGATATTACAGGCAGATCTGAAGCACGAGCACCTGCTAGGACATATGCCATCCGTGCTAGAGAAGATGCCTCAGCACCTGATGTTATTACTGGTACATTTTCTTTACTTGATACTGATATTACTGCATTGATTGATCCTGGTTCTACACATTCATATATATGTGTTAAACTTGCAATTGTTAAAATTTTATTTGTTGAACCTACTGAATTTGTGGTTAAAGTCTCGAACCCCCTAGGTCAATCTGTTTTGGTGGATAAAATTTGTAAAAATTGTTCACTGATGGTAAGATGTTATTGTTTCCCGGCTGATTTGATGTTACTACCATTTGATGAATTTGACGTGATATTGGGCATGGATTGGTTAATCCAGCATGATGCGATAGTAAATTGTAGACAAAAATATATTGTGCTCAAATGTCAGAATGGTGAGTTTCTCCGGGTTACATCTGAGCAGACAGAGGGGTTATCTGATATGATTTCAGTAATGGTAGCACAGAGGTATGTCAAAAGAGGGTATGATGCTTACTTGGCTTATGTACTTGACACCAAGGTATCTGAGTCAAAGATACAGGCAGTTCCAGTGGTATGTGAATTTTTCGATGTGTTTCCAAAAGAATTACCAGGATTGCCACCAGAAAGAGAAGTGGAATTTTCTATAGATTTGATTCTGGAAACTACTCTAATTTCCATAGCTCCGTATCGTATGGCTCCTACAGAATTAAAGGAGTTAAAGACACAGTTGCAAGAGCTTGTTGACAGGGGTTTTATTCGATCGAGTCATTCACCTTAGGGTGCTCCGGTTCTGTTTGTGAAAAAGAAAGACGGGTCTTTGAGATTGTATATCGACTACCGGCAGCTTAATAAAGTAACCATAAAGAATAAGTACCCGTTACCCCGGATTGATGATTTATTTGATCAACTGAAAGGTGTTACAGTGTTTTCAAAGATTGATCTTCGATCAGGTTATTATCAGCTACGGGTAAAGGTGTCAGATGTACCAAAAACAACATTTAGAACCAGGTACGGGCATTATGAGTTTCTGGTTATGTCGTTTGGGCTAACTAATGCACCTACAGTATTTATGGATTTAATGAACCGGATATTCAGACTGTACTTAGACAGATTTGTGGTAGTATTCATTGATGATATTTTGGTTTATTCTCGGGATGAAGAAGAACATGCAGAACATTTGAGAATTGTGTTGCAAATTCTGCGAGAGAAGCAGTTATATGCTAAATTCAGTAAATGTGAATTTTGGCTTCGAGAAGTGGGTTTTCTAGGACATATTGTATCTACTAAAGGTATCAGGGTAGATCCAAGTAAAATCTCAGCTATTGTCAATTGGAGTCCACCAAAAAATGTATCCGAAGTTAGAAGTTTTTTGGGGTTTAGCTGGTTATTATCAGAGATTTGTACAAGGATTCTCTATGATTGCTTCTTCGATGACTCGATTATTGCAGAAAGATGTAAAGTTTGAGTGGACTGATGAATGTCAGTAGAGTTTCAACCGATTGAAAGATCTACTAACGAAAGCACCTGTATTAGTGTAGCCTGAACTGGGTAAGGAATTTGTTATTTATAGTGATGCGTCATTAAATGGTTTAGGTTGTGTTTTAATGCAAAAAGGTAAAGTAATAGCCTATGCTTCAAGACAACTTAAACCACATGAAAGAAATTACCCAGTACATGATCTTGAATTAGCTGCTATTGTATTTGCGCAGAAGATATGGCGGCATTACTTGTACAGTAAGAAATGTCATATTTATATTGATCATAAAAGCTTGTAATATTTGATGACACAGAAATATCTGAATTTGAGACAGCATAGGTGGCTTGAGCTTATAAAGGACTATGATTTGATTATTGATTACCATCCGGGTAAAGCTAATTTTGTAGCTGATGCTTTGAGCCGAAAATCTCTGTTTGCTTTGCGAGCTATGAATACCCAGTTATCATTGACTGATGATGGTTCAATCCTAGCAGAATTAAGAGCTAAACCGACATTTTTACAGCAAATATGTGAAGCTCAGAAGAATGATGAGAAGTTACAAGTTAAACGGGCATAGTGTGAGTCAGGTAATGATTCTGAATTTCAGATTGGTTCTGATGGTTGTTTATTATTCAGAGGTAGGGTATGTGTACCTCAAAATTTTGAGCTCATACAGAAGATTTTACGCGAGGCTCACAGCGGTACTATGTTTGTACATCCGGGGAGTAATAAAATGTATAATGATCTGAAAAAGATGTACTGGTGGTCAGGAATGAAATGTGATATCTCTGAGTTTGTATCAAGGTGTTTAATATATCAGCAAGTTAAAGTGAACATCAGTACCTTCTGGGTTACTTGACCAATTATCGTACTACCAAAATAGAAATGGGAAAGAATCACTATGGATTTTGTATCGGGGTTACCTTTGTCTCCGAGGAAAAAAGATGCTATTTGGGTGATTGTTGACTGATTGACAAAGTCTGCCCACTTTATTCCGGTACGTATGGATTATTCTTTAGATAAACTAGCTAAATTGTACATATCTGAGATTGTCAGGCTACATGGAGTGCCTGTCTCCATTATATCAGATAGAGATCCCCGATTTACATCTCGTTTCTGGGACAAATTGCAAGAAGCCTTGGGTACTCAGTTGTATTTCAGCACTGCATTTCATCCTCAGACAGATGGTCAATCTGAGCGTGTAATTCAAGGTTTGGAAGATATGCTCTGATGTTGTGCACAAGAGTTTGAAGGTAATTGGGAAAGGTACCTACCTTTGATTGAATTTGCTTACAATAATAGTTATCAGTCGAGTATTAAAATGGCTCCATATGAAGCTTTGTATGGTAGAAAATGTAGAACACCGTTATATTGGACAGAGCTCAGTGAATGGAAGATACATGGGGTTGATTTGATCCGGGAAACAAAAGAAAAAGTAAAAGTTATTCGAGATAGTCTAAAAGCAGCTTCTGATTGTCAAAAATCATATGCCGACCTTAAACGAAAAGAGATTGAATTTCAAGTCGGTGATAAGGTATTCCTGAAAGTGTCTCCTTGGAAGAAAGTCCTCCGATTTGGTCGAAAGGGTAAACTGAGTCCAAGATTTATCGGGCCATACGAAATCATAGAAAGAATTGGACCGGTCGCTTATCGATTGGCATTACCACCGGAACTTGATAGAATCCATAATGTTTTTCATGTATCTATGTTACGATGATATCGATCAGATCCTTCACATGTTATTTCTCCAACAGAAGTGGAGATTCAACCGGATATGACTTACAGTGAAGAACCGGTCAAGATATTGGCACGGGAGACAAAAGAGCTTAGAAATAAAAAGATAAGTTTGGTGAAAGTATTGTGGCAAAAACACGGGATTGAGGAAGCGACATGGGAATCGGAGGAGGCAATGAGGAAACAATACCCAAACCTCTTTACTGGTAAGATTTTCGAGGACGAAAATCCTTAAAGGGGGGAGAGTTGTAATGGCTTAAATTCAAAGTTATCAAAACAGTGGTTTCGTAACCACAAATCCGATTTAAAGAGAAATCTATTTCAATATTTTTTCTTGAAAATTGATATGATAGGAAAATCGTATGAAAATATTGATAGAAAAATTTTACCGATTTAGTGGTTAGTTAGAAAAAGAAATTATTGAAGAAATTGGGTAAAAACAAGGTATCGAGACCTTTATCTCATAAAACCGAGTCAAAAATAATTTTATAAATATTTATGAAATGTTAATTAAATAAAAAGGACTAAATTGTAAAAGATGTAAAAGTGGATGGGATGATTAAATAGCAGTGTCTAATGAGAGAGGATTTAAAAGGAAATTAGACCCAAAATTTATTTGGGCTGGACGGAAAGGGCATGAAATCAGCAGGAAAATTGATAAATTAAGGGCAAAATTGGAATATTGCAAAATTAACTAAATAAAGTTAGGACTAAATAGGAAATATCTAGATTTCTCTTCATTTATCTTCAATTTCAGCAGCTAAAAACACCATAGGAGGGTTATCTAAGCTGGTATTCCATAATTTTTGCATCAAGTGAGTTAATCCTTGCCTTTTTCTTGTAATTTTTGTGTTTCTAAGACTTTTACAACTAGGTCCTACTATTAAATTCATTAGTTTTTGATTTCATGGATGAAATTGAAAGTCACCATGATTGAGTGCTGTAAGTTTATGATGAAATAAAATGAAATTAAAGCTTTAATTTGTTTATGAGATGATTTTATTAGGTAATTTCAATGGAAATTGATTTTTAGGACCTAATTGTGAACATATTTGGAATTAAAGTCTACTTCTGAAACTCTGATTCCTAAAGGTTGTAAACTAGTTTAAGGTGATATAATAAAGTGCTAATTGAGAAAAATAAGCTCAATTGAGAGGCTAATTTAGTAGGGACGAAATTCTCATTTATTAAAAGCTTAGGGGAAAAATGGTAATAAACAGCTTGCACTAAAATAATTTGGACGGTAGCAGTAGACTAATTTTGAAAAATCACCATAAATTGTAGGAATCGAATTAGAAGATGAAAAAAATATGTAATTAAAGCTTATTAAGTCTAGTTTCTCATAGAATAAACAGTGTAAGAAATGGATTTGTAAATTTTGAGATATAATGAATTTTGTGAGACAAGCTTAGAATGAATTCGGGTTCCCCTGTTCTGACTTTGAAAAATCCTAAAAAAATTTAATAAAAATAATTAGGGGCTTAAATTATATGTCTAGAATCCTGAATGAGTATATTTTTAAGAGAAATAAACGAGAACATCATTTGAATCCTGTATGAAGAGATAATTAATTTTTAGTGAAGAAGGGTCAGAACTGTTAGACAGCAGAACAGGGGTGAATTTAAAGAATAAAATGTACTGATTGGCTAAAATAAAAATTATTAAAAGTTAATGGTAAGAAGATATATGGGTTTAGTTTTAGGGAAAATTATCGGATCATAATTTGGAGTTCTGTAGATTAAGATAAAAATAATTTTGTGACTATGACTTAAGTAGACAACTTTGAATGAACTATAAATAATAGTTGAATTATAGAGAATGTTGCATATGAACATGAAATGTATTAAATTGATAATTAAATTTATTTATTTAGATCCAGAAGATTCAAATACGAAGCTAGATCGAGGATAGGAAAAAGTTCAGGATTAGTAGATTTTTGTACACAAACAAGTATCAAGGTAAGTTCATGTAACTTGAGTTATATTCTTAAATGCTTGAAATGTATGTTTTTGATATGAATATGATTTGAATGTCCATTGTATGAAAATTGATAAAACATTGATATATTTGATAAAAAGGGGAAGAAATCCCAATTGAATGAAAAGAAAATTCGATGGATCTCTGAAAAAGGAATTGACGGTAAAAAGGATCAAGCCCGGACGGGTGATCCTATCCTGATATAGCCCTCCCGAAGGATATGTGGAAAATGGATTTAGCCCAGACGGGTAATCCGAATTAGGGTCTGAATTTAGCCTGGACTGGTAATTTAGATCCAAGCTCATTAGAGTAATTGTCATTGCAGGGGATTTAGCCTGGACTGGTAATCCCGACAATACTCTATGAGTTTATATTGCAGGGGATTTAGCCTGGACTGGTAATCCCGCTGCAAGGTTGAGGTTCGTGGGAGTATGCTCTCTGAAATGGAAATGTGCGTACATGAATATGAATTGACGGACCCGAAATTATACACTAAAAGTGTACCTCTAAAAATCCATCGAAATTCCGATAAATTCAACGGGATAAATATGGAAAAATAACAAGAAATGGAAATCATGGTATTGATGAGCTCATCAATCATGGTATATATTATTGGTACATGCAAATTATTGTACTAACTTGAATGTTGAGTTTGTGCATGTTAGGGTAATAATGCATTGAATGGATATAAGAATGTTTATTGTATTGTATTGAAAATATTAGGTAAGTCTAATTCTTGTTACATGAGCTTACTAAGCACAAAGTGCTTACCCTGTTTCATTTTCCCCTGTTTTGTAGTGTTAAGAGCTCGGAGGTCGGATTTGGTCGAAGACACATCACACTATTAACCTCAAGATTTTGGTATATAAAGAAACTTTATTTTGAAAATCAATGGCATGTATAAGCTAATAAAGTAAATGATTCTGTGAAATGAATGTAGAGTTAGCCATTGGTATGGTTAACAAACCTAGTTTTGGGTATGTGATGATGTTATTTTATAAATATGCATGAAATTATCTTGAAAATATGTTGAATTGGATTGGTTGATGTGGATTGTTTTTGGTTTAGAATTTCAGGGAAGGTTAGATATCTATAAAGGGGTTATATTGAGTTAAATATAAAAAAAATTTTAATTCGTAAACTCCGGTAATACTTCGTACCCTATTCCGACAATGAATACGGGTAGGGGTATTACAGATGATTAGAAATGTGAAAATGAGGTCTTATTTAGAGGTGAGGAGAGGGGGATGGTTTACTAAAAATAAGAGTTTTCATCTTTTGAAGAATCTTCCATGGGTGGCCGGCCATAAATTGAGGAAGTTGAGCTGATTCTTGCTTGATTTTTGGTCAATTTGAGTGCCACAACAACTCGGGACTGAAACTTGGTCAAGTCCATGTACCAATAACTTGGTCAAGTGCAAATTATTGTACTAACTTGGTCAAAATATGCCAACATGAATCATAGTTTGTATGTATGTCACAGCCATAGATAACATTCTTCATTCAACATAATTTCTTATCAATCAAGCAAACAATCATAAGGCTTATTTATGATCTTCATATGTTGAACTTAGTACTTCCTCTCCACTAATATAGGTGACATAAGCATCAAATCAATAGGTCTTTTATAAGGTTGTAATGGGGCTAGGATAAAGGTAGGGATTTTAAGAGATGGGACATTTCGGTTTCAAAATCTTAACCTTTAACTCTGTCTTGGATTTCTCGAATTACAACCTTCTCTTTAAGTGAACCTTTGGAACACCCCCAAACTTATTTTAAACTCAAGCACATACATTTTTCCTTTTTGGAGACTGAGCAAACTTTTCTACGCTATTTTTTTTAAGCATGAGCACATATATCTTTATGAAAATTTCCTCAAATGTTGATTCCCAAGACAACTTTAGTTAAGATGGGTGCACAAAATTAGGATGACTTTAAAAAGATGGTCATTGGCTTATAATATAGGTTCATTGCAAACAAAACAGGCCTTTAAGCTCAAAATTATAGTTTCAAGGGTCTAATATCATAGGGTTGGCTTGAAAAGGCTCAAACGGTCCAAAGAAATAGTGCCTATATCATTTTATATTTTTATGTTCCCTAGGATTTCACCTAAAGAAAGTTACTAAATCAATTCTAAAGATATAAACCTTCATGCATGTCTAATCTCAAAAGAAACTAAGTTTTCATGGCAACATTACTAAAGCTAAGATCATACAAGCATTCCATTATTCATGATAACATACTTTCACTCAGATAAAATCATCCTTCACACTTGCATACAAACTATCTCATTAACAAAAAAATCTCTAAACATTCATTTATTAAAACATACTTATGAAAGAAATGATTGAAACATACTTGAAAATTTTAAAAGTTTGAGCAATTTATTTGCCTTACCCCCCTTTAAAAAGAAGCAATGTCCTCATTGCAAGAATAAAGTAATGAATGAAAACTGAACACCAGGTAAGGTTGTAAAGAAAGAGAGGTGAGTCATTAAGACTGCTTGAATACCAAGTCTTCCCTAATAACCCAATCCTAGACATGTTCATTCCCATTACCACATCACTTAGTCTTTTTCTTTCTAAAGAAGTGTTAAGTTTACTCATGCTTATTATGTATTATTCTGTAGAAATTAAATCCTAAATAAGAAAGAAATAAATTTCTAAGGACCTAAAAATAAATAAATAATAAGATAAGAATCCACCCTTTTATTTTCTTGACTCATTCCTCTTGTCTTTTTCAGTTTCATCTCCGCTTGCATCGTCAGTATCTTCTATCCATGTCTCAAGATAGCATCTGGGAACTTAGGAACAAAAGTATTAGAGACATTCTTAAAAGTATTTCAAATTGAGTCATCTCTAATTTTTGCATGTTTCCAATAAGTTTGTTGTTTATTATGCATGAACTTGCACATATCCATCAAAATTGACAATTCTGATTTCCTTGAAGTACTTGCAGAAGTTGGCATGGGAGTTGTATATTCAGGTTCAACACTTAGCTTGACTGGTTCTTCTTCTGGATCAACTCTAGTTTCAGGGTTTGTAAATCCTTCAGTTGGTTTAGGACTATTTGGTTCCATATCAGATTCTTCTTCTTCAGTGTCTGTAACTGAATTAGCTTCAGTTTTAGTTTCATTTGTTGACTCCTCGGTATCTGGCTCAGTTGGTTCTTCTTGCTCACCTTGATTCAGCTCATGCACCTTCTCTACTAACCTTTCAAGATCATGACTTGTAATGCACCCTTGGACATATTGCCCCTTCAAATTTGCTTGTGTTTTAACACGGGCCCTTAAGCAAAGTGAAGTGATTAATGATGGGAAATAAGCACTTCTTGTCTTCTTTTTAGCACAGTCATAAATCTCCTTGAGAATAATTTTCCCAACATTAATGAACTTTTCTGCCACGATTGCATATAACAAGAGCATTTGTTCCATCGAGATGGTGGAACTATGTGAGATAGGCATAAAACTATAATGAACAAAATAAAACCATACCTTTGCTACTGGTTTTAGGTATTCCCTTCAGCCAGAATGGCCTCCATACTTTCTTATAATCCATTAGGATCCTAGATTTGTCACAACATCAAGCACTTATTGAAGAAAATCCCAATTGATATTGTTCATCATAGTGTAATACTCATCTTCTTCAATATCAGGTAAGTTAAACAAATCATTGATGGGCTTAGAAGTAAAAGGTACCTTTTTCTTTCAAACAATGACCTCAATAGCATCTTATGTTATCAAACTTGCATAGAATTCTCGAACTAGTTCATCATCAGGAAGTGAACGAGCATCACAAAATCATTCCCATTTAAGAGCATTGATTATCTTTCTAATCGGCACAGGAACAACCATCAAATCTTTACTCTTCAAGTTAAAACCTTTTTTCGACATCATAGGTTGATGCTTGAGAATTGAATCAAATCTCTCTTTTTACTTCTTCATCAATCAAAATTGGGTTTTCAGGAGTAGTCTTTGACAATCTAGTTCTTTTGCAAGACATGGTATCTTTTCCCGAAAATTCGGTAAAGTTTTTGCTTACTGGGGAAGAAGAGAAATCGGCAAGTGCGTAAAACTTGCTACGGTAGAAATTTTACGATGGCAAGAATGGTGCGGTAGTGACAGTGATGTGCTGCAGCCATAACAGTGTGCAGCAATGGTAATAGCTATGTGTGGCAGCACTGTAAGTGCTCCGACGATTTTCTTGCGGCAGCACTAGGTGGTTTCGACAAATGAAAAGAAGAGAACTAGAGGTTTCTTTTGGGATTTGAGGCTATCAGGACAAGAGGGAGGTTTAGAGATTTTTAGGGTTAAGCAAATTGCTTGGGAGGCTATGAAAATTAGTAGAATGAATAGGGGTTTATATAGGGAAAAATTAAGGCAACATGTAGCAAAAAATTAGCTACATTAGAATTACTTGGGCAGCAAGTAACGGGAGTGGCGGTAATAGGTATGGATTTTTCACTCCTTTTTGCTATCTTGGGCCTCAAATTTAGACTGCATTTTCAGGCTTACTCAAGAGAAAAAAACTGATTAGTACTTGGGCCAAATTTGACCCCCTTTAAAAATTTAAAATTTAAACAAAACAAATTAAACTTAAAAATTTTAAATCTCAATTAGAAAATTTCTTCTCAATAAATTACATTAAATTAATTCCCAAGAAAGGTTAGAGGGGTCACAACGGTCCCGCTTAAGTTCCAATCTCCTTAGACTGAATTAATTAAATGTACTAAATTAAGAAAATAAATTCTAGCTATTTATATATTTACAAAACAAGTTCATGAAAAATCAAGGGTCTGTTAATTTGAACGAGGATTCAACTCGCTCAACTTCACCATCCCAATAATGTTTGAGACGTTGACCATTAACATTAAACGTACCTCCGTGATTGTCGTATAATTCAACAAGTCTATAAGGATACACTCGGTAGATGGTATAGGGTCCTTTCTATTGGGATTTAAGCTTTCTAGGAAATAACTTCAACCTTGAATTAAATGACAAAACCTTTTGACCTTCTTTAAACTCGCGAGGTTTTATATGACTATCATGCCATCTTTTTTATCTTTCTTTTCACATTTTTGGCATTCTCATAGGAAAACAACCTCAGCTCTTCCAACTCATCCAGTTGTAACATCTTTATCTCGTCGGCTTGCTTAAGATCAAAGTTCAATTGCTTCAAAGTCCAGTGAGCTCTATTCTCCAATTCTAATGGCAAATGACATACTTTTCCAAAAACTAACCGATAAGGATTCATTCCTAACGGTGTCTTAAATGCTATTCGATAGGCCCATAATGCATTGTCGAGCCCTCGAGACCAATCTTTTTTGCTGGGGCGTACTACCTTTTCAAGGATTCTTTTGATTTCACAGTTCACTCTCTCAACTTGCCCATTGGACTAGGGGTGATAGGTAATAGCAATCTTGTGCTTCACATCATATTTGTCAAGCAACCACTTAAGCCATTTGTTCACAAAGTGAAAACCTTCATCACTAATAATAGCTATTGGTGTCCCAAATCGTCTAAACACATGCTTATGTAGGAATCACATGACTACCTTAGCATCATTTGTAGGGTATGCTTTAGCTTCAATCCACTTGGATACATAGTCCATAGCAACTAAGATGTATTTGTACCCATATGAAGAAGGAAACGGGCCTAAGAAATCAATGCCCCATACGTCGAATAATTCAATCTCCAATATTTGTATTAAGGTAATCTCATTCCTCTTTGATATATTTTCGGTCCTTTGGCATTTATCACAGTTCTTCACATAAGTATAAGCATCTTTAAATAGTGTAGGCCAAAAGAACTGTGCTTGCAAAATCTTTGCTGCAATATGTGAACTACCAAAGTGTCCCTCACTTGGAGATGAATGGCAATGATACAAGATCTCAGCAATCTCACTTTTAGCTACACACTTTCGAATTATATTATCTACACATTATTTAAACAAAAATGGATCTTCCCAAAAATAATACTGACTATCATAAAGGAATTTTTTCCTTTGTTGGTGTGTTATCTCTCGAGGAATTATTCCACATGCAATATAATTGGCAAAATCAGCAAACCAAGGTGTTTCATGAATTCGATTTTGTAACGCCCTAAAAATCTCAAAACCCAAAAATCTCGAAATCCCAAACTTTCTTTATTTTTGTTTTTGATAAAAATTGTGTTTTATATTCCAAGCCAAGTGATAATTATAGTAGGTCTTAATTAAGGTTTGAGTTCGAATCAAGGGGTAGAAGAAATTATAGTTTAATTATTAAAAGAATCAGGGTTGGCAAGTAGTTGGGCTTTTAAATAAAAATAGGGGAAAAATAGCATAAAAAAGCCTTATGGAGGAGTGGCTAAGTGATGCCACTTAGGGAGTAAGAAGGTGGCGTTAGTGGCTAGTAAGGAGATCCAAGGTTCGAATCTTAGCTTAGTAATTTTTAGAAGTTTAATTTTAGCCGTCTAGAAGGATGGAAGTGGCGTGAAAGTGGACTCCAAGGGAAGTGTTCAGGAGAGAAAATTAAGGAAGGGTTAAGGGGTTATCAGGGAGAAAAACGAGGAGATGAGAAGGCAAATTTGATGGAGCCGAATGAGAAATTGGGCATGGGAAAATTCAGCTATAAGGCTTATAAATAGGTGTCGGATGCTAGGGTATGAAGCTAATGCCGAATTTCCTCCACCCTGTTGTCAGAAACTCTTTTCTCTAAAAGCTGAAAACTCTCTGCCTTATTTCCTTTTTCTTCTTCCTTGTGCCGAATTCTATTTCTCCTCTACTCAATATTTTCTTTACTTTAGCCGATTCTTCTTCCTCTCTTCTTTTGTGTCGAGTAATCAATTATTGCCATTCAAATCTCTAAGAGCCGAATATCCTTTGGCCGAATACCCTTGGTGCCACCACTACCCTTTCCACCCAGTCGGTTCTAGTGTAAGTGTTCACTCTCCCAATCAGTTTTTGATAAGTATCGAGTACTCAATTCCTCACTTCTTTCTAATCGACTTTGGTAGGGAATTAGTGTCAGATCTTGGTTTTGGATTCCTGCCGATTTTCTCTTCAGATCTAAGAGATATACGTGATTAGTGACCAAAGTAGAAGCTAGTAAAGGCTTAGCGTTCAGATAAGGTTAAGGTGAGATTTCGGCTTTTGGTAAAGTATTTGATAAGTATGTGAGATTAATCTTTGAGTGATATTGATTGTTGGTTTGGGCTACGAAAATCGCAGCACGTTTGCTTACCAGGTGTGTACCTACACTGCACACACACTATGAATCGGCAAAAGCCGAAATGACGAAAAGCCGAAAAGCTAAAATGCCGAAAAGCTGAAAGTTTGGCTATTGTAGTCTTGCGAGTGCGTGAACACTCATATGGGGGAAACCAATAGGTTGCTTGAGGCCCACGGGCAATTCCGTGGACTTGGGTTGTGATTTGGCCATATGGGCCGGAATGGGCTAAATGGGCCCGATGGGCTGTTAGGCCCATAATAGGCAAAAACTAAATATTGATGCTTTGTGATAGGAATTTATATGTTAGCATGAATATGAATGTGACTAGGCCTAACAGGCCATATAAATGTGATTTGGGCCTAATGGGCCATATGAATATGATTGGGTTTTGGGCCTAGTGTATGATATCCACATAAGACTTAATTAATATATTGCGGCCGTAGACAAGTCAAAGGGTTAAGGTGTGGCAACGGGTATATGCATATCTAGGATTTGATTTAGGGAGAGCTTGGTACTTAAGCGGTCTTAATGACCCACCTCTTCTTCTCTGGAATCCTACCTCGTGCATAGTATTCTTTCATATTAACTCACGAGACCTGTTAACGGGCCAAGGTAAGTGAAAACCGTAATTAAGGGAAAATTACCTAAATACCCCTAAGGGCAAAAATGACCAAAATACCCCTAGGTGTTGAATGTAAGTTTTGTGGATGTGACATGCATACATATGATATTCTGCTTAGGTTGCATATGGGTTGGGAACTATGGAACGAAGGAAGTATATGAGGATCGCATGGTTGCTTGACAATCGTGGATCCACCGACGGCTTTTAAAGCCCAGTATGTAAATGAAGGTAGTTCCGCAATCGGGCTACCATGGTGTGTAGGTTGGGTGGGTCGATATTTATATTCCCACATAGTGTGACGAGGGACGGAGCTGGTGTGTAGCGGATGGATAATTTGGATAGGATTGCATTGCATGAATGATGAATGATGTTTTTTTTTGTATGCTTGTTTTTACCGAGGGTTGTACACATTGAGTTTGTGAAAACTCACCCCCCCACTTTTATTTTATTTTCAGGTGATACTCAGTAGAAGGTTTGATGTTTGGAGGGACTCTGGGTGGCCAGCTAACAAGATAATTTGGACTTGTTTTTTTAAGCATTTAAGCATTTATTTAATTAAGTATGCTTCAGATCAGATTTGTGATATCCTGAATTAGGGCCTAATGGAATAGTGGTTTTGGGACCACAAATCCGAGAGAGAAATAATTATTTTATGATTATTTTGAGGTCTATGATATGAAAGCATGATTGTGTGAAAATTTCGTGAAGAAATTCTATGCATAAAGTGCTTAATTTGAAATTAGGGACTAAATTGAATAAGTTGCAAAACTTGCATTCTAGAAGTTTTTGTATGAAATTGCTTTGGAATATTAATTAAGAGACCTTAAATAGAAATTTGACCAATTTCTAAGTTTTTGGACAAAAATTGGACATGGATGGAAATTTTGAAAGTTTAATAATGAAGGGTATTTTAATCATTTGGTAATTAAAAGATTAAAAAAAGGAAAAAGATGGCAAAATATGTCCATCTTCTTCATTAGGACGAAATTTCAGGGTTCTCCATAGCTAGGGTTTTTTTCAAGCTTCCAAGCTCCATAGTAAGTGATTCCAAGTCCCGTTTTTAATGTTCTTTACGTTTTTGGAGTCCCGGTAACTTGATTTAGCTTATTCTAGCAATAATTTACCCTAGGGTTTATATTTGGAAAAATACTTATAGGTGAAATATGTTTACTTTGATGTTTTATGGTAGAACATGAAGCTTGAAATTGCGTTAAACAACTTTTGCTAAGCGATTTTACGTGAAAACGAGTAAAACGACAAAATCAGTAAAAATACCTAATGTTCATAAATACATGATAGAGTGTGAATTTGATGTTGCTAGAGAAGGGAAAAATGATCAGCTTGTCATAAAACATAAGAAAATAGGATGAAGTTTAATTTCTGAGATTTGGGGCAAAAGTATAAATATGCAAAAGTTTAGGGGGAAAAATATAATTTTGCAAAAGTTTGAGTCAATGTCTGTTTTAATAAATTTGAGTATTAAATAAACTAAATTTGTTATTATAGATAAAGAGAAACGAGATTCAAGTCGTGATCGAGGGAAAAATAAAGTTTCCGAGGAATAGGCTTGATTTTTAACATATTGTACCGAGGTAAGTTCATATGTATATATTGTAATATAACCGTTATTTTAAATCAATTAATGCTATTTATACGATATTATAATTGTTATTATGCGATTCTATGCTTTGTGGTAATTGTTGGACAACATGCAAAAATTTTATGAATTATGTGAAAAATGTGAAAGACTACCGAAGTATCGTCATTGGTATTCCAGGGAGAATGGTAAAGGAGTACGAACGAGGAAAGTCCCGTTGAACCTTAGGAATAAATTAGGATACTTGGGTATCCGAGCTCGTTGAGTCGAGTCCGAGCTCACCTATGGATGTAAATGTCCGAACTCGTTGAGTTGAGTTCGAGTTCGTGAGATGTAACTAGGCATCCGAGCTCGTTGAGTTGAGTCTGAGTTTAGTTATGGTTGCAAACGCCCGAGCTCGTTGAGTTGAGTCTGAGTTCACTTATGGGCGGGTTACATGGTAGCTTGGCTACATATGTGGCACTTATGTGCAAACTTTCCATGTATTGGAATTTTATTCCAATGTGTTCAACAGGTAAAGTTCTAGTAAAATGGAAGAATACTCAAGATACAAGTAACATATTGGTAAGTGTTGTGGAATGGGAACTTTGGACAGGTATGTACTTAACCCTCGGGTTGAGACTTGATACGGCAACAATAATATGGTAAGATGATGAATGATGAATAGAAATGTGATATATGTTTTGGTGATATTATGCTAATGTTGGTTGGTATAGTTGCTTTGTTAAGTTATTTGTTATTTGCATATGGACTTACTAAGCATCTATTTTTACTCCCTCCTTTTCATTCTTTGTAGTTTTGACAAGTCAATTTGGAGATCGGGATGGTCGGAGGCATGCTCACACTATCACTGGACAATTGCAGTATAATGACTTGTAATTTTTGGAAATATGGCATGTATAGCATTCCAATCGTTTTGTGTGTATAATCTTACGATATAGCCCATAGATGGAATGGAAATGTTTGAGAATGATTAGCTATTGGAATGGCTAATCAAGTTTATATATGATAACATGTATGCTTTATGTCTTAACTAAACCATGAAAATCCTTGGAAAGGTAAAATTGGTCACAAAACAGAATCAGTCAACAGCAGTGACGTGAATTTGAAAAATCAATAAAAATAGTAGAAATGGAATTGAATGATGAAAAAGTTGTAGAGTCGAAGCTTGATGAGTCTATTTTCATATGGAAGAAACAAAACAGGTAAATGAGTTATATTTTATGAGAGATTTAAGTTTTTGTGGAATAGGGTTAGAGCAAGCTCTGAATCCCCTATTCTGACTTTAAAAATTCACCATAAATTGTAAAAAAAAAAATTTGGAGTTTTACCTTACATTTATGAAATCCTTATTGAGTCTAGTTTTATTAGAAACAAAAGGCACAGTGATTGAAACTCTGTACAGGGAGATATCTGATTCGTAATACATAGGGGTCAGAGTAGCTAAACCCTAAAATAGGGGAGACTTTAACTAATAAAATGTACTAATTAGCACCACTAAAAATTCTACAAAAAAATTAGTAAGTAGATATAGGAGCCTAGTTTTAGGGAAAATTTACGGAATTGGATTTTGGGTTTCGTAGCTTGTGATATAAAGTTTTTAGCGACTGTGATGCAGATGGACAGTTTACTATGAGAATTGTTTGAACTTATTTAAATGTTGAAATAAGTTTAGTAATATCTCATACTCGACTCCAGCGATGGTCTCGGGTAAGGGCGTGTTACATTTCGTGGTATCAGAGCAGGTTTAATTAGTTCTCGGACTAACGTGGTGTAAGTACGGATTTTGCTATACATGCCATATATATATTTTGTGATAGTGTGACAACTCTTGACCTTTTTAAATGATTTTTTTTATAGTAAACGATCCTGATCCAACTGTGGCTGATGATGTAGAGAGCAATGTGCCAGCTCCTGCTGAAGGGACCACAACTGAAAGTCAACCTCCTACTGTTTGTCAAGGAGGAGGAGAAAGGGCTCGAAAAGCCTTTCTCCAAATGATGAATGCTTGGTATACAGAGTTCGTTCGTATGAACCCTACTGCTCAACAACCTCCCCCACCACCCCCGATTCCTCAACCTATACCTCAGATGCCTTCAGGTATGGTTCTGATGAAATTCCATAGATCTCCGGTTGACCGAATTCGCAAGTTAGGGGCCGAAAAATTCAGGGCAAATGTTGATGATGACGTTGAAAAAGTAGAATTTTGGCTAGAAAATTCTATTCGGGTATTTGACGAGTTATCTTGTACACCTGAAGAGTGCTTGAAGTGTGCTATATCATTGCTGAGGGATTCGGCTTATCATTGGTGGAAGACATTAATTTTAGTGGTGCTGAAAGAGAAGGTGACTTGGGAATTCTTTCAAGAAGAATTTCGGAAGAAATATATCAGCGAAAGATTTATAGACCAGAAGCATAAAGAGTTTCTCGAATTGAAGCAAGGCAACATGACAGTTACCGAGTATGAAAGAGAATTCATTCGATTGAGCAAGTATGCTCGAGAATATATTCCTTCAGAGGCTAAAATGTGCAGATGATTCGAAGATGGACTTAATGAAGATATCAAAGTACTTGTAGGAATTCTTGAGTTGAAAAAGTTCGTAGTACTTGTTGATCGAGCTTGCAAGGCTAAAGAACTAGTTAAAGAGAAGAGAAAGGCGGAGGCTGAGACTAGAAACTGGAAGAAAAGACCGATGAGTAGTACACTCCCACCACAGTCTAGAAAATCCAGAGATATGTATTCTCGTTCTCATGCTTCGACAGGACATTCATATGGGGATCGTAAGAAGCAAAATGTGGATTCCAAATCTCAAGTTACCTCTATGGCTAGTGTGGGAAATTCTAGAATTGCTAGACCCGAGTGCCAACAATGTGGTAGAAGTCACTTTGGTCCTTGTAGAACTAATGAATGTTACCAGTGTGGGTCTCCGGATCATTTTATTAGAGTTTTTCCAGAGAGGATCGAGAAAGAAAAATTTCAGAGTGCAAAGCCAAGTGGTACTGTTTCGAGAAGAAGATTTTTGAGAAATGATGAAAACGAGGCAAACAGCAAGAATGTAGTAAGAGAATCAGCACCGAAATCTGAAGCTAGAGCTCCGGCTAGAGCTTATGCCATAAGGGCGCGTGAAGATGCTTCGTCTCCCGACATGATTACCGGTACTTTCTCTCTTTATGATATTAATGTTATTGCTTTGACCGACCCTGGTTCTACTCATTCGTATGTGTACATGAAATTGGTGTCTAATATGAACATACCTATTGAGTCTACAGAATTTATGGTTAAAGTATCAAACTCGTTAGGCAAATGTGTCATAGTTTATAAAGTATGCAAGAAATGTCCTTTAATGATTAGAGGTCATTATTTTCTGGCCGAATTGATGTTGTTGCTGTTTGATGAATTTGATATTATTTTGGGTATGGATTGGTTAACACTGCATGATGCTATAGTGAATTGTAGACAGAAAGTTATTGAATTGAAATGTGAAAATGGTGAAATTTTGCGGGTTGAATCGACGAATCAGAGGCATTGCCTAGTGTGATTACTTCCGATGTCACTCGAGAGATATTTGAAAAAGGGTTATGAAGCTTATTTGGCGTATGTGTTGAATACAAAAGAATCTGAGAAAAAGTGGAATCGGTCTTGGTGTTGTGTGTGAATTTGCGGATGTATTTCCGTAAGAGTTGCTTGGATTTGCCTCCCCGTCGAGAAGTAGAATTTGGTATTGAGTTGATACCGGGAACAAATCTGATCTCGATTGCTCCGTATAGAATGGCACCAACAGAGTTGAAAGAATTGAAGCCACAGTTGCAAGAGTTGACTGACAAAGGTTTTGTGAGACCGAGTTTTTCGCCCTGGGGTGCTCTTGTATTATTTGTGAAAAAGAATGATGGTTCAATGAGATTGTGTGTAGACTATCGGCAATTAAATAAGGTGACAGTCAATAACAAGTATCTGTTGCCGAGAATTGATGATTTATTTGATCAGTTGAAAAGAGCGACATGGTTCTTAAAGATTGACTTGAGGTCTGGGTACTACCAATTGCGAGTAAAAGAGTCAGATGTGTCTAAAATTTCTTTTAAAACAAGCGTATGTTGAGCACTTGAGAATAGTTTTGCAAACTTTGAGAGATAAGCAGTTGTATGCCAAGTTTAGTAAAAATGAGTTTTGGCTTTGAGAAGTCAGATTCTTGGGTCATATTGTCTCAGGTGATGGTATACGGGTTGATCTCAGTAAAATTTTGGCTATTGTTGATTGGAAACCACCAAAGAATGTGACTGAGGTTAGAAGTTTCTTGGGTCTAGCTGGTTATTATCGACGATTTGTGAATGGATTTTCTATAATTGCTACTCTTATGAGTAGACTGCTCCAAAAGGATGTTAAATTTGAGTGGACGGAAGAATGTCAATAGAGTTTTGAGAAATTGAAAAAGTTACTGACTGAAGCACCAGTGTTGGTACAACCCGAGTCAGGTAAAGAATTTGTGGTGTATAGTGGTGCTTCTCTAAATGGATTGGGATGTGTACTTATGCAAGAACGAAAGGTTGTGGCTTATGCTTCGAGGCAGTTAAAACCTCACAAAAGGAAATATCTGACTCATGATTTAGAACTGGCTGCTGTAGTGTTTGCTTTGAAGATTTAGTGACATTATTTGTATGGTGAAGAGTGCTGAGTATATACCGACCACAAAAGTCTCAAGTACTTGATGTCACAAAAAGATTTGAATTTGAGACGGCAGAGATGGTTAGAATTATTGAAAGATTATGAGCTTGTGATTGACTATCATCCGAAGAAAGCGAATGTGGTTGGCGATGCCTTGAGCAGAAAGTCATTATTTACTCTGAGAGCTATGAATACTCAGTTGACAGTACCTGATGATGGTTCAATTCTAGCAGAGTTGAGAGCAAGACCGATGTTTTTACAAGAGATTTGTGAAGCTCAGAAAAATGATCAAGATTTGCAAGCCAAGAGAAAGCAATGTGAGACGATCACGGATCGATTTCGAATCGGTTCTGATGGTTACTTGATGTTTAAAGATCAGATTTGTGTACCAAAGAATGATAAGTTGATTCAGAAAATCTTGCACGAAGCACACAGTAGTTGTTTGTCAATGCATCCAGGCAGTACAAAAATGTACAATGATTTGAAGAAAATGTATTGGTGGAACGGAATGAAAAGAGATATTTTCGAGTTTTTATTGAAATGTATGATTTGTCAGCAAGTAAAAGCTGAACATCAGGTTCCTTCGGGTCTACATCAGCCTGTCATGATTCCCGAATGGAAATAAGATCGAATTACTATGGATTTTGTATCAGGATTTCCATTAACTCCGAAGAAGAAAGATGTCATCTCGGTAATAGTCGACAGATTGACTAAATCGGCTCATTTTATTCCGGTACGCATTGATTATTCTCTTGATCAGTTGGCTGAATTATATATCAGTGAGATTGTTATACTTCACGGAGTACTGCTGTCGATTATTTCGGATAGAGATCCGAGGTTTACTTCGTAATTTTGGCAAAAACTGCAAGAAGCATTAAGTACGAAGTTAAATTTTAGCACTGCCTTCCATCCACAGACTGATGGACAATCAGAGAGAGTAATTTAGATTCTTGAAGATATGCTCAGATGTTGCGTGTTGGAGTTCCAAGGAAATTGGGAAAGGTACTTACCGTTGGTGGAATTTGCTTACAACAACAGTTATCAGACGAGTTTTAAAATGGCACCTTATGAAGTGTTGTATGGTCGCAAGTGTTGGACACCACTGTATTGGACCGAACTCAAAGAAAACTAGATTTACGGAGTTGATCTAATCAAAGAAACTGAAGAAAAGGTGAAAGTGATTCGAGATTGTTTGAAAGCTGCTTCAGACAGACAGAAATCCTACGCGGATTTGAAACGAAAAGAGATTGAGTTCCAAGTTGGTGATAAAGTGTTTTTAAAAGTGTCTCCATGGAAGAAGATTCTCAGATTCGATCGGAAAGGTAAATTGAGTCCATGTTTCATTGGACCGTATGAGATAATTGAAAGAATTGGACCGGTAGCATATCGGTTAGCAGTACCACCGGAATTAGAGAAGATTCATGATGTGTTCTATGTATCTATGTTACGTCGGTATCGTTCAGATCCTTCACATGTGATTTCACCAACGGAAATCGAGTTGCAACCAGATATGACTTACAATGAAGACCCGGTTAAAATTTTAGCTTGGGAGGTCAAACAACTAAGAAACAAAAGTATCGCACCCGTGAAAGTATTGTGGCAAAAACATGGTGTAGAAGAGGCTAAATGAGAGCCTGAGGAAACTATGAGGAATCAATACCCACACCTGTTTACTGGTAAAATTTTTGGGGACTAAAATCCAAAAAGGGGAGGGAGAGTTGTGATATCCTGAATTAGGGCCTAATCGAAATAGTGGTTTCGGGACCACAAATTCGAGAGAGAAATAATTATTTTATGATTATTTTAAGGTCTATGATATGAATGCATGATTGTGTGAAACTTTCGTGAAGAAATTCCATTCATAAAGTGCTTAATTTGAAATTAGGGACTAAATTGAATAAGTTGCAAAACTTGCATTCTAGAAGTTTTTAGTATGAAATTGCTTTAGAATATTAATTAAGAGACCTTAAATAGCAATTTGACCAATTTCTAAGTTATTGGACAAAAATTGGACATGGATGGAAATTTTGAAAGTTTAGTAATGAAGGGTATTTTAGTCACTTAGTTTTTAGTATGAAATTGCTTTAGAATATTAATTAAGAGACCTTAAATGATCAGCTTGTCATAAAACATAAGAAAATAGGATGAAGTTTAATTTCCGAGCTTTGGGGAAAAAGTGTAAATATGCAAAAGTTTAGGGGAAAAAATGTAATTTTGCCAAAGTTTGAGTCAATGACTGTTTTAATAAATTTGAGTATTAAATAAACTAAGTTTGTTATTATAGATCAAGAGAAACGAGATTCAAGTCGTGATCGAGGGAAAAATAAAGTTTTCGAGGAATAGGCTTGATTTTTAACATATTGTACCGAGGTAAGTTCATATGTAAATATTGTAATATAACCATTATTTTAAATCATTTAATGCTATTTATACAATATTATGATTGTTATTATGCGATTCTATGCTTTGTGGTAATTGTTGGACAACATGCAAAAATTTTTTAAATTATGTGAAAAATGTGAAAGACTACCGAAGTATCGTCATTGGTATTCCAAGGAGAATGGTAAAGGAGTACGAATGAGGAAAGTCCTGTTGAACCTTAGGAATAGATTAGGATACTTGCGCATCCGAGCTCATTGAGTTGAGTCCGATTTCACCTATGGATGCAAATGTCCGAACTCGTTGAGTTGAGTCCGAGTTCGTGGATGTAACTAGGCATCCGAGCTTGTTGAGTTGAGTCCGAGTTCACTTATGGATGCGAACACCCGAGCTCATTGAGTTGAGTCCGAGTTCGCTTATGGGCGGGTTACATGGTAGCTTGGCTACATATGTGGCACTTATGTGCAAACTTTCCATGTATCGGAATTATATTCCAATATGTTCAACGGGTAAAGTTCTAGTAAAATGAAAGAATACTCAAGATACAAGTGACGTATTGGTAAGTGTTGTGGAATGGGCACTTTGGACAGGTATGTACTTAACCCTCGGGTTGAGACTTGATACAACAAAAATAATATGGTAAGATGATGAATGATGAATACAAATGTGATATATGTTTTGGTGATATTATGCTAATGTTGGTTGGTATAGTTGCTTTGTTAAGTTATTTGTTATTTGCATATGGACTTACTAAGCATCTATGCTTACTCCCTCCTTTTCATTCTTTGTAGTTTTGACAAGTCAATTTGGAGATCGGGATCGTCGGAGGCACGCTCACACTATCACTGGACAATTGTGGTATAATGACTTGTAATTTTTGGAAATATGGCATGTATAGCATTCTAATCATTTTGTGTGTATAATCTTACGATATAGCCCATGGATGGAATGGAAATGTTTGAGAATGATTAGCTATTGAAATGGCTAATCAAGTTTATATATGATAACATGTATGCTTTATGTCTTAACTAAACCATGAAAATCCTTGGAAAGGTAAAATTGGCCACAAAACAGAATCAGTCAGCAATAGTGACGTGAATTTGAAAAATGACTAAAAATAGTAGAAATGGAATTAAATGATGAAAAAGTTGTGGATTCGAAGCTTGATGAGTCTATTTTTATATGGAAGAAACGAAACAGGTAAATGAGTTATATTTTATGAGAGATTTAAGTTTTTGTGGAATAGGGCTAGAGCGATCTCTGAATCCCTTGTTCTGACTTTAAAAGTTCACCATAAATTGTGCAAAAACAATTAGGAGTTTTACCTTACATGTATGAAATCCTTATTGTCTAGATTTATTAGAAACAAATGGCATAGTCATTGAAACTCTGTACAGGGAGATATTTGTTTCGTAATACACAGGGGTTAGAGTAGCCAAACCCTAAAATAGGGGAGAATTTAACTAATAAACTGTACTAATTAGCCTGACCAAAAATTCTAGAAAAAAATTAGTAAGTAGATATATGAGTCTAGTTTCAGGGAAAATTTACGGAATTGGATTTCGAGTTTCGTAACTAGAGATATAATTTTTTTAGCAACTGTGACGCAGATGGACAGTTTACTATGAGAATTGTTTGAACTTGTTTAAATGCTAAAATAAGTTTAGTAATGTCTCATACTCGACTCCGGCGATGGTATCAGGTAAGGGGGCGTTACAAGATTGTAATAAGGTTTTCATTATGTTATTATTACTTGAATTATTATTATTATTTTCAGTGTAATTTACAAGAAGTTGAACATGGGTTTCCTAAATTATAGTATGTTTTCTTCGTTTCTGCAATTAATTTTTTAAATGATAAGTTTTCTTAAATAAAATATTTCAAACAAGGTTTTTGCGACTGAAAGATGTGTTTTTTTAAGTTAATTAAGGTTTATTTTATTTTAAGGAGGTTTTCAATCAAAACACGATTTTTGCTAAAACACTTCAATGTGACACACCAAATTCGGCCATAACGTCTGGGCCGAATTTAGGGTGTTACATTTAGTGGTATCAGAGCTCAGGTTGCAAAACTCGGGCTGTGAAGTGGTCCTTATTATTATTTGATTTCTTTTTGGATTTTAAAAATATTTTGGATCGCGATGCTTTGGAAAAAGAGAAATCTTGTTGAGTGGCACACCAAGTCTCCGACGTCGAACCAAGTAAGTGCTTTTATTAAGTTTGTTTAAATTATTATACAGTAGATAGTTAGAGGGCCACTTTAGATGATGGTTAGAATGAAACTAAAGCCCGTAGGATCTGGAAACTGTAGAGGATTTTCGAAAACGATCTTCTCTTTAAATATTTTCATAAAACATCAGTGTAATTATTAAACTAACTAAAACTTCATAAAATTTCTAATCCAGATAATACGCGAGTCGACAATGAGTGCTAGAAGAGGTGCAAGAGGTCGTGGCCGAGGCCGCGAGAGTATTAGGGTTGAATCGTCAACATCGAGCCATATACCCGATGTTGGAGTAGAAGAGGCTCCGGCCTCGCCTGTGGCTGGGAATGGACTATATGATCGGGCCATGGGAGAAGATACATTGTCGCAGGCAATGTTGAGAATTTTGGAAAGGGTCGCTGGGCCCAATAATGGCAGTGGAAATCGGGGGTCCATTCTGGAGCGACTTCATTCGAACAGGGCAGAGATCTTCAAGGGCGTGGCTCCTAACGTGGCGGAATATTGTTTGGAGGCTACTGAAAGGATAATGGAGGACCTGGACTATTCACCAGAACAAAAGCTGAAAAGAGTCGTGTCACTACTTAGGGAAGAAGCCTACTAGTAGTGGCTGACAGTGAAAGAGGGCACTCAACCGGAGCAGGTCACTTGGGAGTTTTTCAAATTTGCATTCCAGGGGAAGTATGTGGGTGCAAGATATGTGGATGCTAGAAGGAAGGAGTTCCTAAACTTGACCGAAGGCAATAAATCGGTGGGGGAGTATGAGGCGGAGTTTCTACGCCTATGCAAGGGTAATTGTGGCAACGGAGTATGAGCGTTTCGTTAGGTTTGAGAATGGGCTTAGAGATAGCCTCAAGGTACTGATAGCTCCGCAAAGGGAACGAGTTTTCTCAGAGTTGGTGGAAAAGGCAAAGATAGTGGAGAAGGTAAAGCGCACTGAGTGCCTAAATCGAAAGAAGAAAAGGGGTAAGAATAAGAGGGAGGCTGAGACCCCGTGTGTTGGACAGAGGCCTAGGGCTAGGGCCAAGAATAATGGGCCAGTTGGAGCAGGGCCCCCTTCTGCTAATCCAAGGGTGCCACCTTGTGCTGATTGTGGGAGAAGGCATGGAGGCAAGTCTTGGAAGAGAATGGGAGTTTGTTTCGCTTCTGGGTCTATGGAGCATAGGATCAAGGATTGCCCTCGAACGCTAGGTCGAGAGCCAGTAGTGGGTCAAGGAGGTGCTCAGCCACCAAGGGGTGGACAGTTGCCACCAAGGGGTCATGGACAGGCCAGGGGCGGTAACGACAATGGACGTGGGCGCAGAGCACCAGGCGGAAATGCTGGCCATGCTGAGGCGAGACAACCAACTTTAGTTTATGCTGCTCGTTGTCCAGAAGACGGGGATGCCCTAGATAAGTTATCTTACACAGCCTTGATTGATATTGGATCGTCGCATTCATATGTTGCATACAATAAGACTGAGTCTTTGGGTGATATGTTTGAGATTATTGCGAATGAGATGACTGTGATAAGTCCGTTAGGGCAGTCTGTAGGAGTGAATAAGATGTTTAGGGAGGTACCCTTAGTAGTCCAAGGGGTTACCTTTTTAACAGATTTGATGGAACTGCAGTTTAGTGAATTCGACTTAATCTTAGGTATGGATTGGCTGGTGAAGCACTGAGCCACCTTGGATTATGCTCCAAAGTGAATGGTGTTAAGAACGACGGAGGATAAAGAAGTAGTGGTGATTGGTGAACGCCGGAACTATCTATCGAACGTGATTTCGGCGTTAAGGGCTAAGAAGTTAGTATGAAAGGGATGCGAAGCCTTTTTGGCTTATATTAGTAATACGGAGGCTAAGAGCCTTATTGTTAAGGAGTTGAGAACCGTTAGGGATTTTCTTGATGTCTTTCCCGAGGAGTTGCCTGGGTTGCCACCCAGCAGAGAAGTGAAAGTTGGAATCGATTTGTTACTTGGGACGGCTCTGTTGTCTATCGCTCCTTATCGAATGGCACCAAAAGAGTAGGTGGAACTTAAGGCACAGATTCAAGAATTGTTGGATCGAGGATTCATACGGCCAAGTGTGTCCCCATAGGTAGCACCGGTGTTATTCGTAAAGAAGAAAGATGAGACGTTACGAATGTGCATCAACTATCGACAGTTAAACAAGTTAACTGTTAAAAATAAGTACCCTCTACTGAGAATCAATGATCTTTTCGATCAGTTTAGGGGAGCTTCCGTGTTCTCAAAGATTAACTTGTGTTCGGGATATCACCAACTAAGGGTTAAGGAGGCAGATGTTCATAAGACAGCTTTCAGAACTCGTTATGGGCACTATAAGTTCTTGGTGATGCCATTCGGGCTGACGAACGCACCTGCCGCTTTTATGGATCTCATGAATCAGGTTTTCCAACCCTACTTGGACCGATTCGTGGTAGTCTTTATAGATGACATTTTAGTGTACTCAAAAGATGAGGATGAGCATGATGCACACTTAAGGATTGTGTTGCAGACTTGGAGGGAGAAGCAGTTGTATGCCAAATTTAGCAACTGTGAATTTTGGCTAAGGGAGGTTACGTTTCTAGTACATGTGCTATCAGTCGAGGGGATTAAGGTGGATCCTCGGAAAATTGAAGCGGTGTTAGACTGGAAAACACCCAAGACGGTATAAAAAATTTGAAGTTTTTTGGGCTTGGCAGGATACTATAGGCGGTTTGTTGAGGGCTTTTCGGTAATTGCTACACGCTTAACTAAGTTGTTGAAGAAAGGGGTACCGTTTGTTTGAACGGATAAGCAGCAAGAGAGCTTTGGAAAGCTTAAGAAAGTTTTAACTGAGGCCCCTATGTTGATTCAGCCAGTGCTTGGGAAGGAGTTTATGATTTATAGTGACGCATCGTATGTGGGCATAGGTTATGTATTGATGCAAGAAGGAAAGGTGGTTGCGTATGCGTCACGACAACTTAAGACTCACAAGGTGAATTACCCAACCCATGATTTGGAGTTAGCTGCAGTGGTTTTCGCACTAAAGATATGGAAGCATTACTTATATGGGGAGAAGTGCATAATTTATTCAGACCACAAGAGTTTGAAGTACCTCCTTACTCAAAAGGAGCTAAACCTTAGGCAACGTAGGTGGGTGGAATTATTGAAGGATTATGATTGTATGATTGAATACCACCCTGGCAAAGCGAATGTGGTAGCTGACACGTTGAGTCGTAGGGCTAAGTCAGACTTAAGAGCTAATCTCGCTCGTTTAAGCTTGTTGGATGATGGTAGCTTGTTAGCTGAGCTTCATGTAAAGTCAGTGTGGGTTGAGCAGATAAGGAGTAAGCAATTAGTGGATGAGACTTTGAGTGCTCATTTTGAACAAGTGGAGAGTGGGGAGACATCGAACTTTGGTATAAATAGTGAAGGAGTATTGTGTTTCCATGGGAGAATGTGTATACCAAATGACGATGATCTAAGGCAGTCTATTCTGCGGGAAGCACATAACGGTCTCTACGCAATGCATCCTGGCAGAAACAAGATGTATCGAAATTTGTGTGAGCCTTATTGGTGGTCTGGACTTAAGCGCGAGGTTATAAAGTTCGTAGGTAAATGCTTGGTTTGTCAAAAGGTGAAAGCGGAACATCAGTTACCTTCGGGATTGCTTCAACCAATGAAGATTCCACTCTGGAAGTGGGAAAGGATCACTATGGACTTTGTTAGTGGGCTACCCTTGACGCCTACTAAGAAAGATTCGATATGGGTTATAGTGGATCGATTAACCAAGTTTGCCCATTTTGTACCAGTTCGCACCGATTACTCATTGCAAAAGCTGGCTAGGCTGTATGTGGCGGAGATTGTAAGATTGCATGGAGTGTCAGTTTCCATAATATCTGATAGGGACCCACGTTTCACTTATCGATTTTAGAAGAAGCTACATGAGGCGTTGGGTACTAGGTTGAGTTTCAGTACGGCTTTCCACCCTCAAAATGATAGACAGTCGGAAAGGGTGATCCAAGTATTGGAAGATATGTTGAGGGGATACGTGTTTGAGTTCCGAGGTAGCTGAGAGAACTATTTATCGTTAGCCAAATTCGTATACAATAATAGTTATCAAGCAAGCATTGGGATGGCTACATACGAAGCACTGTATAGGCGAAGGTGTCGAACTCTAACATGTTGGACGGAGTTGGGCGAGCAGAGAGTTTTGAGCCCTCAGTTAGTAGCCGATACTGAGGATAAGGTAAAATTGATTCGGGATCATTTGAAGGAGGCCTCGGATAGACAAAAGTCGTATGCTGACCTTAAGCATCGAGAGATAGAGTATGCCATAGGAAAATTAGTTTTTCTTAAGGTCTCTCCGTGGAAGAAGGTGTTAAGGTTTGGACGAAAGGGAAAGCTAAGCCCAATGTTCATTGGGCCATATCGGGTTGTAAGGCAGATTGGGCTAGTCGCTTATCAGCTAGAATTACCTTCTAAACTAAGCCAGTTCCACGACGTGTTTCATGTTTCTATGCTGAAATGGTATCGCTCGGATCCTTCCCATGTCGTGGCAATTGAAGAAATCGAGGTCAGACTAGACCCAACTTTCAAGGAAGAGCCTATACAAATAATTGGTCGTGATGTTAAGGTACTGAGAAGGAAGTCCGTTCCATTAGTCAAAGTGGCTACTTGGGAACCTGAGGAAGCGATGCGACGTCAACATCCTCAACTATTTGAATCAGGTGAATTTCATGGACAAAATTTCTTTTAGGGGGTAGAGTTGTAACGCCCCAAAAATCTCGAAACCCAAAAATCCTGAAATCTCAAACTTTCTTTGTTTTCGGTTTTGATAAAAATTGTGTTTTATATTCCAAGCCAAGTGATAATTATAGTAGGTCTTAATTAAGGTTTGAGTTCGAATCAAGGGGTAGAAGAAATTATAGTTTAATTATTAAAAGAATCAGGGTTGGCAAGTAGTTGGGCTTTTAAATAAAAATAGGGGAAAAATAGCATCAAAAAGCCTTGTGGAGGAGTGGCTAAATGACGCCACTTAGGGAGTAGGGAGGTGGCATTAGTGGCTAGCAAAGAGATCCAAGGTTTGAATCCTAGCTTAGTAATTTTTAGAAGTTTAATTTTAGCCTTCTAGAAGGATGGAAGTGACGTGAAAGTGGACTCCAAGGGAAGTGTTCAGAAGAGAAAATTAAGGAAGGGTTAAGGGGTTATCAAGGAGAAAAAACGCGGAAATGAGAAAGGAGATTTGATGGAGCCGAATGGGGAATTGGGCATGGGAAAATTCAGCTATAAGGCTTATAAATAGGTGCCGAATGCTAAGGTATGAAGCTAATGCCGAATTTCCTCCACCTTGTTGTCAGAAACTCTTTACTCTAAAAGCAGAAAACTCTTTGCCTTCTTTTCTTTTTCTTTTTCCTTGTGCCGAATTCAATTTCTCCTCTACTCAATATTTTCTTTGCTTTAGCCGATTCTTCTTCCTCTCTTCTTTGGTGCCGAGTAATCAATCGTTTCCATTCAAATCTCTAAGAGCCGAATATCCTTTGGCCAAATACCCTTGGTGCCGCCACTACTCTTTCCACCCAGTCGATTCTAGTGTAAGTGTTCGCTCTCCCAATCAATTTTTGATAAGTATTGAGTATTCAGTTCCTCACGTCAATCTAATCGACTTTGGTAGGAAATTAGTGTCAGATCTCGATTTTGGATTCCTGCCGATTTGCTCTTTAGATCTGAGAACATGATTAGTGACCAAAGTAGAAGCTAGTAAAGGCTTAGCGTTCAGGTAAGGTTAAGGTGAGATTCCGGCTTTTGGTAAAGTATTCGATAAGTATGTGAGATTAATCTTTGAGTGATATCGATTGTAGGTTTGGGCTATAGAAATCGCAGCATGCTTGCTTACCAGGTGTGTACTTACACTGCACACACACTATGAATCGGCAAAAGTCGAAATGTCGAAATGCCGAAAAGCCGAAAGTTTGGCTACGGTAGTCTTGCGAGTGCGTGAACACTCATAAGGGGGAAACCAATAGGTTGCCTGAGGCCCACAGACGATTCCATGGACTTGGGTTGTGATTTGACCATATGGGCCGGAATGGGCTAAATGGGCCTGATGGGCTGTTAGGCCCATAATAGGCAAAAACTGAATATTGATGCTTTGTGATAGGAATTTGTATGTGAGCATGAATATGAATGTGACTGGGCCTAACGGGCCATATAAATGTGATTTGGACTTAATGGGTCATATATAGGTGATTTGGGCCTAATGGGCAATATGAATATGATTGGGTTTTGGGCCTAGTATATGATATCCACATAAGACTTAATTAATATATTACGATCGTGGACAAGTCAAAGGGTTAAGGTGTGGCATCGGGTATATGCATGTCTAGGATTGGATCTAGGGAGAGTTTGGTACTTGAGCAATCTTAATGACCCACCTCCTCTTCTCTGGAATCCTACCTGGTGCATAGTATTTGTTCGTCTTAACTCACGAGACTTGTTAATGGGCCAAGGTAAGTGAAAACTGTAATTAAGGGAAAATTACTAAAAGGCCCTTAAGGGCAAAAATGACCAAAATACCCCTAGGTGTTGAATGTAAGTTTTGTGGATGTGACATGCATACATATGATATTTTGCTTAGGTTGCATATGGGTTGGGAATTATGGAACGGAGGAAGTATATGAGGATCGCATGGTTGCTTGACAATCATGGATCCACCGATGACTTTTAAAGCCCAGCATGTAAATGGAGGTAGTTCTGCAATCGGGCTACCATGGTGTGTGGGTTGGGTGGGTCGATATTTATATCCCCACATGGTGTGACAGGGGACAGAGCTGGTGTGTAGTGGATGGATAATTTGGATGAGATTGCATTGCATGAATGATGAATTATGTTTTTTTTTGTATGCTTGTTTTACCGAGGGTTGTACACACTGAGTTTGCGAAAACTCACCCCCTCTCTTTTATTTTATTTTCAGGTGATGCTCAGTAGAAGGTTCGATGTTTGGAGGGACTCTAGGTGGCCAGCTAGTAAGATAATTTGGACTTGTTTTTTTTAAGCATTTAAGTTTTTATTTAATTAAGCATGCTTCAGATCAGATTGTAATAAGGTTTTCATTATGTTATTATTACTTGAACTATTATTATTATTATTTTCATTGTAATTTACAAGAAGTTGAACATGAGTTTCCTAAATTATAGTATGTTTTCTACGTTTCTGCAATTAAATTTTTAAATGGTAAGTTTTTTTAAATCAAATGTTTCAAATAAGGTTTTTGCGACTGAAAGTGTGTTTTTTAAGTTAACTAAGGTTTCTTTTATTTTAAGAAGGGTTTTCAATGAAAACACGATTTTCGTTAAAACACTTCAATGTAACACACCAGATTCAGCCATAACGTCTGGGCCGAGTTTGGGGTGTTACAGGTTTACCTCAAATAAGTGCTCATCTAGGAAATTCTCGTTGATAGGTACACATGACTGAGTTACCTCATCTTGTTCCAACCTCGACAGATGATCAGCTATTTAGATTTCGACACCTTTTCTGTCTTGGATCTCAAGGTCAAATTTTTGGAGTAAAAGTATCCAACGAATTAGCCTCGGTTTTGCATCTTTCTTCATCAACAAGTATTTAATGGTCGCATGGTCAGTAAATACTATAACTTTGGTACTTATAAGATATGAGCGGAATTTGTCAAAAGCAAAAACTAATGCAAAGAGTTCCTTTTTGGTTACCATATAATTGAGTTGGGCTCCCTTCAAAGTTCTACTTGCGTAGTAAATAGAGTGAAACATTTTGTTTCTTTTTTTATCCATCACAGCTCCAACAGCATAGTCACTTGCATCGCACATCAACTCAAAAGATGAGCTCCAATCAGGTGTAATGATTATTGGGGCTGAGATTAATCACTTTTTCAGATCTTCAAAAGCTTCTAAACATGCTTTTTTGAAATCAAACACTATATCTTTCTCTAACAACAAACACAACGGTTTAGAAATTTTCGAGAAATCTTTGATAAACCTTCAGTGAAAACTGGCATGGCCTAAAAAAGTTCTGACTCCTTTCACATTCATTGGGGCCGATAATCTTTCAATTACATCTACCTTTTCTTTATCGACTTCAATTCCTCTCTTTGAGATTTTATGTCCTAAGACAATCCCTTCCTTAACCATAAAATGGCATTTTTCCCAGTTAAGAACAAGATTTGTCTCTTCGTATCTCTTCGGTACCTTAGCCAAATTACTCAAACAAATATCATAAGTGTTACCAAAAAGACAAAAATCATCCATGAAAACCTCAACAAAATTTTTGACCATATCAGTAAATATTGCCATTATACATCGTTGAAAAGTTGCAGGTGCAATTCATAAACCAAAAGGCATTCGCCTAAAAGTAAACATACCATATGGACAAGTAAAGGTTGTTTTATGTTGGTCCTCTAGGGCTAAAACTATTTCATTATATCTCGAATAGCCATCTAAAATATAATAGAATTCATTACCTGCCAGTCGATCTAACATCTGATCCATAAAATGCTCCTTCTAAGTGACTTTGTTCAATTTTCTGTAATCAATACAGATTCTCCAACCAGTAATAGTTCTCATTGGAATTAACTCGTTACGCTCCTTTTCAACAATCGTGATTCCACATTTCTTTGGCACACACTGCACCAGACTTACCCACGAACTATTTGAAATAGGATAGATGATTCCTCGAATATCAACTATGGTCCAACCAATTGCTTTCTTAAATTTTTTCAAAACAACAACTAATTGCTCCTCTTGATCTTTCGTTAGTTCTGTGGAAATAATCATAGGCAAAGTGGAACAGTCACCTAAATAAATGTATTTCAAATGGGGAGGAAGTACCTTTAGTTTGAGTTTAGGTGGTTCTTCAAATGACAACTTGGGTTACACAAATTCTCTGACTTCCAACTCCAACGGTTCTAACCGTGTGGATTGAATAAAATTTCTCGAATTGGCTTCCATCAAAGCCATGTTTTTTTCACCTTCTTCATCCTCCAAAGGGTTAAGATCTAAGGTTTTCTCCAATGGAATTTCTTCAAAATTGCTTGCCATAGAAACCAAGGTTTCTATCTCTTCCATAACTTAACACTCTTCAGCTGGATTGGGAAATATCATCGCTTTAAGAATGTTAAAGGTTACCTGATCGTCTTGAACTCGCAAGGTGAGTTCACCTTTCTGCACATCAATTAACGTTCTTCCCGTGGCTAAGAAAGGTCTCCCAAGGATTGTAACAGCCTGATTTAGACCTTAATCGAAACGGTGGTTTCGGGACCACGAACTTGAGTCAAAAAAATATTTTAAAATTATTTTTTGTGTTTATTATGTGTGAATTTATAACTGTGAAATTTTTGTGATTTAATTTTGTTGTTTGAGTGCCTGATTAAATAAAAGAACTTAATCGCGTAAAATGAAAATTTGATGGTTATTTGTATAAAGGTCAAATTGCTATTGTCTTATTAATTTCAGGTATTTAAGATGTAATTAAACCATGGGATTATGGTGTGTACGGTAATGACCTTAGAATATGTGTTTTATTTATTTATTATTAAATGGTAAAAATGTAAAATGGTTAATAATATAAGTTATAATAAAACATAAAGATTAAAATAAGCTTTCATATTCATGTTCTTGCCGAAATAACAAAATAAGAAAAGAAAAAGAAAGCTAGGGTTCGGCCATAGTAAAGTTCAATCAAGGTATGTAACTAGCTCAGTTTTTGATAATTTTTACGTTTTTGAGAACGTTGTTAAGTTATCTACAAAACCCATGCTTGAATTTTTTATTTTGATGAATATTTTGAGTTATGCCATTGTTGAAAGCTTCTGATTTTTGTTGTTTGATGATGAAATATGAAAGATATGTTTTGGATTAACATGTTTTGTATTGGAGTTTTTGATGATTTTGAGTAATTAGGGTTAGATTGCAAAAATAATAATTTAATGGAATAAAATGTGAAATAAATGAAATATATGGACTTGTATGAATATGGGTAAAATTCGGCCTAACATGGGTATATTCAAATTTTGCATATTTTGTGTTTTGTGCAATAAGGACTAAATTGTAAAAATGTAAAATGTCAGGGGCAAAAGTGTAATTTGCTCATTTATGTGTTTTTGGATTAAATTGAATGAAAATATGTTTGAATGAGTTTAATTTGAATATGTTTAGATCAAGAACCAAAGAAATCGGATTTGGATTGGGGGAAAACTAAAGTTGTTGACTAGTCGTCCCGTTCCGTTTTACATCGTCTGAGGTAAGTTTATAAGCAAATAGACGTACTTAATTTTAATTAAATGTAAACTATATATGCTGAATTGAAATATGTAAGTACATATATGTATTAGCTGAATGTGAACAAGCTTGGCAGATATATTTATGAATTTGTTTCGGCTGAGTTACGACATCCAAAAGCCCTGTATGAACCTTAGGAATAGCTAGGATACATATGTCATGACATAGGATTCTGATATGTGATGTGCGAGTAAGACCATGGCATCGATATGTGATTCCGATATATGTGTGCGAATAAGACCCTTTCTGAGACAGTGGCATCAATATGTGATTACATGTAAGACCCGTTTGGGACGTTGACATTATACGATATATGTGATTATCCGAGTGTCCTATCCAATTCTGAATGGTTCATCGAGCAACGATAAGTTGTGATCGAATGTGTAAAATAAGTTAAAATGATTAGGTATGAATTAGTTTATTACCTGCTTGAAATAAGGTAAGTAAGTTACTTGATATTTGTTGCAAATCATGTATGAAGTAAAGTAAGGATGTATGTGAATATGGTAAGTGTTCATCCTTATGAATAAATAATATGAATATTATTGAAATGATTCTTGAATATGTGTATATATGATCATGTATATTCGGCCACATAATTAGTATATGTATATGAAGTTATACATTGATTCATGAGCTTGTGTATATGAGTGTATGTGTACTTGGTTATATAATGACATTTTTGGCTTTGAAAGTTGAATGATAATTTGTTAATTTTACTATATGAGCATTCGGCCAAGGTAACAATTATGTATGAAAATATATTATTTATGAAATTTGTAAGTTTGAGACTAAATGTGGTAATGAAAATATAATTTGGTTTAGTTTAATTGAGTTAACTATATCATTGGGTTGTTTATTTGCTTATGACTTACTAAGCTATGATAGCTTACTGTATGTGTTTATGTTTGCCTCCGTTTAATAGATTTTGGAGTCAAGTTACAAGCTCGGGATCGTCAGCAAAGTCTTTCACACTATCGACCGTCTTCGGTATCTTTATAAATGAATCTTTTGAATCTATGGCATGTATAGGCTAGATTATACTTTTGGAATGCTGTATTTTGGTCTATGTATAATTTGAGCCATGCGAAAATGGCTTAATTTCTATGTTTGAATTCGGTTATGTCTGATTATGGTTTGAGTTCATTTTGGTTATAATGTTACGTGCTATGAATGAATGGTGTTTGTGATAGGTGTTATATGTTTTGGAAATGGCTTGAAAATGGTTGGTGAATTTGGATGTAGTTGATGAATCGGTTATGGTATATATATTTTCATAAGTATGTTTAGTTGATTCGGCTATGGTTTTGTATAGATAAAATATATATGAAATTGGTTGCTATGTTTGATATAGGTGTCATTATGTGAATTGGCATTAAATGATATATAGTTATGTTCGAATATGGTAAGGGTTTATTATGATATGTTTAATCTTGTGAATGGTTTAGTAATTTGGCCTAATAATGGAGCAAAATGTTGATGATAAATATATATGTGTGTGTATAATCAAATGATACTTGTCATTATGATTCGGTTTGTAATAGAAATGTATATGCGTATATTATGTTTATATGGTTGGTAAAATAGGTTCAATTGATGTAGATAAATATGGAGTAGGTGTTAGGTATGTTTTGTTAGTAAAATGGAAAATTAATAAGTAACAAGTACATATATTTGTATTCAGGTATGAAATTGGTAAACTTTTAACTTAAGTTTGAATGGTGGAATTGGTATGACTTTAATGTTTAAAAAAATATTTTTGATTATTTTTTAAATTGATAATGCCATATATGCTAAGGGACAAAATGCCTTTTGATATAATTTAATTGGTTAAACATGCGCATGTATAGAATTAAGATATAAAATGTTTAATTTTTATTTTGGTATTTGCTTATCATTAAAGTGATGAACCTGTGATTCGTATATGCAATATGTTTCATAATGTATGTTTAATATTTAATTAGTTATATGCTTTACATGTTTATAAGAATATAACTTGTGTTAATATGAGAATGTTCAGAACTGTGCTTATGTTTAGTAATGCCTCGTGACCCTAGTTCGACGACTGATACGGGTTAGGGGTGTTACAAGGATGACCGGCACTTCCTTATCTGCTTCAAAATCTAAGACAATGAAATCAGCAGGAAAAATAAATTTATCAACTCTTACCAAAACATCCTCAATCTTTCCCTCGGGATATGCTAAAGAACGATCTGCTAGCTGAAGCGTTATAGTTGTAGGCTATCCCTAACATCTTGAAAATAAACTTAGGCATCAAGTTGATACTTGTTCCTAAATCACAAAAAGCTTTACCACAGTAAGATTCACCAATGTTACATGGTATAGTAAAGCTTCCTGTGTCCTTCAATTTCGGTGGCAATTTGTTCTACAAGAACGCACTGCACTCATTTGTCAGGGCAACAGCCTCATACTCACTTAGTCGTTCCTTCGTGGACAGTATATTCTTCATAAACTTCACATAATTTTGCATTTGCTTTAAAGCCTCTACCAACAGAATATTGATGTGTAACTACTTCAAAACATCCAAAAACTTCTTGAATTGAACCTCATTTTTCTGCTTATGTTGTTGCAATCTTTGCGGATATGGAGGTGATGGAACTTTCGGCTAAACCAGACAACTTTTCTAAGTAGGAAAATCTGCATCCAAAGATGTTAAAGTATTTAAATTCACTAAGTTAGGATTTACCTTGTCAGTCTTTGTAGATTCTAATTCCTTTGGTGTAGGAATTTCAACAGCTGGCTGATTCTTCTCAACAGGCTTATCTTCGACATCAATTAATCAGGGTTCTAGAATTTTACCACTTCGTAATGCCACTACCTTGATATGTTCTTTACCCAAATTTCTTGGATTCTCAGTATTGCTCGGTAAGGTTCCTTGTAGTCTATTACGAAGCTCCGTAGCTAACTATCCTATTTGGTTTTCCAAATTTTTCAGTGTTGCTACTTGGCTTTGGATCAAAGTGTCATTCTTTGCCATTTACGCTTTCAACAAGTTCTCCAAACTATTTGATGCCTCAGCTTGAGGTGGTTTTGGAGCTTGCTGATTAAACCCTTGAGATTGGTTGGGTCTATGCTGCAATAAGTTGTTATTCGGTCCATTTCCTTGGTTGTTCCAAGAAAAGTTAGGATGATTTTGCCAAGAAAGATTGTAGAAGTTGGACTAGGGTCCTTGTCTACTCCTATTTTGATGTTGGTTCCCCGCATAGTACACTGACTCGGGATTTGATGGACAATTCTTAAAAGAATGACCTTCCCTACAGTATACATAGGAAACTACTTTGAATGGACTTAGTGGCTGAGCTGTAAAATTATTAGCACTATTAGCGGTAAACTATTTTAACATAGAGGAAATAGACGATACCTGAGCTGATAACGAAGTGAAGGCATCAACTTCATGAAATCCAGCTACATGTCTTCCTGAAGCTGTTCAATTTGTTGGCCATTGATAGTTATTACTCGCAATCCTCTCAATGATCTCATAAGCCTTATTATAAGACTTAGACAAAGTTGCACCATTCGTAGAAGCATCTACCATCAATCTTGTTTGTGCATTGAGACCATTATAGAATGTCTCCAACTGGATACAATGAGGAATCCCATGATGAGGACATTTACAAAGTAAGTCCTTGAATCATTCCCAGGCCTCATGCAAAGACTTGTCATCCAATTGTTGGAAAGTTGTGATCTTGTTCCTTAACTTAGCGTTTTTGCTAGGCGGGAAATACTTAACCAAAAATCTCTCTGCTAATTCTTTCCATGTAGATATGGAACTTGGTGGAAACGAATTGAGCCATGCTCATGCTCGATATCGCAATGAGTACAAAAACAACTTCAACCTCAGTGCGTCGTCAGTCACACCAGCTATCTTGAATGAATCACTCACCTCCATAAACAATCGAAGGTGGAGATGTGGATCTTCTGTGGGCATACCACTGAATTGGCCCACCGTTTGTAGCATTTGAAGCATCACTGGTTTCAATTCAAATTAGGTTGCCTCAATGTCTATCCTTCTAATTCCTGGTTAACTCACTGAAAAATGGCATAGCATATTGTTTGATGCATCGATCCCTATCATCAGCAATGAGGATGGGATTTCGTACATGATCGACTTCATTACCTTAGTCTTGATTTCGATTTCCAAGGTCCATCTCGACTTGTGTTTGAGCTGTTCGTTCACATCTTCATCTAAAAGTATGCTCAATTTCATGGTCTACAGGAGTAAATCGATAATTCGATCTATGCTCATAAACACCTCAAAAGGAAATCAAAAAAATAAAAAGAATAAGTTAGTAATGTTAGAAATAAACCAAATTGGAAGTAAATAATTTCACAAAAAAATGGTTATGGCAACAGTTAACAATCCCCAGAAACGGCACCAAAAACTTGTAACGTGTAGGTTTGTGCAAGTGTACACAGTCATTATCAAGTAATAAGTAAGTATCAAGTTATCGTCTCCACAGGGATTGTATTTGTGATAAGTCACTTAATTTGTAAAATTATATTAATAATTTGATAAATAAAAACACAATATAGTTTATAAGTGATGATTAAAATATATTAAACTAAATGTAATGATCCCTAATGCAAATTATCCTAAGTATGCAAACTATATGAATGAAATAGATTTTAGCAAAATTAAACACAATTTGCAACAATTATAACATAAATAAACTAGGACAATTACTTTAATTAAACTCAATTTATTATCAACATGCTTAATAATATTTGGAAAAACATTCATGGCAACTTGATCTTCATGAGTTTGGAAACGACATTAGGTCCTTTCGGAATCCTTTACTTAGTAAATACACATTTTACTGATCCTTACGTGTTAGGTTTGAAATAGTTTAATCACACAAATCTAAAAACTGTGCAAATAACAGAGCCTAGTTAGGGTTGTTATACAACCTGCAATTTAATCGGGTTAGGATCTAAAGTGAGCATGCACATTTCAATTATGCGTCCACTAGCCGTCGTCTGGTTAGGATCGCTCAGCTAATTCAAGTGCATTTCAATCATGTATGAACGAAATACAAACTTGATTTTAATTGAAAATAGGATCGATTGAGGCACAAACATTATAAGCATGAATCTAATAAATATTATTTAATCAAAGCAGTCATCCTAGCTTAAATAAAATTAAGCTATCATTGTTGTAAACAAGAAAACACATAGCAAAAATTTTTAAATTAAATTAAAGAAAAGAATGATTAAACCCAACTCAAAGTGGCTGTCACCAAAGACTCTGACTGACGAGGCTCCTTTGTTCCTTTGCTTTACTCCTTTGTTGATGTCTCTCTAAGGTGGCCGACTAAGGGTTCTTTAAGAGGCTCAAATGCTAAAATCTTTATGAAAAGATGATGATAGGCGTGGGGAGGAAAGAAGAATGCTAAGAGAATTTAGAGAGGAGAGAATAATGAATGATGAGGGATGATTAGAAATGTGAAAATGAGTTCTTATTTATAGGTGAGGAGAGGGGGATAGTTTACTAAAAATAGGATTTTTCATCTTTTGAAGCATCTTCCATGGGTGGCCAGCTATAAACTGAGGAAGTTAAGCTGATTCTTGCTTGATTTTTGTCAATTTGAGTGCCACAACAACTCAGGACTGAAACTCGATCAAGTGCAAATCTCCTCGTAAATCTTTAATTTCTTCAACTCTTTAAGGACCTTGTGCAATTAAACCAAAAAGTGGTTTATGGACAGCCATGTGCAGTCGAATTTTGGGTTGACTTGGTCCCCAATTTGGACAGTTTTATAATCCAAGAAACCTATCAGACCTGTCCAGAATAAATTAACAAGTTAGAGGACCAAAGAATAAAATTTATCTAATTTAATTAATTAATTTAAAACCCAAATTATTAATGAAATATTTTAAAATGAGTTATTAAATATGATTTTATATTTTATTATTTAATTTAATCATGCATGACCTACTTTATGTCTTAAAAAAATATAATATATTCAAATTAATATAAAATAAGCCATTTATTGCATGAAAACTATATAATAAAGAATAAAATCACATTTTAATAATTTCTATGTCCTAATTTCATATTTTCACATATATCACTAATTTATTAAACAATTACTTAGTTTTAACAATGGATTTAAGTAAAAAGATGATAAATTACATAGGAAAAATCCTATATATTTTTCCGTTTACAACATACAAACTTACTAAGCTTTATAGCTTACTTTGTTTATTTGATTTTATGTTTTATAGTATTTCAAAGCTAGCTCGGATCCGGGGATCGTCAAGGACTTCATCACACTATCGAACATCTATTTTGGTACTTTTGAAGTTATGTATATATGGTATATGGCATGTATAGGCGTGTGCCATTTTGGCATGTTTGAAGAAGATGTATTTTGACTTTTTAAGTTAGCTTGTGATAATGAATTTGATAATGTATATAGATGTACAAATGGCTTTGTTTTGAGTTTGGTAATTGATCTTTATTAAGTGAATGAGGTTGAATTGATATTGCATGTTTGGAATGGTTTAGTTGAATGAAATATATATGTGAATTATGTCTAGCAAAGCAAGTGGAGTTGATAGGTTTTGAATAGGTAAATGGCATTGAATTGAGTATTGAAATGGTTGAATTGAGTATTGAAATGATTGTGTATTGGTTGATGACTTTTGGTTGTATATTTATGTCTTAAAATGGTACCATTTGAGCTTGTATAGGTATGTGCAAAACGGGTGGGAAAATGGATTGGTAAATAGTCTATTTTTGTCTACATGGGCGTGTGTCTCAACCGTGTGTGACATACGACCATGTTACACAGTCGTGTATCCCCTGGTGTTGAATTTGAAATCAAGTCAGTATGTTCCACACAGTCTCACATACGGGCATGTGATTGGTCGTGTGGTACAAGTCAGTATACCCCCTAATTGTCACAAGGCCTAGGACACGAGCGTGTGACTTGGCCATGTTGCATAAGTCAGTATACCCTACAGGTTTGGCATGGCCTAGTACACGGCCTGGCACACGAGCATGTGTGGCCACTTCGAAGGGCGCATGGGCTAGACACATGGGCATGTGGTCGGCGTGTGACTCAAGTCAGTATGTACTCCCTATTTTCACACGGCCGATGACACGAGCGTGTTTAATGGCTGTGTGAGACACACGGCTTGCTCACATGGGCATGTGTCCCTTTTTTGAAGCAAAAATTTTATAAGTGTGGAAAAGTTTCTCGAGTTATTGGTTTAGTCTCTAACCACTTCTAATGCATGTTTATGGCCTTGTAGGCTCTTTTAAGGGACACTATGATTGTGTATGTTTGAATGGTATGGGAATTGATAAATTATTTAGGAAATGTATGTTTATAAGTGTTGTAAGTTCGGTAATGCTCTGTAACCCTATTTTGACGATGAATATGGGTGAGGGGTGTTACATTTATTGGTATCAGAGCTACAGTTTTGTCGATTTTAGGATTAACATAGCGTCTATGAGTGTCTAGCTATACATGCCATATATAAACTGTGATAGCGTGATGACTTCTAACATTTGAAAATGTGTTTTCATATTGCAAATGGATCCCAATCGAGCGATAGCTGATAAGGTTAAGAGTAATACGCCTACTCCCGTACAAAGGACAGTGCCGTCTGATTCTAGACCAGTTATGGGCAGTTAGGGAGGAGAGGCTAATGAAGCCTTTTTCCAAATGATGAAGGAGTGGTTCACACAATACATTCGTACGAACCCAACTGCTCAACAACCTCCACCCCCTCCTAATCCTCAACCTGTACCTATAGCTACTCAAGGAGTCGAGCTTTTAAGATTGAAGAAGCCTTTTGTTGATAAGATCCGTAATCACGGGGCTGTAGAGTTCAGAGCCAATGTTGTTGATGACCCTAATAGAGCCAAGTTTTGGCTTGAAAATACAATTAGAGTATTTGATGAGTTGTCGTGTACAGCTGAAGTGCGCATTAAATGTGTTGTATCTTTGTTGAGAGACACTGCATATCAGTGGTGGAATACATTAATATTTGTGGTGCCGAGATAGAGAGTCACTTGGTATTTCTTTCAGATCGAGTTCTAGAAAAAGTACATAAGTCAACAATTTCTGGATCAAAAGCATAAAGAATTTCTAGAACTGAAACAAGGCCGCATGACTGTAATCGAGTACGAAAGAGAATTTGTACGATTAAGCAAGTACACTTGGGAGTATGTGTCTACTGAAGAGATTATGTGTACGCAGTTTGTTAATGGGTTGAACGAAATCAGTAAAATTTTGGTCGGGATTTTAGATTTGAAAGAATTCATTGTATTAGTTGATCGGGCTTGTAAAGCTAAAGAACTGGGCAAAGAAAAGAGAAAGGCTAATTCTGAAACTAGAGATTTGAGAAAGAGATTGATGAATAAACCCTATCACTCTTCATCAAAGAAATCTCAAGATTCGTATAGTCGATCAAATGCATCAGTGGAGTACTCTAATAGAGATCGTGGGAAGCATTTTACGAGTTCAAAAACTCTAGCTACATCAATGGCAAGTTTGGGTAATGTTAGACCGAATAAACTTGAATGTGGACGATGTGGAAAACAACATTTTAGAGAGTGTAGAATGAATGAAAAAGCCTGTTTTAGATGTGGCTCTCACAAACATTTCATTTGAGATTGTCCTGAGTTAGATGAAAAAGAAAAATCTCAAAATGCAAGAACGAGCAATACGATTGCGAGAGGGAGACCACTGAGGAATAGAGAAATGTATCCAGTGGTAGAGGTATGACTAGGGACTCAGCTACGATATCCAAGGCCAGAGCACCTGCTAGAGCCTACCCTATTCGCGCTCGCGAAGAAGCGTCATCCCCGGATGTTATTACCGGTACATTCTCTCTTTACGATAGTAATGTGATAGCTTTAATTGATCCTAGATCTACACACTCATATATATGTATGAATTTTGTAATACCCCAAAACCCGTCCTAGACGTTATGACCGAATCTGGTAATGTCACATTGAAGTGTTTTTCGTAAAGTGTGATATCGTTGAAAAACCCTTTCCAAATTTATCTTCATTGTGTGATCTTAATGATGATTTTAAAACATGTCATTCTTTTTAAAACTTGCTTCCCAATCAAAAGGTATTTACTTTAAATACTTTTTGAATGTCAAGACATCTTTTTATAGTGGAAGCTTTCTAATACAATTGCGTTCTTGCGTTTACTTTGTAAAAACGTTGTTTCTTTTTAAAACTCGAGTTCTAATACTAGCAGTTATAACCAAAGCAAATTAAAATCCAAAATTAAAAATAAAATCCAAAGAGGCCTTATTACAATAAAAATACCTAAAATAAAATTTCTTATAATTTAAAAATCAAATATGGAAGTACGTGCAGTTGTGTGGCCACCTTTGAGTCCCTCGCAGCACCGATCCGTCTAAGACTGGGGATTACCTGTACAGATAAACAGATGGATGAGTTATGAAAACTCAGTGTGTAATCCCATATCAAATAAACAAACAGTGAGTATACAAAGTCTGGGCCTCAGCCCAATCCATGTGATTTCGATGCTCGATTAGGGCCTTAGCGCATTATGGTATCGATGCTCGGTTTGGGTGAGCCCATCACAAAGTGTGATCTTGTATAGATATACAATCAAGAGATCCTACCCAGCTAGCCTCTACACTCCATCTCCGTCCAACCCTGCACTCCATGTGGGGATATAATCAACTCACCCATCCCTACACTCTAAGTAGTACCGGTTGCGGCACTAAACAGTATTTACAGCAGAGCTACTAGTACAATACACTTTCTCCAGTCATAATAAAACCCATCCCCATGCAACATATCATGCATCATGTCATGTCATGTCATAATATCATACATGTATTCAATATGTTTAAAATGGCATGCTCAAATATAATCATACATCTCATAGGGGCATAACAGTCATTTTATCACACAGGGGCATAACAGTCATTTTATCACATAGTCAATTTATCAATTAGGGGTCTAGGTACACTTACAGACCCAACAGTAGGTCCACAGTCGTCTCGAGTGACCCATGTAACCTTAACAGTCAAATAGTGAAAATGGGCCCATGGTCCATATTGCGGGCCCATGTGGGCCCACACGCCCGTGTGTCCCACACCTACCATAAAAGCCTTGGCCATGTGTATTACACAGCCTGGCCTAATAATTTCTACATTATGGCCCAAAACAGCCTCAGCCTATGAAATCACTCATGGGCGGCCATGTCGACAATACGCCCATGTTTAATCACAAGGCCCATCACACGTGCAAGCGCACGCCTGTGTAGCGCCATCGTTTGCTTATTCTGGCTTTTGCCGGATTCCATAGTTTAAATAGTGTTTCCACACCTTATTGCGAAAGTGTGTAAATATTCCATAAGCGCTTCAAACCTAGATTCAAACACAATACACCATCAGTCCCTTAAACAACAGGATTAAACAATCCCTTTTTATATTGCTTATCAAAAAGGTAACTTAACACTTACCTTGGTCGATCGATTTAGGATCACACACTTAACCCGTTGCAAGAGACTGATTACAAACCCCTTTAGAGATAACCTAGAATACAATCGAGACTTAATAACCTAAACCATTATTGATCACACCAATAGTTTGCACCAATCGTAATACGAGCACGCCTCAGAGTTCATTAAGCTCCGACAACAAGCTCCTCAAGCTATTTGAAGTTGTAATGAGCTGATTGCAATATAAACGTTTCCTAGGAGTTGTTTTGGCTTCTAGTGCAAAACCTTGGTTCGAAACAAGGGTCAATGCTCACAAAATCAGCTCGAAGCAACTATGCAAAGAACTAGTGCATTGTTGGCAAGCTAATCCTAGCTCATTTCTAGCTCCTCGAGCTCCGTCCAGCTCAATTCAGCTCATTTGAGCTCGTTTCAGCTCGTTTGAGCTCAACCAAGTTTACTTTCAACTCATTCTTTATTTCAATATATTAAACTAAGTTTTAGTTTTATACTAATTAGTTTGCTATAGCTCATTAACAAAAATCCTAGCTCAAATAAGTTCATTAAATGTTTTCATTTAGTTTGAGCTAGCTGAACTTAATGGTACTAGCTAGTCTTTAATTAATGTGTTTAGTTTAGCTTAGCACGATATTTATGATGTCTAGTTCATGCTCTTAACATGTTCAGCCGAATATACATTGGGATTTAATGTGTTCATGTTTCTTGTAGGTTCAGCCGAATGTATTGCGTACATTTAATGAGATTCATGCACGGCTAGGTAAATGGATTATAAGAGTTCATGCATGAACGAATTTATGCATGGTGAGCTGGCTATTGGTGATCCCTAAGCAACCTTTTGGCCAAGAGTTAAGTTCCTCAAGGTGACCAAATGCATGAAGGAGCTATTAGTGCAAGTACATGCATGGCTTAATACATCGTATGGAAGGATGCATGCACAACTAATGTTCAATAGATGGCATTTGAAGGAATTCATGTATTGGGGACGTTCATACAAGTGGACCACAATTAAAGAAGAACATATATTGGGACGTTTCATGCATGTTTCATGCATATCCAAGATGTCCATTCAAGTATTCAAGATACATTCAAGCTTCATTCGGCCAAGGGAGATGTAAGAGCATCAAAGGGCTGCACATTCATGAACTATGGCTATCCTTCATTACTAAGCATGCATGAATGCATCAAGGAAACAACATGATGGTTCGGCCATTCATTCATCATCTTCCAAGCACTTTTGCTTGTTCATGAAGCTGACTATTGAAGCTCCTAAGTCTATGCATTGTCCATTCGGCTCCTCCAAACTAGGCTATAAATAGTTGTTTACTTTCATCTTGTAGAGGTTGGTGGTTGAACTTTGGTTATTGTTTCTTTGTTAATGAAACTATTTGGTGAGATTCTTTTCTCCCTAACTTTGTTGAAGACTTGTTGGCTTATCTAGGAAGCCTAGTGGCGTCCACCTGTTTTCCATCTATCCCGAACTTATCACTATTCATAGTGTGGCGTTCGAAACTATACCAAGGTTCTTACTTTGCTAAGTAGTGGATCGAGGTTTACATTCTTTCATCCGACCACCTTAAAAGCCTATAAGCAATTGGGTCGATACTCTCTAGTATTAGTTTGTGCTTGCTTTTGAGTTCCTTTCTTTCTATACTTACATTTCATCTTATCCAAACCAAACTATCACCTTTTTCCATTCTTTTATTTCCTTTAAACCGAACCTTTAATATTCATATTTTAAACCCTAACTTTGAACCCCTTGAATAGCTTCCGTATTATTTACTTAAAAACATCCTTTTGAACAAACCAAACAATACTTCTTCGTAGACGATCGGGCATATCACATACGACTCGACTCATCCTGAGGCGGATTGTATCAAATCGCATAACAACTTACTGAATGCGCCAAACTCCGAATAGGAAAAGAAGCAATCATCTCACACCCCAAATGAAAGCCGAAAGCACACGATATGACAGAGGCAAAGGCTAGCACAAACACACCCCTAGCCAAAATTGGCAAGAAAGAAAGGTGTTAGGTAAAGGACTATTACGGTAGAAAGAGAGAGAAAAGATAATAACTGAGCATTCAAACCTAAGATGGAGTATTCGACCAACACAAAAGATGAAAGGAAAAAAGAATCGAGAGAAAGAAAAGAAAGGGAGAGTATTCCGCCAAAGCAGACAGATTAAGGGAGGGAAAAACAGAAGCAACCTAAGGAGATTGAAATCAAAAGCAAACGAGAAGGAGTGGGGAGAAAGGGTATTCAGCCAATGAACAAAAGGGAGAGTATGCTTGGTAGAAGAGTAGAGGAAGAAAGAAAATTGACTAACAAGGGGAAGATAGCCAAAAGGGAGAACAAAGTCACAAAAAGCAAAAAAAGGACATACCCCAATGGTTTTTTGCTATATTCAGCCCTAAGAAGAGAGGGAAAAATCACTCAAAACTGAAAATACAAAGAAAGAATAATCACTAAAGCCGAAGTCCCCCCCAAAGGCGAGAGTTCCCATTCGGCTCCAACACTCCCACTCCCCTCAAAATCCCACAAATTCCTCCTCAAATCACTCAAACTGACCACTCCTCCCTCAACTACTTAATTTGAATTCCATTCAAACACTTCAGTGTTTTGGTCGAACCACAACACTCCCTTGGCACAGTAGTAAAATAAAATGCTCCCACTGCTCAAAACAGAACTCGAACCTCAGACCTCAAGGAAAAACAACACGTCACCTATCCCCTAGACCAGAAGGCCATTTCTGACGTAAAATTCACACATCTATTTAAAATCCTACTGACTAGAGATAGGGTTTATTCTTTTAAAAACAAAACTTTTGCACAATTCAACCCAAGACTTCTCAGACACTTCCCAGAGCACTTAACCACTGAAGTAGATACACAATTCTGTAACGCAAACATACAAAATTAAATACTTAGGATTTTGGGGCGTTACAGCTCTACCCTCTTAAAAAAAATTTCAACCTCAAACTTTACCTGATCAGAATAGATGAAGGTATTGTTGTTGTATCGCCTTCTCAGGTTTCCACGTGGCCTGCTCCGAGCTATGGTTACGCCAAAGAACTTTAACCAGTGGGATAGACTTCCTTCTTAAAACCTTTACATCACAAACTAAAATCCAAACTGGCTCCTCCTTGAAAGTCTGATCCAGTCTAACCTCAATCTCCCCAACCGAAATAACATGTGTGGGATCAAAGTGGTAGCGCCTCAACATAAAGATGTGGAACACATCGTGAATTCGGTCCAACTCTGGAGGTAACTCTAGCTGAAAGGTGACTGGTCCCACACGTTTCATTATGTAGTAAGGTTCAATGAACCTAGGGCTCAACTTGCCATTCCGTCCAAACCTTAGTACCTTTTTTCTATGGCGAGACCTTAAGAAACACGAAGTCCCCCACTTTAGATCCGCATACGACTTCGGTATCAGAAACCAATTTAGGGCCCAGAACATGCCGCTCGCCTAACTCAGTCCAACACGAAGGAGTACGACACCTACGACCATATAATGCCTCATAAGTTGCCATCTGTATGCTAGATTGATAACTATTGTTATAAGGAAACTCTACTAGCAGCAAGTAATCCTCTCAACCGCCTCAAAAATGAATCACACAACTCTTTAACATATCCTGTAGTATCTGAATCACCCTCTCAGACTGAACATCTGTCTGAGGATGGAACGCAGTACTGAAGTCTAACCTTGTACCCAGAGCTTCATGCAACTTCTTCCAAAACTGAGACGTGAAGCAAGGATCCCTATCAAATATTATGGAAACAGGTACCCCATGTAGTCTCACTATCTTGGACACATATAGTTTAGTCAGCTTCTGCAAAGAGTAATCGATACGAACTAGTATGAAATGGGTAGATTTGGTCAATCGATCCACGATGACCCATACTGAATCCTTCTTAGTTGGCGTTAAGGGCAACCCACTAACGAAGTCCATAGTCACTCTCTCCCACTTCTAAAGCAGAATTTTAACTGGCTGAAGCAACCCTGAAGGTAACTGATGTTTAGCCTTAACCTGCTGGCAAGTTAGACATTTACTCACGAATTCGATATATTCACGCTTAAGACTTAGCCACCAATAAAACTCAGGAAGGTCTCGGTACATCTTATTCCTACCAGAATGCATAGCATAAGGGCTACTATGCACCTTTCATAGTATAGACTGCCTCAAATCAGTATCCTTCGGTATACAGATTCTCCCACGGAAATAGAGCATCCCTTCGCTATTCAATCCAAAGTCCACAGTATCCCCATTCTCAAGCTGTCGAAAACGAAAACCCAGTGACTCATCCTCCAACTGTTTACCCTTAATTTGATCCATCTACATCAATTTAACTTGGAGCTCAGCCAACAAGGTACCATCATAAAATTAACTGAGGCGAGCAAACATCGCCCTTAAATCAGTCATAACTCTACGAATCAGTGCGTCCGCCACCACATTGGCCTTACCAAGCTGGTATTCGATCATACAGTCATAGTTTTTAAGCAGCTCAATCTATCTATGCTGCCTAAGATTAAGCTCATTCTAAGTGATGAGATATTTGAGACTCTTGTGATCAGTGTAAATGATATACTTCTCACTGTACAGATAGTGCCTCCAAATTTTCAGTGCGAATACCACCGCAGCTAACTTCAAGTCATGTATCGGATAATTCACCTCATGAGTCTTAAGCTGACGGGACACATATGCCACAATCTTGCCTTCTTGCATCAACACACATCCCAAACCAACATGTGACGCATCTCTGTGGACAGTGAACTCTTTCCCAGACTCTGGTTGTATCAAGACAGGAGCCTCAGTCATTACCTTCTTGAGCTTCTCAAAACTCTCTTGCTGCATATTAGTCCAGTTAAACAGCACACCCTTATGTAACAGCTTAGTTAAAGGTGCTACAATCAATGAAAACCCTTCAACAAATTATCGATAATACCCCACCAGTCCCAGAAAATTGCAAATTTCAGATACAGTCTTAGGAAACTTCCAATCCATAACAGCTTCAATTTTTCGATTCTTAACGGTTAATTTATTCAGTTACCAATAATCAATGCACATACGCATGGATCCATCCTTCTTTTTCACAAACAAAATATGTCCTCCTTATGGAGACATACTAGGTCAGATAAACGCTCGATCCAATAACTCTTGAATCTGAGCTTTAAGCTCCACAAGCTCCTTCAGTTCCATTCTATAAGGGGCGATGGACACCGGAGCTGTACCAAGCAAAAGCTTAATCCCAAACTCAACTTCACGGTTTGGAGGTGACCTAGACAACTCCTCAGGAAAAACATCTGGAAAGTCTTCTTAATAGAAGAAACCCCAGAATCTGAAACACTAATGTAAGCCAGGTACGCCTCACATCCTTTACGAACCAACTTCTCGGCCCTCAGTGCGGAAATCACATTTGACAAGTAATTCTGACGTTCCCCAACCACTACTACCTTGTCATCCTTCATAGTTCTCAGTACCATCTGTTTAGCAACACAATCCAAGATTGCTCGATGTTTAACCAGCTAGTCCATTCCCAAAATTAAATCAAATTCTCCAAAAGGAAGTTCCATCAAATCCTCCAAAAAGATAACTCCTTGAACCTCCAAAGGTACATCTTTGAACAGTTTATTTACCCTCACTAACTGCCTCAATGGACTCAACACAGTAACCTCACTTGTAGTGCTCTCCACTAAGATACCCAGAGTCTTAGACACAGTACAAGCTATATAGAAGTGTGTAGATCCTATATATAGTAGTGCAATATAAGGTACATCATAGATAAAGAATGTACCCGTGATAACATTTGAGGCATCTCCATCCTCATAGCGACGTGCAGCATAAACCAAAGCTGGTTGTCTCGCCTCAGTATGACCACCACCTTTGCCTGGTGCCCTCTGGCCACGACCCAAACCAATACCACCTCTGGCCTGACCACGGCCTCTCGGTGGCTACTGAACACCCCTCGGTGGCTGTACAGTACCCAAACCTATAGCTTGCACCTGATCGGGCCTTTGTAGACAATCTCTAATACGGTGCTCTAAAGATCCGCACCTCAAACATGCCCTAATCCTTTTCCAGCACTCGCCCTAATGCCGTCTCCCACAATCAGTAAAGGGCTGCGGTCCAGTAGCAACAACAAGGGCCCTAACTCTGACTGGCCCATCAACTCTGGCTTTTTCTTTGGCCTCAGAAAAGAACTTAAGGGCTCTAAATCCCTCTTGTTCCTACCTCTCTCTTTCTCACGATTCTAGCGCTCAGTGCGCTTTACCTCTTCGGCAATCTTCACCTTATCTACCAGAGCAGCAAAATCTCGCTCCCTTTGTGGAGATATCAGAACCCGTAAACTATCCCTAAGGCCGTCTCGAAATGAACACAACACCTGTACTCAATTGCCACCATCCCTCGCGCATAGGGGCTTAATCGTAAAAATTCAGCCTCATATTCAGCCACTGATTTATCCCTCTGAGTCAAATTTAGAAACTCTCTCCCCTAGGCATCCACATAACTAGCACCCTTTAACTATAAGCCACCACTGGTAAGCCTCATCTCTCAACAGTGACACTGCACCCTTTAGTTTCTGCTCAGGGGTGCAGTCGAGGTCGTCCATGATCCTCTCTGTGGACTCAATCCAATACCCAGCCATATTAGGGGAAACTCCAGTAATACCCTTAAAAATCTCAGCTCCATTTTGTAATTGACCCACAGCCCACAGCACCAATATTGGGCCTAGCGACCCTATTCAGAATTTGTAACATAGCTTGGGACAGTGCGTCGTCTCGAGCCACACGATCATGAGACCCAGCCTCAGTCACAGGTGAAGTCAGTGCCTCTCTAGCTTCAACATTAAGCATGTGGCCAAATGACAAAGACCCAGCTCGAGCACCTCTACGGCCTCCACCGCGGCCTTTTATACCTTTTCCACGAGTACCTCTAGTGCTCATTATCGAATTGCGTTTTATCTATATTAAGAGTTCTATGCATCAGTTTACAATTCCAGTGTTTATTAATGGATATTTTATGGAATACAGTATCAGTATTTCAGAGTTTATTTTCGTAGATCAGCAGTCTTACTATA